>JAUMIR010000005.1:181861095-184337761 GCA_030847615.1 Gambelia wislizenii | reverse complement strand
AGCAATAGCCTCAGTGCCTTCTCATGGAGAAGCTACACTCTTCTTAATGAGACAATGTTCTTTTCTAGAAACAGATGGACTATCTAAAATAAAAACCATAAAAATAAATTAGTCAATACAATACACATTGACAGATGCAACAAACAAACACCGGGATTATATTACTGCAGTGTGAAGGACAATTCAATATCAAGTCCAAATATTTAAAGAAAAAGCACTCGTTTTGTTCAAAATCATTTCGTTTCAACACAGCTAGATTTCTATGTTGCCCACTGCTAATTCAGACATATTTGTAAAATGCAGGCATTCAAAAATACATTTCACTTTTGCTCATGTGCCTCTGAATCTTAAAGCCAGTAGAAATTACTGTTATGCCCACCATGATAGCTACATTCTCAAAAAGTGTTCTGGAATGTAGGGATCCACGGGTGCCCTGTGGATCTGCTGCCACAGGTCTGGTGAATCTCATTCACTTTTATGGATCCTCCTCTCCAGGTGCTCTAGTTGTACAGGGGTTGTGTAATGAACAGGGTCACCACCTGGCTTCTGTAAAGTTTGGAGCAGCTGCAGGAGATGCAGCCATAAAATCATAAAACTGCCACCACCACCCCACAGGGATCCACCAGCCGCCTCTGTATAGAGCTGTTTTTGGCTGAAATTCATGTCTATGTCTTATATACATTGTTCAGAACCAGCTAGGGGCTATATGAATATATCCCATATTCAACCCAGCAATCCTACCAGTGGTTCTGCAAGTGATTTATGCTTAAAATATCCATATTTAAGGAAGCTTTCAAATCAGCTCTCAGACATAGTTGGATTTGCTAACATACATTGGAAACCGCTTAATGCAGTGTAGATATGTAAACTGCTATTGCTTAACAATTTGGAAGCCACTCTGAGAGCCTTTGTGACTGAAGACCGCAGTATAAATACCTAAATAAACTTGTGATTTCCAGTCTTCCAAAGAGATGAAGAACAGTTTAGAAATGACAAAACACACTTGAAATATCATGCAAGTACATCTGTTCTTTTTATGTTGTTCTATATCCCATTATCTTTATTTGCTATTTTTAAACAGAGTGTAAGAAAAAGTATTTGGAACAGATGAGAAACTGAGTAAAAAAGTAGTCAGTTTTTACTTTGAAAGGAAACAACATTGTGTGTGTGTGTGTTTGTGGCAACTGTATGAGATTAGAGAAAGCACCACTTCACTCCCTTTCAAACAAAGGAGATATGAAGCACCATAGAACTAATACACTGAGGTTTTAGACTGAACTCAACCAAGCCAGGAAGGAACACCTTTTAACTGGAGGAAGAATGCCATCTTCTTTTGTAAAAACAGTAGCATTAGGCCTGGAAATGTATTGATGTTTCTGCATTTGAAAAACAAAACCTCCTCTTTTTTTCAAAATAGAAAACATAATGGAAACAGCTTATTTTTCCCTTTCCACACAAGAAAATTACCTAAATGAATCATGTCTATACCAGGGCCACATTAAAGTTTTTGTAGGCCCTAGGTACTCATTTTTGTGGATGAAAATATAAAATATCTTTATTTTGCAATTTGTTTTTCCTTCCAGTTCATGTAAAAAAATTTGTTAATCCTGTTTTTGAAGGGCCTAAAATTTTTGTAGGTCCTAGACACTGTGCCTAAAGTTCTTAATTGATAAGGCAGCCCTGATCTATACCTCACCAAAGAGTACAAGGAAGCATTTGTAGTTTGTGCTCCCTTGGAACATAGCTCTGTACAAATAAACAATAATCATACTGGCGAAGTTCATGTGAAATCAATGACTGGCTCAAGAACTCCCAGAAAAAGATCATATATGATCATAAATACAATGCTAGATATATGACTTTTTCAGGCGGGGGGGAAACCCCCAAGGAGGTCAAGAGAAGAACAGGACTGTTGTGCTTACAGAGCCCCATTTCAGATGACACAGTCCTCCTCTGTCCTCCTTCTGACCTTCCCCTATGCTGTGGGCACTGCTTTTTATTGACGGAGAACCTCCATCAATAAAACGTGGCACCCACAGCATGGGGGAAGGTTGGGAGGAGGTCAGGAGGAGGACAGAGGTGGACTGCATCATCTGAAATGGGGCTCTGTAAGCACAATAGCCCCGTTCTTCTCCCGACCTCCTCAGCGTTTTTTTCCCCCATCTGAAAAAGTCCATACTGTCCAGTGGATCTATTCTCCCATCCTTAGCCTCTAGCTCAGAAGTGTAGAAAGGATGGCCTGTGGGTCACATATGGCTCTTGGGAAGCCATCTTGTGGATGCCAACTCCCTCTCCAAATTCCCTGAAACCCTCAGTTCTACCATTTTTTAAAAAAGTACTCAAAACCCACCCAAACCACCACACAAGCATGGTGTTTGGGGTTCAGCCTTCACTACTCCACAACCTCTGCAAAATGCTGAAATTGAGCTATATTTTGGGTACTACCCAGAGCCAGAAGTGACATACAGCCTGGGGAAGGATGTTGCAGACGAAAATGCTCCTCAATCCCCAAAGGTGCCACACCTAATCTAGGCCATGCTTTTTTTTTTATTCCACACTTGCAGTCTGCCCTAATTTTTGTTGTTATTTTATGAAATAGTAAGGATTATAATATCAGACTGAGGCATGGAACTTTTAACTCACTCAAGATATCAACTGGCTACTCTGCTGGAGAAGACACTTCATTAAAACTTTATTGGGATGGTTAGGAAGAGACACGTCTGATAAAATCCTGATGGCAGATTGCCTTTTAGTATTTTTTGAAAAATAAAATGGAGTATCTACTCCCTATTGAGTTTCCTAGGCTCAATCAAAACGTGGCTGAAAATGTATTTCAGCTCCATTTCTAGACCTGCATTGGTGCATGAACTTTGCTGGTCCCCAAGTCAAACCCTCATTTGTTCCTAACCTAAGAGCGAAAACCTGGGGTAAAGAGAATTGTGTTTTATTCCATTTTTTCCCTGTAATGCATGGTGGGTTTTTTTGTGGGGTTTTTTTGCCCTTTCTATGTGTGATGTTTGTCCCAATTTAGGCTTGGCTTTGATTTGCACTGGGTGTGGGAAGTGTGTGTGTCATGGGTTATCAGCTGGTCAGCTGGTGATGTATTCTTGTTTTTCTTTTCTTTTTTTCCAAAAGAACTGCCATTTTTTTCCTTTCCAGCCTGAAGTATACATATACACCACACCACATGGTCTTGACCTCAGAAAGTTACTTCACTTTTTTATTTACCTCTTTTTTATTTTCAGCCTTTGACCCTGTACATATGTGCAGAATGGCATAACCTGCCTGGTTTGTGTGTGTGGGGGGGAGGAATATGTTTTGCTTGGGAAGGAAAAATGAGGTGAGAGGCAGTTAAAAGCATGAATAACAGTGGAGTTAATCAGGCAAAAGAGGCACTTGGGGGATCAGAAGCAAAGGAAGGGTACCTTGGCGGGAGTCTGTTGGTATCGGAATTGGAAATAAGTCAGTGAACCAGTTCATTGTAGCCATACTCTCTTCCCCATCCTCCACTCTTCTTTTCCCCCTTTCCCCCTCCCTGCTTTTCTTTGTCAGGATATATAAGGTGGAGGTTTAGTCAAGAGAGGGAAAAAAGTGAAGAGAAGAGGAGGAGGGGCAAGATGGCGATGGACTAACAACTTCTGAATTGTCCTCCCACTAACATCTGGCATTACCACCTACATATACCTCAAAAATGCCATCCAAAGGCAAGAAAAGAAATCGGACGAGCCCCTGTAATAATAATGACAATCAGGAATCCTTCAAAGCAGAAAAACAGATGAGGATTGACTCACTCTTCCCAGCGGCAGAGATAACACAACTCGTGAGTAACAGATCTGTAACAACAGCTCCTTCTGTATTCCCTAAGCCATCACAGACACTTGAACTAAACAAACCAACCTCCTCAATTCCTCAAAGTGTAAATATAAATTATGGGCCAGAGCAAGTTGATAACAAAGTCAAACTCCCGGAGCTTGGCAGCATTCCCTACAATAATAGTGCTCAGCTCTTTTATGATTTCTGCAAACTGTCCATAGAGACATTGATTCTGATTTTGCAAAGATTAAATGACATTACAAATAAGCTTTCCCAACAAGCCTTTCAAAGGTAAAATCCATATGGTACACAGGGGGTTAAAAATGTAGCAGATTTGGAGGAAATGTGCCCTGCCACATCACAGGATGCAGTTAATCACTGCAGAGTGTTACAGAAAAATCAGCTCCTGCTACAAATACATAACAATGCCCATAGGTGGAACACCCAGAAGTCAATTGTGAGATACCTTTCCCAACTTTTAAACATGCACAGCAGAACAATTGATTTACTAGACTGCCACTTTTTACCCAGCTCAAGAGCTACTAAACGAATTTTTTTGACTTTTAACGAGGCAAATATTCCTAACAGGCTGTTACAGAAAAGAAATTTCCTCTGGAATGCACATTTTTATATAAATCAACAGAGTTTTTAAGGATGAGACAGTCCATGACCTCATCACAGGGAAAACAGCAACAATAACACAAAGAAGCAATAATTCTGCACAACAAGAGGGAGAACCTAAACACACCTCAAAGGAAGAAGCTCAGGCTATAAATCAAGAAGTAATTAAACTGAGAGAAAAACTCACAGAAATTTGGGAACACACTCCAACAATACAGCTGATGAGAGATACCATCCTGAGTCAATCTAACAGCAATCCAGCCCCATTGAAATCAGCCCCCCCTCAGAGAAAACTGTCAGTGTCAGTGCATTTTTCTGATTTTTTCTGACAATGAAAGCAAAAGTGATGACTCTCTACTTACAATCAAGGAAGCCTTGAAATCCCAAGTTGTAGCCATCACCCCTTCAAAAATGCAACACTCCTTCTAATAACAATTGTATTATATGCTGATTTTAATTTGCATTGATTTAATAATGTTTTAAGGGGGAGAAGGGATTTTGAGTTGTTTTATACTATGTACTATTTTACTGTTGTAAGCCGCCCCGATTGTTCGCAGAGGGGCAGGATATAAATAAATTATTATTATTATTATTATTATTATTATTATTTAACTTCTACATGAATGATTTGGTGGATCACCTCAACAACACTAACTTCCATCCCCCAAAATTAGAGGGAAGGCATATCTCAACGCTGCTTTATGCGGATGATTCAGCAGTACTTTCAAGAACTCCCATTGGACTAAAAAGAGCCCTAAGAGCACTAACACAGTATTGCAGAGTGGAACAGCTAGAACTCAACTATCAAAAATCTAAAATCATGGCTTTCGCTAAAAGGCCTAAGAACTACAACTGGAATATAGATGGCCACAAGATTGAGCAGGTCTCTTGCTTCAAATACCTGGGGGTAATTTTTCAAGCCACTGGTAGTAAGAAAGCGCATGGAGTATGCTGCTTGCAATGTGCAGAGGAGTACAACAGCCATTCTCAAATTTCTTAAGAAAAAGGAGGCCACTATTTACCTGCAGCGCTCAAACTCTTTGAAGCCAAACCAGTAGCACAACTGCTTTACGGATCCCAATTGGGACCCTTCCCCAACCCTGCTCCATTAGAACTTGTCCAATCCAAATGTTTAAGATCAGCTTTCCAAACTCCAAAATGTGTCTCTAATGCAGCTTTGAGACTGGAGTCAGGATTTATGAAAGTGGAGGCCAGAGTGTGGGTGACCATACTCAGCTACTGGCTCAGACTATCCCTCTTTCCCACTGGCCTTGCTCCATTAACCTTAAGTGATGATTTCCAATCCAGCTGGAAACAGACAGTGATGACTAAAATTTCAATGCTGGGCCTTTCTCCAGATCTTCTGCTTAGCCTGGGATATGATAGGGCGAAAGCTACTATCAAACAACGGGTAGTAGATATAGAGCGACAACTGGATCTAGCCAGTACTCCAACCTTCATTGCTAGTGACTCCAATAGATATCTGGCGTCTCCTTTGGCATACTTAGCAACACTTGAAATACCTAAACATCGAAGGGCCTTTACTCTTGCACGGTGTCGTGCCCTCCCTTCAGCTGTCCTTGAAGGCTGATACAAGAAGATCCCCTTCTCAGACAGACTCTGCCCCTGCAACTCAGGCCAAATACAAACAACAGAGCATGTATTACTCCAGTGCTCATACTACAGGGACATACGTCTCAGCCTTATTTCACCCCTGTTGCATAAATATCAAGGGCACACTGGACAATTCTACATAAACTTGTTGCTTTCAGACACCAACCCAGGAACAACTTATAATGTTGCCAGATTCTGTGCAGCTGCGGTTAAAATTCAACAGACAATGTCCTCAACAGTAGAATAGTATCAACTTAGTCTTGTTATACTGGAGCTAACATTTTAAATACTGCTTTTAGCCTGTTTTTATCCTGTGTGTTTACCTTTATTCTGTATCCCTTTTACCTGTGCTGGTCTATGACTGTAATAAAGATTCTGTGTCTGTGAAGAGAACACTCACATGTTGGGTAGCAGGAGCTGTGATTGTGGGACAGAGATAATGCAAAGGGGCACATAAAGTGATTGTTCAGAAATAAAAATGGTGTTAAAATTACAGATAAGTACATCAAAAACCAACAACACAATTTTGATTTTGTACATATTCATTATATAGATATAAACACATGCACTATAAAAATATAAACACATTGGCTGTGTTTACATGTATATGTATCCATGCACATACATGGGGATTATATCTAAAGAACTGGAGTTGCCACTCTTCCCAGTGTATAGGGCCAAGGTATTACCAGATGTTTTGGAAATGAGAGATCTATGTGCACATTACAACCATGCCCTTAACACTAAATTTACAGTTGAAAGAGACCCATGTGGTTCACAAGCCCAGTAGATTGGGTTGGACTAAAAATGCTTAGTGCAGCCTGCAAGGGGCAAACACAGATTAAAAATAAACAGGGGCAGATTCAAGATAGATGTAGGACATACTGGAGTGTAGATTCTGCCTCAGTCAGTGTATACCTGGTACGTGAAGAAAGTTGCAACATATTCCACTTCAGAAAGAATGCCAGTTTGCTAACTTTCAGTATGCCATTGCTTCATGCTCACTGTGCCTTTTTGATACTAATTAATTAGCCAGCTCCTATGAAGCAGGTAATTAAGTGGTGTTATCCACACATTAGAAATTAAGATAGTGAGACACAGAGATTAGTTTTCACCTACAAATGATCAGTCTGTTGTATAATGAGTTAAGAGGTTCGGGGTCGATATACTTCAGTGTCAGTACTCTGCCAGAGCAAAGGAAATATTTAGCAACATATTTAGGTTTCTTAAATACTCTGCAATCACTTCTTCTGCTTCTTTTGCCTATACACTTCATTCACAAAAAGAGGCTTTGTCCAGAGCAAGTTTAAAATAATACCTATTAGCTTCATTATAGAATTCTAGTAAACTGGTTGCTCTTCCTCTTTTGCAGAAAAGTTTTTGCAAGATCTGACAGCTCTTGCTGCAAGAAAGTTGCACACATTTAAGGATCTTATTTTGTGATTAATATTTTATTTAAAGTTTTTATTGTCTACATCAAACCACTTCTCCCTACTCTTCTCCTCCCCTTTACCCCCTCTTGATATGTCACATGTAGCACAGATATGGATATAACTCAGCTACCCTTCTAGACCTTAAGCAATAACATTTCTGTCAATCTACTGTGTTCCCCACAGTTTCAGGAAAGAATATCTGACTGGGCACTCATATCATTCACTATAAAATGAGATGAAAATACTTTAAAAAAATGCTTTCCATTATGCCATTTTAAAAAATCTAGTGTTCTGTAACATATCTCTAACATGCAGTAGAGTGTGATGGAAAAGCAACGAACAGACCTAGGCTGAAGTAGATTTAGAAATGACCATAGTCTGTGCTAGTTGCAGTTCACAGAGTCTGACATGACATAGGTCACAGATTGAGTTATCATATGACCCAGGTGCTGGCCAGGGTCACCCTCACAGTCCACATGCTTGAATAACGTTGAAGAGAGTGGTGGGAACTCAGATTGACTGTGACTTAGGACTGAGTCAGGTATGCCAGACTCTGATCTGGGTTGGGTCTTTGAAGCCATACTCCATGATATTTTACGGGGTTGTAAGAGCATAACCTATCCCATTCACTCCAGTTCTATGGGTCTGGACCAATATCTGTAATGAAATTACTGTAATGAATTATTGAACAATGCAGTTAAACACAACTGCAGCACTACTGATATGAGGGATGCCAAAACCATGCATTCCAAGGCCATTTATCAAAGTTGGCAAAATTCTTTACCAGCTACCCCAATCACCAACCATAGCAAGGAATAAATATTTGAATTGAGGGGGGTAGATGAAGAAACCAACAAAAGCAAGGCTAAAACCTGAGTCCAGGGCTCCTGTAAACAGTCTGAGAGTAATAAGAAAGTCAGTTTAAGAACCTCAGAACCCTCAGAGTGTCCAGTTGCCTCCCAAGCTGAGGAAACAGCCTAGTTTCGGGCGACTTCAACATTCCACTCGAGACCAGCTTGACAAATCTGACTGGTACAGCTCAGGAGTTCATGGAAACCATGACAAACATGGACCTATCCCAAATGGTCGTCAGGCCCACACATTGTGAGGGGCATACCCTCGATGCAGTCCTCAGTATGGAACAGGAATATCTGTGGGCAGCGGTTATTAAAACCACCGCATTGTCATGGACGGATCATTTCCTGGTCAAGACTGAACTAAAAGTCTCTTCCCGCCCCACCAGGGGTGGTGGACCCATTAGAATGGTCTGCCCCCAAAGGCTAATGGAACCAATAGGATTCCAGAAAGCCTTGGAGGGGTTAATGGTTGGTAACGCCGGTGACCCTGTCGAAGCTTTGGTTAATACCTGGTACACCGACCTTACCAAGGCTATTGACACAATCACTCCCAAGCGTCCTTTCCAACCTGCTCCAAACCATAAGCCATGGTATACATCAGAGCTTAGGAAAATGAAGCGGGTTGGACAATGACTAGAGCACAACTGGCGGAAAACTCGACTCTTATCCGACAGGACTCATCATAGGAACTTTCTTTGGTCCTATCGAGAGGCAATACATGCAGCGCAGAGATCCTTCTCCTCTGCAAATATTGTGTCTGTAGAGTCCTGTCCAGCAGAGCTGTTTAGGGTGCTAAGGGAGATGACACAGGTTAGTCCTGTGAAGAACCCGTTGCTTAACCCAACGATGGCCTGCTGTGATGTGTTTAACAACTTCTTTGCAGATAAAATCTCTTGGATAAGAGCCAACTTAGATGCCAGTATTTTGACAGAAACAATTGATGAGGTGTCCAGCAACTTCGTTGATGTAAGTTTACTGGATCAATTTCAATCCGTGAGTACTGAGGACGTGGACAAGCTACTTGGTAGGGTGAGGAAGATGACCTGCCCTCTCGATCCTTGCCTGTCATGGCTGGCCATCGGGGGGGGGGAGGCGTGCCTTGATGGTGTTCCTTAAGGACATCATCAATGCATCCCTCAGAGAAGGGTGTGTTCCATCCTGCTTAAAGGAAGCTGCCGTTAGGCTGCTCCTGAAAAAACCTTCCCTGGACCCCCTGGATATGAACAACTATAGGCCGGTTTCTATGTTACCATTCTTGAGCAAAGTGATCGAGAGGGCAGTTGCGCTTCAACTCCAAGTGGTCTTGGATGAAACCGATTATCTATACCCATTTCAAACTGGCTTTAGGATGGGATTTGGAGTTGAGACTGCCATGGTTGCCTTGACAGATGACCTGCGTCTAAGCATCGACAGGGGTAGTGTGACCCTGTTGGTGCTTTTGGACCTCTCAGCGGCTTTCGATACGATAGATCATAGCATCCTCTTGGATCACCTGAGAGGGTTAGGAATTGGAGGCACTGCACTCCAGTGGTTCCTGTCCTTCCTCTTGGGCAGGTCCCAGAGGGTGCGGCTCGGGGACAGCTGTTCCAGCAGAAAGGAGCTTACTTGTGGCGTTCCGCAAGGCATCATCCTGTCCCCAATATTGTTTAACATCTATATGAAGCCGCTGGGTGAGATTATTCGGAGTTATGGGGCTGGGTGTTATCACTATGCTGATGACACCCAGATCTATTACTCCTTGTCCCGATCATCAGTCTCGAATTCCGATGGCGTCTTTCCTCTTAATGATTGTCTTAAAGCAGTAATGGGCTGGATGAGGAAAAACAGATTGAGATTAAATCCAGACAAAACGGAGGTGCTCACGGTAGCGGCCCCAAAAACAGGAGTTGGGTTGCAACCTCCAGTCCTGGACGGGGTCACACTCTCCGTTAAGGACTGTGTTCGCAGTCTAGGGGTGCTCCTTGATTCATTGCTTCAGATGACTAGTCAGGTAAATGCGACAGTCAGGAGCACCTGTTATCAGCTTCGGCTGATACGCCAGCTGCACCCTTTCCTGGAAGTAAGGGACCTCGACACTGTGGTGCACTCGTTGGTAACCTCTCGTCTAGATTTCTGCAATGTGCTGTACATGGGGCTACCCTCATGCTTGGTCCAGAAACTTCAGTTGGTACAAAATATGGCAGCCAGAGTGGTCTCGGGAACAACTCGGAGAGACCATAGAACTCCAGTATTAAAATCTCTCCACTGGCTGCCTATCAATTTCCGGGCCCAGTATAAGGTGTTGGTTATTACCTTTAAAGCCCTAAATGGCTTGGGTCCAACTTATCTTTGGAACCACCTCCTCCCATACAATCCTCCCCGTGCACTCCAGTCCTCTGGGAGGAATTTGCTTCAGCCACAAAAATCTAGGCTGTCTGCAACCTCCCAGAGAGCCTTTTCGGTAATCGCCCCCAAATTGTAGAATGGCCTGTCAAACGAGATCCATCAGATGACGAGCCTGAGTAACTTTTAAAAAGCACTAAAGTCTCTTTCAGCAGGCCTTTCCTAATTAGTTCCTGGCCTCAGGGGCTCCTGGCTCTTTTTAGTCTGCTGGCTTTTTATTATTTTAATGTGATTTTATATCAGTTGTTTTAATGTATTTGGTTTAATATCTTTTTATGGGGGAGGGTGGAGGTGGGTGGTGTTTGGGAATTTTAAATTGTATTTGTATTTTAATTTTTGTAAGCCTCCCCGATTGTTTTAACAGGGGGTGGGATAAAAATAAATTTTATTATTATTATTATTATTATTATTATTATTATTACAGTGCAACCATTTGGTGAGCAGT
The DNA here is from genome assembly GCA_030847615.1 of Gambelia wislizenii. Classification (NCBI taxonomy): domain Eukaryota; kingdom Metazoa; phylum Chordata; class Lepidosauria; order Squamata; family Crotaphytidae; genus Gambelia; species Gambelia wislizenii. The sequence goes on along the minus strand of JAUMIR010000005.1, from coordinate 184,326,596 downwards.
ATGCCACAAGTAGCATGCCAGAAAGTACCTGGCTATTGCTTCATTCCTGGCTTCTTACTCACTGTCACAAAAAGAGATTTCCAATAAGCATGGATGCAGGCCTCTGGCTGAAAACACACAGAGAGATTTAATGACTATCTTGAGATGACTACTTGAGATAGGAGAGGTAGCCATGTTGACCATTAAACAAAATCAAAACTATGCTTTGGTTATATTATCTGGTTGTCTGTATATTACCTGGTTATTAGGTCAAACAGAAGGCACTAGCTTTCAAAGCTCACTGGTTATTTCTGCAGACCAAGAGATCAGGAAAAATCATGCAGGAGAACTAAAAGTGATTTTGTAGGAGTTGCAAGCCTGAAAGTCTCCATCCCAGGAGAAAGGTGGGATAATAAATGAATAAATGGATGAATGAATCTGCTTGTGGATTTGGATGTTGTAGTGAGAATGTGTTATGCAGGTAGAAAGCCCACCCCCACTGAGAGTTTGAGGAATAACAAGTACAATGACTGTAAAAGAAGGCCATGCAGTTCCAATTCTCCATTGCAACCATAAAACGGCTGCGGGACTTACCTTGTCCCGGAGGCTGTCGTTTGCGGCTGGGGGAGCCCCTTCCCGGACCCCCAAACTGTGTGGCGGGCCATGGGCGCTGCCATCTTGCTAGGCTCCCTCTTTCTGACCAGCTCAGGCCAATCAGAGAGAGGATAGCAGGTCGACCAATAGGGAAAAGGCTTCTCTTCCCTGATTGGCCGACTTGCGAATACCTTGACCAATCAGAGACTCAGGATGGCCTGAGCCTCTGATTGGTCGAGGAGGACAAAGACTGTCTAGGCAGTCTTCACTCAGGTCCGGCAGCCAGGAATATATTCCCAGCCCCTCACCGGACCAGGACAGTTGGCTCATGAGAGCCGAAGACTCGCCCACCCTCCCTCAGTTAGGTTTGATGTTGCATTAGCTAGATTATATTTTGTGGTGCTGTGTTTTTACCTTTTGTCACAACTCACTAGGGGTTGGCGGTGAGCATGGGGGTTCGGGATCCAAACTTGAGGGTTTGGGGTCTCTGGTTATGGGCCAAGGTCATATTTAGGTCAAGTTCCACATCCGGATCACGGAGACCCAAGGGGAATCAGTCCCTACCCCCACCCCCATTTTGAGTTTGGATCACGTGGCCCAGTCATATGACCTATCACGTGATCAGTTAGCAGGCGGGCTAACTGATACATCATTAACCAACAGGCGGGTTGGTTGATACCCGGTACCTAACCATGCTCATACGCCAACCAGGCAACTATTCCGTATCGAGTTGTGGCCAATTTTTGCCAACTATCTTTATCTTCCATTTTATGTATCTTCCATTTTATGTATCTACTTATTTCTTATGTGTCAATAATTCTTCTGACTACATGGTTTGTTGTCTTCTTTGGGAGGGGAACGAAGGAAGGGGGTACCATCTCACCTCAGCCTGCAAAGACTATTCCCTGAGATCTGTTCTGACCATGCCCACTGAAGCCTCAAAGCCCTTATTTTGGCAGAGTTCAGTGATCATCCCAAGAAGAACTGTGTTGCCAGGTCTAGAGATAAATTTAGGTGATAGAAGCACATGTGCCAATAGAAGCCCATTTAGATTGTATCCTTTGCTCTTGAAAATCAAATTTCTGTATAATTCAACATATAAACAGGGAATCTAATCTGAAAAAGTAGACTCTTTGTCACTAGTTACTAACCTGCCTATCTCCAATTTTGCCATGAAGTACAGAGAGAACCCCTATATCTGCAGGGGATTTGTTCCGAGAATTACGATGGATACCAGAAACTGGATAATAGCAAACTCTATTAAAATGAATGATTTCAGGTCCAAGCATACCATAGATGTACACTAGAAGATGCCTAGAGAGACCATCGACTTTATCAGACAAGCTTCTTCCAACGTTCTGTTGCCTGCATATTTTGAATCATTTTTATGCCGGCAAAAGAACCCTTTTTATCAGACCTATCTTTGTAATGCATCAAAGGGCAGCCCAGCATTGATGGAGAATGAATGGAGCTGTGTTCACTTCCACACTCATAATATCACAGATTCTCGTGAGAAGATGTGAGAGCGGTAAATTTAAAAAATAAAGAAAAAGAAGCATACAAAACGTAGACACAAACACAGAAACACACTTTAAAAATTACAAGTGAACCAGGGAGGTTCGTAAAAAGAGTGTTTCCTACCTGGCTGTCACAATCTCACCCAGAAGTGTTCTGTCATTGATGCCGTCTTCATTGTGAGCACAATGGCACAAGGTTTCAAACACTGGCAATGCTGGTAAAAAAGCACCATGGGAGATCTATTGATGGCTTGGCCCATCAATAAAAAGGAATGGCTTTTCAACAGTACAAAATCATGAAAGTACAAAATCTGATGTGCCCACCCTTTCACATTAATTAGGTGTTGTTATGATGCCATATTTGCCTGGTCTAATAAAGTCCCATGTTTTTTCATACATGGGTAAGTGAATCCATGATACAGTTCCCACAGATATACGGGTCTATCTCTATGTAATGCTTCGAGATTGTTGGGGTTTATGCAGGAGTAACTCCTGGTTATACTGGTGGTTGAAATGTTTACATGTTTGCGTAAGGAAATATTCAATACCCCCTTACAGAATTAGTTCCTCGTTTGCTCTCAGTATAACTGGCCAGCATATATGTACACTGCTATGACCAAAAATGGCAGCTGGAAATTCATTCAGAACATTGCTGCGGTATAAATACTTTGGTGGAGTTTATGCTCTGCTGACACTGAATACAATCTCAACTGGGGAGTTTTCTATGCTTAAACAGAATTTGAATTTAAGGCCTAAATACAACTGCTAATCCAACTCAGAGTAAACCAACTGAATCAATGGAAATTAGATAAGTGTTAACTAACCATTCAGCAAATTATGTAGTGGGTCTTCTACAGCTGGGACAAGCAACTGGATTTATCCATATTCTCTGAAGAATACAGTATTTTCCTCTTACTCCATGTTATCTCTTAAATAATACAAAACATTTTGGTGTTATTTTTCTCTTTTGCCTCATTCAAACAGTTTATAGTCTGTTGTAAAACTGATACGGGGGGGGGGAACCCTTGCAACTATTTTACTGAGTTATGCTATGATGAATGGGTATGACGCAACATGTGGGGATAACAGAAAGCACCCAATCCAAGCACAGAAAACTCTGAGATGGGAGGGAGGGGCCTCTGAAGGAAGAGTCCATTGGTGACCGTTGACAGTTGAGAGAGACAGTGGGGAATGAATGTGTCTGGATGGTGTGAATGAAGGACAGGAGACCTGATAATGCCTAGCATGAATTCTGTTATTTGTTTGGAACTAAGCACTGGAACTGGTTAAGGTATCAAGTATTCTGCATCATATAATAAACAAACTCTTCCAGAACACGGCCTTACAGCCCAGAAAAAACCACGGAAAACCTATGGATGCCGGCCGTGAAAGCCCTCAACTGATTTTTTTTAAAAAAAGGAACAATAGCTTCATGTTCAAACACAAGTAGGCCAACTCCTACCAAAAGACCGATAAGTTAATGTCAAGTATGTTCTAAAACATGACCACTACTTTATTTTTTAATATCTGTTCTTCACCTTGAAGCCAGTGAAAACAATTATTACAATGGTATCTTCTTTAAAAGATAACATTTGAGCCCTATGCTTTTAAACTTGTATTTCATGAAGTATATGCAAGAGACAATGTTTTACACCTGTTAAGCAGAAGAAACACAGGATAGGGAGCTCTTTGAAGATTCCAGTAAGCTTTGTATACCTTATATGGAAAATGGTGCCTTCGGAAGTACTTCTAGTTCAGAATGTAAAGGGTGTTAAAGCAAACTGGCAACATAAGTTGTGAGGTAAATATCAAAATATTTTTATTGAAAGTTTCATCATCTTAATATACTCGTCATCATATCTCATTGTAAAACATTAAATATACAATTAACAAATAAAAATAAAATAATTCTTCTGCAGTAGTTTTATATGGAAACTCTTAACTCATAGACTTCCTTAATATTTCCAGCCTTATAGAGTATTTCTCTTTCATCAATTGCCTCTTCATAATATACAATAAAGCAATAAAATAATAGTAATTAACAAAATATCTTAAAATAGCAACAACAATAGCATCGATATTTATATACCACTTATCAGTGCCAAAGCACTCCCTAAGCGGTTTACATTGTTTTTTAGCTAATTGCCCCCAACAAGCTGCGTACTCATCTTACTGACCTATGGAAGAATGGAAGGCTGAATCAACCTTGGAGTCCTCTGGGATCAAACTTATAATCTTGTGGCTTGCAGTGCTGGCATTTAACCACTGCACCACCAGGCCTCCCTAAATACCACTAGTCTTTTGTCCATCCTCCCTCCTCATTGATTATTTCTTTTCATTCCCATTACATTCATTAACTCTATAATGTTGTTTATGGGATTTGTAACAACTGAAAACTAATTGTCCATTTTTCTGCCCAGAATTTAATCACTGGATCCCATTCATTTTTCACTTTCTCTAGATGACTGTTATTTATACTTGCAGTTAAAATATCCATTTTAACCATATCTGCCATTTTCAAAAGTCAGTCTTCCAAATTAGGTATTTCTTACAATTTCCTATTACAAGTCAACACAAGTCTTATGGCAGTAATGAGATATAACATCTTTCACCAATGTCTTTTCATGTCATCTTCACGTAACACATCCATCATGTTTAAAAGATAAAGTTCTGGTCTCATAGGATAATTTATCTGAAGCATTTCCATAACAGTATTATGTATAGTAGCCCAGAATTTTTTAATTAAAGGGCAACCCCACCACATATGGTAAAGGGTGCCTACTGATTTATGATACTTCCAACATTTATTATATCCAGGTAAATATTAATGTCACATATACTCCCTACCCAACACCTCTAAAAGCTATTCCACTATACGGTATTTTGTACCAGAGTAGATGTCTAGCTTTGGGTGTGACAATCCTGAATAAAATGAATTTTAGCAACAAATACTCAAAAAACTGGGGAAAGGATACAAGTTATTTGTCTTCTAGAAAATATGACACTTGAACCTACAAGGGAGTGTACATAGTAGGAAAATCCAGCTCTCCAAATTTAACACACTAGCTCTATATGAAGTCAAAGGCTTTCATGGCTGGCATCCATAGGTTTTAGTGTTTTTTTCTGAGCTATGAGGCCATGTTCTGGAAGATTCCAGAACATAGCCTCACAGCCTGGAAAAAACCCACAAAAAACCACCAGCTCTATAGTTTCCTTTTTTTCTGACTTACAGGTCAAGCACAAAGAGAGTCCTTTGATTTACATCAACCATTCGCCATTGTAATTATAAGTTTACTTGTCTGATATTTCAGATTTAACTAGTTAAAACTTAACCACAAAAGGCACAAACTTGTCACCTTAAAACCCCAGACAGGCCCCTCAAAGAGAGGATTCGTAACTAGTTAACAGTTTTATTTTTAATTTTCAGATGTAATCAGTTAGATTCTTTTTCATAAACCCACAGAAGCAAAATAATTTACTTTGAATTCACTCCTCTTTACCTGATAACAATACTTTACTTGTCATACAGATTTCAAAGAGGGGGAAAGCTTTACGAAAGCTAGTGTTAGATCCCTCTCACCCTCTCCACGTGAAGTATTTTATAAAAGCCAATAGATACACCAAAACAACAAGAAATGAGATATTCATAGCCAGGTGATAAATTAATCTGTTTCCTTAGAAAACCTCTGTTGTTACAATTTTTATTGTTCCAAAGATAACAAAAGGATATGAAGCACATCTTGAATTAGAAATAATGAATGTGTCTGAAAATCAAAATTACTGAAATGGAATAAACAATTTGAATGAGAAAAAGAACATTCAATTGCATAGCAGAAGCTATCTAAACAAGCTTACTGAACTTTGCCAAAAAACTGCTTTTTTTTTTTTTTTAACATCTGACAGTTTTTCTCTTCTGTTTTCCAAAACTAACTTCCACTATTGGGGGAGGCGGAAATCACTCAGTATAGGCAGATGAGAGGATATGCATGTGCGTTTTCACGAGTGTATGTGTTATAAGTTATAAGGAAGTGTTATTTCAGGAAGCTTTCTCTCTGATGAGAATGCTCACCTTTTTGGACCCTGTGCTGCTGCTTCTGATCCTGAATAAAAATGAACAGATGATTTTAAACATGTTTAGAGTGATGTTGAGTTTTGCAGTATATACTGGAGGTGGGTTTGAAGGGGAAAGGGCAGTTTGAGCTGGGAAGAGACACAGGACATTTTAAAGGAATCCATTTTCACTAAGGAAATATTGTATGTATTTGATATAAGATTGTGATAATTATTTCAAGAACCTTAGCAGTATTCTTAAAATGTCCAGGAACTCTGAAAGAATTTTTAATTACAGAATCTCACTGACATAAATCTTGGAGAGGTTTATAAACTGGTAAATTAAGGTTAATTTAGCAGCATGAATTGTCTTCCAACATTCTTACTCCTTACCACTTTTACTAGTGTCAGTGTGCCTGTTTCCTTGTGTTTATTCTCGTCCAGCCCTTACCTGCCATGTTGACCTCTACAAAAGAGAAAGCTGTCTTGTAAGCTTCTGAACTACTTGGGAAGCCAACAAAGCAGCATCCTCTGGAAATGGAGACAGTCTTCCTTCCTCCCCCTATCCTGTCACTGCGGTGTGCTGCTCCTAAAAGTGTCTCACAGTGGCATAATAGGGCATTATACTGACAAAATCACCAAGAGGATTCTGGACATGTTCTTGTAGATGTTGAACAAATTAAGGTGGGGACATTATTTTAGAGACCCTGAAAATGCTCATTTTTTCAAATGCAAAAATGCAGAAAGACAAAGCACTCTTTTGCAAAATAAAATTTAAAAAAAGAACCTTGGAAAAGGCGATGCTTTGAGGTATCCTTGAAGAAGTATTTATAGCAAGCATCTCCCTTTTTACACAGTGTGTTTACCTACTGAGATGAAAATTGAAGATATTGGAGTGTTGGAAATTACATTGCAAAGAGGATAGCAACAACAGCATGGCTAAAACCAAAAGCTTCCCATTAAGAGAAGCAAAGAACCAGAGCCATGAAACAAAAACAACAACAACAAAAAAGGATGAATTGGGAGCTGACTGTCAAAGAAGCAACCACATGGCATGAGCTACTTTTCGTGTCTACAGCAAACAGAATTCAATTACTGTTTGGATATGATCAATTATAGCCAAAGGGCTTGCCAAGTCTATTTACTGTGTTGGCACAAATGCAGCAGCTTCTTCTCAGAAAGGCTATCAAGTGTTTCTGGGATGATGAGAAAACGACAGAGAGGTGGGGGTGGGGGGCAGGGAAGCAAACAATATTAAGAAATACTACTGAAACATGGTTTTAAGTTCATTCCAGTCCAGAGGAGCCCATAATTTTGCAATGTTAAAGCTACAAAGTGTGGCAAGGAAAATACCAATACAAAGAATCCCAGATGGCCCCAGAAAATTGATCAGCTGTGCTTTCCAACTACTTAACAGCACCATTCGGGTAAAACAAAAAACTGAACAAGTCCCAGCTGCTCAACAGATGAATCGCTACCATATTTGGTGTAAAAACATCACTGTTGTTGCTGTGGCTGTTACTAGAATTCACACAAACTTCAGCCTGAGGTTTGTTTGTTATTTTCAATTAAGCCAAAGAAGTTAAGCCAAGTGTCCAGGGGAGCAGAAGGGCAATGATGGGCAGGGATGCCTTTTTGCCTGGGACAAGTCTGGGAGTCCACTTGTTCATCATTAACCATCTATTGAAAAGGAAGCAGCATCTCCTAACAATGATGTGGTGTCTAATTACCAGAGCCAGACAGTGGGAGATCTGCTATCACAGCAAGTCATGATAACCCTGTGATCCAAATCTTCTTTCTAAGGAATCCCCTGCACTATAGTGGGGCAGAAGGAGGAAGAGGAGCCTCATTTTCCAGTGAATGGAACCCCACTCACCTCCCGACTGGCACAGCCGTGCTGGGGAGGGAGTGGCCTTTGCTGGACATAAAGGTGACATCATGGCGCATGCGTCATGAACGATGGAGGGAGGGGTGGGGCCAGAGGCAATAAAAGGCCTTCTGCCCCTCACCTCCTCCTCTGAATCGGTCAGCAAAGAAAGAAGGAAGAGATTGCAGAGTTACAATATGATACTGCTCTTCTTCTGTACAGTGGTATACAACTTTAAATCATGGATATCCCACAGACTTCAGGTGTCCCAGGCCCATGTCTTCAGTTCCCAACCCATTCTTGTATGTATTTCATTTTGTGTAAATCAGAATTTCAGGAAACCCAATTCTTTTCTAAAACAAGGTTTTAACACCTTGTTTTACCAAGAATAGACAAAAACACTAACAGAGTTTTTTTAATGCACCTAAAACAACCTTTCCATCACTTCAGATTTCATTGGAAGGATGGAGTGCTGCCCCATGAGGGTTGGCAAATTGTTCCCAGCTCTTCAGAGCTTCCAACTCTTGTTTTGAATGGTCTGGATCATGTAGTTGTGGTACCAAATGAGGATGTGAAGGCAATAGACACAGCAGTGGGTGCTTTTATTTGTCATCAAATGTGTATTCAGCTGACATTCACAAGCATAGTGGTTTACAGGCTTTTGGTATGAGAGTGCTAGGGCAATTTATCTCCCACTAAGGGGTACCTTGTGTGCTTGTTAACATGTGAACTGCTTACTGTAACTACAGGAAATGTGTTCTGGCTGTGTCTGAACTTTAAAGGCCTTGGATGCAGGCTGTATACTAGTTCATTAGTAAGGTGAACCTGTAATAAGGGCATTTGGCAGAGAACTGGCATGCTTTTACCTTGTTTTTCAGCTTGAAGGAGATTGAAGGAGGAGCTGTTTGGCAGTGGAACACACTCCCTCAGAGTGTGGTGGTGTCTCCTTCCTTGGAAGTCTTTAAACAGAGACTGGATGGCCATCTGTCAGGGATGCTTTGATTGTGATTTCCTGCATGGCAGGGGGTTGGACTGGATGGCCCTTGTGGTCTCTTCCAGCTCTACAATTCTATTAAGCATTGGGCAAAATTTACAAATGTTAAATAAAGTCTCTGTCCAAAGCAAGCCATTCCAGAATAACTCACATCTCTAGTCAGCTGTTGAGAGCCCAGAGAAGCAACAAAGGAGATACCCTAGGCTGATGATGGGCAGCACTGTGCCGGCTCTGCTGGTCTGCACTCAGCTCTCTCAAGTCAATTTTACAATGATATTTATAGATCAAAACCCCTCTAGAGTATGTGAACTCTTGCACTTCCTATTGACAACACCTGTTGTCTGCTAGACACATGCTTCTTACTAATGGAACCTGTGTCTAATGTTTACATCTAATCAAATTAACTAATAATGCCTATTTTGAAAACTGGTTATCTGTATTTATGTCTAAACAATTAAGGATGTGTCTCAACAGGTGGTTGATAGGAGTTCTTCCCTTCATCCCAGGACTGTGCCAAGTGGGTGGTGATGATAAAAGCAGTCAGATGTCAAGGTTAGACAAGATTAATACCAGTGAAGGCTAAAAGTTAACATTAGCTGAAGCTACAGAGATGTCTGGGAGAAATAAGCTAAGAAAGTTAGCATCACAGGCCAAGAAGGTTACCATAATGGGACAATTTGTAACTGTCACCCTAATCCTCTTTGTACAAAGTTATTCTGGGGTTTTCCCCCAGTACAGTATCCAGCAGCAGTTAGCTTTATGGCTACTAATCCACATAACTAACCAGCTTCTGCGAGGATGTGTCCTTTAGATGATGGAAGGCTTATTCTGAAGAGGACATTTTGGTCCATCACAGTTTGAGAAAGGGATAATGTGGAACTGGGCAATTGAGGTAAACTATTGCCAAATTGCCATATGCCATCCTCTGGTAAGGGCAAAGATTCTACAGGGCACTCCTTCTGAAATTGACAAATCTATTCTGGATATCTCATTCATCTATTTTTCCTTGCTAACTTGAAATTCAGTGAACAGGGACACTTGGGAAAGGCAGGTCCTCTTAGCAGTGCTTTTCAGAGTGGCACTAGGAAGTTATGGTGTAAGGAAAGCTATCTCCATTTCTCATTCTTTCACATATGAGACAAAAGTAAGGTTCCCTTGGCACTAACATTCCTGCAACAGAACTGGGTTCTTTACACAACAGTGGTGTGTTACACAAAACCCTTGTGTCTGTGGAAAAGGTCCACGCATGTATTGATCTCACAATGGAGAATTATAGCAACTTGTTAGTAATGTGAGAGGCTGTGTAACTTGCAAGATCTTAAAACCCTGTGTATACCAGTGGAGCCAAGGAGAGACATGGAGGCAGGGATCAAAAATAACTGAATAAACTTTATTGAACTATTTAAAACATATTCACACACAAAAGTATTACTTTAGCAAGCACACAAGACTATTTGAAGTAAGGCAGGAAATAGTTAGATGTGGATGAGACAAGGCTTCAGGAGCTATACTGCACCTGGTCCAGAAGAGGAAGATTCCTTGGGAGCAACGGTGAGCTGATGAACTAAAAATGGGGTGGGCAGAAGTAGAGCAAGAAGTTAAGGTTATAGGAATGGGAGAAGGAAGCCCCTGTTCAGCAGAATGCCAGTGAAGGGTCAGGGAGGTATTAGCAAGGTTTGGAGAGACGGAGGGAGAGTGAGGGGAGGGGAAGGCAGTTTAGATTGACATGGGGGTGGAGTCCACTGAACTAATTTTTCTAGAGGTTTTTATAAGAAAAAAATCTTTCTGAAGATGCTATCTTGATGAAAGAAACATTTGTCTTCATATAGTTCCCAATGATGTAAACAAAGGAATTCTGGACTAGCCAGGAACTGGGAACTGGGGATATTTGGGGGTAGGATGGCTGATAGACCACCTTCCTACCATCTTGCAGATATGTAGATAAAGAACAGGTTTAGCATGGCAATGAAAAATCCCAACTGTATAGATGGATGCCTGCCTTTCCAGACATGAGGCAGGAAGAGTCTTTTCTACATCAAAAGAGATGTTGACTGATTGTATCAAGGTGTGAATGTTTGGGGAATTTCATAGAATCATAGAATTGTAGAGTTGGAAGAGGCCACGAGGGCCATCCAGTCCAACCCCCTGCCATGCAGGAATACACAATCAATGCATCCCTGACAGATGGCCATCCAGCCTTTGTTTAAAGACCTTCAAGGAAGGAGACCCCACCACACTCCAAGGGAGTGTGTTCCACTTCCAAAAAGCTCTTACTGTCAGAAAGTTCCTCGTCATGTTGAGGTGGAATCTCTGTTCCTGGAGCTTGCATCCATTGCTCCGTGTTCTAGTCTCTGGAGCAGCAGAAAACAAGCCTCCTCCATCCTCAATGTGACATCCCTTCAAATACTTAAACAGGGCTATCATATCGCCCCTTAACCATCTTTTTTCCAGGCTAAACATACCAAGCTCCCTAAGTCTTTGAGGAGGGGGGCTTCCTGGTTTGGTATGTGCTATTCCCACATCCAGTGACAGTTACAGAATTCCCAGAGTCTACAAATGGAATTAAATGGATGATGCCAGAGGCAAGAGTAGTATTGTCCTGTAAATCTAATTGTAAGTCTGTAAATCCAGAAGCCTTCTCTTTTCTCAAGCATGACTGGATCACAGGTTTTCTCTATTGGAAATACACCCTATACAATCTACAGGAAACAGCATTTCTCTCTTTCCTGTCAAGCTATAGCCAATTATAAATGGATCAAGGTGAAGGGTGATAGGTTTTGCAGTTGGGGATTATGGGTATTGTTACAGGTGGCACTGGGGGGTGCAAAGAGGCCAAACTGCACCAGGTGCCACTGTCTGTACAAGAGGTGACACCAGCCTTAGTGATGCCACTAGCACACTGGATGAATTATCCTTAAAAGGATATGTTAACTTGTTACAATTTGAGATAAGGATAGTATGGGGAACTGGGCAGAACTTTACTGTCTGAAAAATGATTCTGGAATTGTCTGTGTTACTTATGAAGATAGGTGGAAGTTCTGTGTACATAGATACTGTCCCTTGATAATATTCCCAAGAACTTCATAGCCATTTCTTTTCCTTCTCCCTTATTCAGCTTTCTTCTTTTCATTTATGGTTTGGGTGAACGTTGGCTCTTTGGATTTAGGCTTTCATTGGATTTGTTTACTGTTTAGCACAGTGCAAGTGCTTTCACTGTAAATAATTCATAACAATGTGATCAAATTAGCAGAGTGCTTTTAGAAATTATGCCTTCTATATTTGTTAGCAGCAGTTTCTTTAACCATATACTGTCTGACAAAGTTGCATTTCTTTAACTTGGGAGATGTCAAATAATTTCTCTGTCACTGGAGTGTTGGAAAACTTCTATTTTGGACACCATGAAAACAGATTATAGACATCACAAGGTATTTACACGTCCACTGTGCCCAGAGGCCCATACTTGCCTTGCCTATTTATGAACTTGCTCATACCTACAATTAGTTTTGAATAATAGAAGCTAATTTATTTCTTTAAAAATTCACAAACCTAGACTTCTGCATAAGTTCTACTTTATGAAGAGCTTCATCGGGTAGTCAAACAAATAATCCCTAGTGTGACTTCATTTTAACTGTCATTTCTGCATGGGTGAAATGGCAGTTTTGAAGAGAAGTTTTAAATTGTCTCTGAATATAGTCTGTCATACTCCTCACAGTCTTGATTTTTTTCCCTATTTTGCTCCAATGCGCAGCCCTCTCAGCAGCTGTTCTAGTGCATTTTTAAAAGAGCAATCTTATGCTGAGTTGCTAATCACAGTGTCATTGATGACATGATGTCAAAAAGCCAAATCAAAAGGAGGATGGTGCTTCATGATGTCACTCTGATTGGGAGAACTTTTTGTCTCATTTTATAATTCTCCCCCATCCCTCACATTATTGCCAGAAATGGAGGGTGACTTCCATTTTTGCCAGAAATGGAGGGAACACTTCATGAAATGCTCTCTCCATTTTTATCCATCCTTAATTACTACCTTCATTCAGTCCTCTGACCTTTCATGCCTGCTTCCTAAGAAAAAGAAGGAGTCCATGTGGGCTTTTACTGGAGAAATATGCCCTCCTATAGGTTTGAAGAGTTTCCTCAAGGATGGAAGCTAATTTTACAAACCAGGTTTTATCTGGCCCTCATGATGAAGCTGCTAAACCATAAAAAAATATTAAGCTCATAGTCTTTGAAAAATGACTTTGCTTAGGACAAGATCAACCTATATAGCTTTTCAATTATGTAAACCAGATTTCAAATGATAAGCAGGACATTACCTTACAATATGGGTTTAAATTATGGTGTCACTCAGTAAATCTCCAGGGACAGAAGCTGCTATCTTCTTATGTATACTAACAATCTCTACTTGGCTGAAAGACTTTAAATGGGAGATAATACACAATTAGTACAACTGTCACACTGAGAACAGTACAACCTTATTTTTATATCATTGTGATTGTACTTCCTTAATACATCGTTGCCTTCCTCTTCAGGTTAAAAAAAAGAGATAGTTATGGAGTCAAACTTGGGGCTTATCTATATTAGCCCATAAAAAATCGAGTCCCTCATAGTAATGACATTTTGAAGCAACTGCGGCCTGTCCTAATGTTTTTTTCTTCCCCATAAGCTCTGCATGCCTACTAGGAAAGATGGTGGCCGTGAGTGATTTATTCATGTTTGCACTTACCTGAATTTGGCAATGATGACCTTTAAAAAAAAAAGATATCCAAGGTGTGATTGAATGATTTTTCACTTTAACACAAAAGCAGAAAAAGAAGAAAAGCTGGTATCTTGTTTTCTTGCCTTAGCACTTGCCCTCTAAGGCAAAAATCCAACATAGCAGAAGCGGGTGCTAGCCTTGCTAGCAAGCCCTGGCCCCTGAGCTCATCCGGCCAATAAGATTTTCATTTCCTCTCATTTGGGCAAGCAAATCCGATAGACTTGCTTGTCTTATCAAGTGGAAATACGCACCTCTCATTGTTTTTTTAAAAAAAAAGACAGGAAAAGCTGCAAAGGCTTTTCTGGCAAAGTTTTTGCCAGTCCCCCCCCCTTTCACAATATGGTGAAATCACACAGAATGCCACTAAGACAGGTAGGATTCTACTTGCATTCCATGAGGATTTTTGTCATCGTTTGCACAACCCCTCAGCTACATTTCCAAAGACTTACAGATATTGGTGGAGCAATCATCTTTGATGGACAATCCTGTCTTTGCTCAACCAAGACAGTGTCAGACAATAAGCAAGAGTGTGTATGTCACGACCCTCAGCTCAGGCTGAACTAATTTGAGACAACCAAAACTACAAACACGAAAAGTGAAAACAGACAGAAGCCGAGATCCTAGATCTATATGTAGCTCCACAAAGGCAACCCCAAATCCTCCCATTGTCTGGAAGCTGTCAAACCTTGAGGGAGGGGGGGTCCCCTGCTGTTTTCACTTACTCGTGAGGAAGGAAGGGGGGAGTTAATTTAGACCATGGAGAAGCAGCTGGTCTCAGGTTGGGGTTTCGGAGGAGAAGAGAGAAATGAGGATGTGCTCTCAAATCAAGTGACCCTTCCTTTTCCCTCCCTTAGGTGCTCAGAGCAGGTGCAACTTCATGGTCTGAATCTTGTGCTCTATCCAAAAATCTTCTGCTGCCGAGCTGTTGCCAAGCCTTGGGAGGAATTCCTGCTGGTGTTGTCCATAAGTGGGGAAAGGAGGTGTTTTAGGCAGAGCACAAGTGCAAGTGAATAGACCTCTCCTAAAAAGGACTTCTGTGAACATAAGCTGCACTTAAGTCACTAACAGGATGCCAGCCAAAATTGACTATGTAACAGAAAATGGCAACAAATAAAAATGGATAATACTCTTTACTGGATGCCTCATGAAACTGTTGTAGGAGTCTTGCAGTTGGAATTTTGTTTTTAAAAAAAGTCCTAACTGATGACAGCTGGTTAGAGGGAATATATGACTCTCCTATTACACTAGCTCCAGTGAGTACCAGTCAATTTCCAGGCACAATCAAAGTGCTGTTTATGTTTTTTAAAACCTCTATTTGGCTAATGTCCATGTTATCTCCCCATATGAGCCTGCCCAGCTGTTGAAATCTACAGGAAACTCCTGTAGTGCCACCACTTTCTGAGGTGTGTTTAGCAGGGATACAGGAGAGGTGTTGGCCTAAACAATGTGGTGCCCTTTCCAGAGAGAGTAGATTGTCTCCCTCCCTCTTGTTCTTCCGTCAGCAGACAAAGTTATTTTTATTCAGGCACAGCTTCAGCAATTATCTGGTCTAAGTATAGGTAGTGGCAGCATACCCTATGAATTGCACTGGATTTTCTTATGCAATGAATACACAAAAGAGGTTTACCACTGCCTTCCTCTGAGTATAACCTATAACACCTCCTATTCCCTGATTATCTTCCTTTCAAGTACTAACTAGGCCTGTCCCTGCCTAGCTCCCAAGATCAAACAGGATCTAGTGCCTTGCTGGACCTTACATGTTTATCAGGCTTGTCTAGATGGGCCAAATGAAATGGCCTCTCCCAGTTCCTCTGCCCAGCAGTCCAGATGACATAGGTTTTTGCTCCATTTCTAGTCTGAACTGTCCAGATGATGTCCAGTTCTTATGAAAATCTGGGGAATTCCCCTTAAAACAGAGTGGACACATGTGTGTGTGTGGGGGGGGGGAAACCCTCATCATTTGCTGCATTTTTCCCAGAAAGAAACAGTGAGTTCTGTACTGCAATGAGGGGGTGTCTGCACATGCAGCCTGCGCAGTGCCTGACACAGCCATTTCTGCTGAGGTCACCGTGAGGCACCCAGCCATGTGACCACAGCCAGGCACCTTGTTCCTGGCCTAGGAAGACACAACTGGCGTGGGGAAGAGAAGCACCGGTTCGTGTGCAAGGGAAGGGTAGGCAATAGGGAGGCGGGGGGAGGGAGAATGCCACGGGCCCAGGGCTGAAATACTCCAGCCAGAACATGGATACTCTGGCCAGTGTAGACAAGCCCAATGTTTTCTCTTAAAAATGTGGTGTTTTAAGTATTTTAATTGATATTTTCAACTGAGGTATCATTTAATATTTATAATTTACTTTGTCTTCAGCTGTATCACAAGCTTGCAAGAAAGGAGGAAATAAATAAATAAATTTCTGCATAGGGGTATCTTTGTGATGCATGCCTCCATCTCAGGGTGACATCAAGCTTGGCAGACAGGCATGAGACAAGGAACGGCCCAGCCCGGGTAGGCGAGATGAAGCCAGAGTGCCAAAGAGCCACCCTTCTCTTTCTTCTCTGCAAGCAGCAGCTGGCCAGGTGGCTCCTCTCATCCCTTTAATTGCAGCTACATTTGGAGGCTGCTGCTGCTGCCACCAGGATGGGTGAAGGGCAGGGAGCTTGGGCTCTCCTAGTGGTGGCCACCCTCCTTATTATCTCTGAGCACTGCCAGGTTCTTGCCTTCCTGCGAGTGTCTCCCACAACCACCCCCACTGCACAAAAAATGACACAGCCACCATCTTGATTCATGGCCATATGAACGTCTTCATTTTTGAAGAAAACACCATGGGAACAAAACGATGCTGCTATGAATTGGCTATAATGAGCAGGTATGAGTATTATTTCTTCTCATGTAGACAAGCCCTAAGATTTCCCACATGTTACAGATTTTACATCTCTCTCTCTGGCTTTTCTTCGTAAACGAAGATTCAGGAAGGACTCATCCCATGCTTTCTGCAAGCGTGCTGATGACTAAAAAGGTCAATCCAATATAAACAAGTCTGGTTGCAGAAAGCACAGCAGAAGGTCTCCTTGGGTGATGTTTCCAGGTTGTGATTCTTTCTGTGTTGTTGTTTCTCTTCAAGACTTGTTCGGCGTGAGCTCCTTATACAGTACAGATGGTCAAACATTAATTACTGATAAAGCCTCCATCCTGAATCGATGGGCTGAACATTTTCAAAGTCTCTTGACTGCCAACTGAGTATTCCAAGGCTCAGCTATCCAACCGGGGGGAAAAAATGAATTGGAGATTTTACATAATGGCTTGGGTAATATCCTGCCTCTCTGGGACTCTACTCTAAATGACATTCTGCTATTATACACTGCATGTAGTCTCAATGACCTCTAAAACAGAACACATATTGATATTGTTTAATGTTAGACAACATGAATTAAGCAGCAAAAGGCTTTACTCAACAAAAAAAAATATGGCACAAGATTGAATGAAAAGAGCAACTATTTAGGCAAAAGATGACAGCAGCCATGAAACTTGCCTCGACCCAAATCTAATGCCAAATCTACACTACATAAGCCATGGCTGCTTCCAATTGAATCCTGGGGTTTGCAGTTTTATAAGGTCTTTAGCATTCTCTGCCAACAAGTGCTGGTGCTTCACCAAACCACCAATTCCAAGATTCCATAAGAAGAAGCTGTAGCAAATAATTCAGTTTCAAACTGGATTATTTGTGTAGTGTGGATTCAGACTAACATGCAGAGTATCACAGCTGATGTTTTATTGACTAAAAAGTCTTAGTTCTCTAAAATATCTGCCCCTCTCTCTCAGAATGAATTGGGTTATAGGCATCTCTGTGAATCATGGAAGAGAGGTCCCTTTGCCCCAGGGAACTATGTTCTCTTTGCCTTTGTAAAGCTGGAGAATCTGGTCATCAAACATTTTTAGTATGTTCCTGAACAACTGAAATATTCATTACTTTTAATCAACTCAGTTTCTTCTCAAAACTTTGGTGGAGGGAGGCATAATTGTTAGATAAACATGATGAAATCCCTATTAGAATTCATGATTTAAAAGGTAATCTAATGCTGAGCCACACATTTAGAGGTAATGATGCTCAACATTATGCTGTCTGATAACCAACAGATACCAAAGTATTTGTTTACCATCATCAAATTTCTCTCTGACATCTGCATGTGCACAGTAGCTCTTTTTATGATACCTTTGGAAATGGTAATAACAGGTTCACCAGCTAGAATGCCAGATGGGGGAGTTTCTGAATACAGCTGCAGAATAGTTTTCATGCCTGGAAGACCTACTTAAAAGAATCCCTTATATAAGTTAATTTAAAGCACAGGGGAAAAAACGTCATTTTCAGATAAATATTCTTTTCTAAATTACAGCAATCATTAAATTGTCTGCATCTGGTTGTAAGTCTTGTCTAGTGTAGACCCACTAAATTAATAAAATTTACATAACCTTTTTATTCATCAAGATTCCATTGATTCAGTGGGTCTACATTAGTTAGGACTAGAAATTACATTTATATCTGTATTTTTAGTTAAGCTTGGGTGGCTGAAATTTTAAAGGATCTCAGATTTTCTGCATTCATGCCAGTTTGTTTTTGCTTGCTGTTAATTTCTATTTATATACAAAAGTACATACATTACCCAATATTTTAGCCCTGTTTAACTATCTTTGGATGATATATTTTCCTGGTATTTGTCTTTCAAAGTTAGAGGCATGAATGGAAGTTGTAATATGTAGAGTAGGATCCTATGTTGCCATTGCCAATTTGCCAGTAGATACTGAAAACTACAGTGTGCCAGTAGGTGAAAACGTTTGGACATACAAATGTTTAGAATTTCAGTTCACAGAAGCTGCAGCCGACATGACCAGTAGTAAGGGATTAATGGAGCTGTGGTCCAAAACATCACATAACACATCCTTCACCCCTGCACTCATATAGGCCCATTAAGCTTCTCTGACTTTGCCATCCATTCATTTTTTATTGAAACTGAAATGTGAACACCTGCATCTGTGCATAACACAGCACTGCCTGCCTACCTTTCTGATAAGCCATTACACAAATTCTAGACTGCGGCACACTGAATTAATCACGTACTCTCATGCTGTCAGTGGAAAATATATGTTACATTTAACATTTTTTTAAAACATTCTATGGGATTCCAAACTTTTTTTTTGTAAGCTGGCAGAATTGGTGGACCCAGATGGGAAAGACAGGGATTATATACACCAACACACAAAATACTACAAAGTGCACAGCTACACATTGAATATACCAATTAACAAAATGTGTATGTAAGAAGAGGAGATAAATAAATGTTGCACAATGGTGAATGGCTGAAAAGACAATATCCTAAATGGCAATGACTGAAGTACATACATGGAATAATTCCACCATGTACTAAATACATAAATACAAATTGCTGAATACATGACGTTGTAATATATTGCATATACAAGACAGGTTTCTGGCATAATGCTTTTTCAAAAGTCTTCTTCCAAATTCAATACAACGTCTTTATTATATCCTTAAGGACCAAAGGCAAGCTGTGTTCCAGAGGCATAAGACTAGACTAATCCTTCTGTCTCATGGAAGATTTGCAGACACCTGCCCCATGTTATAAGCTATAGGCAGCAGCTTCTCAGTAAAGAATCCTCAGTCTGAGATCTAACGCAGTCCATTCATGATAGCCACTAGATCTTCCTGAACAGTGCACAAAGTGTACAAGGAATTTTTGTTCTAGCTGAGCCTGATTCAAACTCTTGTATCATTGATTGCTCTTTATCCTACCTTCTGGTTTGCTCTCAATTATACCTCCTGATATGTTCCTTCATTCTGATATATTATTCACTCCTTACTGCTAGTTTGTAGCACAACTCCTGATTTCCAATTTTTGGCTAACTTTAGAGTCCTGCCAATGCCCGTGTTCAGGTCTGATGCACAACCCACGGCATAATATCTGTGTCTATATCCTATATAACACTCAGCACACTTTACATTATCATGCAATGGTGTACTTAAACAATGGTGCAATGCAATATTGTAATCTAATATACAGTACTCTTCAGTTGAAAGCTACAGCCTTGCAATATGGAGGTGTTGGCACAAGGGGTTCTTTTCCTGTGCTGGTGCTTCCAGAATAATAGATCGGAGTGCAATTCCCTCTTGCACTTTTAGTGTTCCTCCAAATACATAACTTCATTTCCCAAATGGGTTGTAGGTAAGGGCATACACAGACTTCACATCAAATGAGGTAAATCCATCAATCAAGCTGTTGGGGCTACATTTTACAACAGATAGAAAGTTGATTATCAAAACATGTGGCAGGCCAGTGGACTACAGTTCATGTGTCCACAATATCACATCTATATGTAATATGGTCAAAGATATCATTTACCTCTTGCATTAATTTCTCATGCAAGCAAAGTCATGCTCAAAATTCTGCAGCAAAGACTCCTTCCATGTATGGAGCAAGAAATTCCAGAGATGCAAGCAGGGCTCAGGAAAGGAAGAGGCACTAAGAATCATATTGCAAATATACACTGGATAATGAAGCACACCTATAAAGCATCAGCATGTACTTCATAGACTACAGCAAAACCTTTGACTGCCTAGATCACTAAAAGCTATGGACTGCTCTTAAAGAAATGGGTGTACCATTACATTGAGTGTCCTAATGCATAACCTCTATTCAGAACAGGAGGCTACTGTTAGAAGAGCATACAGAGAAACAGAATGTTTCCAAATCAGAAAGGGAGTCAGGCAAGGGTGCATTCTATAATCCTACTTGTTCAACTTGTATGCAGGAAATATTATACGCAGAGCAGGTTTAGACTCAGAGGGAGGAGGAATGAAGATTGGAGGAAGGAATATCAATAATCTAAGATACACAGACAACACCGTACTAGTAGAAGAAAACAACAAAGACTTGGAAAAATTATTAAAGATAGTCAAAGAAGGAATTATTGAGGCAGGCTTACTGTTGAGCATTAAGAAAACAAAAATAATGACCACAGAGGATCTACGTAAATTCAATATAGACTACGAGGAAATTGAAATAGTTAAAGATTTCCCATACCATGAATCAATTATTGATGAGAACAGAGATTGCAGTCAAGAAATCAGAAGAAGACTAGGAATGAGAAGGGCAGCTATGAAAGAACTAGCCAAAATGCTAAAGTTCAAAGATATAAAACAGAACACTAATGTCAGGATTGCCCAAGCCATCGTCTTTCCCATAACCATGTAAAGAGGTGACAGCTGGGTAGTGAAGAAAATGGATAGATAGAAGGAAAATCAACTCAATTGAGATGTGGTGCTGGAGGAGAGTGCTATGGATACTGTGGACTGCCAAAAAGACCAATAAATGGGCCCTAGAAGAAATCAAGCCTGAGCAATCCCTGGGAGCCAAGATGACTAAACTGAGACTATCATACTTTGGTCATATCATGAGAAGTCATGACTCACTTGAAAAGACAATAATGCTAGGAAAGGCGTAGGGTAGTAGAAAGAGAACACTAGATGGATAAACTCAATCAAGGAAGCCATGGCCCTGTGCCTGCAGGACCTGAGCAGTCTCATTCATGGGGTCACCATGAGTCAAAGTCAACTCATTAGTTAATAACAACAGCAACATTAATAACATTTACACTTTAAGTAAATTAAAATCTCACAGAAGTGAAAGAACATAGAGTTACAAGTGTTTCAATGTACTTGGAATTGAGGTACATGGGAGTTTACTTTTCACAGGCTGTTTATACCCTGGGAACAGAAAATTGATGATTTGCCATGGCAGCCATTCACCTCAATCAAATGGAGGGGTGGAGAATTCCTCCTTCACCTTCACACGCTCCTCAGATTGGGGAAAAGAAGATTTACAGTGGAAATGAGAACACATCTCTATTTCCAGAATGCAAGCTATGCTTACTGGTGTGTGCGACAGGGATTTTTTCTAGTATCTGCCTATATTCTACTGAAACAGTCCTTGATATCAGCCCATGAGTACTGGAAGTTAAATATAGGCTGGGCTGTGACATAAAGCAAACCATTTTATTATAAATGTGGGTAATCACTTGAAAGTCTTCAAATCAATATGAATAGGGATTCAGTGGCACAGTCTAACACCTGCTCTGAAAATTTACTCCTTAGTGTATAATTTTGTAGCTTTCAATAAATAACAACCTTGAGGTTTATAGATGAGTGTATATACTATTTGCTGCCACCTCTGCATTCCAGGTTCTCAGATGATGGGAATTAATTTACAACAGAAACACTTGGTAGACAATATTTCTTTCTTGTTCTGTAAGTATAGTTAGAAGCTGGAAATATCTTTTACTACTTTTCTGTGTTCCTGGTGGGTTTGCATTTATAGAATCATAGAATCATAGAGTTATCTCTCTCTCTTTCTGGCTTTTCTTCGCAAACGAAGATTCAGGAAGGACTCATCCCGCACTTTCTGCAAGCGCGCTGATGACTAAAAAGGCCAATCCGAGATAAACAAGTCCGGTTGCAAAAAGCACAGCAGAAGGTCTCCTTGGGTGATGTTTTTGGGTTGTGATTCTTTCTGCGTTGTCGTTTCTCTTCAAGACTTGTTCATCGTGAGTTCTCAAATAGGGCTGCAGCATTGTGGATAGTGCATCTCCATGCCTCCCAATGTGAGGCCAGGGCGGACCACTGTTGGTGATCAATTTGGCCAAGCCTGAGATGTTGTTTCAGGGAGTCCTTGTATCGCTTTTTTGGAGCGCCCCTCTTACGCTGACCCGTGGCGAGTTCACCGTAGAGTAGTATTTTGGGGAGGCGATGGTCCTCCATCCTAGAAACGTGCCCTGCCCAGCACAGCTGTGTTCTCAATATCATGGCCTCAATGCTGGTGATCCCTGCTTGCTCAAGGACAGCAACATTCGTCACATAGTCAGTCCAGTGTATATTTAGGATTGTGCGTAGACAGCGCTGATGAAAGCGCTCGAGGAGTCATAGCTGGTGGCGATAGGTGACCCATGTTTCAGATCCATAAAGGAGGATAGACAGTACGATGGCTCTATACACACTGATTTTTGTGCTTTGCCTCAGGTGTTTATTGCTCCAGACTCTTTTGTGAAGTCTTCCAAATGCACTATATGCCTTTGCTAATCTGTGATCGATCTCTTTGTCAATCTTGGCATCTGAGGAGATGATGCTTCCCAGGTAGGTGAACTGCTGAATGGACTTGAGCACAGATTTGCCAACGGCAATGTGGGGATGGTGGTGTTCGTCCTGTGGTGCAGGCTGGTAAAGAACTTCTGTTTTCTTCAGGTTGACTTCTAGCCCAAACAGCTGTTGCAAAGCAGGATGTTAGGCGCTGCAGAGCTGCTTCTGTGTGGGCAACAAGGGCAGCATCATCGGCGAAGAGCAGCTCACGGACTAGATAGTTTAGAGTCTTAGTGTGAGCCCTCAGACAGCTTAAGTTAAACAAGCTACCATCAGTACGGTAGCGTATATAGATGCCGTCGTCTTCTTCAAGCTCTGCCATAGCACTTTGGAGCATCGTGCTAAAGAAGATTGTAAATAAAGTTGGTGCAAGAACACAACCTTGCTTCACTCCATGTCTGTAGTACTCCTGTTGGCTCTGAAGCCACATTGGCGTTCAGGGAGAAGTTCTTCTGCAATAGCAGGAACTAATCTGTTCAGGAGTATCCTTGCAAGGATTTTTCCAGCAATAGAGAGCAGTGTTATGCCTCGATAGTTTGAGCAGTCAGATTTTGCTCCTTTTTTCTTGTACAGGGTGATGATGACTGCATCTCGGAGGTCTGATGGCAGTTCCCCTTTTTCCCAGCAATTCACAAGGAATTCGTGGAATTTTTCGTGGAGTGCATGACCTCCGTGCTTCCAAACTTCAGGTGGGATTCCATCAATCCCAGTTGCCTTGCCGTTTTTCATCTGCTGTATGGCCTTAAGGGTCTCTTCCAAAGTGGGAGCTATGTCCAATTCATTTTTCATCAGTTTTTGTATCATATGTTGGATAGCTGAGGCTTGGACTACTCGGTTGGCGCTAAAGAGTTATAAGGGGTCCTATAAGCCATGAAGTCCAACCACCGACTTAGTGAAGGAACTCCCAACTAGACCATCCTCAGCAAGTAGCTATCCAGTCTCTTTTTGAAGACATGCAAAGGAGTATGACCCATCCCCTCTCTAGGTAATTGTTCCAATTGTCAAACTGTTCTTATCATCAAAAGGTTCCATCTAATGTTCAATTGAAATCTACTCCCTCCCTTAATTTAAAATCATTAGACCTGGCCCTACCCTCCAAGGCAGCAGAGAAAAAAACCTCCATCGTCCTCTCAGTGACAGCCCCTTAGATATTTAGAAAGTGCAATCATTTCACCTCTAAGTCTTCTCTTCGCTAGACTGAACATACCCAATTCCCTCAACCTTTCCTTGTACATTTTGTTTTCTGTATTTCTTATCAACTTTGTTGCCCTTCTCTGACTGTGTTCCAACTTGTCTATGTCAATGACTGTATGCTAGTAGATAATTTCCACAGATTCAGCTGATTCTGACAAGTAAATAAAATGTTTGGAGGAGAACTGCAGAATCAGCCACAGGAGAATATTCAACCCATGGGCACATTTCCTCACACCTAACTTAGCCTCAGGGAAGACTCCAGCAAGCCCATTCAGTGCTAGATTATGTCTCCAAGTTGGCTTTAAAAGCATCCACCTGTAGGGTGCAGTAGTCCAGTCTGGATATATTAGGGCATGTAAACCTGAGGCCAGAACCACTTTCCCTACATCACAGGTAATATGTATCAGCCAAATTTGCTAAAAGGTACTCTTGACTACTGCTGCTACAGATAGCAACTGTTTCTGGGGCTGCCCAAGATATGAACCTGGGCAAGTATTCTATATCAGGTACTCATGTTCACGAACATAGAAGATCTTCTTCGTAGTCTCTGTGCATCCACACAGCTGGGTAATTCCTGCGCCTGCGAAGAGCACTCAGAACCTTCTATAATCGCTAGGCAGAATTTTGGCGGTAGCCCCACCATCCCAACGGCCGTTCTGAGCCATTACCGGTCATTCCCCTCAGTTCCTTTTGTCCGTCGTGCTAGCAGCATGTTGGAAACATTGCTCCTCTAGGATCGCTTTTTTGGTATATCTAACGGACTGATACGGGTGTTTTGGACTTTGGATTATGGTTCTTGATGACTCTTTTGGAGTTTGGACTGATTTTGATTGTGAATTTTGGCTGACTTGGACTATTTGACGATTCTTTCTTCGATACAGATGGAAGTGGCTTGTGCTGAGGTAAAAATGGTTTATGAACGATATGGTTACAGGTAAGCAACCTATCCTTACCTAGATTTACTCATCTGTAACTGTCCTGTATTCATGATTCCTATTTAGTCATGATTGTGACACTATTGCCACAATTATAATTCCTTCCCCAACCTACTTTACTGGGCATCAACTGCATGGGGAGAAGCAGATTGCATCATCATAGTAGTAGTAGTAGTATCCTGCCTTTATCCCAATATAGGGACTCAAGGTGGCTAACAGTGAGTTAGCCATTCTGCTAGTGATTGGAGTGTGGGGGAATTACGTTTCCATCACATTGGCCTACTTAAGGTAGCTGATATAGAATACTGCCCTTGGTTCTTACAAGGGAGCACAATCCCATCCAGTATATGCTGAGAGACCAGTCCTTAAATGACACACACACACACACACACACAATGCCATTCTTCATCAGTGCCACAAACCAGTCTCTATGCTATATCTACAGAAGTAGAAAACTATTGCTCATTAAATCCATGTTGGTGCCTGGAGAGAAATTGTGCACGAGTGCTTTTTCAACATCTCTCTGGGTAACTACTTCAAGACTTGTGAAGTCTGCTAGAGCAGAGTTATTCTGAATTGCCACTTTCCCAGATTCACATGCATAAATTGACCCCATGACATATTGCTAAACAGACTGTATAAGCCTGGAGATTTTCTTAAATGTCTGGTCAGTGCTATGAACTAGCAGCTGCCAAAACCTTTGAGATTTGTGGCATTTTCACTTCCTAATCTCTGTCTGCTCTGACCTTTGCAGCACCTTTATGCATCAGAACATGAGTGAAAATCTCATTTACATGCATGTTGCTCGGAAGCTCAATATAATCTCCACGCTTTCCTTAGCTTGAAAGCAGTTTAATACATGTTCTCTGTGCTATAAGAGGGAAGACACTTTAAATCAAAGTTACTGTATTTCAGGTAATGCTATTTATTATTTATATAGATACCTTCTTACTGTCTTTTATTTTTCTAACTCATGCCGATCTATATTCATCTTTATGCTACAATAAGGCACCATTTCCAGTAAATTTTCTGCATCATTATATTAAAAAATATTTATTTCCTTCAGTGATTTGACACATTTTAGAACTTTCCTATTCTGCAAGTCAGTATATATATACCCAAGAGATGCCGTTATAATGTCTGCATTATTTCTGGCTCTTTTATACCAAGTGAGTACTGTATTCCTGCATGAATCTCCAAGGGCTCAGATGGACAGGAGGAAATAACATGGTGGGACATGTGTTACCGGCAATTCGCAGCAGCAGCTCCCCATTGTCTTCTTGGTTACCCCCCCCCCACAAAGAGTTGCCAGTAAAGCGACACACAGCGAAGTTCAGACCCCATCCCATGAATTAAGATGGCGCCCGTGAGTACAGGCTGCTATCCCCCCCCAAAAAAAATCATTACTACACATTTTTTTTAATTCTCTCATTAAACGTGTGGAAAGGAGACCTTCCACTTGGAAAAAAAAATTGCCCCACCCCTGCGCTGCAATACAGTGCACGCTCAAGCTCTATCCAAACCCTTGTTTCTTTGACTGAGTAAGAGGATATCCCACTCCTGCTTGCACCATGGACCTATCACCTTTCAACTTCATCCGGGCTCTGAATGCACGGTGCTGCAAATCGGTTGTTTAGACAAATGCTAGTGCACAATGCTATTCCATTAAATAAACCCCTAATGTGTGGTAAACAGTTTTTTGCCCTCTCCCTCTGAAAATGCTGAATCTCCAGTGTGGCTCGTTGGGACAACAGGTATTACCTGCAGATTCTATTAGGTGTATTTTCATTGTTTAGATAACCCCCAAATGAAAGTGGGATTGTTTTCACTCCCGTGAAATCCGATCAGGTAGAGATAATGACAAAAGCATTTGAAAAGAGACATAGGTGGGGCCCTCTGACAAATTTTACAGTATAACCTGCTTCTAAACAGAGTTGAAGATATTCTATTCTCTCTTACTCCATTCCTGCCCCACTCCCCACTCATATTTTGATTGGGGAGGGGTCGGCTGGACAAACTGGTGCCTGCTCTCAGACACAAATAAATATTATATTGATTGGTTGATAGATTTCTATAGGCATATTTCATTTTTATCTCTGACAACATTTAAAAAATAGCCTTTCAGTATGAATCAGGAAGCTCGTTATCTAGATAGGTAATGAAATGGTTCATTTTCAGGTTCATTAGTTTAAAATGTCAAGTTACTTTTTTTCTACAGTATTTGTTTCTAGCAACTCCATTCCATGCTTCCCTTACATGTTAAGTCT
Organism: Gambelia wislizenii; assembly: GCA_030847615.1. Taxonomy (NCBI): domain Eukaryota; kingdom Metazoa; phylum Chordata; class Lepidosauria; order Squamata; family Crotaphytidae; genus Gambelia; species Gambelia wislizenii. Next base: position 184,299,243 of record JAUMIR010000005.1, on the reverse strand, counting down.
CCCTTATCCAAAATGCTTGGGACCAGGGTATTTTGGATTTTGGAATATTTCAGATTTTAGAATATTTGCATATACATAATGAGATATATTGGAGATGGGACTCAAGTCTCTCTATTAGGATTTTTCTCCCCATTCGTTTTTCTTTCTTTTCTTTTCTTTTCTTTTCTTTTCTTTTCTTTTTTTTAGTCTTTCAAACCCTGGGGTTCCTTTGAGTCTGCTAATAGCTCCCTCGTTAAGTTTAGATTATGTCATTTTGGCTACAGAAATGCAGGCATTCATATGGGCTATATAACCTGAATCTGAATATAAAAAGTTTAACAATAGCAAATCTTAATTTGATGCTGCAGCAAGGATGCTTGGCAATTCAAACAGATTTATGGCATGTAGGAGAAAGGCATTCAGCAGTGTCTTAGGTGAAGGGAGAAGACTTGCTTACTTGCTCTGGAGATGATACAGCAATAAGGATACTGGAAGGAATACCCTTGCAAGGGGTTCATTGTACTGATGTACAGGGGAAAGGTAGACTAAGATATGCTGAGACTAAACTATGGGCCTGTCTCAATGGTGAAAATAATCCTCATAGAATTCACTTAGAATGTGACCTCTTGGCTTTCCCTGAAGTTTTTGAAAAACACCATAGACAATGCGCATAGTTGATCATTAGGACAGGGAATCACTTTATTGGCATAGTCCCAGAGAAGCAGAAGTAGAAAGCTGATTGACCAGATGTGAGCAGGGGACAGGGCTTGCTAAGAAGGCCAGAGCCCTGGAACTGCCATCTTGGATTTTTGTTTTAGCGATCGTGTGTTGAGGTGACAAAACCTTTTATTTTTATGGTTATTTAGGCAGAATAGCGCACTACTGCTATCACACATTAGCACCTTAGGTATGCCTTTTTAAAAAAAAAATACAGTTTGACCATGGCAACTGGTGAAAATAAAAACATTGAGTCACGGACACCATTTTGAATTTCAGGCATGCCAGTTGAGACAGCAAAAGCAGACAGACAGCTTTGCATGCCTGCAATTTTGCCACACCACTGTTAAGACAGGTTGATCCTGCTTTGAATATGCATGAGTTCACATCAATTCACATTGCCCCCCCTCATATAAATGGGCCCTACATAAGGTTTAAGAGGTCTAATAATGGCCTAAGTCAAGTATGAGCAATTGTGTGGGGATTAGTGTTCCATTCCCCTGTAGCCCCCACTCAGTACGCAACCCCACACACAGCAAAATCAAATATCTCAGTTTTGCTCTGCAAACCTTCTAAAAATGGTGGCAGGAAGTGATACAAAATCACTTCCTATTGTTGGTTTAAGAGGGATTGCAGGAAAAAATGAGCTATTTGGGGTAGTGCAGGGTATTGGAAGGTTTATGGGATTATTTTTGTGTATTTTCCTGAGTTGTAAAGGGCTTTCTGTATGATTTGTAGACAAAATTGCCTGAAATTGTGCCATTTTTTAAAAAAAGTGGTATTGGGTTTTGGGAGAGGGGTGGAAGCTTCAGGGACCACAAAAATAAGGTCGAGAGATCACATTCAGGCTGTGGGTTACACTAGGCACAATCCAGCATAAATCCAATTGTTCATCCCAAATAAGGTAGACCCATTAAATCAATGGGATTTACCTATATGTTGATTTACAATTCAACACTTGATTCAATGTGTCTATTCTAGTTAGGACTAACAAATTTAGGGATCAATATTGTCCCCTATGCTTTTCAACATCTGCATGAAGCCACTGGGAGATGTCATCTGGAACTTTGTAGCTGTGTGTCATCAGTATGCTGATGATACCCAGCTCTATCTCTCCTTTACAACTGATGCCAAGGAGGCTGTGGTAGTACTGAATCATTGTCTGGATGTAGTAAAGGACTAGATGTAGGTAAATAGACTGAGGACTTTATCCGACTAACCCCTTTAAACGTTCTTTTGCTAGCATAAAAAAAAAGCCCCGTTCACTTCCTCATTCGAAATCCCACAAAACTTTATCGCACGGGAAATGTAAAAATAAAACAAAAAATAAAGCATAAAAAGTTACATCAAGAACCTAAACACAATTTAAAAGTCCCAAGTAACCCAAGGAGGGTCATAAAAAGAGTGATACTTATCTGGATATCCCGATCTCACCCAGAAGTGTTCATGCCGGACTGGCCATTGACACTGCATTAACATGAGTTAAATGGTCCAAGGTTTCACAGGTTGGCAATGCCAGCACAAAAGCACCACAGGAGATAAATTGATGGCTTAAACCGTCAATTAAAAAGTTTGGGTTTGGGGCAGAATATCACTGCAAAAGGGCAACATTGTCTAATCTGTACACTCTTTCACGGTTATGTGGCATCATTATGACACCATATTTTATGTGCCTGATAATGTCCTGAGGCTTAATCCAGACAAGAAGGGGGTGCTGCTGCTCAATAAGAAAACCAACCTGGGATTGGATGTTCTGGATCAGGTGAAAGATCAGATTCATAGCTTGTGGATGTTTTTGGACCCAGCACTTCTCCTGTAAAGCCAGGTTGCTGCAGTTACCAGGAGCGTCTTTGCCTACCTTTGGATGGTACACCAGCCGCACGCTTTCTTGGGGAAGGCAGAGCTGGCCACAGATCAAATTATAAATTAATTAATTAATTAATTAATTAGAAAAGAGATTCGACCTAAACATTAGGAAGAACATCCTGACATAAGAGTTGTTTGGAAGTAGAATACACTGCTTTGTAGTGTGGTGGAGTCTCCTTCTTTGGAAGTTTTTAAATGGAGGCTGGATAGCCATCTGTTGGGAATGCTTTGATTGTGTATTCCTGCATGGCAGGGGGTTGGACTGGATGGCCCTTGTGGTCTCTTTGGACTCTATGATCAGTTACAATTGTTTTTTCTCCACTAGATATTTCTCCTACTTCCTTCCTGCTTTGGCTAGGATTGCTCAGATACTTCTTTAAAACCTGTTTCCAGTTCTAAATTCCTTTCATTAGTACTTCTGTTCTCAAATATTGTCATCTAAATTGCATAAAAATAATGTTTGCTTTTTTCAACCTGTTTGTTGAATTAGAGGTTTAATTCTTTTAGTTTTTTCCATATGGCTTGCTGGATTTTAAGGTGGTTTCAGAGGTCAGATTGGGAGACAGATCATAGCCATGACATTGTGGCTATATGTCTGGTTCAGAATACTGGAGTGGGGGTGGAGGTTGTGGTTTTTTTGGTCACCACCCCCCATGTGCATTTTTGTACAGATGTTTCTGTGTTTCTATCTGCAGCTAGTGCAAAATGCAGCAGCGAGACTAGCATCAGGTGTGCATTTTGCAGCCCATATAACACCAGTCCTGCAAGAACAACATGGGCTCCCAATTTGCTTCCAAGCTCAATTCAAAGTACTGGTGTTGACGTACAAAGCCCTAAATGACTTGGGACCAAGATATCTGAAAGACCACCTCCTCCCATATGAGCCCACCAGAAATTTGAGATCTTCAGAGGAGGCCCTGCTGTGTGTCTCAACACCTTGTGAAGTTAGGCTGATAGGTACACATAACAGGGCATTCTCTGTAGCTGCACCTCAAATGTGGAACTTCCTACCCAAGGAAGTTAGGCTGGCCCCATCTCTTTTAACCTTCTGACACGTAGCCAAAACAGTGCTGTTCCACGTGGCATTCAGTGTTTGAAATTGCTGTTTTAACAGTTTAAAAAATTCTAGGTTGTTTTTGACTGCTTTTATGAGTTTTTAAAGAGTATTTTTAAAATATTTTTAACTTTGTATTTTTTTTTAAATTGGCTTCATTTCATACAGTAAATCCAGAACTGTATGTTAAGGTTTGCTAGACATGCCAGGAAAGCTGCATACTTCACTGGTCCAGGTTAATGTTGGTCATTTCTGGCTAGCCATCACCAATTTACCAACACAGAGATGACCCACTTGAAGCCTCTGTTAATGGTCAGGACTGCAGTCTTCTTAAGTTTCTCTTTCATTGTCATGGATCCCTCCTACATTGAAGTGGGTGACTTCAGCTGTTTCAGGGCTAAGGGCTTTATCAGATGCATCCAAAAATGTGTCATAAGGATGGGACAATCATTACCCACCTATTCCTGCTGCTTTTCCTGTCAATTAAAAAATGGCTTTTCCAGTCAATAAAAAAGTGATGCCTTATTCACACCCATGCCATGCAGCGGGAATGGGTAAGGACACAGGTGTCTCACAATTTTGCCCTTTGGGCTATCATCCCATCCTTATGACACAGTTTTGGATGTGGTTTTTTGCCTCATTTTTCCACGTCTGATAAAGTCCTACGTCTCTGCCTCTGGGACCCTCCATAGTCCAGATGGACTGCCAAAAATGCCAAAGAAACTGGAAGTGACCAGAAGTCCACTTCTTTTTTATGTTAAATAGTGAATTGCTGCTCCATGAGGCTTTCAGGGGAGGCAATTGGGCCTCTTTTTATGCCAGAAAAAAAAATCACTCAGCAGCCAGCAGGGACAGTTCCTGAAGCCACACTGTGTTCTTCCTTGTCCTACATGTTGCCACCTTTTACTGAGACTGGATTAATGTATTTATTACAAATACTTTGGGGCCTCTTTGTGCACATGTGTGAGCACCTTTTGAAGTTCAGAGGAGAGGGCATGCCCTCCAACCATCCCAATTTGTCAGGGACAGTCCCAATTAATCTTCCACTGCCCAATTTTTCAACTGCTTTTAAAATGTTCCAGTTTCTCTTTCCTCCTTCCACTTCCCCCCTTTAATCCTCAACTTATTCCAACTGCTGCAAACTGAGTTCAAAGTGCAAATGGTGTTCACGTTCAATTAACTCAACACGGAGGAAAGGAGAAGGTGCAAACTTGCCCTTTCTTATAGACTCAGGCGAAAATAAACTGCTGCAGCTTCTCCTAGCTTGTGTGTTTTTCCTCATTAGTGACTTTTTTTTCATCTGTTGGGTATGAATGGGGGTGGGGGCTGACATGAACTCCAAGGGCAAACTCAAATGCACCAGCCAACTTTTACCTAAATGTTCTGCCTGGCTGCCTCTACACTCTGTTCCTGTCAGCCTGCCTTCAGATTCACCCCGTTCCTTTTACTTGAACCAGGAATGATCCTTTCTAACCAAATAAGTGTGGAACTGTGTGGTGTTACTCTGGTAAGCATGCTACCAACTATCTAGATGTTGAATGAATCACCAAGAGTCTAGATCTGAAATATTGTGCTTATAACGTTGTACTATCTGGACAGTCTGTCACTTAGTAATAACCAATCATAGTATACCGTTTTACCTTTGGTTATTCTGATACCTTGCTTTATAACACAGACTCATTCACTCTTTGTTCATTCAGCCTTCACTTCCAACCTCTGCACACAATATTCCAGGATTTAAACCTCACTCATGAAGCACACAAGCCTCCACTCAGACTTCACTGCAGACTTCACACTGCACACACTGTGAGAGAGAGCCTTCAGCTCCAATCAACCAACTGACAACTCTGTCATACATGACCTTCAAACCTTCAAACACCCAGAAACCCCTTCCATACAGTCTTCTGCTCTGGGATGGTTTCAGGCTCTCATCTCATTCACTCATCTTCATGCTCCCCACAGGGGGAACTGAGCAACATCCATTCCTGGGGCTCAGCTGGCATGACCCAGTCTAAGAGGTATCAATGTCATCACACTGCTTGCTGCTTTGCTTGTTTCACATCAGGAAAATGAGGCCAGGATGTGTGGAAAACAGTACCAAACATTGGGGAGAGTATGAGGGAGAGATGATGGGGGGGCACCGGCATGGGGCCCCTAACCTGCCTTGGTACATCTACTCCAATTGTACCATTGATAATCCAGTCCCGCTTCTCACAAACCATTGCTATATTTTTAATTAAGTATTTCAATTATATCCACATGAATCCTTCATATTCTTTCCTCAACAAAATGTAATTATTTTCAAGGTTTATTACACAGCAGTGTGTATTTTACTTCCTCAAATATTATTTTTGTTTGGCAACCTGAACTGGTCTCAGTGGATCTGATTGCTGCCATGCAGAAAAAAGGAGAAACAGATAACTGAGTGAATTATTATTTCATATTGAGCTTCAAAATTCTTCAGGCAAAGCCATTCAGAAACACAGATACTAATTAAAATGTAATTTACTCTTTTCTTCCACATCATAACTAAATTGTGCTGCTCTTTGTTTAGTCTCTATTATTCTCACAATGAGGAGTTATAGGTCACTGCTTTTGGAAGCTATTTTTTTAGACATTGATCCTAATGTGTGTAATTAGTTGCCGGATGGTAAGGGGAAAAAATCTCTTTGGCAATAGTAAATGATAATTTTTTAATATAATAGAGCATGTGCTTATCAGTTACTTGCCAAAATCTCTTATCGCACATTGCAGTTTCTTTAGCTGTGGCTTACACAAAAGTAAAATTTAGTAAGGGTATGATCTATATCTCACTCTGAAACAGGAAAATGCCCCCTCCATGATTAATTAGAAATGTTTGAGGAATTTGATTTTCTTTTTGAGTTCTGAGGGGGATTTCTCATCTTTAACAGCCATATGTTAGGCAAGCACAACATTGTTCTCTCTATCCTGGGAGTAGCTATACTGTTGAATTTGGTCAGTGCAATTTTGGGGAGAATTTGGTTCCAGTTCATTACAAGTTTCAAGCTTCAATTTAAAAAAAAGGTGAGATGTGATGTGATGCCTTCTCTCTCTGAGCCTCTGGAAAACCACTGCCAGCAGGAAATGTTGGGCTAGAGAAATTAAATAGTCTGACTTAATGTAAAATAGCTTATTATGTTTCTAAAGGCAAGCAGATCCATAGTGTCCCATTCTGAGATTTGGTGTTGCCTACAGTTTGTGGCATTTTTTAGAAAACAGCTAAATGGCCCCAAAAATTATCAAGTTACATAGGAGGTAAGCCTGAATACTTATGGAGGTTAGGTTCAGTATATAAAACCCAAACATAAGTCAAATCCACACAGTGCAAAACCTATAAAATGTCATTTGTTTTGTGTTTATTGATCACCAACAATTTTATAATAATTTGTTATTAGCCTAATTGTTTCTCTTTTTGGTTTCCATCTGCATAAAAATGTTTGTAATCATTTGCAAAATAATAATAATAATTAAAAGGGGGAAAGCAAAACAGATAGAATGTGAGTTCATAAGAAGAGGCAGGTTGGATCAGACCAAAGGCCTAAACAGCACAATATTCTGTTCATATAATGGTCTATCAGTTGTCCACAGGAGGTCCAGCAGCAAAACATGAGTGCAATAGCACCCACCATCTTTGTCAGGAGCTAGAGACTGAACTCCATTATAAAATGGCCGAACAATCGCAGAACCATGCTGAGTCATAAGGGCTGACTGCATCAACTACCAAGTCATGCCTAGTCAGGCCACTAGGGGGCAATGTCCTATAGATGTATATATGGGAGAGCTCAGAACAGAGCTCACTTGCTCCTTTCTTTTCTTCCTGTGAATGCTGAGGCCTGGTGAAGCAGTTTCTCCTTTAATTGTAAATATTTGTATATATTACAACTGTTTGACTTTGAAGATAAAGGTGCCTCCTGTTCATTTGGACGTCAAACACTCTGTGTGTGAGTATTCCTTGGAACACGGAATACTACTGAGCCTGCTGAGATAGTTTTTTGGCTTCTGCTGGGGACTGAGTGTCTTACCATCCCCTGACAATCTTGTGTTTCCCAGTAAACAGTAGATAGAGGCAGACTCCCTCCGATAGAGTAGATTTTGTTGCTTATACATGTGTGCCATTACAGGAATAAGGCTAGACCATTTATAACCCCTAAATCTAGATAGAAATCCAGGTGGGGAGAATCCCATTAAGTACCTCAACTCCTTACATATATGCATTTTACTTTTAAAACAATTACAGTGTGTCAAGTCTGCTTAAGTAGAAGTTGATATTCTCAGCAAACTTGACATTTTAGAAGGTAATGAATGAAGCAGCAGGTTTTCAAATCAGAATATTGGCCTACAGGAAGAAAAAAATCCAATACATGAAATCTCTCTCTCTCTCTCTCTCTCTCTCTCTCTCTCTGTCTTACACAGGAGGCATAAGTCACATTTATCTATACAGTAAAACTCATAAGACTGAAGGATTGTTCTTAGAGCTGAGCAAGACCCTGGAGCACTTCTTCTTTCCTCCCAGCAAATTCTCAATCAAAATGAGAATGGAAATGGGACGTTCCACTGGAGGTAATTCAGTGGTATAAAGAAATGGCATTAACTAAATGGCATGAGGATTGCATAAATGAATACCGTACCTTGAAAGGAATCCCTGTATAAGAATTGATGGTTTCTAGAAATGTATTTGTTTATTCTAGTAAAAATCACAAGATCCTTTTCACTGGAAGTAGGAGGGAAACCGTTTTTTGTTTTAACATTGATGGGGAGGACATCAGCTACAATAGATTAACCCCTTTTTATGTGATTGAATGGGAATTGCTTCACAAAAAAATCACAGAATCACAGAGTTTGAAGAGACCATAAGGGCCATCCAGTCCAATCCCCTGCCCTGCAGGAATACCCAATCAAAGCATTCCCAACAGATGGCTATCCAGCCTCTGTTTAATTTTTGTATTATTATTATTATTATTATTATTATTAAAAAATTCTTTTCCAAATATGTATAATTGTAATGTGTAACTTCTAATTTTAGTTAAAATGTGTAAATATAATGTTTATTGGAAAAGAAAAGAGAATGATTATAGTGTATTTAGATTAAGAGGAAAAGTGTATTAATGTTAGGACAGATAGTTTTATTTTTGTAGTAGTAAGTAAAGAGATTGGGGGGATTTGCGTTATTGTTACAGCCTATTGTTACAGCCATATTATTTTGCAGAATGGTTTTATTTCAATAAAAAAAAATCCTAACCATCCCCCCCCGCCACAAATCCAAATTAGGAGACTCCACCACACTCTGAGGCAGTGTATTCCACTGCTGAGCAGCACTTACTGTCAGGAAGTTCTACCTAATGTTTAGGTGGAATCTCTTTTCCTGTAGTTTGAGTCCAATGCTCTGTGTCTTGGTCCCTGGGGCAGCATAAAACAAGTTCGCTCCATCCTCAGTATGGCATCCCTTCAAATATTTAAACATGGCTATCATGAGCTCGAGCTACATGTTACACTACTTTTGTTGTAGTTTTTTTTAATGTTATATAGATCATTTATATCCCACCCTTCAGCCAAGAAGCCCCCAGTGTGGCTTACACATTGTTAATGTGATAGTTCCCTGCCCTCATACTTACAACCTAAAAACAAAGCCCCATGAAATCCAAGGAAAGGGGGATGGCAGTGGGACACTGGATTAAGCCCAGCAGATGTTGCATGCTCTCTTCTTCCTCAGAGGCCACAGCAGTTTGCCATTGTAGTGTTTCATCTCCAAGGGAGGATAAGCTTTATTATGTAAAACAATTCAACAGAGACCCTTCCTAAATACCACCAGTAATGCCAAATCATTTACTAAGGAATAAAAACATGCCTGCAATTCCTAGCCTATCAAGTAGCCATTTTCTTTCTGTGAGTACAGCAAGTATCTAGGAGCATGCTCAATAGGTAGCATTTCAACTAGGCTTTCATAACATTCTAGTATCTGAAGAACCAAGAACCAGAATGAAGAGAAATCAAGAACAGAAAGCAAATTGAAGAACAAGATAAAAAACACATGATACACACTAAAAATAATTTGGTAAGCTTCCACTAAAACTTGAAGCCCAGATATTGTCCTTCCAACTCAGCAGGAGCCAATGACAAGCCTTGAAGAGGGAGTAAGTCTGTAAGGTTCTTCACTAAAAGCTAAACTTCTGAGGACAAGTGTGAAGAGTTATATCCTAAGGACTTTTTCGGATGAGTCTTTTACAGTGCAAGCAGCCTCGTCGCATTGCGAGGCTGCTGCGCTGCAGGGCATCCCTTTCGGATGATGCTCTCCCCTGCTGGTACTGTTGCGTTACTGCGGGGACACTGCAGCATTATATTCGGAGGTTTTCTACTCACGAAAGTTGGTTGTGATTAGAAAACCACCAAATATAATGCTGCAGTGTCCCCGCGGTAATGCAACAGTACCAGCAAGGGAGAGCGTCATCTGAAAGGGATGCCCTGCAGCGCAGCAGCCTCGCAACGGGGATGAGGCTGCTTGCACTGTAAAAGACTCATCCGAAAAAGTCCTAAGTCTTAATTAGGAATCCTTGCAAAAGAAACAGTTATTTCTTACATGACTAGTTGCTTTGGTTTCAGTTCTTCTAGGGAGGATACGTTGCAACATGTATTTTAAGCTACTGATTTAAAATGTACCATATAACACATGCTCCATATGTCCTATCTAGCAGGTGGTAGCACAGAAGAAAAAAAAAAGATGTGTGAAGGCTTGCATGGGATTGTGCTGTTTAAGGCCTCCTCTGATGCCTTACCAGACTCAAGCATCCAGAAGATACTGCAACTTTCAGAGTGAAAGAGTAAAAATGAACCTCAGCTTGAGTGAGCTTCTCATTTTATTTTTAGACTTCATGTCTTTTATAGAACAATTCATACATTTGCACAAAGTAAATGTCTAAAATCTGTAAGCTCCTGTAACCTACTTAGCTTTAATTCATTTTTAACCCCAGACAACAACACTGAAAGAGTGTAGGCCCACCCACCACCCAATAAACACACACTGGGGTGGTGATTCTCTCCCCGCTCCATGTCTTCCCCTTTCCTAAGGCTTTCTCTTTTCTTTCTTTTTAACATTTCTCTTCTCTCCTTTTCTCCAGAGCTCTTTTTCCTTTTCTCTGTTCTTTCCTCTTCTCTTCACCTGGGTTCTCTTCCATCTCTCCCTGCTCTTTCTTCCCTCCCCAGTCCTGGTACATTCACCCTTTCCTACCCAAACAGAGAGTCCCCCACCCCATTCACAAGCAGCCATGAGGTTCTCTCTTCTCTCCCTCACAATTATAAAGTAAGAGCCCTATATCCATGAGGTATGTTCCTGGACTTACCGCAGAAACACAAAACTTTGTAAAATAATGAACCCTATTGAAATGAATGAGTTCAGGCCCAAAGATACCATAGAGTAGCACCAGAGGACCTAGAGATTCCTAGAAAGAACACCTATCTAGGAATCTCTAGGTCCTCCAACATGACTTTATGGTCATGTCCAGCAGAAGCATACTGTAGGGACCTAGAAAATGCCTAGAGAGAACATATTTTTTCAGATGTGGGTAAGTGAAACCATGGGTACCAGTCCCATGGATCCAGAGTTGTACTGTAATGCTCTTTCTTTCTCTCACTGCCTGGTACACTCTCTTTGCCATTCTCTTCTTTCTTGCCATCTTCCTGCCTCCATTTGCCAGGGACCTAAACCTTTTGTCTCCTTTCTACCTTTCAAAGTTGCACTCCAGAGTGAAATTCCCATCATACCGGCATGTTGATTTCCCCAGCATGCCTCTCAACTCATGAGGGAAGACTTCATCTCTTTTGGAGAATTGCAGATGTGCAGCATGACTGATGAGAGTGAAAATAATGATGATGAGAAGAGCAGAGTAGCAAAGAAAACTGAGGAAAAACCACACCTTTGGAGTGGACATTGGCATTCCCAGTAAGTAAAAGAAACATATATTACAGCCCGATTCTAACCATGACCTAAATCCAAACTCTATTCCTTAATACACTTAATACACTAGAATTCTCACTGGGGCAGAAAACCCCACAATTTACTCAATGTGGGTGTTTTTTTAAAAAAATGTCCTGGTGCACAAATAATTTTCCGTGCTCTGCGAAGTTTATAAGCTCTGCCTCCTAGTGGAACAGATTAGTTTCCAGGAACAACTGGAGCTCCACTCTAAACTTGGAAAGTTACTTAAAAATCTTCATGCATCAGGATAAAGAGCTTGGAAACATTGCTCTGGACAAAATTTGGTTGGTTATCGAGCTTGCAAATCCATGTAAGATGAAAAAAAAATAATTATACAAATAAACAAATCTTATATGAAGCCTTAACCTTACCTAGCTCTCGATAAGGCAGGCCTAGCATCTGGGGTCTGAAAATGTCACTATTGCAGGACATCAAAAACTCTTGTAGACTCAGAATGTAGCAAATGGACTGAAGCTACTTCTGACAAGGCCTATGTAGAGGTAATTAAAAGTTGCCAAGAGCCAAATGATGGCCCTTTCTTGGATATGCCTGTCATTTTGATCTTTATTTTGTAAAATAGCATAACAAACTACCCTGAGCACATCATCTAGGAACTTTTGTCAGCAACCTTGATTTCCCCCTTCATATTTAAAAACAAAACAAAAAACAAACAAAAAAATCCCCAGCAAGGTATTATATGCACCATCTGTGTAATGAGACAAGCAGGCAGTACCTAACAAATCAGTTAAAAGTAGGATAATTCAGTGACAGGAACAAATTTCCACTTACACTTTTCACAAAGCTGTTGGGCGATTCTGAATATAGCTAAAGTGAGGAATGTAATTTATGGGTTTTATTAAATTGTCCATACTGCCTCCTCACCTCCCAAAATTCCTGTTTTGTATTACCGAATCACAGCCAGAAATTGCAGTTGGGCAACATTGCTCCTGAAAATTGAGGATGCATTTAGTTAAAAATTAAAAAGAAACCAAAAAAAAAAAAAAAAACCAACCCTCCAGGACTTTTCTCCTGAGTGTTTGTTTATATTACAATGATCACACCATGTAATTTGTTGTTGATGGTATTGAAAAGGGATGAGAAAAATAATAAAATATTTGAGAAAGAGAGGGGGAGGATTTAGCACAAATTATAAAGCTTGTGACAAGCTTTCCACCTGCCTAGTTGTTGTTTGGGGGGGTTCCCCCTGAAGATATAGGTGCTTTATTTTCAGGAAGTTCAAGCAAAATGGACATACATCTTGCATGTCTGGGCTTGGTCAGAGGTTACCTGGGTTGTTCCTTTTGAAAACAAAGTGGTTGCCTGAGGGGGAAAATGACATCGATGCATTGTGCATTTTGCCATGACCTGGTTTGAAGTTCAGCTTTCAAGCCCTTTAGAAGCAAAATTAACAGAGGCCTAGCTCAAGACATTTTGCTGCCAGAAGCAAAAAGGCAAAACAGTGTTCCTCCATTCCACATATGGAAGTCGTCTGCATGGATCCTACATCAACACCTCACCACCCCAGAGGATACCAAGCCAGCTTAGAGGGCTACAGGACATGTTGCATAGTACCCACCTACTTATTCATTTATGCAGGCCAAGATCCTTCATCAGGAGATGCAGCTAAGTTGATGAAGCTCTGTCATTACAGCTACGACATCCAAGGTGACCCTCAAAAAACAGTCTTAGAAGCCAGACAACAACACCGATAGGGATTTCTGAGATGCTGGAGAGCAGCATGGTGGGTGAAGAAGTGTACAGATCTTTCCAAACAATGAGACACTTTCTGACAGACTATGGCAGGGGGCCCTGTGGAGTCCTGTATGTTGGAAAGCTTCTTGATGCTTCTTTACTCACCACCTCACTTCCCATCACCTCAGATATCCATATGTTGGTGGTGCTGCCTGGCTTCTAGCATGGGTTTTTTTTGGGGGGGGGCAATCTGAGTCATAGCACTGGTGCAACTATAAATGTGAATCTAAAAAGTAATTTATTGTGTGGTAAATCCAGCTAACAATCTCTTAAATTCTGAACTGGATGGCAGCCATTGATGTCTATCCTGTCTTTCCTCAAATGGCACCCAAGATGGTCCATACATGAGTTAAAACCAGGTAGATAAATTAACAAATAGTAGTGGGAAAATTAAAACACCATTAAATAAGATGCCACATTAAAAAATCAATATTTTAAAACAGTATAAAATCATTTCAAACCATGACAAGTACAATTAAAAATAATGCAGCACATGGACCATATTAAAGATCTTTCCACGTAGCCACTTAATCACCAAATGCTTGCTCAAAAAAACTTTTGCTCATTGGCAGAAGGAGAGCAGGGAGAGGGCAATCCTGGTCTCCCATGGCAGAGAGTTGCACAGTCAGGGAGCAGCCTCTGAGAAGGCTCTCTCCTGTCCTCAACAAACATGCCTGTGAAGGTGGTGGCACCCAGAGAAAGCCCTCCTCCAATGATATTAAAACTTGGGCTGACATGTATGGGGAGACTCAGTCTGTCCTCTTTAGGGCTTTTAAAGTCATGACCAGCACTTTGAATTGTGCCCAGAAATGAATGCGGAGCCCATCATGAAATTGATTCAACATGAGATCCATGTCACTGGCCTTAGCCAGCAGTCTGGCTACACCATTTTGGATTTGTTGAGGTTTCTGAACATTTTCCAAAGGTAGCCCCACATAGAGTGTTTTACAGTATCCAAACACTAGAATATTGCCCAAACCTTCAACTTTTGTCTTTCTGTCACCTCATACTCCTGAAAGCTGACAGCTCAGCTCACTATAGGTAGGTAAAATAGACAACCAGCGTTTCTTGGTTCAGGATTTTATTTTAAAATAGAAAAATAGTCAATTTGCAAAATAGATAACAGTCAAAAGCTATAATTCAAAAGACTATAAGTCAAAAATATTAAACGGCTTGAGCTGTCATATAAAGATATATCTGTCAGATATGGTGCCTTCAAGTGAAGGGAACACGGACTATCATAGAACCAGTCCTTTTGTATACATATTCTTGCTGACTTCTTTTATATACATATTCTTGCTGACTTGCAGAAACATCCTTTCGTCATGGTTGCTATGACTACCTAGTGCCAGTTCTAATTATGTACCTAAAGAATGCATAGATAAGGAAAGTATCTACTGTTAGAAAGAGTATCTACTGTCCAGACATTTTGGCAGCCATTAAGGACACGTAGGGATACTGCCAGACTTCCTTGGCAGGCATGAAGGACAAGTAGAGATTCTTGGCATTGGCAAAGAAGTCTTAGATATACAAGTTAAAAATTACTTCCCTACATTTCTTGGCAAGCAAGCCATTTAGTTAAGGCTAGAAGGTTCCCATTGTTCTAAGAAAGACTGCTTGTTCTTTCATGTTGTGAAGACACACCCAACTAAAGGTCGTGGCAGGATTGGGTGTGCAACGCCAGTACCCTGGTGAGACCAAACTCTTTTACCCAAAAAGGCTCTGATGCCTTTTGAATATAAAGTTCAAAAAAGGAGGAAGTTTATTTTAAAGAACAAAAGTAAAGGGCTTTCTCCTCCCCAGCTCTAAAAGCTTGAAATAAAAGGTACTTTACAGTTTGAGTTTCAGCAATCTTCAGGGTGTCATCTCTCTGGGTTTGATTTTGGTTTGATCTCCTCACTCAATGGAGCTGGTGCAGGGTCTTTCAGCTATGATTCCTTTGATTTATTTGTTGTTGGTAACTAATTTGGCTAAATGGTGTAAGAAATGCCCTTCCCGGCTGTCTTGGCCTGTTTGCCACCAATAAAACAGCTCCCTGCAAGCTCACAGCAAAGACTGAGCAAAAACTAAAAAACTTCTAGCTAAAACAGAGCTTGCTGGGAAGGAACAAACCAAACCTGGAAAAATGCAGGGCAATTCTTCAGCTCCTCCCACAACTCTAATACAAAGAAACATTCCTATGTTCAGACATACTAAGGCCTGAACTAAAATAAAGGAAAATGCAGGGGAGATTCAAACAGTCCTGGATGGACATCACACATGTCCTTGCAGGTATTAGACAGACATTCTTTAGATATAAAGCAGGAGAGGAGGGGGCTTCTTCAGTGAGTGATCTTTACTTTGGTCTGCTCTAAAATAGATGTTGGAATTCAGTTTAGACAGACAGACAGACCCATTTTTATATACAGGCCCCAATCCAGGCTCACATTCCGACATCTCACTGCTGTCCTACTGGAGTAACTGGTTCACTCTACCTAATAGTGGGGATGACCCTGAATATTTGAATTTGGCATTTCCTGTGTGCCAACTTACATTTAGGTTTCAATGCATGTTGCCATCTCATTCTACTCCACCCCTTCTATGTATTCCCAGTAGTTGTCACCATACTTGCTGTGGATGTCCCACTGCCCCCACCTCCTGTGATTCTAATCCCAGGGAGATGCAAAACCTGGAAAAGGTACTTCAGGGGACTACATCTTGCAGCTTCTCCAAGCCAGCTACTGGATATGCTGGATGTAGATTCTGGGAATAACTTTCCTAATTCTGATGAGGAAATGCTTTAACAGAGATTTTGGCAGAATATTAGGATTAATGCTAAATACCAGTTGGCCCTCCACATTTGTTGGTTCAACTTTTGCGTATTTGATTATTCACAGATTATTTGCTGCTGCCTCCACTGCTGCCCTATGCCATTTTTAATAGGGACTGCAAGCTTTGCTAGAATGAAACTTTGAACATGTGGTGAGGCTTGTAACTCACTAATAAAAATGGTGTGGGACAGCAGTGGAAGCAGCCCACTCCGCCAGCTGCCCACTTCTGCCTTATAAAGGAACTCTGCTACCTCAAAGGTATCCACAGTGGGTTGGATCTGTGGAGTGTACCCTTTTTGCATGTTAAATATTGTTTTGGGGGCCTAGAGATATTCATGGTTTTTCCACTTTCATGGGGGTCCTGCACCCCTAGCCCCAGTGAATGTGGAGGCCAACTGTATACACTTTTCTGTCTAAAGATGGGTTTGCAGAGATGTTAGCAGTCCAGCTCTGTTGACTTTCAAATTGTATATGAATTCACAAGCCTCTCGTTGCATAAGAATATTTACATAAGATGTTCAATCACATGTTAGATTTCCTGGAACCTGCTTTGTTTTTGTTTTACTTTAAATGATACGCTTTCAACAACATATACATTTCACACATACCATTTTTAATTGTACGTTTTAAATTGTCTTCATTGTTTGTAATAGTTTAATGTCAGTTTAATATTTTAGGGGGGTATGTTTTAACTATATTGTATTTGTTTTAATTTATAAGCTGTCAAGAGTCCTGGTTTTAAGAAAATACAGTGGGCCCTTGGTATATGCTGGGGTTTGGATCCAGGACCTTCCGTAGATACCAAAATCCATGGATGCTAAAGTCCCAATGGCATTGTAAAATAGTGTACTTTATATAAAATGGAAAAATCAAGGTTTCTTTTTTGGATTTATTTATTTATTTTATAATATTTTCAAGCCATGGATGCTTGAATCCTTGGATGCAGAATCTGTGGATATGGAGGACCAACTGTGAAGTTCAACATCATCATCATGATAATGATGGGGAGCACCTCACCCTCCAAAATTTTGAGGTGAGACTAGTGGTGGCCGTTGCCTTTTTACAGTTTGAACTTTTAAAAAGTCATCCAAGGTGCTGAACATGTTTGGGTGGAAAACTAAAGCCAACATGGGTTCAACTAATCTACTGATATGGAGGTCACCAGCTACATTGGGTTTTCCCTCACCTCATACTATGAGCTTTCCCTAATTTTGCATTCTTCTGTTCATGCTTACAGATAACCTTTCAACAATTTCACATTTCAAATACCTCCTTACCCTATATTCAATTATTATTGTCGTTCTGCTGTTGTGTGCCTTCAAGTCATTTCTCACTTACGGCAAGCCTAAGGCAAACCTCTCACAGGGTTTTTTTGTGGACTGAGAGTATGCAACTTGTTTTTATGGCTGAGCAAGGTTTTGAACCCTAGTCTCCAGAGTCATAGTTCAATGCTTAAACAACTACACCATGCTGACTCCCTTCTCGTATTATAGTGAAATTTAAATGTAGGTTTTCGCATGTATACATTTTGTCAATTTTCAAAGATATGTTTTTTAAGAAAACATAACTCACACTTTTTTTTGTGACATGGTTACATTTGCTTTGATGTAGTAGGACCCTCGTGGAATTTTTCGTGGAGTGCATGACCTCCGTGTTTCCAAACTTCAGGTGGGATTCCATCAATCCCAGCTGCCTTGCCGTTTTTCATCTGCTGTATGGCCATAAGGGTCTCTTCCAAAGTGGGAGCTATGTCCAATTCATTTTTCATTGGTTTTTGTATCATATATTGGATAGCTGAGGCTTGGACTACTCGGTTGGCGCTAAAGACACTCTGAAAATGTTCAGCCCAACGACTTAGGATGGAGGCTTTATCAGTAATTAATGTTTGACCATCTGTACTGTATAAGGAGCTTTGGACCTGATAAGTAGGTCCAAACACTGCTTTAAGAGCTTCATAAAATCCTCTATGATCACCCAGATCTGCACAGCGTTGTGTCTTTTCTGCTAAATTGATCCACCACTTGTTCTGCATGTCTCGGAGTTTTTGTTGTAGTTTGCTACATGTGAGGCGGAAAGCTGCTTTTCTTACATGACAGGTTGGCTGGGCGAGGTATGCCTGGTGAGCAGCTCTCTTCCTTGCCAACAGCAGCCTGCACCACAGGACGAACACCACCATCCCCACATTGCCGTCGGCAAATCAGTGCTCAAGTCCGTTCAGCAGTTCACCTACCTGGGAAGCATCATCTCCTCAGATGCCAAGATTGACAAAGAGATCGATCACAGATTAGCAAAGGCATATAGTGCATTTGGAAGACTTCACAAAAGAGTCTGGAGCAATAAACACCTGAGGCAAAGCACAAAAATCAGTGTGTATAGAGCCATCGTACTGTCTATCCTCCTTTATGGATCTGAAACATGGGTTACCTATCGCCACCACCTACGACTCCTCGAGCGCTTTCATCAGCGCTGTCTACGCACAATCCTAAATATACACTGGACTGACTATGTGACGAATGTTGCTGTCCTTGAGCAAGCAGGGATCACCAGCATTGAGGCCATGATATTGAGAACACAGCTGTGGTGGGCAGGGCACGTTTCTAGGATGGAGGACCATCGCCTCCCAAAAATACTACTCTACGGTGAACTCGCCACGGGTCAGCGTGGGAGGGGCGCTCCAAAAAAGCGATACAAGGACTCCCTGAAACAACATCTCAGGCTTGGCCAGATTGATCACCAACGGTGGTCCGCCCTGGCCTCACATCGGGAGGCATGGAGACGCACTATCCACAATGCTGCAGCCTTATTTGAGAACTCACGACGAACAAGTCTTGAAGAGAAACGACAACGCAGAAAGAATCACAACCCAAAAACATCACCCAAGGAGACCTTCTGCTGCACTTTTTGCAACCGGACTTGTTTATCTCGGATTGGCCTTTTTAGTCATCAGCGCGCTTGCAGAAGGCGTGGGATGAGTCCTTCCTGAATCTTCGTTTGCGAAGAAAAGCCAGAGAGAGAGAGAGAGAGAGAGAGAGAGTAGGACCCACCAGCTCCATACTGAAAATCATGGTAAGCGATGGTCTGTCATGATGAGAATGACATCATCCTTTACCCAGGCCTCGGTGTCCCCTCTACCCTCTTTGAAATGCACCCACAAAAAAATCATCACATTTTAACATTGGAGATTATCAGACATGGCAAAAAAACACAAGAGGAGCATGTGAGGACAATGTTACTATCCTGCAATGGGTCCCGGTTTCAGACATCATTGTCATCCTCACATACTGACTCTATGCTGCAGCCATGAGTAAGGTGTCAATTTTCATTGACAGGATGTCCCCATCAATGAAAAGTGACACCTTACTCGCAGCTGCAGCACAGAGTCAACACACGAGGAGGAGGATGACATCTGAAACTAGGACCCATTTGCTGGACAGTAATGTCGTACTTGCCTGCTCCTCTTCTGTTTTTGGGATGTGTCTGATCATCTCCTTTGTATCTGAACCCTGTGGTAAATCCCACCAAACTCTATAGTTTTAATATTTATTTATTTATTTATACCCTGCTCTTCAGCCACAAAGGCTATCAGAGCCTCTTACAAATGGTTAATTTAACAGTTCCCTGCCCTCAGGCTTATAATCTAAATAAGACATGACACATAAGGAAAAGGGAATGGCAGTGCGGGTAGGGCTAAAATCCAGCAGATACTGCTGGTTCTTCTCTCCCTCCAAAGGCAGGGTGGTGGCAGTTGGGCTGGAAGGAGGGTCTTTCACCTGCTTCTGGGTAAAGGCCTGATGAAGTTCTGCCTCCCTCTTCTTCTCTTCCTCCAAGGGCAGGGTGGTGCCAGTTGAGATCCAGAGAGGGCCTTTTATCTGCTTCTGGGCCCAGGCCTGATGGAGTTCTGCCTGCCTCTTTTTCTCTCCCTCCAAGGGCAGGGCGGTGGCAGTTGGGCTGGAGGGAGGACCTTTCAACTGCTTCTGGGCCCAGGCCTGATGGAGTTCCGCCTGCCTCTTCTTCTCTCCCTCTAAGGGCAGGGCCATGGCAGTTGGGCTGGAGGGAGGGCCTTTCATCTGCTGCTGGACACAGGCCTGATGGAGTTCTGCCTGCCTCTTCTTCTCTTTCTCCAAGGACAGGGCAGTGGCAGTTGGCTGGAGGGAGGGCCTTTCACCTGCTTCTGGGCACAGGCCTGATGGAGTTCTGCCTACCTCTTCTGCTCTCCCTCCAAGGGCAGGGCCGTGGCAGTTGGGCTGGAGGGAGGGCTATAGTTAACTGTGGTTAATCTTAACTATGGTTTATGGAAACAAGCCGGCTTCATAAGTCATAATCTGAAGTTGGTTGCAATTAAGCAAAAGTTGGTTGTAAACAAAGCCACCAATCTTATTCTTTTGGTCACAGAAGAGGTGAGATTCAGCCAGCGTGGTGTAGTGGTTTGATCATTGGACTATGACTCTGGAAGCCAGGGTTTGAATTCCCCACTCAGGCATGGAAACCCACTGGGTGATCTTGGGCAAGTCACACTTGGGGCTTGTCTACACTGGCAAAAAAATGTGGACTCACTCCAAATCTGGCACTGTCAATCCAGATTATGTACAGCTACTTCTGGGGATGAACTACAACTTTTTTTTTTTTTTTTGCCTTAACCTGAGTTTGCTCCAAACTTTGCAAAATTGGGAAAAACTCCAGGTTTCCCAGAAATTCTGGAGTGACCATGGGTTCTTTTGCTGTCTGGACAGCTGAATCAGGTCTGACTTGACCTGACCCAGTTGTCCACATGCAAATGTGGTACCATCTCCCTTACTCTGCACTGAGCATTTCAAGAAAGGAGATAGATCTCCATCGGGCACGCCACCACCTTGCAAGCTTGAACCTGACTGGCACGAACATTTTTGCTAAGATCAGAAAGGGGAGCCCATGTGATCAATGAGGCAGGGGCAGAGTGACCACCCTCGTTGTTGATCACATGTCTGGACAGCCTGTTCTAACTTCAGCAGAAGCAGCAACATCAGCCAGGCTCTCCTAAAAAGCTGCTTGGCTGGCAAGGTGGCGGTGGCTCTGAAAATGGGTTGGGCCAGCAGGATCAATGTGGTGATGGCCTACTTAGCCGGTATGGATGACTGCCATTTCACCGGATTCAGCCTGGTACATGTAGCCACCATCATGATTGATCTGGGACAACTACATAATGCTCCAGGCTGGCCCCAGATTTAAGCAGCCAGTATAGGCGAGCCCTCACTCAGCCTCAGAGGAAAAACCTGTAATAGCCTTGCCATAAGTAAGAAACAAGAACAAAGAAATCAGATTGCAGACAGAAGGATTGCTCACTCCCATTAAGAGTGAATGCAACATATTTTAGTGTCAGCATGCAGTTACCTCAAGTATGCAGTATAACAGAAATATTCTGGTGGAAAAACCTACCCTTGTAGTCAAGCCTACTGATTTCTATCCTCATGAGCCTTATGTGGCCACTAGGTTTTCTAGGGGTATAAATATTCAACTAGTAATTTCTGTAGTAATTGTTCCCTGCAGTAGGACAAAATGAATATGTCTCCACAGTTTCAGGAAATAATTCTGCAAAGAAATACATGTGGGCTTCTTTGAGAGAAACAAATGGTCAAAACCCACTGTTTAAAGAATTGTGATTTTTGTGTAAAAAGATCCTGATTTGGTGCAAAAAAAAAGTCACACAGTTTTTGCACAAAAATTGTCTCGGTTTATGGAAACTGGTTTTGGATGCAAAAAAAAAAAGTTGGTTTCCGGGGGGGGGGGATTGCACAAGAAAACCATATCCAGTTCTGTGCAGAATTATTTCCTGAAACACTTCAAAATGTGTGACTAGCAAATGAAAACTGTATACTTCTGTCTTATTCTTTCAGACCAGATTTCCCAAGTGTTGGGAAATCCGCCTTTTCATCTGGGAAACAAATAATGGTGTCTATTCTTTCCCTTTCTATAGTTACTCAATCAGCTTCTTGATTTTATCTTCCTGGGACAGTAAAAACAAGGGGATTGTAACATATTCAGAAGACAGCTTTCTTTATTGTCATAGGAAGGATACAAGTTTTATAGGTCTGCTTTTAATGGGCCACAGCGATATAGATGCATACACCCACATGCACAGAGAAGCCTAAGAATATTTTGAGACATAGGACTTTTTTGGATGCGTGAAAAATAACACAAGCAGCCTCGTCGCGTTGTGAGACTGCTGCACTGCAGAGCATCGGTTTTGTATGACGCTCTCCCCTGCTGGTACTGTTGCGGTACCGTGGGGAGATTTGAGCGTCATATTTCATTGATTTTTAAGCACGAAAGTTGATCGTGATTAAAAACCAACAAAATATGACGCTCAAATCTCCCCACGGTGCCGCAACAGTACCGGCAGGTGAGAGCGTCATCCGAAACCGACGCTCTGCAGCGCAGCAGCCTTGCAATGCGACGAGGCTTCTTGCGTTATATTTCACGCATCCGAAAAAGTCCATATTCTCTCATCAGCTAACTTTACAGTTCCCCTAAACTGTGTATGAAACTTTTCTGATTTTAAATGTTTTCTCAGGGGGTTGGGAGAGGAGATGTTCCAAGAGAAATGGCCACAGATGTTTCCGTGAATGCTGCTTCTTTTCCAATTTCCCTTTTAATAGTTCTTGCATTGCTTCATTCTCCTAATGTTATTTAAACTCAGGAGAGTTTAAAATGCAATTTGAGATTTCTCCGGGGATAGTTGATAAGGGAGAAATTATCCCGGAATTCAGGTGTGCATGCAGATGGTATGTGACCATTATGTAACATTTACTAACAGTGCTTAAGATTATGGATGGCATACATAAAATGCAGAGTGCTTAGGAATATGGAGGGTACACATGTATTCAAGGAAAGCTTGCACTTAAAAAAATAGTAGTGATTGTTAGAATCTGCTCTTATTGAAACCTGGGGTAGTTGCAAATAAGTTCTAGAAGAACAGGAAAGAAGGATTGTTTCATTATCTTAATAGCAATGAATGTTTCCATAATCTTGCATGACCCACTTTGAAGCATGAGCAAATAGATTTATCTTCCTAAAGGACAGAAACTGAATTTAAAGACACCATAATGCTTATATATCCTTCTCCAACCACTAAAGGATCTCACATACTTGTTGAACAGTTGACAGGAACCCTACATGACACAACTCTTGGAGAAAAAGGGAAAGAGAGAAATCTATCTCACAATATTAGATCCTAACCTCAATACGAAAGTGGAATGTTGTAATTCAAGAGTTACTTGGGTATTTGCATCTGATGTGCAACTGATTTTTAGATCACACTGGGGAAGGAAGGGGAAGAAAAGCACAGAGCAAACAGCTAAATGATGGTCCACGGATGTGTGAAATGTTAGGATATTTGAGACAAAGTGAAAATTAAAAACTGACAAGGCAATCCTCCCTGGAGCAAATTTGCAGGTTTCATTCTGCTACCTCAGAATTATTATAACAATGCACCTTGCCATCATAGCATTAACTCCCTTGTGTGTTCACCTTCTTACAAGATTTCCAAACTTGAGAAAAACAAAGTTTTCCAGCTTTTATTACTGATTAACAAGGTAAGAGAACATCATTAATCTCTGTAAAAACATAGAGACTTCATACAAACAAATGAAAGCACTTTTTATAGTCCCAGTGATATCAGCAGGGAAGATCGAAGCACAGTTTAAAACAATATGTAAGCAATCCAAACAAAATACAAAGAAGAAAACTAAAATAAAAAAATAAAAAAATAGCAAAATCATACACATGCCAAATATTTTCTCAAGCGATGCCATGTTTTTACTAAAGTATGAAGATGGAATTGGATTGGTGTTATGTTTTGTTGGTGTTGTGTTGTGTTGTGCTATGCTGTCAAGTCAATTTTGACTTATGAATGATAGCCACCAATAACCCTGGTCAGAACAGCCCTGGTCAGACCTTGTACACTCAGGGCTGTGATTTCCTGTACTGAATGAATCAATTTGTGATATGGTCTTCCTCTGTTCTTGCTGCCTTCCACTTTATTATCAAGCCCTATTGTCTTTTGCAATGAATCCTGTTATCTCATGATATATCTAAAGTACAATTTTGGCTACTAATGAGAGTTCAGTTCTTGGACCCTTTGGGGGGGGGTGTCTTTTTATTGTCCAAGGAATCTGTAAAACTTTCCTCCAGCACAACATTTTACATGAGTTGATTTTTTTTTCTGTCAGCTTTCTCCATTGCCCATCTCATACAATCATACCTAGAAACTGGAAATATTGTGGCATGGTTGATCCTGACTTTGGTATTCAGTGATATACCTTTGCACTTGAGGATCTTATCTAATGTCTTCATAGCATTCCTCTCAATTCCTAGGGCTTGTCTACCAGGCCAAATAAAATGATCTCACCTCCTTTTCACAGTGAGCCATCCAGACAGTGTATGGCTCAAATCTGGGTCTTTTCAGTGCCTCAGGGCTTTAACCTGGACCAAAAATAGTGTGCATGACAATCATGTGGACAAGTCCATAGTCACTGTGGGCCAGGCTAACTCAAAGGTAAGCTGCATTTTCCTGTCAGTGTAGACAAGCCCTTAGTCTTCTGATTTTTTGACTACAGTCTCCGTTTTGATTAATTTTATAGAAATTTTACAGAAAATTTTATAGAAAGTTTTAAACAATTTCGTTGTCTTCATCACCCACTTTAAAATTATGTGAATTATTTTTGTTTTGTTAGTATCCATCTGTAACCCTGCTTTTGCACTTTCTTCCTTAGCTTTCTTCCTTAGCAATTAAAAAATAGAGAATTCTGAGTGGATATGAGGTTATGCTCTCACTGAGGCAGTGATGTTCAAAAAGGCCTGGACAGTTGTCAGCACTGATCTACTGGTAAGAGGCCACCGTACCGCTACTGCTGTTTTCATGTGAAGTCAACGGCTCAGGAGAGGTGCTTTACGCTGTCAGATTTTCAGAGCTGGATTGATCTAGATTCATATGCTTGTTCTCTGAAGGGTCCGAGGAAACTAGGTAAAGCCATTCATATTCATCCGTTCCTGGCTTCTCATTGATGTACCTACCCTGCCAGTGCAGAGACAGGGCAGAACGGGCTTCCTCCTGATTAGAAGACTGGGCAGTTGGCATTCCAAGGCTTTGCTGTTTTCTGGTTGTAATATGTTGTCATCCGCATATCTTAAATCTAATCCCACATTCTGTATGATATGTTCTGTGTATAAATTGAACAAATGGGATGATTAAAAGTACCCTTGTCTGACCTCTTAGCAACTGAAAGCTATTTTGTTTCTCCATATTCCACCCCCATCATGAGCTCTCCTTCAGAGTACAGGTTACACAGCAGGGCAATCAAATGTTGTGGCACTTTCATTTCTTTTAAAGTGAGCCACAGTTTTTCATAATCTATACCATCAAAGTTCTCCCTTTCTTCTGTTTCTTTGTGCTGATTATCCAGCCCCAGAACCACAAGCACTCACATAGCTGCAGGGGGTGGAGGCTGTGTTTGCTGGTCCCAGAAGGAATGGAGACCAGCCATAACTTCTGCCTGATGCAAAGCACCAGTCAATTGAGATGTGGTTTGGTGGAGTGGGGAAGTGCTTATAAGTCCACTCTTCCCAATGAAGAAAACTGACAGAAAATTGATTCATTGAAAAAAAAAAGTAAGTATGGACTAAACTGTTAATTTCATTTTCTGTCAAATTTGAATGTTTATATCACTGGTTCTTAGCCTCTGGTCCAGGGACCCCCAGGAGACCACAATGTCCTCACAGGGGGTCTGCAAAGGCTTGAAGGCTACTTGGCTCACCACTTCACTGCAGTGGAGAAGTCACATGGTAGGGGCCAAGGCAAAGGCTAGCTAGTTTGGCCTGCACATTGCCATTCAACCCACTCCAGCCACAAACTTGCAGGAAGAAGCAGGAGAAAAGTCTTTGATCCCCCTCCAGTGCCTCTGACGGAAAGTTTAATGGATGGTGTAATTGTGTCGCTACTGCTGCTATTGTTTTTGTTGGGTTTTAAATCTTGACTTAAGTCTTGGGGATCCATGGCAACAAAAGATATTTAAAGGGGTTCCCTGGTAAAGAAGTGGTTAAGAGCCATTGGTTTACATCAAGCATTATTTCCATCTCATTTATGGAGGAAAAGGTACAATTTTTGGTAATTTCATGTCAAAAACAGGTGTGTACAAAATTTCCAACTGTTTGTACTAGGCAAATTCAAAAAGAAACAGCTCTTCCCAACTATAGGGATCTTAAAAATGATTGGGGGAGGGGAAGGCTTGATAAAAACGTGGGTGTTTTCTTTAATCAGTTCCCAGCTTTTACTTTTTGCTTGCTTTGTCCTCTTGGAATTCCCCAATGAACAATATAATCTGAAGGTGCATTTTTTTGCCTATCCATCTTCAGATTGCTTAAAGGCTACAATTAAAATCAGTTTATCCTCTAAAAGACCTCAGAGGCTTTGATTTCAGTATCTAGGCTGACCTGCACCAATATTTATACTGAAGTTTGCTATCTAATAACAGGATTATAAAAATATTCCCCACCTAAAAATGTATTGTTTGACTTTTATGCTTCCAACACACACTTTCTATCATGCTGTATCTTACACAATAAGGCTGCAATCCTATAGCAACCCCTCTGAGAGGAAGCCCCATTTAACATATATAGGACTTCATGTGTCTCATAATTTTGGAAACAAAAAAAGCTATGAACATCGAAATCACGTTGACTTTACCCATGGAACACTGATTCTTACAATACACTTTTATATGCCATATCCACACCCGGAGAGGTGAGGAACCCCTGTGGGAATGCAATTTTGCCTTGGTAAATCAGATCTTTGATCAAGAAATAAATACGGTCTATCAACTAAAGCGTTCATGCTTTTGTTTCTTGGCTATTATGTCTTAAAATAAGTTTGGCTCAATTGAGAAGATAGCTCTGTTGGGGCATCAGCTAAAATGGAAGATCAATTTATGTGATAAGGATATTTCATGATTTCTATTTTATAGTTCATTCCAGCTTCCCTACTACCTTGGAGCTGAGTAACTGGCTGTAGCAGCATGGTAGGCCTAAATCTCCAAATTTATTTGCTCACTGGAATAGATGCATGGAGTCTGTGCAACTGAATACATTATGCAACTGAAGCAATCATTCTACATTGTAAGTACTCAATGGGCAACCAATACCCTCCACATCCAAACAAAATTATAAGAGTTGGAAGTGACGTAGGACATCTCATCCAACCTCAGTTCAGGATAACCTCCTATACTCTTCCTTTTAATCCCACAGAAATGTTTTGGTTACTTCTGTATTCCTGAAACAGAAATCCTGAATATTAAGTTACTGTTTACCCAGGGTGCAGAATGAGCAAAAGAGCAGAGAGAGAGACAGTGAAGCATGTTTTTAAAATTTTATTTTTAACTTCATGCTACAGGAAGGAGTCAGATTTTGAATTTCATAGGTTCTTGAACTGCATCATACAATTACCTACATAGCAATCTTGACCATTAAGCAGAATGAGATAGAAGTCTCAGTGGTGGGAAACTAGGAATGCCAATTTGTGCTATTCCACCCCTCCCACTGCTACACCAAAAAGCCTTGCCCTCCACAACCAGCCAGGCCCCAAATGCCTGGTTCTTGGCGTCCTCTGAGACAGTCATCATGGGTGAGGTACCCTGGGTGATTACAGCTGAGATTCTACATCACTTCAGCATTGCATAAATATCCACCCGTGGAGATATGTTATGAAAGCCCTAGACTGAATACCAATGTAGTGTGACATATGTGGATCAATGGCCATCATACAAGGCTGATAGCTTATTGTACAATTGCAGTGCACCAATGCACAAAGGAAATGCATAGAAGCAAAGTGTATTTACATGGTACTCTGGGTACTTTAATGCACTACTGCATGTATAATGGTCCCACATCTCCAAATCCACTTAATGCAGCTTATGCAACTTAAAGAAACATCTGTCATTAACAGGATGTTGGCCTCCCTATACTGCTCACAGCAAAGTTTAGGGAGAGCGGGATTGCCTAGGATCAAGTGGTGGTTGCAGATAATGCCATCGTGCCTGCTAGTTATAGGGCTTGGACTTTGCAGGTCCTAGCTCTGCTATAGCAATGTTGCAAAGGTACATGACCAGCAATACTATGAGCCATGATGAACCATGTGTCTCATGCAATGGATTGGGAGGGTTTTCCTAATGAACAGCTCACAGGGCTGCAGATTCTTGCTTCTACCACCACCACCACACACAGCTATTTCTGATCACTATGATGTACCACCACCATGGTGTTTCTTTTGTGACAAATACTGCAGAGCTTTATATAAAACTTGCTTCTGGGGGGTGTGTGGAGTTGAAAACAGTACTAGGAACTGTAGGAGGATCTCAACCCATAAAGTTATACTGTTGAAAGGGTGCTTCCTTAGAAGCAAAGCATTGTGGAAGAAATGCCCCCAAAAAGACCTGGTCCATCTTACAATGGTGGCAAACACTTTTTAGTGTTACACACTATCTGGGGTAAGGGAATAGATTTTCCCAGAAACAATGTATTGCTGTGCTATATCCCTCTTATTCTGAGGTGTCTTGCCTTGAATAAGCCATTTCCTCTTCCCATTCACTTTCTCAAAGACCTACTCCTGGGGGAAATGAAATAACTGGAAATGGTTTATTAATGTGGATCAATGAAGCTGACTGCATTTTTGGGTTCTCCAGAACTAGTTTGTTTGTTTTTTTAACTTTTCATTTCTGTGCAAGAATTGTGGGATTTATTTTTCAAAAAAGTAATAAAATAACGATTGAAAAATCAACAAAAATGTGCAAAAAGTATTCTAATGTAAATATAAAGTCTTGTGAAGAATACAAAACTTCTGTAATTTTATAATCTTTTGTAGGAATATGAACTAAATGGAGATTTGCTTTCCTATTCTATTTTTCGGATGAAGAAAAATAACGCGAGCAGCCTCTCCAGTTTGCGAGGCTGCTGCGCTGCAAAGCGCCCCTTTTGTATGATGCTCGCCCCTGCTGGTACTGTTGCGGTACCGCAGGGAGAGCTGAGCGTCATATTTCGTTGATTTTTTTACTCACGAAAGTTGATCGTGAGTAAAAATCAATGAAATATGACGCTCAGCTCTCCCTGCGGTACCGCAACAGTACCAGCAGGGGCGAGCGTCATACAAAAGGGACGCTCTGCAGCGCAGCAGCCTCGCAAGCTGGAGAGGCTGCTTACATTATTTTTCTTCATCCGAAAAAGTCTTATAACCATTAAGATAGGTTAAAGCTTAATGTTAAAATGATAAGGTTGAAAAATCATCATTGACATTGTCATTATCACCATCATCAAAACAGAAGCCCATCCAAGATTATTTTGGAAACCTTATTTAGAAACTGTTGTTTGTGGGGGGTGGGGGTTAACATTTGAGGATGACAATTTTAAAGTTATAGTATATGGTTAACAAACATATCTTCAAATAACACCAAAAGTGTCTGTGAATACTGTGAAGTTTTTACATGTAAATTGGGCCAATTCAGAGATTTCAAATAAGGTCACGCAAATATGAAATACCCATTGAATATATTTCATTGGCTATTCCATTGGGAATATTTAAGAAAAGCCTTCCAATTCAAGAAACAGTTTTCTAAAAGAAGGAGATTTTTGTCTGTGTCAAAGCCCTTATATGTTTTTTGTCAAAGCCCTTATAATGGGAACAAATATATGCATTGCATGCCTGAATTTTACACCCCTGAAATTATTTTCCAAGCCAATAAAATTATAATTTACAAAGCAGATAAAGAGGAAATAAGAATGGTTTCCAACCCACAAAATAAGAAGGTTATAAAAATGCATAAAAGCATTTATGCCTGGGTTGACATTTCAATATATAAAATTAACCCATTTAAGAAAAAATCTATAGGCACAGAATGGAGAAATGGGGAAAAATTACGCTGTCTTGTACATCAAGTTTAACTTTCCATTAGCTTACTCTGATGATTAAATTATGCTGATCTGAGGGGTTATGTTGCCCTTGAGCCAAAAGTTTAACAGTCCACTTACAGACTTGCAATAAAAGACATTTAAGGAATGATGATTCTGTCACATTCCAACGACTGGCAAGAAGATACCTGGATGTCTGTTCACATACAAATGTATTTAAATGAAATTTATAGGACATCAATCAGCCTCTGGAACACATTTCAGCTATTCTGACACTTTGCATGGCAAATTTATGTTTAAGCTATAAATACTGTAAATAGCTGCATCGGAATCAATATTAATGAAACAACAGTAGGGATAGCTGACACTTTTCTTCCCTTCTAGTACCTCACAGTAACCCATAACAGATCAGTCAATGTCATCAAAATTGCTGTACACTGCCTTTCTACAAAATGGGATTTTCACCACCAGAAACACTTTTGGAAATGCTCTGTGAACTTTTAAGTGCCAAAATACTACTTCTCTTTGGAAAGATGTATCATAAGAACAAAAAGACTTCTCACAACAGTTCTCTCCCCTTGCAAAACTGATTTACTGGATACAATACCCAGAAGGCCATAAAATAAATTGCCATGTGTTATATAAAGGTTAAAGAACAACTTGAGCTATAAATGCAGTTTGGTGCTTGCATTTTTAGCCTCTCAGCTTTTATCTTTGTCACCCTTTTCATACTTTTTAGACCATGCTGACATCCTCAAGACATAGAGGGTCTTAATGCAATTTCCCTCCAAGATCTAGTTGAAGGATGTCATGATGGAGTGACTACAACTCCATCTTGGAGCCAGATCACATCTGCAAGAACTACATTTCCTATCATCTGTAAATTTCCATTCCCTGCTTCTCAGACAAAAGGTAATACAGGGGGTGGGACCCTCATTTCCTAAACATGGCATCACATCACCTGACTGGAGAGCCAATCAGAT
Organism: Gambelia wislizenii; assembly: GCA_030847615.1. Taxonomy (NCBI): domain Eukaryota; kingdom Metazoa; phylum Chordata; class Lepidosauria; order Squamata; family Crotaphytidae; genus Gambelia; species Gambelia wislizenii. The sequence goes on along the minus strand of JAUMIR010000005.1, from coordinate 184,268,166 downwards.
TTGGCAGTGCAGAGCCAGTCAGATTTGGCTAATGGCATTTTGAGTTTTCTGCAGTCTTTTGTCTGTGCCAGATGGTTTAATGAGGGTCTGAGGAGCAGACACATGGCTCAAGGGTCATCAGAGAGCCACATGATACCATGAGGTCTGAGGGAGCAGACTTCCCATATGACTCTGAATTCCATCATCAGTGACTCAGCTAGGCCAACGTCTGGTAACCATGCAGCCTAGCCCATCCCAACTGGAACACAGACTGATACCATGGACTTCATAAATGTAAGTTAGAATCTTCTTCGCTTAGGAGAATGTGTTTAGATAGATTGACGTTAGTTTTTGTGATTTATTTTAATCCTCTGACTAAATGCTATGCTATGTAACTCTAAGCTGGACCTGGAGAGAAATGCCTTTTCTCCATGATACTACTTCTGCTAACTGCTTACTTGCTTGATATAAAAAGTTTTCTCTCTTTTTCTACAAGTGTGCGTCCATGAGCCTTGTATGGTCATAGCTATCTTGTCTCTTCTCTGGGGGTAGAGAAGGCAGTTTGGGAATCCTTAACAGAGTAGCTCACTGGTTAACCAGAGAACTGTCCCAGTTTCCCACTGAACTGGATTTTAAGTGAAGAGCAGTGGGTGGTAGCGGCTACTGAAGAGAGACATAGTTCCAAGGGATTTCTGGGCTAGAAGAATCTCTCAAGTTTGGGTCTCCAAAAGAGTATCTCTGGGGGTTCTCAGGCAGAAGGACCCCAGGGCCCCGTCACATGGTGGAAACTAGCTAAACCATCTTCTTGTTGATGTGATTAAACCTGGCTGTTCTCCACAATTTGGAAGTCGGGAATAAGACCATTCTTAAACAGTCCTAACCCCAACTTTTAACTCACCAACATCCCAACCTAATTCTAGATTTATTGGTAAATGATGGCTTTTTAAGTATAAAAATTCCATGTTAAAAGAGGAAGAGCAAACTTTAAGCCTCTAAGAGTAGGTGTAGGATCTCAGATTGAAAACAACAGGTTTCTGTGGTTGACCTGATGGGCAACCATAACATAACATAACATAATTTCCCAGCTTTTGTAGGCCCCCACCCACACAAACCTTCAAATAAAAGTTTTAAATTCCTCTCCTCAGAAGAGAAGTAGGGCTTTAAGCTGAAACATGCTGTTTATGGTCCCATCCTGCCCACCACAGGAATGTGGAGCCAAGAAATTCTCTAAAATTGAAGTTCACCTTTAGATTGAAAGAGGTTGTCCACCCTTTCTCTTGAGAAGGAGTGAGAGACTGATTTCCTCAAAGGCTGCTTGTAGGAATGGGTGATGGTTTGTGGACTGCACAAGTGTGTTCACCCATAAAAATACTTGAAGTCACTCACGCATTCACTCACTTTCTCTGTGAGTGTGAGTAGCTGCTATAAGTCATGAAAAAAGTTGAGTATGTTTAAATGTATTTGGTAATTGGGGACTTTTCTTAGGCTTCAGTTAGGAAAACAGAATAAAATGTGTTCTATTATTGTTTGCTGAGAGCCAGTGTGGTGTAGTGGTTTGAATGTTGAACTAGGACACCTGGAAACCAGGTTCTAATCCTCGCTTGGCCATGGAAGCATACTGGGTGACCTTGGACAAGACACATGCTCTCAGCCTGAGAGGAGGACAATGGCAACCCCCCTATGAACAAATTCTTCCAAGAAAATCCCATGATAGGTTAACCTTAAGGTCACCATAAGTCAGAACTGGCCCAGGTCTCCAGAGCCAATAGTGAGCAAAAATGCAGAAGAGATCTGATTGGCCAGTTGTCTATAATATGAAATCTGGATGTTTATTGCCCAAATTGCCTTACCAGCTTCCTTCATCCTCCCTCCCCTCCCTTCCAATTTCAGAGGATCTGTGTGGATTCAAAAGCACATCAAGAAGTCCCAACTGGTAATAAACAAGGTTTTCTTTTGAAAGAGCTTTTGCTTCTTTATAGTAGTCTGTTCCCCCACCCCCACTCCTACACTGTTACTTTCTGCTACTGAATATGGTGCAGGAAGACAGATTTCAGTATTATTCAGTATTAGGAATTGGCCTCCAGGGAGCTGGCTGGATAAATCCAAGTGGCCATAATGAGGGTCTGGGATCTGTTAGCCCAACAAATGTTCAGACTCTTTCAGTTGGTAAGTCAGCTATGCACAGGGGTGCACTTTACTTTTGTACCATCTTCTCCAAGAAAATAATAGTAGCAACACCAATATCATGTGGGGGTTGTGTATTTTGCAGTGGGGTCTGAAGGATTATGGACACCTGTGGAGGGATTCATGGAAGCCCTCCTAGAATTGAAGGCTGTTCCTTTGTGAGAATGAAAACAGCTAATCTCTCTTAATTTCCAACCAGTCACAAAATTATTTGCTATTAGCCACCCTCTGCATGCTGAACTTTGTGCTATTTGTTTCTTCATTTCTATTAGTCCAATTCATAGGTTGATCCTGCTTACTCTGCATGAGTGTCTGGTAATATTCTTAGCAAAAACTTCATTCCATGTTTTAGGTTTTGTTTGTCTTAAAATGCATAGATTTTTCTCTGAACTTCAGAGAACAAACATCTTTCATAAAGTTATGATGACATTTTCTACAGAATTAATTCAAATAATAATCCTTCCTGTGATTGCTAGCCATGGAGAGCAGACTAAAGAAAAGAAGATTTGGATTTTGTATAGAAGGATCAGTTGTATACTGACTTCTTGCCAGATGGATGAGGAGAAACATAATGCCATGGAAAATTGGCAGAAAAACATCCATATTAACTGTGAAAATTAAAGCTTTATAGTGGAGGCTTTAAGAGGGGAGTTATTTTCTTTATTATAAAAATGTTAATGAATATCTAAACATCAGAACAAATGTGAGTCTAATGATGCAATGTACAAAGTGACCCTTTAGCTTAGAAATGTCTTAGCTGCAAGCTGGGAGATTTATTTTTTAAAAAAAACACAAAATTATACCCATTTGTTGTGATGCATTTGCCATTTAAAATATGTGCATAATGGCAGACTAAAGCTGCTGCCACACTGCAGAAATAATGCAGTTTGACTCCATAGCTCAAAGCTATGAAATTCTGGAATCTGTAGTTTTGTGGGATATTTAGACTTCTTTGTCAGAGAGCTCTGGTGCTACAACAAACTACAAATCCCAGTATTCCATAGGATGGTGCCATGATACTTAATAGTGGTGTAATAGTGATAGTGGTGTTAAACTGCATTATTTCTGCAGTGCGGCAGCAACCTAAAACAATTTCTGTAATTATCCAAGCAGCTACCTCCAAACTTGTGAATTACTGATCCTAATGGTTTGCTTGAGTTTTGCTCATCTTCTAGCCTAGTATAATGAATGGCCTTGTAACATAACTGAAGCATACGAAGAATTATACACCCAGGGCCTATCTAGTCCAGTCTCTGGCCAGATGGACATCTTTGAAACAATGGTGATAATTTTCTCATTGTTTGTCCCCATCATTTGTTAATCATAGGTATATTACCTCTGAAAGCTGGCACAGAATTATAGGCTGTGAAAAGGTTACTATTAATAGTGTCTGGCTAATCATTCTCCATGATGCAGGCCTGGAAACTGTAGACAGTTGAGAAGCTGGTAGGAAGCACAAGAATAAAAGATAAATCAAGGAGCCTGACAATTAGGAAGGGGGTCTTACATCTAGTACATTTGGTTATTTTGATAAAGTAGTTTCAGCATGAATATGAGAGTATGAGAGACTATGGACCTTATCAGACTAGGGTCTAAAAATGCTACAATTCTGCATCATGGCATTATAACACTTATTATCACATGTAGCTGTAATCATGTGAAAGAAATGCCATGGAATTATCGCACAACGACTGCCAGTGCTTTAAGAATGGGAGTTTACTTCCACGATTTGACATGGGCAAGATTTTGGCTGTTCTCGCGAGAAGACACGAGTACACCTGAAACTGGAAAAAAAAAAAACCACCCAAATTAACAAAGTTAATGAACAAACAAGCACTGAAACAAACCTAAAAATGTGCAAACTAGATGGGACAGTTCATAAAAAGAGCATCCTGTGCTTCATTTTTACATTTTCACCCAGAAGTTTGCTCACTGATGATCACCCATTCATGCTGTAATCCCCCAATTATGACAGGATGTGTTTTCACATGCCCTCAATACCATGAAAAAAGTGGTATTGGTGGTCTATTGATGGCTTTTCCCATCAATTAAAAAGAATGCACCTGGGACACGGGGTAACCATGAGATAATGACAACATCATGTGATGGCCGTGACTGTTCACTCTACCATGAGTCATAATCCCATGATTTGTGCCACATCTGATAAAGTCCAAAGTGGTCATGCATCGCTAGGGCCAGCTCTACCATTAGGTATGGTGGCAACCACCACAGGCAGCCAGTATTGATGTGGTAATACTAACACTCCTCAGCTGTCCCTTCTGACCTTCCTGGTCATTTTCCTTTCCTAGAGGACAGAGCTGTGAGTGCCCCCAACTTGTCCTTACCCCATAAACTAGCCTGCAGCCTCCAGGTGTGATGAGGATTGCTATCCAGGTATCAGTTTTATTCAACATCCAGTCCAATGTGCTTTTAGACATAGAACAGAGGCGAAACCATTTTGGTCTAGACAGTGAAAAAACTCTTCATAGAATGCGAGGAGAATACATTTTCTCCTAATGAGATCCTGCGTGCTTCGCCATATTGGGAAGAGGGGGCAAAAAATGCCATGTGCTGTGTGATAAAAGCCTTCATGGATTTTTGTGAAGTTTTTGTTTTTTAAAAAATATGGCAAAATGCACATTCCCACCCATTTGGACAACCAATTCAAAGTGGAGTGCATTCTGGAAGTCAAAACATGATTGGTCAACATGTGTGGGAGAGGCAGGCTTGCCAGTGATGAAGTGGCTGGAACTGCCATTATTGATTTTCACAGTAGTGATCATGAGCAATTTCGTAGTGGTAAACCAAAAAAAACCAGATTTTTAAGCAGAAGATTGCACTTCGGCATCTTGGATTTAATCAGAAAAAAACCTGTGCATTGGCGGCAACTTTTGGAGAATAATAATGTGAGTAATTCCTCATGGGCACCATCTTTATTCACGGGCACGCTCCATGTGAACTTCAAACACAGATAACTTCCTATACCAGCGATCCTGACAAAAAATTGTGGAGACAAATGAATGCTGCTGTGATTGTGAGTTAATGCACAGGAATGAGCATTATATCTCCTCATATAGATGACCCCTAAAACACAGAAATAGACACATTCTTCAGTGGTTCAAGATTGATAACACTGAAGAAAAGGAAATAAATGGCCTTGTGTTTTGTAAAAAACCAAAACCAAAACAATACACTGAAAAGAGACTCCTAGAATTCTTGTTGAAATACCACCACTTTTGCCTATTCTGCCTTTGTTCTTTTCTTTAAGCAATCCAGATTAAGAATGAACTTGGAACAAGGAAAAACAAGGAGAGAAAACTGAGCTTAATGCTGAATATTCACAAGAACTGGCACTCTGACTTGAAATCAGGCTACATTTCCCAGGAGGGTGGGAGAGAATGGTGTAATGTAAGACTGTGTGTATGACTTTATAGTGTTTTATTAGGTTCTGACAACGGGAGGGAAGAAAAGGTACAAACCAATATTTTCCCCATGTATAAATTGTAAGTAAAATGGCAAGTGGAAATCATGTGAATGGAAGTAACTAATTTTTCTATTTTTTCAGTTATAAATATCTGCATTTGCTGGAAATTTGAAACACATTCATTAAGGTGGTGTAGTCCTCACGTGTGGTCTGTACAACTTCAGTTTTCACATCATGATAATGAGCTGAATTACTTGGAAGATGTAATGTAGCAGTTTCACACAGGAGTTTCTCTTTGATGCTCCTTTGTTTAAAGATGACTTGCTGTCAGTTAAAAGTTGGCCTTGTAGGTTAAAGCAGAATTTGAAGAATTTACTCTTTTGGACCATAACACACATAATTTGTCACTTCCTTTTCTAAATCTGTCCTCTAGTAAATTATATCAGTCTGGTATTATTGATTGGGCTTTTTTTTCTTTTTCTTTTTTTTTTTTTTACTTCACTGGGTGAGTATTGTCATCTAAGAAATGCCTAGTATAAATCTTTATGCTCGGTCCAAAGGGTCAGAAGATAGATGTGGTTGTATTGCAGTAAACAATGTATTTTATGGCATATTCTGTTTTGAAGCTGGAGATATATAGATATGTACAGCAGTCACTAGATTTCCAAGATACTAATTGCCCTAATCTTATAAACTATTCCAGAAGATTATAAAATATCAGAGTCTGTCTGAAGCAGCTTTAAAAATGCGCATTCTGTTTTACTGTGCAAAAAAATGGTATAAGAACCAACTACAAATACAATAATTACATGTTTATTTCATTTGCTCCTCATTATAGGTTTGAGTATTCCTGCATCACAAAGGGTTAGCCTAATAAAATATATTGGCTTCCATATTTTGGACCTTGATATACTCTCTTATCTTATGTCAAAGTAGCTGGAACATTTTGCTTTCTGCTTCTCGAAAGAGAATGTTTTCTAATTGCTTTTGTAATTCTAGTTTATTGATGAGGAGTTAATGAGAATACTAAAAGGTATCCAGTAGAGAGCATCATTTGCCTTTCATTAAAGCACAGTGTCTCACCAAAGTAAAAGTGTTTCAAAATTGAAGGGGTGTCAAGCCAATTGTGGTTTTTTCTTTCGGTCAGGAGAGCTGAGGAATGTGTTATTATTTAGGACATGAGATTACGACATCAGAATAGTGCAAATGGGCCCCGCGATCACACAATGTCATTGTCTTTGCATTCTTATTCTGTGCTCCAGCCGTGAAAAAGGTGTTATTTGAAATTCATGGGAGAAGCTGTCAATAGATTATCAATAGTACTTTTTTCACAGTATTAACTGTGTGCCAAACCACATCCCATTGTAATCACGAGATTACAGCAGGTAAGAATGCGGACATGAAGCACAGGATGCTCTTTTTATGAACTGTCCCCTTTAGTTTGTATGTTTTTAGGTTTCTTTCAGTGCTTGTGTGTTCATTTACTTTGTTAATTAAGGGGTTTGGGGAGTTTTAAGCACACTCGTATCTTCTCGCGAGAACTGCCAAAATCTCACCCATGCCAAATCGTGGAGTAAACTCTCATTCTTAAAGTGCTAGTGGTCGTCATGCAATAATTCTGTGGCATTTTTTTTCATGTGATTACAGCTACATGTGATAATTGTCAGGAGTTAGAACTCCATTTTTAAATGGCCAAACAAACTGCAGAGTCATGCCTAGTCAAAATGGCTGACTCCATGAACTGCCTAGTCTTCCTTAGCTACAGAAGGAGGGTTCTTATTGGTGTGTAAGATCATGTGATTGAGTAAGCCAATGCCCTGTGACTGTGTATATGGGAGGGCTCAGACCAGAGCTCACTCTTCTTCCTGTGAGTGCTGAGGCCTGGTGAAGCAGTTTCTTCTGGAATTGTAAATATCTGTGTATATTGCAACTGAGTTTGAAGATAAAAGTGTCTCCTGCTTATTTGGATGTCAAACACTCAGTGTGTGAGTATTCTTGGGAGCAGGTTGCTACTGAGTCTACTGAGTCAGGCTTTTTGGGCTTCTGCTAGGGATTGAGTGCCTATCATCCCCTGACAATAATAAGTGTTACAATGCCTTGATGTTCCCACTAGTCTGATAATGTCCTTAATTTCTTCTCTTCATAGATGCTCACTACAGCTTCAAAGAGCTTTCCCTTCTCATGGCTCCTTTTCTCATGCTTACAGCATTCTCCCTTTTCTCCTACAAGCAAAAGGTAGGAGTATGGTTTAGATCTGGATCAATCAAGAATTCAGAACCAAATCAGGCTGATGCAGACAGATTCAGGAGACATCTAAACTGAAACAGGAAACCTCTGAGGAAGATTGATTTCAAGTTGCAACATTCTAGAAGATTTGAATTTTGGATTTGGATTTCATTAGCAATGAGCTTTTCTACATTCGTGGACAATTATCTTCATTGTTGGCACCTTCATGGTCATCACATTTGATAGCTGTGTGGACAGGGCCAGCTCTCCCATTAGACAAAATGAATCAACCACCTCAGGTTGCAGATATTGGAGAGGAGCAATGGTAGCCCACCAAGCTATTTCTCCTGAGCTCCTGGCTATTTGCCTTTGATGGAGGAGAGTCCTCTGTGTGCCACTGTCCCATACCCACTAAAGTGGCAAAATGTCTTCAGGCGTAGTGGAGGGCCTTTTCCAATTGCCAGTATTGGCCTGTACATGGGTGGAGGAGGAGACATCTTGTTGCATTCTTCAAATATTCCTTCAAGATGTCATATTGATGTAAAGGCTGGTCTTTCTCCCTACAGCAGATCCTCAAAAATCTCTCACTTTCAAGGTTTAGCCAGCATTTCTGCCAAGCAGGGAGGGGTGGATAGCAGTCATATAGTCAGTTGAAGCCAAGGCAAGTGCTCTCTTGGGCTACCTTGAGGCTTACATTTCTCAGGAGCTTCTTTCAAACATCTGTCATATTTCTAACATGCAAAAGTGGTGGCACAGGCATCTGGAGAGCATCCTTTCTTCCTTCTAAATCTATATCCAGAAATATTTTCCATGCTACTTTGAGCTGAGAAACTATAACACCTGTTCTAGGTAAAGAACTCAAAAGACTCAAAAGGCAAGTAACCAGAATGCATGGCTGACTATACAGTTTGAAATATCTCTTTCCCGTTGCAAACGAAAGGCAGTTGAAACCCTCAAGACAGAGTATCAAGTATTAATTAGGAAGTGAGAACAAACAAAGGTGTTATAAAACGTCTCAATCTGTTCAAATTGGTGGTGATGGCGGGTTAATATGTAATACGTTAAACCTATAGAGGAAGTGTGCCAAATACTTTAAAGAGAAAACTGGTTAACACAGATACGAACTCTGAAGAACAATTTAGCTCCGACAAACTCACTTGAATAAGTTTCTATCCTAAAGGGAGTCACTGAAAGTGAGAGAAAATTGAAGGTCTTTAATCCAATTACAGCACCTCTTAAATTGCTCCTCAGCTACTTGTGTTGAGAAAGTGAGCCCCACCATCTCACTTCTGCCACAAAATTCTCTTGTCTAATTTTCAACTTTTCCTAGCATATAGCTTTGACAGAAGGGTGTCAAAAATATTTTTGAATGTGTTTGCAAAACACGAGCCACAGCTTAAGTGATGGTCATAGGTTAAATAAATGCCCTTCATTGGTACAGAGTGTCTGTGCTGTCCAGGAGTGAGAATACTGGCAATTGGGAGAAATACCCCATAGGCACCTGCAGTCATATTTCATTCATATTCTTCTTAGAATAAATGAACACAAGAAGATGTTATCTTCCTAATATTCATTTTGTCAGATACCAGCACATTCGGATAGGGCTGTTTCTGCCATACCAGGCTGTAAAAGAATGTTAACCCCACCTGTGAATTGAGATTACTCTGAGAGGCCAAAATGAGTGAAGACAGAGTTGTTACCATTGCTGTACTTTGGATTTAATGTTTTTGAGAGACAAATGACATATATTTTATTTGCAAGATGCAAACAATATTTTTATCATCCCAATGTATTTCCTGGTAATTCCCATCAGTTGCTGCGACTTTTAACTCTTTAAACAAATGCAGGACTTTCAGCTGTTCCAGTATATTTTAACATTTTCCAAATCCATGTGTACCTATCGTTGCCTTTCATTTCATTTTGGAGGCAGTGTTTTATAATTGTGGGTGTGGGTGTTAACTTTTCAAGCTTCTGCAGCCTACCCCTGTCCCTGCTTCATTTGCACACACACCCTTGCACAATACATTTCCAAGAGTCAACGTAGTGTAGTGATTTGAGTGTTGGACTATGACTCTGGAGACCAAAGTTTGAATCCCTGCTCAGCCATGGAAACTCACTGGGTGATCTTGAGTAAGTCACACTCTCTCAGCCTCAGAGGAAGAGAAAGGCAAACTCCCTCTAAACTAACCTTGCCAAGAAAATCCCCATGATAGGTTTATCTTTAGGTCAGCATACATCAGAAACAACTGGAAGGCACACAACAGCAACAACCTTCCCCTGCTTCATTGTTCCCTTGCACAATACATTTCCATAGAAACATCTCACCCTTTAAAATCTCTCTAGTGACTGCAAAATAAAAAGCCACACAAAGCTAATTAACACGAGACCAAAAATAACTAATCTGAACTTTTGATATGTTTTAAGAAGAGGAGGAGCTGTTACAAATCACATCGCAAACATAGTTTGGATAATGCACTGCATCAAAGATTTTTAGAAGAAAATCAATCTATGCTTTATCAGTTACACCAAAGCCTTTGATTGTGCAGATCATAAGAAATTATCAGTCTCTCAAAAGGCAATGGGTGTGCCACAACATGTGGTTGTCCTCATGTGTAATCTATATTGTGGACAAAAGACCAGTCTCAGGACAGAATATGGAGAAACAGAATGGTTCCAATTGGCATGGGGGGTCAGACAGCGCTGTATTTTATCACACCATCTGTTTAATTTACATGCAATAAATACCATATAGAAGTGGAATTAGGCTCAGAGGAAGGACCATCAACAATTTAAGATATGCAGATGACACAATATTACTACCAGACAATATCAAAGGCTTGGAACAACTACAAAACAAAAACAATAACTACATGTGATTTATATAACTTTAAAATGGATGGTGCAGATATTAAAATAAAGACTTTCTATACCTTTGCTCATACATTAAGTCAAAATGGAAACTGTAGGCAATAAATCACAAGGCTAAGACTTGTAAGGGCAGCTATGAAGGTCCTCAAGTGTAAGAATAGCTCATCATATATCAAAGTCAAATCCAGCCATTCCATAGTATTTCTTATTTCTATATGTGGTTGTGAAAGCTGGACAGTAAACAATGTTGACTGGAAAATAATCAACTTATTTGAAATGCAGTACTGGAGGAAAGTTCTACAGATTTCATAGACTGCTATTAAGAGAAATAAATGTGTCTCAGAGCAAATCAAGCCTGAACTCTCACTAAAAGCCAAAATGACTAAGGACTTTATCAGATGTGGCAAATATGGCATCATAAGGATGCCTAATGATCGCAAAAGGGTGTGCATACCAGACGACATCATCCTTTCATGATTATATCTTGTCAAAAAGCCATTTTATTTTATTGATGGGCCAAGCCATCAATAGATCTCCATTGGTGCTTTGTTGCCAGCATTGCCAGCATTTGAAACTTCATGCCATTGCGCTCGCGTGAATGCAGCATGAATGACAGAACACTTCCAGGTGAGATTGGGACAGCCAGGTAGGGGATGCTCTTTTTTTTTTTTTTGCCTCCACGGTTTACTTGTAAATTTTTTAGTGTGTTTTTGTGCTTGTGAGAATATTTTGTGTGTCTCTTTTTATTTATTTTTTTAAATTTCCCGCACTTGCATCTTCTTGCGAGATTCGTGGATATCACAACCGCAGAAGTGAACAGAGCTTCATTCCCTCTCTGTTAGTGCCTAGGCTGCCTTTTACTAGGACTGAAGGTAAGGTCTGGTGGGGGGGGGTTCTTTTGCCAGAGTAAAAATGGTATAAAATATGCTGGCAAAAGAACAATTTTAGAGGCTTCACTGATAAAGTCCAAAATGGAGGCTATTGTACTTCGGTCATATCATGAGACAACATGACTTATTGGAAAAGACAGTAATGCTTGGTAAAATGTAAGACAATAGGATGAGAGGAAAGCCACATTATATATTGACTGATTAAATAAAGGAAGTTGCAGTGCTGAGTTTGCAAGATCTGAGGGGCGTTGTTGCTGACCAGGGTTCTCAGAGGTCTGTCATTCCTAGGGTCACCAGAAGTGATTTGATGGCAACTAATAATAACAATGAAATGTGAATATTTTGTAATCAGATCTCCAGACTGAGAAGCAGCAGGAAAGGAATCCAATAACAAATTAGACACTGTTTTAAAGATGTGTTATGGAAACTTCACCACAGCAAAAAGGCACTATTTCCACTGGGGTATGCACTTAAGATGTTTCATGAAAATAAAACACATGTGATGAGAGTGTTACTCTGTTCATATTCTAGTAGTATGTTTCCTATTATTTTGTTATTTTTAAGAGCAAATCTAAAAGGTAGCATTTCACTCTATCCTCTGATTTTGAGTACTTTCCCATAGATAACATGTTTAACTTTTTTTTGGTCCCTTCTCACTGAAAGGTACCTGTGTAAAAGTCTGGCAATTGCATTAAAATAAATGCTGTAGCTGATTAAGTATGTGTTCTTTGATTCATTATACAAATGTCAATTGATCTGTCTATTTATTAAACTAATATATGACAGGGTGACAAGGATCTTAATCTAACATCCCATCATCGTATATAAATATCTGCATACAGGCCTATGCTATGTGCACCAACTTACTGTAAATCTCCTGAAGGTGTCTCACATGTCCATTCCATACTTGGCAGTGAGCAGACAGGATCGGAGAAGTGTCTGGTTACACCCCCATAGCCAGACACAAAATGATTACAGCAGCACTGAGACCCCTAGAGTATTCCTGCAGATCTCAGCACTGATGTCATCATTTCATGTCTGGCCAGGGAAATGTAGTCAGATGCTTCTACAGTCCTGCCTTCATACCATGAAGTACAGAATGTCCATGTGGGAAAGCTTCAGGGGCTTTACAGTAAGTTAGGGAGTAGTAGCTATGGGCACTGCAGAGGGACGAATGGAATACCAACCCTGCAATGCCTTAAAAAAGGACATCATGCTTAAAGGACATTTATGTGTGTGTGTATCCCTAATAGAATACTGGCCTGTGTATCTATCATACATATGACCTGATAACTTATTAACTGAGTTATCAAGCAAAGGCAAATTCCACCACCCCCCTGAAGAAATCCTGCCAAGAAAACACCATGATAGGTTCGCCTTAGGGTCATCATAAGTCGGAAATGACTTGAAGGCACACAACAACAACAAAAGTGCAGGTGACAATGTTTCTTTATTCATTTTCATCTATTTATTTAATTTATAACCCACCTTTCTCCCAATATGGAACCCAACATGGGCTCACAATATACAGTTGAAACAAGATACTGTATAGGACTTTATCAGAAACACGAAAAACGGGATCATAACAATGCCACATAAATGTGAAAGGGCACACATATCAGACAACGTTGCCCTTTTGTATTTATGTACTGGCCATAAGCCATACTTTTTTATTGACAGCCCAAGCCGTGGCAGATCAGCTGTGGCAATGTTTTGCCAGCACTGCTGTAGTATGAAACCTTGCGCCAATGTCCTCTCATCATTCCAGCGTCAATGGCTGGATTGGCCAGAACACTTCCAGATGAGATTGTGACATTCAGGTAGGTCATGCACCTTTTATGACCCTTCCCAGTTTACTTGGAACTTTTATAGTGTGTTTATGCATTTTTGTGACCTTTTACTTTGTTATTTTTGTTTTTATTTTTGAATTTCCCACACTACGTATTCTCATGAGAATCCACAAGATTTCAATAGAGGAAGTGAATGGAGCTCCGTTCACTCCTCATTCATTGATGGAGAAGCCTTTTCGCATGAATGCAAAGTAAGTGTGGTATGGGGAGTTCTTTTGCCGGCATAAAAACAGCACAAATTATGCCAGCAAAAGAACGGGTTTAAGAGGTGGTTAAAACAATGGATAATGTCTAAAAAAACACACACAATTAAATAAACAATCATATTAATGATTATAAAAGGCAGCTGAACAACAACAACAACACAGCACATGTTAATTAAAAGACCTTACGAAACCGACAGTTAATAGCCAAAGGCCTGGGTGAACAGGTCTTCACCTGCCACCAGAAAAAAACAAAAGCAGATAGCAAGACAACCTGATCTCCTATGGTAGGGAATTCCACAGCTTGGGAGCAGCCACTGAGAAGGTCCAGTGTCCTTACCAAATGTGCCTGTGATGGTGGCAGGACCAAGAGAAAGCCTTCACGATTTTAGAGGCTTCCCAGTCTTAACATTTGGGTTGGCTACATCATACAGCACTCTGAGTTGTACCCAGAAATGAACCAATAGCTACTGAAAGCTGTTTCCACTTATATTCCCTGTAACCTGCTCCAGTCATCACGTGAACGCCTACGCTATCAGTCTAATTTTGTATGGACTTTGAAGAACTAAAATATCCCATCCTGGTACAAGAGGGTTAAGCAACCATTTCTGTGTAGTCCATTTCCATGAATACTAGGAACCTGCTGATTCCTAGCTGAATTAAACAACGCTGGTATGGCTTATGCCATGTGCTTTCCTTTCAAGGCTTCAGAAATAACCATTCAGTCCTAACGAAAGCGTGACAGGAAGAAAGAAAATGAGAAACATGTAAGACAATTCCCTTTCTGTTCTTAGAGGCTGGCTTAAGCAGATGTTGAAGAAATCCACCATCTCATTTCTTTGCATTGCTAACAAGATGGCAAATGACAGCCTGCCAGTCAAAAAGCATTCCTCCTAAGTAGAAAAATAAAAATTTCTGGCACTGTTACTGGCAGATATCCCTGAACGGCTGCTCCTGAGAGAGCATACTATATGTGTTATGTGCCTTCAAAATCTCCCAGCTAACAAACAATTATATAGAAGTATTGTCAGAGTGCTGCTAGCAGGACAAACCCTCAGGCATCCCAGAAAACAAAAGTATACCTGTATAACTGACTGAAAAACGTGAAAAGGGATAACTTATGCAGGCAATTCCAAACTGGCATCTCATCTTCCCTGAGCCGACTGTCACATTAATATTTCATACCCTGAGAATTGTATTAACGTGTAAGATGTATGTCTAAAATAATGTAGAAAGTGTTGTGTTGTGTGACATATCTGTCTCTTTGTCATGCCGTGTGAGTATGGCTAGGAGCACACGTGCAAGAGTGGAGAAGGGAGTTGGCAACATGAAGGCAAAGAACTTCCCTGGATGGCTCTGTCTGGGATGAAGCAACTCTGGGAGGGAAGGACCGAGCCCTCTGTCACCTCTTGCTTTACAATCAAGATTGTTATCAAATTTGATTTTGATCAAAATTTCCAGGAGCAAGAAAAAAAGCTGGTCTTCTCCCCTTACTTTCATCTTCAGTCAAGTGGCTATTTTTCTGTGCCAATCCAGGGTGAAGGCGAAAGACTGGCTCAGCTCTTTGAGGACTGCCGTAGTTTGAGTCTCCTCGTGGATTGTCATGTTGCAGACTTTCTCAACCCACAGGTTCACAGACATTGAACTACACTTACCATAATACCCAGACAGCATGACCAACAGTTGGAAGAATTGTGAACTGTAGTCCAAAAAGAACACCTGGATATATTTGGAAAAGGCATGGGATTAAAACCAGGCTTGACCCTGCTTAGCTTCTGAGATTAGACAGGCTCTGGAACCTTCAAGGTATTTAAGCTTTAAACCAGGTTCAAGACATTCCTCAAAATTTACTGTACAACCCCTGTATCTGTGGGACCCATATCTGCAGATTCACTTACCCGTATCTGAAAAAGTATGGTCTTTCTAAGCATCTTCTAAGTCCTCCAGCATTCCACCGGAAGCTGACCAATCATGATGGAGGACATAGAAGATGGCTAGAGTAGTGTTCCCAGCACAATTCTATGGTGTGCTTGGGCCAGAAGTCATTCTTTTTAATAGGGTTGGCTATTATCCTTAGTTTCCGGTATCCACAGTAAGTTTGGGAATGTATCCCCTGCAGATACAGGGGTCATACTGTACTTGGCAATCTTAGGCCAGTCTTCAATGTTTATCCTCACAGAATTGCAGCAAAGATAACATGGGAAGAGCAGAGTATACTGTTATGAGAATCTTAGCAGAAGGCTGGATAAAATGTAATATTTTTTTTAATGAAGCAAAATCAGGAAGGCAGTGAGGATCTTCTCAATTTGAAGTCCTCATAGTAATAAACCTAAGGGACATAGCCACGGACCTAGAAAAGTCATTGCCACTTTGCTAGGATGTATGAATAATCACTTGCCTATGGTTTTATTTGCCCTTCCCCAGCCCTACCCTTCAACTTACGATGATCCTATTAATGAAACACCTCCAAGAGCACCAATCATCAACTGCTTTGCTCAGGTCTTGTAAACTTAGGACCATTCATAGGGTTGTGATAAATCAAAATCAGCAACAATAAGCCCTGCCCATCTCTCAGTCATTTGTGCACATGACCCCACAAAAATGACATTATCCCAATGTTGTTGTGTACCTTTAAGCCACTTCTGACTAATGGTGACCCTAAGGCAAACCTATCATAGGGTTTTCTTGGCCATATTTCTTCAGAGGGAATTTGCCATTGTCTTCCTCAAAGGTTGAGATAGTGTGACTTGCCCAAGTGGGTTTCCATGGCTGGGTAGAGATTCAAACCACAGTCTCCAGACCACTACACCATGCTATGCATTGGTGATTACATTTAGGAACTTGCATGTTAATCTTTTTAATGTATTTCAAAAGTGGTTAATATATGCTAAGCAGGATGCATATGGGAAGTCCTGCAGGAATCAACAGTACTTTATGAGCATATAGAGATTCTGAATTCCATCTTCAGTCCTGATATTTAGCACATAAAGCTTCACTTGATAGATTATGATAAAACTAAAGTTGGATGACCATTATTGGGAATAAAAGGGCAAGAACATAGCACTTTTGCTTATTAAATATTCTTGAACAGTTTTCTCTTCTTCCTGTATTCTATCCACTACTCCACTCCAGAAGGAATGGGAGACAGACTAGATAATGTAAATGTTCTTATGAGAGGACTAAAATAGAGTTAGAACATTGATCTGAGGGGATTTCACTTATCACCTAAGAGTCTGAGTGGTACTCTAATTGGAGAATCATTAAGTGAGAATTCCCCCCTCCCGCCATCTAGATGTGCTAAAATTCTGGTCCTTTTCCAGTTCATTGAGCAATCAACCTTGACTTAGTTTCATGTTGGACACAGTAATTCGATATGAAAAGAAAGAAAAAAATGTAAAGGCAAAAAGAGAGGAATCAAACCATTAAAAAAAGAAGTCTGGTCGAAATTGTAAGAAGAGCTAGGAAGATGCATACTTGCAAAATATATTTAGTTAACTAGTTAGTTAGCTTGCATGATGGCCAAACAACTGCAGAAATCATGCTGAATCATGATGACTAACTCCATGGCTCCATTAACTGCCCATCATGCCGAATCATGGCACAGCTGCATGAGAAGGATTGCATCAGAAGAAGGGTTACTAGAGTACAAAGCCATGTAAGGTGGAAATCTGATGCAATGCAACCATGTGCTTGGGTAAGCCAATGCTGTGCTGAGATGTATACAAGCAAGCCAGAACAGTGTTCATTCTCTTCCTATGATCCTCTGATGCCTGGCGTAGCACTTTGTCTGTACATATTGAAAGTACTGAAGATTAAAGGTGTTTTCTGGACACCAAATGCTCTGTGTGTGAGTATTCTTAGGAAGGGGGCTCGCCGCTGGCCGGCGGGCCCGTTTGCGGCCTGGCTGGTGACCCCAAGAAGCAGCCTTCCAGCTCTTCCCCCCACCCACCCTTCCCGCTGGCCAGGCACTGTCCTGGGCGGGGCGGATGTGGAGGGAGGGGGGAAGAGGGGGGAAGGGCCGGAGGGGAAAGGGAGGCTAGACCAATAAGGGGCGAGTTTGCTCGCCTCTGATTGGTCCGCAGATCAGGGTAAAGGGTGGCGCGCCTAAGCACCCCTCCCAGATCTCAGGCGGCGGCGGAGGCAGCAGCAGCGCTCTCTGCCACGCCAGAAAGCGGAACCCACCCACCCTCCCTCAGGTCATCTTTGTCGCAATTTGCAGGCAGATGTTTTGGGTCGTGAGAAGTTGGATATTCAGGGGTCTCCATCAAGTTCAAGTGCAAGTTCAAGTTCAAAGCCAAGTTCAAGTTCAAGGGAGACCCCTGCTAGCTGCTAATATATGTTTGTTTACAGGGAAGGAGAGAGCGTCGAGCGGACGGCTCGGCCAGTGCTTCTCTCCTTCATGCAGGGGAACCGGGATGGACTGGTCCCCGCGCCACCCACATGTGTGGGCGGTGGGGTGTTCACGACCCATACATTGCCGCCAACCATTAGCTGGCAAGTTGCGGCCAATTATTGCCAATATATATATATATATATATATATATCAATTTATCTACCTCCAACATTTATATCTTTTATCTACCTCAATGTGTGTATATTACTAACCTGTACCTAACTATGTTTTCTGAAGTTTATATTTGCAAACAATACATGGTCAATCAAATCTGAGTGTCTGTGATTATTCAAGGGGGGCTGTGGGGCCGTCCGGTCTGGGTCCGCAAAGAGTTGCTACCTAGTCTGCTGAGACAGTTTTTGGCTTCTGCTGGGGACTGAATGTCTTATCACCCCCTGAGACTTTTAGAGTGACCACTTGAGTACTCTGGATCATGTACAATCTATTAAAAATATAAAATACACCAATATGACAACAATATTATAAAACAACGTAGACCCATAAAACAATGCAGAACCATAAAACCAGCAGACTAAAAAACCAAAATAAAATTAGCAGCTGAGAATGAAACATTACAGTATATAAAACCGAATTAAAGCCATTAACAGGATAAGAGTCTGAAGATAATGAAACAGGTTGGAATCCGGCATCACCTACTTTGTTCAGTATAGTTAAATAAATCCTGGCTTGACTCCTCCAAACCTGATGGAAACGCCATCCACTGATGCTCCAACCACCAGTAGAATAGATCTCCTCCTCCCATACAACTGTTACCCAATAAAGTAGGTTACAGTTGTAGCAATAGTGTCAAAATCATGACTTAATAGGGATTGTGGCCAGAAACCTGTGTGAAAGTTACCTCTGCATAAGTGGGTTAATGTACTGGGGAATTAGAATTGGTTGGTTTTGTAAGATCCGTATCCAGTAGAGGGCTCCTGTTATAATTCTACATAGCAGAACCAGCAAAGTGCCCGATGTGCACCAATGTACTGGACTGGACTGACTATGTGACGAATGTTGCTGTCCTTGAGCAAGCAGGGATCACCAGCTTTGAGGCCATGATATTGAGAACACAGCTGCGCTGGGCAGGGCATGTTTCTAGGATGGAGGACCATCGCCTCCCCAAATTAGTATTCTACGGTGAACTCGCCATGGGTCAGCGTAAGAGGGGCGCTCCAAAAAAGCGATACAAGGACTCCCTGAAACAACATCTCAGGCTTGGCCAAATTGATCACCAACAATGGTCCGCCCTGGCCTCACATCGGGAGGCATGGAGACACATTATCCACAATGCTGCAGCCTTATTTGAGAACTCACGCCGAACAAGTCTTGAAGGGAAACGACAACGCAGAAAAAATCACAACCCGGAAACACCACCCAAGGAAACCTTCTGCTGTGCTTTCTGCAACCAGACTTGTCTATCTCGGATTGGCCTTTTTAGTCATTAGCGCGCTTGCAGAAAGGGCAGGATGAGTCCTTCCTGAATCTTCGTTTGCGAAGAGAAGCCAGAGAGAGAGAGACTGATATGCATTGTACACTGATGCATATTGTTCCCAATGCACATTGAGCTTTCTTGCGGGTGTCTTTATAGACATCTTTATAATTAAATAACAGCTTCTTAATGCCTCTGGTATTTAGGCCAAATCTACACTACACAAATAATTCCATCTGAAACTGGATTATGTGTCATAGCTCCTTCCTATGGGGTCCTGGGATTTGTAGTTTGGTGAGGCACCAGCATTCTTTGGCAGAGATGGCTAAAGACCTTGTAAAACTACAAATCCCAGGATTCAATTGGAAGGCGCCATGGCAAATAATCCAGTTTCAAACTGGATTATTTGCATAGTGTAGATATGGCTAGTTAATTATAAGTAAAATGATGTTAAGTAAAAGGTGGTACAGAATTCCAGAAGTGAATACGAAATAATTAGGGAAGAGCAAATCTAGGTAATTGTTTTGTATTCATAATTGTTACGTAGTCACAACTGTGACACTATTGCAACAATTATAACTCCTCCCCTACCTACTTTACTGTGCAGCAGCTTTCATGGGGAGAAGGAGGTCAATTCTGTCAGCAATTGAAGAATGATGCTTCTATCAGGTTTGGCAGGGTAGGGCTGTGATGAAAAGGCCTTTTAGCCAATCTCAGAGCAGCAGGTGCCCAGCCAATAGGAAGGCAGCTGGGCATGGCTATTAAAAGGCCTGACAGCGAGTGGGGGGAAGGGAGTTGTTTTGAGGTTTGACTGGAAAGAAAGAGTTACACCGAAGGGAGGGTGTGCTCTTAGAGTTCCTGAGGGAACTTTTCAGTCTGACGACCACAGAAGTGTCTTAAGGGTTCAAAGAGGGACTGAATAGGCTTGGAGAGTCTAATAGGTAGAGGCTCAGAACAAGTCAAGTATATAAAGGGGATTTAGGACTTTGTGCCTGAGTTAATAGTGCTCATGTGTCTAGATTGATGTTATTATTTTAAAAGGCATCTGATGTAACTAAGCCTTAAGAAGATTAACAACTTTAATGCTCAACTACAGTTTATTTGTTTTATATTTTTCAATAAACATTTGCTAGAGTTTAAAGCTGCTTGGCCTCCATTTAATTTAAACCACGCTATCTGATATCAGGCACACAAAGGGCTGTCCCAATAGAAAGTGGTTGGTGCCTCATACATATTTTTGGTGGCAGCGGTGGGATAGGAAAGGCCCCGCGCCACTAGGAAGGAGCCTGGCACCACAAATATTTTTGGGGGCAGTAGTGGGATGCAAGAGAACCCACAGGACTGCCACCCTAAAGCCAGAGTGTTAAGGTGGTGGGTTGACCATGTACGGGTCACTACAAGGGCCAAGAAAGGTTAATAAATAACTGATGCAGGATTCCTACAGTAATTCTTAAAATGCCTTGAAGAGAAAAAAAATGTCTTTGCCTGGCACTGAAAAACTATCTAGTGAGCCACTTGGGAGGGTATTCTACAGCTCGGGTGCTACCTGTGAGAAGGCCCTATCTCCTGTAAGTCACCTGCCTCTTTTCATTGGTGAGGAGCATCTGAAATCATTGGCGAGGAGTCATCAGATCTTTTCATTGGTGAGGAGTCATCAGATATGAAATGCAAGTGGATAATGAAATATAAATGGTGGTATCATGGGAACTCAAGGGATTTTTGAAAGATAGAATCATTGGTCTGAGACCATTACAAAAACAAAAACAAAAATCAATAGGCCCAAAGATGCTGTGCTTTGTAGGTTTCTGAATGTCACAGACATGTTATGAGACACAATGCATACCAGGGATGGTCTCCAGATATTGTGGACTTCAGTTCCCAGATGCCACAGCCAGCATGAGTCATTGTTCAAAGGTTTCTGGAGATCCACAGTTTCTACACCCCTAATGTGTTGTCGTTGTCGTTGTTGTTAGGATCTTTATTTCTATCCCACTTTTTTCCTGTTTTGGAATTCAAAGTGGCATACAATGAAAAGACATTGTTAAAATCAGAAAATACAAAAGTTAAAACAGAATTAAACAACAAAAAAGTTAATAAAAAGCTAAAATTTTAAAAACACACATATACACATACACAAGAGACACATATACCCCAGCACAACCATTTGCAGAGATCACCAAAGGCCTGCCAAAACAAGAAAGTTTTTAATTGGCTCCTGGGGGAAGATGGGAGGGTGCCAATCTGACCTCTCTGGGTAGAGTGTTCCTGATCTTGAGGGCAGCCACTGAGAAGGCCCTGTCCCAAGCTCCCACCAGGTGTACCTGTGAGGGTGGTGGGTCAGAGGGAAGGGCCTCTGCAGCAAATCGAAGAGCCTGGGCTGCTTCATAAGGGAGCATATGGTCCTTCAAGTGTAAACAAAGCAAAATTGGCTGATTTAAACACTGACACAAAGAAATTCAATACTTCTCTCTCAGATGTGGATCTATAATAGATGTTATGTGAACAATTAAATGCTTTATTATTTATTTTGAGCTTGTATACCCTATAGGCTAATGACCCCTAAGTGGATGGAAATTTCTTTAAAAATTGCTCCTGTTGCTGGTGATTTCTGTCAGGATTTTCTTTTAACTATCTTAGACATTCCCACCTTCAGAGCAACTGGTAGCTGGGCATGTGCTGTTTGACCAACCCAGGAAATTACGAGACCACACACAAAGAATTGGGTTGAAATAAAAGCCACTTTCTTTAAACTGTTGCCTATTTAATTTACCCACAAGATGTGCAAAATGGTGGGACAACCTGGTACAGGAGCATCAGGGGCAGGTGGTCTCTCCCAGACCTCCTCCCCAGCTTCCCCTGAGCAGAACACCTGAGCCCCAGGGAGAACCCAAAAGCTGGGCTGCTCTCCAGCTGGCCATCTGCTAGAAGGCCAACCTGAGGATCAAACCCCCAAGACACATGACCTTTAGTGATGACCAAACCCTCAGGCCAGCCCCAATGACAGTCTCCTTCCCCACCTGCATCCCCTCAGTCTCATGACACGTAGAGGAGGCTCCAGAGACATAATCTTCACCAAATGGGTGCCATAGATATTCATCAAACCCATATTTTCTTTCCCCCCCACCTGCATAGATAAGGGTCAAGCATCTGCTTGGCCCCTATCCCCCATCAGCCTGGCCAAAAGGGCCCTCACAACCTGTTGCAAATCTTTAATGAATATCTGGTTCCCCTCTTCAGATAGGTGGACACCATCTGTTCGGTAGAGCTCTGGGTATTGAAATATTGTGTCAGGGTACAGGAGAAAGTGGTCCAGGTCCTTGGCCAGGGCATTTCTGATTTCTCTGTTGATTCCCCTGCACACCATATCAATACAATATGGGTCACCCTACCCTGGCTATACCTGTCTACCTGACACAATGGCTGATCACTTGAAAGCCATACCAGGCCATAAGAAGTGAAAAATCCCCAAGTCTTTGGTTGCCTGAATAATGAGGGCTTTACACTTTAAAAAACATAGGTCATTACCACCCAGATGAATAACCAAGATGTGTGGTTGGTGCCCACGGTGCTCCCCAAACAGCATTGGCAGCAGGCCATGCCACTGAAGACCCATCTTGCCCAACCAATCTACCAAAACCATATCACCCAATGCCAGGTGGGATCCAAATGGCCATTCCAAGCCTGGTGCACTACCCAATAGACAAAGCTATAGCCATAGATCAGGATGTGTTGCCTCCCCAGTCATAACCTAGAATCTGTAATAAATAAATAAATAACAAAAGCAACCAGTGCATGTTAGTGCTTCAAAGGCCTCTGATACCTCTGATAACCAGCTGACCTCCAGCAGCCAATTCCCCTAATAATTTAAAAACCTGTGTGCATTGCAGAGGCAGTTGAGGCTATTCCAATTCTGAATGAATTTGTACCAGATTTAATTTCTTTTAAGCCCAGCAAGGCTAGGGCCCTGGAAGTGATGGCCCAGAACTGCTATTTAGTCAAGGGTGATCCATCAGCATGGCAAAATAGGGGCCAGAATGACATCCCCTCTCCTGAACATATGCCCTCAACTCCTGCATTTGGCAAAGGGCCTGGTAGCTACATATTTGAATTTGGGGTCTAATGGCATGGTAAAGCCTGACATCTGGATTAGGATCTATGGCCACGGCATCATCCCACTCTGCTCCTTGCTCAGTGGGTCTCTGATACCAATCTCTCTCTCTCTCTCTCTCTTTCTGGCTTTTCTTCGCAAACGAAGATTCAGGAAGGACTCATCCTGCACTTTCTGCAAGTGCGCTGATGACTAAAAAGGCCAATCCGAGATAAACAAGTCCAGTTGCAGAAAGCATAGCAGAAGGTCTCCTTGGGTGATGTTTCTGGGTTGTGATTCTTTCTGCATTGTTATTTCTCTTCGAGAATTGTTCGGCATAAGTTCTCAAATAAGGCTGCAGCATTGTGGATAGTGCGTCTCCATGCCTCCAGATGTGAAGCCAGGGCAGAACATTGTAGGTGATCAATTTGGCTGAGCTTGAGATGTTGTTTCATAGAGTCCTTGTATCACTTTTTTGGAGCACCCCTCTTACGCTGTGGCAAGTTCACCGTAGAGTACTCTTTTTGGGAGGCAATGGTCCTCCATCCTAGAAACATGCCCTGCCCAGTGCAGCTGTGTTCTCAATATTATGGCCTCAGTGCTGGTGATCCCTGTTTGCTCAAGGACAGCAACATTTGTCACATAGTCAGCCCAGTGTATATTTAGGATTGTGCGTATACAGCGCTGATGAAAGTGTCCAAGGAGTCGTAGGTGGTGCCGAGAACCAATAACAAACAGAAAAACAATACAATATCAATTAATGATAGGCAGAACATACTAAGCACACAGCTTCATATTCACACAAACTTCACACAGCTTCACATTCAAACAAGAGATGGGGTGCATCTTATGACAGTTGGAAGAAACATTTTTGCCAACAGTCTCAATAATTTGATCTCAGAGGGATTTAAACTGAGTCAAATGGGGGAGGGAGACAGTATTCTGGAAGGCAAAAGGGCTGGAGAAAATAGTCAAACTGTCACAGAGGAAACAAGGCAAACAGCGCAAGGACCCAACAGTGGGAGGCAAAAAAACTTGCACAGGCAGTGAGTAAAGGGAACACATGGTCTTGGATGTCTCTACACTAATGCACAGAGCATGGGAAATAAGCAAGATGAACTTGAACTCCTAGCACTACAAAACAAATATGATATAATAGGCATCACTGAAACCTGGTGGGATGAGTCACATGATTGGAATGTAGGAATAGGCGGGTATAACCTTTATAGGAGAAACAGGCCAAACAGGAAAGGAGGAGGAATAGCATTATATGTCAGTGATATTTACACCAGTGAAGAGATCCATGACATCAATACTGGAAGCCAGGTGGAGAGCATCTGGATAAAAATTAAAGGGGAGGGAAACAACAGGGATGTTATTGTGGGACTCTACTACAGACCCCCAAATCAGACGGAGGAATTGGATGATGCCTTTCTAGAACAGATGAAGACACATGCAGAAAGAAGAGATGTAGTAGTGATGGGTGACTTCAACTATCCTGATATTTGCTGGCAATCTAACTCAACCAAAACTTCAAGGTCTAGCAAATTCCTCACTTGCCTGGAAGACAATGTCATGGTCCAAAAGGTGGAAGAGACAACAAGGGGGTCAGCTATTTTAGATCTGATCCTAACCAACAGAGATGACCTGGTTAATGGGGTACAAGTGGTGGGATCCTTAGGTGAGAGTGATCATGTTCTCCTGGAGTTTGTTATACAATGGAAAGTGGAAGCCAGGCATAGTCAGACATGCATTCTTGACTTTAGGAGATCTGATTTCAATAAACTCAGGGAAATACTGGGGGTGATCCCATGGTCAGGAATACTAAAATACTCAAGACGGATGGGACTTTCTCAAAAGGGAGATACTGAAGGCACAATTTCAAACAGTACCATTGAGGAAGAAAAATGGGAGGTGTCTCAAGAAAACAGGATGGGTGACTAAAGAACTTTCAATGGAGGTAAGTTTTAAACAGAACATGTATAGGAAATGGAAAAAGGGGGAAATCACCAAAGAAGAATTCAAACAGATAGCGAACATGTGTAGGAGTAAAGTCAGAAAAGCTAAAGCTCAGAATGAGCTCAGGCTTGCTAGAGAGGTTAAGAACAATAAAAAGGGTTTTTTGGAGTATGTCCGCAGCAAAAGGACGAAGAAGGAAATGATAGGGCCACTACGTGGAGAAGATGACAAAATGCTAACAGGGGACAGAGAAAAGGCAGAATTACTCAACACCTTCTTTGCCTCAGTATTTTCAGAAAAGGAAAAGGAGGACCAACCTGAGGATAATGGAACAGAGGACACAATAGGGGAAATCCAGCTCAAAATAAGTAAAGAGGTAGTAGAGGAATACCTTCCTAATCTAAATGAATGTAAATCTCCAGGACCAGATGAACTACATCCAAGAGTATTAAAAGAGCTGGCAAATGTGATCTCAGAGCCATTGGCAATAATCTTTGAGAACTCCTGGAGAACAGGAGAAGTCCCAGCAGACTGGAGGAGGGCAAACGTAGTTCCCATCTTCAAAAAGGGGAAAAAAGAGGATCCCAACAATTATCGTCCAGTTAGTCTGACATCAATACCAGGGAAGATTCTAGAGCAGATCATTAAACAGAGAGTCTGTGAACATTTAGAAGGCAATGCCATAATCACAAAAAGTCAACATGGGTTTCAGAGAAACAAATCATGCCAGACTAATCTGATCTCTTTTTTTTGATAAAGTTACCAGCTTGGTAGATGAAGGGAATGCTGTGGACATCGCATACCTTGATTTCAGTAAGGCCTTTGACAAGGTTCCCCATGACATTCTTGCAAACAAGCTTGTAAAATGTAGGCTAGACAAATTAACTGTTCAATGGATTTGTAATTGGTTGACCGGCCGAACCCAAAGGGTGCTCAGCAGTGGCTCCTCCTCGTCTTGGAAAGATGTGACCAGTGGGGTGCCACAGGGTTCTGTCCTGGGCCCAGTGCTATTCAACATCTTTATCAATGACATGGATGAGGGAATTAGGGGCATACTTATCAAATTTGCAGATGACACCAAATTAGGAGGAGTAGCTAATACCCTAGATGAAAGGATCAAAATTCAGAATGAATTTTGGAGAGCTGGGCCAAAGCTAACAAAATGAAATTCAATATGGGGAAATGTAAAGTACTGCACTTAGGGCGGAAAAATGAAATGCATAGATATAGGATGGGAGAGACCTGGCTGAACGAGACTATGTGTGAAAGGGATCTAGGAGTCCTAATAGACCACAAGTTGAACATGAGTCAACAGTGTGATGCGACAGCTAAAAAGGCCAATGCAATTTTAGGCTGTATCAATAGAAGTATAGTGTCTAGATCAAGGGAAGTAATAGTGCCACTCTATTCTGCCTTGGTCAGACCTCACCTAGAATACTGTGTCCAGTTCTGGGCACCACAATTCAAAAAGGATATTGACAAATTGGAGCATGTCCAGAGAAGGGCAACTAAAATGATGAAAGGTCTGGAAACCATGCCTTATGAGGAAAGACTTAGGGAGCTGGGTAAGTTTAGCCTGGAAAAAAGACGGTTAAGAGGCGATATGATAGCACTGTTTAAGTATTTGAAGGGATGTCACGCTGAGGATGGAGCAGGCTTGTTTTCTGCTGCTCCAGAGACTGGAACACGGAGCAATGCATGCAAGCTCCAGGAACAGAGATTCCACCTCAACATTAGGAGGAACTTTTTGACAGTAAGAGCTGTTCGGCAGTGGAACACACTCCCTCAGAGCTTGGTGGGGTCTCCTTCCTTGGAGGTCTTTAAACAGAGGCTGGATTGCCATCTGTCGGGGATGCTTTGATCAAGATTTCCTGCGTGGCAGGGGGTTGGACTGGATGGCCCTTGTGGTCTCTTCCAACTCTACAATTCTATGATTCTAACTGTATAGAAACCCCTTTTAAAGGGGCGGAGGCTGCAGCAGCATCCCGCCTTCAAAGCCCAAATGGGGCCTTCCAACACACAAGCTTTAAATGAATAAAACAATAGAATAATGCAAACAATTCTGTGGCTGCACTGAACTGTGGGGCAGTGCCAGCTATCCAACACTGCCTTCTGACCAAGCCAGCCACATCACATAAAAACTGATCCGACTGAGTCATCACTCACAGCTGTATGCTCCAACAGAAAATCATCAAGAGGAAGGGGACATGAGTTTATAATACCTCCAGTTCTGCCCCCAGCGCTCCTCATTA
The DNA here is from genome assembly GCA_030847615.1 of Gambelia wislizenii. Taxonomy (NCBI): domain Eukaryota; kingdom Metazoa; phylum Chordata; class Lepidosauria; order Squamata; family Crotaphytidae; genus Gambelia; species Gambelia wislizenii. The sequence goes on along the minus strand of JAUMIR010000005.1, from coordinate 184,240,419 downwards.
TGCCTCACAATACCACAATGCATACTAAAGTGGCCTCTCTTTCTGTGAAGGCATCAAACATGCCTACCCCTGCAATGCTGCACTGTGTGAGGGGAGATCCAGAGTCTGCCATGAGCACTGTGCTGTTGCAGTCACTGAAACTGTCTATTCTGAGAGCCCAAGCCAGTTGGCTGTTTCTCTGCTACCTAGGATATTTTTTTCTGTCACAACAGGGCTGCAACCCTCCTGCTTTTGGGTCCCATCAAATTTAATGGGAGGAAAGTAGGCATGCCTGTAACACTTTAACTGCCATCACTGGAATGTGAAAGTGTTAGACTCTGCCTGGATTGTGTCTTAGTATTTACAAGACTGCTAGGCTTTAGGATTGTGGTTGGAAAAACATAAAGAACTCTGTTTCTTTATTTAGCATGCTTGTCCTGAGGGTTATGCTTAAAGATAAATTGTGTGCTCTTGTGTCCTTGTAATACGTGTCCTATAAATGTGCTACATGAATCCTGCTGCAATATCATTAGCAGTGTGCCCATCTGTATTAGATTATTTTGTTCCCTTATAGCTCTTTAGTGTTTTAGAAGAGTAGGTGCCTTACCAGCTCTGGAATCTGAGATGTACTTTATTTTCTACAGGTGGCCATTTCTGACTGATGTCCTTTGGCAATATTATTCACAGCATAGAGGTACAAAGAAAGCCAATGCTATGTTAATGTATTAATGGCATTAATGCATTTCATGGGCTGTTGGCAGGGAACTGTTCTGAAAACATAATATGAATTATTTTAGTCAGAATTCATGAAACTAGAGCATGATTTCAGATTACTGCTGGTGTGAAAGGAAGGAGCTATCAGAGATAAAAATTTAAAGATGGATTTTCAGAAATGATGTGTTCCAGAAAGATGATTGCACACAACTAGCTTGGAGGACATGGAGAATGGAGAAAAAGAAAATTTAGGAGCATTTTAGGATGGGGCAAAAAAAGTAAGACTGACATTAATCCTCACAAAAAGGCAAGTGGTGCCATCATCCATCAGCAAGAGTAAGAAAAAGTAAAGATGTGTCAAAGCTTTTACCTATTGATGGGAAAAGATGGATGAAAAACCAGCAAGATTTTAAGGAAAGCAAACAGTCTGTGAACAAAAAGAGAGAGGCACATTTACATTGTCTAAAACAATGCTAAGCCTGGGCAAGGCTTAGTTTAGTTTGGTTTGGTTTGGTTTTGCAATAAAAGTTCAATGGAGGAATGTTCAGTTTAACCATTGTATTATTAGCCACCATGGCAAGGATTCTCAAACCTGGCTCCTCAGATGTTGTTAGCCTACAATTCAGGGAATCTCAAACCTTTCATCGTGTTTGCTGAAGCCTCCGGAAGTTAGTCCAACAACATCTTGGGACCCAAGTCTGGGAGTCTGGGAGTTCAGCTCTATCTGCTGTGGCATCACTAAGGCTGTTGTCACCCCTCCCCCTGACAGGGTCACCTGGTGCAGTTCTGCCACTCTGCACCCCCTGCCACTGTCTATATGTATCTCCAGATCAGAGCAGACATGTCTATATCTACTCCAAACCCTAGCATCCAGTTAGCTTTCTAATCTATTGGCTTCAGCCAAAAGCACAACCAACATCCTGGCATTTTACCTGTCAGGGGACCCTTCCTTAAATTTCCCCTCTCAGTGCATGACCACAGGTTGCATGAGAACTTTGTACTTTCAGTAAAATTTGTCTCTTTTTTCAGGAGCTCCTGTTACCCAGGTAAGATTAGTTAGAAATGAAGTCTTCCTTTGTGGAGGATTCCACTTTGAACAAATGTGATAAAGGGCAAAATAATTATGTACAGTAAGTTAAAATAGAGTGTGGACTGGGTCCAGGCAAAAACATGTCCAAGAAATTGATTACAAATTGTTTATTTGACTTAGGAATACATGATTCTCACTCATTCCATTCCCTTAACAAGAAACTAGTGAGGGCCAAACTATACATCATATTACATGCATATTTGGAACTAGCATGCAGGTTTCTAAACAGCAACAACTAAATGTCATTTACATTGACATCCTGGCTGTCCTCCAATGGCTTTAATATAGGGTACACAGCTTTCCTCGTTTCTATTTCAGCCTCACAACAACTCTGTGTGACCAGTTAGACTGGTCTAAGTTCACCCAGTGAGCTTCATTGCTCAGCAGGAACTTGAAATGGAACCCTCAAGCCTCCATCTAACATCCTAATTGCTATAACTGTGCAGTGTATAAAGGTCCCATGTTGATATTTAAGTGCAGACATGGAGGGGATTTAACCCTTACCTCCTCTGCACTTGTTCTGAAGAGGGTGAGTATATTTATTTATTTATTTATATTCTGCCTTTTCCCTAGGGAATCAAGGTGGAGTACAACATAATTATAAGAATAAGATATTATAAAAATAAAAACTCAAAGTTAAAAAACAATCCCATATCCCATCCCTCCCCCCAATCATAAAAACAACAAAATGCAATAAAATAGAAATTAAACAGCAGAATATATTAAAATTTACAAGGACAGATTCAATAAACATGTGGGTAGATTTGTTGGTTTTTTGTTTTTGTTTTTGTTTTTAATCTGGAAAGCTAACCTGGAAAGGCCTGCTGGAAAAGATCTGTCTTAATGGCCTTTTAAAATAATAATAATAATAATAATAATAATAATAAAATTTATTTATATCCCGCCCCTCTGCAAGCAATCGGGGCGGCTTACAATGATAAAATGGTAGACAGTATAAAACAACCCAAAATCCCTCCCTCCCCTTAAAACATTATTAAATTAATGCAAGTTAAAATCAATACGTAGTACAATATGTTAAATATCCTTTTAAGCAGGCAGCATCTGTTAGGAGATCCAAAAGCAACCTCCAGAGGGGGTTCCTGAGGCCGGGGTTAGCTATTCCGGAAAAGCCGGAAAAGCCTGCCCGAAGAGAACCGTCTTGACAGCCTTTTTAAAGCTGTCTAATGATGTCAATAGGCGGATAGGCTTCTAGGGTGGTAATATGATGGATCTCATCAGGCAGGTCGTTCCATAGCCTGGGAGTGGCAGGTGAAAATGCCCTGTGGGTCACCGCAGTCAATCTGATCTTCTTTGGCTGCAACAGGTTCTTTCCAGAGGACCTAAGTGTGCGGGGTGGATTAATGGAGGAAGGCACTCCTGCAAGTAGCCTGGACCCAGGCCATGTAGGGCTTTAAAGGTTATAATCAATACCTTTTACCTTGCCCAGAAACTTATTGGCAGCCAATGAAGGGATTTTAAGACAGGTGTTATGTGGTCGACTTTAGATGTACCTGCGACCAACCTGGCTGCCATGTTTTGTACCAATTGACGTTTCCGAACTTGGCATGAGGGTAGCCCCATGTAGAGAGCGTTGCAGAAGTCAAGCCAAGAGGTTACCAGTGTGTGTACTACTGTTTCTAGGTCACCCTGCTCCAGAAAGGGTCGCAGCTGATGTATCAGCCAAAGTTGATAACAGGCCCTCCTGTCCGTCATATCTATCTCGCCTGTTAGCTGGAGAGACGAGTCAGGGAGCACCCTCAAGCTGCAAACACAGTCCTTCAGGGGAAGTGTGACTCCATCCAGGACTGGTGGACATATCTCCATTCCCAGGTTAGGGGTCCCAGTAGCAAGTACCTCCATCTTATCTGGATTCAGCTTGAGTATGCCTCTTCTTCAGTTGGTATTTGCTCTGGTGCCATGGAGCAGAGGGGATTTCTTCCCAAGGCAAATACGGTACTGTCTTCTAAGGTAGGATATTCCTCAGGACCACAACATGAAAAGCAAGAGCTACAGTTCCACTCCACAGCTATTCTGATCCTCTTAATTATCACCACTCCTGTACCCACACCCACACCTACACATGCTGATGTAGTGTGGGTGTGCTTAAATGCAAAATATACTTTAACTATCTCATGGCGATTTGCCCTAAGTTGTCAGGAAAACCTAGGGGTTGGTGAAGAACAGCAGTGGAAACATCCATATTGTAAACAAGTCACAACAAAAGGAATGAAAAATCAAGAAGTTCCAAAATGAACAGAGCAGATTCATATCTTTTCTAACAAAACTATCCAGTAAAGAGAGGTTTTATAGAAGCATTACAATGCTGGGCTGGAGTTGCCAATTGATTCATCATTACAGTGTCTATACTTAGTCATTCTATCAATACAGAAGGTGTCAGGAGTGAAAGGCAGAAAGCATACACTGTCATAAGCAAATACAGAATTATGGTAGGCATCAGAAATCAAATTACTTTGAATTTGAAGCTATAATCTTGATTCAGCAAGCTACTTGCTTATATCTACAAAGATTCTGTCAAACTGTCCTATAACATAAATATGAGTACCCCCTCCTGCTTCTTCTCCCCATATCTACCTCCTATTATCGGCACAAGAATCTTATGGCTTTCTGTTTCTTCAGCAGATGCATAAACTTAGTAATAGGAAAGTATACCCTGTCAAAATGACAATGCACATTGATTCTTCCTATCTCGATGCCTTTGACAGGAGAGCTTATCTAAAACTCAAGAAAAATTGTGCTACATATTGGTGCTGCTTCATCAATAAATGAAGCAGCTACTCAATGACAAGGTTGCTTCCTTAACATAAAATGACAGTTAACCACTAAGAAAACATAGCTTTAATAAATATTACAATAATTACTCACCTGGACTGGACATCTTACGTATATTATTGACAATATGAGGCACTGTAGCATTATGCTATAGGCTGGTATCCTAGAAGTATAGTGTTGAGAGCTGACAAGAGAGCAGACAAGGTTGATGAGATCAGGACCCTGGACAGCACCCTGGGGAGGAAGTCTCAGAAGCAAGGCAAAGCAGAGCAGCAAGTTGAAGATGCTGCTTGGGCGAATGCTTAAGGCCAATTATTCAAATTGTGAGCAGGTAACCTTTCCTCCCCTTTTCCCAGGGGGGCAAATATCCTGTTCCGGAAATACCCAGCAGTGAACCAAAACAAAGCAAGCAGGGTATGACGTCTACACAGCAGTAAACTCCAGTTGTCCACGCTGCAAAGCACAGCTCAGTCCCATAAAACAGCTTCCCATACTTTAAATCAGGGAAGGGTACATTTTCAAAACTAGAAGTGACTTTTGGAAACTTCTAGTTTTGAAACCTGAGACGCTGGGGGAAAACTCCCTCCCTGAACTTGAAGCAGGTACAAAAGAGCCCCTTCAGTAAAGAAATATTTTTAAAAGTCCTTTAGTGATTAAGGGATAGGAGAGAGTGGTCCTTCCAGATCCAGTAGGTATATGTGCTGCCCTCAGAGCTCTCCTCTTTTAAATAGACTCACTAATTGGAGATAACAAGAGAAGAAATTGTAGGTAAAAATGGGGAACACCTGCAGACTGTATCTGGCCCAAGAGCTGTTCCTTGCTTAAATAATCCTGTAGTCAAGAGATTGGACTACTCCAGATGGGACAAATGTGTCATGAAGCTGCTAGAGGTTGTGGTATTTGTTGCCATAGTTGCTGGTGGGTTTTCAATATCCAGTGGATGTTTCTCTTGTCTCAGACTAATTTATTAGCAATTCCTGGCACTAGCTATAATATTTTGTTACCACTCTTGAGTGGGCTTCTTTTTAATTCCAAAATATATCAGAACAAAACGTATCCATCCATTCTTTGCCTTTCTCTCTATTTTTTTTAAGACTTGTAGTGTTCTTGTGCATCAGAGCATCAATGAAATGGCACTTTTGCACTTTAACACTACAATTCTAAGGTGTGGGGAGAAAATCGTAGTTTAGAAATTTTGGCCTTCTAACCACAAGCTTCCCTCAGCCAACTGTACACCATTTTTAAAAAACCTTTGAAAGAGCCCTAGTGTTGATCCAAAAAATTGCTATACATAGCCCCCAAAACAAGGAAAACAAGTGGACACAGAGGCAACAATAACCAGCAAAACCCAAGGAGGAATATCAGGAGAACTCATGCTTCTTTGGATCAGTCTAGAAGAGCCCATTGTTCTAGTTCTTCACTTCTGAGGAAGATGTTGCTACTTAAAAGAACTGTGCCCTAGTCAAAAACTATGGCAGGGCAGTTTTTATGGGGACAGTGGGAGGTCATCCTCCATACAGCAGAGTGTTCTACAGAACAGACACAGCTGCCTCCTTGACTGAAGCAGGTCAACCCCCCTATCCACGGGGGAGATATTCCAAGACACACACACCTGAAACTGTGGATAATAGATAACCCTATTATTTTCAATGAGATGAACATTGAACCAATAGTTGACAATAGAATTGCATTGGATGACCTAGAAGTTCCTAGACAGAATGTATTTTTTTCATAAGTGAAACCATGGATACAGAATCCATGGATACAGGGGTCGACCTGTACAGGTAAAGCAGATCCACCTGCATCTGAATCACCAGAAGGATAGATAATTCTGAGATTTTTTTTTTTTGGTGTTTCCCCAGTCTCATTGTGCATGTCATTAGAGTCCACATCTAGAGGCCATGACATGTAGAAAGATTTTTAAAAGGACCTAGAAACACCTTTATAATCATATAGGTGACCCAATGCAGAGGTTTCCTTCAACCCTCAAACAATTTCTGTTGGTTTCAGAGAGGGCACTTGGAAGAGTTCCTACAGCTTCCAGAATCCCCCCGGCAGCATAGCCACTGGCCATGTTTGATGGGGGAATATGGGAGCTGTGGGCCACAAAGTAATTTTTACAAGTTCTGTCAGGGATAGATGCAGTCATGACATTTAGCCAGTCTCCCCAGGCCTGTTTGGGCTGGAACACTAAGCTATACTAGTTGCACATTTCTCCCTACAGCACATGTGGGGTTGGTTGTAGGGCTAGGCTGGTGTATACAGTGTGCAAAGCCAGCTTGTGGCTGACATTATGGAATTATCTCATAAGGACAAGAGCACCTTTCAGCACTTCTCTATGTGTCCTCCAGTGCTGACAAAGTGCACATCTGCTGTCATGAAAATGTGCTATCACTCCAACTGAGTACTCCCTTTTGCTTTACAAGTAACTCAATTGGGGAAAATTAAGAGCTAAAATAATTTCTGCCATTGTTTCCTCTATAGCCAGAACATTGCATATTTATCTAAATGGTACATTCACATGTTTTATTCATGGATACCTGCACAGGTAAAAAGAACAAACCTTTCTTATATACACCATATTTTGCAATGCAGCTGTGAAACAGGAACAACAACAACAAAAATGCAGTGTTTCTACCAAGCCTGTATATAGTTCATTGAAAAACAACACAGAGTAGGCTTTTATATAGTTCTTTTACACAGTTGTTACTCTGCACCCTAAAGACATTGACTTGTCAATGAGTTGCCTCATCATCCATCTTAGAACTTAACAAATTTGGGTACCGTATGATACACTTTGCAAATAGAGTAGATTTTGTTTGTAGAATTGCAAAACTTCTTTGTTAATAATTAACAGTAAAGCAGTGGTGGGTGCTTTATTTTCCACATTCCACAACATTATTGATATCCATACATTACTAGCCATGCAAAGATGTCCACCATGTTCCAGATTATCCAGAAAAGGTATGGGCAAAACTGTGTCACTTTCTCCCTCCTTCAAATTTTGTGAATTTGTTCAGAAAATTCTGGAAAAGGAACTGAAGTGAAATTTTCATCTAGCCCTAACCCATACCATACAATCTGCCCTCGTTATAGGGCTATTCATTCACAACAACCACCCAGATATTGAATGTACACTGCTGTACAATGAATGCCACCTCTGTCATATTAGTATGTCTGTTGGGCATACCACCTGAGCTCAACATATTCACTGCAACATCTGAAAGGTGGATATATAGATATAGATGTGTAGGCTATCCATGTGACCTGTAACCACATAGGCCATGTCATTGTATACTTTGTACATTTTCAAAGATAGGATAGCAAGGCTATATGTGAATATAATAAAATTAAATCAGTTGAGAGCCTGCTTTGGTAGAAGAATTGTAAAGTTCTACCATAGCAGAACTTTAAGATGTATTCCCCTCCCCTCCTGAATAACTTATCTTCCTCCCGCACATCTCTTCCACGGCATGGTGGATGACTGGAAAGAGGTCCTGGACAATGCCTCTCATATCATTGTGCATCCACTAGCTGATGTGAGATGTTGTGAGCTGCATCACATGCTTTGTCCTTCCACACTGCTTGCTTAATTCTAGTCTTATTTCTTAAATATTTATTCCATAACACTCAGTCCTTTGCTCACCCTCCTTTCTTGACATACTGCATAAGAACTGTGACAGACCTTTATGCTGGCAGAGGTTTAGGATCTTGGTCATGTTTTCCTATCTCATTGAGTAAGAGTGGGCATAGCACTTGAGATTATTGTCTAAATAAAGTGTGATAAACCCCCATATGGCACCATGAGTATTTTAAGGATAGGAAACAAATGTGAAAGATGAATGATAAATGGAGTTAAGATATCTCATCCATTAAAAAGGTGTACTTGATTCTTCTTATGCCAGTTACTAGTCAGGTTCTTTTTGTAGTTCCTGGTGTCTCAAAGGAGTATGCCCTGCATTCCTTTGGGAGCTTGGCTAGATGTGAACTTTTTGCAGGATTCAGAAATCAGTGGATAGGAGAAATAACAAAAACAAATAGTATTCTGAAGTCTGTTCAAATGAGAGCCAATTAATCATGCATATCATACCACTGTTCTGCTTTAAAAGGTAAAATTGGGAATGTGTTAGAGGTGCTGGGGGAAAAAATCATATGGGATATTCTTTTTTAAAAAAAGTTTCTATCCTTTGTATATTGCATCAAAGATCTTGGCATGCTGATACAGCAATATTTTAAATAAATAATAAACAAATAATGAAGTTTCTTTTTCTGAGACTAGGGATACTCCAAGGTACTTGGCTGCCTAAATCAATGGACAAAATGGCACCCACCTCCATTCCTTGTACAGAAACTGACTGTACTGGTAGTTGAAACTTATTTTGGCACTGGAAACTGAATAGTGCACTCTCATCACAGCTGAGGGCATCAGACTAACTTAAAGAATGCATAACAGGCTGTGCAATACACATAACAGCCGTGTTCTCTGAGAAATATCTTCCCAGGATCTACTCCTCCATCCCATGTTCTGCCTGAGAGAGTTGCCTCACTCTGCCTCATGGCAGAGCTGGCCCCACCTGAAAAATTTTGGATAACCAGATAGTTTTGCTTAATAAAATCAAACATATTCAGCAACAAACTGAAGTCTATGGAAATTATCAGGCAACCATCTAAAAACTTTTTTATCCCACTATACTTTAAAGCATAATTATCCAGGCATAATAACACTTCTTATCACACATTGCTCTAATCACAAAGAAGAGCCACCTCTGAATTATTGCAACATGACCGCTTGTGCTGTTTACTTCCACGTTTTCACATGGGTGAGACTTTGGCAGTTCTCATGAGAAGACACAAGAGCACTTAAAAGTCTAAAAACAGCTAATTTAACAAACAAAATGAACACATAAGCACTGAAACACATTTAAAAACTGGCCAGCAAAATGGGGAGGTTCATAAAAAGAGCATCCCATACCTAGTTTTTGCATTCTCACCTGAAAGTGTTCTGGCGGGGGCCACCCATTGAGACTGTAATCAATCACAAGAGCAGAATGGGATGTGGTTTCACATAGGCAATACTGCAAAAAAAACACCATGAGATATCAGTTGACGGTTTGGCCTATTAATAAAAAAGAATGTCTTGTTCACAGCAGTGGAAAGCTTAGAGAACATGAGGATGACATTGTGCGATAGGAGAGTCTTTTTGCGGTATCCTGTTGTGGTTATCACATCATATTTGCCGTATCTGATAATCTCCTATGTGTAACAATGGCAGAATTTTTCCATTATTCCCTATTTATAGTAGCCATTTTAAAATAGCAAATAAATGCTGTGCTTAGCTCGTTGGAGTTTATATAGTAGCTGTTCTCTCAGCAGACTGCCCATAAGATCTTTATGTGTATTTTCATGTAAATATAGAAAACTATATAAGCCTATTATACCTGGATATTAACTCGGGGTTAAGTAGAATGTGCTGCCACAATTTTACCATTGCCACTGCTGTTATATGATAATTCGATTAATTCTTCTTTACTATGGCAATAAAGTTTGGAATCACTGCAACATCTTACATCCAGTCATGAAATGAACCAGTGTTATCACATACCAAGGTTAAAGTAATTTGATTTTTGCAGTATATGGGATAGTATTTGTTCTCATAGATTAATTTTGTTTCTCTCCAGAAACCACATAAACTGAGACTTTAAAAACTTTTCAGACTGACTGGAAAAATTGTTTTCACTGACACTTTCACAATATTTTTTGCTGACACAGTGTGATTTAGAGGGCTTATAATACAGAGTGCACCAAGTAGAAACATCTCTGCATGGTTCAGAATAAGCTACTGGTATTATTGCATTTGCACTAGAATTTACCACCTATTAAGTGTGAGTTCACACAGATAACAGAGCAAGTGAGTAGTTTACCTTTTATGTATTCTTTGTGCACTTTTGATCCTCATCAGATCCAAATGCCTGAAAACACTTACTTGCCACATTCAGAAATAATTCTTAACAAGGCTGATTGGAAATGACTAGGATCATTTCTCTTTCTTCCACAGGCAGTTGAATTAGGCTCTCTGTTTCTACTGTATTCCAAAGCAAAGTTGATTTGAGAAAAATGTATCAGAGCAGCATTCAAATGCAGAAAGTGTTTTCTGACCTGTATAGCTCACATGAATGATCATTAACCAACTGTTAATGAGGTCTTAATAGCCATGAGGCTATTCTTAGCCTTGAACCTTATTAAGAAAAGAAAGAAAGAGCTACCTATTTAATAATATATGAAAAGCAGCTAGGTGCCACTGATATGCACCTTATACATTTCCCCCCAGTTGTAAGATACATGGTTTCTGATGGTTTTAAAAGGAGATTAAATAGACACTTGATAGAGGAAAAACTTATCAGGAGTTATATGAGTATTACCTAGTGATAGCTAAATGCAACCTCCATATTCAGAGACTGTACAAACAACAGATAACAGGGGCAAGATCAACCATAATGGCTGGCTTGTGATGGATTCACCACCAGGCACTGGTGAGGCTAGAAAATTTGCAAGAATGAAAGCAATCTGGAATTTCTTTGTGCAGATCACACTTCCTGGGTGGGAGAATTAGGAAGAGCAAGAGCAGTTCTATTTCTATACCTCTTATCAGTGCAAAGCACTCCCTAAGTGGTTTACAACATGTTGGCTAATTGCCCCCAACAAGCTGGGTACTCATTTTACCAACCTATGGAAGGATGGAAGACTGAGTCAATCTTGGAGCCCTGTAGAATCGAACTTGCAACATTGAGGCTGCGGTACTGGAATTTAACTACTGTGCCACCAGGTGACACCAGTGGTGAAGAGGACTCTGCATCACCTGACGGGTCTTTTATGGGTAGGACTGTACTGATCTGGAAGGCTCGGGATGAAGCACAAAGGTGAGTACAACCAGCCCCACATCTGTTTATAGTCATGCTATTATATTTTTACTTTGTACTAAATGGCTCTTGGGGTCTCTCTAATAAGTACACAAACCTTCAGCAGAATACAACAGGGAGCAATGCCCTCATCCTCCCCACCATAGCTACACCTTGTCATAGTAGTGAACCAAAAACACACTGCACACACTCAGGCAAACATTGTGCCTGGACAGAGAATTGTTGATTTATTTATTTTAAATTACAGAATAGGAATAAAGAAGCAGAAGTCCCACAATAAAAATATTATGCATGCATGTATTGAAATGGCAGACAGCAAGCTCCCTACCTCTTCACTTCATGACATCCTGCCACACATGGGCAGAGATCCTGTTTAGAGTTGGTGGAGTGTAAAGATCCATGAGAGTATTTGTGGAGACAGAAGTGACATTAGAGATGGCAGCTGTGTAGTGGTCTGGCTGGTAACTTTCTAGTCATTCCAATGGCCGTTCTAGTTGTAGAAAATCTATAGTTTTAATTCTAGCGTTGTTTAATACTGTTTTAATCTTAATTGAAGTATTTAACCTGGGATATAAATAAACTGATTGGTAATGGATACATGCCTCATTCTAACTAATGGCAGGCCTCTCCCAAAACCAAAAATTTGCTGTCCTCCAATGTTTGGACTAGGTAGTCCACTGTAAACAACCTTCTTTCCCCAAAGCAATTAGACTGGTCTGAATCATGATTTTGATCCTTTAAATCCCTTTTTCTGGATCACGTTTTCTACCTTCACCCCATATATATATATATATTGTAGATTTTTCTCTACCAACTTCATTTTCCCTGTGGAACTTGTTAGTGATGATGTCTAGGTCTGAAAATGTGTGATGTTTTCAGCAACAAGAAAAAATGATTTTGTCTCTATAGCCAAAAACATGGTCTGAGGTTGAAGAAAAGAGTTCCCCATGAGCTCTGACTAATTGTCCATTTTGTCTGGCATCTATTTCCAGCTGTGGCCTTCTGGCAGATGTTTCAGAGGATGATGAAAAACTTTCTCACATGCACAGGTTTCTACAATAGTGCAAATAATAATAATAATAATAATAATAGAAAAGTACCCTTGCAAATTTCTCATCATCAGAATAACTACATATTTACTAAAATACTAAAATATTTTACTAAAAAGCACTGATAAAATAATTACAGTTCTCACAATCATGGTTCTCACAATTGTGGTTGCCCAGACTTGCTATCCAGACTGCAAACTGTATTTATATCTTGAGAACCACACAATTTTAATGCAGCCATTGGAAACCTATTTGCATGAATACACTGATCTAAACCAGTCTTACTAGATAATTTTATGTGTTCATGCAAGTAGTAGATGCTGATGGTAAAGAATATCCACTTTCTCATCTTCAGATCAGAAAGGGAGCCTTGAAACATCTTGACATGTTAACGAAAGGCTCTGTGAAGTCATGGATGTATTTTTTTCACCTTGGGGGATTTCCCCCCTCAAAAAAAAAATAATTTACAATATTTTCAGCAAAATCATTGTCAGTCATTTAGCATTGCATTTAGAGATTCATAACCTAGAGTTACAGTTCCGTAACTGCTTCGTATTGTGTAAGACTATATAGACATGGTGTGGGCGCTATTGCCATTAAAGTAAATACCCTCATCCAAAGCCCATCTTAACTGCCAGCAGCCACATCCAGTGAAGGAGATTTGTTCGGTTGTTGACATGGGCACAAGGAAGAGGATGTTTCCAGCCTCCTTCCCCCAGTGAGTAAGGCTGTGATGATGAATTGCAACAAGGGTCCTGCTTCTGGTTTTTGCAATCTTGCTCCCTGGGAGAGGGCTGGAAATGCCATCCTCCTTGTGCCTTGATCAGCAGCTGAACAGCTCTTTTGGTTAAAGCAACTGCTGGCTGTTAAGGTGGGCCTGTGGCAGGGTGTGTGTGTCAAGCCAGGAGACATTACTTAGTTGCACATTTGAAACTAAGCAACTTATTTAGAATACTAGTGGTTGTGTTTTGCACAAGATAGAGTAGTTTTTATCCAAACAAATTTTTTGTAAAGCCACAAAGTGAAAAAAAACAAAGGAAAAAAGAAAAAAAAGTAAAGTAAAAGAAAGAAAAGAAAAGAGAAAAACACACAAAACTTTCATAATTTTGGCCAGCAGGAAGAAAAGTTTTGATTTTTTTTTCTCATGTGTGAGAATAAAATTAGCAAATATTTACATCCCTAATGCTGATTAGCAGCAACTGTTCTCCATTTTCTCAGACAAACGTATTTCATCATGACTTACATTCTTTAACTGGAAATGGCAGGCAATGAAAATCAGAAGTCCTTTCATACGGCACAGTTATAATACTATGATTCCTTGTTAACAGGCATGTGGAATCCTTGGATTTGCAGTTTGGAGACGGTTATTTAGAATTCTTAGCTGGGGCTTAGTGTCTCACCAAACTACATATCCCAGGATTCCATAGGATGCAGCCATGGCAGTTAAAGTGGAATTGTTATCCTAAGAGGTGGGGGATACATTAGAGTCCCACCTGTGATGCCAAAACCTCCTTTAATATTTGGGGGAATTATTAGCTCAGATAGGAGGCCTGTGAGAGGAGGGTAATTTTGGGGATATTTTCACCTATGTATACCAGTACTAACTGTAGAGGAGGCTCCACTTAAAGTAAAACAGAGCATTTTATTGAAATAATATAGAAAGTAAACTAACATACACAACATGTGTTCTTACAAACCATACAAGTTTGTAGCAGAGTAAAGCAGAAAGGTTGACTAGAGAGAAAGGTCTGGGAAAATAGGATGATAGTTACTAGTCTCGAGGAGAAAAGAATTCTGTGCAGTGAAGATACTCAGAATGGTGACTGAGAGTGGCACAGCAAAGGAGATACGAGGCTCACTGTATCACACTTCAGCGGTAACACACTTAGCTATTGTTGGGGCTCTAATATTTATTCTCTATTCCATGCCTTGGAGGGGTGAGTTAGTAATAACAAAGTTTGGATGGCTTTCCCATGGAATAGACAAAAGAAACTGAAACTCAACCAATTGCTTTAATTGCAGAGAGATAGAACATTGATCGCCTTGTGAAAACCTCTTAAGGTTGGAAAGGAGGGGGTGTGAGGAGAGAGTTCCATATAGTAGGGATTGAGGAATGGTCACTTGATTACTTGATTAAATTATTGCTTGAAACATCCAGGGCTGGAAGAAAGGATTAGCACATACCCCTTAATGGCTGGGTTGTTCACATAAACCCTTCATGGGGGCTTTCTGCTTAATCCTAACGTAGGCTTTCCCACCATTATACACACACACACACACACACACACACACACACCTCAGGTCATTGTGACATCCAAGTGACCTCCAGTCTGCCTAAGCCAATGTGACCTCAAAAAGTGTATATTATGTCCAGTTATGGAATCTCATAGAGAGGGGTAGTAGCACATGCTAACAGAATCTGAGGGGCCGGTTCCACGACAGGAAAAAGTTCGCCAGATTCCGGATTACCGTCCTTTCGTATCAGGAGCGCATAAATCCCACGGTGCCTGGCATTTCGAATGATCCAGACACTTTCTGTTTTGCTTAATTCACACAGGCAAAGGTGGGGGGGAATCGCCTCCAGATGATTAAAGTCAGGCAGGAGGCGGGGAGGGAGCAAGGAGGGGGTCATGGAAACCATAAATAATGAGAGGAAAGAAAAAGGACAAACAAACAAGCAATCGAAAGAGCGATCTGACAAACTCCCCCGTCTTCCCCAGCCCTGAAAGGCTTTTGTAAAGAAAGGAGTCAATGAAAGCACGAACAAGAAAAGCATAGTGGAGCAGATTGCATGCACACACAAACACACACCACAGAACTAGGGCTTGCCTCATTTGGTTTCCCTCCCTCCGAAGGCTTGAATAAAGGCAAGTGAATGGAAGGACAAACAAACAAAAGAACGAACATGCGATCGGCTGTTTTCCAGCACACACCCACACCCACACACACCCACACACCCCAGCGAAGCAGCGAAGCATCTTCCCACCCCCCCACCCCCCAAAAGATAGACAGGAAGGGCTCCGTTTTCCAAAGTGAGTTGCAAGCAGAAGGAGGGTGAATTTCTTCTCTCCAACCCTTCAGTCTATTCGGATAAAGCACTCCAACCAATCAGGATTCAGCTCTGCTCACAGTAATTCGAAAAGGCAGATGCCAGTTTACACGATCGTTAGTTCCCACGGTAAAGTATGCGCATTTTCGCGAACTTAATCAAAAAAGTGCGGAAAACTAGCGAAAGCTGATACTGCGCAACTTATGGGTTTTTTGCACCCCCTCCTTTTGAAAAGGGCGCTGTTGCTTCGAGATGTGTGGGAACTATCAGGCTTCTTGTCGCATTCTTTGAGGATTTATTTTGCCGTGGAAACGACCCCATAGTACTATAATGATGAAGTGGGAACAGGCCCCAGATATCCTGCATGCAAAACGTACTCCTTGGGACCTCACTGCTCTATTGCCCACTATTCCCATTTTCACCCCTTCCCTAAACTTCACTTGCAAGGGGAATGCTGGATGTGAGGAACCCTCACCCTCAAGTCCCCAGACTTGCCTGTTGACATCAGAAACCTCTCCAAGGTTGACTCAGCCTTCCATCCTTTCGTAGGTCAGTAAAATGAGTACCCAGCTTGTGGGGGGCAATTAGCTAACACACATTGGAAACTGCTTAACGCAGTGTAGATGTGTAAATAGCTATTGCTTAAAAACAATTTGTAAGCCGCTCTGATAGCCTTGAGGCTAAAGAGCGAGGTATACATAAATAAATTAAAATTAAAATTAAAAATTAAATTAGTTACTTGGGAATTATAATTTTCAGTACTCCCCTAGTTCAATATCCGAAAGATAAAAATCCTTGCAAGAGATGACTTGTGTTCTGATCAAGGGGCGAATGTTTCACTCCCAAATGAATGGGCAAGCTTCTCCTGCTTGGTCCATGAACTGGCCATAGTATTAGCCTTCCTGGCAGCTTTGAAGGTGCCTGAGCATTCTGATAAATAATGGACACTAGAAACTACACTTTCAAATTCTCCATGGCTCAACTGATAGAGCTGGGCTCAATCACTTGTGATTACAAGATGCAGAATCATTAATTACTGTAATCTTGATAGCACTGCCATTGCCACAAGACTACTAAAATGGAGGGTGAGCCAGACACTTTGGGCATATTAAAAGAAAGATACCACAGTAATAGTGTTATCTGTTGTCAATTAGTATTTAGTGCAAATGCCCCAGATTTTCACTGAAAAGACAAGCCATCAAAAGCTAACTCCCATAACAGGGTAAACAATCTGGATTGACTCAAGAAGCTTTGGTAGGGAGTGAGGAATGGCTCCATCAGAACTTCAGAGTGACTTCCACATTTCAATCCATTCTAGAAGAGGGACTTTTTACTGTCACTTCCCTCCTAACAGGAAAGTTCCATATCAATCTTTTTCTACGTCAAGCTCTCCAGGTATGTTGGACTACATCTCTCATCACTCCCAGCCAGCACAGCCGGGCAATGATCAGGAAAGCCTGATCTACATTCTCCAATTTAGGGAGGGGAAATTTAAAAAAAAAAGTCCTGGAAGAGAGACATAGCAGGATGGGGATCTAGTGCAGCCACCCTCCCATCCCAGACAAATTGGATCCAGTAATAGGTTAGTGCTTCTATTTATTAAAATGGAGACTTTCATAGCTCAAGAATAGAGCAAGTACAGTTTCCTGATTCACATTCCTGATTCACGTGCCACACACTTTCCATCACAAGAATGTTCACAAACCACCCCAAAACAAATCTTAGGCTTACTGTGAAAATGTGTCTCCTGATATCAGATCCTGCAATCCTTGCCTAGATTTCAGTGAGAAAAGAATTCATCCCCATCCCTTATCCATGGTGCAATGATTCTGACCCTAACTTGATTCAAGGTCTATCTTTGTTTTCCTTCTCTGATAAAAGAAATTGCAAAGTGCAGCTTATTGGGCTTAACTCAAACTGCTCACTGCTCTGGGAGTTGTCAGGAGTACTTAGGAACACTTCTCCCCTTTGGCAATATATCTACGTTGTCCATGAAAACACAGTAGGACCCCCGTATCCACTGGGGATTGGTTCTCGGGGGGGGCATGGATACCAAAAACCATGGGTAATAGCAAACACCATTGAAAATAATGGGACTTCCAGTTTAAAATACCATAGAGTTGCCTTGGAGGACCTAGAAAATGGCTAAAGAGGACACATTTTCTAGGAAGAATCTATGGTGGGTGTGCTGTTCTGTTACCTATGGATAATTGAATCAGTGGATACGGGGGGGGGGTCCTACTGTATGCACCTATTGATTTAGCATTGCTGTCTCTTATTCAGTTTTTCAATTTGCTTTGGATGAGTGCAGTCATTGGTAGAAGTTGTTACAAAGAGAATAATAATAATGCAGAACTATCAGCAAAGAGGCCTTATTTTGGCCTGAAATGAACAATGAAAGTATTTGACACCATCTGAATGTTTATATGTTTTCTTAGGAACCAGCTGCACAGTCCAAATTGATGTTCTATGTACTCACTTGTGCACTTTAGGTTCTTTAGTAATTACAGAGATGTTTAGAATTCTTTTTCTATCATTTGTTTCCCTTTTTTCTGATGATTTTCCATAATATACACAGAATCCTGCATCTTAGCTACACAAAGACTTCTTTGTTTAAGCAGGCTTTAAATGTGTAAGAAGGGAGGCTACTTATTGGTGTGTGTGCTTTATTTATTTTTAACCTTTGCATGACTTTTAAATGATGTCCTACTATTTTAATGTGATGGTTTTGAATTGTTTTTAACATTTTATTGTTAGATTTTTAATTGATTCTTTGGAGATTTTCACACTGGGGCTAAAAGCCCCAGTTCTGTTCCACACCTCCTCTCCCATTCCTGCAATGGAATGGAGGTAAATGTTCACACACTTACCTCCATTCCACTGCAGGAACGGGCTCCCTGCCTTCCTTCCAGCCACCTGTAAATGCAGCCATCCTAAGACTGCTTTTATGACCAGCCGGGGGAAATCCCACTTGTTCTTGTGAGAGAACGAGTGGGAGGGAAATTTAAACTTAAAAAAAAAAAAGCCAGCTGTCAAAGTAAAAAATAAAATGAAAAAATAAATTTAAAAAATGCAAGGAACCCAGGGAGGGGGTGGGGAAGGGTGGCACTTACCTGGCTGTCCAGACCATGGCAGGAAGTGCCTGCCATGGAACTCCTCCCCCGTCCCTGTCATTCCAGAACAGGGACAGGGGTCCTATTTGCACACCAGCATTCCATTTCAGAAACGGAACCAGGTGCCTAATAACAACTTCTCCCCATGAATAATATATCACGGGAAGAAAACAGAATACAGTAATGACAATTTGGGCATGGAACAGGGTAAACATGTCTGAAAGGAAAATCTTTCAGCAACCCTGTTCCATGCCAATAACAGGACAAATTGCCAATGTGAAAATCTCCTTTATGTGTCCAGGTCACCGCAGATTCAGGGGAAAGGCCATGCTATGTTTGGCCTGATTGCCACAGATTTGGTGGCATTCACAGGGGGATTCAGGTTTTTTGATAGTGTATACAAGCCCCTGGTCTCACAGAATCCTGGTCCAGCACTCAGACCACTACACCATGCTTGATCCTAGTTATTTCCTACCATATTTCCTTAACTTTCATCCAGTTAACAACATAAACAAAATTTTTAAAAGCCAAGAAAAAAAATGAAAGGAATGAAGTCCTTGATATATAAAGCCACAGTTAGTATACTCCTCATTGGAAGTGGAGAATATGCACTAGCCTCTACTAGTCTTAAACAATGTTCACCTGTCAGGTTATGGCAACTCCATGAATTTGGGTTTTCTTAGGTAAGGAGTACTAAAAGGTGGCTTGTCATTGGCTTCCCCTGAAATACTGCCAACAGCACCTGGTATTCCTTGGTAGTCCCCCCCCCCAAAGCACCTAGCAGACCTGACACTGCTTAGCTTCAAAGATCAGCCAGGATCTGATGCCTTCAGGATATAATACTAAAGGAAACTTATTCTAATTGGGACCAAGGGGAAAATGGGAATTAGTACAAAGATTCCTAAGACAACAAAGAGAAATACTGTAAGGAAAACTCAAACCATTCTATCAGTGGTAGTATGTTTGGAACAGGAAGACCTTGATCTAATGAAAATATTAAATGTTATTATTCCACTAATAATACTTATGGAGAGGTAAAAGTAGTATTACTTTGTGTAATTTTTTATTAAGCTGATATCTGTCCTTTCTACCAAAATAGTGGTTAAGGCATGATGTTGTAACAAAAGGTCTTTGGAGCAGATGTAGGCATTAATCTAAGGGTGTCTTTCCCTTTGCTATATGATGTCTTATTGATACCTTATTGAAGACAGCAGCTAACTGGGTCTGTTAGAGAGCTTAGGTAAACACTGGAGCAGGGAAATCAACTACATCTTAATTCTCTAAGATGTCCAGCTAGGGACTGAAGGGCTGTGGCCTAAACTTATAGAATTCATGTCTATAGAAAATGATAATGATTTGTTGTAGATTATTCTTCTCTTTTTTTAAAAGAATTCAGATAGCTCATGGAAGATTGGCTGTCCACCTGCTGTCCAAGCAGCTCTTTGCAGAGCCTGGCCATCGCCATTGTTGCTGATAATGTCAGAATGGGGCACCACCAGCAAGAAGGAGGGTATCTTCATATTGTGAAGATTAAAAATGGGGAAGGAGAAACCTAAGCATAAGAGGAAAATGGAAATATCACAAATGAATTCCCAACCCTAGTTAGTTTATAAAATCCTGCTGACACAAAAATGTTTGACCAGATACTGGAATAAGAACAAGGATGGGGCCATCCTGGCCTCTCTGGGGAGGAAGTTCCACAGTCTGGAGACAGCCACCGAAAAGACCCTCTCCCTTGTTCTCACCAAATGTACCTGAGAAGGTGGTGGGACAGAGAGAAGGGCCTCTCCAGATGATCTTAGAGCGCTCTCTCTCTCTCTCTCTCTCTCTGGCTTTTCTTCGCAAACGAAGATTCAGAAAGGACTCATCCTTTCTGCAAGCATGCTGATGACTGAAAAGGCCAGTCCATGATAAGCAAGTCCAATTGCAGAAAGCACAGCAGAAGGTCTCCTTGGGTGATGGTTCTGGGTTGTGATTCTTTCTGCTTTGTCATTTCTCTTCAAGACTTGTACGGCATGAGTTCTCAAATAAGGCTGCAGCATTGTGGATAGTGCGTCTCTATGCCTCCCGATGTGAGGCCAGGGCAGACCATTGTTGGTGCGCCCCTCTTATGCTGACCCGTGGCGAGTTCACCATAGAGTACTATTTTTGGGAGGTGATTGTCCTCTATCCTAGAAACGTTCCCTGTCCAGCGCAGCTGTGTTCTCAGTATCATGGCCTCAATACTGGTGATCCCTGCTTGCTCAAGGACAGCAACATTCGTCACATAGTCAGTCCAGTGTATATTTAGGATTGTGCGTATACAGCGCTGATGAAAGCATTTGAGGAGTCGTAAGTGTTGGCGATAGGTGACCCATGTTTCAGACCCGTAAAGGAGAATATACAGAACAATGGCTATTATGCCACCGCCAGCATAGCTCAAAACTTCATTAGGGTACGCAAGCCTCTCCCCCACAACAAAGGGGTGTCAATGGAGAGGTTAGACCTCTACCGAGCTCATAAAGGGAAACACAGTCCTTCAAATAACCTGGACCCTAGCCACATAGGGCATTATAGGTCAAAACCAGCACTTCAAATTGTGCTTGGAAACAAACCAGCAGCCAAAGGAGTTGTAGCAGCAAGAGAGTTGTGTTTTCTCTGTAGCCAGCACCATGGTTGGTTACACAGTAGTTGTCCACCAAAGCTGGAAGTCATGGTTTCTAAATCAACTTTCACAGAAGATAAATCTCACTATTTCTATTCTTCCAAAGTAATGGCATTGCTTGATACATCACTGAGGCAGTCCATTCTAAACAATTTCTCATCCTATTTCATAAAAAATAACTGGCAAGAGAGGATCTTGAACAGATAATGGAAAATACATCTTCATGATGTCTCACATCATCCAGAGGCTGACAGAAAGAAGGAGTATGAAGCACATCTAGCATCTTCTCATCTGACAGGACGGTATATCAGAAAGTTGTAAAAGGGCTAGATACACATCACAAAGGGCTAGAAAAACTCTTCTTGGGTTATCTAAAGAAGATAATCAAAGAAGATTTTTATTTTATTTTATTTTATTTTATTTTATTTTATTTTATTTTATTTTATTTTATTTTATTGGTTTGTATATGTGTATGTGGGAGAGGGAGGGGGGAATCTGCCAGGTTTGATTTCTCCTGCATTTTAATTTTTTAAAAGTCAAGTTCTTGCTGACCAAGAAATGAAGACACTTGTAGAGATTATGAAATTATTCCAAAAATAACTAAACTGAAAGTCTCCCTCACTTGTATCATTCAAATTCATAATGTTAACAGAATAAACAGGGATTCAAATTCAGACTTTTAAAAGTTAAACACCTAGGCCTGGCTGAACATATCTATCCATTTTGGTTTCCCCCCACATTCAGATATTTAAATTTTCAAGTTCTTTCCAACCTGAGTAGGAACTATTTTGTGAATTTGGATAAATTCTTATTAAAATCTCACTGAAACGAATTACATACACAGAGAGAGAGAGACTTGTGAATTTAGGGTACCTACGTCTTCTCCTGGAGCCAGCATGGTGTAGTGGTTTGAGTGTCGGACTATGATTCCAGAGACCAGAGTTCAAATCCCCATTTGACCATGAAAATGCATTGGGTGACCTTGGGCAAATCACACACACTCAGCCTCAGAAAACCCCAAGACTGGGTCAGCTTAGAGTCACCAGACGTTGGAAATGACCTGAAGGCACACAACAACAACAACAATTTCTCATCCTACCTCTCTAACCACTATCCCACACTGGCCTTCAGGACTGTGTTAGTTCTACAGATTACTGGTATAATTAATGTTTAGCAGGAGCCAGAATCCTTACCTATCTTCCAACATTTCAGATGTGAAAATAGGGACATCTTTTTATACAAGTAGCCAAGTTCACAGTCTGAAAGCCTAGTGAGGTAGAGCATGGCAACAGTAAGGCAAGTGTGACCCAGCAGGTCAGAAAGGGAAATACATATGGTGCACCAGAGACCAGACAATCCAATCTTTTACTATTTAAACAGAAGCCCTGGTGTTCAGGTGTTCAAATTCCACTTTCTAACAGCTCATGAAGAGAGAGGGCATGGATAAGCGTGGTAGTTACACCACTGTTCTTGTTGCCTGTAGCAGGTTGAGAGCAGATGGCTGAAGAAGACTGTGTTTTTTCAATGCCTCCTTGAAAGTCAGGGTGGACATCCTCCATGTGATGGAGCAGCTCTCTGATTTAGCAGTTTGCCCACATGAAGGAAGGCCAAGCTATTGTGCTCATACATTTCCTCCCTCTGTGCATGTTATTAGAAAGTGGGTGAAGACTGCCATTAGTTAGGGTGATTCAATCTCTCAGGCTTCAGGTTCTGATTAGAATCATAGAGCCATACAGCTGGAGGGGAGGCCAGTCCCCTGCCAGTGCTAAAGCACTCCTGAGAGGTGGCCATAACCCTAGTGGTGGCACTGGGGGGGGTGCAGAGAGGCCAAACCGCACTTGGTGACACCATTGGGGGGGACAGGTGACACCAGCCTTAGTAATGCCACAGCATGCCTTTATTTCAAAACCTCCAATGAAGGAAAGTCAACCTCCTAGTCTATCCCACTGCTAAACATGTCTTCAGGAAATTGTTAGTTTTGGTCCTGCTTACCAGTCTGTTGACCTTCATGTATTAGTTATCCTTCCCAGTTTGGTGTCATCTGCAAATTTGATGAATATACCCCCTATTCCATCATCCAAATAATTTCTGAAGATCTTGAGCAAAACTGTCCCCAAGCAGGCTGCAATAGGATCGAGAAAGGGATTCCCTTTCAGATGACGTCATCCTTGTCCCATTATGTCCCTGTGCTGCCACGATGAATAAAAAAAAAATGGGGACTGGATGGTGGCAGCACAGGGGCAGAATGGGACAAGGATGACGTCATCTGAAAGTGAATCCCTTTCTCGATCCTATTGCATCCCTGTTTGGGGATATTAAGCCCATCTGATAATCTCCAAAATCACATGCCACCCCTTTCTCATGTGATCAAAAGAAATTAACTAACAATTTGCTACCCTTTCAGGATATCCACAATCTGCCCAAGGTGGACACGTCATTGGGCCAGGCTCCTTAATTGTCCGGTGAATCTTGGACAGGATCACACTACAAAAGGGTGAATAATAATAATCTTTTTGAAGATACACCTACTGTGCTCTGAAGTCTTCTGGCTGTTACTTGAGAAGACAAAAGACGCTATTCATAACATCTCTCTTACTAAATCAGAATGTGTGCTCACTTACTGGGGCTTCAGCAGCTCTTAAAAGAAAATCTGCTGATAGAGCAAAAGGGCAAAAAGGGTGACATATGGTGCAGCAGATGTCTGCAGACAATTTTGGCATAAAGCCTGCATTAAAGCGAGCCAGCAAGGGGGAGGATCTCTTGATATAAAAAGTAAGCGAACACTTTGCAATCCTGGCTCCTAATCTTGAACAACTGCAGTGCTATCAAAACCGTTTTTAAAGGGGTGGTATTTTCAAGTAAGACATGACATGGCTTCTGTTTAAACAGCTTCACGATCCAGTGATTTCTTCCTTGAGTTCACACCTTTCTTTTGAAACTGTTCTGCAGCTAATTTTGGAAAAGTCAAATGCCAAGGCTTAAGCCTCCCAAGATACTCTCTCTTTAATTCCAGATGTGCAAAAATGGGAAGATTCTGTCAGCCACTCAGCTGGGTTTTTGGGGGGTTTCAGGCAGAGGTCTTACATATCCCTTGCTGTCTGATCCTTTTAACTGGGAGGTACCAGGGATTTTGACTAAGAAACCAAGAGCATTCTACCTTTAAAGAAAGTTCCTGAGCAGCTGTATCAGTGAATGTGAATATGTTCTGAAATATAAATGCCTTATTCTTGTGCTTTAAAAAAATGATACCACAAAAATAATCCCCCTGTCACCCAGTGCGTGTTTTACTTACAGTGTTCCTTTTCCCTGATGGTGCTTCAAATATATGGAGCTAGAAATTTATTATTCATTCGTGGTTTATCCCACCTTTCTCTCCTTGCATTTTACAACATGAATTAACTTGAGAGAGAAAAAATAAACAGCTAAAAAGAAGTTACAACAATAGAGAACAATTTTAAAAAAAAACTATTAAAGTTGTTAAAGTAGAAGACCCTTTTGCAGCAATTTGTTAATAGCTCACAGCCTGAATAAACAAAAAGGTATTTGCCTACCAGTGGGAAGGAGAGTGAGGAGAGAGTGGAAATGGAAGCACTCTTGCCTTCAATGAGCTATTGCAGTGGTTCTTGACCTGTGGTCTTTGGACCCCCAGGGAGGTCATAATGTCCTTACAGGGGGTCTGTGAAACCTTGAAGGCTGGTTCTGCCACTCCTCTCTATAGTGGAGCGGCCAGGCAAAGACAGGCTGGCTTGCTAGCTGGTTGCCTGGGCCTGTGCATTGCCATTCAATCTGCTCCAGCCATAAACTTGCAGGAAGAAGCAGGAGAAAAGTCTTCCCTCTCCCCTCCAGTGTCTCTGCAGGAAGGTTTAATGGATGGTCTAATTGTATTTGTTGTTGCTGTTGTTGTTTTAAATCTTGAGTTAAGTCTTGGGGGTCCTCAGCAACAAAAGATATTTAAAGTGGATACCTAGTAAAGAAAAGGTTAAGAGCCGCCGAGCTATTGTATATATTATAATCTGATGTATGTATTTCTACTGTGTAGTTAGTCCTAAATCTAAGGTACCTGGTACTAAATTAAACTGCTTGGAATGTTGCATGGAAGCACATGCTGTTGGTACATGCAGTGATGTGGGACATGCATTCAATATTCAGGGCAACGTCCCAGTACTCAGTTAATCTCAGGATGGCGAAGCCTAGCAGTCAAGACTTTGGACCAGAAATCCAGAGCACCTCTTCAGAGAATGACCAAAAGGGGCCATCCAAATGCAGCTGGTCTGCTTTTGCACATTTTCAATTAAGTGAAGCAATTCCAATTTCAACCTAAAGGGCCCACTCCCCTCCATTAGACCATTAAGTCCGAAATCTAATATTATCTAACTCAGCAGTCATTGAGGCCACTTGGCTCAACATTTATAATTGCCCATCCCAATTTCCTCCACTCTTGGGCACTGGAGTTCAGGAGGATGGCTCAGGATAATTACTTTAGCCAGCTGCAAGTGGTGCTTCATCCTGTGGCTGAGGAGGTACAGTATTCTGCACTGATAGACAGAATATAGTAAGTGAGAGCAGTAACTGTGCAGGATAAATTGATGTGCAGCATAAAGGGGTGACATTCTCTTTCTTGGCACTAAACATCTGGTAAACTGGTGACAGTGTCACTGAATACATCTAGCAGCTCATATGACCAAACACTCCTGTGAACATGGCATGGGCCAGAGCTGTAGTTACGAAAAAGGGGGAGAATTGGGGCACTAAGGATCCCCCCCAAGAATTCTGCTCTGCCTATGAAATCTACCTTCAGTCTGCCTATGAAATCTACCTTCAGTCTCCAAAGTTCTAGCACCACATAGAGTGAGAAAATCATTCACAATTTAAACTCTTATATTTGCTATGTTCATATTTCCTTAGTATCTTTGCCTGCCCCTTTCCTTTGGATTCCTAAACTAAATTTCTATATAGTCAACTGAAGTTTTAAATTACTGCAATGTATAAATTTGGGAGCTGAAGGAAAATTTGATTTGGGGACACAATTCTTATTTTGGGAGGCAGAGTCCTCATCCTGCCCAGTGACTAAATCCCTAACGTGTACACACTCATCCACAAAACAATCTAGAAACTGGATATCAGAAAGATCTAGGAGATTATCAGACAGGAATGCAAAAAGTATTCCTGTCCCACAATCTCCACTCCCACCAATGTCCCAGCCCAATCACTGTCCCCACTGCACTCACCTTCTGGCCTTGTCGACAAGGCAGCCCAGGAGTGAACGGAGCTCTAATGGAGCTTCGTTCACTTCCTGGAGTCCAATCCCACCTGATCTCATGAGAAGACATGAGCATAGGAAATTCAAACTTAAAAAGAAAAATAAAACAGTAAAAGTGACAGCAAGCACAAAAACACACTTTAACATTTACAAGTAACCTGAGGAGAGTCATAAAAACAGGGTAGCTTACCTGGATGTCCCAATCTCACCCGGAAGTGTTCTAGCAGGGACCGCCCATTGATGCTGGGATCTCACCAGCAACACAGGACACCTTCTCGCACACAGAAATCAGGGACAGAAATGGACTGGGAGAGCTACTGACGGCTTCTCCCCATCAATTAAAAACAGTGCCCATGGAACGGCAGCAGAATGAGTGCATAACAATGGGGGAAGATGTCATCTGGGAAGGAAGCCCTTTTGAGATCTCTTGGCATTGTTGTAACACCACTTTTGATACATCTGATAATCTCCCTAGAGACTAAATTACATGTCTCACCAATGTGCCATAGATAGATAGATAGATAGATAGATAGATAGATAGATGATAGATAGATCTTTCAGTCATGTAAATCCTCACCTGAATTATGAAGTGATCCAATCCAGACACAGGTTTGTTACCTTTCAAGAACATTTTATACTGGGAGGCTGCTGGACATACTAAACTTCCTTTACCCTGTACTAATTAAAACTGCTGATGTATTATAGCACAGTAACTCTAAAAAAAAAAAATTAAAGACAGAAAGAATAATAATACAATTTTTGTTCTGATATGTCTCAAAATTAAAAAACAACAACATACAACTGAGGGTAGGAATAAATTGTTGCAGCTGGTGCTGGGAGTTGCCAGAAGGTAGTATGGGACAAGAGAAATGTCAGCGGATATCTGTTAATCAGTTATTATGTTGTAAGTTAGACTTTGGACATCGTAACTGCTTCACGTTCTTATTTGTTCTTGTGACACCCGAATTGCAAGTGTCCCCGAAACCCACCTTAAAACCCAGCCAGCTATCCCAAGGAATGGAAGTCTGTGTTGTTAACAAGTGAGTCGCTTCAGGATGATATGGCCTGCCCCCTCCCGCCAGCAAGTGATGCTGTGGTGAATAATTGCAAGGGCACCCTGCAGGGGTCCCTGCTTCTTCTCCTCACAGCACCTCTCACTGGCACGAGAGGGTTGGTCACATCATCCTGCCACCACCATCACCTGACAGCACAAACCTCTATTGCTTGAGATAACTGAATGGCATTTAAGGTGGGTTTCAGGCGTTGGGTGTGGAGAAAAACATACCCACAACATTGTGGCTATGGGTTTGATGCAGGATCTCGTCTGTCATTTGGATATTTTAAGAACAACAACAACCAAGAATTACAGCAACAAGTGCTATGACCTGCCAACAAATTTGCCTTTCTTGGAGGAGCCTCTAGACATATGTGTGGGACATTTTAGCACCTTTTAGCACCCTTGGATTTGGCCTAGCTAGCCATTTTTAAAACATGTATATGAGATCATGGCTAGAATCTGTTAGTTGCAACCAGAGCAGATACATTGAATCAATTGTTGAATGGTGAGTACATAAATCTAGTTGTTTCCATGGCTCTACTCTAGGTGGGGCTGACAATAGCATTTAGGCCCATGCCTCCTAAATACAGTATATACATTAATAATCTTTCTATATTATGAAGTAATACCTGTTTCAATGTTTAACAGAAGAGACTCATTTGTATTTGATGGACTAGATGGATGGATCGTCCCCACCAAGTAATTTTAATGTATACTGCAAATAAGCTGAGAGGTGTTGTTGTTTGTTTGTTTGTTGTTGATGATGTTGCTTTTATTGCTTCTGTGTCTGCTCCTATCGTATCTGAACACAACACAGATTTTTTACTGGGTTAATTTTGTAGGTGCAACAACATGCAATCTTCAGTGACACAGAATTGTTCATCAAACTCTACTTTATGATATGAAGAATTCTTGGTTCAAAAATTTATGCAGAGTACTCCAGAAACAGAAGTAAGATATAGGGTGTTTTGAAATCGTTTTCTTTTTCTTTTGATGATGCTGTTCATTGTCAACCAGCCTGAGAGACTTACATCTGAAATGAGTGAGGGCATACAAGATTATCTTGAATACACTGCATAGCTTCTTAACAGAGGTTGTATTTTTAAGGATGCAGACAGAAGTAATAAATATAGAAACTTCATGTTCACATAACTGATCTGACAAACAACAGTACTCTGCAATCAATATGCCCCCTTTTCAGTGTAGCTTTAACAGCCACTTTTATAACTACAGAGTTTTGACCTCACTAAATGGTAGGAAGGGAATATCACATGGTTCAAGTGCTAGCTATGACTATGCCTTGTTGCTGCTTCCTGCTCTACTGTGAATGAATGACATGGGAGGAGAGTATGTTTCATACCAGAGGCAGGCAGCTTCAACAATCTGTTTTGTTTAAGAGTAAAGAAAAGTGCCACCCATGTTTGTTTGTTTGTTTGTTTTTAAAAGGCCGGCATTCTGTATTGTAGGTATGGATTGTAACACGGCAGTTTTTATTGCAATAGTTTGTGCTTTAGCATTTTTTTGCATCAGTGCCAGATACTTTACATGATTTCGTGAGAAATCGGTTGCTCTGTTTATTTTTCCACTTTGCAGTTTACACAGGCAAAGGTGGGGTGTGTGGCCTTCCAAGCACATCTGGAGGAAGATGCCGGGAAGATGAGAGGAAGGGAAAGAGAGAGAGAGAGTGCTGGGATCTTTCCCTCCTCTGGTTACCAGAGGAATGACTGCTAAGTTTTCATTCCTTAGCAGGGAGTGCTCCCTTTTCTTCCCAAAGCGAGAAGGGTGGGAGGAAAGAGGCAGCCTTTCAGCTCTGAGGAGCCATCCCCCCTCAATCCCCCCTTCCCCTCACCCACTCTCCCTGTTTCTCTATCTCACACACACAGAGAGAGAAATGGGATCACAGGAGTGCGAGGGAGCAAACAGCTGGAGGAGGAGATCGCTAATCAATCTCCCTCCCTCCCTCACAAACACACACACACACACAGGTTACTGGGGATTCTTCATCTGCAGCAGCCAAGAAGGCCAGGAGGCAACAACAGTGGCTGGATTTTTTCATTTGAGGCTCCTCCATCTCTTACAGATCCACTCCCTCCATGGTCACACCAACCAATCACAGCTCAGCTCTGCTGTTGTTGTTTCAGGAAGATTGCTGGTAATTCATACAGACTTTTCCAAAATGGTAGTTCACACAATCGATAATTCACTAAGTCACGCTACTTTTCAAAAAAGTCGGGAAAAGTTCCAAAATCCTTTATTATGCTACTAATGGGTTTTGTGCCCCCCTCCTTCTGAAAGAGGCTGCTTTGTGGCACAACACGTGTAAACAATTAGGAATCTTAGCAAATTCTTCTCAGGTTTTTTCCATTGTGTAACTGAGACGCTAGAGTTACAAATCTACTACTGCATATTCAAAAACACTATGTATTCACAATCTTGACACTATTGCCCGGATTGTAAATGCCCGCAAACCTATTGTAACATTAACCACTGCACTGACAGATGGAGTTCTGTTCTACTGGCGATCAGGATGCAGCAGGATGACTTTTCCAGACCCCTTCCACAATCAAGCAAGGCTACAACAATCAGAAGCAGGACCCTTATTGCAATTTCTCATTGCAGTCTCGCTCGCTCATGAGAGGGGGCTAGAAATGTCACCCTGCTGCACCCTTATCACCAACAGAACACACTTCCATCTCTTGAGGAATCTGCTGGGTGTTTGGTTTGGGACTCAGGCCAGGGGACATTAGGTACACATCTGTAAGTAAGTAGGTAAAGGTACCAGATCCTGCGTGTTCTTGGAACCTAAGCAGG
The DNA here is from genome assembly GCA_030847615.1 of Gambelia wislizenii. Lineage (NCBI taxonomy): Eukaryota > Metazoa > Chordata > Lepidosauria > Squamata > Crotaphytidae > Gambelia > Gambelia wislizenii. Next base: position 184,209,946 of record JAUMIR010000005.1, on the reverse strand, counting down.
GTCAGGCCTGGTTAGTACTTGGATGGGAGACCACCAGTGAATGCCACGTACTGTAGGCTATATTTCAGAGGAAGGATCTGGCAAAACCACCTCTGAGTATTCCTTCCCCAAGAAGACCCTACAAAATCCATAAGTCAACAGGTGAGTTGAATGTGCATACACACACAGGTGCACTACAAGTAATTGCTTTAAAATAACATTCCAAACTCTGGTTCTAATCCAACACCTGTGAGAAAGCAAGGTCTGTGAGCATTTCCTACTTTACTGTCCTTTATTTTCTTTTGTGTTCTATCTCTGCTTGAAAGCAGAGACTATCTTGGTCTGATTTTTTTCTTATCCATCTGCAAGCCACCTTGGGATCTTTTCCAGTCAACATGGGGGTAAAAAATACTTTAAATAAATAATTGTTTAAAAAAAGAGAGAGAGAGAGAAAGAGAGAGAGAGAAGAGAAAATATTGGTAAGGAACAATGGAGAACAATGGCTTTGTTCAGAACAGACAAATCTAGTTTCTTCACCTTGGGCCAATAAACACATCCATCAAGGACCTCAATTTTGTAGCTCTAATGGGGTCTAAAGAACAAAGCTCAGCCCTCTACCCCCTGCCAATGTTGTTGATTCTGTGTTTTATAACCCATGGAGTGAAATTGTGCTGAGCAACTAGAACTGCAACTGCATAAAACCAGAGATAGAAGAGGAAGCAGCATTAAAAAACAAGCAAAATAAATATAGGAATTGGAAAACCCATCCATTCCAAAAACAACAACAACCAGAGATTCAACATAATAAGATGCTTTAATGTTTCATGTTTAATGTTTGAGTAAAGTGCCTGACTTGTTTCATGGAAACCTTCCTTGGAGACATAAGAATTCTCCAAGTTATATTGCTAATACAACTTTCTGTACCAGGAGAGTAAAAGAAGCCATTCATTAAGTAACAACTGATCCATATGGTTCATGTAACCATATGTGTCTGTAATGTTCAATGAACAGATGAACGAAATCTAACATGTACCTACCCTGATCCCACATCCAAACTTTTGTGAAGTAGGAAATAAATTCTCTTCACTATTGGGTAGGAAAAACTGTGGCAGGATAACATTTGCTTGTGTCAAGAGTCTATTATACTAAAATCAAGGGGAGATACCAGTGATTCTTTAACAAATAGTGTGTGCTTATTTTCATTTCAGTTCAGTAACCCCATTTTAAAGTTCCTGTTTGGGGATATGCATGTCGGTGAAGTTTGCATCTGCAGGTATCTTTCTCTTTCCATCTCACCCAGATCACCTCTAGTTTGATTTTTTTGTTTTAATAGGATTATGTCCATCCTTTTCTGTTTAGTTTTTTCCAAATATGCACTTGTTTCAAATTGTGCTCATTGCCTGCATTAATTTGCTCTAAGTAGTATTTGCACAAATTTATTTTTTTCCAAATATGCACTTGTTTCAAATTGTGCTCATTGCCTGCATTAATTTGCTCTAAGTAGTATTTGCACAAATTTGAAATGTGTACATGTGTCTGTGCACATTTTTCAAATGTGTGGCTTTTGGAGATGTACCCACAGCTGTCTGTCAACATTAGAATTCTGGAGTTGCATTCACCTCTACAGACAGTCCAGGAAACATTTACTGTCCCTTCTCCACATTTGTGGGTTTCACCTTTGCAGATCTGATTATTCGTGGATTAATTGCCCTGTCTCTATTGCTCCCCCATGGCATTTTTAATACCAGAGTGATAGAATTATAGAACCATAAGAGTTTATCAGATACACTAAACACAGCATCATAACAATTTCACCTAAATGCAAAAGGGTGTGTGTACCACACGATGTCACCCTTTCACATTTACGTCCTGGACAAAACCCATACTTTTTAATTGATGGCTGAAACCGTCAATTGATCACCTGTGGCACTTTAGTGCCAGCATTGCCAGCATGTGAAACCTTGCACCATTGTTCTCATGTTAATGCAGTGAGAATGGCTGGTCCAGTGTGAACACTTCCAGGTGGAGAGCTGGGCCAAAGCTAAAAAAATGAAATTCAATACAGAGAAATGTAAGGTACTGCACATAGGGCAAAAAAATGAAATGCATAGATATAGGATGGGGGAGACCTGGCTGAATGAGACTACGTGTGAACGGGATCTAGGAGTCCTAGTAGACCACAAGTTGAACATGAGTCAACAGTGTGATGCGGCAGCTAAAAAGGCCAATGCGATTTTGGGCTGCATCCATAGAAGTATAGGGTCCAGATCAAGGGAAGTAATAGTGCCACTTTATTCTGCCTCACCTAGAATACTGTGTCCATTTCTGGGCACCACAATTCAAAAAGGATATTGACAAATTGGAGCGTGTCCAGAGAAGGGTGACTAAAATGGTGAAAGGTCTGGAAACCATGCCTTATGAGGAGAGACTTAGGGAGCTGGGTATGTTTAGCCTGGAAAAAAGACGGTTAAGAGGCGATATGATAGCCCTGTTTAAGTATTTGAAGGGATGTCACGTTGAGGATGGAGCAAGCTTGTTTTCTGCTGCTCCAGAGACTGGAACACGGAGCAATGGATGCAAGCTCCAGGAACATAGATTCCACCTCAACATTAGAAGGAACTTTCTGACAGTAAGAGCTGTTCGGCAGTGGAACGCACTCCCTCAGAGCTTGGTGGGGTCTCCTTCCTTGGAGGTCTTTAAACAGAGGCTGGATGGCCATCTGTCGGGGATGCTTTGATCGTGATTTCCTGCATGGCAGGGGGTTGGACTGGATGGCCCTTGTGGGCTCTTTTCCAACTCTGCAATTCTATGATTCTATGATTCTATGCAGAGAAGTGATGCACTTTTATGACCCTCCCTAGGTTACTTGGGACTTTTAAAGTGTGTGTTGTGTTACTTTTTCTTTGTTCTTTTTGTTGTTGTTGTTGTTTGAATTTGAAGTCTCTCAAGAATCCATGGGATTTTGAACAAGGAAGTGAATGGAGCTCCGTTTACTTCCTCTTTCATTGCCAGGAAGCCCTGGCTGGGAAACAAGGTAAGTGTGTTGGGGGGAGTTCGATTACTGGCATAAAAATTGATTTTTTTCATGCCAGCAAAAGAACATTTTAAGGGGATCATTTGATAAAGTCCATAGAGTTGGAAGAGATCACAAAGGCCATCTAGTCCAATGCCCTGTCCTGCAGAAATACACAATCAAAGCATTCCCAACACTGGAAGGAAATCACCTGGCAGGGTGGCTGGGCCCAGCTGTGCATGCATTCCTTCACTCGCACACTTTCTTGGGGGTGGGTGGAGGGGAAGGGATGGGGTAAGGAGATCATGAGGAGGGAGGGTGTTGTGTGCATGTGTTCACCCACTCAGGCACCCAGAGGCAGGGCAGCCCACCAGCCATTGATATCTGCCTTTGGAAGGAGTAAAAGAGAAATGCCTTTTCCTTCTCTTCGTTCATTCCAAAGGCAAAAGGGGCGGCTGCTGTGCTGCTCGGAGGAGGGGCAGCCAACCAGCCATCTGGTTCTGCCTTTGGAATAAGGGAACATAAGCACCACAGCAGGCGTTTGTGCTCATTTGTTCCAAAGGCAGAAGTGGGAGGCTGGCGTTAAATATTAAGAGTTAAGGTTTGGGGGCCTAGGAATAGTCACAGTTTTTCCACCTTCAAGGGAGAGCTGACTGTACTTAGAAAAACCTGGTTCAATCTCAGACTGATATTGGATCCCTCATACGTCCCCATTCCTGTTGAGTGAAGCTAGGAGACTGGTAGAGTCTGCAGGTCTCAGGGCTTGATCCTGAGTCTTGGGAGCTGGTCTCTCTTCTCCAGTCCTCATGGCAAGAGGAGAAATCTCAGGGTGAGAGTGTTACCTTGAAAGTATGAGCAAGCAGGGAGGCCATGATATTGAGAACACAGCTGTGCAGGGCAGGGCACATTTCTAGGATGGAGGACCATCGCTTCCCAAAAATAGTACCCTATGGTGAACTCGCCACGGGTCAGCGTAAGAGGGATGCTCCAAAAATGTGATACAAGGACTCCCTGAAACAACATCTCAGGCTTGGCCAAATTGATCACCAACAATGGTCCACCCTGGCCTCACATCGGGAGGCATGGAGATGCACTATCCACAATGCTGCAGCCTTATTTGAGAACTCACGCTGAACAAATCTTGAAGAGAAACAACAAGGCAGAAAGAATCACAACCAGGAAACATCACCCAAGGAGACATTCTGCTGTGCTTTCTACAACCGGACTTGTTTATCTCAGATTGGCCTTTTTAGTCATCAGCGTGCTTGCAGAAAGCGTGGGATGAGTCCTTCCTGAATCTTCGTTTGCAAAGAAAAGCCAGAGACAGAGAGAGATGTGGGTATACAGTATATATTTTTCTCTATTGGTATGTTTGTTGTTGTTGTTGTTGTTGTTGTTTTAGTGTCCTCCTCTCTGCAACTGTTATTGATGCTTAATATACAAAGGTTAATGACATCACCAGAATGTGCCCCTCATAACCATGTAATATTATCAGGGCACATGCCCTGTAAGTATCACAAGGGGTCCTTCCTAGGTCTTCCTGGGTCTCCAGCTTGGGTATCAACATTTCAGGTCCTGGCTTCTCAAATCTAGAGATTGGTTTGCATTGCTAGCAGTCATCTTTGGTTATAGACGGTGTAAATTCCCTTAAGATGTATATAGCAGTGAGAGCAGTTGATAGAGTGAATAAAAGACCACATTTGGTGGGGGGGGACTTTCAGCTGGAGAACTACTTTGTACAGATTGCATTTAAAACCAACTTCCTCATTAAAAAGATGAAAGGTGTATCACATAATAGAAGAAAACCTTGTCGAGTACTATCCCTTTACATGGTTGGAAAGAAACTCTCAATTTTGTTTTTAAAAAATAATGCATTGAATATATAAAATTCAATGTATAACAATTAAGTTAAGACTTTCTAGTTATTCTGTTTATATTTGCCACTAGAAACTACTCATGTAACTTTCCATGGTAGGAGAAACATAATTAAAAGCTATAATGTGAAGTCGAAGGCTTTCACGGCTGGCATCCATAGATTTTCCTTGGTGTTTTTTTTTCCCCCTGGGCTGTGAGGCCGTGTTCTGAAATAGTTTCTTTCTGACTTTTTGCCTGCATCTGTGGCTGGCATCCTCAGAGAATTCTCTGAGGATGCCAGCCACGGATTGGAAAGAAAAGAAAAAAACAAGGAAAATCTACAAAAGCTATAATGATTTTCACCAAAGAGCTTTACCCAGAAGATCTGGGAGTTTTGAAGAATGTTGGCTATAAAAACAAACTCAGAGCTTGTTTTCAGTAGCAATAAGTGGTATTCAAGAAGTTTAAATATGATTATACAACTTGATGTGGGTTTCTATCCAAGACTATTTGGATCAGCCACTGTATTATGTTTAAATCAAACAATATATGCCAGGAAAACAGACATAGTCCTCTTGATATAGTAGTATCACCATGGTTAAGGGCTTGTCTAAACGGTGAAAATACTCCTCATAGAATACAAGGAGAATACCTTTTGTCCCAATGGGATCCCATAGCAATTCAATGTATTCTGAAGTGGGGGGCAAAAACTCAAAATACTCTGTGGGAAAAGCCTTCATGGCTTTTTCTTATTTCTTTTTTAAAAGCTTCAGAGGAAATGCACATTCCTGATCTTTGTGACAACCAAATTGATTTGTTGTACAGGGAGGAACTCGACATCTGATTGGTCAGAAGTGCACGGGGTGGACTTGCCATCAAGCACCTGGAAGTGCTAGTGATCGTGCGCTTTTTAAAACTTTTATGGAGAAAATGAGGAGGGTCTCCACGATGAGGAAGAGGGGAAGAACCATCTGCCCTTCATCCATCCCAGTGTTAATCATGGCTTATGCACCACTTCTAGAATTTTGGTTCATCAATGTGACCTTCCACAAGGGCAAAAGCACATTGGTCTCAAGAGAAGACAGCTGAATGCCCTGCTTTGCCCTGGAAAGCCTAAGGCTAAAAGCCAAAAAGGACATATTTCCCAGGAAAGGGAGATAATGGATGAAATGATACCTCTGTATTTGCTGATTTTGAAACTTCCTTTCCTTAATCCCCAAAATCTTACACAGGTTGCTAAAGCTTTTAAAATCCAATCACTGGACATTAAAAAACACATTAGCATCATCTTCCTCACCTTTTGTCAAGACCAGAAAACTCATTGTGCAATCCATGAAGGCTCAGGAAATCTATTGTTTCAACCCATGAAGCATCCATCCCCTCAGGTGTATTTGGAGGTATAAATGATGCCCCCAAAATATGCCCAAATGCGCACAGTTTCAGTTATAGGGGAAACCCTGTCCCTCTGTGTTACCCACCCAGATTCCTCCATCCACTCTGCTGGATTGACTACAGGACAGGTTGCATCACCCCAACAAATCCTCTTGCTACCCTCTCTATCCAGATTTTTCCCACTGTTTTTCTATAGCCTTGTGTGAATGCTTTTTCTGGGTGAATGTGTGTGTGTCTGGTGTTATTTTTGAACTCTTTAATAAAAAAAACATACTTAATTTTACATGTGTGTGTATTCCATCCAGACTAATACTGGTAGATAAAGGTTTGCAAGATTCCCTTGTTACCCCCTTTCACATAGCTAAAGTCGAGTTGCTGCTAATTTCCCCAACATATTAGAAATTCAATATTTTCTTGGAATTTTCCATGGAGCATGTTAGGTAACACCAGTGGCAGCAACCTCCGATTCCAGCTGCGAAGGGATGGGAGGAGCTGCCTGGCCAGCTGCTGGTTGTGGAAAAGGAAGAGGAGGGTGGCTCTTCACCATTCCAGCTTCATCTCACCTTCCCAGGCTGGGCTGCTCCTTCTCTCATGCCTGTCCACCGAGTTTGATGTCAGCAGGCTTTGGAGGATGAGGAACAGGCATGAGAGAATGCATCTACCAGAAAAAGAAAACTATTTTGGTCTTCTTTATAAAACATATAAAAGTAGCTTTACTTACAATATCCATCCATAATTACATTCACAGTCTAATGGAGGAGCAAAAGAGAAGAGAAAATGGCCAACAGTTAGAGAGAAGCGGTACGAGAGAGTGTATGGTTAAGCAAGCAAACAGGAAGTCTGCAAACATACAAACTAGCAGTCAGCAACCACAGGCATTCAAAGGTTGCTTACTTTGACAGAAACGTAGTTGGAGAAAACACTTTTGGCTTCTTGGTCTCACTCTGGAATTGGTCTCACTCTTCATAACCCTAGCTCAGAGCCCCTTGGCCCTGGTACTAATGTTGCCTGCCCTCTCTGAACATGCTAAAAGTGAAAAGTAGAGAGATGGAGCAGCATTCTCCTCTTGCTTTGTTCTCTCATATCTATTAAGTGTTGCAGACTGGGCTAGAAGAGGAGAGCGAGTGAAGGGAGAGGAGTAATAGTGACTGTGAAAGACCATCTTGGTCAATCGTCTTCCCAGACCTGGTGCCAGTAGTGCAGCATACCCAGTCATTCTTAAAGTTGGGGTTAATGGTAGGAAGTTTTTGTTTTGTTCCAAACCCACAGACAGGGCATTTCATGCTTTTTACAAACTATAGATCAGCTCTGTACATGATAAACAATTACTGTTGCTATGAAGAAGGCACAGTATAATGAACTGCTAAAAAGGTGGATGCCATGAACCAGAACCAGGAATCAAAATTCAGGAAGTTGGCAGCAGCAGAGATAGCTGAACTATATCCTCTGCTTCTTGGCAAATATAACTGAGCCATCATGTTCTTCTGATCTCATGTGTCTATTAAAAGGCATCTAGGGAATAGAAGCACAAGGTTGCATTGCTATTCCACTGCTCTGAGATACATGAAAATTGAATTGAATAAGATTTAAGGAGTGAATGTCAGCACCCTCCTTGGTTCCCTTTTCACCTTTGGGCTGCCCTGTCCAACTCTGAATGACTCTGCCTTGGTAATACTTCACACTCTTATTCTGTAATGCTACTTTTGAGAAATGTATAATGGTGTTCATTTAGTATAAGCATGAGTCTGTAGTCACTGGGGCTTATATCCTATTTTTAGTCCAAACAAGTATAGACCCACTGAATCCATGCAAACTTGGCAAATCAACATTTATGTAAGTTTAATTGATTCTATGGGTCTAGTTGAGACCAACAATTGGATTTAAGCCTGTATAATATAGGATTTAGGCCCATATTTTGCATGTCTTCATATTCTTGCATTTGGTAGCTTGAACAACTTGCTAATAATACCATGATTATGTGTAACAGATCAAAGGCAAGGACTGTGTATACGCACTAGATATGTTTATTTAATAAAGCTGGGACCTATTTACTCTGCATGAGAACAATTAACTCTACCTCTTTTATTGCCTGCCCTTATTACACCAGAAAAACAGGGCATGCATCTAGATTAAGAGGACTGCAACATATTCAAGATACCTGAATTTCAAATTTTATTTTCTAAGTATATCATAAAACCATTAATATGATTTAATGTTCAACCATCAAGGAAAATACAAAATATTACACTACTCATGCACAGAATTACACTTAAGCAACATAACATAACTTTCTGAAAATCAACAACCAACTTGCTTTAATGGTCCAGGTATATTGCTACAACATTTTCTGCTAGCTGCTGTTGTGGAAATAATTTTACTGAACTTTTCTCTGTGTTATACAAATTCTACAAACTAAACTGCCATGCAACATGACTGTATATTTTCATTTCCCTGTTTTATCTCCTTTGGCAATGCAGCTGTCTGGGTCCCTGACCTATGACAACTAGCAATTGGCAATACAAGGGCTCCAAGGCTCCTGTGGGGCTTTGTGGCCTTATGTTTTGTTTTCAGGTTGTTCTCCAGTCCACTATTCCACAAGCTAAGAGCCAATCAAGGTGAATTAAGGAAAGATTTGGAGGGACAGAATATGGCTGAATAAGCTAGTACATTTTATGAAAGACATCCTAATTCCAGAGCACCTAAATGGCTGTCGATCTTTTTAGAAACTGCAGTGGTGGGGCTGAAGAGGAGACAGCCTATGGCTCAGCAATTTCTGACAGAAATTAATCTGGGAAACAGCAAAAAGGCACCAGATGTAATCTGGGAAACAGCAAAAAAGGAAAAACTTCATCGTGGTCTCTGTAAATGCACACAATGGGTTAATTCTGTGCCTGCACAGAGCACTTGTGAAACTTCTAGAAACCTCAATTCAAACTTTTGGGTGGTAACTCTGCCCCCTCACCCCTGGCTCATATAAGCCCGCACATCTCACCAACTGCTCAGTTCCTTTTTTTCTGCTGGGCGGGAAGCACTGAAGGAACATTCCTCAAACCTCTTGTGTTTTCTTTTTTCCACTAATATTTGACCTTGGATTGGACTTTGATTACACTTTTGGCTTCGTTTTTACTACTGACCTTTGGATTTTGACCTGGATTGCTCTGACTACTCTTTGGACTCTATTTCACTGGACTGAATTTTTGGCTTCTGACCTGGATTTCTTGACTATGGTACTGTACTCTTGTACCCCTCTTTAACTGCCTTTGGACCACCTTTAACTCTCTGTTTGGCTTACGATGGCAGTCACAGGCTTCTTTAAGGCCTGATCTCAGTGTAGGGGAAAGATGAATGAGATGGATGGCCACTCCAAGTGCCTCCTGTGTTTGGGGGAGTTCCATGATATTAAGTCTTGTAGGCACTGTAAGTTCCTTAACCCCCTGGCATGATGCAACAGAGATAAGAGGCTGAAGGTGTTGTTTTATGAGCACGCCCCTTCTGCGACCTCGTCCCCCACTAAGGCCTCTGGGTCTGGTACCACCCCAAAACTGGCCAAGGAAACTGAGAAACATGGGTCCGCTACAGTCCCATCTACCTCAAAAGGGACTGCTACGAAACCCCCAGTGTCCACCCGGTCTTGCGGCCAAGGTACTGTGTGGAACCATGTGGGCAATGCCACTATAGTATCGAAGGAAAAGCACAGGTCAGTGTGTCTCCCCAAGCCTCAGATGTTGCTGAGTGTGAGGACGAGGGGGAACACAGGAGTGTAGAAAGACTCGTAAGGACCGCTCCCCATCTCGTGAGTCACCCAAAGGAAGGAACAGAGACTGTTCCCAAGACACCCAGTCAATCGCTTCTCCAGTGAAGAGAAGACTTTTCATACCATCACCTGGCTGGTCCTGCAGCAATAGACCAGATTCAGATGCCAATGGGGCCACTAGGGAGTCGTCACCTGACATGCAGGCTGTCCAGGTATCTCCTCCAAAGACACTGTTGGCATTGGGGACCATTGTACACCACTTGAGACATTCTCGGTCCTGCTCATGGTCCCTTCCTCTGCACCGCTCCCTGTCACCGCCTATAAGTCGCTCCCAGACTTGTTTGAGATCTTTGACTATGCACTGTTCCCGGTCCAGCTCCTAGGTCCAGTTCCACTCACAGTCTTGCTCACCCAGGAAGATAGTACCGGATAGTACACAGATGCCATCTCATACTCACCCGATACTCAGGTCTTCACTGAGGACTCCTGTACATAGTTCCCAGTCCCACTTGAGAGCACAGTCCCATATACCCCGATCTCAGCTGCAGCCCGTGCCTAGATCATAGTCAAAGACATGCAGCTCTCAACGTTCTGGATCTGAATCCCCATGGTACGAAGACAACTGGTCTTGGGACAGGTACAAGCAGTACCAGTATGAATTCCCTTCTGTCCGGGGATATTTCCTGAAGAGATAATATTGGGAGTCAGACCGGTGGTACAGCTATTATGATGACTTCTCCCCCAGGCAGTACAGGAGGCGGTACCATCATGACTATTCTCCAATATATCAAGGAGACCACCGGGATGGATGATTATAAAACTGCCCGACATACCAAGGATGGAGCCATTTGCCTGCAGATTGGCAGGAACACCCAACGGGATGGGATCGCCCCGACCGTGACAAATCGCCAGAGGACCAAGGAGCGGGAAGACAGTCCCATTCATGATCTCCTCCATGCAACGAGCCATCTCCACATCCTAGGCGGTTCCTAAGACCTAAGGGTAAGTATCCTGAGCCTCGAGAGATCCCTACACCAGATATGGCAAATCGACCTAGGCCAAGTATACCATGCTGGTCCCCATCTCAGACTTCTCATGCATTGGACGATACCTGCTCGGAGATCAGATTTCCAAAAACTTTGCCATGCCCGAAGGGCTCAAACCCAGACCCACCATCCCCTACGGACATCGTTAAGATTTTTGCCGAAGTTGTTCACTGCATGGCGGCCTCGTTGGGATTAACGGTTACATGACCAGGCATCCAGATAGACAATCTGATCTTTCAAGATCTCCAATGACAGGCACCCCACTGTCTTCCATCCCCTGGCAAGACAAGCAAGTGAGCTCTGCGCCCTGAGGACAGATCCTCCCTACATGCAATTCCATCAGGACAAGGTCATCCTTAGACCAGGTGTAACATTCCTCCCTAAAGTCATGTCCTCTTTTCATCTGAACCAAGATATAGTTCTGCAAACTTTCTGCCTGGCTCCAACCAGCGAGTTGAACAGATCCCGTCACCCTCTGGATGTCCAAAGCGCCCTTGAACTATACATAGACAGGATGGTGTGCTTCTGCTGCTCTAATAGACTCTTTGTCTGCTACACTGGCCCGAACAAGGGCCTCCCAGTGTCATCACAGCATTTCGCCAAGTGTGTGGCCTTGACTATTTATATTTCCTATCAACTGATGGGAGAAGTGACTCCTAAACCAATATGTAGTCACTCTACCAGAGCAACAGCTACCTCAACAGTGTTCCTGCGGGGCGCCCTATTTAGGATATATGTAGGGCACCCACATGGGCCACCCCACTAACCTTTGTAAAAAACTATAAGTTGTACTCTGCTGAGAAGGACGGCTCAGCCCTGTGGAAGGCTGTATTATCGCCCTTAGTTGTGGTTGAGAACTTCAAGCTTATCTTTGTTAATTGTTACAATATATTTTCTTCTTTCTTATGTACTTGTCTTGTCTTTATTGATATTAGGACACACACACCCTCCTGGTGTCTCTGAGCTTGCTAGTCTACCCATGTGTGCATTCACAGAGACCACGAAAAAGAAGAACAGGTTACTTAGCTGTAACTATAGTTCTTCAAGTGGTCTTCTGTGAATTCACACAAACCTGCCCTCCTTCCCTCTGGTGTCCTACTTCTCACAGTGTTTTTTAACATGCGGCTCTTAGGAACTGAGCAGTTGGTGAGAGGTGGGGGCTTATATGGGCCAGGGATGAGGGGGATGGTGCTACCACCCAAAAGTTTGAATTGAGGTTTCTAGAAGTTTCCGAAGTGCTCTTCATAGGCGCAGGATTAACCCATTGTATGAATTCACGGAAGACCACTTGAAGAACTATAGTTACAGGTAAGTAACCCGTTCATTTCCCATCCATTACTGAGGCCCAAAAGAAAGCACTCAGAAGCAGAGGCAGTGCCCAGTTCCATTCCAAGCTGCAGATGAGTGAACAAACTTATCAAAAACCAGGGCTTGGAAGTAATTAGTTACAAATAATGAGTTAACTTGTAATTTCCACTGTGACTAAGGATATAATTGCATTACATTGCAATTGCAACTTGACAAGAGATCATTTTTCTCCTTTTGTAGTGTAACTAATTTTTAGTTATTTTTGTAATTACATGAGCATATACTCACTAAAAGGCGTAGGCAGAATATCATATAGTTTAAGTGCTGATTTGTGCTGTGCTTCATGCTGCTAAATGAAAAGCACTCCACAACTGTGTTCCAACATCTGAAAAGACCCTCTCCCATGTCTACCCATTCTGTATTTTCCACCACTGGTAGGACACAGAGGCAGACTTACAGCAGACCTCATTCCTCATGTCATGACCAGCACCTTGAATTAAGAGCAGAAGTGAATTGGCAGCCAGCGCAGCTTCTTTTAAATTGGTGGCATGTGCTGTCTATATAGATTTATTATTATTTATTATTAGAGCAGATCATTTAATATACAGTCTGTAAACCACTTAGAAAGGAACACTGTGATCACTAAAATTCAACATGGATTTCTCAAAAACAAGTCGTGCCAGACTAATCTTATCTCTTTTTTTGATAAGAGTTACAAACTTGATACATGAAGGGAATGCTGTGGATGTGGTGTATCTTGATTTCAGTAAGGCTTTTGACAAGGTCCCCATGATATTCTTGCAAAAAAGTTAGTAATCTGTGGGCTAGACAATGCAATTGTTAAGTGGATTTGTAATTGGTTAACTGACAGAACCCAAAGGGTAGCCACTGATGGCTCCTCTTCATCCTGGAGAGAAGTGACTAGTGGGGTGCCACAGGGTTCTGTCCTGGGCCCAGTGCTATTCAACACCTTTATCAATGACTTGGATGAGGGAATAGAGGGCATGCTTATCAAGTTTGCACATGACACCAAATTAGGAGGTGTAGCTAATACCCCAGAGGACAGAATCTGAATCCAAAATGACGTTAACAGATTAGAAAACTAGGCCAAAACTAACAAAACAAATTTCAGCAGGGAGAAATGTAGGATACTACACTTGGGCACTAAAAATCAAATACATAGATATAGGATGGGTGACATCTGGATTGATGGCAGTACATGTAAAAGGGATCTAGGACTCTTAGTGGATCACAAGCTGAACATGAGTCAGCAGTGTGATACAGCAGCTAAAAAATGAGATTCTAGGCTGCATTAATAGGAGTATAGTGTCTAAATCAAGGGAAGTAATAGTGCCACTCTATTCTACTTTGGTCAGACCTCACCTGGAATACTGTATCCAGTTCTGGGCACCACAATTCAGGAAGGATATTGAGAAGCTGGAACATGTCCAGAGGAGGGTGACCAAGATCGTGGGAGGTCTGGAAGCCATGCCCTATGAGGAGTGGTTTAGGGACCTGGGTATGTTTAGTCTAGAGAAGAGAAGGTTAAGAGGTGACATGATAGCCATGTTTAAATATTTGAAGAGATGTCATAATGAGGATGGAGCAAGCTTGTTTTCTGCTGCACCAGGGACTAGGACACAGAGCAATGGGTTCAAACTACAGGAAAAGAGATTCCATATAAACATTAGGAAGAACTTCCTGACAGTAAGAGCTGTTTGGAAGCAGAATACACTGCCTCGTAGTGTGGTGGAGTCTCCTTCTTTGGAGGTTTTTAAACAGGCTGGATGACCATCTGTTAGGAATGATTTGATTATGTATTCCTTCATGGCAGGGGATTGGACTGGATGGCCCTTGTGATCTCTTCCATCTCTATGATTATATGACTCTATGGAGTATTGTGGCAAAGGGCTTGTCTACATGGGCAATTTACCCCATCTTGTCCCTGTCCTTGAGCCCTGCAGTCCAGATGACACATGGCATTTGCCCCATTTTCTCCCCAGGTAGTCATCATGACTCTTGGGGCCAAGACAGAGCCACGATAGGGTAAAGCTGAGAAAACATTTAAAAATACAGTAATACCTTTGAAAAACACTCCAGTCAGCAAAAATGGATCAGGTCCCATGTTACCACAGGAGCACAGACTGTTATGCCAGCCCATCACTGCAGCTGCCGTCTGCCATCTGCCATCACTCTTCTGCAGCCAGAAAGCAGGCCTGCAGAATGTGACCAAGCTGGTCACATGCAGGGGCCCTTGCTCACATGGTGACAGCCAGTTTGCTGGATCTGGACAGTGGAATGAGGATGACGGCTCCACTGGCAGAACAGTGTGGCAGCCTGGAATTCCTCCTGTTTCATGTTGGTAACAGGGGAGGAACAGGACTGATCTTGGACATGAACAACTATAGGCCGGTTTCTATGTTACCATTCTTGAGCAAAGTGATCGAGACGGCAGTTGCGCTTCAACTCCAAGTGGTCTTGGATGAAACCGATTATCTAGACCCATTTCAAACTGGCTTTAGGACGGGATTTGGAGTTGAGACTGCCATGGTTGCCTTAACCGACGACCTGCATCTAAGCATCGACAGGGGTAGCGTGACCCTGTTGGTGCTTGTGGACATCTCAGCAGCTTTCGATACGATAGATCATAGCATCCTCTTGGATCACCTGAGAGGGTTAGGAATCGGAGGCACTGCGCTCCAGTGGTTCCGGTCCTTCCTCTCGGGCAGGTCCCAGAGGGTGTTGCTCGGGGACAGTTGCTCCAGCAGAAAGGAGCTTACTTGTGGTGTTCTGCAGGGTGCTATCCTGTCCCCGATGCTGTTTAAAATCTATATGAAGCCGCTGGGTGAGATTATTCGGAGTTATGGGGCTGGGTGTTATCAGTACGCTGATGACACCCAGATCTATTTCTCCTTGTCCCGATCGTCGGCCTCGAATTCCAATGGTATCTCTCCTCTTAATGACTGTCTTAAAGCAGTAATGGGCTGGATGAGGTAAAACAGATTAAGATTAAATCCAGACAAAATGGAGGTGCTCACGGTAGCGGCCCCGAAACCAGGAGTTGGGTTGCAACCTCCAGTCCTGGATGGGGTCACGCTCTCCGTTAAGGACTGTGTTCGCAGTCTGGGAGTGCTCCTTGATTCATCGCTTCAGATGACTAGTCAGGTGAATGCGACAGTCAGGAGCGCCTGTTATCAGCTTCGGCTGATACGCCAGCTGCGCCATTTCCTGGAAGTAAAGGACCTCGAGACTGTGGTGCACGCGCTGGTAACCTCTCGTCTAGATTTCTGCAATGCGCTCTACATGGGGCTGCCCTCATGCTTGGTCCGGAAACTTCAGTTGGTACAAAATATGGCAGCCAGAGTGATGTCGGGAACATCTCGGAGACACCATATAACTCCAGTGTTAAGATCTCTCCACTGGCTGCCTATCAGTTTCCAGGCCCAGTATAAGGTGTTGGTTATTACCTTTAAAGCCCTAAATGGCTTGGGTCCAACTTATCTCCGGAACCGCCTCCTCCCATACAATCCTCCCCGCACACTCTGGTCCTCTGGGAGGAATTTGCTTCAGCCACAAAAATCTAGGCTGTCTGCAACCTCCCAGAGGGCCTTTTCGGTAATCGCCCCCAAATTGTGGAATGACCTGCCGAACGAGATCCGTCAGATAAGAACCATGAGTAGCTTTAAAAAAGCACTAAAGACAGATCTCTTTCAGCAGGCCTTTCCTAATTAGATCCCGGCCTCAGGGGATCCTGGCTTCTTTTAGTACGCTGGCCATTTATAGTATTTTATAGTATTTATTGTTTTTAATTGTGATTTTATATCAGTTGGTTTTAGTTTACAATTGTTTAATATTTTTTTATGGGGGAGGGTGGGGTGGGGGGTGTTTGGGGATTTTATCTGTATTGTATTTTTATTTTTGTAAGCCGCCCCAATTGTTTTAACAGAGGGGCGGGGTATAAATAAATATTATTATTATTATTATTATTATTATTATTATTATCATCTGTGGGCAGGATATACGGGCAGGGAGCCAGAGTATTTTGGCCTAGGTAGATGAGCCCTAAGTCATCCATTTACACATTTAACCAACCCTGTGTGGTTTCTTTCCAGTTATGATAAACCTGGTTTTGCAATCTGCATCAGACTACCAAAATATGAAGGCTGTCAGGTATATGCCAGGTCACAATAAAGAGTTGATATATTGTATAGCTCAATGAATCATAAGATATACACAGCAAACTTAATGGCAAAGGAAATAGCAAGACAGAGTGAAAGCAATTTAAAAAAATGTTTTAGAGCCATCAGCGAGAAACAGATGGTTCAACTTTCCCCAGAACTTCTTGTTCTAGATGCAAAGTAAACATTACAGCTGAGATCCTCCATAATCATCCTAACTACAATGATGGAGCTTCAACATCATAGTTATGATTGATGATGCCTTCTCCCCCCCCCCCCCACCATCCTACATTTGCAGCCTGACAGTTCTCTGACCAAAGGATTTCCATTGTGATAGAGATCAGGGTGCTGGGAAATGATTTCTGCAGTACACTCCCCATCATAAACTTGAGAACAGGCAAGTAGAAAGAGCCTTCAGGGTCCTGCCATAACTGATTGTCCCAAGGCATCCCATGACTGGGAGCATGCTGCAGACATAATTTCCAAGTATCCCAATCTCCAACACCTCAGAAATATTTGGGCACTGTCAGGGTGCAAAGGTGGATTTAGTGGGCCAGGTTTGGTTGTTTCTGGATGTAATTATGTCTTCCCAGCAGTTGCAATATCACAAGTCCAGCTTATGATATCATAACCGCTGAACAGGATGCCAGCCTTTCTCTGTAGATAGTCATACCCTAATGCTTGCAACATCCATTTCAGCATCAATTGTGTCAGTCAGTTGCCTTCCCTATCGGTGGAGTGAAGAATCTGCTCCAAATGTCAATCATACTTTGAAGGGTCTATCCAAGGTAATGAGCCATATCCCTCCAACAGGTTCAGCACCTTGGGTAGGTTTCATAAAGTCTGGACTAAAACCCAGAATAGATTCACAGCCTCAGTGGCATTAAGCCACCAGCCACTGGTCAGAGTTCATTTCAATGTCCTGCTGAACCTGGCACAACATAAATGTACATATTAAAATTATCTCAGGTGATGTTCCTATGTTTTTGGTAGGGTTGTCACTCTCCGCAATATGAAAATTAGCCTAAGGTAAAAAAAAATTTCAAGAAAGGTGTTGTATTGTTTCCCCAGCTCTTACAATTCATGTTGAAAGCATGAAGATCAACTTATGAGAGTACCAAGGAGCTGTAAGTAAATTACAAAAAGGTCAGGTCAAATCTGACTGTGTTTTGTTCCTTCATAGTAGAAATTGTAAAAGAAAATGAAAGACATCATACTATTTACCTTGCCAAGGATAAATGTCAAAGTCGTACATAAAAGAAAGAACACTGGACTTTTTTTTGCTGAAGGGCAACTTCTGAAATGCAAATTAACACCTGCAGAGAAATGCTGGGCAATTTCATTTAGTATTAGCAAGACAGATATGACTTAGGCTTGATGGCACATGAACAACCTGAAGATTATCGATACCATAATGTAACACAAGAAATACGTGGTGTTTGTCAGTTCCTACTGAAAGGCTTTGAACTTGCTCACCTGATCTCTACCAACATGCATTCCAAAGTCCAAAGCGTATTACCATTTGCTAGCAGTTGTTGAAAGACCTTTAAAATGCAGTACTATTATGGTCTCCAATAACCTTCTGTACATTCCCATCTCCCTAAGATGTCATGTCTCTCTGGAGATTTTCATACGGGAGAAATAACCCCCAGGGAGATTGGGAGAGAAACAGGGCTGTTCTGGTTGCAGTGTTCAGTTTCGCACGCCCCCTTCCTTCTCCCTATCTCCCGTCATCCTCCCTCTGTGCTGCTTCCATTTCCGTCCCACTATGTTCTGCTGTTTTTTATTAACGAAGAACTTTCGTTAGTAAAAAATAGTGGGAGGGAAATGGAAGCAGGACGGAGGGAGAATGATGGGAGATCGGGAGAAGAAAGGGGGCGTGCAAAATGGAGCTCTGCAACTGGAACAGCCCCGTTTCTCTCCCGATCTCCCCGGGGGTTATTTACCCCATGTGAAAATCTCCTCTGTGTCATTAGGACAACTATGCCAATGGCCACCAAAGGTGTTAGCATCAGGGACCAGAATCATTGAGCACCCACTGAAAGGCATGCCTAAGTAGGAAATCCACCATCAACCCCTGGTTCCTCCTCCTGCTGTTGCTCCTCATGGCTGATTCCTTCCCTTTCTAAGAGAGTAAGGAGAGGCATGAGGAGAATGAGCAGTAACCCCAACAAGCCTTCTCCTCTTCATCTGGGAACAGTGGAAGAATGGCTATAGCATGGTTATCAAAGGCCAGCCAAATGAATGGGTAGAACCAGTAGTGGAAGGCTAGAAGATTTGGTGTACTTATGAGAGGATTTACTGAGAAAGCATATTGCCCAAGCTTCCCTACACCAAAACTGAAACTGACAATGGAAATACTACTGCCAAATACATGCTGGCTGGGCATTATAGGAATTTTACTCCAATACTTACCTGCAGGACACAAGGATGGAAACAGCTGCATTAAAACATAAAAATAAACCCTGAATCAATGACATCCAGAGAGTTGAGAAAGAGTAGTGCAGAGATATAAAAAGTTGTTGCAAGACTGTGCATCAATGAGGAAAAGCAGCACCATCAGGAAAACGTTTGGATCGTAGTCACCAAGCATTCTACCATTAAGATCTTCTGTTGGTTAAATTAATTTAGAAATATATGTTACAAGTAGCAGAGGCCTGGCGCTTCTTGTACCAAGCAGTTCCTCCATGCTATAATATTTGTTCCACTCCTTCTTTCCCCCTTGTTGTTCTTCAAAGGAAAAAAAAATCCATTGTGATATATGAAAGACAGGAGAATTGTATAGCTATGTTTATCTGCCATTGCTCACTCTACACACCTGCTGCATGTTTTATTTGGGGAAATTGTGTCTTAAGGACAACACTGTATGTGCATTATCCTTTGGAAATCACAGCTCACAGGAGCATGAGGGTGGAGTCCAACAATACATTCCTATTCCCCTTTTGATTAATATCCACACAGACATTTGCTTATAGATCCAGGGAATTGCTTTCAAACAGCATTCTCTATGAACAGAAAGCTGTCTTGGTCACTTCCTATAAGAATCATTTTCTGATGGAGGATTTTTTAAAAAGTCCCTTGTGCTTCAAAAGCCATACAAATCAGCAGATACTGTCATTCTGAAATTAGCTGTGTCCATAACATCATTTAAAATCACTGTCAGAGTCTGAAAATAATTCTGATTTATACATGCAAAGCATATTGAGATGCTGCCTTAATCTGTTTTATACACAAGGTTAACATTTGTAATATTCTCAGATGTTGTTAGACTAAAGTTTTACTGCTATGATTAGGGAACTGATATTACTTTTAGCTGGTTATAATCTGCATTAATGCTCAGTCCCAACAAATCTTCCTTTGCACTAGTGAGGAGGCAAATAAAGTCCAGCGTAGATCTTCATCTGAAGACATATTAATTTTATAACTAATGATAAACCATATTTTGCAGTATCTTCCCTTCTTATTACACTATCACCTTTGTTTATATCATTCATGATTTCATTATTAAACATACATTCCAGCTTTGCTAAAACTGTACTTGGAGTTTAATTGCTGCTCTGAAGTGGGGAGGCAAAACTCATCATTTTTACAGAAAAGAAGAAATGAATCCCAAAGGAGAGTTAGGAGGAAATAAACTTATGAAACAATTTGACTACTCATTTAATAAGATGTTCAAACACATTATTAAAAATATCGTGGTGAAATTTCACAAGGTAGTACATGCTTCTGTTTCTAGGCAAGAAAAAAATATGCCAAGCTAAAAGGCAAATAAATCTTATTGATTTTTGTGGAGGCAAACTTTCAATAAAAGGAATTTCCTATGAGTTCATGTACACCTTCCTTCCAAATTCTGAGTTTCATATTTCTGTGACACAATTACCAACATAAAAAAACTCTCTCTCTCTCAAAAAAGAACAAAAAATGCATCTCCACAACAAATTTGCCTTGAATGACATCCTTTCTCCAGAAAACCACATCTAAACCCAACTAAACATTTTTTAAACCCACAAAACTATTTAATAAGATGCCACTATGTTGTTTCTATGTGTTATTGAGATGTACTTGTATAATGCTTTATCTATGATATATCATTACCCATACAAGAATTTTTTAAACTGCCATCTCATATCCACTTACTTACAAATTAATCCCATTGAAAGGGGCTTATTTCTGATTATCTTAGAAAACTCATTTTTTTAACCTGATAAAGGAATTACTCAGGGTTGATTCATTCTTAGCATGATGTTCACACTCCCCAGTGGGAATGAAGGGTGAAACCAGAATGAAGGATGGAAGAGTGGTGCTTTCATGAGTGGTGGTGCTCCCAGAACAGTAGTGGATAGTAGCACAGGGGAACTGTGCACAGGGTTGTGAACTGGGTGTGACAGAGTCATTACACTAGTTTCCATATTAGACACAAACCTTCTATAGTTTAGAAAGGTTGAGGCATCATATGTCTTCCAGACTTTAGTTCACATCTCTCACATCTACAACAGAAGAACTTGTGGCTTTCCATCAACTCTGACAATGAGCTATACGGTCTAGGTCTGATGAGAGCTGGAACTCAACAATATCCAAAGGGTGACAGGTCCCCTATCTGTCTTACAACAATAGAGCTTCAAACCATGGTTATATCTAACATAGGGAAAGTGGTGGTCCATGGGATGGTACTAGTCCACAAGCTTTCACCTTCTTGTTCCTGGAGAGTTTCCAGGAAACAAGGAATTGTAGCCAATGGGCACAAATACAGTACTGGACCTTGTGAAAAATAAATTATTAGTCCCCAATGTCAGATAATTTCTAACTGTGTTAGAATATGAGTCAGTGCATTAACAGTGGCTAGGTGAATTGGCCTATAGAGTATTTTCATAAGAAATGGTTATTGAATTCCTGAGGTCATTGCAATAAGGCATTAATCTATTTTATTCAATACATTTACATTCCACCTTTCTTCTAATACAACGTTCAAGGCAATGTACATGCACTTCTTAGCTGGTCTCAATCCAGACACTGATTAGACTCAGACTTGTTTATCTAATCTGCACCTTGGTACTAGCTCACGTTTATGCCTTTTCCACCCCCATGCATGCTGAAAGTGTCTACCCCTATTTTGCATGGAATTTGAAACCAGGGGAAAAGGTGGAGAACATATAACAAGGAATAGGTGAATAGAGGTAATTGCTTACTAACCTTCAGCAAAATGACTGAATTCTATATTCTCAGACTATGCCCTGTGGAGAGCACATTTTTATATGTGTAATTTGAATATTTGGTGCAAAATCTATACTTTTCCTGTATTATTTTTATAAGTCCTACCTGAATGACTTACACACTCCTTTCTCCTCATTTTATCCTCCCAACAAAATAGGCTAGGCTGAGAAAGATGATTGGCTTGAGACCATCCACTGAGCTTTATGGTTAAGTGGTATTTGAACCCTGGTCTCCCAGGTTCTTTTGTAATTTTTCAATTACAAATCATTCACAATTTGCTAGTGCAGAAAGTACACACTCCAATAAAGGAAGTTCACATCTCACTGATGGTATCTCTATGGCATGTATCAATGAGTAATATATACATTAGAGGACAGGCTTGTCCACAGAAATAGGAAAATATGGATTAATGTTAAGCAGTCTTCTACTGAACCAGCATGGTATAGTAGTTTGAGTTTTGGACTAGGACACTGGGAGAAAAGAAATCAAATCCACACTTGGCCATGGAAACCCACTGGGTGACCTTGGGCAAATCACACTCTCTCAGTCTCAGAGGTAGGCAAGAGCAAACCCTCTCTGAATAAATTCTTCCGAGAGAACCCCATGACCCTTAGGGTCACAATAAGTTAGAAATGTCTTGAAGGCACACAACAACAATAACATTCTTCTACCAAGTTACATTTCCCTAATAGGGTCCATTGGTGACACATGTCCAAAATATTCTGATCCACTGACAGACAGGATTTCATGGCTACCATTTCAACTACCCACAGTGCTTCCAATATAGTATTGTCATGGAGCATTTTGGAAAATTAAAATGGTAGCTCACTACCTGATATTAATCAAAACAGTGCACTCCATCTCTGGTGGCCACCTCTACCAGCACTTCACACACACAAAAAAAACACCCTCTGAAATAAGTTCTAATGACTTTTACAATACAAAAATCACTCTCACCCCAAACTTAAAATAATACGGGAAATACAGGAGCCCTGGTGGCTCAGTAGTTAAATGCCAGTACTGCAAGTCACCACGTTGCAAGTTCGATTCCAGAGGGCTGCAAGGTTGACTCTGCCTTCCATCCTTTCATAGGTCAGTAAAATGAGTACCCGGCTTGTGGGGGCAATTAGCTAACACACATTGGAAACAGCTTACTGCAGTGTAGATGTGTAAATTGCTATTGCTTAAAAACAATTTGTAAGCTGCTCTGATAGCCTTGTGGCTGAAGAGCAGGGTATAAATAAAATAAATAAATAAATTTATAACATTATTTAACAGGAGCTATTGTTCAAAATAAGAATCCTATTTCCTGTGTAACATACCACATCCTCCCTCTCAGTAAGTTCTAGTATATCTATAACTACATCTATATCTATATCATCTATATCTATATCTATATCTATATCTATATCCATCTATCTATACAGGGAACTAGTATGCATTCTCCCCATCCTTTGAGAGCACAACAGCTTGACTAGATTGTGTTGTGGGATGAAAGATGTTTATTTTTAAATATTTTAAGAAAGAGTTGAAATAAAGGCATGTGTTCGAATCCCAGAATTTTATTGCCAAGACAGATGTACTGTAGTAGTATACTAAAGCTTGACAATGGTCTCATCTTCTATAGATTACTTTTGAGGGATTCATTCAAACAAGATGTCATATGGTTTAGTTGAAGTAGTCTAAATTAGAAGACATGTTATCAGAACAGTGACTGACTGGTATTTTAAAACTACAATAAACTTTCTCTGCATGAAATTCTTTAAACTTCAAAGAACAGAGTGGAAAATTAAAACTGTGATAGAAACAGACAAAAACTGATGGTTGTTTTCTTTCAGAGATACAAGCAATTATTGTGTGTGTGTCCAGATGTGGTGGGTTGATTGCATTTTTTCTTTCTTTTGTCATATTTGGCACTGTTATATTTTCTAGAAAGAGGGTAGGATATTGGATTTAATCATATGATGCCACACTGCCAACTGGAAAGCATACACTAATAGTACAAAGCAATCAATTATAGTGTGCATTTTAACTGTGGTGCCAAACTTAGTGGTAAGCACATTTCCTAGTATTATCCCAGTTGGACTGACTTTTAAAATACAAAAAGTGAGATGAATAATTTAACACCATGCTGGGAGATCTTTATTAATTAAGAATGTCTTCTAGAGGTGTTATTTTCAACCCACACCCCCATAATGAATATGACTGTTCTTCTTAAACTACTGGAAAGAATGGACCCTCTGAATGAGAAGTCACAGCACAGCACCAGCTAGCTGAGCATTCTAAAAGGAACAATGCTTACTATTAAACTAATTATCCTGTGTGTGTTTTTCCAAATGGGAAAAATGGTGTGTGGGGCAGGGGGACTCAGGTTCTTGTGGAAATCCAAAGGGAATCAAGTATTGACATGTCATGGGTGAGGACCTCAGACATTTCTCTGTCTTGAAACATCCCAACATAACAGGTTGTCTTGCCTATAGCTGTTCCAAATTTATTTCATTATTATAGGAATTCTGTCCCACTGTTCCACGCCAAAGCGAAGTACTCATAGTAGCAGAGCACATAGGTGTAAACATAGAATAACAATTACACAGTCTAACAATTACATTTTACATAGTGCAAAAAATAACAAAATGCAGAACAATAAGCTAAGGGACTATCATCAAGGAAAATCTCTAAGGGCTTCTCTGCACTGGCCAGAATGGGCAACCTTCCAGCCTGCGTATTGTACCCCAGAGCATTTCATCTCTCCCTTCTAAGGGAAGGGGGCAAAGTAAAGCACAGTTGGGGGAGGGGCTTTCTTTCAACTTCTAATGAACTTCCACACTTTATTTTTTTAAAAATATTTTAAAATAAACAAAAAATGTAGGGGGACATTGCAGACAGGAAACTGGAAACAGACTGGGGAGAGGGAGCAAGGTGCTCAGGCACCCTCACTTGCAGAGTGGCAACCCATATCACAATCACATTCACAAATAACTCCCAAATGGGTCTTTAACACTGGGATGTCAAAGGTGTGGCATATGGGCAGCATGTGGGCCCTATGGCTATTTTTATGGTCAACAGGGCTCCCCCAAGCCCTCCTCCTCCAATTTTAGAGGGTGATGGCAGGAGATGCAGCCCTCTCTAATCTCCAAGGTCTCCTGAAGATAAAATACAACTTCCTGAGGATAAAATACAACTCTGATATCACTAGACTGAGAGAGAGATGTTTTGAAAAAGTAGCAGCAACAATGACAATGCGGGGAGGAGATGTTTGAAGCTTTTTGCCTGGGACAAAAGGTGTGAGGCCTCAGCACTGTCCCTTGTAGACGCTCCTCTCGTCCAGTTAAGTACACCACTCCTTGAAAGATTTGTGCCCTAGGGGGGAAAAAAGGAGAAAATGTTTGCACTCAGTAAAATCCATTGCCCTGCAAGGCTTCAATCCTAGGCCTTTTACTGCTACTAGCAAAGTAAGAGTCACTTTTGCAGGAAATGCTTAGGCTCAATCTCAAAAATATCCTAGGGGAGAACCCTATAAACAGGCCAACAACGTTGGATTATATTCACTGGGCATGGAATGGCATGCTGTCTGGTTGTTGGTAGCAGAAAGAAAGGAGATTGCGGATCCAGACCGTACAACCTCCGCTCCCCCCTCCAAGAAAGACACACTCAAATGTGAATAAACAAATTGTATTGAGTACAAAATAAGGAAAATTGGTTAAGTACAAGTTAGTAGATAATATTGGCAATAAAAGGCCACAACTTGCTGATGGCTACAAAATAATTGGCAATCATGCATGGGTCATGATCTCATAATTGCCCAACCCAATGTTGGTCAATGGCCTCTCATCGGACCCTTCCGACCATCCTGGAGGAGAGAGCTGTTGGCCAAGCCGTCCCGCCTCACACTCTCTCCTCCCCTGCAAAGTGTTAATTAGAATAAAGAAGAGGGGATCTCCATGAACTTGAACTTGAACTTGATGGAGACCCCCCTTTTCCCCCTTTACCCTGATCAGGACCCATGCCATCTGCCCAGAAAACTGTGACAATTGAATGAAACAACATAATATAAAGGGAGGGAGGGTGGGTCTTCGGCTCCAACTGAGCCAACTGAGGGGGCCTGTGCCAGAGCTGGCTTAAATACTGGCTCTGTCACAGGCTCCCACGTCATCCATCCATGGTGGAAAGTGTGGCTGGATGGCCCATCCCCTCCTTAGCGGGAGCCAATCAAGGCAAGGTAGGCCTGCCCTGATTGGCCTGCTCTTCCACACCTTTCCCAGCCACGAGGCAGGGTGAGAGACGGCTCAGCAATGGCAGCCCCCATGTCACCGGCCACGAGGCCAACAGGGGCCACAGGAGGAAGATTGCCAGGGGTGCTGGCCGGGCCACAAACAGACCCACCAGCAAGCTGGTAAGCCCCCTTATCAGATGTGGCAAAAACCACATAAGAAGATTGTGATGAGAACAAGACCAGGGAATATTATCAGATGACAACATCCTTCAGCGTCCCAGGGGTGTAGTGCAGGCATGAGTAATGTATCTTGTTTTACTGGAAGCTTGTCCCCATCAATGAAGAGGGGAAGCCTTGTCTATGGCAGTGCTAAACCCCAGGAACAGCTTAGGGCGTGGGCCTCTGATAATGTTGCTTTTCTGACATAGTTTGGGACGTGGGTTTTTTTGCTGTGTTCCACCGTGTCTGATAACATTCCTCCAAAGTTAATATTGGAGGAAGGTGGTAGGGAATCTTTTCTCATGGAGAAGGGAATGTCTCGTTTGATGGAATACTGAGCAGCAGCAACTTGTGTACAGTGCAATAATTTCTTCCTTATTAGAAATGGAAATCATGTTACACTGCAAGGCAATTTACAAAGAAAAAAGTTCCTTGACAGGAATCCTGATTGCACAAGGGATTGAGGGTCTGATTCTTACAACACACCAAAGCACTCCTTGCAATCACATTTGTCTGATTGCAGCAACACAAAGTACAGAAAAAGGAAACAATACAGGGCAACTTGTAAACTGCAACATGTTTCACAGGGAATGAGATTTCCAAAGAGAATGCTTTCAAGAGGATGCTGTCCAAAACTTTGGGCGTGGGGGGAGGGGCTAGAAAAGCAGTCCTGATGATCAAGCCCATATCTATATGCTGCTGTTGCTGCTTCACCTCCTCATTCTTTTCCCAGTTTTATCCAGTGCTTGAAAAAAATGAGGATTTTTTTTACTAGAACTTCCAGAATCCCCCAGCCAGTATGGCCAGCATGAGGTTCCAGGAGTTGTCATCTAGAAAAATCACTTTTTCAAGTTCTGCTTTTATCTCAAACAAAACAGCTTATATAAAATCAGTATAATTTTATGGAAAACAAAATAAATCAACATAAAACAAGATGAAAATACCTTTTATCTAGGCAAAAAATGAGGAACAATATGAAAAAATAAACATCCTCTTGGAAAGTGGCACAGAAAATAGTTCCTTACTTCATATTTCCACTTGGACAAAGATTTATTCCATTACTTTGAAAAATTTCTTAGAGATGCTTCAGTGGCATAATTTATGGAAGCCAACTACACAACTTTCATGAACTTTCTGTTCTTTTTTTAAATTTTTTTTAATGTATGGCAATAACTCTGGCTTTTCTTCACAAACGAAGATTCAGGAAGGACTCATCCTGTGCTTTCTGCAAGCATGCTGATCACTCATAAGGCCAATCTGAGATAAACAAGTCCAGTTGCAGAAAGCACAGCAGAAGGTCTCCTTGGGTGATGTTTCTGGGTTGTGATTCTTCCTGCGTTGTCATTTCTCTTCAAGACTTGTTCAGTGTGAGTTATTTTTTTTTATTTTTTTTATTTATTTATTTATACCCCGCTCTTCAGCCACAAGACTATCAGAGCGGCTTACAAATTGTTTTCAGCAATAGCAATTTACACATCTACACTGCATTAAGCAGTTTGCAATGTGTGTTAGCTAATTGCCCCCACAAGCTGGGTACTCAATTTACCGACCTACGAAAGGATGGAAGGCTGAGTCAACCTTGGAGCCCGCTGGAATCGAACTTGCAATGTGGTGACTTGCAGTACTGGCATTTAACCACTGCGCCACTGCGCCACCAGAGTTCTCAAATAAAGCTGCAGCATTGTGGATAGTGCGTCTCCATACCTCCTGATGTGAGGCCAGGGCGGACCATTGTTGGTGATCAATTTGGCCAAGTCTGAGATGTTGTTTCAGGGAGTCCTTGTATCACTTTTTTGGAGTGTCCCTCTTACGCTGACCCGTGGCGAGTTCACCGTAGAGTGCTATTTTTGGGAGACGAACAATAGCAACAAATCAACAAAACTAAAAAAAGAAGAAAAAGAATACAAAAGACAAAACTAAAACAAAAATACTAACAGCATAGTCAACCTAGCATCACAAACACCGATTTTAAATTTAGTTCTATCCAAAAATGACAACATGATATCTGTTTAGTGAATTATTGTATTAAATAGAAGTGACCTAAAATATTCACCTATATGATGGTAGACCAATGAATCTTGTGCAGTTGTTGAGAAATAAAAGGAGACAAAACTGTAGCAAAAGTATCCAGAAGTTTCTATCTAGCCATTTGAATTCTAAAGATAGTTTTTCCATTATAGCAACTCCCACAGAAGTGGAAAATATTGAAAGATCTTTCATTTCAACACTGTTTGGACCAGAGACATCATGGTCCAAACAGTGTTGAAATGAAAGATCTTTCAATATTTTCCATGTTCTTATAATTTCTAATTGTGCAATACAGCAATACACTATTTATCCAAAACATTTGCATTTCCCCCTTCAAAAATGTTTGCTATTCTGCTCTTTATGTTGTTGTCATTTTTAACTGAAAGGTAAAACAAAATATAAACACTTCATCGTTCAAATTTGCAGCCATGGCATTCTGTGATGGTTGTAGAACTATAAACTGAGTATGAGTTATGTTTTATTTTGTCCACCACCTGCCTTTCCAGACCTCAATAAGAAGAGAAACATCTAAAAAGATGATATTGTGCTGCTATTTTATTTATTAGCCCAAAGAATGTCTCAGAACAAATGTGTTTAACCACTAAAGCAGACCAAGTGTATTTCAATCTTACCAGCCAGATTTTCAAACATTCCCATACGTATCCACCAATGTAAACCATCTGCCAGAGTTAGCAATATCTAAGGTAACTTCTCATATTGCCCACCAACCCAAATTAACTGATGAATAAATGAATAACCGTGAGGTGTCAAGAGAACATTGAAGCCTGATTCATTCCTCTGCCATTCTAACTACAATGTAATGGAGCCCTAGTCTATAGATGTAAGGAAATATATAAGATATTGTCATTATTGACACTCTGCTGAGACATCCTATCAAGAACATTGTCAAAGGTCACGAATATTTTTTGGCCCTGAGCTCCAGCAAAAAGATTAGCAATTATTGGTTTTCATTTATTTTTGCACAAACTTGGATTTTGCTCAAATTTTAGCTGAGGTTCTACATCAGCTATTTAGTCAAGTATACTAAACTAAGTGGCATCTCCTGGCCCAAGTGTTCCTCAGTCCTGCCTTACTAGGCATCAGCTGCTTTGAGTGATTGGGGTCTGTTCTCCTATCAATTGGGATACAGCAGATTGACGTTTCCACCCCTCCTGTGAGCAATCTCCAGTGTGACAGAAGCAGGATATCCTAGCACCAGAGACTGCTTGTGGGAGAGGGGTGGAAACAGTCTTTTGCATCCCGATTGACAGAAGAACAGAACCACATCGCTCACAACAGCTTATGTCTAGTAAGTCAGGATTGGGGGACTTTTATGATTCCTACGCTACTGAATACATAGGGAATGTGACTATGAATCATTTATGAACATGTAACTCTAGGTTACACATTCACAACTATCATCATGGATTGCAGCCTTCATATTTTGAACAAAATACAACAGCCAGAATCCTGTGTCACCTTACACTTAACTAACTACTTAACTAAATAACTTCTCCTGGCCCACCCACCCACCCCAAAATCTGATAGAAACATCATTGAACCATGCTCAGATCATTAGCAGAATGACCCGCCTTTTCCCCATGAAGCTGATGCCCAGTAAAGTTACAATCATAGCAATGATGTCAAAATTGTGAGTAAGTGGTGTCAAAATCATGACCTAACCGTAACTATCCCATATACACGATCACTTAGTCATGATTCATGAGCTACAAGCTGAGATTCAGTGCCTCTGGGAAAAGAAACTCTATACTTACTAAAAGTCTTGCAATTTTTGGTTTAAATGTTTTGTAGATAGAACTAGGAATAATGAGGCCAGACACAAGATACGGGTAAAAAGGGCCACTTTATTTAATTTTAACCTATTTAAACATTCAAACTGCAATGGGGGGGAGGCAACTTGGTATGGGAGCAGCTGAGGCAGAAGGTCAATCCCCAAACCCTCTCTCCAGCTTCCCCTGGGTGAAACACCTCAGCCCTGGCAAGAATCCAGACTCTGGGTTACTAACCAGCCAGCCCACATCTGGAAGGCTAACCCAAAAGTCCCTCCCCCAAGTAACAGGGCATAAGGAAAGGGTTTATCCCTCAGGCCAGCCTCAGGTGAAGGCCCTTTCACCACCCACCTAGTTTCAGGACCAAAAGGGGAAACTCCAGGGACCCCACTTCACTGAAAAGTGCTGCTAAGGTACACATCAAGCTAAAATCTCTTTCCCCCCCCCTCCACCAGCCATGAATATGGGGCAAGCATCTGCTTAGCCCCTGTCCCCCGCCATGTCATCCAAAATAGGCCTCAACCCCCTTTGCAGATTCCTCAAGAATAATGAGTTTCCCTCATCAGAAAGGTGATGTCAGGGTGAGGAAAGTAAAAACCCAAACAAGAAGAGGCATACAGGCAATCCTGGATGCACACAGGCACTCCTGCACCAAGGAGGCACACTGGTGCTCTCACACCAAGGAGGCACACAGGCGCTCCCGTACCAAGGAGGCACAAGGAGGCACACAGGTGCTCCCACACAAAGGAGGCACAATACCCAGATCAGGGAGGCCACACAGGCGCTCCTGGACAGCAGAGGCACACAGGCACTTCTGGAACAGACGAGCAGCATCAGGTAGAGGCCTATGGCAAACCTGAAACATAAGAACAAAATTATCAGGTGGAAGCCCAAGGTGCTCCAGGAATGGAAGGGGCACAACAGCACAGGCCTCTCCTTCCCATCCATCTGACAAGGCAAATTGGGTCAAATGGGCCCATTGCACAGTCCAATAAACCCTGTAAGACAAAATTTATAAGAAGCTACAGGGGGCGGCAGGGCCATATAAAGCCTCTGACCCTGCCCCCTGTGCTTACATAATTGACACGTGCACCAATTACATGGAATACAGACCTCAATGCTGGTCCTTCCCCAAAAAGGGACCCCCATCCATATGGCTTCACATTCAGCGGGGGACTACATTCGTATAGCATTATTGGAATTGTGGTTTAATGGTTACAGTTCCTTGTGTTTCATAAGCTTTCTTGAAATGATTTTGTCCATCTCCAAAATTAAACAAAAAAACATCCAGCAAGATCATATTTACTTCTTTAGTGATGCCTACATAGTAGATAAGAGGGAGCCTACAAAAAAGTCACAGCTGCATAACTATACTATAAAACAGGGAAAGGTGCAAAGGAACAGGGAAAGGTATGAAGGAACAGTGCTTTTAGCTGGTATTTGCAGGCTCTAACCTCTGTACCATTGGTTTAGAATGGTGCCAAGGGAAATCTCTGCTTTGCCCTCCAATCACTGATCAGAGACAATACTGGAGATTCTTCTGTCCACATCGATAGTCTACCAAAAACAGAGCTTAGGAAGCAGGAGAGAGGAGTGAACACAGTCCAGATTCCAACCTTCCATAGGCTGGCAGTTTCCTTCTTTCCCTGTAAAATCTGTAATGGGAATTCAGATGAGACATGCCCCAGGATAAATGTGGCACTTTTCTAACTCACTGAAAACCTATTCTATAAAGTTACAAAAATTGTCCTTATTTGCATGGCATATGTAAGGTTTTGTATTTCATCCTTACAGAAGAAGAAGCAAATATATATTGTGTAGTAAAATGATCTACATAAGAGAGAAGCAAAGGATGTTAAAAATATACTAAGCAATGAATATAATCCATCTGGGATCCACTCAGATGTGTCATAAAAGTACTTCCAGCTCACCACTGCACACATAAGACACATCTAGCCACAACACAATTATTATTTTCTTCGGGTGTTTTAATTCCCCGAAACTTGTCATTCTATTGTTATTATTTTTAAACCACATGCACAGCTCATAACACATAGCACAAACCACTTATATGCAAACTACATACACATTCCATTAGCATCATTATTCCTCAAATCACACCTAACAGTTATATTCCAACTCAATGTCATTAGCAACAGTAGCAGCAAGAGCAGCAAAGGTCCTGCAGGGGAGGCATGGGAACCATGTGGCCCTCCAGTTGTTCTGGACTACAACTCCTATCTATCTATTTATTTATTTATTTTATATGCTTCCTTTCTCCCAGAATGGGAACCAAGGTGGCTCGCAACACATAAAAAACAATTTAAAAATACAACAGTCAAAAGCTAAAAACTATTAAAATTGTTACAATTTAAAGTTATATATAAAACATATAAAAGTTAAAAGAATAAAAACACATCCCAATCAAAAGCCTCTCTGTGCCCTCGGCTACAAATTAAAAGTCTGCTGGAATAAAAACATCTTTGCCTGCCAGCAAAAGGAATGCAGGGAGGGGGGCAGCCTAGTCTCCCATGGAAGCAGCAGTAGCCACCATAGCCAATGATAAAGCATTTTGGGAATGGCAGGTTGACAACATCTGGAGTGGTGTATTATTCTTACCCCTGTTGCTGAGAAAGAACCATTGAAAGTCTAGAGACAGTTTCATTGACTGCATATGCACACACACACACACACCAATATAGTGGCAGTGAGTGACAATTTATTATTCACCAGTATTCTATATCAGCTACTTAGGGGTAGTCCAGATGGTGAAAAAAAAACCTCTTAGAATCCCTGGGGAATCCCATGTGTTCAAATCAGATCCCGCAATGTTCCATCCTTTTTTTGGGGAGGGGGAGCAAATGTCAGGGAAAGTCTGTGACAGAAGCCTCCAGGACTTTTCCCAAGTTTTTTTTAAAAACCCAAAGGAAATGCCCACCCTCACCTGAATCACATTGCATTGCATTGCTGAAGAGGAAGGACAGCTGATTGGTCAGACATGTGCAGGGGGAGGAGCTTGGTAAAACAGCCAATCGTGGAACTGCCATGTTGGATTGTCACTGTAGCAATCATGCACTCAGGCAATGAAACAGGCTTTCTTTCCTTGTATTTTTTATTTTTTAAGCAGAAGATTGCTCTTCCGCACCTTGGAGTTAGTTTTATTTTTTTAAAAAATTGTTTGGCGGGGGCAAGTTGGGGAGTATAAAACCACAAGTAATTCACTCGCAGTTGCCATCTTGATTCACTGGCATGCCTCTGTGTGAAACAGGGAGAGCTTTGCACACCAGCGATCTTGCCAAAAAAATTGCTGAGACAGGTAACAGCTGCTGTGAATTGGCATTTCTGTGCCCTAATTCAGATTTCATTCCCTTGTCTAGACCGGCCCTTAGTCTCCTGGCCTGACCATCCCCTTCCAGCCCACTGTAAAAGCCTGCAGCCAGAAGTCCATTCAGCTTCTGATCAGGGCGCAAGGAGGATTATATTTCCACCCCATCCCACCAGCAAGTGAGCCTGCAACAAGGACTTGCAACGGAGTCCTGCATTTAATTGTTGCAATCTTGCACACTAGAGGGGAGAAACATCCTCCTCCTTGTCTCCTGATTGGAAGCTGAATAGACCTCCTTCACCAGATCTAGCAGCTGGTTCTTAAAGGTGGACTGGGGTAGCATTTACATAGCCTTACAGTAAAACTACATAGTCTTACTAAATACAGAGCAAAGACAGATCTGTAACTCCAGGTTACAAATCTGCAACTGCAATACTGAATGCCAGGTGCCTGTCTTTTCCCCACTCTGGGACTCAAGGCAGTTTACAAGAGTACCAAATACGAAAGATTATAATATCATTAAACTAGCCACAAATCAAAAGCAACTTAAAACATAATTAAAAACAACAAATAAACAAAACACTGATAGACAGTACAGCACCATTCTACAAGGTCCAGTTCCTTCGAGCAGCCAGTCTTCAAAGGGCCATTGATATAGAAAGGTCTTAACCTGCTTGAAAAGATAACACATCTAACTTCCAGTCTAGCTTCTCTCAGAAGGGAGTTCTAGAGTCACACTAGCTTACGTACCAGTGGGCAGTGAAATTTAAACAAGCAATCTAAGGTGCTGAACCATCTCCCCAAAACAGGTTCAACACCCTGGATACCTCCTCTAAATTTTAGACTGAAACCTGAATTCACTGTCCTACTAATATCCACTGCAATATGTAAACAGGTTTGAAAACATTCATATTTAGAGTTAGGAGATTTTCACATGGCTAAAATATCCCCCGGAGAAATCGGGACAGAAATATTTCTGCCCCGGAAGCAGCGTCGCGATTCGCATGCCCAGTTCCCTCTCCCGATATGCCGTCATCCTCATGCTGTGTTTTTTCTTCCCTCTTCCATAATATTTTACTAACGGGAGTTCGCCATTAATAAAATATTACGGAAGAGGGAAGAAAAAACACAGCGTGAGGACGACGGCATATCGGGAGAGGGAACTGGGCGTGCGAACCGTGGCGCTGCTTCCGGGACAGAAATATTTCTGTCCCGATTTCTCTGGGGGATATTCCATGTGAAAATCTCCTTAGACTTCTACTAGACCTGGGATCTTACCCAATCTGTTCCTGACAAAGGGCTTTAGCAGCTGACATTCACATAAGAAGTTGTCTCAATTGCAGCTATTTTCCTAATCTTGTGAGGCAGACTTCTCTAAACTCATCAGGATATTAATCTCTTTTTTTGTGGCGGGAGGACCTCAAAGCAGTTTAATCTTTGGCAGAGTAACATTTGGTGGTGACATTAGAAATCTTAACGCATGAAGACTGGCAACATCAGAAATCAACAGAAAAAAATCATCTCCAAAACCATTCAAAGATCACCCACACATTTGTCATACAGGGGATCCTAAATAACAAAGTGTCTTGTGGCATCTTGAATGCTAACCAATTCATAATGGTTTAAGCTTTCATGGTCTAACCATGAAGTGTTTCCTGAGTTACTAGTGGGTGGCGGTGTGTGGGTGGATCCAGTAAAGGCCAAGGTGATTAGAATGTAGAAAGTACTCACAAAGAAAATTACTTTAACAGTGCCCATTCACATACACAAAATGTTGGATGCTAACAAAGAGACCCTTGCATTGGAGAGCTGATTAACACAAGCAGTATGATTTTTTAATTTATTTTTTGGAAAAAGACTTTTATACCCATTCAAACTACGGGAGACCTTGATAAACTGTACTGTAGTTCAGTTGCTTCATCTTGGAATTAACATTTGACGTTCCTTTGTTCAAGAATGGTCGTTTTAAGATAAGTCACAGAGTCTCCTGAAGTGTCTTACTGCTGTGGTGTTTGTTTGTTTGTTTTAATACTGTCATTTCTGCTGATATGAGATTTGTGTCCATGTACTGTTTGGCACAGAGACTGGCTTGTTTGTCTTCAGCAGAATACAGCTAGTAAGGCATTGCTGGAAAATGACAGCATGTGTCACACTGGAAGATAAGCAGCTATATGCACCTTTAGTACAGTGAGTGGCATTATTCATTCCTTTAACAGCTTTCAGGGTAGAAGTGGGACATAGCTGGCCAGGATCTGGTTCTGCCATACTGGACTGTTTCCACTGTCTGTATTTCTGTTGTGTGGTCTCTCGGAACTAGTAAGGAGCTGTTTTATATTAGACATTTCTATTTCTTCTGTAAGAAAGCAGAAGTTTACTGTCAAAGGGCTATAAGATGGAACTGGAATTATTGTCCAGGGTGGGCTTTAGATCACAGACAGTGGCTAGCTTTCTGTTAGTGGCATACACAGGTATAAGTTCACCTTAAGCCTGAGTATGACTTTTTTTTTTTGAAGTTGTGGGGGTTGGTATTCTCTTCAACCCTCTGCAATGACAAAATCCCCCCTCCTCCCCCAGTGCTCACACTTGCACTCTGATAGCTTCTATCCACAGCCATTCCCTTGCTGGTGGAGAGTGGAGGGGGTTGGGAAGGTGTCTGGATACGTTCTCATAGCCAGACACAGACCAATGATATATCCTTTAAGGACTCCAGAGAACCCCCGCAGATCTCAGCAGAAGATACCTGTAACAGTGAATCCTGTGGGTAGTGATGTGGAGCTGTAGAAATGTTCCACATGAGAACTGTTACATTGCATTCAACCAAGCAGAACCTCAACCAATGTGTTTGAGTGGTTTGGGCTTAGAAATATAAGTGACAACAGATCATGTTCTATTATTTTCTCTACCAGGTCTGTCTTATGGGAGATCATTCTTTGGTCTGACTAGGGGCAGTGAAATGTGTATGGACTTTGTGAAGAACTGTTGTCCTAAGCAATTTAGTACCATTAGGGCAGGGTTCAGGAACTGTAAAGGGTCAGGGGGGGCAGCACATGAGCCATTTCCCACCCACAGGCCGAACTCTCATTTTGCCAAACCAGAAATGACCCAATTTAAGGAAATAGTTGTGTGTTGGGGGGGGGGGTAAAACAAGGTATGGGAGCCCCCCCCCTTGTGTTTCAAGTGTTCTATATCAGCCAGGGGCTCCTGGAGATAGGGTTATTTATTTTAGGTTAAAAAAAATGATGGTTGCTCTAGGAAGGCTGCTGAACTTTGGTGCACCACATATGCTCCATGCAGTAATAAAATTCCCACCACTACCTTAAGCCCTGAAACATTTTTATCAACCAAAGAAAGTTATTGGTTGGCTCCTCCTATATATGAGGAAGCATTAAAGAACTTACTGATCCAGTTGAATCTCACTCAAATAGCTAGTTATTTGTGAACTCTGACTTTCTTCTTGGGCCTGACCTTTGGATTGTTCCTTATTCCTACCTCTTTGTTTGTACTTGTGTTGTCTCTGTCCCACAGTTCATTCCCAGCTCCCACCTCATCAAAGATGCTGCCTATAGCATAGCTGTGAACCAATATTGTAAGGTTCATCTTCTGTCCAAAATGTACCAGGGGTTTATGTACCATGAAGTGACAATGACATATACAACACGGTTGCTGTGACAACCCGACTATGCCATATTTCATCTTTTAAACAACCCATACAAGCAGGGATCACCAGCATTGAGGCCATGATATTGAGAACACAGCTGCACTGGGCAGGGCACATTTCTAGGATGGAGGACCATCGCCTCCCAAAAATAGTACTCTACAGTGAACTCACCATGGGTCAGCGTAAGAGGGGCGTTCCAAAAGAGCGATACAAGGATTCCCTGAAACATCTCAGGCTCGGCCAAATTGATCACCAACAATGGTCTGCTCTGGCCTCACATTGGGAGGCATGGAGATGCACTATCCACAATGCTGCAGCCTTATTTGAGAACTCACGCCAAACAAGTCTTGAAGGGAAACGTGTCATGGCCAGCCAGGACTCTGAAGAATCAGGAGACGAGGAGGCTGAGCCAGTTGCAGAAGAGCTGGCTGAGTCTGAATCTAGCCCTGCTTTGCCAGCTACAGAAGAACCCATGTCTCAGCAGCCTAGCCTTCCCCCAGCACAGGGTCCAAGCATGGGAGACATAGTTGAGCAACAGCAAGAGGAGGAGCAGGTACCTACCTTTAGCCAAAGAAGAGCAGAAAGGGAGTGGCTGCGACGCTCTCGGAGGCTAAAAGAAAGATGCTCATTAATCACCAAGCAGCTGTGAGTGGGAGCTGGGGCCAACATAAGCAGCTGAGAGATGCTTAATTCTTTGTCAAAGGCTATCTGTGATCCCTGGAGAAAGAATCTGCCTCTGATTCTCCTGGCATTTGGAACCTTGCTTCTTGAAACCTCAGATTATCTTCAACCTGGACTGTATTTGTTGACCCACCTGCTGGAACACTTTGACCTCGGACTGCCTCATCGTTCTTTGCTCTCTCTGGACTCCTGACTCTATGGACTGCTATTGACATCACAAAGTACTGTGTTTTAGAGCTGTTGTTGCTGAAGCTGGGCTGTCTTACCAACTGCTGACTTGGCAGCTTTCCCGGAAAGAATAGCCTTTGATCACAATTAAGTTGATAAGATGGCCGAGTCTGCTGTGGTCCAGGAACTCTTATCTCAAACCCAGCAATTAGCTGCTCAGCTGGCACAATTATCTCAGGACTTGGCTGCACTCCAGAATTGACCTCCACCCCAGCCCCAGGGAAAATCTATCATCGCCCTGCCTGAGAAATTTTCTGGTGATAGAGCACTATTGGACAGTTTTATAGCAAACTGCAAGCTGCATTTCAAAATCAGGGTGGCTGATTTTCCCACAGACACTCACAAAGTGTCTTTCATTAACAGCCTGCTGGTTGGTCCCACAAGTAAATGGACTACTCCTTACCTTAATGGGGATAGTCCTGTCCTCACCAGCTTGCAGGACTTCCTGCAAGAAATGAGAGCTACCTGGGGAGAACCTGTTAAAACTGAAACTGCTGAGCACCAGATTAAAACCCTCCAGCAAGGCAAGGGCTCTGTGGCAGAATATGCCACAGCCTTCTGTCTCCTAGCCCAGGACTTGACCTGGAACCAGGGTGCCTTGCAGGCCCAGTTTCGCTGAGGTTTGGCAGACCCCATTTTGGATGAACTGCCCCACTCAGAGCCTCCAGACACCTTAGATGCCTTGATAACTCAAGCAACACACATAGACTGCCACCTCTCAGCTCGCAGGCAGGCAAGGCGATCCAACCCGCCATCTCCTTCAATGGTTGTACTACAGACACTGGCAGCTTCCCCTGTGGCTGCCTCGCCCGGGCCTGCAGAAGAACCAATGCAGCTGGGAGGGGCTCACTGGTGCTGAGAAGGAACGAAGGAGGAGAGAGGGACTCTGCATGTATTGTGGTCTCTCAGGGCATTTTGCCAGAGATTCCCCTGCCAAGGGATGCCGAGCACCACTGCCGGGAAACAGGCAGTCCTAGGTGTAGGTCAGGTTCACCACCTGGGAGCATCTCTGGAACCTGCTTCCCTCAACACGACCTGCAGCAAAGACATGTTGTTGGTGGTGGCCAACCTTAGTCTGCCTTCCCTGGAGCTTGTTCCCCTGGGAGCCATGATAGAGTCGGGAGCCTCCAACAATTGTATGGAGTTGGGGTTTGCCACCAGTCATCAGATACCGCTGGAGGCCCTAGCCGAGCCTAGACCCATAGAGACTATCGATGGGTGGCTCCTGCGGTTGGTCCTGTGACACACCAGACTCCTTTGCTCCACTTGGAGATGCACGTGGATGCCACGTCGAGGAGATCCAGTTCCTGCTGGCTGAGGTGCCTCATTTTCCTTTGGTCCTGGGATGCCCTGGATCTCCAAGCATGATCTGCACATCTTGTGGGCCCAGCGGGAGGTTCTGTTCAGCTCCAAGTTTTGCCAGGAGCATTGTTGGCCAGAGCAGATCTTGGCGGCGGTGGCAACGGATGCCAAATAGTGCTCAGTGACGCTGCCCAAGAAATACCGGGACTACGCTGATGTCTTCGACAAGAAGGAGGCAGATCAGCTCCCGCCACACAGACCTTATGACTGTGTGGTTGACTTAATACCTGGGGCCCCGATCCCAGTGGGACACCTCTACTCCCTCTCAGAGCCTGAGCTGGCGGCTCTGAGGGATTTCTTAGAGAAGAACCTCAAGAAGGGGTTCTCCTGCAGGCACCCCTGTGCTATTTGTACAGGAAAAGTGTGGGGAGTTGCGTCTCTGTAATGACTACTGCACCCTTAACCGGATCACCGTCAGGAACTGGTATCCCTTGCCTCTGATCCCGGAACTGTTGGTGCGGCTCTGCCACGCCAAGGTCTTCACTAAGTTGGACCTCAGAGGGGCCTACAACTTGGTGAGCATCAGGGCCGGGGACAAGTAGAAGACGGCCTTTCAGATAAGGTATGGACATTATGAGTACACTGTCATGCCCTTTGGCCTATGTAATGCCCCAGCCGTCTTCCAGTAC
Source organism: Gambelia wislizenii (assembly GCA_030847615.1). NCBI lineage: Eukaryota > Metazoa > Chordata > Lepidosauria > Squamata > Crotaphytidae > Gambelia > Gambelia wislizenii. The sequence continues at coordinate 184,170,078 of JAUMIR010000005.1, read as the reverse complement.
TTCGTCAATGAAGTCTTCAGGGGCTATCTCCATCGCTTTGTGATCATCTACCTAGATGATTTCTTGATTTATTCCCCCAGCCAGGCTGCCCAGGGGGTGGACATGGACAACTCCAAGGTGGAGGTGGTGTTGTCATGGCAAACTCCTCGCTGCAGGAAGCTATTCCTGGGGTTCGCAAACTTCTACAGGAAGTTCATCGCGGATTACGGTGCCCTGGTAAGCCCTCTTTCCCAACTGCTGTGAGGGAAGGCCCACTTCCAGTGGACACCTGCTGCCCAAAAGTTGTTTGAGGTCCTGAAAGGGTGGTTCATATCGGCCCCACTCCTGCAGCACCCTTACCCACGGACGTCTTTTGTAGTGGAGGCGGACGCCTCGGACGTGGTGATTGGGGCAGTGCTGCTTCAGCCCATGGGAGCTGAAGGACACCTGCTGCCTTGTGCCTTTTATTCCCGTCAGCTGTCTCCTCCTGAATGCAACTACACCATTTGGGAGAAGGAGCTGTTGGAAATTAAGGCTGCCTTTGACACGTGGCGGCATCTGTTGGAGGGGGCGGCTCATCCCGTCCTCGTCCACACCGACCACAGGAACTTGGAGCATCTCCAGATGGCCCGGAAGTTGTCCCAGAGGAAGAAGAAGTGGTCCCTGTTTTTTGGCCGCTTCAATTTCCAGCTCCAGTACATTCCTTGGGCCCAGAATCGGCAGGCTGATGCTCTCTCCCAGAAGCCAGAGTACGCCACGGAACTAGAGGGGGAGCTTTGGTCCACCATTCTGCACCCAGAGAATTTTGCTGCAGTCTCCGAGGGATACTACACTGCTGGACCAGATCCGTGACCTCCAGGGGTGGGACCCGTTCATGGCCCAGCATTCAGCGGAGGGGATGCCGTCCCTTTTGAGATTCAAGATGGCCTGCTCTACCACTGGGGCTGCCTTTACATGCTAGCAGGCCCGTCGGGAGACAGTCCTGCAGTTGTGCCATGACTCTAAGCCGGCAGGGCACATTGGCTTTTGCAAGACCCTGCACCTCTTCACTTGGGAGTTTTGTTGGCCTTGGGTCTGTGCGGAGGTGCCCAGTACGTGGACACTTGCCCTGTGTGTTGCCGTGCTAAGGATCATCCGGGTTGACTTGCGGGCTTGCTGCTGCCTCTGCCGAGGCTTCGGGACCCTGGAAGCTCATCTCGATGGACTTCATCAAGGACCTGCCCCCTTCTGCTGGCTGTACCACCACTTGTGTGGTGGTGGACCTTTTCTCCAAGATGGCTCACTTCGTGCCTTGAGCTGGCCTCCCCACGGCGAAGGAGACAGCCTGGATGTTTGTACAGAACATCTTCCAGCTCCATGGCCTTACTGAGGGAGTAGTCTCTGATCGGGGAGCCTAGTTTACTGCCCAGTTCTGGACTAGTCTGCTGCGGCTCCTGGACATCGTGCCTCACCTGTCCTTGGCGCACCATCCTGTGTCCGATGGCCAGTCAGAATGCACGAATGGGACACTGGAGCAGTACCTCCGCTGTTACTCCAGTTACCGCCAAGAGAACTGGGTCGACCTGCTGCTGTTGGCCAAGTTCGCCTACAACAAATCTGTGCATGCCTCAACCCAGCAGATCTTTGCCACGGGTGGCTTCCATCCGCAAGGATTTCAGGCTATGACCCCTGTCTCAGCGGTCCCTGCGGCAGACCAGTGGCTCCAGGAACTCCAGGCTGCCCAGTCCTTGCTACAGGAGCAGCTCGAGGTGACCAAGGAGGCGTATAAGCGGTGCATGGATCAACATCGGCAGGAAGGTCCTCCTTTGCAGGTGGTGGATTCGGTCTGGCTGTCCACATGCCATCTCCCACTCCAGCGACCGTATCGGAAGTTGGATGCCCGATTGTGGGGCCTTACAAGAGTGTGGCCCAGGTGAATCCCTTGGCTTTTCGGCTCCAGCTTCTGCAGACGTGGAGGATCCACCCAGTCTTCCATCGTTCCTTACTGCTTCTGGATTCAGGGAGATTTGTCCCGATGCTGGTCCGCACCTCCAGCCAATCCAGTTTTGGTGGATTGTGAACAGGAGTTTGAGGTGAATCAGATCCTGGACTCTCATCACCGGTGTCGCCGTCTTCAGTAGCTGGTCGACTAGGTTGGCTATGGGCCAGAGGACTGCTCCTGGGAAGATGCCTCCGATGTGCATGCTCCCTGCCTGGTCCGGGCTTTTCATCACCGCTTCGCAGAGCAGCCTCGTCCTCCTCTGTGTGAGGGGGAGGATAATGGGGGGGAATGATGTCAAGAATCAGGAGACGAGGAGGCTGAGCCAGTTACAGAAAAGCTGGCTGAATCTGAATCTAGCCCTGCTTTGCCAGCTACAGAAGAACCCATGTCTCAGCAGCCTAGCCTTCCCCCAGCACAGGGTCCAAGCATGGGAGACATAGTTGAGCAACAGCAAGAGAGGGAGCAGGTACCTATCTTTAGCCAAAGAAGAGAAGAAAGGGAGGGACTGCGACACTCTCAGAGGCTAAAAGAAAGATGCTCATTAATCACCAAGCAGCTGTGAGTGGGAGCTGGAGCCAACATAAGCAGCTGAGAGATGCTGAATTCCTTGTCAAAGGCTATCTGCTATCCCTGGAGAAAGCATCTGCCTCTGACTCTCCTGGCTTTTGGAACCTTGCTTCTTGAAACCTCGGATTATCTTGACCTTGGACTGTATTTGTTGACCCACCTGCCGGAACGCTTTGACCTCGGACTGCCTCATCGTTCTTCGCTCTCTCTGGACTCCTGACTCTATGGATTGCTATTGACATCACAAGGTACTGTGTTTTAGAGCTGTTGTTGTTGCTGAAGCCAGGCTTCAACTGCTGATTTGGCGGCTTTCCCGGACAAAACAACAACACAGAAAGCTTCACAACCTGGAAACATCACCTAAGGAGACCTTCTGCTGTGCTTTCTGCAACTGGACTCGTTTAACTCGGATTGGCCTTTTCAGTCATCAGCGCACCTGCAGAAAGCACGGGAGGAGTCCTTCCTGAATCTTCGTTTGTGAAGAAAAGCCAGAGAGACTTCTTCCATCATTTTTTAGTCTAAATTTCAAAATCATTCTCAGGAAGACAAATGCATTCTTCCCTGTATATTAGGAAAGGAAAGATTATTCATCATTATTCATTTCCTCGCCAAAAAGCAAGAGGCCCACAAACTTAGGAGATTATCACATGGGCCATTTGAAAACATCCCTGTCCCGATACACCCCCCACCCCACCCCACTCCCACCCCACTCCCGTGCCTGTAACGCTTTAAAAAATGTTTTCAATCACCTATCTTATTCTGTAATTGAAACCGTTCCCCCTCCCCTCAGCTTCCCTGCAGTAAATGCAGCTGTCGTAAAGCTGCATTTACTACAGGGAAAGAAAATCCCACTCATGTGGGAAATTAAATAATAAAAAATAAACCAAATGTCTCCCCTCCCCCCAAAAAAGCACTTTAAAAACCCTGAGTAACTCGGGGTGAGGGGGAAAGAGTTCACCTACCTCCTCATTCCAATTGTACCCAGAAGTGTTCTGGATAGACCTCACAGTGATGTCATGTTACGTCATCATTGCGCCAGCACAACGGGACTCTCATTCATATGCCTGTGATTCCGTTTCTGTAATGGAACGGGTTTCTTATTGATGACTTTTCCCCATCAATAAGGGAAAATGGAGGCAGCATGGAGGCAGCACAGGGGGATAACAGGACAGGGATGACATGGTCTGAAAGGTAAGCCTTTTAGCGATCTCCTGCCATCGCTGTCCTAGGATATTTGACCTGTGTGATAATCTCCTTACTTGGGGTTCTGTTTACAGGCTGTGGCAGGAAGCTACCATTTTCTCCCTCTACACATTGCCTTCTCCCCAGGAGGCTCTATAACATTTTTTTCAGGCCTAAGAAGAACTGGAATATTTGTGGAATAGCAGGCCAAAAACAAAAACAACCCTCTTGTCAGACTGACCTAATCACCATGAGGTTTGATATACAATTTCAGAGATTTTTAAAAGAAGAATTTGTTGCATATTCATTCAATCCCATTCACCCCCTAACGTCATAAGACTCCTTCATCTATGTTGCTGCCAATTAGATATGTTTTTACTGAATATTTTGTTTTAAAGTTCTATGCAGCAGAAGCTATTTTCCTTTTTCAAGGAATAAACGAATGTAAAAAGGATTCCATGCAACAAATTTGCTTTGTTACACACTATATTCTTCAATTCTACACATCCCCTGAATGTAGAAGAGGCCTATAGTTATTTACAGGGAGTAGTTATTAGTCAGTATAATCTTTCCTTAAAGAAAGAAAACCCAAAAGAAACATAATCTTTATGCCCAAAGTGTATTCAGATATATCAGTGAATGTAAAATAAGAGCTGAAGAGCAATGGATTGTAACAGGAGTGAACACTCCATCCATTTTTGATACACGTTTAATTGAAATATATTGACACAAGGCCCTCTGCGAAGCTGATGGGAAAATTCAGGCCAGGGCTAGAGCACACTTGCCTCGCACATACATGTCAAAGGGCAGGCCAATTCAGGTTCCTCAGTGTGTTTCACACCTCAGGTAAAGGTGAAGTGGAATTTCTTTGAAGTTTGCCATAATAATGCCATGTTTTCCTGAGAAGTTGCCAGGAGGAAGCATCCTTCTGACCACTTCAAAAGTTAGCTGGAAATCTCATTGTTGTGTGAGGATGGGTTCCTTATCTCTCCCTCTTCATCCCCAAAAGAGAGTTGTCTGTCAACCATCAGTTTGAAAAATGTCCTTTTCCTACAGCAATAGCTCATCTGGAATTTTCTTTGCTGTAATGTTGGGAATCTTCCAATAAACAATTGTTTTCCTCTCTAAACTGCATCTTCAAAGGAGATTTTGCATATAAATATACCCCCAAAATCTCCCCTCAGCACACTCAGATCCCCATTCCTCTCATTTCCATACTGCTCTGTACTACCTTCCCCCCTCTCCTTCTACTTACCCATTCTCTCTCTCCCTCTCCACCTGACAAAGGCTCCTTCCCTCCTGCTCAAACTCTCTCACTTGGCCAGATAAAAAGCGTATTTCCTCCTGCTTCTAGCCTCCCCCTCCCCCTTCTCTTTAACCACCCACCACCTGTCATCACAAGCTACTCAAGAGTAAGTCTTTCCACTCTGCTACTCGCAAGGAGTCCTTCACTTTGGAGTGGTACAGTATTTATTTTCTTGATACGCCTTAAGCTAACCCACCTTTCAGATTCTTCCTGCTTTCCTTTGCTAGTCCTTGTGACTGTGCTGGATGAATGAATGTGGTGTGGATGCACTTTTAATTCATTTCCAATAAATATTTCAAGGCAATCATGGACTCCGTTGGCTCTTCCTCTCCAAGTGAGTACTGGTATACACAGGGTACAAGGTCCAGCAAGTTACGCAACCTCTCACATGGAAACCAAGCTAATTTAAATTCCCCAAAGCAAGATCTTTACACACATGGGCTTTCCACAAACACTAACAATTTGTGTAACAGGATGAGAAGCCCCACCTGTAATGTGCTCTCAACATTGCTTATAGCTCACAGCTTATTGTCAAAACCAGGAAACCTACAACTGATAAAGTTGCTTGCTATACATGTTACAGTAGCAGCCTGCTGGATTTTGTCTAGTGAGATAATTTTGCCTTACCTGGCTCAAACAGACAGGTGACAAGCTCATAAAAGTGCATGTCCATTGGTAATTGTCTACAAGAATTCAACAAAGTATCATTTCCTAGACATAAGAATGGCCTTGTTCAATCAGATGACAGATGTGTCTTGAGGAAGAATAGACCCTTGAGAACATATCTATATGTGATGTTCCAGAGCAGGGAACGAAATAATGATGGAAATGCTACAAAGTAATCATCTACAAGAAGTTTTCTGACTTGCACACCACCTTCATTTCCTGACTTTTAGTGAACTTCTCTGAAAAGCAGAAACTGTTCCATCCTCCACATATCAGAAGAAAATACTCATTCTTTAAAATATATCCAACAACAATTCATTCAAGTCCCCTATGGACTGCATTAGCCAAAAAGAAGGGAATGACATTATGGAAGTTCTATGTGAATGGAAATAAAACTCAATTCTTTTTCAGTAAATGGATGCAACTTTTTATACAAGACCTGCAATTTAAGGCATTTGCATTACAAAAACACAGGGCTTCTCTACATGGACAATATACCCTATCTAGCCCTGTCTTAGAGCCCTGCAGTCCTGAAAATGCAGGGCTTTTGCCCCATTCTTCTCTCAGGCAGTCCTTGTCATCCTGAGGGCAAACATGGGGTTTAAGACAGGGAAAGATGGGGGAGGGCCCAATAAATTATATTAAAATAGTTGCTTTAATCCATTCCTGCCATGAAGAAATGGACCGGTCCTGCAAGACTACAGGAGCCCATCCCTGCAGGCCAACCCATCTCTGCAGCTGCTGGTTTGTCTCACTCTCTCCAGCAGGAAGGAGTCCTGCAGCATGTGGCCAAGGCTGGTTACATTTAGGAGGCCTTGGTCACGTGTTGCAGGCCAGCTTCCTAGCTTCTGGGAGGGCAAGGGAGACTGGAGCAGTGGTGACTGCAGCGATGGGCCAGTGTGCCCACCTGGATTTCCTCCCATTTGGAGGTGGTAATGGGGGAGGAACAGGATATGCCAGCAGGGAGCGTATCCTAGCTCATAAAGATGGGCCCATGGACTCCCTATCTAGGGACCTTTTCCCTATATACAATTATAGTGCTATGATACCATTTTAATTGTGATGGTTGCATCCTATGGATTTGTAGTTTAGTAAGGTACTGGAACTCTCTGGAAGAGAATTATAACTACCCATTGTCAGAGTATAATGGGATATGCAGTTTGATAAATTCATGCTGTAAAGAGATACAGAGCAAGTAAACCAACATGTTTGCCTACAGAGGGCATACCAGTGTGAACAAGGCTGCAGCTGGCCTATGTTATGGAACCGTAACCTTGAAGGGAACAGAAGTGTCTATTTCCATACTTGTAATCTACATGGGATGTATGTATGTCTCACTGAGGCAGAATGTTTACTGTATGTGTTTTGAAGCTCTGTAACCAGTTCTAAGCTATCTGTTGAACTATGCAGTGGCTGAAGCTGCTAAGTCCTGATTATGGCCAGAGAGAGGATTCTCTGTTGTTTCTGTATATATTTTAAATGTACCAGTAAAGGTCAGCATAAGAGGGGCACTCCAGAAAAGTGATACAAGGACTCCCTAAAACAACATCTCAGGCTCAGCCAAATTGATCACCAACAATGGTCCACCCTGGCCTCACATTGGGAGGCATGGAGATGCACTATCCACAATGCTGCAGCCTTATTTGAGAACTCACGCCGAACAAGTCTTGAAGAGAAATGACACCACAGAAAGAATCACAACCCAGAAACATCACCCAAGGAGACCTTCTGCTGTGCTTTCTGCAACCGGACTTGTTTATCTCGGATTGGCCTTTTTAGTCATCAGTGCACTTGCAGAAAGTGCTGGATGAGTCTTTCCTGAATCATCGTTTGCGAAGAAAAGCCAGAGACCAGTAAAGTTTAGTAGATTAGATACCACCTAAGTGTCTGTATGCTTTATTGGACATCTTAAGGCTAATGCTGGGGCAAATTGATTTTTTTTCTGCTACTCTGCTACAATTTATGCTGCCTGGATCTCTATGTGCATGTACAGAGTGTCCAGTGTGCTATAACGCGTCACCCCTCACCAAACTGCAAATCCAAGGATTCCACTGAATAAGATTTTACCATTGCAATTAAAGTAAAATCATAGTGTGAAAGGGCCCCATGGTAGAGATGACATAAGAAATAGTTAAAGTACCTCTATGGGGAGCAACATAGACCATTTATCTAACAGAAGGCCATTTATTGCTAGTACCAGAATTTTGTGTAGGAGGTATGAAAAAGAAATAGCAGCATTCACAGTGAGACTGCAAAAGTTTCACCTCTTGCAGGTTGTGTGATTTAAGACCACCCACCACTAATGCAGCTGTGGTAGCCTGCTCTCAGTCATAGATTCTCTTTAGACATTTAATGGCTATTTCTACTAACTACATTGTGTAAATTATTGTGTAAATCATTACACCTATTATTTACCCACACCTATTCATGGTAGACTATGCTCTTTTCGTTGACTGATGTGTGTTTTTCTAGCACACATTTCACAAACGTTTTAAAATTATATTGATTGCATTTATTTCTTTAAATTATGTTTGTAATTCTTTGTTTTCTGGAAAACAAATTACATAATTTATCTCAATTAATTGTAGAGTGTTATTGAATAACTTTGTACTCTGTATTTATTACTGGGTGCTTGTTAGTTGTTCACAGAAGGATAATAGGCTCTTCCAAACCAATTTTTAAATATTTGTAGTCTTCATAATCTAAGGCCCTTTACAGGATCCGGACTACATATGTCAAACAGCTACTGGGCTGTAACAATATTAGAGGGTGAAATTGGTGGAAGGTCTCTCAGAGGCAACGGCAGTGGCACCATAGCTAATGTATGTTAGTACTGTACAGAAGGAGGGGTGGGGTTGTCTAAACAATGAAAATACTCTTCACGTGAGGAGAATGTGAGGAGAATAGGACCTGTCTTAATGGCATCCCACATTGTATCGCCGTATTCAGAAGGAGGGGAGCTAAATACACCATATACTCCACCATAAACTTTAAAAAAACAGTGGGGGAAATGTGCACTGAATTGATTTGTTTTCCCAAGGGAGCAGAAGCTGAAAGCTGATTGGCCGGATGAGTGTGGGGATGGGGCTTCCTCAGTAAGGTGAAAAAAATGGCAGTTCTGGGCATTTGCCTAAGAAGGCAAGTGCCCAGAACTACCTTTTTTTTTTTTTTTTTTTTTTTTGCCTTAGTGAGTGAGTGCTAATGTGATAAAATGGGGGTTGGTTTATTTCAGGTTTTTTGCTTTTCTGTTAAAGCAAAATATTGCACTTTTGCACCTTAAACATGCTTTTTTAAAAAAAATACTGTTCAGTGGCAGCAACTGGTGAGAATAAAAATGCAAGTAATTCACTCGTGGCCGCCATCTTGATTTGCAGGCATGCCCGTTTGCACAGTAAACAAGGATAGCTTACCGCAGGACATCATTGTTCTTCCGATGTTCTGCCATTCCAGTCCCATGAGAGACGGAGGTAAAACCACATCTTTTTACTAGTAGAAAGATGTATTTTTCACTTTTTTACTAGTACTTTTACTTTTTACTAGCAAAAAGACATGGCTTTATCTCCACTTCCCAGTGGACTGGAACAGCAGAATACTGGAAGAATGACAACATTACTTCAGTGTGTGATAAGCCTCATACATTATATAATTAGAAGCAGAAGATGGAGAAGCCTATTTTGTAGGCTTGTAGCCGATTTTTCACAGCTCTTGTTGCAGTTTGATGCCAAGTTTCATCAGCAAATGGAAGCATGGACTGATTCGGGGACAAATCACTTTCATTCTACTTGACCCTATGGGAACTTTCACTTTGCCCACCCACCCTACAACCACAAGAACATCCATAACACATATGTTTCTTTTCTAGACAGAGGATTGAAGAATTTGATAAACTGGGCAAAAAAATGTTTGGCACTGCACTCAAGTTCACATGGAATCAGTCTACTGAACAGGCTAAAATCCCAGAACCTCACAGCTATAAGCACTGTTAAGACTGCCAATCACTGTCTGCTCCACTACTGCTTCTATACCAGAGTTTACACAAAGGGGCCATAGGACCACTTTGTCTGAGTCAATTATTTACTGCACTGTTTTCTCCCATGTGTATGGCTGTATAGAGGCATATAAGAGTAGATGGATGGGGAGAGCAACCCACATTTTCCCAATGAATACAAATGATCACATATATTGTTCTACTTTAGTACAACAAACAAACAAAGAAGACATTCAGAATAATGATCCTTGTCCATGTATGTAAAGAGAAAGAAAGCTGGCATAATTTTTGCTTTACAAGTGCTGTGACACTGCCCGCTAATAACTAACATTCTGGGATGTTCCCCCCCGCCTCGTTATATTAATTTCAGCATGACTGAAGGTGCTCCAAAGTAAATAGACTGAAAAATAACAAAGTCAGGAAGGAAGGAAGGGAGGGAGGGGGGGGAAGCTGTCTGGAGAAAGAAGGAATAAATGAAACACACACACCACACACAATGCATACAGAGAAATTATTTTTCAGTTTATTTAGCCTTTGGTTTACAGCACCATATAATCCATAATATCATTAACCTTGTCAGAAAGTTTGGCAGTTCTCGGCAGAAAGACTGGGCGATGTTGGCCCAAGCACCATCTCTTAATAATTCAACATGAACATGTGGTAGGAGCAGAACATGTATATAACCTCCAAATTAAAGAGAGTCAACTTAAGCCAACAGGCTTCACTCAGGCAAGAGCTGCTGACCACTGTGCAAACACAGAGGCCTCCTCTCCTTGTTGAATGGGATTCATCTTGACTGATGAATGGCTATGGAAATAAGTCACTGTACCAGTCCAAATCCAATTTTAATCTTGTGTATCCTTGCCTTTTCTCTACTGAAGAGAACTCTATAATTCTACAAGATACCTTACCTCAGTCCATCACTTGAGAACCTGATGTTGGGAAAATCTATATGAAAAGATATTTGTATATCTATGGTTTCCTTTTATCCCTGAGAATAGATAGGTCAAAATTCAATTGCTAGTCCCAACTAAAATAAGACCATTGACTTAGTTGGTAAATGTGGTATTTAGAGTTATTATACATTAAATACAGTGACTTAAGGGCTGTAGAAAAAAACATCTGTTTGGGGGAATTTAGCAGCATTGCCAAAGATGCTAGAGCATATGATGGCTTCACATCTTTAAGGGATCCTGCATGAGACTGGTTATCTAGATCCATTTCAATCTCATTTCAGGCCTTGCTGTGGAGCCAGAGAAAGCTTTCACCTTTATTTTTTTTTATTTATTTATTTGATTTATATGCTGCCTTTCTCCCAGAATGGGACCCAAGGTGATTCAGAACACATAAAAAATAATTTTAAAAATATGACAGTTAAAAGTTAAAATCAATTAAAATCATTACAAAGGGAAACTTGAAGGCATTGTTTACAGAGGCTCCATTCCCTCCTGAAGGAGCATAGCCAGAATGAAGTACTGAGGGACTCCTGTGTAAACCCTTGTCCATTGGCCTGTAAGGTCCCTCAAGGTTTGGTTCTGTACCCTGTGCTATTTAACATACACATGAGACCGCTGAAAGAGGTAGTACAGAGTTTTGGTTCCTGTCCACCAGCATGCAGATGACACTGAATTCTACTGCTTCTTTCCACCTCAAGGAAGCTGTTCCACTTCAGATCCAGTGCATGTCATCAGATGGACTGAATGAGGGTGAAAAAAATTGAAATTTGCTCCAGAGAACACAGACATACCCCTGGCCAGTCAAAAGGCAGATCACGCAATAAGGATTCACCTTCTACTAGATGGAATAAAATTCTCTTTGAAGACTGCAGGTTTGCAGCTTAAGATGTAATCCTGGATTCAATCTTCTGCTGTTACTAGGAGTGCATTTGCACAGTTAAGATTTGTGCACCAGCAATATCCATTCCTAGAGACATTGGATCTGACTACAGTGACACATGGCTTTGTTAAATCCAGTTTTGATTACTGTATAGTGAGCTACATGGGAATGCCTTTGAGAAATATTCAAGAAGCTTTAGCACATTCAATGAAAAGCATCCAGACTACTGACTAGGATTAGTCCTCGAGAGCATACACCTTTCTTTTTACAAAAGCTCCACTGGCTACCCATCCATTTCCAGACACAATTCAAAGTGCTGGTTATGATATATAAAGCCCTGTATGGCTTGGCTCCAGGTTATCTGTAGGATTGTATTCTCCCATATGAGCCTGTTAATGTCTTGAGATCTTCATGGGAGGTCCCGCTTTCACTTCCACCTTCTTCACAAGCACAGCTGGCAGGAACATAGGAGAGGGCTTTTCGGTGGCTACTTCTAGGTTCTGGAACTCCCTTCCTTAGAGAAGCTAAACTGAAAGCCTCTCCAATTTCCCAGAGGCAAAGATTTGTTTCAACAGACCTTTGGAAACTAGGAGCTCATAGGGAAAGTGTTTTTAATAACGTGCAGAATTTTCTGTTGCTATTTTTTTAAAGACTATGCCCAGAATCCTGTATTGTAGTTATGAATGCTTAACTTGGAATTATGCATTTGTGACTGTTACATATTCACAGTCCATATGTAGCCCCAAGTCTATGAATGTCCTGCAATCTCCACTTACTAGGAAGCAGCCACTGTGATCAATGGGGATCCATTCCCCAGTCATTTAGTAAGCCATTCTCACCCCCCCCTTGCATGAGTAATCTCTCGTGCAAGGGGGAATTGTGACAAGAGACCCTGTTCATGACTGTTGCAATTAGTATTGCTCACAGGAAGGGGTGTAAACAGCTAGCTGCTTCCAAAGCAACAGGAGAACAGACTCTCATTGATTGCAGCTCATTGATTGCAGCTGTTGGCTGCTGCCCAGTAAGTGGGGACTAGGTCTGTACCAGGATTCGGTGTGTACTAACAAAACTACAGTGCTTATGTATACCTAAAAACCATACAGGATCTGGCCAAGTTTTTTTATTGCTTTTAATGCTATTTATAGTTTAATTACATTTTCACGTTGTCTGATTTAATGATATGTAGGGATCAGACAAGGCTGCATTTTATCACCCTATTTGTACAACCTGTATGCAGAAAAAATACATAGAGCGGTTTAGACTTGGAGGAAGGAGGAGTGAAGTTTGGAGGAAGGAATATCAACATGCAGATGATACCATACTACTAGCAGAAAACAACAAAGACTTGGAACTATTACTAAAGTTTAATGTTTAATGCAGTGTAGATGTGTAAATAGCTATTGCTTAAACCAATTTGTAAGCCACTCTGATAGCCTTGTGGCTGAAGAGCGGGGTATAAATAACTAAATAAATAAAATAAAAATAAAGAAAGAAAGTCAAAGAAGAATGCTAAGGCAGGCTTACTGTAGAACATTAAGAAAATAAAAATAATGACCATGGATGATTTACATAAATTCAATCTAGACAATGAGGAAATTGAAATAGTTAAAGATTTCCCATACCTTGGATCATTCATTGATCATAACAGAGATTACAGTCAAGAAATCAGAAGAAGACTAGGACTGAGAAGGGCAGCTATGAAAGAACTAGACAAGAACCTAAAGTTCAAAGATAAAAAAGTGAACCCTGAAGTTAGGATCATTCAAGTCATTGTATTTCCCATCACCATGTACAAGTGTGAGAGTTGGACAGTGAGGAAAACTGATAGAAAGAAAATCAACTAATTTGAGATGTGGTGCTGGAGAAGAGTCCTGCAGATACTGTGGATGGACCAAAAGATAAACAAATGGGTCCTAGAACAGATCAAGCCTGAACTCTCCCTAGAAGCCAAATTTAAATTAACTAACTTAAGGTTCTCCTATTTCAGCCACATCATGAGAAGGCATGACTCACTCAAAAAGGCAATAATGCTAAGAAAGGTGCAGGACAGTAGAAAGAGAGGAAAACCACATACCAGATGGATAGACTCAATCAAGGAGGTCACAGTCCTGAGTCTGCAGGACCGGAGCAGAGTGGTTGAGGACAAGGAGTCCTGGAGGTGTGTCATTCATGGGGTTGCCATGAGTCAAAGTCAAATCGAAGGCAGTTCACAACAACAACAAATATTCCTGTTCTAACTCTGTTAAGCTGCCTTGAGTCCCAGGACTAGGGAAAGGGTGCAAAATAAATAAATAACGCATCATTTATTTTGATTTAGGCTGGTGCATATATAATTTCCCTACTTCGATATACACATTCTTCAAAGCCTTTATTCTATTATGAACCACTGAATCTAAGAATCACCAATTCTTGTGTTGTTTTCACCTCACTCATCTTTTTGCAATATTAATTCAGCTCTCATCTGCATTATTCAAATCATCCCATGAGTTATGCATGTGCATGCACTTACCAACATTACACACTTGTGGATTGATGTATTAAATCTCTCTCAAATTTTGATGATGTTTAAATAACAGCAGTATATTCTGTCATTAGTCTGCCAAATGTATTAGGATTATTTACAATATAACACAATTGGAATCCCACACACATTTAAACTACACTGTGAGTTTTCCAGTCCCATTTTAAAAATAGCTCCTATAATAGAACACAGTAACACAAAAGTAAATCACAGAGAAGGGGGAAAAAATCCATTTCCATGCTAATAGTGTGCTGCACAACACTGTTACCATCCTCTCAGAGAGCAAGTGGGTGTTATTTAAGAAACCTACTTCTCAAACTTTTTTTAAAAAAATGCCTATTAAAATTTTTAGAGATCTAGCCTGGTAATCCCATCTAGTTCTTATTCATTTATTTATTTATTTATACCCCACTCTTCAGCCACAAGGCTATCAGAGCGGCTTACAAATTGTTTTAAGCAATAGCAATTTACACATCTACACTGCATTAAGCAGTTTTCAATGTGTGGTAGTTTCCAATGTGTGTATTAAAAATGTGTGTTCATTTTTAATAATGTTGTTTATTTCTAATGAGAACACCTAGGATGAAAGTTGAATGACCAACCAATGAAAAACAAGTTCCCAGCTCAATCAAACAGCTAGAAAGTTTTATCTTGTTTGAAAATCTTTGAACTTTCCCTATAAGCATGTTTCTAAAATTCATCAAACAAAAGCTGGACATGCCTATGCATAACAACTGGCACTAGTTTGCTTCATTGCATGAAAATTGTTTTTGTTCCTTAAAATGTCATGCTAGAAAAAGATAATTTAAAAGATTGACTGCAAAAATCTAGCACAGGATCATAGGGGAGGGGAGGAAAAAAAGACTGTGAACTTTTGTTGTATTTTCTCTCTGGATGTAGCCCATTATATTTGCATCTCAGCACCTTGTCAGGTATTAGTATTGTTCAGTATCTGCCAATTTTTCTGAATACCTGGCCCGCCTCTTCCCACTCACTATTACTTCCTGTTCCCTTCCACTCACTGTACATTGAGAAAAGTGAGGAACATCACCCCCACTCACCTTGCACTTTCTCCTTCTGTGCAATTGTGCAGATTGGACCCTGAGGGAGAGGGGTGGTCAACCAGTAGTAGTGAGAATGGCTAAGAGAAAGTAGGGTGCTCAGGAAAGGGGAGCACTGACACCCTGTACTACATAACATGGATCTGGCACTGTTGTAAAACTCAGCAGAAACAACTAGCAGCTACCTCTTTTATTCAAAGGTAAACACAAGTCAGGACCCTGGTATGAAAACAGGTGGAACTTTTTCCACCTTGCCATGGTCTCAACCTAGACTAGAGTCCACAGCTGCAATTTCTTTGCCAAAAAAAGTGATTTGTTCCCTTTTTGGAATGTTAATTAAAGGTTCTGGGGCAGGATTTAATGGGCTTGAGGGCCACAACAGAGGGCCTGATCCAAATTATGGTATAGTTGGGACAAGGGTTTAAAACTGTCCTACTATCTATAACTGTCCTACTATCTATCTGCGCTTTTTGCAACCGGACTTGTTTATCTCGGATTGGCCTTTTTAGTCATCAGCGCGCTTGCAGAAGGCGCGGGATGAGTCCTTCCTGAATCTTCGTTTGCGAAGAAAAGCCAGAGAGAGAGACTATCTATAAACATTGGGAATCCCTAACTTACATTTTAGTAAAGAGAAAAGGACATTGCTGATAGCTAGATCTTATAAAGTAACATGTAAATAATTGGTACGTTCAAACTACTTCTAAAATACATTTATAAAATATTTTATGCCTATCTGGCTAACGATGGAGAAGGAATTGCTACTGATTTAAAATTGAACTTACTGGCTACTTACTTGGTTGCTTTAAGTAGTGCTGAAACAAATTGGAAAAAGCAGGTTCCTTGTCAAACTGCTGAATTTCAGTTTGATCAAATTTAGTATCTCTCAAATATTCTTGGGTATGGGATATAGGAGTGTTATTGATCCTTAAATACAATGGATTCCACAAACATGTGTACTGGCACTTGTTTTTACCTCTCCTTAGTTTTCTATAGTATCTCACCTACAGCTTTTGCAAATTAAGATATCTACTGTATATGCATATGCATATGCATATGCATATGCACACAAAGATAAATATAGATAGATAATAGATAGGTAGATGTAGTATGCTCTCTCTTTTTCTCTGTATGTGTGTGTGTGTGCATACACCAGCTGGAATTCACTAAGGCAATAATGATTGTGTAAGCATTGTAGTTCCGTAGCTACATAGTGTGCCCCAGCCTGACTCCCCAATTCCCACTTATCGGGCAACTGCTGGCACATTCAACAGGGGTCTGTTCCCTGTCTATTGGAAAGCAGCTGGCTGCTGTTCCCACTCCCTCCTATAAGCAATCTCCAATGCAACAGCCACACTTTTTGAAAGTTCCTACAGGTTTAAAATGCAGTTTGAATATAAGTTGAAGAGAGTGGCAAAAATACTCCACTACAAACATGACCCTCTCACCCAGTTTGCTGAATGACTTCCTAGCTACCACCCCACTGCAGTGGTTCTTATGGTGTGTAGGGGTTCAAGTCCACAGATATAGCTCTTCATGAGTAGCACCAATTCTCAGGATGATTAGATTACACCAAGGACTCATGAGCTCTGAGAAGCTCACCAGATTTGATGCTTTATCTGCTGAGGCTGTATGCCATTTGGGCTCTCTCTGTCCTCTGCCCAAGAAATGTTACCTGGTAATATGAATCATCTGGGAGGGATCTTAGCCTCTACTATTTTGTATAACCCAGAATGCAATGCCCAATGGCAAACACTGCCACTTGGCTACAATTGTACAGTTGTAGCCAGGCAGTAGCTTGGCTTCTACCCGGCTCGTTATGGTAACACCAGGTTAATGATCCAGCTAGGCTGAAGGAGATAAGTTCCCTAGCTGGCAGGACAGCAGGGGGACGGACAGGACAGCAGGAAATTCTGATGTATTCTGCATTTGTAAGGTGTCATTGGTGGCAAAGGGATGCACCTGACCTAACTGATGATGTTGAAAGAAAAGACTACATGTTTCACAGCCATATAATACAGAGTGTTTGTAGTTCTTGTGTATATGAGAGAGAACTGCATAACTGAGAGCCTGGATTGTGTGGTTTCAGTTTTGCACTGGGATGTGAGAGATGCAGGTTCAAGTCCCCCACCAAGCTATGAAATCGGTGTGAGGATAAAGTGGGTTCGGGGAGATTCAGGTATGCTGGCTTGAGCTCACTGGAAAAAAGGTGGCATGTAACAGTGGTGCCTAGTGTCTTCTAGGTCAGTAGGGTAGTGAATTTGTAATGTCCAAATCTTAAAGAAACTATCCAGGATGCTGATCATATTTGGGAATAGTGTTCAGGACCTTGGATAGCTCTGAGAGAGAGAGAGAGAGAGAGAGAGAGAGGGAGGAAATACACCAGTTAGTAGTTTCACCAAACCAATAATATACATAGAATACTGTGTAAGGGACTGTGAAACAGGCCATGCATCTTTGTACATTTGTCTTTTACAATAAAACATCAAGGCACTTACTGAGACAGTTTTTAAAGAAACCTAGGTGTCAAGTTCTTTACCTTTGCTACACCCTTCTCCACATAAATATTTGTGGGTTTGCTTTAGATTTGCCAACTGGTGAGAAATCGAAACCCTTTCTCTCATAGGAAAATTACATAAACTTGAACTTTAAAGGTCAAATACTGACATCTCAGATATTTACCAAGAACTGGTGCTTTTAAGACTTTCTTAGTCATAGTAATATTTTTTAAAAACAGGGAGTGACTATTTTCTATCATCATCATCATCATCATCATCGTGTGTTGGGATTCTTCTCAGTAGTTAAAAAATCATAGGATGGACTTAAAATTTTATAACTGTTGAAGATTCATGTTTAGTCATAAATGACTGAACGTGACTCCCAAAACCTAACTTTGCAGCCTGAAGCACCCACCCAAAGTGTTTTCAAGTTGCTGGAGATTAGAGTGCTGGAAAATGAAGTCTGCAGTGCTGTCCCCATTGTGGGGTGTGTATTAACAAGCAGTGGTGGCAGGACCCGAAAAGGTCTTTCCAGCTGCCTGTTCTCAAGGCATGCTACCATCAGAAGAGCACTGCATATGTCATTTCCTAAGACCCTCCCATCTCCAATGCCTGAAAAACTTCAGTTGGTGTGCTGCTAGGACACAAAGGTAATTTGGATGGGTGACATCATCAGATGTAACTACAATGATGGAGCTCCATCATCATAGTTATGTTGATCATTCAAGATCTCAGCCTTTATTTATATCCCACCTTTCCCCCCAAATTTGGGACCCACTCACACTACACAGTTATAGTGCTATGATTCCAGTTTAAATATCATGGTGTTGTCCTATGGAATCCTGGGAGTTTGTTGTTGTTAACTGCCCTCAAGTTTACTTTGACTTGTGGCGACCTTATGAATGACACATCTCCCCCTATCCTCAACCACTCTGCTCAGGTCCTACAGGCTCAGGGCTGTGCTTCCTTGATTGAGTTTATCCATCTAGTATAGGACTTTCTAGAGTGAGTCATGCCTTCTTATGAAATCCCAAAAGTACAACAGTCTGAGGGGTATTTAGAATTAAGAGCCAACATGTTTTGAGAATTGGACCAAGAGTGTTAGACTGGGAGACTAGGGTTCAAATCTCCTCCTGAACATGGAAACCTACTGGGTGACCTTTGGTAAGTCACAGCCTCTCAGCTTCAAAGGAAGGCAAGGGCAAACCCCTTCTGAACAAATTCTGCCAAGAAAGCCCAGTGATAGGTTTGCTTTATGGTGACCATAAGTCAGGAATAACCTGAAGGCTCACAGCAACAACAAATTTAGAATTCTCAGCCAGAGTGCCCTAGTGGCTCAACAGACTAGAAAACCCAAGATTCCATAGGATGGAATCAGGCAGTTAAAGTGGAATGATAGCACTATAACTACGTAGTGTGAATGGGCCCTGGGACTCAAGATGACTCTCTTTCTCATTCTAGATTCCATCTTCTTTTGAGTACGCTGACACTTACCCCTCCCTCTTTCCCCTTGAGGTCACCTGTTCTGAATATTGACATTGCTCTTTTATTTTTGTTTTATTTTTATTTTGTTAAAGTAAGTCATCAATAATACATTTATTGTATCTATTACTTCCTAGAATCTATTGCCTAACATGCCCATGACACTTTTTTCACTCTATTGGGTTCTGCATACTGTTTTCATCAGCATTAATATTGGTTCATATGCAGTTTATCTGATGAATTCATGCCTTTTAGTTCTGCTATCTTTTAGCATAAATTTCTTTCTACTAAAGGTCATACTTTCAATGTTGGCAAAACTAAAAACCAGATTTTTGAAGCCTTAACTACTTGCTCTATAAGCAAGGTTGATAGGTCAAAAATAAAACATGAAATGTATAGGTCCTAGAAATGTATAGATTCAATAGATTCAAACGTGTGCTTTTTAAAAGAATGTTTGCAACATGACATCAAGGCTGGCATTGTTACCTGACATCCTTGGATAGCCACTAAGATTAAAGCATCCTACAATAATGAGAGCTTGGAACAGTTGCATTTTCACTACAGCTTCCAGCACCCCCAGACAGAACAGCCAGTACTGACTGGGGGTTACAAGCATTATAGTCAAGAAAGGTAACTTTTTTCAAGCTAATGGCCACCTTTAATTACATTTCTGCCCTGATACTTAAAGTGAAGGTCAGTTTCATGCCCTGCCTCTCAGAGGACAGTGAGGAGGAACCTGAAAGCCTAGATAACATGCCAGAGCTAGAGCAGAGTGACCAGAAGCCATTGTACACTGAGGTACAGAGTGTCCAGCAGGCTCATTAATCTGAACAGCAGAATGTTCCACATCCACAAACCCCAGAGGAACTGAATACAGACTTACCCAGTTTCACTCAGTGTCTTCAAGAAAAGGAGTCTATCAGATGCTCACAAAGATTATACAGGAAGCACGAAGTACTTAGGAATCACCTGCGAGACTCAGCTGGGCCATAAATAAGTAGCACCTCCTCTGGAAGAGCATGGCTGACCATCAACCTATTTGAGTGAAAGCCACACTGGATAGTGCCTCCTGTGCTCTGTGACCTGCTACCTAGGACCTTGCTTTTGCCTTGTGATCTCATCTTGGATTAATCCTATGGATTGTTTGCCTGGTTTTCTGTTTACCTGTGTATGACCCTGGATCGGACTGCATTTACTCTACATGCAGGTATACTGAACAGACTCGGCTACTCCCTTTGAACTGTGAACGGATTGATTGGGTCTCTGCACCTTGCCCCCAAGAAATGCAGGACAGTTAGAATGTTGCTATGCCCAATTCTTCCCCCTCATCTTTGTATTATTATTATTATTATTATTATTATTATTATTATTATTTTATATAGCACCATCTATGTACATGGCATTTCACAGTAAAACAAGCAAAAAAAAAAATGACATTGTATCCTCCCTAAGGCATACAATCTAAAATAAGTGCATACATAAACACACACAGAGGCAAGGAAGGAATAATAAATATAAAACTATAAAATACAATTGCAAAAGAAATTATCCAGATAACAACAACAACATATGAAACAGCAAAAGTATATAAAAATAAAACAAACTGGTCAATACAGGTGATCAAACATACAACAGCAATATATATGTCTACATAATGTTAAACAAACTGACCAATACATATAGTCAAATTATACATGATTAGAAAACAGCATCAAACTAAAATTCCAAAAACTTTGGAAGAACTACCAAAGCCAATTGGAATGGCAGTTGAATGTGAACTCAACTCAACAAGAATGTGAGAGGACACATTCTGCATTGCGCCTCAGATCAGATCAGAAAGGCATGGGGTCAGAAAACCATGGGACACACACAGCCCTGTCTCTCAACACTGCATTGCCACTCCATACACCCTAGTACCCACCACCTGCTGATAGCCCTGCCCCTGGATCTAGCCACGCCTTCAAGCACTGTGCTCCCAAGCTTTTAGGGCTTTTGGGCTTTTAGCAACATCTTGTATTCAGACTGGAAACATAATGGCAGGAATACATGGACTGGAATCCCATTGGTTAGTCCCAAATGGAATAAATCTGTTTAATTAATGGTCAAAGGATGAAGCAGCACATAGGTTAATCTCACTGATTCAGCAGCTCCACTCAAGGCGGGACTAACAAAAGGAGACAGGTCACAGGATTCCTAAAACCACAACCATGCTGACATGTAAACCAAAACAACACAAAATAGAGTCATGTCACCAGAGGTATGAACAGTGGTCTCTTGTGAAAATGTCCATATGATAGCAGTACAAAAGCCATTTTATGACAGCAAGATGAAAAAGTTCAGTGTCTGAATTTACCTCTCTTGCTTTTCTCAATATGTATTTCTCATTTAGTTGAAAGATTTAAAGTTTAAGCAATGTGAAAATTCAAAGTATCACACTTTTGCTTATTTTGTAATATTTAATTAATAAACATTTAAATGAAGAATACATTTTAGTCTACTCAAGTGAATGCTTTCAGTTAATCTCACCATAGAATCTCACTCTATTTCATTTGAGGCACACTCTATGAATGGCCTTTTATCAACTGCCTAAGGCCAACCTTTATTAAACTATTACTTTTTAAATTTCATAGTTTTAACATTTCAGATAAAAGTGTTATATTACAGTTGTTTATTGTTATCGTTATTTTTATTCTGTGTTGCCTTGGGAAAATATTTTGGTTTGGAAGACACTACAAATCTTTAAAAGAAATAAAGATACAAATAAATATATGTATACAGATGTCCCCTGTACCTGCAGGACCAATATCCATGATTTTAGTTATTCACAGCTGAAAAAATAGGGACAGGTACCATAGGATTATGCTGGAAAATGCCTAGAAAGGTGTCCTCTCTAGGAATCACTAGATTCTCCAACACAATTCTATGATATGTTTGTACCAAAAGTCCTTTATTTTAATAGGGTCTATTATTATCCACAGTTTCACTTATAAACAGTAGGTCCAGGAACATATGCCCTGCAGATACGGGGGATGATCTGTATAAGTAAATCATAGACTGATCTTGAAAACTTGTAAGAAAGGTAGTTAGATTATTCTGATATATATATAACTCTTTGGTATGTTTCCTTTCCCAGTGTGCTGATTGGCAGCTTAGGAAAAATAACCCAACCAGTCCCCTCCCTCCTCTCACTTCCTCACCCAATCACCATCCACATGCAAATTCCCTCTGAAACTCACAATCCACTCCTGCCACTCAATCTGCATCTACACCCCCAGCCTCACAAGGGCCCCTCTCTCCTCTCACTCCCTCAGCCACTCACCACCTACATGTAAAATAATGCTATATTTTTTTCCTAAAATAATACCATGTAGCTGAACCATGTGAAAGGATTCTGAGAAAAACACAGGAAACAATTTATGAAATATATGAATAAATATATACAATGAATTATTACAATCTCTTATAATGGTGTATGTTACGCCAGGTACAGCTACCCTAGTAAATTGGAATTGGTCTGGTTTTTAGCCACAGTTTTGTTTTAATGTTTAGTACTCTATGGAGTAGATATTTGTTATTATGACCAATGTATATTAATTTTATTAATACATTAACATGTGTGTGAATTTTAATTATAGTTTGGGACCGTATTAAGTAAATTGCACAGCTACCTTGAAATAGCTACTGTGGTTGGTCAAGTCATTGAGGGTATCATGAAGTACAGCTCTGTTATGTTGGTGGGAGGTGGGAGGTGGGAGTAGAAGCAGAATTACGTTTCTTTAAAGTTGTTGTTCTGAGGTGTTCATGGAGCTGTTTAAATCAGTTCAGCATTGCAGCTAGCTATGAACCTCACCACACTGGAGGATGTTATCATGGGGGAGAACTCTTGCTGTAAGTTGTTTTTTGTAAACATGTTATGTTTCTGTTTGAAATTAGTGCAGAATTTATTTGTATGGACTGCATCTATAGTATTTTTCATATTTGTTCTTGTCTGATTCATAGCCAGTGATGCTGGCACATTAAATGCTGGGGGACATTATTGACTACAAAATGATTATATAAGTCCCAGGAATGATCATCTCTTTTACAAGAAGTCAGAGATTTGTTGCTTCATTCTAGCAGATTATTATAGACTTGCTAGGAACTGGAACATGGATTCTTACAGCAGCTAATCTGTTTTGCTTGCTGCTGGGGATTGTTACAAGAAGGAACAGATTAGACTTTGTGGGACTGCAAACTGCTTTAGACTGCATTTATTCTGTACTACCTTTCTTTGTCACATTGTTTTCCATGTATCTTGTTCTTCTGCCTTTACTTTTCTGTTACTTTTGATATTGCTCCTTGAATGGTTACTTCAGGGTTGTAAATTGGACTATTCCATTCAGTTCTGTATTTTTGTGCTTGGTTGATATTTATACTGGCTGTATATATTATTTTCATTATTAATTGCTACCATATTCTATAACAATGTCTGACGTTTCGTTTATGTGTTTGTAATGATCCTTTCTGGTTTGTGTATCTGTGGTCAGTATTGTTCCCTTCTGTATTTATTATAATACATAATAATTTATTATAATTATTATAAGCCACCAGAGGAATTAGATCCTATTGGTAACAGTCACCTTTCTACTAACACAGCCCACAGCACAATGTCTACAGCAACCTTCCTCTGGGAATTTATCAAGGGCAGCAAGTAGCAACAGCACTTCCTCAATTTACAGTGGCTGCCTGCGAGCTATCTGCCATTTTGACATTCCCACAATGCTTTGATGTAGTATCATTATGTAGCATTGTGTACATAGCAAAATGATGGCCTCCAGATCCCTGTCTCCACTATTTGGGTAGGCCCTGAGAGGCCACTGGGACCACTCAAATTTCCAGGGGTCCTTTCACACAGCATAGTTAAAAGTAACATGATTCCATTGTAACTACCATGGCTACATCCTATGTAATCCTGGGATTTGTAGTTCTAGAGGCACTAGGGCTTTCTGGCTGAAAATTCTTGATTCCCTCCACCAGACTGAATGGAATTATGAGCATTAAAATGGATTCATTGTGCTATAATTGTGTAGTGCAAAAGGGCTGTAGGTGCCACCAGTTTTTGTCTGTGCAAGAAATCATTTAGTAGTTCTCCAAGATAACTGCTAGCCCATGTGTGCAAGATGAAAGAAGGCTAACGAGATTATCACATGAGGCTAATGTGGTGCCATAATGATGCCAGAGGGAATGCAAAAGGATGCCAATATCAGACGACGTCCTTTTGTGTTCCGCTGGAATTTCTTTCTATTGACAGGCCAAACCGTCAATAGATCGCCTGTTGTGATTTGGTGCTGGCATTGCCAGTATGTGAAATCTCGGGCCATTTAACTCTCAGGAATGCAGCATCAATGGGTGGTCTGGCGCAAACACTTCCAGGTGAAATCAGGACATCCAGGTAAGTGACACACTTTTTATTACCCTCTCTGGGTTACCTGCAAGTTTTAAAGTGTGTTTTTGTGCTTGGTGTAACTTTTTTTGTATGTATTTTACTTTTTATTTTTTTAATTTCCCATTCTCACATCTTCTTACGAGAACAGGCAGGATTTCAGTCCAGGAAGTGAACGAAGCTCCATTAGAGCTCCGTTCATTCCTGGGCTGCCTGTCGACAGGACAGAAGGTAAGTGCAGTGGGGAGGGTTATTGTGACAGGACAGGGAAGTGCAGTGGGGAGGGTTATTGTGACAGGACAGGGGCGGGATTGAAGATTGTGAGACAGGAATATTTTTTTACATTCCTGTCTGATAATCTTCTAAGAGAGACCACAACACCAGTCATTCTACAATGTCTTCCACCAACAACTGTAAAAATATTCCAGAAATTAATTCAAAGTACATATTCAGCTATCGTACCCAGAGACTACACCAGCCTCTCTGAAGTCTAGGAAAGAGCTGAATTTGTGAAACCTTTATTATCTTGCTCATTTCTTCTGTTTAATTGACCAAATCTATCTGGAGGGAGTACATTAAAAGTTATAGAACATTTGCTTTATGTAGGCCAGAACTGTACCCTTTCACTCCTATAGCTTGAGGTACAGCTGACAGGTTTAATTATTCACAATGTCAGTGTTTCTCATTAGTTTACATTCAGCTCAGGCTGCATTATGACAGGTAAATTGTTTGACAGAAGGTATTATTCCAAGAATGATTACTTCTAACACCAGTTGTTCAACACATAAAAATAATTTCTAGCCTAATGCCCACAATTGTGTGTAATGCCTTTGTCTTCCAGCTGTTGTGATCTTCCATACTGAAAAAAACTGGTAGAAAATCTAAAGATGCAAATAGTGTTGAATACAATGTATATTTTGATCAAGGCCTTTCAGGGCTGAACTCTCCAGCCCTGAGCATCACCTTTTCCAGAAGGCATGATCAGCATAGGGGGTCATTTCCAGATTGAATCCAATAAATTTTGCTATCTAAGATGGAGAAGCAGATGCCTTCCCCTACCCAATCAAGTCAAGTTCCATAGTACCCAAACCCAGCCAAAGTATTTTGTCACATGAGGCACAAAAACCCACAAATACCTCTCCTGAACTGTGACAGAAAAATACAATATCCACAAATAATATCCACAAGTGGTAATACTTGGTATCACTGCTTGTGGATTTTGGATTTTGTTGTATTTTGCTGCGTGGTCAACACAGCTGCCCCTGAATATATCAAAACAACAAGCAATTTGCTACTGGTTCTTGACACTGAAAACCTGATTCACGATGCCACCACTTAATTGTCTAATGTTAGGGGTAATCCTAGCCAATTCTTATGACTAAAGTGATACATTGAAAACATACAAAAGTTAACATGTAGTGAATCAAGCTTGTCACTGGGTATTTTCACACATGAAGCCAAAAATAGTTTTTAATTCAGTTGGCATGAAGCTTCATAGTAAAAAGGACAACAGGCATAAGATCAATTGAATAGTAAAAGCCTGTCAAAGTTCAAACATAAAACCGGGGAGATAAGGTACAATTAAAAGTGCCAGTGCGTACAACAGAGTACAACCACAAGGGGGCTCTGCCGGTCACCGGCAGGCCTTTTTGCGGCCCGACCAGCACCCCTGGATGCCTCTTTGCACACCCCCACACCAACTGGGGGGGGAGGAGCGGAGGACCGCATGGCCCTCCATGGCAGCAGCCATGCTGCCTTCTTTTTCCCAGGCCGCTTTGTGGCCAGAAGGGGTGGAGGGAGGATGGCCAGCCAATCGGAGTGGGCCTGCTCGCCCCCGATTGGCTGGGACCCTCCCTGGGGAGGTGGGTCATCCGTCCAGCTCTGGCGCAGCCGGATGACATCAGAGGAGGGGCAATGGAGGTGTTAAATAGCAGCTCCGTTGGCACTCCCTCCTCTTTTGGCTCCAAGGAGCCGAAGACCCACCTACCCTCCCTCAGGGGACTTCAATCCTTGTCACAATTTGCAGGGTGGCGGATGTCATGGGTCGTGATAGGGCGTGAGGTCAGGGGTCCCCATCAAGTGCAAGTTCAAGCACTAGTTCAAGTTTAAGTTCAAGTTCAAGGGAGACCCCGCCTCTAGTGATTAACCGTTTGTTTTCAGGGGAGGAGAGGGAGTCGAGCGGACGGCTCGGCCAGCAGCCCTCTCCTCCAGGGAGTCGGTATGGACCGACGGGTGGTCTTTGCCCACATGGATGGGCTCAAGAAGGGATCACGACCCATACATTGCCGCCAACCATCTAGCAAAAATTGTGGCCATTTTATTGCCAAACATGTATTTACTAACCTGTATCTAACCTATGTTTTCTGAAGATGTAACCAAAATATAATCTTAAAAAATGTAACCAAGTGTTGAGTGTTCATTCAAGGGGGCGAAGGGGTCATACGGTCTGGGTCTGCAAGGACCATAGACATACAGTTTAGGGAGGGAATTCCATGGCTTGGTAAGTACTGAAAGGTCATCTCTTGCCACTGACCTAATTTCAGACAGGGGAGGGTTTTGTTATATTATTATTATATTATATTCATTATTTAAAGGCATATAGCAAATTTGGAAGACTTTACGAAAGAGTCTGCAGTAATAAACACCTGAGGCGAAGCACAAAAATCATTGTGTATAGAGCCATTGTACTGTCTATTCTCCTTTATGGGTCTGAAACATGGGTCACCTATCGCCAACACTTACAACTCCTCGAACACTTTCATCAGCACTGTATACGCACAATCCTAAATATACACTGAACTGACTATGTGACGAATGTTGCTGTCCTTGAGCAAGCAGGGATCACCAGCATTGAGGCCATGATGTTGAGAACACAGCTGCATTGGGCAGGGCATGTTTCTAGGATGGATGACCATTGCCTCCCAAAAATAGTACTCTACAGTGAACTCGCCACGAGTCAGCATAAGAGGGAAGCTCCAAAAAAGTGATACAAGGACTCCCTGAAACAACATCTCAGGCTCGGCCAAATTGATCACCAACAATGGTCCACCATGGCCTCACATTGGGAAGCATGGAGACACACTATCCACAATGCTGCAGCCTTATTTGAGAACTCACGCCAAACAAGTCTTGAAGAAAAATGACAATGCAGAAAGAATCACAACCCGGAAACATCACCCAAGGATACTTTCTGCTATGCTCTCTGCAACCGGACTTGTTTATCTCGGATTGGCCTTTTTAGTCATCAGCATGCTTGCAGAAAGCGCGGGATGAGTCCTTCCTGAATCTTCATTTGCAAAGAAAAGCCAGAGAGAGAGGGAGAGAGAGAGACCCCGCTCTTCAGCCACAAGGCTATCAGAGCGGCTTACAAATTATTTTAAGCAATAGCAATTTGAACATCTCCATTGATGTACAGGTGTGTGGAAAGAAAGGTATCTTTCATATGCCCTAGCCTGCACCATTTAAAGCTTAAGAGGTCAAGATCAACATGTTGAACTGAGTGCAGAACAAAATAGTAGCCTATCTAAGCACTTTATCAAACCAACCCACATATATATATATCGTGGTTTCCTGCGTGGCTGGGGTTGGACTGGATGGCCCTCGTGGTCTCTTCCAACTCTACAATTCTATGATTCTAATGATTCTATATTTTCTTTTGCTGGCATAAATTGTGTTGTTTTTACACCAGCAAAAGACCCCCTGACCTACCTTCCGTAGCTTCAGTGAGGCTTTTGCAGCAGTAATGGAGCACAAATGGAGCTCCATTTACCTCCGAGATTGAAATCTTGCCAATTTTCATGAGAAGACGCTAACGTGGAAAATTCAAAAATAAAAACAAAACACCACATTAAAAGTACAGCAAATTACAAAAACACACTGAACAACTTACAAGTAAATGGGGGGGGGGGGCGTCATAAAAAGAGCATCCCCTACCTTATTGTCCCGATCTCACCCGGAAGTGTTTCCCCATTGACGCTGTATTCATGTGAGTACAATGGCATGAAGTTTCAAATGCCGGCAATGCCAGCAACAAAGTGTCACAGCCGATCTATTGACAGCTTGGGCTGTCAATAAAATAGGATGGCTTTTTGACTTTACATGATCGCAAACGGGTGATGTCATCTGCTATGCATGCCCTTTCACGATCATTAGGCGTCCTTATGACGCCATATTTGGCTGGCCTATTAAAGTCCTAACTCTTTCAGTACTGCCATAATAATTCTCAGGGTGAATGTTAACAGCTAAACTACCACATTCTCAACTTGCTTAAGTTTCCATGTGTTTTTCAGAGGCAGCCGTGTGTACATTACATAACAGCAGTCCAAGCTGGACATTACTAGACCATACATAATTTGCATGGGCAGGTAATTATTCTCCAAGAAGGAGACACCAGCTGAAAACAGTAAAAGGCAATGCAAGCTGATGGAACAGTACCATCTAAGTGCTACTTCCTTGAGTTGGTAGAGCATTTACCAACATGTAAGCTGTGTTTTCCTTCCTGTGTACATTCCATGCTGAGCAGTGACTAGACACGGAGATTAGATTTACTGTTTTTCCCATACCTTTTTAACTTGGTGGGTGTTGTTCTTCCTTTTATTGATGTATTTCCATTGTGTTCTTAATTTATTTTATAGAATCATAGAATCATAGAGTTGGAAGAGACCACAAGGGCCATCCAGTCCAAGGTCCTGCCATGCAGGAATATACAATCAAATCATTCCCGACAGATGGGCATCCAGCCTCTGTTTAAAAACCTCCAAAGAAGGAGACTCCACCACACTCCCAGGCAGTGTATTCCACTTCTGAACAGCTCTTACTGTCAGGAAGTTCTTCCTAGTGTTTAGGTGGAATCTCTTTTCCTGTAGTTTGAACCCATTGCTCCTTGTCCTATTTGTTTTTACCATTTTCACCTACTTGAGTGCCATTTTGTGGGGGAAAGATGGGGGCATAAATCAAATGAATGAAATAAAATAATGAATTATATATTATATTATTTATGGTCTCTGTTTAGCCAAAGAACAATTGTGTTGCTTTAAATGTACACTAGTAGGTGAGGCAGGACTTAGTTCAGGGAAAAGGCTGAGTCTGAATGGAGCTGTTTACTTTCTCCACTGTAATCTGACTTACATCCATTACTTCACATTTACTATCAGTACAACATAGAAGCTACACTGACTGAAATTCACATCATCATAACTTCTCATTGCTAGCATGCCTTTGCCAGCATTTATATGGAAGCACTATGGGAAAAGCTTCTTTTAAACATCACTCTTTCCATATGTATGCTGTGCTTCTGGATTTCATCATTTTCTGAAACAGAAGAGATATCAATTAATACAATATGTAAGGCTATATTAAAGTATCACTAGAATTCAAGTGTCAGAAATACTATAGGTTTTTATTTGCTGAGCCTAATTTAAACTTCCACTTCTTTTTAATTTTCACATGAGTAGACTTAACAAATGCAGCATTTGCAGTTATCACTAATGCCTTGCAGTCGGCTTCTTGCCGACACCAGGGAAACTGTTATGACCCCTGCAAGATGTAAGACAATTTTCTTCCCACCAGGATATATTGAACAATTTATTTTCCACTGTAATATGATTGTGCTTCTGAATCATTTCGGTATTCAACAGAAATAAGAAAGTGTAGCTCTAATAATTTAAACCACAATTATCATTTTTTCAATATGCTGAGATGAAGAATTCACCTTTTGAAGGGTTGTTAATGCATTTCCAGCTTTCTTCCTTTTTTTAGGTTCAACTCTAGGGGACACTTCAGAGTGTAATTATTTTGTAGGGCCCTTGAACATTCCTATCACTTAAGAAAGGCTCTATTGCTACATTTCATCCATGTTAGCTCTGCAGAACATTGCTAAACTATGCATCCATGAAAGGATAAAGTGGTGATCCATTTCATAATTAGCCCTATTATGGGCCCTCAAATTTAAAATCCCTCTTTTTGTTCCCAAGTTAAACTTCTTCAATGCATTGTGTTGCAACCACATTCCCAGAATGTGAAAGTGACCATCTCTAGGCACAGGACTATTTGGCAAAAGAGGACTGTATCCTCCTGCCATCAATTATGAAGTAGTTGGGAGGGAGACTGAAAAATAAGTGCAAAGGAAGTTACCTTTTGGAATACAAATCCTCCAGCTGGAATGACCAGTAATCATGCCACAAGGCCTGGAGACTGTGGGTGCATCTCACTGTAGAAATAATGCACTTTGACACCACTTTAACTGCCATGACTCTATCCTACAGAATCCTGGGATTTGTAGTCTTGTGAGGTGCTGGCACACTTTGGCAGAAAGGGCTAAAGTCCTTGTAAAACTACACATCCCAGGATTCCATAGGATGAAGCTACAGCACTTAAATGGTGTCAAATTGCATTATTTCTACAATGTAAATGCACCCTGCAACTGGAACTCTGGTGCGGCTTTTACACTAAGGTAAATGTCATTATAAAAATGATTCATTTCTTTCAGTGATACCTTATCAAAGGTTGCACAAGCCCTATGATACTGGCATAAAATACTGTACAAGCAGTTGCAACTTCTATGAGTAACCATAACTGTGTTTCTTTTTACTACTTTCTCCCAGTGAGAAGAAAAATGGTCTAGTTATTTGTTCTTCCCTTCAAGAACAAAATTTACAAATATCTACATTCCTACCAGTGAATCTACATGAGCCAGGATATACCGGCTCCCCACCAGCATATCCTGGCTGTGGAGGTGGCCGATTTCTCCCCCACCCCATTACAGGCCAGAGTCCAAACAGGAATACCAATCTCTGCAGGCACCACCACCATTTTCTGTGCTGACTTGGAAGGCAGGAGAGGGGGCTGCAAAATGTGGCTGAAGGCCCCCTGCATGTGGCCAGCCTTGGGAGGTGGCAGCAGCAGTGCGGGGTAGACTGCCGGATGGGTTCCTGTGGACAC
Source organism: Gambelia wislizenii (assembly GCA_030847615.1). NCBI lineage: Eukaryota > Metazoa > Chordata > Lepidosauria > Squamata > Crotaphytidae > Gambelia > Gambelia wislizenii. Next base: position 184,138,653 of record JAUMIR010000005.1, on the reverse strand, counting down.
ATGGGACCCGATCTGGGTCTTGGCTACCTATAATAGAGTAAACTGGGTATGTTCCAGAACACTTTAACAGGCCCTACCCCCACCTTCCCCCTGTCTCAGCCCTGTTCTGCCCTGGTGGTGGTGAGGACTGCCCAGAGGCAGAACAGGGCAAATGTCCTGCAGGGAACTGCAGGACTCTGACACGTGGGCAAAATGGGATATTTTGCCTGTGTAGACAAGCACCCAGTTTTCCAGAAGCTTTGATAACTGGGTGCCTACATAGAAAAAAAGAAGCATAGAATCAGAGTTGGAATGAGGCCACAAGGGCCACCTAGTCCAACCTCTTGCCATGCAGTAATACACAACTAAAGTACTGCTGATAGATGGTCATCAAACCTCTGTTTAAAGAGTGCCAAAGAAGGAGAATAAGCTACTCTCTGAGGCAGTCTCTTCCAATCTCAAATAGTTCTTGCAGTAAAGACATTATTCCTGTTGTTTAGGCAGAATCTCTATCCTTGTCTTTGAATCAATGGGTCTCTGGAGCAGGGAAAACAAGCTAGCTCCATCATTTACATGACATCCCTTCAGATATTTACAAATTGTTATAATGTCACCTCTCACTCTACTCTTCTTCAAGCTAAACATATCCAGATTGTTAAAGTTTGGTTTCCAGACCTTTGGTCATTTGGGTTGCCTTCCTTTGGATATGATCCAGCTTGTCAAAACAGGTCACCCGCTGTATCTGCAGACCCAGTATCCATGAGATCAGTTATCCACAGTGGAAAAAACAGGGAAACATACCATAACGTCATGCTGGTAAATGCCTAGAGAGGTGTCACTAGGTCCTCCAGTGCAACTCTATAGTATGTTTGTACAGGATGTCCTTTACTTTAATAGAGTTTGCTATTATCCACAGTTTCATTTATAAGCAGGGGGAGGGGACTGTATTCTTCTTGAACTATGGGTCAGAACTGGACACAGTATTACAGGGGAGGTCTGCACCAAATTGAACATAATGTCACTACTACTTCTCTTGATCTGGACACTATACTCCTGTTGATGTAGCCCAGAATTGCACAGGGACTTTTTGGGCTGCTACATCTGTTAGCTCACATTTTTCTGATGGTGTATTAAGACTCCTAGATCCTTTTCACTCATTCCAAGTTGTTCCTCCAACTAGCTCAGGAAAAGAATATGCAACCTGTGGGGTGCATGCTGTCCCCTAATCCACTTTGAAGTCCCCAAGGACCACATATTCTCCATATTTTTGAATTCTTTTTAAATTAAAAAAAAAAAACCATGTCCCAAGAGGGTGTTGAGGCAATTTTGTGATTTTAAAAATTTATTTATTTATTTATTGACCTACCCTGGTTGTTTTAGCCGTCTTCCTGGTTGTTTGAAACCAGACTTCCCACTTACTTCCTTGTTTAGTAAAAACTCACTGCTTGGTCACAAAGCTGTTGTGTTTGCACACATGCAAAAATGGCAAATATTTTTCCCCATGAGAAGTTTGATTTATATCTATCTATCTATCTATCTATCTATCTATCATTTCAGGGTTGGGGTGTGCCTTAGGATTGTATGGCTGTCTGAACTCTTGCAGGGGTGAATGTGATAAACCCCATCACTTGCCCACCTCTGATTTAGATGTTAGTAGAATGATGGGGGAAGTAGTCACAGGGAAGCAGTTCCGACAGTCTTATGGAAACAGACAGTAGTTGGCATCCTGTTAGTGACATGCATAGACCACCATATACAAAAGAAGTATGCAAAAGTTGGTATTCTTTTCCACCCTCCACAATGACCAGCCCCCCAACTCACCAATCAGTCATTACAGCCCTCTGATGGCTGTTGGAAAGCAGGTGGGATCGCAGAAGTGTCTATCTAAGGGGTTGTCTAAATGGTCAAAAAAACCCTCATGGAATTCACTGGGAATCCTACCTGTCTATTTAGGTTCTGGCATGAATCTACACTATTCAGAAGGAGTGGGGCCCAAATGGCAAAAACACCATAGGAAAAGACTTTGCGGCTTGCCCAGTACTTTAAAAAAAAAAAAACGTGAGGGGGGTGCAAATTCCTGTTTGTTTGGACAATTGAACAACAAGAAATTTGAAGGGAAGCACAAAGTTGATTGGCCAGACGACAGCAGTGGTGGGACTTGCTAACAGGGTAAGCGCTTGCTGCCGCCATGTTGGCTTTTCACCCTAGTGATCTCTTCCTAAGGCAATAAAACAGGATGGTTATTTTTTGTTTTGCTTTCCTTTTCCTGTAAAATTGAAAAATCACTGTATCACTTCCACGCACCTTGGACAACATAAAATAAAGAAAGAAAAAAAGAAAATCAGCAGCAGCAAAGAACTAACGTGAGTAAATCACTTGCAGGTGCCATCCAGAATGTGATGCTTATGGGGGCCTCCGAGGCCAGAAAAACCATTAAGACATGTCACTGCTGCTGCAAGATGCCATTACTATGAGGTACTCCAGTTTTTCCCCTCATGTAGATGGGCCCCAGGTCACTATAGCCAGACACAAACGATTACATCATCCGCTGAGATCTCCAGAGGACCTGGCAGACTCCATCAGGTGACATCTTTGGTCTGTGTCTGACTCTGGGGACACAGCCAGGAACTTCTTTGAACCCTCCCCTTTTTCCAGCAGCCACAAAATGGCTGTTGGCAGTACAGGTGGCTGCAGTGGCTGCACAGTGAATCTGAGAGGGGGTTGTGAGGAGATGTGTAGCATAGTTCTGCTTGTGGAACTATTCCTCTATCCTGTGCTCTGCAGGATCTCATCCAAAATGAGTTTGTGTTATATTGACTCCACTGGAAGAACATTTTGTCTGAGGTGATGTGAAGTGATAGGAAAGATTGGCTAGTGTCACTTATCAGTTGTGGTTCATCCACATATACCACTTGATGTTACTAGTAATAAACATTCATGAATGAATCCACCCTGGGCAGGGGTAGATGGGAATTCACTTCAGTTTGGTTCTGATAAGAATTTGCTAAAATATTCGGCATGAAAAGAATTTAAAATTTTGAATATCTGAATTGAAAGAAACCAAAACTGGGAGAGTGATCCATCCATAGCTAGGACTTTCATTCCTTGTTACCATAGTTTTGGCACCCTGCATATTTGGCTATGTTAGTACTAAATTAGGGTTGCCACTTGTTTGGTTTTTTTTTGGCATGGTTCCTTATTTTTAACACCACATATAGCAAGAAAGAAGCATCACAGTCCTCTCTGTGCTTTGAAGAGTTGTAGCTATTGATACAGGCTGTTTCAGATGAGGGGAAAATTCAGTTTAGTTTGGTTTTGGAGAATTCACCAGGTTCAACAATTTCCTTATATTTGGGGGAAAGGATATATTTTATAAAAGGGTGGGATACTGTGTTTGTGAAATAAAGAAACCGAGAATGCTAGAGAAACCAAAACTGACAGATCTCCCCTTCCCTGAGCCTGATGTAGTGATGTAAGAGCTCTAGGACCAAGAATAGCATGGTTAACTGGCAATGTTCTTCTGCAAAAGATGTAACAGATATATGTGGGATATCAAGGGAATTTTGGCTCTTCCACCCACTCCCAGTGTCACCTAGAGGCTGCTGCCTTAGCTTCTGTAGTGCAGAACCTCACTTCTGTTGTTCAAGCTAATGGTGATTCATGGGTTCATTAAATCCCAAAGAGCAGAGAGGTGTTTAGGCAGAATCCTTAAAGGCCATATCAGCTCCCAGTTCTATTAATTTGGAGGCTGTCGGTTTCTTTCACTTCATTTGTTTTAATATAGGTCAAAATCTAAACAAGCCCAATATAACAATTCTTAACCTCATGGTCTTTTTTTTTTCTTTTTGCTACACCACAGTTAACTACTCCTGTAAGACTTCCCTCCTTAGCCATTGAAAAATCACTCTTCAACTCATATATTTCATACTTTAGCTGTGTGTGTGAAACACATAGCTCAGTGTCATATTTAACGTCAATCAGTGACCTTTTAGTTTTGTGTTAGTCACTGCCTGAAACACTCAAGAGCTCTATGTCCATTCTTTCTTAGAATTTATTAACACCAAACTTTATGACATTTATATTAGTGGAGAAGGCAGTTCTGACAATGAAATGAAAAATAGGACTTGCTTTGTGTTATAATTTGAAATGAACTCACTCAGAAACTGATTTCCTACTACTTGGCTTGTATATTTGTATCAAACAAGGACCAAAGTTCATGCCTTAATTAATGACACAAAATTTTGGATGAGGAGAGTGTTCAAATTACAGAAGACCTATGTTACCCTAAGAGGCAATGTGTCCATGGGGAGCCCACCTGTGACCTGGGGAATTGTTATTAGCTCAAATGGAAGGCTGCAAGAGAAGGGTCAATTTGGGACCTTTGCACCTGTTTATACCAGTACTAACTGCAGAGAACTGCAGGTTAAAGTGAAATAAAATGTTTTTTATTGGAAATAACATGAAAAGCGTTCACATATGCAACACACACTCATGAGAACCACACAAGGCTAATTAAGAGTTTAAGGCAGAAAGCTTGGATATAGGAATAGATTTGGGGGATAGGCTATAGTTGCCAATCTGAAGAGGAGCGAAGTACTCAGAGCGAAGGCGGAGAGTGGCCCTGGAAGTCTGATCCAGGGGCACACTGATAAAGACATTGCTATTGTTTGGGGCTAATATTTATACAATATTCCATGTCCTGAAGGTGTATTTGGGCTTAGAACAAAGCCTAGATTGGTTTCCTACTGTTTAAACAAGGAAACGGAAACTTAATTGATCACTGTTTAATGGCTGAGAGATAGAAATTGATGAGTTTATGACTACCTTGTATTATAGGACAGGAGTGGGGGTGCAGTGGTATATTTCCTCAGAATATGAGTTGTGTAGGCCACTTCTTTGTTTAGGGTGTGTGACTCATAACCAAAGGGCCCAAGAGGGGTTTAGCACATACCTTGTAATGGTGTTGTTACTAGGGTTTCCCCTTAATCCTATCTTGGGTGTGTTTGCTAAAATATTTCCAAGACATCTTCCCAGGTCCTTGTCACCTCAATTTGACCTCAGTTTGGAGTGTCCCTGTCCACTACACCCCTTGAAGTGTCCAGTATTGCCAATTATGAGGTATTATAGGGTGGAGTATTAGGGCATGGTAACACCGAGTGAAACTTACATTTTGCACTCACTGCCTTAATTGCTATTTTTAGAAGGCTATGGGAAGACTTAACATGGTCAAAGTTAGGACATGTCAGAATGAGAGTTGTGGATTTCATTTCCTAAGTTTAGTTCCTACCATAACATATCCTAAGTTTACTTCCCATAATTTAAACACTGCAATCAAATGATATGAGTAAAGATGAAGAGGCATAGGGCTCCCTTCATGGGACAAGAATATTGACTGATGTGGATTATTTCTTTAAAAAAAAAACCAATAAAATTTATTTTTAAAATACAGAATACTCATCAATCAACATTTCCCAAGTCTCAATCAGTCAATTTAATACAATTGTACTTCACTAAAAATTCATATCAAGTACACAGGGGTAAAATGCACCAAAAAATTTTTCCAACAAATCAGGCATATACACCAAGACATAGGTAGCTTTAAGGGAGGAGGGAAATGAAATGCAAAAATGTACAATTTGAGAATGTCAAAGTTTGTAGTTTCTGCATGTCATTTCCTTCACTCCGCTGATTACATTCCCTCTTACTAACCCACCCACAGTAAAATGTGTATAATAATCTGCCAGCTGAGACAACATTCCATGCATTTGCTGAAGTTGTCTACAGTTCGCAAGAGCTCAAGATAGTTTTGAAAGTGCCACAAGACATATTATTATTATTTTTGCTGTGACGGGCTAATACAGTTCCGCCTTCTAGAAAAAGAAAACACAGGTAGATGTCACTGGAGAAACCTCTGTAATTGGCAAGGACACTTAATAATATCCATTGCTGTTCAACCTCCTCATCTTATGAACTTCGTTATACAAACTCTACCCATCAATAAAAACTTGCATGTTTCCCTTTCTCTACAGAAAACTTAATATGGTAGAGGGAAGAAAGTTTTCTGAGGGCTTGTCTACAGGGGCAATATGCCCCATCTTGCCCCTGTCTTAGAGCCCTGCAGTCCTGACAATGCAGGGCTTTTGCCCTGTCCTGCTCCCAGGCAGTCCTCATGACCCCCAAGACAAATACAGGCTAAGACAGGGGGAAGTGGGGGTGGTGCCTGATAAACTATTATATTAAAATGCCTGCTTTAATCCATTCCCACTGGGAAGAAATGGATCGGGCCTTGCAAGACCACAGGAGCCCGTCCCAACAGCCGAGCCCATCACTGCAGTTGCCAGTCTACTTCCCTCTCTCTGAGGCAGGAGTCCTGCAGCATGTGACCAAGGCTGGTCACATGCAGGGGGCCTTGGCTACATGTTGCAGGCCAGATGGTGCTCCATTCACTTCCTCTTTATGGACAGGGAGCCTTTGCCAGGAGAGGAAGGTAAGTGCCAGAGCGGTGGTGCAATTTTTTGCTGGCACAGAGATGGTTTATTTTATGCCAGCAAAAGAATGTTTTAAAATGGGTCATCTGATAATCTCCCAAGTTTAAAACAAATAAAAATGGTTTTTATTGGAAGATAAACACGGAAGCATTCACACATGCACTCATGCTCACAGGAATCAAACAAGCCTAACAAAGGGTTAAGGAAGAAAGGTTGTATAGAGGAATCGATTTGGGGAAGTATGGGCTATCATCTCCAGTCCTGAAGAGCAGAGGTTCATGTAGGGAAGAAGACTCAGATGTAAATCTGAGGGTCACACAGCAATCCAACAGAGTGATTGTGTCAGAAGAACTGTGCACACATGGCTATTGTTTGAGACTAATGATTATACCCAATTTTGTATCCTGAAGGGATGTTTGGTGTAAAACAATGCTTAGATAGGCTTCCCACAGTTAAACAAAGGAAGCCACAACCTCATCAATTGCCACTTATGGCTGAGATATTAAGAGTTGATGGGTTTATGACAACCTCCTTATTGTAGAATAGGAGACGTGTGAGGAAAGGCATTTCTGGGGATAATGGGGGTTCCAGTCACTGTTTGTTTGTGACAGATAACTCATTGCCAATGGGTTGGAGAGGGTATTAGCACATTCTACCTTGATGGCTTTGTTTACTAGGGGGCCCTGCATAATCCTATCTTGGGTGTGTCTGTTGGGAATTTTCCATAACACCTTCATTAGGCCGTGGTGACTTTCACCTGATGGCACTTTCAGTCTGTCCTAGTCTACCTAGACCTCATAAAGTGTCCACTATTGGCAAATTATGAAATATTAGAGGAAGGGGGGGTATAAGGCATGGTAACAGTCTAACGGAAACATTTGACTTATTGGCATAACAAGAACATTTAGCAATTCTACACCTAGCCACAGCTCAAACTTGCCAGTGTTGATGGATATGCAGTCTGACTCTGACCTCAGCTCTTAACATCACTGCTGAAAAATAATTCTTTTTTTTCCTTTTTTTTAGCACAATGGAATCTCCTCTGCCAAAGACAAATACTAAAACCAGAAAGTAGTTGGCAAAGCCTGTGAAAAATAAGCTTGCCCTGGGATCTCTTCAGCTTTTATGGTGAATTGAATAGCTAGAGCTGTGGGTTTAAGGATGTGTAGGAAACAAGAACAGAGAAAACAACAATCAAACAGAGAAGATAATGGACCACAAGAGGAAAAGTGACTATTAGTCCAGTGGTTCAAAGTCCAGAGAGAGAGAGAGAGAAACAGTGCCGAGAACTGAACTATTGTCTTCTTTTTGTGAGGTTGCCTTACACAATGGGAATTTTGAGTTTATGTTGCAACCAAATGTGTTCAAAGTCCCTGCATTCTGAATGAGGTATTCTGAATAAATGTACAATGAGGTGATGTACAATGTCCCTCTTCACAAGGGACAGTTTCTGTGAAAAATGGAGAAAATTTTGTTCTAATGGTAACAAAAAGACTGGCTCACAATCCAGCAACATCTGATTTAAAGCAGTCAACCTGAACTAAACCAAAATAAACTTTAATTCCAGTTACTTCTTAAATGTTAGCAAAACACAGACATTGTAGAAAACCTCTTTCCTCAGTATGTACTGCCTAAACCTGATTAAAGAGGGCTGTGTTGTTTTTATGTTAACATCATTCATCTGCAAATTTTAATTGTGAATAAACCATTATAATCTAACTTCCTAGCAAACATCTATTAGAAGATAGGATAATCCTGAATCATCATCCATCATCATCAGTTGTTTTTACTGTAATCTAAAAGACAATTCTAATTTTGTTTCAAAATACGACCAAGCTAGGGCAGATCAAAGGAAATTGTATAAGCTGGAATATTTTACAGGAGATAACATATGTGTAAGCAACATAGTTATAGTGCTACATAGTGAATCCCAGCCTGACTCCCTCACCCCTCAACCCCACTTACTGAGAAGTAAGTGCTGTGATTGACAGGGGTCTGTTTCCCTGTTTGTCGGGAAGTAGGCGACTGTTGTTTGCACACCTTCTTGTGAGTGATCTCCGGTGCAAGAGGCAGAAGTAGGACCCCAGTCACAATCCCCCACTTGTGCCGGAGATTGATTGTGCAAGGGAGTGGGGTGGGACCATTAACCAGCTACTTCCTGCTTGACAGGGGAACAGACTCTCTGCAACAGCTGTTGCCAGGTAAGTAGGGACTGAGGACTTTCACAGTCCCTATGTAGCCACTAAATTATGTAACCCCTAAACAATGTAATAATAATAACAACAACAACAATAATAATAATATAATTTATTTATACCCCACCCCTCTGTTAAACAATCGGGGCGGCTTACAAAAATTAGGGATTGTGAACACATAACCAGCATGAGTGTGTAACTCTAGGTTACATATTCTTAACTGCCATAGAGGATTCTGGCCATTTATCTTGGGGCTCAGTTAAACGGTATAAAAAAACTGTGAAGAATTCGCTAAGAGTTCTAATTGTTTACATGTTTTGCGACTCTAAATCACCTCTTTCAGAAGGAGGGGTGGGAAAAAAAACCATCTGTAGTGTATTTTAGGACTTTGTATTTTTTCCCGTCTTTTTTAAAAAGAACCGAAAATTATCACTAAACCGATGATGTGAACTACTGTTGCGTTTTTAGATCGATTCCTAAAAAGTTCCGGAACCGCATCCGAAGGGGTGGGATCTGGGAGTGGTTTCATATTCACAGCAGAGCAGAGCTGTGTGTGTGTGCGTCTTTCCTCCCTCACTCCTTGGTCTCTTCGAGCTTGGCTGCAGCCAGCTGAAGAATTCCAAGGTTGCCTTTCAGTCTCTGTGTGAATGTTCTTCGTCTCCCCTCCCCCCCTCCTCCCTCTCTCTCCCTGTATGCTCCACCAGCTGATCTATCGACAGATTGTTGTTTGTGTGTGCATGTTTGTGCACGCTCGCAGTGCTGGCATGAGAGAGGGAGAAAAAACAGTCTACTGACATAGGAGAAATGCACAGCAAAGAGAATTCTTTTCCTTCCATCCTTTGTCATTAATCCTTCCCACTTCCTGGTCTCCCTGCTTTTTAGTTGCTTTCTGGTTTTCTCGCTGAGATCAAGCTGTGAAAGGTGATACTGTTGCTTTGTATACAAATCCCTTCTGAGGAATGCCTGCAATTAAAGCCCTTTCAGAGGAACTATTCCCCCCAACAAGCCCCTCCTGCTTCAACTGTGTGTGTTTTCAGTGAGTGGCTTTAAGAGGCAGGTAGGCACGCCCCCTGCACCTTTGCCATCTGAACTGAGAAGCGAAAAAATAAACAACACAACTGAATCCCCTATAAATCATATGAACTATCCATCACTGCTGCGAAAAAGCGCTAAACCGCAAATTGCCGCATTAAAAACTGTCGTTTAACTGACCCCTTGGTTTCTATTTGGTAGATTTTGTATCACAAAAAAACTAGTGAGGTACAGTAGGTTAGGATAAGCAACTACAGTTGGCCCAAGGCCACCCAGCAAGATTTATGGCTTAATGAAGATTTGAACTTCATTCTTTGCTGTCCTACTTGACACTCCCTAACCACTATACCACACCACCTCTCTATATTATATGCCCATTATCCCTGATCCAGAAGAAGACTTGAGCATAGATTGCCAATTGTGGGATCAAGGTGTGAACTTGTCACTGTGAGCATCACATGTTTCTGCAGCTATTTTTGGCAGATGGATGTCTTTCCCTTGTACGTTCTGACTATGGGAGACCCTACTTATGAATATAAGGCTGCCCGATTATGGCCAGCATGTTCAAGGTCATAGAAAAGATATAAGAGAAGGCAGAAGTGGGTTTTTATTTAAAAAATAGTATAATTATGTTACCTTTTTATTCTGCAGAGGATCAACCTGTTACAGTAAAAAACAAGCATTGTCAAAAGTATATCATAAATCATTTTTAAAATATGTACTAGATACCAAGCAATCCTACAACACTGGTAGCCCTGTTACCACTTAAAAGTGTGAAGCCTCAACCAAAGCTACAAAAATTCCATCATTATGCATCTCCCAAGAGGACAGAATATTCTCTAAATGCATCTTAAAACAAACATAAGTAAATAAAATCTAAGGATTTATTTATATCATTATACAATCTTCAAGGGTGGAAAATTGACTTGCTAAGCACGTCTGACATAATAACTTTATTCTGGTATACTACTTAGATTGAGACTAAAGACATGCTAGGATAAGCTATAAAGGAGGATTTCTGTGTATTCAATATAAACATCATATTTTCTTGTCAAGGAAAAAAAAGATTCTGTTCTCTTCCCACTGCGGCCTCCTACTTTCCAAATACAATACCCAGAATCTATATCAATTAAGGGAATTATATAATTCCATTCTGAGCACTGGCAGACCAAGTAATATGGGAAATGGTCTACAAGGCCCATCAACTTTGATTGCAATATCACATTGTAGCTTTCCCCCTCACTTGCTAATTAGGTTCATTCATATAGTCACCTTTCATCCATGCAGGCAGAAATAGGGGGGAAGATATATTTTGAACCCTTCCAAATGCTTGGAGGTGGATTCATGTAAACAAACACTGCTGATCAGCAGTCCAGGGTATAGCTAATTTCGTTAATGGCCTGTTCTTCCTAGAGACAGAGCAGGAAAAAGTGCTGAATGTGGGCTTTCATAATTATCTACAATGTTAAACCTTTCAACCTATAATTAAAGATTTTGATTCTCTCCACTGTTTTATCCTGTGCAAGTGAATGTTCCCCTTTGCCTATATTTTGGTTGTAATAAACATGCTACCTGAGTAAGGAACTCTACAGAATATACAGGGAATAAAGAGTATGACTCTTTTTACATGCCGTCCAGACCTAGCAAGCTGAGAACAAAGGTGTGGTACTAATGAGCCAGTGCTCAGGTTCTTTGTCAGGCCCAAATCTTAAGGGACAAGGAGCAGAAGATATGGGGCTCATCTACATGGGCCAATGGATCAGGCTCGTTTCTCCCCCATTACCTGGATGAAATAGGCTGAAGTCCAGACGGGCACGCTGGCCCATCCCTGCAGACACCGCCATGGCCACCTGCATTCCACTCCCTAGATCCAGGCAGGAGGCCCACAGTATGTGAACAGCAACCCCCCTGCCTGTGACCAGCCTGGTCACATGCTCTGGGCCCCCTTTTTGCACCTGGAAGAGCAAGGCAGCCTACAGCTACAGCAATGGGTAGTATGCGGTAATGGGCTCCTGTGGTCATGCAGGGCCCAATCCATTTTTCCCTAGCTGGAACAGATTCAAACGGGTATATCCTTAAAACATCTTATCAGGCCTTACCCCATCTGCGCCCCGGGGCCATGAGGACTTCCCAGGGGCAAAATGGGACTAAAGCTCTGCATCGTCAGGGCTCCGAAACAGGGCAAGATAGAGTAAATTGCTTAGGTAGACAAGCCCATGGTTAGGGATAAGATACCAGACCAGGCAAAGGTCAGAAGTCAGAGACAGAAAATGAGGTGAAGACCAGACTGAATCAGAGTGGCAGGGCACTATGATGAGTAGCTTCTCTTTCTTAGAACAAGTCACCCACACTGAAAATCCAAGCCTTGGGATATTTTGAGATAGGGCTCTCAGGGTTCCTAATGGCTCCCTAGGTCACCAGATACCACAGTGACCTGGCTGCTTGCAAGTTCCATTCCACGATGAAGTAGAGTAGAAGGGCATTGATTTAATTGGGAGTACACAAAAAGAAATAATGATTTCATTAGAATTAGAGTTTACAGTGGCCCCTTGTTATCTGCTGAAATATTAACTTAAATATTCTGGAATATTTTCAAGCTATGAATGGTTGAATCTGTGGATACAGAATCCATGGATACTGAGGGCTAACTGTATTAGAATGACATATCATTATTACTTTGTGCTTTTATATTGTTCACTACCCTGAAAACTCTTGAGAGCTGACAGTGCAGAAAATGGAATAAAATTAAATAATGCGCCACTAGCCAGCTCATATCCTTGCGAGCTGTCCCTATGGCAAGACTGATCTCCCCTCCCCTCCACAGCCCATCCCATTCAGTAGTATTCTGGTGGGGGGGGGAGGAATAGAGAACTGAATTCGTTCACTTCTGCCAGCTGCACATCCCACAAGGAAACATATACCATGGTGCTGAATCAGACCAATCCATGGTCAATGGAAGATGTTTTAAAAGGAACATCAGAGGCAGCTTCCTTTGAATATCATGATCATAATTGCTCCAGCCCAAGATGGAGGTGATTTGTTCAATCTTTAGGGAAATCCCAGCCCATTCTTCCATCCATGCTGTCCACACACTCCTTTCTAAAACTTCCCATGTAGCTTCTTCCCCTCTCCTGCCCTGCATATCTTAAAGATTCAGTTATCAGTCCTGTTTGGTTAATATTGTTTACCATTCCACTAAATTGCTTTCAGAAGGGCAGCACTGATGTTAAAAGCAAATAATGAGATATCAAGATCCAGATCAGGACAGAAGAAATAATCATTTCTTTGCTTGAGACATGTTCAACCTACATAAATTCATCACCTTTGCTCTTTCTATTGCAAGAGGATTCTGGCTGTTTATTTTACTCTCTGTGCTTATCTGTTTTTGATGAGAAATCAAGCTTCAGGTTAATGTTTTCCAGCTTGCCTTATATATGAGGGCAGTACTGTTATACTATGAGGGGCAGAGGTAAAGCTATTTGAACCCTTGCTGTTTGTGTAAGATTGGTCCTGTAGTGCTCACTGGAACTTCAGAAAGACACAGAAAACCCACACCTTTGGAAATGTCCTTCTCCATTATGGTTCATAATTTGGGGGGAAATAATGAGTCTTAGAAATAATGAGAATTTAGAAAGGAGCAACACTTTTGTTTTTTTGCTTCTCAGAAATTTTGCTTCTGTTTGGCAGCTCCCACATACCACAAGGTGTTCTGTGTGCACTGGTGCATGATATGTGGTATGTATATTTTCTCCCTGCCACCATTAAAATATTATTGCAGGTTTATAGGGATGTAAAGATCTTTGCCTGTAAAAGAAGGACAAGGAGGGAGTTAATAGCGCCTCCCATGGAAGGGATTTCCACAGCCTGAGCAGCCACCGAGAAGGCAGTATAGTACTTAGAATACTGGAAATAAATATGCAGTCTTTACTCAAGTGAAGAGTGGATGGGGTAATCTGTGATTGCCGGCTATTGAAGGAAAGGCACTCTGTATACAATACTGTGCACACAATCAGAGGTAGACTGCATTGCATTATATATTCTACATCTCTACCCTCTCTATGGAACAGATTTCAGGACTACACCAGTGGTTCTCTCAACATAGTAGTAATCTAGACGGGAAACAGGATTTTCATAACAGTTGCTATGAATAAGAACTGCATTATTACAATTTTCTGTTTTCAATAAAATTAAGGGCTGGACTTCAGCACTGGACTTACATTTTCATAAGTGGACTTACATGTGCAGGAAACAGAATTGAGTAGTTTTACAATGTCCATATTCACCTAGGAGATGCTGTAACATAACATACAGTGATCTTATTTATTGCACAATGGTTGCTAGCGGAGTGACTGATATGCCATGGCCCTGATGTGTAATGGGCACCAATGTGCATTGGATGTGCACTCCTGATGCACATCTGGGCACCAGCTAGGAAGTGCCAGAGTGTAATAGGAGTGTCCAATGCACATCAGAAGTGTACAGTGAGCATAGGAAGTGCTCAGTGCACATCAGATGAGCACAATATTCATCAGGAGCACCCGATATACATCAGAAGCTCCAAATATTTATCAGAACATTCCCTCTGGTGCCTGGATGGGCATCTTTGCTATTCACTAACCATTTGCATTTCTACAACATAGCTACAGATTCGTAGCTACAGATTCATAGATCTTGACATTGGTTTTTGTATTCTCTCCTGCCAAAATTACATTTGCATATTGTTTTCATTCTTGAAACTTACTGTAAATAATAATATGTCTCTGGGTGATTCTTGAAACTTACTGTAAATAATAATATATCCATCTTGAAAAAAGTAGGCTTTTTCCAGGTTCTTTGACAGAGTTATCAGTGGGGAAAAGGAGTATAGTGTCTAGATCAAGGGAAGTAATAGTGCCACTCTATTCGGCTTTAGTCGGACCTCACCTGGAATACTGTGTCCAGTTCTGGGCACCACAGTTCAAGAAGGATATGGACAAGCTGGAGTGTGTCCAGAGGAGGATGACCAAAATGGTAAGAGGTCTGGAAGCCATGCCCTATGAGGAGCTACTTAGGGAGCTGGGTATGTTTAGCCTGGGGAAGAGAAGGCTAAGAGGAGACATGATAGCCATGTTTAAATATTTGAAGGGGTGTCATATGAGGATGGAACAAGCTTGTTTTCTGTGGCTCCAGAGACTAGGACACGGAGCAATGGACTCAAACTACAGGAAAAGAGATTCCATCTTAACATTAGGAAGAACTTCCTGACAGTAAGAGCTGTTCAGAAGTGGAATGCACTTTCTCTGAGTTTGGTGGAGTCAGCTTATTTGGAGGTTTTTAAGCAGAGGCTGGATGGCCATCTGTCGGGAATGCTTTGATCGTGTATTCCTGCATGGCAGAGGGTTGAACTGGATGGCCTTTGTGGTCTCTTCCACCTCTATGATTCTATGAAATGAGATATAAAATATTGAGTACTACCATCCTATGCCACTTAATGAGACTAATGAGGCTAAAAAAAATCACTAGTGTTCAAGCAAACCCGTAATTTAGTTTAAGCATATGAAAAGGTTGTTTAGCAATCATTAGCTTAAAAATAAAATAAATTACCTAAAACATTAAGAATGACACCTTAGTTCCAAGCTCTGGCAAAGATCTCTTTCAATCTATCCAATTATAGCACTTTGATTCCAGTTTGACTTTCATGACTGCAGCCTAAGGAATCACAGCATTGGTGAGACACCAGTGTTCCCTGGCAGAAAGTTCTTAATGCTTCATGAAACAACAAATCCCAGATTTAAGAGTGTGTGTAACATATACACAGCTGTAGCAGTTTGAAACTATTTTAACTGCCATGTCTCCATCTTGTGGAATGCTGAGATTTGTAATTTGTGAGGTACCTAAGTACTATTATTGTATTGCCAAGAATTCTAAGACAAGTCTAGTGTACTGCCCCCAAACTACAAATCCCAGAATTCCATAGGATGGAGACATGGCAGTTAAAGTAGTACTATAAAGTGCTATAATTGTGCAGTGTGAAAGGGAAGGGAAGAGAAAGAGTATCAGTCTGGATGGGGTCTATTGGGTTTCCAAATGTTGGAAAACATTGACTCCCCCCCCCCATCTTCTCTTCCCCATCCCATCATCCCTGCTCCAGTAGTCTTTCTCTTTGCTTCTGCTCATGTTTTCATCCATAACACCAGCTGCACTGTTTCCTACAGGAAGACTGACCTATGTACAATAGCATCTGGGGTACTGTAAAATACACTACTTTGGGTTACTTTTTGTAACTGCAATAAGTTCAAATGCTGCTATTGACTCACCAAGCTTGAGAGATGGATCATGTTGCTTCATTTTGACTTCAGTTGGTTGCCTATGTGTTTCTTACCACAGTTCAAATTACTGATGCCTTTACAATCCTAGCACTAGGATCCCCAAAGACGCTCCTTCCTTTATGCAACTCTCTCCATGCTTAGATTAACACCAGAAACATTATATTGGAGCAGAGTTGGAAAAGTTGTCTTTTTGGGGACTTTGGAACACAAAATCCACCCCGTCAGAATTCTGCTCTGAAATTCAGCAGATACCCATGGGAAAGAGAGTCTGTTCAGTCATGGTATCTGTACTGTAGCACATGTGCTACCTTTCCCCCTTTTTTTCATTTCTAAGCTTTCATAATTTGGGAAAAATCTGACCATGTTTAAATACCTGAAAGGATTTTGCCCCCTAAGCATGGAGGGAGTTGCATAAGGAAAGAGAGTCTTTGAAGATCCTATTGCTAGGATTGCAAAGGCACCAGTATTTCAACTTAGCCAATCTTCAATACCTGACAGGATGTCATATTGAAAAGTGAGCAAGCTTGTTTTCTGCTGCTCTAGAGATTAGGGACTTTATCAGATGCACTATGGCGTCATAGCGATGCCACATAAATGTGAAAAGACACATGTACCGCACAATGTCAGCCTTTCATGTTTAAGTCCCTGCCAAATCCTGTACTTTTTAATTGACGGCTGAAGCCATCATTTGATCCCCGGTGGTGCTTTAGTGCTGTCATTGCTGGCATGTGAAACCTTGTGCCATTGTACTCATGCCAATGCAGTGAGACTGTCTGGTCTGGCACAAACACTTCCGGGTGAGATTGTGACATGCAGGTAAGTGACACACTTTTTATGACCTTCCCTGGGTTACTTGGGACTTTTAAAGTGTGTTCCTTTGCTTTGTGTTACTTTTTCTTTGTTCTTTTTGTTTTTGTTTTAAGTTTCCCATTTGATGAAGTCTCACAAGAATCCACAGGATTTTGAACAAGTAAGTGGACAGAGCTCCGTTTACTTCCTCTTTCATTGCCGGGCAGCCTTTGCTGGGAAAGCAAAGTAAGTATGGGGGCGGGGCATTCTTTTGCTGGGATAAAAATAGATTTTTTTATGCCAGCAAAAGAACATTTTAAGGGGCTTGTCTGATAAAGTCCTAGGACACGAGCAATGGATTCAAACTACAGGATTCAATCTTTAGGAAAAGATATTTCACCTAGACATTAGGAAGAACTTCCTGATGGTATGAGCTGTTCAACAGTGGAATATACTGCTTCAGAGTTTGGTGGAGTCTCCTTCTTTGGATGTGTTTAAACAGAGGCTGGATGGACATCTGTCGAGAATACTTTGATTGTGTATTCCTGCAAGGCAGGGGGTTGACTGGATAGCCGTCATGGTCTCTTCCAACTTCTATGATTCTATGACTCTATGACTTTTGGGGAAGACTTCTTTGGAAGTGGATGATTATTGCTGACCCTTATTACTGTCCTTTTTCAGCTGCTTTGGTTTTCAAAAACTGTAACTAGTTTTAGGAGAAATCATATGCCTGCTTACTTGAGAATAAGCTTCATTACACTAAATGGTATCTATTTCTGAGTAAACATGGTAGAATTACATTGTACATTGTTTTGCTTTCTTTTTTCTGGTGATATGGGCTTCTTTTAAGTTTAATTTTGATTAACTGCCTTTGATTTTTCTTTTTAAAAGAACTGTGGGATAAAAATATTTTGAAAGTACAGAAATAAAAGTACATTAGTAACACTTTCTGTAAAACAATAGCAATTATATAAAATTGAAGATGTAATATAAATGTAGACTATACAGTCAAGAGACTGTTTAACTGCAAGGCCTAGCATTCTATATATCCTGTTACAGGATTCATAACCTAGAGTTATGGATCTGTAACTGATTCCTATTCAGTAGCCCTATGAAGTCATGATTGTGACACTATTGGTACAATCATAAATGATCCCCCAAACCCACCTTAACAGACAGCAGTTGCATCAACTGAAGCAGATATATTCAGCTGCTAATTGGGGCACAAGGATGATGGTGATTGCATCCATCTCCCATCAGTAAGTTAGGCCAAGACAGTCAAAAGTAGGCCTCTTTTTGCAATTCCTCATTGGTGGGAGGGAGCTGCAGATGTAAACTTCCTTGTACACAAGTTCTCATCTGACCTCCTTCCTACAATGTGGCTGCTAACTATTAAGGTGGATTTGCAGGGTTGGGCAAGGAGATGTTGCTTAATTATTACACATTCATAACTAAGTAGCCAATATAGGATATCAGCTATGATATTTAATTATCTTCGTTTTTTAAAACTTAAAAATCTTCCAACATAAGTTACTCATTTGACTTTTTTGGAACACCTGTTCACTCCTATACAACCTGTTTGCCTGTTTCAGTGAGTTGAAACATATAGCAATGATGGATACATTTGAGAACTAAACATACCAAACTTAAAGATTCATACAAAAAGAAATGTTTGGCTTTCTTAGAAAACCTCAGTTGAGCCTGAAAATTACTACCCAGATAATCTTGCGGCAGGGGGTGGGTGAGGGAAGAGTTTCCAAAGTATGGAGTTCCTGAAACAAGAAATTTAAAAAGTAAAAGTTAATTTCCAAAACCAGAAGCCTAATTTGTTCACACTGTGAGGTTCAAATGACAACTCGCTGATGCCTGGGAGGATGATAAAAAGGTTGCAAGAATGAGCCAGCAGATGGTGAGTAGATGTCCTCAGTTTTTTACTTTCCTTGACAGACTCTGATTCATTTCCCCATTGTATGCAAACTGTATTTTTACTAAGTGTACCCTGGAGCTTTGAACAAAATTATGAAATTGATCTAATAACCAACTACTGCAGCTCAGTTTCTTTCCTGTAGTGACCAACAAGAGCAATACTGATGGCTCCTTGGACAGAAGGTAAGCATAGAACTGATTGTCTCACATTAGACTGGGAATGGTTTTATCTCCTTTGGTCTATCTGTGTGCAAGAAAACCCACAAAGACTCAATGAAAGAAAAACACACACTAATTTTTGTAAAAAGCCTGAACTTTTCCATTTATTTTGATGGCACTGAACTAGTTCTAGTCATGGAACTTTACTTGAACTGAACTGTGAGTTGTTGGACTTTTTCGGACGGGGTTTTGCAACGCTAGCAGCCTCATCCCCGTTGTGAGACTGCTGCACTGCAGGGCGTCCCTTTCGGATGATGCTCTCCCCTGCCGATACTGTTGCGTAACTGCTGGGACACTGCAGCGTTATATTTGGCAGTTTTCTAATCATGAAAGTTGATTGTAATTAGAAAAGCGCCAAATATGGCACTGCAGTGTCCCAGCTGTTACGCAACAGTATTGGCACAGGATCGGCAGGGGAGAGCGTCATCCGAAAGGGACGCCCTGCAGTGCAGCAGCCTCGCAACAGGGATGAGGCTGCTAGCATTGCAAAACCCCATCCGAAAAAGTCCGTTGGAGAGTTCATTGACAGTCACTGACAACTCATATGCAAGTAACATATTCAATGACAAAAATTTGTGGGAAATTTCTTGTATTAGCTTGCCGTTGACATAATCTCTTACCATTGGCTTTTCTGGTTAAGGCTGCTGGAAGTTAGAGTCCAAGAAAATCTGGATGGCCAGTTTCCTATCCCTGACTTATACTGAAAACACCTTATCAATTTTTACTTGTCATTCATTTGACAATCTCTTTCCAATGTGTACACAAAGTTTTTTAGTAACCTGTACTGAATGTCAGCAATGAAAAACCAGTTACCAGAACAGAATCAGTTTAGAATGAGTCCTAGATGCACGGACAATACAGCTCTCAGATGACTCAACTATGTCCACATTCTTTTTGGAAATGAATAGAAGAACTCATAGTTCAGGTGATAATTATTGGGAATGCAAGAGGGGAAATAATCTCATTATTTCTCCAAACCATAAAGTACATTAAAAGCTACATAAGCAAATGAAGAGTTCTCCATTTTGCAAGAGCATTTTGAAGGACATTTTTAAATAGCAGTTGGCTGTCTGGACATTTTTAGCCATCCTCTGAATAATTGCAGAAGGAGGAAATACTGATGACTGCTAGCATAAAGTTTAAGGCATTTTTAAATGCTGAAAATGTATCAAACTTTTTGCTCAAGGCCAAGCTTAGTAAAGCCAGTGTGAATTAAACTTGAACATTTCCATTGACTTTGATAGCACTGAATTGGCTTCAGTCATGAGACTTTGCTTGAAGTGAACTGTGGTTTGAGTTGTTTGATAGCTCATTGATTTAAGGTTCCCCCCACACACACACTTTTCTCTTTTAAGATTGATTTGTTCATGCACTCTGGGGATATATAATTGCTTTCATTGTCAGGAGAAATGGGACCTCATACCAGTCATTCTGATACACAACATTGACTGTGACATCACAATATAGGAATGGTCTAGCTGTCCTCTGTTGTTGCTGGCATGGGAAAGTGTAGCATGTATTGTTGTCACTCCATCAGTGGGGCTGTTGCACACCTCTGTGAGGTTCCAGATGGCGGCCATATTGTCCTTGACTTTGGTACAGACTCTGCTAGCTATTTCCAGGGAATCATTTGGCACACTGCTAATGTTTTATACTGATTATATAGTATCTTGGCCAGATACCAACATTTTGCAGAGGTCTAAATGGCATAAAATTTTTCATATTTCCCAGAGCAAAAAGGGGGGGAAGCATCTACCACAGCATATGCTTGGTAATTTCACATCTTTGACTGCATATCAGTAGAATACTATGTGTAGAGCACTCTTGTGACATTGATGTCAAGGTTGAAATGTCAGAGATTATTTTCTGATGCTTTTTGCTTCTGCTGATCTGAGTTTTCTTCCCAACGACTTGCTAATTTCATAATGGAAAACCGTACAAGTTGTATTTCCAGGATTTCCTGCAAGTGATGCACTGAATACTTAATAGTCATTGACTTCTGGAGATGGCTGAAGGTTAGATATTGGATCTCTTTCTTTTCTTCAAATGAGCTGTTGCTTTCTGGCTGAAATGCTGGTCTCCATTTTGGTTGCATCTTCCTTTTGTATCACAGACAGCAATTTGCATTCTATGGGAAACGAATAAATAAAATCATTCCCAATAAAATAAAAGACTAAAAAATCCATGATAAAAATCCATACAGCTTAGCACTCCAAAGCCTTAATAACTTCTTCGTACTTTACTTGCCACCTTATTGTCTTCCTTAGGTGTCAGAAAGATTTATACTGGGGATGGAAATTGTGTGGCCCCAGCAGATATTTTTGGACTGCAGCTCCTACCTTTCCCCACTTTTGACTTTGTTGGTGAAGACTTCCGGGAGTTGCAGTCAAAGAACACCTGGAAGGCTGCAGATAGAAAAGTAAATATTTTAATCTGTCATCCTTGCAAGTGAGGGGCAAACAGTTTCTGCAGTTTTCTCCCAACTGCAGAGAAAACAAATGTTTTTGCTCAAATTCTCCCCAACATCTCAAAATTAGTCTGTACAAAAATGCACATGGGGGATGGTGACCAAAAAAACCCACAACCTCCACCCCCACTCCAGTATCCTGAACCAGACATATAGCCACAATGTCATGGCTATGATCTGTCTCCCAATCTGACCTCTGAAACCACCTTAAAATCCAGCCAGCCATATGGAAAAAACTAAAAGAATTAAACCTCTAATGCAACAAACAGAGGTTGAAAAAAGCAAACATTATTTTTATGCAATTTAAATGACAATATTTGAGAACAGAAGTACTAATGAAAGGAATTTAGAACTGGAAACAGGTTTTAAAGAAGTATCTGAGCAATCCTAGCCAAAACAGGAAGGAAGTAGGAGAAATATCTAGTGGAGAAAAAACAATTGTAACTGATCATAGAGTCGAAAGAGACCACAAGGGCCATCCAGTCCAACTCCCTGCCATGCAGGAACAAACAATCAAATCATCCCGACAGATGGCCATCCAGCCTCTTTTTAAAAACCTCCAAAGAAGGAGACTCTACCACACTCGGAGGAAGTGTATTGTGCTGCTGAACAGCTCTTACTGTCAGGAAATTCTTCCTGATGTTTAGATGGAATCACTTTTCCTTAGTTTGAGTCCATTGCTCTGTGTCCTTGCCTCTGGAACTTGTCTCCATCCTCAATATAACATCTCTTCAAATATTTAAAAATGGTTATCATGTCCCCTCTCAACCTTCTCTCCCCAAGCTAAACATGCCCAGCTCCCCAAGCCTCTCCTTGTAAGACATGGTTTCCAGACTTCCCACCATTTTGGTCACCCTCCTCTGGACACGTTCCAGCTTGTCCATATCCTTCTTGAATTGTGGTGCTGTATTCTGTTATAATTTAAGCATATATTAGAATAGTAGTGTAATTTTTCCTGTAAAGTTTCTTTTAAGAGAATAGAAATGTTACTTTAGGCACTGAAAGAAAATTCAAACTGCATGTATATATATATATATATATATATATATATATATAATTATGCAGTTTGAATATTCTTTCAGTGTTTAAAGTACAATTTTACTTTATATATATATGAGAATGATATACCAGAAGCAGGGCCCCTGTGGTTTCCTGTTACAACTTGTTGGCACGCCAAGGCTCATTGACAGCAGGGGATTGAATGCATCCTCCTTCAGCACCCTGCTCACCAGGTGCAGCTGGCTGGATATAAGGGTGATTTTCCTGAGGCATTTACAAGTGCAGCAATGGTACAATTGTAAACGTGAATAGGAAATGATTACAAAGTTGTAAGTTGTAAACCTAGGTTACAACATTGTGGACTTCTTCAAACAGGAGGAAAAAAACCAGAGGAAGTCGGGAGAAGAACGGGGCTGTCGCTCTTATAGAGCCCCTTTTCAGACAGCCCCATCCTCCTCAGTCCTCCTCCCGACCTTCCCCCGTGCTGCAGGCACCGCTTTTTATTGACTGAGGTTTTCCATCAATAAAAAGTGGTGCCTGCAGCACGGAGGAAGGTTGGGACGTGGTCGGGAGGAGGACAGAGGAGAACTGCATCATCTGAACCTGGCCTCTATAAGTGCAACAGCTCCATTCTTCTCCTGACCTCCTCGGGGGTTTTCCCCCCTATTTGAAAAAGTCCTTTAAGTGTCTAAGGGGCTTATCACAATCCAAATAAAAGCAGCAGTACAGAAGAAACGTTCTGTCTTCTGTGTTGCCTTAGTGCATGACATTGTCATTTTTCCAGTGTTCATTCATTCTGGTCCTGTGGGGGACCAAGGTAAAACCGTGTCTTTTTGTGAACAGGTTTTTCCAGTTAGCAAAAAGATGTGGTTTTACCTCAGTTCCCCACAGGACCAGAATGAAAGAATGGCAATATCTTGCAGTAAGGCAGCAAGGAAGACAGAACATTCCTGCTGCACTGCTGTTTTTCTTTGGAGTGCAGTAAGCCCCTTACAGAATGCCAGCCTTTGTTTCCAAATAGCCACAGGTTTTTGTCTGTGTGCACCAAAACAAAAACAAAAACAAAAACAAAAAACAATGTGGCTATTTTTCCCCCAAGATTGGCCTTTTTGCACAAAAAAATCCCATGGCCCAGTAGGTTTTTTTGTGCAAAAAAAAACCTATGGTCAGAATTCTGTATCACCCCCTGAGCTATGTAGCCACCTCAGTTACATCACTAAGTAGTGTATCCCAGCCTGAACCTCCCTGCAATCCTTACTGGGCAGCAACTGCAGTGACAACCTTTCCCTTGCCAATTGGGAAGCAGCTGACTGACATTTCCACCCCTCTTGCCAGTGATCTCTCCTGTGACAGTTACAAGCAGAGGCCCTGCTGCAATTCTCCCTCTCGCTTCAGAAATCACTTGCAGATGTGTGTTTGGAAACATCAGCCTGCTCTTCCAAATCAGCAGTGGCATGCAGTAGCTGATGCCTGGTAAGACTGGACAGGGAGACTTGGATGGTCCCTATGTATCCCCTATAACTAGTGAATACTAGTGAATACATAGAGATCATGAACACAACCCAGTTATGATTGTGTAATGCTAAATTACATATTTGTAACTGCCTTGGTGAATTTGGGAAACATTCATTAGTGACTCATTTTACCACTGTCTCCCACAGGATGAGAATGGGAGAACAGCTGAAACACACCGATGTAGTGCAATAAGAGCTTTATTTCCACTTCCCTTCCCTCGTGCAATATGCCCCTAAGTTATTTGTTGTTGTGTGCCTTCAAGTCACTTCCAACTTGGTGACTCTAAAGCAAACTTTTCCTAGGCCGTTCTTGGCAAGGTATATTCAGAGAAGACATGCCATTGTCTTCCTATAAATCTGAGAGAGTGTGGCTAGCCCTAGGTTACCTACTGGGTATCCATGGCCAAGGGAGGATACAAACTCTGATCTCCTGGAGTTCTAGTCTGTCACTCAAACTACTATGTATTGGCTCTCACTAGGTTGTTTACATACTTACATATTATCAGTCAAAATAGTTTTAAATGGTCAGATATCAAAAAGCATAATGAGGATCGTATGCTGGACATTGTAAGGTTAAAACAAATGCTTATAATTTTGCCAAGTTGTTCACTGAGATACAGACTCTAAAACTTTCCTTCTCCTGAAGGTATATTTGAGCTGAAGCCAATTAGGGACTTAGATAATTGACTGGTCCTATCATAAACGTTACCTCCAACATTTCATGTTTGAAAATAGGAAATAATCCTCCTATTAAGGATTTTTCTACAATTCACTATAGTCTACACTCTTTCTGTTGTGCACTGTATCCTGCCTTGACCTCTCCTGCCTCTTTTTTTTTTTTTTTAATTTAAAAGGCATGGTGTCTGCTTTTGGGGTTAAAGATGCTAGAAACTCAATCTGCAGTCTACTAAACACCAACATTCAAAATACATCTCTCCAGTGCCAAAAGTGGCAGGCACTTTACTTTACAGTGTCTTAGTATTCATGTGTGTCAATTTACATATGTGTGAACTACAGACAAGACAAGAGTGTACCCCCTACACACTCACAATATAATCCTAAACATAGTTATTCATGCTTTAAACCCCACTGTCCTCTAAGGGGCTTATTCTCAAACATATAGTACTGAAGTCTTGGGGATTTAAATCAACTTACTGGTACCATGTTCACCCATTTTCTGCTGGGCATAGATGCCTTTTTCTTGGTGGATACCTTCCCAAAAGGCAAATTCTATTATTTGTGCTATGATTAAAATTTTGCATGGAGTTTGCCAAGGGATCTTGTAGCACTGCTGAGACAAACTGAGAGAAACTAGTCTGTAGCATAAGTTTTTGTAGAATGAAGGGTGCATCCACACAGTAGAAATAATGCAGTTTGACACCACTTTAAATGCTATAGCTCCATCCTATGGGATCCAGGGATTTATATTTTACAAGGTCTTTAGCCTTCTCTGCCAAAGAGTGCTGGTACCGCACAAAAATACTCCCAGGATTCCATAGGAAGGAGCCATGGCAGTTAAAGTGGTATCAAACTGCATTATTTCTACTGTGTAGATGTTTCTTCACTAGATGCAGTTTGTTGTTTTTGTTGTTGAGGCTGAGACAGTTCATCTCATATTATACCATGGATACCCTCAGAGACTGTAACACAGAAGTCATGTAATCAATTCTGGTTGCTGACCCCTTGCTCTCTTATTAATTATTTGCTAATACAGCATGTGATTATATTAACCACATTTGCTATAGCATCATCCTGGGAATCTGTGTTTAGCATTTGTTCATTAAGAAAATCTAATGTCTCCAAAGAAGGAAATTCTGCATATATAAATTTGAGAGCTACTTAAAACAAACGTAACTGGGCTGTTCTCAAAACTATCAACATTACAGGAAGAAAATGTACAAAGATGTATATCACAGTACACAAATTGTTTACAAACAGTTTAAAGGCTAAAGTTCAGATTCTGCTTAAACTTTGTGCTGAGACCTTGGATAATGTAAAGAACAGCGACCTCTGTCCCAGCCATAGGGAACCTATGGATATTGTTGGGCAGCAACTCTCATCAGCTCCACAGTGAGCAGAACCATGCCTAGGGATGATGGGATGCAATCCAACAAGGTCTGGCAGATCACTCACCCCTCATCTCTGCTCTGCATGATGTACATACACATTCCTCAATGTATAGATCAACTTCCATGGCACCTAGTGCAATATAGTAATACTGTACTGTGTTCTTCCTCTGATAAAAGGTATTTATAACTACAACTTTAAAGAATATTGTAAATTATGTCTATTTAACAAGATATCTCAAAATATTTATGTAGCAACCACATTCCTTAAATATCCATCTTTTCCACTTTACAAGTTCTCAGGTTTTTGTTTCTTGGGCCAATTCTTACAGAATTTTACACATATACATCCTTTCCAAGGTTGATTCTTTGAAAGGAAGTACATATAGAAAATTTAAGCTATTTTTTTTTTAAAAAAGAAAGAAATCAATATGGACTTTTTCCAAGAAAGATGTATGAGCACTATTTGGCATAAAGGTAATATCCTGCTTTCAATTATGTCCTCAGACATCTGTGTTGCTATTCCATTTCCATCAGTAGTTTAAAAAGAAATGTCAAACAGTCCATAAACTGGAAGTGTGATGTTCAGTAACATACACACTCCAAGAAGCCACAGTTGTTTTGCTAACAAGCTACTGAATATGGTTCCAGATAATTTGCCCATATTGCTAGGACTCACTCTTGGGTGACCATAGGCAGGCCATATATATCCTGTAGAAGTGTGAAACAGATAACATTCTGGGTAATCATCATTACACTTTCTCCTACAATAGGAAAACAATTAACATGTCTATCATGTTACCAATAATGTAAATGTCCTTAGAGAATACCATTAGATTAATAGCTGCACTACCACTCCCAAAGGATATTGAGTAAAAACTATATAACCCAGTGGTTCTTAACCTGTGATCTATGGACCCCCAAGGGCCCATGATGTCCTCACAGGGGGTCCACAAAGGCTTGAAGGCTCCTTGGCCCACCTCCTGCCTGCAGTTAAGTGGCCACATGACAGGAGCCAAGGCATAAACTGGCAGGCTGGCTTGGCCTGCACATTGCCATTCAATCCACTACAGCCACAAACTTATTTTATTTATATGCCACCTTTCTTTTGTCCAGAATAGGACCCAATTGGGCTCACAGCACATAAAATACAATTCAAAATACAACAATTAAAATTGAAAACAATTAAAATCCTGATAATTTAAAATTATACATAAAACATATAAAAATTAAAAGAATAAAAACAATAAAAACACATCCCAATAAAAGCCTCTCTGCCCGCAGCTACAAATTAAAGGCCTGCTGGAATAAAAATGTCTTTGCCTGCCAGCGAAAGGAAATCAGGGAAGGGGCCCTACCTAGCCTCCTGTGGAAGGGAGATCCAGACGGTGGGAGCAGCCCCCAAGAAGGCTCTCTCTTGTGTCCACACCAAGAGAGCTTGTGATAATGGCAGGACTGAAACAGAGCCTTCCCCTGATGATCTTAAAATTCTGGCACATTCATATCAGGAGATACAGTCTTTCAAATAGTTTGGACCCAAGCCATATAGGGCTTTATAGGTCATGACTACCACTTTAAATTGTGCCTGGAAATGAACCAGTAGCCAGTGAAGCTGTTTTAACAAGGGAATTATCGGTATATGTTCCCTATAACTGGCCCCAGCTAGTATTCTAGCCACAGAATTCTGGACCCGCTGAAGTTTCTGAACTGTTTCCAAAGGCAGCCCCACATAGAGTGTGTTACAGTAGTCCAAACAGAATGTAATCAAGGCATGTGTCACCATGGCCAGATCCTGCATCTCAAGGAATGGGCATAGCTGGCACACTAGTTTTGGCTAAACAAATGCACTCCTGGCTACTACTGGACCTGGGCATCAAGGCTCAGAGTTGAGTCCAGGGAAACACACAAGCTACAAGCCTGAGATTTCAGGGGGAGTGTAACACCATCCAGCACAGGCAGGATCCCTATTCCTTGATCTGCCTTTTAGCTGACCAGGAGCACCTCAGTCTTGTATGGATTAAGTTTCAATTTATTTGCCCTCATCCAGTCCAGACAATAGACATTGGCTCAGTACAAAGACAGCTTCCTTGGAGTCAGATAGGAAAGAGAGACAGAGTTGGGTGTCATCAGCATATAGTGACACCACACCCCAAAACTCCAGAAGACCTCTCCTTGAGGTTTCATGTAGATGTTCAACATCATGGGAGGACAAAACCAAACCCTTAGGATATCAGGGGTTATGAGATTTGACCCTACAGTGCATGTGCAGAGTTCAGGCACAAGCACCAGCTGTAGCAAGGATTCAGAAGAGTAACAGCTTCTTGGTTACGCTTGGTTAGAAATCATGCCTTAAGGACTGGTCTAGACGAGGGAATAAAATGTGAATTGGGGCATGGAAACACCAATTTGCAGCAGCTGTCATTTGTCTCAATGTTTTTTCGGCAAAATCACTGGTGTGTGAAGCTCTCTGTGTTTCCTGTTCACACAGAGGCATGCCAGAGAATCAAGATGGCGACCGCGAGTGAGTTACTTGCAGTTTTGTACTCCCCAACAGCACCCACCAAACAATATTTAAAAAAAAAAAAAACCCTAACACCAATGTGCGGGAGAGCGATCGTCTTCTTAAATAATATTTAAAAACCGAGGGAAGAAAGAAAGCCTGTTTCATTGCCTCAGTGCATGCCCACTATGGCGACAATCCACCATGGCAGTACTGCAATCTGCTGTCTTTACCAAGCTCCGTCCCCTGCGCACATCCAACCAATCAGCTGTCCTCTTCAACAATGCGATGCAATGCAATTTAGTTGTCCTAACAGTCGAGGGTGCGCATTTCCATTAGGATCTTTAAAAAAAAAACTCGGCAAAAGTCCCGGAGGCTTCTGCTGCGGACATTCCCCAATGTTTGTTCCCCATCCCTCCGAAAAGGAAAGAATGCTGCAGGATTCCAATTGGACACACGGGATTCCGGGGATTCTAAGAGGGTTTTTTTCATGGTCTGGTCTACCCCTAAGAGTGTTCCCAGTCAAGCATAGGGTTGTGAAAGTGTCAGGTGAATGCACTTGCAGACCTCTTTTATATCATACCACTGAAAAAGCAGAGGTCTCTAACAGTAGCCAAGCACTTAAGGGCATTATAAGGTGATGCTTGTATGCATGTTCACCAGTACCAACTGAGTTTCCATGTTCTGCAGACAAATGCCCTGTATAGGACCCAAATGAATGTTAAAAATGATATTTAACTAATTAAGCTAAATACATGTGTTAAGTAATGTATTTTGACTGTACGATCTAAATTATTTCTAAATGTTGTTTGTAGTTTAACTTCATTTTAACTTTGGGTTTTTTTAAATATGTTTTAACTGTTTGTGCATCAATTTGTAAATCATATTGAACTCCTGTTTGGGGGGAAATGGCAAGGTATAAATAAAATGAACAACAGCAACAATACACACTGTCAAGAATAAGACTTCAATCTTACACATATTACTTGGAAGTCAGTCCTTGTGTACATAATGGGGCTTCATTTTGAATAGGATTACAAAACAAAATGTTGTAAACGTGCCTTGTGACTTCTCAGTCAGGCAATGTGTCCGCAAGTGTGGTGAAGTTTGAGCACTGTACTAGGGCTCTGGAGACCAAGGTTTGAATCCCCACTCAGCCATGGAAATCCACTGGGTGATTTTGTGCAAGTCACATTCTCTCAGCCTCAGAGGAAGCAAAGATAAAACCCCCTCTGAACAAAGCTTGACAAGAAAATCCCATGACAGGGTTGCCTTAGGGTTGGCGTAAGTCAGAAACGACCTGGAGGCACACAACAACATGACTGCCAAATTTAATGAGGGCAGTGTTACATAGATGAGGCACAAGCCAATCAGCTGTTTGGTTTACAATTAGAGGTTGCAGTTTCATTTGGTTGCAGTTTCAAATACCAAAGAAAAGTATTTATAGAATCAATGGTTCTCTTCAGATATTCTCAAAGAAATAGAGCAAATGAGCTATGATTATACTTAACCACTGATTAAAGTGACTGTTACAGACATGCGATAGAGTGGATTTCAATTGGAAATATATTTATTCTATCAGCAGCTGGATATATCAGACATATTTATAGAAACATTAATGAAAAACAAATTCATATTCAATCTAATTATGACATTAACAATATACAAGTAAGGAAAATCATTTGATGAAAAACCCTTTTTTCAAATGTTACGGTTAAAGACTGATTGAACAACAATTTTTCCTGGACTAAAACCACTATTCATTCAATACAAAAAAATGTTCTGCAATTCAAAGTGTTAAATGATGTATCTTGTCTTTTAGGCAATAACAACGAATTACATGATTGTTACATTTTTGCAATATGATATTAATGTTAAGATTTGTCCTGTTGCTGAAAAAAACCCAGATCTCCTAAATAAAGATTAAAACATGTAAAAGGATTTTTTTAACACATCCCATACATATCATTAGAGGTACCCAAACAGTGACAAAAGCTCAAGCATTGCACAGCTTCTAGGAAGCTAAAATGTCAACATCAAGACACAGTTGCTTCACATTATAGCATTTCATGTGATTAGATAAAAATCCCATTTTAATTTACAATAATGAAAAGAGATTTTGCTTGCATCAACACTGCACAGTTGGCAGTTCTTTCATTAGCTGATGTGTGATGCCAACCCCTTTCCTATAGTTAATACCAGACTCAAAAGCTTGATTTCCATCCAGATACAAATTGATCATTCCTCCCCATTCTGGAGAGGCTGGCGTTCCGGAGGAAGCTTGGGATATAACTTCTGCCAGCGCTCTGGAGGCCAGAGTATATGCGTAGCCCGGGCATGTAAAAGTCCAAGAGAGACCTGAAAAGATAATCAAGATACAGCCATTATAAAAATGTTAGAAGAAATGGCTTAGGGAGATGATGGCATATGGCATTTTATAAATGTGTGAACTAATGATACCCATTGAGAAAGAGCACTGTAGTTGCAGCTGGGAATGAAATCCCTCTTTAGAGGCAAATTCATTTCAGCCAGCTTCTCTTGTTTCCAGCCCCCATTCAAAAAGAAGGAGATGCTTCTAAAACAGGAGTGATGCTGGAGAATTGTGATGATGACAAAGAATGTGAAATAGAAATAAAACCCAAACCAAATAAAATTTTAACTGCTTGTCCCATATAAAAATTGACTACTTAAATAAAGAACAGTAAAGGAATACGACCTGTGACAGTTCCTTTAAAGACTTGTTGCAAGACAGAGGCCTGGGTGCATGACTGTTTGCATGCAGATCAGTTGTATCTACAGGCTCTCTTGTTTCTTTGCACTGAGGAAATTCTATGCATGCAAAGAAATAGAAGCACAGACCTGACTCTGTCAATAGGAGGACTGGGGAAAAGAAGGGTCCTCCAGATATTGAGTGCAACTCCAATCAGTGTAGCTGATGGTGAGGAATGCTGGGAGTTGCAGTTCACCTTCTGAAGAGGTGTACTTTTGCCCATTCCTGATAAGGATGTTCTTCTTGGTGGGTGTGTTATACACACATCTCAGACCTTCTGTGCTTGAAGAAATCTAAACTCTTCATTATAGGTAAATTAAAAGTTTTATTCAGGAGTTTCAGACTGGCTCACACTATTCATAGAATCATAGAATCACAGAGTTGGGAGGGACCACAAGGGCTACCTAATCCAACCCCCTGCCCTTCAGGAATACACAATCAAAGCATTCCTATCAAAGCATTCAGTAAGACAGATAGACAGAGATTGATTGACAGGATTCGTCCCCCAGGGTGCTTCACAGTAAAAGTTCATAAAAAGCAGAATGTAAGAAACAAAAAGAAAGATTGAAATCTGACATCACATTTTGTTACTTTACAAATCTATAACTACATTGCAGAAATGTAACGAAACCCAGTTTGTAATTGTTAAGGTGTGCTTTGGGCACTTTTGATGCACATTGGACACTTCTGATGTGTGTTGGGTGCTCTTGTTGTGCTCTGACACTTCTTAGCCAGTGACTCGATGCACATCAAGGAGCACCCTGATTCACCATGGTGCATGGGTCACTCTACCATTGCACAATGGATGTCCATATGTTGTAATGTCATGGAAGCCCCAATTCTTACATAGAGACAGCATTTCACATAAAGAGTCTTGAGTTTACTGATAGCCTATCTTTTTCCTCTTTCTCTGTCAATATGTGTATGGGAGCTAACAGAAGTGAGCCTGACCTCTGAGACATGGGTTGCCAATTACAGAGGTAGCTACTGAGTTGTGGGAAAAGATCATTAAAAAACAAAAAAACAAAAACCCAAACCCGAATACTAACTTCCTCAAAGTAAGCAAACAAAATCTGAGAAATGTCTCCTTGTTCATCACTTTCCTGTCACTTTTGCTTTTATCACTTACAAAAGTTAAAAAGTTAATTCTGCATCATTTTCTTGTGAAAGAACTATTATTGGCAAATCTTTCCTTCATTTTCCAGAGGGAAAGCATGAGTTACATTGCCTATTATGCCATAGTCAGAACTCATTTCAGTCAAATTAGGCTGGAGATGAAAGTATTTCATCCTTGTGAGCCCATCCTTTTATTGCATGTGCTTGTTAGATTATACTTCTGCTCTGGACAGATTTGCCTTTGGATATTCTAGCTAGCACCCTGTGCATTTGCTAAGAAACTTCCAAATGTAACAGAGCCTATATTTAGCTGCTAAATGACAGTATAAATATTGGCTCTAGCAATACTTATCTAGCTACCTGAGGTGTGACATTTCACAAATTGCTTTTATTTTTATAGATTCAAAGAAATCATGTGCATTGTGGCATCACCTGCCTCAATGGAGGCCAAATACTGCATGAATTAAGAGCCATGAAGGAGAACTGCTTTACACCCAAAATTTCAGGAGGAAAATCAAGCTCCGCCCAATCATCTGCTCTTTTCATCACAGACCTGTGTTACATAATAAACTGTACACTTCTCTTGTGCAAGGATTGTACACCTATTCCTAGAATTTTGAAATCAATGTTCACAGCCCTTTGGACGATGATCCACATATGGTTGCTATTACCAGATACCTAGATTTGGATATAAATCCTATTAGAAGAAAATTCATGGGGTTGTCATAAGTCAACAGGTGATTTGAAGCCCCCCCCCCCACACACAGACTGAGGAGATTTTCGGATGCCTCTTCCAGGCTCTTGCCACGCAAGCAGCCTCCAGAGCAGTAACGAGGCTGCCGTGCGGCAAGGGGTCCATTTTGGACAAGGCCGTTTCTCTCTTGGCGTCGTCCGTGAGTGTTTCGGCTAGCACTGGAGGCGGCTGCGCTGTTTTTCATTCATGGAAGTTGTCCGTGAGTAAAAAAAACAGCGCGGCCGCCTCCAATGCTAGCCGCAACACTCACGGACGACGCCAAGAGAGAAACGGTGTCGTCCAAAATGGACCCTTTGCCGCCCAGCAGCCTCGTTACTGCTCCAGAGGCTGCTTGCGTGGCAAGACGCTGAAAGAGGCATCTGAAAATCTCCTCAGTTAGAGTAGACTTAGGGAATCAATTCTTGGATGGTGAACAACCACATACTTACATTCCATTGGTTCACTTTGTCTGCTGTAGTTGGAATTAGCTATAGGGTTCTGCTTTTAATCATACCTTAAGCAGGGGTGGGCAAAGTGTAATCTAAGGATTTCATGTGATTGCCACCACCCCCTTTCAGACTCTCCAGGCTGTCCATTTCCTGGGGGAAAAGGGTATGAACTACCTCTTCTGAAGCTCTCCAGGGGTGGCAATTCACTTTTTAAATAGGGTGTGGGACCTGCCACACTGTTAAATATCAAAAATTACATTTCTTTTCAAAACTAGAACTTGACCTTCTCTCTTTTTTTTTCTTTTTGATGTTTTGGCACTTTCTGTCACTCTGTGTGACACTCATGGGGACAGAAATGTTGCCCCAGACTCCCAACATTTGCCTAGCTCCACCCTAGAGGATATTTGGCCCCTACTACTTTACCACATTTGAAGCTGTCTGTGTCTCCATAAATTCATGCATTATATTGGGGGAGGGGGGACAGCTGATAAAAACATTCTGACCCCAAAAGGTAAAACCCTTTAATTTAGAATATTGAGTGCCTTGTTTTAAAAGGTCTTAATTAACATTAGGTTCCTAGTATTTATATATCTGAGAATGTCTTCTGGTCTTTAATGTGTCTGAACTAAACTGAAGCCAGAGTGCAGACACTGCTCCTCAATTAAGAGGTCATGTGTTAAAGCTGAACCATTTCTATAAGCTCTTAGAACAGAGATGGCTGAAAGCTTTCTGTAATTTGGGGTGGGGGGCAACTGTCCAAACATCTGAAGATGATTTTCTAATAAAAAGCTTACAAATATCTGAAGACTATATATTTTTTTAAAAGAATGATTTATTTAGTTAGTTAGTTAGTTGGCTCCAAGGCTCTCCATACTTAATATCAGGCATTATACAGGCTTGGATATCTTCAGCCATTTTCCTTCAGTATTACAGAGGAATAAAAAGCAGGCTGCTCAGACTTTTATGCAAATAGACACCAACCACCCCCTTAGGAATATCTCTAGCTAATTCTTATGATTTAATTTCCCAGGAATCATGTCTATGCACCAATCTCTTTCTCCTCTATATAATCAAATCACTGGAGTTGAAGTGGCCTGTATCTAATTCAATATTTTGTAGCTTGATTAAACAGGTGTTGAATTACTTGAATATAATTTGGTTAGTTAACAATGCACACTATTGATAATACATCATTTACATTGCTGGATTTATACATTGTTCTTCATGAAAAGCTACCACCTAATTAACGTGCCTGGTTTGGATGTGGCTCTGTCCCTATTTCATATTGATTACACTCCAAACCTAAACATTTTTACTGATTTATGTTCTTAAAAAAACACACACAACCCAGATGATCTATGTTTTGTAAGGCTTAATGAGTGTGATTGTTGGTATGCTCTATGCCAGGTGAGACTCATGCGTGATAGAAGAAAGGTGATCCATTCTTAAATATATATCAGTTTAAGAGGAAATTGGCATATAGGTTGAATCTCCCTTTTCTGGAATTCTGAAATATTCCAAAATCCGTACCTTTTTTGAGCGCCAACCTGACAGTATTTTTTCATGTGTTTTCTGATGATGCAATGTACACAAACTCTGTTTCATGCACAAAATTATTAAACAGATTGTGTATAAAATTACCACCAGGCAACGTGTATAAGGTGTGAATGAAACATAAAGGAATTTTGTGTTTAGACTTGGGTCCTATCACCAAGATACCTCATTCTGTACAGTATAGACTTTTTCGGACAATGTAAAAACAACGCTAGCAGCATCGCCAGGTTGCGACGCTGCAGCACAAGAGGGCGTCAGTTTCATACGACGCTCCTTCCCAGCGGTACTGTTGCAGTACCACTGGGACATTTGTCCGTGATATTTTTGCTTTTACAGTCATATTTTACTCATGATCGTTGATCGCGAGTAAAATATGATGGTAGAAAGCAAAAATATCAGGGTCAAATGTCCCAGCGGTACTGCAACAGTACCGCTGGGAAGGAGCGTCGTACGAAACTGACGCCCTCTTGCGCTGCAGCGTCGCAACCTGGTGACGCTGCTAGTGTTATTTTTACATTGTTCGAAAAAGTCCTGAATACAAATACTTCAAAATCCTAATATTCCAAAATTCAAATACCTCTGGTCCCAAACATTTTGGATAAGGGAGGCTCAACCTGTATTAATAAACCCAAATTCAATATTAGTTCTCCTTTGACTATACCCATTGAAATAAGGGGGCCTTAAGTAAATTATAACTAGGAGGTTGCATTCATTTCAATAGATGTATGCAAAGTAGGCCCATCATTGCATGAAACCCTGAAATAAGTTATTTCCTGCTGTATGTAGGAAATGCCTTACTTTACAGAGAAGAGTTCCCTCTTTGAAGGGCCACTGGAGCAAAACTCTATTTGAAGTCCAGTTTAAAGAATAAGAACCGGAAAAGGAGCTTTGAAGCTGACCATTACCAACAGTTAGCAGCATGACAGTATACTTAAGAATCTGTCTTCCCCAAGCTAAGATACACTGTATTTCTATTTAAATCATTTTTTTCTGTAGAGATTGTATATGCATATGTATATTTTCAGCCAAAATTTTTATGAAAATCTGTGTCTTTTTTTGGTGGTGCATTTTTTTCTTGGGGGGATGCACATACGACAATCCTACTTGCTCTTCCCATCTGTTGCACCGTTGTGATACTGTTGTCCCTTCATATTCGCTGGGATTTGGTTCCAGGACACCCCATGGATACCAAAATCCATGAATACTCAAGTCCCATTATATGCAATGGCATAGCAAAATGACGTCCCTTATAGAAGATGGCAAAATCAATGATTTTGGGATTACTGTTTTTTGAAGAATATTTTCAACCATGAATACTTAACTCTGTGGATACCAAATCCGTGGATACGGAGGGACAACTCTCTATGCAAAAAGCCTACTTCCTATCTCCTGAACCTCTCTGGGGGCTCATTTACATGACTCAGGCTCCCTGCCAGCATATCCTTGCCATGGATCAGGCCTGCTGTTCCCCCATTACTGCCTCCAAATGGGACAGAGCCCAGATAGGCATGCTGGCGCTTCGCTGCAGCCACTGCTGCTGTCACAGTCTCCCTCACTGTCTCAGAAGGCAGGAAGCCAGCCTGAATCATGTGACCAAAGCCCCTTGCATGTAACTAGCCTTGGTCAAATGCTGTGGGACTCCTTCTACTTTCTGGAAGAATGAGGTAGAACAGCAGTTGCAGCAAGGGCCAGCTGCCAGGACAGGCTCCTGCAGTCTCACGGGGCTCTATCCATTTCCACCCAGCAGAAATGGATTAAAAGAGGTATTATTTTAACATGTTTTATTGGGCCCTATCTCACCTTCTCCCTGTTTCAGCCCCGTATCAACCC
Organism: Gambelia wislizenii; assembly: GCA_030847615.1. Taxonomy (NCBI): domain Eukaryota; kingdom Metazoa; phylum Chordata; class Lepidosauria; order Squamata; family Crotaphytidae; genus Gambelia; species Gambelia wislizenii. Next base: position 184,101,719 of record JAUMIR010000005.1, on the reverse strand, counting down.
CGTGAGTCATAAGAATGCCCTGAGTCATCAAGACTGCAAGGTTCTAAGATGGTTTGCCCATCTAGACAAGCTCTGAGCATTCCTCTTTCACTAGTTAGTACTTTTCTTCAGCTGTTTTCTAGGCTAGTTGTCTGGTTGGAAAGCAAGTTATTGTTCTGTTAAGACAATTTAGTTGTCTGGTTGGAAAGCAAGTTATTGTTCTGTTAAGAGGCTTGCTAGAGAGGTTAAAAACAATAAAAAGAGCTTTTTTGGTTATGTGGGCTAGACAATGCAACTGTTAAGTGGATTTGTAATTGGTTGACTGATTGAAGCCAAAGGGTAGTCACCAATGGCTCTTCATCCTGGAGAGAAGTGACCAGTGGGGTGCCACAGGGTTCTGTCCTGAGCCCAGTGCTATTCAACATCTTTATCAATGACTTGGATGAGAAAATAAAGGGTATGCTTATCAAGTTTGCAGATAACACCAAATTAGGAGGGGTAGCTAATACCCCAGAGGACAGGATACAAGTCCAAAAATGACCTCAACAGATTAGAAAGCTGGGCCAATACTAACAAAATGAATTTCAACAGGGAGAAATGTAGAATACTACACTTGGCAATGAAAATGAAATGCACAGATATAGGATAGGTGACACCTTGCTTTATGGCAGTACATGAGAAAGGGATCTAGGGGTCTTAGTGGACCACAAACTGAACATGAGTTGGCAGTGTGATGCAGCAGCTAAAAAAGCCAATGTGATTCTAGGCTGCATTAATAGGAATATAGTGTCTAGATAAAGGGAAGTAATAGTGCCACTCTATTCTGCCTTGGTCAGACCTCACCTAGAATACTGTGTCCAGTTCTGGGCACCACAATTCAAAAAGGATATTGACAAATTGGAGCATGTCCAGAGAAGGGCAACTAAAATGGTGAAAGGTCTGGAAACGATGCCTTATGAGGAGAGACTTAGGGAGCTGGGTATGTTTAGCCTGGAAAAAAGACAATTAAGAGGCGATATGATAGCCCTGTTTAAGTATTTGAACGGGTGTTACGTTGAGGATGGAGCAGGCTTGTTTTCTGCTGCTCCAGAGACTGGAACACGGAGCAATGGATGCAAGCTCCAGGAACAGAGATTCCACCTCAACATTAGGAAGGACTTCCTGATAGTAAGAGCTGTTCGGAAGTGGAATATACTTCCTCGGAGTGTGGTGGAGTCTCCTTCTTTGGAGGTTTTTAAACAGAGGCTGGATGGCCATCTGTTGGGAATGATTTATTGTTTATTCTTGCCTCACATCACAACAGTAGTTCCCAATGGGAAATACAGTCAAATGTAGGTGGTATACTACTGCAAAGTGTTTTTTTGGGTGGTGGGACTAAAATAATAGTGTGTAGCTGAACCATATGAACCTTTCAAATCTACTATAATGGCATATGTTACACTGGGTCAGCTAGAGAAGAATAATATTTTTTGCTATTATTACTATGGCTGGAAGCATCCTTTATGCCACCATGCTTCTCTCTTTATGTATCTTGCTAAAGTGTGTAGCTACATAAGCTGCATCAGAAAAGAAAGCAAGAACTAGGGACATCAACCAATACACAACTATCTTTTGAGCATCTCTTTGTTTGCCCTCTCCCCCACCCCCCATGGATTACATAGGATACACACACAAGTCAGAAACTACTGTAGTATGAGAAGGGTAATAGAACTGTCAAGCTAGAGCATTTGGTTTTGCTTTGTTTTTTAAGCCACCCTAGTAGTGGAAATTCAGCCCAAACATAAGAATTAGTGCAAAATTAAGAGCAATGGAAAACACTGTTGTAAAATGGAAACACTTAGCTAGTACTTTGGCTATAGCAGCAACAAAATGGATTGCAGATGAAAACCTGTAAGGTCAAATTAGATAATTTGTCTTTACGAAAGGCTATTACAAAGGACTGTGATGTTTCCATTGTAGGTGCAAAGCAATTTTATACAGAATTATCTGCCCATAGGTTTCTCTTTTGAAAAGAATCCATACTTTAAGTGATGATAAACATGCTTGCATTTTGGCGTTATGTGCTGAATGTTAAAGCTAAAAAGCAAGTATTCAAGTATAAAGTGATATTTCTTATGATATCGAATCTATACAAGTCATGCTATTCCTAGAAGTCAGGACCACACTTCTAACTGGGGACCAGGTACATATAAGCAGTTATTACAAAAAAAAAAAAAAAAAAAAAAAAGAGAGAGAGAGAGAGACAAATGAGTGTTGATAGGCAACCTGGTGTCCTCTAGATCCAGAACACTGGCACATGGTGTGGCTAAAACAGAATTCCTCAGCAGGTGCCTTGCAGATGTGCTGGACCACAACTACCATCAGTTGCAGCCTGCATAGTGGCAGCTATGGGTGTCATGTATTTGCATTCCCAGTCATAGTGTCCAGCAGTTTCAGAATTAAGCAGAAAATTTAATTGGCACAGTAATCCAGAAAGCATGTCTTCAAGGTTGTTGCTCAGAACTGAAACTTAGAAGATAGTATAATAAAAGCATATTGCAGTCTTTGAAATCTGGTGGGTTTCAGTACTATTGGTTACCTATCATCCCCAGACCTCTTCCTCCTGAGCAAGAGTCCAACCCATTTTTCTCAAGCCCAGCATGCAGCTGCAAGCTTATGTCTCCCTTCTCATTGGAACTTTTATTATTCCCTTCCACAATTGGCAAAGAACACTGGTTAACAAGCACAGAAAAATGAAAAACATAATTAACAGCAAAGTTACATGGAAACACTGAAATTAGCATGAACAGTTGACGTCCAGGTCCGATCCTGACAATGGGATGGAATTCCTATCAGGGTTGATAGGGATTATTGTCATCTAATATATCCGAGAGGCACCAGATTCTTTACATTTCCACAGGCATTTCCTTCTATGCATAGTAGTCTGGTTTCCATAACCACTTTTATTCTGGAAGACGGGAATATCTTCATCTGATTTAAGAATGTAGGGCCCATCCCACCCTTCCACCACCAAATCTTCTCCAGATTTAGCCAAAAAATTATTTTATATTATAACACACACACACACACGCAGAGAGAGAGAGATACAAATTAATAAATAAAATAATTAATCTATTCATTTTTGAGATTATATTCTGGGTCACAAATGTCTAAAAGCATCATGCCAACCTCTGGAAGACCTGGCAACTTCTTTGGCTTTAACAAACGAGTCCATTCCCATTACAACTGTATCATGTTACTTACTGTAAACAAGTGACAATTACATGTCCTTTTTTCTGGTCTGAAAGCCACACTGGTTAAACAGCTGTGCACACATGTAGGCTCCGCACAGGATTTTGCCAGTATTTTAAGTCGTCATTTCCAGTGAAATGGGAACTCTTCCCTGTCTGACTCTCTTTCTTTTTTTCTCCATCTACCAACACACACAATATGTTCTCATTTCACTTGTCCCATGAACATAGCAAGGAAACAATTTCAGAATCAAAAAAATTGTACATTTTTCAGGTTTTCCTAGGCAAAACCACACCAAATGTCACTGATATCCTCTAATGTACATGAAACACAAAAGGAGTTGGCTTGATTTTAAAATTTAAAGAAGGGGGTTCTTTATAATCTACAGCTTCATTTTCAGTGTCCCTTTTGCTTGATATGATAAGATTTGACAAGCTCAGACTGCAGCTTAACAACACTGAGAGATACATGTATTATTTTCCTTCATACCCCCCACACAGATAGGGGTATGCATCTGCCAAATGTCCTGAAGCTCAGGCCATGTTAGGACAACTAAGGAATACATAAGGAAGTTTTTCAAGGTTATATGTAACACACAGGTTACAGCACACAGCGCTGTATACAGTTACATTTCATTCCAAAAAAATGTTCCAAATGGGACATTTAGACGGGTTTAGTAATGGAGAAGGGTGCAAAATGATGACATTGCTCTCCAAATAATAATTCTTGCCCCCTGCGAAATTTTCCCTTAGCATTTCAGTAACTTAAAACTTCAGTCTAACATTTAGAAATGACTATTTATGGCACTGAAAGAGCAAATATTAGAGTTCTAGTTGGGAATGATTTTCAATGTCTTGTTTTCTTCAATGCTAGAAATTTGTGGATTGTAGGAAAATTTCATTTGGGAGCAGAATTATTCAAGAGCACATGCCCTCATCCCTTCCCCCATAAATAAACCATTTCATTTAGACAAGAATGAAATAAAAACATTAGAAAGGCCTTATTGAGTTAGACTAAGGATGGACATCTGCAGAGGCGACAGCTTTTTACCCTGTGACCCTTCAGTGGGCTGCTCCTGAATGTCTGGGCACAACAGAAGTGTACCAATCTATGGCCAAAAAGGAGATTTTGATGGTTCTGGCAAATGAAGAAAGGGCAACTGCCATATTGGCAAGTATTTTTGTTGGGGGGGGCGGGTTGGTTGGTTTTCAGGTAAACAACCGAAAATTGCACTGAACCTTTTAAAAAAAAAGATATGAGGGGCTCAGGTGGCTTAAGGCAAGGCTTCTTAAAATTTTTCTACTTGTGACCCCTTTTCGATGGAGAAATTTTTACGTGAGCCCAGGTATATAGGTATATAAAATAGCTATAGAGAAACTTTTTACTGTAGCTAATTTTTCTGCGATCCCCACATTCGGTTATGGGACCCCATATGGGGTCACGACCCACAGATTTAAGAAGTTTGGGTTTAAGGGATTGCTGGGAGGGCTCCAGTGGCTTCAAAAGATTCAGACATTCAATCAAGCTAAACAAACCACAGTTGGGTATTATAACCCAACATGATTTTCCATGTTTTTTCCATTCTTGTGGACCTTTTTTATTCCTCAGCATATTGAGTTAGATCCAATTCCTGGTCCATACTAATACATGCCCATTGAATCACTGGGATGTACCTAATCCCATATATTAAAAGAGTCTACTCTAGTTAGGACTAACAATTGGATTTAGTACATTTTTCTTCTTTACTGTTCCCTTTCCCTCTTATTTCATTAACATAATTCCAACTTTTTAGATAATGCCATTGAACTACATACATAATGCAAGCAAAGTTCATCTAGTTTAAAGAAATATTTCTACCTTCTGACCTTGAATTTTAAGGTCATAGACACTAGAATTTTTATGAACTTCAGTGTTGGTATCATCCGTATTCAGATTATTAGCACAGAAATTTCTCAGCTTTCAGCATTTGCAGGAGAGATGATTATCTCAGATATTTATTTCCTTTAAAAAGTAGAGCATTTCATTAGCATTAGAGGAGCATCTCCAATTACAGAACAAGCCTAAGGTTCATTCTATCAATTACAGAGTGTTGGTTTTGTGAGCAGATCCTTAATTTTGTGCTTGAAAGCTTACTGGCATCACTATTAGGAGTATGCAGATTATAGGCCAGAAAAGGTGTTACATAATGTACTTTTGCAGAGATTGTCAATTAGACACAATCACTGAATCAGTCTCCAGTTTCTGATTACGTTGGAAATCATGCATTAAGTATCACTGCTGATAAGTTACAATTTTACCCTGCTACCTAGGAGGCCAATTTCTTTATAGTTTGATGGAGAAATTAACAATTATCTTAGGTTTCAATTTCTTATATTTAAACTGACTTTCTTTTGATGAGGCACCAAGACACAGAACAGTGAAGTGACATCAGAATCCATCCAAGTTCAGTAAGTTACAATCAGCAATACTGCTATATTGCTGCTGCTTCCCCTTCCCATTATCATCCAAACTTTCCTGGCAGCAGTAATGAGTAAATCTGTAGTGGGTTTTCCAATAGGTTCTTAACCTGTGGTCTGGTGACTTCCAGGGGGCCCATGAAGGCTTAAAAGTTGCTTGACCCACCTCCTCTCTGCAGTGTAGTAGCCATGTGACAGGAGGCAAGGTAAAGGCAGGCTGGCTGGACCTGCACATTGCCATTCAATCTGCTCCAGACATGAACTTTCAGGAAGAAGAGGGGGGGGAGTCTTCCCTCCCTCTTCAGTGCCTCTGAGGGAAGGTTTAATGAATGGTGTTATTGTATTCTTACTATAATCAGATATTATTATTGTTGTTTTAAATCTTAAGTCTTGGGGGCCCACGGAAACAAAAGCTATTTAAAGGGGGGCCCTGGTAAAGAAAAGGTTAAGAGCCACTACATTAGGCCTTAAAAACCATTGAATCCTAGGACCAGGGACACCAAGACCATGGAGGCTACATTTGATACAGTTCCTGGATAGGGTTCCTAGGTATCAGGGCCTGACCCTGATTCTCTGGGCCTCAGGTTGAGGAAACAAAATCTTCAGAGCAACTACTTCAGACTCTCCAACTGATCTGCCTGACCACCTCGTCCACTCTCTCCTTCCCCTCTCAAAATCTCACAAACCATGCACGGCACCAGGGCTCAAGGGGTAGGAATTGTCAATATGTGGAAAAACTGAGCTGCCTCAGGAGTCTAAATTACACTACAGGACTGCTGCTTTGTGGTTCTTCTAGGCTTATTTTTAATATCCCCAATTCTGTTCTCACCTTCTTTTCCTCAATGGTTGAACCTACAATTTTTTTCTAGGTCTCAGGTGCATGTGTGCTGCATCATTGTTAGTGGTAAGAATACCTTTCCTATTCAACTCTGATTAGACTCTTGATTATGTTCACTTTTAACTTGTAATTTCACTTTTCTCTGTTTCTTACCTTCTTTCTCCCTGTTTCCCACCTCACTTCTGAGAACTAAATGTTTTCTCCTTCCCTTCCCTCGCCCTCCTTCTTCCCTTCTCCACATCTTCTAATTGTTCTTCTCTCTCCTTTCTTAGTTCATATTCCTCTCTTTAGTCTACTTTGTCCTTCTCCCAATTCTCCTAGTTATATTTGTCTCCCCCCTCTTTCTCTTTTTTCTTCTCTCACACCCTCTTTCTTCTTCTACCTCTCTTTTACTGATGGCATTCATCATTTCCCTTCTCCCTCCTTTCTGTCTCTCCAAATCTTCTTCCTCTGCACATCTCCCACCCCCGCAAAAAAAGATTCTAGGCATTTTAAATCTGTAACATTATTAGAAACAGCATCTAGCGATTATTAGTAGCATTATTACTGTGGGAATGAGTAAAAACTCCACTGATTGTAAAGAATACTTCTTTTCTTGGACTACCACTCCCATGTATTAAAATTAGTGCTTACAAAAGTGCTGAAAATAGAACTGGGAAAAGTTTGCTCTTTTTCAGTTCTCTGTCTCTCACACATCTACCCACACACAGCATTTAAGAAATATCCTATGAAAATAACTAATGGTAGACCAAGGTTAGTCAAAAAGAACAAAGCTTGGGATTGGGGGGGGCTACATCTCACAGAATCCCTCCTTCCACATAGCCATATAATTCTTCCAAGCTCTGAAAAAGAAATATTATAGATTTATCCTCCATGAAGTTGCCTAATCCCCTTCCAAAGTATCTAAGTGTGGGTTTATATTTTGTGATAGCAAAGTCCATCAGTAATGTATAGACACATTCCTTATGGACTTTGCTATCATAATTATAGACCTAGACTTAGATGTTAGGAAGGGGATTAGACAGCTTCATGAGGGATATCACACTGGGCAGGAATCATCCTACCTCCAGATGTTGTTGGACAGCACAGTCAGTGGTAAAGAATGTCTGCAGTTGCACTTCAGCAACATCTGGAGGGTTACTTGGTTGTAGTAGCCTAAACATAATCATTTAATTATAGTATGTATTATTGTTAGGATAGATAGTTTTATTTTCATATTAGTAAGAAAAGAAGAAAAACATTTTTTTTGCGTTATTGTTACGGCCTTTTGCAGTTGGGTGTATTTTTCAGTAGAATGGTCTTATTCTAATAAAAAAAATTCCTAATCACCCCCCCCCAATCCTAATCCCCAGATCCACAGAAAGGCAGAAGCCCAAACCACTGCCCACAGATGAAGTAAGAGGCTGCAGTCAAGACATCAGGAGGAGCACAGGTATGGAACACTCTGCCTAAATACTGTCTGGGATCTGGGCATTGGCTGAACATGCTGCCTGTAAAAGAAAGCTACAACCACCAGCTACCTTGCTGAGTACAACTTCAATCTTCCTCTTGACAGCTTGGCTTGCAAAAGTGTGTCTACCAGATTTATGACCCCTGGAATGTTTAATGGCTACCACATTTCCCTGGAATCCTGACTCTGATTTATGGCTTTCTTAACCCTGAACTGTTTGACATCAGATACCCCTGGCTTCCATGGGTTACTGACTTGGGAACTCTGAACCTTGTTTTAGGTTAAGAACGTGATATGAATATGTCCTATTTTGAGCACATGGATTGGTATATCCATCATCAAATAGGTGTACCAAAATCTTATAAATTAACAGAAAAAGAACTCTTAAAAACAGACACAGACACATATTACACTCCCCATCTTGCTGTAAGAACTTAGCAGTGACTGCTAATAATGAGATCAAAATGTGCCAGCACCAAAAGGTCCAGCACACTTGTTCCTCTGAGCTGACCTCTGTCATGATTCACTGAACTCCTTGTATTATTATGGGCAGTTCACTAAAAGATGTGCAATGGTTAATTAAGTTCTCCCTCTGTGTCTCTCTCTTCCTTTAAATGGGTTTTCATGCTACTAAGGCGAACTGCAAGCTTGGATACACACCTAGTAAGATGTGTTTGCCTCCACGTGTTTCTTCTACATCTGTCAGCAGGAAATACCAAGTACCCATATGGAGTTTTTTGTTTGTTTGTTTGTTTGTTTTACAGCATATCATTGTGTATCTCCTTCACTATGTGAATGAAGAATACTGGGGATTGTGGACAGGAAGTGTAATATTCTTACTTTTTGTTTTCTCTCAAAACTTAATTATGAAAAGAAGCAACAGAGGGAAAGAAAAATATGCAAGTGGCAAGACTGCATAAAACTGATAAACTAATGCATATTTTAATAAGCAGTGTTGACTTTTTTCTTCTTCATGGGCTTTTTAAATGGCACTTCAATTGTGTTATACCATTATAATTTCTTTATTGTGATTTTGGTTGTTACGTGCCTTCAAGTCAACTCTAATTTATGACAGTTCTATAGGGTTGTAGCTAAGGGGAGAAAGGGATGAAATGAAGACATTGTGCCCAAACAGGAATTCTCAAATAAGAATTCTGCCCTCTCCAGTTACATTTTCCTTCAGACCCCAGATTTCTAGCATTGCAGAGAGTGAGATGTTGAAAATCATTCACATCTAGAATGCTTATATTTTCTGTGTTCACATTCTCTTGCTAAGTTTGCTTCCCCATTTCCTTTGGATGCCTAAACTCCATTTCAACGTGTTCAACCTAAGTTTTAAGTTATTGCAATGCTAGAAATTGGGGGCTGGAGGAAAATTTCATGGGGCACAGAATTCTTATTATCCCCTCATTCCCCCCACCCCATAGCTCCACCTCTGTCATCCTATCATATGGTTTTCTTGGCAAGGTTTGTTCAGAGGTGGTTTGCTACAGCCTTCCCCTGAATATAGCCTACAGCACCTGGTGTTCCCCAGCAGTCTCCCTAACAAATACTAATCACACCTGATCCTGCTTAGCTTCTTAGATCAGACAGACTCAGAGTATTTAGGCCAATACTGCATTTGTTTGTGTGTTTGTTTTTACTATGGCTGTATTTTAGTTTTGTTATGATCTGCCACTTTTGAGAAAAAGGCAGGACACAATTCAAAATACACCTAAATAAAGAAATAAGAAGCTCTTGTTTCAGGGATGACTTATTCTCACATAAACCTTTATGTTCTTTTATGATTAATTGTTTCATTGTGCTTAACAAGCTCCTTAAAAGAGGCATAAACGTCAGTTTCTTATATCATTGATTTCAATGAAACATAATTGCAAAAAAAAAAAAAATCTGACAAAAAATTTGTACAAACCAGGAGACACCTCTAACCTCATGTCTAAAACCCCTATGGACTTCACCATTAGTTTTGTTGGCAATCTGTAGAAAGTCAGAGTTTCTGTGTTTCTTTTTAACACAGGCATTTGGGCAAAAGAAAGATGGTAGAACAGACTATAAAAATACTAAACTTTTTTTTTTAGGTCAGATGTGTTGTTGTTTTTTCAAAGCAAAATAATTCAGTTTCCTTGCAGCTAAAACCGTGGTTTTTAAAGCATCTACTACCTGCTCAAGTGGAAAAAGTTTCATGCTTATTGCACAGTTAGAATGTCTGTGATTGAAAAAAGAAATTGTAGGCACTTCTGGACATAAGTGAGATTCCTCATATGCCAGAAAATCAGGAGACTTTAGGAAGACAATCATGAGCTTTTTCTGGCTGATATTACCTTTGAAATATGTTGCAGTTCCTCCACAAACATAGCTGTAAAGTTATATTTCTCCATTCTCTCCAAAATTGAGAACTGCCAGAAAAAGAACATTTTCCTCCTATTTTTAAGCAGCTTTTAGCCATCTCTCATCCAAATCTTCTGCAAAATGGGAAGCTTATTCTCCTTGATCTGGAGATCTTAGGCTTGAAACTTGAAAGAAGTAGGACAAGTGATTGTCATTTTATAAAGAGAAGAATATTGAAGGTTAACAATAAGTTGAACATATTCAGGGGGAGCTGTGTGGGCCATGTAAAACAAAATTTAAAATCCACAAAAGACCAATAACTTTATTGGACAACCAAAATGCACAAAACACTTCATGCAAGCTTTCAAAGCTCCACTGGATGCTTCATCAGGTGAAAGATGATAAAAAAATACAGGAGAAGAAAAGAAAAGTGAAAAAGTGTTGGAGTCACAGGCCAACATTTTGTATAAGATGTTTCTGTTGTAGTCCAGCTGGAAACTAAGGACTGGGCCTTAACTCTGAGGTTTCTAACTCCAGCAAAGGTAAAACCTTTTCTTTAGGACTATAATTAGTTGAGTCTTACCTGAACAGCACCTAATTCCCACCCCCCAAAAATTTAACAGTAGAGAGACTTCTTGAGAAATCCAGGGCTTGTCTATACAAGGCAATAAAATGTGGATTGGTGCACAATAATGCCAATTTGCAGCAGCGTCCATTTGTTTCCACAGTTTTTTTTTTTTGCAAGATCCCAGATATGTGGAGCTATCGGTGTTTGATGTTCACACAGGCATGGCTGTGAATCACGATGGCAGGCATGAGTGAATTACTGTAGTATGTGGGAAATCATTATTGTAATGTAATACAATCTTGTGTATTCCATTCACATGCTAAGTTCAGTTAAGGCATTTACCTTGCATGCTTCAGTTCTCCCAACTCCCCCTTCTATTATCTCACTAGGCAATTTCAGCCAACTGGAGCAATGGGTCATTCGTTCACATTACCTAATTTAAATATTATGACTCTTTGTTTAAGTTCCCTTTTAAGTAAAGTCTCCATGCGGCTGAAGCCGTGCCATGATGTTGTTCTTGCCATGATGTTGTTTGTAGCCACTCCGCTCAAAGGCTGGGTAAGTCTCATTCTACCCTAAATCCTCTTAGTTAGTTAGGAACCTTTTAAAGTTTGTTTTAATATGTAGATTAAGATTGATATACCTTCAGTAAAATTTGATATGCAATTTTAAACTGACTTCTTTGTTTTTAATGAGTCTAATTGATTGGGTGATCAGATGACACATTTAAATGTTAATCGAGCTGTCTCTGCATTCGTAATGCATCACTCTGTCTTGAATTTGAAAGAAAAGGTTTTTACTTTTTAATTTTTTAAAAAAGTATTTTTAAAATAAAACATATTTTTATTTCTTTTTAAAAGGGCTAGATCCCTGGAATTTTTAATACATTTTTAATTTTAGACTCATACTTCCTACATTGAAGGGTTATGGGCCCAGTTTGAAGACTTAAAAGCTCAATTTGATTTTTTTTTTTTGCAAAAGTATTGTTTTTCTTTTTATCTGATCACCTCAGCTGCCCTTTCGTCTCTCTCAGCTCTGCTGGAGACAAAGGCTATAAAGCAATTATGGCGGAAGCAAATGCTCCTGTCCTGAATGCTATTCTCAGTCTACAAAAGCTTAATGGACCAAACTATAAAAATGGGCTTTCCTCCTAAGGGAGAAAAGTCAAGCTTTTGAAAAGCTCAAAGAGTACTTTAATTACGTCACTAATAAATTCAGAGATAAAATTGAAAATTTGAGGATGGATAATGGTTCAGAATTTGTCAATACCCAATTTTGTGAGTTCTTAAAGGAACATGGCATCAGAAACCAGACTACTGGGATTTATACTCCTCAACAAAATGGCTTATCGGAGAGGCTGAACCGAACCTTAAAGGAAGTGGCATTTGCAATGCTTTTAGAGGCTAACATGTCTAAAGCTGATTGGTCTGAGGCAATTCTCACAGCCACATACTTACACTATAGACTTCCAACCAGATCTAGAAATGTTACTCCATTTGAATTGTGGCATGGTGTGAAACCCAGACTGAACCACCTCAGGGTTTTTGGATCTAAAGCTTATACATACATTCCCAAACAGAAAAGAGACAAACTGGACTGTAGAAGTGAAGAGGGAATTTTTATTGGCTATGGCAAAGGTGCTTACAAAATCCTGAACCCTGATGGGCGCACAATGAAAATAACAAGTGCTGTTTATATTGATGAAAGACCTCAATTTAATTCTAATCCAAACAAAGAATTCTATTCAGATGTGTTTACAGTGGAAGAAGATCCTGATTCCCACCAGCAGCCACAGCGTGTGCAGCTCTTTCACCCTTCCTGCAAGTGCTTCACATCTAGAAGGGGCTCCCTCAGCCCAGGACTTACCAGAGGACAAAGGACCAGACGGCGCACCACAGGCAGAGCCAGGAACTCAAGTCCAGGTGAGACAGTCTGCGAGGGGTAACAGGGGAATGCCTCCTTTGAGATTCTCCTATCTAGCCACAGGGGAAAGCCTTCTGGAACCCTCTGACTGGCAGAAGAAGATCAAAGGACTGCCAAAGTCTGATTCTGAGAAATGGGTGAAAGTAGCAATGGAGGAAATGGAATCTTTATATAAAAATAAAACTTGGACTTTGACAGAATTGCCAAAAGGCAAGAAGGCAATTGGCTGCAGATGGGTCTTTATGACAAAGCAAAATGCAGAAGGGGAGATTGAAAGATATGAAGCCAGACTTGTAGCTAAAGGTTACAATCAGCAATTTGGAGAAGATTTTCATGAAACTTTCTCCACAGTAGTTACACACACAACTATTAGAACCTTATTGGCTGTTGCAGCTTCCAAGAAAATGCATGTACAACATCTAGATGTGAAAATAGCATTTCTTGTGGAGATCTAGTGTGTAAACTTGAGAAAAGCTTGTATGGATTAAAACAAGCAGCCAAGAAATGGCATGAAAAGTTAAATCAGTTCCTTATCGAAGAAGGATTTACTCCAGACACTGTTGACCAATGTGTTTACAAAAGATTCAGAAACAATAGATGGACTTACATTGCAAGTTATGTTGATGATTTGATTCTGTGCAGTCAAGACAAAGCAGATAGTCAAGAGATACTCCTGAATCTCCAGAAAGAAATAGATATTAAAAGTTTGGGAGACATCTCACACTATCTTGGAGTACAAATTGAAAGAAACCATGATGGAAGCTTCTTTCTTAATCAAAAGCAAAAGATTATAGATCTTTTGGACTGTCTTGGCTTAAAAGATGCAAAGGATGCTCTAACTCCAATGGAAGTAGGTTTCTTAAAGAACAATGAGGCATCTGGACCCTTGAGAGACAGTGAAAAGTACAGAACTGCAATTGGAAAACTTCTGTACATAGCTAATTTCACCAGACCTGATATTGCACATGCTGTTGGCATCTTATGTAGAATGGTTAATTCTCCTACTCTTCGAGATATTACTGCAGTGAAAAGAATTTCAAGATATCTAAAATCAACTGCTGACTTCAAACTGATCAGATGTGACCAGCCACAATTGATTGCCTATGCAGATGCGGATTGGGGCTCCGATCCGGCGGAGAGAAAGTCAACCAGTGGAAATATCACCTTTTACGGTGGTGGAGCAGTAAGTTGGACAAGTCAGAAGCAGAGTACAGTAGCAGATAGTTCCACAGGTGCCGAGTGCATCTCAGCGAAAACAGCCTGTGATGAAATCAAATGGCTGCAGAATTTGCTTCTAGATCTTGGGATAAAAGAACCCAAGCCAACCGTTCTGATGCAAGACAATCACCTGTATCAAAATTTCTCAGAGTGACAAGCCTCTGAAGAAGAACATAGACATTGCTTTCCACCAGGTGAGAGAGACGTGCCACAGTCAACTTGTTCAACTGGAGTACTGCAACTCAGAAGAAATGATAGCTGATATTTTAACTAAACTTCTTCCTAAGGACAGTTTCTTGAGACTACGAGAAGAAGTGAAGATTGTTCATGGAATACCCTATGACTGAGAAGGGGAAATGTAGTATGTGGGAAATCATTATTGTAATGTAATACAATCTTGTGTATTCCATTCACATGCTAAGTTCAGTTAAGACACTTATCCTGCATGCTTCAGTTCTCTCAACTCCCCCTTCTATTATCTCACTAGGCAATTTTAGCCAACTAGAGCAATGGGTCATTAATTCACATGACCTAATTTAAATATTATGACTCTTTGTTTAAGTTCCCTTTTAAGTAAAGTCTCCATGCAGCTGAAGCCTTGCCATGATGTTGTTCTTGCCATGATGTTGTTTGTTTTCAAGTCTCCATGTAGCCACTCCACTCAAAGGCTGGGTGAGTCTCATTCTACCCTAAATCCTCTTAGTTAGTTAGGAACCTTTTTTAAAAGTTTGTTTTAATATGTAGATTAAGATTGATATACCTTCAGTAAACTTTTGATATGCATTCTTAAACTGAATTCTTTGTTTTTAATGAGTCTAATTGATTGGGTGATCAGACCACATATTTAAATGTTAATTGAGCTGTTTCTGCATTCCTAATGCGTCACTTTCTCTTGAATTTGAAAGAAAAGGTTCTTACTTTTTAAAGAAGGTATTTTTATTTCTTTTTAAAAGGGCTAGATCCCTGGAATTTTTAATACATTTTTAATTTTAGACTCATACCTCCTAGAATTATCCACATTTTTATTATCCCCAAGTTGCTGCCACGAAACAGTATTTAAAGCCAGGGTGCAGAAGTGCAACCTTCCAATGAAACAAGCTTTTTTTTTTTTTTAAACCATTTCATTGCCTCAGCGCATGATCACTAACACAAACATTCAACATGATGGTTCTGGCCACTTCATTGTCGGCAAGCTCCGCCCCCCCACGCACGTTCAAGCAATCAGCAATCCACTTCCATTCTCACAGAAAATGTGCTACAATCTGAATCAGTTGTTAACAAACAAAAAAGTGCTTTTCCCTCACAGTTTTTTTTAAACTTTGGGGAAAGCCACAAAGGTTTTTCCCATGCAGTATATGGTGTTTTGGCCCCTACCTCCTTCTGAATACAGCGAATCACTGTGGGATCCCATTTAGACAAAAGATATTCTCTTCAAATTTTATGAGGAGTATTTTCACCATTTACACACCACCACTACCCCTGTGTTCTTTCCTGCGAAAGGGGCTTATGGCTTCACAGAAGACTATGGTCTTGTTTATATGAGGAAGGGGGGAAATATGAGCACGTTCAAAAAGGCAAGCATTCGCAATGATGCGACCTGTCTTCATGATCAAAAGAGCCCCCCTAACCTCCACATGACCCCTAGCCAAGATGACAGGCACGAGTGATTTACTCACAATTTTAAATCTGCCGCCACCCAATTATTTTTAAAGTTTCCAATAGTGCACCAAGCAACACTTTGTATTTATAAAAAAAGAAAGGAAAAAAGAGTATAAGATCATTGTTTGAGCCACTTACCGGACCCTCACTTAGCCAAAAATCCAACATGGCAGTCACATGTGCTCTTCCTCTTTGCTAGCCCTGCCCCCAACCTCATCTAGCCAATCAGATAACGCTCACTGTTCATATCTCTGAGAATGCAATCATCCAAACGATCACACAGTCGTATGTTGTACAGATTTAAAAATCCGTCCAAAGCCCTGTATGCGATACACACGGACTTTGTAGTTGATTTGACTGCTCCCCTTCTGAATTACATGTATTTGTCCACATGTCCATATGAACGGATTGCATTCCATTCATATACAATTCGTATTTTTTTTTACCGTATATACAAGCCCAGAGACCCCCTGGATTCCAAGAAAAGTTAGTTTACTGCTGCTAATGGCATTTATATTTTACTGTTCTTTTTCTCGGTCTCCACACAGCCAAGAAGGGAGTGGCCTCAGCCTGCATTTTTCTTTGCATCTATTTTTAAACATCTTTTATTAAAGTATTTGAAGTATTTTGTGCATTTTGGTTGGTCAATAAATTTTGTGGATTTTGGACTTTGTTTTAGTAAGCTGAACAGTAAGTTGAAAATCCTTATGCAGCCTCTGCTGTGGGCTGTATAATAATGCTATAAGTTACATATTGCCTTGGAAGTTGTGAAGGGTAGTGTAAAAAGCCCTCAAGACATGTGAAATGCCCAGTAGCAGCCCTCCCATGAGGCCTGGGGACACAATTGACCATTGGGAGGATAGAAGAAAAAACTTTCCCCTCCATTTTGTGGATAGTAGCACTCCCGACCAACTGTGGCACTGCTGATGCTTTTGGCCTACAATTCAGATCAGTCCAACCCAAGAGAGAACAGAGCTAATCATGAGAAACTATGAGAGGCACAGGCCATAAATCTCTGTACCACATATGTCAAAGAAAGCCTGTCAGGTCCCCCCCCTTACCTGAACTGCTACAAAAAACAGAAAATCTGTATATATCCTCCTCCTCTTCCTTGCTTATAAGAAGATTAAAAACTATAATAATAATAATAATAATAATAATACAAATTTAGTAAAGAATCCTTACCTTTGCAGAAAGTAAACACGGTGACTTGGAGTCCCAAGTATTGAACTTCCCATCATGCTACTGTTGAGTGTCTATGTTGAGACTTCTACTTATATTATTAGAATGATAATTATCTGCAGAAGAGCTACAAAAGCGCACCTTGTTCTCATATTTCATGGTAACATCAGAAACTACGGACCTTCCAGCAAATCCCAGAGGCTTATGACACTCCAAATAAAAGTGATAGTGCTGCCTTAGCACATGATGTTGTCATTCTTTTGTTCTCCCCTGTGAGGGACTGAAATAAATCCACATCTTTTTGCTAACCGGAAATGCCTGTTAGCCAAAAGACATGGTTTTACCTTGGTTCCCCACAGGACTGGAATGAATGCCACAACGTCATTGGTAAGGCAGCACGGATGACGGAACATTCCTGCTGCACTGCCATTTTTCTATGGAGTGTGGTAAGCCCTCTAGTCAAACTCTACACACTGAGAAGGAAAGAAGCTCGGCTATGGATTTTTCTATGTGCTCATTATTTAAAATATTTTGGTAGCACTTTTTGAGATGTTCTCCACAACCCAAGCTAGTTCACACAGTACAAGGTTTTTAAAAGCAAGTGATAAAATACAGTTAATTAAAACAATACAGAAAATTCAAAATAGCTACAATAGCAAAAGTTACAGTTATATAAGGGACTTTCTGATGTGCTTTCAAGGCAACCTCAATTTAGGGCAAACTTATTATAGGATTATCTTAGAAACAGTTAGGCTAAGAAATCTCAAAGATATAGTACCTGGTATTCCCTGGCAATCTCCCTTCCAAGTACTGACCAGGCCTGACCCTGCTTAGCTTCCAAGATCAGAGAAGAGCTGGTGCTTGCAGGCTATTTAGGCTGAAAGCAGCTGAGAACAAGCATGTTTTTAAAACCTGGGGCTGGGCATTCCAAATGAAGCCCTCTTCTGATGACTCTGAGGGAGGAGGGGCAAGATGGCAATGGACTAACAACTTCTGAATTGTCCTCCCACTAACATCTGGCATTACCACCTACATATACCTCAAAAATGCCATCCAAAGGCAAGAAAAGGAATCAGACAAGCCCCTGTAATAATAATGACAATCAGGAATCCTTCAAAGCAGAAAAACAGATGAGGATTGACTCACTCTTCCCAGCAGCAGAGACAATACAGCTCGTGAGTAACAGATCTATAACAACAGCTCCTTCTTCATTCCCTAAGCCATCACAGACACTTGAACTAAACAAAGCAAGCTCCTCAATTCCTCAAAGTGTAAATATAAATTATGGGCAAGTTGATAACAAAGTCAAACTCCCGGAGCTTGGCAGCATTCCCTACAATAACAGCGCTCAGCTCTTTTATGATTTCTGCAAACTGTCCATAGAGACATTGATTCTGATTTTGCAAAGATTAAGCGACATTACAAATAAGTTTTCCCAACAAGATTTTCAAAGGCAAAACCCATATGATACACAGGGGGTTAAAAATGTAGCAGATTTGGAGGAAATGTGTCCTGCGATGTCACAGGATGCAGTTAATCACTGTCGAGTGTTACAGAAAAATCAGCTCCTGCTGCAAATACAACACAACGGTCATATGTGGAACAGACAGAAGTCAGTTATGAGATATCTTTCCCAACTTTTAAACATGCACAGCAGAACAATTTATTTACTAGACTGCCACTTTTTACCCAGCTCAAGAGCTACTAAGTGAATTTTTCTGACCTTTAGCCAGGCAAATATTCCTAACAGGCTGTTACGGAAAAGAAATTTCCTCTGGAATGCACATTATATAGAAATTAACAGAGTTTTTAAGGATGAGATAGTCCGAGACCTCATCACAGGGAAAACAGCAACAATAACACAAAGAAGCAATAATTCTGCACACCAAGAGAGAGAACCTAAACACACCTCAAAGGAAGAAGCTCAGGCTATAAATCAAGAAGTAATTAAACTGAGAGAAAAACTCACAGAAATTTGGGAACACACTCCCACAATAGAGCTGATGAGAGATACCATCCTGAGTCAATCTAACAGCAATCCAGCCCCATTGAAATCAGCCCCCCCTCGCAGGAAACTGTCAGTGCATTTCTCTGATTTTTCTGATAATGAAAGCGAAAGTGATGACTCTCTACTTACAATCAAGGAAGCCCTGAAATCCCGAGTTGTAGCCAACACCCCTTCAAAAATGCAATATACTGCAGATACACCCCCATCTACAATTAAACCCCAGGGGACTCAAACATCCCTATGCAAACCTAGTTCAAGGGAAAAACAGTCTTCACTGCCACCTACCTCATCTCCTAAGCCAAAGAATGCCCCCTTCACTAAAGAGATGGGATCCTTGCTTGCTTGTGATCCTCATTTCGCTTCCCATGCTGCATTGGTTCTTCCAATCTCCCTTCCAGAACACGCAGGGCAGGAAGAACAGGAATGTGATTCACTACCTCTCCATCCACCGAGGAGGACACAGCCACAGTCAACCCAGTCATTTAACCAACTGCCATCAGATGAACTACCCATTCAGCCTGTGGCCTGCAATGCAACTGCCTGACTTCCAACAGACCAGCCCAAGGTTACCCTTATGACCTGGAACATCTCTGGGTGGCAGACGGCCCACAGAGATCCCTGTCCTAGTGACTTCCTCACCCAATATGACATTATACTGATCCAGGAAACATGGACTAATAAAGATCTGTTATTAAATGACTTTCACTCATTCTCAATTCCGGCAGAGCCAGGGAAAAAAGCATGGAAGAGCTAGAGGCATCCTGGGCATCCTGGTTTCCACCACCCTATGTGCCATAACAAGGCCTCTTTCCACTTTTAAATCATATGCCATGGCAGTGCTAATTCAATTTAACCATTGCACTTTGCTGATAATAAATGCCTACATGCTTCCATTGAAGAAGAAATCCCAAATCAGAGGCCTATGGGCTGAATTGGAATCATACACTGCTAATCTCATGTTGCAGAACCCAAATGCATTTGAATCTTGGGGGTGATTTGAATGCCAGACTGTGCCCCAACAATCATACCCTATATGCCCAGCACAAATGCCCTCCTCCTGATTTTGAAGATGATGGAACCCACCCCATCCAATGCTCAAAGGACAAGAAATCAAATTTTGCAGGATTTTGGCTGGATCAAACAGCATTCAGGCTGAACCTTCAAATCCTAAATGGTGCCCTGAAAAATGACTGCCCAGCTGAATTCACTTATCTCTCTGGGTCCAGAATGAGTGCCATTGATTACATAATCATTTCTAGGGACCTTCTTCCCTATGCCAAGGAAATAGAAGTTATGCCCAGATTTGAAAGTGATTATTTTCCAATTCGGCTACATCTTAGCGACTTCTCTCAGGAGACACACACCAGGGAGCGCTATCATCTCTCTGTGACACCATCAGGAAGGATTTATCGCCGAGCTAAATGGACCCCCCAACTAAACCAAACAATAAGTGAGGTATTGGCTTCAGACCAACTTCAGCATCTTAGGACTGCCCTGATATCAGCTGAGTCTCCTGATGAAATCTTGGAAAATTACAATACACTTACCCAAGCTCTACACCAATATCTAATCTGTCAAAATAGCGTACATCAGTGGAAACAACAACAGCACCACTCCAAACCATGGTTTGACAAGGAATGTGTTAATGCTAAAAAAAAAAAAAGCCCTCATTGATATTTATCAGGGTTACCTATCTAATAGCATTCCAGATGCTGCACCAATGCTGCTTCAGCAGAAAAGAGACTACAAAAAGCTGCTGATGAACAAGAAAAAAGAAGCCATGAAGAATGACTGGACACAACTTATCCAAGCAGTCAGATCCAACAACACAGCTCTATTCAGGCATATTACATCAAGTTCCCAGAGAAATGGGCCAGCTATAGTGGATTGTCACATCCCTCCAGGGATATGGGAGGATCACTTTCAAGCACTTTATAAGGACAACTACATTGAAAGTGGATGCACTAGCCAAAATATAGAAAACATCCAAGGGTGGCCACAAGTGACAGTGACAGAGATCAAGAACCTTGTAGCCCAGCTGAGAATGGGGAAGGCTCCAGGGGAAGACTTAATACCTGCAGAAGCCATTAAAAACAACCTTGAATTTTGGGCCTCTATCCTGGCCTTACTTTTCACCTGTATCGACAAATATGGTCGAGCACCCAAGGATTGGGGTCTTGCAATCATCGTCCCCATATATAAAAAAGGAAACATGGATGATCCTGTCAACTACAGACCAATTAGTCTCCTCAGTACAATCAGCAAACTCTATGCAAGACACTTAACAGTGGAAATTTCAGACCTGGTTGGAACAAGAAAACATACTTGCAGAAGAACAAGCTGGCTTTAGGGAAGGCTGCTCCACCATAGATCAGTGCCTTGTACTCCACCACCTTATTGAAAAATACTCCACCTGCAGCACGTTTCTCTCTATGCTGCCTTCATAGACTTTAAAGCAGCTTTTGACTCTATATCCCGAACCAAACTGTGGAAAAAACTACAGGCTTCTTTGATCGACCGACGTTTACTCCATCTAATACGTATGCTGCATGAAGTGACCTCATTAAAAGTAAGATGTAACCCCCAGGGACATCTCACCAATGACATTGTCACTGAGAAGGGTGTCAAGCAAGGCTGCATTCTAGCTCTGCTCCTGTTTAACTTCTACATCAATGATTTGGTGGATCACCTCAACAACACCAACTTCCACCCCCCAAAATTAGAGGGAAGGCATATCTCAACGCTTCTTTATGCTGATAATGCAGCAGTACTTTCAAGAACTCCCATTGGACTAAAAAGAGCCCTAAGAGCACTAACACAATATTGCAGAGTGGAACAGCTAAAACTCTCAACTATCAAAAAACTAAAACCATGGCATTCGCTAAAAGGCCTAAGAACTACAATTGGAATATAGATGGCCACAAGACTAAGCAGGTCTCTTGCTTCAAATACCTGGGGGTAATTTTTCAAGCCACTGGTAGTAGGAAAGCGCATGGGGAGTATGCAGCTTGCAACGCGCAGAGGAGTACAACAGCCATTCTCAAATTTCTTAAGACAAGAGGAGGCCACTATTTACCTGCAGCATTCAAACTCTTTGAAGCCAAACCAGTAGCACAACTGCTTTATGGATTCCAATTGGGACTCTTCCCCAACCCTGCTCCATTCGAACTTGTCCAATCCAAATTTTTAAGATCAGCTTTTCAAACTCCAAAATGTGTCTCTAATGCAGCTCTGAGACTGGAGTCAGGATTTATGAAAGTGGAGGCCAGAGTGTGGGTGACCATACTCAGCTACTGGCTCAGACTATCCCTCTTTCCCACTGGCCTTGCTCCATTAACCTTAAGTGATGATTTCCAATCCAGCTGGAAACAGACAGTGATGACTAAAATCTCAACGCTGGGCTTTTCTCCAGATCTTCTGCTTAGCCTGGGATATGATAGGGCAAAAGCTACTATCAAACAACGGGTAGCAGATATAGAGCGACAACTGGATCTAGCCAGTACTCCAACCTTCATTGCTAGTGACTCCAATAGATATCAGGCCTCTCCTTTGGCATACTTAGCAACACTTGGAATACCTAAACATCGAAGGGCCTTTACTCTTGCACGGTGTCGTGCCCTCCCTTCAGCTGTCCTTGAAGGCCGATACAAGAAGATCCCCTTCTCAGACAGACTGTGCCCCTGCAACTCGGGCCAAATAGAAACAACAGAGCATGTATTACTCCTGTGCTCATACTACAGGGACAGATGTCTCAGCCTAATTTCACCCCTGTTCACACCAAATATCAAGGGCACACTGGACAATTCTACATAAACCTGTTGCTTTCAGACACCAACCTAGGAACAACTTATAATGTTGCCAGATTCTGCGCAGCTGCGGTTAAAATGTGACAGACAATGTCCACAACAGTAGAATAGTATCAATCTAGTCTTGTTATACTGGAGCTAACATTTTAAATACTGCTTTTAGCTTGTTTTTATCCTGTGTTTTTACCTTATTCTGTATCCTCTTTTTACCTGTGCTGGTCTATGAGCGTAATAAAGATTCTATTCTATTCTATTCTATTCTGTTCTGATGACTCCTCTGCTCTGGAGTGTAGTTCAGACTTCAAGGGAGCTACTGAAAGTGCTGATCTATACCCACAAAATATGTCTTCATCTTCTATAGCTACTTGAACATTCAATTAAAAATTAGAGCTGATTCACTGCCTCACTGATATGGAAGATACTAGCAACCAGACAAGACACCACAGAAAAGACCTTCTCTATTGTTACCTGGCCTTTCACCCCTTATAACTTCATGAGGCTTAGGTAGACCAAGGCAAACCAAAATGGGTTAAAATGGAGGTCACCCAGGACTTAACAAAGATGTCTCTTGGAAATTCCCAACAAACACACTGAAGAAGGAATTAAGTGGAGCCCCTTAAGATTAGAGTAATCAAGGTGGAATGAAGGTGGAATCTTGGACACTCCTGGCAGTGAGTCATACTCCAAAAACAAACAGTGACCAGAACGCCCATTATCCTTGCGCTTCCCCGCAAATGTCTTTCCTCACACCTCTCCTCTTCCACAATAAGGAGCCTGCCATAAACCCATAGACCTTAATATCTCAGCCATTAGCAGCAATTAACGAAGCCAGAGTTTCCTTAGTTTAACTGTGGGAAACCCATCCAAGTATTGTTTTACACTCAAACACTCCTTCAGGATATGAAATTTGGTATACATGATAGTCCCAAACAATAGCCAGTGCACACAGTTCTTCATACAGCATTATCTGTCAGATTGCTGTGGCACCATCAGCTTCTCGCCTGACTCTTCTTTTCTGCCTCGAATCTCTGCTCTGCAGGACCAATATTTATACCCCAAACTTACCCAAATCTATTCCTCTATCCAAATCTTTCTGCCTTAACTTTTTGTTAGCCTTGTGTGGTCTCTTATGAATGTGTGTGTGAATGCTTCTGTGATTATTTTCCAATAAAAAACATTTTATTTTACTTTAAGTCTCATCAGTGGGTACTGGTATACACAGGTGCAAAGGTCCCGTAAGTTACCCAGCCTCTCGCAGCCATACCTTTGAGCTAATTAACATCCCCCAATTTAATATCGTAATTTTAGTGTAATGAGTGGATCCTTCATGGGTCCTTCACACATTCGGGTAACACTTTCATGCCCCCGATTTAATAGATGTCACCAGTTAGCATATGAACTGAACTTTTGGTGAAATGTAAGGCCTAGGAAGGTTCCTATGCAGTGGCTCCTACATCCTCTTTAGCAAACTTCAGATTAGTTATGTACATGCTAGAATTCTGGGCATTATCATGCTTCCCCTTGAAGAGTTCTCAACATATGAGGAACCAGCCTTACTCTGTAAAAAGAAGCTCCAGTACCCACTCAGTCAGACAGTCAAAGACTAGCCAGGCCTCTTTCCTGCCATGTTTGACCGCTTAGAGTCAGAGTAGCGTCATCCCCAGATCAGCCATAACTTCAGAGACAGAAGACCTGGTACAGGTTCTTCTTCATAGGTACACTGCTTGGTTGTAGTCCAGGACTCCTTAGGAGAGGAGAGTTACTAGGTAGATGGCCTGGACTCAACTCTGAGCATGGATGCCCAGCTTTCAGCAGTGGCCAGGAGTGCATTTGCACAGCTAAAACTAGTGTTCCAGTTGTACCTGTTCCTTGAGAGGTCGGATCTGACTATGGTGACCCATGCCTTGATTACTGATAATGATGACATATGCCTTGATTGTAACACAGTCTACGTGGGGCTGCCTTTGAAAACTGTTCAGAAAGTTCAGTGGGTCAAAAATGCTGCAGCCGGAATGCGGACTGAGGCCAGTTACAGGGAGCTTATACGGTAACTCCCTTGTTAAAACAGCTTCACTGGCTACCGGTTTGTTTCTGGGCACAATTCAAAATGCCGGTCCCTAAGGAGCCTTAATCTTTAGAAGCATTCTAGTTGTATTCACCTGTTACTCAAAAGCAACCATGCTTCTTCATCTGAGCTGCATGTTTGTCTGTTCCTGATGTTGTTGTTGTTGTGTGCCCTCAAGTTGTTTCCAATTTGTGGTGATGCTAAGGCAAGGCAATCTTTCTTGGCAAGATTTGTTCACAGGGGGTTTGCCATTGCTGTTAAGGAAAATGCAACATGGGACATACAGTGAAAGAAATAAAATATGTATGTGAAAGTCACAATGACTAAGCAAGAGCAATTATGGGGCTACACAGGTGAAACTGCTAATGTAATCTAGAAGGCCTGAGAGCCAAGGACAGAGGTACTGAATGCAGATTGGAAACACCTGAGAATCATTAAGTGTACAAGGTGAAATGTTGAAATACATGGGTTGGTCTTAGGCATGGATGGAACTATGTGGACCAATCAGAATGGAAGTACACACCCACTGGGTAGAAACTAATTAGTGGGTGGTGATAAACAATGGCTATAAAATTGCAATGTTTGCCAATGTATTTTTGTGGTGTTGAGTAGAGGTGGAGTAGTTTGGAGATATTGTGGAGTAATGTGTAGAGATTGTGGTTTGTTTACCATATAGTATATTTATATAGAAGAATAAAGTAGGTTTTATATAAAACTACTGAGTTGCCTGAGTGAATCCTGGAGACATTTTGGAGACACCTGGAGAAGAGTGAGAAGGCTTGGAGAGTTTGTCAGGATCTTCAGCCTATTCTCTGAAACTCTGCTGCTTTGGAGAAAAGCATTAACCACTGATCTAAGCTGGTTGGCTCTGCTGCATAACAAGGTGGTGAGTTTGAGCCAGAGGTGAAGAGCTACAACTCCCATCATCCCTGACAAGGGTTATGGGCCCAGTTACTAGAGCACCCAGCATCCACAGAAGCTAAAAGTTCCAGAGAGTGGAAGAAAGCTTTGTGGACGACAGATCAGAGCAAGCTGTTTGTGCTGCACTGATAAGCCTCGTGAGTAAATCATTTTGTGTTTTGCTTAAGCCCAGACGGGTTGGCTGTGCATACTCAGAAGGACTGTGTCAAATTGAGTCACTGCACAAATCAAGATGGAAATTCTAAAGTTTAGTAAACTAAATAGAAGCAACTACTCTACCTGGAAGATTTATGCCCAATCTCTACTAGTAAGGGAAGGTCTGTGGTCAACAGTTGAAACAGGGCTGGCAGCCGATGCTGATGAAGCCACTCAAGAGAGAGATAGTAAAGCAAAAGCCTGTCTTTATCTCATGCTTGAAGAAGACTTAATTAATGACGTCAGAGATAAAACGTCCGCCAAGGATGTGTGGGATACCTTGCAGAGATTACACACTCCTTCAACTGCTTTTGCAAAAATGCTATGGTCTAAAAGAATATACAGGCAAAAGATGGCTAAAGGGCAGTGTGTGATAGAACATTTAAAAATAATGCAAGATTTGTTTGTGCAAGCTGAACTGAGGGGAGTGCAAATTAGCAAAGAGCAGCAATGCTACATTTTAATAGAATCACTAGACTCTTCGTGGGACAATATAACGAACAGCCTGCAAAACCTGCCAGAAGCTGAGCTTAATAGAGACTTAATTGTGGCCAGAATACTGGAAGAGAACCAGAGAAGAATGTCTGAGCAGGGTGACTCAGCAAGCTTAAAGACTGTGCCAAAACAACAAACAACTCCAGACTGGCGAATGCAGGAGGAAGCAGCCTCTACAAGGGAGCAACGGAGGTGCTTTTATTGTAAGAAGATTGGTCATCTGCAGAGACATTGTAAACATTTTGCAGCTGAGAGACGCAAGCAAGCAGAGAGCAGATGGCAGCCGCGGCAGTATCAAAAACAGTCAAGACCTCCATTTTTGAGGGACAGTGGTAATAAAAAGGGGGTTGCAACCATGATTAAGGAAAAACAAAATGCAAATTCTAAATGGCTAGTTGATTCAGGAGCCACATCTTTGATGTGTAATGATATAAATTTAATAAGTAATAGAAAATCAGCTAATGTAAATGCTGTAGTTTTGGCTGACGGGAAAGAGCTAAGTACTGTAAATCAAATGGGTACTGTATACATTCCAGGGCTAAAAGAGAATTTTAATGATGTCTTACATGTAAAGGAGTTAGAAAATAATTTGTTATCAGTAAGCAGATTAACAGAAAGAGACTACACAGTCATCTTTGAAAAGAACATGTGTAAGATAAAACTGAATGGGGAATTGTGTGGCATAGGTTTGAAAAAGGACAAACTTTATTATTTGGAGGACAATATTGATAGCTACAGGGTTGAAGAAGCTAATAACATAGAAAATATTCCAATCCACAAAGACTGCATACATGAGCTTCACAGAAAATTTGGCCATGCGAGCTTCAAATGTTTAAAGAATTTAATCAGTATGTGTCCAGATTTAAAAGTTGCTGAATGCAAAAACCACTTAGATTGTACGGTATGTCAACAGGTAAAGGTCAGAGCTTTTCCAGTAGCTAAGAAAACAAAAAGAATTGCTCAAAGACCATTTCAGTATGTACATGCAGATGTCGCCCAAGCTAATTGCTTGTCCTTAGGGGGAAGCAAGTATTTCCTAGTAATTGTTGATAGGTATACAAGGTTTGCATTTGTGAGAATAATGAAAAACAAATCTGACGCTGGGCAAAGTTTAAAAGCATGGGTAAGAATGGTGGAAAGACAATTTGATAGCAGAGTAGGCACCATCATTACTGATAGAGGAGGAGAATTTTTAAATAATCAATTGTTTAACTGGTTTCAAAAGGTGGGAATAAGGCATGAAACTACAAACCCTGCTTGTCCTAGTGAGGATGGGTTAGCAGAGAAGAAAATACAAGATATAAAAAGAATTACTGCTTGTATGATGGCAGATGCAGGGGTGAAAGATAGTTTTTGGGCAGAAGCAACTTTGACTGCAATACATATCAGTAACAGATTGTATCATTCAGAAATTGAAGACATTCCCTACAGGGTATTGTATGGGAGAATGCCAAATTACAAGTACTTAAGGGTTTTTGGACAATTTGCTCATGTTTACACACCTGCTTGTTTCAGGAGGAAAGGAGAACACAAAAGCAAAAGGCTTAGGTTTTTGGGGTATTCTGGAAATAGCTACAAGTTTCATTTGGGAGGAAAACAAGTGCAGTATTCTAGGTCTGCAAATTTTGAGAGACATGCTGGTTGGGACAAACTGCATGCCAATAAAGAAGTGTTTTTGAGGTTAGGAAGTTCAAATGAGCCAGAAGCACAAACTGAACCAACCTCAGGAAACGGAGGGGTTTCAGTTAAGCAGGAAGCATCACCTAGCAGCAGTGGTAGTTCTTCTGATGATGAGATAGCATCTAGGCCTACTACTACTCGAATGACTGAAGACAAGAGATTTAGTCATAGAACTACAACTCCCAGTAGAGAAAGTGAGGATGAAAGAGACAGAACAGCAGATTTTATTCCCAGGCGTAGTCATAGAGTTAGAAAGCCTCCAGATAGGTTTGTTGTGACAAAGGCAAGAGCTTGTTTAGCAGTAGAAGAGCCTGAAAGTTTTGAAGAATTGGAAAGTTATCCTAGTGAAGAACAGGAAAGATGGTTTGATGCAATGGATAATGAGTTTGGTTGCCTGGTAAATAAAGATGTTTTTGAAATTGTTGACAGACCCAAAGACAAGAAAGTAATTGGTTGTAAATGGGTATACAAAAGGAAAGAAATGCCAGATGGAAGTATCAAATATAAAGCTAGGTTAGTGGCTAAGGGTTTTGCACAACAGCAGTATGAGAACTATGATAAGACATATTCTCCAACTGCAAAGCCAGAAAGTCTGAGAATGGTTTTAGC
The DNA here is from genome assembly GCA_030847615.1 of Gambelia wislizenii. Classification (NCBI taxonomy): domain Eukaryota; kingdom Metazoa; phylum Chordata; class Lepidosauria; order Squamata; family Crotaphytidae; genus Gambelia; species Gambelia wislizenii. Next base: position 184,073,108 of record JAUMIR010000005.1, on the reverse strand, counting down.
TGTAGCAGTAAAAAGGAATTTAGTTGTAGAACATTTTGATTTTGAGACAGCGTACTTGAATGCGGTTCTGGATGAAGAAATATTTATGGAACAGCCACAAGGTTTTGAAGAAAATGGTAGTCAGAGAGTATATAAATTAAAGAAAGCGTTGTATGGTTTAAAACAAAGTGCCAGAGCGTGGAATCTGTGCATCAATGATGAGCTAGTTAAGCTAGGTTACAAGAGGAGCATTGCAGATGCTTGTGTTTATACAAAAGGAGACATAGTATTAGTGATTTATGTAGATGATTTGTGCGTAGCAGCAAAGTCAAAACAGGAAATTGAGTCAGTAAAAAGAGAATTGTCTGAGAAGTTTGTTTTGAAGGACTTAGGTGTATTGAAGTCTTATTTAGGTATTTGCGTTGAATGGACAGAAGAAGGACATTGTTTGTTAAGTCAAAGAAATAAAATTGAAAGATTGATTGAAAAGTGTGGATTACAGAATGCAAAAATAGTAAGAGCTCCAATGACAACTGGTTTTGTGTCTGAGGAAACAACTAGAGCGTTTGAGGACAAGAATCTCTTCAGAAGTATAATAGGATCTTTACAATTCATATCTTGCCACACCAGACCAGACATTTCTTATGCTGTAAATGTATTGTCTAGAAGGGTTAATGATCCAAAAATTGAAGACTGGACAGCGGTAAAACATTTATTGAGATATTTGAAAGGAACCTTAGATAAGAAATTGATTATAAGAAGCAGTAGTTCAGATCTAGATTGTTATGTAGACAGTTCATTTGCATCAGAATTAGGAGACAAGAAGTCAGTTACAGGAATGATAATTAAATATAGTGAAAGTCCAATAGTTTGGAGAAGTAGAAAACAAACTAATGTAGCGATAAGCACAACGGAAGCAGAATTCGCTGCTTTGAATGAGATAGTAAATGAGGTACAGTGGATTAAGCAATTGCTAAATGATTTAAATGAAAGTTACAAGATACCAGTGGAAATTCTGGAAGATTCACAGTCATGCATAGCGATGGCTGAAACTGAAAGTTTGAAGAACAGAACAAAATATGTTGGTGTAAGATATCAAAATGTGCGAGACATGGTTCAGAAGGGTGAAATAGAATTGAGATATATAGAAACACAACACAACATAGCAGATTTGTTCACAAAAGCATTGACAGCAGAAAAACATGAAAGGCTGACACAAATGGTTGGAATGACATTGTAAGACACATACAATATTTTATTTTGGAGGGGATTGTTAAGGAAAATGCAACATGGGACATACAGTGAAAGAAATAAAATATGTATGTGAAAGTCACAATGACTAAGCAAGAGCAATTATGGGGCTACACAGGTGAAACTGCTAATGTAATCTAGAAGGCCTGAGAGCCAAGGACAGAGGTACTGAATGCAGATTGGAAACACCTGAGAATCATTAAGTGTACAAGGTGAAATGTTGAAATACATGGGTTGGTCTTAGGCATGGATGGAACTATGTGGACCAATCAGAATGGAAGTACACACCCACTGGGTAGAAACTAATTAGTGGGTGGTGATAAACAATGGCTATAAAATTGCAATGTTTGCCAATGTATTTTTGTGGTGTTGAGTAGAGGTGGAGTAGTTTGGAGATATTGTGGAGTAATGTGTAGAGATTGTGGTTTGTTTACCATATAGTATATTTATATAGAAGAATAAAGTAGGTTTTATATAAAACTACTGAGTTGCCTGAGTGAATCCTGGAGACATTTTGGAGACACCTGGAGAAGAGTGAGAAGGCTTGCAGAGTTTGTCAGGATCTTCAGCCTATTCTCTGAAACTCTGCTGCTTTGGAGAAAAGCATTAACCACTGATCTAAGCTGGTTGGCTCTGCTGCATAACAAGGTGGTGAGTTTGAGCCAGAGGTGAAGAGCTACAACTCCCATCATCCCTGACATTGCTGCCTTCTGAGGCTGAGAGAATGTGACTTGTCCAAGGCCATCCAGTGGGTTTCTATGGCTGAGTGGGGATTCGAACCCTATTCTCCAGAGTGGTACTCCAATGCTCAAACCACTACACCACACTGGTTCTCTTGGTCCCAATAGCTGACCTGGACTCTTCTTTATGATCTGGGCTGCTGGAAGTCCTCATTTATTGTCTGAACCCTTAGATGTTGAGCTGCTGGCTGGTCAGCTGGCACTTGGCCTTGGACAACTCTGGGCACATGCTCTTTGTATCTACCTGTTCCTACTTTTCAGAAGCTCCTGGTAACTGAACCAGATTTACAAGTCTTCCTCTTGCTTGCTTACTTTTGGAGCTCTGCATTGACAGGGACTGGATTTATATCAGAGCAGTAGAACTATACATTTCTGACAGCAGATGCTTGTGGAAGTGTGCAGTCATAGTGGCCATATGCAGAGTTTGGAAAAGTTATCTTTTAAATTACAACTTCCAGAACTCCCCAGACAGCACTCAATATGCAGCTCCCCAAATGCAATCTGAAATGGCAAAGCCAATAACTCAGACAACTCACTCAATCACCACATCACAAAAAGGTTGTAAGTAATACATTTTTTTTAAAGAAAATCTTGTAATGCACAAGGGATATATGAACTCACTTAGCCTGGAGATCTGGAGGGGGTGGTTACATTCAAGTTTAAATATATGTGTGCTGAAAAACCGCATTTTGTTTCTTAATATTTATGCTGGTATACAGAATAGTGCAGGGGGGAAAACAGGCATGCTCAAATACTTTAGTCACTGGCAAATACCCTATTGACTTTAATGGTCTGCCCCTAGGTTCAGTATATCATACTATGAACGGGCTGCTAACGTATTTCATAGTACAAGGAGATGGATGTCACTGCAGACTTACCATTAAAATCACCCTGTGATCATGCCCCTTTTAGCAAAGCACTATGGGTGGATAGAAGAGAAGATGGAAGGGAGGAAGCATAAACGAATAAAAACTAGAAGTTTTTAAGTTGTTAAGAGTAATTTTCAAAAAATATGAAATAATTTATGATAAATAATTCATGATCAGCTTCTCAAGCAGCATCAAAATTCTTCATCAGGCAATAATTTAAGTGGTTTTTGGTCTGATATGGTGTCCTGACTAATAAACAAGTTGATATTTTAAATCATGTATTAATGTGGCAATGTTATAGATGTACTATGTTTTAAAGATGAATTTAAAACTTTTGCCAACCCTAAGTCATTTTGAACCATTCTAATGAGGCATTTCATTAAAATAACATTTAGCTCATTTTTAGTACACACATTATTTTATTAATGCTAGGCATTAATCACACCGCCCTCTCCCTGACTCTTCTGGAAGCCACACAAGGGTCCCTCAGAATGTGACCAAGGCTGGTCACATGCAGAGGGACTTGAGTCACATGTTGAGGCCCTCTTCCTGGCTTCCAGGTCAGCAAAGAAAATGGCAGCAGAGGCAGCTGCTGCAGTGATGAACTGGCATTCCTATTTGGACTTTGGTGATGGTAAGGGAGGCAGAATGGACCAGCTCTACAGTCAGGATACGCTGGCGAGTAGCCAGTATATCTTGGCTCATGTAGATAAGCCTACATCTGAACTGATAAAGATCACTAATGCTGGCCCAAGTTATTTTTCAAGCTGAGACAGAAGAGATAATGCTGCCACAATCAAGGACCATAGCACCTAAAGCCTGTCAGGTAACTCTGGCGTTGGAGGCTCTCTCTATATAACACTTCTTCCTCTTACCTCCATGGCAGTAAAAATACATTAAGAATAAATGCAGCTCACAATTTGATGCCTGAAGCAACTATATCACTCTCCCTTATGGCAGGGCTCATACTAAAAATTCTCATGAAAAACTCATTCTTTGAATCATTTTTGAATCATTCTGGTGTAGGCGTCTGTAGTATCAACCATGCAGTTATCATCTGAGGGCTGTCTTGTATTGTAACGATGTTAGAGGAGTTAAATAAAAAAGACTCATAAGCCATAATAATAGTATTGAGGTCCATTTTGCAGAGAGTAACCACAGTAATCTGTTGCAGAAAAAAACGAACCTCCTGGTACCTTAAAGGCAAGCATATTTGATATTTGGGCGTTGAATGTAATACAGTGCAATGACATCTGTTTAAGTTTATGACAATGTCTAGTCACAAAAATGGGTCTCAGTATGGTCTTACAGATCATGGGAAGAGAGTGTAAAATATATTTCAAACAGTACCTTTTAACAGATACCTTTTGGACTACAGTTCCCAGAATCCTCCAGGTACTATGGCCAATAGTCATGTTGGCTGGGGGATTTTGAAAGCTGTAATATATACTGGCTTAAAACTGTCATCCCTTCCTCTCTTTGTGACCTATTTTAAGACACATGCTGCAGAAATCTGTTTATTAACTTATTTTCAAATGTGATTTTACTTGGATTTCTAGTAGATTTAAAACACAGCTGTCAAACTAGAACATGTCACAGCCAGCCATAAAATACAGAGGACACATATATGAAAGAGGCTGTGGCTGTAATTCTATGCACATATTTTTATAGGAGTAAGATTAATATTTTACATATATATATATATATATATATATATGGTATATACTTCTGCGGAAACATGTATTCAGCATATGTGGGACTCCACTTTAATGGTTTCTAAGAGAAGCTCACTGGAAACATCATTGTGAAGTCACATTGGTTTCTGATGATGGCTATTATTTCCAGTGGCTATAACACTAGCAAATACCACAGCCTGCCAAATCTTATCAGAGAAACATGAAGGCCTTAAGGAGTACAGAGAGAGATGTACAAATGTCATTAGTTCATGTAGAGATTTTGTATACTGATCTTTTTGGAATTGTTAACCATATGCATACTCTGCCTGGACTTGGAAAGAAAAACAAGAGGACGAGGAGTTGTCCAAGTGATTCCAGAATTATTAAATTTTGGCACATTTTAAAAGCTGTGTTATCTCAGTGCAGTGCAGTATTTTTGTCAGAAAGAGATTAGCCATTACACTATAATCACAAAGAGTCAGGCACCTCCTACAATCCCCTGGCCAGTATGGCCAATAGTTATAGGATTTGGGGCAATGAAGTCCAAAAAGTAATTTCCCAAGGCTTTGGCTACCAGAGTTGCCTTGATGTTCCTCTAGAGCTACATGTACACAATGGGTCTCTTTGTGTTATGTAGAACCTCCTGATTAACACAATGAGATAAATATTAAAGATACTGAAAAACAAATTCTTGAAAAAGTTAGTGGTCTTGGAGGAAGTCAGAGTACACTACTAATTGACTGTTTTGTTTTGTAATCTGCTAACACCAGAATTCCATTTGATCTTCAGACATAAAGGCAGAATAAAAGTGTGGCTCGTATATGCATGTGAATCATCATATATCAAGTAGTACATATAAAACACTCATATAACACTCTGCAGTGAGGGCAAGTACACATAAAGGGGTGAGTCAATCAACACACAAGTGATGGGGAATGAAGTGGTGAACATGCGTGGGCAAACCAGAACTGAGTTTCAAAAGGGTAATCATGCTAGTTGTTTTGCAGCAAAACAACAAAGTCAAGTAGCAACTTTAAGAGTAATAGATTTGTTACAATATGATCTTTAGGGAATTAAACACAATCCACTTTGTCAAATGCATGGACTATAATCTTAAAGCTAGTGAGGGGAGATCTTTTTTTGTGTGTGACATATAGAGCCTGGGCCTCTTTGAATCCCCTGAAGCCTCTGCACCCCCAAAGGTGTGCCCCCAAAAGTCAATTGCCAGTTTTAGAGGCCTCCTGAAGTATTTGATTCACTTTAAATACCCACTAATGCCCCCCTCAAAAAAACCTCCAACCCCCCCTGGAAATTGCAACCTAAAGTGACTTGCAGCTGAATATGGGGTGTGATAGTCTGCCCCAAGAGCATGGGGAACAAAAGTTACCCACATCACAGTTGCCTATCCTTGTGTTATAGGTTCAGATATACGAACATGTGGTGACCATGAGATCAGAGGACAAGTGGGTGCAAAAAGTACTGATGGTTGCTAACCTGCAACAAATTTCACTCATCTGATTGTAATTGTGATATCAGGAATAGAGGAAAGTGGCTTATACTAGGTGAGAGACTGTTCGTCCATGTATATCCATATTGTGGTGGTGGCTCTTGAGGATTTCAGGTAGAGGTCCTTCTCATTATCTGACACCTGATTCCCCCCTACTTTGAATTGTCAGAGATTAAACCTAAAAAGTGGTAAATTTTGAAGTGTGGGCACTTATCATGACAATCTCCATATTCATCTTCTCAAGAATGCAGATGGTGTCCATATCCATGTTCCCAAACTGCAGACAAACAGTCAGATCCAGGCTATCCAAAGGTCCATATCCTCCTGTATGAGCCTGTGTGGACTCTAATCTCTTCAGGGAATGCCCTTGGGGTCGTTTACACGGGCAAATATTCTTCTAAATATACCGCTAAGATAGCTCATAGTTCCCATGGATCGCAGCACGGCATCGCCTCATTCAGAAGGGGGGAAGGTAAAACACCCAAATATAGCGTGCCAGGGGATGTCACTACTTTTCGCGGTATATTTGCAATGTAGCACTTTATTGGCAGTGTAAACTACCATTCCGTTAAGAGCTTCCGCAGATCTTTACTGTGATTGGTTGCTATGATGTATGATGTCTGCCAAGAAAAAGGATTCCCAAGACCTTTCAGTCATAAAGTTCCCATCTGTCAGCTCTGCTTGTGGGAGGGAGAGAGAGAGAGAGAGAGAGAGAGAGGAGGGGGGATTGAGGGACGGAGAGTCAAAAATCCTCTGCTATTTTGCAAGTCTGTGAACCATGACTAAATAAATCATGCTGGAAAAACTTGTGATAGGTTCACCTTAGGATCCACAGCATGGCAGCAAGGTCTTTCCCTCTTCTCCAGGGAGTGGGTTCATTTACAGGCAGATTTACAGAGACACAGAGACAGAGCCACTTCTTTGATCTTCCCCCCTGCTATTTGGGCAGTCTGTGAGTCTTTAGCCCGGAAATGCAAGGCTTCAAAGGAGGGTCTATGCCCATACAGCCTTTGTCTGCTTGGGAGGCCACACCCCCCACACTTTTTCAAGTCTGAACAAAAAAGCGGCATAATTAGGAAAAAAACCTGACTGGCACAGATGCAGAAAAGAATTAAAGCGCAAGTTGCCGCAATAAATCTGCTGTGTAAACCAGCCCCATGTCTTACTCTCGACACCTTCCCAAGCATATTAGGCATGATCAATAGATTCAGCTATTTCTATTTTTACAAGACAAAGTGTTTTATAAATGGATCCGGTGATGCCCTTCAACTGGTACATGCTGCTTGTACCAGAAATGTTGACCGCTCCCTTCCTCCTGTATTTCCCTGTGTACCAGAAAAACTTGCTGTGGAGGGTTGGGAAACGCAGTAGTTTTTGAGACTGTAGAAGGTTGTAGTGGGAAAATAAGTGGTAGAAATTCCCAGTTCCACTGATATTGGATACAGAACTACACTATTGGATCTTGAACTATCCATTTAACTATGGTCCCTTAAAAAAATGGTGGGTTTTTTTTTTCCATATTAAGAAAAAAATGGCTCCCCAGCCAAAGAAATTGATTGCTACAAAAGGTCTGGCTGCATTTGAAACGTGTAAATGAGTTGGGTTCACTTTTCACAAGACTGGATGATAGCCATTGTGGCTGAAGGGCAGGGTATGAATACCTAAATAAATAAATAAATAAATGTGTGAAAGGACAAAGCACAATATACAAATCAGGCACCTGTCAGCATCAGCTAGTATTTTTAATTTCTTCTAGAAAACTAGTTTTCCCCTTCCATTGCAGCATTAAAATAAAGAGATAACACCCCTGGGTGACTGAGCAAGGCAAGGTTATGGAGGTTTTGAAATCGTTGTGACCTTGACTTGAATAAAATCTGTTTCCAAATGCAATTCATTAAATACCATTATGTGACATGACAATACTGGGAAGAAAGGGGATCTGCAAACAGTAAAACCAGAGTCCCCAAGGAAGCCTGATACAATGAACCAGGGCCAGTCTAAACAGCACATTTTGCTGCAGCTAGATGTGTAATTTGAAAATCTTTGCTCAGGAAACTACATAGGTCAGCAGTGGAGCTGAGTCCACATCATCACTGACACTGCAGAGCTGCTGGAAGGCATGAGGAGTAGAGCTGTCTTTCTTTGCCATATGCCAGACGAACTAATATTAAAAATATATCACAATACAGGAAGGAAATTGTACCACTTAAGACCAAATAAATGTCAACCATAAGAAACACCTCCTACATAATTTGAGTCCGTAATAGGACAGAATCCTATTCAAGCTTACTTTAGATGAAGCCCCACCCAACCAAAAGTAACTTACTACCAAGTACTGTAAACACACACAGGTGTAAACCCACACAGGTTTCCACTGAACTGTTGTTGCTATGTGCTTTTGCATTCTTTCCAGCTTATGGCAACCATAAAGCAAATCACATGGTTTTCTTGGCAAGATTGTTTAAGAGGGGTTTTTGCCTTTGCCTTCCTCTCAGGCTGAGAAAGTGTGACTTTCCTAAGGTCACCCAATGGGTTTCCATAGCTGAGCAGGAATTCGAACCCTGGTTTCCAGAATTGTAGTCCAACGCTCAAACCACTAAACTACACTGGTTCTTGCACTGAACTGTACTCTTATTAACTGTATTCTTCACAAGAAAATCATGGCATTATTCAAAGAAACTGGGTTATTCATATGTAACAGCATATGAATGGCCCATATTTCCCTCATGTGTTACTGAGTAACACATGAGGAAAATATGGGCCATTCATATGCTGTCTTATTTAAAGACTGCAAGTACCCAGATGAGTGCACATATAAGCTATGGGAACAGAAAGTCCGAGGTCATACACAGAGTGATAGTGAAAACAGGAATGTAGTTTAGGCAGTTTGGGGTCTAAATATGAAAAGCAGGGTCCAATTCCAGTCAGGAAGAAAGTAATCCAACATATAGGCTGAAGTCGAAACCCACAGCATAATAAATGTCAAGCTAAGCCATTCGGGGAGTTCTGAAGCTGGTGCTTGCAGCAGAGGAATGGCTGTGTTAAACATAGTTAGCTATAGATCCCACTACTGGCCTCACTGTTTTCTGTTTAAAGCAAGTCAGTTTCTTGCTCCTTTGCAACTGGCATTTAAGTCTATGACACTCCATAGGATGCAGGAGCTCTGTATCTACTTTGTGTTCTTCAGAAGCTGCATAGGACTATCTGTGCTCCATTTCCACCAGTTCCAGGGCAGGACTACCCAGCCTTCTCTACATGCTATACTTTTGTTTATGTTTTTAGGGAACTGAATTTGATGAGGTGAATCTCAAAGAAAGAATTATATGATTGGGCTGGAAGAAACTTTTTTTTTTGCATGCTATCAAAAAAGACATCCTTGCTGCGTCAAAGTTAAGAATGAATATTCACACACAGCTGTAAAGGAACCAAAGGTGAGATTTGCATCATACCATGTGTATATGCATGGATTGCAGCAAGACATTTTTACTAAGGGGGCAGAGACAAAAATGGCAGGGAGGTCTTGGGCAGTGGTTACTACAAAATGTTTTCTGCAGAAAAAGTTTTCACAGTTAATGACAAAAATAACCTCCAATTAATGCATTTTCATTAGAAAGTATGTGCAGTGAAGCTTCAAAAAAAATCAGGCTCAAATACCTTATTAGGCACATGCAAAATAGTTGTGTAATCTAAAAAAACCCAATGGGATGAACTAGATGCATACTGTGCAGGTCACCCACCTATAAATGATCCAAACTGTTAATGAAGTCTTATGCACTATGGTTTCTCTGCAAACTTGGGAGAAATTGTCCACTTGAAATTCCTTCAGATATGTTACTTTCAAAAGACCAGATTACTAAATTTGCTTTTCTCTCATGAAATACATGAACACCTGTATGCTGTCACCACAAATGTCAAAGCTGAGAATTATTTTTTCACACACCACTATATGTGCACCAAAGGTGAGTCCTGCAGCATACCAAGTATACCAAGTGAAAGGCTTCCTTGCACAAGTACAATCCTTTAGTAAATTCATGAAGTGTTAATGGTTGGGGGTTTACAGCATTCTACCATAATCTTTTCTCTGGGTGACTAAATTGTATTTCTAAATGCTCAACTGAATTTTTCAGTTATGGCAATAATAGAAATTTGGGGACTGAAGCAACATTTCATGGGAGTGCAGAATTCTTACTGGGGGCATTCTCTTCACCACCACCCCGACATCACTATGGGAACAATATAATGGGAACAAAAGTTAAATGTCCCTCAATGTGACCCAGTTTTCTAAAGTTCATGAGCACTGTGTCTTACTTGGTCTAATTTAGCGATATGGCAGCATTTGGCTGGTGTTTGTTTTAAAATGACCCTCTTCATGCTTCAGCAAAATTTACTTTTTAACAATTTATATAGTGACTTGGATTTTCCATTTTACCAGTAAACATTTCTTGAATTGTACAGGTATACATATTAATTTCATTACTTATACACTTTAGTTACTCAGAACTGACTCCTCTCCTTAGGCTACAGCTTTGCACTGTGATGTTTAACCAGTTAGGCACACTATGTATGTATGAATCTCATTGAAATGAATGGCTGTGAGCAAAATTGCTGCATTAATGTTTAAATGTAATTGTTAGCTCCAGACCTAGCACTAGAAAAGAATAAAAGGGAGTTGTTTTTCTCTAATAAATATCCCTAACATATTTTCTTAGAGCCTCAAAGTAAGAATGCTACATTTCACATTAATTCTGCTGTGGGCATGAGGCAGTAGCTATTAAGCTAGAGAATTCATAAAGCAGTGTGCCAGCCATTTTATCAAACACTGTAGAAATGAGCACATTTTATTTTTATTTTCTAGTTATTATACAGAAGCTATTAAATGCATGGTATCTTCCCCCTCCCCCACCAATTGTGACCGGTTGACATTTTGCTTGCTAAAAGGAAGGTAACTAAACATAAATGAAATGTCAGAGCCTTAGTAACCATAACCCCCGTTTTATAGAGCTACTGAACAGTGTCCATTTCAAGAATGGGAAAAGGCCAAAATTGCTGCTATTCAATTAAACCTGTAGTTTAACTATTATTAATATTTATTATAAATGACACTCTTCTGTCTGAAGTAAGGACAGAAGGCATTTTTGTCCCTGGTTCCATTGCAGATATAGGAGTGAAATGCTAGCATGGTTACACTCAGCAAGACTGATGGGTAAAAAAAAGGGAGAAGGCCTTAAAACTGGGTGGCTTTTATTCTGGTGGGTCTGAGGACAAATCTCCTGCCTCACCCCAAAGTATTGGTGTTGAAATGCTGAGTTTTTTTAAAAAAAAATTTAAATCATGCAAGGGCCCTGCAACCTATTAAAAAGGTGGTCATCTGTTTTTTGGCCAGAAAAAAAAGACAACCTGAGGACAGTTGACAGTCACAGAAACAGCTACAGAGGGGCACATTGTGCTCTCAGGTTCTATTTTGTTCACCTTTGCCTTAAAAAACACACAATTTCCCCAGAGCAGCCTCATCCAGCTCCCACAAGGACAGAGAGGCTGAGATTATCCAGCCACTTGTTTAGAGTCATAGAATCTTAGATTTGGAAGGGACCACAAGAGGCTTCTAGTCCAACTTCCAGCCCCCTAGTTTTCTAAGCTGCTGGCAGCAATGAAACAAGCAAGATGGAGACTAGAGTGAGATTGGCAGAAAGCTCAGAGTGTGTGCAAGTGAAAACAGGCTCAAATCTACCTGAAAGCCAATGGTGGTGGAGTAAAGGTAGCAAAAAAGGCATATCTGGCTAACACTCTTGCATCTGCACAGAACTGATCAGCAGAGCTGTTTCGAGTGGTCAGGGGTCTGTTACAATCTGGAGAATGTAAGCCACTCAATAGCTCACTACAAGGAATTTGTCCACCAATTTCTCAGATAAAATTGATTGGATTCACTCTGACTTAGATGCCAGAGTTAATACAGTTCCAGTGGATGTAACCTTGGCCCCTGCTTTTCCAGTGTTGATGGATACTTTTCAGTTTTTGTAACTTGGGGACATGGAAAGGATCCTTGGAGAGGTGACAGCCACCACATGTGTACTAGACCTTTGTCCTTCCTGGCTAATTAAACAAGCTAGAGGAGGAATTGTTGAGTGAGTAAGGGAAGTGATTAATGCCTTTTTACAACAAGGCTTCCCAACTTCAGGGGTTCCTGGATGAGGCAGATTATATAGATCCATTTGAGTCTGGTTTCAGATCTGGTTATGGGATACAGACAGCTCTGTTCACCTTGGTGGACAACCTCCGCAAGGAAATGGACAGAGGGAGTGTGTCCCTGCTGGTTCTGCTGGACCTCTCTGTGGCTTTCAGTACCAGCAACCATAGTATCCTACTGAACAGCCTCTCTGGGATGGGGTTTGAAGGTGGTGTTCTACAGTGGCTCCATTCTTTCCTGGAGGAGCTTCCTGAGAGGGTGGTACTGGGGCCTGCTTGACTCCTTGGCCATTCAGGTTCAGTCTTATCCTCTATACTATTTAACATCTACATGAAACCACATGCTGATGATACCCAGCTATACTACTCTCTTCCACCTAATTACAAGGAAGCTAAATTGGTGCCTGGCAGCAGTAATGGGGGCCAAAAAATTTGAAGCTTAATCCAGATGTGGTCGAAGGGTTTAAAATTTCCTATATGTTATGATCTTAAAGAGAACTTTTATACAATGATGTACTGTTGCTATATGACACTTGAGAAATTGTCTAAGATGTATAAGGGAACTTCAAATGTATGTTGGAAATGTGAAAAACAAATAGGTTCATTTTATTACATGTGGTAAACTTGTGAAAAGGCTAAAAATACTAGTTGCAAATACATATGTTGATCCACAGAATTTTGAAGACAAGATACAATTAAAACCTGAACTGTTTCTTCTGAGATTGATGGATGATCATCTAGAAAAGAGTCACAAGACAATATTCCAATATATGATTACAGCAGTGAGGTTATTGTATGCCCAGAGAAGGAGGAATAATACTCTGCCCTCTAAGGAAGAGTGGCTGTTGAAAGTGTGTAAACTAGCAGAAATGGACAAATTGTCTACTTTGATTAGAAAAAAAATTATTAGCGATTTTTTGAAAGATTGGAAACTCCTAATAAACTTATTTAGAAAGAAGGAAGGTGAATTGATGGTAATTGGCTTCAAAAATTAGTAGGAATAGTTTATTACAAGAAGTGTAATGCTCAGTTAATAGTGAGGTTGGGTGGTAGGATTTAAGAGCAGAACCACAGAAAAGATAGTTGGAACTTTAGATAAGGCAGAAGTCTATATAGTTTATATATATTGTAGTAGTAGTAGTTTATATATTGTTTTTTTCTTTTGTTTGATTTGTAGTTTGTAGTTTGTTTTTATGTGTGTTTGTTGTAGTTGTAGCATAACTGTGTTTTAGTTTTTTAAAAAATTTTAGTAAAAAATAATAATATAAAAAAGGAAGTTTAATCTTGACAAGACAGAGGTGCTCCTTGTTAGTAAAAAGACAGAGCTGGGAATAGGGATTCAGCCTGTGTTAGATGGCGTTACACTCCCCCTGAAAATGCAGGTTTGCAATTTGGGGGGGGGGTACTCCTGGATTCATCTCTGTGCCTGGAGGACAAGGCTTCAGCTGTGATCAGGAGTGCTTTTGCACAGTTAAAGCTAGTGCACCAACTGTGCCTGTTCCTGGAGAAGTCGGATATTGCCATGGTGGTACATGCCTTGATTACATCCCATTTGGATTACTGTAATGTGCACTATATGGGGTTGCCTTTGAAAAGTGCTCAGAAACTTCAGTTGGTCCAAAGAACTGCAGCCAGGTTGTTAAGTGGGGGTGGCTACAAGAGAGCACACAATTCACTTGTTGCAACAGCTTCATTGCTGCTGGTCCATTTTCAGACACAAGTCAAGGTGCTGGTTTTAACCTATAAAGCTCTCTATGGCTTGTGTCTGGGATATCTGAAGGACTGTATTTTCCTGCATGAACCCATTAGAGTTCTAAGATCATCTGGAGAGGCCCTTCTCTCTGTCCCACCACCTTCTCTGGCTTATTTGGTGGGGGAAAGGGAGAGGGCCTTCTTGGTGGCTGCTCCCAGACTTTGTAACTCCCTCCCTAGAGGGGCAAGGATGGCTACATCCTTGCTCTTCTTCCATTGGCAGGTGAAAACATTTTTATACCATCAGGCTTTTACAAACTGACTAGGGTTGGGCTTTTAATGCTGCACAGTGCTGTTTTTAAGGTTTTATAGGGTTTATATATAGTCTTTTAATATCTTTAATGTTTAACATTTTAACTTATAAATTGTTTAATTGTTTTTTAGATCTTATAATTATATAGATTTTCCTTGGTTTTTTTCCAGGCTGTGAGGCCGTGTGTTCTGGAAGAGTTTACTTCTGACATTTCACCTGCATCTCTTTTGTATTGTTTTCAATATGTATTGTTTTAAAAATGATTGTTTTAAAAACCTTGAATCCTATTATTGGGAGAAAGGCAGGATATAAATTAATAAAATACTTAAAATACATAACCTCTTACCATGCATACAACTCAAGTACCTCTGAAAGATGGCATCCAAACTATGTTTAAGAACTCCAAAGGAGAGTCCACCACATTCCGAAGTGGTCCATTCCACTATCAAACAGTTCTTACAGTGAGGTTTTTTTTTACAAGAATTACAAGAAAAGAATTACAAGAATTACAAGAAAAGATTCCACATGATGTTTATGTGGAATCTCTTTGTAATTTGAACCCACTGGTTTATTTTCTAGTCTCTGAAGCATCAGAAAACAAGCCTGCTGCATCCTCTACATGGCATCCCTTCAGATATTTAAAGATGGCTATCATGTCACTTTGGCCAATGGCACTACCTTTCCACAGTGGTGAGATTGCATGTTCCTGTGAGGCAAGAGGCTATGCTGATGGCAGCACAGTCTGCTGCTGGTAGGGTTTACCATGTCAGACAGGCTTTTGCTGAGGAGCCAGACAAAATGTGCCAAGAAGCTACTGGGCAGCAGCAGTAGTGGGGGTGGTGTGAAACTGGCAGACGATCTCTCAGAGACAACAGCAGTAACACCATAGCTAACACGTGTTAGTACTGTGCAAAAGGAGGCATTATAACCCCACTTTGAATATCTTTTACCATAAAAACCCTATGATGATACAATCCAAAATGAAGCAAGAGATAGTGCCAGAAAATGAAACTCTCAGGTTGGATGGCACTCAATGAGCTACTGGGGTAAAAAAGAAGATAGCTACAAGTAGTGCTGTGGCTAATGATGCAACTGGACTCAAGCCAAAAGGATGTTCAACTGTTGATGTGCTCAGAGGTGGAACGAAACTTCAAAGCTGCATAACACATATTATAGGAACATGGAATGTGAGAAGCATGAATCGGGAGGCTAGATATAGGAGCTGGAGGGATGAAAAAGGCACCTCTTTTCATTGATGGAAGTTTCTGTGAATGAAAAGCAGAGCCTTTCTCATCCGCCCAGCACAGAAGAAGGATGGAGGAGGGACGGGAGGAGGACAGGGCGTGCAAAATCGATTGCTGGGAGTGGGACAGCACCATCCTCCTCCTGACCTCAACAGGGATTTTTTAGAGCATCTGAAAAAGTCCATAATAAAACAAACAATGGAAAGTATAAACATTGTAATACTTGGAGAAAGCAAGCTAAAGGGGACAGGGATGGGACATTTTGAATCAGATACTTACACACTGTTTTATTCAAGAAATGAAAATCTAAGAAAAAATGGGGTGGCATTTATAGTGAGGAGAGATGTAGCAAAAGCAGTTAAAGGATATAATGCAAAGTCTGACTGAATCATATCAATAAGACTTCAGGGGAAACCCATCAATATAATCATAATCTAAAGTTATGCTCCAATTACAGAGGCAGAAGAAGAAGAAACTGGAAATTTCTATGTTGGAGATGAGGAGGAAATTGATCACATACCCAAACAGCACTTCTTGTTAACCATAGGCAATTGGAATACAAAGTAGGAAACAGAGCAGAAGCAAAGCTTATATGAAAATTTGGCCTAGGATCAAGAAATGAAGCAGGGGAATGACTGATTGAATTTTCTGAGGTGAACATTTTATGTATTGCAAACACATTCTTCAAGCAACTACTCAGAGAGGTGACTGCATATATGGGCATCACCTGATGGCCAAAATATGTCCTAATAAGAGCCCTAGATCCTTTTTGCATTCAAGCAAGGTGATTTTTGTTTTCAAGTCAGGTAATACCCATTCTATATTTATGTTAGTTTTGGTCCAGCTCACCAATTTGTCAAGGTCATTTTGAATTCTTCTCCTGTCCTATGGGGTATTATCTACCTACCCACCTCAAATTTGGTGTCATCTGCAAATTTGATAAGCATGTCTTCTATTCCATTATCTAAAGCTTTTATAAAGATATTGAATAACACTAGGCTCAGGAGAGAACCCTGAGGTATCCCACTAGTCACTTCTCTCCAGAATGAAGAGGAACTGTTGGTGAGCACACTCTGGATTTGGGTCAACCAATTACAAATCCACCTAACTGCAACACCTGTGGCATTACTAAGGTTGGTATCACCCCTCCCTCCAATGGTGTCACCAGGTGCAATTTGACCTCTGCACAGCCCCCTAGTGCTACCACTGTGCAGCACTGTTTGACCCATAGTTCACCAGCTTGCCTGCCATAGTAGTGTGAGGGACTTTGACTTTTGACTTTGTCAAAAGCCTTACTGAAATCAAGATATACTACATCCACAGCACTCCCTTGCTTTTGTTTTTGTTTTTGATAAACCCATTCTGACATTTACCAATCCTAGCATTCCTTTCTAAGTGTGCACAGACTGTTTATTTTTTTAAAAAATGGATTTATATCCTGCCTTTCTCCAAAGATAGGATTCAAGGTGGCTTACAATAATTTTAAAAATACAACTAAAACATTACAAAAGTTTTCAAAAGAATTAATTACCATTATTCAAACATAAAATTTAATACACAGTGTAGATTAAAAACATAGTTTCAATAAATTACAAACATTGGTGATTTATACTAGAAACTTTGAAGGTATCATCATCAAGCTGGCTAGTCAGTAGTTCCTTGGGCCTTCTTCTTTTTTGCCCTTTTTGAAGATGGAGACAACATTTGCCCTCTTTCAGTGTGCTGGGATCTCTCTGACTCTCTAAGAATCCTCAAATATTACTGACGGTAACTCTTGAGATGACATCCACAAGTTGCTTTAGTACTCCTGGATGCAATGCATCTGGACCTGGAGACTTGAATTAATTTAGACTAGGTACTAGGTTAGGTATTCCTTTACTACCTCGTCTGGGTCACAGTCCCCTTTCTAAATCATTTGTTCTATTTTCACCTGTTATAACACCGTTTTCCTTTTTGGAGAAGACTGAGGCAAAGAAGATATTGAACAGTTCAGCCTTCTCTCTGTTCCCTAGTATCATTTCACTATCTAAACTGCTGCACAGTTTAGGTATTTATGGAAATGCACTCCATAACTGGAAACTGAGAACGTGTTTTTTTTTGGCCTGCCTGTTTAATACTTTTAAATATTAGAGTGCTTTGCCTGAACTGGCAATTGAATTCATTTTAGCCCAACTGGCAGATTCAGAGTTCTTCCACACTACAGGAATTATAGCACTATGGTTCCACTTTAACTCCCTTGGCTGCATCCTATAGAATCCTGGGGCTTGTGGTTTGGTAGAGCACTAAAGCTCTCTGTTTGAGCATTCTAAATACCAATCCATGTATGATTCACTGTCATGGTATCACACTGAATGTTTGTGAGCTTGCTGCTGTCATGTTTTATTCCTTACAGATCTTTGGAAGTTACTAAAGCTGTTGTCCGTTTATGCCATCTACTGTCTCACTTCCTCATTCCATGTACTGATGCAGTGTTTTTATTTGTATAAATAGACATAAAGCATCTATGTCAACAATATTTTAGTTTTCACTGGGAAGATTCTTATAAAATACCCTATTTTCAGCCAGATTAAGGATTGAAAGGATGTTTCCGTTCATTAACCATCATGTTTGTTACCATGTCCTTCATTCAGTTTATATCTGTCACATTACTTTTTATAACAAAAACATTTTTTTTACCTCAAGAATTGATGACCTCAAGCCTTAGCATGTACCCATGACTAAAGTCATATAATCTTCAATGATTTACATAAATTGATGGGAATTCTCCGGAGGAACATTCTGTCCCTCAACATGAACCCTGCCATATTGGATTAGACAAATGATTCATCTAGACCACTATCAAATTCATGTCATCTGCCACTACCATTTAGTAGTAATTATGTTACCATTCAGTAGCACATTTACATAATAAAGTACATTTTAAATTTACAGAACACATAGGAAATCAGTGTATGTTCTCTGAGGCAGTGGAAGTTTTTCTGAGATGGGAAATGACATTCAGCGTGAGATACTCAAATTTTCAGTTCAGCGACTCCATCCCATTCCATTTTATCAAGCATATGGAGAGTTAAAACTAGTTTTTCTAAACATGGTCAGTAAACAGATGCAAGTCGGTAGTTTTGGTTTCCATTGCAGCAAAGAAGCCTCAAACTGAACCATTTTTCAAAGTTGGAAACTTAATTTAATGCTCTTTCTTCTAATATTAAATGTACCTATCTTAGAAATATTGCTCTCAAAGCTCATTCAATAAATGTATCTCACTATATATTATGATATCAGTATTCTCTGCAGCTTTTGCAGAACCAGAAAACTCCTTTGGTTAATCTATATCCATAGGTGACCTTGGGCAAGTCACACTTTCTCAGCCTAAGAGGAAGGCAAAGGCAAATCCTTACTGAAAAAAATCTTGCCAAAAAAACCCTGTGATACATTCACCTTAGAAAGCTGTAAGTCAGAAATGACTTGAAAGGACACAGCAACAGCAACAAAGAGTTGGCAGGATCCTTGTTGGCACCAAAGGAGAAAACATAGGGATGATTCATAGATCAGCAATTGAGCACATGTTTAGTATGGTCTGTAGCCTCAGGTCCAGCTTTTAGTATCCGGCATTCAAAACTTTAGGTTGGCTAGCTCTTGAAACAAAGTGCTAATCAACATTGATGATATTCATTGAGATGAATCATTGATTCTTCCTCTTTCCAACCCCATGCAGTTAAAAACAGAGTCTGAAAGGACTAGGAAAAATGGCTCATAAAAATGGCATCTTTTTCTGTTCAAAATAAAGGGTGTGGAAAACTCTTCTTGGATTATAACTGCCATCATCCTATAACTTGTGTTTAACTCACAGATTAGAAGTTGTGTGTATGTGTAACACAAAAGTTTGGAAAGACATTCTTGCAGTTTGGAAATGCTTCCTTTGCTGGATTACAATTCCTATTAACCCACCCCCTCTGTTTAGCCCATAGATCAAGTGTGTGTGTGTGCGTGCGCATGCAAGCACATGTGTGTGCAAGTCAGAGGTTGTGAAAACGCTTACTCTGGTGTGAGAGATACAGTTTGCAAGAGTTTCAAAAACCACAGTGGATTTTTTTTGGGGGGGGAGGGAGTATAAAGCAGAGATTAGGGGGTTGTCTAGACGGTCAAAATAATCCTAATAGAATTCACAGAGAATACCTTTTGTCCCAATGAGATCCCACCAAGACTCACCATATTCAGAATGGGGGTGGGGGAACTGCAAGGGAAAAGTCTTTGCAGTTTAAAAATAATCTGTGGAAATGCACATTCCTGCTCATTTGGACATGTGATCCTCATTGCAGCACATTCTCGGCGAGGATGGAAGTGGAAAGCTGGTTGGTTGGACGTGCACAGGGAGCAGGCTTTCCAGCAGTGAAGTGACCAGAAGTGCCATTTTGGAGTTTCACATTATCAGTTTCACGTGCACTTTTTGCTGTGCTGAGGCAACCAAAGAGCTTTTTAAAGCAGAAGGTCACACTGCTTTGATTTACAGTTAAAAAAAAAATACTGTGCAGCAGCGACAACTTGTGGAGAATAATAACATGAGTAATTCACTCTCAGCCACCATCTTGATTCACAGGCAAGGCTATGTGTGAACTTCAAACACAGAGAGCTTCGCATACCAGCAATTTTCCTGAAGGATCACAGAGACAAATAAATGCTGCTGTGAATTTGCATTAATGTGCAGAAATAAACACAATATCTTCTCATCTAGACAACTCAGGAAAAGGGTTATCTTTGGTATGAGAAACCCATGCTGAATGCTGTCACCTGAATTCCGGACCTCAGGTCTTAGATTAGGACTCTGAAATCTCAGGCCTGGGATGCTCCTGATGTTGCAACCCTACAAGCATTTTAAGAAGCAGATCACTTCTTATGGACATCATCAATGCATCCCTTAGGCAAGGTCATGTTCCATCTTGCTTGAAGGAAGCAGTGGTTAGACCGCTCCTAAAAAGACCTTCCCTTGACCCTCTGGATATGAAGAACTACAGGACAGTCTCCTTATTACCTTTTTTGAGCAAGGTGATCGAGAGAGCAGATGCTCTTCAACTCCAAGCTGTCTTGGAAGAAACCAATTATCTAGATCCATTTCAAACTGACTTTAGGACGGGATTTGGAGCTGAGACGGCCATGGTTGCCTTAGCTGATGACCTTCCCCTGAGCATCGACAGGGGTAATGTGACCCTGTTGGTGCTACTGGATCCCTCAGTGGCTTTTGACACAATAAATCATGACATCCTCTTGGATCGCCTGAGAAGGTGAGGAATCGGAGGCACTGCATTGCAGTGGTTCCGCTCCTTCTTCTCGGGTAGATTCCAGAGGGTGATGCTTGGGGACAGTCACTCTGCAAGGAAAGAGCTTAATTGTGGTACTCAAGATGCCAACCTGCCCCTGATGCTATTCAACATATATATGACGCCGCTGGGAGAGATCATCTGGAGGCATGGGGCAGGATGTTATCAGTACGCTGATGACACCCAGATGTATTTCTCCATGTCTCGGTCTTTGGCTCTGACTTCAGATGGTATCTCTTCTGTCAATGATTGTCTTAGGACAGCAACGGACTGGATGAGGGAAAACAAACTGAAGCTGAATCCAGACAAAATGGAGGTTCTCGTGGTAGCAGCCCCAAACCAAGGTATCAGGATACAACTTCCAGTCCTGGATGGAGTCACACTCTCTTCCAAGGACTGTGTTTGCAGTCTGGGGGTACTCCTGGACTCATCGCTCCAGATGATGAATCAGGTAAATGTGACGGTCAGGAGTGCCTGTTATCAGCTTCAGCTGATCTGCCAGCTGCACCCTTTCCTGGAAGTCAGAGACCATGAGACCATGGTACATGCTCTGGAAACCAGATTGGTCTCGGGTACATCTAGAAGAGACCATATAACACCAAATTAAGATCACTTCATTGGCTGCCCATTCGTTTCTGGGCCCTGCACAAGGTGTTGGTTATCACCTTTAAAGCCCTAAATGGTTTGGGTCCAACCTATCTTCAGGACCGCCTCCTTCCATATAATCCTCCCCATGCACTCTTGTCCTCTGTGAGGAATTGGTATAACCTTTAAAAACTAGACTCTCTTAGACCTCCCAGAGGAACTTTTCAGCTATTGCTCGCAAATTATGGAATGGCCTGCTGGATGAGATCCATCATATTACCATCCTAAATAGCTTTTTTAAAGCTCTTAAGCTGGATCTCTTCCGGTGGAAAAATGTCTTTGGGGAAAAAAGGAATCTCCCTGATGTATTCTGCTTTCTCCTGGGCTTTAACATCTATTCTCCTTTGTGGGTCTGAAACATGGGCCACCTATTGCCACCACTTACGACTCCTCAAAGGCTTTCATCAGCGCTGTATACGCACAATCCTAAACATACACTGGACTGACTATGTGATGAACGTTGCTGTCCTTCAACAAGCAGGGATCACCAGCATTGAGGCCATGATATTGAGAACACAGCTGTGCTGGGCAGGGCATGTTTATAGGATGGAGGACCATCACCTCCAAAAAATAGTACTCTACGGTGAACTTGCCACGGGTCAGCGTAAGAGGGGCGCTCCAAAAAAGCAATACAAGGACTCCCTGAAACAACCTCTCAGGCTCAACCAAATTGATCACCAACAGTGGTCTGCCCTGACTTCACATCGGGAGGCATGGAGATGCACTAAACATAATGCTGCAGCCTTATTGAGAAGTCACGCCGATCAAGTCTTGAAGAGAAACGATAATGCAGAAAGAATCACAACCCGGAAACATCACCCAAGGAGATCTTCTGCTGTGCTCTCTGCAACCGGATTTGTTTATCTCAGATTGGCCTTTTCAGTCATCAGCGTGCTTGCAGAAAGCGTGGGATGATTCCTTCCTGAATCTTCATTTGCGAAGAAAAGCAAGAGAGGAGTAATATCTATAGTAAAAGTTAATGGTTATCTGTCTATCCATCTATCTATCTGTCTATCATCTATCTATTGTTACCTGAATTACATGGGGTTCGTGAGAACCCACTTGTGTCACTCAGATTAACATATTAATATGGGGAATGTTAATTAGCTCAAATATGGCAGTGAGAGTTTGGGTAACTGACAGGATCTTTACACCTGTATATACCAGTACTAACTCAGAAGACTCTAAGCCAAAAAGTAAACTAAAAATGGCTTGTATTCTAAAATAATCATGGGACCATATTCACATGCATTCAAGTTTCAAGCACACACACAAGGCTAACGAAAGATAGAAGGAATTATTTGGATAGAGAAATAGATTTTGGGCTGATGGGCTATACTATACCTGTCCAACGAGCAGAGGTTCATGAAGAGAAGAATACTCATGCTTTATGCTGAGGCCACACAGAAAATGGGCAGAGAGATGGCGTGTAGAATAAAGTGTGCACTTTGGTTGTGTTTTGGAGTAATATTCATAGAATCATAGAGTTGGAAGAGACCACAAAGGCCATCCAGTCCAACCCCCTGCTATGCAGGAATACACAATCAAATCATTCCTGACATCCAGCCATCCAGCCTCTGTTTAAAAACTTCCAAAGAAGGAGACTCCACCACACTACAAGACAGCGTATTCTACTTCCAAACAGCTCTTGCTCCATTGCTCCATGTCCTAGTCTCTGGAGCAGCAGAAAACAAACTTGTTCCATCCTCCGTATGACATCCTTTCAAATATTTAAACATGGCTATCATGTCACCACTTAACCTTCTCTTCTCCAGACTAAACATACCCAGTCCCTAAACCATTCCTCATAGGACATGGCTTCCTGACCTCCCACCATTCTGGTCACCCTCCTCTCGACACATTCCAGCTTCTCAATATCCTTCCAGAATTGTGGTGCCCAGAAATGGGCACAGGATTCCAGGTGAGTTCTGACCAAAGCAGAATAGAGTGGCACTTTTACTTCCCTTGATCTAGACACTATACTCCTATTAATGCAGCCCTTGGCTTTTTTAGCTGCTCCATCACACTGCTGACTCATGTTCAGCTTGTGGTCCACTAAGACTCCTGGATCCCTTTTGCGTGTACTGACTTCAAGCCAGGTGTCACCCATCCTATATCTGTGAATTTAATTTTTACAGCCCAAGCGTAGTATCCTACATTTCTCCTTGTTAAAATTCATTTTGTTAGTATTGGCCCAGCTTTCTATCCTGCTAAGGTCATTTTGGACTCTTATTCTGTCCTCTGGGGTATTAACTATCCCTCCTAATTTGGTGTCATCTGCAGTTTTGATAAGCATGCCCTCTATTCCCTCATCGAAATCATTAATAAAGATGTTGAATAGCACTGGGCCCAGGACAGAACCCTGTGGCACCCCACTGGTCAGTTCTCTCCAGGATGAAGAGGAGCCATTGGTGACTACCCTTTGGGTTCGGTCAGTCAACCAATTACAAATCCACCTAATAGTTGCACTGTCTAGCCCACAGGTTACTAACTTTTTTGCAAGACTATCATGGGGGACCTTGTCAAAAGCCTTACGGAAATCAAAATATACTACATCCACAGCATTCCCTTCATCTATCAACTTTGTAACTGTATATAAAAAAAGAAATCAGATTAGTCTGGCATGATTTGTTTTTGAGAAATCCATGTTGACTTTTAGTGATCATGGCATTCCTTTCTCAGTGCTTAAAGACTGTTTAATGATCTGCTCTAGAATCTTTCCTAGTATTGATGTAAGGCCGACTGGGTGATAATTACTTGGGTCTTATTCCCCCCCCCTTTTTTTAAGATGGGGACAACATTTGCCCTCTTCCAGACTGCTATGACCTTTCTTGTTCTCCAGTATTTCTCAGTTATTGACACTGGTTCTGAGATTACTTCTGCCAGTTCTTTTAATACCCTTGGATGAAGTTCATCTGGCCCTGGAGACCTGAACTCATTTATTCTGGCCAGGTATTCCTGAACTACCTCTTTACCAATTCTGTGTTGTATTTCCCCTACTGCATCATCTGCTCCATTTTCCCCTCGTTGAGCCATGTTCCCCCTTTGGGAGAAGACTGAGGCAAAGAAGATGTTAAGTAGTTCTGCTTTTTCTCTGTCCCCTGTTAACCTTTCACCATCTGTGAAGTCGAAGGCTTTCACGGCCGGCATCCATAGATTTATTAGGTTCCATAAAACCCAAGGAAAATCTACTTTTGCCATCTTTTCCACCCAGCAGTCCTACCATTTTCTTGTTCTTCCTTTTGCTACAGACCTAACCAATAAATACTTGTTGTTGTACCCTTAAGGGGTGTTTTGAATGGAAGAGAAATGTTAGAGTGAGTTTCCCAGAGCTTAGACAATGGAAGCTCCAGTTTCCATTGATTGCTGTTAATGGTTGGAACATTAAGGCTGATGGGTTTGAGATGACATTCTATTGTTGGATAGGCAAGGTGTGAAGGGAGACCTTTGCAGAGTAATGGGGTGTCTGATCACTTGTTTGTTTTGGAGTATGACTCATGACCAGGTGCATCCAGGGTGTATTAGCACATTCCTCCCTAACAACTTGTCTATGGGGGGCTTTGCATAACACGTCCTGGGTCTGTCTGAGTTTTGGGAATTTTCTGAGACAACTTCATTTAGGTCTCTGGTTGACCTTTGCATGAACCCTTCTGTGGAGGTCTTTCTTGGTCAACTGGACCCACTTGAACTGTCATTTAGTGCAAATCTATCAATTAATGCCAATTAATGAATTGTTGTATGGGAGGGTGTTCAAGGGCAGGTAACACTATCTGTTTTATTTGTCTATCTGGGTATCTGTTTAAACACACTCATGCAGACTTATGCCTTTACTTGATTTATACTTAGATTCTCTTCCACTTGCATATTCTGTATAAGGGCAGCCTTTTCTTTTTTATATTCTTTATCAGTAATTGGTGAGGCCTGTAATAATTAGGTCACACAAAGTATGACTTAAGAAGGTGAGCTGCTGCAGGCACAGGAAATTAAGTCTTAAGAAATAAATACCATAAATGTGAATCAAGCCATTATTAATGTGATCTAAATGCAAGTATGTTCTCAAACCAAGGTATTACAGGAAATCATCTGTAATACCTAGACTTCATTGGAGAAACCGCATGGCCAAAAGATCAACCAGAAAGGAAACTGTAACCCTGCAGATTAAACTGAACACTAACAAAGAGGTTGACTCCATAAAGACAGACTTGACAGGCTGATTAGAGAGACTTAACAAAGCCTTCTGTAATAAAGGCAACTGCTCACGTAAACTATTGTACTCTGATGCAAATTATATACCATCACATTAGTGGCAAATGTGCAGCCATGTTTAAGGTGCTGCTGTGTGAACAAACATTAAAGAAGTAGGGATCTGATACCATCCCATCTGGTACATGAACATACATGAACTAGGTCATATCCTAGTCTGTGTGGGGCTGCCTTTGAAGATGTATACTGAAACAAACAACACACTGTTATTGTGACTTCCACTATATGAAACAATGAATTGGTTATAACCATTTAGGGCTTTATAGATCAAAAACAGCAGTCTGAATTGTGCCAAGAAACAGACTGGCAGCCAGTGGAGTTGTATGCTCCCTGTAACCAACACCCATCAGAAATCTGGCTGCAGATCTACAGGAACAGATATTCCACCTAAACATAAGAAGAACTTCCTGACAGTAAGAGCTTTTTGACAGTGGAATATGCCAGCTCGGAATGTGGTGGTGTCTCCTTCTTTGGAGGTTTTTAAGCAGAGGCTGGATGGGCATCTGTTGGGAATGATTTGATTGTGTATTCCTGCATGGCAGGGGGTTGGACTGGCTGGCTCTTGTGGTCTCTTCCAACTCTATGATTCTTCAGGCCAGTTGAAGTTTCTGAACACTCTTCAAAGAGAGCCCCACATAGTGTATTGCAGTAATCCAATCAAGGTGTAACTAAAGCATGTGTCACCATGGCCAATTCAGACATCCAAAGCAATGGGCACAGCTAGAGCACTAGCTTTAACTGTGCAAATGCACTTCTAGCCACTGCAGAAACCTGAGTATCCAGGATCAGGGCTGAATCCAGGAGTACATCCAAGCTGCAAACCTGCATCTTCTTCAGGAGAAGTGCAACCCCATCCAATACAGACAGAATCCCTATTCCCTGATCTGCCTTATGATTGACCAGGAGCACCTCTGTCTTGTCTGGATTAAGTTTCAACTTGTTTGCCATCATCCAGTCCATTACAGCTGGTGGGTACCAGTTTAGGACAGAAACAGCTTCCTTGGAATTGGCTAGAAAGGCATAATAGAGCTGGGTATCATCAGCATACCAACTCCAAAACTCTGGACAACCCCTCCCAGTAGCTTTATCTCTCTCTCACTCTGGCTTTTCTTTGCAAACGAAGATTCAGGAAGGACTCATCCCGCGCTTTCTGCAAGCACGCTGATGACTAAAAAGGCCAATCCGAGATAAACAAGTCCGGTTGCAAAAAGCACAGCAGAAGGTCTCCTTGGGTGATGTTTTTGGGTTGTGATTCTTTCTGTGTTGTCGTTTCTCTTCAAGACTTGTTCGTCGTGACTTCTCAAATAAGGCTGCAGCATTGTGGATAGTGCGTCTCCATGCCTCCCAATGTGAGGCCAGGGCGGACCACTGTTGGTGATCAATTTGGCTGAGCCTGAGATGTTGTTTCAGGGAGTCTTTGTATCGCTTTTTTGGAGCGCCCCTCTTACGCTGACCCGTGGCGAGTTCACCGTAGAGTAGTATTTTTGGGAGGCGATGGTCCTCCATCCTAGAAACATGCCCTGCCCAGCGCAGCTGTGTTCTCAATATCATGGCCTCAATGCTGGTGATATATGTTAAATAGCATGGGGAACAAAATAGAGCCCTGTGAGACCCTACAAGCTAATAGCTAAGGAGTAGAACAGGAGTTCCCCTAGCACTATCTTCTGGGTTCTATTCTCCAGCAAGGAATGGAACCACTGCAAAACTGTGCCTCCAGGTCCATCCCAGCAAGGCAGCCCAGAAAAATACCATGGTCAATTGTATTGAATGTCACTGAGAAGTCCCATGGAACCAACAGGGATACACCCCCTTGTCTAGTTGCAGTGTTGGTCATCCACAAAGGTGACCAAAGCTGTTTCCATCCCACAACCAAGCCTGAAGCCAGACTGAAATGGATCCAGATAATCAGAAATCCCTGGAGCTGTGAGGCCACCACACACTACAGAACATTGAGTAAAAATGGGGTACTGGAAACCAGCCAATAATTATCCCATAGGGTGGAATCCAGGGAGGCCTTTTTAAAATAAGGGTCTTACAACTGCCACTTTAGGCAGATTGAGACCATGCTTTACTGAAGCAAGCCATTAAACAGTCCCAAAACTTACTCAACCAGACCTCTTTTGCCCTCTTTGCTAAACCAGGAAGGGCAAGAATCTAGCATACACATTTCTCCAAGAATCATGTCCTTGGCTGCACATTCTCAGGCTGCACAAGTTGAAAAGTTCCATTAATTTTGGACAAGTAGGGGTCAAGGTTACATCTACAGGATCTGTATTAATTGTAGTATCCAAGTAAGAAAGGATCTGAGCAGTTTTATCTGCAAAGTACTTAACAGATTGTTCACAGCGAGCTATAGATTCTGCTCTTGGGGGCCTAGATGTAAAAGACCCCTAATAACTTGAAACATCTCCACTGGATGGTTCTTTGCAGGTACAATTGTGGCAGAAAAAAAAAGACTTCTCTGCTGCCCACACTGCTATAGAGTAGGCCCTCAAGTAGGCTTTTGCCTGTGCTTGGTCAGATTCATTCTGAGTTTTCTGTTGCTTTAATCACCATCTCACTTGTTTCATTGCTGCCAGCTCCCTAAAGAACTAAGGGGCTGATTTATTCTGTGAGAGAGAATGCTCAGGAACAATTGTGTTCATGACTCTAGTGACTTCCTTATTTCAGAGGTCAACCAGGACTTTGACAGAATCAGCTGCCGAGGCAACAGCAAACTCCCTAAGAGCTCAGGAATCCATCCGGATCCATAAACCTTCTCGGGCAGACCACTGTATTTGGTCCCCTACTCCTGCAGAGGTTCTGAGTCCCAGTGAATCTAAACCTGACCAAGTAGTGGTCTGTCCATGACAATGGTACTTTAGAAAGTCCCTCCATTCTCTGATCATTGTAATCCCACCCAGCACAGAAGACAGAGTGCATGTGAGGATGAAATAATCCAGAGTGTGTGTGAGAATGAAATAATCCAGGATGTACATATGCATTAAAACAGATCAAAAAATCGTCATCCCAAACACCATGGTGCATATAATCAAAATGTTCAAAAGTCACAGGAAAACTCCAGATGTTCCTTTAAAAGGATGTTTTCATGTTGTTTCTCTGGTAAGCTAGTGTATCGATCAGTTTCAAATGTTCTTAAGAACGAAGAGAGCTGGAACAGACTTTACTGCTGAGTTCAATACATATTGGTTTTGCAATAGTTAATGCCATGGGGAGCCACTGAGGTTTGATAGACACTTTCCTCTACAGCTACATCCAAAGCAAGCAAAGCTTCTGTTGAAAGCTGCATGAGATCATTTTGAATCTAACAATAATGGGAAATGAAAGAGAACTTCTTGGTTCTTGAAAGCTAATTCAAAGTCTGCATCCTGGTTATTCCTCAACTTTTTAGAAGAGGTAACAATGCATCCATTATTTATTGCGACTATATTGTTTGAAGCTGCAGTAAGAATTACAAACCAACAATTCCCCCAAAAGCACATGCTATCAAATCTGATAGTGATTTAACACCACTTTTTTCTCCTGGTGCATGAATTGGGTAGCAATATGACCCACTGAGTCTGTTCTATGCTAGGCTTGAAAAGTGTTTCCCCCTGCATGAACTGTGTCTAAAGCTGCTCACATTGGATATGGTTACACTATTCAGACATTTGAGACAACATTTCCCAAATGTGCAAAGAAAGAGAGCAGGTTAAACCTATGCCACTCCATCACTCTCTTCACAAGGAAAATTACCATTTCTGGAGGAGTGTAATGGAGTCTCCTTCTTTGGAGGATTTTTAACTGAGGCTGGATGGCCATCTGTTAGGGTTGCTTTGTTTTATTCCTGCATGGCAGGGGGTTGGACTGGATGGCCCTTGTGGTCTATTCCCACTCTATGGAGATTATCAGACAGGCTTAATACCCTAGAACAGGGACACAACAGGATCGAGAAAGAGATTCCTTTTCAGACTACGACATCCCTGTCCCATTCTGCCCCCATGCTGCCTCTGTTCAGTCCCTGTTTTTTTTTTTTTAATTCATAGTGAAAAGTCATTCATAGATCACCCATTTCGTTTCTGTAACAGAATCATGGGTGTGTGAACTGGTGCCCCGTTATGCTGGCACGATCTAGGAGGTCCGTGCCAAACACTTCTGGGTACAACCAGGACATCCAGGTAAGTGACAGTCTTTTTTGTACCCTGGGTTACTTGTGTTTTTTTTTAAGGGTGTTTTTGTGCTTTGCTTTACTTTTTGAGGCTTTTTTTTTTTAATTCCCCACATGATGCTGGCTCCCTGTAAGCTCCTGAAATGTGCATAAAGAACACTTGCAATGCTGATCAGGACATCCAGGTAAGTGATAGCCTTGTTTGTACCCTCCCCTGTTTACTTTTTTAAAAAATGTGTTTAGATATTTGGCTTAATTTTTTGATGTTTGGTTTTATTTATTTTTTAATTTTCCCTGTAAGCTCCTGAAAGGTGCATAAAGAACACTTGCAATGCTGATCAGGACATCCAAGTGACAGCGGTTTATACCCTCCCCTGTTTATTTTTTTATTTTTATTTTTTAGTGTGTATATGTACTTGTTTTAATTTGTTGGCATTTGGTTTTATTTGCACTCCAGGAAATGAATTGAGCTCTGTGAGAGCTCGAGGGGAGCAGTTTCTGTTCCGGGGAAAAGGTAAGTGTCTGGGGGGGGGAATTAAACTGCAACAGGGATGGGAGCAGGGCGGGAATTAGAAGGCAAGACAGGGACTTTTTTTCTAGGCCTGTGTGATAATTCTATCACCCTCTGTTACACAGGGAGGCTCTCCATGAAATCCTGAACCAGTGTTTCTGATCTCATGGAATGGCTGCTAATATTTTCTACTTCAGAGTCACTCTTCAAATGAAGAGTGCAGCAACAGACAGAGGCACTGCTTCCCTGCTCCTTTCCACACTTGCTTCTTTTCCTAACCCTATTCTGAATGCCTGGATAAGGTTCTTGTGTTATTGAATTAAATTTCATGGATATAAGACCAAGGGAAAATGACTCATCCTCTGTTCCCTCTCACTCACACACATGGCTGACATTTAATGAACAATATAAAAATCTCAGTCCATTGTCTCTTTTCTGAATAAAAATTGTTATATAATAGTCCATTCATAGAAAACAGGCAGTTCCCTGTGAGTCTCCTGTCTTCATGGGCATTCCTCAATTGCCTACGAATAAACCTGTACTTAAATTAAACTTGTCTGAATGGCTGTTAAAACACCAATAATACTGACTCAGACCCAAGTGTTGCCATGTATACTGAGATGATTTTTAAACCCCTCTTTCTATCACAGCCCCTTGAATTCTCCTCAAAAGCCATCAAAAAAGAATGGGGGACATTGTGGAGTGTTATTCAAAAGTTCATAAGGACTGCATCCAAAGTAGAAAATCAGCTGAAACTAAAGACAGGATAACCAAAGATGTTTGTTGGAATCTTGAGACTCATTCTTATGCTTTTTTAAAAAAGGAATGTTCTAATCCATATAGTTGCAGAGCAGGTCCTAAAAATATTCAACAACCTTGATTGTACTGTGTAACCTAATCAAGAGTTTATCACAAGCAGTCACAATAGCTGCATGAAAGCTACATGAAGTCTTCTGTGGTATACAAAGGGAAGCAACTAAAACTTCAGGAACGTGGCTTTATATAGTGCAAGCTGGAAGCACTAAGGCAGCTTGAACAAGAAGCAAAGACATTAATGGTTGCTGACTTAGGATGCAAGCCTGCACACATTTCCCTAAACCCAATTTTACTGAGATCAAGAGACCAACAAATATGTTTAAAATATGGATGCCAGTCATTACACTCTCTTGGAATCTTGTAATACTGAATTCATGTACAATGCCAGAAAGAGAAGGGGGATAAATCTTGCATGGCCCTGGGTTTTGAACTGGGCATGACTAATTTAGAGGGTGGCCTTGAAGCTATTGTACACAGATCCTTGCATACAGTATGTCAAAATGGATATAGAAAAACTTAGATAAAATAGCCCCATACCTAAATTAATTAGAATCTGTCAAACTGTCATCACTCTAGGTTTTTAGTGAAAAAATAATTCAGCTGCAGGAACTTCTCATAATGTCAATGAAATGGTTGACTGGCATCATCTCAATAACCACATCTAGTACTTTGGCACATTTTAGACAATATGCTATATCACAATGCGGGAGTATAAATCTCTCCCAATGGAATTAGGACCAGCTGCTTTTCTCAGCAGAGCAGTTGTGGAGGTGTGTGTACCAGAAATAGCTCCATCTCCATGCCCCCAACTGGCTGTAGAGCTATGCCCAGGGTCATTCTGGCTGCTCTTGCAGAAAGAAGAAAGAAGGAGTGGACTCCACCGCACTGTAAGGTTCATAGAATCATAGAATTGGAATAGACCACAAGGGCCATCCAGTTCAACCCGCTGCCATGCAGGAATACACAATCAAAGCGCCCCCCAATAGATGGCCATCCAACCTCTGTTTAAAAATCTCCAAAGAAGGGGACTCCACCAGACTCCAAGGCACTGCATTCCACTGTCAAACAGTTCTTACCATCAGGAAGTTCTTTGCCTGTAGTTTGAGTCCATTGCTCTGTGTCCTAATCTCTGGAGCAGCAGAAAACAAGCTTGCTCCATCCTCAGTATGACATCCCTTCAAATATTTAAACACAGCTATCATGCCACCATTGAAACTTCTCTTCTACAGGCTATACATATCCAGCTCCTAAGCCACTCCTGTAGGGCATGGTTTCTAGACCTTTTACCATTTTGGTAACCCTCCTCTGAACACATTCAGCTTATCAATATCCTTCTTGAATTGTGGCGCCTAGAACTGTACACAATATTCCAGGTGAGATCTGACCAAAGCAGAATTGAATGGTGCTAGTATTTCCCTTGATCTAGACACTATACTCCTATTGATGCAGTCTAGACTTGCATTGCCCTTTTTACCTGCTGTATCACACTGTTGACTCATGTTCAGCTTGTGGTCCACTAAGACTCCTAGATCCCTTTCACATGTACTGTTGTCAAGCCAGGTGTCACCTATCCTATAACTTTGCATTTCATTTTTTTCTGCCTAAGTGTAGTACCATACATTTCTCCCTGTTGAAATTCATTTTGTTAGTTTTAGCCCATTTCTCCAATCTGTTAATTTCATTTTGAATTTTCGTCCTGTTCTCTGTGGTATTA
Source organism: Gambelia wislizenii (assembly GCA_030847615.1). NCBI lineage: Eukaryota > Metazoa > Chordata > Lepidosauria > Squamata > Crotaphytidae > Gambelia > Gambelia wislizenii. The sequence continues at coordinate 184,040,246 of JAUMIR010000005.1, read as the reverse complement.
GTGACCCCTCCTAATTTAGTGTCATCTGCAAACTTGATAAGGATGCCCTCTATTCCATCATCCAAGCCATTGATAAAGATGTTGAATAGCACTGGGGCCAGGACAGAACCCTGTGCTTTTCTTCACTTAGTGCTCAATAGCAGCCAGAATAAGCATGGACAGACAGCAGCCAGGGAGATGTAGCTGCACCTGATTTGACACTCCCCCAACTGTGGTTGAGCACTGAGATCCATTCATTGTAGAAAGAGATACTGGATACCTCCTTCCACAGTGCCCCCCCCCAAAAGCACACTCAGAGAGGCATAACCCCCAGTTATGCCTGCATTTGTTACCAAAAGAATACTGGCCTTTATTTTTCCACTAAACCCCTGACCATGATGGCTATGTAGGCTGGTGTTTGGTTTCTTTCCATCATCATGTCAAAACAGAGAACATCATACAATGCATAGTGTAACACCAGCCAAAGACTCACAGAAAATGCCAACATTTCAACTATTACAAATAAAATGGCAACAGCAAATGGAGTATTCAAGGAAAATTACAGCCGAAGTGGCAAATCAACCAAACAATAAAGTTTTCAGAACAGCCTAGTGACCTTTAGCAGTTTTGGACTACAGCTCCCATTTGATCTCTCAGTATGGTCAATGGTGATGAGTGACAAGAATTGTATTACAAATTATCTTGAATGTTAGGGAAGGCTGCTTTCATTGAGCCTTCCCTCCTGCCAATCCCCCCCCAAAAAAAACAGATAAGATGAGGGATTGGAATGGTGTGGCTGCCCAGATCTCAAACTGCAACTCCCAGTATTCCTTATCATTGGCCACACTGGCTAGGGTGGCTGGGAACTGCAGTTCATCTGGAGAGCCACATAATTCCCAGCATCTGCATTGGACCTATAGCTTTGAGTGAGAATATTAGAGAAAACTAGCCTGAGAAGTGACCATAGGGGTATAAAGTATCATTTAAAAAAAAAAAAACAGAATTATGGAATAGAGGTCACCCAGTTAAATTAACTCAATGAGCACTGAACCAAACATACATGAATATTATCTCAAACTGAACACAAGGAATCTGACAAATTCTCCTGCTAGGAATGTAATGATGGTCAACAGTATAATTGGATTCAAGAATTAAAAATGAAATTGAGTAGGTATCAGCAAAGGTGAGAAGGGTCTGTGTGCTCCTATGAGACATATAGCTAATGGCTGGTAGACACTGGGAATTTTTTTTTAATCCAAGGAAGCAGCCACAGCAAGAGCTTCATCATGTGCCCACAACCCAGTACCCACAACTGGGTAGAGAAACTGATATATGAAACACATCAGAGTAAGGACACCAAGCCTGACAGAATTATGCTTGAAGCAATAGCATCTCCAGTACTACATTGTGAGTGGATGCATAAACCACCCCTACCATTCTCATCATCCCAGATGATGACAATGCTATGAACACTCTTCCCTGCCTTTAGTAAGTGTGAGAACTGGCAGACAACTCACAAGGAAATTGGCCTGCCTGCATAACCAATGAAAGCTCATTTTTGAAACAGAAGGAAACAAAACGATGCTTAGTGTAAAACAAGATGTTCACAATAGTCCATAAATGCACTGTAATAATAACCTGTCATCATCACAATGTCATAGTAGTAGCTGTCTTGTTGAAAGGTAAATTCTGAAGAACCTATTATGGTATAATGAATGGAGCTGAAGATACAGTGTAAGAGGAGAGTGAGAACTTTGGCTCCTCTTTATTCTTATTGGTATTCCTACCAGCATGTTGGCGAACTGCTGACAGACTTGGATTATATGTACTGTTCCCTGAGGCAGTGGGCTCAGTTTGCAGAACATATGCTTTTGCAAACTGGATTATCTCAAAGGAATTCTCTCTAAGGACATTTAGTGTATCTACTGACATCATTTGATTATTCTTCTGTACTCTTGATTTTTTCTTCTTCAGGATATTCACCAGATCAGCAGTGCTGATCACAACAAATACCTAACCTAAAACTGGAAGAAATGTTGAGAAAGGGAAAACAAATGTAAAGGCTAAAACTGGAGTATTTCTCCTTTCTAATATAAATGTGCTTTTATGGCTTTAGCTCAATTCTTAAGTACATGCTCACTTTTTTGTTACGCCACCTTTATGCTAAATTAAGGGGGGTTGTTGCTGTACTAGAAAAAAAATACATAATTCAAAATAAAAAGACATGAAGTCAATGAACTCCATAAGTGAACATTTCACTGGTAAATTCAAAATACTTCATACAAAAATGGTTTGTTTACAGTGCAATGAAACTGAACAAGCAGATAATTCATCTACTTATGGTATCTTTCCCAGATAAATGCCAGGTATCTTTTTCTCTGTTGTTGTGGAAGTGTTTTCAGTTTATCCCTTGAAAAACTCAGAAGTGTTTTATATATGTCTACTTAGAAATATGTACCACTGAGCAATAGGGGCATTGCTCCCACTTATATTTATAGGATTTCAGTTTTCAGGTTACACAGCTGGCTCATGGAATTCAGATTTCATTGAAAAGTCACAGGAAAAGCTCAACTCTGGGGATTTCTACTCATATATACTCTTATTCTAAAATAAAATCCTGTTGTAGACAAGTGGGTGAAGACAGCAGTGGGAAAAATACTGAAAGAACCATTCCTGCCCTTTCAAAGAATGTGTTTCAGAGAGAGAATGATACCACATATATCAAAGGAGGGGAAATTACCTTCAATAATGCATTTCAAGAGGGAATATTACCACTCATATCAAAAGGGAAGCAGGACTGTGTCATCAGTACCAGCCTCAACATCTGCATGTTCTTAATCTTAGTTCCCTGACACCTGCACATTCAGTGGACTAAACTTGTACACCTGTCTGGACATGAATATTGATTGCCTCAGGTCTGGAGAATGAATGGATGTTGGGGCAGGGGCATGTGGAGGACTAAGGTGTGAATGATGCTTTTCAAGAATAGCAAGAATTAGAAACAGTAGTTTTGATTAACATCTCTTTTGCATTTACTTTTATGAAATTGTTGTTGCTGTGTGCCTTCAAGTAATTTCTGAGTTATGGTGACCTAAGGCAAGCCTATCATGGTGTTTTCTTGGCAGAAATTATTCCGAGGGGATTTTTGACCTTGCCTTCCTCTAAGTCTGAGAGAGTATGACTTGTCCAAGGTCACCCAGTAGGTTTCCATGACCAAGCAGGGATTTGAACCCTGGTCTCCCAGTGTCCTAATCCAACACTGAAACCACTACATATATATTCTTTGTTCTGAGAGGAGCAGAGTGTCACTGCCACTGTGTTGAGTAAACTGATGGCCACTTAAATCCGAAGCACCTTTGAGGCCATATGCAACAGGTTTGACTGACTGATTGATTGAATGAATGAATGAATGAATGAATGTATATCCCACCTTTCTCCCCAAATGGAATTCAGATGTCTACCATTCATGATGTAGGAGCAACTATGGAGCAATTCTACAGTATGAGAGCATGTCTATAAATCAATAATCAAAATAATTTCAACTCAGCACTTGGCAAATCCAATTTAAGTTGATGGAGAATATGTATCATTTAGTTCTCTAACAAAAATGCTAATACAACCTTAATTATAGCTTAGCTGTTAAGCTTCAGCCATTCTTGCATATATTTCCAGAAGCAGTAAGCCTCAGGACCGGACAATTTAGTTAAGATTGGTTGATTAAGATTCTTTTTTTCAAAGGGGAAAACAGATTTCAGAACACATGTAACACAAACACAATGAAATCTCAAAGCAAGAAAATTTAAAGGAGAATTATACGAACAAGCTAATCTCTTTTTTAAAAAACCAAACCAAACCCTACTTAATTATTTTCCACATTTGCTTTTCCATTAGTCATTATGAAGAGATTTTGTATATCCATTTTAATCAACATATTTATCCAGCTTGATTGCACGCAACAAAGCTACTACACTATGTTTGTGTGTATGTTAATATCACCATGGTAACACAATAAGAGATTATGAAATATAAATACAAAAATTTGGATTTCAACTCCCGATCAACAATTATGGGGGGAAAGGAATATCTTATAAACTGAGGAAGTTACATTTCAAAAGAACAGGAATGGTAAACACAACAGCACACACCATACACTCATTCCTAAAATCAGCTTAAGCCAACTAAAGCTCTCCTTGTAATAACAGCTGAGCTGTTATGGAATTGGTTGTTAGATACACCTAAGACACATACAGTGATGCCACTAACACACATACAATGATGTCCCCAAAACAGATTAATCTTTCAGTGTGTATATGTGTGTGTATGAAATTTCTGCTTTCTGGCACCCTAGCTATTACTTACCAATTTTAATATTAAACACACATGTGAATGAGAAAAGAATCACCTGGCTCTGTCTACCTACCAGATATTGACTGGGTGACTACTGCTTTCCCTCTCATGTATAACCAAGATAATCTTCAGTCTGAACTAGTGTCCTATGAGTACACAAAGACCCTCTCTGTAGGCATTCAAACAGCAGCAAATGAAGCTGGCAGCAGCCAGAGGGAAGAAAAAACACATGAAAAAGTGAACATCAACAGAAGACTGTGAAGACATTCCAAATATTCATCTAAACACATTTACATTATCATAATTTATTTATTATAAATGACTTGCTGTATCTGACACAGGAATGGATGAATTGGTCTGTTTCTATTCCATGTCATTTTTGCAAGCATTCATCTCTTGGTCCCTTCCATCCTATTTCCACCTGCATCTACAATTTCTTTACATCCACACAAAACTTGTCATTCATAGCATTCTTCAATGATACCTTTTCAGATATACATTTTTACATAAAACTTGAAATGCATTTTCTCTTGAAATACAGATTTCTAAATGTGTTTTTTTTAAAATAGTAATATTGGCATTGAACGACTTACTGCTCAATCATAGTTGTGGTCCGGAGTGGGAACGGCATATTGGCAGTCCCCACATGGCAGAGCACTGGCTTTTTCATCCCAGAGGGCTCTGCACCTCTTCCAGCCCTCTGGGAAAGAAAGAGAAGCTTCAGCTAATGAGTTCAAACCTCAGTTTGAGCTCATTGGCTGAGGAATACAACCAGAGTGAACTGTGGCTAATTTCACTCTGGTAGGATACCAGGGTATTTATTGCCATCTCCCTCCCCTACTTTGCAGTTCCTCTCTGTATTGTAATAAATATCTTTGTTGTTGTTAAAATAAAGATAGTGGGGCCTGCACATGACACAACCTTGATCTAGGACAGAAAAAAAACTAAGGAAGGCTGGTATCAGCCACAGTGTGCTGTAAGGGACCTCTGGATTCCACGATTTTCACACAGGAACTGAAACTGGACCTGTCTGTTATCAAATTTCAAAAAGCAGTGATACAAGTCTAAAGCAACATTAAGCCAGGCATCTCTTCCTTCCCCCCCCCCCGCCCACAATTCACTACATTCCACTGTGCTGGAATTTTCAAAGTAATCTCCAAAGTAATGTCCTAAGTAATGTCAAGTCATTTATAATAAATAAATATAATAAATAATTTTTATGGGGGAGGGTGGGGTGGGGGGTGTTTAGGGATTTTTAGCTGTATTGTATTTTAATTTTTGTAAGCCGCCCCGATTGTTTTAACAGAGGGGCGGGGTATAAATAAATATTATTATTATTATTATTATTATTATTATTATTTTCAGACACCCCTTACCGCGCCAGCAGCCTTTGGAGCAGTAACAAGACTGCTGTGCGCAGGGGGTCCATTTTGGTTGTCCGTGAGTAAAAAATAGTGTGGCCACCTTCAATGCTAGCTGGAACAGTCATGGACGACGCCAAGAGAGGGATGGCATCATCCAAAATGGACCCCCTGCCGTGCAGCAGCCTTGTTACTGCTCCGGAGGCTGCTTGCGCAGTAAGGGGTGTCGGAAAATGTCCTTAGCAGATAGACACTTTGAGGGTGAGTTGGGAGTACCAACTGCGAGTGTTTTACTTCCCTTCCCACAGCTCCACAAGTTGAAGGATGAAACATCCATTACATGAGGGCCAAATACTAACCAGGACTGACCTTGCTGAGCATGGCTTAGGAATGTCAGATCTATGTTCTCATACACAAAAATAAGAAATGGGGGGGGGGAGGGATCTCCTTCATCTGTGAAAGGACAAAATATTTTTGTTGGTATCCAGAGGTTTTTCACATTTGCAAGAATATTTGCAAAAATTGTGTGCATTGCTCAAGTTGTAGCTGAGCTCCTGGAAGATGGAAATGTAGCATAAATTTATGTCAAATGAAGCTATACCTTGTCTCCTTCACCCCTCACAAAAGCTACCTTTTATCTGCTGCTGTTCCCAGACCTCACACACTTGGCCATTTATTGCCTGGTGTAGAGTGAAGAGACAGTGGAGAAGCATCCAGCTATTTTACCATCTCTGGACACACAGTGTGAAGGCCTCTTCTGGAATCTTCCAGGGGTCCTCTGGAGATCCTGGAGTATGATATCATTTCTGTGCATCCAGCTGTAGGAATATTGCTGGATGCTCCTCTTCCACTGCCCCCTCCGCTCTACACCAGCTATGAAATGGCTTGGGGGAGAGGCTGCAGCAGATAAAAACTGGGGCTTGGGGGGAAAGTTTCATCATTGCATGAGGTCAGTAAAGAACTCCAACCTCTGCAATGTCCCAACAAATTATTTACATGGCTATATGTTGGATTTTCAACTGTGTAAGGTATTAAAAGAATACTAGCATGTATAGCTAAACTATGACAGCTATCTCCTTTTAAAAATCACCTGGACAAGTTGTTTGCCTCTTTTTAATCAACAAACCTGTCCTTCTGTGCTTGTGTAGTCTATGCTTTGCTTCACAAAGACAAAAGGGACTTGTTTTGTTCAGAGTTTTCTAATGCAAATTGTTGAACTGGTGAGAGAAAAGGGGAAAAGAAAGAGAAAAAGTTATCTTGCTCTTGGAATCAGCTAAGAAAACTCATGGGGTTGCTGATGATAGTCCAAACTTGTTTGATAAATTATTGCGATGTACGGCGTCTTCCTAATGGTGCAGGGGCCTTTCCTATCCTACCACTGCCACCACTTTTGCGACGCCGCACCACTGTGTCATGGCCGAACTACGGCTCCCAGTGGTATAGCACAAGTACTCATGTGTGGATGTGTTTTACTGACTGTGCCTACTTGTCAGAGAGTCACTCATGCCAGGCTGCACATCTTAACTCAATATAAAGAATATTTATTGGCAAAGAATGAAATATAACTGCATAAATGAGTCATTTGGCCTGCACATTCATTCCCTCTATAAGCCTCGTCCTCTCCAACTATGCCCTCCAGCACTCAGCTTAAAAACTGCCTCTCTGTCAGACTATTGCTCAAGAACAGATATTCTCCAAGCCTCAACTTAAAAACTCCACTTAAAACTGAACTTTCTTCACTCACTCACTCTTTATCTCCTCCAGAAGCCCCTCCTCCTTCCACCTCCTCACAGAGGATTGGCTCCTGGAGTCCACTGTCCTCATTGGCCCCCTAGCTGTCTGTCACAATTATGACATTCTCTCTGATCACCAATAATGAGACATTTCACAATTATTCATCATCTTCCTAGTGTTGGCACAGACAGCTCAAATTAAGTATCTGAGGGAATGAACACTTATATCAATAACTAGTCATTATGAATGATAATGTTTGCATTACTAAACCCATCTCATAATGTTGCACTGCAAATTACTGGGAGATAAGGTAGAACTGAACATTGGTTTTGGTTGTTGAAAATATTCACAAATTTTCACAAAAATTCTTAGTAAGAAGGGGTTCTCAGCATATCAAGATAATCTATCAGGCGGGGGGACTTTCACACACTGGGATTTCTGGCCCCTGCAAAACAGTGAAACAACCAGCACTGCCCCCAGCAGTAGTAACAACAGCCAGAAAAATACTTTGAAAGAAAAAAATATATTGCAATTTTTGTACTTTATACAAAATTTCACAAAATAGAATATTTTCCTGCAAAATATAATGTATTTTGCACAAAAAAATAGCTGTACAAAATTTTTGCAAAATAGTCCTGAAATGCAAAGGGGGGCAAATCACCCTGAAAACTGTACAAAACTTGACTGTTGAGAAAAGTTGGTGAACATTTTGGAAATGTTTCATTCTCTTGTGCAAGAATGAAATAAGAAAAGGTTTGCATTCCTAGATCTGTTGCTCATAATCCACATTCCCACCCTATTGTGATCATCCTACTCTGTATTTTCCTTACCTCCCTCTTTCTTTAACCATAAACTCTGTAGTTGTGGTATCTTTGCTATCACTCAAGACTACAAATTCCCACCAAGACAAAGATGAGTAAACACACATTCTGGCAGAATCTGTCAAGTCAAGTCACAGGCCACTTCTCAGAATAGATTATTTTCCCCCTCCTACATGGGCAGTCTTTCAGTGTATCATTTTGGACAGTTTATAGATAAACCCCTGAACTGAAAACATACATTTAATAAGCAATAAGTATTGCATTTAAGGTCTGCAGGGGCTGCAACTTACTGTGTACCATAAGTCATCTGAGTTGAAAAAGTAAGAGAACGTATAGAAGTGCAAATTTTTGACAGAGCCAAACTATACTTCCAGTATTCATTCTTGTTTTTCCCCCAAATATTTTATTTTTCTTAAGATGACAGTAATTGAATGGAAATGTTTTTCACACACACATACACCATTGTAATTCTAATAGACACACATATGCCTATGAACAGAGTTAGCATGTTTCTAACAGACAGTCCTCCTTCAGTAGCACACAACTAGTGGCTTATCTGGCAGTTGTCACAAGGCCTTCTATAAATGGTCATCAGTCTCACACACACAGGGCTTATCTACACCATCCAGAATACACTGGCTCCCCACTTGCATACTCTGGCTGCAGAGTTGGCCTGTTCTTCCCCCGCTACCTTGATAGAACACCAGCCGTTGCTGCAGATGCTGGCACCACCATTTTCCTCCCTCTTGGTCACATGTGGCAGCCTTGGTCACATGTGCCAAGATTGCTGCCAAGACCTGGAAGAGTAAGAGTGACCAGCAGCAGCAGCAGCAGCAGCAAAGCCTAGCATGCCAATCCAGTTTTTGCCAGTGGTAACTGATTAAACTGGGTATTATTGTAAAATGCTTTATCAGGCCCTACCCCCGGTTTCAGCCCTGTATCTGCGCCAGGGGCCAGAACAGGGCAAAAGCCCTGCCTCATATGGAGACAGGGGCAAGACGGAGGTATTTAGCCTGTGCAGATAAGCTGTAAGATAAGCTCTTTTTGTCTTAACAAGATAGTTGTGATTTGTGAGACAATGGGCTTGTCCATACGAGGGGGAAAAATATGAACATGTCTGAAAAGGCAGGCGTTCACAACAATGCATTCTGCCTACATGGCCAAAAGTCCCCCCTTAACTCTGCATGATCCCCTAGCCAGCTGGCTGCCATGAGTGATTTACTCGTGATTTTAAATCTGTCACTGACAAAACATTTTTAAAAAAAGTTTCCTGTGGTGCGCACAGACGTTATTTCATATTTACAAGAAAAAGAAATGTTAAAAAGTGCATAAAATCGCCATTTGATCATCTTACCGGACCCTCGCTTAGCCAAAAATCCAACATCACGGCTGCAGCCACTTTCCCTCTTTGGTAGCCCCATGCCCTCTGCTTGTCCAGCCAATCAAATTACACTGCCTGTTCATATCTGTGTGAACGGGAGTGTAAAAATGGTCACACATTCACAAGTCATACAGATCTTTTCCTAATATCTGTACGAAGCCCTGGATGTAGTGGACATGGACTTTGTGGTGGATTTGGCTGCCCCCCTTCCGAATGACACATATTTGTGTGAACGGTCATTTGAACGGATCACTGTACGTTTGCATCATGTATGTATTATTTTGACCATACAGACAGGACCAATAAAATTATTTAAAAGGAACAAAAATCCTGTGAATCATAGTGAAAGTGAATTACTTTAAGAAGAACTTCATTTTAAAAAAAGATTAAAATGAAACCAAAGGAATCATTTGAGCTAAAACTTTACAGCCCATTCAGTTAGTTGCTCCCTGTTTACTACAAAACAAAATGGGCTTTCTTAGGCAAGGAGCTTAAGAGATGGTTTGTCATTGCCTTCCTCCAAAACATACCCTCCTACAGCACCTGGTATTTCTTGGTGGTCCCTCATCCAAGTACTCACTAGGCCATACCCTCCTTAGATTCTGCACGTAGGGGGGGGGAAACCGAAATGCATAGATACAGGATGGGGGAGACCTGGCTGAACGAGACTATGTGAGAAAGGGATCTAGGAGTCCTAGTAGACCACAAGTTGAACATGAGTCAACAGTGTGATGCGGCAGCTAAAAGGCCAATGCAATGTTGGGCTGTATCAACAGAAGTATAGTGTCTAGATCAAGGGAAGTAATAGTGCCACTCTATTCTGCCTTGGTCAGACCTCACCTAGAATACTGTGTCCAGTTCTGGGCACCACAATTCAAAAAGGATATTGACAAATTGGAGTGTGTCCAGAGAAGGACGACTAAAATGGTGAAAAGTCTGGAAACCATGCCTTATGAGGAAAGACTTAGGGAGCTGGGTATGTTTAGCCTGGAAAAAAGACGGTTAAGGAGCAGTATGATAGCCCTGTTTAAGTATTTGAAGGGGTGTCACATTGAGGATGGAGCAAGCTTGTTTTCTGCTGCTCCATAGACTAGAACACGGAACAATGGATGCAAGCTCCAGGAACATAGATTCCACCTCAACATTAGAAGGAACTTTCTGACAGTAAGAGCTGTTTGGCAGTGGAACACACGCCCTCGGAGCATGGTAGGGTCTCCTTCCTTGGAGGTCTTTAAACAGAGGCTGGATGTCCATCTGTCAGGGATGCTTTGATCGTGATTTCCTGTGTGGCAGGGGGTTGGACTGAATGGCCCTTGTGGTCTCTTCCAACTCTACAATTCTATGATTCTATGATTCCATGATCAGACTGGGTCTGGTTCTATCAGGATATTTAGGCAAATAATCCAGTGGAGCTGTATGTTAGATATTCATATTATTTAAATATGGTTAAGGGACAAAATAATAACACAGATTTCTTTGGCAAAAACGAAGAGAAGACATTGATTAAGTGCAGGGATAGATGACTTCCTGAAGTCTGGGAGGAAACGTAAAGATGTAGATATAAAATCGTAGAATCATAAAGTTGGAAGAGACCACAAGGGCCATCCAGTCCAACCCTCTGACATGCAGGAATACACAATCAAAGCACTCCTAACTGATGGCCATCCACCTTCTGTTTAAACACCTCCAAAGAAGGAGACTCCACCATACTCCGAGGCAGAGTATTCCTTTGTATTCATGCTTGTAGTGCACAGACTACAGACTATATAAAGGAACAAAAAAAAGCAAGGGTAGTTCACAATTCAGTAACCTTCCATTCCAGAATCTTCCACACTCCATCCCATCAACAAACAGAAACCAACTCATACTGCCCCTCAGCCTTACCAGAATGAAACAAACCACTTTAGGGGGTGAAATGTAGGGAATCCAGGGTAGGCCAGTGTAGCAGATGTTAAGGTCATCTCAAAAGCTTGAGCTGCTGCTGCTGCTATGACTACAAACCCAGCATCACTGCCTCATTTGGCATAATGGTAGATCTTAGAGACAGGATTATTGGCTCACAATGATTTCTACCTGTTTTAAGGTAGAATGAATACTACCTGTTTTAAGATGGCTGCTCAAATATGGAGAGTTGGCGTATTTAATCTAATGTTTAGACACTTTTCACAGCATACATGTGTTGTCCCACACTAAGGGGACATCCACACTACAGAAATAATCTAGGCTAAAACTCGATTATTTACATGGCTCCTTCCTATGGAATTCTGGGATTTGTAGCTTGGTGAGGCACCAGCACTCTTTGGCAGAGAAGGCTAAAGACCTTGTAAAACTACAACCAGTTTCGAACTGGATTTTTGTGTAGTGTGGATTTTCCCTAAGGTTGCCTGCTAAAGGAGTTAAATTTTACTGCCCTTAGTTTCAGATCCCACAAGGCCAAAAAAGTAGGAGTGGCCTCTGCCTGCATGAGAGCCTTCACAGCAAACACAAGCAATATCTAAGACAAGATGTGATTCCAACACCATCACTTTTCTTTCCTTATTTTTAAACATCTTTTGCCTGATGAAGAAGCCAGTAGAACTTCAAAAGCTTGCCTCGTTTTTTTTGCATCTGGGTTGTCCAATACAGGTATCGTTCTTTTGTGGATTAAGGTTATGTCTGTGCAGGAAAATGTCTGTGAACTGACTCTTATACATTTCTTGAGTGAAGAACAATAAACTGCCATTCTCTGAATAGAGAAGATATCACTTGAAAAAAAAATATTTATGAGGAAAAGTCATGTCTTTCAGAGTTTCTCATTCACTGGGTTGCTTCAAAAGCAATCCATATGAATGACACAGTAAAATGACACACCTGGTCCTTAGCAATCGGCACATAATATAATCAATGCGGCTTCCAAGACAGGTTATCTACCAGATTCAAAATGGAAACCAATTTTAATTTATTAAAATTCCCTGAAGGGTGAAAAATCCATTTACTTGTTATCACTTTGTAATGATGTAGTACTTTATATGTGGTAGCTTGAAGACATGCAGTTAAATTTAACCAGAAAATAAAAAAAGGAAGCCAGTGAGTAGATTACATGAGGAAAGAAGTTACTATCAATTATTATTGTTTTTAACACTTAACTTCTGGTGACATTGGGTAGTATGAAAAACAGAATACAGAGTAAATTACGTGCTAGCGGAATAAACATAGAAATCTCAAACATATGCTAGGTGTGTGTGTACATGCCTTCAAGTCATCTGTTGACTTACAGTGATCCTATACGTTTGATAAGGTTTTCTTAGGCAAGGAGTACTTAGAGGTGGTACATCCAATATATTAGGGAGATATGAGATTTTGGTTACCAGGAGAACTTCCAGCTGGATACCAGCACTTAACCGTTAGCTGCTGATAATTAGTCATCTATTGAATTTTTTTTAAAGGGATTCTAACCAAACCAGGCTTTTTTCCTGTTAAATGGCTTTGAGTAGTCAGCTGTTGTGTCCTCATTACAAATGCAGAAAAAATAACCCAATACACAATTTGACATGCTGAAGCTCAGAGAAAGTAAAACCACAACATTCTGGATTATAGCTGAAATATATAACTGTACTTCAGTTACTGGATTTCCCTAAAATCAGTGAAAATATTACTGTTTTTAGTATAGAGAGAATAAGAAATTAAATAAAACAATAGTGTCTGTCTGTTATCAAGATGGGACTAAGGACTTTTTTACACTAGCCCCTTGTTCCATTAAGAAGGAGAGTTTATTTCATTTTGAAGGAGAAAAGTCAAAAAATGAACATAAGGCCTAAATGAGGTAGAGCCATATTGAAGAAAAAAGTTTACTAATATATAGGGCTTGTCTACAGAGCTCCTTACCATGTTTTAAGAAAATATCTGGTTTAATCTAATATTGCCGGACTGGACCCCATGTGTTTGCAAAAGCCCGTCCCAGAACACAACCCCTCGCTGCCACCACAAACTTCCTGGCTTTCCTGGAGGCTGGTCACATGCAGGGGACCTACAGTTGCATGTTGCAGGCCCCTTTCCTGGCTTCCATGTTAGTGAGAAAATGGTGGTGGTGTTCTGTTTGGACTCTGGCCTATTTTCTGCAGGTAACGGGGGGTGGGATTGGGCCATCTCCACAGCCAGGATACGCTAGCAGGGAGCCGGCAGATCCTGCCTGGTGTAGATGAGCCCATAGAAAATGCTGTAAGTTCCTAGTGATTTCAAGTTAAGTTAAACACTTGCAAAATATTCTAAGCTATGTTCCTAAACATCTTCAAATGTTCTGCTGATATGGTAACAGCAAGAATACTGAAATAAGATTTTTTTTTTTTAAAGAAAGTGTAACATACATAGTTTGCAAATAGTGCTTGCTCCTTATTGGTGAAAGGTTTTGGTTTTTTTGTTTGGTTTTTGCATGTCATAACATTTTGTTGCTCAATTGCTGCCACTGTATAAATTTGATTTAATTTCTTGTTCAATGTGAAACCCTAGGTTCAGTTGAGTCAACCTGGCACTGTGTTGCTAATTAAACTGCTGAGTTCAATCTACTATCAGATGACATTCATGAACCTTAAAAGGGTAAAAATAATCCCCTTCAATTTGCACTCCTGCTTTCCTGCACAGGGGGTAGTTTGGGATGGCCACCCAATATTTGCCACACACATTTCCCTGCACCTCATCCTTATTTGACTATTTGTTGGGAGGCAGCCAACACTTTCCCCCCACCTCACACTCCCACACAGCTTTCATTCTTCCCCACCATCATAATAGCACAAGTATGACATCCAGTTCTTCCTTCCACCTCCCCTACCAGAAATAAAGTGAGAATGGGGAAACCAGGCCAAACCCCCTATACACACCAAACAGGCTTTGGTAAATGAGGCATGCCTGTATAGCAGTATGGCCAAATAGGCTGTGGAATGGAGAATATAAGGCATTTGTATTTCAGATATATATATCTCCTAGAATGGTCAAGTTAATAGCCATGAAAATATCAGACAGGTCTCTTTCAGAACTTTATATGGTTTTGGAAAATATCAGACAAGTCTCTTCACATCTATAAAATTGTTCTAGTGGGATGGATCCTGGTACACTAGTACTCCTGTATCCACTGATTCACCAAACGCAGATTCACTTATCTGCAGTTGATGGCAGCAGTAGGGTAGACAGGGGAAGGAGGAGGAGAGCAAGCCACCTCCATCCGCCCTTCCCTGCTGGGGTCCAGCAGTGTGGTGGCAGTTGCAGAGGGGAGGGAGGGGGAAGAGAGCAGGTCAACTTCCTCCCCCCTTCCCTGTTGGGGTCTAGCAGTGTGGCAGCGATGGTGGTGGGGTGGACAGGGAAGGGAAGGAGGAGGAGAGCAAGTCACCTACGTCCTCCCTTCCCTGCTGGGGTCCAGCGGCACAGCAGCGGTGGGGTGGACAGGGGAGGGAGAGAAGGAGGAGGAGAGCAAGTCGACTCAGTCCTCCCTTCCCTGTCGGGGTCCAGAGGCACAGCAGCCATGTGGGGGAGGGACAGGGAAGGAAGGGAGGAGGGAGGAGAAGAACAAGTTGCCTACCTCCTCCCTTCCCTGTCATGGTCCAGTGGTTGGTGGCGGTGGTGGGGGTGGTGGACAGGGGAGGGAGGGGGAAAGAGAGCAGGTCACCTCCCTCTTCCTTTCCTTGCTGGGGTCCAGCAGCACAGTGGTGGTGGCAGAGGGGTGTACAGGAAGTCTTCACTATTAATCCACGGTTTTCAGTATCCAGGGGGGGCGAAACCAATGCCCCACGGATACGGGGGTGCTACAGTAATTTAGTATCTTTCATATGCTTAAATGTGACTATTACAAAGGAGCTTGTCTACACTAGCAAAAAATGTGGATTCACCCCAAATCTGCTATTGGCAATCCAGACAACATACGACTACTTCTGGGTAAGAACTACATTTTTTTATTTTTATTTTTTGCCCTTAACCTAACTGCTCTGAACAAGCAAAGTCACAGAAAACTCGGGTTTGTCAGAAACTCCAGAATAACCTCAAGTTCTTTTGTGGTCTGGATAGCTGGTTCAGGTCCGATTCAGCCCAATCCATTTGTCCACATGCAAATGTGGCAGCATCTCCCTTGCCTTGCAATGAGCAGCAGAGGGGATGGTATGAATACCCATTGGAGCTGCCTGCTCCTCTTCCTCCTCCTTGCCAGCTAAGCAGCTCCCTGTGAGAGCCTGGCTGGAGACATCAATTCTGCTGAGGTCAGAACATGGTGTCCAAGTGGGGGAGACCCTCTCCTTCTTGATCACATGTCTGCATGCCCCATTCTGACCTCAGCAGAAGCAATGATGTTGGCCAGGCTCTTACAGGGAGCTGCTTGGCTGTTGAGACAGTGGTAGCTCAGAAGACAGGCGATGGGCAAGTGGAGCTGATGCAACAGTGGCCTGGCTGGCTCATGTGGAGAATGATACACCATTGTACCAAATTTGGCTCAGTGCATGGTCAATCCAGGGCCAGTCCAGAGCATAATGATCTGCACTGGCCCTGGATTAAGAAGACAGCATAGACAAGCCCCAGCTTTCCTAAAAGCACTCTTTGGGAGGAATGGTTATTTATGATATGGTTGTCTGCTTAACATACTTAAACTTATGGTGGGTAAGAAAAAAATGAAGTGGGTAGATTGCTTTTTTGTCCAACATTATTTGTTTGGGAATGAGAAGTATCTTGTAAGTGAAATTGGATCCTCCAAGCCATTTGCCATGAATAAAAATGAAATGTAACCAAAGACCAACAAAGTAATTACGATAACATTACAGTCATAGTTTATGTCAGCATTTAAAATCATAGAATGGTAATGAAGCACTGTTATATCAGGGTCAGTAATTTTCTTCCAGCACTGATATGCTTTTAACAAGAAATTCAGACAGGTGGGGGAGAAAGATTAGTGAAAAGAGCTTGTTTTTCTAGCACACAAAATGGTTAGAGGAGCAACAGATGCCTAAAGATGAAAATATGATAGACAGTAATCACAAAGCTGGAAGTTAATCCTTCTTCAAAAGAAAATGTGAGACAAACAATTTGCTATCTATAGTTCCCTTGTTGAATATTTTAAGAACAGATCACATAAATTTAAAAAAGACATTTAGCAAATAATTATTTACTTTAAATTAAGAAAAGAACTCATTGGATAGAATGTAAGGTTTAAGAAAGTTAAAAATATTTTTAAAAAGATGGAAGGAATGAAAAGGACATTAAAATCCATGCTATTCCAAATACAATAAACAGCTGGCCCTAGCATTAGGCAGAATGTGTGGTAACCACCTCAAGTGAGAGATACGAGAATGCAGCAGTGGAGGCCCTGACTATTCCTCCTGAGCCTTCTGGCCATTTGCCTCTATGAAAAGACAGAGCTATTTATATCAGACAGCCTAAAATACCATTTTGCCCTCTGGTATAATGTAGCCCCTAAAATAGCATTTTGCCCTCAGGTATAATGGAGGACACTATTCCATTACAAGTTTAGTTTAATTTTCTGAATGGAATGGGGGAGGCACCATTTTGCCCTTTGCCTCAGGGAGCAAAATGTCTTGGGCCAGCCCTACAGTAGGCACACACAGAAAGCATAGCATGCTAAATTCATTTGCTAGTCCTAGCTGGAGTGGAGCCACTGAACCAATATGGACTTGGCATGGCAACAGTTATACAAGTTCAATTTATTCAATGGCTCTCTAGTTGGGACTAGCAATTAGATTTAGGTCAGTATAGTAATGGGTTGATAGGCTCAAATCAGTGAACTACATGTTCCTTTGATGACTACTCCATAAGATCTGGACAGAAATTCCTTCCAGGACATACAAGATGAATGTTGGACTACAATTCTGGAGACCAGAGTTTGAATCCCTGTTCGACCATGAAAACCCACTGGGTGACCTTGGGCAAATCACACACTCTCAGCCCTCAGAAAACCCTGTGTTAGGTTCACCTACAGGTCACCACAACATGAAGGCACACAACAACATCAACAATAACAATACATGATGATCTTTTTAGTAACAAACATGACCCTGGGCCCATTCACATTACAGAATTATATCACTATTATTCTGCTTTAACTGATGTTGTTCCATCCTATGGAATCTGGGAGTTTGTAGTTTGGTGAGGCACTAGAGCACTCTGGCTGAGAATTTTAAATACTCCTCCCTAAACTACCAGAATTCCATAGGACAGAACCATGGCAGTTAAAGTGGAATAATAGCACTATAATTATGTAGTCTAAATGGGCCCAAGTTTGTTTGGGTTCATGTTCATGCGACCTTGTCAATGTAAAAGGGTACAATACTCCTGAAAAATTCAAAAAATCTGAATGGCATGGAATAATTCCTGAACTGGGGAACTGTGGAAAACACATAATACATGTTCTAATTTTGATTACTTCATTTATACATGACTAAAGAGAATTCCAGGAAACACTTCATTGCTATGGAGACCTATCTAGGTGCTTCAGAATAATACCAGTCTGGGTGGGGGCGGGCATGGCTGCCATCATTTTGTGATCAAAACAAACATTTAATGCAGGTTTTTATCTTATTCTTGTCACTAGTACCTATATTACTTTTTAAAATTTAAATTACGTCAAAAAGGGTTTCAATTTTTAAACATAGATTCAAAAACCGGCATGTTTAAACAAAGTACGTGATTGAAGAATGATGGTTTTCTTTCTGTCATAAATGACTTCACCATATGAACGTGTGAACAGCTTTTAAAAATAAATAAATAAATAAGGAACATAATTTTTCTGTCCCACTACCTATAGTTATATGTGGGCATAGAATGCTACAGAAATGAAATGAAAATAAAGCATAATTTCAGCTTCATAGAAAACAACCAAAGTAATAAAAGAATGAGACTTGTACATTTTTATTGTACACAGATGCTAATAGTACAGGCTGAGCAAACATTATTAATCAACACAGCTCCATATAGCTGTCTCTTGAGTGGCAAGTCTATGAAATTGAAAATACTGATTCAATATTTTCGTAAACAGATGTAGGAGATGGATCTGTACTATTGAAGTTGGCTCTTTACTTCTGCAGTCACTCTGGTCTTTTATTGCCTTTAGCTAAAAGTGCTAAGTAGAATTCAAATATGTGATGCTCTCATTGTGCTTGCATTATGATATGCAAATATAAATAAAATTCCCACAAATTGGTGAACAATTAATGAGATTCATTGTAGGGACCTTTCATCACAGAATGCTATTTTCCTGCCAACCAAGGCATGATGTATTTAATTCTAAAGGACACCACCTGCTCCCACCTCTAAGTGAAATGAAAAGGCTGCCATGGGGCATGTTGGGAATTAACTTGCATGCTTCTTTTTAACCAGACATTCTACCACAATGCTCAAAATGCCAACAGTATCCACAGAGTAGGGGGAAACACGTAATTGCTGTGTGTGGATTTCTTTGGTTCAGTATTAACTCCTTGCTCACATCATATGCTGCATGAAATCTTGGGCTCATCTATATGAGCCCAAAGAAACTGAAGTGCCCTGCAGTAAAGACAAATCACAGCAGCTGCAACTTGTCTTAATGGTTTTACAGCCCCCATAAACTTTGAATGCCCTCTTACCACATGGGGGGAGAGAGCCTTCCTCCCTTACCTGGTCCCAGTGGCGATGATGACAGCGGCACGGGGAGGGGGACTGGGTAAGGGACAAGGGTTCTCTCACCCTCTTCTCTCTTCCCGGTCATGGCAGCAGCAACAGCAGCATGCGGGGGGGGGGGAATCAGGTAAGGGAGAAGAGGATGAGACAGCCCTCCTCCCTTACCCGGTCCCTGGTGGAAAAAAAAGATAGCTGCGGGCACTTCCCCCATTATCAAGCCCCGCCCCCAATGCTCATTTGGCCAATCAGCTTACACTGCCTCATCACAGCAACACGAATGAGACTGTCCAAATGAACGGACATTCAGATCACCTACAGAGCTTTTTAAAAACTCCAGCAAAAGCTTCAAAGGCTTCCGTTCAGAGCTTTATGGTGAATTTGCCTGCCCACCCCCTTCTGAATGAGACGCATGGATGCAAATGTCCGTTTAGACAGATAACCTTCCATGCGATTTCTCTGGGGATTATTTTCCCTGTTTAGACAGGACTCTTATTTACCTGTTAAGCTGTGTGGTGCCACAGTATTCTATCTCCCATGCCATCTACATGAAAAAGTCATCATACAAATGTTCTAAATAAATGAATAGATAAAGCCCCTAACCCTACCCCCCCCCCACTGGTTGGTACAGTATGTGATATCAGGAGACAGCTACTTGACATTAGATTACCACAGTAGCCAAAACTGTATTCTTAACAAGACCTTATAGAACATCAGGAAATTTAAAAACAGACTTGCAATCTTCTCTTCATTTCTTTTAAATGCACAGTTGGATGAAATCAAACCTATGAAGCATTATAAAGGAAGTGACAAAGACTTTGCAGGTGAGGTAAAAATGAAATTCTAGGGGTGTTCATTTAGAACAGTAATTAGCAAGAGGTGGGCAGGGGGACAGGACAAAATGACCATAACACTTTACTATGAATATAACCTGTCAGTTTGAGAATTTGATTTCACAGTTCTGAAATACAAAATAATGGCAACAAAACTGATTTGGGGTGCCAAGTGTACAACAGAACACCATTGCACAGAAAATCACTGAAGATTTGGGGGTGGGTATGCAAAGTCCTTTCAGGGATAAAGGGAGAATCCACATGACACAAATAACCCAGTTTGAAACTGGATTATTTGCATATCTCCTTCCTATGGAATCCTGGGATTTGTAGTTTTACAAGGTCTATTCTTCTCTGACAAAGAGTGCTGGTGCCTCACCAAACTACACATCCCAGAATTCAATAGGAAGGAGCCATGCAAATAATCCAGTTTTGACCTGGATTATTTCTCTAGTGTGGATGCCCCCAGAGTTCAGTAGATCCAATTTATGTTTATATGGCAAAGAAAACACTGTGGGGCTCATCATAAAAAATCAGCTTATCTGTTATATGAAACTGTATGTTGTTTTCATCTTTCAACTTCCGTAAAGTTATTGACTGATGAAGTTCTTTGTCCACATGGTTGCCTGAAATAAATTCTGCAGGTAGGGAACCTGGGACCCTCCAGATGTTCTGAACTACAACTCTCTTTTTTTCTTGACCATTGGCCATGCTGGGTGGAACTGATAGATGTTGTAGTCCAGAACATCTGGTGGTGCCAGGTTGGCTACACCTGCTTTAACACACCTTGGGCAATGATTTTCACCAATCCATGTTTTGCCTTCTTGTCTTACCCAGGTGTTTACTCATGTACTCAGCATGATGTGTCATAAAAATAAAATCTTTTAGGGTAGTGAACATCAAGCTTTGGAAACATTTCCAAATATTTTGACACATGTGGCCTCCAGAACAACATATTCCAGCAGTGGAGCTTTGAGATTCATATCATTTGATGGCACAGAATTAATCTGTGCAATGTGATGGTCTGGATAGTAGGCAGAAAAAACTAACAATCATAGGTACAAACAGTTTCCATTAGATAGAACAAAGAACACCATTTTTTTTTCTATTCCAGCTTCTGACAGCTTGGCAATTGAAGATTTCTTTCTGAAAGAAAATTAAATTTGTTATGTAACATTCAGGCAGTTTGGGATATTCGTCATCTGGGTTTTTGTGGGGTATTTTGTTAGCAATGTGGGGGATGTCAAAATGGTTACTATGTACCCCGTGCTTAGGAACCATAAAAAATCAGACATGTGCTCAGATGCACCACCCATCAAGTTTATAGGAAGACAGCTGGGGCTCTAGTTGACAATATGTGAAAAGAGGACAGAAAGATCTCAAAAGGCTGAATGAATTATTTGTGATAGATATCCACATTTGAATCATTATATGGGAAAAGGCATCTGGGAAGCTATGCCACATCGAGATGATGACTGAACCTAATTGACAAACTGCTTGGTGTAATTCAGCCAGGAACGTCTCATATTCTACTGCCAATTTGTTATCCCGGTAATAAAGACCCAGAACAGAAACAGTATCTAATCAATTTATTTACCGTGTGAAAATTTCTATGTTTTGAGTGCTTTCAGTCATTAGTTCAAACCTGCACAGAATTGTTCCTCAAAATGTGGGTCAATTTTTCCATGCTCGGGTATTCTGTGTTCTATTGTCATGGGGTTTTGTAGTTGTGAACTAAAATGGATCTTTGGATACTATACTGGATTTTATTTGACAGATCCTTTTAGTCAGACAAAACTGACTATAGGAGACTCAGTAGGGTGTGTAGATCCATTGTGGTTGTGTTGTTATAGTGCTGGAATTGAGAGGCTTACTGCACACCAACGTAAAGTGGCAGGGCAGCCGGAAGGTTCTGTTTTTCGTGCTGCCTTACTGCACAACACTCTCGTTCTTCCATTCCGGTTCCATGGGAGACAGAGGTAAAACCACATCTTTTTGCTAACCAGAAAAATCAGTTAGTAAAAAGACATGGTTTTACCTCCATCTCCCATGGGACTGGAATGGCAGAACACCAGAAGAACAACAATGTCATGCGGTAAGGCAGCACAGAAAGCAGAACCTTCCAGTTGCCCTGCTACTTTACTTCAGTGTGCAGTAAGCCTCTGAATCTCCACTCAGACATGAAACTCACTGGACGACTGTGTACCAGTCAGGTTTTCAGTTTAACCTACTTCACAGAGTCAATGTGACAATAAATTGAAGAAGGGTAGACCCATGTACTTGAGCTCATTAATGGGAAGACAGAATATAAAAGTAACTAATAAACAGTAATCTAATTGGTTACAATCAGTAGTACAAGTATAGCTTGTTTTTGAGGATCAAGCAACAGAATCCACAGCCTTGCATGTTGGGTACTGAAAGCAGGACTTGGAAAAGTCTCCTGGCCAGCATGGCCTCATGTTGCCAAGGAGATAGTGGGAATAGTATTCCAAAAAGTGACTCTTCCAGGTTTTGTTTGGAAGCCAACATTTGCTATGGAGGGAAGAACCAAGCTTGAACTGAGAGCAAATGTGTCTGAGGTACAGAGGAAAGGGACCAATTTTTGCTCTTCTCCCACTCTACAACATGCATGGAATCTTTTCTTAATTTTAATTTAAATTTAATATTGGACTGGTTTCAGTCCCATTACCACCACATCACCTTCAAAATAATTCTGGAGTGTCCTAGACGGGACAGGTTTCAGGTCTATTTATAGAAACATTGTCAATTGGATTCCTTGTCTTAGGATTTGTCTAGATGGGCTATTTGTCAGGTGGGAGTGCGCACTGGGAACCTCTTCAAAAGGTCCAGGCAACAATAAATGGTAGAAGAGTGTTTGTTCCTCCAGGTATCAGAATAAAGGCAAAGACACAGGCTTATGTCTAAAAAAAATCTTCTTGTTCTTTACTTGAACAAAATAAAGACTATTTACATTATACTACAGCATCCACAGAAGAAAAATCTTCTTCATACTTCAAGATTCAAAACAGAACTGCTCAGTTCAACTCCATAGGACAAACTAAAAACCCAGCTCTGCAGATTTCTTAGCACCTCCCTCCAGTTAGCTCTGCACCAGAGCTAGAGAGCTCATCAATATTGATACATTTGCAACTGCCATCAGCTCTCTAGGTTGTTTGCTACTTCTCAGCTCTTTGCAGAATAAGTCTAACTACTGTATGTCCCAATATCCTGACACTATTTACCCCATTTTGCCCCTGTCTTGGAGTCCTGCAATCCAAACAACACAGGGCTTTTGCCCTGTTTTGCCCCTGGACAGCCCTGACGACATCTGGGACAAAGCCAGGGGGAAACCAGGATAAAGCCCACTCAGTCATTTTATTAAAATACCTGGAAAAACCTGCTTCATATGGAAAAACCTGGATCCCATTACCCATGGTAATGCAGGAGCCCATATCTGCACAACGGCCCATATCTGCCGCATCTGCCATCTCCAGAGTCTCTCTGAAGTCAGAAAGGAGTTACCAGCCCTGATCACATGCTGAGGGCCTCCTTCCTGGCTGAGGTGGCAGCTGCAGATACGGGCTGGCATGCAGGTATGGACTCCTGCCCATTTCATGTAGGTAGAAGAGGGGAAACGGACCTGATCTGGGGCCAGAATACGCTGGTGGGACACTTGCACATTCTGGCAGGTCTAGACAAGACCTTAGTCTATTTTTCATATATATTAAATGATAACAATGGCACATCTTAGAGATGGCAGTGAGCTCTACTGGGAGCAAAACTGGGAACACAGATTAGGGTAATAGATCATTTGGAGGGGAAACATCCTTCCAGGCCACAGGAACCACTTTGCTATGAGCATGAAGGTCAACCCTGCCACTAGGCAGGATGAGATAGTTTTTTCAGGCCCAAATGCTGAGGGACTGGAAACAACACCAAAGTTTTAGAGTAGAGAGCTCTATATAAAATATAGCTGCCTTGCAGTTGAAAAGCACACTACCCCACCACAATCCTAATGTAAAGCAAATATTCAACTGCCAGTCCATTCAGCTTATGTGTGCAAATCTAGTGCTGGTGCAACATTTTATCCTTCAGCATAGACAGAAAAAATGCCTTTATTTGGTCATATGAGCAGGTCCTGTGTCACTCAGAAAACATCAAAACAGCACTTCAATAGACTAGAGCAGAGTGAGGCCAGTTTTTGATTGTAAACTTTTGACTTCTTTTGTCTCTGCAGGGTGCTTTCTGTCCTGCAGAGAAGCATAGATGTGAAGCAGGACATACCATCTATTTTTAATACAACCCTGCTTACAACACCAATGGAAAATGGTTGCAAGACAGCAATTCCTCCCCCCCCCCACCCCTGTTTGTTAATAAATAAATAAAACTAGGCACAATTTTCACCTTGTGCAGGTAAAGCATTATGTGTGGTGGACAAAAAGCCCTAGACTGAATTGCCAGTCACAGTCACAGTCAATTACTGAATAAAAAGTCAACACTTATTCAAAAAGTCATTGCTTCAAAGAATTACTATAGTTGGGATTACCAACTGGATGTGAGCCAAAAAAAAGCCCAAAAGTGAACATGAAAATCTTTCCCCAATATGAGAAAACTAAAAGCTACACAAAACAACTGGTCCTCAAAACCTTACTGTTATCTTTAAAAGGCTTCATTTTATTAATGGGCATTTTTTTTCCCTTTCATATACTCCCCCTGATATTTAAACTATAGATGCTGGTGATTTACTCTGATCTTTGCAAATTCCTGGAGAAAATTACCTGGGCTGCACCTAATGTGTGTATCAGAACTGGAAACACTAGATTTTGTAGTTTGCAGTGATGTTCTTTGCTATTTAAATCTATCAAAATATGCATTTATAATATTGTTTTAACTGAAAATATTGCTTAAATATGTGTTTTGAAATATGTGTTAAGAATCACAGATTACTATAGAAACTGAGCAGAACAAATGTACTGTGGCTGGGGAGTGGTGGGATGAGAAAATAATACAGACTAGAAACTATCAGATTAATTCATTCTTAATTTTCAACATGTCTGAGCTGGAAGTTCAACACTGAACTAATCCAAAATTACATGACTCCAACATATGTAATATTTTCTTCTGCTGGTATTTACATTATCATTTGTTGACTATCTACAAACATAGTTTTAGATTATGATATCAAAATCCTAGCTGTGTCTAAGAAATGGATACCTGAAAAACCAGTGGTCTGCTAGGAGATATGGGCTCGGTACCTTCTGGGTCTGCAGCAAAGAGCTATAGCACAAGCAGAGCAAAACTAAAAATGTGCAGGTCATTTAGGGAACAGTAGTGGGTCAAGCTTGGGAGAGATTGCTTGAATAATTCCTTTTCCTCAAGCTAGCTTGCTGAGACAGGCTGCACTCATAAAGAGTGGACCAAAATTAGAGCTGTTAGGTGAAGTAGCTTGGAAAATTGCTTCAGGAATAAGCACTGTGTGATTTGAAGCAGTGGAAGGCCATGTAACCTCCTATTGTGTTCAAAAGATGGCCAGAGAAAAGTCAGAGTTGCTGCTTTCAGATGATTCCCACTCTTCAAAGTTGGGCAAATTGTTCAAACAACAAGGCTTCTTGTAAACCTGTTTGCATTCTGGAGTAGGATCAGAAGAACTTGATTAAAAATTGAGTTTTACTAGCACATTTAGGAGAGCCAATATTTATTAATTTTTCATGTAATACACACCATTTAGTAATCAATATTTTACTGAAACTAAGCTCACTGGTCTAACAGACATCATGGGATAAATCTAACTGCAGGCCTGACTAGAGTCAGCTGATTGAAATCAACGGGATTTTTTCATTAGCACATATGTATACCTCTCCATTGACGCCCCCTTGTCGTGGGAGAGAGGCTTGCATACCCTAATGATGTTTTTAGCTATGGTGGTGGTGGCATAATAGCCACTGATAGGGTCTCCCATGCCAGACAGGTCAAAACCGAACGGTCTGACAAAGAGCGTCAAAGGGCATGATGGGCTCCCTAGCCTTATGGTAACCGTCCAAGGAGAAGGAAAACTCTAATCCCAAACCCGGGCAGATGGTGCTCATCCAACCCTGTAAGGTCAACCATCTAAGAGAAGGAAATTCTAATCAAACCTATGGCCCGAGGGCCTCGCTGCTACGTCCATGCTTGCAAGGCCACGGCAGATGAACCTCTGGTTTAAAGGGTGAGGCCAGTTCTATGCATGCTGCGCTCCACCAGAAAAATCCATTGCACAGGCTCGAAGGACAAATCCAATTCCAAAAAAAAAAAAAAAAAGCCCTGTAGCGATAGGCGAGGGACGAAACCGGCAGGTGTAAAGGTGCACTGGAAGCCACAGACCCAACCCTGCATGCAGGCGGTTCAGGACTTTGGTCGCTCGAGGCTGACTTGGGAGATGACAGTCTTGTTCGGCAGCATCCTGAATGACCAAGCAGCCTTTTTTAAGGAGAGCACTGCTTGCTCCATATGGAGAGGGGCCTAGAAAAGGTGGCCTAACGAAAGTTCATCCCCAACTACCTGGTTGGCTAGCCGCGGCCAATGGGAATCTTCTGATGCGGTCAAACCAAGGCAAAGAAACAAAGGCACACACCGGCCTCCAAAAGTGTAAATAAACTGATGCTTGCATGCTGGAACATCAGAACCATGCGAGACTCTAAAAACAGTAGACAGCCTGAGCGTCGTTCTGCTCTAATAGCCATGAACTTTCTTGACTTAATATTAACATCGATGATCTTAGTGAAGTTCGTCTCCATGAGGAAGGCAGTCTTAAAGAACACGGCGCCGGCTACACACTTTACTGGTCTGGCAAACCCAAAAGTGAAAAAAATCTTTCAGGGGTAGGCTTCATGATTAAAAACTCCATTGCCTCCAAACTTGAAACCTTGCCAACAGGACACTTTGATCGCATTATTTCCTTACGCCTCCCACATGTTGTTCTCTTTAGTATATATGCCCCAACTATGCAAGCCGACCCTGTAGAGAAAGAAAAATTCTACACAGACCTACGCCACGTCATACAAAAAGTCCCTGTAGAAGATAAAATTATTATCCTTGGTGATTTCAATGCCAGAGTAGGAAAGAACTCCGAAGCCTGGAAAGGTGTCTTAGGCAAGCATGGTGTTGGAAATTGCAATGATAATGGACACCTCCTGCTAGAGTTCTGTGCAGAACAACAGCTGACTATTACAAACATTATCTTTCAGCAGAAAGACAGTTTGAAGACAACCTGGATGCATCCCCGATCCAAACATTGGCACCTCATTGACTATGTTCTAGTCTGCCAGAGAAACATTCGCGATGTCCGTCATACTCGAGTGATGCCCAGTGCAGAATGCCGGACAGATCATCGCCTCGCCAGATGTAAACTAAATCTTCATCTTAAGTTCAAACCTAAGAGGGGTGGCATCTTAAAGAGGAGACTCCAAGTCAACAATCTTCAACAAGCTACCATGTGACACAACTTCCAGGCAAACCTGCAAACAAAACTTGAAGACCATCCTACAGATCCTTCTCCTACAGTGGTTTGGCAACATATCAAAAACAGTATCCTCCAGTCTGCGGAAGAATCCCTCGGGTTCTCCCACAAGAAAAACCAAGATGGGTTTGATGAAAACAACCAAGAGATCCAGGAGCTGTTGGCAAAGAAGAGAACTGCTCACCAGGCATACCTTGCCCAGCCAACTTGCCATGTAAGAAAAGCAGCTTTCCATCTCACATGTAGTAAACTTCAACAAAAACTACGAGACATGCAAAACAAGTGGTGGATCAATATAGCAGAAAAGACACAACGCTGTGCAGATCTGGGTGATTCTAGAGGATTCTATGAAGCTCTTAAGGCAGTGTTTGGACCTACTTATCAGGTCCAAAGCTCCTTATACAGTACAGATGGTCAAACATTAATTACTGATAAAGCCTCCATCCTGAATCGATGGGCTGTACACTTTCAAAGTCTCTTTAGTGCAAACCGAGTAGTCCAAGACTCAGCTATCCAACATATGATACAAAAACTGATAAAAAATGAATTAGACATAGCTCCCACTTTGGAAGAGACCCTTAAGGCCATACAGCAAGGCAAGGCAGCTGGGATTGATGGAATCCCACCTAAAGTTTGGAAACACAGAGGTCATATACTCCATGTTAAATTCCACAAACTCCTTATGAATTGCTGGGAAAAAGGGGAACTGCCATCAGATCTCCAAGATGCAGTCATCATCACCCTGTACAAGAAAAAAGGAGCAAAATCCGATTGCTCAAACTATCGAGGCATAACACTGCTCTCTATTGCTGGAAAAACCCTTGCAAGGATACTCCTGAACAGATTAGTTCCTGCCATTGCCGAAGAACTTCTCCCTGAAAGCCAATGTGGCTTCAGAGCCAATAGGAGTACTACAGATATGGTATTTGCCCTTAGACAACTGCAAGAGAAATGTAGAGATCAGAACAAGGGTCTCTATGTAACATTTGTTGACCTCACCAAAGCCTTCGACACCGTGAGTAGGAAAGGTCTGTGGCAGATCCTGGAAAGACTAGGATGTCCCCCCAAATTCCTTAAAATGATTATCTTGCTACACGAGGGCCAGGGTGGTCAAGTCAGATATGGCGATGCTCTTTCAGAGCCCTTTCTAATAACTAATGGAGTGAAACAAGGTTGTGTTCTTACGCCAACTTTATTTACAATCTTCTTCAGCATGATGCTCCAAAGGGCTACGGCAGAGCTCGAAGAGGACGACAGCATCTATATACGTTACCGTACTGATGGTAGGTTGTTTAACTTAAGCCGTCTGAGGGCTCGCACTAAGACTCTAAATGATCTAGTCCATGAGCTGCTCTTTGCTGATGATGCTGCCCTTGTTGCCCACACAGAAGCAGCTCTGCAGCGCATAACATCCTGCTTCGCAACAGCTGCAGAGCTCTTTGGGCTGGAAGTCACCCTGAAGAAAACAGAAGTTCTTTACCAGTCTGCACCACAGGACGAACACCATCATCCCCACATTGCCATTGGCAATTCTGTGCTTAAGTCAGTTCAGCAGTTCACCTACCTGGGAAGCATCATCTCCTCAGATGCCAAGATTGACAAAGAGATCGATCACAGATTAGCAAAGGCACATAGCAGATTTGGAAGACTTTACAAAAGAATCTGGAGTAATAAACACCTGAGGCGAAACACAAAAATCAGTGTGTATAGAGCCATTGTACTGTCTATTCTCCTTTATGGATCTGAAACATGGGTCACCTATCACCACCACTTACGACTCCTTGAACGCTTCCACCAGTGCTGTTTACGCACAATCCTAAATATACACTGGACTGACTATGTGACGAACGTTGCTGTCCTTGAGCAAGCAGGGATCACCAGCATTGAGGCCATGATATTGAGAACACAGCTGCGCTGGGCAGGGCATGTGTCTAGGATGGAGGACCATCGCATCCCCAAAATAGTACTCTACGGTGAACTCGCCACGGGTCAGCGTAAGAGGGGCGCTCCGAAAAAGCGATACAAGGACTCCCTGAAACAACTTCTCAGGCTCGGCCAAATTGATCACCAACAATGGTCCGCCCTGGCCTCACATCGGGAAGCATGGAGACACACTATCCACAATGCTGCAGCCTTATTTGAGAACTCACGCCGAACAAGTCTTGAAGAGAAACGGCAACGCAGAAAGAATCACAACCCGGTAACATCACCCGAGGAAACCTTCTGCTGTGCTTTCTGCAACCGGACTTGTCTATCTTGGATTGGCCTTTTTAGTCATCAGCACACTTGCAAAAAACACGGGATGAGTCCTTCCTGAATCTTTGTTTGCAAAGAAAAAGCCAGAGATGTATATCTCATTGATTTCAGTGGGTCTGCCATAGTGACTAAAATTGCATTTAGTCTCATTTCATTAAAAGAACAGAAATATATCTCAACCAAACATTCATACCAATAAGTGGAATAATATTTTAAAGATCCTAATTACAGCTTGAGTTTCCCTGATCTGGACTTCTGAAATCCAAAATATTCCAAAATCCAAAATAATCCACATGGGGGGCTGAAATAGTGACACTTTTGCTTCCTGATGGTTTGCTTCAATGTACACAAACTTCATTTCATGCACAAAATTATTAAAAATACTGTGTATAAAATTACCCTCAGGCTATGTGTATAAGGTGTATATGAAACATAAATTAATTTCATGTTCAGACTTGGGTCCCATCACCAATATATCTTATTATGTATACGCAAGTATCCCTAAATCCAAAATATTCAGAATCAAAAATACCTCTCGTCCCAAGCACTCAGAGAAGGGAGAGTCAACCTGTAATAGCAGTAAATTGCATAGTCTGCTGCAGATAGTCAAAAAGACATAACTAACCTTATGTTGATGGACTTGGGGAAAAAACAGTAAGAGCCCAATCTATGCAGCATTAAGCACTTTCAAAACCCATTGATTTCAATAAGCAAGTTAAATACCTATCTAAAGTTCTCTCATTGGAATCAGTAGGATTTAACAGTTCTGGGGTTTGGATGGACAGACCCTTGAGTATTTACCAAAGATAACTTGTAGGACATTTGGGAAGCAGGGATTTAATCAGGGATGTGTGCCAAGGAAGGCAAGGGTTATTACTAAGCAGGTTTTGCACAGTCTCTTGAGAGAGAGAAAATGTGCTGGCAGTAGTTCTCTCTTAACAACCACTGACAATCTATCCTGCCCCTAACGTATCAGCCATAGATCAACTACAGCAACAATACACATAATAATAGCAGAAAAGGTCGGGAATGAAAACAGGGGAGAGTCCACATTAAGCCTGAGGAAATAGGAGAGTGGCTGGCAATAGCCTATAATTTCAGGTCAGAGGCGTGCAATCTTTAATCCAATGTCTGAGATCCTGCCTTGTGTCAAGCAAAAGATGAATAGCTTCTTTGGGAAATCTCTAAAACTGTTCACGTTCATTTGTTACACATCACAGTCTCACAGCCCATACAGTGTGCAATATATTACACAACTTCCAGAATGATTGCTTTGCTGCAGTTGAAAGACACTTATTCCAAAGGAAAACATGGGATATGCTACATAATGGGTGACTGATGAGAGTAAGCAAAACACACACACACACAACCACCATGAAGACTGCCAGAACAAGAAACATAAGTTCATGTGCACAGCCTGCCACACATCTAATATTACAACATTAGTATTCCTAAGCTCTCTGTAGTTGTTTTATTTTTTTGCTCCTAACTCACTTTCCATTCTCCTTTCCCATCAAGCAAGGAGCATATCTTGTTCCATGCAGCAATTTTACGTTTACATTCTGAGAAAAACAACTCTGTCAAATAACTCTCTTTCTATAAAAACAAGAAATGTTGAAACCACGCAATAGCATCTCAGCTGGTACACCATCCAAACACAGAACTCAGTTTTTTAAAAACTGATAATGGGAGTGTCAGCCTAAATAAGGTACACAATCTACTTGAAATGACACCTCCACATTGGGAGCCTCACAGATTTTCTATTTGTTTCCTAGGAACTTCTGCAGGAGATGCTCCCTACAGATCCTAACCTTGCCCTTGCCCTTGGGATCTTTGTCATATGATATGATACAGCTTGTGTGAAAAAAACTGAGTAAGATTGGAAAGAATGTCATGCTGATATTAAGAAATAAAGCCAATTAATCATTCCTGGTATTAAATGTTCTGCAGTCACTTGTCATACATGATTTCATCAGCTGCACTGCAACTACAACACCTTCTAAATTTCACACTTCAGGGCAGAAAGAGAAGATGATGTGTGACTCTCTGAGTTCAGCCGAATGCTATTGGTTCCCTGTACAGCAAATGCATGAAAGATTATTTGTTGAAATACCAGTACTTACAGGAATAATGGAAGACAAATCTAGTGTTGTTTTGCCATGCGCAGACACACAGCTAGAGCATGATGGGAAACTTCCATGTGCATGATGGGAAACTTCCATGTGTACACCCCCAACTGACCCTTCCTTAAATAATTGAGGGTATGTCCCTCCATTGCCACAACCAAATTTTGTGGCATGCTGTGAAAATTCAGTGGCAGAACAACCATGTGCATGTTACCTAAATTTGAAGCTAACAGTACTTCTGCAAATCAGCAGAAAAGGTATGTGCTCCCCACACACATTGTTTTAAACGTAAAATGTAGCTTTTGCTTCCTTCTCTCACCTTACCAAATTTCAGCACCACAGCAGCAATTTCAAGCGAGGCCACAAAAATGGGAGGGGACTACATGTGGTCCTTGGCCTGCATGTTGCCCAACTGTGTTTTAGTACATATGAACATTCCTTCACTTTCAGCATTGTTTATTGTAGGATTGTTTGAAATACACCCCCATGCAGTTCCAACTGTCACATGAAACAGCAAGACTGGGAATCAAAGCTATGAAACCTATCAATCTATAGATTCAACAATATGGCTGTGTCGCTATAGTACGTGGACACAAGGGAGAAAGCCTTCTCACTGTTCAGGCCACTAACTAATTCTGTAGCTGATCTATCCATAATTATTTATTTTTGTGACTGTGCAAATTTATAACACTGCCAAGCCAATGTTAATTTCTATATTATTATAAGGTACTCAGTCATATGGATATTTTGGAGTTAGAATGGCAGGGAATAATCAAATATTTTTATCTCAGTGTTAATTATGGATAGGCATATTCAAAAAGAAAAAAATGTCTCCATTCTGATCACCTACAGTGGAATGTTAAGCCAACGTACACAGTTGCAAATGTATACTTTCTGTTTTTATTGGACTTCCAAGAAAGGGAGCTGATGATATTGATACATAATGCTGAAATGAACAGAAAGGTTTCCCTAAAGTTTCCCATGCCACATTTCAATTTTTATATTGGCTTGTGACAAAACTATTTTCACATGACTGTTACTCCTACGACATGCCAGCATATATATTCCTGGAACCATCATTTTCAAATATGTAAGCCAGGGGTGGCATACATTCTTGAAAAGACCTGGTGACTTCATAAGAGTAGCTACTGACAACGAAGGATTACACTCCTTAGCATAAGCTCTCTCGGTCCACAGTTTAATTTTGTAGTCAAGTTGAGCTGAAGAATATCATTTAATGATGAAAATTCTATATTTAAAATGTCATACCTGTAGAGATAGAAAAATACTGAAGGCATTAAGAAAATCACAAGCCAGCAGTGTGAAATGGGCTTGTCAAAAAAATTTCCAGCATCTGGTAATGTGTCGTCTTTATATTAACTTTGCAATGTCACAGAATTTCACTCAGCCCTGGATTAATAGATATAGTTGGCCTGTGCTTATACTTATACCATAGTTTACAACTCTCAAGCCAACATGTACATTTGATAGTGTTGTGGAATATACAGAACAACAATTATAGTTTGATTCACAATCCATCTTCCCCGGTTCTAGACAAACCATACTCTTCATAACATAAATGCAAGTCAATGCATTAAAAATGGATGTCTTAATGCTACACATGGTAGATGTACCCACAAAAAACTCACCTCCACACATTTGATTTGAATATGGGCAAATGTGGAATCTGGAACTGGGCAGTGTGCCATTAAGGCTGCAACCCCATGCAAATTTACAGTGCATTTAAGAGGACCTACTTCCAAATAAACATGAATTGGATCAGGATGCAGAAGTGGCAAAATAACACATACAGAGAATGTGGTAGTAAATTATGCAGAGCTTTTATCGGCAGCAGAAGAAAATGTACTACATGTTAAATACTTGGTTAGCATCCTTAATTCTTTATCACTATGGGAAAAAAATGAGAATGTAAAATGCTTAAATTTTACTGGATCACACTGTATATGTTTTATTATTCATAAATAACTTGTCAGTCAAGCCTAAATCTTTCTCATCACATGCTAATTTCTGTATTTCCACTGCCTGAATTGCTTCTGCAATTTAAATTTAAAAGTTACAGAAAGCCTGATCATAAACATTTGATCTTCAGTTCCATGCAAAGATTATACAGGGATTGTGGTGTGTTTTCTTTTTAATCTAATTTGAGTGTGGGAACAGTATGGGAAGTTTAAAAGGTTACATTTGGACAGCTGAAATGCTCTGTACAGTTTCCACAAGAGTTTGCTATACTCTTTAGCTATTGACATTTAAGATCAATTTTCCTCTTAATTTGTGTTTCGCCTGATGCTCTGTGCAGAAAAATCTTGTCACACTGGTATCTCGATATGTCGTGTTTGCTTCTTGTAAGCTACTTGTCTATATCTAGCCAAATTGTATTTTTATATATTTATCATTTTAAAAACAAACAAACTAGTAATGAATTAATGCATATATGTGATCATAATTAGTTAAGAATATTTGGTACACTTTCGTATTGTCAGACGCATTAGGACCAAAGGCTCAGGTCCAGGCTATCTGGCAGACCATATCTCCCTCTTTGAACCAGCCTGGGCCCTGAGATCATTGGGAGAAGCCCTTCTCTCAGTCCCACCACCAGCTTAAGTACAGTTGGTGGGGACACAAGAGAGGGCCTTTTTGGTGGCTGCCCCTAGACTCTGGAACTCCCTCCCCATGGAGGCCAGATTGGCCTCCTCCCTGTTCTCCTTCCAGCAGCAGGCCAGTTTCTATTCAGGCAGGCTTTCAAAACAGTCAGTTTTTAAAGAACATGCTAGGGGGTGCTGTATCGTTTTATTGAAATGTTTTTTTTAAGTTTTTAATCTTTAAAAAAAAGTTTTTAATACCTTTATGTATATTTTATTCTTGTAAATATTTTGATATTGTTTTAATAATGTAATTAGTTTATTCTGTTTTAATGTACACTTTCTGTATGTTTTAATTGTGTAATTTTTAAATGTGTGAGCTGCTTTGGGTTCCAGTCTTGGGAACAAAGCAGGTTATAAATAAATATAATAGTAGTAGTAGTAGTAGTAGTAGTAGAAGAAGAAGAAGAACAAAAGCAGGGAAGTATCAATCATTCGGAAAAGCAATTTGAGTCCTATAAGGTCTTGGTCATGACACAGGATCATTCAAGCAAAACAAAGAAGGAGGAAGCCATGCAGCATTTTCTTTAGTAATGCTTCCATAGCTGCTACCTGTACAGGTGTGGGGGTGATGACTATGTTCACTTCCTTGTGAGTTGTGAGTTCTTAAGATTCAGTGAGGCAACTAAGGTGGAAATGCTGGGGAGCAGCTGCTCTGGCTATGAATCTGGCAACTGGGGGAGATACATAGAAAGTTATACATTTCAGCAATGTGGTGAAGCTACATTGCTCTTAACCAAAGGCATGAAATATATTCCAGGAAAGGTAAAACAAAACAAAAAATGTTTAAGTGCCATTGTCTTCACGGCACTTGCAATGCCTCCTCAGTCTGCCAGTGTTTATTTAAAAGTGCTGACAAAGATATAACCATCATAATTAAGTTTCAGCTTTACTCACTCCTGAATAGTTCCGCTGAGACTGGATCTTCTGAGGTTTCTGAAAACAGCTATTTCACACTGGGCACACAATGAAGCTTAAGACAGCAATTAGGAAAGTCACATGATACCAGCCCTTACAACTGTTTCCCATTTTTAACAAGTGGTAAATAAACTCTTTTTTTTTTCAAACGGGGAAAATTATATAGTGTAAAACCATTGAATTAAATGAATTACAACAGCATACTAACCAAACAGAGACTTCAAAGTTGCATCACCTTGCACAAAAGAAGAATGTGTCCTTTATTATAAAGGTCACAAAACCCTGATGTTTATGCACATAACTCTAAGACCGTCACTCCTGTAATAGCTGAAAACCTGGTAAATGAGAATTTTGACCTTTTGTTCCCATAAACATGAGAAAGATCATATCAAGTATTCAATAAACTCTGAAATAGGTACCTGTGCTCTTTTCCCAAGGGGAATTTGAAGGCTTGTATATAGGCTAGATCTCAGATATGCCTATATCATAGTTCAGAACAAGGCTTACAAAGATTACATTAGAAGTGATAGGACTTATTTTTTAATACACTGTGTCAATTATGTCAAGACTGCTAAAAACAGAGTGTGTGTGGAAACACATATGTGTGAGAGAAGAACAAATGAAGACACCTCACAATATCCAAGATGGGGTCCATCATACATCATGTTGGCAGAACAGGTTGCTATTTCAGTGTGGCCAAGTCTACACTGAACCAATGAAGTCTGAATCTGAGAGCAAAGCAGAGAGGGCAAGATAATACTGTTGAACTTTTGCAAATTCTAAACTGTTTATTATTTTTAAAAATCTCTAAGATGTTTAAAGCATAAAACATAATAAAAATCACAGGCTAAAAGTCTATAAAACATAAAATCACTTAACTGGTCTCCTGTGAGTTTTTTTTCTTTTCAGATATGCTGATTTCAAAATTAACTAGTACCGTATATTCTGGCGTATAAGACGACCTTTGAAGCCTGGAAAATAGACTCCAAAGTCACGCTTTGCCTCACCGGCCACCCAATCTCCTGCCTCTTTGCTCCCTTCGCAAATGGAGCAAAGATGCAGGAGATTGAGTTGGGGGTGAGGCAAAGCGTGTACTGGTACATTCACCCCTCTTCTCCGCATTCTCCCCCTTTGGGGAGCAATCAAAAACAGAGGAGAGGTGCGAATGTAGAGCTGCTCCGTCTCCCCGCCTGCCTGCTCCTGCGCTGGGTCAAAGAGAGCGCCCGCTGGCCGATTCCTCAGGTGAAGTGGCGGCGCCCCCGACCCAGCCAGATCCTTCCCCGCACAGCTTCCTCCCTTCTCCTTCAGCTGCGCAGGGTGGGGGGGTCTTCTCCGTGGCTGCTAGCCCCGGAGAAGATCACCTCCCACCCCACACAGCTTCCCCCACTGCCTCTGGAACCACGCTGGGTGGGAGATGCTTCTCCGTGACTTCCAGCCATGGAGAAGCCCTCCCCTCCCCGCACAGCTTCCCCCCTTCTCCTTCAGCTGTGCGGGGGGGGGGCTTCTCCGTGACTGCCAGCCATGGAGAAGCCCTCCCCTCCCCGCAAAGCTTCCCCCCTTCTCCTTCAGCTGTGCAGGGTGGGGGGGGGCTTCTCCGTGGCTGCCAGCCATGGAGAAGCCCTCCCCTCCCTGCACAGCGTCCCCTCTTCTCCTTCAGCTGTGCCGGGTGGGGTGGGGGCTTCTCCGTGGCTGGCAGCCATGGAGAAGCCCTCCCCTCCCCACACAGCTTCCCCTCTTCTCCTTCAGCTATGTGGGGTGGGGAGGGCTTCTCCGTGGCTGGCAGCCACGGAGATCATCCCCCACCCCGTGCAGCTTCCCCCACTGCCAGAGCAGCTGGACAGTTGCCCTAGGGGAAATTGGGGGGGGCTCCTCCTGTGTGGACCTTTCATGGTGGGTGTGGGGTAGAGCAGGGGCTCTTCACCTTTTCTTTACCAGGGGCCGCCTTTGAATATCTTTTGAATATCTTTACCAGGGGCCGCCTTTGAATATCTTTAGTTGCTGGGGGTCCCTCAAGACTTAACTCAAGATTTAAAGCCATAATAATAATAATAATAATAAACCATTACACCATCCATTCAACCTTCCCTCAGAGGCACTGGAGGAAAAGAGAAGACTTTTCTCCTGCAAGTTTGTAGATTGAATGGCAATGCACAGGCCAAGTCAACCAGCCAACCTTTGCCTTGGCTCCTGTCACTGCAGGGAGGAGGTGGGCCAAGTAGCCTTCAAGTCTTCACACATCCCCACGGATCACAGGTTAAGAACCACTGGTGTGGAAGACAGAATATCAATCAGTGTTGCTTGTTCCCTGACTGTGTGGCAAGTGACACCTGCTGATATCTCCTCTTTTACACAGACATGAAAGGCATAGGAACTGTCTCCAGTTTTCAGTCTGACAGCCCTAACACTGCCTTTCTCTTCTCCCTCAGCCAAATTCCTGACTCATCTTCCCTTGGGTTTTAACATGACCAATCCCAGTTTTATTTTCCTTGCCTTAAAAGGTCTCTGACCACTGGAGGTCCCTCATCCCAGAAGCTGCCATTCTGCACCAAAGTGTTTGATGAACGGGACTCCCACCTTCGTGTGACTCTTAAAGCACCACAGACAAGGCACTTAGTTCTGTAACATAGTGCACATGGTAGTGCCATTTTCAGTATCTGATTTATTTCCATGAACTTGAAGTGACTATGCAGAAATGTATAATGTTGCAGTCAGTATTTATTATTATTATTATTGTTGCTGTTGTTGTTGTTAATTTATATAGCATCATCTATGTACATGGCACTTGCATTAAAACAAGCAAAAAACCCAAGCAAACAAAACCCTGGGTCCTGACAAAGGTGTACAGTCTAAAATAAATGTATACATAAGCACATACAGAGGGAATGAATAAAAAACATAAGACTATAAAATATAATTGCAAAACAAATTATCCAGGTAACTACAAAAAAAACCCAACCAAACAACAATAATATAGTATGAAACAGCAAGAAAATATAAACATAAAACAAACTGACCAATACAGGTGATCAAATATAAAACAACAATATATGTTTGTATATATGGTAATATAAATCAAACTGACCAAAACATGTAAACAAAATATACAAGATTACAAACAGTATCAAACCAAAATTCCAAAAGCTTTGGAAAAAAGAAAAGCTTTCAACTGAGATTTAAAAACAGAAGGGGCAGTCCATAAATGTGCATAAAAGGAGGCTGGAGGGGGGAGTTTGGGATATACTTGCCATATAAGAGAAGGGGGGGTCGTCTTATACGGCGAATATATCCCAAACTCTATATTTTAACTTAGAAATTGGGGGGTGGTCTTATACGCCCAGTCATCTTATACGCCAGAATATATGGTATCCACATAATGAAGTAATAATTGACGCATACACACACAAACACACAACTGGCAAAACACTAAACCATACTTCTGACAATTCTGTTCTAGATCATAGAAGGATGCACTTAGTCACTGAAGTATAGATATTAATTAATGAGTGACAAAATGGACCGTCTCTCAAATGCACACATTAATGCAATGATGCTGATCAATGGTGCCAGAGTAATACCATCAGAAAACTAGACTCAACAGTCTAGACTCCTAAGGCAGAATGCTTAAAAAAGTGGGCACACCAGACTAAGATGCATTCATCCTCTTCAGGGAGTAATAGCCATAATCAGCAGAAAAGAACTGATAGTTCCAATGGATAAGGGCTGTAGAAAAGCTACTAGGCAGCAGCATTAGTGGGGTGTGTGTGTGTGACACTGATGGAGGATCTCTTAGATACAACAGCAGAGGCACTTTCACTAATTCCTATTAGTACTGCACAGTAGCAACATGATTCTTCATTAATTTCATTCTCAAAGGAGGCTAGGGTTGCCAGGCCAGGTGAGGTATCAGGGCCCAGACCTTAGGGACTTGTGCTGTCACAAGGAATAGTCTCTGGTGATGTTACAAGAGTGACAGCATTAAGCCTCTGGCCCTCATTTTACCTCATTCTGAAGGTTAGTGCAAGGGTTAATGCTATGTTTTCATTTTCAAATTCTGGTGCAGTTTTGATTCCT
This sequence comes from Gambelia wislizenii, assembly GCA_030847615.1. NCBI lineage: Eukaryota > Metazoa > Chordata > Lepidosauria > Squamata > Crotaphytidae > Gambelia > Gambelia wislizenii. The sequence continues at coordinate 184,000,646 of JAUMIR010000005.1, read as the reverse complement.
TAGAGGAAGGAATACATTAGGCATCAACCCCAGGTGCTCAGAGTATGCCGTTCAGAAAACACTGTATATAAAAAAGAAGAAAAATACACACACACTTTCCAAGGCAGTTCTCTTCCCCTGAGATGCTCCTGTGCCTGTGGATAGGAGAAGAGGGACTGACCCTTAAGAGCCAAGACAAGGTCCTTAGACCTTGGGCAAGGCTGTGAGATCTGGGAAGCCTAGGTGGAATACACCCTGTACCCTTCTCAGAATTTGGGGGAGAGGCCTTAGAAATCACATGGCTGCCCCATCTACCTTGTGATGGGACTATCTTGATGACTGATGAAAAAAGAAAACAGTCCTGTTGTGCATCTTGTAGTATGAAGATTACAAGCAACTTTTAGCATATACTGTAGTTTACCATTTCCTATGCTAGCCTTGTTGGTGTCTCAAACAAAATTATTTTGTGATTATACTAAACTCTGTATTGCAGTGAGTTTACTAGTCTCATCCTATGTTTTTTGAAGACCTTCCCTTTTATTTCTGGTGCAGATCATTTGACTGGCTTGGCACACCTAACTGTAAACTAAAATTTTCAGACAGTCATATTGATTTCATGTGGATTTACCGAATAAAACACTGCAGTCATCAGAGTCATCTTTTGACTGACTCATATAAACAAAGCTACTTCCCAAAGTCCAATGTGATTTTCTCAGAGCCTCTATGTGGTTATCTTTCTCCCAGTTCTCTTTGTCTCCTCTTTCTTGCAGGCTTTTCTTTCTTATCATATACTCTGCCTCCATTCATAAGTGTTCATATGTTTCCTTATCCCAATGTCTAGACCACTGTTGTTATGTTCCCATTGGCAATGCAGGCACTGTTAAATAAACTTCCTCTAAGGAATCAAAAACTGTACCTGAGTTTGAAAATGGAAATACAGTTTTAACATTCAGATTATGTCCCTTGCATTTAACCTTCATAGTGATGTAAAATGAGGGCCAGAGGCTTAGGCTTCTAAACACCAGGCCTTCTGGATAATAATTACATGCCCCTTAATCAATTTATACTCATGGGGAAAGACAAAGGAGCACATTGAATCACAAAAGGTCATTTTACATTGTGGAATCCTAGAGACATACATATAGTGATGTTTCTTTTAAGTGCAATAATGAGCACTTGGATTGTAAATGGCATATTTATTTCTAAACAGTCCCATTAAAATGAATAAAGCTGATATGGAGTATCTCTAGACTACATTTTTAAGGAAGACACTTCATGCTAGGGAGGAAAATGTGCTTCTTTTTTGCTTACCCCCACCCCCACAACCAAGGACACCATTTCAAGAAAGAAAAAAGGGCATTCCAGGGGTGGTGTGTGGACAGCAAGATATATACAGTATTCTAGATAAAATTGCAAAAAGGAATGCACTTTAAGAGTAGTAGCTGTAGTGACTATTCATACATCAGAATCACCAGAGATACAAATTGTCCAGGGGGAGTATAACAAATGATTTGAAACATAGGGTTAATACCTCCTTGCTCTTCCTGATTAGCATTCAGCTTGCAAGGGAAATGAAAAAAGGAAGTTGACATTATTCGCTGATCTAGTAACCATTTTACTAAAAGAGCGTGATGTAACACACCAGTGTGAATATAATCTTCCCTGTTATGAACAGTCAACCAAATATGTTCTCTTGTTTTTCCAGCTCCCTCAAAAGTGCCATCTCCAAAATATCCTTCCAGGTCAGTGAAGGGGAAAAAATGAGGGTATTTTTGAAGCCCCTTGGTCCATGTGGACCCATCTGACAAAAAAAGTTATTTCTCCCCATTCCTGGGTTTTTTTGCATTGAGGGGTTTTCACGACTCCAACACCCCAACTTAAATTCCAAGAATCTAGATGGATCCTTCCCTCAAAAGAAGTGGCAAAAGAACAAAACCAAGCATTATTCAAATAGACAAAGTTAACCCATTAAGATAACACAATTCAGTAGGGGTGAAAAGAATATTCAAAAATATTTGGAAAATGGCCGAGAAGCATTTTTTCAAGCTTTGAGAAACCCTGACAAGAATCCAGGACTGATTAGAATATTTGCTATTTGGGAGTTATTCTATGCAAAATTTGTATGAGGTTGTTTTGCACAGAAAACAGCATTTTTGGCACAGGCATCAATATTTCTGTTTTGGAATATTAATTACTACACAGAAAATGCTGTAATTGGGGATTTAGTTTGTGTAAAATTTACAAACGGTTCATTTGCATAAAAATAGCATTTTCTGCACAGGATGTACTGTTTTAATGAAAAAAAAATATTGATTCCTGTGCAGAAAATGCTGTTTTCTGAACAAAAGAACCATGTGCAAGTTTTGCACAGAAGTCCTGAATGGTGAATTGCCTTCAATTGTGTGGTTTTGAATACTTTCTCACAGCAGGAAGAAAATTGCTGATATCACTCATTACTACCTTCGAGAAGAAATTTAGTCAAAAATTACACCCTTACAGTGGAATTCTGCCCAGGAAAACAGATGATTAGTGGTGCTATCAGTTCTGCCAAAGTTGACTAGCTGTTAGATGGATGGTGAGAAAGTGACATAACTGGTGCTCACTTCCCTCTCCTTTCATATTTCTAATAGCAGAATAGTGCATATATTATATACTGGGACAGGCAAAGTCAGGTACATTGCCTTAACCCCTTCAGTTTCTTCAGACTGCTCTGTTTCTAGCTGTAAAATATGGGATAAATTACCTTACTGGAAAGCCTCCAGGGACAGGAATTCACCTTTTAAACAAGTTGCAACCACCACTATACCACCTACACACTATAATTTAAGAGTGTTCATTTCTTGAAAACCAGAAATAGATATGTAGCCATTTCTGGGTTTGTTTGTTTGTTTGTTTGGCATTTTGGACAAACCTGTATTGCCCCGAGAGGGTCCTTGGGGCAGAAAGTTGGCCTCCAGATCACATTACAGTTGTCTACTTCTGCTATATTAAACACGATTTATCATATCCTTCTAGATTAATCCTCTGTCATCCTACTTCTTCAGATGCTTTTAAATTATCCCAGTTTCTTTCCTCTTTCCACCTTCCTACTTTGTCCTCAGTTTACTTCAATTGCTGCAAACTGAATTCAAAGTGCAAAAGTGATTTGCACTCAATTAGCTCAGTGGGGCGAAGGGCAGAATCTTGTAGACTCTGGCAAAAGCATAGTGTGTGGCGTCTCCTAGCTTTGTGTTCTTTCTCATTAATACCTTTTTGCCATCTTGACCACACTATGAAGTTGCTTGGCTACACACATCCCAGTTTTCATCTGTGAAATGTTGGAGGGGATTTATTTATTTATTTAGGTATTTATACCCCGCTCTTCAGCCACAAAGGCTCTCAGAGTGGCTTACAAATTGTTAAGCAATCGCACCTACACATTTACATCACTTTTATAGCACACTAGCATTCTTCAAGCAGTTTCCAATATGTGTTAGGTAATTGTCCCCACAAGCTGGGTACTCATTTTACCAACCTACAAAAGGATGGAAGGCTGAGTGAACCTTAGAGCCCTTGGGATCAAGCTCACAACATTGTGGCTGCAGTACTGACATTTAACAACTGCACCACCAGGGCTCCCACCAGAGATGCTTTATATATTCCTTTATGTATACAAATTAAAATAATTTTTAAAAGATCAGATTCAACTAAAGAACAATAGGCAGCACATAAACTGCAGTGGAAACTGAAGTTGGACAATGCCACCTTTTACAGCAGGGAAAGTCTCCAAATACTTTGGCCAACATCTATCAATCCCACACAGCATGGGCAATAGTAAGGAATGGCAGGATCTGTCTTCCAAAACATTTGGAAGGCCAAAGGTTTGCTGCCCCTGATATACAACATCCTCTTGATACAACAAAACAAAACAAAACATGACCCAGATACTTTTTAGTAGCATTAAGGGATTTGGCAGCAATGTTTGAGGAGGTAGAAACTTTCTCATCCTTTTTTAATTGCAAATTGCAATAGAGCATGGCAGCATGGCTGTATTTGATGCTTATTTTTGGGTTGTATTTGATGCTAACACTATGAGTAAAATCACTATGAGTAAAGAATTTTGCTTGAAAGAGTTGGAAATACTGTACTGTGTGAATATTGCCCAGAAAAAAACAACTCGTAAAGATATTGTTTACAGTTCAATTATATACTCTTGTTTGTACAAAATTGCCTGTATAAATTGTCTTTCCTTTCTATGTCCAGATTCAAAGCAAATATAATCACTGATGTGATATAATGAAAAACTGGAATAGTGGAAAATATCTCCTTTTAGAAATTTGATTTGCAACATATCTTTCCTTTTGGTGGGCAAAACCAAAAAGGTCAAAAGTGGACATATGATAGAAAATTCAAATGCTGAAGCAACTTGCTTTAAACACTCTCCCATTCCCTTGTCTATTTCCTTATGCAATTCTAAACACTAAAATATACCATACAATATACCATATTTTCAAACACTAACATGTACAATAAGCAAGTTTACAAAAATAAAAGAAGTGCCCTGGGATATGTGCAGGATACATTTCTTTCCTGGCTCCAAAGCCAAATAGAAAGTAATCCCCTTGGCAGCTGTAGAACAGATGGCTATCTTTGCATACCATTTTGCCACATGTTATATACAAACTAAATTTTAAAAAATCAGCAAAACAGCTGGAGAGCTTTAAACCCTCTGCACTCACACCTCCATTTTTAAAAGCAGTTCAAAAACAACAACAATCAGTGAAGGAAAACACAGAAGGAGGAGGAGGAAGCACTGGGTCTTTTTGAGGCAACAGTCCCACCTATAATTAAAAATGCTGAAATTGCTATGGGAAACAAGAATGGAATGGTTTGTCTTTCTGTAAGAACTCGAGTCCGCTGTTTATTTTGAATTTCTTTGAATAAAAATAAGTTTAACTATTTGCATATCCTCAAACATTACATAAAGAAAAAGGTGGGCATATTTATAACACCCTAAATTTCATAAGAAGGATATTTGCCTGAAGTTGCTACTACCCTTTACTATTAAGTACGTCTGAATGCATTGCTCTATCATTGCTGCTGTTTACATTTATTTTTCAGCAGCCAATCTTTTACCAGTTTAATAGCCAGAAGGAACTTTGCTGTTCTTAAAGTTCTGCTACACTGGTCTTTCTCAAACAGGTCATGAACAGTTCAAACTATATCTCAGCAGCTACATTACATGAAATCGTAGGCCATATACAGCATGATGCTTTGTCCCTTGTACACATCCAATTCATCTATGTGAATTGCAAGGATAATCTTTCTACCTTGCATTAACTTTTCTCATTTTCATTTATTTGATTCTTGCATGTGAGAATGAAGAATTTCAAAAAGTTTTATCCCCACTAGGTAAGATTGTGAGAACTGTAGACATTATTTGGTATTATTTCACATTTCAGGATTTTTGCAGAAATTTCATTTGTGAAAAAAATTGCTTTCAGCAAAATGTCTCTATGCAGAAATGTCTCTATGCAGAAAACAGTTTATTTTTTGCCAAACCTTAATGGTTTCTGCATAAAAATTCCAGCTGGCACCTTGTTAATTACTTCTGAGAGCATAAGCCAAACTTACAATGTCATAAATTTTGGAATTCATGTTTACAGTCAGTAATGACTACATGTGACCTCAAACACTAAATTTTGCAGCCTGGCAGCATACCAAACCAAGTGTTTCCAGGGCACTGCAGATTGGGGTACTGAGGACTGATGTCTGCAGTGCTTTTCTGATCACGGGATAGAGTTGTGGTAGGACCCCAAAGGGTATTTCCAGCTGCCTGTTCTTGACATGTCTCATGATGAGGAGAGCACTGTAGATGTCAATCCCCAATGTCCCAATCTGCAGTCCCTGGGAAATCCTTCAGCTGTGGTACAGCTTGACTTGGCTCCTGGAGGGTGGCATTGTCAAACAAAGCTATGTCGGATGCTGCAGAATCTTGGCCATGTTTTTTTTTGCATGGAAAACAGTATTTTTGTGGAAACAATTTTTTCACAAAAAGTAAACAATTTCACAGCAGAAAGGTTATCTCAACAAAGGGAGCCATAAATCCCTTCCATGCAATCTAACCCCAGATGTTTCAAACTACAAGTATACATAAGATTATAACGGCTTTGCCCCGATGCACCTCCAGGCCGTCCTGATGATGTCCAAGGCAAAGCCAGGGTAAACCCTTTTAAAACATTTTAAAATAACCTTGGGAAAACTTGTGTCATGCGGGAAAGCCAGATGGGTCCATTGTGGGAATCTAGGAGTCCGTACCTGCATGCTGGCTTCAATCAGTGGACACCACTGCCACTGGGGTCACTCTGAAGCCAGGAAGGAGGCCCCCAGCACATGATCAAGGTCCCCTGAATGTGACAATCCTTGATCATATGCTGAGGACCTCCTTCTTGGGTTCAGAGAGGGCAAAGTGCGACTGCGGGGGAGGTGCCCACAGATATAGGCCAGCGTGTGCATGCAGAATTTTGCCCATTTAATCGTGGTAAAGGAGGATCTGGGCCAGAGTATTCTGGCCAGCATAAGCTCTAAGTCTACATAAGACAACATAAGTGAATGATCGGGAATGATCATAGAATCATAGAGTTGGAAGAGACCTCAAGGGCCATCCAGTCCAACCCCCTGCCATGATGTGACCCACAGTCCAAGAAATATTAAGAGAGCCAAGTTGTTTCCACCTGTACTAGGGAATATGGAAAGCTAGTTGCATCCTGAAGAAAACCAACATGATTGGACCTGGATCCAGGCTCAGGGTTAAGGTAGATCCCTTGAAATGACTTGTCCCATTGATTCCAATGGATCTTCCCTTATCATGACCAAATATGACTCTGGAGCCGACCCAAAGTCTCTAAAGTTGGAAGAAAGCACTCCCCAGAGTCAAAATTATGAACAAAATATTTACTCAAGTACAAGTACAATAAAATAGGAACTGTCCCTAGTAAATAAGAAAGCTGTAATCTAGGATTTTGTCTACAGAGAGAAAAGCATTATTCTATAAAAACCAAAGAGTTCTTTCTTAAGCAATAGGAACACATTAATTTTGGGGGACACTAGTTGCAGAAACTAGTTCCAGAGTGTTCTAGCTATATCTGTAAAAGACCATGCCAGAGTTGATTTATATGCTTGCTAATTTGAATGCCTCCTCGTCTATATCTGGCATATATGACACAAAGAAAGAAGGCACCCTGAAGCTATTCTGTCCCTCCCACCACCACCACGATGGATTTTCTGCAATAAAGAAGGTGGAGAAAGCTGTGGAAAAACAGATTTTCCTTGGGTTTTTTCCGGGCTGTGAGGCCATGTTCTGGAATAGTTTCTTTCTGACATTTGCCTGCATCTGTGGTTGGCATCTTCAGAGAATGGTTGGGTAGGTGTGTGTGTGGAGTTTATATGCTGTGAACCCCTGTGGAGTATATGTAAATATATGTAATTGAATGGTTAGTTTCTGGGTATACAAATGCAAGGCTCATTAGTGTTTGTATGGCTAATAGTTGATTGACAGACAATTATCTGCTGGGAATCTCCTTGTCCCTCGGTGGAATTCCTTTGTAAGTGCTGAGTTTTGATTCTATTGTATTTCAAAACTGGGAGCCAGGTTTTGTTTACTTTTAAGGTTTCTTCTATCCTATTGAAGTTGTCCAGGTGTTTGTGGATTTCAATAGCTTCTCTGTGCATTCTGACATGATAGTTGTTGTCCTAGTCCAGAATTCCTGTGTTTTTAAATAGCATTTTGTGTCCAGGTTGGTTTATAACATGTTCTGCTACCACTGATTTTTCTGGCTGGCCCAGTCTGCAGTGTCTCTCATGTTCCTTGATTCGTGTGTGCACACTGCATTTAGTGGTCCCTATGTAAACTTGTCCACAGCTGCATGGTATGCGGTAAACTCCTGCAGCTGTGAGAGGGTCCCTTTTGTCCACTGAGCATAGCACTTATTGGATTTGTTTGGTTGGTCTATAGATTGTTGTCAGAAAGAAACTATTCCAGAACACAGCCTCACAGCCCGGAAAAAAACCAAGGAATATCTGTGGATGCTGGCCGTGAAAGTCTTTGACTTCACAGAGGATTACAAGTCTAAAACAATGCCATATGAAGCCCCTACAAACATCAGGACAGTGACATGATCAAAGCCTGATCTAAAACCACTTATTAAAACATCTTAGATTTCTGTACAATTCATTTTTTGAGAGATATACAAGTTGAATATACAAGTTGAATGACTTCTTGTCTATCTGTACACTAGTTAAATCAAAAAATCTGAAGTCAGTATGAATATAATTACTACACTTTAGATAACTCGTAACTTGGCCAAAACTATCCCAATATTTCAAAGTTTGGAAAAATGTGGAAATATCTGACTTAATCCAGTTTTTTCCTTCAGGTTTCCTCCTAGCCAAGATAATCACATAATTCCCTAGCTCCTGTTACTCCTGATAGTCCACAACCTCTACTCTTCCTGGTTATACACACTGCATAAAAACACATTTCTAGATTGCTGTTAGCATGTCTTACTACCCCTCCCCAAAAGATTCCATAACTGAACATATTAGACACTTTTCAGGGTCACATTCGCTGAGGCAGACTGGAGGTCAGTAGAAGGTCAGAATGAACAATGACCTGTGACATGTCTAGAAATATAATGGTGGGAAAGCCCAAGTTAGGATTATGTGGAAAGCCTCCATAATGGATTTATGCTAACAACCCTGTTGTTAAGGGGAATGTGCTAATCCTCTCTTCCGGCCTTGGGCATTTCAAGCAATAACTCAATCAAGCAATCAAGTGACCATTCCTCAATCCATCATAGGTGGGAATCTAATGTAGCCCCCACGTCTTGGGGTAACACTGCTACACTGTTTGGAACAAATGAAATAACAATTCTGTCAATAAGAAAGATTTTTTTTACCATCCTTGTGTTCAGTGAAGTTTTATTTATTCTTTCATTCATCACTTCTGTCATTCCTGGAATGTATACACCATGAGCCTATTAAAACTACTTCTTCATATCTCTCTCTGGCTTTTCTTCGCAAACGAAGATTCAGGAAGGACTCATCCCGCGCCTTCTGCAAGCGCGCTGATGACTAAAAAGGCCAATCCGAGATAAACAAGTCCGGTTGCAAAAAGTGCAGCAGAAGGTCTCCTTGGGTGATGTTTTTGGGTTGTGATTCTTTCTGCGTTGTCGTTTCTCTTCAAGACTTGTTCGTCGTGAGTTCTCAAATAAGGCTGCAGCATTGTGGATAGTGCGTCTCCATGCCTCCCGATGTGAGGCCAGGGCAGACCACCGTTGGTGATCAATCTTCATATCAATGCCAAGATAAATAGCATTCCACATGTCTGAGCTACAGGAGTGGATACAAGAAGATAGGATTTGCATTAGGCTGGGACCAAGGAAAACCACAGGCTTCTCAGGTAGAAGCAAGAATGAAAATACAGAAACATCCAAGTTTGGAGCCATGGGACAAAGTCAGAAATCAAAACTAATGGGTCAGTTGTAACCAAAGGAAAAGCCAGGCAAAAAGGACCAAGGGACAAGTCAGAAGTCAAGACTGAAAGACATTCTGTCCTTCCTCAAGGAGATCAAGGCAGAAATCTTCCTCCTTAAAACAACACTATGAGGTAGGTTGGCTTGAGAATAGTAAATGGTCCAACGTTTACCCTATAGATCAGCCTTCCTCAACTTTTTTTTATCCTGGAAATAATTTTCAAGTCTCAGGGAACAGCTGCATGCCATTATTCTATATACTGCTATTGCTTTTTCCCCATAATCACAATCTCATGAAGAACCTCTAGCAACCTCTTGGAGAACCCTAGGGTTCCAGAGAACCCTGGTTGAGAAACACTGCTATAGATGAAAGGGGAGCCTAAAGCAGATCTGTCAGTCCTGGTTTAACCATACACTATAACACACATGAGCTGAGGAAATCCTTCTTGCTCTGACACAGTTCAGCTAAGACAGGAAAGTCACTTATAATCCTCCATGTCCAGGAGATTCTAATGGATAGGTTGAATAGGCATTGGGTTGTGAGAGTCCTGAAACTCATACTTCTGTATCTCACCACACGGGAAACTCATACTTCTGTATCTCACCACACGGGAAACTCATACTTCTGTATCTCACCACTCATAGATCCAGACACCATCAGTTCTCAATGGGCCCTAATTACTATATTGTACCTGCACAGAATGTACCCATATCAGGCTCACCTTTGGTCAGGGAGGCTTACTATCCAATGCAAAAAGATGAGTATGACAGTTACAGCCTGCTGTATACAGTACACAGTGAAATTAGGTAAAAATACTTTTCCTGCAGCATCCATGTGGCATCTTAGCATTTGAATCAATTCCACAAACACAGAGATTACAAATTGGGCTAGCATATTATAGCTAGTTTTCTTCTTTCTGTTGAACTTACTCATCCCTCTTCTAAATCTGGCTATTACCCTGTTGGACAAACATTGGTGACATTGTGAAACCTTGTATGCTTTTAAAGTGTCTAGCACATTTAACTGGGTGCTGCTAGACAACAACAGTGTGGCTGTGTCACTTCACAAAGATTTATATATTCATCCTCACCTTTAAGAAACATCACTTCCAATCTCATGGGGGGAAATCAGAAAAGGGAGAGAAGGGGAGAAAAAAAAAGGATAGTCAAGAAATTACTTTGGGATGGTCTTCAAAACCTATCTCAGGCCAGGAAGACATTGAAATCAAAAAGGAAAGTTATATTGGGAAATCCTATTGCAGACTTGATGGAAAATAGTGGCAAGAATGTAGACTTCTTCTCCTTTTGTCAGAATTGGCCATTCTTTACCCCTCGCCTAGTCCCTCCCTCAGGTGATATGTCTTTAGACACTATGGAGGGCTGCGGGAAGCAAGAGGAGAAAAAAGTCCCAAGTCTGCTAGTACTGGATGCTGAAGTACAGTGTTGGATCTTGGCCACTGAAGTGTACAGTATATTAATCACAGGATTTTAGACAGCAAAAAATTATCTTAACATTTAGCAAAAAACAAAAACAAAAAAACCACAAGAAAATCCACAATACCTTTCAATTTAACCATGCTATGAAATGAGCCTTCTACATTCACTTAGGCTCCAAAATGCTGGGGAATTCCTGTTTCTAAGGGACAAACTTTAAAAAGCTATCATTTTTAGGCAATATGGATGAAGTATGGCATTTTATCATGTACACAGTTCAAGATTCACTCCTGCCTAGCTGCTAGAGGACTATCAATGTCATTGATAATAGACCTAGCTCCAGAAGATTCTGCTTACTGGAATACACATGGAGCTCTGGGTCTCCCCCAAGCATTTTCTCCCACTTCCCTGGCTACTAGCAAAATCACTCTCATTCTGTCCCTCTCTCATATTTGGTTCACTAAACAAGTAACATGTAGTGAACATATGCAGAGCAGACTATATGAGCATCATAATCTGGATTGAAAAATTGCAGTTTTGATTAAAAACAACAACAGAAATCTAGTGGTAGTAGTGGTACTACTGTTGCTAGGACACAGCACATGCTAACATTCTCCCTCTCCTAAGAAAACAAATTGTTTCTGGAGGATACTGAATGAATTCAAAAAATGACTACCAGTTCTAAACCCAATAATGTATTTAAAAAACAACACTGACAATCTCTGTCAGTCTCCTGGAGTTCATCTGCCAAATTTTAAACTCTCATAAACAAACAAAAATTTAATTTTTAAAATCTCAAAATGGGTATGGGTCATCTTCAGAATCAATGTCTGCTAAGTTTTATATCTAGTTTTATGAGAATAAGTTGTAGAAGCTCCTTCCGCCCTGGCAATTTCTGATTATCATGATAGAACATATCTGAGGAAGTAGACCAAGTCTACAAAAGCTTATGCTATGACTTCTTTCTCTCAGTCTAAAAGGTGCTACAAGAGCCCCTTGCTTAGTGATAGAACACAATTCATCTACCTAACCTTCACAAAGAGACACAGCTCTTGCTCTGTAAGTATACATAAAGAAAATTATCAATATAAACCCAATTTCCAGTTGAGTTCTTAGGTGCACATGAGGGTATTCCATAACAGTATATTTTAAGTCAATATTTCATTCAACCAGGGAGGAGAGTGGGAATAATTGATGGCCAACTCCAAAATAACAAGACCAGACACAGGAAATTGGGTTAAATAAGGGCCACTTTATGTGACCTTAACCTATTTAAATGTAAACATCTGTGGATGCACAAAAGAGGGGGAGCAACCTGGTGTGGGACCAGCTGAGACCAGGTGTCAACCTAGTGACTCCCCTTTGGTGAAAACACCTGACCCTGAGGGCAATCACAAGTTGTGGGGCTGCTCCCCAGCTGGTTGTATTCTGGAAGGCAAAACCCAGGTTGCTCCCTCTCAAGACAAAAGACTGTGTAAGAGAGAGCAAATCCCCAGATCAGCCTCAATGGCATACTTCTTCACCACCTAGATTGCAGAACCTGTGGAGGCAGTTCCAGGGGGGCATTTACTCAATGAAAATGTTGTGAGATGAACTCGTGATGAACCCTGGTTGTTCACACGTTCATCGTGATGATCTCAAGCTTTTCAGAAGGGGGGGGCACCATATATCCTCCAAGGAGTGTGACTTTCCATCCCCCAGTTTGTCCCGTGTTTTTAAAGAAGTTAAAGAGGTTGCAGAAAATCAGATATGTGAATAGGTCAGGACAAAATATCTCAGGAGTAGGTGATGGTCAGCTATTGAGGTGGGCAGGGGAAGGCACAGAGTTCAGAGAAGGAGGAGTCAGTCACCCTTTTAAATGGATTTTTACATTCCCAACCTCTCGGCTCCAAGGAAATCCTGTCCCTGTTCCCCTCCCCCTCAGGTGATCACAAGCATGCTGCATCTTGGTCTCTCTTTGGGGAGGCCATCCATTAGCCCCCTCCACCATAGCACCCTACAGCCACGCGGGTATGGGGGCATGTTATGAGAAGAGAGGGAAGCAATGAAGTCCAAATGAATAATGTAAAGCACTAAATTGCATGGATAGATTAAAACATTACTGTTAAGTTAAACATGCCTTTTTATCAACACAGAACATGAAACTACATAATAATTCTGCTACATGAATGAAACCCTACACCTCTTTTGTCCATTAGTACACATTTTTTAAAAAAAACATTTAATTGAAACCTATTTTCAAATACTTCACTCCTGCAACTGGAATGGCAAAATGCTAAGAGATCAGTTTGACACAGGACTTAGCACATTTGAGGCTGAGTGTTCATTTAACACAAAACAATTTGATCTCTTGTCATTTAACTCTGAATACTTGGGCCACAATTTCTATGGAGAAAAACATAAAGCAGGCTACTTTATAGATCCAGGAGCCCGGATTTATTTAATTTTTTTTTTTACTAACTGGGTGTCCAGAGACATGCTAGTAGAAACAATCCTCCATCCACCTTGGACATCGCCAGGAGGACACATATACATGGAACTCCCTACAGCACATAAAGGAATTAGCCACCTTGTGCACATGTGAGTCTGTCTGAATCAGAGTTTGGAAGTGGCAATTTATGAATAACCAGCTACTTGTAATTATGACAGCCAGTGTGGTGTAGGGGTTGAGTGTTGGGCTCTGGAGACCAGGGTTCAATTTCCCACTTGGCCATGGAAACCCACTGGATGACCTTAGGCAAGTCACACCTTTTCATCCTTAGAGGAAAGCAATAGCAACTCCCCCTCTGACAAATCTTGCCAAGAAAACCCCATGATAGGTTCCCCTTAGGGTCACCATATGTTGGAAAAGATTTGAAGGCACACAACAACAACAAACTTGTAATTAGTTTTTTCCCCAGTAATGAAAGTGTAATGACTTTATTGTGAGATTATAACCTAAAAAGGGATAACTTGACTCTTTTTGTGGTGTAATATGCAGCATTATTAAGGCTGGTGTCATCTGATGGTGTGACCTGATGCTGTTCGGCCTCTCTGCAGCCCCCCCCCCCAGTGCTGCCACTGGGTATAATTACAACTTGTTAGTGGCTTTCATACTTATAGCATGGCTCTACTGAATGCTGGAGGGATATCACATATTTCAAGTTAGGGTAAGCCTTAGGCTGCTTCCTCATGATTACTTATGGGTGTTGCGACAACAGTGAAGGAGACAAGAGGTATGTGTTTTATATCTCAGGGCGGTGGCTACTAACACTCAGAACGTGATTACTTTCCCATTTCATAGAGGTAAATAAAATAGTTACATTTTAGTTATCTCTATGAAATGGGAAAGTAAGCAAAACACTGTAATTAGAACACTAACTTGGGGGCATTTAAACTGTAACAGCAACTAATAACTTTTTAAATGTAATGCTGCAAGGACTGATCCTATATTAATTTTTGGAAGCTACCTTGAAAAGGCAGGATAACAGCAACAACAACAGCAACACTAATATCAGTAGCAGCCACAGCAGCCACAATATAATTAAAATTCTAGAAGGGAAGAATAGAAGATAGGGTAGCAAATAAAAACAAAAACAAAAGACAAAATAATTTTGGAGGCTATTAGAGAAGGATCAACACAGTCTTCCTTAGGTATAGAGTTCTATAAACCAGGACAGCCACCCATTTAAAAAGTCTCAGTACTGTGCCATTGCTAGCCAAAACCTAGTTCCTCACAGAACTCAGAGAAGAGTCTCCGCAGTATATCTTAATGAAAATACAAGTTCCTATATGGAAGGCAATGATTTTGCAGGTATCCTCAACCTTAGGTGCTTAGGTCTTTATAGGTAATAACTAAGCCTTTAATCTATGCCCAGAAACAGAGTGGGCTCTGTGTGAGGCTGCCATGTATGAGAGTTCATGGAAACTCCAGCAGGTTCAGAATATGGTGGCTAAAGTGTTGACTGAAGTTAGCATATGGGAGCACATGGCCTTTCCCCCCAAGTAGCAGCCATGCACAGAGCCCATTACCATATTTTAGTAATGGTGTGACTAAGGCATGTGTTCCCATGTCTGGTTCTGATGTGGTCCCTAAAAGATATGATCTATTTTAAGTTTTATTTTTTTATATATATATTAGGTATTTATACCCCACTCTTCAGCCACAAGGCTATCAGAGTGGCTTACAAATTGTTAAGCAATAGCAATTTACACATCTACAATGCATTAAGCAGTTTCCAATGTGTGTTAGCTAATTGCCCCCACAAGCTGGGTCCTCATTTTACCGACCTATGAAAGGATGGAAGGCTGAGTGAACCTTGGAGCCCTCTGGAATTGAACTTGCAATGTGGTGACTTGCAGTACTGGCATTTAACCACTGTGCCACCAGGTCTCCCTGGTGCCCTGTGTATCCGGCTCCCATGTCCTGTGTAGCAGTGGCGGAGGGGGCGACTTTGCAGAAGGCTAGGAAGAGACGGCAGTTATTAGCTCAGGTGTGTGCACCTCAGCTGGTGAGCTGGGGGCAGGGCCAAAGCCTATTTAGGGCTGTGTCACCCCCAGCTCTCCCTCTTTTGTTGTTGATTGACCCACCCACCCACCGCTGAAACAGTATGATATGATTGGTCACTTCAGGGCTGGGTAGGAATTTTTGCCCCTTTACCTGTTTTGTTTTTGTTTTTGTTTTTGCCTTCCCTATACTGTGGATGCTGACTTGACAATTGGCTTTGGGTGGTGTCATAAATAGGTGGTCACTTGGCAGGAAAAAGTGGGGGGAGTTGGTAAATCAGTGAGCACCTTGGTACCTCCTCATTTTGGAGGTAAAAGGGGTATATCTGGAATGGCCCCTTTAATTCATGGGAATTGGGGGGCAGGGAAAGATACCTCCTTTGAGGCTGGCCTGAGATATAAACCCTTCTTTTAATTTATGGAAATTGAGGGAGGGAGTTTTTGGGTTAGCCTTCCAGATGCGAACTGTCTGGGGAGCAACCCAGTTTATGGTTTCTCCTTGGAGTTCAGGTGTTATTGCCCAAGGGAAGTTGGGGATGAGGTCAAGGAATGACCTCTCGCCCAGCAATTCCCATGCTAGGTTGCTCCCCCATTGCAGATCTCTTCAAATAATTAAATAGGTTAAGTTTAATAAAGTGGACCTATTTTATACCAACATGAGGTGTCCATCTCGTTATTTCCTGCGTCTATCTGCAATTAGCTAATTGCTCCCACAAGCTGGGTACTCATTTTACTGACCTGGAAGGCGGAGTGAATCTTGGAGCCCTCTGGAATCGAACTTGCAACGTGGTGACTTGCAGTACTGGCATTTAACCATTGCGCCACCAGGGCTCCCTAAAAGTTTTAAAAGTTAGATGGTGGCACTTGCCAAAATGAGATAAAGATGGACAGTAAGTATGTGGTGGGTGAAGACTTGGTATTAAGGCATAGCCATCCTTTTTGGCACCCCTTTTTGTCCCAGCTTCTCTCCTACCCCACTGTTTGCAACTTAATTGCCTGCCTCTCTTATCTCCCTAACTCCTTTGCCCTTCCAGGTTTGTTTTCCTCATTCACCTTGCCCCTCATCCCACTCACTCTTGCCTCCTTGCACCACTGACACTTCATATAATATAGCAGCACCACAAAAGTTGTTCCTTCCCGTTTCCCTTGCCTGGCAAAGGGTGGATTGAAGATGGTGCAGGAAACCTAGAGTGGCAATGGCATGCATTCTTAGGGGCTCTAGAATGTATCAGATAAGCTTCTATTGATCTTTGGGGCTAGAACTTGACAGACTTCAGTAAAGCAAGTTTAGAGTAACTGAGGGCATATAACAAAACAACCCAGTTTTTCTAACAATATAGTGCCCCACATACTATGTTCTTTATGAAGTATGGAAGATGATACAGTCCCTGCCCCAGGGTGACCAATATAAATTATGTATCTGTAGTGCAGTTCTAACAAAATTGTACATACAACAGAACCACATCCATAAAATATACATAATAGGTGCTGCAAAAGGTCAGATCTCCCACTGTTTGATTTTTGTTTGCTTCCCCATCCATTCTCTTTTATTCCTGTTGTGCCCAGAGAGATATTACTGAAAGATTCAGTAGGAGACATGTCCTTTGAGTAAAAATTTAAATGGACATAGGGGATATAATTTACCAAACAAGAACTGGAGAGGAGTCCTTGTGTTTCTCTCTCTCGCTTTCTGTGTGTGTGTGTGTGTGTGTGTAGCAGGAGGTAGAGAAAGACCACAGGGAGGGAAATGAAAAGTCAGATTAGGGTTTAGAGAAGACCTTAAGCAGTGGCAGGGAATGAGACATTACTGAAATAGCAATATGTAACATAAACATCAAAGCAATTTTGCACAGCTGATAGATTACAAAGCTCTTCAGTAATGACATCTGAAAGCCTACATATCAGCAGGCGGGAAAAACCACACCAACATACTCTAAATTACAGCAACTGTACAAGTTGTTTTCTTAAAAATAAATCCATTCAAGTTCAACCAATACATAAGCAGAATAATTTCCTCAAACACTATGGAATGTGCAAATACCAGGTGTAAACTTTGTAAAATTCTTTCCCATTATTATTTCTGACCAAGTTTTCCAAGTGTCAGGAAACCCATTTTTTTGGCCAAGAAAGGATTAACAGTGAACCCCAATACTGCACACAAAAAACTAATGTGTTAGGAAAACCAGACAAGAATCCATCTTTCTATCATCTAGTTTTCCTTGTGGAGGAATACGTATTATGTGTGTTAACGTTCTCTCTCACTCATGCTCTGAAGTAACAGGCTTCCTACATTGGTAGGAAATCCACTAGATTACCCTTGAGGTTCCTTCCACTTCTACAGTTCTATCAAATCAAGAAAAAGCCTCACCTCATGAATTATGAATCATGAATTGACCTTCTTTTTCAAATTTATTTTTTTAAAAAAAGAAATGGAAAACTATTCCAAAATAAACAAATAAAAGCTCACATGTTTGTAGACTGTTTAACAGTATTGCTAGCCATGGCATTAGGGAAAATGTAGCTGCCTTAGGCAGCAGATATGAGGTGACGTGGCAGGGCAGTAAATTGTTCATTATTTAGTTTGTTATTACTGCATTTTCCCTGCCAGGGCTTGGAAGAGGTGTTTGTCAGATTTTCTGCTTCATAACTTATCTGGCTTTGGGTACTGTGCACCTTGACTTGAGCATATGTGAGAGGCAGCACCGTTTCCTGCTTTGCTTCGGGCAGCAGAATGACTTCGGCACATCCCGTTCAATAGTATTCATGAATTCCCTCAGCTAAATCCTTGCTAACCTGCCTTGGCCAAAAGCTTTCCAGTGATCATGCCTGACTGCTTTTCTGTGCTGTTCCTGGGAGCCTCCTGTTTGATAGCCGATGCAGTTTCTTTCTCAAACATTTTAACCCAATCATTGGCATTTAGAGGAATTTTAAGGGTCTTTAAAGTACCTTGAATTATGTATGTAACCATACAAAAGCACATTCTTTTCCTTGCCTTCTATATAAACAGAAACCTATAGTTTCTTTTCCTGCAAGCTAACAATGGGTGCTGTGTCTGACAGATGAAATGCCTTTCAAGAGACTCATCACGTGAGGGAGCCCTTTCAAATGGATGCGAGATTTCTCAGATGCTGAAAGAAAGGCACCCATGAGTATGCACACAGTTTACTTTAAATGAAGACATTCCATATAAATGAGACCCCAACTGAGAGTAGATTGCACACAATGATTGGCAATACCTTTGGGCTTGCTATAAGCTTGCTCTATAACATTCATGTCTGAACGCTGGAAGATAAAAATTTAGAAACACATTGCTTGCAGATAACATACAATGCACTTGGTAATACTGACAGACAAGCCTTTTGAAAACAAAATAGTCTATTTACACTCAAGGAGTCTCTCAAGATTATATAGTCAAGATTTTGAAAGAAAACTATTATTACCAGAAGTCTGATGTTTTCATTTCATGTAACTAGATTAGTTCTTCCCTGATCACCCATGCTTTCAAAGAATATTCATTTAGTGTTTTGCAACTGTATTTTACAAACAGTGAATTCATAGATTCACCTAAGTTATTTTTAAAAATATATTCTTCACAATAGTTCACACTGACTTTTAAAGAAAAGCAAATTCTTTATCTTATGCGGTTTAGGAATTCAAAATCTTTTCTATGTAAACATGAAGTTTTCCCAAGATGTGTACCACTATTTAGAAAAAGCTCTTCTAGTCACAGGGCCCTGTTGGTTTACTTGAGCTTTAGATCCTAGCAGTGGCTCTTCTATTGACCATCAAGTCAAAAAGATGTCTGGTACTAACATCTGCAGAATATAAAGTAGGCGATAAAGTTTTATGATCAGCTGTACATTCCAGAACTTCTACCTACACTTCCATAAAACTGCGGCCCACTAAAAGTTGGCAGGATAAGCTTTTTAAAAAAAAGAATCAGACAACAAGAAATTGTAAGGTGCAGAAGTTGAATTTTATAATTTATAAAGGTCGGGAAAATATTTGTTTTTACTTACTTAGAGATGATTACAAATAAGATCAGTAACATTTCAGGAAGCTGAGAATATGGTAGTATAGTTTATAGAACAGGACATGGCTGAGATGGGGAAGAACATCTTATTGTTTGCCAGGTAACCAAGCAGCAAAATCCAGTGACTAGAGGTGACAAATACGTGGACAACCCAGAAGTGAAAGGAGCAGAAGGGGTAACGAAAACCTAGAAACTGTAGAGAAGGTTGTGTTCTGTAAGTGGTACCTGAGGCCACCTGATTCTGACGCCCAGCAGGGATTCTGAAGTGTTGATAGCCTCTGAACCACTTGAATTACATCACTGGGAACTGAGGCTCAAGATATAAATTTGTTGGTTCAAGTTGACACTTTCTAGTTGCCTCTGAAATAGGGATGGGAAGTATATGCAGAAATATTTTAAAAAGTAGTTGAAAAAGTGCTTTTCGAGCATCGAGAAACCTTGATGGGGAAAATCCTGAACTGATGATAATCTTTGCAGTTCAGGTATTACTCTATACAAAATTTGCCTGTGGTTTTTATGTGTGCAGGAAACAGCATTTTATGCATGGAAAATAATATTTCAACGTAGAAATATTGATTCCTGTGCAGAAAAAGCTGTTTTAAGTTCAGGAAAAAAGCTGTAATTGGGGATTTGTTCTGCATAAAATTTGAACATGGTTGATTTGCAAAGAAAACAGCATTTCTACACAGAAAACAGCATTTTCTGTGCATGAATTGATATTTCTGCATTGAAATAATATTCTTCATACAGAGAATGCTGTTTCTTCTGGAGAAAATTCTGTTGTCTGCACAAAACAACCCAGTGTGAATTTTATTCAGAATAAGTCCCGAATTGTGAATAGCCTTTGAAAAACGTGTGGTTTTCAAAGACTTTCTCATAGTGGGAAGAACATTGCTGAAATTCCTCTTTGTTATCTTTGAGAACAAACTTTGGCTGCTGATGCATTGCAGAAATAATGTAGTTTGACACTGCTTTAACTGCCATGGCCAAATGCTATGGAATTCTGGGATTTGTAGTTTTGTGAGATATTTAGCCCTCTCTTTCAGAGAGCTCTGGTGCCACAAGAAACTACAAATCCCAGGATCCCATAGGAGAGAGCCATGATAGATAAAGCAGTATCAAAGTGCATTAT
Organism: Gambelia wislizenii; assembly: GCA_030847615.1. Taxonomy (NCBI): domain Eukaryota; kingdom Metazoa; phylum Chordata; class Lepidosauria; order Squamata; family Crotaphytidae; genus Gambelia; species Gambelia wislizenii. The sequence continues at coordinate 183,980,071 of JAUMIR010000005.1, read as the reverse complement.
TTTTGCAGTGTGTCAGCAACCTTACTGAAGAATTACATTCTTATTCTGAATTTTTCACTTAGTAAAGGAAGCAAGAGACACTGACCAATTATTGGAAGTAACAGTAATGATCACATGCACATGAATATAGTCATTTTAAAGGTTTCATTGTCTTACTATTTCATTGATCCCTGCTAAACACTTACAGTAAATGTGAACAGATTGCCATTAATTTTTAGGGGGGGGGGCAACAGAACTAAGAACAAAGTCACATTGTTAGTGTGGCTAGTAATATTCTAGCTATTTTCAAATGTTATTTTGAAGTGCATTTTAAAATTTTATGCCACCTTAATTTTTCCTTTCTCTCTCTCAGAAAAGTAACAATAAGCAACAAGCAGTGCAAACAAGTTGATTTTTTTTAATCATTACATGAATTGTAGGGGGGGTAATCCCTTTTAAGCACTGTAATAAGTAACAGAATAAATTTCTTCTGAAAAGTAACTTTCTAAGCTCTGAACAATCATTGAAAGGCCAACCATCTGTGCTAAGGTAAACCTTCTCACAGCCCACTTTAAATCCCTACCCCAAGAAAACCAAATAACACTAGGTCCAGACTCTCTGAAAGACCGTATTTCCCCATCTGAACATGCCCGTTTTAAAATCTTAACAGAAGGGCTTTCTCCTGATCCCACTACCATCACAGATAGGTTTGGTAAGGATTTGAGAGAGAGCCTTCTCAGTGGCTGCTCCCAGGTTATGGGAGGGGGGCTCAGGTGGCCTCCTCTCTGTTCTCTTTTCCCTGGCAAGCAAAGACCTGATTTAAATAGGCCTTCAACTTTTAACTGATTAGAGAATTCAACGGATGTGCTGTTCTTAATATATAAAATATTTTAATATGTTTTTAATGGCCCTAAATTAATGATAGTTAAGTGGATTGTTATTTAACACTTTTTAAACATTTGTATTATACAGTAGGCCCCTCGTATCCATGGGGGATTGGTTCCAGGGGCTTCTGTGGCTAATGAAATCCACTGATAATAGCAAACACCTCCGTTGCCATTCCTGCTACGGGAGGAATACCAGGGGTGAAGGGAGAAGCGTTGCAAAATCTACTCCTCTCTTCGCCCCTGTGTTGACATTCTTGCCATGGGAGTGATCCCAGGGACAAAGGGAGAAGGGAGGTGAGATCTTCTCCTCCCCTCCCTTTGCTCCTGGATCATCATTCCCACCATGGGAGTGATCCCAGGGGAGAAGGGAGGTGAGATCTACTCCTCCCCTACCTTCTCCCCTTTCACCATTCCCACCATGGCAGTAATCCTGGGGGTAGATCCTAGGGTGAAGGGAGGCAAGATCTACTCCTCCTCTCCCTTCACCCCCGTGTCGCCAATCCCAGGTGTTGATCTCAGGGGTAAAGGGAGAAAGGAGGCGAGAGTTACTTCTCCCCTCCCTTCACTCCCATTGCCATTCCCGCCATGGGAGTGATCCTGGGGGAGAACGGAGGAGGTGAGATCCACTCTTGTCGCCATCCGTGGATAATTGAATCAGCAGATAGCAAGTTAGCAGATGTGGGGGTGGTACTTTACATTGTTTTAGCTATTTTGTTTTTAACGTACAATGTAAGCTACCTTTGAATCCCGTATGGGAGAAAAGCCAATGTATAAATTAAATAAATAAATGTATTTTTTAAAAAACAGATATATATTATGCTGTCCTACAAGACTGTATTAATTCTGAATATAGCTAATTTTATATCACTCTACAACTATATTTATTTAACTTTTTTTTAAAAAGGTTCTTGCATTTCCCCAGTACTAGGACATAAAGGAAGATCACAATATGATTCAAAAAGCAGCAAGTCATACCATAAAAATATATTATCGAGCAATTGTCAAAATAAAAAAAAGTGTTTCCCAGCCAACAGAAGGACAATGGGTAAGAGGCCAGGACAGCCTTTCTTGGAAAGAAGCTTCAGCTTATGGAACAAACAAAAGAAACAGCTTATTTAAAGCCACAATATTAAAAAGCAAGTCCCTAACTAGGACTCTGTGGAAATGCACACACCAAGAGGAATTTTGCTAGTCTAACAGTACCATGCTTTGCTTGATTCAAAACTGATCGGAGGTGTTCCACCTAAACGAATTAGCCAAAATATGCCTTGCAATTTTACCTTAGGCAAAACTCAAAAGCAACTAAAAATGTGTGAGCTTTCAAATTAGAAAATGTTCAGAGTTATAGGAAAGGGCTCAGCTTAAAAGAACAACAACAAAAACCACCCCTGCAACTTTGCAATCCTTTTCTGAGGCTAGAAATCTGGGCCACACTTTTATCAGTAATTCAAAAGAGAGCTGAAGATGAAGATGACCAAAGCTGTCCCATTGCTACAGACCAGGAGCAACATTCTAAGCTGCATTGGTTTCATCTCTCAGTATTATGCTGTGGCAAATGGAGACACTTCCAGAGCAGGTTGGTGTGAAATATCAGACAAAAGGAAAGCATCCTTGCATTACCTTGAGTCTAGACAACTCAACTAGAAAATACCAGTCAAATTTCATCGTACTTCAGAAGACAACCATAACATAAAAGAGATAATGTATACCAATTATGCTTAAAATGGATCCAGCCAAAAAATTCCTATAATTTACAGAGGAGTTCTTACTTGTTCGATCAAGGGATCCAAACGTCTTCTTCCAAAATAGATTCAGATGGGTAAATAATGCTAGGGAGCCAGCATCGTGGTTCCCTAACTACTTCTCTGGGAAACCAGGCTTCAAATCCCTGATCAGCTATGAAAATCCACTGTCATGTACTGGCTTCTTCAGACTCAGTGACCAGCAGTTTCAGAGTTTAAAAACAGAAAACTTTATTGTCACAGTAATCCAAAGAGCTAACCCTAAACGTTCATTGCTCAGAATGAAACCTAACAGGCAGTAAACTAAAAGCATTCCACGATCTACAAAATCTGGTGGGCTATACAGTCATTGGCTATCCATCATCCCCACTCTCAGTTCTCACTGGACCCAGGTTCAGTCCACTTTTCCCATAGCTGAGGCCAGGGGCTGGCTTTATCAGACAGTTAAAAACACAGAGCACATACTCCCCTTTCCCACTTTCGACTACATACTTGCTAGCAAGTACAGAAGAATGCAAACACAATTCTCCCCCAAGTGAAAAATGATACAACAGAACTGAACTTGGCAGGAAAAGGTCATATCTGGGACCAATCCTAATACCTACTGGGTGTCCTTCAGCGAGTCACACACTCTCAGCCTCAGAGAAAGGCAAACTCCCTCTAAACAAATCTTTCCAAGATGACAAACAATAGGTTTGCCTTAGGGTTGCCATAAGTCAGGAACAATCGGAAGGCATACCACAACAAGAAGCAATGCTAAGCAGTTAGCTTAACTAGGAGCAACATGCCCCACATCTGCCTAAACAATACTTACTTTAAAAGAGCCATGGGGGATTTCCAATGCCAGGTATAAATTCATTTTGGCATGTTATTGCCTTTTATAGATCACTGGTTTGTTTAGCACAGCACTGTTTGTTTTGACTGAAAAGCACTCTCAAGCATTTCAGATAGGAATACTTCCTAGCCCTACCTACAGATGTCATGGAGCAAAGCTTGGATCTTCTGAAAGCAGAGCATGTGCTCTGTCACTGAGGTCAGGAATGTGTAAGCAATGCTTCCATTATATGTGCGTGCATGTGTGTGTGTGTATTGCCCCAGTTTGTATCACCTAGAAATGGATGCAGGCCAGATGTACCCTACGTTAAGAAATCTGCACATCCTATGACTGATACTACATCCGATAGAACTCATATGTATGTAACGTTCACACAGAAAATACACATATTTCAAAAATGCATACAGGAATGTTTTATTCAATGGATGGATGCAGGTAAACAATGTGTACAATTTGATACGCATATTTTAAAAAACAAAGCTTCACTCTCTATTCCACATGTTTAGACCATTTTCACATTTCAGATGAGAGGTGGGGAGGGCCAAACAGTATTCATGAGTGACTAATGGAGGCCACATCTTAAACCATTTCTAACCTCAAATGTGTGGAAGCTAGTTGTGTTTGCTCAGTAGAGAGAAAGTCAACTGCCCATGTCCAAAGCACATTTACAATTATTTTTTTCCAGGACACATCTTTAGTGTTGAAAATAGGTTCTAATCATTGTTAAGCCCTAAAATAACTATGCTAAATCTATATTGTGCAAAAATTCCTGTATTTAAATACAGGAAATAACCAGCTCAGAGATAGGGTGTAACTTTCTTGCACTTGTGGTGCTGTTTTTATATACAGCTTCTGAAGGTCAGGTTGTAAGGGCTCTTAGCTTATTGGGTAGTGCATAGGTGTGCCTGGTTTTTTTACTGCAGCAGTGCCCATTATCATACCAAAGGAACACAGGTGGACTGCACTGATAAAAAGGCTCTAATTCCTCATGAAATCTGATTTTAGGATAAACACCTCCTTGTTTACCTACTTTGCGGCCGGAACCAATATGCAGATTTATATTTTGAGGGTGTTTTTGTCAATGGCCATTGTTTCTGTCAAACTATAATAGAGTATGAAATGCAGGCCTGAAATTAAGTTTGAGAAACAGAAACAGGATTAATGTTATTACTGTTTTTTTACTTATGCAATTTTTTATGTAATTTCAGGATGTAATTTTCTCTTGATTCATTTATGGCCAATGAAGTGATTGTTCTGTAAAGGGCTGTATAAAGTGTTGTGTAGCTTAGCATTACATTTAGAGCATAATTCGGTGTGTGTTCATTGGGAAGAAGATTCCACTGAGTTAGGCTAAGCACATTTCCTTGAGACAAAAATGGGGCACTGGATGGCAAAAATGGTACAGTGCTGCTGCTGGTCTCCCATCCAAATACCAACCAGTGCTGACCCTGCTTAGCCCAAATCCAAAAACCAAAATGGAGACTGAAATGACTAGCAATCCCACAAAATGGTGCTCCTTTCAAAAGCTAAACTCCCAAAATGGCGGCTGCTACAACATGCCAACCACAAAATGGCTCTCCTGCCAAAAAAAAAAACATCCCCCAAAAGTAGCGGCTGCACTACTGGCAGTCCAGAAGGAGAAAATCTTACCACCAATAGACCATACACAGACCATACACAGAGCATCCAGCAGTCATTTGAAAAGAGCAAACTTCCAAAAACAGGAAAGGAAAGAGCAACCCCCCTTCCCTCCCCACTCCCTGAGACAGAAAAACAGGGCCAGGGCAGCACGAGAAGCTACTTTCCCCTTCCCCTATATGCGCACACACCAACACACCAAGGCCTGCACACACACACACATGCATGTGCATGCACACTGGCTCCACACACACCCTCGGCTCCCGAAAGCAGCGTCCCAAGAACACCCATGCACACCCACCAGAAAAAAAGGTGGCAGGAAAAAACGACACCAACTAGAGACATACACTCCACAAGTAGCCCACCAAGACACAGTCCCAGACTATAATAGGTGAGCAAAAATGAGGAACTGAAGCCTACAAAACAAAAGGGGGGGGAGGAGCAGCATCACAACACACACACAAACCATGCAGCAGCTCTAAAAGGGGGAGGGAGGAAAAAGAAAGTGACAGACACAACAAAAGGCCATCAACATACACATCAGGGAAGAAGCAAAACCCACTGCCTGGCAAGGGAAACCCCACACTCCATAGAAGTACACAACACACCCAATGGACAATTCAACAAAAAGACAGCTACATGATCCACCAAAACACTAACACAACCAAGCACTCTCCAGAAAAACTATCTCCAACTTGCCCCCCAAACAAAGTTTGTCTCCAGTCAACAATGAAAAGGTGAAAAATTAGAGGAAGGAAATGAGTAGCACAAAAGGTCTCTGTGTGTGTGTGAGAGAGAGAGAGAGAGGGAGAGGGAGGGAGGGAGAGGGAGAGAGAGAAGGGGGGGAGAGGGAGAGAGAGAGATTTGCAGATCAATGCTGGTTGGCAAGGATGATGAGTCAGACTGAAGGTTTCCTTACCTTGTATAAAGTGATGCAAGTGGTGGCTGAATCCCAGCGCTGGTCTGCCTACCGAAAGCAATTGGGAGCGGGATGAGGGCTCACTCTCTGCTACTTGTGCTCCTGCTTCTGCTACCTGGGGTATTTGGTGGGAATGGAAAGAGTGCCCAATGCACACACATTTCTCTGCATTTGGGCAGGAGTTTCTGGCTAGTTTTGCTTGGGATGCTAATTTCCACAGTTTGCACCAGCTTGCTGTTTGCACAGAAATTTTAGCTGGCACACTTCCAAAACTGGAGAAAAGTGAATTTTTTTTGTGAAAATGATGGGACAGTTGGGAAATATGAAAAAACAGGACTGTCCTTTAAAAATGGTACATATGGTCAGCCTACACTGAGTTCACCCTGACTCACCACCAAGTAAGTATGTACAAAGCTACAGCCTTAAAAACTGACACCAAGAGCTTGAACTGCTGCTGAAAATATTTACAAATCTTTGTCTATGTACTGAAGTATATTAACCAGATTTAAAACACATTCTCTCACACACACATCATAAAACCTCACCAGATAGGAGGCAGACACACAACCATTCATATTACAGAATTATTATTATTCTGTAATATGAAATTTCTTGAATCATTCACTCCACTTTTCCCTACCTGGGATAGGAAACAACATGGAACATGTAGATAAGACTGTAGCAGTAAATTCCTTATAGGAGCTAAGGAACTGAATCCATATCGGCTGAGGGATTCTTTCAGATTTAGGACTTGGAAGGCTAGTTGTCAATAAAATTAGCAATTGTCATGTTTATATTCCAATGATGGAAATTCCATTCATATTATGATATTTAAAAAAAAACTTGCTGGGGTTTCTACAATAAAAATAGCAGTGAAAAAAAATGTTCCTAAAGTTACAATGGTAATAAAACATTTTTTTCCTAAACGGGGAATTTGTTAAGCTGCCTTAGCAGTTATATAGGCAGAACTAGGGCATATCTACACAGGCCAAATACCCTGGCTTGCTCCCATTCCAGAATTCTGCAGTCCAGAGGATGCAGGGCTTTTGCCAAATTCTGCCATTTGGGAAGTCCTCACCACCCCAGGGCAGATACAGGGTTGGAACAGAGACAGGATAGGACCCTTTACAACATTTTTTTTTAAAAAAATACCCAGTTTAATTTGTTCCCACCAGGACAGGGCAGATTGGACCCTGTGTGTCTGTGGGAGCCCATTCTGGCAGGCAGGCCCTTGCTGCTGCTGCCAGTCACCCTTGCTCCACCAGCTCCAGGCAGTAGGCCTGCAACATGTGACCCAGTCTGGTCACATGCAGGGGGCTTGTCACATGGTGTGGCTGGCTGCCCGGACCTGGCAGAGCAGGGAAAATTGTGGGAACAGCTGCAGCAATGCGCTAGCATTCCTTTGTTGACTCCAGTCCACTTGCTTCAGGTAATGGGGGCTGAAAGGGCCACCTCCGCAGCCAGGATATGACAGCAGGAAGCCAGCATATCCTGCCTGGTGTAGATGAGCCCCTAAAAATCAAATCTTTGTATTTAATTTTTTTTTATGAAATATGAGAAGACATTATTTAACCAAACACTCAGATCTAATTTCAATTCTGCACTGTCATGAAAGATTTAGATCCTAAAATTAATTACTCCAAGATTTTATTGTCTTGTACAGGTAATTAGTTGAGCCTATCAGGTGGACAATTATAGGACAAAATTTCCCACCCTGGAATGTTTTCTGAGCCAAGTTCATGTCATTATTCTGAGTAATCAACAGCAATGGGTTAAATCATATGTAAATTAAACCATGGTTCTCTTAGCTGTTGTTTCATTGCCTTCAAGTTGCAGTATAGAACCTTCTGTTTCTCACTGCATGCTGCTATCCTTTACAACTCAGCACTTTCTTTTTTGCTTAATGGCATCTTTTGCTCTTGAAAATCTCTTTCACCTGTGACAAACAGCACTACTAGGGTATTAACAGCTGCCTGAGTCTATTTAGGTAAATAAAACCTCTGTCTGAAACAAAAAAACACAGTTCAGTAATTTCCCCCAAGATTTTTATGAGCTCCTTTAGCAGCACTTTGGAACAGACATGACTCAATCCAGGGGAAGTTAATTCCACCTGCAATTGGGGTAACTCAAAATATCATAGAAAGATTGCTTCATTGTGAATATAAAAAATATACAAAATTTGCTGTCCTGTTCCGTAGAATTTTATTTGAAAAGACTTTCTACATGGCCCACTAGAGAAGGTCTCGTATTTAAATGTGTATATTATAAAATTAATTTCATAAGGGTGTACCACTATCAAAGAAGTGTATTCTAGTCCCAGAGTTGCCCTGGACTCAACTCATTACCAGAGCACTCCACGCTGAGAATGGGCAGCTGTCCTCACATGTGTCCTGCTGTTTCATCCATTGCCAGCATCTCTGCTGGTGCACATCACATTCCCTGAGGCCAGAAACAAGGCACCCCATGTTGACTACCATCTTTGTGACCTCAGGGGATGTGATGTGCACCAGCAGCGGTGGAAGTACCATGTGATACAGCGGGTGGCATGTGAGGACAGCTGCCAGTTCCAGGCATGGTGTGGTCTGGATTTTTAAAAAGTGTTTTAAGGGAGGGTGTTAAACTGTTTTGGGGACAGAACTGGCTGAATGTCGAGGGGACAGTTCAATAGCAATAGCAATAGCATTGATATTTCTATACCGTTTATCGGTGCAAAGCACTCCCTAAGCAGTTTACAATGTGTTAGCTAATTGCCTCCAACAAGCTGGGTACTCATTTTACCGACTTACAGAAGGATGGAAGGCTGAGTCAACCTTGGAACCCTGCAGGATCAAACTCACGACATTGTGGCTGCAGTATCGGCATTTAACCAAAGTGCCACCAAGGCTCCTCTAAAGTTCAATCCAGATTCAGGGTTTTGGCCCAGTGTCATCTGCACAGATCACCCCCAGGATAGTCCCAAAATGTTTTATTAGGCTCGTGTAGACAAGCCCTAACTTTGAGTTAGTGTCAAGGATGCAGCAAGATCCCTTTGCTTATTGATACGGAAATCACCAAAAATATCTTTTCCACTGCCACAATTAAACCTCAGAACTATACTGAACTTCAGTATAGGGGCTTCTTTTAGTTCATATAGTTACTTCCTCACTCATCTAGAAAATCTGTCCTCTGTATGGGTAAAGTAAGTTCCCACAGGTTTCAAGTTTATCACTCTCATAACCAGTGCCAGGTTTTTAAATTAGCTTCCTGTTCCTAGTTTGTCGGGAGAATGGTAAGCCAGGGTTAAGATTTGGGCATAATGGGAAGCTTTTGATCTTTTTACTTTGGTTTGTTTAGATGATCTTGCTGGCAGAAGTAGCCAAGTGAAGGTAATCAAGAAGCAAGCATGAGATCAATACTCATGAACAATAATTCTGAATTCTTAGCAACTCTGGATAATTGTTGTTGTTTTTAAAAAATGACAGGAAAAGCCACTAAAGCTTTTCCTGCTATGTTTTTGCCATTTTGGGGCCCCCTCGTTCTGACTAGTGGATTGATGTGGGATCCCATTTAGACAGGTTGCATTCCCAGCAAATTCCATGAGGATTATTTTCAACATGCTTCTATGACTGAGCAGGGATTTGAAACCTGTTCCCCCTGAGTCCTACTCCTACACCAAACCCACAGTAATCATGCTGGCTATCTAGCTTAAATTTTACTGCTTTTAAATTGTTTTATTTTATTTTATTTTATTTTATTTTATTTTACACTGCCCTAAGACCCTCAGATACAGAGTAAGATACAAATATTTCAGGAAACAAATAAATAAACTGGGGAAGAAGTTCTGTAGCTGACTTATTGTAACTCTAATGTACTTTTTGTGATATGAGATGTGAGCTAGCTTGGAAGAAAAGCAAAGATGGATGAATTTCAATGATTTCTTACAATTTCTGACAGCACTAGAAAATTTCCAGTTTAGAAAACCATGACCAAACCATTTTCAAAGCTACATAAACCTCAACCCTTCTGAAATGAATTCATTTGCTACTGACATAACTTTTAAGATTTTACATGCATAGTCTTTTGCAGTAAACAGCAGGCAGATAGCATGTTCTTTCACTCCATGAAAAAAGGCTTGCAAGTTCAGCTTATGCATAGTAGTTACAGATGTAAATCTGAGAAACATGAAGAATATTTACACAATAAGACTTTTAAATGTGTGGAACACAATTGAATTGGTGATGCTTCAGAAAGGTTAAACTTGGGAACCAAAGATAATACAGTTAAAAGGATTCCAGTGTGTCAAAGATCTCAGGTGTAAACAAAGGCATTTCTTTTATAGGGAAATTTACCACCATACCACTTGAACACAGCGGTTCACTTCTGATTTCAGAAGCTAAGCAAGGCTGGGGCAGGTAACTACTTGGATGGAAGGCCACAAGGGAATACCAGTGATCTCCAGGTAAGAAAGAATATTGCCTGAAACTCTGGAGAGTCATAACCAGCAAACAGAGTTGAGAATATTTGACTAGACAGACTAATCATCTGACTCAGTATAACTTCCTATCTTCCTATGAGATTTGGGCCAAGGCCAAAGGCAAAATAAAACGTTCACTTCAAAACTAAAAACTGATTTAAATAAATTTTAAAAAGCAGTTGTTTATATAGCAGAGACAGCAGAGAGAGGTAGGCATTCCAAATTAGCAGAGAGAGGTAGGAATTCCAAATTAACTCCAAAATTATCCAATATCTTCCTTAAAAAAAAAAAAAAAGCCAGAAAAACCAGCAATAGCAGAACACGTCATAAACCAACCTGGACACAAAATGCAATTTAAAAACACAGAAATTCTGGACCAGGCCAACAACTATCATGTCAGAATGCACAGAGCAGCTATTGAAATCCACAAACACCTGGACAACTTCAACAGGAGAGAAGAAACCTTAAAAGTAAACAAAATCTGCCCCCCAGTTTTGAAATACAATAGAATCAAAACTCAACACTTACAAAGGAATTCCACAGGGGGATTCCCAGCAGAAAATGGCCCATCAACCAAGCATTAGCCAAACAGACACTAACGAGACTTGCATTTATATACCCAGAAACTATCCTTTCAATTACACAAATTTACATATACTCCCCAACAGGGGGTCACAGCATATAAACTCCACACACACACCTACCCAACCATTCTCTGAAGATGCCAGCCACAGATGCAGGCGAAACATCAGAAAGAAACTATTCCAGAACACGGCCTCACAGCCCGGGAAAAAAAACAAGGAAAATCTATGGATGCTGGCTGTGAAAGCCTTTGACTTCACAAAAAATAAAAATAAAAAAAAATCACCCACACAGACAAGACGATCTTGGATAATGCTATATTCTAGCCAAAATACATTGCTTCCTATGTAAGACCCATGGGTGTTTGTGTGTGTGGGGGGGGGTCCCCAGAAAATCAGGTTGTTTTATGCAAGTGAATATTGTTTTTCTCTTTGTTTCTTTGCAAAAATAAAAAATCCAAAATGTGGAAATCTAACTACATTGAACATTTTCTTGATGGGATGTCTTTGCTATGTTGAAACACTCTTTCTCCTCAAGGATGAAAAAAATTGTCACTATTATTTAGGTCCCTAGGAAGGAAGTAATGGGGCTAGAACACTCTCTGTCTTTCTGTGCATATTTAATAATGCCTGAATAGGGCCCTTCCCTCTCCTTTAATGGGGCAGTGGCAGAAGTAGCAGAGGAACATGATGAGAGCAGAGGAAAGAGGCTTTTTTCATTGCTTTCTCATTCTGTCACCTTGGTTCCTGATGGGATGATGAACTGCCTGCCCTGGCAAAGACCACCACTGGAAACAAAATTCTGGTTCAAGGGCACTTAATCAGCATCTCTGCTACTTAGGCTATTGGTAGCTAGTTTTCTGCTGCCAAAATCTCAAAGCCACCATGAAACCTCATATATTTTTCTGAGCTCATCATACTATTAACAACTGATGCTTACCTTACTTATACAATAATTCCTCCAAGGTAGAGTACCAGAGATCAAGACCCTTCCATTCTGGACAGTCATTTTAACACTCACAGATAGTCCTAGGAAATCAGTCTCACCAAGACTTAAGCTGCTGTCAGAATAACACAGTTTGACACAGTGTTAACTGCGATGGCTCAATGCAATGGAATTCTTGAATTTGAAGTTTTGTAAGATATTTAGCCTTCTCTGTCAAAGAGATCTGGTGCTACAACAAACTACAAATCCCAGGATTCTATAGGATGGAGCCATGATAGTTAAAGTGGAGTCAAATTGCATTATTTCTGCAGTGTGGCAGCAGCCTTAAATTAGCTTATATGGGATAAATCACACAATTTTGGAGTAGAAGAAATCCCTGAAGAAAACCTGATAGAAATCTAGGTCTATTCACAGATACATGCAGGAAATGATGAAGTCCTCAGATAATCTTTTCAGAAGAGGAACTCATATTACCAGTTGCAAAACTGTGATGGCGAAATCTTATGTAGAATTACCAATAAAAATACAGTCATACCTTTCCCTAAAAAAATCCTTGGTTCAACTTTAATATCATAAGCACTTCAGACCTATTCCTTCTGCAGTCAAAAGAAATTGATATGTATACATAGGGATATTTGTAACAACTTATTTATCTGTAGAACACCAGCTCTTAAACTGTTGGCATGGTTAATTCTGCATTAGCAATGCTCCAAATGCTTTAATAGTATTTGGCTTCCAATTTCATATCATTAAGTACCCATTTTGGACACTATGACATAACCTGGGGTGATATCTGCAATTTTTTTGTGAACCTTGTAGCTCTGCCCCATTACTCACTTATGGAGGCAGAATGCTGATTGTATTAGTATCGATAAAATGCTTGCTGTCATTTTTCACAAATGAAAAGGAAAACCTGATAGAAGACAATTCATTACAGCAGATTATGAAATCTAGGGACAAAGGTGAGCTGAGTGACAAGAGTCCAGCTGGCCCCCACATAGCAAAGACATGGAAAATGTAACCTCAGGTTTAAAACCATTTTAAAGAAAGCGCTACCTCCATTATAGGGTCCTATATCCAGGTCCTAAGTAGCCTCAGCCTATTATTGCCACCTAGAAGAGCCTTCCTGTTGCTACATAACATGTGGATAATCACTTAGGATTTGCATAGTGAGCAGGGGCCCGTTCACATTACAAAATGATTGCATTATGATTCCACTTTAATTGCCATGGCAACATCCTATGAAATCCTGGGGTTTGTAGTTTGGTGAGGCAATCTGGCTGAGGATTCTAAGTCCCTAAACAGCATATCCCAGGATTCCATAGGCTGGAACCACGGCAGGTAAAGTGGAATAATTGTGCTATAATTGAGGTCTGGGCCAAGTAGGGAATCTACAGGAAGTACCTGTCACCTGGCTGTCTCTTTAGCTGTATGCAGTTCCTAACAAAACTGGTCACCATCCTCAAAGAAAACTCCCTTTTTTTTTTTAAAGTGAGGCAAATATATTTACCTTGCAATACACATTTTAGTTTCATCGTTAGTCAGGCAAGACTTTGCTTTGCACACCTGCATATTTACCACTGCAAGAAGTGCTTACTATTAATATCATTCTAGGTTCCCTTTGTTTATCCCAATGGATTTTTTCACCATGTAAATATCTATTCTGTTCAGCTCTGAGGCTGTTTTTTTCAAAAGAAACAAGCAGAACATCAAAATGTTGTCTGTACATTTCACTTATACTCCATTTTGAGATTTTTCTCTTTAGCTTCTTCTGAAATATCTTGATTGGACCAGATGGAAAATTACCTCAACTCTGAGATTCTTACACTATAAATCATGGCCGCTTTCCTCTCATATGTAAAACGTAGATTGAAGAAATTTATTCTTGACAATATTCACTCAGCCTGTTGTCAAGCAACTATAGTCATTTAGGAATACTAGGAAGGACAGAGTGGCTTTATGTTCTCTGTTGAAGAACTCTGGGTACAAACAAAAAGCTTGTCCAAAAGCCAGAGATGCCTTCTGGAAATTCTCATTGACTCCAACTGTTTCTTTCACACCCTGGTTGTTTTCATTTGAGCTGGACATGTTGAGAACTTTTATGTAACTTTTAGAATTAGAGATATAAATCTTCACTTATTTCATTCTTGTGCAAAAAAATGAAAAATATCAACCATTTTCTTGCCCCTGGAAAATGAAAGGACTTGCATGTTTTTTGGTTTTGGTTTTGGCATTTGAGGAGTTTTTGTGAAAATTTCCTATAGGCATTCTTGACTAAAAACATTTTGTGTAAAAAAAAATACAGTGTTTTTCATGCAATAAGTAAACAAAAAATTGTGAAAAATCTAATGATGGTTGACAATAAAATTCTATGCTCTCTCTCTCTCTCTCTCTCACACACACACACACACACACACACACACACTTTTTGGGTTGCAAAATTATGAAGTAGCAGGACAAGGATTTAGGACAGAATTTTAGTCAGCAAAATGGATGGAAATTGGGCCATCTGGCCATTCTGTTCCTTTATTTGGCCAGGAGATGTAAGTACTTGTGTAGTTCCTGAGGAAACTTCAGCATTTCCCTAAGCCAGATGAACAGTAGTAGGCAAGTAACTACTGACCAATCTAAATATAGCTTCTTGATTTCTTGGGTTTGTTTCAAACAAGTTTCTTCTTCTTCATCAGCATGCTCTGAATCTGCACTTGGTAACCAGATGAAGGAATAATATGCATCACCAGTGCAGCCATCAACTGTGGAGTTGGATGTGTTTCCATCTTCCCAAGCATGTACAGCTTATGGAATGAACACATACTAGTACATAGTGGGATATATACATGAGAACATATCAAAAATGTAACAAATGAGGATTGGAATAAATGAACCTGCCTTCTATAGAGTCAGCCCATTGCTGTATATAGTCCAGTGCAGTTCTCTCACCCTATCTTTAGGGTTGCAGGCAGTGTTCTTTACCATCTAATACTGCAATGTGTGTGTGTGTTTTAAAATCAGCATATCACATCATATACAAAAGGTATTTCTGAGCAGGGATGGATATTCATAACTATGCAATTTTAGGTCAAACAAATAGAAAGACTAAGAGACCAGTGAGAATGTTGTGCAATTTTCTCCTAGTGTTTGAACTTCCTGAAGGGTTGCAGAGGAATTATTCTACAGAAAAAAACATGTGGGTTTTATGCAACACCCCCTCCCCCTCTGTGCATAAAATGGATTTCCTGTGCCAATTCTTAATGGGGATATGGCAAATACAAATGTGTTTATTCTTTATGAGAAAGGTATATCAACATGTTTAAATAACCCACCGGGGGCGGGGAACTGTCCACTATGTGAGCTTTTTCATAGGTTTTTGTTTGGGGCTATTTTGTGAAAATTTAAAACAGGGTCTTTTTGCACAAAAATTACTACTAATACTCTGGTAGTCTGAGACCAGAAAGTACAGTTTGTGTGTAAACAGAATTTTATTGTGCTTACATAGAACATATAGCTTTTACTGTGGCTTCTGCCTATTTTGTTTGCCAGATAGGGAGGAATCAATCTATCCATCCATCTATCAGGAACATGTGACTATGGAAGTATATAAGTACATGATTGAAATTCACAGGCATTTATCATATATCTTCCTTGCTTAGTTGACTATTTTTCATATATATACACTATTCCCCTTTAAATTTAAAATCAAATCATGCACACTTCTCTGACTGAGAGTTCTGCTGTTTTCTGATCATATTCTAATTATGTAATTTTGAATGTAATCTGAAATGTATTCATGCAGATAGGATAACTAGGGACTTGTGTTTTCTGTTAAGCATTTTAATGCAGTTGGGTAACAGTTCTTAGGTTTTGATAACAAAAGCCCAGAATTATGAAGATTTACATTTTTCCTCCAGAAAATAGTTTTGTAGCTTCTTAAAACCTGGAAAACAGAAATCCTTTCCATTCAGTTTCCCCCTGGGTCCCCTTAAGCCTTCTCTGGAAGAAGGCAGAATCATGCCAGAAAGGTTAGCCACAGAGTCCAAAGACCTCTGGGCAAAAATATTTTTTCCTATTATAGCAAGGATCCCTCCCTTCTCTACTCTGGTCAAATTACTGCTCTCTAGATAATCTTTTTACAACTTTCTTCAATTTGTCATCTTTTATTCCTGTGGCTGCATCTATGCAACTAAAATGTTATATCAGATAGCAAAGTCTGCATACAGGCCTAGTTGCTGCAGTATTCATGCATACCCTTGAACATTTCACAGATTAAAACCAGGATACGAGTGGCCAAGCAACATATAATAATGTATAATCAAGATGGCAAAAATTATTAATCATGAAGAACATACAACCTAGGAGAGACTGGAGCAGCTTGCTCTTGCTTGAGCCTACTGGAAAGGGGTTGACTGTGTCCTCTCCTCCCTGCTGAGTTAATTGACTGGAAACTCCTTTTGCGCTTTGAACTCAGTTTGCAGCAACTGAAGTAAGCCAAGGGCAAAGGGGGAAAGTGAGAGGAGTAGAGAAAAACTGGAACGTTTTCAAACCAGTTGAAAAAGTGGGATGACAAAAGATTAGTCAGAACTGCCTCTGCCAGTTCAGGACAGTTGGAGGACATTAATATATCCTCAATAATTTCTACTTGCAGAGCAAAAGTCTAGTCCTAATATATACAGATCTAGCTGTAGTGGGTAACTACAGTGGGTAATTGTTGTAAGCCGCCCCGATTGCTCGCAGAGGGGCAGGATATAAATAAATTTTATTATTTATGATGATGATTATTATTAACTAATTGAATCATTTATTTTAGTCATTCTACAAAATAACTGATGGCTTATTTGGCAAATTTTCTTTCTATTAACTCAGGCAAGTTGTGTAGTACCAATGTTAAGTACGACAGCCTAACCTCATTCCAACACCAGAAGAAAGAAGGTCCTAATTAACTTTGGACTTCCACACTCCCTTTCTTTTATTTCCTTCTTCCATACTCTAGACCAGTGGTTCTTAACTTTTTCATTACAGGGATCCCCTATAAATATCATTTGTTTCCAGGGTCCTCAAGACTTAACTCAAAATTTAAAACAACAACAACAACACCATTACATCATCCGTTAAACCTTTCATCAGAGGCACTAGAGGGGGAGGGAAGATATTTCTCATGCTTCTTCCTACAAGTTTGTGGCTGGTTTGTGGATTTCTGAATGGCAATGCTCAGACCAAACCAGCCAACCTTTGCCTTGGCTTCTGTCACATGGCTGCTCCACTGCCTTCATGGATCCCCTGTGAGGACATCATGGACACTGGGGATCTGCAAACCACAGGTTAAGAACCACTGCTCTAGACAGAATGATCTATGTATACAGTTCCTCATGATGTTCAAACTCAGAAAACCATTGTTAGTTTACATTATGGTTCCAGAACAGCCATCATCCTTGTTGAGCAAGCCAGGAGGTAAAAAGTCAGATTGATCTTGTCTTGCTAACTATAGTTTAAGTAAAACATAATTCCCTAAATTCACATGCCATAGGGAAATGTAGTTGAGTTGTGATCAGAATCAGAGTCTTTCCATTTCTTCTCATGTGCAAAAGAAGAGAAGGGGTGGGCACCAGTTACAGGATCACCGTGGATTGTTCTCATAGTGGGAATCAATGATCTCCAATCATGTCTGAAACAGACTATTATGGACCAAATCCAATTACTAATCCCCAATGAACCATACCCACTGAATCAATGGAACATAGCTGTTGACTTACCAAGTTCCCATTGCTTCAATAGATCTTCTAGCTGGGACTGGGAAATTGGATTTAGAGCTGTGTTTGTATTTTAAATCCTATTCCATAGTCAGCAGTCATAAGAGTATGCATTTTACAAGTCATTTCTTAATAGCACAGCTTGTTTGGAAAGAAATAAATCTGGGAAAAGATATACATTTGAAGCATGTAAATCTAGTCTACCTGTTCATCAGATGTCATTGTCTTGCAGAAGACTACTTGTTACAGCAAATCTATTACTTGTGGGTGAGACATTCTCCATTTTTCAAGCTCCTTTGTGATACATTAGTCAATGGAGCCAAGCAAAGTATTCTGTAGGCAAACTTAATTACACTCATGGAGTGTTGCATAAGGATTTTGGCCAACATCACATATTATTTACATTGTCAACCTCAACCAAGAGGATCCATCTGAAGAAAAGTACCCATCTAAAAATATAACAGTATAATCAGCAGCCTTTGAGAAGTCTGACTGCTTCAATTACTTGAATACAATTGGAACCCCGTAACCATGGAACCAATATTAATGGTTTCAGTTATCCACAGGACACGAAATAAGGCACATATCATAAAGACACATTGGAAAATGCCTAGAGAGGCATCCTGCCTAGCATCTTTTAGGTCTTCCAATGCAACTTTATGGTATGTTTTTACCAGAAGTCCTTTATTTTAAGAGGATTTGCTGTTATTTGTGGTTTCTGGTATCCAAGGTAGGTCCGGGAACCAAACCCCCATGGATACGGGTGTCTGACTGCAATATATTTTTTAAAAAGTCAATTACTTTCTATATCATACTGTATTCCAAACATAAGCTATGCATGGAAGCACCTTTCAAACCCCATATGTATATTTGGAAAAGGAATGGGACTGCAGCCATCTGAACTCCATGCATAGGTAACAGGGATGGAGAACTTTTAGCTCCCCAGATGTTTTTGATTTCAATTATAATATCAGACCAATGTTAAGGGATTGTTGCAGTTGTAACCCAAAACATCTAGAGGGGGAAACTCAATTGTGTTCAACTAGAGATATATGAATAGTTCTCTTGAAGCAGTGATATTCCACTCTTTTCACCTCAACAGTGTGTTTATCTAAAATCCAGATATGGCCCATGGTTAATGATGAATCAGTAAAACCTTGATGTATGATTTCCAGCACCCACTCACCCCATAATACTATTCTGTATGCAAAGGGATTTTGTAGCACCTTTGAGACTAACTAAGAGAAGGAAGTTGTATCATAAGCTTTTGTAGACTTCGTCTACTTCCTCAGATGCATGGAGTGAATTGAGTAAATAAGTCTACCAAAGCGTATGCTACAACTTCTTTCTTTCAGTCTCGGAAGTCCTACAAAATCCCTTTGCATACTGATATTCTATCCTAATACAGCTGTGTCTTTGAATACTATTCTGCTTTGCTTGTTTTGTGAATGCATATATAAAGCTGTATTGTGAGTGTAGCAACTATAAACACTATAAACTAGGAAAATGATGTGAAGTTGAAGGCTTTCATGGCCGGCATCCATTGGTTTTTTCTGGGCTGTGAGGCCGTGTTCTAGAAGAGTTTATTCCTAACATTTCACCTGAAATGTCTCCGAAGATGCCAGCCACAGTTACAGATGAAATGTCAGGAATAAACTCTTCTAGAACACGGCCTCACAGCCTGGAAACCCCCCACAAAAAAACTAGGAAAATTATTTTCAGAATCTTGGATACATCAACCTGCTAAATGGGTTTCCATGAACTGTATCACCTTACATACTGTAGGTGGGAACCCATATAGTCTCTTACGAGGAGTTTTAATTCATGATCCTTTGATAGGATCATGAGAGCCTTAGTGCTGATACAATATATGAAATAGTGTGGGCAAACTGCATTATCTGAATCCAGCTCTGCAATAACACAGCAAATAAAACTACAGACATTGACGTTGGTGGAATCTGAATTCATGGTCAATTTTCATAAAAACACCAATGAAGCTTGCACTTGGGAAATGCATAGATGCATAGTAATGGTAGCATAAGAAATGAACTGAGTATACAAGACTTGGATGAGAGACTGCCAATGAATACAAGGTGCTGTTGGCTATATTACAGAGGAAGGAAGTAGCAAAACCACCTCTGAATATTCCTTGCTTCAGAAAACCCTATGAAAATCATAGGGTCACATTAACTTGACAAGCAACCTGATGGAACACACACACACCAACACTCTACTTTTATTGTAAACAGTGAAAATCTCTTATCTGCACTGATATTTTGGTTACCATCTTATTTTAAAACTATGTGAACAATTATTTTAAAACAATATGAACAAACATTATAAGCTCTATTTGCAAAATTCTACTCTCTTTTTGCTTGTTATCATCATTTCAGATTATATCCTATAAAGCCCACTATGTTCCCCAATAAAATAAATAAAATAATAATAATAATAATAATAATAATAATAGGGGAGGGGGAGGCTGACTCAAACTACAACATGTAAGCAACTCAGCTAAAATGGAAGGCAGAATAAGTTCAAGTCAGTCATAAGCTTAACATGTAACCAAAAACTAACATTTCTTCATAGGAATACATACTGTTGTACCAAAATTAGACTTTTGACACAGATAACTTTTTATACTTCAGGATGACCTTTGTTATAAGAAAAGTAGGACATTGGGACTGGATTCATTTCTGTCTCAGTCTTGTCCTTTCATTTTACTCTTCTCAAACTTATGTGAGAGAGAATGGTATTATAAAGTGGAGAAATAAGCTTCACAATGAGTTAGGTCAGTAAAATTTCACAACCTTGATCTACAAGTAGATACTTCCCATTGTACAATGTTATCTCCAATGGCACTAACTACTCTACACAACACACATTGATTTCTACAATTGCTGATTCTACCTTGCCAACAGAAATTAAGTTATTGCATACCTGAGCCCTATTGCTTCCCTGCTATGCTTTCAAATTCTGCCCACTTGCCTGCAAAAAATCTTAAAGAGGATCATGTTCATACTCATGCTGAAAATGACTTACATGCTATTTTCTAAAAAGAAGCCAATTCCAAACTATTATTTTAAAAGATATCCTGCTCTTCTGTTTAAAATTATTTAAAATGCATTTTAAAAGCCAAGCCAAAATGAAAGATGGAACAGTAAAAAAAAAGCCACCCAATAAAAATCAAATTATTGTAGATCAAATAAAATAAGCATGCAGATGCAACATGGACACAGCTACCTACATAGCTGAAATCCCTACAGAATAAGAAGCTCTTAACCTGATGCCCCAAGGACACTTCATGCAACTGTCTAGGTGAAAGTCTCACAGCTGGGGTAGCAAAAGGTCCTTTTTCCAGCCACCAGCTGCCTGAACTCTGACAGTGGGAGCAGCAAGAGTACAGCCTCTGATGCAGAATTCAAAGATCAGGGCATTAACATGGGTACATGCATTTTGCCTAAAAGTCCCTAAGAGCAGCTGATACTCATGTAATACTGCCATCTGCCAGGGATGGCTGTTACCAGAACTGTACTTGCTGCTGACACGATTTACTACTCAAGAAAATATAAAAAGCTATGCCATATAATGCTGGTGGGTGGGATGAATAAGGTATCCCAAGTACGTGTTTGAAGGAGTTGCAAAGCACAGAATTGGTGGCAGTCCAACTTTAATCATGTGACAGCTTTATTGCTAATCCAAACATGCCAGCTTAGTTTCTTCTTTTAAAAAATGACCAGGTATTTTACGGTTATGGCATATATAGAGTACTAGGCAGTTCATAAATACAGGGTGCCCCCCCCCTATCCATGGATTTGGTATCCACGATTTCACATATCCACACCTCCAAAAATATGTTTGCTCTAGGCATTTCTAGATCCTCCAGTGTGAGTCTGTGGTCACCTATTGGCATTCATTTTATTGAAATTAATAGGGTTCCCTATAATCCATGGTTTCAGGTATCCACCAGGGAGGGGTGTCTTGGAACGTATCCCTCGCAGATACAGGAGTCAACCTGTAAAATGTGCTTACACAGTCTATGGGAGTACAATGTTTATGAATTGACAATGTGTGCTGAGGTGAGACAGATCCCTTCTGTTCGTCCCCAAAATGAAGACAGACACAAATAACATGAGGAAAATGTATTGTATAAAGGTGATGATAAAATTTGGCTGAAACTGCCACAACTTTTCTCTTGGTGATAGTTGCATCAGTTGGTGCCTGAGCATGGGTTGACCCAGATATCGACCAGCCCGCCTGCCAGGTCGATGCCATATCAGTTGGCCCACCTGCCAACAACTCACGTGATCCGACCACGTGACCACATCACGTGACCAAACCTGGAGAGGGAGGACAGCCCATAAGTGCCACCTCCTCCCCCCTATTTAGGGGTCTCAGTGGTCATTGAACTTGAACTTAACCTAATCATGACCATGGACAAGCTACCGGAGACCCCTAACCCCGAGTTTGCTCCTAATAAACCCATGCTCACTGCCAATCCCCCGAAAAGTTGTGACTAGGAAAGGACAACAGTAATACATGCATACAAATGACCAAAGTACAGTAACACATGCAATAAAACATATCTAGCTAATACAATTGAATCCTAACTAAGGGAGGGTGGGTGGGTCTTCGGCTCATCAAGAGCCAACTGCTTGGTCCAGCAATTTACTCCCGGCTGCCGGACCTGACTGAAGATTGCAGGCCACAGTCTCTTCCCCACAGCCAATCAGAGGCACCGGAGGCCCTGCGCCTCTGATTGGTTGAGGGGCCAGCTAGCTAGCCAATTGTTGAAGAGGTGCCTCTCCTTGATTGGCTAGTTCTTGATCCTCTCTTTGGCCTGCAAGCACAGGCCGGAGAGGATGCCTACCCAACATGGCGGCGTCCATGCTGCCATACACTCCGAGCCACAGGGGCTCCCCCAGCTGCAACGTCAGTCGCTGAAGTGAGTCCCCACAACTGCTATACAGCTACAATACCCTTTGCCAATTGTTTCTGCTGCACATTCTTTTTCAGTGTACATATCTAAACTGAATTTTCTGAGAACATGTTTGTATTGGAGTGACACAGAAATGCAAAAGAAAATCCTTTTAGGTTTGGAGCCTTCCCTTCCACTACTATGGTAATGTTACCCTTCTCCTTTCACCCTTGCCCTAGCTCACAACCCTTGTCTGTAAAGTCACAAGTGCATGCCTGTCACAACTCACTCCTTGTCTCCAGATTTCCTCTGATGAGCTGAATAATATGAAACATCCATCGCAGAAGAACCACTGCAGACAGAACTGTCATATTGTAGAACATCAAAGAGAGGAAGATTTTAATAGAGAAAGATCCCACATTTTGTTATGACCAATTGAGCGATGCCTATACACCTACAGGGGACCCTTGTTATCTTTTGGGATTTGGTTCCAGGACCCCCCATGGATACCAAAATCCATGAATGCTCAAACCCCATTAAATGCAATGGCACAGGAGAATGTTTTCCCTCATATGAAATAGTGAACAGCAAGATTTACTTTTTGGATGATTATTTTTTTAAAAAATATTTTCAAGCCATTGATGGTTGAATCAGTGGATGCAGATTCTGTGGATACAGAGGGCCGACTATATGAATGAGCCCTATATTTTCTCTCTGATCCTTTTTAATATCTCTTCTCTGTCCTTTACTCTAAAAATCATCTCTCATAGTCTTTCAACTTTTTCCATTGCCCCATGGCTTCTGTCATTTTGAGACCTAGGAGCTAGCATCCTTCGCATCTGTTTATCCACTTGCCTCCCTTCTGTGATCACACAACAAACTTGGCTTCAAGTGTGAAACAACCATCACCCATTATCACTACTTCTTTACAAGTCCCTCATTGAGATCTACACTCCCTCAAAAGGCTTCCATGAATATCACAGCTACACTATACACCCCCCTTCACAGCTTTGCAATGCTCCCCACTTTTACTTGTCACTGTCAGTCTTTCATCCCAGACAAGTCTGTCTGATGTATGTTTAAAAAAAAAACCTCTGGGCTTTTCTCTGTCCTACATGGCTCCTAGTACACCTTTGGCGCTAAATAAATGTCAAGCCATGGTAATAGAATTCAAGGTCATCAGCTGCCTAAGGCAACAATTATAGCAGAACGTTTAGAAAGTTTGTGCTCTTCAACAACATGCTTAGGAGCATTTCCAAGCATCTGCTGCAAACACAGTAAGCTCTGGCTCTCTCAAGGGTGACAGTGTAAGAGAAAGACGATTGTCTATTTAAGGCTACAATCCCATCCAATATTGCTAATGCATAAGTCCTGTTGAACTTTATGGGGCCTTACCTTTGAGTTGTTACTTAGGGTTGCACTGGATCAGCTCATAAGGACAGCAAAGGTGAAGCAGGAGAAGGGTCTCCATCTTTCAACAATGTGCTGGGGAAGGTACACCTACTGAATTTTCCCTTTTTCTTGCAAATTTCATAGGGACAAAATCCACATCCCTGTTAAATTATTATAATTATGTTGTATGTATTATAAAATATGCATGGAGAGAGTTATTGTGACTTACCGGGCCAAAGGCATTGCTGTCAAAGCTATGTCCATGATGGTCCCCTTCTACCCATATATGGCCATGAGGAACTTTCACATACTTCTTTTTGTAACCTATAGTTCTAAGGGCAAACAGAAATTTACAGTTATCAGTGCAAGAGCATACTTTAGCCCCCATATTAAAACAAACAGTGCTCTGTTTTCACAATAAAAGAAATACAAAACAAATAAGTAAGTAAATAAATAGATAGATAACATAACAACTTCAGTTCCCTCTCTCCCTTCCTTTCTCTCCAGACTAGTTCATGCACACAACTCATACAACAAAAAAACTCTCATTCATATTTCTGTATAATTACAATCCATTCCTATTGATGTTAAGAATGTAAATCCTGTTAGTGACTTAAGCTAATGTAAGTTCCTTTTTGGTTAGTTAGCAACTTTTACACACCTCTACTCAATAATTCCAAATTTGCATGTTCATTTTTAGGAGTTTAGGCACAACATGTATTTACGAGTGGTGTCTTCTGTTTGTTTGTTTGTTCCACCACACCCTCTTGTCTCTTAGATAATGTATTTGTTAATGAAAAGTATTTGTAACTAAAGCTACTTTCATATATTTTATAAATAATACTAGGTTATTTTTTTTCTCCATTAGTCCCTGTGGGTGGCTTGATGTTCATCTTCTGCTTGTTCAACATGATTACTCTTCTTTGAAAGTTCCATTACTATTGTTCATATTTTTGACAGGAACATAGTGATGGTGAGGAGATGACACCCAAAACTGTTCCCATCAGGAATAAACCTATCCTGCTAGTTCTTGAACTACTCAGGAGCCAGCTGTATATCATCATCCCCCTTTCATCATAGCATCCACATTTTCTTTTCCTCTGCTTCTGTTGCCATCTCCTATATTCCACCAGTATAGTCCTGCCAGTTTTGACCTTTGTTTCCACATGTGAGAACATAACATTTCCCCCTGGCAAGATTAAGAGAGTTCTTGTGCATTTTTGGATGATTTGTGTGTGTGTCATTAGTCCAATATACATATATACGATACATACGTACATATTTTACACAAAATATTTTTTTTCACAAATAGCATTTGCTACATAAGCTACTTATTTACACATGCATACCTAAGAAATCTCCTGGCCCAACCCCCTTCTAGACCACCTTAAAAGCAGCAGCAGCAACAGGGAAAGAAGATCTGCTCAGTTACCAATCACAATGCAAGAAGGAGGATGTTTCCTCTTCCACCAGGGAGCAAGGCTGCAACAAGGAATTGTGACAAGAGTCCTGTTTCTCATTGTTGCAGCCTCACTCAGTGTGGGGAAAGGGCTAGAAATGTCATCCTCTTTGAGGTCAACTGGCAGCGGAACAGATGTCTTTTACCCAATGTGGCTGCTATCTGATAAGGTGGTCTGGGAAGGCATTTATGTTGTCTTACTGAATATGAAGCAGTTATAGATCCATAACTTTAGGTTACAAATCCATAACCACAATACAGAATGCCAGCTATTTTGTGTGTGTGCATGTGCAAAACATTGTATTTTGTGAAAAAAGACAACAGTTTGGGGGGCAAACTATAACATTTTGTACAAAATACAATGAAAACAAAAAAATGGGAGGGGAACGAGGAATCTTTATTTTCACGAGTTAAAAATATTGTGGCAGTTCACAGTTTTTCAAAGGGGGCAACTCAACATGCTGAGAGTATCCTTTATCACTGGGGATGAGAAAAATTGTGATTTTTTTTAAAAAATCTCTAATACATGTTTAAGAAGTAAAACCCATCCAGTTATATCCAATGTCAGTCTGAATGACAGTAGGCCTATTGAAATCAGTAGGATTTATGCAAGTAGTGACTAACAAATCCCATTAACTTTAGTGGGTCTACTTTAATTGAGACTAACATTGCACTTAAATGCAGTACATTCCATTGCACTGGAGGTCAGTCACCAGCATGATGTTGGATGTAAACAGATGACACTTACTCAAGCATACTATGTTTTATCAGTAGTTAAGAAGCTACAGAAAGGAGCCATAATTAGAAAAACATTACATTTTATGGGCAGCAATAAACAAATGTAGATAAGGAAACACTGTTAAACATTGACTACATAGAAAATTAACCCAGTGAAATAGCACACATGGGATGAAAAGTCAATTTATTTGATATCCATAAATACAGAATACAACATCAAATAATTGCCTAAACCTTTTTTCCACTGGGATCTGGGCAGCTACAGACCATATAGACATAACAGATGACTGCAATATATCAATTTCCCATATTTTAAAAATATTCTAATATTCACCATTTCCAAATTGAGTAAATTAATAGGAGATTATACTATGCGATTCCATAGAAACATAGGCATAACCTAGTTGATCTTAAACAGACGTAACAAGTAGGTACTCTATTTCTCTATAGCAGGGGTTGGCAACTGTCAGGAGTTGGGAGCTCCACTGGCCTGAATAAGACCTTAAAGGGCTTCCCTGCAGTGCTCCTCTGTCAGGATCAGCCACTGATGTTGCTTGCTCCCGCCACTTTTCTGTATTGTTTGGTAACCTTGTTGTTAATTGTATTTTCATTTCTCTATACTTGTTACTGAGTGTTTCTTGCCAACTGTGGAGGGCAGAAATAAGTTTCTAATGGCACCGGGGAGATAACCCTGCAGCTGTAAAATTGGCTTGGGGAAAAGGGGCTGGGGCTGATGGGTGACCAATATTTGGTTGGGGCTGATGGGTGACCCCATCATTGAAGCCTGTCAGATTGGATAGATTGTAATATGCTTTTATTACATAATATGCTTTTATTATTTGGTAATATGCAATATTTGGTTGGGATATTGAAGCTTGCCAGATTGGATAGATTGTAATATGCTTTTATTATACTGTGTGCCCTCTAAGTTTCAATTTCGAGCAACAACCTTGTATGGTATGCTTTCTGGATGTCTGTGCTAATAAAGTTTTCTGATCAACTCTGAAACTCCTGGTCACTGTGTCTGAGAATGCAAGTACATGACACACCCTGACTCCCAACATTGGTGAGCATAACTTTTTAACACTAAATAGACAATAGCCTGCCCCAAATTCCACCCTAAATTTTGGGGGTATGAAATAATGCTCTTGGAGTGCAACATCAATATAATTTAAAGTGATCTTGAAGTAGGAAACAATGGCAGAAGTGAAGAACATATTAGTGCATTCCAGTAATGTTCAGACAAAACCTGCAAACCATTGAGAAATATTTGAAACTATCCAGTGTGGAGGGTAGATGCTGATCTTATGGTTTGTAGAATTTCCAAAGGGAGAACTACCAGCAACTGATAAAACATTTGTGTAACAATGCAGAACCACCAGCAGCAGATCAACTTCAAAGCCAGTATGCTGATGACCCCCAGCTTTTATTTCTCCTTTCCATCCAGTTCCAAGGAAGTGGTTTCAGTACTAAACCAGTGGCTACTGTCGGTAATGGACTGGATAAGACAGCGGTGCTCCTGGTCAGTTGAAAAGCAGATCAGGGAATGGGGATTCAGCTTGTGCTAGATGGAGTTACACTCCCTCTGAAATATCAAGTTCACAGCTTGGTCATACTCCTGGATTTGGATCTAAGCATGGATCCCTAGGTTTTGGCAGTGACAAGGAATGCATCTGCACAGTTAAAGCTAGTGAACCAGCCACACCCTTTCCTAGAAATGTCTAATCTGGCTACAGTGGCACAAGCTTTGACTACTTCCCATTTGGATCACTATAATCTATATGTAGCTGCCTTTGGAAAGCATTTAGATGTTTCAGTGGGTCCAAAATGCTGTGGCCGTGTTGCTTATTGCAGTTGGTTACAGGACACATATAACTCTCTTTTTGAAATGGCTTCACTGGCTACCAGTCAATTTACAGGCAGAATTCAAAGTCCTGATCATGCCATTTAAAGCCCTACATGACTTGGTCTGGACTACCTGAAAGACCATATCTCTACGAATTTGCCAGAGTTTTAAGAACCTGAAAGAAGTGTCACCTCTTGGTCCCACTACCATTATAGGCTCCATCTCAGGAAAGCCTTCTCAGTGGTTACTCCCAGGCTGTGGAACTTTCTCCCACATGTGATTCAGTCAGCCTCCTCTCTGGTTTCTTTCCAACAGCAGGTAAAGATCACGACTAGTATTCTGTATTCAGACCAGTAGCTACTCCTGGCCTGACCTCCCCATCCCATGTACCAATCACTAGTAGAATGGACCTCCTTCTCCCCATGCAGCTGATGATGCATGGGGAGCAGTTACAGTTACAGATAGTCTCACAAGCATGACTAAGTAGCAATCATTAATACAAAACAGTTACCTAGCTTTACTCATCCATTATTGATCCATAGTCACAACTGCTACTTAGTCACAAGTGTGACACTATTGCAGCAAGTGTAACTCTACCCCAACCTACTTTAGTGAGCACCAACTGCATGGAGAGAAGGAGGTCCATTCTACTGGCAATCAGAGCACGAACTAATGATGTTTCTGTCAGGTGTGGGGAAGAGGTCAACCCAGGGAAGTTTACTGATGTAGAATAATGATGCAGAATACAGTTGTCCCTTCATATTCGCTGGGGTTTGGTTCCAGAACCCACCACCACCACCACCCCGGATACCAAAATCCATGAATACTCAAGTCCTATTATATGCAACGGCACAGCAAAATGGTGTCCCTTATATAAGATGGAAAAATCAATGTTTTCTTTTTGGATTATTATTTTTAAAGAATATTTTCAAGCTGTGACTACTTAAATCTGTGGATACCAAATCTGTGGATACAGAGGGACAACAGTACTTGCCAATTTTATTTAGGTATGACTTTGGTTTTTAACTCATGTAGCAGAAGGGTGTTTTAATGGTGTGTGCTGTGCTTTTATTTTTATTACTACATTTTAAATGTGTTTTAAACTATTTTAACTTTGTGTTTTTTATGTTTGTTTTAAAACTTTTATATTTCTAAAATTTTAGCTGTACTTTGTCTTAGTTTGTTATAAGCCTCATTTTCTGTGCTGGGAGAAAGAAGGTGTATACATTAAATAAATAAATAGTAAATAAACAAGACTCATGGTTCAGGACCTCCTACCTTGGACATAATTTGCATAACACACAAAGTTATATCAAACCTCAGCTATCAAAATATATTATGAATATTTGCAGTTTTCCCCAAATATATTCTTCTGTAGAAATGTGACATGCTGCTAAACTTTCTTGAAGCAATTCAGGTTGTAGTTATCAAAACATGCCAGACACAATAACAGCTTCTTCTTTTTTTAATCTATTAAGAATTCTCAGAAGAAACTAGGGACAGCAAGTTGAACAGCTTGAGGCAGTTGTCCTTTGCTTTTCCATATCAGCTTTATAAAATACTGTGTATGATCATTTTTGTCATGAAATCTTCAGTCTCTAAGAACCAAGAACTTTCCTTTGTTTCTGTCACATTAGTACAAGTTAGGAAATGGTCATTAGCATGATCAAAGCAAATATATTACACAAAGCCTTTAACCTGGATTTTCCTGTTATGTGCAGTCACTCAAGTTTAATGCAACATTTCTAAAATCACTGCACCTCCACAGCTTTTAAAACAGGTAGGATCCAGTGATCTAACAATGTTAGTGTTAATTTTCACAAGGTGCAAATCACTTTGTAATTCCCAGAGATTTGCACAATTGTAATTCCCAAGGCCTAGTAATTCCCAGGGTGTTGCACAATGTTTTTTGCTCAAAGGAAATGTGCATTAAGAAGTCCTCTAATGCAATATATTGTGGTGTTTCACCATTTTTTGATAGAGTTAGTGTGTCAAGATACCCTTTTTCATGAAGGACAATAACATTTACAAGTATTTGTTATATTCCTAATGTCTATCCAGTTGGCTTGGGAAGGGCACTGTCTTGTCTTTCATGACGTTTACTAATGATGTACTGAAGTACACATCACTAGAACCCCAGTTTTGCTGCCTTGTCAGACACTTCTCTGTAATAGTCCATGTCCCATTTTCTTATCAGAATTAGGAAATCTCTGATAGTTGCATAAATCTGGGTTGTTGGTGTTGTTATGTGCCGTCCAGTCAACTCCAACTTATGATGACCCTATCATAGGGTTTTCTTGGGAAGATTTCTTCAGAAATCTTTTTGCCATTGCCTTCCTCTAAGGCTGAGAGAGTGTGACTTCCCTAATACCACTTGTGTGTGCGTCACAACCATTTTACTGTTCTTACTCTGGGTCAGACATTATTTATATCTTGCCTTTCCTTTAATACACTCATGGTGGCATGTATGGCTCTCTTGCTACTCACTTATTTCTCACAATAACCCCATAGAGATAGATCAATCTGAAAGATAGCAAATGGCCCCAGGTCACCTATTTGGTCTTATGGTTATGCACAGATATAAACCTGCATCTTCAAGCTCCATTCCAACCTTCCAACCACATTTTATTTTACACCAAATGTCAACATATTCATAACCAATTTACTTATGAGTACCCGGCTTGTGGGGGCAATTAGCTAACATACATTGGAAACTGCTTAATGCAGTGTAGATATGTAAATTGCTATTGCTTAAAAAACAAATTGTAAGCCGCTCTGATAGCCTTTGCGGCTGAAGAGTGGGGTATAAATACCTAATTAAAAATTAAAATTAAAAACTTATGGCAATTCTTCCCTTTTCATTGTGGTTTATAGAGTAAGTATAACTATAACTATGAACAGCAAAGACAGCGTGGTATAGTGGATTGAGTGTTGGACTATGACTCCAGACACCAGGATTCAAATCCCCACTCAGCCACTGAAACCCACTGGATGACCATGGGCAAATCATACTCTCTCAACCACAAAGGAAGACAAAAGCAAACCCCCTCTCTGAACAAAGCTTGTCAAGAAAATCCTGCGACAGGTTCACCTTAGGGTCACCATAAGTTGAAAATGACGTGAAGGCACACAACAACAACAACAAAACTGAACATAAATTAATATGCTCATATAAACATAGTGCAAATTTACCCCATCTGGTAAAACCCTGAAACAGCCTTACATTTGTAGAATTGAATTTTACTGACACAAAAATTGAACATATGTTGGGGGGAGTGGGGTGTTTGAAAGCAAACAAGTAGGATGTCTGAAATTAAGTTTGTAAGGTGTTCAATGTCATTATTTCTTTTCATTTTTTCTTTTTCATAGAATCATAGAATTGCAGAGTTGGAAGAGACCATGAGGGCCATCCAGTCCAACCCCCTGCCCGCAGGAAATCTTGATCAAAGCATCCCCGACAGATGGCAATCCAGTCTCTGTTTAAAGACCTCCAAGGAAGGAGAGCCCACCACTTTTCTTTTTTGGTCTTTTAGATAGACCTTTAGATATAAATACAGTTGCCCCTCCACATTAGCGAACTCGGCATTCGCGGTTTTGATTATTCGTGGTTTTGGGAGCCCCCCACCCGCCCTCTCAAAACTGTGACATGGGGCTTCCAAAGGGCCTTCCGTGAAGGCCCAGAGATGGAGCGGGGAGGGCTCAGGAAGACTCCACGGGGCCTTCAGAGACCCTCCAGAGGCCCCATGAAGGCCCTGGGGGGAGGGGGAGGACCGGGGAGGCCTCCATGGAGCCTTGCATGGCCCCGTGAAGGCCTTGGAGGGAGGGGGAGGGCTGCGGAGGCCTCCACGGAGCCTTGCGAGGCCCGTGAAGGCCCGGGGGGGAGGGCCGCGGAGGCCTCCACGGAGCCTCGCACGGCCCCATGAAGGCCTTGGGGGGGATGGGGGGGACGCAGAGGCCTCCACGGAGCCTCACATGGCCCCATGAAGGCCTTGGGGGGGATGGGGGGGACGCAGAGGCCTCCACGGAGCCTCACGCGGCCCCATGAAGGCCTTGGGGGGATGGGGGAGTGGCCGTGGAGGCTTCAACGGAGCCTCGCAAGGCCCCGTGAAGGCCTTGGGGGGGACGGGGGAGGGCTGCGGAGGCCTCTATGGGGCCTCCAGAGACGCTCCATAGGCCCCATGAAGGCCCTGGGTGGGAGGGGGGAGGGCCACGGAGGCCTCCATGGGGCCTCCGAAGATGCTCCATAGGCCCCATGAAGGCCCTGGGTGGGAGGGGGAGGGCTGGGGAGGCCTCCATGGGGCCTCCAGAGATGGTCCGTAGGCCCCATGAAGGCCCTGGGTGGGAGGGGGAGGGCCGGGGAGGTCTCCATGGGGCCTCCGGAGACGCTCTGTAGGCCCCATGAAGGCCCTGGGTGGGAGGGGGGAGAGCCGGGGAGACCTCCATGGGGCCTCCGGAGATGCTCCGTAGGCCCCATGAAGGCCCTGGGTGGGAGGGGGAGGGCCAGGGAGGCATCCACGGGCCTCGGGAGGGTCTCCGGAGGCCCCGTGAAGGCCATGGGAGGGAGTGGGGAGTCCGGGGAAAGCAACTATGGGGCCTCCGGAGGCCCCGTGGTCACTTTGGCGGGGGAGGGGGGAAATCAATATTTGTGGATTTTTCACATTTGTGGGGGTCCGTGGAACCGAACCCCCGCGAATGTGAAGGGACAACTCTATCTGGTTTTAGTAATACAAACTCTTTATTAATTTTAGAGATGAAAGCAGAGGGGAGAATCAGTTATTTATACAACTAATCTCAAAAGCCCTTTAATTAAATTCACTGAACTAGGACTACTTCTGAGTAAGTAGTTTGAGTTCTGTGACATAAACTTTGTAATTCCCCAACCGTAATGAAAAAGAAGGAAGTGGTTTCTCAAAAATCCAAGAGAACTAAACTTTGGATCAGGAACCGCTTGGATAATCTAAAATCTGTTGGCTCTTTAGCATTGTCTTTCGTACATTTAAGTACAGTCGTCCCTTCACATACGCGGGGGTTGCAGGAACAAGACCCCCGTGAAAGTGAAAAAACCGCAAATAAAAGCAGCCTTCCTAAAAACACACACATACACACACACACGGAAACTGACCCAGCCTCTGAGCCTTTAAGGAAGAAAGAAAAGCACAGCCCCATGCTGTGAGCACGTAAGTAAAGTCCCCCCCCTCGCCACTCCCCTCTCTGTGTTTTAACAAACTGAATGGCTTTTTTAAAACTCACATTTCGCCCCATGTCTCCTCATGGCCCAAAGAAAAGCACAGCTGCATGCTTGCCACCCCCTCTCTGTGTCTCAACAAACGGAATTTATAACTCAGCTTCTTTAAAACTCACGTTTCAAACCCTTCCTACACACATTCGCACACAGGGAAGGTGCGGGTGGCATCTCCCAGCAAGCCTCCTTAAAAGCCTCTGTGCATTTAAGGAGGAAAGCTTCCTGCTGGCTGAAAGAAAAGCACAGTCCCATACTGTGAGCACGCAAGCTTTCCTCCTTAGATGTCAGAGGCTGGGTTGCTGGGAGATCCACCCGTACCTTCCCTGTGTGTGAATGTGTGTAGAAAAAGTTCGGAATGTGAGTTTTAAAGAAGCAGAGTTTTAAATTCAGTTTTTTGAGACACAGAGAGGGGTTGGCAAGCATGCGGCTGTGCCTTTCTTTGGGCGAAATGTGAGTTTTATAAAAGCCATTCAGTTTGTTAAAACACAGAGAGGGGAGTGGCAAGGGGGGGACTTTGCTTACGTGCTCACAGCATGGGGCTGTGCTTTTTTTTCCGCTTTAGACCCTGAGAAGCTGGTGGGGGGGGTTGCTTGCTGGGATCTTCCCTGTGTGTGTATGTGTGCAGGAAGTTTTCCTCCTTAAATGCCCAGAGGCTGCGTTGGGGAGAGCAGGGGGAGGGGGGAAAAGGATTTTCCGCGAATACATAAAACCGCGAAAGTCAAAGCCGCGAATGTAAAGGGACAACTGTAATCACCTAATTAATATCTATCTGGGAAAATGTTAATCCTGAAATTCCAGTTTAAGTCAATCTCTTAGTTTTTTTAAAAAATGTAATGTAGTTGCCACTTTTTATAGACAAACTTCCAATTCAATCCATAAGTTAATTGGTTTTGGGTAGCTCCTATGACTGGGTTCAAGATAAGAGAATAGACTATCCTCTCAAACCTAAACATGGTTCAGAAGGTTAATGTTTTTAATGTGCTTCCTTTATTTTTGACATACCAATTAATATTTAGCATATTTCTGTGTGCAGCATTTTACATAGCAATGTCCATTTTATTTCTCCATATATTGGGCTGATATTTTAATGTACTCAGGATAAAAGTGGTTTAGAAATTAGAATAAATCAATAAAACCTTGAAATTGCTTTCAAGGGGACACAGGACCCACATTGTGCTTCTTCTCCACAACTGCCTTCAAGAAATGACCAATCAATCAGGCAGTCCATGAAATACAAGATATCAATAGCCCTCATTTGCCATGTGCATGCAGTTCTGGAATATATGATTAAAGAATGAAACAAATTCTATAAAAATCCCATTTAGCAATAAGTTCCAAAATTCAAATTAAAAGGAGAGTTTATTTTATGGTGCAGTAGTTACATTAAACAACAAGCTACAATTTTAAACTAATACCAGAGCAAATTAGATCATCCATTATTCAATTTTGCTGTTCTGCTCCTTTAAAAAAAATTCAAGGTAATTTTGATATTAGGTTACTTTGCAACAAAATCAATAAATCATTTGTTCATACACACTGAGCTGCAGACTTAAGAAACATACATTTAGTTAATGATTGCTCCTTTCTTTTAATGTTGTGAATAATATTTCTGGTTTTACTCCAAAGAGCATAACAGAAGATGCAGATAATCCTCTCTGCCCCTTTTGCTCAGTAAGTTAACAAAGACATGGCTTCCTTCAGAATGAAAATCAATCAAGTGATTTGTTTACACTGCTGCTTTGTTATGTGAAATTCAGTAAAGCTGACTACCAAACATTTAATGTTCAAAGAATGCCTAGTTTTCACTGAGAAGGTAAACCATTCATGACTGCCATTACCTGAGACTCCAGTTGGGGGAGGACCTGACTGAATTATATCATACAATCATACAATTCATACAATTATATCATACAAACATACAATCCAACTGTCCCAATTTTCCAGAGATAGTTGTCCCACTTTTTGGGTGGCTGCTTTTAATCTGGCTGTCCCAGATATTCTCTATTCCTCCTTTCTCCCTTTCTCCTCAGCTTAACTTCAAGCCCTCTTAGTCATGTGATACAGCAGGAGCAAGGCAGCATAACCTGTCCTATGCTTGACGTTGCATCTCCATATCTCTTTATGTTGAGCATAGTCGTCTGCAAAGGTAGATTATACCTCTGCATACACCTTTTTTCTGGCATGGGAGGCCCTACTGGTGGCTATTATGCCACCACCAGCATAGCTCAAAACTTCATTAG
This sequence comes from Gambelia wislizenii, assembly GCA_030847615.1. Classification (NCBI taxonomy): domain Eukaryota; kingdom Metazoa; phylum Chordata; class Lepidosauria; order Squamata; family Crotaphytidae; genus Gambelia; species Gambelia wislizenii. The sequence continues at coordinate 183,944,512 of JAUMIR010000005.1, read as the reverse complement.
GGTATGCAAGCCTCTCCCCGATGACAAGGGGGTGTCAATGGGGAGGAAACCAAAGGGTCTGACAAAGAGCATCAAAGGGCAAGATGGGTTCTCTAGCCTTAGGGCAACCATCCTAGGAGAAGGAAAACTCTAATCCCAAACCCAGGCAGATGGTGCTCGTCCAACCCTGTAAGGTCAACCATCTAAGAGAAGGAAACTCTAATCAACCTATGATCCGAGGACCTCGCTGCTACTATCCATGCTTGCAAGGCCAGAGCAGATGAACTTTTGGTTTAAAGGGTGAGGCCAGTTCTGTGCATGCTGTGCTCCACCAGAAAAATCCATTGCACAGGCTCGAAGGATAAATCCAATTCCGAAAAAGCCTTGTAGCGATAGGCGAGGGATGAAACAGCAGGTGTAAAGATGCACTGGAAGCCACAGACCCAACCCTGCATGCAGGCGGCTCAGGACTTCAGTCGCTTGAGGCTGACTAGGGAGATGACAGTCTTGTTCGGCAGCATCCTGAATGACCAAGCAGCCTTTTTTAAGAAGAGCACAGCTTGCTCCATATGGAGAGGGGCCTAGAAATGGCCTAACGAAAGCTCATCCACATCTACCTGGTGGCTAGCAGTGGCCAATGGGCATCTTCTGATATGGTCAAACCAAGGCAAAGAAACAAAGAAACACACCGGCCTCCAAAGGTGTAAATAAACTGACACTTGCATGCTGGAACATCAGAACCATGCGAGACTCTGCAGATAGTGGACGGACTGAGCGTCGCTCTGCTCGAATAGACCATGAACTATCTCGACTTAATATTGACATCGCTGCTCTTAGTAAAGTCCATCTCCATGAGGAAGGCAGCCTTAAAGAACACGGCGCCGGCTACACACTTTACTGGTCTGGCAAACCCAAAACCGAAAAACATCTTTCAGAAGTAGGCCTTATGATTAAAAACTCCATTGCCTCCAAACTTGAAACCTTGCCAACAGGACACTCTGATCGCATTATTTCCTTACAACTCCCACATGTTGTTCTCTTTAGTATATATGCCCCAACTATGCAAGCCAACCCTGTAGAGAAAGAAAAATTCTACACAGACCTATGCCACCTCGTAAGACGTAAATTAAATCTTCATCTTAAGCTCAAACCTAAGAGGGATGGCATCTTAAAGAGGAGACTCCAAGTCAAAAATCTTCAGCAACCTACCATGAAAGACAACTTCCAGGGAAACCTGCAAACAAAACTTGAAGATCACCCTACAGATCCTTCTCCTACAGTATTTTGGCAGCATATCAAAAACAGTATCTTCCAGACTGTGGAAGAATCTCTCAGGTTCTCCCACAAGAAAAATCAAGATTGGTTTGATGAAAACAACCAAGAGAAATAGGAGCTGTTGGCAAAGAAGAGAACTGCTCACCAGGCATACCTCGCGCAGCCAACTTGCCATGTAAGAAAAGCAGCTTTCTGCCTCACATGTAGTAAACTTCAACAAAAACTGCAAGAGATCCAGAACAAGTGGTGGATCAATATAGCAGAAAAGACACAATGCTGTGTAGATCTGAGTGATCTTAGAGGATTTTACGAAGCTCTTAAAGCAGTGTTTGGACCCACTTATCAGGTCCAAAGTTCCTTATACAGTACAGATGGTCAAACACTATTTACTGATAAAGCCTCCATCCTGAATCAATGGGCTGAACATTTTCAAAGTCTCTTCAGTGCCAACCGAGTAGTCAAAGCTCAGCTATCCAACATATGATACAAAAGCCAATGAAAAATGAACTGGACATAGCTCCCACTTTGGAAGAGACCATTAAGGCCATACAGCAGATGAAAAATGGCAAGGCAGCTGGGATTGATGGAATCCCACCTGAAGTTTGGAAACACGGAGGTCATGTACTCCATGATAAATTCCACGAACTCCTTGTGAATTGCTGGGAAAAAGGGGAACTGCCATCAGCTCTCTGATATGCAGTCATCATCACCTTGTAAAACAAGAAAGGAGCAAAATCCGATTGCTCAAACTATTGAGGTATTACACTGCTCTCTATTGCTGGAAAAATCCTTGCAAGGATATTCCTGAACAGATTAGTTCCTGCTATTGCAGAATAACATCTTCCTGAAAGCCAATCTGGCTTCAGAGCCAATAGGAGTACTACAGATATGGTATTTGCCCTTAGACAACTGCAAGAGAAATGTAGAGAGCAGGGAGGAGCCAAGCTTCAATGGTGTAGGAACAATTCCCAGGACGGGTGCTCAAGGTAATGGAATTAAATGAATAATTTCCCCTGAAAAAGGTATGAGGAGAGCTCTGAGCAGCTCAAAGAAGCCTAAAGTAAACAAATAATTACTTTCGGTTTTGCCCGATATTGGAGCTGCCTGACTAAAAAGAAGATTTTGCTAATAAATCACTAAGGTTGGAGGAAGCAGCGAACAATTGTAGGCAAATGAAAAGGATGATCTAACAGGAGAAGGAATAATTGATCTAACTGGAGAATAAGTGGAAAGATTTTAAAAAATAATAAGTGGTGGAGGAAGGAGGGGCCTTACACAGAAGGGGAGGAACAAAAGTTTGGAGTTTTTTTATTTTCTTATGTCTAAAAAAAGAAGTATTGCAGGAAAAAGTTGGTCGATGCCACAAACGTCAGATAAGCCATCGGATAGATGTCATAAAAAATTAGAAAAAATATCTCCGGAAGTAGAGAATAACAAGGGTGAACCAGAAGGGCTAAGTATGGAAAAGGAAACAAGCCCCAAAAAGAGTGGTCTTTCAAGTGCCCCTGCCCCAGATCCTCTACCCCCAAGGGTATTAAAACTCATATGGATTCTCTCTTTACAAAAATGACAGAATTTAGAGAAGATAAAAAGAGAATGTTTTCAGAGTTTGCAACTATAAGAGAAGAAATGCAGAAGGAGAGGAAAAGATCTGAAGAAAGATTTGTGGAAATGAGTACAAAAATACAAGGAATACAAGGAGATATTCTTAATATAGTAAAAGAGAAGAAAGAAATAATTAAAACCAAAACACTTCAAAGCAGTCAGATCCAGGACAATATGAAGAAAATCACAGATATGGAAAAAAATAGATATACATGCAAGATTATCAACACAGGAATAACTTTAGAATAAGGTTCCTGCCAGAATCTGTGGGGAAAGATCAAGGATCTAATTTGAAATGTGAAGTGTTGAAATGGTTACAGCAAGTGACCCCAACTGTGTAATGGAGGGATGAGGACATTGAGTGGATCCATAGAGAACTGAAAGGAAGGAGAAGTATTTTGCCAAGAGATGTTATTGTTAGAGTTATTAATTACAATAACAAGGAGGAATTGATGAGGACAGTCAAAAAACATCCAGAGAGACTGAAGTATGGAGATGTAAGGGTGGAATTATATAATGACTACTGTCCACAAACAGTAATTTGGAGAAAATCGATGAAGCCTTGTATCGCTACTCTTTTGAAAGCTGGTATAAAATATGCTTGGGGATACCCAGTGTTTTTGAAATTTGAATGGGCAGGAAAAAGATATAGAATGGAAACACCAGAAGGACTGCGATTGTTGGAGGAGTTGGGAGTACATAAGAAGGAGTACGGAGCTGGTGGAGGAGCGGACAGCGGAGGAGGAAAAGTTTAGACAGATGAAGAAAGCAGAAGGAAGAAGAAAAAAAATTACAGGGAAAAAAAGAGGGGAAATGTTTTTATTTTTTATTTTTATGAGCACTCGGGGGAGGGAGTTGTTCTGGGCCATTGGATTATCTCTTCGCCACTCCTCACCTGGGAGACCTGGGGGGTCATGAGCAAGGCAATTTGCCTTGGGAAGACAAGGTGGGGAGGTAAAGAAGGGAAAGGGGGGAGGGAGGAAGGGAATGGGGAAGAATTGGAAAGGGGTGGGTATGGGGAAGGGAGGTCACTTTTTGGAGCCAGAAGATCTTATAGAAAATGTAATAAGGAATCGAATGTTTAATAAATTAAAGATATCAACCTTAAATGTTCATGGCCTTGGCACGGTAATAAAATGAAAAAGGATTGAAGCATTATTGAAGAAGGATCAAACAGATATAATATTTTTTCAAGAGACAGATCAAAAAAGGGAAGGAGTAAATGAACTGAAATTGAATGGGGTAAGAGTTTATGAAAAAGCATATGGGAATTCAAAAGCCAGAGGGGTAGCAATATTAATAGCAAAAAATGTAATTTTGTCATTAAAAAGGTGAAAAAAGATGAAAATGGTAGATATATTATAATGCAAGGTGAAGTGGGAGAAGATAAATATGTTCTAATGAATGTATATGCTCCAAATGAAAAACAAGAAGAATTTTATGAGAAAGTATTTAAAGAAATGGAGAATATGCAAGAACAAAATATTGTTATAGCAGGAGATTTTAATAGGCAAATGGAAAGAATAAAAGACAAATCAAACTATTCATTAAGGGATAAATATGATATTACAAATTTAAACAAAATAATAAAAAGAAAGGGGTTGAAAGATGTGTGGAGATTGGTAAAGGGAGATGAAAGGAAATATACATACTTTCCAATGGTACATAAGAGTTATTCAAGAATTGATTATATTTTTGTATCAAAAAATCTAATTGATAAAATCATAAATTCAGAGATAGAACATATAAAAGTAACAGTCCATGCCTTGGTCAATGTGGAGATTATAATGAAGAGAGATTATGAACAGGTGAAAAGATGGAGGTTGAATACAAAGATTTTAAATTATAGAGAAATAGTAGGAAAAAATGAGCATGAATGGCAAGAATTATGGGAATTAAATGATAAAGAAGTATCAAAAGGAATTTTGTGGGATACTATGAAAGCTGTGACAAGGGGGGGTATGCATAAAAGAAACCTTTAACTTAAAAAAAAGGGAAGAAGAAAGAAAAGGGAAATTAGAAAGGGAAATAGAATTATTGGAAAATAAATATATATTAAACAAGGAAAAACAAACTTATATTGAGTTACGAGCAAAGAGGGAGGAACTGGATAAAATGGAAGTAGATGAAGTACAGGAAAATTTAATATATTTAAGAAGAGAGTATTTTGAATTTAGTAACAAAAATTCAAAAATGTTGGCTAGATCCACACAGAAGAAAATGGAAAATACGATAAATGGGATTAGATAAAAAAACAGGTAAAATGTGTAGAACAATGAAGGAAAAACTAACCATTTTTGAGGAGTTTATAAAGACCTGTATCAGTACAAATAGAAACATATGTAGGGGAAAATTGGAAAATTAAAATAGAAGAGGAAGATAGGGATTTATTAGAAAAACCAATTATGAAAATGAAAATAGAGGAAGCAATAAACAATTTAAAAAGCAGGAAAGCTCCAGGAATTGATGGGTTAGGACCAGATTATTATAAAGTATTTAAAAAGAAATTGATACCTAAATAATTAGAACTATATAATAATATAATAATGGGAGACAAAGTCCCTCCATCATGGCAACAATCATTGATAATATTGATACCAAAGCCAGATAAGGACTTGTTGGACCCTGGATCATACAGGCCTATATCATTGATAAATCAAGATGCAAAGTTATTATCAGCAATAATAGCAAAAAGAATGAATAGTTGTATGTATAAATATGTACTAAAGGACCAATGTGGATTTGTGAAAGGAAGACAAATGTCAAATTTAATAGGAAGGGTGTTAAATAAAATACATATAATTGGCAAAACAAAAGTAAAAGCAGGGATATTAGCATTAGATATATTTAAAGCATTTGACTGTGTGGAATGACCAACATTAAAAATAATATTGAAAGAATTTGGAATGGGGAAGAGGTTTAGAGGATTAATAGATCAATTGTATTCTCATAACACAGCTATAGTGATGGTTAATGATGGAATAACAAGAGAAATAAAAATAACGAGAGGAATAAGAGAAGGTTGCCCACTCTCTCCAATATTGTTTGCAATTGTAATATAAATTCTAGCAAATGTGATAAGAAATGATAATAGTATAGAAGGAATTGGAGTAGAAACAAAACATAAGATAAGCTTGTTTGCTGACAATACATTGCTAACAATTAAGGAACTGATTAACGGAATAGAAAACAATAAAGAACATTTAAAATTATTTGGGGAGATGACAGGCTTACAGGTTAATTGGAACAAATCAGATATGATGTTGTTTAATTATACTAAGGAAGAAGAAAATATATTTGTAAAAGAGAAAAAATTAGAAGTAATATTAAAAAGTAATATTAAGTATTTAGGAATATATATTACAAAAGATTTAAAAGAACTAGAAGAGAAAAATATTATGGTACTAAGGAAAGAAATGGAAAAGAAGTTGGAAGAATATAAAAATATTCAAGTATCATGGTTTGGAAGAGTAGCTTTAGTTAAAATGAAAATGTTACCTAAACTAATTTTTTTGTTTAGAATGTTACCAATAAAAGTATCAGAAGTAGAACTGAAAAAAATGGCAAAATATATTGAATAAATATTGTAATGGAAGGAAAAGGACAAGACTAAATATATTATTTTGGTATATATCACAGAAGGAGGGAGAACTTGGTCTTCCCAAAATAAAAGGATATTATGAAGCTAATAAATTGAGATATGTTATAGAAGGAATTGTAGGACAGGCGGATTTAGAATGGTTTGAGACAGAAACAGGGAGAATAGAAAAGAGAATATGGAACATATTTTTGATAATTTTACAAAAAAAGGAAATTAAAGGAATTGAGAACCCATTTCTGCAAAATATATGGGAAATATGGTATAAATATCAGACAGAATTTTTGCCTATGGATTCAGTATTAACACCGGTTATAATGGGGAAAAAATTCCCAAGTAATTTGAAGGAAAAAAATGGTAAAGGAATTAAAGAAAAGAGGACTAGACAAAAAAGAGGGATGGATAGGATGGATGAATGAATGAGAAAGGGAGTATAAGAGAGAAATTATGTGAAATGAAAATTTCATGGTTTAATTGCATACAGTTAGAACAATGGATTAAAAATTGGAAAAAGAATCATAAAGAAACAAGGGAATTTACAAAATTTGAAAATTTGGTGAAAAAAGGTGAAAAGAGGGATGATAGTGAAAGTATGAAAGCTATTGCAAGTGAATTATATAAAATATTGATAAAAAATAAGGAAAAAAAGACAAAGGGGAATATTTAAGGAGAATATCGGAGGAAGATTTGAAACAAAAAATTGGAGATCATGAATGGGATAAGATATGGAAACAAAAACATCTAAAAAAATATGTCGATATGGATAAATGAAAATTATTATAAAATAATATGGAGATGGTATTTGACACCAGCAAGATTGCATAATATAGATAAGAATAACTCTAAATACTGTTGGAGAGGTTGTCAAGAAATAGGTACATATATGCATATGTGGTGGAATTGTAAATTTGTACAGCAGTTATGGGAAATGGTTTTCATAGAAATAGAGAATATTCTGAATAGAAATATAGAAAGGAAATCGAGCATAGCATTGATGTCAATTTATAATGGAGAGAATGGGAACCAAGCAGAAAAGGATTTAATAACACATTTATTAATGGCAGCAAGATCAATTATAGCAAGACATTGGAAAATGCAAATAAACATACAAGTGAAGGAGTGGTATAAAGAAGTTTGGAAGATGGCAATAAATGATAAGTTAACACGTAGAATTAAAGTAAGAAGAGGAACTTGGAAAGAAAGTGACTTTGATAAAATTTGGAAAGTATTTGTTAAAAAAGTATTACAGACAAAAGATGGGAGGTTACCTCCACGTGAAAAAATGAGATTCTGGAAAGATTAGGTAATGGATAATGGGGAAGGGGAGCACTGAGGTGGGGGGGGTAGGGGAATTAATATTTTTGAATAGAATTATAGTAAAGAATCTACGTTAACTTTTGAAGTTAGTTAATAGAAAAATTGTGATGTTTATAGTAATTTTATGTGTTATACTAACTAAGTATTGATTGGATAATATAATGTATGATTATAAAATTAATAAAATATATAAAAATAAAAAAATGTAGAGAGCAGAACAAGGGTATCTATGTAACATTTGTCAACGGACTTTTTCGGACGGAAGAAAAGTAATGCAAGCAGCATCGCCAGGTTGTGACGCTCCTGCGCAAGAGGACGCAGTACCGCTGGGAAGAGCGTCGTTCGAAACTGGCACCCTCTTGCGCAGCAGCGTCGCAACCTGGCGACGCTGCTTGCGTTACTTTTCTTCCGTCCGAAAAAGTCCAACCTCACCAAAGCCTTCGACACTATGAATAGAAAAGGTCTGTGGCAGATCCAGGAAAGACTAGGATGTCCTCCCAAATTCATTAAAATGATTATCTTGCTACATGAGGGCCAGCACAGTCAAGTCAGATATGGCGATGTTCTTTCAGAGCCCTTTCTAATAACTAATGGAGTGAAGCAAGGTTGTGTTCTTGCTCCAAATTTATTTACAATCTTCTTCAGTATGATGCTCCAAAGGGCTACGGCAGAGCTCAAAGAAGAAGACGGCATCTATATACGTTAGCGTATTGATGGTAGCTTGTTTAACTTAGGCCATCTGAAGGCTCGCACTAAGACTCTAAACTATCTAGTCCGTGAGCTGCTCTTCACTGATGATTATGCCCTTGTGGCCCACACAGAAGCACCTCTGCAGCGTCTAACATCCTGCTTTGCAACAGCTGCAGAGCTGTTTGGGCTGGAAGTCAACCTGAAGAAAATGGAAGTTCTCTACCAGCCTGCACCACAGGACAAACACCACCATCCCCAAATTGCTGTAGGCAAATCTGTGCTTAAGTCTGTTCAGCAGTTCACCTACCTGGGAAGCATCACCTCCTCAGATGCCAAGATTGACAAAGAGATTGATCACAGATTACCAAAGGCATATAGTGCATTTGGAAGACTTTACAAAAGAGTCTGGAGTAACAAACACCTGAGGCAAAGCACATAAATCAGTGTGTATAGAGCCATTGTACTATCTATTCTCCTTTATGGATCTGAAACATGGGTCACCGACTCCTGAAACATTTTCATGAGTGCTGTATATGTACAATCCTAAATATACACTGGACTGACAATGTGACGAATGTTGCTGTCCTTGAGCAAGCAGGGATCACCAGCATTGAGGCCATGATATTGAGAACACAGCTGCGTTGGGCAGGGCATATTTCTAGGATGGAGGACCATCGCCTCCCCAAAATAGTACTCTACGCTGAACTCCCAATGGGTCAGTGTAAGAGGGGTGCTCCAAAAAAGTGATACAAGGAGTCCCTGAAGCAACATCTCAGGCTTGGCCAAATTGATCATCAACAACGGTCTGCCATGGCGTCACATCGGGAGGCTTGGAGGCGCACTATCCATAATACTGCAACCTTATTTGAGAACTCATGCCGAACAAGTCTTGAAGAGAAACGACAACGCAGAAAGAATCACAACCCGGAAACATTACCCAAGGAGACCTTCTACTGTGCTTTCTGAAACCGGACTTGTTTATCTCAGATTGGCCTTTTCAGTCATCAGCACGCTTACAGAAAGCACGGGATGAGTCCTTCCTGAATCTTCGTTTGCGAAGAAAAGCCAGAGAGAGAGAGAGAGAAAGAGAGAGAGAGACCTTGTTTGTAGTTAACATCTACACACAATTGAGATACCCACAGGGCATATCCTCTAACTGTTCCAATATGACATGGCCAGTCCTGTTTAATCCTTTATCATCCCAATTTTTCAGCAGCTTTGAAAAGGTCCCAGTTTCTCTCTCCTCCTTCTACTTCCTCCTTTGTCCTGAGATTACTTCGACTGCTGCAACTTGAGTTCAAACTGCAAAAGGTGTTTGTGCTCACTTAACTTGGCAGTAGACAGAACAGAGGAGGCAAAAATGTTGCAATCTTTCCCAACTGGCTTGTTCTTCTTCATCAGTCCCATTTGCCATCTTGACCACACTTTGATGTTGCCTGGCCACATGGGTCCCAGTTTTCATCTGTGAAATATTGGCTGGTATACAATAATTCTAAATTTTTCGTCAGAAAGAACAAAAGGAAAATGCTAGGCTGAATACCTTTTCCCTAGCATGCTAGCTTTCCTTGTGTAGAACATCAGCATGAGTGGTTTGGTGTACGCATGTATGGAGGCAGAGGAATGTGATTCTACACACGCACATTCTGAAGTGATCTACCACTTCATATGTTTACCGTGTCAGTAAAAACTAGGCATAAGTGCAAGGTTAATTGTGGGCTATCAGGGGTGGGCAAAGTACAACCCTCCAAATGCTGTTGTACTATAACTTCCAGTATCTCTTAACATTGGTGATACTAGCTAGGGCTGCTGGTATTTGCAGTCCAACAACATTGGGATGGTGATACTTTTCCTTCCCTTGTACATGATCAGTGATGACACATATTCTCTAAATACACTTGAATCTTGGTGTGATGCAGCTTTTGCTTCAGTGTGTGCTTGCACACATCATCTGAGGACTCTGCTGCCTTTGTGAAATGCAATCTTGGGGTTCCTCTGCATGGGAATTCCCTGAATTGCGCCTCCTTTTCTCTAGCTGCCACCACCCTTCGAATTCTACATCCCCTTACAACACAGTCCAAAGGGAGACTGTGGGGTTTCCTTCTCTGCTTTCTGCCACTTGCAGAGATTACCTCCCTGCTCTCTTCTGTCCTGAAGAGAACAATGAAGCAAACAAGGCACGTGTATGCATCAGCTGAAGAACAATTAGAAAAAGCTTATTTATTCCTCCTTCCCAGGTACATTCTTAGAAGTTACAGATGTAGTAAAGTATTCAGTTAAGCATTAAGCCGAGTGGGAAAATAACATAATTTCCTAACTCAAGCTATCTAATACATTTCCTGATCTACTCACTCGCTGACATGAAGTTCAGTCTGTTGAGTTGAAGGCTGGCTGTGAGCCACATATCTGTTTTCAGACCAGTCTCAAACAGCCTTCCTCCAGGGTCCCGTAGTTCTCTTTGTTCATCTCTCTGCCTCATGACCCCAAGGCAGTATTTATTACCTCTTCTTTGAAGCCTCTCAAAGGTTTGCCATTGTGGAATCTTTGATCAGTCAGTGTCTCTTCTGACCTGTGACATCTGTGATGATGCTAAACCCTAAAGGTGTAACCCTTTGTTATCTGATTGTTGAGCTGGCAGATAATGGGAGATGGAGCCTTCCCATTGTCACACCTGGTTAGACAGACACTGTAAAATATCCTTCATTTGTCTTTCATACAATCACATGTGGCAGAAATGTTCTACAGTCATTAAGACACCAAGGTAGAAATGGAGTGGAGTGGAGAGCAGAATGCCAGCCTTGCTATCCCTTTGTCATTCCCTGTGCACTCCCTGCAAGATTTGAAACTCTCTTGTGGAGAGTGGCAAATGATACTCTCCTCTACAGTCTCCACAGGTCAAGTGTGACAAGAATAAAAACAGAGAGGATGGAGCCGCCATACTTATCTCGGCTCCTCCTCTTCTAGTACAGTGCTTCTTTATAACTGAAAAGAGCTATGGTGATTAACTAAACTAGATCTCTCTGACAGGCCTCTGCAAACATCTCCAGACATCTGGGAATTGACAATTTCCAGTGCCAATGACATACACTTCAGGAAAATGATGACAAGACGCTGAAGCTACAGAAAAGAGAAATTAGGCAGCAAAACAATTCTCTTGGGATAAACATTTCAGAAAAAGATTTTCTTATGAAACAAAAACCCTTATGTAAGCTCTGAATCGAAAAAGGTTATATTAATCTTAGCAATGATGTTTGTGCCATCCACAATGCATAAGGAAAAGCTCATAGGCTACCTTTGGTTCTCTCTTCAAACTTTGAAAATAAAGTGAAATATTTGGTTTCCTTCTTTAAACATAATATTGACCCACAAACCACACAATCTGATGCCTTCCTACTGAAAGGCAGTCCTTTTATTTTCAGTGGGGCTTGTGCCTAGGTGAATATCAGTAAGGATTGCAATCTAAACAATGGCATTATTTTTGATGAATGCAAATTGACTTAAGAGAATAGAAATACAATCTTTTGAGACACTAATGGAACTTAACCAGCAGGGGCACCAATTTATCTTGCATTGTAGGAGCAGGGATACAGTGCACAGTTCAAAAGTCTGCTCTTGGATCTATTCAACACTAAGTTGAAGAGACGGAAGCAATGCATTTTGGAAGCACATATTGTGGATAGCTTTTATATCACCTAATAATGAGTTGTGTAAGTGCTCCTGAAAAATAAAAGTCCTATCCAGACATTCATAAAGGTGTTAAATAAATGTATGATGAAAGGAATGCACTTTGCTCACATGAAAAGCAATGGTTTGGAAGAGGAGACCATTATATATGTGGAGAGCCTCCACTAGAGCCAGATTCTTTGAAGACTCAAGTTCTGACTTGCATGGAGACCATCCTCAAAAAGAAGAGGCTTTCTACTTCAGAGCTGTTGCTTTCAACATAAGCAAAATAACAATGGAGGGTGTGAGACCAACACATTTACACCTGGACAGGATTATATGTAGTCTGAAACAGTGTGGGGAGAGGACCGTTTACTGAACCTCACCCTGATCTAACTTGCTATTAAGGTGGTATCTTTTCAAGAACACTCTGAAAAATATTCTAGCACTGTCACAGAATAAGAAGCAACCACCCCAATCCTTGACACACAATGAAATAATGTAAATAAACACTGGATGCATATTCAGCTTAGAATCTAAGTGCTGGTTCAACTGTGCTCAGCCCCCAAAAATATAGTTGCCCATGCCAAGAAAACAGTAATGGGGAGCAGTGTTTCAACTCTCTTCTTCCATAAAACAGTAACAGCCACTCACATAGATCACGGGCAAGCCAGAATCAATTTCTTCCAAGGACAAGATGGCTTAGATTGTTGGATAAGAAAGCAGTTTTTTAAAGAATGAGTATATAAAATCATAATTCTCATGTGTGCTTCAAATTTTTAAATGCATCATAATGCTACAATGTCTGGGTCAAACAGTCAAGTGACTCTTACTCAAGTGAATATTATTCTGCACTTTATAATCTGATCCAGGAGTCTCCCCCTCAGCTGACTGGTAAAGTAGCAAAATTAAGAACCTAGATATTAGCTACATTGACGGACTCTCTTGAACAAAGGAGGAGGAATAGGAGGCAACCTTAACACAATTGGTGGTACCCATCATAATCCAAAGAACTGTACCTAGTTTATAAAGAAGTCAAAAACAATCATAAAATTGAACTACAAATGTAGCATAATAGCCTGTCTTAAAACAGTAAGGTCTTGGGGCACATGAAATCTCAAAAACAAAACAAAACAGCAAAACATTTGGGAACAGTAGTGGTTTTTGTGGGTGCCAATGTGGGTTCCAACTGCACTTTCCTGGAGAGGGTATTCCGGGGGGGGGGTGCCATGACAATCAGTAGAATTACAAGCAGGTCACTCCCACTGATCCTAAAGCATGGGGTGGTCACTATCAGGAAGGCACTCTTTTAACTACAGTTGCCCCTCCACATTTGCGAAGTTAGCATTCGCGGTTTGAATATTCGCGGGTTTTGGGAGGGCCCCGTCCTCCCAAAAGCAGCAACAGGGGGCCTCTGGAGGCCCCGTTAAGGCCTTGGGTGGGAGGGGGAGGGCTGGGGAGGTCTTCACGGGACCTCCGGAGACGCTCCGGAGGCCCCATGGAGGCCTGGGGAGAGAGTGGGGAGGGCCGGGGAGGCCTTCACGGGACCTCCGGAGACGCTCCGGAGGCCCCAAGAAGGCCTGGGCAGGGGGTGGAGAGGGTTGGGGAGGCCTTCACGGGACCTCCAGAGATGCTCCGGAGGCCCCATGAAGGCCTGGGCAGGGGGTGGGGAGGGCCAGGGAGGCCTTCAAGGGACCTCCGGAGACACTCTGGAGGCCCCATGAAGGCCTGGGCAGGGGGTGGGGAGGGCCGGGGAGGCCTTCAAGGGACCTCCGGAGACACTCTGGAGGCCCCATGAAGGCCTGGGCAGGGGGTGGGGAGGGCCAGGGAGGCCTTCAAGGGACCTCCGGAGACACTCCGGAGGCCCCGTGAAGGCCTGGGGAGGGAGTGGGGAGGGCTGGGGAGGCCTTCACGGGACCTCCAGAGATGCTCCAGAGGCCCCGTGGTCGCTTTGGCAGGGGAGGGGGAGGGCAGTTGTTATTCACAGATTTTTCGCATTCACGGGGGTCTGGGGAACCTAACCCCCACGAATGTGAAGGTATGACTGTACTTCAATCTTCTTGAAGAGATCATTCATGCAGACAACACAAGAGGAGATAAGACTGAGCTGGTGTGGGTGGGGAAATGCCCCTGCAAACCTAAATTTCCAAATTAAGTCAGGCTTTAAGAATCCTTCTTCCTCTGAACTATTTTCTCTTCTTCAAAGACAATCTTCCCTCTTCGCACTGATGAAATCTACCATGGTTCAGAACAGGGATGAGAGTTGTATGCTTTCCAGATGTTGTTGAACTGAAGCTCCCTGGCTTCCTCACTACAGGTTGAGTATCCATTATCCAAAGTGCTTGGGACAAGAAGAGTTCTGTATTTTGGATTTTTAAAAATTATTTATTATGTATTGCATATACATAATGAGATATCTTGCAGATGGGACCCAAGTCTAAACACAAAATTCATTTATGTTTCATACCTTATACACATACCCTGAAAGTAATTTTATACACAATATTTTTAATAAATATGTGCGTGAAACAAAGTTTGTGTATATTGACCCATCAGAAAGCAAAGTTGTCATTATTTCAGCCACCTATGTAGACTGTTTTGGATTTTGGAGTATTTTGGATTTCGGCATTCCAGATAAGGGAGACTCACTCAACCTGTTAGCTGTGATGGCTAGTGCTGATGGCACTGCACTTCAACAACAGCTGGAAGGTCACAATGGCCAACCCTGGTTTAGAATAATGTGTATACTGCAAGTAACTGTGGCTAACAATAACCAGAGTGCTTCATCACTTGAGAAAAGCCATAAGCAACTCAAACCAAGTTTAAAGCAAGGAATCACATTAGTATCCATGAACATGAAAATGGTACTAACAATTGTTCACAGATAAATGAGTTCAGATGCAACTTAGATCTAAACAGAGAAGGTGAGAGTAAAAGTATATGCTAAGCACAACATGGTATATAACTTTCTTGGAATGAATAGTTTAAAGGTTCCCAATGTGACAAGAGTGATCATTTATATTCTTTGCTAAGACAGAGGACCTATCAATTTTTTGAAAAATGAAATGGATCTTTTTGGAGGGGATCAATTGAGTTACATTACTCTGTCATTCTGAAGAGTGTTGAAATGTAATTTCTTTAAAGCAACTCACTGCAAAATCACTACAACTCATAGATGGATATTTGTGCCCAGTTTAATACTTTTACATCTCCAATGATTTAAAAGTTAACAGATGCACTTATGCTTATCCTTTGCTGGGAGATAATTTCACTCTTGACATGTAGAAAATAGCTCTGTCTTGTATTCTAGCCACCTGTCTGCAAAAGAAGAGAAATCTCCATTCGAAGAACCAGCTGTGAGTGCCAACAAGAGTAACTGGGATCAGATATAATGAAGGAGATATGATTAATCTTGACTTGACCTTGGGAAGGGGGGAGAAATTAGAAAATGGCAGCTGTCCCACAACCTTTAAATGCCATCTGGAAGACAAATGAATGCTAATGATTCTGTTTCTTTACCAAGAAACAAGTAGCAGAAAGTAAAATATTCCATAACAAAAGCAAAATTAAACGCAAAAGTAGGGGTCTTCCTTCCAGTGTGCAATGGAAAAGAGTGCACTCCAAGATTTAATTCAGTTACAAACTGAGTCTCCGTTATCCAGAATTCTGAAATCCGAAATATTCCAAAATCTGTAATAGCCCACATGGGTGGCTGAGATAGTGACACTGTTGCTTTCTTATGGGTCAATGTACACAAACTTTGTTTGGCGCACAAATTATTAAAAATATTGTGTATAATATTACCTTTGGGCTACATGTATAAGATGTATATGATACATAAATGAATCTTGTGTTTAGACTTGGGTCCCATCTGCAAGATATCTCATTATGAATATGAAATTATTCCAAAATACGAAATACTCCAAAATCCAAAAACCTCTGCTCCCAAAAATTTCAGGTAAGGGAAGACTCATTACCTCTTTTTATGTTTCTCTAAGTCACATACCAGAACTGCCCATAACTCCCACATTCCTTCTCTATCCTCTAGACAGACACACCTTAGTTAACAAAGCTTTTGATAAGGAAGCTCCTTTTTACAAAGTCTTTTTTTTTTTTTGGCCTCCCATCCCTCTTTTCCTCCTCATCCTCTGTCCAGCTAGAAGATTTTTTTAGTGGTATCAACATTAGGAGGATGGAGACAGAGGGCTGGAGAAACACAGACTTTCAGTGTGGGTTTGCAACTATCTGTCTGCAGAAAATAATGCAGTCAAGCTTCAGCTGGGCAAGAGTGGGATTCTACTGTAGCTGATTCTACTGTAGCAGTGTGTGTCTACCTACTGTCATATCCTGGCTTCCTCGGACTCAGTAACCAGCAGTTTCCGAGTTAAACAGTAAGCTTTATTGCTAAAGAGAGAACCATACAAAATTGTTGTTTCAAATGAAAACTATTTACAAAGCAGTAGAATAAAAAGTATTTACAATCTACTAAATCTGGTGGGCTATACAGTCATTGATTGTCCATCACTCCCACTCCCTTTCTCACCAAGAGAGGACACCACCAACTATTCCCATAGCCCTCCAGAGGTACAAGACCACTCATCCTAATTTACAGACACACACCATCCTCCCTTGTCTCCCCATATCATACAGACTTGTTTGTTAGAAGCACAGAAAAATGTAAACATCAAACAGAAGCCAAGAAATAGAAACACATTGCGTTACAATGATTTTTGGCAGGAGAAGATCACGTTCAGGACCAATCCTGACACCTACATTAGGCAAAGTGAAAAATAGAAGCCTCTGTAATCTCTTAGTGAACATGCATGAACAGCAAAACAGAGGGGAAATGGGAGAACAGATAAGCCTGCATCACCAGCTCCCTGCCCCCAGCATATTAAAAAACCACAGGTCTATACATCTGGCCATTAAAGTTGATGGGAACAACAGTTCAACAGGATCTGAAGGGCTACATTTTGCCTACCTCTGGTGTAGAGAAAGAGAGCATCAAGGAGAGGGTTGCCACTATTTTCCCCCCTCTAGGTATACATTGTAGCCAGTTCCTTTGGGACACCTATTGAATTACATCTTGCAGCCAACAACAACTTCTGAAGCATCTGATAAATACACCTTTCCTGAAGCATCTGAGAAATACACCACATACTTTTAAATCAATACATTGAAACAATATATATTTTCATTTGGGTTAGAACAAAATTAAGGTGAGCACCGCCAGGCTCCATTACCTTGCCTCCCCATGCACACAAACCATGGCAGCTTGTTCAGCCCCCTGAAAATGTGATGCAGTGAGTCAGGAGATCCTGATAAATGAAGTGAGTTGCCATGCAGGGGCAAGGGTAAATGTCAGGTGGAGGCATCTTCCATGAGCCAGCAGAAGGATGATCTTAGTTCATACCCATTGTATAATCTATTATTAACACAATGATGAATTATCCAGGTAGAAACTGTCAGAAAGGAAGTACCCTGCAGTATCCAAGGTCTGATCACCTTTGGGCCACATGCCAACTGAATGTCCTGTTATGTTGTTAAGGCATCATCTAGTCACATACATTCGGAAAACTACTGTGAGTCAATGCAACTATGTTGGTACGTTGTTCTCAAAAGTCACTTTTAACATTAAACATCTACTTTGCTTACTCAGAGACATTTATCAAAGAGGGGAAATAAAAAGGCCTCTTCTGCTTCTTTGATGCACATCTGTTTTGATCACGTCCAAAGTTTTTCTTTTTTTGCCCAAATGCAAAGGCTCTTTGCACCGTACTATGCACCATTTAATCACCACAGACTGCCTGTGTGAATTTGGATGCTGATCATCAAAGCAACAGATTGTGTCTGATTGCATGTTGGCAGAGGTACACCTTTCATGATGAGGGCATTCAATATTCCTAAAACACTCTGGATAAGACGGATAGGAAAACCAGAGATGAAGGGTAAACAGGAGACCAAGCAATTTCTTACCTTAAAACAAATGTGGCAATCTATTTGAGCATTTAATTTTCAGAACACAGTGTTCTACTTCACTCAGAGTGGTGAGAGACACAGATATCTAAGCTGTTAATGTTAGGACCTTAGACTTCTCCAGAGATACTACCAATTATGTTTTAACAAAGGACTATGGGGGAGGAGTAGCCAAATTGTACAGCATGCTATACCACATAGAAATGTCCAGGATCTAGGTGCATGGATTGCAATAAAGTGCTACACCACAACTGCAATTGCAATTGCTGCAGAACAAATAAACCACAAAAGAAGGTTAGGAAGAAACACTGCTTAGTCTCTCACTAACAAATTCCAGACAATTTCTAGAGGTTTGAATCATACTAACAGTGTCTTAGCAAATTACACGTGCTAGCCCTCTTAACAAGGGCCAGGCTTATCCAAAGCAACAGTTCTCTGAATGACCAGCATTAATACCGTAATTGTCACTGTCAATACATTACATTGCATTTCTATCTAACCTTGCTGTCAACCTCCCTACACCAAATGTGTGCAGAATTTATGCATGAGCCTCAGGATAGTCCTTCCTGCATTTGAAGAAGTGGATACAGTGAAAGCTCATAATAGTGGACGCATAGCTAGCTACCTCTGGACTAGGAATGGCACTGCTCCTAAGCCACACAGCCAAAGGGGGCTTTCTGCCTGCATCCTTGCAGGATAAATCCTTTCACCCCATTTGCTTTTCCCCAAATCTGTGGTGATCCAGCCACATGTCACACGGCCCAGATTTGCAGCATTTCAGGGTATCTTGCCTAGATGCAGAGTATGTGGGATTTGGGGTTTTCTCCATATTTTGTCTGCTGCTGCAGCTGCTGCCACCACCACCACCACCATGGCTGCTGCCACTGCAACCAATTTTAAAGCTCCAGAGGCAGTTCTGACTGAAGGGAGAGGCAGCGCTGCCTCAGCCAGCTCTCTACTTATTCGTAGCTTCCTTCTAGCACTTCTGTCACTTTCTTCAAGTGCCTCTTCCTGTAATGTGCAAGTGAGAAAGCAGGCGGAGGCAGCACTGCCAAGCTAGGGGAGGGGAGAATACATCTCCCTTTGGCTGGGAACTGCCTCCAGAGCTTTAAATTATGGTTGAGGTAGTGGTGGAAATTATGGTGGTGGCGGACAGTGAAGACAAGATCCCCATGTCCCTATGGAGAATGATAATGTGCACGACTTCAGGGGGGATGCGGGAACATGCGAGTAGAACTCCATTGGGAGTTTTTCCCACATGTAGACATTCCCTTCCTTCTCTTTGCTCCCTGACTTCTCTCAGGAGACCCACTTGTATCTGCACTAAATTATGCCCTGCTTACTGGTCTTTAACGTGACAAAATATGAGCTTTTGCAACAACCTCCTGTCTTCAACCTATGTATGTGTAACCAAAATGAATAAATGCTTTTCTTTTGTTTACACCTATTTCCATTTCCTTCTCCTTCCTCTGAAGCCTCCCTTGGATCTACATTCAAGATATAGGTACCTTGGTGGAAGGGAGCTACCCTGTTGTTGTTTTCTTCAGCTTCTTATGCCTGATGGCACTGGCCCTTTATTCTTCAGAGCACTTCATAAGATCAACAAGATCATATGTGCAGAGGAACAATTAGGATCATACCAGATCACTCTGGCCCCTTTAGAGGGTTGGCACACTCACTGACCTCGAGTTTGGCATTATGTTTGCTTTAAGTGAATTTCCATCTCACTTTTCTTTCATCAGGGAATGCAAAGGTAAAGTACATGTTTCCTAGTCTTCCATCTAGGTCCTGAACATACTGAAATCTCCCTAACTTTCTCTGGGTGGCTATATCACAAGCCCTCACCCAGAACCCAATGTATGAAGGAAGCTGAGTGATATACGCATCACAAAACTTAGTCTACAGACTGCACATTTAGGCCCCTGAACAAAATATTATTTTCAGAGATAGGGGTGGTGATTATGATCCCAATCCTTTCTGTATACATTCCAATGAACATGTGCACAAATCATGTCTCTTCCTCAATGCACAGAACTTTCCAGATCACAAAATCATTGTATCCTTCAAGCCAAATGAATACCTAGTATCAGTTTGGCTGTGTTCCAATTTGGTATGATAATAATCAGCTAACAGTAGAATTAGAAGCCAAATGGGGCAATAAATGTTAATTACAAGTATCTTATATGATAGCAATTTTATTAATAGGAAACAGTATGCATAATTAGGCAAATTCATAATCTCAGAACCCTAGAGGTTGTATATAATAATAATAATAATAATAATAATAATAATAAATTTATTTATACCCCGCTCTTCAGCCACAAGGCTATCAGAGCGGCTTACAAATTGTTTTTAAGCAATAGCTATTTACACATCTAACTGCATTAAACAGTTTCCAATGTGTGTTAGCTAATTGCCCCCCACAAGCTGGGTACTCAATTTACCAACCTACGAAAGGATGGAAGGCTGAGTCAACCTTGGAGCCCGCTGGAATCGAACTTGCGACGTGGTGGCTTGCAGTACTGGCAGTACTGGCATTTAACCACTGCACCACCAGGGCTCCTGGTAGATGTCTTTCCCCATACTTTGTGGAAGCATACTGGGATGGCAATAGTGTAATGAGAGTAAGCAGGTGTACAAGGATCTCAGCCAACTTCCTATTACAGCTCAAGTTGCTCATTTTTCTTTCTGCACAAACATTAAGCCAGGCAAAAAAATCATTCAAACATGAACTTCTAGTTTTCCCTTGTTTCCTTGATTTTCTATTTTTATACTAAAACAAACTGGCTGGGAGAAGCTAAAAAGTTGAGTGAAAGACAATCTAAGTGTGATGGAAGTAGTTAAGATATGTTATCTCTCTTGGAAATGAATGTCTCAGAACGGAGTCAATGTGCATTCAGAAACCACCATTTTGAGATATCTCTTTAGAGTGAAACATATGTGGCACTGAATGTTAATTCTGGACCTGGATGTTTTGGTGGGCCCAGGAAATAACATCTCACCCTCTACATGTGTTTCTGGTACATGCTACCACCTGTAAGCAGGTTTGAGAGACAAATATCCAATATGTGAAAATATACATTTATGAAACAACCCAGACAACATAGGAATAGACATAGGGCTTGTCTAAACTGGCCAGAATACTCTGCCTTCCAACCAGAGTATTCTAGCCTTGGAGCTGGCCTGGATCTGCCCCTCAAAAATAACTAAAATATTACTAATTACATTCAGCCCTCCACATTCACGGGGGTTACGGGTAGAACACCACCACAAAAGTGAAAAAATGCAAATAAATTAAGCCCCACCTCAAGCATGTGGTATTCTCCTCTCCCGCTAACAGCACTGCTAGAACCGCCCTTTCCTGCCTTTGCACAATGCCTGAGCTAATTTCCAAAGTCCCTCTGCCTCCCTCCACTCCAATATTAGTAAATTAGTTAAATATTAGTAGCAGCAACTGCTGCCATGGCAACTACCAACAAGGCTGCACCTCTCTCTATCCTCCTATCCTTGCAACAAAACTACTCCACCTCTCTTGCTTACCTGGCAACCCAACCAAGTTACACCACCTTAAAAATCTTATTCCACCCTGTCTTCCCCCAAACTGAAGTGAAAAGCACTGTCCCCACTGCAGCAATGGCAGCAGTTCTCAGGCATGCAAAACTCTCCCACCCTTGTCTCCCCCTCCCTCTGCCTGGCCAGCAACAACACTCCATATCTCGTGCTTTCCTGGCACCCAAACTGAGCTATAAATCTTATTCCACCCTGTCACCTCAAAACCAAAGCAAAAAGCACAGTCCCTGCCACAGCAATGACAGCAGTTCTCGGGCATATAAAACTCTTCCAACCTTGCCTCCCCCTTCCTCTGCCCAACCAATAACAACACTCCATGTCTCATGCTCTCCTGGCATCCAAACTGGTATGAACTGTGCACCATGATCTGGAGCTAAACATTGCTATGCCACCTTAAAATTCCATTGTTGTTCAAACACGGGAGAGGGAGAAACAGGCAATGTTGTTGACTGGAGTGGGGAAAGAGAAGGAAGAGGATGGGGTGGGTGTGGGGGCAGAGCCAGTCTTCCGACCTGAGTGGAGGGAGGTGGAGGGACTTTGCAAATCTTGCAGAATCGTGGTGCAGTGAAGATTGTGGTTTTTCCAGACAGGAGAGTGAGGAGAAGGAGGACAAGGTCTTGCAATAACAGTACTGTTGACGTATTCCAGCAGTAGCTACAAACTGCAAATAAGCAAAAGTGTGAATGTGAAATGCGAGAATGTGGTGGGCTGACTGTATAGGCAGTGAACCCACCTCCCTTTTCTTGCTTGTCCATTGTCTAGCTGAAATATTTTAGCAGCATCAACACTGCAAGGATGGTGAAAGAGAGCTGGAGAAACACAGACTTTAAGTGGTGGGTTGCTGTAGCAAGTCTGCAGTAAAGAATGCAATAAAACTTGAGCTGGGAAACAGCAGGAATCTACTCTAGAAGACTATCCTACTGCAGTTGTGTGTGCCTGGCTACAGCAGCCAACCTAAATAGTAGCTGTTTCCAGAATGCCTTACTGCAGATAAATGATCAGCAAAACAGAAAGAAAAGGGCAAAACAAACAAAGCTGTCTCACCAGCTTCCCCTTGCACACACACCATCATGTTCAAAAAGATTATAGATCTATAAGTTTTGCAACAGAAATGGAAATCATTAGAAAAGTGGAGGCTGGTGAAAGAAAAGGTCATCTCTGGATGCATTTAGGAAGAAGCTTTCAAGTGGTCTCTAGAGGGCTCAAAATCTTTTTGGGCCTACCTGACCTGGTTGTTTAATTTCACATGTGCCTATTGTCCATTTTGAATAAAAAGTTTGCTGAAACATGTTGAACTATTCTTTCTTGTGGTGTAGGAATCTATCCATATTCTTTCCATGTTATTTTTGCCATTGGTACCAACTTTTCTATTAAAGAACTAATGCCCAAGAAAACATCCACTTGGTTAACTGAGGTATCACAGCTGTAGTTACTGTTTTAAAAATAGCATATAAATGCAGAAGCATGATGAACAGAGCAAGCCAGAATGAGCAATCTGATATTCCTCCTGCATCATTAAATGAGGCACCCAGAAATATAAAATATAAAAGTTACACAATGAAAGGAGAGATGTAATTTCTCCTTAAATCAACATTGTAATGCATTTTTTTTTGTTATATCTTTGCTTCTTGGGAACAATTAATTGAAGTAACTCATGTTTGTAATGAATTACTGCTAAGTTTTGTGTGCTACATCACAATGCACATCACAGAGGCATGGCATGAACTGAAACTTCTGTGCAAGCATCGTCAAATATAGATTGAAATATAGATATTTCAGTCCTTTTAATTTTAACCAGTCTTTCCTTTGATAATTCCATTGTCATAAATTAGGATGGCCTCGGGCTTAATGTCACACACTCTTAATTCCTATCTGCAATTGATTCAAGTGAGCTGTATAAAATCAGCCCTGTATAAAATTGTTACTTTTGTTTGGCTTCTAAAATATCAGTTGAATTGCCATGCTCCAGTAATGTTAATGATAATTTCCTCTGCAGGCTGTTTTTACTTCTGTATTATTGATCTAATGGCTTCAATCTGTGTGTCAATATTTGCTTTATTTATCTACAGTGGCTAAATGATTGCGGGGAGAGGAGAGACATGTCAAGCAACCTCATGGAAAGTTTCATTTGCAAATGAAGCCTATAATTTTTTAAAGCTTTCCTTCAGGAAAGAGAACTGCTTTATTCCAGCTGCAGAAACAGTCACAAGCATGTCAGTTCAAAAAAAGAAAATAAAAGAAAAGAGGAACCGACTGAAGAGAGCTGGAGTTTCAGGTAAGGGCATAAGTCAAGGGTGCCTCATGTGCTGGGACAAGTGGTTAAACCCTGGTGGCGCAGTGGTTAAATGCCAGTCCTGCAAAGTCACCACGTTGCAAGTTCGATTCCAGCGGGCTCCAAGGTTCACTCAGCCTTCCATCCTTTCGTAGGTCGGTAAAATGAGTACCCAGCTTGTGGGGGGCAATTAGCTAACACACATTGGAAACTGCTTAATGCAGTGTAGATGTGTAAATAGCTATTGCTTAAAACAATTTGTAAGCCACTCTGATAGCCTTGTGGCTGAAGAGCGGGGTATAAATAACTAACTAAACTAAAAAGAATTGAGACAAATCATCCCATTTACTCCACTAAATGTACAATCTCTGTTACATTAGAAATTAGTTACATTAGAAAACTAACTAAAGGAGAACCAACAACAAAGGCACAATTGGATTACATGAAACTGATCACACAGGAGATTTATTCTTATTTTCAGTTGGCAATGATGTGAGGATATGCTGGCACATGTGAGAACCAGTGCTGGACTTGAGCACTGGATTCAAACCTCTAAAGTGAAAGAAGCCACTGTTTCACAACCTCAACCATTTGCAGAGCTTCTTGTGACAGACCCATGTTGCAAGCCCTTTTTTATATATATATCTAGTATTTCTGCTTTAGAATAAGGGCAAAATACCAGTGTGCTATTGAATTTCTTCCAGTAATTAAAGTGTGTTTCCTAATCATCTGAACATGAGGTGTGGAGGGAGATCTACACCCAAAAGGCTGCATAAGGGCATGTGCCATATGCAATACCAACAAGTAAACAATACCATTCTGTAAACTCAGCCAAGTTTGGTTCAGACCACTCCAACTACCAGAATATGGACCTCTTCAGCTTTTGACTGAAGTAATGCAAATGCAGATATTGTCAAGAAAATGTTTCCCCATTCTTGCACAAAACCAGTAAGTATAAACTTCTACTAGATAGTGTTTAGCAAGATGCTCTTTTTCCACACCTCAATTTCCTAGTCTACAGCAACCTATACCCAAACTAACTGCCTGAAGAACGGCAGAAGTTAGTGCCACAGAGTCACCCCAGTTACCGCAACAGTGGAGCTTTGTCATAGATATGAAGACAGGACATGTACAAGGAGAAGCAGTACATTCCAGTCAAATATTTGTAGGAACTATTGTCATGATGTGCACCAATAAATGGGCCTCATATCTGAGATTGGCCATGTGATCTCCTAGCCTTAGCAATCAGCTCAGTAGTCACACTGGTTGCTTGAGCCAGAGACCATTGTACCTAGAATGGTTCAGAACCCATAGTGCTTTTACACCTTGGTAAAGCCTTCAGATCCCCACACTTATGTAGGCAGCTTTGCCATAGGGTCCCTTCTCCATGATGAATTTACCACTGATGTGGGTAATATACAGTAGTTTCAATATCTGCCACCAGATCCCCTGCAGCATGCTGACAGAAAGGCACACTTAATTTGAATGTCACTAATCAATATGGAAATTTAAATGCAGTTATTCTTCAGTATTTGAACTTCTCTGAATGTTGTATAGCCACACAGAAAGTGGACAAAAATGTGCAGGCTAATGGAAGAGTAATAATGTGGAAAATTATATGACACAAGGGAAAATTCCTTGCAAAAATATGGACACTTGCCAAGGATACATAAAAAATGCAACACAAAATGTATGATTCTTTTTTTAAAAAAAATCACAAACTTTGTTGAAAATAAGATTGCACAATTTAAAACATTTAAAAAAATGAGAAATTAAAAGAATCCAAAATTGATAGAATCATTCACTTGTGGCTCTTGGAATATACTTCAGTGACATCTTTCTTTAGCTACAAGTATAGAAAGCATTGTTATTGGTTTAAATTAAAGTGGAGAGAATTCACATTTCCAAGCAGCTGGTACTATTTGTAATAATAATAAAAAAAGCATCAGGCACCTTACTTTTCCTGGTTGCCAACCCTTTGTACAATTCCTATTTTATTTTTCGTGTGCCTTTTCTTTGTCTCCTTCACATACCATTTACTTTCTGTTAGATCTTCATCTACCATTTGATCTCCCAGGAGAGCTGCAAAGGGTAATACCTTTTGTAGATAACTTTTTTGCTCAGTCTTTTATCATCACTCTAGAAGTTTTAATGATAGAATGTGTAGATAGACATTAGGTTTGCACAAATCTTGACATTTGTATACAAATGGTCTGTAAAAAAGAAAATCCTTCCCAAATGAAAATAAAATTGTAAATTAAATCTGCCAGCTGAGGAGAACTAATGAAGGGTAGGCATTTTGTTCATAGTCAACCAAGCTTATTTTAAAACCATCAGAAGAAAAAGATTGGTAAGAAATGAGAACCATCTGAAATCGGAAGAACACTTTCAGTATGACTTCTCTTTAAGTTTTCGATCCATAATTATTTTTCAACATGTTTTTTAATTCTCTCCATGGCTTTCTCTCACATGTTCCTTTCACTTCCTGCTACAGCCCTCTTTGTCCCCCCGCAAAAAATGTGCTCCAAAAGGTTCCTCTATCTTCCAAAATAGGTTTTTTAGTGTACCATGGGAAAAGAGCTAAAGAGGACCACCAATTCTGGAGGAAGCAGTGGTATTTAGTGTAAGTGGGCTATATACAGCACTTCTTTTCCCTGTGACTGAAATATCTTCATAGTTCTACCAATACTTGGTGGCATGATGTAAAGTTTGCCATGTATGTGCCTTCAACATTCCCTATAGCCCCATTACCCTGGCCAGATGTAGATCATTCCTCTCCCTGTCCAGAGGTATACAATTGGGTAGGACCCATACTTATCACAGACTGGAGATCATAATAGTTGAGTAGAGTGGAACAGAGCTCTGATCCCCAAAGATATTCCTCCTGGGGTTGCCTTTTCTAATGTATTGGAGTCAAGAACTTTTCTCCACTTTCACCTTCCTTCTCCACAGAAACCATATAAGATTTACTATTGGTATGCATTTGTCCACTTCATGGCCTACATTTCCTGCACTTTTAAATTACTAGCTTGTGTCCTCCCATTCTCTTATCTTAACCCTCCTTCCTCATTTAGAGATATATAGGAGACAACTAACACTTATACATGTTGGAAGCAACCTAGACAGCACATGAGTGCCCTCTCATTTAAGTTACAGAATTTCTCCAGCACGCACCAGAAAAACGATGGTGCACAGCTAATTGATGGCACACCTGCCTTTTATATCTTGAGGATAAGCTCCAAGAAGCTGCCCATAAGATGTCTGAAGCAGTTATCAGTAAGAAGAAAGAGTAGCAGAGTCAGTACAAGTCCAAGGTTTCCATTTCCATTTAAAAGAAAAACAATAGAACAGAAGAAAGAGCAGCAGTTCTCATCTCAGATTCAACTAATTTAAAAGGCTAATATGCTTGCAGTTCACTAAAGAAGAAAAAAGTAGAATATAATAAAAAGCATATCTCTCTATTCTGCATATTATTTCACTTCTAAAACTTTAATACCACATCTTGCAAGTTAACATTATGAAATGTGTTCTGCTTGCTATATTATTAGAAAGCATGACTATCATATCACTTCATTATCAATTCACACTAGCGATTAGCATGCTGATTTTCCTATTGTCCCTCACAACTATGAACAGAGTAGAAGAAATTTTGCATAATCACTCCCTTTCAGCCACTGCAAATTTCCTAATGCTTATGATACACCAAAATACAGCATTGGCTTAGGGTCAAACACCATGTTACATACATTATGTAGCATGCAGTTCCTTATGTCCTTCTGTACTTGAAAGTAAA
This sequence comes from Gambelia wislizenii, assembly GCA_030847615.1. NCBI lineage: Eukaryota > Metazoa > Chordata > Lepidosauria > Squamata > Crotaphytidae > Gambelia > Gambelia wislizenii. Next base: position 183,916,777 of record JAUMIR010000005.1, on the reverse strand, counting down.
CAGGCAAGACTCCGTTTGGCATAGGACTGTCACACACAGGCAGTGACAGCTGGGGAACATTGTGGCTGGTGGACACAGACAGGGATGACAGGAAAGCCAGAGGGAAAGTCTCTCTCTCTCACACACACACACACAGGGAGAGAGAGAGTCAGATATTCAGTTATGCACACAGGCAAGCATTCATATATGTGAGAGAGGTTGACATTCACACAGGCAGGTGCATTCACATACAATATAGGCAGGCAGGCATTCTCACACTCAACTTGCACATCTCAAAGCAGATACTGTCTCACACATGTACACAATTCTCTCTCACACAAGCAGACATTTACACAAACACACATGGACAGGTGTTCATTCACATGCGTGCAGAATCTTTCTCACATACAGTCACAAATATATCATTACCCGGACACCTCTCTCTCTTTCTCTCCCCTTCTCTCTCTCACACAGCTAGGCATGATTGCATGAGTGTGTGCCTTCAAGTTGTCTGTCAACTTATGGTGACCTCATGAATTTCATAGGGTTCTCTTAGGCAAGGAATACTCAGAGGTGGTTTTGCCAGTTCCTTTGCTTCCTTTTAAGTTAGAGGAAGGAAAAGAATTCTATCTGACAGCTGAATGAGGGAAGCAGATGAAAATCTGGATAAATTGGGTAAAGGATTCCCTTTTGCCCAGTACTCTGTCACACAACAGAAGAAGACAAGGGTAACAGAAGACTTCAAGAAGTGCTACCTCAAGATACACTGGGTACCCTGAGGCATGGTAGAGCTGCCAGGGCCCTTGGAGAGCAAAGGATGAGGATAGAGGCTTTGGCCTGTGGTGTCTATAAGTTACTGGCAAAAGCCAATGACTGTCCTAGCTGCGGCCTGTGAGATTTAGAGTGCCAGCTCTTCCTCAATCAGCATTTCTTCTGTGTGGACTTTCCCTTGTGCTCCCATTTTCCTGTCTTCTTTCTCCAGACAGTCCAGTCAGGAATAGTTTTGGGACTTTGACTAGTGGTGTCAGCTACTGGGTAAGGGAAGGCTATCATCACCATCTCATTTTACAGAGATTCTTTGGCCCTCATAAGCCCCATGATGCTGGATCAGGAACAAATGAGAGACAAGCCTCCACAGCCACTATCGTCCACTGTAAACAGGCTGGATTGACAGAGTATTCTGAGCATGCATCTAATTGCACGAGCTCAGAACATCCTGCTCTTAAAATGGAACTTGCTAGGCAGTACAAAGTGCATGAAATACAGAAGCAGTGTGCCAGCCAGTTTAGACTGGTAAATGTCCATGATGCTAGAGAAGAAATAAATCAGCCAGTGGGGAGAAGTAAGCTAGTGAACCAGTGCTCCCTATGGTCACAGTACCCAGCCACCACTGCACAGAGGGAGGGAAGGATTAAACCTTCCCTATCCTTCCACTTCCCAGCCAAAACTCTTGTTCAGTCCTGCACAGATATTTGTAAGGCCAACAGTCAGTACAAACACATTTTTATATATATACCTGATTACTGCCCTGAGTATCCTTCACAGAGCTACCCTCCCCAACTCTTGAAAAATAAAAAAAAAGATTTTTAAAAAATCCTCAAAATAATCCCATAAAGATTCAAGGATAATGACTAAGTAAGGATTTGAAGTCAGGTTTGCTACCGAACTCAAATGTATTATCTATTCCACCACATTGGTTTCATTTGGCACTAGATGCACATCAGTCAGTTCACAACCCAAATTCCTGTCTTGTTATGCTCCTGCATAGTTGGCAAAAAGACTTTTTAAGGATGCCATTACATATGAGCTGTATATATCATACATAAATCAGAATTAGACACAGAGGAAAGAGCTGTGAAAACTGGAGGAAGGAACACTAACAAAGATATGTAGATGATACCATACTACTAGCAGAAGGCAGCAAAGACTTGAAATGATTACTGAAGGAAGAAAGTACAAATGCAGGTTTACAGCTGAAATTAAGAAAGCAAAAATAATGACCACAGAAGATTCACATAACTTTAAAGCAGCTGATGGAGACACTGAAATAGTTCAAGATTTTCCATACCTTGGCTCCGTCATTAATCAGAATGGAGACTGCAGTAAAAAAAATAGAAGACAAGGACTTGGAAGGGCAGCTATGAGGGAACTAGACAAGATCCTCAAGTGTAAAGATATATCATTGAATACTAAAGTTATGATGGTCCATGCCACAGTATTTCCAATTTCGATGCATAGTAGTGAAAGCTGGACAGTGATGAAAGCTGATAGAAGAAAATCAACTTGTTTGAAATGTGGTTCTAGAGAAGTGTTTTACAGATACCATGGGCTGCTAAAAAGATAAATAAAGGGGTCCTAGAGCAAATCAAACCCTAACTCCCTCTAGAAGCCAAGATGACTAAATTGAGATTGTTGTACTATGGCCATATCTCAACTCACTAGGAAACAGAATAATGCTTTGTAAGTCAGAAGGCAGTAGGAAAAAAGGAAGATCGCATTCTAGGTAGATAGACTAAATCAAGGAACCCAAGTCCCTGAGTCTGCAAGACCTGAGCAGGGCTGTTGATGATAGGATGACTTACAGGTCTCTCACTCATAGGGTCACCACAAATCAAAGTTGACTTGATGACAGTTAACACCAACAAATTACTCACAAGGACAGCTTAAAGGGCACGAGGGAGAGGGCTTTCACCTGCACTGGTCCTAAGGTGTCGAGTGCACTCCTTCAGAACTACAATCAAATCCCACTCACTGCTTATACAGAAAAGTTATTAAAATATATTCTTTGAATTTGGATTTTTATAACCTAATGCAATTCTTAGTCCCAGCTCTACTGTAGACCCATTAATTCAATGTAACAACATCATCTCATTATTTATACCTTGCCTTTTTTCCCAACATTGAGGCTGGGACTCAAGGTAGCTTAAAAATTAAAATGATAACAATATAGTTAAAGGCATACAAAATGTCAACATTAAAATAGAACTAAACTATTAATTTATTTTTATTTATTTAATTTATATCCTGCCTTTCTCCCAGTATGGGACCCAAGGCGGCAATTCAGCACACACTTAATTGGGTAGCCAGCAAACATTATATTTGATGCTTAGAAAGACACACACTAGTGTTGTTTCCACACAAACAAGACAGAAGTACTTGTTATTTATTATTTCCTCAAGAATGTCACTACCATCATTTTTTTAAGCAGGTAATCATTGCTAACTAGCTATACCTGGTGTAACATACATTGTTCCCCCACACACACGCTACACCCCCTCCCTGCGGTACACACACCACCCCCATGCCCCTCCCCGTGCCACCCCTGCTCCTGTGCCACTCTCTCTGAGTTCCCCGTGCCCTCCCCGGTCCTGTGCAGTCCTTGCACAACCCCCCATGCCCACGCATCCCTCCCCATGTGTGAGGAAAAGGCCATTCTTTTAGCCAATCTCAGAGCAGCAGGTGCCCAGCCAATATGAAGGCAGCTGGGCATGGCTATAAAAGGGGCCTGAGAGAGTGAGTGGGGGTTAATTGTTTTGAGGTTTGACTGGAAAGAAAGAGTTACACCGAAGGGAGGGTGTGCTCTTAGTGTTCCTGAGGGAACTTTTCAGTCTGACGACCACAGAAGGGTCTTAAGGGTCCAGAAAGGGACTGAATAGACTTGGAGAGTCTAGTAGGGAGAGGCTCAGAGTAAGTCAAGTATATACAGAGGATTTAGGACTTCGTGCCTGAGTTAGTAGTGCTGGTGTGTCTAGATTGATGTTATTATTTTAAAAGGAATCTGATGTAACTAAGCCTTAAGAAGATTAACAACTTTAATGCTCAACTACAGCTTATTTGTTTTATATTTTTCAATAAACGTTTGTTAGAGTTTAAAGCTGCTTGGCTTCCGTTTAATTTAAACCACGCTACCTGATATCAGGGACACAAAGGGCTGTCTCAATAGAAAGTGGTTGGTGCTTCACACATTCTTTTGGGGGCAGTAGTGGGATGCAAGAGACCCCACAGGACTGCCATCCTAAAGTCAGAGTGTTAAGGTGGTGGGTTGACCGTGTACGGGTCACCACACCCACACTGCCCTCCCTATGTTTCCCTGTGCCCGCGCCACCCTCACACCGCCCCCTGTGCCCATGCCACCCTCCCCACGCCACCCTCCCCATGTTCCCCCATGCCCTTCCGAAACCTGCACCACTCTCATGCTGCCGTCCCTGCGGCTCCCTCCCTCTGTTCACCTGCAACCGTGCAGCCCCCTCGTGCCCTGCACCGCCCTCCCTGCCTTGCCCTGAAGCCCTCCCCGCCCTCCCCACACCCTCCCCGTGCCTGCGCTGCCCTCTGCCTGCACCAGCCTCCCTGTGCCGCCCTCCTGCCGCCCACCCCACACCCACGGCACCATTCCTGCACTGCAATCCCTGCATTCCCCCATGCCCTCCCCAAACCCACGCCACCCTTGCACCACCACTCCACACTTGTGCTGCCCTCCATAAATTCCCCTGCCCCCACGCTGCCCCCCATGCCACACCACCACCACTCCACACCCCTGCCCCCCTTCCCATGCACTGCCCTCCCCACGCCAACCCCCACGCCCCATGCTGCCCTCCCCCCTGCACACGCACACACAGATGTGCTACTCACAACTCATCTGCCCTAAAGGTCCACATATTCCCACCCCCAGTGTGCTGATTGGCTGCCCAACCAAGCTTTGATTGGTGGGTTAGTTTCCTAAGCAGCCAATCAGCACACTGGAAATGGCAACATACCCAAGAGAATTATATATATAGCTTCCTTGGATTATATAGTGGACTTTCACTTAAAGCACTACATTTTCCTCCCAACAGCTCCTATTTGGTTTAGAGCAGACCTGATACTGCTAAGATTCTATGTATGTTCATAGATATAGATTTGAGGCATAGATTTGAGACATAATTATAAAAACAACTAAGAAGCCGCCACCATCAGATAGCCAGCTAGACATCTCACTTGAGGCTATATATAATCTTTCATTAGGTTATGCTCACACAGTGGCTCCTGCATTACACATCAACTAGGGAACTTCATATCTGATAATAATCCTATGTAACTCCCTCCAAAAACATTGCAGTAAGTGTCTATATTTTGTTCACTAGAAAACATAGATCAGAGTCAGATGGAACTGGAGGGCCAATTAGAAAACAGCCTTAAAAGTAAATAGTTTCTTTTGAGAATTCCGTATGTCAAAACAAACTGAAGCATAGAGGAACTGGGTCACTGATCTCCACCAATGTAGTTGTGAAGTTACTGAAGTCAAGAGAAAAATCCCATTGATTCTAATGAAGCATGTCCTGCAGTGATCGCTTTGATGCTTAAGTGTGAAAAAGATACACACAGTGCATACTTGAAAATTGTGGATTGTTATGGCTGAAATACAATTATATATCATCTTATATTTATTGATACAAACTTTGAGTACATACATAGTACACATGTTTTAAGAACCTTCTAAAATTATCTGGGGAGTTTAAATTCCAATAAGTATTCAGAGTGCTGAAATTTTCTAAATAACAATGTGTATTGTTTATGTTAAGAATCCATTAAATATGTTCAGAAATTTTTACTTGACATGGTACTGAAATCCACATTTGAGGAAAGACCCAACATGACACTAGTGGACTCCTCTAGCATAGCACAGACTTAACCGCCATGCAAGTAGTAGCATGGAATGGGGTGTGCATGTGCCAATCTCTTGTGCAAGTGGTGGCACAATGGAAAACTGCAATGGGTCCTACTCTTGTGATAAATTTTGAAATTTATTTCTGCTAGTCCAATGGTTCTGGTGCTAGCTAGCCCAATGAAATCATTGTATTCACACCAGCAACTGAGAATTGAACTGCATTTAATATGGAAGAAATTATTTTATGCACAAAATGGAAATCTTCCAAAGAAAGACTTTTACGTGCCTTAACTGGAGAAGAAACCGCAAGGGAAAAATTCAGTATCTCTTGTATATTAGTTCCCAGCAACAGGCATCTGTAAACATTTCTAGATAGCAAGTGTCACAGGTGCTTAGTTCCATGATTTCTTTACAGTTCTAATTAAACTCATTAATGAAATGTTGGTATTGTCAAGCCTGACACTTAGTATGAGGCAAGGAACAGAGAGATCACAGTATACAACATCTGGTTCTAATTTCCAGCCAACTGTCTAAACATTTGGAGCAGCTGTAGTATACACACATTCAGATTCCCTTCTTGACATCCTATAATCCAGATTGAGATGGAAACAGAATGGGACAAAAAGTGTTATCTTTCTCTTGCTGGTTTTTTGTAGGGCAGAAAATGTGGAAAAGTTGTGGCCCACAATCTGCACACCATCAATCAAATGCCATTTTCTCCTAAACAACCTCACCTCCAAAACTCATCCCCCCCCACAAAAATTGAAAAATATTCTCCTTTAAAAATGATAATAGTAATAGTAATAAGCCTAAATGACCCAGGAGCATAAATGTCACAAAATTGCCCCTTGTATCTTCTGGAACAGAAACCATGTCCATTTTGGGCATTTAAAAAAAATGGAAATAGAGTGCAACAGGAAGAGCAAACCTCCAGTGTTCCATGAAGGGCCAATTGAGTTGCTCAATATGTTTACGGTTACTGGCCTATCACAATAATAAACTGACACCAGTCACTTGATATCATTCCTATATGCATATCAGGGACAAATTCCATTTTCCTACTGGCATCTATAGGTAAAAAAAATTGAGGGATCTTTCCAAATACTGTGCCTTTTCTCAAGGGCAAGAAGAGACATTATAGCTTTGGCTGAATCAACCTCATAGCATAACTGCAGGAAAAGCTTCCATTCTAGGGTCTTCCACAGTACAGAAATGTAGCACTCTGGCCCCTCCCCATGACAGCCATGGCAACATGGCACCATCCTATGGAATCCTAGGGTTTTTAGTTTAGGGAAGGGCACTTAGAATTCTCAGGCAGAAAGCTTTAATGCTTCATCAAACTACAAAGCCCAAGATTCCATAGGATGCCGTTATCACAATTAAAGCAGAATTGTAGTGCTGTAATTGTGTAGTGTGAAAGGGGCTATAGTGAGTTATTCTTTATTCACATTGAAAGCATGCATCTAAAGTTCCAGGGAGAACAGAACCTGTACTTTTAATCAATACACACATTTATTGGAAGAAAAGTGGTTTCATACTTTCTGGCCCTCTACCTTTCTGTATTAAATTGAAATTTTAATGTGATAGAATTAGGGTTATTTTCCAGACAATACCCAGAGCATGGAAAGGTAGAATGATCCGGAATGGTCAAATCCTTTGTAGTGGGGCTAGAATGGCAACTCATGCATCAACAAAGAGGGAAAACGACAAAAGAAAACAGATTTCCTTAAAACATAGATGTGCTAGTTGAATATTGATATTTACTATAATTTGAATAACTATTCAATGTATATTTATTATAGCAAGATCATGTCCATGTGCCCAGGGCACCAGCTGAGACAGCCTTCTGTCCAGGTGCATACTACAGTCAGCCCTCAACTATCACAGGGCTGAGGTGCAGGACTGCTGCAAAACTGCAAAAATTGAAAATCTTTAGTTGAGGGGCTGAGGAAGGGGAAAGAGGGCTCCACCACCCTCTTCCCCTTCCCTGGTTTCTCCACCATCTGCCTGCTCATGGGGCTGAGGAAGGGGGAAGAGGGTGAAAGTGCCCTCTCCCCCCTTCCTTGGTTTCTCTGCCACCCGCTCTCTCGTCCTCTTCTCCATTCCTCAGCTGTCATCTGGGATGTGAACTTATAGGGGCTGCTGGGGATAAAACCACTGTTGCGACAAGTCGCAGCTGCAACTTGCTTCTTCTGCAGGGCACTTCGGTTTTTTGGGCTCATATAGACAAGCCTAATATGATAGTTAAAGAGAGACTGCAAATGCAAGGGGAGACTTATAAGTCCTATTAAAAATGGTGACGGGTAGCAGTGGAAGCAGTGGCAAATAATTCATGAATAATCAAATTGACAAAAGGTAAACTGGCGAATGTGGAGAACCGACTGTAGTGATGGGCAACATTGAAGCCCCTGTTCTCCCTTCTCATATCTTTATCTTTAAAACAGACCTGGACTGCATATTGCTTCAAATGAAGGACACTTTTATCTAAACAACTTCAACAGCCCTTCAATGAGAGAATGGTCATCTATTAAGTAAGACACATAGCCACTCTGTCTATGAGTGAGAAAGAACCAGGTATGGCAGGGGGAGGGTGGTTGAGGATTAATTTTTTTCTGCTCATAATTGTCTCACACAGACTCTTTAACTTTGGGGGGAATAGATGCTAATGTATCTTACTCTCCCATAAATATGTTGTTCACAGTTTTCAAAATCAGCTTGGGGAGAGGCTAAGAGTAGCAGATGTTATAGGAAGAAGCTAAAAGAGCAGACGTAGTATGAAGTCTCAGCAACAAAGGAGGATCTGTTGTCTTTTAAAATGCTAAAGGAATGTCCTAACCCAACCTGACATTCCCATGGAAGGGTGGTGGAAAGATATGAAACTGAAGCCCAGAAGACCTAGAGATAATGTCCCACTTTAAATGTAATTGAGAAGGACTGAATTACATCATTAATTAGGAAACAAATATTCCACCAAAGCTCACAGGTGAACTAATGAATTCCAGACCCCATTCAGTAGCCAAATAACAAGATTTAAGAAGAATGCTATTTTGAATCAGGACAGGTGAGTGCATGGGAAGATGTATGTACAGACACCAGAGTTATCCTGTGAAGATAGTTGGTTCTTGGCCAAATGCTCATCTTAGCCATGCAACACAACCAGTGGAGATCTAGTGTTGAAAATCATATTTTTTTATTATACAGTTGCATTCATGAAAATACTAATGTTTTCTTGAAAGATTAATGTTTTATTTGGAAATGTGGACCATCACTGCAGGAGGGGAGGTGAAGAGGATTCCTGGCTGAGATGCAATCCTGAGTTTCCCAGCTTTCATTTAAAAAGAGAGAGAGAGACAGAGACAGAGAGAACGAGAGAGAGAGAGTAATCCTCTAGCCCTTGGAGGGCGGTGAACATGGAATCACTGTTCTTGCCCATTTGCTTTGTAACCAACTAGCCTGTTCCTGCTTTTCAGGGTTCTTAGTCAATATGATTCATATTCCCACTATCTGGTGAAGGCTTAAAGCCATTTATTTTGGACTTCCTTAGTGGGAAATGATGGCTAATTCTTGTATGTTTTTGTCATAATTCATCTGGGGAAATGAGACACCCTGTGGCTGGTTAGCAATCTAGAGGTAAAAAGCCAGGGTATCAGTCTGAAGCTGGGAGACCAAGACTGAAAGAAGGGCACACACTTCTAGATTCAAGAATAGGGCAGAGTCTCTGATCTGGCTTGATGTTTCTCACAGAGAGGGTAATCAATATTGTTTCCATTGGCCATAGAGCTTTTGCTGCCAGACTTAACTAGGGTGACTGATCATACTGTGCAAACAGCTGGAACAGCACTGAGGGTTCACCAGCACTGTAAAAATTATGCAGTTTGTCACCACTTTAACTGCCATGGCGGATCTGTAGTTTTGTGAGGCACCCAAACTCTTTGGCAGATTAGGCTAAAGACCTTGCAAAACTAGAAATCCCAGGATTTCATAGGATGGAGCTACAGCACTTAAAGTGGTGTCAAACAGTATTATCTCTACAGTGTAGATACACTCTTAGCTGCAGGTGTACCAAGCCTCTCCCCAAACACGCCAGTCCTGCTAGCTTCTCTGATGTAGGCACAATACTTTTACGGCCATTTCTATTGTATTGGCTTTATTTTGAAAACCACTTTTGCTAGCTTTTAAGATTAAAAAATAGTCTATGAATAATAAAGAACACTAAATGTTCTTTTAATAAAGAAGAAGTCATCTTCACCTCCAGTAGACACTTTCATGGTGGTATAAAAACCAAGGCAAGAAACCAACCTTGCTTGGTAAAATTTAAACACAGAAATGCCTCCACACTGCAGTAGAGGAACAAATATGAGCACCTGCAGAGTGCTTGATACAAAATTTCCCACTTAAATCCTCTCTTGCGATTTTCTGTCAGCTGTAGTAACTACAAGTATTCATAATCTTTTTTTCCCTCCTGACCTTTATCCTGTCAAATCAGACCTATATTTGCTGAACATCCTTTGAATTTGTGCACTTTTGACCTGAGAAGTTAGAAAAATACAGAACACTTCACAGTTAGAAAGGCTGCGTAACCTAGAAGGATTCAAACTCTTTGCAGACTCGACTACTATTGGTCACTCTATTCCAGCTTTATGCATCTTCTTGAAAGAAATCATTGGGACACAATCCAATATAGAACATCATTAAGTCATAGCTTAGCCTAAAACAAAACAAAAAATCTCTGTGAACCTGATATTACCTCTTAGACTTGTTGGCCATATTAACACTGCTTTATTGCACTTCCTCCCCCACCCACCCAAACTCAACAGTGGGATTATTTTGTTATCAATAATATTTTTTAAAATGCTATGAAGCAGCTGGATACATAAAACCAGAGATCTATAAAGAAATCAGTTCAATCCACTACAAAGGGAAAGAAGACATTATCCTCCTAAATACCACCTCTGCATCCAGTAACCTCTCTGTATTGAGTGAATTGATCGTTCATTAAGCTAGATGACTTCTCTCCCTACCAGCATGGTTTTATGGTTTAATGTTACTATAGGAGCCAAGTGTTCTTTTGACATCAATTCATGAAAGTAGTTTTAGAAGCATGCTTTGAAGAGCTTCCCCCCTTCCTTTTACTATGCACAGAGGACTCAATCCTGCTTTCATTAAGATCAGTGGCAGACTTCCCATTGACTATAGTGAGAGCATGGTAATATTCATACTGAGCTTTTCATTTTATGTCATTTCCAGTGAGAAAACTGCGCTTGACAAAGGGATATTTCTTAATTTACATAACACTGTCTGTAATCCTGTATGGCTCAACATAGAACAATAGTTCCATGTGAACCCTCACAGACTTATCATATAGCCTCTGAAGCCCCATGTGTGGCTATTCTATGCCTCAGGAGGAGTGGTCAGGATTGGAGAAGTGTCTGGCTACATTCCCACAGATAGATGCAAAATGCTGAGATCTGCTGGGGTCTTCCAGAGGTCTTGGCACTGCTGCAACCATTTCACGTCTGGCTACTGGGACACAGCCAAAGGTTTCTCTGATCCTACCTACCCACTGTCCATGAGGGACTTAAGATCAGCATCAGGGTACACTACTCTCAAGTCAGATAAAAAGTCTTATGTTGTCAGATAGTTTAAAAGCACCGTCAATCAATCAGTAAGTTTGATCAGGATAGTGAGCACCAGGGAAAAGGGTGTTTTCAGTGATGGCGTTACCTCAAGCACTCTACTATGCTCCTTCTCTTTGGGCTGTTAAGTACATTTCTTTATGTTGCCAGTTCTTAATTGGTTTCATTAATTTTTGTCCCCCTCTATACCTATTTTATCTGATGCTGTTTATATTATGTTATTTGTCAATTGGTTTGTTTTAAACATTTATGTGTGCTGAAAACTGCCTTATTGGGGGCTGGAGGAAGCTACATCATTGTGGAAGAAAGGAGTTCAATGGGGGTTGTTCCTATACTGTTTCCTGGGTAACTTTGCTGACAGGCCTCCAATTTTGCTGCTTCATTCTAGGTTGGTGAATTAGGGGGAAACTTAGCTCTCCAGGACTTGATCCTGGATGAGCATGCTGACCTGTGTGGTATCCTATTTTGATGAACAAGTGTAGTAAAACGTCAGTAGCTTTATCCAGCTGTATTCTCTTTGTAGCTGTACCAGAGACCTGTGAGGCAGGGAGATCTCCCTCGTCAGGTACTCCATCCTGCAATTTTCCAGTTTAAGTGGGCCTATAAAAAGGTGGATGCCAAGGACAAAATATTGAAAAATGGAAACCAAGGCCATCCTGCTGCCTAACAGTTTCACTTTCTGAACTCTACAGGATGTTTTTGGAGGAAGACACTTCACCATCTTGTCCTGGGAGACTTCAGCATCCATGGGCTCAGCTAGACAGGAAAATTAATTGCAGAAACTAGTGAATTAGCTCACCATCGCAGCAGTGTTCATTTGTCTCCACGATCCATTTGCAAGATCGCTGACATGGGAAGATATTTGCGTTTGATGTTCACACGGAGTACACCAATGAGTAAAGATGATGGCTGTGAGGGAATTATGTGTGTTATTATTCTCCCAAAGCTCCCTCCATTTCCCTCCCCACCCAGTTAAATCAGAGATGCAGAAGAGCAATCTTCTGCTTAAAAAATAATTGAGCTTTGCTGCTCAAAAATAGCACATGATCTCTTCCATGAAAATCAACAATGGCAGCTCCAGCCACATTGTTGCCAGGAAGCCCGCCCCTGTGCACATCCAACCAATCATGTTTTGACTTCCAGAATGTGCCCCCAATTCAAACAAATGGTTGAACAAATGGACTGAAATGTGCATTTCCATATATTTTTTTAAAAAATTCCCAAGAAACAGCAAAGACTGTTATTGCATATACTTGGAGTTTTGCCTCCCCCTCCTTTCAAATATGGTGAATCACTGTGGGAGCTCATCCAGACAAAAGATTTCCCCCCTTGCATTCCTTGAGGATTGTTTTCCCACCATCTAGATAACCCCAAAAATGGGGTCACCCCATTGGGAGAAGCGGAGGATTTCAGGACCTCCATGGCAACCACATGCCTGGCAACACTTGACAGGGGAAAACCAGTACACATGTGGCCAAACAACACTGAGGTGTGGTCAAGATGGCAAAACTTATTAATGAGGAAGAACACATCAGCTACTAGAGGCTGGAGCACATGGCTATTAAGAAGCATGAAAAGAAACACGTGTAACACATTAGCTGCCACAGAGGCTATATTAGTGAGACTGGAGGGACTCTGCACAGTCAAAAGGGTGCTGAGATCTCTACACTCCATTAATATGATCAATACAATTTTTTTCATATTCTGTGAAGAAGAAGACAAAATAAAGGAAATGTCATTTTCAAGGGTACTTCAGTTTGATCCTCAACGGAAAGGCTAAGGAGCGTAGGCCTTTTTAGTTTAGGAAAACAACAAATACTAAATGAGATGAGAGGGATGTATACAATTATGCGTGAAGCAGAGAAAGCTGAAAGAGAGTGTTCCCTCTCTCATAATTATATCTGAAGTTACTCTATATAATTGATTGTCAGGAGAGTCAAGACAGACAAAGAAAAACATATAACATACTTTGTAATTAACTCGTGGTTGCATGAAATGGGGTTACATTCACTGCATTATTGTTGTCGATGTGGCTTTCACTTATGGCAACCCTATGAGTGATAGACCCACAAGTTTCACCCTGTTATCAACAGCCCTAATTAGGTCTAGCAAACTCCAGGCCATGGCTTCCTTACTTGAGTCTATCTATCTGAAATGTGGTCTTCCTTACCCTCCAATATTTCACAGATGAAAACTGGTAGTCATGTGGCCAAGCAACATCAGAATGTGTTCAAGATGTCAAAAGGAAGAGCACACTAGCTAGGAGAGGTTGCAGCAGTTTGCTTTTGCCTGAGTCTACAGGTAAAGGGAATACTTCAGCCCCTTCTCTCCTCTCCTCCCTGGTAACTGAGTGTGCAAACTACCTTTGCATTTTGAGCTCACTTTGCAGCAACTGAAGTAAGGCAAGAACCAAGTGAGAAAGTGAGATGAAGAAAGAGAAACTAGGACATTTTAAAAGCTGCTGAAAATGGGACTACAGAGGATTAATGAGACTGTCCCTGCCAAATCAGGACAACTGGAGTGTATGCAACCACTGTTCTGTCCTAATTGCAACATGGTTCACTTATTGTGAACTATCTTGTGTGGGGATGATTCAGAGCTGGACTATGATTTCTATTAAAGCCAAACCAAAGATACCCTATGAATTGATAATGGCAGTCATGGGTTTACTAACATGGTAAACTTACTACTCAAGCAGGCGTTTGCATGTATCTGGAATTCCATGGGGGCAAATTACTTAAATGTAATCAACAAATGGCTGTTTAACTAGCAGAGTATGCATAGGTATCTAGGTAATAGTCAGAGCATGGAAAGGTTACTTTTTGGGCTACAACTCCAAGATTCCTCCAATCAGCCTGGCCACTTCCTGTGGCTATCTGGAATTTTCTCTTTCTTGGCAGCATCAAGTCATTTGTTCTCAGAGCAGACTTGTTACCCAAATTATTGGAGGTTTGTGGGAACCCCACACATGTCCAGATGTTGATATGGGGAATTTTAATTAGCCCAATATGGCAGCGAGAGGCCGAGTAACTATGGGACCTTTTGACCTATGTATACTGGTACTAACTCATGAGACTCACAGCTATGAAATAAAATAAAAATATTTTTTATTGAAAAATAATCTCAGAAGCATTCACACCAACACACAGGCTTCAAGCAATCACACAAGGCTAGCAAAGACTAGGAGGAAGTATTGGGATAGGGGAATAGAGTTTGGGATGATGGGCTATACTATACCTGTCCAAAATACAGAGATTTGTGCAGAGAATAAGTATGGCTATGCACACTGGGTGACACAGCAAACCAACAGAATGACGGCCTCTGGGAAACTAAATGCACTTTGGCTGTATTTTGGCTGATACTTATATTCAGTATTCCCCTTGAAGAGGTGTTTTGAGTGGAATACAATGGTTGCTGGAGTTTCCCATAGACAATGTAAGCTCTGGCTATGTTAATGACCACCAATGGCAGATACATCAAAAATGTTGGCCATCAGGCAACCTTCTATTGTTCTAGGAGAGGTGGGAAGGAAAACTGGTTTTGCAGAACAAAGAGGGTCTGGCCACTTTGATTGAATTAGTGAATGGATCACTTCCAGGTACATCCAGGAGAATTAGCACCTTTCCACCTTAACTATCAGTCCAAGGGGGGGGGTTCCACATAATTACTACCAAGGCATGTCTTTTAGGAACTTGGATGGTCTCTTTCTTGGGTTTTCTGAGCAAACCTTGAGCCCTTGTATTTGGGAAACTCTGGTCTACTACCAACCTTATTGAATGCCTATAAATAAGCCAATTTATGAAATATAGCCAATTGGTGAATTATTGGAAGGGTGGGGGTGTCAGGGCAGGTAACAAAATTACCACTTTAGCCAAGGTGTCAAGCAAGAAAAATATAAAACAAAAACTGAATGTATAAATAAAGACATAATGGCTGTGTGTCTTTGGAATAATCCCCAGTTATTAGCCAGTGATTACTATAAATTTTAAAAATGGCTAACATGTCTTCTGTTTTAAACATCTGAATCCATCCTGTTTAAATAAAGATTTTCAGGGCAGCTTATAGTATCAAAACCAACTATAGAGTTATTAAAAAGTCAGGGACAATAGCAATTTAAAAGAAACACTGCACTGTCTAATACTTGTGTTCTGAACAGCACTTTCTAAATAGAATTCAGTGGCTTCTAGGTATTGCATGAAGGTTACTGGACTACAAGTAATTAAAGTCCAGTTCCAATTACCCAGGAGCATACACAAAGATCAAAAACTACTTTTTCCATGGAAGCTGCTAGAAACTTAAGAGATAACTCTAGAGCTGAAGCATGCACAAAGCCAAGATATGATTCTTATTAGTGGGGGCAGACACAGCCCTATGGAGAGCAGGCTGAATGCTACACACTCCCTCCCCCCCCCCGACACATGAGCAGAACATTCATGTTGTCTCTTCAGTTGACATTCAATTTATTGACCCTCAAGGCAACAACTCTGATGTTTTACAGATGTGAAAATAGTACTAAAAATATCAACACCGAAAGGCCATTTGACATATTTTTATCTGTAAGCTAAAGCATTGGGCTGTCTGTCTTTCCTAATGTGAGAAATCAACCACAAAAATTATTTTTATTTTTATTTATTTAGATATTTATACCCCGCTCTTCAGCCATAAAGGCTTTCAGAGCAGCTTACAAATTGTTAAGCAATAGCACTTCCACATCTCCACTGCTTTTATAGTGTGCTAGGCACTCTCTAAGTGGTTTCCAATGTATGTTAGCTAATTTTCCCCACAAGCCAGTACTCATTTTACTGACCTATGAAAGGATGGAAGGCTGAGTCAACCTTGGAGCCCTTGGGACACAACTCACAACATTGTGGCTGCAGTACCAGCATTTAACCACTGTGCCACCAGGGCTCCATTAAGAATTAAGTATTCTTCACATCACTCTTCACCAAGCTGTGCTTAAAAGATACACGATATGTGGCCATTACAAGCCACGCTTCTGATTTGGCCAGATTTTATCCAGATTCTAGGCATTCCACTCAGTTCCCATTTGGACTGTTAGTTGGTCCAGATTCTAAGCTTTCATTAAAAAATAAAAGTCTTTAGCCTTTTTGTGAGTGCAAATAAAAGGCAAAAGGTACAACCTATTGTTTTGTGAAAAATGAGCCCATCACTGCCTTTTTTGTGTTTCAGCTAATAAGTGAAGTATTGCAACCACACTAAGATGTCAGTTGATCCTCTCCTGGGTGAATTTTATAGTTTGGGAAGGAAAGCCTGGTTTGTTTGCACAGAGCAAAGCTGAGTTGAGCTGCACAGAGCCTTGTCTTGCTTTACCATTCTGAGTAGGGGAAATGGGGGTGGGAGGAAAGTGCTACTACTCAGAGGTTTGCCATGATTTGACAGCAAGGCATGACTCTAATGGCTACTTTTGGAAAGCAAGGAGGGGTTTTCACTGAAGGGATCCTTTGAATTACTGCACTACCAGAACTGTGCATTTCAAACCTCCCCCCCCAGACACACAGAAGTTCACTGATTCACAGATTGCAGATTCCCTCTCTGTTTCCCTAAAATAGGATCAACATAGCAGAGAAGCATTACTACAATGTAACCATGGCATCTTTGAAGGTGGCTGGGAGATGGGGGGGCACAGGAATGGTGCAGATTTTGTGATTGCTAGTGGTGAACCCTGGAAAGTGTTTGAGTGATTGGTGTGTGTGTGTGTGTGTGTACGTGTGTAACAAAATGCACACAGCTAACAAAATGAAATTCAATACGGATAAATGTAAAGTACTGCATTTAGGGCAGAAAAATGAAATGCATAAATATAGGATGGGAGAGACCTGGCTGAATGAGACTACGTGTGAAAGGGATCTAGGAGTCCTAGTAGACCACAAGTTGAACATGAGCCAACAGTGCGATGCGGCAGCTAAAAAGCCAATGCGATTTTGGGCTGTATCAATAGAAGTATAGTGTCTAGATCAAGGGAAGTAGTGGTGCCGCTCTATTCTGCCTTGGTCAGACCTCACCTGGAGTACTGTGTCCAGTTCTGGGCACCACAATTAAAAAAGGATATTGACAAATTGGAGCATGTCCAGAGAAGGGCAACTAAAATGGTGAAAGGTCTGGAAATGATGCCTTATGAGGAGAGACTTAGGGAGCTGGGTATGTTTAGCCTGGAAAAAAGACGGTTAAGAGGCGATATGATAGCCCTGTTTAAGTATTTGAAGGGATGTCACGCTGAGGATGGAGCAGGCTTGTTTTCTGCTGCTCCAGAGACTGGAACATGGAGCAATGGGTGCAAGCTCCAGGAACAGAGATTCCATATCAACATTAGGAGGAACTTTTTGACAGTAAGAGCTGTTTGGCAGTGGAACGCACTCCCTCGGAGTGTGGTGGGGTCTCCTTCCTTGGAGGTCTTTAAACAGAGGCTGGATGGCCATCTGTTGGGGATGCTTTGATCGTGATTTCCTGCATGGCAGGGGGTTGGACTGGATGGCCCTCGTGGTCTCTTCCAACTCTGCAATTCTATGATTCTATGCATGTGAAACACTGGGATCTCTGTACATTTAGATACAAAGAGTGTCAGGACTTTCCTCCTACTTCTCCCATTTCACCCAATAGCAAATAAATTAAATAATCATAATGGAAAGCATGAAAATGCAACATTTACAGACCTTTCTATAGAGTCAAATGTTTTATTTTCATCCGTCTACTTCACCCCTTTTGTGTCTTTCACCACTTTTTTCTTTCTCTAAGCTTAGTGAGAGGGATTGCTTAAAAAAAAAAACTTTTGTAAAGGTAGATGGCATCCATCAATTCTTAATTTTCAAAGAAACTATTGATTAATTTAATATCATTACATTTTAATAGGGTACAATCCTAAATATGCTTGCCAGGAATTAAGACTTATTGAATTCAAGTGGACGTAATCCTAAGTAAACATGCTTAGGGTTGCCCTGCAGATGTGGAACCACCACGTAAACCAGCCTTTCTCAACCTTTTTACCCTGGAGGAACACTTGAAATATTTTTCAGGTCTCAGGGAACACCTACGTAAAAAAAAAAAAAAAAAAAAAAAATCAGTTCTCAGGGAACACCTACATAAAAATTGCTAGCAATATATATTTGATACTTGAAAGTAACAAGCCTGAAAATATAATATAAATCTATATATATAATTCTCCTGGGTATGTTGCCATTTTCAGGGTGCTGATTGGCTGCTTAGGGAACTGACCAACCAATCACAGGTCTGTTGGGCAGCCAACCAGCATACTGGGGGTGGGAACATGTAGATGTCAAACATGGCAGCTGGAGAGTGAGTAACATGGGGGTGGATGTGGTGTGTGCGTGTGTGTTCTGAAGTGCAGGGGGTGGGGTGGCGGGCAGAACAAGTGGGGGAGGGGCATAACGAGTGGTGGGAGGGCAGGACAAGTGGTGAGAGGGGCAGAACAAGTGGGGGAGGGGCATAACGAGTGGTGGGAGGGGCAGAACGAGTGGGGGGAGGGCAGGACAAGTGGTGAGATGGGAAGAACGAATGGGGGAGGGGCAGAACGAGTGGTGGGAGGGGCAGAAAGAGTGGGGGAGGGGCATAATGAGTGGTGGGAGGGCAGGGCAAGTGGTGAGAGGGGCAGAACGAGTGGGGGAGGGGCATAATGAGTGGGGGGAGGGGCAGAACGAGTGGTGGGAGGGCAGAACTAGTGAGGGGAGAGGCAGAACGAGTGGTGGGAGGGCAGAACAAGAGGGGGGCAGAATGAGAGGGGGAGGGGTAGAATGAGTGGAGGGGGAGCAGAACGAGTGGTGGGACGGGAGAACGAGTGGTGGGAGGGCATAACGAGAGGGGAGAGGGCAGAATGAGTGGTGGGAGGGGCAGAACGAAAGGGGGAGGGCAGAACAAATAGTGGGGGGTGGCAGGGGGCAGAACGAACAGTGGGTGGGCGAGTTAAACCCACAAGCCTACCTCAAAGGGTTGTCATGAGATCTCCTGGGCATTTTGGGGGGAGTTTTTTAATGGTGTATGGTACACCGGGTCCAGCTAGTATACATATATCTCTCCAAAGTAAGACAGTCTCAGTTTAATCATCTTGGCTTCTAAGGAGAGTTCAGGTTACCATGATCTGTTGCCTGAGGCAGCAACATCACTGACTCTGACCCAAAGATTGAGCACTGAGGTAACAGAGCTTGCAAAAAGCAGCAACTAAGCAGCCAGGCTCAGGCTGAGAGGGAGGCTGTAGCTTCCTGCCAAGCCAGTGTCATGGTAAATGGAAGGCTTTTTTTTAATAATATGGGATTTGGTCAGTCTATTCATAACCCCCATATTCAGTTACCAGACCCATAGTTTAAGAACCTTTTCTCTATAATGACTCCTTTACTGTAATGGCTCTGCCCTCTCCAAATCTGGTGTAAAAAGAAAAAAGTCCTAAGTCACTTTTATCAAGTTCTACCATCCACAGCTGGCACCTGGGTAGCTGACTGACCAGGGGATAACTTGGATTACTTGGTCAGTTTCCCCCACTTGGGTAAGAGCTGTACAGTATTGCAATTCTCTTTCCATTGTTCTGAATTTTAAGAAAAGCACACCTAATTTTGCATTTGTACCTTTAAATCAGTTTTATGCAAACCAGCATCCTCTTTTGTCCTCAGTTCTGACAAACGAGAAGGGACTGTGGTGAACTGGCTGCTTGCAGGAGGCATGCTTTGCCCCCTCCCCTTTAGCTGCCTGAGCCTGATTAGCACATCTAAGGCAGAGCAAATGCTGGGAGGGAAAGCAAAGTATTTGGCATGTAAACCTCTTACCCCCTTCCCCCCCCCCTTTGACCCATAGGAGGCCCCTTTGGAGCCTGCTCCGTTGGTGTGAAAACTCATTCACACACTTTCATTCCTCGCCCAGCTTTCTCTGTTGTGGAGGGGAGAGATAAACGTGCTCCTTTTCAGCTCACCACTTCTCTGTGGTTTATTACTATTTTCTCGTGGAACCCCTGGCGGTGTCTGGCCTGCGGAACCCTGGTTGAGAAATAATGATATAAACTAATCACATCATTTTAAGGCAGGAGCCAAACAGAGATACTTAAGACAAAGAGAGGTTTCAATCCCTCACCACTGCCATCCCTGTTCGGACAGCATGCAGTTTATGGCATTTCTAAGGGAATTTCATGGACCTTGTAGCTCCTTTTAGCCCTTGCTAGTATAGACAATAACGAGGAAAGCTGAGAGATGCAGTCCAACAATATCCAGAGGGCCATATGATTTCCATTCCTGGGACAGAAATTAAAAATACATGCTCATACACATGTCCTACTACATTAATGAGTCTTACACCTAACCATTCAACACTATACCAGCTCTCTCAGATCAGCACTTACTGCATAATTCATTCTAAGGCTGAAACATAATATTAGAATCTGCCAGAGAAACAAGCAATGCCATAATTAATGTTTATAATGTGCATATTACACACATTATAATATGCATATTATACCCATTAATTTCCATATTATACAAAAGAGGCTTCCCAAATTTGTACAACTGGAATATTGCAAACCTAATCACCAGTCAAAGTAGTGGAATTGTTATTAGAATAAAGACACAACAGTCTGGAGGCTTTCTGAACTCAGGTTTACTTCAGACTTGAAACAACTTGTTTTTTGGTGTAAATAACTGTTTGCATGCACTGTTTCCAAGTGAGAAGAGAATTGCTGGAAGATCACAGTGGCCACAAAGCATGCAGTAAACTGGCAAGTGAACACAGAAAAACTGTCTCACTCTGAGTTGGACCTTTTGTCCATCTAACTGATCCACTTTTGATAGGGACCAGAAGCAGCTCTCTAGGCTTCCCAATAGGATCCCCCCCCCAACTTGTAGAAACTGAGGATTGAACCGGGAACCTTTGACATGCAAAGCCTGTGCTCAACCATTGACCCACAACCTTGTCTCACTAAGATCCAACACCCCGCAAAATGGCTGGTAGGAATGTGATTATTGAGATTAACCAGCATCACTCGCTTGGCATAGGAACTTAGGTGCTCTTGCAACAGGAGCCCATTTCCATGGCAACACACTCTTTAGCTTCACACAGCAAACTGCAGTGAGACTTAATCCTGCACTTTCCATTAACTCCTAGCTCCTCACTTCTGTTTTCATTGAAGAAAGAAATGCACAAGACTATTAAGAAGCATGAAAACAGTCCAATGTAATGCATTAGCTGCTACAAAGGCCAGAGTTGTATTAGTGAGACTGGAGGGACTCTGCTCAGTCAAAAGGGTGCTGAGCTCTCTGTGCTTCATTACTATATCAATAACATTTTTTGTATTATTCGAAGCAGAAGATAACAAAAAGGAAATGTCATTTTCAAGGGTACCTCAGTTTGATCCTCAAGAGAAAGGCTAATGTGTATGGACCTTTTTAGTTTAGGAAAGCAACAACTACTAAGGGAGATGAGGGGGGTGCATACAATTACAACTTCAATATAATCTGAAGTTACTCTATGTATGTCAGGAGATTCAAGACAAACAAGGAAAAGCATATCACATGCTTTATAATTAACTAGCTGTTGCCATGAGATGGAGTAACATCCACTGCATACCCTCCAACTTTTAGCAGATGAATTCCAGGGCTCATGTGGCCAAACAACATCAAAGGACTTTATCACACCAGTCACTTCTCCTGCCAAAATTGGGTTCTTTTTAAAAGGTCTATACAATCAAGATTACTCTCTACTTTATCACACCTCCCTAATCTTTCCAGCTTTGCAGCCTTCGTTCATACTAATACCTTATCATCATGCACAGCATTTGGCACTGTCCACCCAGTACTGCCCAGTGTGTGCCTAGTTTGGCACACCCACACACACGAATAGAAATATAAATTAAATGGAGTCTTACTTTTTAAAAGGTTGTTTTTTTCCCTGGGGAAGGGGGAAACTTCCTGATTCAGGATAGACTAGATTTATCACTGACAGGTGAAAGCGATTATTCTGCCAGTGATTAATCTAGTCTGCTCAGTCAGAAACTCCTTCATCCCAGATCACTGGCAAGCAACCTGAGTAACATCTAAAGCCCACTCACTGACCACCTAAAACTGGGATTAAGTCGGAATTGATTCAATGCACTGCAAATGCTAGTACCATAAAGGAGTAAATCATTCATAGATTTTGCCTGAATGAAAAGAAACACTTGCCAAACAATCTCTCACTGAGACAGCAACAGAAAAGAGGTGATGTCGTGCAGTAAGTCTCAGTGAAAGACACCATCATTCTGCTCCTACTGCAATTTACTGCCATGTGTGAGAAAGTCAAAAGTGTGGTCAAGATGGTGAAAGTTATTAATAAGCAGATTCACCAAAGCTAGCAGAGGCTTCGGCAGTTTGCTTTGCCTCTGCCAACTGGGAAAGGCAAGACTCCACCTCCTCCTGTCCTCTCCTCCTTCTAACTGAATTAACTCAACACAAACTATTTTTATACTTTGAACTCAGTTTGCACTAACTGGAGTGAGCTGAAGACGAAGGGGGAAAGTGAAAGGAAGAGAGTAAATGTGGGACATTTTAAATCACCTGAAAAAGTGGTGGGGCAGAGGATTCATCAGGATTGTCCCTGCCAAATCAGGACAATTGAAGGGTATGCCACTAGCTCAGATTGATGCCACAATAGGGAAATTGTGGCTATCTAGATGTCATTGGCCTGCAACTCCCATCATTCTTTACCTTTACCCATGCTGGATGGTTCTGATGGGAGTTTGGGTTATCTGGAGCAGACCTTTGAGGAACCTCGTTAAAAATATTTATGTTACTTAACAAGTGTGATTTTGCAGAACAATAAAGCTACAAGAAAGTTCCTCTTCCCCCAGAATAGCACCTGCTAACATAATTACTTTTTGTGTAACAAATAATGGGTGGAATTCTCTATTGTGCTCTTTGTTATGTAACTATGAATACCTAGCTAACCAGCAGAGATGCTAACAAACTCTGTTAGTGCATTGCAAAGATGCATATCAGAGCACTAGCAAGAGTGTTCTTACGCACATAGGGCTCTCCTGATGTACATCAATACACCCTAGGCAGTGTTCCAAGTAGAAGAAGACTGCTGCCTTCTGTTTCCTTGTGGGCTAATTAGAAGCATAACAATACCAATAGCACCTGCATTTCTATACTGCCTTATAGTGCTAGCACTCTCTAAGCAGTTTACAACGTGTTAGCTAATTGCTCCCAACAAGCTGGGTAC
Organism: Gambelia wislizenii; assembly: GCA_030847615.1. Taxonomy (NCBI): domain Eukaryota; kingdom Metazoa; phylum Chordata; class Lepidosauria; order Squamata; family Crotaphytidae; genus Gambelia; species Gambelia wislizenii. The sequence goes on along the minus strand of JAUMIR010000005.1, from coordinate 183,893,311 downwards.
ACATTTTACCAAAGGGTTGCAGGATGGAAGGCTGAGTCAAACTGGAGCCCTGCAGGATAGAACTCACAATATTGTGGCTGAAGTACCAGCATTTAACCACTGCAGCACCGGGGCATCTAAACTGGGATGCTGTTAGAAATACAATGCTCATCTATATTTGTTTCTCCCTTTCAGGATAGAAGTCCTTTCAGAGTGTTAGCATGCCCTACTACCCCCTCCCTATAATAATTCACAATTGGAAATATTGGACACTTTGAAGGGGTCAAATAGACTGGGGTGATCCAAAGTGAGGTCAGATGGAGGTCACAAGGACCTGGGGAGTTGTCTTAGAAATATTTTAGCAACCACACCCAAGCTAGGATTGAGCGGAAGCCCCTTAGTACACAAAACCATTAAGGAGGTATGTGTTAATTCCTTCTTGGTCCTCTCAATGGTAAGTCACATGCCCTAAACAATCAAATGACCTACACAACCCAAATTCCCAGGAAATACCACTTGGAAACCCCTCCTGTTCTACAATGTGAGGTTGTCATAAACCCATCAATTCCTAGCTCCTGGACATCTAGGAGAATATGTGGAGTTTCATTTTCCTTTGTTCCTCCTGTAGGAGAATCATTTAGTCATTGTTGTAGCCAAAACACACCTTCAAGGCATGAAATGGGTTATAAATATCCCAGCCTAAACAATAGGAAAGTGTGCCACTGTGGATGAGAACAGCCACTCTCTTTCTTGGCACACCACTGGATCGGAACTTCCAGTGCCACCTTCAGATTTCAGTCTGAGTACTTCGAAATTCTGCTTTTCAAGATTGCTAACTATCACCCTGTTTCCCAAATCTATACCTCTATCCAACCTTTCTGCTTTACTCTTCAATAGCCTTGTGTGGTTCTTGTGAGTGTGTGTTGTGTGTGTGAATACTTTTTGTGTTATTTCCAATAAAAACATTTTATCTTACTTCAACCTGGAGTTCTCTGCAGTTAAGTACCAGTATACATAGGTGAAAAGGTTCTGCAGTTACCCTCCTTTCACAGGCATACTGTTTGAGCCAATAATTCCCCCATCTAGAGTTTGATTTCACAGGTGGGTCGCAAGGCGCGCGCGTGCACACACACACACACACACACACATCTTAGGATAACAAGAAAATCATAACAGAGAATAAAAGGAACAATGCAAGCTGCATTGAAACTGTACATACCAACACACAAAGAATAAAATGCAGTACTTTACACATGCAAAACCCACCCTAAAAACCATTTATCTTAAAGCAGTTTGAGAAATGGGGGGCTTTCACTCTACAGCTAAAGTGTGGCAGACACAGATGGAACTTCCAGGAACCTCACAGCCAACACTGAGTAGGCTCTGATCCTAGAACCTACCAGTCCAGAATGTGAAAGTAACAAATACAGATCACATAGTTTCCTCTGCAATTCATTACTTTCTTTAGTAATCGCCATGCAACCTAGTTATATTTAACAGTTACATAATGATTGAGGAATGACAGAATTTTTTTAATGAATATATAATATGTAAAGCTTTTTGAGGTTCTTTTAAAGTCACTTTTTACAGGATTCTGTAGACTTTTTAGACTTCTTACTTTTTGCCATCCTCTTAATAAAGTGTTTTGGGTGTTTTTTTTTTTTAAGAAAAAGAAAGTAATGAAGAAGTAGCTACAAGCATAGCAAGTGATGCACTGAATTACTTCTAAAATATTTTTGGAACAGTTATGAATTAATAGGGGTAGTTTTGGTTTTTTTAATAAATCACACAGCAAATTACTTTTTTAAAAGTAATTACTGTTTCAAGCTCTGTACCAGCCTCACAATCTTCACTGATGGTACTGAGATAAAGGGCTCTTAATATCCTAATTTGCTCCTTCACACCCTTACTCTGATCCAACAGGGCTCTTATAAAATCAAGCTTGGATGGAAAGCTATCCAAACCAGGTTTTTATGTAAGAGTCCAAAATTCATTTCATATTGAAACCAGTGCCGAAAACATCCAAGTAATCTCAAATCTGAAGTTGCTACAAGTATATTAATGTCAGAACCAACCTATAATTAGAGTAACTTGCCCAAGCGTATATAGCACATTTGTAGCAAAGCTGGAAATCTGCTTGAAAGCTTAGGCTGCAATGCTATGCACATTCACCTGAGGTGGGGGGAATCTCATTTAATTTAATAGCACTTAATTCTTAGTGGACATGCAAAGGGCTGTGGTAGTAAATTTACAAGACTGGTTCAGAAATATAAATTGCATGATTTCACAAATCTTCATGGTACTAGCTTTTGAGAATAATTATCACCCAAATGATATTATACATACTAAATTTTGCAAATTACACACAGAGAGAGAGAGAGAGTACTCTGTATCCACTGGTTCTACATCCACAGATTCAACCAACCACAGCTTGAAAATATTCGGGGGGAGGGGGAGTGGAATTCAAAAAGCAAATCTTGCTGTTTGCCATTTTATATAAGGGACACAATTTTACTATGCCATTGTATACAACGGGACTTGAGGATCCACATATTTTGTTATCCATGGGGAGTCTATACGAGCCCCCCAAAACCGGAGTGTCCCATAGTAATGGCACTTCGCAGCATCTGTGACATATCTTAATGGCATTTTGGGTCCCAAAAGCTTCACATGCCTGCCAGTCAAGATGGTTGTCATGTGTGAATTACTTGTGTATTCACCTACTATAATCTGGCACCTCAAACTTTTTTAAAAAAACTTATCTAATCGTTTGTCCCAACGAGGGGGAATTACTACTCCCCTGCAGTTTTTAAAAAACTGTTTTTTAAAAAAAAACTGGCAGTTTTTTACATTTTCACCCCTCCGTCACAAAATTGCAAAATGATGTGGCTTGTCATTTAGACAGGTAGGGTTCTCCTCGCATTCTATGAGGAGGATTTTTCTTTTTTTGGCCATTAAGTCAACCCACTGGGGGAAAAAAACCCAGTGGATACCGAGGCCCACTGTATGTAATGACTGCCCATTGGCATAATTCAACAACTATTAATCTAGAACCTTTAGTATATGCAAAAGCGAGAGTGACAATCAACGTATTTCAATGGCCTAGGTGGGAATCATGCAGTCCTCCAGATGTTACTGAACTGCAGCTTCCATCAGCAATACCAAGCCTCACCAATGCTGAGGAATGCAGGAGCTGGAGGACTGCATGATTCCCACCCCTAATTACATTCAGGATGTGAGGACTGGGGGGCAATTATTACTTATTTATGTATTAAAATAATTATATCCCAATACCCTATACATAGAGATCTCAGGTCTGGGAAGAGACAATAAAACAATTTGGACAATGAGAAAACAATCCCATGGAATCAGGCAATGTAAGAAACCCATATCCCAATAAGCCAAAACCAAACCAGAATCTCTGAGCCCTCAAAGCCAGAGTGGACAGCCAAGATTTAAGCTGGTATTGAAATGAGCTCAGCATCTCAGTTTCCTGCCAGGGAGAAGAAGGAGAGCAGCTTCTGGACAGCCAGTTTCCTGCCAGTTTCCAGGCCAGTTTCCTACCAGGACAAGAAAGAGAGCACCTTCTGGACAGCCATTTTGACTGGGGAGATTGAATTTTTTTTAAACTGTTGGGAGAGGCTGCTTGTTGCTGAGGTGTGCGCCGTCAGGCTCGCGATTTTCAGTGAACTAACAAAAATACAGCATACCTAAAAGTACAGCTTAGCGTTCTCAGCATTAAATAAGAGTTCTTAGATTACCTAAAAGCTATCAACATGGACACTGAGGGGACTGCAGCAGTCACCTGCAACACTTGTGCGATGTTTGTATTCTTGTCTACAGACATGGAGAACTTCACATGCACCAAGTGCAAGCTAGTAGCCCTCTTGGAAGAGAAAGTTCAGCAGCTGGAGACACAGGTAGCTATACTTCAACAGATTCGTGAGCAAGAGGTTTTCCTGGACAGAACAGAATGAACAGTCTTGGACGGGGACTGCACAGAGGAAGTGGCTGCAGAGGAGAGGGTCACTTCACAGACACAGGAAGTAGACAGCTGGAGGAATGTCACACACAGAACAAGAAAATCCAGGGATTCTTCGAGCAGCTTGCAGCTACAGAATCGATTTGAAGCCCTTTCCCTTATCAAGGACAATGAGAAAGAACAGCATGGACAGACTTCGGGGTAGAGCAGGGGACCTTGAGAGTACCACCGCAAGGAACAGCAGCTGCGAAGCCTCAGCGGAGGCATGTGGTGGTGGTGGGGGGACTCCTTGCTGCGGGGTACAGAAGCAGTGGTTTGTGGGCCTGACAAGATAACTCGGGAGGTGTGTTGTCTCCCTGGGGCAAAGATCCATGATGTGACCGAGAGGCTGACAAGACTCATCAAGCCTACGGATCATTACCCCTTCCTTTTGGTCTACGTGGCACCAATGATACTGCAAGGCACAGCTTTCCCAAGATCAGAAGAGATTATGAGGCCCTGGGAAGGAAGCTGAAAGAAATGGATGCACAGGTTTTCATCTCGTCTCTTCTTCCAGTTGAAGGGCATGGTCCAGGAGGGAGAGGAAAATAGCCAACGTAAACAACTGGCTCCGTAGATGGTGTTGCCGAGAACAATTTGGATTCTTGGATCATGGGCTGCACTTCCATGACGGGGGACTTCTGGCAAGAGATGGGGAGCATCTTACAAAAGTTGGCAGAAACATTTTTGCCAACAGTCTCAAGAATTTGATCAGCAGGGCTTTAAACTGAGTCATACAGGGGAGGGAGACAGTATTCTGGAAGGCAAAAGGGCTGGAGAAAATAGTCAAACTGTCATAGAAGAAACAAGGCAAACAGCGCAAGGACCCAACAGTGGGAGGCAAAAAAAAACACAAAAAAAACCTTGCACAGGCAGCAAGTAAAGGGAACACATGGTCTTAGATGTCTCTACACTAATGCACAGAGCATGGGAAATAAGCAAGATGAACTTGAACTCCTAGCACTATAAAACAAATATGATATAATAGGCATTATTGAAACCTGGTGGGATGAGTCACATGATTGGAATGTAGGAATAGAGGGGTATAACCTTTACAGGAGAAACAGATCAAACAGGAAAGGAGGAGGAATAGCATTATATGTCAGGGATATTTACACCAGTGAAGAGATCCATGACATCAATGCTGGAAGCCAGGTGGAGAGCAGCTGGATAAAAATTAAAGGGGAGGGAAACAACAGGGATGTTATTGTGGGACTCTACTACAGACCCCCAAGACAGACGGAGGAATTGGATGATGCCTTTCTAGAACAGATGAAGACACACACAGAAAGGAGAGATGTAGCAGTGATGGGTGACTTCAACTATCCTGATATTTGCTGGCAATCTGACTCAACCAAAAGGTCAAGGTCTAGCAAATTCCTTACTTGCCTGGAAGACAATTTCATAGTCCAAAAGGTGGAAGAGACAACAAGGGGGTCAGCTATTTTAGATCTGATCCTAACCAACAGGGATGACCTGGTTAATGGGGTGCAAGTGGTGGGATCCTTAGGTGAGAGTGATCGTGTTCTCCTGGAGTTTGTTATACAATGGAAAGGAGAAGCCAGGCATAGTCAGACATGCATTCTTGACTTTAGGAGAGCTGATTTCAATAAGCTCAGGGAAATACTGGGGGTGATCTCATGGTCAGGAATACTAAAAGAGAAGAGACTTCAAGACGGATGGGACTTTCTCAAAAGGGACATACTGAAGGCACAATTTCAAACAGTACCATTGAGGAAGAAAAATGGGAGGTGTCTCAAGAAACCAGGATGGATGACTAAAGAACTTTCAATGGAGCTAAGTTTTAAACGGAACATGTATAGGAAATGGAAAAAGGGGGAAATCACCAAAGAAGAATTTAAACAGATAGCGAACACATGTAGGAGTAAAGTAAGAAAAGCTAAAGCACAGAATGAGCTCAGCCTTGCTAGGGAGGTTCAGAACAATAAAAAGGGTTTTTTTCGGTATGTCCACAGCAAAAGGAGGAAGAAGGAAATGATAGGGCCACTACGTGGAGAAGATGGCAAAATACTAACAGGGGACAGAGAAAAGGCAGAATTACTCAACACCTTCTTTGCCTCAGTGTTTTCAGAAAAGGAAAATGGGGACCAACCTGAGGAGAATGGAACAGAGGACACAATAGGGGAAATCCAGCTCAGAATAAGCAAAGAGGTAGTACAGGAATACCTTCTTAATCTAAATGAATTTAAATCTCCAGGACCAGATGAACTACATCCAAGAATATTAAAACAGCTGGCAAATGTGATCTCAGAGCCATTGGCAATAATCTTTGAGAACTCTTGGAGAACAGGAGAAGTCCCAGCAGACTGGAGGAGGGCAAACGTTGTCCCCATCTTCAAAAAGGGTAAAAAAGAGGATCCCAACAATTATCGTCCAGTAAGTCTGACATCAATACCAGGGAAGATTCTAGAGCAGATCATTAAAGAGAGAGTCTGTGAACATTTAGAAGGCAATGCCATAATCACAAAAAGTCAACATGGGTTTCAGAGAAACAAGTCATGCCAGACTAATCTGATCTCTTTTTTTGATAAAGTTACCAGCTTGGTAGATGAAGGGAATGCTGTGGACATCGCATACCTTGATTTCAGTAAGGCCTTTGACAAGGTTCCCCATGACATTCTTGCAAACAAGCTTGTAAAATGTGGGCTAGACAAGTTAACTGTCCAATGGATTTGTAATTGGTTGACCGGCCAAACCCAAAGGGTGCTCAGCAGTGGCTCCTGTTCGTCTTGGAAAGATGTGACCAGTGGGGTGCCCCAGGCTTCTGTCCTGGGCCCAGTGCTATTCAACATCTTTATCAATGACTTGGATGAGGGAATTAGGGGCATACTTATCAAATTTGCAGATGACACCAGATTAGGAGGAATAGCTAATACCCTAGAGGAGAGGATCAAAATTCAGAATGACCTGGATAGACTGGAGAGCTGGGCCAAAGCTAACAAAATGAAATTCAATACGGAGAAATGTAAAGTACTGCACTTAGGGCGGAAAAATGAAATGCATAGATATAGGATGGGAGAGACCTGGCTGAACAAGACTACATGCGAAAGGGATCTAGAAGTCCTAGTAGACCACAAGTTGAACATGAATCAACAGTGTGATGCCGCAGCTAACAAGGCCAGTGCGATTTTGGGCTGCATCAATAGAAGTATAGTGTCTAGATCAAGGGAAGTAATAGTGCCGCTCTATTCTGCCTTGGTCAGACCTCACCTAGAATACTGTGTCCAGTTCTGGGCACCACAGTTCAAAAAAAGATATTGACAAATTGGAGCGTGTCCAGAGAAGGGCAACTAAAATGGTGAAAGGTCTGGAAACCATGCCTTATGAGGAGACACTTAGGGAGCTGGGTATGTTTAGCCTGGAAAAAAGATGGTTAAGAGGTGATATGATAGCCCTGTTTAAGTATTTGAAGGGGTGTCACGTTGAGGATGGAGCAGGCTTGTTTTCTGCTGCTCCAGAGATTGGAACACGGAGCAATGGATGCAAGCTCTAGGAACAGAGATTCCACCTCAACATGAGGAGGAACTTTTTGACAGTAAGAGCTGTTCGGCAGTGGAACACACTCCCTCGGAGTGTGGTGGTGTCTCCTTCCTTGGAGGTCTTTAAACAGAGGCTGGATTGCCATCTGTCGGGGATGCTTTGATCAAGATTTCCTGTGTGGCAGGGGGTTGGACTGGATGGCCCTCGTGGTCTCTTCCAACTCTACAATCCTATGATTCTATGATCTGCACTAATCAGGCCTCTATGAGGAGGACACTCCATAACCAAGCAATCACAGCATAGAATGCCCTCCACTCTCCCTGCTCATGGGATCACCATCAATGGGCTTTTCTAGATGGATCCCACCCCCTCTGCAGTGGAGCACTCCCTTCCCAGGCTGCATAATGGTAATGACTCTCCTATGGAACAGTGGTTCTCAAACTTTGGTCCTCCAGGTGTTTTGGACTTCAACTCCCAGAAGTGCCAAAAAGCATGGCCAATGGTGAGGCATTCTAGAAGATGAAGTCCAAAAACATCTGAAGGACCAAAGATTGAGAACCACTGTTATGGAAGGAACCAAGAAGAACTTACTGGAGCATCTGGAGCACCATGCTGCTGCTTGTGTTCTCCTGTCGGCAGGCAAACCAGTGGACAACCCAGGAACAGCAGCAGCACCAGTGGATGCTGCAGAATCAAAAGGAAAGCTGGACTCATCTTTCAGGATCTGCTTCCACTGACTTCTCAGTTTTAGGTTGGCTTCTGTGTATTTCAAGGCTGCTTTTTATTCTTTGTATTGCATACATATATTTCACTGTACTCTAGAGGAATTAAAATGACTTTGGAGTATTGGGCCATACACTCTTGTCTACACTGGAGAAGTAACTCAGTATCAACAGTGCTTATCATTAGCATGGGTCCAAGGGCAGTTCATGGCTTCCATGTCAATGGGGTGCTAAATTTGCTGCACCCTTTAGTCTGAACTTTTAAGGTCCTATCAAAGTTGCTGAACCTAGTTCCAAATCTGATATCCCCTTTAAACATTAGATTAAAACCTGGAGTGGATTTGCTGCCCAGTTTTCCAGACTTGAGGTATCAGGGAAGTACCCTGACATTTGCTCAGCTCTGAAGTATGCTAGAGTCAGGCTTCCTTACATATACAATGACTAGGTAGGGCAAATAATTTCAGCCATTAAGTTGCCAGATAGAGTATTCCCAACTGGATCTAAATCATCTGATTTATAGAAGAGGTGCACAGCATACCATCCAACTATCCTGATTCAACAGGGACAGTGCCAATTAATCCTCTGTCACCCCACTTTTCCCTCTGCGTTTAAAACATCCCAGTTTCTCTCTCTTCCCTCCACTTTCCCCCTTTTTCCTCAGTTTACTTCAATTGGTGCAAACTGCATTCAAACACAAATGTAGTTTATCATCAATTAATTCTGCAGGGGGGAGAGGAGAGGGGGGCAGCATTGTATTCTTCCCTGTAGACCAAAGCAAAAACAAACTGCTGCAGCACCTACTAGCTTGTGTATACTTCTTCATTAATCCCAGTTTTCATTCATGAAATACTGGAGGCTATGGCATACTATTAGTCATGCTGACTCTACATAAACTTTCCCCTCTCAAATAACCACCTTAATCAAGATGTTAACCCAAGAACAACAAAATGAAGGTTAAATGTTTATTTTACAAGGTAAAGGAAGTTTGCCTATGTATATACTGTATTTCATACTCTTCCCATTGTTACTCTATAATGAGTGTAGCAAATTAGATATACATATATTGAGACAGATGTCAGAAGTTGAAAGTTGCTCACATTTACAAATATGCAGGGACCGTCTGTCTGTCTATCTATCTATCTAGGTCTCCCGTATTTGTAAATAGGAGCAACTTTCAACTTCTAATAACCACTTCAGGACAATATATGATGTATATCTAGTTTCCTACATTTAATATGTTGTATATCTAGTTTTCTACAAAATATATCTTGCTGTTGTTGTTATTGTGTATCTTCACACAATCAGTTATATGTTATGGCGACCCTAAGGCAGCCTTATCTCTATCGTACCCTATATCAAAAAGCTCTCAGAGCAGATTCCAAATAATATTGAAACAGGTTAAACAGTTTAAAACCATCAAAATAGTTTAGATAAGCTAAAATGTATCAATCAATCAATCTTTATTATGTTTTATGACCAGCACTATAGAAGAAAAGATTAATTAAAATAAATGGACCAGGCAAAGAATATAACAGATTGTACTACCAAGTGGGGGAGAGTGCTGGCTTCCACACAGGTTTGTCGAATAGTATATGCAGCTGCACAAAATGTAGCCACATTAAAAGTAATTGGAACATTTTTGTCAGAGAAGAGGAAGGAAACATAAAAAGAATATGAGCGCCCTGACAATTTAATTAAGGCAGATTCAATAAAACCTTTCCTAAAAATATATTAAAGATAATAATGAGTTAAAACAGATTGAAAAGATTTTGAAAAAGGTTTTTTCCAACGATGTACATCTGTATTTGAGATGAATTAATGAGGCCCAAAGGCTTTGATGAACAGCCACGTTTTCACTTTATGCCTAAACAACATGAGTGTTGGCAACCAATCAGGCTTCCGATGGGAGACCAATCCACAGTTAAGCTGCCACAGGTGAGAAGGCCCTCTCCCATGCCCAAATATAGTATATTGAGCTCATTAGTGGGAAACAAAGGAGGGCCCCTCCAGCAGATCTCAATCCACTGGCAGGCATATACAGGGACAGATGTTCCCTTAAGTATTGAAGTCTCAAGCCATTTAGGACTTTAAATGTCATCACTAGCACCATGAATTCAGACTGCAAGCATGCTGGCAGCCAGCACAATTACTTTAAAATTGGCATTATATGTTGTCTATATGATATTTCAGTAGGCAGCCAAGCCACTGCTTTTTGTCCTAGCTGCAATTTCCAAGTCATCTTCAAGGGTGGTACCATGTAGAGGACATTACAATAGTATAATCAGGAAGTTACCAGTGCATGAACCACTGTGGCTAGGTTATATCTCTTTTCAGAAAAGGCCATAGCTGATGACTCAGTCAAAACCAGCAATAAGCACTCCAAGCCACAGAGTCCAGTAGGGCAGGCTGTTTACCCATTCCCAGACCTGAGAACCACCAATTCACAAAGCTTCCATCTTACCAGGATTAAACTTTAGTTTCTTAGCCCTCATCCAGCCCAATGCAGCACCGGTCCAGCACCTGCACAGCCACAACTTACTATGATAACAAGAAGCAATACTGTAGAGTTAAGTGTCATCAGCATACTAATGGCACCCAACACGAAAGTCCCCAATGACCTTACCCAGTGGTTTAATATAGATAACTGATGTTACTAGCCATGACACCCTCTCTCCCCTTTTCTATGGGCCCCCTTATAATAATTGGCAATATTTAATAATTTGGTCAAACACACAATCTTCCGTGTAATGTAGCCATTAGCATAAAACCTAAAGACATGTTGCTTAAGTCAGGTATGCACTAACGGAGGGGCTAAGCCTAAATGCCAAAGAAATGCTAATTCACAAATCAACTGAAGGCAACATCTTGCCAAAGCCTCAAGCTAATCCTATTTCCTAAGGCTGGCACAACTGAAACTTGTCAACGACCCTCACCTCACCCACCTGTACCTCACCCAAATAAAGGAACGTTGCTTCCTCACTTCGATTTCCTAAATATATCCTATCAAAATGATATTAGCATATCCAGCACACTATTGTCGCTCTCTGCGCAACAGATTAAATTATTGTCTTCCACTTAAAATCACATCCCCAGAAGGCAATTATTTCCTATTTAACCCCCCTGAAAATTCCACTCAAGTGCTCACAGATCCCCTTCCTAAGGACACTCTGTTCGTCTGTGTAGCCAGGCGCACAGATTTCTTTCCTGTGGACATGCTGTCCATCTGTGTAGCCGCCATTCCAGATTGGAACCCCCGCATTGCTGTTTTCCTCTGCAACCTCATCTCTTCAGGAAAAGGTGTCATATCACCCATTGCAAAATTCCCTTTGCTATTCCTCTGTTTCAGTTCTTCCCACTGATTTCTCTAGGCTTGCATGAATGCTAGAATTTGTACATGAATGTGGTTATTATTTTTCCTAATACAGATCATTCTTATTCTATCTAGTTTATGTCTTCTCCATTAGTACTGGTATAGTTGGTCACAAGATCCTGGTATAGTTGGTCACAAGATCCTGCCCTCTTGCATAGCCACAGCGAGTAAATTAAATTCCCCCCTTCAATATCGATATTTTGAGGTCCCCCAGACCCTTGAGTGTAGAGGGTAACACTGAAGAGAATAGGGGATAAGATGAAACCCTGTGGCACTCCACAGCTTTATAGCATCGGGGCTGAACAGGAATCAAACAGTCCTACTCTCTGGAACCACCCCTTCAGATAGAAGTGGAACTGCTGCAGTAACGTGCCTCCTACTCTTTCCCACAGTGCTGGTTACGAAAGACACCATGGTAAATAGTGTCAAAAGCTGCTGAGAAATCCAGGAAGATCAATAGGAAACCACTGCTCTGTCTTTTCTCTGAAATAGGCTGTCATTCAGAGCAACTAGGCAGCTTCAGTACCATTACCCTGGCCTGAAACCAAACTGAAATGTGTTCAGATAATCTTTTGCCTCCAAGAACACCTGATGTTGCCCAGCCACCACATGCTCAAACACCTTGATGAAAAGGAGGATATTTGCAATAGGTCAGTACTTCTGGATTCAGGGAAGTCCTCTTTAGGAATGGGAATATTACTGCCTACTTCAAGGCAGCAGGCACCTCCCCTTTATGTAGTGAGGCATTTACCACCCCTGGATCCACACAGTCAATCCATCCTTGCTTGATTTTGTCAGCCAAGATGGGCAAGGGTTGAGCTTACATGTGGTGGGTCGAACTGCATCAAGTGTCTTGTCCACATCCTCAGGCGTCAGAGCTGAAACTGATCCCATGAAAACTGACCAGAAGGATCACTGGACACCTCCCCAGACTCATCAATAAGTGGGGTGCCAAGTTGTGAGTGAATAAGAGTAACTTTCTCCCCAAAGTACCTAGCAGACTTTTCACAACAGGTAGCAATGGGTTGCATGCTTGATTTCTCTGGACTCAAACCTATTAGATGAAATAAGGCAGCTGCTACACCCAGCAGGTCTGGGTAGCCATGAAAGGGTAACACATTGTTAAGCATCAACTTGTCACGATTGATTTTTAGTGACAGAGAGGAAGAAAGATGCTTGTGTAATTCTGTCTCATGTGTCAAAATAACATGGTTGGCTTTGGGTACATGGCAATCCATACTTTCATTTACAGGTACATCAGAGTCAGAAAATCTGCAACATTCCCAGACGCTGGCATTTTTTACTGTGCCTTGTAGAAATCCATTGAACAGGGTGATTTAGTACACGTGCACACACACACACACACACACACAAACCTTCATGCAGCTGGAAGGGATGCCTTTCTTTTCAGCTGGTGAGGCTGAATCTGTTGAACAGGTGACTGACCCCTCGTTTTCTGGTCGCTGATTTCTGAGCTCACCCCTGGTCACCATTTCCGGTCATCACCTAGTACCGAGATAGCTTGTCCCAGGCTGTTTACATTTCCGATTTTCTGAATTCTCCTGTGACTTTTTTTAAAACCACCACAAACTGCGGGACTGGAAGTCCCGCAGGTTGTAGGATAAAATGTGGCCCCCCTTCCGAAAATCACGTGCCCGACCCAATGTACGTGTAAACAACCAGGGTTTGACACAAATTCTTCCCACTACATTTTCATTGTGTAAACAGCACCCAAGACTTCTTCTGCATAAAAATACACAACAGATAAAAATAAAATAAAAGTATTTTTTTTAAAAAAATGTGTTTTTTGAAATACTGATATCTGTTCAAGACACTTGTTTTCTGCACAGAATTTTTTTGTGTAGAAAATACTGGGTTTTTTCCACAAAAAAAGCTCACACACTTTTTTTTGCACAGAACAAATCCCAAATTGCAAATAGTCTTTGACAACTGCACAGTTTTGATAATTTTCTCACAGTGAAGAGGAAAATGGTAAAATTATTCCTTCTTACACATGCGAATGCAATTTACAAAGATTTACATCCTTAGTGGGATGTGGCATCTGGGCTGCTGAAAAGGACATGAAGAGAGGTTTTTTGTTCCCACATGTGCTGCTATTTGAAAGACTTGGCCTTCACATACTTTCATAATCCTAACTCCCTCCCTTTCCTCTTGGAGATATCTGAATTCTAAGCTCCAAAGAATAACCAATATATGGATGGCATCTTTAAAATGTGCATATGAGCCTTCGCCATAGGATTTTAGTATTCTACAGTATTGCTGCAGCCTAAGAGAGGACAGAAGCTGAAAACATGAACAGAAGAACAGGAGTGCATTGAGAATAAAATTTGGATGGTAGGGGGAGGGAGAGAAAAATAATGTACAGTACTTTGGTCTTTATAATTCAATAGTAGTTGTCACTGGGTGGCAGTACCTGCCATGTGATATTCTGCAGACATATCAACAACAAAAACGAAGAAATAAAATAATTGCCAAGATGGGGATAGCATTTCCATTTGGATGATAGCCAGATAGCCAGATGATGACTATAATTCTGCCTGAATAACTTGATTTAAAAATGCACCTTGGGCTACTTTTTTGCAGGCATGTGGTTCCCAACTTCCACATCCTAACAGTCTGGGGAATACAACTGAAAGAACTAACAAACAAATCTTTATAGAGCAGCCACCACTTGGATCATCCCATCTGCCTGTCCCTCATTGTGCATTTCCAGAAAAGGAAAGAAAAAAGCAGAGCAGGGACATTGGAAGGTGAAAATGTTTAGTGGGTAACATTACAGACATGTATGCACATAGACATGTCTATTCGTTATCTACCAGATAATGACTTACTGCAAGATACACACATTCCAAAGAACTGCAAGAAAGCTTTTCTACATGTAATAGCAGTACCTGTATGCATGATTCATCCAGGAGGAGAAGCATCACATTTGCTTGTGGAAGCAGAAACACTCATTATTACAATAGGAGTCTGAAGTGTATGTAATATGATGCCTTCAGCCTCAGATAAGATTTTCTACAAAGATCTTCTACAAAAACAGCATGCTCATTTCAATGATGTACCACAAAAATAGCAGCCATATATTTAGGCAAATCAGGCACATTTAGGATATGAAAACTCTCTGGACACTTTTTCCTTTTTTTATTCATCCAGATTTTCAAATAAAAATCCTTATATCCAAGACCCATTGCAATGAAATGACAGCAGAATACACCGTATTTTAAATATGTAAGCAGTGTGATGTAGTAGGTTGTTGGACGAGGACTCTAGGGCACCACAGTCAAAATATATAAGTCGAAATATGAAATGTTTAAACTGAAAACTTGAAGGAGGAAGACAATTCCTTCCAAAGCAAAATGCACTTTCCCATCAAAACTATGTGACAGTAATGTGCTCAAATGGTCAGAATTTTTTTTTATTCACAAATTACTGTCAATACTAAGTAGTGCAGTTTCTATTTCTTAAAAGTATTAGAATAAAGTAAAGTAAAGTAGAATAAAGAAGAATTGTCATAAATTATTAGCAGAGTATGCACTCCAGGCAGAATGATGCCAAGTCAAGGCAGTAATGACACCTAAATAGTTTCCTGACTATACCACTAAATATTTTACACTAACTCACTCTTGTCACTGAATTAAATTTTATCAACATTATTTCTAAGAAACAAAACATAAACATCTCAGTAACTGATTTTGTCAGAATTTCATACACGTAATTGTGGGAGCTCTGCCCCTGCTTTGTCAACGGTTAAGAAGAAACAAATATGATTAATCAAATAATCAAATGTTGAGACCTTGAAGTATTGCAAAATAGCCCCCTTTTCCTACAAAGGAACATCCCCTTTTCCTTACCAATTACTGGTTCTCTCTTCCAAAGGCCTGGGAATCTAATAGTGGTTTGGACACAATCTTGGAGTCTGAGAAGTGAGTGGAGGAGACATGAGGGTAGGATGAGTCAGCCATGCCTGGTCTAAACATTTAAATGTTTGGAGGACATAGAAAAACCCTTAGTCAGTATTGCAGCTGGATCTCAATCTTGATCAGGATCCTCATGGTTCTCAGAGAATTCACCAAGAACAGTTATGAATTATCCCAGTGTTCATCCTATGTTATTTAGCAAACAGATCGCCCACAAGGACAAAGACAATAATAATGGTGTACACAGCTCCATCTTCTCCCCAAAGATAAGCCTCTTCACAGACATCAAGAGAGCACAGTAGAGGCTGTTCCATATAAAATTCTATAGGCTAACTGATGTGTGAGACCAGCAATTTACCCCACCCACCCACCACATGCTAAGGACCAGTACCATATTTGTACACATTGGCTACATCTCTTTCTTTCTTTCTTTCTTTCTTTCTTTCTTTCTTTCTTTCTTTCTTTCCTGTAAATACACCATGGTCTGGCAATCAATAGCTCATGAACTGGCACCAGTCCACCACTGTGAATAGCACTTCTATAGGACAAGAGCTCTATATCTACTTACTCTGCAAAATATCTTGATTGCCTAAATGGTTGCTTCATGGGTTTAAATAAATCTGTGTTGGGCCCTGGCCAGCAGATAAAGGCCTTCCCTGGAGATATAGAAGAGTTAGTTCAACTAAGCCCTTGTCTGAGGTTCTCACTCTTGTTGGCCAGTAGGAGCAGGGGAAAACAGCAAGGCCACACAGCAACACGAGACAGGGATCAACATATTAAGTAACAACTTGCCTGTTCAGTAATATATCCCAGGCTTGTAAATATTATTCAATTCTAAAATGTTTATACTCTGAATTACAGTGCCATGGGGGGAGGGATGCCTGAAAATTTGGAAGCTTATCATTACTGATTTTTAAATGTTCCTTATTTTTCTAGCATGTTTTATTTTTTCCAGATATAAAAAGTACAGAACAATATATTATCCTATAATGACAAAAGAGACATTATTGTGTGCCTTCAAACTGTTTCTGACTTATGGCGACCCTAAGGCGAACCTATCACAGGATTTTCTGAGTCTGAGAGTGTGTGACTTGCCCAAGGTCACCCAGTGGGTTCTCATGGCTGAGCAGGGATTCAAACCCTGTTCTCCAGAGTCTTAGTCCAATACTCAAATGACTATGCCATGCTGGCTCCTTAGTTACTATGTTAGTCCCAAATAAGTATGCATCAGTCTGCAACACAGGCAGACTAACTGATTATGCCTTTTGAACATTTAAAATGTTTAGGCCAGTTCTACATACCATGCCAAGAGAAAGGGAGGGTATAAATTAATTAAATAAAAACACAAACACACTAACAGTAGGTTCCATCAAATTCAGTCAGGCTTGTATCAGCGCAACCATGCATAAGATTACAAATTGTGACTTGTTCCCCCCTTTAAAAATTAAGAGTAATAATTTTAGAGTACCTGCAGTATTTTCCCCTTATCCATTTCTAAAATATATATTTTTTGTGGTATTAAAGGTTAATAGACACGTGCACTGAGCTGCAGTCATGGTTGTCATGGGAACTGTGATTTTTAATTGAATTACTTATGTACATAATTTATTAAATGTAATGCTGTATTAAAAATTTTCATATAATTCACTGTTTTTCTTCCATCTAGACTGCATAAAGGAACTTCTGTTGCTGGACATTTTGAGTACAAATAATTAATAGTTCTCAATAAAAGAGTGGTAGTTCTCTGTTCATCACACTTTTCCCATTATATTTGATGGTTACTTAACTGTCATATAATAAATATTTAATGTAAATAGGGGAAAGAGAAAAGCCTAGACTGAAATCAAAATAACTGTAGCACTGTATTGAGAGGTATTTTAGGTACAACACAACCTTCTCATGTGGACACAATAGAAGATTTGTGGTCCAGAAAAGTAACTTTCCAAGCTTTGCAGCCAGCCACCATGTTGATTCCCCAACTGAAATATCCAGTGTGGTACTAATGTTGCAACAGACATAGCATTCTTAGGAAATCTCAGATGAGAAACCTCAGATTGCATTTGACAATCCAGAATTTAGTTGAAGCTTGCCTAAACTGATGGTGCTGCCATTACCAAGTAAGAAACTCTACACTTGCTCCTGTCCTGTTACCTCCAGTCACTTATGCCCTTTCTTGGCCTGACAAGCAACGTATGTTGGTCACAGCAGCAGCAACCTATTGGCTTAGTAAAATGGAAACTGGGCTCTAATAATCTGCAGAATGTGTCCACCATACCAAATCATTCTCAATGCAATGGTTCTTAACCTATGGTCCAGAGACCCCCAGAAGTCCATGATGTCCTTGTCAAGATTAATGGAACATACAGTCCCAGAATCCTAACAATAAATTCTCACTGTGGGCAAAAATACAGGCCGGTTTGACTAACAATTAAAAGCAGGTCTGCCTGAAAGGTTATTCTATGTAAACAAATGGTATCTGTAGTTTCTTCTCACCAGCTGTGTTATCTATATATTGGTTGCTAGCCAATGATGTGGAGTCTTCGCTAACAAACTCCTGGGAAAACTGTTTTGATTATATGCTATCTCACAGTGTCTGTTAGAACAAGAAGCAGTTTCTGCCTAAGAGAGACACAGATGGTACAGATTATTTTTCCTTAGCTCTGTAGCTCTGTAGCTTGGCTGATGCAGCCAGAATGTATTCTGTTTCTGTAGTGAACTAGGATGTTGAAAATAAACTGGAAAAGATCATTTTTTTCTCTCCATGTCTCCATGCTTTTACATACCCAGGCATGCTTGGGGGGAATTATTCCTCATGCTTTTGCTGTTCTGCTATTGTCCCCTCTGAACATGTACAGATTGCTCAGAGGGGCTGCCTATCCTGACAGTCCTCACAGGAGGTCCTCAAAGGCTTGAAGGGTACTTGGCCCACCTCCTCCCTGCAGTGGAACGGCCACAAGACAGGAGCCAAAGTAAAGGCTGGCTGGCTTGGCCTGTGCGTTGTCATTCAATTCACTCCAGCCACAAACTTGCAGGAAGAAGCAGAAGAAAAGTCTTCCTTTCCCCAAGTGTCTCTTGGGGAAGGTTTAATGGATAGTGTAATTGTATTATTGTTATTGTTATTATTATCAAGTATTATTATTATTGCTGTTGGTGGTGGTGGTTTAAATCTTGAGTTAAGTCTTGGGGACCCACAGCAACAAAAGATATTTAAAGGGAGTCCCTGGTAAAGAAAAGATTAAGAGCCACTGGACTCTTAGCAACAAAGTTGAATGAAGGTGGTGGGTACTGAAGAATTACTTCCTCCAGTAACCCCAGGAATAATTAGAAGGCCATACTGGTTTATCGAGGACCCAAGTTTATTGAAAGAAATGCATTTCTGTCCAACACCCTAACAGATCAGAATCCAAGTAGAATGGGGAGACCCTGAGCACTTGTACACCACAAAACAGCATCTTAAAACAGATCACTCATGCATTGCGCATATTTCAGGGTAACTTTCCATCCAATGAACATTCCTAGCAGATGCTTTGGTTATCTTTCTGAGCCAGGTGGCTAAACTGGCCTCATACAGATTCCTTCCATGTAAACAACTCAGTCCCTATCAGAAAGCCCTTAACACCTCTGTGTCAGGGAGGAACTACATATGCTTGGTGTAAATTTCACTGTGTCACCTTGTTTTTTTCTGGAGGAATGTCCCTGAAGGTTTTTCTAAGTTAGCCCAAGTGAAGCCATATTAGCCTTGCCCTTCACTGACCTCTTGGGTCAATGCCTGAAGGCAGTGATGAGTGGCTATGCATCCACCTTTCCCAATCAGCTACCTGAGCCCAGTGGCTCAGTGTGCCTCATGACAGAGCCAGCCATGCCTAAAGTCAGAAGAAAAAACAGGGGATTGATGGTTTCAGAGAAAGTCTGCATGGTTTCAAAGAGGAAGGAAGAAAGGAAGAGGGATGAATGTACCAGATTTAATTATGTCCATTAAAAAAAAACCTGTAGGATAGCTACAGAACAAGGAGTAACATGATACCCCACCATATCACTTTGATCACTGGAGTAGAAATATGGTTGGTGTCGGTCTGAATAGTGGTAGCAAGCTCACTTCATTTGGGGACAAAAATAAGTTAAACTTAAGAACATATTATCAAACCAATTGTTCCCTCTGTTTCCAAATTTCAGGAGGTGAGTGCAATTGCTTGTGTAGCCCTTGCACAAAAGCATCAGGAAGCTCAGCATAACTCTGAAATTTGCAATCATATAAAAGAAGGGGGACATCTAACTCACAACTGTGGGTATATGCAGTGCATGCTAATGTAAATCTTTACTTGTTTTATTCTTGCAAGAAAGAATTAATCATTTCATTTCCCTCCCCCCTTTGCTGGGTGAAATTACAAGAGTTTTTGCACATTTTTAAAAAAAGTTAGCATTTTGGGACTATTTTGAGGGGGGAAAATGTTTCTTGCAAAAAACTGTCCATTGTTTTCTTTTTTGTTGGAGAAGATTTCTGGCTAGTGAGGCTGCACAAGACCTTTGGGGGAACTAATCAGAGCTCGGAAGCGAGTTTTTTTAAAAAATAATAATCACATAACACATCCATAGACAACACAGATCTAATTTATTGGAGGTCGCTCAGTCGCTTTTCAACAAATTAAGATTAGCCAATCATTATGGGGTGGCGGACCTAGAACAATTGCGTATTGCCTGAAGATAGATAATGGTGTTGACAAACGGGAAGAGAAACTCCAGAGAAGAACAATGTTTTCTGTGCAAAATGTTATGCTTTTTTTAAAAATAAATGAATAAATATAAATAAAATTTTGGTGAAAAATCCAGTTTTTTTGCAAATTCATTTTTCACAAAACATTGCAAGGCCCCCAATGCAATCAATGCAATCAATCAATCAATTGCAAAGCAGTTCATGCAGTGAAAAAGTCCCCCTTTTTCACTGAGGACAAGATTTGTGAGTAAGCTCTACATGCCTATGACAAATTTACCAAGGTCCATAGCTGTAAAAACTCACTGGAACCTGAGTTCATATAGCAGGCTTATTGCAAAAGCCATTTGACAGGATCCTGGTTGAAAGTGATAGGAAACAAAGTATCAGCAAGACTGGGGACCTCTGAAATCTCATAATGGTCAAAATCCCAATTGCCATTGCATCTCGTCTATCACATAAATACTGTTGTCTGCAAACGTCAAATATGACATGACATGGGTGCCGTTTACACAGAAAAATAAATCCTCAAATAATGCGACAAGAAGCGTGATAGTTCCCAGGCATTTCGAAGCCACAGTGCCCTTTTCAGAAGGAGGGGGAACGAAAAGCCCATAAGTAGCGCAGTATCAGCTTTCGCTAGTTTTCCTGACCTTTTTTGATAAAGTTCACAAAAATGCACACAATTGGTCGTGTGAACTTACCATTCACAAATGTCTATGTTAACTTGCAGTCACCTTTTCGAATTAGCATGAGCAGAGCTGAATCCTGATTGGTTGGAGTGACCATTGTACCTTCTCCGAGGCGTTGGAGAGAGAAATCCACCGAGCCTGCCATTTGCCCCTTCTTCTGCTTGCAGCCCACTTTGGGAAATCTGCTCTGAGCCCTTCCTGTTTGTTTCAAAGGAAGACTTTGGGCGCAGGGAAGACAATCGGGAATGGGGCTAGCCCCGCTTAGGTGGTGTGTGTGTGTGTGTGTGTGTGTGTGCTGCAACCGGCTGATCGCTCCATCGTTCTTTTGTTTGTTTGTGCTTTCCATCACTCCTTTGTCTTTATTTAAGGCTTTGGGGGCAGGGAAGACGATCGGGAACTTGGGTGGTGTGTGAGAGTGTGTGTGTGAGTGTGCTCAACTGACAGATCGCTCCATCGTTCTTTTGTTTGTTCGTGCTTTTCTTCCCTCTCATTATTTAAAGTCTCTTTTCGCCTCAACGTGACCCCTTCCTTGCTCTCTTCCTGCCTCCTGCCTGGCTTTAATAATCTGGAGGCCATGTCCACTCCCACCTTTGCCTGTGTAAACTAATGAAAACCAAAACTGGATGCATCTTCCAAATAAGCAAGAATTCATGTGAATTATGCACTGCTGATGCGAAAGAACAATAATCTGGAATTTCGCAAACTTTATCCTGTTGTGGAACTGGCACCATGGTTTTAAAATATATTTTATGGATGTATGGGCTCTTCAAATATTTATCTCTGATTTATGGGGGAGGGGATTAAAACACTCAACAATGATAACACCAATCTTGCAAGAATTCAACTGGATTTCACTTTCCTTTTGACTTCAATTCTGGCTGCTGGTCTTGACCTGAACAACTTGGGACTGCATACCTGAAAAACCACCACCACCCATATGGACCTGCCTGGAATGTAAAATCCTCAGTCAAGACCCTGTTGCATATCACCTTACTCTGCAAAGGCAGGCTGGTGGGTATGGATGCCAGGCCTTTTTTTTGGAGCAGAACCCTAAATGTAGAACTCCATCCCAAGGAATGTTAGGTTGGCTCTGGCCCTTCTGAGTGTCCAACACTCAGGCAACAAAGATAATGCTATTTCACTTGGCTTGTGGTGTGCAAAATGAGGTGGGGGGCTGCTGTGGCTGTTTTTGGTTGGTTTTTTTAAAAAAAAAGTCTGTGGTTTTACAGCTGTTTTAAAAGAGGCCATTGTTATTAGTCATGTATTTAATGATTTAAATGTTTTTACTCATTGTACTTTGCCTTGGAGCATAGTAAGTTGAGAGGCAATAAACAAATAAATCTCCTGGAATAGGCAGTCATGGAGAAAATTAAGCGTGTGCTCAAGAGCCTCCTCTCCTCTCCTCTGGCTTTTCTTCACAAATGAAGATTCAGGAAGGACTCATCCCGCGCTTTCTGCAAGCACGCTGATGACTAAAAAGGCCAATCCGAGATAAACAAGTCCGGTTGCAAAAAGCACAGCAGAAGGTCTCCTTGGGTGATGTTTTTGGGTTGTGATTCTTTCTGCGTTGTCGTTTCTCTTCAAGACTTGTTCGTCGTGAGTTCTCAAATAAGGCTGCAGCATTGTGGATAGTGCGTCTCCATGCCTCCCGATGTAAGGCCAGGGCAGACCACTGTTGGTGATCAATTTGGCCGAGCCTGAGATGTTGTTTCAGGGAGTCTTTGTATCGCTTTTTTGGAGCGCCCCTCTTACGCTGACCCGTGGCAAGTTCACCGTAGAGTAGTATTTTTTGGAGGCGATGGTCCTCCATCCTAGAAACGTGCCCTGCCCAGCGCAGCTGTGTTCTCAATATCATGGCCTCAATGCTGGTGATCCCTGCTTGCTCAAGGACAGCAACATTTGTCACATAGTCAGTCCAGTGTATATTTAGGATTGTGCGTAGGCAGCTCTGATGAAAGCGCTCGAGGAGTCGTAGGTGGTGGCGATAGGTGACCCATGTTTCAGATCCATAAAGGAGGATAGACAGTACGATGGCTCTATACACACTGATTTTTGTGCTTTGCCTCAGGTGTTTATTGCTCCAGACTCTTTTGTGAAGTCTTCCAAATGCACTATATGCCTTTGCTAATCTGTGATCGATCTCGTTGTCAATCAAGAGCACAGTAATTAATAATTAGGGGGAGGCATTTTTACAAATGACCTTTTTATTATGTAAACAGAGGCGGCTGGTGGTCCCCATGTTATTGGGGCACTGAATCCACTCCAGGTTTTAACCCAGTTTTCAATGGAGCTGTCCAGGGTGCTGACTGCTATTCTTAAATAGATTAAGCACATCAGACAGCTTCTTAAAGGATAGACAAAAGCTGCCATGGCTTCCTCACCCATGACTTGGGAGCCACAAGCCACCGCTGAAGAAATACACAAAACATAGCAATTTAAAAAAAATATAGAACACAGAGGCACAATAAAACTCAACCAAATGTAAGCTAAAGTAATATTAGTAACTCATTCAAAGTAGAGGTGTATAGGCATTCCTTAAATTACAAACGAAAGTGAAATAAAAGCAAAAGAACTAAGTTGGCACAGGATCTAAACATGCAAACAAAAAGATCCAAATTAAGATCATTATTAGAGTTGCTAATACACACAAAATTGTTTTATAATTTACAGGATAACAAGCAAGCTTTTCATAGATCATTTAGCAAAATGAATAGAGGAAGTCCGGGTTTTCATTATTGTTATTATGTCCTGTAATACAAGAAAATGACTGCCAAAGCTTCCTTTTTTCAGCAGCCCTTTTATATTTCTGTTGCTGCCTAACAATACTTTTTCTAATTCTATCTTTTTGTAACTACAAATCATTTTACTAAATAAACACCCCAATGGGAATTGCCAATATATTTATTAATTAGAATTAGCATGAGATTATAGCTTCTATTAAGATACATTAGTATCAAACCTGATTAGATTCAGTTATAAGATATGCCATAGAGAGAGAAAATTCATGAGCCAGAAACAACTCCTGAGCATTATTTTCATGTAATAATTGTTTTGAAAGTTAGGATGCATGGTTGATTCTCATAGCCTAGGACTTTCAGCCTTCGGGGCAAACCCAGTGGAATGAATGAAAGTTTTTTGTTTTGTTTTGTTTTGTTTTAAGAAAAGATCTGAGCTAAATACTATTTGAATTTTAGTTTGGCTTACAAATAAGATGAGTAAACAAATGTTTTCCCTCTGTTTCTCCAAAATTTACTTAGCAGCAGTTAATTGGATGTTCCTCCTCAGGTGTTTATGATGCCTGAAAGTCATGTGTATGTGTGTGCATGTTTAACTTCAAGTTGCCTGTCAACTTATGGCAATTCCATGAATTTCATAGAGTTTTCTTAGGCAAGGAACACCCAGAGGTGGTTTTGCCAATTCCTGCCTCTAAAATACATATAGCCTACAGGACCTGGTATTGTTGGCGGTCTCCTATCCAAGTACTAAGAAGAGCTAACCCTGCTTAATTTCCAAGATCAGATGGGATCTGGTGCTTTTAGGATGTTTAGGCCATTCGGAAAATCTTACCAAGAGGAAATTACCAGTGCCAAGCATCCCTAGGAATTGTAGCTAGCAACAGCTTCTGGGATCCTAGTATTAAGACACTGAAGACACAGGATCTCATGAATGCCTTGTTACAAGACTTTTACTGGCTGCTGGTCTTTATCCAAGCACAATTCAAAGTCATGGTTACATCCTATAAAGCACCATATGACTTGGACCTAAACAACTTATTCTCCCACATGGGCCTGTCTAGGACCCTTTTCTCCTACATGCCACCTTCAGAAGCATTTCTATTTACTTCTTATCTTTTTATGCAGGTATGGTTTGGGCAACTAAACAGTTGATAAAGAAAGGTCTAGGTGGGTGCTATATTTTCTTTGGGGATTTTTTATATGTTTTAAACTACTTTTTAAAAATTTAATCTGATTATGAAATTTGAGCACATATTTGTGTTATAGCTGTATTTTTTATTCAATCTTTTTGTGAGCCACCTTGAGTCTCAATTCCAGAAGCAAATAAATAAATGAAACTACAATTCTAAGGTAGCTTTATAAAGGTATATTATATTAATCAGATATTACAAAAACCCCAAAGTGTGGACTTCCCTTATCTATGAATCCTACCTCTATGGCTCCTGCTTGAATACTTGGAACAAGAGAAAGAAAGATGTGAAAGGAAAGGGAAGGGGGCTACTGGACTCGGCTGGAGGCCCCTTTTGCAGCCTGTCCGGAGATACCCCTTCGGTATTGGTGGCCCCCTGCAGCCATGTGGTGGCTGGCATGAGGGCCATCATGTTGGTTGTCCCTTTGCTGGCCTGCCCTGTGGGCCAGGAGAGGGGCATAAATGGCTGGCCAATCGGAGCGGGCCTCCCCCACTCTGATTGGCGAGTCCAGCTCAAGGGGAGGGTCTTCCAGCCACCACATCAGAGGCTTCAGTGGCTAACTTTGTTTCACAGGGGAGGGGAGAGTTGTCAAGCAGACGGAGCTTGGCCAGGGCTCTTCCCCTCCATGTGATGAGGTGTCAGTCGCTACCGACAGCGGTCCATTGGCCAAAACTGGGTTGGTTGATGAAGGGATCCGGACCCATGGGATTGTGTCAAACATTTACAGCTATTACCAAAGTTGTGGCATTTTATTGCCAATATATTACTATATAACCTACTATATAATCTTTCATGTTATCATGTAGCTAATACATTTTGTGAATATACCTTGTGTCTGAGCATTCCTTACCATGGGAAGAAAGGGGGGGCATCCAGACTGGGTCCACGAAGGGAAGGCGAACTGATTGCAGTGCATCACTCAAACCTGCAGCTATTTTTGAGAGATATTTAGCCTTCTTGTCAGAATGCTCTGGTGCCGCAACAAACTCAAATTCCAGGATTCCATAGCATTAAGCCATGGCAGTTAAAGCAGTGTCAAAGTGGAATATTTCTGCAAAGCAGATACAGCCTAATATTGCTTCCTTTTCTCAAATAGACCCTGTATATGGTTGCGTGGGAGTGGGATTGGTTGTTGTTCATTTTCTGCTTTGCCAGTTGATTAATTTGCTTGAATAATCCACTACTATCTCTCAAATTCCCATAGTAGGGGTGCAGCTTTCTTTGGATGCCTAAACTCAATTTCTAAGTGCTGAACTGAAGTTTTAAGTTTTTGTGATGCTAGAAACTTGGGCAATACAGGGAAACTTCATTTGTTATGACAAAATTCTTATATGGGAATGCAATGCCCTAATTTTAACCCCCCCCCAATACGTTCACCCCTTTCCCAACACATATACTGCTGAATTTACCATGTATGGTACACAGTGTAGAACCTATTCTCAGGACTACTGATAAAATATGAGCTATGCCACCCTTTCATTTTATATTTGATTACAATAGAAGGGAGATTAATAGCCTGCCCCTCAACTCAAGTTTAAGAACTTGGATTTAAACTGATTTAAAGCTCAGTGAAGTTATGGATTGACCTGTGTATAACCTGTAAGTTCTTAGGGGCTCAGCAAAGGTTAGTCATGAAAGGAAAAGAAAGGGGAAAAGGGATCAAAGCCTGATATAGAACACAAAGAAGTTTGGCAAGCCAAGCACCTCTTTATTAACACTGGTTATTGAATGGTATTGCAAACAGTTAAATTAAGGCTGTGTCCACACTAAATCCACAAGTGTATGGGTTATTAAAAAATGTCAACTATGTTTTACTACATAAAACTTTCAATAGTCAAGCTCAGTCTTATATTGGCTTTATACCAATGAGAAACTTTTGTGCACAATCCAGTCAAACATAAGGATCACTGGTCAGTTACCATCATAATATGTAGCTTCTGAGGGAAACTAAATTATCCAATGCCTATTCCATACTGCCCATTCCATGCTGCCATGGTGACCATGGAACATGAAATACAAAAAAGCCCTTTTTTCTTACTTCACTGGCAAAATGAGATACAAGTAAAGGGTTGTACACACTAACCTAAAATCTCTATCCAGCTATCGTAGGAGTAATACAATCCCCCCCCCTTGCTGGAAAGCTGCATTCCTCTATGGGAATGGCATGAACAGAGATAATAACAAGGAAACAGGCAGGAAATGTGGAAATCAAGGCCACAGAGCAGCATCAAGTGATAGCATAAACTGGGGATAGTCTCACTTTTTTATCCTTTTCTTCCAAATATGATCCCACTGCATTTCAATGATTTTCTGTACGGGCAAGTGATCTATGGAGTAGGGTAATGAACACAGGCACTTTTGGATGTAATGACTCTATGTTTCCATTACTTTAAAGCAGTCATTTCATAACATACTTCTAAACAAAAAAATACTTGAGTTGATTCTAGACAGTGAAAATATTCCTCATAGAATTCTCAGGGAATATCTTTTGTCTCAACAAGATCCTGCAGCGCTTCATGGTATTCAGAAGGAGGGGGGCAAAAAATTCCAAAAACTCCTTGGGAAAAGCCTTCACAGCTTTCCCCATATTTGTTTTTTAATAATGCATGGGAATGCACACTATCACTCATTAGGACAACTGATTTGCATCACTGCACATTCTCAGAGTGGACAGCTGATTGGTTGGACATACGCAGGTGGTGGAACTAGCCAGCAAGGCAGTGCCTGGAACCACCATGTTCACCATAGTGATCGTGTGCTCAGGCGAAAAAAACAGCCTCCCCTGTTTATTTAAGCAGAAGATTCCACTTCCATACCTTAGATTTGCTTTAAAAAACAAAAACCATGGATAGCTTTGCATGCCTGCAGTCTTTCCAAAAAATCATGGAGACTAATGAAATCTGTTGTGAATTGGTGTTATTGTGCATTAATCCACATTTTATTTCCTTGTATAGACGAGCCCTCTAACTTCCATAAAATCTGAGAAAGACCCAATAACCTTCAAATAGCGCCTCCTGCCATGAATACTAAACTGAATAACCTCTGGACATGCCTTGATGACACCAAAATCAATTTAGGTTCTTTAGAGGACGCTTCATTACAGTATAGTGACTTTTATGTGACTTTCCCCACACAATCATGTTTAGACTTTCTAGCAAAGGATAAAATGGGTAATTGGACAGTGGCTCTCAAGCAGCAAATTTTATAAATGGAAGTAATAAAGTCACCTATGAATGGGATATCACTTGAAGAACACTAATACCAGTAACATACAAAAAGGGTGGTGATGGTGGTGGTCAAAACAAAAGAAAGAGAAATGAAGATGTTGAATACCTTCAGCTACAAAAATGAAGTCCGGAGTGGTGATGTCATTGATTCATTAAATCCAATGATCATCGGGTCTCTGAAAGATGGTACTACCTGATTCACTATCCGTGCAAGTTGTGAACAGGAGCAATATTGCTCAGAAAGTGTTCCTTGTGCATTTTGTCTAAGCAAGGTTTAAAGATTTCTGCAACTATTAGAAAGAAAGAAAGCAACAAAGGTAGAAAGAAATGTCTGCAATAATCATACTCTCTCTCAGTGATGACAAAACTTTATACTATATGATGTAAGAACAATAACACTAGACTTTGGACATTATCAGATGCAAAAAGACAAAAACAAAAAACAACCTGAGGGAGGTCGGGAGGATGACACCACTATACTGCTACAGGCTGGCGATACTGCATGACGCCATTCTCCCCTCATCCTTCATTCATTCTCCCTCCATGCTGGAGGGATGAAAAAGGTGTCACTTGTTATTGATGGAAACTTCCATCAATGAAAAGTGGTACCTTTTTCGTCCCTCCAGTTTTTGGTGGATTTGGCCCCCCTTTCCAACTCCAGACTGAGGACTGATGCGGGATGGCATTTAGATAAATCATATTCTCCTCATATTCAATGAGGAGTATTTTCACCATTTAAACAACCCCTGAGAAAGTGACTTGCCCAAGGTCATCCAATGGGTTCCCATGGGTGGGTGGGGATTCAAACCCTGGTCTCTGGAGTCATAGTCCAAGGCTCAAAACACTGTACCACATTGGCTGTCACTAGCGACAAGCAAAACCAGTGACAGACAGAGCCAGATAAGACAAATAAGACTGGTTTTGTCTCCATTCTGCCCCAAGTATAGTAACAATACCTAAGCAATATAGTACATTTCCTTAATATCTAATCGATTTTTAAGAATAACGTTCCCTGGCTCAGTGAGCACCTTATAACAATATTCTTCCTCCCTGTTCTAGTAGCATTTTGAAAATTTTGAAGTTTGAAATTCTTGTGTTGTACATGGAAAGATGATAATTCTCAGGCAGGAATCAATATTGCAGTTGATTGCAGGTAAAAGTCATGATTGCATTCATGTGACTGAAAACCTGTTCACAACTACAACTGGACTTTGTCAGCCAGACTGACTGGACTTAGTCAGCCAGAAGAATTGCAAGCCGACTTAACTCCTTTTATTCCTAGTTATTTTCAAGGAGCCAGACCCACTTTTGGTTAAAAAAAAAAAAGAAAGAAAGAAAGAAAGAAAGAAAGAAAGAAAAAGAAAAGAAAAGAAAAGAAAAGAAAAGAAAAGAGAAAAGAAAAGGGGAAGGAAGGAAGGAAGGAAGGAAGGAAGGAAGGAAGGAAGGAAGGGAAAGAAGATGGCACCAGAACTTTGTGAATCAAGATTAAAAAGCAAAGCATTCATTTAAACCTTACTTTCAAGATTCTGCCTCATCACACATAAAATAGTCCAGATTGGTAAAGCATAATGGCATTTTCTTTACACAGAAGGAAACCATACTGCAAGGTATAAAACATTAGAAAAAATAAACAATCAAGATATAATTAACACTTTAAATAATAAAATGCCTCAGTATAAACCACTTTCTCTTCTAATGGAATTCTCTGGACAACCTGTCAAGCAGAGTGATGAGTTACACATGACCATAAAAGATGGCATGCAAAAGCAGTCGATGCACTAATTTAGGTTCTGATGGATTACAAGAGAAATACATGTAAGGAACATTTAAATGCCATTTCCATTGAATTTGTTTCACTTCTGTGCTCTACTGGGCAGAAAATTCAATTTTATTGGAGAAAAAAGGAAGCAAAATGTGGTGTTAGAAGCAGCTTGGCACTGGAAATCAGAACCATGGACTGGCAGGAGTATGATCAGCCAAACTGCATAATCCCATTCCTACTTCCTGCATTGCTGATATACACATTCTGATTGGGTTGTTTCATGAATTTGTTCTGGGGAATGAGGTACCACCCAGACGCTGAACACCACCACTTTGATGATCGTTTCATCTGTACTATTTCTCTTCATGGCCACTTGCTCATACATTCCTTCAACCCCAATTTCTTGTTCATATTTTATTTATTTTTTTATTAGTTCACTGTAATAACAAAATCTGCAATTGTGCTGCTGGGTGCATATCCTCCTGATACATTTCCTACTGTTGGATGGCTATATACAGATGGATACAGGTCACCCCTCATTTACGTGGGATTGATACCTGTGGTTTCAGTTATATGTTGTCTGAAAAATATGGCCTCTTTAGGCCTTCTCTAGAACCACCAGCATGATTCTATGGTATCTTCTACCAAAAGTTACCATAGAGTCACACTGGAGCTGCCTAGAGAGGAGGCCTCTCTAGACATTTCCTAGGCCCTCCAACACAATTTTATGGGTTCACTATTACCGGCTGTTTCAAGTATTCACATAAGTCTGGGAACATATCCCCCTCATATACAGCAGGTGACCTGTACCTTCTTGCTCACATTTAATGGTGCACGTCATTAATGTTCCCCACCCCTTCAGAACAAGAGATCCCCTATTCTGATGACCATCCTAACCTGACAATATTTGATCTCTCAAGGAGGAAACATTTTTTTCCAAATAGGTATTTTTCACACACATGCTCATACCATAACCAACAACAAAACCAACAACAATAGGATGTACACCTCCTTACCCACTGTGGTATAGATATTTTTGTTTCCATTTTATTAACCTCAATCATGACTGCTCATGTTACCAGGAAAAGGAGTGGGGTCATGAGAAGGCAAAGCTCAAAAGGCCAGAAGAGGAAAAAAACACAGAGGAGAAACCCTCCAACGCCCTATATTTTAAAGTGCAGGCATGCTGTAATAGGAGTGCTATTTATTGGAAAAGGGAAATCAAGAAAGAAATGTGGAGCTTTACCCACTGTGTCACAACCCATCTCTCCCACCAGATGCTTCGACACCTTTCAGTTATTTATTCTGCATCCTGGCAGTGCA
Source organism: Gambelia wislizenii (assembly GCA_030847615.1). Lineage (NCBI taxonomy): Eukaryota > Metazoa > Chordata > Lepidosauria > Squamata > Crotaphytidae > Gambelia > Gambelia wislizenii. Next base: position 183,862,143 of record JAUMIR010000005.1, on the reverse strand, counting down.
ACTGTATTTTTGTTTTTAAGTTGGGGAATGTGTAGTGCCAAAATTTAGGTCTGAAGAAGGGAAAGATAAGAGGATAACACAAAAACACCATAATTGACAATAGCATTTTCTAAGTCCTGTAAAAATGGTATGAAAGAGAACAATTCCAGAGAAAGGGATGAAGAGATCTAATGTTTTCATTTAAGGCAATCACTTTTATTTGTTCTTTTCTAACTTACTATAACATCTTTCTCCTTCCTCTCTTAAGAGCTTCTCCAGAGAGAGAGAAAAATACCTAGAAGTATTGAGACTGTCAAGTTCTTTTGTTTTTATTTTACCTGCATATTCATGGCTTTGCATTCAAACTCTTTCTTGAAAATCCTGGGCTTCCCTCACTCCCCCTCCCACTAATCACGTGTCACATGTCTACACTCAGGCAACATTTCAGAAACTGACTTTCACCAATTTCCACAGAGTCTTTTAAAAGTATTATTCAGGAGTTATAGTCAAACTATTAAGTGTTTTAGCAATATTACACTAGTTAAACATTAGGATCATTTTCTTTTACTGCTAGCATTCCTCTTTCCCTACTTGATCTCTGTTGAATCTGCTAGAAATAGTCACTATGTTTTTTGGTGGTGTCCATCTTAGCTACTTCCAGGATAACACAGATAGTCATTAGAGGTACATTTCATTTCAGGAAATACTGGATTAATTGAAACTGACCTGAGGAGAGGGGATTAAAAAATCTTTGTAAATACTAGGAGTTCCCTGGGAATACTTCAGGATGGGGAAAACATGTATATCTCAAAATAAAAAAAAAATGGAAAGGACAAGAACAAAACCATGAACTTTCTGTTCCCCCCCCCCCAGGTCTGTCTGGATGGACCCTTAATTTTCCTTTCGGAATTCTGCTGTACAGGTCACACCTATATTCACGGGACTGGTACCCATGGTTTCAATTATCCATTGCCCCCCAAATATGGTGTCTCTAGGCATTTCCTAGATCCTCCAGAGTGACTCTATGATAATGTCTGCTGGAAATTACTGTAGAGTCATGCTGGAGGTGCCTAGAGAGGCAGCCTCTCTGGGGATTTCCTAGGTCCTCTAGCACAATTCTATGGGGTTTGCTATTACCCTCAGTTTCAAGTATTGATAGTAAGTCTGGGAACGTATCCCACACAGATAGGGTGGGCAACCTGTATTGCTATAGAATTCCTTTGAATTTAGAAAATGTTCTCCTTTTCTCCACATTCTAGTTCTCTTTCCACCAAGTCTTAAAAGCCACTTGGGGAGTGAGCTCAAATCACCTAATGTGCCATGTGACTGTTCTTTCTGGGATTGACATAGAGGTATAAATATTGTATATGGGATGATATTATTAGCTTAGAGTTACCAGTGCTTTCTCTAACACAGCTTCCTCCACTAAGCTTTGTAATAAGTATGTCTGTGGGCTGCCAAGAAAGATGTGTATCCCTTAGAAGTGGGATAACATTAGTTGGCACATTAGTCTGTCCTTCTTATTTCTCTTTCCCCTACATACAAAACTGTAGATCATAGGATGGTGGACTCTCGTTTTTTGGAGGTTTTTAAAGAGAAGTTGGCCATATCTCAGGAGTGCTTTAGTTGTGTAATTCTGCATGATGAACCTTGTGGTCTCTTCCAACTCTATGATTACATTATTCTTTATGAATCAAGCTGTGCAGAAGTGAAGTCCAAATTAGATATTTACAACATTACCTAAAATAGCCTTCTAATGCAAGTACCAAGTGTTCTAAATGAGAGGTGGAACCATTCACTAGGCTTTTGTTCCTTTTCCCCTTTGTAGTGGTTTTATATCACATTTACATTCCTTTAATATATGTGACTCATATCCTGCAAAGGAAAGAAATATGACAGAATAGGGGGGAATAAATATGGATAACAGGGCATTGTAGAGCCAAACAACCAAAGTTATCCCCCTCCCTGATATGCATACATCCAATACAGTGAAGTGAAAATGACTGGAGCATAAAAGACAAGCTGTGGAATGATAATGATGAAATGGAAGAAGCATAAAAGGGTTGCAATTTCTTCTTTGTCCTCTACAGACATTGTAGCAATATTATAAAGTAATTCTGATTTGTTCTGTTTTTAAACTGCTTTGTCACTGTGTGTCTAGTACTGCAGCATCAATGGAGAATAAATTCAAAAAACTATTGTTAGTCAAGTCTTTATTAAATGAACAGAACCTGCAAGTCCCTGACACATTGATCTCATAAGCTGAATAAGTGTAATGAAATGCTTCCTTTTCTTTAAATAGTATTTTGATTGGCAAAGTATTTATGACACTTCTTTCACAGAGACACATATCAGACTTGCACCAGTCATTTTTTTAAAAAAAGAATCCAGATGTTGCAAATTGGATAAATAGGGGAATAATACATTGCGAACATCTCCAGAGGAAACCAGGTAAGTGCTTCCATTTAAACACAGCACTGTGTTACAATAGATGGATGAAGGTGTATTAATATATATACATTAAGTGATGGACAACCCCACCCACCCCAATGAACTGATTTAAATACAGTACAAGCATACAATAAAAAATATCTGGTAAATTATGCATAACATGAGGCTCAAATCACAGGTGCTAACTGTCTAAGCACCAATCATCCACTTAACAACTGTCAAGACCCACATGGGCACAGCTCTGGCTTCATCATTTGGTGTATATGAGGGTGCCTTTGTCTTCTCAGTGGGGAGCTTACAGGGGCCTTGGGAAGATGGTAAGTTCACAAAGCTGTAATCAAAGTTCATCATCTGAGTATTCTATGATCCTGGTCTCAGCAAGTAAAGTCAGGAGTCAATATCCTCAGAATGTCTTGTAGATTGCTCGTCCAGTGTCTTGGACAGACTTTGGATACAGCTTTTTGTTGACTACAGTCTAAACAGTCCTTCCCTGCCTCATGCAAGGCCCAAGATGTCCAAAAGGACCAGTATACAATATGCATCTGGATGCCATACTTTTGAACATATGCTCCGTCTATGAAAAAGCTCTGCTTTGTCAGAAGGAAGGCAACCTTTTTCCTTCACATAATTGACCCAAGAAGAGAGAAAGAATTCTAGTCAAATCATTACATGGAAGATCCAATCATTTCTGAATCCTGCTATGAACTCTCTGTCATTCACACTGATGCTGGCCTACATTTCAATGAATCACATCACAGAAAAGGCTCAGAAGACTTTCACTGTTTTGATGTTCATGCCAGTAAGTATGCCAATCTTCTTGCAATATAACAACACTTTTGCACTCTACCAGCTTTGATGTTATGATTTTTCACACCAAAGAAATTCAGTTAGTTGTATCAAATCTTGCATTATGAAGTGCAACCTAATGTGATAGAGGAATTATGAGAACACTAAACCATTCACACCTGGCCTTTAGTAAAGACCCCATCATTCACTGCAGCAACAGATGAAAAGGCATGTCAAAAAGATCACAGGCTTCTAACAGAAGCGAGCTTTCAGAAATACTGAAGGCCCAGCGGCAAGAATAGAATGAGCCAAATGAGAGCACAGAAATAAGAGTTTCTGGGCAAACATGCTGGTCTGGAGTAAGAACATAGAGTTCCTCTAGTAGGATTTGCACGTAATGAGCACGATGGATGCAGCTAGCAGGGAGGAGAGACTGTTGTTCTTTAGCAAAAAGAACATATTGCAGATGCATAAATATTTTAGTGCATCTAGAATTCCAGGGCTGAAATCTGACTGGGTCCCACTGTGGTGTTATACCAATTCTCAGTTATGATGGCTTCAGAAAACCCTATATTCATTCTTAAAACCAACTTTGAATCATAGGATCATAGAGTAATTCCATGGGCCAGCTAGTCCATTACCCAGCCCTGCCAGAATAGACAGCTGCAGCATTCCTGAGAGATGGCCACCCAACCTCTTTCTAAAACCTCAAATGAAGCAAAGTCTATCACTGTCTGAGATAGTTAAAGCTAAACATACTATTTTACCCATGATTTTGGTTTCAGACTTTTTATCATATTACTCAAACTCCTCTGAACATATTTCAGCTTGTCAATATCTTTCTTGAAATGTGGAGCCCCAAACTGGACACATTATTCCTAGTGCAGTCTGATCACAGCAGAATATTGCGTCCCTCAATCTGGACACTATACTCCTGCTGATACAGACTAGAATTGCATTACCGTTTTGGGTGTCATATCACACTGTTGACTCACCTTTAGCTTGTGGCTTACTAGATATTTTTCATATGTACTGTTTTCAAGCCAAGTGTCATCCATTCTGTATTTGTGCATTTCATTTTTCTTACCTAAATGTTCTATTTTACCTTTAACCTTGTTCAAATTAATTTTATTAGTTTTAATTCAGCTCTCCAATCTGTTAATATCATTATGAATTTTAATCCTGTCCTCTGGGGTATTAGCTATCCCTCTTAATTTGGTGTCATCAGGAAATTTGATAAGCATGCCTTCTGTTATGATCCAAGTTACTTATAAAGATGTTGAAGAATACTGGATGCAAGATGGAGCCCTGAAGCACCATTCACTTCTCTTCAGGATGAAGGGGAACAATTGGTGAGCATCCAATGGATTCAGCCTGTCAACCAGTTATAGCAATAGCATTGTCTAGCCCACATTTTACCAGCTTGTCTGCAAGAATATCATAGGGAACCTTGTCAAAAGCCTTACAGAAATCAGGTTATACTACTTCCACAGCATTCCCCTGCTCTACCAGCTCTACCATTATATATATGAGATAACACTTCTCTGGTATGATGGTATGACTTGTTTCTGAGAAATCAGTGCTGGGCTTTAGTAAACACAGCATTCCTTTCTAAGTGGTCACAGACTGTCTGTTTAATTATCTGTTCAACAACTTTTTTCTGGTACTGACTGATCAAGTAGTTGCTCAGGTTTTCTTCACCTATACTCTTTTTTGAAAATGGAAACAACGGTCTTGTCCAAATGGTGAAAATAATCCAAATAGAAATCGCATGGAAGGCAATCTGTCCAAATGGACATTCACATCAATACGTCTCATTCAGAAGGGGGGAAGCCACATCCACCATAAAGCTCCAGAGGCTTCCCTTTGGAGCTTTTCTATGAGTTTTTAAAGAGCTCCGTAGGCAATGTGAATGTCTGATCGTTAGGACAGTTGCATACGCATTGCTGCGCTGAGGCAGCACAAGCTGATTGGCTGGATAAGCATGGGGGAGGGACTAGCAAACAGGGAAAGCATCTGCTGCCACCATATTGGATTTTCGGCTAAACAAGGGTCGATAAAACAGTGATCTTTTTTACTCTCTCTTTTCTTTCTTTTCTTTTCTTTTTTTTCTTTTTTTTTTTGTAAATATGAAATATCGCATGTGTGCACCATGGTAAACTGTTTTTTTTTTTTTTTAAAAAATGGCAGTGGCAGATTTAAAAGTGCAAGTAAATCATTCACTGGCACCATCTTGGTTAGAGGACATGTGACATTTAGGGGGACTCTTTTGACCCTTAAGACAGGTCACAGTGCTGCAAATGGCTCCTTCTTTGCAGGAGATCATATTTTCCCCTTCATATAGATGGGACCAACATTTACATTCTTCCAATCTTCTGGGAGCTCTTGTAGTCTCAAAGGATTCGCTAAGATTATTTGCAGAGGTGCTCTGAATATATCTACAAGTTCCTTTACTATCCCTGGATATGGTTTGATTGGCCCTCGAGACCTGTATTAGCTCAGTATTCCTGTATTACTTCATTATCTATTCTGGGCTGCAGTACCTTTCTGAATCACTGCCCACACACCTTCTAACCTTACGGTCAATTTCCACAGATTTCTTAATACCTCCAGAATGATACAGCTAAATGGGCTGTTATAGGGATACTATAAAGCATTCTTTCGTACCACTACATTAATGTGAAGTCATGAAAAGAAATGAATAATGTAATAATGGTGAGAAATCTGTTGCTTACACATATTATGTATGTATGTATTTAGATTTTGTTCTTTTTGTATTACATTATATATATATATATATATATGTAATAAAAGAATAATTTCACTTTGGCCATGATAGTTTCCTAGGTCACTCACTCTCTCTCCTTCTCAACTTCAACATGCTTCTCTGTCTGAACCCTTACAGGGTTGTTTTAAGGATTACAACTCAAGGTGATGAATGAGAAGTGCTTTGAATACACAAGTGTTCAAATGCAAGTATATATTATCCAGCAGTTTTTGCCTTTTGCAACAAAGACAGTAGAATCTTGTGGAAATTTAAAGACTGGAACATTTATTAAACAAAAGCATACTCTTTTTATATGTTATACTACACTTCATCAGATGCATGAAGTATTATATTGAAGCATAAGTGTATATGTGTGTGTGTGTGTGTGTGTATACACACACACACACACAAACAAACAAACAAGAGGACATGGAGATAGTATATAGTAAGGTAGCAGAAAGTAGAGACCATGATTATTAACTTACTATTAGTGACCATTCATGAAAAAGGTGTTGGGTGATAACATTAACATGGCACTACCATCATGCTTGCATTGATAATCTGATTAAGCCACAGGAGAGAGAGAGACACAAGGGGTATAGGATGATTAATCACAGTCACTTCAGCGTGGTCATTTCAGATCTGCCACTTCAGACCAGCTAGTTGATTGTGGCCAGTTGAGTGCAGCCCTTCCAGTGTGGCCAATAGAGAGCAGAGGACAGTTGAAAGCTGCCCTTTCACTGTGGGCTGTTTCAGCACTGACTGTTGTTCTGCTCTTTTCCTTTCTTGATGATTCTGTCTCCTAAGAATCCCTTTCAGAATGGGAGAGGTTCTTTCTCATGAGCAAGGAAAAGGTAAGACTTGGCTTTCTTCACTGATGATGATACTAACCTTGGCTAGCACATCCATGGGATTCAGAGATTATAGCAGCCTTAAAGCTCACTAGTTAGTATTATTAGAGAGAGGGATGGATGTCAGGTTACAGCCTATGAGTCCCATTGATGTGCCAGCCTTAAAACTCGCTCAGTAAGGGTGTCCAGCTATTAAAAAATCAAATCCCATTGACATAAATTTCTTTGGAGCCCTTTTGCTTCTGAATAAGCCACCTTCTTCTGACTGAAAGTTAGCAGTGTTGGTCTTATTCTCGTCCACCCTCATCATCTTGGCCCCCATCATCATCACCAATTATAAAGCTTTCTCTTGCCTGGTGCTCCGCAATGGCTTTCCCCCTCCCTGCTCCTCAATTCTGCCTGCACCTGCCCACACACAAGAGGAATGAATCTCTTGATACAGTGAAGTTCAATTGTTTTCCATTTAAATCTTATCTTTGAAGATTCTTTATTTAGGAATGGCTGTCATAAAATCAGTAACAGAGTGTTATACAAAGTAGAAATGGTCTCCCACTCATTTCTCAGTATTGCCCCATCTGACGTCAGATTTTTGCCTATTTATATTTTTGCATAGACCTGCCTGTATGTCCTATATAGCAGTGGTCCTCAGCCTTCAACAGGGAGTTCAAATCCCAACCAATGGTCAATGAAATAGTCAGTGGGCATCGACTATGGGAACAGCAATCCAAATCACTTGCAAGGTCATCATTTCAGAACCAGTGTTACATAAAATACAATAGGTCTACTCTGACAACACAAATACAGGACCTAATAATGCCATCAACATTAGGAGTGTATATCCTGACTTCTCTTCCAATGTGATACTGTATACAGATTCATTTACTAGCAATGCCCTACTAGATGCTGTCTGTGAACATATTCTTGTTTAATAGAGGGGTCGTCTAAGCGGTGAAAACACTCCTCACAGAATGTGAAGAGAATATGGGCTGTCTTAATGGTATCCTACATTGCTTTGCCATACTCAGATTGGGGGGCAACATAAACTGTGATGGGTTTTTCCCAGAGTTTTTTTTTTTTAAAGCTCCATGGGAAATGTGCATTCCTGCTTGTTGGGACAAGCAATTTGATTTGAATTGCTTTCACCTAGGAGAGGAAGCATAATTGATTGGCTGGAAGAGCACGGTGGGCAAGGCATACTAACAGGGCAAGCGCTTGCAGCCTCCGTGTTGGGTTTTTGCCTTAGTGAGCAATCACTAAGGTGGTAAAATGGGGTGTTGGTTTTTTTCTATTTCCCCCCCTTTTTGATGTAAAGGGGAAAAATCACTTATGCACACCATGTAAATAGTTTTTTTTTAAAAAAAAAAAGTTTGGCAGCAGCAGATTTAAAAACATGAGTAATTCACTTGCAGCCACCTTCTTGGTTAGAAGGCATGCAAAGTTTATGGGGGCTGTAAGGCAATTAAGACAAGTTGCAGCTGCTGCAAATTGTCTTTACTGTGGATCACTCTGGGGTTTTTTTGGGGGGGGGGCTTGTATAGAAAACCCCAGAGGATAATATTTCATGTATTTGATGAAGTATACTGTAGTCCATAAAAGCTCATACCATAATGAATTTGTTAGTCTTAGCAATGTTAGCTCTGTTCACACTGTTTCCAAGTCAAATGTTGAACTCTTGCTTTTGTTTTCATTTTTGAAATAGGATGATAGCATTCTAAATCAGACTACTTTTACAAAACAGCTATTAAGGCTATAATTTTGAACCATTTACACATGAGTAGTCCCAAGAGGCTAAGTTTTCTGGCTCACTGCCTAAGATTGCAAGCAATTTGATGAACAGTAATGTGCTCTAATTGTAACTGCTTAAGAAAGCAAAAGACAGCAAATGGATATTATTCTGGAAAATGATCAAAGGATTCACTCCCTAATTAGAATTTTTAAAATGTAGTGAGCTTTTCATGAAAACAACACAGTCCTGTAAAGTGCTATGTAGGCTAAGAGAAAACAAAGAGAAAACAAGAGGGAATGTTTAAAGTAACTGTTGCCCCTTGAAAAAACTGGACCAATTACTTCTTAACGGTCCTTTTCCCAATCTACTTACAGTATTTCCAAGTGTGGAGACAAAGAACTTAGTGAGCCAGAAGCTGTCCAGGGACCAGCAAACTTTTACTGTAATCACACTCAGTCAGGTATGCACTTAAGGAGGGGCCACCTAAATTCTAAAGAACGGCTAATGTACAAGGCAGCTAAAGGCAATAACGCCTGGCTAATTCCATCAGCAAAGGCTGGGAGGCTCAGACCTGCAAAAGACTCTCATTTCTTCACCCTTCTCACACAAAAGAAGTTGCTTTCTCCCTTTCAAATGCAAAGTATCTGCTCATTAAGATGGCACTAATATATCCAGAGTGCCTTTGTATCACCTCGAGCAACTCCGAGAAGTATTGTCTCCTACTATAGATTCCATACCCTGGAGGTAACGAGTTTAAAAACCCTTAGAAAACTCCACTCAAACACACACAGATCTCTTTCCTGTGGACACACTGTCCGTCTGTGTGGCCAAGCACACAGTTCACATTCCTCTCAACTCCATGTCAAACTGTGTAGCCATTCCTGATCGGGACCCCCCCACTCTGCTGGCTTCTTGGGCAACCTCATCTCTACAGGACAGGTGTTGTTATCTCCCATCAACAACTCCCTTCTCTATCCCTCTATCACAATATTACCTACTTTATTCACTAGCCTTGCGTAAATGCTTGAAACCTGACTGTGCACATGAATGTTGTTATTGTTTTTTCAAATAAAGATCAATTTATTGTACTATCTAGCTTAATGTCTCCTCCTTAGTACCGGTAAACACTGGACAAAAGATTCTGCTATCCGTTGCCCCCGTTACATAGCCAAGCTGAGTACATTAATTCTCCAAATTAATGTTGATAGTTTGAGGGTCCATAAGACTCCCGAACACAGAGGGTAACAGAGGGATATCTTGAGTGTTTTCCAGATTCACTTGTATGGAGATTTTTATTTTTAATCTGTACTGAGATCAGTGGTGGCACTAGCGGGGTGCAGAGAGGCTGAACCGCATCAGGTGACACTGTTGATTTGAATTGCTTAGTAATGCCACAGAGATGTACACCATTGCTTCTAAAGCATGACTCTTCCTGTCCTTTAAGATCTTTTTCTGAAAGTCTAGTCTACATCTATCTTCCAACTGAGGACCATCAGTAGCCATGATGGACAGGGCCTCTTCTCTCTTACTGCTAAGATTCTAGAACACCACATTTAAGTAAAATTTATTTTTCTACACATCTTCCAGATTTCTCCATCCAGAATAGCCAATGGCCAGGCCAGCTGGGGAATTCTGGGAGCTATAGCCTGTACAGCCAATTGTTCAAGCTTTGATTTTTTAAAAAAAATCCCATCATGATCCTGATTTTTCCATTTCAAATTTAATTGTAAAAATTGGAGTTTATGTTGCTTTAGTGTAGTTTTAACTGGGTATGTTTTCCATTTCTTCTTTTGATTCATGCATATTGGCTTACTTTCTTGAACACTCCTACAAAGACATATGATAAATAAGATGGTTGGTGGGGGATAAATAAATAATGCCATTGCTGTTAGGAAGCAGACCTATCTTATAGAAATGAAGGCTGTTTTGTACATCCCTGGAAACCACACAGATTTCCAGAAATAATTAAAGTACTGTAAGTAAAGGAGGAGGAGGTGACCTGGATAGGTCAAGGAGATGCTAATCTAAACCTCTGCCTAATAAGACAGAGAAAAGACAGGGATGTAGGACAAGGAATGAAATATTACAAACAGCACAGATACTGGGGAAAAGCCATTACATCACAGTAGAGTTGCCATACATAATGTGTCAGTGCCACATATCTACTAGAAAATAAAACTCAGCACTACATTATACAGCAGGGATGAGGAACATGCCGCCTTCCTGATATTACTGCTGTGCAACTTCCATTATCCCTTGCCACTAGCTATGATGCCTAGGGCTCACAGTGGTGGTTGTCATGCAACATCTGGATGGCCACAGATTCCCTGCCCTCATTATACAGAAACCTTACGAAGTAATGTTACTGAACAGGATGGCAGACCTGGCCAACAGGAGGATACAGTGGATACTGGTCATAGTAACAGGAAGTAACATATTGACAGCATGACTGCCATCATCACTTTTGTTCCTCCCCTTCCCCCTTCATCATCTTTTGCAATCTTTGCCTGATAAAGAAGCCTGTGAGGTTCAGAAACCAGCACAATGAATTAATTCTGTGTCTTTTTGGTTGCCCTAACAAAAGTATTACTCCAGTATGGATGTTGGTAGCAGGAAGAGCATCCATGTACATACCTTCTCCTATTTCTTCATGTGATTAGATTCTCATTTCCTAATAGATGCTGCATAGCCATCTTTAAAAAAAAATTCTGTAAAGCAAGAATTTTCGACCACGTGGAAGTTACTGCTGCATGCTAAATTGGCCATGCATTTCTTTTTAACACTCAGCAAGTGATACCAAGCAGCAGCACACCAGCCATGGGCTTAAATACCAAGGAAGAATGAACTGAGTGGGCTAGAGGCCTCAGAATCTATTTAAGCATAGAATGCCATTTTCAACATAATTAGTTATCTAATTGCAAAGCCAAGCCTAGTCGATGCATTTGCACATGCAATTAATTACAATTTACTTTACAGCACTCAATTGTAGTGCCTTGTTATTCATTTCCCCAACACCTTATTACCAACGATAGATCTGGTTTTCAAAATCAAGGGAGAGAATTACACATGTAATGATGAAATGGAGCATTTACCAGATGTACCACTCCAGGTTAATTGTTCAAAATGACAAATATTGTTTCAGGAAATGCACCTTTGGCCACCTTAAGACCTTTCTAATAGCACCTAACTATTCCTTTAACTCAGCAAAGATTTTTCTTCCTCCAAAAGCCATGTTAGTCTGGAATATCAACATGAAAAGGGACCTTGTAGCATCTTTGAGACTGAGAGAAAGAATTTATTGCATAAGCTTTTGTAGATTTGGTCTGCTTCCTCTGACCCACAGAGTGAACCCGTGCCTAGGAATAGACTTTATAAGCCCTCTGTTGAATAGCCACAGAAGTGCAAAACTTGTGGGTGGGGTGATGAGGTGACAAGTTCAGTTTAATAATGGTCATTGAGGGACAAAGGCAGGAGGAAAGATGTTGCCTAAGATCAGGTTGGGTGGATGACTGTATGAATGGTGGAGGGAGTTTGAGGATGTAGTGCGATGCTAGTTCAGGACCAGAAAGGAGATGTGGTAAACTGGCCAAAAGCACTGTCATGAGACTGGGGTGTTAACTAATGTTATACTATGTGTAGTGTGGCAGGAAACTATTGTCTCTGCTCAGCCCATTGCTGATGGACTGGAATTTGTGGATATACAGTTGTCCCTTCACATTCGCTGGGGTTTGGTTCCAGGACCCCCCGTGAATACCCAAATCCGTGAATACTCCAGTCCCATGATATGCAATAGCATAGCCAAATGGTGTCCCTTATATAAAGATGGCAAAATCAAGGTTTGCTTTTTGGATTATTGTTTTTTTAAAAAATATTTTCAAGCCGTGAATACTTAAAACCGTGAATGCCAAATCCGTGAATGTGGAGGGACAACTGTATTCCAATTCAGCTGTTTCAATTATCAATTTTGTTTTAAGCTTTCTTGTTGTTGTTGTTCAAGTACAGCTGTCCTGAGATGGAATGTCTCAGAAAACTGAAGTGTTTTGCAACTGGTTTTTGTGCAGTCCCATTCCTAATGTCTGATTTGTGTCTGTTTATCTTCTTGGGCAGAGACTGCCCATTTGCCCAATGTTGAATGCTGAAGGGCATTGTTGACGAAGGATGGCACATCTCACATTAGAGGAGGAACAAGTAAAAGTACCTCTAATATTGTGGGTGATGTGACTAGGTCCTGTGATTAGATTTCCCAAGCAGATGTGTGGGAAGATTTAGCATCTGCATTTGTGGATAGGTCTTGTACCTCTCTCCCCATCTGTGTTGTGCATCATCCTGTAAGTAAGTAACTCTTTGAGATTGGGAGGCTATCTGTAGAAAAGTACAGTTCTGCCACCAAGAGCTTTTTAAAAGAGTGGTGTTATTGTCCAAGGTAGGTTGTAGTTCAACAATGATATATCTGAGGGGTCTCAATCAAGAGCTTTTTGTGACCACTTGCGGATCCAGCCCAGATGCACCTGCTTCCTCCCCTGATAAAGAATACACAACACCAATATATCTTCACAAAATGTATTGATTACGTATGATAAACATGAAGAGATTAGGTATAGATTAGTATATTGAATATTGGCAATATAAGGCCACAACTTGCTAATGGCTGTAAATGGTTGGCACCAATTGCATAGGTCCGGATCCCTTCATTGCCCAACCCTGTGTTGGCCAATGGACAGTTGTTGGTTGCCACTGACCCACACCTGGAGAGGAGAGTCCCGGCCAAGCCAGCTCACTTGACACTCTCCTGTCCCCTGCAAAGGGATGGGGTCTCTGTGAACTTGAACTTAAACTTGAACTTGATGGAGACCCCTTGCCCCCCGCTTACCCGGATCAGGGCCCATGTCTTCCGCCTAACAAGTTGTGACTTGAAGGATACATGCATGCAATGATACAATGACTTACCAGTTCCCCTAAAGGGAGGGAGGGTGAATCTTCAGCTCATTGGAGCCAATTGCGTTCTCTGACGTCAGGGGCCAGCTTTTATACCGGCCCTCAGATGCAGAGACTGCTTCATCTAGTTGTGCCAGAAGCGTGGGTGGAAATCCCACCTCCTCCTGGAAAACAGCCAATCAGGGTGGGAAAGGCCCACCCAGATTGACTGCCCACTTTGCACCCTCTTCCTGGCCCACAATGCAGGCTGGGAAGAGGGAGAGAAACATGGTGGCCCCCATTCTGGGTCACACAGCTGCGGGGGCCACCACCAGAACGTGGGGCGTTGGACAGGCAGCAAACCGGCCCACTGGGTGAGCTGATAAGCCCCCTTGTGGGGTTCTGTCATTTCCTGTTTTCAGTCTGTTCAGTTTCAGTCTTCAGTCAGTCTCACAAGGGTACTCTCGGCTAGTTTATAACACCTCCTTTCTGGTTCCGAACTAGCATCACACTACATTCCAAAACTCCCTCCACACAACCTGAACTCTCCACTGTTCATATGGATATCCACACTACCTGAACTTTGGTAACATCTTTCCTCCTGCCTTTGTCCCTCAATGACCATTATTAAACTGAACTTGTCACTTTATCACCACACCCACAAGATTTGCATTTCTATGGCTATTCAACGGTGAGGCTTATAAGGTCTGTTCCTAGGCACTAGTTCACTCCATGCATCTGAGGAAGCAGACCAAGTTTACGAAACTTATGGTACAACTTCTTTCTCTCATTTAGTCTCAAGTGTGCCACAAGATCCCTTTGCATACTGGGATACCTAGTTTACTTTGTTTTTGCAGCAAAAATCAAAAGGCTTCTGAGTCATCGGAGGGGGGATTTCAGATCATATATGCTTCCAGCAATGAAAGTACAGGCAATTATTTGAGACTGTTCACTTAAATAGGATTGGTTCATCCATTACTGATGGCAGAAATGCAATATGCACCCAGGGTTGAAGTGGTTATCCTTATTTCTCATATGCAGTTTAAATCTAAGGCATGCCATCTTGTGTCATTTGCTTTTCTCATTTGAAACAAAAGAAGAAATTGTTAATAGAAATAGGAAAGAAAATTGCAACAATCAACACTTGTTATGAATTCATCTTGTTTGTGGTCTATGAGAGCACTAGTAAACTGACTAAATATACTGTATGTCCATTTGAAAAATGTATACAAACAGGTTTTAATCCTTGGAGAATGAGTAGAAACGTATACAATAGGAAAATGTATCCCCCAAAGTATGCATATATTTCCATGCAAGAAATGTATTTCCATGTCTCACATATTTCCATGTCTCACACACCAATATCAAAATGCCAGAGAACAAGAATGCTAGTGGAATTCTGGTAAGCATGACAAAAACCAAATTGGCCAATTTGACATCCTTGCTTGTGAATCTGTTTTGAGCAGTATGATGATGTAACTCCTTCATTTGTAACAATGCTGACACAACAGAAGGGAAATATTGCTCAGATCACCTAACTGCCTTATCAGTTAATGTATTGCATTGCTTATGTTTGTGATTTGTAAAAAGTTCTTTTTTATTTTCATAATTGGCTGCAAAGTCATTGTACATTAGAACTCAAGTCTATACAACCATATAATTAAAACAAATGCAATCCATTACCATAAATAACATGAGCATTAGTATTTTAAAAAACATACGACTTAATTATGCAAGGATCTCAATATGAAACATAAATTGACTAGTTGCTTGTTATACTTAGCAGCATCATTAGCTGCTCTTAGGTTAATAAAATGTTAAATTCTCTGCAGCGGCTGGACAACATATTACATTAAAATCAAATGCCCCAGGCTGTTGAACAAGAAATGACAAAAATATAAATACTTATTGCTTGACTTTTTGCTAAATAGACATGCATTTTCTCTCTCTACACATTCACTGCATTTGGGTACCTATCCATGCCATCATAATTCATTGTTTATGAAGCTGCAATCAAACACCATGACTATATGTTCCTCTCTCTCTCCACCTTGCCCTGCCATCCTCTCCCTGCATGCCATTTCTAACACAAGAGATCCTGACTTGTATGTCCAAACCAATAGTGGTTCACCAAGCACCATAATAAGCCAGGATCTGATCCGGTTTTCAAAATAAAGACTGCAACAGCTTAGTTGAAGTCATAATTTCCATGCAAAAACTGGCACAAAATGCGAAGAGGCAGGTCTCGGAAAAGTTACTCTTTTGAACTAGAGCTCCTAGAATCTCCCAGTAACTATCACCAGTGGCCATGCTGCCTGGGGGGCTGTGAAAGTTGTAGTCTAAGAAAGTTACTTTTCACTGCTCTTAAAAGACAGGAAAGGCACACAGCCTTGGCATCTAGCCACAGATTCACTGACATTGCATTGACTCATTTCTGTGAGATGTTCATTTTTGTGAACATCTTCATCTGAGCAAAGACAAACAGCACGATATCCTTCTCCATAGGTTATCCAGGAGTAAGCACCATACTGTTAACATGTTCACTATGTTGGTGGAACACATCAGCAATTATGCTCTGAGATAAGAGGAAATGAAAGCTAGGTGCCAGTGATTCCCCCCCCCATGCTACTGCTATATTACAGCATTACAGTTTTCTATTCTCATTACCTTCCAAGAAATAGCTGTATGGAGAAAACAGTCTTTATAGACAATCACAAAGCTATGGTCACCAAACGTGCCACTGGTGCACAATGTCTAATTCAGTTATAAGACTGCATGCCCGTGTGGTGGATATACATAGGCACATAGATGCAATGGGTATCTTCCTACTATAGTTATCTGCATTCTTCTCAAGTGAGCCCACTTGAATTTCTGGGAAATTTTGCTCCTCTTTAAAAATGTTCTATTCTTATACAACCAATCAGTATTTATATAGCAGCAGTCATACACATGTATGTTGTACAGAACACACAAACACTACAGTTGAGAGCTTATTCTGCTTATTCTGACAGTTTGCAGCTCTTAGGCAAACAACACAAGGAGAGAGAGAGAAGCATCATGGCTTTCGTAATAAGAATTAGAGTAGGTTTCTGGGAAGATCAAATGAAAGAAAAATGGCAGGGAAGATGGCTGCATGTGAGATACTGTATGGCCTGGGAAAATTCTGCATCTAGCACAGTAGTGTGTCTAGAGATGTGTCTAGCACAGACTGAACAGTATGGTTAGAGGCTTAGGTTATGATAACAGCAGACTGAAAAATCACATCTCCTCAGTTTTGTAGATCATAGAAAACCTACTAGTCTCAAATATAATTATTTAAATTTTAAACAGACAAAGATATTTTCCTCTAGCTATGAATAAAAATCTAGAGTGTAGATGACAGGTAGAGGAAATCCAAGTATAATATGGATAGTAAAGTGGTGTTTCATTCATATTTTGAATGAACATCATTCTAAATACAAACATTTTAAAATGTTACAGTGATTCAAGGCCAGGCTGCCCTAGAAACCATGCAATTCTACATTCTCAGAAAGACTATGGCTTCATTTACATTGGCAGACTAAGCCGGCTCTCCACCAGCATATTCCAGCCCTGGATCTGGCCTGTTCCTCCCCACTTACTGGCACAAAACGAGATGGAGTCCAGACTGACACAGCAGCCCAGCCCTGCAGCTGATGCTGCTTCTGTTCGCATCACTCTCTTCAAAGCCAGGAAGGGACCTGCAGGGCCCCTTCCTGCCTGCAGAGAGTATAACATGGACAGCAGCTGAAGAGATGGGCCATCCTGGCAGTATGGGCTCCTGCAGTCCTGCTCAATCCATTTTTTCTCAGCTGGAACAGTTTTTCCTGGGTGTTTTGCTAAAACATTTTATCAGGCTTTACCTCACTTTCCCCCCACCTTAGCTCTGTCTTTGCCCTGGGTGTCGTGAGGACTGCCCGGGGGGCAGGAAAATGGAGCAAAAGCCCTGTGTTGTTTAAATGGCAGGGCTCTGGGACGGGGGCAAGCCAGGATAAAGAGCCCATCTAGACAAGGCCTTTGAGTGTAAGAATAAAAGCAAAGCCTACTATTCAGTTTTCTAAACACTGCCTTGTGAACTTCAGATTTTGAACCCTGTCTCAGTTAAATGTTGATGAACCCTACAAATTTATCCTAAGATAGGAAGTGAAAGATGAGTAAATTTATCAAAAATATCTCTTGCAAAGTTTGAATAATAAATCTCAATAAAAATACCTAGTAAATGTTTAACTTATTCAGCAACTTTATACAGTTTGTCTCATGAGAACTATCTGATTACCACTAGAGACTACTATTTAATATCATATTGCTATTGTTCGCAACAACCATAATGTTCCAATGGCTACACTAAACTTCATAAAAAGTGATAGAGGTTTAACCTAAATACCTCTGTTTCAAATGTATTTTTATAGGCTTGTAAATCTTTTATTTTATACTATACATTAAAATCAGTTTATTGTGTCATGCAAGTAGAAAAGAATGATAGAAAAGAGAGAGCCTTGCTATTTTCCTATTAAAACATGGCTATATTATAGGACTCCAGTTGTGCACAAAGTAACTCCTGGATACCTTTATGTGAAGGGTTTTGATGAATTATTTTCCTAGTACATTCCTCACCACATAGCTTAACATCCTTTTTTTCCTTATTGCTGCTGATGTTGATGGGAACTGACTCAAAAAGCAGAGGCCACCTTGTGTCCAAGGCTGTCCTGTTTCAGCTATAAGAAAGGAATTCTGCCAGTATTGTTCTTGTATAAAGAACAAGGAGAGGTGTATAGCTTGGTTTCCAGCACATCCTCTTTCCTCTGCCCTGCTGAGTTAATTGAGCGAAAAATACTTTTCGCACTTTGAACTCAGTTTGTATCAATTAAAGTAAAGCCAAAGACAACGGGTGAAAGAGAAAAGAAGACAGAAACCAGGGCATTTTAAAAGCAGCTGAAAAAGTGGAACAACAGAATCAGGACTGTCCTTACCAAATCAGGACAGTTGGGGGGTATATAACTGTGATGGTCTGTGGGTCAATTTCCCCTCCTTGGGACACTTGGGGGCTGCACAGACTGCCTAAAATGCCCTCCCAAACCCACTCCCACGCAAACAACAACAACCCTAGAGGTGGTTGGGATCCACTTTTGATTTAAGAATTGATTACACACACACACACACACACACACGTATATACACACAACAATGAAAGGAGGCAAGGGGAGGTTGGAGGGGCAATGACTGCGAAGACAGCATTGGGGCCACTTGTGGTCTCAGGTCTACATTTTGCTCACTTCTGGCCTAGACATAAGTAAGACAAGGTGAATTTAGAGGTCATTCAGGAGCAGGAAAAGGCCTCCTTTCTTCCAGAGGTAACAAAATGCTACCTGGGCCTTTCAAACGTTTTGAGCTCCTTTCATGCTGAATACAACTTCAGAGTACATGAAAGACAATTTTTAAAAAAATATTCTATTTTTTTTTTAAGCCAAGGATTTTTATCCCAAGGGGAAAAATAAAATATTGTATTCCATTTTGGTCTTTTTCATGAGTGGCTTCTTCTTGGATATTGAACCTAATTATAAAGATGTCAAAATCATTACTGTCTTCACTTGTAATTGAAATGTTAAGTGCTTTGACACATTTACATATGAATAAATTTTACACTGTGAAGCTGATCAACTACAAGATACAGCATGCTTGTACTTTCTTATCACTTTGAAACAATCTACTTGTTTTTTCTAATTACTTTGGACTTTCATTAATACCAAATGAATTGTGCTACAGATATTTAACTGTTCTGAGCTAAGAAATTATTGCATTGTGACACACTAAACAAAAGAGAAATATCAAAAATCTGCCTACTTCTATCTATTTTGCCATTCATTTTAGCTTCCAGGGATCAGAATTTCTACCGAGTAGGCAGTATGGCATAAAGCTATGGAATATACATGAACAAGTGCATTTGTTCTGCCTCAGAATCTCAAATGAAATGGGAACAATCATCCTGTTAGCTAACCTAACTAATAGCTAGGTTTCCCTATAGGTAAGATAAAAAAAAACAATTCCTGTTTACTGCCTGGACTTCACTTGTGATCCATTTTGTACTCTTCCTGAATCACAGAGGTGGCAACAGAGCAACCATTTCTTATGTGTATGTGTGCTCTCCTCATAGACATGCTGAAACTACTGACCCACAAAGTAGACATTTATTTAGAAAGAGGGAAAGCATAGGTTTCACAACACCTTCTGCAAAACATCTTGCAATGAACTTGGACAACCTAAGGAGATCAAGCCTGTGTTTGATCACCATGCCACTCAATACTGTATAAATCTCATCAGTGCAAATTCATAGTTGACAATCAGACAAAGTCCAGTTTCATGGGAAAACTGCATCAGCAGCAGTTTCCCCTCTTGCTCTGAAAAAAAGTTCACTTTCCAATCTGCATTCTATTTAATCTCAAGAGATACCTAGACTGACCATCAGCTAGTCAACTCTATTTTTCCTTGTTGTGAGAATCAACTGGGATTGTGCAGCTGCCTGGGCACTGTAACGGGCTCAGTGAAGGCCAGTAACTGAAGCTGAATCCTAGTAAGATGGAAGCTACATGGACATGTGTACATTGGGTAAGTGACCTGCCTTAGATGAGGTGGAACACCCTCCATGGAAATATGGGAGTACAGTACTCCTAGATAGGAATAACCTAACCACACTATTTCATGATTAGTCTAGTACAATAAATCTATATGGGGCTTCACATGAAGACAACTTGGAAGCAACAGCTAATGCAAAACCCTGCACCTAAATGACTGAATGGAATATTGTACAGAAATCCTATGACATGGGTTTTAAAGGAATTGCACTAGCTGCCAATATGTTTCTGGTTTCAATTCAAGGTGCTCATTTAAAACCCTAAATCTCTTGAAACCTTGATACCTGTAGGAACATATCTCCCTATTTATTTATTTAGTATGGGACACAAGGTGGTCCCTATATATGCCTCCCTGAGGTCTCCCAGAGTGGTCTTATTTTGCGTCCCACTGGTGGAAGCAATACACTGCAGGGAGACACAGGAGAGGGTCTTCTCTGTTGTTGATCCCTGGTGTGAAATGCCATCCCCTTGGAGACCCAATGGCAGCAATACTGACTTCATTCCAACAACAAATAAATACACGGCTTTCTATTAATGCTTTTTGAGGTCCAATCATTTTACCTAGTCATATATTACACTATTTTAAAATGTTTTATACCGTTTAATATCTTTCTAGACATTTAAAATTGAAACTTATTCTATTGTATGTCTCTGAGACCTTTGGTTACAGGGCAGGATACAAATATTTTAATTAATACATAAATAAATTTCAATCAATTCACAACCATCACCATGAAGCACACATAATAAAAGGCCATGACTACAATCCAGGAACTCCCTTAGGTGGATTGAAATAGCACATTGCTAATTATTATGTGAATTCTCTCTCCTGCTGTTTAGAAGGCAGCTTTTGACACTCGTTTGGAAAGAGAAGAAAGGGAGAAGATAAAAATCTGATTGGCTACTGAACACACTACTGTAATATTTATTTATTTACTTACTTATTTAAGCAATTTATTAATTTATATGCTGCCTTTCTCCCAAAGGGAACTGAAAGCAGATTACAGCACAAATTAAAAGCAAAACAAAATTAAAACAATGTATAATTTTCTGAGAATCTACTACAGATTCAGACCAGTTTCCAAATTCCAGAGTTCATCAGAGTTCTGGATGCATAACAACAGGTTGCTTTATGGTGCCTATCCCCCAAGATAACAGGAAACACTTTTTGACACTGGCTTCATGCTCCCTCAAGAGCTGCTGAATGATGGCAGGCCAGGGACACAGGCTCATCTAAGGAACTACGGGATTTGTGGGCTGCAGAGCAAGGTAAGGCAGCAGGGAGCCACCATGTTGGCCTCTCAGTATGCATGTCTTCTTCCTAGGGGACCATATACTGTTTTTACAGGCCTAGGAAAAGATAACCAATTAGAATCTGGGGAGACAGGACTTCCTAAATGCCCAACATTGAAGCCAGAAGCTTCACTCAGGTCTGCTCAGGAAGTATATACTGGCAGCCCCAAAACTCTTTTTGGAATTTGGGACTGAACTGCCTTCTCACCCACAAACCATCTTTGGGTATTTAGTACAAAGTCTCTGTCATTTGTCACAACTTTGGCAGTTAGCATGGCAGAAGATCCAATTATGGGTGGGTGGAAAGGGTGATGAAACCAAGAAAGTCCAATACTCTTCCCTGTCTTCCTCAAAACACATAAACTAATATAAAGAGAATCTTGTTCATTCTAGGAAATGTATTCCAAATTTCTCCCACAGGACTTTTTAATGCAAGAGTGCAAGTAAAGAGGAAGACACCTCTTTGACAAACAGCACACTATACAGGGTTTCCTCAAACTTTTAGAAAACTAAACTGTACATGTCAGAGTCTCTGGAACATGTTCTCAAAACATTCTTGAAAACTTATAGGGAAAGCATACAAGTACAGACAGCTAGTACCAAGCTCTTTATCTTGTAATAAATCTAAGACTAAGTCCCATTCTTATGTTTATGTTAATAGCAGAAGGAAGAGGTTTCTTGAAGTTTCCATCAGGATGGCATCTCTATCAGACTTTTTGATTTTGCTGCAATTGGCACCAGAAAAGCCACGGCTTTTGTGCATGACCTTTTCTTCTTCAGGGTGTAGATATACAAGGTCAGGTCCAGCTTGGGGGCACAGGAATCTGCCTCATTTTCAGGTGGCAGGGAAACACAACTGGGGGCATACCCATAAGTGTAACTCAGGTGTCATCCCACAATTGCTAACTGGCAGTTGAGTCATGGGCCTGAGCTGCTCATATGGCAGTCAGCCCAATTATTGGATCTGTGTCTGATCCCAAGCCAGATCAAATTTATATGGCTGTAACAATGTCAAAGTGTTGTGTGTTTTTTGGGTACGTATCCTTCTACCCACACCTACCTTGTGACAGTAGGCCCACGAGTGTATTTAAGCATATCTTTTTATTGGCTCAATATGTGTTTTATAGATATAGTTAAAATGTCAGCGGCTACATCACACACAGCACAGTTACTTTCTGTGCAGTTAAATGAACTAAAGTCCAGCTATGTACATCCTTTGAGCTGTATTCCTCCCAATTTATCATTCTTTGTGTGTCTAGAAGTACAAGTGGACCCCATTCATGATCAGTAATACTGTCGATTATGCAATGACATGAAAATCAATAAATAAGAAGCAAATAGAAAATGATTCCCCATTCCATTTAGAATCTGAAAACCCCATAAATATAAATATTTTATTTGATTGGCTACCAATTACTACTCTCGGATATTGTACAATACAGAATATATTCCCTGCATGAGAGGCTATCTTGATTCATACCTAAGCCCAGGGAAAACAAAAGAAGAGAAAACATAGGAAATGCACATTTTAAGCAGAATTCAGCATAGAAAGTTCAGAAAAACTGTACTTAGGTCATTCACCACAAGACATCGCTCAAAATAACTTACTTATTACAAGTAATTCTACCTTTTCTGTAATTTTAGGACCACTTACCATACACATTGTCAATAGCCTTTTCCTTCACCCAATGATCTTAGCATTTCTAAAGATGGCTGTCACTCAGCATCTTTAAGCCTATCTAACAAAGCTATAATCTTCATTCATTACTATAAACTGCAGAACCCTCCTGATTTGGACGGATTATTTGATTTTTGTACATAACCTCCCACTCTTAACTCTGAACATTTGAAGTTACTTAAATTCTTCTATTTTGTTGGGGGGTGTGTGTGTGTACAGGCTCCAGAATCAGAATCAAAACCAGACTTTCAGTAACCATTGCCATGGAGTACCATTGTGAAAGGTCTATTGACTATATACAGTGCCTGGGGGTTTCCCAGAAGCTGTCAACTTACCATTGTGGAAATACTGGACAACAAGATGGACCACTGGATTGAAGCAACATGGGCTGTATCCTTTGTGAACATACCTTTGTATTATTGATTCTTTACTGAGTGCCACAGAAGAGACCCCACACATCTGCTATAAGCATGCATGCACCTTTGGGTTCTCTTTCCGTGAAGAGTGTTTACTTCATCTGTGGAGTAGGGATTGGGAACTTAAGGTTCTCTAGGGGAAATGTTCTGCCGCTCTTGACCCATAGTAATAGCAATAGCACTTACATTTCTATACCACTTTATAGTGCAAAGCACTCCCTAAGCGGTTTACAATGTGTTTAGCTAATTGTCCCCAACAAGCTGGGTACTCGTTTTACTGACCTATGGAATGATGGAAGGCTGAGTCAACCTGGAGCCCTGAAGGATTGAAGTTACAATGTTGTGGCTGCAGTACTGGCATTTAAGCACTGCGCCACCAGGGCTCATGAATAGCAATAGCACTTACATTTCTATACCACTTTACAGTGCAAAGCACTCCCTAAGTGGCTTACAATGTGTTAGCTAATTGCCCCCAATAAACTGGGTACTCATTTTACTGACCTACGGAAGGATGGAAGGATGAGTCAACCTGGAGCCCTGAGAGACTGAGCTCACAAGGCTGTGGCAACAGAACTGGGATTTAACCACTGTGCCACCAGGGCTCCTTAACCACTACACCACCAGACCCATCATTGGCCATACCACACCCTCTTGCTAAAACTGGAAATGGCATAAAGTTCACTTCCACTTTCAAACCACCCTGCAGTGTCCCCCACACAATTTAAAACCCAAACAAGGTCTTAATTTAAGCAAGTGCCATATTCTGTGGAGTACAATTCCCCATGCTTTAATAAAAAAATAATCAAGGTGAGGAGTGCAAAAAGTGATAGAAATACTTTTTGAAAAATATTATGCTGCTAGATGTCATTTAATTAGCTTTCTTCTACATGTACAATTCATGTCTGTCTCGTTTACAAACTTGGTCTCTCTTCCCTTCCTTTAAACCTATACAATCAAAGTTTTAACAACTGCATAACGTAGACAAACACTAACCCATATATTGGCTACCTATTTACCCACACCAACGTGCACACACTGTAGAGATAAAAGCCTGCTAAAAATTAGGAGTGAAATTCAGGATTATTTACACCCAGGATTTTTCTGTCCAGGGAGAAAAAGACTAGGGATAGGCAACTGGTGGACTAAAACCCATCCACCTGGATCTCAACATAGGTGTTAGCCCCAGCACCTCAGCATTTTTCTTATGTAGGGCCTCAGAGTCTAAAGCTGCATCTGAACTGCAGAAATAATGCAGTTTGAGACTGCTTTAACTGCCATGGCTCACTGCTATGGAATCCTGGGATTTATAGCTTTCTGTGACAGCAGAGCTCTCTGACAGAGAAGGCTGGATATCTCACAAAACTACAAATCCCAAAATTCCATAAGTATTGAGCAATGGCAATTAAAGCAGTCTCACACTGGATTGCAGACATAGCCCAATTCTACTTTACTCCCCTTCTTTACCAAAATCCCTGAGACACCTGCTATTTCAAAGCAGATGAACAGTACAAGCTAAAGTGTTCTGGAAAACAAGGGAGGAAATCCTATAACACCTCTTCATGTACCTGGCAATTTTTTTTTTCAAGAATGGCAGTTTAAATAACTAATAGTTTTCGGTATTTGCAACAAGGAGGAGGTTGCCTGCACCTAATGATAAAGCCAAACATGCCCCTCTTACCCAGTATGATCAGCCTAGAGCCTTCAGGCTGGATGACAGTCAGTTGCATGCAAGACAAAATACAGTCTAATGGGAGTTAGCAGCCAGGTTGCACATGTGCCTGTGTTGAGGCAGGGTCTGCTAAATGATCTGTTGCTTTTCACACTGTGGGTGAGAAAAGAGGTTAAAAACACCCTTCCTTCTTAGCCTGCATGTCAATCAGTTGCTGCCTATAGGCCTTTCTCCAAAATCTGGCCCCTGGTAGAAATTAGTGAGAACAGAAGAGAAATGACTTGAATATGCAAGTTGGATAGCCCTTATTTTCTCTTTGTTGTTGCTGTTCTCTGGGGGGTGGGGTTCCCCTCCATGGTAAAATCTAGTTGCTGGAAGTGGGGACAACATTTCCAGAGGACACAGAACAGGGAATAGATCAGCTTTTCTATTTGGACTAAAAACTGTATTCAGGTAGGCAGAGAAATGTCCCTAATTCATTTTTATTTGCCTACTGGCAACACTTTCAGATACAGACATGTGTGTACACAGAAACATTCAGTCTTGTACTTCAGACTGATGCCTCACATGTAAACTACCAGCACAGTGAGATGCCATTAAATCCCACTGTATCAGACCCACAATAAGTCTATTCCTCAAATGCTTTTTCCTATATTAGCATTGTACCTCCTCTTTTGTCAGGAAGGCTCAAAGAGTTAATTATGCTGAAATAAATATTAGCATAATGCCCAAGGATACAATTTTCTTACCTAGCTGGGAAAGCTTGGCAGCAAATATGCTGAACTTAAAACTGTAGACTAACTCATTAGGAAATATGCAGTAGCCATGGCAAGATTTACTACAAATATGCTAGAAGTGCTTTTAAAAATTAATATTATGCTGCTATGCTTAGTTTAATTAGCTTTCTTCTTCATTTACAAAGCATATCTGTCTCATTTATGAACTCAGTGTCTCTTCCCTTCCTTGTAAACCTGTTTAATTAAAGTTTTAACAACTGTGTAAGGTTTAGAAACACTAGAATGATTTTTATCACTTCAGACCCTGAATTCTTCATTTCTCCATGCTTCTTCTTTAGCTATATTACTTTGGTAACAAGCCAAAGTTCACAGTATCCCAAAATTAAGACAATAACCTTCTGCTGTACTACATCCCATTTCTAATATTTCACTGGTAACTTCATTTTGATCTGTAATGGTGCTTCCACTGGAGCTGAAATTCTGATTAACATTCTCAGCTGCCAAAACCATCTTCTAAAAATTCATAAAAGGTCACTTTTTCTTTTAGCATATACCTATGTCTAATCCGTACATTGATTGCCTCATTCACCAATACATTCCATCCTTTGAAAAATCCTATCAGTTATTAGCCTCTAATAGTAGGTCACTGTGCTTTGGTTTTCAATTATAAAAACTTCCATTAAAATCTGTTTCAGCATGTACAACTTGCCCTTCGTAATATAACGAAAGATTTAGCAGTAATTTATTTTTCACTGTATGCAAAATTGAAACCAACTCCCCAGAACTGCTGCTTAAGATGTAACTGGAACTGTTATTGATTGTATTTTATTCTTTGTAGGCTGTCCTGAAGCTCAGAAAATAAACAATCCAAACAATCCAAAACATATTTCTAAACCACCCTATTTAACTGAATATATCCTCTAAATATAAAATATCCAGCTTAATCCCAACATAAAACCACCAGACTCAATGCTGTACTCACAAACAAACAAGATAGTTAAGAGTTTAGGGCAGGAGAGGGAAAAGTACAGGCTGCAAGCAATCCTGTACGGCCATTTTTGTAACCCCTAAAAGCCTACTACCACACCTTGAATGTGAGGGCATACTACCACACCTTGGAGTGTGCATACCCTCCAACAATTTACAGAGGAAAACTGGCCAGAAGGATTTGGCCAGACAACAATAAGCCAAAAGTCATTAATGCAGAAAAACACACAAAATGACTATTTTAAGTAGAAAAACTTGAGAGTATATATGTACTGAGTTTGGCTTAAAATCATAACATCATAGTTGGAAGCGACCACAAGGGCCATCCAGTCCAACCCCCTGCCATGCAGGAAAGAACAATCAAAGCACTCCTGAGAAATAGCCATCCAGCATCCAAAGAAGGAGACTCCATCACACTCTGAGGCAGCTTATTCCACTGTCAAACAGCTCTTACCATCTGTTTAGGTGGAAACTCTTTTCATGTAGTTTCCTATAGTTAACTGCAGCTTACTTCAGTGGCTGTAGTTTATCTGTTCTCTTCCCTTTACTCCCTCCCTCCTCTCCTCCTGTTGAGTTGTAATTGAATGAAAGTGACTTCAGCACTTTGCGCTCAGTTTGCAGCAACTGAAGTAAGCCAAGGACAAAGAGGGAAAATTGAAAGATAAGAGAGAAACTGGGACATTTCAAAAGCGGTTAAGAGTGGGACAGCAGAGGATTAACCGGGGCTGTCCCTACCAAAGCAGGATAGCTGGAGTGTATGTAGGAGGAAATTTTGCCATGTTTTAGGCCCCAGCTACACTAACTTAGACCCAGAAGTCCCCTTCCCAAACCTGCCAGTGATTTCCTGCCACTTACTATTTTAGAAAAGGTGTTTGCTAGAATTAAACCACCCTAGGTGGACAAAAACATAATAAACATACCTCCCCACATGCAGTACAGCATGAGTCAAGGCATACTGCCCTCTGAGGTCTGTTGAGGAAAGTGTGCACCTCACCCCACAATTTGGATCCCTACCCATCCCTGAGAGAGAAACGGCATCGTCCAAAATGGACCCTTGCCGCACAGCAGCCTCGTTACTGCTCCGGAGGCTGCTTGCGTGGCAAGAGGCTTATTTTAGCCATCTGAAAATCTCCATACACTGGAAATGGCCCATAGAATTGCATTGGAAGACCTAGAAATGCCTAGAGAGAACACATTTTTAAGATGTGGATAAATGAAACCATGGATACCACATCCGTGGATAAATGAGAACATGCTGATATTATGTAAGTCAGAATTGCCTTTCATCAAGATGCATTCCCCCTTTTTTTTCATGATGCATCACTGACCACACTACTATGGATCCAAATCTGGGAGAGGTTACCTTAATTAGGGCAAAAATTCCATCCTGACTTCTTCATCTCAGAAGCATACGTGATGTAAAATGATTTCAAAAATATTTAATTTCTTCCTGTTCAATAGGTTTTCTAGTACAGTACCTATATTCATTTAAAATCTGTATACAATATTGGCACTTTAATGACTGCCACCCCACAAAATATCAGTTCAGAGTACTCTGCAGTAGTATCATTTAAAAAAAAAAGATTTCAAAGTCAAGGTACTGTGTGCAAAGCAAAATAAGTTTTGCATTCTTCATTGCTACAACTTCTGTGTGTGTGGAAACTTGATTTCAATGGTACTCTTTTATTCCTATCTTGAACTAAACATTGTTTTCCCCTTGTTCAAAAAAGTTGCTATGGAAGAATTAATTACACCACCTGTTCAAAGTCAACTTGTGCATGATGTGAATTACCCCACTGAAGGGATCAGAGCTTCAATATAATTTTGAGAATCTCTGAGACAGCATGGCTATGCGGGTTAGAGAACTGTGGGACTGGTAGTCCAAAAAAGTAATTCTTCCAAACTCTAAAAGGGATTTAAAAGGCACTGTCCAACTAGCTTCACTGTCAGTCTATACACACCACATATTTATAACACTTACTGTTATGGTTCCAGCCTCTGAAACCCTGGTATTCTTAGCTGGGTAAGAGAGATTTAGAATTCTCTATTAGAAAACTGTATTGTTGTAGTTCAGGGGTGTATGCAGTCTCTGTTTAAACTCCCCCCTGAAAAGTACAGATCCCAGGAGCCATGGCAGTTAAAAGTGGGATCAAGCTGCTATAAATGTGCAGTGTGGATACCCCCTCCAGTTGCTGAGTCTAGGTTTGTGTGCGCGTGTGTATGTTTTTACCTTTTCTTTTTCTTTACATGCGATCAGGTCATTATAACAGGCCTGGTATATTCATGTGTCTTTGAAGCCTAGACTGTAATTAATTTGAGGTATATATTTACAGGGCATAAAGGAATGAAATAATTAAGTGGTGGGAAAGAAACCTCAACTGAAGTAATTATTTTTAAAAAGTAAACTGTGGGCTAAAATATAGCATATGATTTAGAGACAATTTGCCCACACCCACAGACAGTAATTTCAGCAATCTGAGACTCTGAGCCTCATTCTGGTCTCGTGGGGGACCAAGCTAAAACAGCACCTTTTTGCAAATGGGTTTTCCTGGTTAGCAAAAAGGCATGGTTTACCTCCGTCCCTTATGGGACAGGAATGAAAAAACAACAACACTATGCCTGAAGGCAGTAGGAAAGACAAAACATTCCTGCTGCTTTACCACTTTTCCTCAGAGTTTGGTAAGGTTCTTTTAAAAAGAAAGGAAGAGCAGCATCCTGTTTACATGCATTAAGTAGGACCGTAGTGACCGTAGTGATCGTAGAAACCTCCATGTGCGGCTTTGCCATTCTCTGGAATATTGGCAAAGAGCATCAAACCAAGCAGGCACTAATGTATCTGAGACCTGGATGATATCTATATGAACACCAATGCTCTGTATCAGAGTAGCATTATGTGCACATTATGTCAGCACACCACAGAACCTTGTAAAAGGGCCATAACAAGTGCTAGAATTTATACAGTGGCTCTTTCCACTATATTGATTTCCATGTTATCTGCCCATAGAAAGAAACTGACTTTTTTTTTTGCACTTTAACATCCATCCCAATAAAGACAAGACTTGTGCTCCAGTCTTTGATTTAGTGGAAAGAAAAATACCATAAATCAAATCCCTGCTAAGTTAAGCCTGTGGGACTGAGCCAAACAAACCTTTTGATTCCACCCCCTCCCACCCACCCCCAGCAAGGAATTTCAAACTACATAGGAACTCTATGGCTCAGCAAATTTTAAATATGGGCACATTCATCGTTAGGGCTGTGAGGCTGAAAACTGGAGAGGGTTTTAATTATAGTGTAGGAGAGGGAATTTCAGCAGGCGCTGCTTGTTACACAACCAGGTAACAAACACTTGCAGAAATTCCCTCTTCTACACAACCATTAAAGGAATAGGAATCCTCTACAGTTTTCACTCTGGCAATCCTATTCATAGTCCCTCTTACTACATGAAATTCCACCCTTGTCTCTTATATGCTAGACCACAACAACTTGTTGTCAAAAAATTGCCATGGTTTCAGAACTGTAGGGAGTGTGAGAATTTACTTTTCGGAAGCTGATGTTTACAAATGGAGTAGCACAATTTTCAGCACAGATTTCATTAGCATTGCTGAAAATGCCACTGAACCTTGTTTTTGAGAAGTGGCTTTGGAGGGGAAAGAAACTATTTATGGATATAAACAGGTTATGAACAGGTAGCATAGACAGGAGATATATTTATATCTTATCTTCAGGACTGTTTGCAATCTTATCTTCAAGTTCCACCATGTACACAGGTAGAAGCTTATGTATCTGTCATAGCTGGGCTGAATACAAGCTAATATGAGACTTTCTTCCTCTTCAGTATGAATCAGTTGGAATATACTAGTAAATATGGTTTTACTGTGCATTGGAATATACAGCAAATCTGCTGTATGGAGATACTAAGAGTATTGAAGCTTACGTTTCCATGTAGCTTTTTCACATTACTATTGATTTGCTTTGTAGGGAGTGGAGTGTCTAGTGGGACTATGTTGTTGTGTTTACTTAGGGTAGAAGCTAAGGAAACAATAAGAGTCAATGCATGTGCCCATGTTTTAAGTTAGCATGGAGAACTGATCTGTGTGGCCTGACTGTCCTTGCTTTGAGGGAGGTACATCTCCAACCATAATTTCTTAGAGTTACCTTGAGTAACCACATCAGGTGATCCCAGGTCTGCTACTGTCTCCCACTTTTGTGTGCATATGGAGCCATTGTTTTGCTATTCTCATTATTTGGTGTACAGACCTATAGTGAGGTCAGTAAAATACTGGCTGAGTTTGGAAGTTGGTGTAAACTAGAAATCCTGGCTTAACGATCCACAATTGGAACATTACATAATTAATGCAGCCCGTTTCTTCCCACTTTGTTTCTTCCTTCAAGTGAAGGGATAAACAACCATAAACTCTATTGCATTATACGCAGTGTTTGGATTATGGTTAACTATATCTAAGCAAGCCAGAATGTGTGAACAGAGTTTAGTTTGTTCTATTTCACATGACATTTTCTTTTATCTTGTACTTTATTTTATCTAATTTATTTTATCTAACTTTTATGTGCTTCTTCATATCCCCAATTACAGGGTTTAATTTCCTAGTTAATTTTATATATGAGTTTTAGACGTGATCTAATTCATTTTTGTACATACTCTGATAGTCAGATATTCTATATTCTATTGTATTCTAATGTTGATATGGTCTGTTGACTAATCAATAAATTTGTTGTTGTGTGAAGAGAGCATCCTAGTTTAAAGCTCACTTTAAAATCCTGACTTAGTAACAATTAACCATAGTCCTAGGTTCAGATATAGCACAATGGTATCCCTCTCTGGTTTATTAAGCCAGTGGTATGAAGATAAAATAAAGTAGAAGAGAACAGCTTTCAAACAACGGTATGTGTACTTCTCATTTACACCACGGTTAGATCAAGATTCTGGAGTCAAGATGACATGGGAATGTGATCACTGTCATTCCATCATGCCTTGCTCCCAGTGGCTTGTGAGAAGCCCTCTGTCCATACCGATTGCTACTGCTGTGGCCTACGAGGGAGAGAAAAGCAGCCAGGCACAGCTCCATTGTACCTTGGTCCCAGCAGCTGGTGAAAAGCCCTTCATCATATCTTTATCGCTTTGGCCTCTGAGGGAAAGAAGAGCAGCCAGGCCTAGCTCCATCATCCCTTGTCCCAGAGGCTAGCCAGAAGCCCTCCCTTCATACTGCCACTGTGTGGCCTCTAAAGGAGAGAACGGCAGCAAAGCACAGTTCCATCATACTTTGATTCCACTGAGAAGTCCCTCTCCATACCAACTACCACTGCTATGGACTTAATTCCATCCCCTGCTGTCAGCCCCTTTTCCTTGAGTGTGATATTTTATTAGACTGCCAGCCTGAGGGCAGGGAACTGTCAAATTAATAATTTGTAAGCCATTCAGGGAGCCTTTTTGTATAAAAAGTGTGGTAGAAGTTCTCTAAATAAATTTAAAAATACTAATAAAAATAGCTTGCAACAGTCACCCTCGGAAATTGATGAATATTTTGTTTAGTTATTCTTGTCTCATTTAAAAAGCTATAGCACTGATACATGTGTTAATAATTTAGAGCCCCCAAATGACAGAATGTCATGGTTGTCTGGGATACTGACTCAAATTTTACTGAAAAAGCACTAAAATAGCCATATAAGTCACAGGAGATGACAATGTACAATACTTACTTGATAATGTCCCCTTCAAGAGCAATCACTCTCTTAATGATCTTCTGTTCTGGGTTTCTTGGAGACCTGAAAAAAGGGAGGAAAGGTTATTCAATCAGCAATGTTCTCATTGTTTCAAGAAAATGAAGAGAAAATCAGGTATGAAATAGGGATTGCTTAAGTCATAAGAGGATCTGTTAGTCTGCCTGATGTGGCATCCATTACTATGAAGCCTGATGCAGAGTCCCTTTGAAATGAAGCCACTGCTCTCAGCCTCTTTTCAATCCACAGGTGACAGAAAAGTAGCTGAATGCAACGACCAAGGTAATTTACTCTCTCGCTCTTGTGAATCAAATGCAAAAAATATTCAGTGGTGATCAAATTAGTGCCCCATTATAGATGATGCAGATATGATTACAAATGGATTCATATTTTTCAAGATGAAATTACTATTAAATGCCAACATAATAGCATACATAAACATGTATGTCAGTCATTTATTTTGGAAAATAAACTGAAAAGCAGATGAAAATTAATTCATCAGATGTTGGTAACTCACTCCTGAGTAAAATACGGTTTTTACAAAGAGAATCCCATAGTATTTGGAAGGAACTTAATTTAAAATGTCTAAAAAGGATACAGTAGTGTGGCAGTAGTTATATACTGTGATGACACACCAAGGGCCCCATTAAAATAGAGAACATAAATAATGCTCTGTTGACAAAGCAGCTTTCTGAACCACTGTCTGTGTAACCTGGAGTCAACAAACTACTCAACATGCATTAATGAGGATGGGGTGTGTGGAGGATTGATACAAATCCAATTAAACAAGTATCCATTTATTGATTCTAACCAGAATCAATTGTTGGATCCATACTCAGTAAAACCTAGAGTAAGCCAAGAGATGTAACTTATGATTTTGCAGACAGTACTTCTCATCAGTGTTGGTCAGCATAGAAAACAGTGAGAGAGGATGGGGCTTGCAGTCCAACAGCATTCAGATGGCCACCAGTTGTTCACCCTGTCCTAAAATACGACAAATTGTAGCTCTCATCCTATCCTTAACATGAGTTTGTGAGAAACATATAAGTTGACCCCCAAGCAATGTTCTTACACTGTCCAAAACTTTGCCTCCATTTTCTTACTATAGCAATAGGATCAGTTATTACTACAACAACAACGATTCCTAATTGGTACTTTGTAATACAACTACAAGTTGAGCCTCCCTTATCCAGAAATCTGAATCCAAATACCTCCCCAAAATGAAACCTTTTGCCGCCAGCTCCCTGTCCTTCCATTTGCATGAGGTTCAGACTGGGGATCATGGTGCACATCCGTGTTTTTCAGATGATCTTTTTTGTGGGGGAGGAATCACATTTCTAGTTGCAGGTTGCATTTGGAAGGAGTGATGGACATGTATGTGTATAGGTGTAAACTGCCACTCTAGTGTGGCTGTTTACCATTATTTGCCAACCTAGGGTGAAAAATCAATCTCTCAGTCATGGTTTTAAATATATGGAACTAGAATATAGGTCTTCTAAAGTTCACCTTAGTGTCACCATAAGTCAGAAACAACTTAACAGCAGCAGCAACAGCAGCAGCAGTAGCAACAACAACAGTAGAAGTAAATCTATTTGGATTCCAGTTTAGGACTAATCTGAGATTCAGTTCTGGGAGAAAAGTGAGTGACAATCAAAGGAAACTGAAAATGCCAGTTTCTTTCGTTTGGCCTCCAAAAGTTTCCATTAATAAAATGCGGTGGTAGCAAAATGAAAGCAGGATGGAGGCAGAACAAATGAAGGATGGGAGGAGGATGGCGTCATCCGAAAAGGAGTGCTGGAAGCGGGACAGCACCGTCCTCCTCCCAATCTCCACAGGGTTTTTCTACCCCGTCTGAAAAAGTTCTGCATTACAGAAATAATCTAGTTTGAAACGGGATTATTTTCTATGGCCTATGACATTACTAAGCCGATGTCACCTCTCCCTCTGACGGTGTCACCTGGTGAGCGCAGTGGTCAAATGCCAGTACTGCGGCCACACCATTGTGAGTTCGATCCTACAGGGCTCCAACGTTGACTCAGCCTTCCATCCTTCCATAGGTCGGTAAAATGGGTACCCAGCTTGCTGGGGGGACAATTAGCTAAACACATTGAAAACTGCTTAGGGAGTGCTTTGCACTGATAAGTGGTACAGAAATATAAATTCAATTGCTATTGGTGCAGTTCAGCCTCTCTGTAACCCCCTAGTGCTGCCACTGGCCATGGCTGCTTCCTATGGACTCCTAGCATTTGTAGTTTTATAAGGTCTTTAGACTTCTTTGCCAAAGAGTGCTGGTGCTTCACCAAACTACAAATCCCAGGATTCCATTGCAAGGAGCCATAGCAAATAATCCAGTTTCAGTGTGGATTTGGCCCAAGCTCCTAGTTCTCATATCTTAGAGGAGAGACAAACCTGGAATCCAGACCCAGGTGTTTAACACTAACTATCTCTGGTCTAGAACATTTCTGGTTACTTAGCTACCCCTGGTCAGTGAGTTTGGCTTCATGTATGAGCAGCCATGGCCACTGCCTGCATATGTCCTTATACACACTAGCACAAAGATTAGATTGCAACCTTTCTATCAGATGATTTTAAATACTGTTCATTTTTATAGTACTTGAGCAAGTGATCCTGGCAAGCAGAAAATTCAGAATTTGTGCCAAAATTGGTGATCTTGGAGTGTACACAGACATTATCCTGACCAGGTAGTCAAGCAATAAAGGTCAGTTTATGGCACATATACATTCTTCTTCACAAGCCAGATATCTGAGGTGGGGGTGGAGGAGGAACAGCCCTAAGCTGCTATTAAAGAGCTGAAGTTTGTTTAGATGTACTGAACAGACTCATCCTGACTGCAGCACCCCACTCTGCATTTTACTAATCGTTATACTACCACTACCATTTTCCTATGTTTTTTGATTCTCTAAATGTTTTCTTTCTTTGTTAAGTTCTTTTAAAAAACTATCTGTTCTACATTTTACTAATAATTATACTAATACAGCACTACCATTTTCCTGTGTTTTCTGATTCTTTAAGTCTTTTATTTGCTTGTTATGTCCTTTTAAAAAAAGCTATCTGTTTTCTAACTGCTTAAACCAATCTGTGCTTGGAAGGCTGGAAGTCAGAACTTACTAAACTTTTGCACATACCAGTGCCTGCTTAGGTTAGCTATGAACTCCTGCTAAGCAAGGGAATACATTTACTTCATTTTAACTCTCTAAATGCTAAACACACCTCTTTCCTGCTGGGCTGCATGATGCAGTCCTCTGTTCTAATAAAATAAAATAAAAAAGTAAGTGTATGTGTGTAACCCAGAACTCCTGCTTAACAGTCAGACAGGGAAGTCAGATGCAACTGTGAAGCAAATGCAATTATATTTCTCAACATACATTGGGATGCCACTATCTGAAGAACAAAGAAATTAGATTTTTGTTCCATCATGAGTGAGTCTAAATTATGACTACATCATAAAAATGAGGTCTGTTTCCAAGGGCACATAGAGTTCAGGCAGGAAACAAAGAGAGACAAACAGATACCATTAGCTCATTACCGGGAATCACAGAGTACAGTTGAAACACTGAGGAGTCCAATATCCACAGGGGAACACCTCATTCCATTCTGTCTTCCATCATGACCTCCAAGATTAACTAGGAAGCCCTTCTCAACTATTCATGCCTTACCCCAAATATAAATTTATAACAATCACAGACAGATATTTTCTTTCCCCTCACTCCCCCGCTGCTTCGATTCGAGACTGTTTTGGAAGCATTACAGTATTATTTTCACTAGTGACTGGCTGCTACCTGGCAAGGTTAAGCCACACTGTAGAGGATTTTAAATTCTTTGTTTTATACTTTATACAAAGAAATGGAAATGGATTACTTTTTAAAAGGAACTTTTCAATTGTACAGCCTCATTGAGAAAATTACATGTGTAAAACATATAGGAAATAAGGGTCAATTTATTGTGCTACTTATTTTTGTTTTGTTTTTTTACAAAGCCAGGAACCCAGCCGGGAACCCAGGAAATGTAAAAATATCCCAAAGGTTTGGATGCACAAAAAGGAGGCCAATGTTGAAGTGGAAATGCAGAAAATCTTTTGTACAAAATGAAATAAGATATGAATTGTGATGTATGGGAATAAGGAACAGGTATTGATCTAATTTACTATATCAATATTTTACTATACTGATATTGAGACCAATGCTGTTATTAAATTTTTTAAATAAAAATAATTTTTTAAAAAGGAACTTTCTAACTTCTGGTTTTATTGTGGGACTCACTCTGAATTTTATTTTTATTTTTTTGTTATTTTTTATTGTTGTTATTGAGTGTCATATAAACAAAGGGAACATCTATCTTGCCCAAAATCTTTTGGGGATTACAAAACATGAAGGGAGACAGGGTAGAGGTAACACATCAGCATTCACCTAACAACAAACCGTGGTTATTCTGAACTAACAGAGTAAATTGTTAGACTAAACATATACACAAAGCTTGAAAAAGTTGCTTCCCAGAAGCCCCCCAGAGAGCATAGCCTGTGGTGATGCTGGTTGCAGTATTGAGGGAGTGGTAAAGAAATAATTTTCCAATTTCTGTACACATTCCATTCTCTCTAAAATTTTAGCTCCCTGATTAATATTCCTGTTAACTGTCATAATCTTTAAACTACTAGTTTAAATTAAATAAAGAAATAATTTGCATAGCACAGAAATGTAATATTAACAGCGATAGCAAACACTCGAAGCAAAGGAAATTGTTTCTTTGCTTTTAAATTCCTGTAGGCTCTGCATAAGGAAATGGACTTCTGCCTTAATGAAGGG
The DNA here is from genome assembly GCA_030847615.1 of Gambelia wislizenii. NCBI lineage: Eukaryota > Metazoa > Chordata > Lepidosauria > Squamata > Crotaphytidae > Gambelia > Gambelia wislizenii. The sequence goes on along the minus strand of JAUMIR010000005.1, from coordinate 183,824,686 downwards.
GAGATTCAGTGAATCGTACTGGGAAAATACCCACCATTTCTGATGTGTATCTCCAAAATGTGGAATTGCATTTAATTGAGAGGGGAATTACCCAACCTGTTGAATGTAAGCTTCAGTGATGCTTGACGAGTGACATTATTTCTAGTGCAGCAAATTATGTTTTAATAGATATATTTAACAACACTAGGCAAACTATTTTTGTCATACTTGTCATTTGTGAAATTCCACTTCGACTTCAGATGGTGTCTCTCCTCTCAATAATTGTCTTAAAGCAGTAATGGACTGGATGAGGAAAAACAAATTGAGACTGAATCCAGACAAAACGGAGGTACTAACAGTTACGGGCCTGAAACCAGGTCTGGGAATACAACTTCCAATCCTGGATGGAACTACACTCTCCTCCAAGGACTGTGTTCGCAGTCTGGGGGTGGTCCTGGACCCGAGGCTCCAGATGTCTAATCAGGTAAATGTGGCGGTCAGGAGTGCCTGCTATCAACTTCGGCTGATACGCCAGCTGCGCCCTTTCCTGGAAACCAGGGACCTCGAAACTGTGGTACATGCACTGGTAACCTCCCATCTGGATTTCTGTAATGCGGTCTACATGGGGCTACCCTTGTGCTTGACTCGGAAACTTCAACTAGTTCAGAACATGGCAGCCAGGTTGATTTCTGGTGTTTCCAGAAGAGAGCATATAACACCTGTGCTAAAAGCTGCCTATTAGTTTCCGGGCACAGTACAAGGTGTTGGTTATAACCTTTAAAGCCCTACATGGCTTGGGTCCAACTTATCTCCAGGACCACCTCCTTCTGTATGACCCTCCCCATGCACTTCGGTCCTCTAGGAGGAATCTGTTACAGCCTATGAAAACAAGGTTGTTGGTGACCTCCCAGAGGGCTTTCTTTGCTGCCGCTCCCAGATTATGGAATGGCCTGCCGGACGAGATCCGTCTTATTACCACCTTAGACAGCTTTTAAAAAGCTGTCAAGATAGATCTTTTCCGGCAGGCCTTTCCTGAATAACTATCCCGGCCCAAGACTCGGCTGTCCTTTCTGAGCTGCAATCAGATATTTTTAAGTATTGTATGTTTTAATTTTTTTCTTTCTAATTTATATATTTTTAATTACTGTATGTTTTAATCTTTTATAATTTAATATTATTTTAAGGAGTGGGTGGGCTAGGGTACTGTGTCTATGGAGTTTTTATATTGTAAGCCGCCCCGGTTGCGTTGCAGAGGGGTGGGATAGAAATAAAATTTTATTATTATTATTATTATTATTATTATATGTCCTAAAGTTTGTGTGAAGTTTTCCTCTAATTAAAGAAGTTTAACAATGAAACAAAATAAGTACCCTCACCTCATTTCTACAAAAATGGGAACAAATAACATCTTAAATTTAAGGGGTAGTCCAGAGGGTGGGGTGGGGGGAAATCCTCTTAGAATCTGCAAGGAATCGCACACATCTAAATGGGATCCCACAGTGTTCTGTCCTTTTTGGAGGGAGTGAGAGGAAAAGTCAGGGAAAGTCTGTGGCAGAAGCCTCTGAGACTTTTCCCAAGTTTTTTTTTTTTTAAACCCCGACAAAAATATGTACCCTCGCCTGTTAGGACAACTGAATCACACTGCATCACATTGCTGAAGAGGACAGCTGATTGGTCAGATGTGTGCAGGGGGCAGAGCTTGGTAAGATGGCAGGTGTGGAACTGCCATGTTGGATTGTCACCATAGTGATCCTGCGCTGAGGCAATAAAAGAGAATTTCTTTCCTGGTTTTTTTTTTTTTAATTATTATTTAAGCAGAAGATTGTTAAGGAAAATGCAACATGGGACATACAGTGAAAGAAATAAAATATGTATGTGAAAGTCACAATGACTAAGCAAGAGCAATTATGGGGCTACACAGGTGAAACAGCTAATGTAATCTAGAAGGCCTGAGAGCCAAGGACAGAGGTACTGAATGCAGATTGGAAACACCTGAGAATCATTAAGTGTACAAGGTGAAATGTTGAAATACATGGGTTGGTCTTAAGCATGGGTGGAACTATGTGGACCAATCAGAATGGAAGTACACACCCACTGGGTGGAAACTAACTAGTGGGTGGTGATAAACAATGGCTATAAAATTGCAATGTTAGCCAATATATTGTGGTGGAGTAGAGTTGTTTGGAGATACTGTGGAGTAGTGTGTAGAGATTGTGATTTGTTGACCATATAGTATATTTATATAGAAGAATAAAGTAGGTTTTATATAAAACTACTGAGTTGCCTGAGTGAATCCTGGAGACGTTTTGGAGACACCTGGAGAAGAGTGAGAAGGCTTGGAGAGTTTGTCAGGATCTTCAGCCTATTCTCTGAAACTCTGCTGCTTTGAAAGAAAGCATTAACCACTGATCTAAGCTGGTCAGCTCTGCTGCATAACAAGGTGGTGAGTTAGAGCCAGAGGTGAAGAGCTACAACTCCCATCATCCCTGACAAGGGTTATGGGCCCAGTTACTAGAGCACCCAGCATCCACAGAAGCTGAAATTTCCAGAGAGTGGAAGAAAGCTTTGTGGACGACAGATCAGAGCAAGTTGTTTGTGCTGCACTGATAAGCCTCGTGAGTAAATCATTTTGTGTTTTGCTTAAGCCCAGACGGGTCGTCTGTGCATACTCAGAAGGACTGTGTCAAATTGAGTCACTGCACAAATCAAGATGGAATTTCTAAAGTTTAGTAAATTGAATAGAAACAACTACTCTACCTGGAAGATTTATGCCCAATCTCTACTAGTAAAGGAAGGTCTGTGGTCAACAGTTGAAACAGGGCTGGCAGCTGATGCTGATGAAGCCACTAAAGAGAGAGATAGTAAAGCAAAAGCCTGTCTTTATCTCATGCTTGAAGAAGACTTAATTAATGACGTCAGAGATAAAGCAACTGCCAAGGATGTGTGGGATACCTTGCAGAGATTACACACTCCTTCAACTGCTTTTGCAAAAATGCTATGGTCTAAAAGAATATACAGGCAAAAGATGGCTAAAGGGCAGTGTGTGATAGAACATTTAAAAATAATGCAAGATTTGTTTGTGCAAGCTGAACTGAGGGGAGTGCAAATTAGCAAAGAGCAGCAATGCTACATTTTGATAGAATCACTAGACTCTTCGTGGGACAACATAACGAACAGCTTGCAGAACTTTCCAGAAGCTGAACTTAATAGAGATTTAATTGTGGCCAGAATACTGGAAGAGAACCAGAGAAGAATGTCTGAGCAGGGTGACTCAGCAAGCTTAAAGACTGTGCCAAAACAACAAACAACTCCTGACTGGCGAACGCAGGAGGAGGCAGCCTCTACAAGGGAGCAACGGAGGTGCTTTTATTGTAAGAAGATTGGTCATCTGCAGAGACATTGTAAACATTTTGCAGCTGAGAGACGCAAGCAAGCAGAGAGCAGATGGCAGCCGCGGCAGTATCAAAAACAGTCCAGACCTCCATTTTTGAGGGACAGTGGTAATAAAAAGGGGTTTGCAACCATGATTAAGGAAAAACAAAATGCAAATTCTAAATGGCTAGTTGATTCAGGAGCCTCATCTTCAATGTGTAATGATATAAATTTAATAAGTAATAGAAAATCAGCTAATGTAAATACTGTAGTTTTGGCTGACGGGAAAGAGCTAAGTACTGTAAATCAAATGGGTACTGTGTACATTCCAGGGCTAAAAGAGAATTTTAATGATGTCTTACATGTAAAGGAGTTAGAAAATAATTTGTTATCAGTAAGCAGATTAACAGAAAGAGACTACACAGTCATCTTTGAAAAGAACATGTGTAAGATAAAACTGAATGGGGAATTGCGTAGCATAGGTTTGAAAAAGGACAAACTTTATTATTTGGAGGACAATATTGATAGATACAGGGTTGAAGAAGCTAATAACATAGAAAATATTCCAATCCACAAAGACTGCATACACGAGCTTCACAGAAAATTCGGCCATGCAAGCTTCAAATGTTTAAAGAATTTAATCAGTATGTGTCCAGATTTAAAAGTTACTGAATGCAAAAACCACTTAGATTGTACGGTATGTCAACAGGTAAAGGTCAGAGCTTTTCCAGTAGCTAAGAAAACAAAAAGAATTGCTCAAAGACCATTTCAGTATGTACATGCAGATGTCGCCCAAGCTAATTGCTTGTCCTTAGGGGGAAGCAAGTATTTCCTAGTAATTGTTGATAGGTATACAAGATTTGCATTTGTGAGAATAATGAAAAACAAATCTGACGCTGGGCAAAGTTTAAAAGCATGGGTAAGAATGGTGGAAAGACAATTTGATAGCAGAGTAGGCACCATCATTACTGATAGAGGAGGAGAATTTTTAAATAAGCAATTGTTTAACTGGTTTCACAAGGTGGGAATAAGGCATGAAACTACAAACCCTGCTTGTCCTAGTGAGGATGGGTTAGCAGAGAAGAAAATACAAGATATAAAAAGAATTACTGCTTGTATGATGGCAGATGCAGGGGTGAAAGATAGTTTTTGGGCAGAAGCAACTTTGACTGCAATACATATCAGTAACAGATTGTATCATTCAGAAATTGAAGACATTCCCTACAGGGTATTGTATGGGAGAATGCCAAATTACAAGTACTTAAGGGTTTTTGGACAATTTGCTCATGTTTACACACCTGCTTGTTTCAGGAGGAAAGGAGAACCCAAAAGCAAAAGGCTTAGGTTTTTGGGGTATTCTGGAAATAGCTACAAGTTTCATTTGGGAGGAAAACAAGTGCAGTATTCTAGGTCTGCAAATTTTGAGAGACATGCTGGTTGGGACAAACTGCATGCCAATAAAGAAGTGTTTTTGAGATTAGGGAGTTCAAATAAGCCAGAAGCACAAACTGAACCAACCTCAGGAAACGGAGGGGTTTCAGTTAAGCAGGAAGCATCACCTAGCAGCAGTGGTAGTTCTTCCGATGATGAGATAGCATCTAGGCCTACTACTACTCGAATGACTGAAGACAAGAGATTTAGTCATAGAACTACAACTCCTAGTAGAGAAAGTGAGGATGAAAGAGACAGAACAGCAGATTTTATTCCCAGGCATAGTCATAGAGTTAGAAAGCCTCCAGATAGGTTTGTTGTGACAAAGGCAAGAGCTTGTTTAGCAGTAGAAGAGCCTGAAAGTTTTGAAGAATTGGAAAGTTATTCTAGTGAAGAACAGGAAAGATGGTTTGATGCAATGGATAATGAGTTTGGTTGCCTGGTAAATAAAGATGTTTTTGAAATTGTTGACAGACCCAAAGACAAGAAAGTAATTGGTTGTAAATGGGTATACAAAAGGAAAGAAATGCCAGATGGAAGTATCAAATATAAAGCTAGGTTAGTGGCTAAGGGTTTTGCACAACAGCAGTATGAGAACTATGATAAGACATATTCTCCAACTGCAAAGCCAGAAAGTCTGAGAATGGTTCTAGCAGTAGCAGCAAAAAGGAATTTAGTTGTAGAACATTTTGATTTTGAGACAGCTTACTTGAATGCAGTTCTGGATGAAGAAATATTTATGGAGCAGCCACAAGGTTTTGAAGAAAATGGTAGTCAGAGAGTATATAAATTAAAGAAAGCATTGTATGGTTTAAAACAAAGTGCCAGAGCGTGGAATCTGTGCATCAATGATGAGCTAGTTAAGCTAGGTTACAAGAGGAGCATTGCAGATGCTTGTGTTTATACAAAAGGAGACATAGTATTAGTGATTTATGTAGATGATTTGTGCGTAGCAGCAAAGTCAAAACAGGAAATTGAGTCAGTAAAAAGAGAATTGTCTGAGAAGTTTGTTTTGAAGGACTTAGGTGTATTGAAGTCTTATTTAGGTATTTGCGTTGAATGGACAGAAGAAGGACATTGTTTATTAAGTCAGAGAAATAAAATTGAAAGACTGATTGAAAAGTGTGGATTACAGAATGCAAAAATAGTAAGAGCTCCAATGACAACTGGTTTTGTGTCTGAGGAAACAACTAGAGCGTTTGAGGACAAGACTTTCTTCAGAAGTATAATAGGATCTTTACAGTTCATATCTTGCCACACCAGACCAGACATTTCTTATGCTGTAAATGTATTGTCTAGAAGGGTTAATGATCCAAAAATTGAAGACTGGACAGCGGTAAAACATTTATTGAGATATTTGAAAGGAACCTTAGATAGGAAATTGATAATAAGAAACAGTAGTTCAGATCTAGATTGTTATGTAGACAGTTCATTTGCATCAGAATTAGGAGACAAGAAGTCAGTTACAGGAATGATAATTAAATATAGTGAAAGTCCAATAGTTTGGAGAAGTAGAAAACAAACTAATGTAGCGTTAAGCACAACAGAAGCAGAATTCGCTGCTTTGAATGAGATAGTAAATGAGGTACAGTGGATTAAGCAATTGTTAAATGATTTAAATGAAAGTTACAAGATACCAGTGGAAATTCTGGAAGATTCACAGTCATGCATAGCAATGGCTGAAACTGAAAGTTTGAAGAACAGAACAAAATATGTTGGTGTAAGATATCAAAATGTGCGAGACATGGTTCAGAAGGGTGAAATAGAATTGAGATATATAGAAACACAACACAACATAGCAGATTTGTTCACAAAAGCATTGACAGCAGAAAAACATGAAAGGCTGACACAAATGGTTGGAATGACATTGTAAGACACATACAATATTTTATTTCGGAGGGGATTGTTAAGGAAAATGCAACATGGGACATACAGTGAAAGAAATAAAATATGTATGTGAAAGTCACAATGACTAAGCAAGAGCAATTATGGGGCTACACAGGTGAAACAGCTAATGTAATCTAGAAGGCCTGAGAGCCAAGGACAGAGGTACTGAATGCAGATTGGAAACACCTGAGAATCATTAAGTGTACAAGGTGAAATGTTGAAATACATGGGTTGGTCTTAAGCATGGGTGGAACTATGTGGACCAATCAGAATGGAAGTACACACCCACTGGGTGGAAACTAACTAGTGGGTGGTGATAAACAATGGCTATAAAATTGCAATGTTAGCCAATGTATTGTGGTGGAGTAGAGTTGTTTGGAGATACTGTGGAGTAGTGTGTAGAGATTGTGATTTGTTGACCATATAGTATATTTATATAGAAGAATAAAGTAGGTTTTATATAAAACTACTGAGTTGCCTGAGTGAATCCTGGAGACGTTTTGGAGACACCTGGAGAAGAGTGAGAAGGCTTGGAGAGTTTGTCAGGATCTTCAGCCTATTCTCTGAAACTCTGCTGCTTTGAAAGAAAGCATTAACCACTGATCTAAGCTGGTCAGCTCTGCTGCATAACAAGGTGGTGAGTTAGAGCCAGAGGTGAAGAGCTACAACTCCCATCATCCCTGACAACTCTTCTGCATCTTGGAGTTAGTTTTTTTTTTAATTGTTTGGCAGGGGCAAATTGGGGAGTACAAAACCGCAAGTAATTCACTCATGGCTGCCATCTTGATTCTCTGGCATGCCTCCATGTGAACAGGAAACATGGAGAGCTTCACACACCAGCAATCTTGCCAAAAAAATCATTGAGACAGATGACAGCTGCTGCGAATTTGAGTTTCTATACCCCAATTCACATTTTATTCCTTCATCTAGACTGGCCCTAACATTGCACCCTGAGGAACCAGAAAAGTCTGATAGTTGAGAGCCATCCAAAATCTGGGCAACTGGAACAATGTTCTGAATTACAATTTTCCCTTCGTATTCACTGGGGTTTGGTTCCAGGACCCACCCACCACCCACCCCGTGGATACCAAAATCCGTGAATACTCAAGTCCCATTATATGCAATGGCATAGCAAAATGGTGTCCCTAATATTAGATGGCAAAATCAAGGTTTGCTTTTTGGATTATTATTTTTTAAGGAATACTTTCAAGCCGTGAATACTTAAATCTGTGGATATCAAATCTGTGGCTATGGGGGGACAACTGTAATTTTGATATTTCACAGTTCCAATCACAAAGGGCAACCATTTGAATTAAACTGAAATTCAGTTGAATCACAGTCTAGCATATACATACTATAATGAGTGTGTGGGGGGGTTCCTAATGGAAAGGCTCTCTGTATTTAGAATTAGGACACAACAACAAAATTATCCAACTGAACTCTGTATCCCCTCACAGAGGGCCAATTGAGACTATAGGTCGTAAGTACATTATCCTCCAACTTTCTCCTTGAACTCATTTCTCCTAGTATATGTTTTTGGTGCCTTTAGTGTGTTAACTAATTCACTCCACCTTGGGTAAGCAGCTGCATTTCTTCTATAGCTCTCATCTTTTAGAGAGGAAGGGTAATTTTCAAAATGATTTCCCATCAGAGAATCGGTGAAAAGAGAAGCAGAAATAAGATGCTGCTTTTACTCTGCTTTCAGACTATAGCATGTGACTGCTGTATGATCTTAGCATTAGCAATCTGAAGGGAAATGACTTGCCCTGCCTACCCAAACTGGGACAGAGGATCCCCATAGGCAGTTCATGACAGCAGAGATTATCATCAATATACTTACATTCTCACAGTGCAGGTAGGTTTCACCAGAACCTAAATTTACAAAGTGTTGGAGAAAGGCATTAACTTAAAAGGCCTTCTCTCTCTAACAGCTACATGAAGCTGATGATGATATGCATAGAGCAAGTGCAGACACAGGGTGGCATCCTGTTGGTTAGTCCCAACTAGAGTAGACCTAGTCAATCAATTCTTGAATGGTGATAAATCCCATTGATTAAATTGGTCCGCTCTAGTCACGATGAGCAACAGGAAATAGTGTTTCCACTTCAGCAAGTGTTAGACATTCAGATAAAAAATATCTGAACTGTAATCATGTTTTACATTCTGTCCTGGATTTGCTTTTACAAACTACAGCCAGAATCTAAGGGGGGAAGCCTTTCCCTCCACTACTGCATTAAAATCTGTATTAACTTTCCAGAGCAAGTTTTTTGATGGTACAGAATCCCCCTGCTGGGGGGGGGGGATTAAGAGAAGTAGAAGAAAGTCCCCTAGCACTAGCAGTTGGGTATTAGCAAAATATTAGGTTTAAGACTATGGGGCTCCATTTCCAGAAGAGCAGCCTTGTTAATTTGGGGCCTCAGAAACAAGAAACATATGCCTATTATTATGGCATAAGCTTTCATAAACTACATTCCTCATCATTCCATGAATGAAAGAAATGCTATCCTCCTGTAGCAGGTGAACATGGAGGGGGGGGTGAGATCAGATGAATGAATTGGTAGGGGGTGGGGAGAGATACATCTGTGACAATTATGCTAAAATGTAGATATATGTCAAATAAGCCAAGTGGTCACTCACAATAGCAATAATTGATGATAACATGGGCATCCTAGCCCCATTTTTCAATGTCCTTCTGTTATAGCTTAAGGTACTTAAGGTTAATGATTTTAACCTTCACAGCTGAATGATCTTGTCACCATACAGAAAACCTGTGCAACGGCCCCATATAAATGTGTTTCTATTCTAAACCACATGAAAGGAAAACACACTGTCACAGTTGAGTGTAGTCCTTTTCTCTCTCTTTTCCTTCTCATCACATATCTTCACATAGCTGATCTGTCCTGCCCCTCTTCCCTATTTACATGGTTGCTTAATTGTGTAAATTAAGTGCTATCTGGTGCTAGGAAGCTAGAGGCACTTCTTCCTTCCCTGTCATAGAAAATGTTAGAAATATTGGTTGCCTGTTAGGCATTCTTCCTTGCATTTTGCAGCTATCTCCTGCTATCACACTGTGCAAACAGTGCTATACCAGTATCTAATTACAGTGAGCAAGCATTACATCACAGCTTTAAGAAATTAAACCAAAGGGGGGGGGGCGAGAAGAAAATCATCTGTCCTGTTCTAATCCTGAATAGATTTGTGTTATTAACACAAAGTAAGCACTGTACACTAGGCAGCCAGACAGCCAAAGGCTGGGACACATGCTGATGATTCCAGTGCAGCCTTGCAGTGTGTTTACTTGAAACCTAATGCCACTAAAACCCAGTTCAGGTGTTCACCTGAATGCACAAAGGACTAAGTGGGTGATGGAGATGTGGACCCCCATCCCCAAATGTCCCCACACTCTTTGCAGCACCGAAGACCTTTGTGTCTTTCCAGCAACATTCAGCTGAATAGCATGACAGAGGTCCTGTGACTGGGAAGCCTGCTATGATAGATTTCCCCTCTACCAGGTTGGTCCTGCAGTTCTAACTTGTGGGCTCCCATCACTCATCTTGTCAATCTGACCTTAAATTCCCTTCCTGGATCTAGGTTCTCAGGCTCCAGGATAACAGTTATAGTGGACATGTGGATATATTTATTGGTGGATTCAGTTTGTTAGCATGTGCTCTAATTCCCTTAATAAGTCAGAAATAAAGTGTATTCAGGCACAAAGGCAAACAGCAAAACAGTAAAGGTTTATTGGCTAATACACAAACATCTAGCATTATGCTGGCTCTATAAACAATACAATGTAAAACTTTAATTAAAAGAATGTAACTTTTTCCTGAACCTTTTCTGCACTCTCAGCTTGCATCAAACCAAAGTTCCTACTGAGTCCTCATCAGGCCTGTCTCTATTTCTGACTGGGTCTATCTGCCAGTTTAACAAACAAGTCTCTAGTGTTATATTCTTTCCTTCATAGCCCATCCTCGGCATCCTAAAAGCTGTGATTGGCTAACTCTTCTCAGCCACGAGAGCTAATAATTTTATCCTTCCTTACCTTTGCCGATTAGGGTTCCTGATCATGAGAGCTTTTGTAATCACATCCAAATGAACATGGTTATAAAGTCCTCTGCAGAACTTCATTGTCAATACCTCTGATGTTGATAGGTACACAGGGACATTTGGGGAATAGGGCTTATGTTCACAACAACATTCCCACCACATATTTAGCCTTCCAAACATTTAGGTAAATATATGAATAGGACTTGAGTCTTTCTTCTTAGTAAGTCAATAGGCTTAAGTTTCAACATTAAAAGTAGTGGCCAAGATACAAAGATCACTTTAGGAAAATTCAAAAGTGGATGTGTACTTTTTTGTTTGTTTGTTTTGAGTTGTATCCAATACAAGTTGCCCCCTGTATCCACAGGGATACGTTCCAAGATCACTACCGCCTCCCCCCCCCCCGAATGCCTGAAACTGTGGTTAATAGTATTTTCATTGAGACAAATGCTGGCAGTTGACTATAGATCTGCCTAGAGAGAGAACATATATTTTCAGATGTGGATAAGTGAAACCATGGAAACTGAACCTGTGGATATGGGGGCCGACCTGTACTATCCATCTGCCAGCAGAACTGAAACTGCTGATTAAATGGATGTCTTGTACCCATGTGTTTCCTCAAACCTGCTCCAGAGGGTTGTGTCATGCTCTGGACCACAATCAGGGAGCACATAGGAGGAATAGATCAATGTATCCATTTGCAGGAGTAGAAATCCACTCACATGACATTTGAGCATTTCTTTTCTAATTGCATATCCTCTTTACCTTGCCAGAAACTGCCTTTGAGACACTCCTCATTTTTAGTGTTGTACTGTGGTCTCTGTGTTTCTTTTGCCCCAAATATCTATAAATATTGGTAGATCCTACATCTTAAATGAGAACCAAGAAGTCCCCTTGTTTAAGCTTCCTGCACAAAATGACCACTCCCTAATAAATGTGAGGCATGTACCTCTCTTATCTTATCGAAACAGCTTTAGATAGCTATGCCCTGGTTCTAATTTTGAAAAATTCACAAGGCAGCTTCCAGCCATAAAAGAACAATAAAATCAGGTTAACATGCAAAATATAAGAGTACAAAGAGTACAATGAAATGGCATTAAAATGGCACTGAAATAGCACTCACACTAAAATAGCAGTAACAAAATCAACATCGCAGTAAAAAGTAAATAATAAATAAACTTGTTAAAACTCAACAAGGTGGGCTTCTCTGGAAAGGGTTGCTTCACAATCAGGACATCACTGCAGAAAAATTCTTATGGCCAATGGGGACAATGAGAGAAGAGCTTCCAAACATGATCTTAATTAGTGGACAAATGTATGAAATTACCATTTTACAAACTTCCCAGAAAACAATCCCATTGTAGTGAGGAAATTATTCCTAACATTTAGCTTAGATATAATTTGCTCAAGGCCAATAACCTTTCGTACTGTTTTCCCTCTTCTTTCTTTTCTCCTTTTCATTTTCATTGCCTCTCATTTTCTTTTTCAATAACAACACTGTTGTGAGTCAGTTTCTAGAAGGAGAACTGGAATAAATGAACTTTTACACTATCTATAAATAAATTTAAAATCTAGCAAAACCCGAGCTCAGTTTTGATATTTTGTGGAGTTGCTTTTAATTTCACTTTTTCTCCAAGAATCAATTCCATATGTAGTTTTTACACTTTTACCTAAAAGAAATCAAATGAAAGAGCAGTGAGAGATTCCAATTCCAGTTTTTGTCTAAATGACTCAAGATAGAGAGAACGTCAAATTGTGAAGGCACTAATTAAAATACTTCATGCAATAAAACTAACTGGTGGGTGGCAGAGCAATGGGACTAGTCAATCAAGTAACCTGAATGTACTTGAAATATCTAGCAGTCTTTTGAATTAGAGTTTCACTCCCATTATTTCATAGGCTTCCAGCCTAATCACTTTGAAGTTAAAAGGACCCACTGTTTAAGAATGCTGGCTGCCTAATTGCTAAGGTTTTATGTAGGTGACCTTTTTTTTCCCCTCTGTTAACAGTGTGACCCAATTATTTGCTGTTTTAACGGGTCACTTGACCTCACCTTCCCCTTTTCCTAAAAGAGCACAGTAGCTTGATCACCTTAACCTTTTCCTTGGTGAATGCACTCAGAACTACATCCCTTGTCAGTGGGAAGTCAGCACCACCTCTCAGGACATTATCACATGAGTCCCTTTGTCACTGGAATCGCATTTGCAAATAGATACTGGTTTGGCAGCCCTCAGTATCCCACATCTCTTCAATATCATGCCTGAGGCTATTTCAGCCACTGATGATCCCTCGGCATTCTTCCAGACTCTCCCTTAACCTGCCCCATCACCCTACCCAACATGCCTTTCATGGTTTTTTTATTTTTACTTTTAGTTGTAATGTAATTTGGCAATTAGGCAATGCAATTTACTGAAACAAAGGAAAAGGAAAAGGAAGAAAAGTGGGGGGGGGGAAGAAAACTAGCCTGTCTGGAGATAGCAGGAGGGAGGAGGGAGTGGGCGAAAGGAGGAGCAGACTGAGACCATGTGACTGCCCAATCTTGGGACTGCAACTGGAGAAATTTATTGCACCTGAGGATTCATGGCACAGCAGCGCAACTGGAAGCTTATTGATGGGTGTTCCCCTTTAATGGCAAGGGATGCTCCAACCACACTTTGGAGGCATAGCAGTAACAATTTGGAGGTGACGTCATGTGATAAATATTGCCAAAGGTGGTATTATCCAGCTTTAAGACTGCTTTAAAGGGCTCATGTAATAAAGTCCTCTGACTCCCTGGAAATTATGTTATTTCAACTTCTCATACAGGTGTCCCAGACTATGCAGACACAGGCCTACACATTTAAAGAGTTTCTCAGTGTAGGCTTCATTGTAAATGGCTGGACACTAGGCCACTCCAAGATATGTTGCTGCCTGAGAAAAAAGACAACATGGCGCACAGCTCTGTTTCATATTAAGACTACCAGTTACATTTTACTTCAACACAAACAAGGGGGGATAGGGTTCTCCAGCACACAGCAGCAGACTAGTTGAGGGGGTGTAGGATAGGCTACACAATGCATTCATTCCTGTTTTGCAAGAGAGCAGAAAAGCCAGCAAACTCAGGGAGAACAGCTGGGGTGTGTGTGTGTGTGCTATGACTGTTCTCCAGCACCTGCCACTGATTCTGCCTAATAGTAGGCCAGCCTTGATGGGATATTGAAGAGCAGCTCATTTCAGAAAACATTTTTACTACTATTGCTCTTGTGCCATCATCAAACCAAGACATGATCTTTTTAAAAGTTCTTTTCTGTTATCATTCAGATTTCCTAAAACCGCATCCACAGATCCCTTAGAACAAATCAAAATGACAGACATTCCCCACTCCGGTCCACGGACACTTGGAATCATTTCAACAACAGCTTAGCTCTATCTGTACCTTACAGCATATGCATTAGATTGAGAAATAATTATCTATCTGTGATTGACCACCCAGTAAGTTTTGCATTTCAACCAATATCTTCCTGTCTGAACTCAATACTAGCCATTACATTTCAAATGTCTCATTTGGATGCTCATTTGCTAGCTGAACCCAGTGCTCCCAACTACTGTATAGGAATAGATCAGAGACAGATAGCATGGCCTCTTGACCTGTGGTAATATTTTCCATGGCCGGAGAAACTTGAGGAAGCAGCTTCTGTGATCATGCCTGGTCTCTCCAGGTGCCACTTCAACACAGAAAGGAGAGCCTAGAAATATTAAGTGAGCCTGTAGTTTGCAAGCAGCATAATGGGCAATTCTTTTATAAGCATTTATAGCATGAATGGGCAAAGTGTGGTCCTAGACCCTAAGATGTTTTTGAACTCTCCATATTTCTCAAAACATCTTTTCCTGGACAAAAATGGTTAAATTGTCTCTCCTGGAAACCTCCAGAAATGGCAGATAACCTTTTCAATAGATTTAACATCCCCTGAGAAACAATGCTTTCCCCAACCAGAAGTGAACATGTGACTACTTTGGGGGCATTTGGGACACATGGTTGGTAGAGCATGTGGCCCCATATTATCCAAGGGGGAGAAGATTGGCCTCTCAACCCTCCATAGTTCACCACTTCTGATCTGTAGAAAGGTTATTTAAAAAAAAAAAACTGGGCCTGGATCAAAATGTTTGGGGTTTATGTGCAATGTTAGTGTCTCTGCTTAGATGCAGAGCTTCCCAGACACCACTCACAATAGAGTGAGGGGGGTCCTTCAAACCCTAAGCTCAGTCCAATCCCCATCTGTACAGGCCTAAGGCTAGAGAATGGACATTCACGTTCTCCACCTCAAGGATCCAAATACTTCTACCTGGCTTGCCACCCTACTTTCAAAAGGAATGAATTTGTGCCCAATGAAGATGGGGTTTGTGAATGAAGAAAGATTGAGGATGCTGTTGGCCTTGTCCCTCCACATCTAAGGACAAATGGAGCAGTTTTCCAGAGACAGGGAAAACATTGGTAGGTGCAATAGTAGTTTTTTTCCCCTCAGCGTGACAACTCACACCTGCATCACTGCTGCTCTTCAAGCATTTTTCCCTAATTACCTCAGAGCTTAATGGGAAACCCCAGTGACCTGAAACTTAGAAGAAGGTAGACATTTTGGACCAAAAGAGAAATCAGTAGGAATAGACAGAAGTAGCTGAAGAATAGGCACACCATATCATCTTCACAAACAGGCAAGAGAAATCTGTTTCACATTGACAGAGAGTGCAAAGGATTTTGTGTTGTAACCCATCAACATGTTCCCCAGTCAAGGGATACAAACAACCACAATTGAAGACTGAAACTTCACTTCCAAACAGCAGTTTTTGGCAAGACTTAATTATATTCATGGTCTTAACAGAGACATTTTTATTGAATGAACACTCAGGCTGCAAAATGTATGCTCATTGTGGCAGGATCATAATGTATGAACTCTAAGAGAAAGGGAAAATCAGAGATGAAAAGACATTAATTAAAGTGGATGGTCTTATAAATGAGCTGTCATTATAAATATGAATAACTTGGTCAAAAAACTAAATGCCCAATTGTGGAGGCACTGAGCACAATGAAAAACAGCTGAGTAGAATGCTGGTTTGAGAGATGGTAAGACATAGTTGGATATTATGTACAGGACCCCCATCCCCTGTTTACATGGGATCAGAATCAGTTTCACTTATCCATGGTTTGGGGGGGAAGGTCTCTCTGGGTGTCTGGAGGACCATAGAGTTGTGCTGAAGATGATCTCTCTAGGCATCAGGAAGTCCTCCAGTGTGACTCTAATGGTCAACCCCTGCTGCAAGATGACTGTAGAGATGTGCCAGATGCCTAGAGAGGCATCCTTTCTAGGCATTTTCTAAGCCCTCCAGCAAGATTCTATGGTATTCTATGGTAGCTCACTATTATATGTGGTTTTGCGTATCTGCGGTAAGTATGGGAAAGTATTGGATTCCCATACTTATGGTGGGGGGGGGAGACCTTATGGTGGGGGGGAGACCTGTACTAAGAAAGTTATCATGTTGTTATGGAAATAACATCCCAAGGTCACAGGAAGTAACAGAAATCTCCTTTGAGGTTTCAGATTCTCACCTTGAAGAGCAAGATGGGATTTTCTCTCTTTACCCATCTCTACTACTGTAGAGATTTCTGGACTGGCTTCTTTCCTGAGGTTGGAATTCAAACTTCAGTAAAAGGAGGAAATTGGGAATACTTTTCCATCCCAAACCACACCTCACAGTTCTAGACTTAACCTAAAGGATTTCTGTCCTGTAGCTTGCAAGCAAACAGCAAGACAATAGCAGCTAAATATCAAACCAGAACCAGAAGAGCAAAACAACAGGTTAAAAAGCAACGGGCAGCAAATAGTACCCCCATGATGTCATTAAGTAAAGCTTTCCCAACCTCCACCATAGACATAACAAAATGTCCCTAGCTTTGGTTTAGCACATGAGATTAGATAATGTGACATGTAATGTAAGAAATTAAAATTTTCCAAACTTTTCTTAGTTGTAGTGTAGTTTCAGCTCTTTCAAATCTAGAGCATGTGTTTCACGGGTAATGTTCGATCGACAAAGCACTGGAGGTGCTTGGAACATGTGGGAAATCCTTATGTAAGCTCCAGTGGCTTATAGGAATCTATCATTTCATGATTGCTGCCCTGATATAGAATCTATCACTGAAGCAGCAATCATACCATGCATTCATAATCAGCCACTAAGTATTTGAATTTTTTTTGTTAAAGTAAAAAATCCCAATGATAGTTCCGTTGTTACCCAAACTGCTCCGTGAAAAAATCCAAGAAAATATCAAGTTTCTAATATGTTGGGGAAATTAGCAGCAACTCAACTTTAGCTATGTGAAAGGGGGTAACAACAGAATCTGCAAACCTATGTCTACAGGTAATAATCTGGATGGAATACATACACATTTAAAATTAAGTATGGTTTTTATTAAGGAGTTCAAAAATAACACCAAACACACACATTCACCCAGAAAAAGCATTCACACAAGGCTATAGAAAGAAACAGTAGGAAAGCTTGGGATAGAGGGTTGCAAGAGGGTTTTGCTGGGGTAATACAACCTGTCCTGTACTCAGTCTGATAGAGTGGATGGAGGAAACTGGCATAGGGTCCCCTAGAAATGGAACTGTGCGCCAATGAGGCATAGTTTGAGGGTTATATTTATGCCTCCAAATAGACCTGAGGGAATTGGTTGCTTCATGGGTTGAAACAATAGATTTCCTGAGCCTTCATGGATTGCACAATGAGTTTCCTGGTCTTGACATAAGGTGTAGAAAATGCTAAATGTGTTTCTTAATGTCCAGTGATTGAATTTTAACAGCTTTGAGCAACTTCTTTAAGTTTGGGAGTTGAGGAGAGAAAATTTCACAATCAGCGAATACAAAGTGTTTCTCTATCCATTATCTTCCCATTTTATGTGGAATGTGTCTTCTTTTGGCCCTTCAGCCCCAGGCCTTCCTTTCCAGGGAAAAACAAAAATGACCTTTTCTGAGACCATCCTGTCTTTTACCCTTGTAAAAGGCCACATTAATAAACCAAACTTGGCCAGTTTCTGAGGGCTGTAAAAATGGGGTGCAGGCCAATGCTAACATTCCAGAAGTGGGGTGCCTTGGAAGTGGGGTACAAGCTTGTGCTTAACACCATCATTTAAAAAAATTCATAATTTGGCATAATTATGCTATAAAGGTCACCCCCTCCCCTGTATCTGTAGGGGATAGGTTTCCAGACTTACCACAAATGCAAGACTTACCACAGATATGCAAAATTGTGTATAACAGCAAACTGCCATAGAATACCATAGCATTGCACTGGAGGACCAAGAAAATGCCTACAGAGGGTGCCTCCCTAGGCATGTGGTATGACTCTATGGTCAGTGTCCACTGGAAGTTGACCATAGAATAGCACTGGAGGACCTCCCAATGCCTAGAGAGACCACCTCCCACGTCACTCTAGAGAAACCGTTTTTCCCCAGCCACAGGTAATGATACCACAGGTAGCCTTCCTACATAAATCGGGGGGGGGGGACTTGTATATTGAAAAGAGCTTGAGCCTCCGTAGACTTAATCCAGCCCCCTGCCAAGTATGGAGCATGGAACAGAGGTTTAGTTTGCTGATCCATCCTGGTCCATTTGCATTCTAGTAGTTTAAGATTGCTTCAAAACTTGCATATCTATCTGAGAAATGCATGTATATCACCACATATGTAATGCAGCATAAAAATTGACTTTGCTGTTTGTTAATTTTGGTTTGTTAATTATAAGAAAAGGCTGTAAATGATCAAGATTGAATTACATGGTCAATCATTCAATTACAAAAATTGTAGCTAATTAGTCATTTTTAAATTATTCACATTTATATCCAGCCTTCTCACCAATGAGTTGAAGGTGGGCTACATAGATTTCCGCTTCTTCAATTTATGTTTGCAACAACCCTGTGAGGTACATCAGGCTGGGAGAAAAAAATTGGGTTAAAGTCACCCATTGAATTTTATAGTTCAGTGAGGACTTGAACCTGGAATGCCCAAGTCCTAATATAGTATCCTAACCATGGTGAAAAATTTGCCGCCTCTTTTTTGATCTAAAACATACACACATTGAATTCATTTGCAAAGGAAATATTGTACTGGTGGGGGGGGAGCCACTAATACACATACATGCAGAATTTTTGGAGCAAGTAAAGAAAAGCAATCAGAACAATGAATGGATGATCCAGAGGACCAAAACATACACCTGGTGGGTGGGTGGGTGGGGGGAGAATATTTCACTCCTTCGTGCAGAGAAACCTTTGTTTCAGTCCTCCTCATCTCCTCCCAGTTTGCTCAATCTCCCATCTGCAAACACTGCAGAAAGAACAAACAAATCAAACACACCAGTTTTGATAC
This sequence comes from Gambelia wislizenii, assembly GCA_030847615.1. Taxonomy (NCBI): domain Eukaryota; kingdom Metazoa; phylum Chordata; class Lepidosauria; order Squamata; family Crotaphytidae; genus Gambelia; species Gambelia wislizenii. The sequence continues at coordinate 183,805,581 of JAUMIR010000005.1, read as the reverse complement.
AGTAAGGGAGGTGAAAATTTAAAAACTTTTGAGGCGGCACTCCTCCCTTGCCCAACCACTCTGTTTTGTTTCAAAAGAAGAGGGAAAAGGCTCAGCTTCAGTGTAAAGAGTAAGAACAACAACAAAAATAATTTATTCACTAGTTATTAATCTTGGAGAGAATAGAAAAGAAGCAGGAGAGAATAACAACAACCGAAAAGATGAAGCTATTCTCATTTGTTCCATCAGTTGACACATACTATAACAAAACTGTGAGATCCAGGTCTACTTTGCAATGCTACATTATTTTAGCTAATACTCAAGAGCAAGTCCCCACACAACAGCTTGTAACAATAAGAATTAAAGAGTGAGAGCTAAATCACCAGATCAAATGAAGGCAACTGAGCTGCAGCCTACAAAGTTCTTAAATCCCCCCTCCCTCTGCCATGAAGCATAATTGGCTCACTGAGGAGACTGGGAGAAGACCTGGAAAAGATTAGGCAGCCCAGAGGTGACTGGAAAAAGAATTCATCATGAATGGAGCAGGGAATAATTTACAGCACCAGCCCTGCTCCCCTTTCCTCACCAGGTTCTCCTGACTCTTTAATCCAGTGCGGCAACAGCTACTTGCACTCTGTAGCATGCAGCACATTGCCAAATGTGCTGCTGTTCTTAAAAGTGTACATGCTCCCTCACTCCCCCAATGAAGCCTTTTTTGCCAGGAAGCGGAGGATCAAACACCTGTCCTCAGACAATCTCCAACAGCCAAGGAACCAGGCTGTGCAGTATCTGTCTTACTTGCTCCAGCACATCAGTTTAAAATGTGGACTCCCTTCCCCCCACCCTTTAGTTTAAAGGGGACACAGCTCACCCATCCAGAAATTCCTGAACTTGCCTGTGGCCTTAGGGTGGGGTTTGATTCTGGGAAACTTTGGGAGGCACTCAGAGATCTGGTAACTCTATTAACTGTACTAAAACCAAACCAGGTTAGAATGAGGCATTTTGCTTGAAAACAGTACTGCTGAACAGGAGATGATAAACATCCCTACTAAGCTGTTTGTAGCCTAGCCTTGAACTACAGAACTAGGGAGCTATGTAGCATCTGGCAGGGCTGCAAGTTGTGCAAGCCTAGTCTATAACATTTTTCAAAGATTTGTTTTGCATATAAACCTCCAGCATGTAAATTCCTTTAAGTACAGGTCAACCCCCGTATCCACGGATTTGGTAACCATGGTTTCACTTATCCACATATGAAAAAAATATGTTCTCTCTAAGCATTTCTAGGTCCTCCAATGCAGTTATGTGGTCAATTTCCAGCATTGGCTTCCCTTTTATCCATGGTTTCAGGTATTTCAGAGGAAGGAACTGGCAAAACCACCTCTGAGTATTCCTTGCCTAAGAAAACCCTACGAAATTCATGGAGTCTCCATAAGTTAACATGCAACTTGAAGGCACATGCATAGACACACACACACACACACACACACAATATGCTTTATAATGTGTTGGAAAAGTGTTTCTAGGGGTCTTTCCATACTATACAATTATGGCACTATGATTCCACTTTAACTGCCATGGTTCCATCCTATACAATCCTGAGGTTTGCAGTTGAGGGGAATTTAGAATATTCAGCATAAAGTTCTAATGTCCCAGTATAAGGCAAATCCCTGAATTCCACAGGATTGTTCCATGGGGTTAAAGTGGAACCATAGGGCTACAATTGTGAAGTGTAAAAGGGCTCTAGATCAGTATTGCCTGTATGACTGATAGCAGCTCCCCAGGGTTTCAGACAGGATATTTTCCCAAGACCTCCCAGGAATCTTTTCTTAGGAGTTTTCTATACAGCAAAAATACTCCTCATAGAATTTGAGGAGAATATGATTTGTTTAAATGACATCCCGTATTAATCCACCATATTCAGAAGGAAGGGGGCCTAAACCACCTAAAACTCTGAAGGAAAAGCCTTCTCAGCTTTTTCTGTATTATTAAAAAACTCCATGGGGAATGCACATTCCCACTCATTGGGACAACTGATTCAAATTGGTGCACATTCCTGACAAGAGCGGAAGTGGAAACCTGATTGGTCGGACGTGAGCGGGGGGCACAGCTTGCTAACAAGGCAAGCTCCTGGAACCGCCGCCTTATTGGATTTTGGATGTAGCAATCGTGTGCAGAGATGATAAAACAGCCTTTTGTTCTTTTTTCTATTTATTTAGGCAGAATATCACACTTTCATACCTTAGATAGGCTTTTTTTTAAAAAAAAAATACTGTTCAGGAGTGGCCACTGGTGAGAATAAAAATGCAAGTAATAGACTCGCACCTGCCATCTTGATTTGCAGGCATGCTTGTTGGAACAGCGAAAGCAGATAGCTTCGCATGCCTGCGATCGTGCCAAAAACCCATTAAGACAAATAGAAGCTGCTTTGAATTTACGTTTGTGTGCATCAATCCACATTTTCCCCCTCATATAGACAAGCCCTTAGAAATCCTGGGACTGAATCTTTTACATATAATGCATATAGTGTTCTTACACTAAACTCCACCTTTCTCTAGTTGCAGGTTTCTTCCTCCTGAAATTACAGCAATTGGCTAGCCAATGCCGGCATAAAAGTAGAGGAGTAGGACAACAAAGATCCCTGAGGCTTGCATTTGGCTAGCTTCAATAGTCAGGCAAACATATGAGGCAAGGATTTTCCTTGGGTTTTTTCTGGGCAGTGAGGCCATGTTCTGGAATAGTTTCTTTCTGACGTTTTGCCTGCATCTGTGGCTGGCATCTTCAGAGAAAGAAACTATTCCAGAACACGGCCTCACAGCCTGGAAAAAAACAAGAAAAATCCATGGATGTCAGCCATGAAAGCCTTCGGCTTCACATATGAGGCAAGCTCATAAGCAGATAATGTGGTAGTAGCTGTTCCCTAAGGTTCGTTAACACAACTTATATCATTTTATATACTGTTCACTATGTAAACTCAGTCGTAAACATGCATAATAACCACTTGATAGGTCTATTCCTTGTGAATTTCTCTCTCTCTTTTTAAAAAATCACCTTTAAAAAACTGTTTTTAATTATTTGAGACTCCAGAGTTTTTATTGTCTCTTTTTTTAAAAAAATCTTTCCATGTATTGAAAGTTTTCAATGTTGTAAATGTTTTTATTCACTGTATGTTGTCTTGGGAGCCCTGGTGGGCTGAGAGACAATAAACAAATGCCTAAATAAATAGGTGTTCACATTGCTTAATTATGTTGTTATATTGTATGGTATCTAGCTTTATTTTGTGAACTGCCCAGAGAAATGTAATCAATCAATAGTCAACATATTGTGTGAAGAACAAAGAGTAGCTAACAATTATTGTTCCAGAAAGGAGAATATACTTGGTATGATATATAATTAACATAAATTTTAACTTTATAATTAACATAAACTTGGCAGTTTGTATATATAAGAGCAATTGAATGGATGCTTCCAGTTGACAAACTTCCTTCTCCACACGAAGAGAAGTAAGCACTCATTCTAGAATGTTTATGTGAAGATTTGAGAGAAGTACTGTGTACAAGACAGTAGAGAGAGGGGAAATAATAAAATGAAATTAACATCCACAAAGAAAGAAAGAGATAGAAAGCTCAAAGCCTTGAAAAAGTAAACCTAGAAAGAGACTTGGTTATGAAACCAGAGTTTAGAAAACCCTACCTAGCTACTGGTTGTGCTACTTATGTTACTGTGAGAGATATAGTCCAAAAAAGTAACTTTTCCTTGGTATGTAAGAAATATGCAGTCCTATAGCTTGTAAGAAGGCAAACACAGCAAATACATTTTTCCTAAGTTCAGTTTTTACACTACCAAGGATATCAAGGCATAACCTGATAATGAAATATAATTCCCTAAAGAGAATGGTATTCTCTCACCTTTGTAATGGAAGTATGCCAGTGCAAATGCATAGAAATGTTCCTTTCTTTAAAAATATATTGATGTTAATGTATGTTTAACCCTATGCATCCTACATTTATATGCTCCAAATGTGGTCCCTTCTATAGCCAAAATGGCAGCATCCACAAAAATGAGAGAAGTACCAAAACTGTCAAAGTTTGTCAAAGTCATCTGAGGGAAAGGGGCTACTGAGCAGAAAGATGAATGAAAAATATGTTTGTAATTAAAAAACTAAAAACAACCACCCACCCCAGAAACATTAGAAATAACACATGCGCAAAGGCCATGGAATGCCAACTGACTATTGTGGGAAGTGCATGGTGCAGACATGGAATGGAATATTCCAGAAGGATTGGCTGATTGGCTCAAATGCCGAAGAGGAACTTGCCTCACAACACTATTTGTTGTAAGTCCCAACTGTACATTGATAGCCATGATTGCTCCAAATAACAGAGGTGTCACTTTGGAACAGCTCAAAAGAATAAATTTCAGAGAGTGTAGACAAAAGAAAACAACATCACCGAGTCTCAACTTATTTAGGCCACAGCCATTCTTCAAGAGAAAAGATCTCTAAAAATAACAACAGAAAATGAGAACATTAGCATCACTACCAAGGCCATACTGAATCAGTGGAAAATATTTTCTTTTCTTCCTAACTGCACAGGTTGATGTCTTTGATACATTTAGGAAACTCACCTGAGGATGCATACAAGAAATAGACATGGTGGCAGCTGACTCCCATGCCAGTGAGGTGACAAATCTGTTCCCGAATTTAGTCTGGACTTTAAAGGAGTCATTTCAGGTGCTCAATATATTTTTGGAGGTAGTACTCAGCATTATCAATACCTCCTTAGAAGTTCAGACTATGAGCAAGAGCAGACATGGAAGCAACCAGATGCCACTGGTTGTACACACAAAGTGTTAAGAGAAACTTCTAAATGCACTGGTATAGTATTTATATTATCAGTATATAAAGACCAACAGTGATGTCATACATGAAAAATATTTCTTAAAAGGTTTTTGGGGAGCATGCCAAATTCATTGTTCATTAAAGTTTATGAGGTCTTCTGAAAAATAAACAGGATGTACAGAGCCAACATGCCTTTGAACAAGTTATATAATATTTTTTTTTCAAAAAAATATATAAATAAACTACTCAGGTTAAACAACAACTCCTTCATGAGCCAGACATTCTGAGAGAGATTGTGAAACATGTTGACAGTAAGTGTATATGATGAGTTTTTGCAACACACAATATCAATGTAAGAGGTTTGCAAAGAGTAACTCGGCTAAAGCATTTAGGGGAATATTGCCTTTGGCAGACTAGAATTATGACCTCTTCTAAAAACTAAAAGTGTGCACCCAAGAGAAATGAATGAAAAACTCAACCAACTCAGGTAAAAGTACAGCTTTCTTTTCCTAAAACAGAAGAGGAAGAAGAAAAGGAGCTATTTTCAAATTCCCTGGAGTAGGAGAAAATATTGGTGGGAGTGAAAATGGCTATAAGAGAAAGGAAATGCACACAGACTTCTCATTCACTCTGTTTGGATGACTCTGACCTTTTCTCCAGTGCTCCTTTCTTAACTAATAGTTTTATCCACTCCCAAATAAAATGAAATAAAATTGTGATATATGTACACAAAAACTACATAGCACATGCAGCTTGCCTATTTACTGAAAGATTGTGCACGTATCTTCTAGATGGACGATCAATATTGAAAGAACATAATTTGTATTATTCTCTTAAAGCTTAAAGTGCCAACATAAGCAACCAATGAAGCCTTTGAAAAGTAGTTTAAAAAATCTATCTATTTTAGTTAATGCAGTGTATAAGAGAATTGGTGCGGTATCAGAGTAGAGTGTAGCAGAATTGTTAGACCCTGGCACCTGATAAATCCAGGGAGATTATAAAATGACCTAAATATGGTGTGACAAAGATGCCGGGAGATCGCAAAAGGTCTTCCCTTTCAGACGATGTCATTCTGCAGTCATCATGCTCCCCATGCCCCTTCTGTTGCGCCATTGTTCTTTTTTATTCATGACCTAAGCCATGAATAGATTGCCCATTCCGTTCCTGTCACTGAATGATGGGCAAGTGAAAAGGTGCCCTGTTATGCTGGCGCGATACCAGCGTTAGTGGGAGGTCCGTGCCAAACACTTCTGGGTGTGATCGGGACAACAAGGTAAGTGACACATTTTTTTGTACCCTCCCTGGGTTACTTGTATTTTTTAAAGTGTGTTTTGGTTTTACTTTTTGACTTGTATTTTTCTTTTTTGAATTTCCCGCACAATCGTTCTCTTGCAAGAATGGCCGGAATTTGCATTCCAGGAAGTGAATACTGTACAGCTCCGTGAGATCTCCATTCACTCCTGGCCTGCCAAGGGGAGGGGGCAGACGTGCTATAAGGTAAGTGTGAATGTTTTTGTTACTGTGCCGGGACAGGGATGGGAGGGGTGTGAGAGAGGATATTGTGAGTCAGGGATGCTATTTTTGTCCCCATCTGATAATTTCCCAGGTATCACAGAATCATGAAACTTACTGGGAGACCTTGAGCCAGTCATTCTCTCCAACTTGACTTACCACAAGGTTTGTTGGAGCAACAAAGTAGAGATACAGTGATGTGCACCATCTAGAGCTCATTGAAGGAAAGGTGATATATATTGACTAGGGTAGACAGATACCTAGATAGACACATAGACAATTTAGAATATTTGATTTTTTCCTACTATATGAAATTTTTATGTATGTACATTTTCATCTGCTGGTGAAAACTACGACATAAATTAAACATATTTTAGAGATCATTTTAAAAGTGCCTTCAAAGGGGTTTTAAATGGTATATTAATGCATCAAGTGGCGAACTTTGGAGATTATCAGATGTGGCAAAAACTGCGTCAGAAGATCACAACAAGAACAGGAATGTGGGATATTATCAGACGTCGTCATCCTTCAGTGTCCCGGGGGCATAGCACAGGGCCTGAGTATGGCATCCCATTTTATTGGCGGCTTGTCCCACTCAATGAAAAAGGGAAACCTCATCCACAATAGCGCTACACCCCTGGGATGGCTGAAAATGTGGGCGTATGATAATGTCACCCTTTCTGTTCCCATGGTGTCCTTCTGATGCGGTTGGGAATGTGGTTTTTTGCTGCATTTCCCTGCATCTGATAATCTCCTTTAACACATAAAAAGCATCTAATATCTTTATACTTAAATGCTGCTATTTCCTGAGCCAGGATTTCACAGAAGGCATCTCCTAGGGCAGCATTCCCCAATCTAGCACCTTCCAGATACTTTGGAGCCTCCTTCACCCAGAAAGGCTGGGCATTGTAAATCCAAAACATCTTGAGGGCACCTGTTTAGAAAAGGTCATTCTAGGAGATATAGAGAAGAGTATTTAAATGGTTTGGAAGAAATAGAAAGGAAGAAGGCAAAACCAGCTTGTTGGAGTTCCCACCTGCCAGGCTAACAATCTAATATAGCTGCTACAATGATCTTCTCCATTTCCACCTGAAATACAATAGGCCTAGTTTGGAGTCTGGTTGACTTGATTCCTATTTTTCTGCCACCCCTGTGGAATAAATGACGTATTTGAAACTGCACTTATTTTGTTACTGTAGAAAAGTTAAGACATACACTAACCAAGGTTGCCCATTATCACTGTACTGGCCGAAGTGTCTGGAAATTGCTGTGCTTCTCTGGTTTTCCAGTTGTAGCACAAATCTCAGGGTGAGATTTGTAGGGTGACTTGGTAATGTTATGAGATGGAATTCATCAACAAGCTTCCATCTTTATCTATACAATTAGAGTTCATAAATATTATTTTTGCCTTCATCACAAGATTCAAGACCAGAAATCATATAGAAATGTAGTATGCTTGTAACCTGACCAAAACAAACAAACAAACAAACCTTCCCATACCATTTTGTAGAATATGTGGAAAGGAGTTGAGAATCAGACTACCACAGAGATAAGGATTTTTATTTTTGCTTGCTTCTTTAGTTCTTTAATGATCATGAAAACAATTTCAAGGCATCTCCTTCTCCCTTCTATGAACATAGGGCTTGACTAGACAGGAGCAAATACTACAGAGGGGTGCACATTAGCTCACCTTCACAGCAGCTCCTGGTTGTCTTCACAATTTTCCAAAAAAAAAAAGTTGTCTGTGCAGCGATTATGCATTCACATTCACATGGAGCCATTTTGTGAATCAAAATGGCAGCCGCCAGTATGGGTTGCTAGTATTCCCCACTGCACATTTTAAAAAAAAATAATTCAATAATAATTATTTAAATAGGTGGGAGACCTTCCTTTTATTTTATTTTTTTAAAAAAAACATTTTTTCACCTTTACACTGTGAAGAACACTCAGTCCTCTGGAAGGCCAAAATGGCTCTTCTGAACTGAGTTATAGGAAAGTCTGCCCCCACTTCCATGACGAACCATTAAGCTGTCAATTTCCTCCTGGCCTAGAATGTGCAGTGCTGCAAATCAGTCATTCAGATGACTGATAATGTGCAGCACTGCACAGTATAAAAAAACTTCATGAAAAATATGAAGTCTCCTAAAATGCAGTACAGTATATAGGGGTTTTAGCCCCCACCCCTCCGAATACGGCAAATTTCTTTCACAGCTTGTTGGGACAAAAGGTATTCTCTGTGAATTTTATGAGGCGTATTTTCACTGTCTAGACAACCCCACAGATACCTCAGACCCCTCCAGCCTGTAAGCTTAGGACTTATCTTAGGGCAGCAATAGGCAAGCTGATGTCCCCAAAATATTATTGGGCCACACCTGCCAATTTACCAGACAATTAGCCTTATGACTGGGGCTGGTGAGAGCTGTAAGTCTAAAACACATGGATAGCACCAGGTCACCTACACCAGTGCTGCTCAAAGTGGTGGTTCACAATCTGGTGTCAGTCTGCAAACCATCAGCTGCCAGTCCACAGCAAGTCTTTGAGAAACTCTGTGAATATAATAATGATATGGAGCAAATATTGCACCACTCCCTGGCACTGGGAGGGTGGGCTGCTAATTGTCCTACTAGATGGCTTGAGAAACACTGTTCTACACTTGCCTTGCAGTTTGAGCTAAGATCTGACACTCTAATTAACAAGATGACAATCTACCAACTGTTGTGGTGAATAAAAGGAGTCTACAAAATAAAATAATAGCAGGTAGAAGGAGCTAATAAGCACAAGAAAGACAAATATGTAATTATAACTATGTGGGAATATTATCACTAGTCTCTTAAGATACACCTCATTTCTTGAAGTCACTAGCCTAATCACCTCTTCTTACAGTTCCTTCCTGTTTCTGTCAGGGTGTGATGAGGATTTACTGTGCTACGTAGCAAGGTTCCTTGCACCCCTTAAAACAAGAATAAAGAATGGTCCCATATCATTCATGTGGGATGAGAGTTCTTTCCCTGCACATCTGGCACTGTCACAAATCACTCTATTTTCACTACTTCCACATTCCCTAGGAGACAACCATACAGTAAGACAACACCTGCTACCTCAATAGTTTGGTTAGCTGAGACAAATGTGTTCTCTGTCTGGAATAATAAAGGTTTTCTTTAGCTGCTTCATGTTTCCTTCATAGAAAAGGTACAAGGAATTATACATAAAAAGGCAGAGTTAAAAGACCTCATTTGGAAGATTTTATGCTACCTCCAATTAAAAGACAAAAATATTCAATAAGATCCTTTTAAAGCTGTTTCTTAAATTCCTGAGGTGAATTAATGTACACATCAACTCAGCAAGCACAAGTACGCCTGCAACAGAATTAAGTCTCCCTTTTCAAAACCTTGAAGGATTTGCTAATTTGTGTTTCGTGCAATTCTTGTGTTTTAACAAGACACCACACTGAAATCCTTTAAGCAACAAGCCCAACTTCATGCCATGGTCTACCATAAAGCAATTTGCCTTCTTACATCTGAACAGGTCCTCAAGCTGAAGGCAAGGATGTAACTTGAAATGAAGGTCAACCATCTCAAAGAAAATACCCTGAAACAAATACCAGATTGTACCATTGTAATTAGAGCATGCTATCCAGGTCATTGGTTTGAATCCAGTCCATCTGGAGAGAACTAGCCTGATTACAGCTTGAAAATCAGGGTCATCTCTGGGTTACAATGGTTTTGCAAAAAGGAATAGATGGTTCAAAGACTGGTTTGTAATGGATAGGAGTTGACATTACCATCAAAATAATAAGATGAATACCAAGAACCCACACTGGCTATTTCACAATATATTACATGGATTTTGTGGTGGCAGAGATCTAACTGGACGTGGTTGTTCCAATTCTGTTTTGTTTTCTAAGGGATGTGATCCCATTGTAGGGACAAGGCTTACATTGTTCCAGCCAACACAATACAACTTCTGTAAACAAGTAAAGCAGTCTCACTTTTTTTCAAGCTAACAATGCTTACCAGAATATCCATTACATAACTCTAAAATGCATAATTCAAGTTGTGCTGAAAAGATCAGATCCTTCATATATTAGAAAAATCAGGTGTTGGAGAAATACTGTATCAACAGTAGTTGCAAAAAGTCCTAAAAGCAAAATAAGATGTGATTGTTTTCCATGTTTGGGAGGGGGGAATTGTTTCCACCATCTGCAAGGCACAAAAAAATGAAAACATACATCCACATTTTTACCATATACTCATTTGGAACCAGAAAGCCAGTACAAATCATAAAGCCAGTACACTGGTCATACAAAAATAAATGGGTATTGCAATTCACACTTGCCACCCTTTCTCCGTTTCTTGTTTTATGCTGTTACCCACATCGTTTATAAAGTATCTCCACTACTAAACTTAACAAAGCTTCTCAATCCAGATTTCAGGGTTTGATTACATATGTCTAACACCTTGAGAATTCTGCCCACGTGCAGCAGCACTTACATGCATCTGTACTACATAATTTCACCAGAAGGTCTAAACCCACTCAAACTACAGGCCAACTCCTTGTTGAAATGTTCCCTGCAACACTTGGACTTCCCCTGACTTCCCTCCCAGTAAGAAAGTCAAAGTGAATTATGAGGTGGGATACAATGATTAGGTACATTGGGGTGCCACAAATTGGATATCATCTTGTGGCATTTGAGAGATCTCCATAATGATACTGGGCATTTTCCATTTTAAATTAGTATTGCTTGGAAACCTTCATTTTATGAGGAAACATTCAGGGAACAAACTGATATGATGGGAAGGTCTCCACAATGGATCGTTACTATACAAATGAATAATCATTCATGATACTATGGTTTCATAAATCCATACTCACCAACATTTTACAGATGAAAACAGGGACATATGGCCATGCAACATCAGAGTATGGTCAAGATGGTAAAAGTTATTCATGAAGAAGAATACACAAGCTAGGTGAGGCTGGAGCAGCTTGCTTTTTGCCTACGTCTGCTGAGAAAGGCAAGACACCACTCCCTCCTCCTGCTGAGTTATTTAAGTACAATCTACTTTTGCCCTCTGAACTCAGATTGCACCAACTGAAGTAAGCTGAGAAAAAGGGGAGAAGTAGGAGGAAGAAAGAGAAACTGGAACATTTTTTTAAATTCATATTTTTAATACCTTTCAAATTATAAACATACAAATATCCATACGTACATATAACCATACATATAACCATTCCTTACACATCCCACAATCATCTCCCTTCTCATTCTTCCCTCCTCCCACACTCTTCTGCTTTACACTTCTTTTTTTCTCTATTCCCCACTCTCCCTTGACTCGCACCTTCTCCACATACTCTCACTTTCTCCCATCTTCCTTCTTCTTTCCCACTCATACAATCTTGACTCCCCTTGTTCCCCCTCATTTGAGCTCAGCGTCACGTATATATATTTTTCCATCCCCCTTATTCCTCCTTTCATTACGTTCTTTCTAATTTCTTCCCATATTATCATTGCATTCATCCTTATATCTTTTAACTTCTTATTCAAACTCTATATCCATCCCATAACAAATATCCTTAATTTTTCCTATAAAAGCAGCTGAAAAACTGAGATGTCAAAGGATTAATCAGGACTATCCCTGCCACATTGGGACAACTGGAGGTACAGAATCATGTTTTAAGACACAATTTCATCACAAAAATGCCTCATCAACCACTGTAACTGGACATTCATTTAGGGGTCTTTAGTAACAAAGGTAGAGGTAATTAAAATCACAGCATACAGTACAGCCAAGTATATTCTCATATAGGAGAAAATTTCAATGGATGTACACAGAAAGGTAAAGCGTTTAAGCTACCAGATTGATGACATAAGCCTTGTTCTGATTATTTCCTGTTTCTTTTTTCTTTTTTTAAAGGTATATGCTGGCCTAAAATATGCCTGGTGGTTAGTAACAAATAACAGTAAAAAGTAGATAGATGAACAAGTAACAAGTAGAGAGACAGACAGACAGACAGAGGGGGGCTGTGGCCTGCCAAGAACAGAGGAGAGCAAAAAGTGGTCCCAACACTGTTAGAAGGACCATCCCTGGTCAAAAGCAATGTTCTACTCACATACACTTGCCCGAAAGTACATCATTCTAGATAGTTAGTGACCCTGATAGAGCAGGGTTCTTGAGCACATGGATCATTCTACAGCCATTCAAGTGTTTTAACTGAAGCACCCCTCCAGACCTCCTTCAACACAAGGAGGTGGGGACTGGGGGCAGGGAGGATGCAGGCACCAGCATGTAATGCTCCATCCATCTGTCCACTCTTAACCTTCACATTTTCTGGCAAATCCCTGGTAAAAGCCTAGGTTAAACTTTTTAGCTCTTCATTTTAATCTATGTTGTAAAGTGACTTGGGTCCTGCACTGGCAGAAAGGTGGCATGATGATTGATTGATTGATTGATTGATATCTCCTCAAAAGACAGCTTTGATTCCTTAGTACAATATATTCTCATCCAATTTTAGTTTGTCAGAGAAGAAAACCTCCATTGGTATCAACATGCCATAACATTTTTCACGTAAGAAACAAACACTCTAAGTAATAATTCTCGGGAGTGAATATTAATAAACATATTGTCCTCTGTAAGGTTCTCACTCAATATTATTTGCTTCATTAACTGCCATCTCTTAACATTATATTCAGTAATTCATACTATATAAAAGTTTATTAGGTAACTTTAATGAACTCATTCAAACATTTGTTCATATGAAAAATGTATCCAAATGTATCAACAATTCTGTGCCAGTATCAAAACATTTATGATGCAGTCATGCATAATATTGCTTTTAATATTTATTTGAATTGCCAATTTCACAGTGAATATATGCATGTTGTCCTTGTGCATCCCTTGTATTCAGTCCTTGCAGACAAAGTAATTTGGCTAGTAGCCAGGTCCAAAACACTGTTCAAAATCACAAGTCTCTTGATGAATATGCATTGCATACAATAATAATAGAGACAATAGGCAAGACAATTATAAATAGCTTGTACTTCTTTGAGCTTTAACCCAACCTTTTTGTTATCCTGAAATGTTTGATTTTTTTCACAGACATACAGAAGATTGTGTGAAATATTATTTAATTAACTGATATATAGATATGTAGATATACAGTAGATGCATGCATGCACACACACTAATTTACATCAAAACCAAATGCCTATACTATGGTAAACTGCACCAAAGAGTTTATTTATTTATTTTTTAGTTAGTTAGTTAGTTAGTTATACCCCGCTCTTCAGCCACAAAAGCTATCAGAGTGGCTTACAAATTGTTTTAAGCAGTAGCAATTTACACATCTACAATGCATTAAACAGTTTCCAATGTGTGTTAGCTAATTGCCCCCATAAACTGGGTACTCATTTTACCGACCTACATGGTAAAAGGATGGAAGGACGAAAGGATGGAAGGCTGAGTGAACCTTGGAGCCTGCTGGAATCGAACTTGCAACGTGGTGGCTTGCAGTACTGGCATTTAACCACTGCGCCACCAGTTTCCAAATGAAGAGCTATAAAGCCATAAAAATAAAACCAGTTGTGGTGGCAGAAATGGGTCAGTCATCAAATTAAAATCTTTAGAGAACTCTTTTAAAAAAAATATCCTAGTGCCTAAAAGTTAACTGGTTGCCACACAACTCTCTCCCTGAGTGTTCCATAACTGTGTGCACTAACAAAAAGGACCTCTTCATTTGGAAACTGGTGGCGCAGTGGTTAAATGCCAGTACTGCAAGCCACCACGTTGCAAGTTCGATTCCAGTGGGCTCCAAGGTTCACTCAGCCTTCCATCCTTTCGTAGGTCGGTAAATTGAGTACCCAGCTTGTGGGGGCAATTAGCTAACACACATTGGAAACTGTTTAATGCAGTGTAGATGTGTAAATAGCTATTGCTTCAAACAATTTGTAAGCCGCTCTGATAGCCTTGTGGCTGAAGAGCGGGGTATAAATAACTATTTTTTTTTTTAATTTTGTTGCCTGATGAGGTCTGCACAAATCAAAAAGAGATGTATTCCTTTTCCAAAGCTGGTAGGATAAAATTAAATCTCACAAGCTAGTTGACAGAACAGATGACCAACAACCAGGAACAAAGATTTTGGGTGGCAGCTTAAAAATATGTAAGATGCTGAATTCAGCTCTTCTCCTTACCCCTAGAAATAAAGGAAGCTGGTAAAGTCCGAAAGATTCACTCCCATCCTCTTTAAAGTTCAATGAATCTTAGCAAAATTTCCTTCTCTTTCTAAATTCGAAGACCATCCCCTGCAATTGTCAGCATTAGGAAGAGGCTAATAAGCCATGAAACAGAGTAATGAGAAGATAAAGAGACAGACATTAGCCATTGCTAGATAGGTGGGAAAAGGAATATAAAGCAGCCTATGTTATTATTATTATTTAAATCCTGAGACTTTCTGGTGGTTGTGGTACCTGGTTAGTACATAGATTAAGTATCATGCCTCTGAACTCATCCTGACCTTTGTTGTAAGTCATTATCGAACACAGATACTGCAAAAGCACAACATTTAGTGAGAGATCAATAAATCTTTGTAAGCAGAGGCTTTTATATACTGAACTACTATTGCCACACATTAGTGTTTGTCATTTCCCAAAACATTAAATATTCGTAAGGAAAGCAGATAGTATAACAGAGTTGATTTTTGTTTCCTTTCAAAAATCAAGGGGAAAAAATCAATACAGCTCCGAAATTAATTTGTGGTGTCGATATTCAGCCAATATCTTAACCGTGGTTAAGAGAGCAGTACTGGGCAGTTTGCTCCCGTACACTCCCTCACTCATGTGAATTCCTCCCTCCATTCTCTTGTCATGGAAAATAGTACAAACATGACGGAATAGAATATATCCACCAGTACTAATCAGTGTTAACTTTGAACAATGCTTACAAACCAGCTTCACACATTGGTCCATCCAGTGATGGAAGAAACTCCATCAGCTTCTCACCCTATGCAGTTCCCACATCACTGCAACACGTTGTTATCCTTCTTTCCATCCCCCATCCCAGTGTTGTTTGCCACTCAAAACTCTGCATCGAAAATCTCCCCAGTCTTCCAGAAGAGATATTAAGGACCGGTAAGTGGCTGGTGGGGTGGAATCATCTAGATCTGCCTTTTGATTAGTGGATGGACCTAGCTGAAAACCAGCGCTTGTTAAGCATGGTTAATATTGGGAAAGATGTACATTTGCACTTCAGTTAACCTGAAAAAGAGGGTTGATAATAGAATTTCCACAGCAGAAGAGATAAAGGAAGAAGCAGAAGGTTATGAGACCATAGGTCAACCCACTACCATAACTCCTAACGGTTGTCATAGTTAACAGATCAGCAGCACTGTTTCCTTTGGCACTGAAGGAAGACATTTTACGAATGTAAAAAAAAAAAAAAATTGAAATATTCTTATTCATTTATTTCTGCCCTTGCCCTTGATTACAAAGCTTGCTTGGCTGCCCCATCAAAAATGATCAAATAGAGAGGGTTTTTGTATTTGGAGACTTTTTGCACACACAAACCCCTGTTCATACAAAACATTCTTTGAGCAAGGAATTTGTTTTTGTACAAGAAGTATTTTTCACATTTTTCTTTCACAAAAATGTCTGAAAGTATGAACCATCATTGGAATATGTGCCAAGGCTCATGTAATCTTGCCCACTGGGGGGAGAGAGGAGATTTTGAAATCATTTGTTCTTGTAATGAAATATAAAATAAATGAACATTTATATCCCTGGTATGTTCTTTCCTATCCATCCTGCAATTCCATTCCCCACCATTCAGGCTGATTTAGTAAGCTGTTTTGCATACTTAAAAGAACCTATAAAGAGCAGATGTTGTATATATCTCTTCTATAGAACACTTGTTACTTTAAGCAGTCAAATTTATACTTCTTTAATGCAATATTTACTTATTTGTATTCCTACTATGAAATTGGAAATTTGATATCATACACTCATTACACTGCAGGGTACCCAATCTGCAGAAGCTACACAGTTTTCAAATGACAGGCCTTACAAAGCCTCCAGCAATGCTACAGTTTTAGGAGTTCTTCTCTCATAAAGGATAGATGAGATGTGTGAAAGCCTATTACATGTGATGGCTATTGCTTTCAGACTTCTCCAGATTTCATTATGACTGTCATTTAAGGCTGATTATTAGGTTAAATAGATTCCTGTTGGGTCAATATCTTGCCAACACTTTTCTTTTCACACCTTTCTTGCTAACAAGACCACTGTTATGGCTTGATTTTTCTTGTGCCTATAAATCTCATTTTACTACTGTCTAGATATAATCTATATATTTACACCTATTTATGGATGTAATATATTTTGATAATAGAGTCTGAGAGTTTTTTTTTAGTGTAAACCTGTGAGGCATCCATAGTTTGACTTAAAGTTCCCCTGGCCAACAATATTCTGCTGTCCCTCTTTTTTCCCAACCCATGTGGCTAGTTCTGTTGGATAGGAGAAAACACCATTAAATTACCTGACTCCTAGGCCCCAGAATCTATATATCTATATATATATAAAACTCTTAGCTATGTTGCCGTTCCCAGTGTGCTGATTGGTCAATTAGGAAAGAGCTCTCCATTGGCCAGCCAATCCCCATACTGGGAGCGGAAAGGGGTGGAATGCTGCCACCAGGGCTAGAAACATCGGTTTTAAGGGGGCTACGACTGCCAGGGTGTCCCCCAGGAATGGAAGTGGAGAAAAAAGAACTGTTTGTTATATGAAATGGGAAGTAAAGAAGGAAAGGAGGCTTAGGTGTGGGGTGGGGACCAAAAGGACACCATTACACCCCCAATATTACCATCCCGTCTTCTTTCTCGATGTGCCAAAGTGTTTCTCCTTGGAAAGAACACCATTATGACCCAAATATTATTGTCCCCATCTTCTTTCTCCCTGCACCAAACTGTTTGTCCTCACATGCTGAGGGGGGGAAAGGGTCTGTGGTGTGTGATACTCCACTGGGGAAGTCGCACCCCACCATGGGAAATAGGTCATTGGTTGTGCCCACAGAGACGTGAGAAACAAAGTGTCCTGGGAAGAAGGGAGGAAGAAAAATGGCGGTGTGGGCAGACATTTTGAGGCCAGTCCATGTGGGCGCAAGACAGGATGGGGACGCTGTAGGTGGCAAGCGTGCACAGCTCAGCCAATCAGGGTATGAAGATTTTGTGGGAAGAAGGGAAAGGCAATTGGCAGAGCGGAGCTATTTAGAGAGGGTCACTTCCCCTCCCATCTTGGAAAACTGACTGAAAGGTGCTCCTTAAGGCACCATCTTGGAAAGGGAGTCTTCGTTTCTTTATACCCTTTACTGACATCCTGACACAGCGACAACACTCAGCGACTCTGTGGCTGCGACATTGTGGCAAAGACACCAGCAGGGACAACTCAACACATCAATTCACCCTCAATGCACCAACAACGTATGTTATGTCAGGTACAACTAGTAGCATAGAATTGGACTGGAGGATCTAGTGGTTCCTAGAGAGAACACCTACATCTCTAGACATTTTCCAGTGCAACTCTATAGTATGTGTCCCTATTTTTTTCAGCCACAGATAACATAAACCATGGATATTGGTTCTGTGGATACAGGGGTCCATCTGTATTTCAAAAAAAGCTCATGAAAGTGCCTCCCAATTAGGCTTTGAATGTGATTAATGAATTTTATAGGATTCCTATAGCTTCTCCAATCTTCTCTTCTTACAAGAAAAAAAAAAGGCAATAAGAGAGGGGGGACAGCAACAGAACAGATGAATTATGCTGCAACAAATAATTTCCTATTGTCTACAAAAGTCCTAGCAGAACAGCATTTTGATCTTTACACAGACAGTGTTTAGCATCATTAAACTTGAGGCTTGGATCAATGATCAGCAAATGGGACTATACCAGTATAAATTCCTTGACAGTTGTTAAGACTCAATTTTCCCTTGTAATCTACAACTAAGGTTAAAAACACTTTGCACTTACAAAACAAAATGAAAAAAGTATCATTTTAAAATGTATTATTATTATTACTATTTTATTTCTATGAGGCTTGAAGTGATTATAATAGCTGTACAGAAAAGGAACACGGGGAAACAAACAAAAAATGAAACTTATTTTATGAAAACACTAACAGAAGTACCCAGCAGCTTCATCCAGGTTACAAACTCATTATTCCCATCCTCACCCCAGTGCTCCTCTTTCTACCACCTCCGCTCTTCCCACCCTCACTGCATTCTCTCTCTCTCCATATTCCAGTGGCTCAAATTCATCTAGTTGTTCATATTGGGATATGTAGTTTGCAATGCAATGAGTTGGTATGTTTTTGACTGCTAAAGGGTTAACTGATCAAAGAAAACAGAATGCTTGATGTAACTTCCTACTGAAATGTAATAGGGCTTTCCAGAGGAAGAGGTGTGTTCAAGTCCTTCTCTTTTTCTGGAAAGCTACCATGTGTTTGGTCAGTCGCCATGATACCTTTTTAGAGTGAGGATCTACCTTGCAGGGGTCCTGCATATTTTGTTTGTAATCATGTAGTTTTTAGTCATTTTTAATAGTTTAGCCTGCACCTATTATTATGCTGTTGATATTCTGTGAGAAATACACTGCGACTGTAAGTAAAGATGTTTTAAAACTTTAAAACTACTTTTCAGTGTTTCTGAGTCCTTTTTTATGCTAGAAATATAACTTGGGGAAATACTGGTGGTGGTGGTTATCTTAAGCTTGCATGCTGGAATCAATACACGTCTGCTGCATATGTGTTTTAAACAGTTAAACTCTGCTGATTTACTGTGCTTTCTAAGGAGGTTTAAAAGTAATCTGTTTTATGGCTGCCTGTTTTTGTAAAGGTACTTCCAGTAAAGTACAGAGGGAACATTGTCGAATGTTCAATATTCCCATCAGTTCAGATAGTATGCATATGATTTGCTCATTATACAAATCAAGTGATGTATGAAAAGGGTTGAACACCACATACGTGTATGCATATAGATTGCTAAATTCTCACTCCTGTCAATGGTGCTTTATAGACAGACAACATAAACTCAGGTTCTCTTAGACTCTTTGTATGTAATACAAGAGTGCACAACCTGATGCCCTAGGTATTTGTTCCCAACCCCCCAATTTTGACAATTTTTTCTTTACCCCCCTTTCTCCTCAAAGGGCTCCCATGCCTTTAAGAGCTGCAGGAGATGCAAGTATTCAACAGGTACAGCTTTCACAAGAATGAAAGCTCCTCATTTGGAATCATATCTAAACTTACCCCATTATAACCTATCTAAAATTATCCAGTTATACCTAAGCCTTGGGCCCACTTCCTTCTGCATATTGACCTGCATAATGTGCACTCAGGAATAGGGCTGAAGTAAAATTACTGAACTTAGGAAACTTGTATTAAAAAATATTTAAAAGGACTATGATTATTATGATGGTAATATACAACAGCATTGACAACATTAAAGTGTGAATTTTAAATTGTGTGTTGACTGTTTTAAAATGTCTTGGTTTTACTTGTTCTTTTAAATTGATATATGCTTTTAATTGATATGTGCTTTTAACCAATGTTATGTTTATGCGTTACTGTGTTGTTCCCTGCCTTGATCCATTTAATAATGATGATGATGATGTAATACTTCTTCAAAATAGCTTTCTTCTGAGAAATGAACAGTCCTGAGGACGAATGGTTTTGGAATACATACATAAGGCTTCTCAATTTCAACATAAAGTTATTCTTTTAAAAAAGTCAATGAACAGTACAATCATATGCTTGCCTATTTAGAAGTTACATACCAAGGAATTCAATGGGAGTTACTCCTGGGTAAGTGGAAATAGGATGGATGGATTATAGCCTGAAAGACAAAGTGATTTTATGAAAGGTGATCTTTCCCCAACTCCATGCAATTCCACTCACAGTCTCCAACACAGACCTCTTCCTTCCCATTCAGGCAACATGCTATTAGTACAAAAAGCTGCTATGTAGCCAAAGAAGAAAGTCAAGAAATTCATCCCAGGCAACAGAAAGTCTCATTATCCCATATATACATATGTGTGTGAGGTGGGTTCACATACTTTCATTTTTAGTTAGAACCATTTACTAGGCAGCTGAATTACACAGCAGTAAATCCTTTGTTCTTCCAACAACAGAGGAATCAGAAATGAAAGGTTTTATAGCTTGGTCCTCTGTGGACCCACATGAAACCAGCTGCAAATATGGTTGTAAGTGAGTAGTACCTTACTCTTGACTAGGCTTTTTACACCTGAAAATACTTCTTACCCTTACCTTTGAGATTTTATCTGCCACCAACTGTCTAAGGACTGCAGGTGAGGTGCACACCCTCAGCATTCCTTTAATGTGCACAACATGTTTCATGTATGGGTCCCACTTTGGGAGAAAGGTGGCATATAAATGAAAGAAATAAATTTTAGTTTTGGAGCTATGTTGGAGACACAAACATTATATATATCTATCTCTCATTATTATAGAAGTTAATCTATTAGATTTCAGAGTGTTATGGAATAACATTAGGCACAATTCTTTTGTCAAGACTTTCGGGGCAGGGGGAATCAATCTCTGAGTGGACATATCCTGAAATGTGTTCTCCAGCATATGCTATTTATGACATAGTTTTCATCAAATTTTTGTTCATGCACATATGTGAGGGTTTCTGAGAAAATGGAATTTAACAAGTATTCATGAAAATATTTTGACACAACACATTGGGGTTTTGTCAGATTCTCTGGTCTACTCAAAAATCTCTTGAAAGTAAACAGATGCTTAAGCACTTGTCCTTGATAATTTTCAAAATAAAACTAAAGTTGTCCCTTCATATTTGCTGGGGTTTGGTTCCAGGACCCCCCCCCCCGTAGATACCAAAATCCATGAATACTCAAGCCCCATTATATGCAATGGCATAGCAAAATGGTGTCCCTTATATAAGATGACAAAAATCAAGGTTTCCTTTTTTTGGATTATTATTTTTTAAGAATATTTTCAGGCTGTGAATATTTAAATCTGTGGATACCAAATCCATGAATACAGAGGGACAACTGTATTTCCAGTTACCCTAAGGAATTTTTTTAATTCCAATTTCCTTAATGATACATCATGGACACATTGGAGGGGTTGAGACTCCTCTGGTACACAGGTGTGAAAGTGGTACTTTGTTGTTGCTATTTGTCATTAGGTTGAGTTCAACTTATGGCAACCCTATGAATTGGAGACTTCTATGATCAACATATTCCCTACTCAGGTCTTGCAAATTCAGGGCCGTAGCTTCCTTGATTGGCTTCCTGCTGCCTTTTGCTGGGCATTGTCATCTTTTCCAATGAGTCACATGGTCTCATAATATGCCCAAAGTATGACAGTCATAGAATCATAGAGTTGGAAGAGACCACAAGGACCATCCAGTCCAACCCCCTGCCCTGCAGGAATAAACA
Organism: Gambelia wislizenii; assembly: GCA_030847615.1. Lineage (NCBI taxonomy): Eukaryota > Metazoa > Chordata > Lepidosauria > Squamata > Crotaphytidae > Gambelia > Gambelia wislizenii. Next base: position 183,783,790 of record JAUMIR010000005.1, on the reverse strand, counting down.
ATCAAAGCATTCCCGACAGATGACCATCCAGCCTCTGTTTAAAAACCCCCAAAGAAGGAGACTCCACCACACTCTGATACAGTGTATTCCACTGCTGAACAGCTCTTACTGTCAGGAAATTCTTCCTAATCTTTAGGTGGAATCTCTTTTCCTGTAGTTTGAACCCATTGCTCCATGTCCTAGTCTCTGGAGCAGCAGAAAACAGGCTTGCCCATCCTCGGTATGACATTCCTTCAAATATTTAAACATGGCTATCATTTCACCGCTCAACCTTCTTTTCTCCAGACTAAACATACCCAGCTCCCTAAGCCACTCCTCATAGGGCATGGCTTCCAGATTTCCTACCATCCTGGTCGCCCTCCTCTGGACACGTTCCAGCTTCTCAACATCCTTCTGGAATTGTGGTGCCCAGAACTGGACAAAGTATTCCAGGTGAGGTCTGACCAAAGCAGAATAGAGTGGCACTATTGCTTCCCTTGATCTAGTCACTATACTCTTATTGATGCAGCCTAGAACCGCATTGGCTTTTCTGGCTGCCACATCACACTGCTGACTCATGTTCAGTTTGTGTTCCACTAAGACTCCTAGACCACTTTTGCATGTACTGCCATCAAGCCAGGTGTCCCCCATACTATATCTGTGCATTTCATTTTTACTGCCCAAGTGTGGTATTTCCCTCAATGTGAAAGAAATGTATGTACTGTGTAGAAAAGCCTTATTTCCCTTAATGTATGTACTGTGGGCCCTTGGTATCTGATGGGGTTTGGTTCCAGGACTCCCAATGGATATCAAAATCTGTGGATGCTCAAGTCCCATTATATACAATGGTGTAGTGACATGGCATCCCTTATGTAAAACAGCAAAATCAAGGTTTGCTTTAAAAATATATATTTTTCCAAACCGTGGTTGGTTGAATCAATGGATGCAGAATCCATGGATACAGAGGGCTGACTGTATTTGCATTTGAGGGACGTTGGAAGATAATGCCATCAAGATAAGAATTACCAGTATCAACTTACCTCATTGCCCATATGGTTTAAGAAGAATGGATGATGCAATGCAAAAGGATTTAGCCAGATAATGAATCTACCCAGGCATGGAAACCTTTGCTTGAAACTAACACCTGTTATCTTTAGTGACATCTTATTCCATTGCTTGCAATAAAGCAAATGCTAAATGGATTTCAGAAGTCTGCATGGGGTAACCAAGAGGCTTGGTATAATTAAAAGCTATTGGGGCATAGCTTTGCACCTACATATTTTTCATACTTCACATTATTGTGCTCAATCAGCTGTAAAAATGCAGTGAAATATCACAGCTTTCTGTAAACTAGTGAATATCTACTAAGGCCTTACATATACAAAGACTAGGCAGGCAGTGAAGTCAAACGGTAGTGGTGGTAGGGAGCAACAATGCAGCTCTGAAATAATAGAAGCCTTCATTAATTTCACAGGCAGCCCAGGAAATTCCTTTGGTGCCCAACGTAAATGAATTGTATCTACAAGCATAACTCACAAAACACAATGATGTAACAATATTTTCATTGCCATGAACTCTGTCACAACTCACAACAAAATGACAGTATCCTTCTGAATCCCAAACAGCTGATCCAAACAGCAACTTTAGATCAGCTTGTGTCTGCTTAGTGAGACTTCCCCTTGCCATCTAACAACAGAATTCCATTCAAACTGCGTTTTGAAATTGTCTTTCCTTACAAAAGCCATTTGCTATATTGCCTTGGAGGCTGCCTTTGGAGAAACAAAGCCCAAAACCACTTAGGAGAGTGGAACTCGCTATGGTTTTGTGGGTTGTTTTTCACTAAAGAATTCAGCCTCTTTCAATAAGAATACATGGACTATATCTTCCGTTCTTCTCTTCTGTGAGTTTCATCTCCCCACCCCACACTAGCTTCTAAAGAGATTTAAACACAGGCTTCACAAAAATTGGGAGATGAAGTAAACTGAATGCACTAAAAAGTTGTGAAACTCCCTCCCATGGGAAGCTAGGCTGGCTTCCTCCCTGCTCTCCTTCTGCCTTAGGCAAGGGATTTTCTTTAGACAAGCTTTCGTTGTTGTGGAAAGGTTTTTAAACAGGTGGTACTGTATTTTTAGTTTATTTTATCTGTTATGTTTTAAATGTTGCTAAATAGTTTTAAATTAAGCACTGGTTTTAATATGATCATTTCTTTAATAATTTTTACATTTATTTATTTTCTATTATGATTTAGCTGTATTCTGTTTGAATCTGTGTTGTTTCTGTTATAGTCTGAGAGAAAGGCATAAAATAAATAAAGCAAAAACATAACACAAAATAACCTGATGAGACCTATAATCCCTACAACGCTCTGTTAGTATTAATCCATGTCCTGGTTAAACACTATAGAAAAGACCTGTAGTATGGAAAATGTTCCTCTTCAATGCAAGTGACTTTTTTCATAGTTTTTTTTCTCACAACAACAGCCATAAAATAGTCCATAAAAGACAAATTCTGAATCCAACCTCATGACTGTATCTAAGTGCTCAAACCTACAACACAGATCACTTCAAGTGAGTGATGCAACTTGGGCTAGAGACAAGCCCATAGTGAATTTTCCTATGCATCCTTCTCAAGAATGATAAAAAAGAAGATATTGGCTGCTGACAAACTGAAAGAAGCTAATGGCTGCTGACACACTGGAGAAATAATGCAGTTTGACACTGCTTTAACTATCACGGCTCCATCCTATGGAATCCTGGAAGTTGTAGAATCATAGAGTTGGAAGAGACCACAAGGGCCATCCAGTCCAGCCCCATGTAGGAATACCCAATCAAAGCATTCCCAACAGATGGCCATCCAGCCTCTGTTTAAAAGCCTCCAAAGGAGGAGACTCCATCACACTACAAGGCACTGCTGAACCGCTCTTGCCATCAGGAAGTTCTTCCTAAAATTTAGGTAGTTTCTTGTGGCACCAGAGTTCTATGACAGAGAAGGCTAAATATCTCACAAAACTACAAGTTCCAGAATTCCATAGCATTCAGCCATGACCGTTAAAGCAGCATCAAAGTGCATTATTTCTTCAGTGTGTCAGCAGCCATTGTCAGAATGGGATACCAAAAAGATTAGGTTGCCCTCTAATTGCTTCTTCAATAATAAGCACCATTGGTTCATGTACAGAGTTCACTTTAGAGTAGTCTTCCCAAACCAGGAACCTTTTAGAAGTGTTTGACCACAGCTCCCATCATCCCTAACCATAATGGTACCTGCTGACTGTAGTAGAGAGAGTCTCTTCTTCAACACAGCTGAAAAGATCCCAATTGGGAAAAGATGCCTTAGAAAACTTATCACTCCACTTACTTTACAGAACTGCTGCACGAATAAAACTAGGATACTTTTTATTCTCAGATTAAATAAGTAAATTCATTTAAACCTTTGTGCACCCTCCTACATTTGCTTTACATTTACCCATTCTGTTTAAGGAATACATGACTGCAAGGAGGGAAGGATTCTTTGAGGTAAGGGATTATCAATAGGCTATTGAGCAAAAATCACTTCCATAAATGTGTCTACAATATAAAATATGTTTCGAACAAATAAAGCAACCGGCAGGGAAGGAAAAAAATCAAAAGGCTTTGTCATGCAATGCAGCTGGCACTGAACACAAATTGCATACAAGCCCAGAGCTTTGTTTGTGCTCTTCCATGCTGCTTGGAGGCGATATATTTTCTTCAAATGTATGTTCTCGTTTGCATAGTAAATTAAGAAATAAAATCTCTGTGTCTGTGTATCCCCACCATTAAATCAACTAGCCACCGGCTTATTTTCAATTGAGCTCTAATTGGACAGATACAGTTTTAACTATCTCAGCATGCCAGCAACTCCCTAGAGAAACATTCCTAGCAGTTCCCATAGATGTCAGTGGCAAAAAGAAAGAGTAAAGATTAGGATTGTGCATTTGAACATGTCTTTAGCATAGCGGGCAGTAATGTAATCATAGACCAGACCAAGCTAAAGATACAATGGGCAAAAAGCCTTTGGGCTCATTAAAAGTGATCTAATGTTCTTGCATCATAGCATGTGACTGAAGCCATAAAGTTGACAGTAGGCTTTACAGCAGTTTTTATTCTACTCATTTTCTTTTCTGATGTGTCTGTCAAATTGGCAACATCACAACAGGGAGTAGGGGAGCACAATCAAGCAGCCTCCATCTCAAAATCAATTGGAAAGAATGCCAAAATAAACTGGAGAGGTTTTGTAGCCCTTAGGATAATTCACCATGGCCCTTTTTGTGAAATGTTGCTCTTTTCAATTACACCTCCGAGAATTCACTAACTAGCAGGGCCCTGGACGTGTTAGCTAGGGGATTCTGGGAGTTGAAATCCATTTTTTTTTCCTCCACAAGCTCTGACTATGACTCTGTGTTGAATGGTAGGCGATTTGCCCAATTGGGAGCTCAGGGATTAGGCAATGGATTTACCTGGACTTGGTTTATGTACACACAAGGAGGCCTAGTGGGGTAGTACGCTACCAGCCAGTCCCACCTTGATACTGAGCATTAACCCTGCAGCATCTGACACTCACCAGCCTTGAGTGATGGATTGCATCCTGCATCTTTCATGGTGTAGCTTGGCTGCTGCCAATGGAGAACCATCACTGGGTTTTCTTGTTTCAAAGGCTGCAGGCTGAGGCCTATTCAATGGTATATTTCTGCCACAAAATGTTCTTGACATTTGGGAGAGCAGAACAGCCAGAGCAGTGTAAAGCAGAAATATTCAATCTCCAGACTTCACCCAGTAAAACAAGGGCTGGCAGGGAGTCATGTGTTAAAGGGCTGACCATTCCTCTTAATAGGGCAGAGCTGGAATAAGCAGGAGAGAAAGGTGGCAGCAAAGGGGATCTAGACGAACAGAGACAAAGACAAAGACACCTGCACTCCTTTTTTCCCCCCCAAAACCACATTGTAATGGACAGAACTGGACTCCACATTCTCCTGGGTTAACCAGTTATAACCCATACATTGTTGTGAAGCATAGCTGGACTCAGGGGGGAGCAGGAGAAAAAACATTTGTCAGTTAAAAGACAGTTAGTGAGGGCTTTAACCAGCTGAGAGAAGGCTGGTAATAGCAAGATGGGGTTTGGCCATTTGAGAGGAGAATGATGTTACCGTCAGTCCTCATGTTTCATGTGGGTTATGAGCATACACACACTGCAAATATTTCTAGGACCCCAAACCTAATTTAGCGCACACAAAAGTGCCTGTACTGGTGGGGTGGCTGGCTCACGTGGGTGGGGGATTTTCTGCCCCTCTGTCTGTATTGATGGGGATGGGGCAGGGGAGGCAGTGGGGGACAGAGAAAGGGGACACCTGTCCCATTCCCTTCCAGCTTCCTGCCTTGTGAGCAAACATGTGTCCCCTCCCTCTTCATGCTCTCCCATCCCACCCCTTCCCCCCTGAGTCAGTGACTGAATGTGTGTGCCCTCTCCCCGCCCTCTCCCCATCCCATCCCCTATGCAAATGAGTGAGCGAATGCACACACCCTCCATCCTTCCTCTCCCCCGTCCCATCCCCTTCCCCCGCCTGCCTGCAGGAGAGCAAAAGAGTGCATGTGCCCTTCGTCCTCATGCTCTCTCATCCCATTCCCCCCTGACCTGCACAAGTCCCAGCCCACCCTGCCAGCTTGATTTCCTCCCAGCTACACTGGTGTTATTAAAGCTGCTGTTAAAAATGGTGTAGGGCAGCAGCAATGTTATTGAAGCCCCTTTTAAAAATGGTGTAGGGTGGCAGTGGCAAATACAGTAATCTGCAAATGCTTAACCCGCAAATGGAGAGGGACAACTGTAGTTATTTAGGGTTTGGGCCAACAGGGAGAAGGGAGGTGAGAGAGTAAGTGCTATAAGAGTTCAGGGAACAGTTATGTAAGGATACTACTGTAACTAAGGCTGCAACTGAACTGCAGAAATAATCCAGTTTGACACTGTTTAACTGCCATAGCTCAATGCTATAAAATCCTGGGATTTGTAGTTTGTTGTGGCACCAGAGCTCTCTGGCAAAGACGGCTAAATATCTCACACCCTAGGAAGGAAGGTCAGCCTTGTGATATTAAGTGCTTAAACTAAAGCCTTGATAACCCTCCCTTTTCTATTTCATATTGAATCTATTGTGCCTATTCTGCCATGGGACATGCTGTGTCCAAGCCATGTTCAATACAGATAGAGGGGCAGAAAATCCTGGTATACTGTCATCACCTTATTTCCCTTGGGACAACCTGATAGTTGGTTTGGAAGAAGGGTTATGGTTGGTCAGACACTCCAACAGAAGAAATAGCTAACTTTGGTGCTCTGGCACACACTTCTATTATACAATATTGAAACCCTGTCTGTGTGAAGCAGCTGCTCCCCAGTTTCTGAGCTGGTTTCTCTCACCCTACAAATACTTGCTCTGCAAAGAATGGGAAAGGTTAACACTGCCCTTTCAAGATGAAACCAGGAAGTTCCAGACACAACAATAATCACCCAGGAAATTCTTCTCCCCCGCACCCCCTCTACATAAGAAGCACTGGCATAGGCAGCCACTTGTAACAGAACAGCATTTCCCATGCCAACACCCCTCATACTTTTGACAGTTTTGTCTAATTCAATGCTAATTCCTTTTTTTTCCAGTTTGAGATGTGCCGAAAACAAAGGTAGAGTGGGGCTTTCAGCTGGTACTTGCGAGTAACATTTTATTAAATAAGATTTCCCTCAGAAGCAAAGGATCTTCATGTGTCATATTCTGGTATACAGTGCTGTAGTTCAAGCCAGGGCTCACAGGGATGAAGAGCCAGGACTTTTATTATTATTATTATTATTATTACCAAGACAACGTAATTTGTCACAAAAAGCCTGCAGGCATCTTACACACACACACCGCATCTTAGCTACAATGCTCATAGTATGGGGGAAAGGATTTTACCAGCAGCAAAGAGCTGTTCCATATGTAATGCAAAGCTATGGGTGGCTTGGTCTTCAATGGGTAACCAAGACCCACCTTAAAAAAGAACTTGTGCCTGGTAGAGACAACTGCTTCTGGTGGAGACATAGCAAATCAGCTAGAACTGATTTGTTCATATGAATCAACATAGCTGCCTGCATTTTTAGATTCCCTTTGGATAAAGTCTATAGTGACTGTCATAATGACTGTCTGCACTTCAAAATTCACCACTACAGCACAACTGATACACCAGTTAAAACTCAACGTTTCTAGATGGAGCTGCCTACAGCCAGTTACAGATTTAATTCACAGCTAGGTTACCAAGCTTATGCATGAATGTGAAACCGTTTTAAATTATTGGTTGCCTATTCATCACACAGAGAAACAAAGATCATATATATATATATATATATATATATATATATGATGGCAAATTTCATGTACAAGAAGAATGGGGACATTGTAATTTCATGTACAAGAAGAATGGGGACCAGAGCCCTGTATTTTAATGTAATTCTGAGCCCTACGCAGGAAATTCTCTCCCCCTACCCACCAAGAATTTACCTTGAGAACATAGGGCATGAACATTTCCTCACAGTAACCTTTGGTTTCTCTTTTAAAGAGAACATGTTGCTGCATTTATTTTTAACATTATTTTGAAACAAACCCAGTAGATAATCCCCACTGACAATTGTAGTAATGTAAATCAGCATGTCTTCCTGAAACACTGGAGTAGCAAGCTTATAAAGTTGCTATAAATATTAATAGTCCTCAAACATTTGACTAGTGAAACTGTCTTTATACTTGATTTATTCACTTGCATAAGATAGGCAGGGGGTGTCATCTCTCTCTGTGTGTGTGTGTGTGTGTGTTTTATAAAGGACCAGGTGAGTGCCTTTTGTATCTAAATACCAGGCATGCTGTCTGAGAGATTCTGGGACCTGTAATCCAAAAACAGTAACTTTGCCAAGCTCTGTTCTTCCAAATATATTACAGTATAGTTATAAATAGAACACAACCAGTGCAGTATCTTATGGATTTATAGTTTATTTTATATACCATTGCTAATTCATATGGCACCAAACCCAAATATATTTATATCTGTCATATGAATGGATACACATAGGTATAAAATATGCAACTTGTGTTGATTTTAACATAAAGCACTGGAAATATGGTTTCAAAGGTTACTTTTTAACAATACAATATCTTTTATAACTTGATGCAAAGGCCCCAGACTAACATGTTAATAAAATGGGGAAAATTTGTTGTTTTGCTCATTATTCTCCCATTAAAAACATCAAAATAGTTAAGAAAACTGCCTCGAATATTTTTAGGTGGGAAATCCACTCAACACCCAAAGCACGTGTATCCAGCCTGAAGTAACAAGGAAGTAGAAAGTAAACATTACTCATTACTTGAGAGGGGCTGGGATCCATAGTGGTGCTCTTCGTTTTTGGGGGTGGGGGAGAAGGAACTTAATAATGCCCTCATTACTCTGAAAGAAATCTCAGGTATCAATATTACTTGTATCATTCCTTCAACTTTGGCAGAGGACTATGGCTGAAGAAATACTTGACTAATGAGGAACAACTTGGAACATGCAACAATTAAAAGTGGGTTTCCTCTTTGCGCTCCCTCACATCAACACCACAAATCTCCACCACCTTTGCTAAAAATTCTAAGGTAACTCAGTTTTCACCACCACAGTGACAGGACAGCCACAGGTGGCTACCCCTCCCTGACCTTTAGGAAGCAATCCCTTCCCATTTGAGTGAGGAACATGCCCCTGGCCAAAAATTAATTAACAAGTTCCTTCATCAGAGAGTGGGCATGTCAGTCATTGTTATAATTTCATTCAGTGGCTAAAAACAGTGAAAGGGACAGTCTAGTTCCTTGCAAAACAAAACAAAATGGCAGAATAGTGGCTGCATATTTTGCCTCATATCTTGGCAGACTCTACAAGGGCTAGAATTTATTTTTATTTTTATTTTTTGTAAACTGGGAATCTGGGGTTTATGACTGCTCTGAAGAGGACTGGCTCACCTCTTTGGATCTCAGTGGTATGTGTGGGGAGGGAACCAGCACATTCTACTGAATGGTTTCCTGGACTTGTGCTCCAAAGTCCTAGCCCTGACAACACTATTCCTCATGCTTAAGATGAAGACCTAGAGTTTATCCAAGAATATTCATGTCCAATTCTTTCTTGGCTTACCTAGCATACCCAATATGTTTTCTCTGTTATGCCCCTGCTTTTGCCTTGGTTGTAGCTCCAAACCACCAGTACCTAGTGGATCACAAACGAAGCAACTGGAATGGCCTGATTAAATTTATAAAGCGTGTACATTTCACCTTCAGGAAACAACCCATTTGAATTTTCTTTGGGATGTATTGGAATGCAATGCAATGAAACGCAATAGAATGATCTTCTACTCTCAGTGCCTGTGTGAAGATAATCAGGGCTATCAATCAGAAGCATATACTTGTCTCATAATACATTTTTGCAAAATGAAAAAAAGAAAAGACAGAGCTTGTTCAAGGTGTACATTCTCTGAATCCTATTGTTGGTTCACCATAATTACAAAAATATTGAAAGAACAAGGCAATTTCTCTATAGAATGGGGACAACAATTATTACAAAACTGTTGTCCATTATATGTGACGCAATAGATAGCTGTTGCCAGTGAATGATTTAATTTGTTTTTATGCTTGTCAGATTTAGGTTTGATCAAAGCAGGCTGAAAACAAAGACCAGGAAATCCATGGCCTGTTGAACAGTTATTGAAATGTCAGCTTACTTTACTTGTTTAGTTCTTCAGATTGGACTCATAACAAAAAAAAAAAAAAAAACAGTGATGAATACGGTAACAAAATGCTTTTGTGGGTATAAATTCTGCCATATGCTTTGGGGGTGGGTGTTCCCACACAAACTCTCCTCCGTAGTATAGCAAATGAAGTCAGCCAGTGATGAGACAATGGTGAAGAGGAGGCTTGTGGTATAGGCAAAAGGGAGCCCAGAACTTTTGTATCCCAGGGTTAAGCTGAACTTTATATCTCCTCTGCTAACCCCAAATGTGGAATTGCTGATTGTAAATCCATGTACAACCACGGGGGTTGCGTGCTAGAAGTTAAAGAGTTCAATATGGAATCTGTTTTCCTACAAATACATGTACTGTAAGATACAAATAGATGTCACCATTACATATACAAACATTGTACTTATATGTATCATATCCATGAGAATATAAAAATTTGAACTTCATTCTCACATTAGACCATGTTTTAAGAAAAGCTTTTAAAGGTCTGAATAATCAACAAGCATAGCACGGAAATAATGTGACGTATAAACAAGAAAGCTTTGAATAATCTTACTGAGCGACAGACATGTTGAAATTCAGTTGGGGTGCCATGTGTGATATGTTATATACAATATACTGCATAGTGTTTAACTGGGGAAAATGTTTTAAAACTCAAGTAACTACAATTTATTTTCTTTATTAAACTTAAGATATGCTGTAACTATCCATCTTGGAACATGATCTGATTACTGTATAGTGAAAAGCTAAGAAACATGGGCTTATCTGATGGACTGTTTCATTTAGTAGTTAGAGTGACAAATATAGCCACACTGAGAGTATGCTTCAGACTTCCCAGACATATAGTTAAGAACTCTTGTGCAAGAAATTTTAAAAAAATACTCTAAGACTTGGAGTAATTTGAAAATTTTAAGGAGGAATGTGTCATCTCCTGAAACACTGCTGTGGTGAGGTGCATATTATCTAAATTTATATCTAAATCTTAACAGAATTGAGCCTCTAGGAGAAATATCATGCTCATCTCTGCAACTTAACCTAGTGACTCGTCATTTCTCTTTTTCTCCAAACAAATTTCTTTCAAATACCTTGTACTTTTCATATGGTATCATGGAATGATTGAAGGAAGAGTTTGGATAATAAGATTGAAATGTATTAATCAACGTAATGAAGAAAACTTTCAGGGTCCCCAAGGTGTTGTAAAAGTGATTGTGCTTAAGCATAAGAAATAATTATGCACAAATTATATGATCCCAGCTAAGGAAAAGAAGAAGTAGAAAAACTACAATAAGAACATAACTTTTATTTGAACTCTATGTGTTTTTTTGGACAGATTTTTTTTTCCAAATCTAGGGATGTAAATTTCACTTATTTTGTTCTTGCATATAATACCAAAACAATTCAAAGCTTTTCTCCTTGCTGGTTGAGATTATGAGAGTTTTTGTGCAATGTTGGGGTGTGTGTGTTTTTTAAACAATTTTGAACCTTTCACAAAAAAATTGTTTAAGAAAAATACATTATGCCAAGCACATGGTTTCTGCTAAAAACCTTACTTGTCATCCCTGTGAATTGTCATATAATTGCTTTTTTAAACTTCTGTATAAGTAATTTTTATCTATCTTCCTTTTTTAAATACTTGTAAACTGCCTTGGATCCTATGGAAGGAGAAAAGTTGGATATAAATAAAATAAAATAAAATAAAAAATAAAATAAAACCATTGATTGTATTTTGAAAAAAATTACTTTGATACAAACATAATTTTCACAAAAAGTCTGAAAATGCACAAAAACATTTGTAACATGATTAGATACATTAACAAACCTTTTGTCATTGATGATAAGAAAATCTGAGAATTTTTTTTACAGCCAAGAGAATGTTTTTAAATTTCTAGTGTTGGCTGTTCGATGACAGACACCCTTTAACATGATTCCTTGACTGGCAGGATACTCAAAGGTAGGGAAAGACCATTTCAAAGCCCAAAAAATTATGGCTCATGAACTAAAATTAGAAGCTGTACAAAGTAAAGGTTAAATCTTCCTGAGATAAAATATGCCACATGTTAATTAGATAAATATACAATAGAGAGGTACTTTAGATAACTCATCAGCCACATCCATACAAAACTGTCAAGAGACAACAAAATCTCAATGTATGTTTTTGCTCTGTGGTCAGATGTCAAAGTATCTGCCAACTCTTAATTTTTCTTAGCACAACCCCCGCCCCCAATATCCACTGGGGGTATGTTTCTGGACTTACTGTTTATACTGTAAATGAAAACACAGATAATAGTAAACCCTATTAAAATAAAGGACTTCTGGTACAATATACCATAGAGTTGCATTGGAGGACCTAGCTATTCGTAGAGAGGATACTTCTCTAGTCATTTTCCATTGCAACTCTGGTATGTGTCCCTACTTTTTTCAGCCATGGATAACAGAAACCATGGATATTGGTTCTGCAGATATGGGACAGGGGGCACCTCTAGTAGATAACAGATGATAGACAGGTTGAAATACAACTTCTGAATACCTTCTTACTACCTTTTAAACACTGTCTCACTCTAAAGGTTGCAGTCTTTAGTGTCACAATATATCCAGTTCTTCATCACTAAAGATACCTGAACACAGTTTTTGGCAGAAGCTGAGGGCTAAAAGAAACTATTCAGTTGAGGGCAGCCCCTGCCCTCCTGCTCCTTGAAACAGGAAGCAAAGTCCCATTTCCACACATACACTTTGCACTTCCATTCCTTTCACCTGAAAATGCTTCCTGGAAGTGCTACTTTCTCCTGTTCTCTGCCTCTGGGGAGAGAACAGCTCTCCAGCTCTCTTGCAACCTTTCTGCTGACCTTCACTGTTTGGCAAGGTCCAAAGGCAGTTGTCAGCCACTACAAAGGAAAAGGAATTCCAAAAGGACACGTGTATAGCTAGCCAAGTGAGACCTGCTAAGCATGCCAGGGCATAGAAAAATTCCCTTTCCAAACTCTGACACTGTATCTCTATGTTGCGCTCACTGCATTTTTCAGTCTCACAGCCAGAGGTATTGTCTCTAGATCTGAGCCACTACCTTGATGTGCCATGGTGTGCCCGAGGGGAAGATTCACCAGTATAGTAGCAGTAATATTGGTGGGATTGTCAGCTGCAAACATCCCTCTCCCAGTGTACAAGGAGAGGGAAGAAAAGGCAAAGAGGCAGAAGCAACAATTCCCCCTGCACCATAGAAAGAGAAGGAAATCATGGTGGTGACGGCAGATGTCTGTGATGTCCCCATCAGACTTCAGCCACTCAGACAACAGACATTAATTGAAACAGTTTATTGCAGAGGTATAGAAGTGAACAGTTGCACTTCATTCACCGATCTGAAGAACTTCCTGCCAAAGCCCCAACTATAATATATTCAGGCAATTTCACTTTCCCCCTTTGGCTCCATTCTCCTCCTGAGTTAATTGGGGTTCGACTTTCCCATCTCCAACTCCCATTTTATTTCCAGGCATTCAAGACCTTGAGCATTGATATCAGCAGCTAAGCACCTTCCAGAGCCAGCAAACCACTCCTATCATGCCTTTCACTCATGTCAAGTCTCTGGCTGGAGATTTATACAATCTGAAGAGAAACCAGAATACTCTGATTTCTCTTCAGATTGCACAAGTCTCTGGTTGGCGCAAGCAGGTTTCAGGCCTAACTATAGCTAACTACACAGCAGCAACCCTAATTATGCCTAACTAATAGCTCTGGGACTGAAGCTTTGGTTAGCAGACTAAATTTTCAAAACACACCCAAGTATTGCTTTCACCCTATGGCAAAGTCAGAGGGGTTTTTGTTTTTTTGTTTTTTTTTAGAAAAATCAGAGCCTATGATATTGGACTTCTCCCTTTTCCAGATTCTCTCCCCTTCATGAATGCTCACTAAGTGAGGATATTTTTTTTCTTATGAGCTTCTTCTTTGGGGTATTTCATTTTGGTATGTATTTATTTTTTAAAGGCCAGAAATGCTTGAATAAAAAGAAGTCATTCTGTTTGTATTTCTGGCTAATCATTACTGTTTGTATTATGTATTTATGGCTAAGATAGGGCCATCATGAATAGTTCTGCAAATTTATTTCAGTGGTGTAAAGTGGTCTTATACCATTACTCTGCTACAGTAAAATAAGAAAGCAATTCTGATATGTTTGATAAAGGATCTTATCTATAATGACAAACAGCATTAAAATAGGTAGTCAAAATGAAACCTGCATCATTTTCCCAGCTCTGAACATGCTCATCTCAATAAGATTGCATTCTTTCACTGCACTCTTCCAAACCTCTTTTTCTGTATGCTTCAGAATAGTTGAAGTATATACAATGGCTCTGTACATTGTACAAACTAAAGGGAGATAGTACTGAAAACACAGTATCATCTATTAACCAGCTCACCTCGCTTTCCTAACAAAATCACTTAAAAAAAAAAACCAGTGATTTAAATAGCAGACTTTGCAAGTACTGAAAAAGTTATGAATAGCTATTTTAAATTTCCTATTATTGGAATTCCTGTTGGTCTTCTTTTAAAATAAAATATGAACTGTAAGTATTACATAGCAGTAGCATTGATGTTCTAAATTAGAATACCAAATTATTAATTAGTGCATTAAGTAGCCTGGCTGAAAACCAATAAATTTGAAGGAAGAAAATGCAAATTTTCATTTTGATGGCACTGAAGACTTGAAAAGATAGTGCACTGAACAAAGAGCTACAGCAAAACAAAAAAATTAAACACACACACGGACACACAAAACTATATGTTAATAATACAGAGCAATATGCTCCTGCTGAACGCATGGAGATCTTAAGTGGCTTTTCTACTTTGCAAGAAGATGTTTCAAATAGTCCCATACTTTTAAGAAAATTCATAATTCCTGTGGGATTTTAAGAAGAAATGATCACATAGCACATCTTGCCTGCAGATAAAACTATGAAGCCCTATGATAGCACCATAAGTCCCAGTCATCTATAATCTCTGGTGGTATGTCCTTCCTGCTGTCTAGTCCTCTAGATGCCAGATGGAAGCCTGAACAGACTCAGGCAAACTGAGAAGCTGTACATTTTTAAAAGGGAGAAGGTACACTTCAGTGATACTACATATGTTCAGCACACAGATGGACAAAGGTTCAACCCCTAACATCTCCTGTTAACAGAGCAGGTGGCAGATGATGCTAAAGAACTCTGCATGAAACCCTACTACTCGAAGTACATAAGACTTGGTTAGACTGACAAACAGGTGAGAGAAAAAAAGTAGTTTCCTTTGTTCCTAAGCAAGATTTGGTATGATTTTTTGCAGTTATCCACGAAGAGGAAGAGGTAGTATTGGAAAATGGCACACTGTGGTACAGGCCAGGAAAAGAAAATGGTGGCAATGATGACTGGCCGAGGAGGACAGCTCTAAGCTATCTGTTTCCCCAATGCCGGGTTTTGAGGGGTCTTCAGCCCCAAGGCAATACAGGAGAAATAACTTGAAAAATCACTTCTGCCATGGCACAGATGATATTACAAGCCTCCCTTCCAATAGTGCTTGGTTCTAAGGACCCCTTAAGCAGGTCATTCAAGAAGTACATGGCTGGGAGCGGTCCTCAAGTGGGTGGCTACCTCTTCCTCAACCCCTCATTGCTGCCAGGCTGTTCTTCTACTTGGAACAACCATGGAAAGAAAAGGAGGATGAGAAGGATATGTGGTGGAGATGGCGCAGTGACAGCTCCTGCATTCCCAGCTCACTACTTTCAAAAGCTTCCAGACCTCTGGCAACTCCAAGAGGATGGCAAACACAGTGGCCAGCTATTTTTAAAATCCCTCATTTGCTCCCTGGGGCACGGGAGCACAGACCTTTGGGAGGGGTGACCAGGAAAACTGCCTAGTCACTGCATTTGCACAGTCATTTTTTTCTAGCTATCCATCCCCTAAGTTTGCGTATGTCATTAACAGGATGCCAGCCATACTGTCCAAGGCCCCCTAAAAAAAGTTCATAAGCTGTATCCCTGCTCACTTTTAGATAGATTGTCAAATCAGTTCTCATCATCACAATTACATTGTTTATGAAGATTCTGCCTTTGGGATAATCTTCTAAGGTCTGCATGCTGGTGTAGGTTGGATCCCCAGCCAGTGGTAGCCAGCACTAGAACCAATAAAGGAATGGACAATCCTCCTTTTCTGTTATTCTGCCCCCTCTCTCCCTACCCAGCAAGCTGCTGAGAGTGGGGAGGGGCGCATGACTCTTGTCAGAGGCCTGGAGGCCTTTGAAAGTGTGCTGCAAGGCCACATGAAGGTAGGTGGAAAGTCACAGGCGTCTCTAGGGCCACGTGTTGTCCAGACCAGGGGATGATAAAATATGCAATGCCTCTTTTGTGAAGCAATCGGTTGGGAATATTTGCTCTGGAATCATGAACTAGTTAAGCAATATCAGAACACAGGAGGATCACCTATAATTTGCTAGAGGTTCCTGAACAAGAAGAAAAGTAGTTTGTCCCCAGTACTCGCATTATGCCAGAAATCAATCAATTTATCAATCAATCCATCCATCCATCCATCTACAATTGTCAATTATCAGCTCTGTGGCTTCCAAAAGGGGGTGTCAAGGAGTACTTCCAATACCACATGCAGAACAACACACACCAGTCATGTTCTCTCTTCAGTCCAGGTTTCATGGAATACATTTTCCAGCAAACCACAATGCTTCCATTTGTGCAACAGCTCCAAAAGAGGGCTCTGACACCATTGTCTATTGAATCTCCGTGTTAATATTTCCACAACCAATCAGGAAATTTTGATCATCCCCGCAACCCACAGCCTGCTGCAGCAAAAGAGTGGCTCTTCATGAATACTTCATTCATCATTACTGTCCAGACACTATAAACATTCACTAACTTTCTGGAACTCATGAAAATTTCATGAGACACAACAAACAGAGAATGAGTTGTTTTGTATCTTTTAAAATATCATGCAGCCAGATGCACAACAGAAGTAGAGACATATTAAGAAAATGAAACAAAAAATTTAAAAAATGTAAGCATCCATCCACAGAGTAATATTATTCATTCCCACTCCATATTTCTCATAAAATACAGTTTAAAATTACTGCCGGATGTAGGTTGCTTGCTTTGGGCAGCAATCAAACATACATCATTTACAAACATAAATGTTAATAAGAGGCCTATGTATATACACATTTTCGTATGGTCACGAAAAACAAATCAGCACAAAGGAAGACACCAGTAAGCACAATATGGCCCTCAGAAAAGCAGAAATCTCTTTTCTAGCATAAAACAACATATGCAGCTGATCCTATGTAAATTTAATTTGAATGTAGTCCCACTGAATTAAATGGGGTTTATCATGAAGTAAGAGCCAGTGTGGTGTTGTGGTTTGAGCACAGGGCTATGGGTCTGGAGACCAGGGTTCAAATCCATGTTCAGCCCTAGAAACCCTCTGGGTGATCTTGGGCAAGTCACATGGTCTCAGTCTCAGAGGAAGGCAAACCCCCTCTGAAAAAATCTTGCCAAGAAAACCCTATGCTAGGTTCGCCTTAGGGTTGCCGTAAGTCAGAAATGACTTAAGGTACACCACCGCCACCATCACTGCCACAACAGTACATAGGATTGCAACTTTTTAAAATGTAAGCATACCGATATGTACCTTCAGTATATTTCTTATGCAATATATTGGCTAAATAGTTCAAATACAGCCCCTATATGAACTTGAAAAATAAACTATTTTTAATCATATCTGAAATAACCACATATACAAGATTCAAGGTATTCTCTTTGGTACCCTCCTTCAGAACATTTTGAGCAATGAGTACCAAGTTTTACATGTATCGCTCTAACACTCTAGCTCAAAGGAACTGTGTACAGTTATAACTCCCCAGAGGAAATTACATCATTAATGCTTCTGTCTGCTTCCTGGAACACATTTGATCTTCAAGAGAACCAGTGGTAGGGGAGGAATGTCTGAGAGGCTACATTATATGGAAAGAAGAAATATTACTCTGCCCTTGCTGTCCCCAAATGGACTGTGTTATAGATAACAACATCATTACTTGTCATGTGGTACTTCTTAGTTCCATTTGAACTAAGCTCCAATGCAAATCCAGTTGTGTGGCTTCTAGTTTAGTTATGCCCACTTTGAATATATATATATATATATAAACAAAAACGTATTACATCCTCCACCTCTCTGAAGTGAAGGCATGCAAGAGCACAGCATCCAATTAGATTCTGAGCCTTTGTCACTTATTTCTCATTTTTCACCTCAATGTGAAAACCATTTGCATTTTTTCCCTCAGCATTTAAAAGCTAATTGTGTCTTCTTGCTCCCTATTCAAGTACTGTGTCATGTCTACTCTCTCTGGATGTTGGATAAAGGGGAGGGAAGCAGAGGAGGGAGCACACTGAATTTAATCCTTAAAACAAAGTTTCCTTATTTTTCTGTTATTGTGAAGCAAAGTAATGTTGACAGGAGGATCAAACTGTTTGCCCACAAATGCCATTATGAATGGATAAGGAAGGCAAAAAGGTACAATTTAGATTAGATTACTGGGCTGCTACCAGCCTCTTCTTGGGCCAATTACAGAAGGCTTGCCTATTTACATATAAATAGCTAGGATATTCTAAAACAGACTGTAACTAAAAACATTTGCTTCCATAGATCACTAAAAAGGAGGATTAGCTGTAACTTGGTTTAATATAAAAACACTTACAACAAGTATGCATCTAACAAATGAAAGTTTGAAAATCCTTGCACATTTTTTTTATTACTCTTAGAGGCGAAAGGCCAATGCATTTTTTTTAAAGGGTAATCCTACATCAATCTCAAATTCAACGTTTTAGGTAAGTAGAGCTGCAGCTGTCTGCTTAAATCATAACTACTTATTATTTTACAAATCTACTTTTAACCAGAGCTTGATAGGAAAGAGAGACATCACAAACAGATGTCATCAAATATTCAAAACAAGCTTGATTTCAATGAAATTTTATAGCAAAGAGTAACTGGCAAGGGAAAAGAGTCAGTTCTGGTTTCAGCAGCAAGCAGTATCAAAACAGATTTAATTTTTATACAAAGACACAGGATATTAGGAAAAAATGTAAAAATCAAATACTGTATTCAAATTAAGCAATGAGGGAAATTAGTTACTAAAGTATTCAAGGAATAAAATGTCCAATTTTTTTGAACTGCGATAATCTAATTCTTGAAATTAAAAATCATCAAAGTATAGACCCAATTACTAATCTCAGGGGGAATCCACACAACACAAATAATTCAGGTTGAAACTGGATTATTTGCATGACTCTTTCCTATGGAATCCTGGGATTTGTAGTTTTACAAGGTCTTTAGCCTTATCTGACAAAGAGTCCTGGTGCTTCACCTAACTACAAATCCCAGGATTTCATAGGAAGGAACTATGCGAATAATCCAGTTTCAACCTGGATTATTTCTCTAGTGTAGATTCACCCTCAGCTACAGGTAGAATGACTGGATCAATTGCTGAATGGTAAATCAGCACATTTGTAAATTCTATTGATTCAGTAGCAACTGGATTTTGGCCAATGCCACTAGTTTGGAAGTAACTAGTTAAAAATGAATAGTTAATTGTGATGGCTGGGAACTGACATTACAATTGTAAATTGTTAAATTGAATGAAATTTAGATTTAAGTATAACTTTGATAAAGTTATAAAGTTATACTTTAAAGTAGGATAGAGTAGCTATCTAAATGGTGGAGATAGAATATCACATGATGCATGTGCTAGATCATGCTTTGTTGTGGGTGTTAGAGGGGGACAATGTGGTGAGGAAAGGAATGAAGGAAGAGTGTGTTTGTTACCATAAAAAGGTTTTTTTTTAAAATCCTAAAAGTTATAAATGTAACCATTGTAGCCACTTTTGAGAAATGAGAAAATTAAGAGCTACTTAAAAAAAAATGAACGTGATGGTTAAATATTTTTGTGGGGCCTTGGAACAATAACAGCAGTTAACTATAACTTTTTAAACATAATGTTTGAAGCTCTACATATTACAGTGCATAAAAGTGTTTTATTTAGGCCAGACATCCTTTTAATTTTTTTACTTCCTCTGTGCTATCATTCCAAACAAGACCTAATATTTTAAGAATTGCATGCTGCTTTCTGGAAAGTGTAGTAGCAGCCACCCAGATCTAACAGTAAGCAAGTGGAAGATTTTCTATTTTTCTAACTTTGTGACATGATGTTGCAGATTTTGAAGTCTAAAAGAAGTCCTGTAATCATAAGCAAGCAAAATCTGACAATATAGACAGGAAAATAAGGGGGAAAGACACCCCCACCCCAAGTTGCTGCTGCTGTTGTTGTTGTCTGCCTTCAAGTTAATTCTGACTTACCTTGTGAGATGGTTTTCTTGGCAAGTTTTATTCAGAGGAGATTTGCTATCATTTTCCAGTATGGTGTTGCAGCAAAGAAGGCAAATACTATTTTAGCCTATATTGATTGGAATCATTCTTTCTAAGCCAAGGGAAGTAATACTAATGTAGCATAATCAACATAATTAAGATAGAATATTGGATTTGACATATATCACTTGAGACTTAAAGGTAAAGATTCTGTTCTTTAGAGGACATGGGATTAAAAAAAAAACAAAAAACAGGACAGAAGGTTTGGCTAAAGTAGTAAGGTGCAAAACTGGCCAGGGAACAAATGTTTATGATAGGCCAATTGATAAGGAATGCAGATAAGAACAGGACTATGAATTACTGTATATCCCTTTTGACACATCATAAAAAGTCAAATCTTGAAACATGCCATGATTTGATATAGTAAGAAATTAAAAGAATTAAAATAGTGTATGACTAAATATAAGAATGAAGGAAATGCAACCATAGAACGCAGCAGTTGGAAAGCTAAGTTTAGAGGCTCACACAGAGTAGGAACATTGAAGAATGTTGATAGGGCAGTAAGAGCTGTTTGGCAATGTAATGCACTGCCACAAAGTGTGGTGTGGTGGAGCCTCCTTCTGCTAAACAGAGGCTGGATTACTATGGGAATGATTTGATTGTGTATTTCTGCATGGAAGGGAGTTGGATTGGATGGCCCTTGTGGTCTCTTCCAACTCTATGATTCTATCATTCTATGATAAGCCTATGGATTGTAATAAGAACACTCACAGGGATATTAAGGAAAAACGGTTTTTTAATAGAAACATGCATTTCAAAAGTCTTGTTTTTCACGACCTTTGTAAAATGCCCTGTTTCACTTTCTAGCTTGTAAAAATGCTGAAATTTGCTACTGTGTGTATGTTTTCCATAAATCTAGTTTGGACATCTTGCTAGACTTGATGGTCAGGCATACATGGCATATATGAAGGGAAATTGCTGGAAAATTACTGAAATGCCTAATATCCTTGTTTGTGCATATAAAATAACTTCTGCATCTCTGATACTTTACTCATTGTTTTTTTTGGATTATTACAGTATTAATTCTTCCTTCCTTGGCCAGCTTGTAGTAAAACCTTGTGTGTTTCTTCTATTAAACTTGTGATTTTTGAGACGCTACAGCTCTGAATTCACTGTAGCTGTTTGACGCGGCTACAATAGTTTCACTATATTCTGGACTGGTCAGGCCTCCTTTGGAATACTACAGTAAGTTCTGGGTGCCTCGTTTTAAGAAGGATATAGACAAGTTGGAATAGGTTCAGAGAAGGATAACAAGGATGATACGAGAGATGAAGAACAAAACCTATGAGGAAAAGTTGAAGGATCTGGGCATCTTCAGCTTGGTGATGAGAAAACTGAGGGGCAGCATGATTGTCCTCTTGTACTATTTGTCACAAGGGCTGTCACAGAGAGGAAGGTGCAAGCTTGTTCTCTGCTGTTCCAGAGGATAGAACCAGGTCTAACAGTTTTATGTTACAGAAGAGTATATTTCAATTGAATATTAGAAGGAACTTCTTGATGGTAAGAGCAGTTTGGCAATGAAACCAATTGCCTAGAGAGACGGTGTGGTCCCCTTCTCTGGATGTCTTCAAAAAGAGGCTGGATAGCTACCTGGTGGGAATGCTTTAGCTGGAGATCCTGCATTGAAAAGGAGTAGGCTTGGTGACCCATTTGGGTTCCCATACAACTCTATGATTCTACTATTGCTCTCAAGCTAAGAGAGTCTGATCTGACTCAGGGGTAGTTCAGACTGTCAGGGAATGATAGAACACGCAATCCCCAGCAGAAGCCCAAAAATTATCTCAGCAGACTCAGTAGCAACCCTTTCCCAAGAATACTCACACACAGAGTGTTTGACGTCCAAATAAGCAGGAGGCACTTTTATCTTCAAACTCAAACAGTTGCAATATATACAAATATTTACAATTCAGGGAGAAACTGCTTCACCAGGCCTCAGCATTCACAGGAAGAAGGGTGAGCTCTGCTCTGAGCCCTCCCATATACACAGTTACAGGGAATTGGCTTACTCAATCACATGATCTTACACACCTCCTTCTGTAGCTAAGGAAGACTAGGCAGTTCATGGAGTCAGCCATTATGACTCAGCATGACTGTGCAGTTTGTTTGGCCATTTTATAATGGATTTCAGTCTCTAACTCCAGACACAGAAGGTGAAATAAATCCTCATAGAATCCATGAAGAATCCCACATGTCCAAATGGGATCCTGCAAGGTTCCTCAGCATTCCATCCTTTTCAGGGGGGGGGAGCAAAATGCGTTTTTTGAAAAAATCTCGTTTTATTAAAACTGCAGGGGAAATGCACACTCCCGCTCATTAGGACAACCAAATCGCATCACAGCACGTTCCCAAAGACGATAGATAATTGGTGGGATGTGCATGGGGGGTGGAGCTTGCTAAGAAGGCAGCACCCGGAACCACCATGTTGGATTGTCGCTGTAACAATTGTGCACTGAGGTGATGAAACAGCCTTTCTTTCTTTTTCTGGTTTTTTTTTTTTTTTGGTTCTTTAAGTGGAAGATTACTCTTCTGCACCTTGGATTTAGGGTTTTGTGTTTTTTTTAAGATGCTGTTTGGCGGGGACAAGTTGGGGAGTATAGAACCACAAATAATTCACTCGTGCCTGCCATCTTGATTCGCTGGCATGGATAGCTTCACACAGCAGCAACCTTGCAAAAAAAAAAATCATTGAGATAGATGAAAGCTGCTGTGAATTGGCATAGGTTCGCACCAATTCACATTTTATTCCCTCGTCTTGAGGTTACACATTGGGTTTCCAAGGCTAAGTGGGGATTCAAACCGTAGTGTCTGAGAGTCCTACTCCAGCACTCAAAACCAATTTAACCACATGGATTCTTTTTTGCCGAAGGATGGTTGCCTAACTATTGGCTGAACCAAATTCAACAGTCGTTTAGATGATTTGTGATAACCAAAAACCACAGGTTCCTTTCTTATTCCAAGTTGAAAACTGGCTTGCATATTCATTGTTCATAGAGGCGACACTCTTTACAGCATCGATATTCACAGATGATGATAGTGCACATGGATAGAAATGGGAGCTATGAACCTGTGACACATGACCATTCTCAAAGTAATGAAAGTATGCATGGAAAGCTGTACTTGTAGTCAAAAGACTGTTGGTTAAGAACTACAAACAGACACAAAAATCTTGTCAAGAGTATAACCAAAGGTGGTTATGATTCTGACTGAGTACAGAACTAATGAATATTCTCTGCTCATCTTCCCACAAGAGAGCCGACGATTGTAAACAAAGATAGAGCCCTGCTTACTCATAGTGATAGTGTCCTTCTGTGGTTGTTTTGTGGTGTATGAACCAAAGATAGGGACACTCTTTCACTCTCCTTAATTAAGGTTCTATGGAAAGTTAAGGTCCTATAGAGATTTTCCTGAAATAAAACTTTAAAAGGTCCCAGTCACTAACAGTTCCAAGAAATGTATAATTCCATACCAAGCTTGGGAGTTTAAAGGTCTGTTGGCAAGGAGGGCAACAGTTCATACTTATGTGCTATACATTACAAGTATATTTGCTCAGACACTGGAATTACTTCATATCTGCTAAAATGTAATGTAGCAGCTGCCTCAGAGCATCTTGGTTTGACTTTACAGATCTTGCTCCTAATTACACCACTTGGGTCTTAGAGTTGTTGTTGTTTTTTTAAGAGAATCCTTCTGATTCTAGGAAGAGTTAAGGAAAGATAAACGCCCCAGTCTATTGTTTTCTGGATTTGTGGAATCAAGACTGGAACCAATTATGAGTGTTCTCTTCCCCAGAAGGCACTGATGAGGTTGCACAGCATCAGCCGTAAGAAGCAAAGTGAACACCTGATCACAGAAAGCAAAACTGGAAGCTAGAAATGAACAGAATAGGTACTGTTTAAATGAAAATGGTGGCTAAACATGATCAGAAAGTTTTACAGGTTATCTGTTTGCATTATCTGATGAGAGAAAAGGGCCTCTTCATATATTACATCAAAGTGATTTATTTCTTCTTTCTGCAATCCCAGGGCTCCTGAGAAGAGGGAAAACCTTCTGACAAGACAGGTAAATTGTCCTGCTTTATAAAATGAATCAGAAAAGACATCAGGAGTATAATGTATGGATATGTGTATCTAACTTTCAGGAAGCTGGCAAGTTTCATTTTGGACTTTTCCAGATGGGGGACAAATATAGCATCCATGTCTTGCCATCTAGCTACCGCCACCCCCTGTCCCTGTAATGTTGTAAAAAAATCCAGACCTGCCTTGATAGCAGGATAAAAACTGTGTCCCCTTCCCTCTCGCAGCCCAGGAATGAATGGAGCTCAAACAGAGCCCCATTCACTTCCTGATTTGAGTTCCCGGACATTCTCGCAAGAGAACGAGCATGCAGGGAATTAAAAAATAAACGTAAAATAAAGATCGAAAACTGACAGCAAGCACAAAAACACAGTTAAAAAAATACAAGTAACCCATGGTGTCACTTACCTGGATATCCCAATCTCAACTGGAAGTGTTTGGCACGGACCTTCCACTGCAGCTGGCATTACGGCAGCATAACGGGGCGCCTTTTCACTCACCTGTTGTTCCATGACAGGAATGGAACAGGCGATCTATTCACAGCTTGAGCCATGAATAAGAAGAAACAAGGGCATCACAGAACCCAGATGGGGGCTTAACGGGATGAGGACACTGTCTGAAAAGTAAGCCCTTTGGTGATCTCCTGTCGGCCCTGTATTTGATTAATATAGTCATCTGATAGTCTCCTTTCATTCTCCAGGCCTGGCACATAGTCCCTCTCTCTCAATCTCTCTCTTTTTAGCACAGCCGTCAGAACTGAGGTGCATTCCTTATCATAGTGGAATTTAGTTCTGCAGTAGTTAGTGCTTCTTATATCTGGAAGAAATGAAGAAAACTGGGGCAGAAGTTACCAGCATGATATACCTGGAGCACAGATTCAAAGGGTGGACTTACGGTGGTAGACACCAAACACATGGAAGGGTCACTAATTGGCATTAGATGTATGATGTTCTCTTAGAAACCATTTGCACAGAGGTTTCTGAGTCCACAGCCTCATCTTAACAGAAGAGATAAAGAATGTCCAGACTCCCTGCAAGCCAAGTTTTGCTGGGAGTTTGGAGACAATTGGAGGGAAAAGGAAAAGGAACAAAGACCACTGTTACACATAGAAGCTATAAAGGCTAAGGTCAGTAAAAAATATTGGAAGTATTTAATTACTGGGCTCCAATAACCCCTTGAAAATATGAGGGCATTTAACAAATGCTCCCCCACTGCACTGCACTCCTTGGGAGTACAGCACATTAGCAGAGTAAATACACACGCAGCAGTGTTAGCGTAATAATTTCAGCATGCACAAAGAGAGCTTATTGATAAACAACACCCTTTTCCTACCCCAAGTTACTTGTTTAGCCAAATAAGTACTCAAAGCACATAAAAGTAGTTAAAAGTATAAAAACTTCATTACTCACAGTCTCAGAGCATAACACATGGAATAATATCAGCTTCAAAGTAGACTAAAAACTACTTAAAAATGACTAAAAACTACATGGTTACAAAAGAAGATATGCAGGACTCCTGAATGGGAGGTCCTCTCTCAAAGAAGTCATCATGGCGAGTGGTCCAAGGAACAAAGCCTCATGGTTAGTTTCTATCAGTTAACACTTCAATAGGAAAAACATTTCTACTTATTGGATTGCAAATTATATATTCCTACAAAAAATGCTGTACAAGTTTTGAGGAACATTTTGTTAACCTCAGTTTAAAATGTCTTAAGTCTTGGTTTTGCAAAGAACCTGCCACCTTAAAATGGTGTCTGGAGACAACTGCAGATAATTATGTTCTTCAGTACAGAGAAGTCATATCATGAATCACACAGTACAGCTGAATTTTTATCATTTCAATGAGGAAATACTTGGTTTGGGCTTTTAACGATATATATATATATATATATATATATATATATATATACATACATATACATACATACACACTGTTGGGCCATCCTTCTGCTAGAAGCTGAAGGAATCAAAGATGGCTTTAGCATTCCATTTTCAGAGCAACCCTATGATTCAGTGTGCAATGGCTTAAATCCATCTGTAGTTCCAACTAGACCCACTGAGACAATAGTTGATTAGTACTTTAACATTTATGCAAATCCCAATGATTCTGTGGGTTTATTCAAGCTGGGACTAGTAACAGAATTTAGGACAATGTCCATGGGTGGACAAAGGTCACACAATAAAGAGCCAAATACCATATGATGTAGGAAATCAACACCGATTGATAAAACATAAAGCAGTCAGAGGGAGATGAAAATAATTTCTGGGCAGGGTAATGCCATGGAAAACATTCTTTCCCTTCTTCTATTCTCCCTGTGAATATGGACTTCCTGAAGCTATCAGGACTGTGTGTGTATTGAGGGGGGTGGGAGGGGAGAGGACCAAGCCTGAACATCTTAACTCTTCACACACACAAACACACAAGCTATCAGCAACTGAAGGAGGTTATCCATTTGGATAGGGAAAACAGCATACGAAACCTATTTCTGAGCTTTCAAAAAGATTTCAAGCATCAATACATAATTCCTTAATCAATATCAGTGGGAACAAAAGACATGCATCTTTATTAATCTTTGCAAATAAATCATTAAATATTACTTTCCTAAAGCACTGTGTAGGAGAATACTTTACCAGCTGTAATGGGGCTATTATTCCTAGCATTACAACAGTCATAAGCATGGCCATTTCCCATCATTCTTTTAATTGGCTGATATTGCTAACATGCCATAAATTGAAAGAAGACAAAAACAGCAGACCAATTGCTGGAAATTATTTTGAATGCAGATTTCTTCCATCTGCTAATTATACAAATTAGATTTCACAAAGGCCCATCTTCTGAGGGTTGCCAGAGTGACAAAAAAGACTGTATGCAGCTTACATTAGAAAATAAGCAGCTGCTGCTTAACAATGAAGAACAGAGAGGTCAGCAACCGGATAGCAAGTATCCTAAAGCTGAGGTCTGCTGTTCTTCCACTGTTGGGGTCATACATTTCATATTTATTTTTTGCTGTTGTTGTGTGTCTTCAAGTCTTTCCGACTTACAGCACCCCTAAAGCAAACCTATCACAGGGTTTTCTTGACAAGATTTGTTCAGAGGGGGTTTACCATCACCTTCCTCAGAGGCTGAGAGAGTGTGACTTTCCCAAAGTCACCCCTATTTATTTACAGCAGTGGTTCCCCAAACCCGAGTCCACCAGCTGTTTTGGACTTCAATTCCTAGAAGCCTTAGCCAGCTTGGCAAGTGATCAGGGATTCTGGGAAAAGTCCCAAACACCTGGAAGACCAGAGTTTGGGAAACACTGGTTTAGAAGATGCTAAATGACAGTGTTGTACAACAGAACCAACTTTACTTCATGCTGAGTAAAACGTTGTGGTATTTACTGCTGGCATGACCACCACTGCTGCCAAGACCTTAAGAAGTTATATTTCGTATAGCATTCTGTTCTCACAGTAGCCAAACTAGTGCTTATATTAAGCCCATGAACAACCATGAGAGCAACAGTTCCAAAGGCGTATTGCCTCTGATGTGTGTGTGTGTGTGTGTGTGTGTGTTTGCATATGAGTGCCTTCAAGTTGCCTGTTGACTTATGGTGACCCCATGAATTCCATAGGGTTTTCTTAGGTAAGGAATACTCAGAGGTGGTTTGGCCAGATTTTTCTCTGAAATATATTGGGGTCAATATATAGCCATCATGAGCAGCAGGTAGCTTTTGACAGCCTTGAACTTTAGTATGTTCAGGCACTGTTTCATACTAATCCTTCAAAAACAAGACAAACAATAATCTCAGCAGTCTCTGAGCAAAACCATACTTTTGAAATTTCATTCAACTGTTTTGGGGGAAATATTTTTCTAAATGCACTACTTAAGCAATATTCTTTGGCAAGTATCCAGATGCCCACTTTACCAAATGAGTTAAAAAAAAAAACACACCTTCCAACCTCAGTTTTGATAATAGTGTTCCATTGCCTCAACAGTGTTCCATTTCCACTGCCTTCATTTCCAACCTGTGAATCCTTCCTTTTTCTTTGTTACCACATCCCCAGATATCTCAGTATGTTGCCATGGAAAAGCCTGTGTGAACTGAACAGGAACAAAAGGCACATGTCTGCAATCAGAAATAAGAGACATTCTAAGACAAGAAAATCTTTCAGGCAGTACCTTGAAAAAGAAGTGTGTATCTGTGTGTGTGTGTGTGTGTGTGTGTGTGCGCGCGCGTTTAAAAACAGATAGCAGTCTCTGGTTGTTGTTTTTAAATAAACAGGTTGTACCATCAGCAGTTGAAAAGCCAGTTTCAGCTAAAAAGTATCCTCATGCAAATCAAGAGGACAATAAGAAAACAGCAATCCTCACTGTATTGTTTCTGTGTATTTCTCTTGGAAAGCCTTTATTCACCACAAGCTATACTACCAGCCATGAAATGTATGTAAGGGATGCTGGTCTTGTATCACAAGAACAGAGTGGTCAGCGTTTTGTACACAACTTTAGATAAGGGATTTGTTACCTATCCTGACACTCCCAGTCCCACATGTATATTAATAATTGGCAATATTTAATAACTAGGTCAAATGTGGCCTTCACACAGTGCACCCATTAAATCTGGAAAATTCCAACCAATTACAAGGACTAGTGTTCAGACTCAGTCAGGTATGCACTTAAGGATGAGCTGCCTAAATTCTAAAGAAATGCTAATTCGCAAGGCAGCTGAAGGCAGTACACCTGGCTAAACCTATCAGCCAAGGCTGGGAGATGCAAACCTATAAACAACCCTCATTCCTTCACCTGTCCCTAAAAAAGAACTTGCTTCCTCCCTTTCAATCACAAAGTACAAGTTCTGTCTATTAAATAATGAGATTGATACAGTAACCCATCTTTATTTATATGTATTACACTTCCAATGCTTGTCCCCTTCAATATACTCCCCATTCACACTCACACACTGATGCAGTCTTGTTTTCCACTGGTTGAAGGCATGGAGCAAATCAGTTTTTGTCAGCTGTTTCAACACATCTGTCGTTTTCTTCTTTAGTGTATCAACTGACTCAAAATGTGTTCTTTTAAGCACCAATTTCACTTTATGGAAAAGGAAAAAGTTGCATGGTGCCAAATCTGGTGAATATGGAGGATATTCAAGTGTAGTAATGCATTTGTCGGCCAAGAACTGCTTCACAGAAAGTGCTGTGTGACCAGTCACATTGTCTTGACGAAGAACGAAACCATTTCCCCACCGTTCTGGCCTTTTTTTCTGACTCTTTCAGCTTTGTTAAAACTTCCTTATAATAACCCTGGTTCACTGTTCTGCCTTCTGGAACCCATTCTGCCAAACGTACACCCTTCATTTAAAAAAAAAAAAACCAAAAAAACAATGAGCATGGCTTTGAATGTGGACTTGCTTTGATGTGCTTTTTTCATTCTTGGTGATGATGGTGTTTTCCAGGGCACTGACTATAATTTTGTCTCAGGATCATACTGGAAGATCCAGGTTTCATCACAAGTGATGATTTTTTGAAAAAGGTTTGTTTCTGCCTCAGGTTGCTACAGAATGTCAGCACAAATTTCCTTGTGGCACTATTTTTGCTCTGGTGTGAGAACCCTAGGGACCATCTTGGCACAAACTTTTCTCATGTTCAGATCCTCATGCAAAATTTTCCAAACTGTGTTCATGGCTTCAGCTATCATTCGGACACTGAGTTGGTGGTCTCTTTGAGCAATCCGGCTGATTTTTTCACAATTTCTTCTGTTCTTGAAGTAGAAAATCGATCAGGATGTTCATCGTCTTCCACATTCTCACATCCTTCTCTGAATCTTTTGTGCCACTCAAACACACGTGCACGAGACATGCAGTCTTCCCTGTAGGCCTCAGTAAGCATTTGAAAAGATTCTGTTGGTGTTTTTTTCAATTTTACTAAAAATTTCAAATTGACACATTCCTTGACTTTTAAATTATGCATATTTCTGGTACACAACAGACAATACAGCTGCTTTAAACAATGACTGACAATTAGCTGAATGGCCAAGAGTGCTGATGTTTGTCATGCAGGTTCAGACATGTTCAAGGTCACTACTCAAGCATTCACAATCAGTTCACCCTGATTTGTCTGAAACGTAAGAGATTGTCAGACACATTAAAAGTGGCGTTACAGGAACACCAGGATATTGCAAAAGGGCTCCCTTTTCAGACAACGTCATTACCCCCTCGTTATGCACCTGTTCTGCTGCCGTTCTGCCAACACTGCTTTCTATTGATGTGAGAAGCCATGAAAAGATCCCACGTTCAATTCCTGTCACAGATGTTCCTGTGTGCGACAAGGTGCTCCGTTATACTGGTGAGATCCCAGCATCAATGGGCAGTCCCTGCCAGAACTCTTCGGGGTGATAGTGGGACATCCAGGTATGTGACACACTTTTTATGACCCTCCCTGGGTTACTTCTGCGTTTTAAAGTGTGTTTTGTGCTTGCTGAAATGTTTTCATGTTCTTTTTATTTTTGAATTTCCCGCACTCACATCTTCTCGCTCTCAAGAATCTACGGACTTTAGATCCAGGAAGTGAAGGGAGCTCTGTTAGAGCTCTGTTCACTCCTGGGCTGCCAGAATGATGGGAGAGGAGGTAAGTGTGGCAGGAAGGGTGATTGTGGCATGACAGGGATGGGACAGCAGCAGGAGTGGAGACTGTGGGACAGGAACGCTTTTTCGTTCCTGTCTGATAATCTCTATAGAAACACAGTCTCATAGACAGACCTCACATCCACACATTAAGATACCATTAATATATCTGAAGTGCCTTTGTCTCACCTTGAGCAACTCTAAGAAATATTGTCTCCTACTATTCCATACCCTGGAGGCAAGTATTGACTATAAAAACCCTTCCAAAACTACACTGAAATGCACAGAATTCACTTTCCTTTTGACACCACATCAGTCTGTGTAGCTGTTCCTGATTGGGACCCCCTCTCTGCTGGTTTCTTCTGCGACCTCATCTTTACAGGACAGGTATTGTATCTTCCACAAACAACTCCTTTCTCTATCCCTCTATCTCAATATCTCCCACTTTAGTTGTTAGTCCTGTATGGATGCTTGAGGCCTGAATAAGTGTATAAATGCTGTTGTCATTGTTTTCTCAATAAAGATCAATTTATTGTACTATCTAGCTTAACGTCTCCCCCTGATTACCGCTATACAAAGGTTAAAAAAATCTGCAATCTGTTGCTTCCTCTTTCAGAGACAAGCTGAGTATGTTAATTCCCCAAATTAATGTCAACATTTTGAGGGTCTTTAAGACCCCCAAGTGTAGGGGATAACAAATTCATGTTCCATTTTGAATCTTCAAATCAGAAAGAACAGAATAATGGGTACATTGTTGTTTATGGAGAAACTCAGAACGTTAATCAAGCCTCTCTCCACACATCACATGCAATGAACATCAGATTTCAAATGATGGTATATGTATTTCGACATCTTCTTTGAAGTTCACATAGAAGTCCTAATCATGATTTAAATGATTGGAGGGAGCCAGTCCACATATGTAGATTGGCTTTTCTTAGCTCTTATCCCTGCATTGAAATGTAAGGAAAAGACCTTTGCAAGGAGGAGAGCTGCATGTGCACAATAGTTCTATATGCACATATACCTAGAACAGTTTTTTGGATAAGAAGAGAATTTACCAATAATTTGATCCCGTCTATTAAATGTATGCTCCTAATAACTCAGGGAAGAGCCCCAGAGAAAACAAATCAAGTCAGAACTGAATTGAACATATTCTGACAACTTCTTCTTCTTCTTCTCCTGCCTTTTCCCCAACATTGATTTAACATAACTTCCAATCAAGTTCTTAATAATTTAGCATGTTTCATATGTTTGTTGGGTGCCACAGAAGAGGTAATTTATTCTAGCTTATAAGCATTTAGTATTTCCGTTCAAGACTATTACGCCACTGGCTTAAATCATGTTTTAAATCATGTTGTTCTGCTAGCTCCCCCTTGCAAAATAAAATACTTTGACCCCCCCCCCAAAAAAAAATAGTAGCAGTAGACAAGATAAAGGCAAGGGAGTGAAAACAGAGCACTGTTTCATGATATCCTCGTGGGAGGAGGAATTACTCTCATGAAACAACTGTAGCAATGAGCAGATTGCCTAATTTGTAGAGACAGGATAAATGCCTTAAAGTGCAATCTTTAGAGGTGCAGTATCTCTCCAGAGAAGGGAAGCAGGATATCAGGTCCTTCACTTCTAGGTCACTGCTTGGGAGCTAAGCATGTTATCAATACAGTAACCAGTGATCCAAATACATGCACACGACATTTGGTTAACTTCAAAGTTAGGACAATGAACATAGAATTCCCAATGCTAAACTGGTACACCCGCCCCCCAAATAGAGGGGAAGAGAAAATGGGTCAGTATCAGTTTCAGTGTCAGTACTCTCTCTCTCAATGTGTGGGGAGGGGGAGAGAGAAAGAGATGAAATCCAGAAAAACAAGATTGTATATAAATCTTCACCTCTTTATATTCCTAACTTAAATGATCCCTGGGCATGATCAAGACCTGAATATTTGTTTTCTGTGCAGACCTAGTTGAATGGTGCTTTCTTTACTCTCTTGGTTGGAGCATGTACCCATCATGATTTTCTACTAGCCAATCATAATTCCCCAGTCAGAATACAGAAGACCGTCCATGGCTCCTGTATAATCACCATATAGTTGTTCTTTTCCCTACAGCCCAACCCACAAATGACCAAACTCAATCAAATGGGTTTTCTTAATTATTTGATCATATAATCCACCCTGCCACTGAAGCCTCAGGGCCAGACTAGGTACCAAACAGCAGATGTTTTTAAAATAAAAGGCAGCTGCATGAGCAGCAGGTGTGTATAGGGTAGGGAGGGATACTTCACTTTTCCTTCTCTAGCTGTTTTTCCATTCAAAATTTGTTCCCATTTTCTTGTTATTATATGGGGGAAAGAAAAGTACAAGGAGACAGAAACCTGCCCTATCTATACTGAGTCCATCCAGCTCAGTTGGAATGACAGAGGCTATAATTTCGACAGGAACCTTTGCTAGCCCTACCTGAAGATATCAGGGAATGAATCTGAGATAGTTGGCAGGTAACAGCCTGAGTCCAATCAATGACCTATGGTCCTTCCCAAGGTACCATGGAATGAGTAGTCTGGCCTTTAAGTTGCTTTCAACCTGTTTGCAGTGTAAATAATATTTGCTTTACAGAGCAGACCACTACAATACTCAGGTTTAGTCACCAGTAACTTTCAAGAAGATTAGTCACAGCCACTGAGATCAGATTCACTTCTTCAAATGATAGGTCATAAAGGAGAGAGCAGATACAGAGGTAGGAGACCTATGACGCCCATGCTGGTTTTAGATTTCAATTTCCACCAGCACAGGAATGGTTAGGGAGTCCTCACGTATCAGCATTCTGAATGCCTGTTTCTCTACCCCCATTGAAAGGTTTGGTTTGCACTGGGATTCTTTGCCCAAAGAACTGTTCAAGAATGGGGTATGTTACTTTATCATGGCTTCAAAGTGCTACTTTTGTAAAAGCCAAATTCTTACTGATGCAACTAGCTAGGGCTGCACTGATTTTGCCATGCCACTGACATCCACAACACATTTTTCAAAGCTCTGTCTCAGCTTCACTTCAATACAAAGATGGAGAGTATTCAAAGACATGCTTGATGGTTTTTAAACTCATGAGGTTGAAAAGGCTTTCTAAATACAACAAAGACAGGCAAGGAAGGGACTGTACTACCAGGGCTTTAAGAAAGAAGGTACCCTTCATGGGGTGGCTATATTTGAGAGTCAAAAATTTTCACCATGCTTTGGTTTTGTTTATTTTTTTTTCTTGGTAAGTGTCCAAGTTAGTTCTGCAGCTGACACAGATAAAGTCAATATAACAGCCGACATGTTCATTTAATCAGAATATTTCCTGACTTGAGATCAGAACGGATGAACCTCATCAAACTATGGTAAGATAAAAGGTGAAGCCATCAGAAGTCGTTTATATAACTACTTAACAGAGATGTAAATCTTTACCTGTTTCTTCTTCCATGCAAGAATAAAGAATTTCAAAATATTTGTCCAAACATCGTACATTTTTTTTCCAGTTTTGCATTTGGGGACTTCTTGGCTTAAACACTTCCAAAGAGTAAACAAATCTCACAGCAGTTTTCTACTTTTCTGATGGGATGTTTCAAAAGTGTCAAGACATCCATTCTTATGAAGGATGAAAAGTTTTTAAGAGTGCTTTTTATATTTATACTACTTAGCAGCATGTGGTTTTCAGACATTCCAAAGCTGTAATACAGTACATATTTGGGCAAGTGCTGCATCAAAGCATGGAAACAATATCAACAGACAAGAAAAGTTTCAAAAGGTTTGGAAATGACACAATGGTTTTATTCACTTTAGACATACAAATTAAACTAATCAAATGCTATGACACTCAGCTTACTTGCTCTGGAGTCATCAGTGATGTGACTAAGAAATGTGGCCTTGAAAACAGCAGAGAAGAGAGCAGTCAACACACTTACCATGTGAATAGTTCTATTACTTCAATTATGTTCCCTTTGTGTAGGTACCTTGATTATCATACCTCAAATTTTATGAATCAGAACAGAATCTGTTTTCAACACTTTGCTCCGCCTGCCAAGCCATCATTCTTAACATTAGATTGATAGGTGAAACATTATAAAGATTGTATAGGGTCCAGTTTGGCTTAAAGACGTAAACAGATTGATAGAACATACTGCTCTCCACTTGCAAAGTTAAGGCTGCCACTGAAACACACTTCTAAATCCATGCCACTATATGCAGAATCTGAGACACATTATATTGTTGGGACTGAATATGAAGCAAAATTAAATGCTACATGAAAATGTCAACCATCAGTGTAAGAGTACAATATGCATTGTTTTTATAAATATTAGAATATCTTTACATAGTACCATCCATGAAAAACAAGAATTATAGCAATAGTGAATTTTCACTGGTGCTCATATCAGAACCTTAAGGTTTGTAATGGCCTCTTAACCACAAAGCTACAGTAATGATATAAAGAGGTGATAACACCTTTCGGCTAGACATAGTAATCAATCTGCCAGGGAGCCATGGCTTAGTGCCTGCCAGTGTTAAAACCACAGAGGGAATCAGAAGCAGGGAACCACAGAGGGAACCCATCAAAATTTCTCTAGGGCTATAAAAACTCTATTTGTTCTTTATTCTTCCAGGAAAGCAGCAGAACATACAACTGGTATACTCTGTGATAATGAGACAGGCAAACAAAAGGCTATTTGGTCTAGGATGGGAATCTGCAGAGAGAGTAGGAGAACATTTCACTAAATGTGATTGGAGGGGGGAGAGCAGTCACACTATACATTTGTAGTACTACGATTCCACTTTCACTGCCATGGTTCCAGCCTTCCGATAAAATCTTATTATTATTTATATCCTGCCTCTCCCCACCACCACCTGCCAAGTCCAGCTTGCAACATTTAAATCAACATAGCTAGACAATTATCTCAGACAAAAGTTAAAAATGTAATCAAACTATCAATAATATTAAAACCAGTTATATTCATTATTATGCCCCTCTAAACTGTGAATCCCATGATTCTACTGCATGTTGCTATGACAGTTCAAAGGAAAATCATATTGCTATAATTATGTAGTGTGAATGGGATGTGGGTATGTTGCTTATTTGCACCATTTGGAACTCCATGGTTTACAGACATATTATATTTATATCCAAGCTATGCCCAAAGACTAGGTCCTTCTATATTATACTGCAGGTGTGTAACATCCAGAAACCTAAGATCCAATATAATGTCTTCTTTTGGAATATAATATCCTTTTTTTAACTGAGAAGGCAGTCTGTGCTCAACTGCCCAAGACTACAGACGGGCAATGACCTGGCAGAACTTACAGCTTTGCTCAGCTGCCAAGTGATCTGGAGTATACAGTATTTATTTCCTCTCCAGCATGTCAAGGGTGAGTAACCCAGGCCCCAGAGCCATGCCAACAACTTAGCTTGCCCCCAGCCATCCTACTCCCAGGAAGTCCGTACATGCAGACCTCTCCTAAAGCTCTAAGCCTAGAAGAGAATGCCTGTCGAGTCCAGCTCCAAAGGTTGTTCCCTTCTCCCCCTCGAGTCCCAGGACTTGGAACCTAAGTCTGGAGAACTACCTTTCAACAAAAGGTGCCTATGGGTGCTCATAACAACTGCCCAACTCCTTTGCCACACTAGTTTTCCAAAAGCAACTAAAATGCCAATTAAATGCCAGCTACACCACCTATTCAACAAATAACATTCACCAATGAGTTTAATAAAGCCAATTAAACCAATTCATGTAGAATCATAGAATTGTAGAGTTGGAAGAAACCACAAGGGCCATCCAGTCCAACCTTCTGCCATGCAGGAAATAACGATCAAAGCATCCCCGACAGATGGCCATCCAGCCTCTGTTTAAAGACCTACAAGGAAGGAGACCCCACCACACTCAGAGAGAGTGTGTTCCACTGCCAAAAGAAAGTTCCTCCTAATGTTGAGGTGGAATCTCTGTTCCTGGAGCTTGCATCCATTGTTCTGTGTTCTAGTCTCTGGAGCAGCAGAAAACAAGCTTGTTCCACCCTCAATGTGACACCCCTTAAAATACTTAAACAGGGCTATCATATCACCCCTTAACAATCTTTTTTCCAGGCTAAACATACCCAGCTCCCTAAGTCTTTCCTCATAAGGCATGGTTTCCAGACCTTTCACCGTTTTAGTTGCCCTCCTCTGGACACACCCCAATTTGTCAATATCCTTTTTGAATTGTGGTCCCCAGAACTGGACACAGTATTCTAGGTGAGGCCTGACCAAGGCAGAATAGAGTGGCACTATTACTTCCCTTGTGATCTAGACACTATACTTCTATTGATGCAACCCAAAATCGCATTGGCCTTTTTAGCTGCTGCATCACACTGTTTGAATTCTTCTTTGGTGATTTCCCCCTTTTTTCCATTTCCTATACATGTTCCGTGTAAAACACCACCCAATGCCAATCATCCCATACGTACCATGAAGAGTCAGTACACAAAGGGGAAGTGAACTTTCCTACCCAATCTCTGAGACTAACCAAAGTTTAGAGAGATTGGGTGGGCCAAGTAATGACTGAAAGAGGAGGGTGGAGGGACAGAATTGCGTTTTATACCCACTCACTCTGCCCCTTCCCCTCCTGTGTCACAATACTTCCCCCACTTCTGCTTTCTCTTTCTCCTTCCAGGAATGCAAATGGTACCTTCTCCATAGCATGTGTACAGGCAACAGAGAGATATGTGGTAGTGAGTATGAATGTGTTTGGTACAACCAAATCGAGCCAAGAGCAGAAGAATCTGACAACTGGGGGAAATGGTTAAATATCACTTCCAGAACGATGGGAGTTGGGGAATTTATGGTTCCCCTTCTTATTCCACCTGATGCATAGTATGAGGAAATTGTCTTGGCAATAATACACATTTATTTGGGCAACAACTTGCTTTAGAGAGTTGCAAGCAAATAAATCTCAGAACTGTTAGTCTCATATTAAGCTAGCTAAGACTTAATAGAGTTCCATATTTATTCTGTTCCACTCAGCATGTCAGTGAGATATTCAGATGTCAGTGCAGCTGAAACATATCTTTCTTAACATCAAGAGCAATTTCACAAATGGTTCTACGATTTATTTCCTCACAAGACAGAATTTTTGAACATGTCACTTAATATGGTTGACTTGAAATATCATGTGGTTATCAGCCATTTTTAATTGAAGTGACAGGCCTTGGAAACATAGGTATTTAAATTTAACATTTTTCACTGGACACATGTTAGGCTGTGAATAAGCACAGCCTAAAACACCTGCCATATCATTGGCCAAGTGCAATATTCTCCAGACAGAAAAATATGGCAAAAAAAGTGCAGGGTGGCATAATTAAGAGTAGAAAATATTAACATTTGAATATGTATGATGGAGGTCTGCAAACATGTATCATCAGGAAACACCCAACTTCCAAAAATAGGTTTAAGTGCCTCTTAAGAAAGCACTTCGAAGAGTCTAACATCCAAGGGCTGCTTCACTAAGTCAAGATCTTTCTCCTGCTTACATGATATGTTGATATAGGGAAAGTAACATTTGATTTGGGGGGGAATTTCTAAAGGGCCATATTTCTCCACAAAAAGAGTGTCCATAGTGGTGTACACATTTTTCAAATGCCTTAATATTTCAAATACTCCAAATATTTATCATCTTCAGTACAGCAGTCAGTAATTTTTTTAAGGCAGTCAAACTAGAAGTGAAAACCTGAGATTTGTTTATTTAGGCAGAACTAGCCAGCAATTCCTGTGACTGCAGCAGTTGACAAATGAGATGCCACATCTGTAGAAATGGTCACTGCAAACCACAGTTCTATCCACAGAAGCCCCAAGTTGAATGTAACTTTTTCAGTGGAAAAGAAATGAACATTTGGACAGTTGAGAGGCAAGTAACACAGGATTAACTTGACTGTGCAAACTGGACTGCCAGCAGTTGTATAGAACAAAAACTTGAAAGTTACACATTATCAGTAAGATTTTGTTACTAGATACATTTTTAGTATTAAT
Source organism: Gambelia wislizenii (assembly GCA_030847615.1). Taxonomy (NCBI): domain Eukaryota; kingdom Metazoa; phylum Chordata; class Lepidosauria; order Squamata; family Crotaphytidae; genus Gambelia; species Gambelia wislizenii. Next base: position 183,744,899 of record JAUMIR010000005.1, on the reverse strand, counting down.
ATGTGATACTATAGACATTTTAACAATGCACAAGCGTGTGTGTGTGTGTGTTGCATAGAGAATATTTACTTATTATTTCAGAAATGTTACTTGTGTGACTAGGGGCATTTTGGTCCCCCCTTTTTTACACTATTTGTAAAAATAACTAAACTAACAATTAAAATAAACATCTACTTGTTTTGAATAACAGTTCCATACTTAGGTAGAGACAGGTGGATTAAAAATTATATAGAACTTTTAATATCTTGTGCCTGTCTCTGAAAAGATTACCTCTTGATGTTCTTTATGGGCTTCCATATAAATGATGAGCAGAGCATTTGACTGCTATTTCTAGTGTCCATGGCCTAAAGCATGTTGGTTAGCTACAACTAGAGTGGATCCATTGACTCAATGGTTGAATACTAAGTCAACACATAGGTTTCCATCACAGGACTTCTTTCAGGCATTCAAACTGAAACGTGGAGACCGGAAGCAGAAATTGCTACTTCCTACTTGCAATCAATAGCTAGAAATGATATCAAGGTATTTGCATCCCACCACCAGAAACATTTTAAAATATACAGTTGTCCCTCCGTATCCACGGATTTAAGTATTTACGGCTTGAAATTATTCTTTAACAAATAATAATCCAAAAAGCAAACCTTGATTTTGCCATCTTATATAAGGGACACCATTGCATATAATGAGACTTGAGTATTCATGGATTTTGATATCCAGAGGGGGTCCTGGAACCAAACCTCAGCGACTATGAAGGGACAACTGTACAAAGATTTTCAAATAAGCTCACTGTATTTGATTAACATTTTGTTTGTTTGTTTGTTTGCTTGCTTGTTAAAACATTTATAATTTGTATTTCTGTCTCAAAAAGTCCCCAAGATAATATACAATTAGAATGTAACCATCCAACTATTTTGTCCTTACAAGAGACAAAAAATGATTTGTGCAGTTTTGTCCCTGTTGTGGCAAAAATGAGTATTTTTATGTGGTTCTCACCCAGTATTCACACATCTTCTCATGTTTTGGGAAATTATTCTCCGAAGGAATACGAATAGGGCTTTAAAAAAAGAATAATGGGTTAATGTGTAAGTAACTTTTCCAGATAGCCACATGTAGTTTTTAGTACAAGATTGCTATTTTCTGCCCCAAATCTACAATCTTATGGAAAAAAATATAGCCACATTTTTTTTGAAGAAGATTGCTTTTTGTTTGTTTAATTTTTTAGTTTTGAAGAAAATCACTGCAATCTTGCACACAAAAATTGTGTGCAGGAATTACTTTTCTGTACACCCCCTCCCCGATAATTTGTACAAAAATAGCCAGATGGGATATTTTGTGCAAAATGGCAGTTTTCTGTGCAAAACCTAGCAATCTCGCACAAATATCCCACCATGTGGCTATTTATGCATAAAAGCATAATGGTTGCACAAAGACCCCATATCTATTTCTGCACAGAATAATTTCCAAAACAACAAAACAAAACAAAACCCTTGGGGATGTGTGAATACTGAGTTAACAAAATTCTTTCCACTCTGCTACTCTTCCCAATTAGGTTTTCTAAGTTTTGGAAAGCCCATTTTTCATAGCAGATGAATAGCAGTTAATATCCTTTCCATCTCCAATGCATAGTTTTGAAAATACATTTTGTTTTTTAAATAATGTCTAAAATATCACATTGATTGGATATGAATTACATTTCCAGAATCTGGAAGGTGTATGTGTGTGTGTGTGTGTCAGGAACAGTAACAACTGGAATAAGTAGTTTGAACTCTGTGTGTGTGTGTGATCTCAACATTAACAAATGGAAATAAGAAGTGTAGGGAAGGCATGTTCGAATGGAGGGATTTCAAGATGTAATTGAGGGCAAAAGCAGGTGCCATTCATTTCACAGCAGTGCTTTGGACAGCTTAAAAACCCACTCCAGATGCATAAGCTGGATATCATTTTCTGTTCCAGTAGGAATAAAATGAAATCAAGGGAGCTACACAGTAAATGAATTCTACAGTAATATTTTGTGAAGAAGGGTCATTTTAATTTCAGAGTCTTTTATTACACAGCAAGGTAACTGACTGAAGTATGAAATAACATTTATAGCATAAACAAATGCTGATTTTTTTCTTCTTCTCCAGTGCCTTAAGAAACAGTTCAAGCATGTTGTCTTGGGTTTAAGAACTCTTTAGGTTATTTAATTTTGTTATGTGTGTGCAAGCACATATAATATAAAATGCACAATATGAAATAAACAAATACAATATCTGTATCAATATATATAAGCAGTTTGGTTCCTAAATTACTCTTGGTGCACTCTGTTTTGTGCTTCTCTCATCACAGATAAATGCAGTGTAGTATTTCTGGTAAAGGGAAGCAAACTGCGTGGAGCTTCCTCAGGCTTTTGTAATTTTTCCACAGCTCCAAAAGGCCCTGAAACCTCAGTTCACTGAGGTCACAAAGAAATGTGATGGCAGGAAATCAGTGATTTGGTCTCCTGATGTAGTTTTAGGAGCTGAAAACCCAGTAGTGGTTGTAGTGAAGAAATGTAAGTAGAATACTAATTGACAGAAAGTACAAGCCATCTTTCTTCCTTCCCCTTGCCACTCTGAACACACATTCACTCATGTATCTTACAAGGTGACCTATTTTGTGCTCCATGATGGACTAAAATCCATATTTTTGGTTTACATAATGGAGCAAGGCTTTAATTTGAATGTTATGTTACTCTTAAGCTTGCTAAAACTGAAAAACAATGTGAGTCCTCATTAGAATAAACAGTACACCATATATCAGTAAATAGCTATTCCCAGTAGCCTCACAAAGTTAAATTATTAGAATGGATGCAGCTAAGTGGTACTGATAGCAGCCAATGTCATAGTTGTGCCATAGGTACCGTATTTGTCACACATCATGTTAACCTAAATAAAAAATACATGCATATTACACTTAGGAAAATATCTAGGAAAGACCACATCACTTGTTCTACATCAGCATGCATCATGTACATGGAAACAACCAAGAATGGTATACAACTGCTGAAAAGACCTTGGGACTTTGGCCTTGTTATACTGAAGTCTTCAGTTTGGGTCCAAAGGAAGTTAACAGGGGGCTGCTACATGTGGGAGAATAAATCAAAATCAGGCTTGGTTGTCTGAAGGAACAACCTGTTCCCCCAACCAACATTTTGTCCCCCATCCCACATTAGTGATATAAAGGATATTCAACAAATTTCTTGTTCTCAATTAAAAAGGATGGCTCTCTTGACATATTGAGATACTCTCTTTGAAAACTGGCTATCACCATAAAATTATTGGGGGAGGGAATACTGTTTTCATCAGAGTCCTTCTCAAAATGTTGAAAAGAAGTGACATGGCATCACTTCCTGTCATAGCTGCTCCTGGGATCCTTTGTGGCTGAAGAGCAGGGTAGAAATACACTAATTATATTATATTATATTATATTATATTATATTATATTATATTATGAATCAATCTGATGAAGAAAGAGGTATCTGAGTAGGTTCTGGGGAGCTTTCTGTGTGAGGTTCGGCATGTGTTTGCATGTTTCAGGGGATTTCTATGCCATTTTCAGGTGAAATTGCCTAAAAATCATGCCATTTTTTTAAAAAAAATGGGAGTGGAGAGGTTTGGAGTGACTAGCAGAGGACTGCAAAAGTGGGGCCCAGGGGCTACTGATATTGAACATTAACAAGGATTTCACCTTAGCTGTTTGTGAGACTTCAGCAATAGAATTAAGTGATAATTAGCAAAGGACATGTCTCTCAGGTATGCCTCATAAAAGAAGAACCAGAACTTGGAAGTAAGTACAGTAGCACCCCCGTATCCATGGGGGATTGTTTCCGCCCCCACCCCCACAGATAGTGAAATCTGCAGATAATAGCGAACACCACCCACCACCACCACCCTGCCACCACTGCAGGACCTATCCTGGGGGAAGGGGAGGAGGTGAGATCCCTTCTCCCCCCTTCCATTCTCCCACCATTGCCACCACCGCCACCATGACTGGAGCCCTCCCGGGGGAAGGAGGAGGTGAGACCCCTCCCTTCCCCCAGCCATCACCCCCACTGCAAATACAGCCTTCCTGGGGAAGGGAGGGGGCAGGTGAGATCCCTCCTCCCCCTCCCCTCCCTCTGCCATCGCTCCCCATCATGAACAGAGCTCTCCTGGGGGAAGGGAGGGGGAGGCGAGTTTCCTTCTCCCCTCTCCCTACCATTGTCAACCATGGAAAATTGAATCAGCAGTTGGCGAATCAGCAAATACGGGGGTAGTACTGTAGTCACAAATAATTCCTTATATTTCCATCCACCCTCCCAATAACAGAGGTAAAACTAACTTATATTATCAATGAATCCCTTCACTTACTTTACAATGGTATTAACATTTTAGTTAACTTTTATAATTATAGGGGTGTGGCTTCACCAAATCATGCAGGAGGAATACATGTGAAGGAATACATAGTTCAAGAGTCAGTTCAAGGGCTCATCTACACTGGTCCGAATATTCTGGCTTCCTGATGGCGTATTCTGGCCCTGGATCAGGCCTGTTGCTCCCCTGTAACCTGCATGAAACAGGATGGAGTCTATATGGACATGCCAGCCCACTTCTGCAGCCACTACTGTCAACATCACATTCTCTAAAGCCAGGAAGGTGGCCCGCAGCACATGATCAAAGTCCCCTGCAGGTGACCAGCCTTGGTCACATACTACAGGCCTCCTTCCTGGCTTCAGAGAATGTGATGGAGATGTCAGCAGCTGCAGAAACAGGCTGACATGGCAGTATGCCCAGGGGGACTGATATGCTTTTTCCTCAATGAGGCAGTTTTCCTCAAGTATTTTGTTGAAATGGTTTAATGGGCTTTCTCCCGTCTTTCCCACATCTTTACCCCGGGTGTCATCTGGACTGCCCGGAGGCAAGAATGCTGTGTCATTTGGACTGCAGGGCTCCAAGACTGGGACCAGATGGGGATAAATAGCCAATCTGGATTAACCCCAATGGATGGTTCAAGCTGCTTGTTCATTCTCTATTGGGTACATTTGTTTTTAATGTTGTCTTAGGCTACTTAGATGTGTTTTTTCCACAAGTTGCAGCTTGTATTATACGGATTTTAAAACATACACACACACACACACTCACAATTACTTTTTAATTTTTTAAACTATAGTAGGAACTCTTGGGACATCTCCCCTTTTCATATTTAAAAGTTTTCCCCATTTTGGAATGTGGATATATTTGGGGAAACTCCTCAAATAATAATTTGTTCCCTGGTCCATTTTTTTCTTTTTCCTATTGTTTGGAAAAACCCCTCCTTTTTTTCTTTTTTGAGGAAACTTCCCACCAGTTGTCTCCATAATCTCCCTCTTCTAGAGTAACTGGTTCAAAAGAAATTTTATTATCCCTCCCTCCATTTCTTTTCTTACATGTTCTAAATTTGGGAGCATTCCCAACAATGCTCTATGAATGGTCTAGTAGTCTTTGGAAACAATATTTCCACTCAGATGGCGGCTGGATTTGTAGACATGTATCATCTCTCCAGAATTCGTAACAGAAATGCAGATTATTATTTTTAGCAAAAGAGGGAATGAAAACTTTTGCATGAATGATTTACAAGTGGATGTTTTAAAAGCAAAGATCGTCATAAACACATTTGAAATGCATTAACCTGTATTGAAAGAATGCATATAAAACACATCTTGCTAAAACCAGTGTATGTGACTAAAATGTCAGTTTGTGGCCCATACCAATTTAACCTGAGCAGCATCCCCTTAAAATAAGCACATAAGAAGTGAAATTTTCTGCTGAGACCTGGGTTTCTCTCACAATAGAACCAACCACAATTGTGGTAGGGTAATTAGATGTACTCTCATCTGCTACTTTAGTTACTTAGCAGGACAAAAGTCATGTCCATGTGCATTCTAGAATCTCCTTCACTTCTTTTAAACTGCTGCCCACTGGATAAACAATAACGAGGCGTGGAGAGTACAGACATCTAACACCTAGTATTAAGGATCTGAACACAATGAGCCTTAGGGCTTCAGTCTTTTTCTTTTTCTTTTTCTCTTTTTTTGTTTGTTAATGTGTATGGCACTTTTCTAATACTTATTTTGTCCTTATTGGAGAGCTGCTTTTTCTTGGTTGTTGTTTGATGCATTGAACCATTTTGGAAGAAAGGAAAGATTAAAAGGTTTTAAATTAAAAATAAGTAAATGGCTGTTCAGAGCAGCTTACAGCAGCAGACGGAGAAAGAGAAAAAAACCAAAACAAAACTATAAGCATAAAATTAATTTTAAGAACAGGGGAAATAGATAACTATACATTGATTCATGTATCAGTTAGACATAAAATCTGTCTAACAAAAGGCTTTCCCTACCTTGGATTTCCAGATATTGTTGGACTACAGTTCCGATCATGCCTAGCAATTGTTAGGTTCTAGAAAGCTAGAATTTGCAATCCAAACCATCTAGGTATTTTCACTGTACATCTAATTAGACTTTTTTGTTTTTGTTTTTGTTTTTTTTCCTTCCAAAGGAGAAACATGTAATCTCATCACCCCCGGCTACATGGAAAATTTAAAACTCGAGGGACTTTTACATTTGACACTCTGGCACTAGGGGAGTCAAATGTTTAAAGCAGTGGTTCTTAAGCTGTGGTCTGTGGATCCCCAAGGGGCCACAATGTCCTCAACGGGGTCCCCGCAAAGGCTAGAAGGATGCTCAGTCCATGTTACAGGAGCCAAGGCAAAGGCTGGCTGGCTTGGCTCCAGCGACAACCTGCTCCAGCCACAAATTTGCAGGAAGAAGCAGGATAAAAGTCTTCCCTCCCCTCCAGTGCCTCTGAGGGAAGGGTTAATGAATGGTGTAATTGTGTTGTTGTTGTTGTTGTTGTTGTTATTAGGTGTTGTTGTTGTTAGCGTTTTAAATCTTGAGTTACGTCTTGGGGGTCCGTGGAAACAAAGGATATTTAATGCGGTTAAAGAAAAAGTTAAGAGCCACCAATTTAAAGAAAAGGCCATTTCCAATGGGCAACCATTTCTTTCTCTTATAGGAAAACAATGGAATCCTGTGGCAACTTCTGTGTGTGTGTGTGAGTGAGTGTATCTGAGTGTGCATGCATGTGGGCAGCTTCATGTCACCTGTCAATTTATAGTGACCCCATCAATTTCATAGGATTTTCTTAGTCAAGGAATACTCAGAGTTGGTTTGTCAGTTCCTTCCTCTGAAATATAGCCTACAGCACCTGCTATTCATTGGCAGTCTCCCATCCAAGTACTAACTTGCTTAGCTTTCAAGATCAGATGGGATCTGGTGCCTTGGCATCTTAAAGACCAACAAGATTTCCTGCGTGGCAGGGGGTTGGACTGGATGGCCCTCGTGGTCTCTTCCAACTCTACAATTCTATGATTCTATGATTCTATGATTCTATGAAATGTAGCATGGGCGTTTGTGGACTACAGGCCATGTGTGTCTTGCCTCTACAATTCATAATAAAGAAGTGAGGTTTTATTTTTTTAAAAAGAAGTCATCCATATCTCTTTCATACAGCAGTCAATTAAGGGTTGTATTTTTGCAAAAAAACACTGTAAAGGACTCCTTATATATTATTAAGGATGACCTGTGTCCAAATCAATTGAGTTAGCAGACATGTAAGACAGGGCAGTTGAGTTACATTGTCCCAGCTGTCATGCTGTCTAGCAACTTTAATTTGCCTCTTTATTCCTGTATTATAAAGATAGCACAGTTGGGAGTCTCCCAGACTAGAAAATAATAAAAGGCAAAAATTGAATTGAGTCGTCAGGCCAAACAAAGTAAAACAATCTACAATGAAGCAGCAGATAATCAAGAAGGCAGTTGGCTGAACAAGAAAAACACTTGCCAGTCACACAAAAATTGCAAAAACCACATAAAAAACAAAAATATACTTTTTATATTATCATAAAGAGGAAAAGCTCATTCAAAAACCCCGAAACGTAGGTCAGAAATATTATTCAAAGGGAATTTTTATACCTATGAGGGTACGTAATAAAATACTGAGTGATTATTTCCAAAACAATGCAGAAAGTCTCATGCTAGTCATGAACTTAAAATACTAAGCCTTAAGAAAGAGGCAGTAGATTCCAGTCAACCTCTCAAATAGACAGGTTTCCCTGCCTTCTAAATCACGGCCCCTTCCACACTGAACAATTATAGCACTATGATTCCACATTAATTGCCATAGAAACCATACTATGTAGTCTTGGCCTTCGCTTTTTTGGGAGGGATATTTAGAATTCTCAGCCAGAGAGCTCTAGTACCTCAACAAACTACAAATTTCAGGGTTCCATGGGATACTGCATACCCACCAATGTTTCACATGTGCAAAACAGGACACATGTGACCAAGTAACATCAGAGTGTGGTCAAAATGGGAAAAATTATTAATGAAGAACACATAAGAGAGGAGAGACTGCAGAAGTTTGCTTTTTTTATGAGCCTACTGGGAAGGGCAAGATTATGCCCCCTCTTCTCCTCTCTCCCTGATGAGTCAATTCACTGCAAACCTCTTCTGTGACTTAAACTCAGTTTGCAGCAACTGAAGTAAGCTAAGGACAAAGGGGGAAAAGTGGGGAAAAGAGAGAGAAACTGGAGTGTTTTAAAAGCAGCTGAGAAACTAATAATGATAGAGGATTAGTCAGGACTGTCCCTGCCAAATTGGGAAAGTTGAAAAGGTATGATATTCCCGTGGTAGTTTAGGTGGAATCACAGTGCTATAATTATGTGATGTAAAGGGGTCCCAGGAGTGGGTATAGTGGATGGGGTTGAGGACCAAATTTTCACCCCTGCACCAAACCACAGGCCATACCAGCCCTGAAAGCAACACCAATGCATTAAACAAACAAAGAAACTTAGGACATTATCACACAATCGTGTATAAACACTGTAATTATGCAATTGAAGAAACTGGAAACATAGTGGCATGATTATGTTCATTTTTGCACTTTGCTGCAATCGCACAACACTACCACTAATGGAATATTGCACAACCATCTACTAGCAGTTTAAGGGGTCATCTAAATGGTCAAAATAATCCTAATGGAATTTGGTGGGAAGAGGATTAGTCTTAATGGGAACCCACATCAAAGCACCATATTCAGAAGGGGGGTGGCAAAAAAAAAAAAACCTCCAAAAACAATATCAGGAAAGCTTTTCCCAGAGTTTTAAAAAAGTGCTGTGGGAAATGTGCATTCCTGCTCATTGGGACAAGTGATTCTATTTGAATCACTTTCCAATATGAGAAGTGCAAACCTGATTGGGTGAACGAGTACAGGAGTGCAGGGCTTGCTAACAGGGCAAGTGTCCACTGCTGCCATGTTGGATTTTCAGGGTGTTGTTTTTATTTTGTGTAAAGATGAAATATCGCTTGTGTGCACCATGGAAATAGTTTTTTTTTTAAAAAAAAATAGCGGTGGCAGATTTTAAAATGTGAGTAATTCACTTGTGGCTGCCATCTCGGCTAGAGGGCATGCAAAGTTTATGAGAGCTGTAAAATGGTTAGGGTCGCAGCTTCTGTGACTTGCTATTACTGCAGAACAATCCATTTTTTTCAAGCTTATAGATAGGACCTAAGAACGGGATTGAAGCTTGCGCTTTTGTAACACTTGTTGTTGCTTTGTGCTGGAATAGAGCTGCGTTGCCGCTTCAAGATGGCCTGCACATGTGTCCTTTAAAAAAAAAAAAAATCTCCTCCTTCCATGATTTTTCAAGAATGCAGATTTGGCCATTATTGCAAAAAGATACCACTTCAGTTAAACAAACAAAAAGCAAATGAATAAAGAAATTAGCAAATTAACTATGAAACAACAAAAAAATATAAGTACCTAGAAAAGGTGACTGTTCATTAAACGGGTGTCATGGAGGTCCTCTTCACACTCTCCACCAGAAGTTGAATTACATGTTCTTGTTGGGAATAGGAAGCGGAAGAGGGAGGAATGCCTACTCACACAATAATATCTGAACTACAGTGGGACTGAATTATCGCACGCTCATCAGTACCAGGGAAATAGAGATATTGACAGCTATTCACAGGTATTGCCCGTGAACGCAAAGGTACACAACAGTAACAGTTGGAGCACTTCCCAACCGTGGTTTAAAGATGACATCATGTAATAACGGGAAGCTATTACCACTACTATCCCAGTGTAATTCCACAATTTCAGCTTTGTGTGATAAAATCCATAATCTGGAATCATTTGGTTGTATATTTCCAGTTTCAGTTGGGGTGGTGGTCCAACAAAGCTAATGTTCTTGGAGCTTCCATGAGCTATAAAGTCCATTGTTTTCCACACACAGAGAAATCACACTGGAGATCATTAGGGGTTGAACACTGCAAGAAAAGCCCGTGTTGGTCCACACATGGGCCACGGCCTGTACTTCGCCTCTTCTATTCTAAATACCTTCCCTTCCCTGTATTCTGCAAGGTGGTCTGTAAAACTTGTAAAGTAAAACTTTAATTTAGGCACAGAAACTATACTATGGAGAACCCAATGTAAGTGTTCTGTGTGAAGGCAATTAAACTTGAAGCCTTACATATAGAGACAATTTAGCTCAAATAGCACTGAAAATCTCTGTAGCCAGCAAGCAACAGGACATAGAGACATGCTATATAATTTGGTGGGTTCATGCTTCATATGCATGCCCACACCTCAACCAGTGATGGAAAGTAGTATCTCAATCAGATTGAATAGGACTACAGAAAACATAATCTCACGTCTCATAGATATCTACACTCTGGACAAGAGTTAAAAACTAACATCTAAATTTTGTCTGTAGAGTAACTGAGGAGTCATGTATACAGCTTTCCCCCCCCCCCTGCAAATCATGCAAACATAAAAAAGCAGAGGCTGGTGAAAGAAAAAAAAATCCCTCCTTGGGTGCATTTTGGGAGAAGCTTTTAAGTGGGCTCTAAAAGTTTCACATTGTTTTTATTTACTTCTGCAAGGATTACCTAACCTGCTTGTTTCATTTTACCTGTGTATACTGTTAGTTTTGAATAAAAAGTTTGCTGAAATACCATATGTTGAACTGCTCTTCTTTTTGTGTGTGTGCTGTAGGAACCTATCCCTATTCTTTCTGTGTGATTTCTGCCTCTTGAACAAATTTTCTGTTAAAAAAGTCATCCCCAGGAGCACAGCTACTTTGTTGACTGAGAAATATCTGTTAGTGCATGTAAAAACACTTCATTCTAGGAGCACAACAGTATTTTTTTTCTTTAAAGCGGTGACGCTAATTTTACTAGGCAAAAATATTGAGTAAGAAGTGGTATGGTGAAGTCAGAGTTCACAGGGCTGAAGCCTCTAGACTTTTTTTAGCAAGGATATGACAACATCTACAGCCACCACCACCCCCATTTGGATAGATTTACTTTTGTATTAGTAAGAAAAGAGGAAAATAATTAGTATTATTTTTGTATTATCGTTATGGCCTTTTGCGGTCGGGTGTATTTTTTAGTAGAATGGTCTTACTCCAATAAAAAATTCCCTATAAAAAATTCCCATTTAATTCTCCTACTTCCCCCGAGTTTAGCTGGAATCCCCATGGTAACTGGAGGGGGGATAGATTTCCCCAGAAATAAAGTATTGTTATGAGCTATCCTTCTTGTAATCCAAAGTATGTCAAGGTGACTTTACAAAAGACCTGCCCTGATAGAGGTGAAAACTGCTAGAAATGCTTTTAGATCAGCACTGGCACCTGTACTTTTGGACTCTCTGTGGAAGTGTTTCTATAGAGAATAGGCTGGTAAGGGCCTGTACAGTTGTCCCTCCACATTCACGGATTTAAGTATTCACAGTTTGAAAATATTCTTAAAAAGATAATAATCCAAAAAGCAAAACTTGATTTTGCCATCTTATATAAGGGACACCATTTTGCTATGCCATTGCATATAATGGGACTTGAATATTCATGGATTTGGGTATTCACAGGGGGTCCTGGAACCGAACCCCAGTGAATGTGAAGGGATAACTGTACTTCCAAATTTACCACTATATGAGTGTGAGTAGGTAACGTAGATGATCTCTTCATTAACAGAATTGTACCTCATGGTAAACTTCCTAGTGTTTTGTCAGTGACTTATTTAAAGTGCTAAACAATTTGGTTTTACTACTACCCTAGGGACATGATTTCACAGTTTAATGCAACCCATTCTCAGAAAGATTTTTCTAATATTCTGCTTTGTTTCACCCTAACCAACTTCCGTTCATTACTTTTAATTGTTTCCCTCTAGCGCCACATTTAACACTTTTAAGCATTTTCACTCATTCTTTGGGTTAATGCTGTAGATATTTCTATCTTTCACTTTAGTAATGTTTGAGCCAAATTGTAGGCATTTACATCTTTTTCAATCAGCCATGCCCTTCCTTTCCCCACATTTTAAAAGGCAGTTATTACCACCTACCTGGACACCATAGAGCACAACTGCATATTTCTCACAGTAAACATGCTAAGTATAGACATCATACAAATTTCTTTTAAAAAACCCTTGCACATATGTCTGGGAGCTATGGCCCAAATGGGTTCTCAGATAAATACTGTACACATACATCTTTAAAGATGTGTATACAAGCAGTTGTATGCTTACTGCAACAATCATAATATATAGACCTACACACAGGAATTTATTATTTTAAAATGATAATGGTATTTATTTGCTGTTTCTCAGTTCAAGAACCTACAAAGAATTATTTTGGCAGTTGTACTATCAGTAGCAAACTGCCCTAAAACAGTTTAAGAGGCTGCCAGTAGGCATCTATTTATACATTTCCATGTAGAGAAGAATAGGTAGGAACTTTGAGGTTGAGTGAAGATGGAGGGAAACAGCAAAATCTGAACAAATCCCTCGCAGTCTCCTATTGTCTCCATCAGATATAGAGGCCATTTTCATCAGACTTTTAAGAGAAATCTTAAGCAACAGGGGGAAATGCACAAGTGCTAGCCCTATGCCACCTATGGGAATTGTATTGTTTGAGTTAAGCAACAAGGCTGGTTTAAGGGCTCCGCAGCACCCGCAGCTGCAGGGGCCCCCATCGTGCCAGGGGCTCCATCGTGTGGAGCTCCCCCCCGTCATGACTCCCTCCTCACACAGGGGCCAGGGCAAGGTTGGGTGAGGAAAAGGAGCCAAGAGTAGCGATGCCAGCACAGGAGAGGTGGCAGCAGCAGCACTGGCCAAACTGACCAGGCGCCTCAGCTAATTGCTTTTTTTAAGTGGCCCTCTCTGAAAGCCCACTCCCTCCCTGCCTCCCTCCCTCCCTCCCCATGACTCCAGGCCTTTTGCCCCTCCAAGACCCCACGCCCCGATCCTTTCTGGTCTGGACCAGTCATTCGGCCCGGCCTATCCTGCCACGGCTTCCTTCCTTTCCTCCTTGGCTGCCCCTCTCCCACCTTCCCTGAAAGCAATTCTTGTGCCCAAGCAGGCGCTGCGCGCAGGCTGGGATAACAACCAACGAGCCCCAAATCGAGAAGCCCAAGCTTGCCTGAGGTAAAGCCCTGGAGACTGTGAGCAGAATGGGAATTAGGAATGGGGGGGGTAGGATTTTTTTTATTGGAATAAGACCTTTCTACTGAAAAATATACCCAACCGCAAAAGGCCGTAACAATAACGCAAAAATAATAATAATTGTTTTCCTCTTTTCTTACTAATACAAAAATAAATCTATCCTAACACTAATATATTTTTTCCTCTTAATCTAAACACACTATAATCACATTATATTTACACATTATAATTATACCTATTCGGAAAAGAAAAAATCAATAAAAGATTAATACAAAATAATACAAAATAATACAAAAATACAATAATAATAATAAAATATTTATTTAAAATATCCTTTTATGTTATTGCTGACATAACCTTAGTGGGTTGTCTCACTAAGCCACGGCCAAAACTTTTTCCAACGATGGTTTGGCAATTTCTCTTTTTCACTCAGAGCTAAATTTTCAATTACGTTCTTCACATAATAGGTAGTGCCTTTTACATCCTGCAGATTTTGACTTTTCACCTCCCTTTGTCTTTGGAAAACTAACCCTAACATCACATAGCGGTTTACCAGCCACACCGTGGACCAGGGCACTTTCCAAAAACTCTCAGCCATGGCGGAACCAGACTCCTTCCTCTTCCTCTTTTGGCCCACTGACTTTCTGGGTCCCCTGACACCCTCTGGAGGTTCAGTCCCCGAAAGTATTGTCTCCCAAGCCTGCTGTGCCAAATCTGGCCAATCCAGGATGGGGGCAGGAGGAGGAGGGGAGCCCAGCACTCTCCGGGGCTCGTCACCTGAAACCAACGCAGCCACAGAAGGGGAGAGGAGAAAGGGGCCACGATGGAGGAACATTAACCTTTTCTTTATTGCCAGGGACCCCTTTTAAATATATTTTGTTGCCACGGACCTTCAAGACTCAACTCAAGATTTAAAACAACAACAACAACAATAATACATTACACCCTCCATTCAGTCTTCCCCCAGACGCATTGGAGGGGGAGGGAAGACTTTTTTCCTGCTTCTTCCTGCAAGTTTGTGGCTGGAGCAGATTGAATGGCAATGTGCAGGCCAAGTCAGCCAGCCTTTGCCTTGGGTCCTGTCACGTGGCCACTACACTGCAGGAAGAAAGGTGGGCCAAGCAGCCTTCAAGCAGGACCAGTTTAAGTGTCAGAATGATGTTTGCAAATTATACATTAGCACCCCCATATCCACTTGGGATTGGTTCTGGGGGCCCTGCAGACAGTGAAATCCGGGGATAATAGCAAAGGTTGCCACCACCACTCTCTTCCTGTCACTTCAATCCATGGTTTCAGAGAATCATAGAAGAGTTGGAAGGGACCTCCAAAGGCCTTCCTGTCCAACCCGCTTCTGCCATGCAGGAATACCCAATCAAAGCAACCCTGACAGATGGCCATCTAGCCTCTCTTTGACACTACTTTAAGTCATACAGCTGCATCCTATGGAACCCTGGGATTTGTAGCATTGCAGGGTCTTTCTGCCTTCTCTGCCAAAAAGGAGTGCCAGTGCCTCACCAAAACTACAAATCCCAGGACCTTGTAAGACAGAGCCATGGCTGTTAAAAGCGATATACCACATGGCAATGATTCTATAATGTGGAAGTACTGCAAGAAGCAACCCGGAAAAATAGAATCCTAGAGTTGGAAGGGATCTCCAAGGGCCATCCATTCCAACCCCCTTCTACCCTGCAGGAATAAACAATGCAAGTACAGCCAGACAGGTGGCCATCCAGCCTCTGTTTAAAGACCTCCAAAGAAGGAAAAGACTCCACCACTGTCCAGCAGCTGTTAGAATAGTGCAAAGCCCAGTTTCATAGAATCTTAGGGCTGGAAGGGACCCCCAAGGGCCATCTTGTCCAACCCCATTCTGCCATGCAAGAAGCCACAACTAAGGAACTAAAGATGTTCTTTCCTAATGTTTAGGTGTAATCTCTTTTCCTGTCATTTGAATCCATGGTTTCAGAGAATCATAGAAGAGTTGGAAGGGACCTCCAAGGACCATCTAGTCCAACCCCATTCTGCTCTGCAGGAAGACACAATCCAAGCACAGCCCGATGATGGATGGCCATCCAGCCTCTGTTTAAACACCTCCAAAGAAGGAGACTCCACTACACTCTAAGGCAGTGTATTCCATAGAATCACAGAGCTGGAAGGGACCCCAAGGGCCTTCTAGTCCAACCCCAGTCTGCCATGCACGAATATTACACAATCAAAGCCCTCCATCCAGCCTCTGTTTTAAAACCTCCAAAGACAGAGACTCCACCACACTCCCAGGCAGCAGTGTAGCCCATTGTCAAACAGCTCAAGTTGGAAGGGACCCTCAAAGGCCAACCCGCTTCTGCCCTGCAGGGATCCAACCCACTTTTGCCCTGCAGACAGTCCAACCCACTTCTCTCCTGCAGGGATCCACAATCCAAGCTTCTGTTGGAAAACACCTCCAAAGATGGAGAAATACTTGGCTACTGGAAAGGCGGGAATAAAAAGCAAAACACAGGGATTTGGAGGAGGTGTCGGTTGCTAAGCAACTGTGATGTCAAACAACATCCCCCTCTCCCTGGGTTGTAGCGTTGTTGTTCTTCCGAAGCATGACATGGCACTTCCAGACAGGCTCTGCAGACAGAACCGGCCACGCAGGCATGCAACCCCCCCTCCCCAGAATCAGCAGATACGGGGGTGCTAGATTAGGTTACATTGACCTGAGATAAACATATGGGCCCCCCAAAATAAAGTGTTGCAGCTCCCCCAATTCCTTAAACTGGCCCTATAAGCAAGGACAGCTTGCTTTCCCTCAACAACCTTGGCCTACCAAGGTACTTTTTCCTGTCAGTGTACAAGAGGAACCTTTTCAGGCACTAGCTGAATGTTCTAACCTGCCAGCTGTAAAGAAAGGCCCAGTGAAATGCTGGCCAAAAAAGAGGTTAGATGGAGAAAGGCAAAAGGGGGTTTGGTGCAGACCTGAGAAAGTGACTATTAAAATATAATTAATTTCATTTATAATACCATCTGAAGTCTACGAGTCACTGGCTTGAGCAGCAAAACACACTCTCATTATGTCCACCTTGACCCCTTCCTTCACCATTCAGTGAGCCCACAGCAACGTAACTATAGAAGTGTCTACAAAGCTATAGTCATGCTGCAAAGGACTGTAGCCATCTCTTATGCTAATTTATGCTGTACTGTTATACCTTGTTATTGGGCAAAGGGATTACTGTAATTACCAATAATCAGTTATATGTAACTAGTTAAAAGCATGAAGAGAGAAAATGATGGGGTTCAGAGAAAGGAATGGAGTGTTTACAGTGAGGGATGATAGGAAGAAAAATTATGCAGAAGGATAGGGGTAGGATAAGACAGGCAAAGCAAAAACAAGAAATAGCAGGGGGAGAAGACAAAAAGGATCATTCCATCCTTTGTACCACACGCCTCACCCTCACACACATTTTTTTTGCACCCCTGCTTGTACAAACGACTTTTAATAGTACAAAGTGACTTTCAAGCATCTGGCACATAACTGATTTCCCATGTTTAAGCCACAGAAAAACAAAGTCTCTTACACTGATGGAGGAAGGAATTCTCATGGCTTGTGATATGCAAATAGCAATGTGAGAGAAGCATTATGCCTTAGTTACACTTGATTAGCCCAGTAGCAACTGAAGCAATTTGTTGAAAAACCTTGAAAAAGTTAGATGAATCCATCTGAATAAATGCCCCAGACTTTGCAGACTGTATCAACAGTTTACCCAATCTCCTGTGATATGGAAATCATGGTAAGAAAAGAACACAGAAATTGGGTTTGCAATATGAGAAAGCTCTGTGTGCTTTTACTACTTGTAATGTCAATCCTAAAAAAAAAAAAAGGAAAGGAAAGAATGTTGCTGTGCTTTTAGTATCTGTAATTTTAGTTCTGAAGAAAAACAAGAACTGTTTTGTGAGGGAAGGAAGAAGAGAGAGAATGAGAATTTAGCTAACATTAAAAACACTGAAGAATAGTGCAAAGAAGACTTTAAAAGCATTGTTTCTCTGACTGTTGAGGCTGCTAGCATTCATTTGTACTTGGCCAAGGCTAGCATCTATTCATCACTTTTACTCCTTCTTCAGATTGTTTGCCATGCTAAATCTACAGAATCACAGTGCTACAACTTATTACACAATTCCCATCTTAATGAGTTCTAGAATCACATATGCTTATAATAGTGAGGAGGTGTTCTACCAGGTTTTTTAAAGTATTCTTAGAAGTTTTTTGTTTGTTTTAATTTTAATTATTATTATTTTTTTTAGGGAGGAATGATCATTGCTCTAAACTTCTTCAGTTGGAAGCTCATATAGTAAGACCCCCTTATCCGCTGGGGATTGGTTCTGGGGGGCCCTGTGAATACCGAAAATTGTGTTTATTATCACAAACACCATTGAAAATAATGGAACCTCCAGTTTAAAATACCATAGAATTGCCTTGGAGGATCTAGAAAATGGCTAGAGAGGACACATTTTCTAGGAAGACTCTATGGTAGGTGTGCTGCTTTGTGTCCCATGGATAACTGAATCAGTGGATATGGGAGTCCTACTGTACTGGCAATTCTGTAACCCTTTCCCTACTGTGGCTGCTGCTGAATCTGCTACCTCTATGGCTTGTATTGTGGCAGCTGATTTGGTAGTGGGGATGTACACAAAGAATTTGTGGCTACATACAGCCCTGGGCCATGTGTTGCCCACTTCTGACCCCTAAAGGATGAACATGCAGTCTAGCCATACTTGTTGGTCCATCCTTGTCCACTGAAGCTCACAATGGGGGGGGGGACACACACACATTCTGTACCTGGCATTTATAATGGAGTGAACATTTCTTATTTGGGACACAAGTAAATTCTTTCTCACTAACTGGTGGACATTTTCTAAGGGACTGCTGGAACAGAGAAAGACCTGAGACAAGCCTGAGTACAAGTTGTTGATCAAGTTTTACTGACTAAAGGAATGTTTAATGAAAGGCCTCTTTGTATATATATGGACTCACAGTCATTAGAGATTATAGTCCAAGGATGGCAACTCAACTTGAGATGGATGGATGACCCTGTTTCTGGTCTGTGTCAGTTTTGTGCCTGTTCAATTCAAGCAAGAGAATCAGAGCTAACAGGACACAATAGCTTGTTCATTTCCCCGCAACAAACTTTATCTTTCATTTGTTTCCACTCAAGTGCCTGTGCTAGTGTCAGCAGTATCTGCCAGAAGTATCTAAGAGAGGCTAGAGAAGCTGCACTAAGCCTAAAAGCATTTCTGAGTCCAGAAGCAGTCCACAAAACAGCATTGAGATCAGCCATACACACAGGTCAGCAAACAGACCAATACCACAGAGATGGGAATCATGCAACCCTCCAGATGTTCTTGAATTATCTGTCTGTGTTATCTGCCTAGTTACCTATCTATCTATTAAAATATGTATCTCCCACCCTATACCTGAAGATCTCAGCATGGTGTAGAATAAAATCAATTTAAAACAATAAATAACAATAACAAGAATTTTAAAATACTAAAAATATATCAAATCATTTATAACTTAAAACCAGGCCAATTAAAGCCAGTTAAAATAATTTAAGATAATGCCAGCCATAGCACATGGACAAACTGGATAAAATCAATTGGGTCCTGAAGCCTTCACTAAAATTTCATGTTTTGCACTGGAATGACATCAGCACTTGTGCCAATTGGGCCTCTGGGGAGGGAATTTCATAACTGGGATGCCACAGAAGATTATGCCCTATTCCATGTCCACTGACAATATATTGTCCCCACCAGAAGGACACAGAGAAGTGCTTCTAGAATATAATTTCCAGCATTCCTCAACATTGACTATGGCGGCTAACGCTGATGTGAGTTGCAGCCCAATAATATCCAAGGGCTACATGTTCTCATCCCTCGAATAAGTGATGTTCAAAAGCAAGGTCTAGGAAACAGAGCAAGGTTACAAATGATAAGTCTCATTAGCTTTAGAGAAAGCTAAAGATAGTATCAGAGCCAAAGCCAGATGCCAGAAGTGTAAAGAAAGCCAGGCCCAGTGAGAAACCAAGATTTGGAGTTGTTCCTGGCAAAGCCTACTATCCCCAGATTTTATCCATCTGCTGCTCACTTGCCCCCATGACACATCTGAACAGTACTGAATCAGTGTATTTAGCTAGACAATCTCCATTGTCTCTACATTCTAGGCTCCAGTCTAGCACTCCTTCTGGGCAGAGACATTCTGTCCTGTTTCTTGGTCACTTTGGTGGTATAGTAGATCTCTTTTCTAGACTCCTTCAGAGCCTACTATCTCTGGAGGGAGTGCAATTTCAGCCATCCCTTCTGTGGGCCCTGGTAGTTCCTATGTCTTGGTCACTGGTAAGTCCTGACAGAGTTTTCTTTCTGAGGGCTCAGTTTTTCACTGAGAGGACTCCTCTAGCAGGAGGGTGACGGAAACTCATTTTCAGAGCTATGATTATTTACAACAGCCCTTCCCAACTTGATAACTTCCAGCTGCTTTAGAAGTTTTCGGTTAGACTTCTGTCATCCCTGAGCTACAGGGCTTATTGGAAGATGAAGACCATCTGAAAGATATCTGTGACAGATCCCTTTACCCAGGCTGGTCCCAAAACTCCAACCCCTGGGAATCTTGCCGTTCTTCCCCCTTTAATCTGAATTGGGTACTTGGGACTCAGGGTGACCCCTTAAAATGTAGACCTGTGGCTGTTTTGCTGTGGTGGGTTCATATTGGTAGGCGTGGCCTGACTCCTATTCAGGCTTGATATAAACAGCGAGGTACAGTTTTTAAAACAACAACAAGAATAGGCTTATTAACCACAGTAGAACAATATTAACTTCCAATATTCTGTTCCTTTAGGCTCCCTAAAACCATAGTTAGTTCTCCATTCTGACCAGCTGTCTTCAATCCAACTCTGTCAAATCCACTCCTCTCTCTCAATCCAAAACCCTGTCTGAAACTCCTCAGAGGCAAACCTCTGCCTTTTGATATGCTCCATTCCTCCATAGTCCCCCTTCACAGCCTTCCCGAGCTGTGATTGGCTGCCTTGTAGCTACGTCTTCACAATATTAAATTGGAGATGGATAGAGTATTCAGGAAACACAACTTGAACGGTATGTAAACATTGTCTATTAGGTAGTACCTGAAGAAGAATGGGAGTGCATAGCAAATACCCCAGTAAGTATATTTCTTCTTCACATTTTTGATTATTTGTTTATACTGTGTTGACAGGTGCTGACTATCTGATCTCTTTGTTCACTGCTTTTCTACAAAGATGTAGGGTGTGTTTTTTATCACAATTTTTAGCCAATTTGCATCCATCACATTGACATCAATCTCATTCAGTGCCCTTAATCATATGTACTTCTCTGAATGTTCATATGTCACACAGTGTTGCACATATATTAGCAGTGCTCAGGAGCTGCTGCTACTACTACTAGTAGTACTAGTACTGTAGTAGTAGTAAGGCATTCTTTAATGTTGTATTATATGCTTTGGTGTATTTAAATTTAGCTCTAGAAGAACTGTATGCCCGAAAGCATCTCTTTGTCTATACTTGCCAGGAAAAAAACACAAAGAAATTGGGAAGCAATGCACCAATTAATATGCCTCATTTGAAGTACCAGACAGCTGTATAATAAGAAAGCAAAGCACCCAGATTTAGGAAATATGATACCCCTACAGTAGCATCAAGCACCTGGATTAGGCAAAGACGGTACAACACTGGAAGCCAACCTACCTGCCTGCTTGCCTGCCCGTGTTTGGTCAACAGAGTAGCATTTCCACTTATCTCATTTCAGGATCCCACCTTAGAGCCTCTACCTACCTTCCTATCTAGAGAATTTATATCCTGCCCTTCAGCCAAAAAGTCTCCCAGAGTGGATGACAAATTATTAATTTGACAGTTCCCTGCCCTCGGGCATAGAAAATCTAAGTAAGGCAAGGCAAAAAAGTGGATGGTAGTAGTAGGAGCAGATTAAGTCCAGCGGATGCTGGCTTCTCTTCTTCTCCCACAGATGACAAAGCAAGCGTCATTGGAACACAGAGGTACAGGCTATCACCAGCTGCTGTGCCAAAGCCCAATGGAGCTGGGACTGGCTGCTCTTGTCTCCCTCAGAGGCAGAGCAATGGGAGTTGGATTATAGAGGGAGGGACCTTCTGTAGCTGTTGGGGCCAAGGCATGATGGAGCTAGATATGGGTATGGTCTGACATAAGCATAGCCAGACTCAGGCATTCAATATGGGTGAACACAAAACACCTGAAGGGGATATGCAACTTTGTAATCTAGGCATGCCCTGTAGGTGCTGTTGTACACACTGACTGTGGCCCTCCAGCCAATGTATGGTTGACATCTAAGGAAGGCCTATCCATACAAAGATGTACATATGTAGAACTCTCTTCACAGTAACAAGAATTCTGATTTTCTCCTAAGTTCTGCTTAGTGTTGGATGCTTTCACAACTGTTTCTCAACATGGAGAGGGAGGCAGTTGTTGAAGAATGTGATCAGAAATTGGAGGGAGGGTGGATTGTGAAAACTGTCTGAGCAAAATTAAACCTTAGCAAGAAACACATGATTAAGTACTATTGTTGTATTTTGGTATATTTGACTAAAGTAAAAAAAGAAACATTACTTCTTGCTCTCATATCTAGAACAGACGGAATCTGGTAACTTCTACAGCCATATGGTACCTCATCTCATCATTCAGCCAAATCCTCTCTAGGGACAGAAAATAATTAGGAAGGTTGGGAAAGTCAAATTGCTGAAGATTCTATTAATGCAACATTTAATGTAATGTTTTGCAGCAATTTGGCAGCTCAGTCTACAACAGGTTTAAATATATAATGATAAAAATTGCAGTGTTGCCTATGCAATATGCTTTACATACTTATAAACTGTACACCCAAATATAATTAAAACTTATCTTTTCCAAAAGCTGAGCTTTGTGCAAGAACTCCTAGAAACTGCCAAGATTTCATCCTCTAGTGATGGAACAAATTTTACAATTCATCAAGCTCTCTGATATTTGTTCATTGAACAGTAATTGTGAACAGCACCAAAACAAAATCATATGCTGTGTCTCAAACTTGACAGACATGTATATCATCTTCAAAATCCAGAACATCAACTTGACAATTAAAAATGGCTAAAATCAATTTCTTCCTGTGATGCAATCATCACCTTTTTTTCCCCTCTGAGTTATGAAGTACAAGATTTTCCAGTTTACAGAAAAATCATACTACTCTGTACTCACACAGTCCTGATTTTTGAACTGCATAAAAGTATGGTAATATTCAAGCACATTCAAGCATAGCACATGAACAGCAGCTCTTTCTTCCTATTATTAGTGTCATAATTTTTGATTTGACATGTTTTTGTAATTAAATATGGTTATAAAGACTGCCTTCACATATTTGAGAAATTAGCTTTTAAAGGACTATGATCATATATCAGCATGAGGTCAATAATATATCTATATACAAATAGATATAGATAGACACACACACATGTTGTTTCTGATGACAAAAGTTTAACCCTTCTCCATGCATTTGAAAAAAAGAAACTTTCATAGAGTGATTTCCAGGGTATTTCCTGACCCTGTGGAAATTCCAAGGTATCCCATGTCCACAAGAGTGCTAGTAGATGCAGAATGAATGATATTCCACAACATCTAACATCCAGGGACAGAAAAAACACATGTTCACATGAGAGAGAACATTTATCCTGAATAGTTGTTAGACCTCCCCCCACCACTTCCAAAAGGAACCTAAACAACTCTGGGGTCTTAAAAATACTACTACAGTGGGCCCTTGGTATCCACTGGGGTTTGGTTCCAGGACCCCCCCCCCATGGATACCAAAATCCATGGATGCTCAAGTCCCATTATATATAATTACATAGTTAAATGGTGTCCCTTATATAAAATGTCAAACAGCAAGGTTTGGTTTTTGGATTAAAAAAAATATATTTTCAAGATGTGCATGGTTGATCCATGGGTAAAGAATCTGTGGCTAAAGAAACTGTGGATACGGAGGGCTGACTGTACCACTATTTCATATCAAAAGCAAACAAAAAAAAATATTTTGATCCCCCCTCTAAAGAGGAAACAAACATAAACCCTGAAGGAAAATGACTGTTTGTATGTATTTGCAGGAAGACCTAGCATTCATGGTATTGTGGGAGAATTTTCTACCCCCGTCTACCCCATAGTCCATGCTGAGGAAAATATTCCCCAATAAATAGTCAGTTTTGTGCTAGACACTATGCAGATAACCAGAGTGTGTCACTTTAATGCTACTGTTCTTGCAAGCAAATGTTTCACATGTGGCGTACTGCCTGGTGGTTTTCTTATTTCTTATTCACTGTTCAGAATTAACAGTGTCTTCTTGATGTAGCTGCTTTTTCAGGCAGAGGTAGAATAACAAGACCAAGGTGAGAGTGCATAACCTAGATCAATTGCAGCCCTATTTATGGACTGGCGGAGATGTGATATTTGAACCCTCTGCTGTATCTCAGGATGGATCAGTTCGTTTCCAAGACCTAGCAGGAAGTTGTGCCTCCTCCATCCATCAGCAGTGGGATTTCATTAAGGGTGGCTCTGGACCAACAAGATATAAGTGTCAATGTCCTCTATACTGAAAAAGAGTACCACTGACCACCTGTTTGCTTAATCCTTATGCTGTAATTTATATCAAAGGAGTCAAGATTTTTCACTCCATTTTACATTTGACTGCAATGAAGAATAATATCAAGTTTGGGAGATTGTCCACACAGTACCATATCAGAATAGACATGAGATGTATGGCTTTGCCATTTGAGGGGGCATAAGAAGTCAATGTCCCACAGACTGAAAATGTTCAATATACATTCCCGTCCTGAAGAAAGGGAACACAATGGACAGTAGTAACCGTTATAATTGCACTGATCAATAATTCAAGCAAAATGTTGTTCAAGATTTTACAAGTAAGACTATCATCATATGCAGAGTGATAAATGTCAGTTATCCAAACTGGGTTCAGAAAAGGAAGAGACAGTAAGGATCATATTGTAAACAGATGTTCTATACTAGAATACACCAAAGAATTTCTGAAGAAAATCAGCACATACTTTACAGATTATAGCAAAGCCTTTGATTCCTTTGATTGTGTTGATCATGAGAAAGTCTAGCTCATTCTAACAGAAATTGGTATGCCACAATATCTGATTGTCTTCATACATAACCTCTACTCTGGACATAAGGCCACTGTCAGCACACAATATGGAGAAACAGAATGGTTTCCCATTGACAAGAGGGTCAAAAAAGGCTTTATTTTATCACCACAACTCTTTAATTTGTATGCAGAACATATCACAGGGAAAGCAGGATCAGACTCAGAGGAACTGGAGGTGTGAAAATTGGGGGAAAGAACACCAACAGCTTAAGATGGGCAGATGACACCATACTACTTACAGAAAATAACAAACACTTGGAATGACAATTGACAAAAGTTAAGAGAGTATGTGAAAAATCAGGGTTATAGCAAAACATAAAGAAAAAAAAACTACCACAGATGATTTCCATAACTTTAAAGTAGATGATGAAGACACTGAAACAGTTAAAAGATTTTCCATACCAATAATAATAATAATAATAATAATAATATTTATTTTTATCCCACCCCTCTGTTAAAACAATCGGGGCAGCTTACAAAAATTAAAATACCAATACAATTTAAAATCTACAAACACCACCCACCCCCACCCTCACCCATAAAAAGATATTAAACCAAATACATTAAAACAACTGATATAAAATCACATCAAAATATTAAATAATAAATAGCCAGCAGACTAAAAAGGGCCAGGAGCCCCTGAGGCTGGGAACTAATCAGGAAAGGCCTGCTGAAAAAGATCCACCTTTAGTGCTTTTTAAAAGCTACTCAGGCTCGTCATCTCACGGATCTCATTCGGCAGGCCATTCCACAATTTGGGGGCGATTACCGAAAAGGCCCTCTGGGAGGTTTCAGACAGCCTAGATTTTTGTGGCTGAAGCAAATTCCTCCCAGAGGACCAGAGTGCACGGGGAGGATTGTATGGGAGGAGGCGGTTCTGAAGATAAGTTGGACCCAAGCCATTTAGGGCTTTAAAGGTAATAACCAACACTTTATACTGGGCCTGGAAACTGATAGGCAGCCAGTGGAGAGATTTTAATACTGGAGTTCTATGGTGTCTCCGAGATGTTCCCGAGACCACTCTGGCTACCATATTTTGTACCAACTGAAGTTTCTGGACCAAGCATGAGGGTAGCCCCATGTAGAGTGCATTGCAGAAATCTAGACGAGAGGCTACCAGCGAATGCACCACAGTCTCGAGGTCCCTTACTTCCAGGAAAAGGTGCAGCTGGCGTATCAGCCGAAGCTGATAACAGGCGCTCCTGACTGTCGTATTCACCTGATTAGTCATCTGAACCGATGAATCAAGGAGCACCCCTAGACTGCGAACAGAGTCCTTAATGGAGAGTGTGACCCCGTCCAGGACTGGAGATTGCAACCCAACTCCTGGTTTTGGGGCCGCTACCGTGAACACCTCTGTTTTGTCCGGATTTAATCTCAATCTGTTTTTCCTCATCCAGCCCATTACTGCTTTAAGACAATCATTAAGAGGAAAGACATCATCGGAATTCGAGACTGATGATTGGGACAAGGAGAAATAGATCTGGGTGTCATCAGCGTACTGATAACACCCAGCCCCATAACTCCGAATAATCTCACCCAGCGGCTTCATATAGATTTTAAACAACATCGGGGACAGGATGGTGCCTTGAAAACGCCATAAGTAAGCTCCTTCCTGCTGGAGCAGCTGTCCCCGAGCAGCACCCTCTGGGACCTGCCCGAGAGGAAAGACCGGAACCACTGGGGTGCAGTGCCTCCGATTCCTAACCCACTCAGGCGATCCAAGAGGCTGCTATGATCTATCGTATCGAAAGCTGCTGAGAGGTCCAAAAACACCAATAGGGTCACACTACCCCTGTCGATGCTTAGACGCAGGTCATCTGTCAAGGCAACCATGGCAGTCTCAACTCCAAATCCCGTCCTAAAGCCAGTTTGAAATGGGTCTAGATAATCGGTTTCATCCAAGACCACTTGGAGTTGAAGCGCAACTGCCCTCTCATCACTTTGCTCAAGAATGGTAACACAGAAACCAGCCTATAGTTGTTCATGTCCAGTGGGTCCAGGGAAGGTTTTTTCAGGAGCGGCCTAACGGCAGCTTCCTTTAAACAGGATGGAACACAGCCTTCTCTGAGGGATGCATTGATGATGTCCCTAAGGAACACCATCAAGGCACCACCACCCCGGATGGCCAGCCATGACAGGCAAGGATCGAGAGGGCAGGTCGTCTTCCTCACCCTATGAAGTAGCTTGTCCACATCCTCGGTACTCACAGATTGAAACTGATCCAGTAAACTTACATCAACAGAGTTGCTAGACACCTTGTCAATTGTTTCTGTCAAAATACTGGCATCTAAGTCAGCTCTTATCCAAGAGATTTTATCTGCAAAGAAGTTGTTAAACGCATCACAGCAGGCTGTTGTTGGGTTAAGCAATGGGTTCTGCGCTGGTATAACCTGCGTCATCTCCCTTACCACCCTAAACAGCTCTGCTGGACGGGACTCTGCAGACACAATACTAGCTGAGGAGAAGGATCTCTGCGCTGCACGTATTAGCTCTCAATAGGACCAAAGGAAGTTCCTATGAGGAGTCCTGTCGGATAAGAGTTGAGTTTTCCACCAGTTGCACTCTAGTCGTCCAACCTGCTTCATGTTCCTAAGCTCTGGTGTATACCATGACTTACGGTTTGGAGTGGGTTGGAAAGGGCGCTTGGGAGCGATTGTGTCGATAGCCTTGGTAAGGTCGGTGTTCAAGGTATTAACCAAAGCTTCGAAAGGGTCACCGGCATTACCAACCATTAACCCCTCCAAGACTTTCTGGAATCCTATTGGTTCCATTAGCCTTCCGGGGCAGACCATTCTAATGGGTCCACCACCCTCAGTGGGGTGGGAAGAGACTCTTAGTTCAGTCTTGACCAGGAAATGATCCGTCCATGACAATGCGGTGGTTTTAATAATCTCTGCCCATGGATATTCCTGTTCCATACTGAAGACCGCATTGAGGGTATGACCCGCACAATGTGTGGGCCCGACGACCATTTGGGATAGGCCCATGTTGGTCATGGTTTCCATGAACTCCCAAGCTGCACTAGTCAGATTTGTCAAGCTGGTCTCGAGTGGAATGTTGAAGTCGCCCAAAACTAAAAGTCTGGGCAACTCAAACAGCAACTCTGAGACCTAGGCTCAGAACGGAGACTGCAGTCAAGAAATCAGAAGAAAACTAGGATGTGGAAGGGCTGCTATGGAGGAACTAGATAAGATCTTCAGTGTGAAGATATATCAGTAGATACCAAAGTCAGAATGATCTCCATGCCATAGTATTTCAAGTGTGTGTGTGTGTGTGTGTGTGTGTGTGTAAGCCACACAGTGAAGAAAGTGGAAAGGAAGAAAACACATTTGAAATGTGGGCCATCAGGGCCATCCAGTTCAATCCCCTGCCATGCAGAAATACACAATCAAAGCACTCCCAACAGATGGCCATCCAATCTCTCTTTTATAAACTTCCAAAGAAGGAGACTCCACTACAATCTGAGGCACTGTCAAACAGCTCTACTGACAGGAAGATACAGTACTCCTAATTTTTATGTGGAATCTCTTTTCCTGTAGTTCATATCCACTGTTCCATATCCTAGTCTTTGAAGCAGCAGAAAACAAGCTTGCTCTATCTTCAACATGACATCCTTTCAAATATTTAAACACAGCTATCATGTCACCTCTTAACCCTCTCTTCTCCAGACTAAACATACCCAGCTCACAAAGCCGCTCCTCATAGGGCATAGTTTCCACACTTTTACCATTTTGGTTGCCTTCCTCTGGACATGTTCCAGCTTGTCAATATTGTTCTTGAACTATGGTGTCCAGAACTGGACACAGGATTCCAGATGAGGTCTATCCAGAAGAGAGTGGTACTATTGCTTCCTTCAGTCTAGACACTATACTCCTGTTGATGCAGCCTAGAATAGCATTAGCTTCTTTAGTTGCCACATCACACTTTTGACTCATGTTCAGCTTGTCGTCTACTGAGACTCCTAGATCCCTTTCACATGTACTGTTGTCAAGCCAGGTGTCACCCATCCTATAACTCTGCATTTCATTTGTTCTGCCTAAGTGTAGTACTTTTATTTCATAGTTCTTTCATTTCTTCCTGTTAAAATTCATTTTGTTAGTTTTGGCCCAGCTCTCTAATCTGTTAATGTCATTTTAAATTCTGATCCGGTCCTCTGGGCTATTAGCTATTCCTCCTAATTTGGTGTCATTTGCAAATTTGATAAACATGTCCTCTATCCCTTCATCCAAGTCATTTATAAAGATGTTGAACAGCAATTGGCCCAAGACAGAATACTGTGGCACCCCACTAGTCACTTTTCTCCAGGATGATGAGGAACCTTTGGTGAACACTCTTTGGATTTGGTTGGTCAATCAATTACACAGCCACCTACCAGTAGCATAATCTAACCTACATTATACTAGCTTGTTTGCAAGAATATCATGGGGGACTTTGTCAAAGGCCTTACTAAAATCAAGATATGCTACATCCACAGCATTCCCTTAATCTACCAAGCTCTATAAAAAAAAGAGGTCAGATTAGTCTGGAATGACTTATTTTTGAGAAGCCCATGTTGACTTTTAGTGATCACAGCAGTTCTTTCTAAGTGCTTACAGATTGTCTATTTAATGGTCTGTTCTAGAATCGTTCCTGGTACTGATTTTAGGCTGACGGGGGATAATTATTTAGCTCCTCTTTAATCCCTTTTTGAAAATGAGGACAACATTTGCCCTTCTCCAGTCTGCTGGAACTTCTCCTGTTGCCCAGGAATTCTCAAAGATTATTGCCAGTGGTTCTGAGACTACTTCTGCAAATTCTTTTAATACTTTTGGATGTAGTTCATCTGGCCATGGAGACATGAATTCATTTAGAGTAGCCAGGTATTCCTGTACTACCTCTTTACCTATCCTGTGCTGCATTATTCCTGTGGCATCACCTGCTCCATTTTTCCCAGATTGAGCACTGTTTTCCTTTTGGGAGAAGACCAAGGCAAAGAAGGTATTGAGCAGTTCTGCCTTTTCTCTGTCTCCTGTTAGCACTGCACCATATTCTCCACACAGTGGCCCTACCAATTCCTTGTTCTTCCTTTTACTATGGACATAACCAAAAAGGCCGCTTTTATTGTTTTTAACTTCTCTATCAAGCCTGAGCTCATTCTGCACTTTAGCTTTTCTGACTTTCTCCCTACACATGCTAGCTATTCATTTGAATTCCTCTTTGATGATTTCTCCCTTTTTCCATTTAAGTGTACATAATTCCTTTTAAACCTTATCTCAGTTTAAAGTTCTTTAGACATCCATTCTGGATCCATCTTTAGAAACCTCCCATTTTTCTTCCTCATCAGAACTGTTTGAAATTGTGTCTTCAGCATCGCACTTTTAAGAAACCCTCACCCATCATGAATTCCCTTTTCTTTTAGTATTCCTGACTATGTTATCACACCTAGTATTTCCCTAAATTTACTGAAATCAGCTTTCTTCAAGTCTAGAATGTGAGTCTGACTATGCTTGGCTTCCCATTTCCACTGTATACCAAACTCCAGGAGTCTGGTCATTGCCACCTAAGGATCCTGCCATGTCCACCCCAATAACCAGGTTATCACTGTTGATTAGCAACAGACTAGAATGGTCACCACCCCTTACCAACTGCTGTGCTGACCAGAGTTGATTGGAACTGCAATGCAACAATCACTAGATGGCCACTGATAGTTTGAAAAGAAATCTGTTCTTACACCTCCTCCAAATTTAGAGGAAAAGTTTAATTGGCCCAAGAAACTGACTGAGCCTACAGTGCTGCTTACCAAACCACAGCCAGAAGAGTTTAATAAGCATGTTTTCTTTTTCCACCTATTACCAGCTATAGAGTGCTGCAGCACCTTTGTGAAAATTAAATGCCTGGAAAGTTGAGGTAGCACACACCATCTGCTTTTTCATTTAGTTCTTTCTGGAGAACACACCAAAGAAATCACTGTCTTTATTTTGGTTCTTCAATGTCAATAAATGGGGAGGAGAAATAAGTAATAGCCTGGAAAACATTCTATGTAATAATTATTGCTAAATAACAAAAAACTAAGAGGGATGGGAGTAAGGAGAAGAGAGAAAAAACTACAAGAAACTACATTACTAATGGTACATTTGCTTTTTAAAATATCACTAATCTAAAATTCACCATCTTTTGTGCATCCATATCATTGGGGGTTAGGGTTAGGGTTACCCTGAATAGTTTGATGGAGTGGTTAGTGTTGGATTGTGAGTTGGGAAGAACATCCAGGTTCACTGAGCCATGGAACTTGCTTGGTAACCTTGGGCCAGTCACTCTCAACCTGACATAGGGGCACATCTACACATCATTTGCCTAGAAGCAAAACAGGGCAAAAGCCCCATGTCATCTAGACTACAGGGCTCCAAGACAGGGGCAAGATGGAGTAAACTATCCATGGATACAAACCCTAGGATAAAGTGAAGAAAAACACAGCCATTTACATTGCCTTGAGGAAAACTGGGAAATTTCTGTCACAACGAACAAGCGAAATGAAAAAATCTAAGACTCCAGTCCTTTTCAAGCGTTTTCCAAATGTATACTCCTATAACATGTGGGAGAAGGGGAAATAAGACCATGCCAGTCACCATGGCTTTCCCTGCCATCCAGTGATTGCATATTCAGCCAGGCATCTGCAAAAGTTGATTATCGTAAAGCTGGATGCACAAAGACATTTACATGACCAGGGGTTCATTCACACTACAAAATTATAGCACTATTGTTCCACTTTAACTGCCATGTTCTGTCCTATGGGATCCGCACCTGATGGAGGTCTCAATTCTCAGTCAGAGAGCTCCAAGTCCTTACCATACTACAAACCCCAGGATTTCATAGGATGGAACCATGTCAATTAAAGTGGAATAACAGCACTATAATTGTATAGTAGGAATGGTCCCCAGATGCTTGGAGCCTTATTACATTCTGAGGAAAAGTGGCAAAGCAGCAGGAATATTCCCTCTTTCCTGCTGCCTTCCCACATGGTGTTGTTTTTTCATTCCGGTCCTGTAAAGGATCTGGGTAAAACTGTGCCTTTTTGTTAACTAGAAAAACCCGTTTGCAAAAAGGCACAGTTCTAGCTCAGTCCCCCATGGGACCAGAATGAAAAGGTGCCAACGTCATGAGGGAAGGCAGCGGGAAAGATGGAACGTTCCTGCTGCTTTGCTGCTTTTCCTCAGAGTGTAGTAGTCTCTTGGTTAAGGTTAGAACTCTTGAATATAGGCAAGCGCAGTCTTATTTTTTTATTGATTTTACATTAGCTGCTTAGGGAGACCTTTCACTTGAAAAGCAGGATAAAAATGATTTAATTATATATATCCATGCATGAATACATATATATGATTTTTATGACTAACACTGCCCTGAGAATGATGAAGGGCAGTATATCCATTTTAGAAAAATTGTGATACCATGTGAGGGGCATAGGTGTATAGTTCCTGGCTATTTTCATAAACTTTCTAATGGAAAAGGGGGCTGGGAAGTTCCTGGAAATCAAAATATACTTCTGTGCATAATGTAAATGTTATGCTATGAACTCAGTGAAAGGCAGGTGTTTCATGCACCCACAGCCACCTAGTGGATTTAATTTCTTCATGGTCAGGTAAATCAGATATTTAGTCAGATTATCCCTCTGACTCAATATCCAATTAAGAAAAGGACTAGATTCCTCTCCTATCCACCAAATGTTTTCTCTCCTTACACTGTTATAAACAAGTAAGGAAATGACGTTTTTCAGTGTTTACATTGGGCCTTTTAACCATCTTTCTGTTAGATGCCCATATAACTTGTACCCTCCAACTTTATTTCATATACATTTCAAATCCCTGGGGAAACAAGTAAGGGGGAAATGGTTTCACTTTATTGGCCATTTTTACTTCATTCCAGCCCAGCTTCTATATTTTCCAATTCTTCTTTCCTTCAAGCTTCCTATTTTACCATTAAGGACTTTAGCACTGGGTATTAGCAAATGAATTTAGTAAAGTCTTTGTACTTGAATTGCTAGCTATAAACCAAATGGAACACTATTAACTGTTAAATGCAGTACTATGGTTCGGGATTTAAATTATTGGAATATATTTACCAAGCAGGAAATTTAAACACGTGCTAAGCCACATAATATGGTAACATTCCATGCTAGTATTTTAAATATTGAAAATGAATGAATTAATCAGTCTGATCAGAGTGAGGTGCTTGCTGTATTAGAGAGGATGTCTATTTGCTATTATTTAATAGATACCTTACCACATTCCACAGAAAAGCGGCGGGGGAACAGGAATGTTCCGTCTTCTGCGCTGCCTTACTGCATGATGTCAACGTTCTTTCGTTCCAGTAAAACCGTGGTAAAACTGTGTCTTTTTCCTAACCATAAAAACCTATTAGTAAAAAGACAGGTTTTACCCTAGTCCCTCATGGGACTGGAATAAAAAGAACGCTGGAGGATGGCTGGCGTCATCTGGTAAGGCAGCGTGGAAGACAGAACGTTCCTGCTGTGTTGCTACTTTTCTTGGGAGTGGTAGGGCCAATAGCTTGTATCATTCCAGTACACCTTCTCCCTTCACTACCAATGAAAACACCCAACTCCTAATCTCATTACAATTCCTAACTCCTTCTTAAAACATCTAAACAGTGAGCCTGCAATCCTATATGTGCTTCCTTGAGAGTAACTGCTAAACCCCACTGAATATAGTAGGACTTCTTTCTGAGTAAACAGGAACAGGATTGTGCTGGAAGTCCCATATATGCCTGTGCACTTCCATTTTCCAACAGGAGCTCTTGCTTCCACAACAGATTGTTCCTTTTACAGTTCTGTACCAGTTTTAAACTTACATCTCTCAGTGCCCCCATTAATGTGAGTCAACATATTCTGTATTGGCTGCTCTTATAAAGAGAATTTCTTGTCCTGAAAAGGAGATACAGTATATACAATTTTCCTATGTTCAATTTTTAAAATAGTAATTTGAATGTACCAAAGCCTATGTCAGCTTTGGGACATATCTCACTGAAGTTATCCTGAACATTTCAGTAGATTAGAGAACACTTGTGAGCGACATAAAAGAGAACTATCTGAGATAACATGTGAGCCTGTGACTTCCACACCATTACTTTTCTTTCTTTATTTTTTAACATCTTTTGCCTGATGAAGAAGCCAGTAGAGCTTTAGAAACTTGCATCATGTTTTTTTTTTAGGACAGTCACTCTTTAAATTGTACATGTGAGCCAGGCTGTTACATAGTCTGGCTGGTAGTTGGCTGTCAGAGACGGTCTTGGGGCTCTTATGTTATCTCTTTTCCCTTCTTTGAAGCCTGTGGCATGCAGTGCTCAGAAAAAGGGCTGTGCTGTGCTTGCTCCCTTCCGTTCTTCTTCATCTTCTTCCTGCCTCTCTTCCCATTCCTTCCCTCCTGCCAGCAGCACAGCAGCCAGTGCTAGAGGAGCTCAGTGGGGGTCTCCTCTTACCACTTCCACCTCTTTCCTCTTTTTACTAAAGCACCAACAGCAAACTCTTACTTGCTACCAGGAGTTTGAGGGACTTGGCTGGAGGACCAAGTGGGACTGCAAAACCCGAGAGTTTAGGTGGAGACTTAAGGCCTGAGAAGTCGGCATGGCAACAACAGGGATTGGTTTCAAGGGAATCATTCCAGAACACACATTAAAGATTAAAGACACATTAAAAATTTCACTCTACTTTTAAAATATCATATATGCTTAATCTGGTAAAGATTTAGGGAGGTTCTGCTTACTTTTATATTATATTTACAAATAATATAAAGCACGTCAAGAAGCAAAACAGAAGCACACAGGTTTTTTTTTCATTGATAATGATGTTTCTCTATGAAAGTCTCTTTACTGCATAGCACATCACAAACCTTTAATGTAGCAACCCACACACTTACAGATAACAATTTAAACATTTTAACCTATAAAACTGACAAAAATGAAAACATTAATAGAACTCAGGGTTTTTCCTCTCCAGCAAGGGTGGAAGCAGCCCCCAGATAAACCCATGGTCCCCACATCCTAAAGTGGGCCTCCAGGCCTAGATCTTTGGCGGGTTCCCTATCTACTGCTAAGGTTAAGAGCAGTGAGCTGCTCTACAGATTTACGATAAAAATTAAAATCAGTCAGTTTAAATGATGATTTTTAAAAAACTAAATGGAGTTACATAATAAAAACTTACAATAATATCATGCCAGGCCCCCCTCCTAATCCTGGGGAGCCAGGCCCCTTGTGGGGGCCATGGCCAACCTCAAACTGAGCTATCAAAATTCAGTAGCAAACTAGGAAAACTCTTTTAAAACAAGTATTTCCTGCTTGTTTTCTCTTTGTTTTAAAAAGATTTGTTCTAAACTGTTAAAATGTGGCAGTGTGATCTGCCACAGATATTCATCAGTATTTGGCACTGAGTATAGGGGATGGGTTCCTGGGTGGGATTCCCGCACTGGACTCTGTAAATATATAATACTTTAATATTTGTGTTTTTAACTGTGTAAGTTATTTGTTTTTAAACTTGATATTAATTCTTTTAATATTTTATATTGTGTTTAACTTGGACTGTTTTAAACTCATTCTTAGCTGCCTTGAGTCCCTATATTGGGAGAAAGGTAGGATACAAATAAAATTAATAATGATAACAACAAGAACTGCTGAAATTGTCCACCCCTTCTGTACATCATCATTAGGGACTCAAGCTTGATCAGATATCTTGCAAAATGAGAGATGTAAAATCAGAAAGCATTTTTTTAAAGACACACATCTCCAGATACTACGAGGTGATGTTTATTATTTTTTAAAAGACTGACACATTTAAGCCTGTTAATGTTTTAA
The DNA here is from genome assembly GCA_030847615.1 of Gambelia wislizenii. Taxonomy (NCBI): domain Eukaryota; kingdom Metazoa; phylum Chordata; class Lepidosauria; order Squamata; family Crotaphytidae; genus Gambelia; species Gambelia wislizenii. The sequence continues at coordinate 183,709,312 of JAUMIR010000005.1, read as the reverse complement.
GACCTTTCTTCAGGGAGTTATAAAAATATAAAGCACAACAGACCTGGATTTTCTATAAAGTTAAAAAGGAAATAAATTTAAATAGGATAACTTCTGGTAATACCTGTTGATATTTTTTTATGACCTGCCCTTCCTCCTAAGGGCTCAGGTGATTGTTGGAAGTGTTGGCCAAAATGAAGCCATTTCGATGAGATGAAGCCATTTTGAAAATATCTGTGCCTCCTGTTGGGTGAATATGGGCTGGACTGGTGAATAGACGGAAGCAACGGGGGCTGGCTGCAATGGCTATGATTCAACAAATGGAATGAGACTATCATTGCTAGTCAGTTGGCTGTATGCATGTGCAGACCAGTTGTCAATGGCATTCTCCTTCCTTTCTTCCTCCCTCCCTTTCTTTTTGCATGTTAGCAAGCTCAAATGCAGATATACGTCATGTAACTCAAAACATCTGGACTAACCATAGTGGAAATTACTTGCTAGGTGAAGGTGTCCTGATCATGGACCTCATGTGCATAGTAATGTGCACATGCGGTTTCTCTGTTCAAGTTCTTTTTACTGCATAACATATCACAAGCCTTTAGTACAGGCACCATACAGAAAAAAAAAGTAAAAAAAGTCATTGCCCCAAAAAGGGAATAAAAGAGACAAATTTCCATGCAATTTGCATGTGTTAATTGAGAGGCATAGGTTCAAATTTAAAATACAATGTAATTACTATTGCTTACCATGATGAAGCTGACTCCAACTAGGTGACCTGTGTACTCTGTTTAGGTGCTAACTGCTGATGAGTAACTTCAAGGTCTCCATTCCTATTATGGTTTAGACTGAGTAATCTTAACCATAAGCATGACCTTGCTGAAACCATTTACTCATCATGCAGTGCTTTCATTCACACACACACACACACACACACACACACACACCTGTATATAATATAAACTCTCTCAATGGCCTACTTGAAGCAGCTTTTCATTATAACCATCTTTTATTTTCATTTAGCGAAAAATAGCCTTTAGAAGTCAACATTTGATATGCCCTTTGTGGCGGGGTGTGTGGAATAAAGCAATGGATAGATTAGAGGCCTGTTTCTCAATTACATCCTTATTCAAACAAATCCAGGATGCAGAAGTAGAGACACAGTAGGTATTAAATACTTGACAAAGGCCTGGGTAAAGACAATGATACAACTAGTTGCAGGGAGATTTCAGCTTGTGCTTCTTGAACAGTAGATTCTCAGACCACCTGGCAAACTTCTTTTCAAATCTGAGCAAGTTTCGAACGTGATATAGGATACCAGAATGGGGTTCTTTTATTCAAAATTGTGGTGGGATGAGGAATCACCTATGGAAGACTAAACTGTGAGTAAGGCTGAACTAATATAAAATCGGTATGAGTAATGGAAACAGATGCTTATGTGGAAAGGCTGTAATATAGAAGACAAAATTTCTTAGTGAAATATATTTCAGTAGTTATGACTTTGGTCAAAACCAGTGTAGCCATGATCCAGCATGGTATGTGAGACACATTTCCCTTAGAATCAATTGAATGTGGGCTCAGATTTTATGATGTGTGAACCCCATGAACACAAGATAAAGAAGAGAGTGGTTTAGAATGTAGGTGGTTACAAAATTGTTTTGTGGAAATGTCACAGTTTTGCTCAGAAAACATGACCTGACTTGTAACTGAGTCACTCAGGCTGTTTCCAAGATGAAAGCAGCAAACTTTTCTCCTTGGGCTGCATTCTGACACCATGAAGCAAAAACCAAGATTTACTTTACATGGAAGCTACTTAACATTTCATGATGGCTGCTTCATGAGGGGAGTCTTCCAGAAGGGGAAAACCTTTTGCATGCAGCAGCTTGCTGGCACAGTCTAGATAAAAAGCTACTGCCAGAAATGCAGTTTTCTTCACCCCTGTAGCTTTAAGAACAAGTAACAACAAATAACTACAGCTACAAATGATACATTTATGAGCTGTTCCATAACCTTCCTACACAGGGCTCTCTCACAGGGGTGTTTTAAAATACGTTACTAGTTTCTTCTCCTGGCAGGATTGTCATCTCACTTTATCTTGTTCTTTTAAAACCAGCAACAGTGTTGGGGAAGAAAGAAGCTGACTAGATTTCTTTACACTTTTGTTTTCATTGAGGTTCAGGAATTGCAGTTTAACAATACACTGAAAATCTTTGTTGTGACAAGTCACACGACAACAAACATTGTCCTTTAAGATTAGTTTCTTTAATGGACTTTCTTCATTGATTTGTATCTGTTTCCACAGCTGTTATTCTCCACTGGTTCAGACGTATACTGTACAGGAACATGGCAATTAACAAAGACCCTGGCCATGAAGCTACTTTTTACAAAGGGTTTTTACACTTGCCCAGCCCCTATTTAGAATAGAATAGAATAGAATAGAATAGAATCTTTATTATGGTCATAGACCAGCACAGGTAAAAAGAGGATACAGAATAAGGTAAAAACACAGGATAAAAACAGACTAAAAGCAGTATTTAAAATGTTAGCTCCAGTATAACAAGACTAGATTGATACTATTCTACTGTTGTGGACATTGTCTGTCAAATTTTAACCGCAGCTGCACAGAATCTGGCAACATTATAAGTTGTTCCTGGGTTGGTGTCTGAAAGCAACAGGTTTATGTAGAATTGTCCAGTGTGCCCTTGATATTTATGCAACAGGGGTGAAATTAGGCTGAGATGTATGTCCCTGTAGTATGAGCACTGGAGTAATACATGCTCTGTTGTTTCTATTTGGCCCGAGTTGCAGGGGCACAGTCTGTCTGAGAAGGGGATCTTCTTGTATCAGCCTTCAAGGACAGCTGAAGGGAGGGCACGACACCGTGCAAGAGTAAAGGCCCTTCGATGTTTAGGTATTTCAAGTGTTGCTAAGTATGCCAAAGGAGAGGCCAGATATCTATTGGAGTCACTAGCAATGAAGGTTGGAGTACTGGCTAGATCCAGTTGTCGCTCTATATCTGCTACCTGTTGTTTGATAGTAGCTTTCGCCCTATCATATCCCACGCTAAGCAGAAGATCTGGAGAAAGGCCCAGCGTTGAGATTTTAGTCATCACTGTCTGTTTCCAGCTGGATTGGAAATCATCACTTAAGGTTAGTGGAGCAAGGCCAGTGGGAAAGAGGGATAGTCTGAGCCAGTAGCTGAGTATGGTCACCCACACTCTGGCCTCCACTTTCATAAATCATGATTCCAGTCTCAGAGCTGCGTTACAGACACATTTTGGAGTTTGGAAAGCTGATCTTAAAAATTTGGATTGGACAAGTTCTAATGGAGCAGGGTTGGGGAAGGGTCCCAATTGGGATCCATAAAGCAGTTGTGCTACTGGTTTGGCTTCAAAGAGTTTGAATGCTGCAGGTAAATAGTGGCCTCCTTTTGTCTTAAGAAATTTGAGAATGGCTGTTGTACCCCTCTGCGCGTTGCAAGCAGCATACTCCCCATGCGCTTTCCTACTACCAGTGGCTTGAAAATTACCCCCAGGTATTTGAAGGAAGAGACCTGCTCAATCTTGTGGTCATCTATATTCCAGTTGTAGTTCTTAGGCCTTTTAGCGAATGCCATGATTTTAGTTTTTTGATAGTTGAGTTCTAGCTGTTCCACTCTGCAATATTGTGTTAGTGCTCTTAGGGCTCTTTTTAGTCCAATGGGAGTTCTTGAAAGTACTGCTGCATCATCCGCATAAAGCAGTGTTGAGATATGCCTTCCCTCTAATTTTGGGGGGTGGAAGTTGGTGTTGTTGAGGTGATCCACCAAATGTAGAAGGTAAACAGGAGTGGAGCTAGAATACAGCCTTGCTTGACACCCTTCTCAGTGACAATGTCATTGGTGAGATGTCCCTGGGGGTTACATCTTACTTTTAATGACGTCCCTTCATGCAGCATACATATTAGATGGAGTAAATGTCGGTCGATCGAAGAAGCCTCCAGTTTTTTCCACAGTTTGGTTCGGGATATAGAGTCAAAAGCTGCTTTAAAGTCTATGAAGGCAGCATAGAGAGAAGCTGTGCTGCAGGTGGAGTATTTTTCAATAAGGTGGTGGAGTACAAGGCACTGGTCTATGGTGGAGCGGCCTTCCCTGAAGCCAGCTTGTTCTTCTGCAAGTATGTTTTCTTGTTCCAACCAGGTCTGAAATTTCCATTGTAAGTGTCTTGCATAGAGTTTGCTGATTGTACTGAGGAGACTAATTGGTCTGTAGTTGACAGGATCATCCTTGCTTCCTTTTTTATATATGGGGACGATGATTGCAAGACCCCAATCCTTGGGTGCTCGACCATATTTGTCGATACAGGTGAAAAGTGAGGCCAGGATAGGGGCCCAAAATTCAAGGTTGTTTTTAATGGCTTCTGCAGGTATTAAGTCTTCCCCTGGAGCCTTCCCCATTCTCAGCTGGGCTACAAGGTTCTTGATCTCTGTCACTGTCACTGGTGGCCACCCTTGGATATTTTCTATATTTTGGCTAGTGCATCCACTTTCAATGTAGTTGTCCTTATAAAGTGCTTGAAAGTGATCCTCCCATATCCCTGGAGGGATATGACAATCCACTATAGCTGGCCCATTTCTCTGGGAACTTGATGTAATATGCCAGAATAGAGCTGTGTTGTTGGATCTGACTGCTTGGATAAGTTGTGTGTCCAGTCATTCTTCATGGCTTCTTTTTTCTTGTTCATCAGCAGCTTTTTGTAGTCTCTTTTCTGCTGAAGCAGCATTGGTGCAGCATCTGGAATGCTATTAGATAGGTAACCCTGATAAATATCAATGAGGACTTTTTTAGCATTAACACATTCCTTGTCAAACCATGGTTTGGAGTGGTGCTGTTGTCGTTTCCACTGATGTACACTATTTTGACGGATTAGATATTGGTGTAGAGCTTGGGTAAGTTTATTGTAATTTTCCAAGATTTCATCAGGAGACTCAGCTGATATCAGGGCAGTCCTAAGATGCTGAAGTTGGTCTGAAGCCAATACCTCACTTATTGTTTGGTTTAGTTGGGGGGTGCATTTAGCTTGGCGATAAGTCCTTCCTGATGTTGTCACAGAGAGATGATAGTGCTCCCTGGTGTGTGTCTCCTGAGTGAAGTAGCTAAGATGTAGCTGAGTTGGAAAATGATCACTTTCAAATCTGGGCATAACTTCTATTTCCTTGGCATAGGGAAGAAGGTCCCTAGAAATGATTATGTAATCAATGGCACTCATTCTGGACCCAGAGAGATAAGTGAATTCAGCTGGGCAGTCATTTTTCAGGGCACCATTTAGGATTTGAAGGTTCAGCCTGAATGCTGTTTGATCCAAAGTCCTGCAAAATTTGATTTCTTGTCCTTTGAGCATCGGATGAGGTGGGATCCATCATCTTCAAAATCAGGAGGAGGGCATTTGTGCTGGGCATATAGGGTATGATTGTTGGGGCCCAGTCTGGCATTCAAATCACCCCCCAAGATTACAAATGCATTTGGGTTCTGCAACATGAGATTAGCAGTGTATGATTCCAATTCAGCCTACAGGTCTCTGATTTGGGATTTCTTCTTCATTGGAGGCATTTATTATCAGCAAAGTGCAATGGTTAAATTGAATTAGCACTGCCATGGCATATGTTTTAAAAGTGGAAAGAGGCCTTGTTATGGCACGTAGGGTGGTGGAAACCAGGACGCCCAGGACGCCTCTAGCTCTTCCACGCTTTTTCCCTGGCTCTACCGGAATTGAGAATGAGTGAAAGCCATTTAATAACAGATCTTTATTAGTCCATGTTTCCTGGATCAGTATAATGTCATATTGGGTGAGGAAGTCACTAGGACAGGGATCTCTGTGGGCCGTCGGCCACCCAGCGATGTTCCAGGTCATAAGGGTAACCTTGTGCTGGTCTGTTGGAAGTCAGGCAGTCGCATTGCAGGCCACAGGCTGTATGGGTAATTCATCTGATGGCAGTTGGTTAAATGACTGGGTTGACTGTGGCTGTGTCCTCCTCGGTGGATGGAGAGGTAGTGAATCACATTCCTGTTCTTCCTGCCCTGCCTGTTCTGGAAGGGAGATTGGAAGAACCAATGCAGCATGGGAAGCGAAATGAAGATCACAAGCAAGCAAGGATCCCATCTCTTTAGTGAGGGGGCATTCTTTGGCTTAGGAGATGAAATAGGTGGCAGTGAAGACTGTTTTTCCCTTGAACTAGGTTTGCATAGGGATGTTTGAGTCCCCTGGGGTTTAATTGTAGATGGGGGTGCATCTGCAGTATATTGCATTTTTGAAGGGGTGTTGGCTACAACTCGGGATTTCAGGGCTTCCTTGATTGTAAGTAGAGAGTCATCACTTTCGCTTTCATTATCAGAAAAATCAGAGAAATGCACTGACAGTTTTCTGCAAGGGGGGGCTGATTTCAATGGGGCTGGATTGCTGTTAGATTGACTCAGGATGGTATCTCTCATCAGCTGTATTGTGGGAGTGCGTTCCCAAATTTCTGTAAGTTTTTCTCTCAGTTTAATTACTTCTTGATTTATAGCCTGAGCTTCTTCCTTTGAGGTATGTTTAGGTTCTCTCTCTTGGTGTGCAGAATTATTGCTTCTTTGTGTTATTGTTGATGTTTTCGCTGTGATGAGGTCTCAGACTATCTCATCCTTAAAAACTCAGTTAATTTCTATATAATGTGATTCCAGAGGAAATTTCTTTTCCGTAACAGCCTGTTAGGAATATTTGCCTGGCTAAAGGTCAGAAAAATTCACTTAGTAGCTCTTGAGCTGGGTAAAAAGTGGCAGTCTAGTAAATCAATTGTTCTGCTGTGCATGTTTAAAAGTTGGGAAAGATATCTCATAACTGACTTCTGTCTGTTCCACATATGACTGTTGTGATGTATTTGCAGCAGGAGCTGATTTTTCTGTAACACTCGACAGTGATTAACTGCATCCTGTGACGTGGCAGGACACATTTCCTCCAAATCTGCTACATTTTTAACCCCCTGTGTACCATATGGGTTTTGCCTTTGAAAATCTTGTTGGGAAAGCTTATTTGTAATGTCGTTTAATCTTTGCAAAATAAGAATCAATGTCTCTATGAACAGTTTGCAGAAATCATAAAAGAGCTGAGCGCTGTTATTGTAGGGAATGCTGCCAAGCTCCGGGAGTTTGACTTTGTTATCAACTTGCTCTGGCCCATAATTTATATTTACACTTTGAGGAATTGAGGAGCTTGTTTTGTTTAGTTCAAGTGTCTGTGATGGCTTAGGAAGTGAAGAAGGAACAGTTGTTACAGATCTGTTACTCACGGGCTGTGTTGTCTCTGCCGCTGGGAAGAGTGAGTCAATCCTCATCTGTTTTTCTGCTTTGAAGGCTTCCTGATTGTCAGTATTATTACAGGGGCTTGTCCAATTTCTTTTCTTGCCTTTGGATGGCATTTTTGAGGTATATGTAGGTGGTAATGCCAGATGTTAGTGGGAGGACAATTCAGAAGTTGTTAGTCCGTCGCCATCTTGCCCCTCCTCCTCAGCCGCTATTTTCCTCCTCAACCCTCTATAAAGAAGGGGTTTTGTTTGTTTGTTTTTTCTTTAGCAGCATTGGAAAGATGATGAAGGAAGGCTGGAGAAACACAGGTTGTCAGTATCAGGTTACTTAATGCCTCTGTAGTAAATTAGGTGTTTGTCTACATAGGCAATATGCCCTGATTTACTCCCATCTTAGAAGACCCTGAAGTCCTGATGATATTTATTTATTTATTTATTTATTTATACCCTGCTCTTCAGCCACAAGGCTATCAGAGGGGCTTACAAATTGTTTTAAGCAATAGCACATTTACACATCTACACTGCATTAAGCAGTTTCCAATGTGTGTTAGCTAACTGATGTAGAGTTTTTGCCCTATTCTGCCCCTGGGCAGTACTCACCACCCCCAGGGCTGATACGAGGCTCAGACAGAGGGAAGCAACGCAGGCGGCAGCTGCAGCGACAGGCCAGCATGCTAGTATGGACTCCTGCTGTCATGTGGAGCCTGATCAGTTTCTTTCTCAAGGAAACGTTTTCCCCCAGCTATTTTGCTAAAACATTTTATTGGGCTTTACCCCATCTTCACTCCATCTTTGCTTGGAGGTTGTGAGGACTGTGCAGGGGGAAAACAAGCTGAAAGCCCTGCATCATTTGGACTACAGGGCTCTAAGTTGGGGCAAGATAGAGTAAACAGTCCATCTAGACAAGGCCAGAGTTTGATATTGTTCAAATGAGCTCACTCAATAGATCAACTAGAAGAAATTTAAGGAGCTTTTCACATTACACAATTATAGCATTGTGATTCAACTGTATCTGTCATGGCAACATCCTATGGAATCATGGGATTTGCAGGTTGTTGTTGTGTGCTTTCAAGTTGTTTCTAACATAGGGTGGCCCTACGGTGAACCTATCACAGGGTTTTCTGAGACTGAGAGTGCGTGACTTTCCCAAGGTCACCCAGTGGGCTTATATGACTGAACAGGAATTTGAACCTTCGTTTCCAGAGTTGTAGTCCAACACTCAAACCACAACACAACACTGGCTCTCTATTTGAAGTTTAAGGAAGGGGATTTAGAATTCTCAGCCAGAGAGCTCTAGTGCCCCATCAAACTACAAACCCCAGGATTCCACAGGATGCAGCCATGTCATTGTATTAAAGGTCTCTAAGCAAAGGTTCAGACCTGAAACCTAGTTTAATAGAATACTGTGACACTTTAATACTACCAATCATCATGGAAAAATCAGCAGGAAAAAAGATCCACTAATGAACCCTAATCATCATAATTGTCTCAGTTAAAAAGATGATTTTGCTTTGCAAGCATTCTGAAACATCTTTAAAGCATCCTTGAAAATAATCCAAATGAAAATTAAAATACTTCTCTGCTATGACTAAAGGATACTACTTAAATTCCACATGAACAGTGTTGCTGTATGTACCTATAAATCTCACAACCACTTTAAATATAACCATAGAAATCTAACACCTTATTCCTCATATACATTGGAATAGGTTCACGTGTATTTACCCCTCCATTTATACCATCTGAGAAAATCGACCAAAATAAAACACTTATGTAGTTATTTAATAACTAAATAATCTGAATTTTATATATCCAATTACTTTGCCAGATCATTTCGACACACATACTCCATGAATCTCAGACAGTAGATCTCACTCAGGACATGCAAGGGGGGAAATTATTATGATCTAGAAATATTGCCCATGCATAACTGAGATGTTCTGAGGCAAAGCCCATTGTATGATGTACACATGAAGCATTCCAGCCTGTACAGTCACCAATCACTTCAATTAACAATCTCCCTTGATCATGCAAAGCTATAATCTTTATTCAACTGCAAAAGGGCCATGTTATGAATGGAACTGGCTGCAATTCCAGTTTGCCCCAGTACTTCATTTGGTACTGAAAACTGGCACACATCTCTGCTATAAGATTAGCTTTGTTGGTCATAAATCAGTGCGGCAGATGGCTTACACCAGAGGCATCATTATAGTCCTTTAGCTGATGGCTTCCAGCATCTCTTAGCAGTAAGTGGTAGAACTGGGCCCCTAAACAACAAAATCTTTGAACAACCAAGCTAAAATGAAACTGTCTAGCAGGGACTACTGAACACCAAATAAGCCCTTCTATGCTACAGGACAGCTGTTAATGTTTGGCCTTAATTCTGACAAAGATTCAGGCCCATCTGCCCATCACAGACTACCTTCTAAGTGGATGGATTTTGGTGTTCACGAGGATCAAAATATTTGGAAAGCACCTTGGATTAGCTCCTTTAACATTTGGAGTAAAACTCAAGAGTGGATTCATGGCTAACACTGGAGCCACCAGCTGCCTCCATACATTCCCAATTTTAATAGAGTTGTGGGAAGAAAGTGTTATGTAGGCTGGGAGGCCCTCGGAAGTGGTATGAGTTCTGTTCCATGTAGGAAGACATCCGCACTGCTGGAGTATCCTCTCCCACAGGCTCACAGAAAACTTCATGAGACATTTGGGAAGGCTTATTAGAGTGGCTGAGGATCCCAAGCCACCTCCTTCTTCCTCCCAAAAGGTCCCCCAAAAGGTGGGGGAAGCTATTTTCTATCCTCCCTGGCCACAGTGAGCCCTGTTCTACAGTAGGACCCCCATATCCATGGGGGATCGGTTCCAGGCCCCACCACGGGTGGTGAAATCCGTGGATAATAGCAAACACACCCGCCGCCATTCCCAGCACTTAGAGCCATCCCGAGAGCGAAAGGAGAAGGGAGGGAGAGCTCCTCCTTCTCTCCCTTCTCCCCCCCCCCCATCACCACTGCCCTCCTGGAGGAAGTGGGCAGGCTAGAACCCTCTTCCCCCCTCCCTTCACCCCCACTGCAAACAGAGCTCTCCTGAGGGAAGGGAGGATGCAAGAGATCACTCCTTCCTCTCCCTTCCCCACATCGCTCCCCCATGACCGGAGCTGTCTCGGGGGAAGGGAGGGGGCAGGGTAGATCCCTCTTCCCCCTCCCTTCACCTCCCGCTGCAAATGGAGCTCTCCTGGGAGAAGGAAGGGGGCAGGAGATCACTGCTCCCCCCTCACTTCCACCCCCACCATCGCCCCCATGCCACAAATGGAGTTCTCCCTGGGGAAGGGAGGGGCAGGCTGGATCCCTCCTCCCCCCCTTCCCCCCACCATCACCAACTGTGGATAATTTAATCAGTGGTTGGCATATCAGCGGATACGGGGTTGCTACTGTACAGTCTTTTGCAATCCTATACTACCACTGACCACTGTGGGACTTACTTCCAAGTCCTGAACCGCCTGCATGCAGGGTTGGGGCTGCGGCTTCCAGTGCATCTTTACACCTGCCGGTTTCGTCCCTCGCCAGTCGCTACAGGGCTTTTTTGGAAATGGATTTGTCCTTCGAGCCTGTGCAATGGATTTTTCTGGTGGAGCGCAGCGTGCACAGAACTGGCCTCACCCTTTAAACCAGAGATTCATCTGCCGTGGCCTTGCAAGCATGGACGTGGCAGCGAGGTCCTCGGGCCATAGGTTTGATTAGAGTTTCCTTCTCTTAGATGGTTGACCTTACAGGGTTGGACGAGCACCATCTGCCCGGGTTTGGGATTAGAGTTTTCCTTCTCCTAGGACGGTTGCCATAAGGCTAGAGAGCCCATCCTGCCCTTTGACGCTCTTTGTCAGACCCTTCGGTTTTGACCTGTCTGGCATGGGAGACCCTACCGGTGGCTATTTTGCCACCGCCAGCATAGCTCAAAACGTCATTAGGGTACGCAAGCCTCTCTCCCACGACAAGGGGGCGTCCAAGTAAGCATGTTTAGTATTGTGCTGCTGAACTTTTAAGAGTGACAGAATAAAAAAAATACCAAAATGTGAGGTTTTATATTTAATATTGTTGAGACAGAAGGAAAGATCAGTACACTTCTTTACATTAAGCATAATGTAAGGTCTTAATCTCAAACTACTGATTTTAGTAGGGAAACTACAACTAGAATCCAATTGGTTAAGCCCAACAAGACTAGACCTACTGAATCATTTATGGAATGATGAGTGGACACAATGGTCAAAGGCCCACTGGTTCTGTGGGGACTAACAATAGAACTGAAGCCTAGTTGTTGGCACCATATCCTAAATATTGTCAGTAAAACTATACCATAAACAAACATGCAATAAAATAATATAGTAATACAGCTGTTGATACATGCCACCTTAGTATATTTGAATCTGATTTTCTTTTTAAGAACAGGATTATGGTTTATCAATATATATTGTACTCGTTGCATGAAGAAACAAGGAGCTTCTGGCAACACTGCAATACGAATAATTTCTAGAAAAGTCATTGTTTACTGCCATTACTATTGTATATGACTCGAAGATATGCTGAAGACAAGACATGACAATTACATTTTATTTTATTCCACTAGAGGGTAGTGTCCTGAAAGCCGGGTTTTATTGGTAAACGTGTACAGTAAATCCAATAATTTGTTCCCAATTTGACCTGTTGATCACAAAATCTTTATAACCTTGTATTCACTATTTTGTAATAAATATATAAATCTGTTTCTTAGATGTAATTTTTTAAAACTTTTGTGCTAAGAATGCCATTTTTAACACACTCTTAATTGTGTATATTTTCAAACTATGCTTGTCTCCCCAAGAAATCAAGAAAAGTATGAAAGAAAACAACTGATCTGGTTTCATTGATTACAGCAGTCCAAATGCACAGACCTCACCCCCTCAAATATAGGCACACTAATATATAAATAAACTATGAGAGGGGGAAAAAGATTTCCTTTTCCCTGTGTGTTGCTTACTAATTTCACTGATGTTTTGTTTAATGACTTCCTCTTTTATATTGTGCAACTGTAGATTTGTCTGTCAATCAACTCATTTGCTATGCTGAAAAACATACTTATGAAAAGAGAAAGAACACAGCAAAGCCCTGACAGAATGCAAGATTAATAAATAAATCAAAACTCTATAAAAGAGAAAGAGACTTTTTTTTGTTAGTGAGCTGATATAACCTGACTAGAAAGTCACCTATTTCTGATCACTTGTTTCAAACAGCTTCCCAGGTCTTGTACATCCCATACATTAAATAAACTTCAGTGCTTCAGCTGGTAAGCAAATCATGCCCCTTCCCTTCCATGTATTGGGAAGGAATGCCAAGAAGCACAGAGAGGATTGCTCCGTTTATTTGCACCCTAAGCAGCAATGTCATCTAACAGACAGGTTGTCTCAACCAACCAGACTGGAGCAGCTGCAAGTGCTACATCTTGGCACTCCAAAGCTATTGGCTCCTCTCTGGGGAGTGGAGGGTGTTCAGTTATTAATGACCGCTGAGCAGGCAGCACCATGTCAGTGTGACAACTGATCGGGTGAACGATGCACCACTAACCACCATGGAAACAAGGAGAAAGAAGAAGAAAAGCTAGCAGGCATCGCTCTAGCTCGCTAGCTTTCCCCTTTCCCTCCTCTCTTTCTCTCCCCTCCTCCATTGGATTGTGAGCTTCTGACAGCTGGGGACAAGAGCTCTGGAAAAAAGAAAAGAAAAGTAAAGGATCTCAGCCTGCTGTACTGAGATTTCCACCTATTTCAGGATCTATAGAGACAACCATAACGTACACTATCAGTGCATGCATCGACTCAGCTCACTAGCATCAGCATCACGATGTGGCTACTAGGACTAAGGGATCCAAATATGCCGGAGCATTCCAGGATGGAAACTACTCTTATAAGGTAAGTGTCTAGTTTATTCTAAGTTGTGATTTTGTGCTGTTGACAATCTTCTTTGTTTTTTAAAATTAAATTCTGACAGATCTCTCCACCTTCTCCATATTATACTCTTTCTGAAAGAATTACAAAGGGAGCCCTGTCTGCTCTGAGCCACCAGCCACCTCCACTGAGCCCTCATTAATCTAATCCCCCCCCAACAGGACTCTCACATGTGTGCTTTACTAAACCAAAGGTCTGAATAATCTGATGCTCAGAGTCTTCAGTGCAAAAGGGAACATCACACTTTCTCCCTCTTTGGAAACCAATTACATGCGATACTGGACAGCCTTTTTAACCCCCTCCCTATAGCTAGATTACAGCAAATGCCACTGTATGTCACACTGGGACCCGAAAGCCACTGAGCACGAAAGCTGAATGAGAATATCACAGTTATTGAATTTCTGCCAGACTACATTTTAAGGATTGTAGCAAATGATTCCCCCTCTCCCTCCCTCTTCCCCTCTGAGTCTCTCAGTCTCTCTCTCACATACAGACAGAGCAAGAGTGCTCTGACACTCTGAAAGGCCAGTATGAATGTCTGATTACTAATGCAACTGGAACTGAGACATGCAAGGTATAAAGGACAGCATTAAGTAAAAGACTTTTAATCTTCTCTGGTAATTAAAGCAATCACAGCATGACGGCTTTAAGTGCATTTTCCAGTGGAGAAAGCTGTGGGTTCGGATCCTTTCCTGTATGCTTATTGCTGTCATCTTCCCACCAACCCCCTGAAAAGCTGAGAAGTGTTTCCGTTAAGCAGGGAGGGGCAATTGGCTTTCACTAGTTGAGCCCAGGTTTGACCATGACTTTGAATAGGAATTCACCAAACAGTGTGCTGAAAAAATAAAGTATGAAGTAGAGGCTTGTCAGGAAAGCTTGTGTGTGTGTGTGAGAGAGAGAGAGAGAGAGAGAGCAGGGTGGCAGGCGAGAGGGAATGCAATACAGTGTAAGCAAAACCTTGTTATACCCTTTAACGTTAAAATGTTATCCCCTAAGTACAACAGGAGGCACCTACCTCTACCATTAATGTCAGCCAGATTAAGAGTTTATCCATTCAGAAACAGGGAAAGGGAGAATAAATTACAGCAGCTGAATGCTATGAAAAACTGTGTTTTTTAAAATTAAAAAAAATGTTTCCTTAGAGATTGTAAATTTGTGGGAAAGCAACTGAGGAGTTGACACGCCTCCACAAATGAATCCTTTCTCTCTTTCCCTCTCCACATGAAACACTGGAGGAGACGGTCTCTCCCTCCCCACTCCCAGTTGTCAAAGCAGTTATTTTCCTGGACAACCCCAATCCAAAGTTAATCATGGTTCTGCAGTGCACAATGTAATAGAAATAAAACACCCCCCAAAAAATGTGTGTGTGGGAGGCAAGTCATCTTCCTCATACCTGTCACTTTCTCATAAATATGTCTGGAAGTGGGGAGGGGGACCTTAACAATATGTTTTGCAAGAAGTCAATTAATTCAGCCAACCTTTCTAAATAATAGCAATAAAGCAGTGTCAACAATAAGCCACCACATTTGATTTTCCCTCAGATAATGGAGGAGTTTAAGGCAACCTTTCCTCTTCATATGCCATGAGAAAAGTCAGTAAAGCACTAGCTCCTGTTATTAGCAAGCCTGCTTTTCATTCTTCAGCAACGGCATAAAATTATTTCCCCCTTTTCTGTTGTTGTTTGCTGTTTTGTTTTAGAAAAAGCCTAGTACTTATTTATCACTGAGTAGTAAATAACAATTGTATTAAAGCTACCTTCTTGTGCACATTTTAGCTCTTTCAAGAAGCACTGCATCCTTCTGCTTTCAACTCATGCAAATATGTTACACTGCAGTAATGAAATAAATCATACTGCATTTTTGGTGATGTATTTAGTGTACTGCTTACATGAAAGCAGGGTCACAGAGTGGGTTTTTGTACATGCCAAAATACATATTAGGGATTTATGTGACTTATGTTTGCATAATCAATAACATTTCAAGATATCTTTGGTGACTTTCAGTCTCAATTACATTATTCTACATTTTTACTTCATGTACAACGGGCAAATGCTGTGATGGCACACCACATAGCTTTTCAAAATGCAGCTTTTGCGCACATCAGCCCTTTAGATTGAGCAAGCAGTCACACCTATGCGTGTCCAAAGAACAATCAAGATAGTCTCAAGCCACTGACATAACCAAATGTTACAGGTGCTCATGTCTTTTGAAGAACATGCTGTAAAATCTGCCAGGATAATGGGATGATATATTCTTAAAAGGATGACGACTTGCCTGCAAGCCTGTTTTTTCCAGGGATGGTACATTTTGTAGAAGTATCAGAGCATATGCAATAAGCAGGTACATGTGCTTATACTTAGAAGAGCCTCCAGTTTGCTTGCTATTTGTTTGGCTTAAAATGCAGCTTGTACAAACACACACATTATTCATTACTCATTAATTGCTTCTTATGAGAAACTAATGGAACATTAGTTTCATGACAACCATGCCAAAATACTGACTTGAAAAGAGTAACCAAAAATGATGCTGACGATGCTAGAGCTTGTTTTTGGGAGAGCAGGGGAATTTTTGTTAGAGCTAAAAAATGAAGTAAGAGTCACCAGTGGGTATGGTAGCAAAACCATGTTGGGAAGGAGAGACAAAGGGGTAAAATACAACATTACTTCCACCCCAGCAAACCATGGATTTTTCAGAATGAAGATGGAATGTAGTCATTGGGGTTGAGTAACTGGTGTCCATTACTGTTCTAGGTCCTTTCCCCAAAAAACAGTTCATCACTAGTGTGTAATGTTAAAATCTGCAGTCACTTCTTAAAAGGATGCTGCAACTTTTTGATACAGTGTGCTCATACAGATTTATTGAAATAGTTAGCTTTGGGGCTAACTAATGTAAGACAATAAGATACTGCAGGGCAGTATTAAATAATAAAGTTATATTCTCTAGTACATGAAGAAAATATGGTTTCTGGCATGATATGAAATACATTTTAGGACATTTTATGTTCTGACCAACAATTTTGCAAATCCCTTGTTTATGACACATTCTGGACATATAAAACAAATATAAAGGCATCTAAGAGTGAAAACCTTTCTTAGTTTGTAGTTCACAATCTAAATTTCTCATATGTGAAAATAAATGTTGATGCAACCTAAATCAGTCATGGAATTCTTTACAGACATACAGGAGCATGGGGTGGGGGGAGAAATAGATGGGGGGAGTGAGCGAGCAAGAGAGAGAGAGAGAGAGAGAGAGAGAAGGGGGAGAGATTTGAATGTGTTTTCTGTGGGGTTGGTAATAATAGTTGTGATGTTGTTGTGTGCCTTCAAGTCATTTCTGACTTATGGTGACCCTAAGTCACCATATCTATCATAGGGTTTTCTTGGAAAGATTTGTTCAGGGTGTGTGTGTGCCTTTTTGCCTTCCTCTGATGCTGAGAGAGTGTGATTTCCCTAAGGTCATCCATGGGATTCCATGGCCAACCAGGGATTCAAAACCTGACCTCCAGTCGCAATCCAAAGCTCAAACCAGTACACCTTGCTTGCTATTCGTAATAGTATTACTGTTACTTTAATCAGCAGTGGAAACCACAACTAATTTTATTCTACAAATATCCTAGAAACTCATAACCATACCTGAGAGGAAATTACAGTAAACCATTTAAAGTGTTACTATATGGCGGCGTTTGTGTGTGTGTTAAAATTTGTTTGTAATATGAGAAGAGACAGTGTTGGCTTACATCATTTAAAACGTCATTAGACACGTGTAAATTGAAAAAGATTAGTACTGTTTTTGTAAGGTTTGGTAAATGAGAAGACACAACCCCTAAACTGTTGTTTGTAGCTTACATATTTTCAAGCAGAAAGGTGGTAATTTTTCTTTGGTTACACAGGGTATATTCTTCTAACCTTTTAGAGCAAAGAAACAATCCGAACATAGTACAACTGCTGTTATATTCCTGTGTAGTCTCCAGAATTACTTGCGTTGTCTCTTCAAAATTTACCAATCCCACATTAGAGAATTTAGGTTACCCCCCCGCTGTCCTTTGAGAAAGTTTCTAGGTACATGCTCAGTGTCATGTATGCCAGCTCCAAAATAAGACAAGCATCATGACCTACTTGAATCTTCTGCTATCCATGACCTGGATATTCTGGTGTTTATTGACTTACATCCTTGCCTCAGCAAGTACCCTAGACCCCTGCTCAACTCATAATAATTTAATCAAGAAAACTTAAACACAAAATCAAATAGTACCATACAATATCAAGTTAAACCAAATAAAATCTGAAAAAAATATGACTATGTCTAAAAGCTAAAATGCAAGTATTCAGACTTTTTAAAAAGTTGTTAAATGTTGTTTGCAACTAAAATAATATTCAACCTGGTAAAAGGCCTGGGTCAAGAGGAAAACCTTTGTTTGGTGGCAAAACAGTGTTAGTGCAGGCATCAAATAGATTTCTCTAAGGGGAATGTTCCACAGGTGGAGGCTTCCAATGACAATGCCCATTCTTTTGTTACCACCCCTTATTTCATATTGTATTTCTTCACTACAGGCGTAGAACCTATAGTCCTGCTTGAAGGAGGCAAACCTAAATCTAGGCTATAGCACAGCAGACTGCAGTTGACGAACTCACAAGATTTAATGCTCACCTTTTAAAAGACAACATCTCCACACCAAAATGTTGATGTCAGAAAGGTTCAAATGTAGCCACATTCCAGTGTAATCTCCAGAATTATCTACATTGTCTCCTCAGAATTTACCAATCCCATATGAGAGATATTTTAGTTAGTTCCCTCGTCCTTTGAGAAAGTTTCCAGGCACATGCTGATCTGCCTGATGTTTTATGAGTAGGGGGGATTTTTCCCTCTTTTAAAAACTGTGTGAGCCAACACCTTCATTTTAATATTGGTACGGCCTAGATGAAGGTTTACCATTTGAAGGAAAATTAGGCCATAACCACACATTAGTATTACATTTATAACTTCTGTGCCTGTGTCTGGGTGTGTATACACCTATACAAAGAGATAATTCTTTCCAAACTTTGCACAGTACTTCATGTTGCCACACAGAATGCTTGTTCCAGGTTTTGGCAGGTCTTCTGGTAAAATGCTGGAATGGGATTGGCAGTAATCTAGTCCTTAGCAGGTGCCTAGCAACACTGACACCTAATGATGGCCTTGATCACACATTGATGTACGCCATCCCCATGCAGCATCCTCAGTCATCTACCACACCGTGTGCATATACAACCATAACCTCAATGGCAGGGTAGGAGTCAATCACCAAGTCCAAACTTTTGAAAAGATGGGGGTAATAATTATGAGGGCAGAAATGGTATCATTGCCCAGACCTAATGCACATTCTACAGACAGGGTTTATAGAATATGAGAAAGTAAGATTATTTTCTCCACAATCAGGTAACTGCCTTTTTGGAAAATCTGGAGTGAATAGTTTAATCTTTTGGCAGTCCATCACCTATAATCACTGTGATGGAAAAAAGGTCAAGTCAAAACTTTGCTAATTAGTGAAGTTTTTTCTCCATTCTCCAGACGTACAAAAGTATTAGACTGCAAAG
Source organism: Gambelia wislizenii (assembly GCA_030847615.1). Lineage (NCBI taxonomy): Eukaryota > Metazoa > Chordata > Lepidosauria > Squamata > Crotaphytidae > Gambelia > Gambelia wislizenii. Next base: position 183,690,482 of record JAUMIR010000005.1, on the reverse strand, counting down.
TCAAGCAGGTATGTATTCACCCTCAACTCTTAAAATATTCAACAATCTTTGGTGTGGCAGTGTGTCCATCATACTTGTCACCTAAAGTTTGCACAAACCTTGTAAAAGGTGTGTGTGTGTGAATGTGTGTGTGGAGAGGGGGACTACAATCCTTTCAATTCCCAGCCACCATGGCCACTGGGCTGAGAGATTCTCTGAGCTATATTTCAAAAAGTAACTTCTTCTTGAAGTTCTGAATTTGCCTATAATGGCTTTTTCTTGACAGTGAAATTACTAGTTCACAAAAAAACTTACATTATCAATACTATTTCATTAATCTATTTCAGGCATTTCCAAACCTGGCTATAATGAGCTTTCTTAAATGAATAAAGCAATGTTTAGGGCCCTTCCTTATCTCTCCATGGCTAGTAGTCGATGGCTAGAAGCATGGCACATCCACCCAGATCAAGATCTGGGTAAATGACATCTCTTGTTCATTATCTTTTCAATAGTATATTCTGATCCTTTGGATCACACAAGAAATTTTGTTTAATTAAGGTATTTCTCAAGGTCCTAACTCAGTTCATAGGTAGATGTCTTTTTTTAACCTTTGAATTAGAATAACAGAATCACAGAGTTGAGAGAGACCACAAGGGCCATCCAGTCCAACCCCCTACCATGCAGAAATATACAACTGAGGCCCTTAATGTTAATGAATCAAGGCCCTTAATGTTACAAAAGAGAACTAGAGGCGTATGTTCTGCTAGAGGCAGAAGTTTAGTCATTAAAATATAATGACTGATTGCACTTAATTATACAACTTTTGGAAAGAGCTGTCAAATGAAGAAGCAACTATGAGTTAATAAGTTTCAAGCATAATTTTGAACAAGATCTAAGGCTCAGTTTAGATCATCCTTTCTCAACCTTTTTACCCTGGTGGAACCCTTGAAACAATTTTCAGGTCTCAGGGAACCCCTGTCTAGAAATTATTATATCTACAGCTCAAAAAAAAAAGTTTATTGTTTTCAATCTCAATATCTCACAGAACCCCTAGCAACCTCTTGTGTAACCCTAGGGTTCCAGGGAACCCTGGTTGAGAAACCCTGGTTTAGATGTTCAGCACCTTCCATGGAGTGATGCCACCAACAGACTTGAAACTTGGCAGGAGTCAATGGCTGGCAAGGTAAATCTGACTTTTGTCTGCATAGGTCTCTTTTGGTCATTGTGGAGGTCAGAATTCTCCTCCTCCCTCTGCAGTGACCAAAGCCCACCGGCTAAGACTCACCATTTAGCTGCTACCATCCCTGTTTTGCAGTCATGCAGTGGCTGATAGAAATCAAGGGGGGATTTGAGAAGCACCGGGCTATCCCCACAGTCAGATGCAGAACAGTGACATAATCCGCCAAGGGCTTTGAAGGATCCTAGTGGATCTTGGCAAATAATCTCATCTTTCTGCATCTAAGGACATAGCCAGATATTTCTCTGCCCCACCCCACTGGCCACTAAATGGCTGTGAATTGGGGATCTTGACCAATGTTTGAAACAACCTGGATTCTTTACAAGTACTCGCAATGTTTGGGGGGAAAGACTAGTACAACAGTGCTAATCATAGAAATCAGAATACATGCCTCAAAGCAAGTGACTGTTTATAAAATCAGTGCCTCCCATACAGTTTCTGCCATGCTGCAAATTCACAAAAGACACCAAATATTCACATAGGTGATCATCATAGGACCACTGAGCAACTGAAGTGGTCCAAAGACTTCCTGACCTAGAAGTTGCTTATCAAATATTGTAGTTCTGGAAGTGTTTGTGGGAAGAAAAATTGTATTAAAAAATAGCATTAAGGTGGTGAGCCCAAATTCTGTGTTACATATGTTATTAGCAACAATTGTTATCCACAGAAAAGTTATCACCTAAATTCTTTTTTGACAAAGGTCGACTGACTTTTACAAATTTAGCTCTGGGGAAAAAATCCTCCCTGTATTTATATCAAGCTGGGTAACAGCTCTGAATAACATATCTATGGATGTTGCAATCTTGTTAAGCTAAAAAAGAAACCACTTAGCAGTATCCCTTGCTGCTTAAAATTCTCTATTTAAACACTGAAATGGTTGAAGAAAATGCTAAAGGGGGAGAAAACGTTTCAAAATGCCTAGTATTTACTTGCATTATCCCAGGAGGTTTTTTTTCAAGAAAGGTTCTTGTCGTGTGAATAATGGCTGTGCGAGAAAATACATTATAATCTACAAAACATTTTGCAAGAGAAAAAAAATAAAAGTTGAATTATCAGTTTTAAGTTCAACTCTGGAATGAATTCCCAGGATATCTGGCTACCTGTATTAGGGGGATTGAGTTGTTTGCACTGTGCTGTATGTAGGGGGCTGGCAATTTTTCTTCTTCTTTTTTTCTTCTTTTTTTTTTTGCAACGGCTCGCAGAATAAATTAGACATTCACAGCATGCAACTTACATATGAACAATTACTAAAACTATCCGCTAGGAATTGCTTCACTTAGAACTGAAAGCCACAACAGTGTAGGTAGTGTTAAGAAACAGGGGGAAATGAGGGTAGGGGAAGAGCTGAAATAATTCCCTAACGCTCTTCATATAAGCAGACAGGTAACAGGAGACTGTTAGAACCAATTTCAAGGGCCAAGTACAGTGCCACACTACCATCTAGAAAGAATGAAAGACACTGTAGGACTACAAGTGGAATTATTTTGTTATATAAGTATAGACAAAAGAATTGCTTCAATCATCCACTACTGCTCCATACCCTCCAACATTGCACAAATTAAAACCAAGACAAGTACGACTGAGCAATATCTGAATGCCGTCAAGATGGCAAAGGTTATTAGTGAGAACAGACAAGCTAGAAGAACGTGCAGCAGTCTGCTTTTGCCTGAGTCCAAAGGGAAGGGCAAAATCCCCCCCTCTGTTTCCCCTCCCCTCACTGCTGAGTCATGTTTGCATTCTGAAGACAGTTTGCAGCAACTGAAGTAAACTGGGAACAAAGCAAGAAAGTGAGAGGAGGTGAGAGGAAACCATAACATTTTAAAAGTAGTTGAAAAAGTGAAATGGCAGAGGACACATTGGGACTGTGCTTGCAAAACTGGACAGTTGCACAAGGTGCAGCTCAACAAAGACTGATCTCTTCTCACAAATAATTTCATGCAAGTCTAAATCAGTTAGATTTCAACAGGTTTAAAGCAGTTATGTTTCAATAGATGTGGGAGACGTATTATGGACCACACTCCGCCTGCTGTGTACTGAATTTCAGTAGGTGAACATGAAAAAACACACACATTAAAACATGTATGTTTGTGACTCAGTTACAGGGCAAACTGTGAACAGAGCTGCCAGACTTACCCGGCGGTGCATTTGCGGGTCTCGGCTAGAGCCCCCGTTCTTCGTCCCCCCTCCCATGTGGCAGCAAAGGCGATGCATGGCCACCACCATGCTCATCGTCTTCTTCCTAGCTGGCTTTGTGGGCCGGGGAGAGGACTGAGCGATGGCCAATCAGGGTGAGCTGAAATCACTATCTTTCTAAAAGGAAGGGTGCTTCTTTATTCAACTAGGCAAGAGCTGACACTGTCCTTCACCCCCTGTTTCTTTGGTGCAGGGCTTCATGGAACTCTATTGTTTCATCCAGCAGGGGTTGCTGGCTGGTTGGGAGACAATAGTGCCTAAGAAGGTGGTGCAGCCTGCCAGGCCTCGCACAAGAGGCCAGGCGGGAAAAAACCATAAGTCCTAGGCAGACCTTGCTCCTAAAAAGAGAGGCAAACCACAAACTGAGAAGGACAACACCGGGCGGGCTAGTGGTACAGATGACACACTAAGCTATTTCATGGAGCAGGCCGAACCTCCCAACTTGGAGGAACTGTTGGATGCTGTCACCTTCATAGCCGAGCAGGTGGCCAAGTTGAAGGCTTGAGGGTCCATGGAGTCTTGGGACCCCACTACATCACTGAGCTCTGCTGAGGGTGATGAACCAGGGCCACCCATTGTGGGGCATTGATGAAGTTGGTGATCTATCGGCGCAGACAACGGGGTGAGGGTGGAGGCGTCATTCACCTTCGGCTAGTGACAGCAGCATCCTTTCTTCAGGCCACTCTTCTTCCATGGAAAGGGACAAGTGTGTGAGCAGCAGGGGCGGAAGGAAGGCAAGCAAAAAGAAAGGGAAGAGGTACTCCAAGCACAGAAGGAGGACCAATTCAGACAGTGATGGGACTTCAGGTGAGTCATTGGGGGAGGAGGGCATGGACAAGCCCAGGTACTGGAGGTCAGCTGCTTTGGTGCCAGGCCTCCCTCATTGGGTGCTCAAGTTGCACATGCAATAGGAGCAACCTACCCTTGGACATACGTGGGTGTGGGAAAAGGGGGCAGATTATCCTGCCGCTCTGGCCTTCACTGTGTTCCAGGACCTTGAGGACCTCCCTGGGAATTCATCTGGACAGAAAGACTCGAGATAGGATCGTCAAGAGATACTATGCCAATGCCTTTTCTCTCCTCAAGCCCAAAGGAGAGGAAGGGAGCATGCCAAAAGTAGACAAGAAAAGCTTGGACAAAAACAAAGGGGATCCTTTTGAACGTTCCTTCAACAATTGGCTGGCGGGGTACACAGTTTTCATCGGAGTGGTGCAGATGGCATATCCCAAGTGGGGTTGTCACCTGGCTAACCATCAAGGGAATGTCCTCAAGGCCAGGGCACTGGTGGGAGATACGATGGCCATCAATTATAACATCGCCTTCTGCAAGAAAGCTTCCCGCAATGAGGGGGGGCAGGTGGGACCTCATCAGTGACAAGTTGTAGCTTGTCCTTGTTGGGCCCCACATAAAGGGCAATGTGGATGGTGGGAAAACGCTGCACAAAATGGACCCGCACTGTTTGGTGTGCTGAGAGTTTAACCAAGATAAGTGCTTCTGAGAACGTTGCAAATTTGAGCACAGTTGTGATTCTTGCTTTGGCACAGACCCGAGAATCAATTGCTTTGGTTCCACATCAGGTCACCAGTCCTTTTGGAGCAGCCACTGTGTTACCTCTGGTGCCAAAAGGGAAACAGGGTTGGGAAACATCACCATCCAAGGGGTGCAAAACACAACCAGGGCCACGAGGGAGATTGTGGGGAGCATGGCCTTTACACCAGTATGGCTAAAGTCTCTGCTCCCACTTTTAGCCTTCTAACCAACAGAGAGGTGTCTGCCTTTTTAAACTGATGGCTTTTCACATGGTTTCAGGATCCTTGTGGTGGACCCTAGGGTAGCATCTTATTCGGGCAACCTCAAGTCTGCATCAGAGTTGTCTGAGGTGGTGGCATGCAAAATTGCCAAGGAATGCTGGCAGGGAGGGTTGGGGCCCCTTTACGGAACCTCCCATAGCTAACCTAAGGGTTTTGCCTTTGGGCGTGGTACCTAAGAAAACACCAGGTGAGTATAGGCTCATTCATCACTTGTCTTATCCTAAGGAGTCTTCGGTCAATGATGCCATTCTGCCAGAACTTTGCTCTGTCAAGTATGCATCCTTCAACCACGCTATAAAATTGATATGGACGTGTGGCCATGGGGCCCTTATGGCCGAATGTGACATCCAATCTGCCTTCAGGTTACTCCCGGTTCACCCAGTGAACCATTGTTTGCTAGGATTCAAATTCTGGAGCCAATGGTATTATGACATGGCCTTGCCCATGGGTTGTGCCATCAGTTGTGCGGCATTTGAGGCTTTTAGCACATTCCTCGGATGTGCTTTACAGCACAGGACCGGGTCCCCATTTGTCACTCATTACCTGGATGATCTTCTCATGATTGGGTTGGCCGGCAGGCCAGAATGCGGGTCTTTGCTTCACTCCTTTCAGGTTTTGGTGCAAGAAGTTGGTGTTCCCCTAGCATCTGAGAAAGTGGTTGGACCTTCCACATTGCTAGTTTACCTGGGGATTATGTTGGACTCTGTAGAAAGGGTCTCTTGTTTATAATCTGACAAACTGTCAGGGATCAGGGATCGCTTGCAGGACCTCCTATCCCTCAACAAGGCCACTCTTAAGGAGGTGCAGTCCCTATTGGGTCATCTCAATTTTGTCTGCAGGATGGTGGCGCCAAGGAGGGCATTTTGTGCTAGATTGGCAGGGATCACGAAAGGCATTAGGACAACCTCATCACTGCATTTGACTCACCAAGGATGTAAAGGAAGACCTCAGAGATTGGCTGCAATTTTTCGAGGATTACAATGGCATCACCTTGTAGCATGACCAAAAGACACTGGGGGTGGGGTTGCAGGTTCATTCTGATGTGGTGGGGATCCAAGGGTTTGGGGTCTTCTACATTGGGCACTGGTGTGCATAGCATTGACCACCAGAGTGGGGGGAGACTGCTATTGTCCGTGACCTAACATTCCTTAAGTTCTTCCCAATATTAGTGGCAGTTGTTATCTGGAGGAAGGAGTTCAGAGACAAGAAGATGTGTTTCTGGTGTGATAATCAGGCGGTCGTGCGGATTATCAACAGGCAGTCCTCAAAATTGGAGGGAGTCATGAATCTAGTGTGGAGATTTGCACTAGTATGCATGACATCGAATATCAGCTTCTTCGCCCGACACATTCCCGGCATGGATAACAAAATTTAGATGTATTGTCTCAATTCCAGGACACCCAGTTTCGTACATTGGTCCCAGATACAGACCCTGAGCCAGTGACCTTTCTGAAAGAATTATGGCAACTTGGGAAGGTGTCGTGATTCAAGGAGTCCTCAACTCATTGGCACCAACAACACAGTCGAGGTATAGGAGGGCAGTTGGCCAATTCTTTGCCTTCAGATGGAGGAATGGATACCAGAGCTCCTGCCTATTTCTGAACAAAAGGTGTTGCACTATTTAACTTCTTTGAAGGAACAAGGCCTGGATTCTCATTCCATGTCTCAACATCTGGCTGGTATTTCCTTCTTCAGCAAGGCAGCAGACTTTGGTGCCCCTTGTGCCACCTTCCACATCGGAGAGCTAAGGAGGGTTGGTGGAGGATGGGCCATCAGAGGACGGATGCCCACAGGCCAATTTCCTTCAGTTTCCTGCGCAGGCTCATGCCAGACTAGGGGAGGTCTGCTGATCCAGATATGAGGTGCTCTTGTTCGGCACAGCCTTTACAGCTTTCTTTGCTGCCTTACAATTTGGTGAGTTGGTGTGTAAGTCCAAGAGGGACTCATCTGGCCAAGGCTGCATTGAGGGATGTGTCCTTTGGTACAGATGCGCTGTATTTCAGAGTATGACTTCCAAGTGTGATCAGCTGGGAAAAGGAGTCTCTGTGCATTTACAGAGCCTGGTAGATGCATCTCCCTGCCTGGTGGATACCATGCAAAGGTTCTTGGCGAAGCCCCCCACAGTGCCAGGCCTGCTTTTCATCCACAGGGACATGTCCCCACTTATGCAATTCCAGTTCATCAGTGTGTTTAGGACTGCTTTGAGGCAGCTGGGCTTACTGGCAGCCAAGTTTGATGGACATTCTTTCCGGATTAGGCTGGCTACCACAGCTGTGACAGGGGGCCTGCCTACTGAGACTATCAAGCATCTGGGCAGATGGTGTTCAGGTCCTTTGTTGGGTACATCCGGCTGGACTTAACCATCCACAATATTTGAGGACTGAGATTATGGTCTCCCTTCACTTAGGGCAGGGCTGTGGACTTCCATTCACTGTGCACACCAGGTTCTGGTTGAAGGGGACCAAGTTAGCCTTGGTCATGGCAGCTGCCAAGGGTTGGTGAAAGAAGGGTCAGGGTTAGCCTGCCTTCATTAGCGGTTGGCATGGGTTCTGATCCAAGGTCATCAGTAGCGGGGGTCTCCATCAAGTTCATGGTCAAGGTCAAAGTCACGGTCACAGAGACCCCCGGGAGTATGGTGGAAATGGTCAGTGGAGCATGCCAGCTTGGGGCATGTGATTGTGGAATGCCCCTCCCCCTTTTCATCTTGCTCTTGGTGGCAATGGGGAGAATGAGGGATTGGCAGGCATTCAGGGGCCTGTCCAGACTCCTCTTCATTCCTGACTGGTGCTTGTCGGCACACAAGCCAACAATGGTTTCATCGACCAGCAGGCAGCCCATGTGTTGGAGCCAACCAACTGCAACTGTCATCAATAAAGTTGTGGCCTTTCTTGCCAATATATTCTTCATTATTCAATAAATTCTTTCAAACATATATTGTGTCTGTCTTTATTTGGGAGTAGGGGAGAGGGGGCACATTCTGCCCGGACACACAAACTCCTTTAAATTGAGCAGGGAATGCTCATAAGAAGGAAATCTTTAGAGATTTAATACTTTTCATTATATCTCACGTCCCACCCACCCTCACCCACCCTAACCAGAATTGGGGATGATGGCTATTAATGTGGCTGTGCTGCCACTGAATTTTAGTGGTACAATAAGGAAACTCATATTCTCCAACATTTGACAAATGAAAACTGAGACATGTGAGGCCAACCAACCTCAGTGTGGTCAAGATGACAAAAGTTATAAATAAAGAAGAACATACAACTAGGAGAAGCTGTAGAAGTTTGCTTTTCCCTGAGTCTATTGAGGAGGGCAAGATTCTGCCCCTTCCTCTCCTATCCCTCCACTGAATTAATTGAATGCAAACTACTTTTTCAGTTTGAATGCACTTTGCAGCAACTGAAGTAAGCCAAGGAGAAATGGGGAAAGTGAGAGAAAAAAGAAACTGGGACATTTTAAAGACTACTGGAAAAAGTGGAATGACAGATGGTTAATCAGGGCTGTCCCTGCCAAATTGGGAAGGTTGAAGGGTGTGATGACCTTGGTGCTGACAAAAGAAGTTGTGGGGCCAGCCGTACATGTAAACCACTACACAAATGTTTTCTACCCCAAATTTAAAGCAACATGAGAAAAGATGGTACACAAATCTATCTTTATCATGGTCCTTGTTTATGTTTATGTTTTTATTTTGTTTTTATATCAGTTTCTGTCGAGTGAATTTATGTGGACAAGCTCAGTAGGAAACCTACCATGCATTTGTAGTAAACAAATGATAAAGACAAGGCAAGGCAAGGATAGAGAATCCATGGTGCATATGCATTTCAGACTTATGCATGTTTACTCAGAAGTAAGTTTTAAGTCCTGCTAACTTATAACTGGGGCACAAAGTTGCAGCCATTTCTTATCCAAGTGTGCATGAGATCATTTATTTTGTGTCCACTACAGCTTACCTATGGGACTAAGTCCCACTGAACACAAGAGGGCTTATCTCTCTGGATAAACATGCATAGATCAGGTAGAAGCATAGGGAAGAGCCTTTCACAAACAGAAAATTCTTCCATTAACATATACCATGTGGGAACTGTCAGGGTATATGCCCTAAGTCACTTCTGTAGCATCAGAGTGAAGTGTCTTCCAAACATCATTTTTTTAAAGAAAATCCAGGGTGCAGAAGTGCGATCTTCCACTTAAATAAACAGAAAAAAGAAGAAAGAAAGCTGTTTTACCACCTCAGCACATGATCGCTATGACAAAAATCCAACATGGCAGTTCCAGATACTGCCTTGCTGGCAAGCTCCACCCCTGCGCATGTCCAACCAATCAACTTTCCACTTCCGTTCTTATTGAGAAAGTGCAGCAAAGTGAATTGGTGTCCCAATGAGCAGCAATGCACATTTCCTTCCAAGTTTTTTTTAAAAGTCAGCTTTTCTTCCCCTCCCATTCTGAAAATGGTGAAATGATGTGGAATCCTATTGGGACAAAACATAATTTACTTGAATTCTATGAGGAGTATTTTCGCCACATAGACAAGCCCAAATTCTTCAATGCTGAATAACCACAGCAAGTTCCCAAACGATTAAAAATGTGTAAGAGAAATAATTAAAAGAATTATCCACCAGCTCAGGGAAATCTGCATTCTACCTTGAGAACCATATTTACTGGAAACTCATAGCTAAGGTGCAGTACAGAATCTTCAGCAGAAAAAGCAAAGGGTAGCAATGAATGGGAAAAAAAATTGTATGATGTAAGTACAGAACATATTATGTAACCACACATATATTGCTACATGGAAACTGTAAATGTCCATGCTTCATCATGACAGTCCTCATTCCCCCTCTCCCAAGAAAAATTCCAAAATACAGGCAGTGGAGATGAACCTTCTCAATGAATGAGTTCTAGCAATGATCATGTCTACCTGGAGCAGCGCTTTTACAAAACTAACGGAATTGAAATACCAATGAAGAACCACGCATCATACTTTACATAATAGTAGGACAGCCAACAACAAGGTACAATTGCTGGAAAGTTCACCCCCCTCACCATAATGGTGATAGTAGCTAAATTCAGAGGGAAGAGGGCATGGGAGATGATGTAACCCTCCCTGTTAACCAAAGGGTGATGGTGCTCTGATCCTGTGAGCCTTGCCTCTTGAACAAAATTTACTTGACATTCCTATTGATTTCAGTTAAACTATGGGTGTATCCACACTACACAAATAATCCAGTTTGAAAATGGATTATATGCCATGGCTCCTTCCTATGGAATCCTGGGATTTGTAGTTTGGTGAGGCACCAGCACTCTTTGGCAGAGAAGGCTGAAGACCTTGTAAAACTACAAATCCCTCAGTTGCAGTAGGGACCCATATAGCAGTTTAACTTAGTCTGGTTGTTTTTCTACCTGGCATGGTCTGCTTATGGAAAACCATTCTGGACCTAGCTATTTAGTGACAAGAACTCTTCCACAGATGAACAAAGCACTCACAAAAGTGCGGTTCCAGTCTTATGCCGTATGTACTACGTCAAAGATTTAACAAAGCACCCCCACCCACCCATGGGAGCAGCAGGTCATATTGAGTAGCACCATTGCTGTCTCTTTATTGCTCCATATACAATCCGCCAGAGAGAGAGATTTGTCTCAGTATTTGTCAGTTTTGATTGATAGTCCAGGATGTTGTTGCTGTTGTTACTGAGGGATGTTGACAGTTTGTCTTCTTAAAAGAGACCCTGCTTTTCCCTTAACAGCAAGGAATATTCAAGAGGACTTCGTGAAAATACATTCAGTTTAGTGTAGCACCAATTGTTATAGTTCAATTGGATATTTTAAAATTACTTCACCCTGATATATTTCTAATACATATTAACCTTGGGCTGTTTGAAACTTTTCTTTGGGGTGCATGGCATTTTTATGACTATAGAATGTAGTCATTTTCTTACACATTTGTTTATGTTTCTTAGGCAATATGTAGTTTGCCATGGCCTATGATCACAAATAATACTATAGATTTTTCATATAACACTATGAGAGTCCACACAGTATAATAGACTGTTGGATTAATGGACTGGAGACTGGGTTCAAATCCCCACTCAGACATTATGTTACGGTGTTTTCTTTGGCCAATCATCTTCTCTGGACCCACACTACTTCATTAGGGTTACTGAACCTGGATCTACCTTAAATTTCAAGAAAGACTGGGATGTTGTAACAACTTGCATAGTGCAAAAGTGCAGAAATTTAGCAAGTTTAGGCTTCAAGAACTAGGTGAACTTCATTTAACAGTAGAATAATAAGGAAACTAATGTGAAAGAGATAGTTAGACTAATTAACAAGCATAACCAACAACAGAGAAGTATGAAGTTAACTAATTGTTAATGTAGTTTTAGTTTAGAAAATTGTTGTAACGTAGTGTTTTAGTCTTGATTTGTTGTATCATGAATTTTGTTTTGTATGATGCTTTTGTAGAGGTGTAATGAGTGTGTGACAAATATATGGAAGCCATGTGGGCACTTGGAGAAAGAGTGGGACAAAAAAAAAATCAATAAAAATACAAATATGGACCAAAATAAAAAGATACTACAAAGTATATTATAAAGAGCAGAAAGTAAATAAGTATGTAAATAAATAAATAAATAAATAAATGTCAACCACAATTCAATCTCACTAACCAAAAATAAAACGGCCTAAATTCCTACTTCTCAGGTGTCTTTTAATAAGATTGTCCTTTTCCTTGAGTGGTTCCCACGTGTTCAAGGAATATCACCCAACCATGTGGACGGGGGAAAATCTGCCTAAATCTTCCCCAAAGAATGGGCACCCTCTAAACCATGTTTGGGCTATTTAATTTAAACATAACCCCACCCACACAAGAGCTATCTGCAGAAAAGCAGCTTCATCATGGCTATTGCAAGGATTAAATGTCCCCTGCAATTTTCCTGGTTATTTCACCTACCATACCTAAGCTTACTTTCTAACAAACATACCACCAACCTAAATTAGCCTCATTTATGAATTCTTACCTGAAATTAACCTTTTAAAAGAAAACAAAAGTCCTTCACTGTGTTTCTTTTCTGCATTAGCAACATTCTAGCACAGTTCTAAGTCAGTTATCAGGAAATATTTGTACTGAAAGCAAACAAGAAAACAGAACAATTACATCTCATACCACAGGAGCAAGCAAAGCCATTCAGCAGTATTTTCACAGGTAGCTCTGAGACTTATTCTTATTATTGGGCTTCACACCACTGTCAGTTACCAATAGCATCATTAACATTTAGTCTATCACATGGGAGACAACTTTATTTTCTTTTCCCTTCTGGCCTAAAGGCACAGCTTGGAACAAATGTGTGACAAGTAACAGTGTTACTTCCCAACACGTTACTCTGGTGGGTAACACAGAGCAACAATCTGAATTTTCCTACGTAATAAAACAATAGTAACAGTACAGCTTTTTATTTAAGCATAACCAGGGATATTTACTTATTATTCCTAAAACACTACTTTTGGAGGGGTAATTTCTGTATTTTTAAATGCATATTAAACTAAAATAACATTAAAAGTGACTAACTAAACACATTATCAGGCAGGAACACATTACTTTTCAGATAATGTAATGTTAATGAGCTATTTAAAATAGTAGTAGTGAGTAACAAGTTATGCTTTAAAAAGAATGTTTCAAGCACTGGTCTTTAGATCATGTTTCCTCCTCAGGAGTATTTTGGCTTTGATTCAGTTTCACCTTGCATTTCAGACCAATAGTTCCTCAATTTTAAATAACTCTCTGTAGTTTACCAATATTTATCCATCCAAAAGTCAGTTCTTTTCCATCATATGAGAAATATGTACTCAGGGGGTACAGGAATAACAAAGACTACCTACTAAATTTCATGACTCTTCTATCCATGTATCGTCTGTCTGTCTTTCTATCTATATATCTGTAGCAGACACCTGTTATGTTATATGAGACTGCAAAAAATAAAGAGCAGTTTTTAAAATAAACAACTTTGATAGAAAATAAAACAAAAGCCCTTTGAGTTGCATTTCACTTACTATGATTCCATAGCCACTGCAGCTACCATTTTGAATGGACAGATTTTTCCCCTATGGGCCACTGTGATCTTAATGCATTTGTATATAGACTGGCCATTTAAAATTCAAGAGGGCAAGTGTTGTTTTTTTTCCTTTTTGGAAATCCGCAAACAGGAAAGGCTGATGTTTTGTTCACACATGCACACACCAAAAGCCCCACAAGATTCTGAAATATGGCAGATTTCATTCCCTCAGAAGGAGCAACTATGACTGAAAATTTTAAAAGGTAACATTTCTTTTTTTAAAAAAATAGTAAGTACCAGTATAGTGTACTGGTAAGATTGTTGAATGGTGATCTGGGAAATCCAGGTTCAAGTGTCCACTGAACTGTAAAATTCACTGGACCAATCACTTTCTGTCAGCATGGCCCATTTTATAAGATTTTTGTGAAGATAAGATCGAGGAGAAAAAAGCCATCCTCCTTTGAGTTTACTGGAGAAGAAGTGGGATAGAATCATAGACTCACAGAGTTGGAAGAGACCACAAGGGCCATCCAGTTCAACCCCCCTGCCATGCAGGAATAAACAATCAAAGCATTCCTGACAGATGGCCGTCCTGCAGCTGTTTAAAGACCTCCAAGGAAGGAGACTCCACCACACTACGAGGCAGTGCTATCCACTGAAGAACAGCTCTGACTGTAAGGAAGTTTCCTAATGTTTAGATGAAATCTCTTTTCCTGTAGTTTGAACCCATTGTTCCATGTCCTAATCTCTGGAGACACAGAAAAGAAGCTTGCTCCATCCTCAGTATGACATCCTTTCAAATATTTAAACATGGCTATCATGTCCTCTGTTAACCTTCTCTTGCCCAGGCTAAACATGCCCAGCTCCCTAAGCCACTCCTCATACAGCATGGCTTCCAGACCTCCCACCATTTTAATTACCCTCCTCTAGACACATTCCAGTTTGTCCATATCCTTCTTGAATTGTGGTGCCCAGAACTGGACATAGTATTCCAGGTAAGGTCTGACTAAAGCAGAATAGAGTGGCACTATTAGTTCCCTTCATCCAGATACTATACTCTATGATGCAGCCTAGAATTGCATTGGCATTTTTAGCTGCTGCATCACACTGATGACTCATGTTCAGCTTGTGGTCCACTAAGACTCCTAGATCCCTTTCATATATATTGCCATCAAGCCAGGTGTCACCCATCCTATACCTGTGCTTTTCATTTTTACTGCCCAAGTGTAGTATCCTACACTTCTCACTGTTGAAATTAATTTGGTTAGTTTTGGCCCAGCTTTCTAATCTGTTAAAGTCATTTTGAATTCTGTATCTGTTCTCTGGGGTATTAGCTACCCCTCCTAATTTGGTGTAATCTGCAAACTTGATAAGCTTGCTCTCTAGTCCCTCATCCAAGTCACTAAAAATGATGCTGAACAGCACTGGGCCCAGGACAGAACCCTGTGGCATCCCGCTGGTCACTTCTCCCCAGGATGAAGAGGAGTCATTAGTGATTACCCTTTCACTTCAGTTGGTCAACCAATTACAAATCCACCGAACAGCCAAATTGTCTAGCCTGCATTTTATTAACTTTTTTGAAGAATATCATGGGGGACTCTGTCAAAGGTCGTACTGAAATCAAGATACACTACATTTGGTACAGCTAGCAATTATTCCAGTTTTTGTATGAGTAATGCCCCCTTGTTGTTGCTCTGTTGGTGCACCAAAATTATTGTGTTACACTTGACATCTTTACTTGTAGTATCCATGCATTGTGAGTTGTGCTGAAGCACGGTTCTGAAACTGAGACCTCAATCAACTTGGACTTTAGATCTCTCTCTCTCTCTCTCTCTCTCTCTGTGTGTGTGTGTGTGTGTGTGTGTGTGTGTACGCTTCAGAAACAGCAAACTGAGCTCAGACCTGTTTAGTTCTAGGATGAGTCCTGCAGTCAAAGCTCTCATAAAAGTAGAACAAACAGGATATCAGATTAAAACATGTCTGCCTCCAAGCTCCAGGAGAGAGAATTCCAAGATGCCATGCTCTATAGGATTTATGTAATCATCTGGTCCTCAGTTAATCAGTTTTTTGATAATTGGCTGTTGATTAAATGGGGCTGTACTCAGTATTTACCCACTGTTGTGAGAAAACAACTGTGCAAGAAGTCAGCAAATGGAATAACCTAATGCTACAAAAGAGTATTACTCTCACAGTGAAGCTGAGTTAGCTTCCTTAATATTTAACAGCCTGCTGGCCATAGGGGGGGAAAGCACGAGGAATTAAACTCATACTGCAAAATCTCTCTGGCTTTTCTTCACAAACGAAGATTCAGGAAAGACTCATCCCACGCTTTCTGCAAGCGCGCTGATGACTAAAAAGGCCAATCTGAGATAAACCAGTCTGGTTGCAGAAAGCACAGCAGAAGGTCTCCTTGAGTGATGTTTCTGGGTTGTGATTCTTTCTGCGTTGTCGTTTCTCTTCAAGACTTGTTCGGCGTGAGCTCTCAAATAAGGCTGCAGTATTGTGGATAGTGCGTCTCCATGCCTCCCGATGTGAGGCCAGGGTGGACCACTGTTGGTGATCAATTTGGCCGAGCCTGAGATGTTGTTTCAGGGAGTCTTGTATTCGCTTTTCTGGAGCACCCCTCTTACACTGACGCGTGGCGAATTCACGGTAGAGTACTATTTTTGGGAGGCGATGGTCCTCCATCCTAGAAACGTGCCCTGCCCAGCGCAGCTGTGTTCTCAATATCATGGCCTCAATGCTGGTGATCCCTGCTTGCTCAAGGACAGCAACATCCGTCACATAGTCAGTCCAGTGTATATTTAGGATTGTGTGTATACAGCGCTGATGAAAGTGTTCGAGGAGTTGTAAGTGTTGGCGATAGGTGAACCATGTTTCAGACCCATAAAGGAGAATAGACAGTACAGTGGCTCTATACACACTGATTTTTGTGCTTCGCCTCAGGTGTTTATTACTCCAGACTCTTTTGTAAAGTCTTCCAAATGTGTAACAGTAAGAACATTCAGCAGTAACTTAGAAACCAAACAATTCTTTTCTTCAATTTTATACTGGGCATTCTATTGCAGCATGGCTCAAAAGTTTTTCAAATACATGAATTTCACGTCGAATGGTCTTCAGTTTTATACGGTGTTATAGCTGACCCATGTTTTGTTCAAACACATTTCAACCCAGTAGACAGATTTCTGAGATGCACATTATACTTTTTATTCACTTAATTAATATTCATACTAGTTCCTGAATACATCATGAAAGACCTTATCTCCCTATATGAGCCTGCCTGAACCTTTCACATCTTTGTTCCAAGGGTTTTCTCTCAGTCTCACCACCATCATGGGTATAGTTGGTGAGGACAAGGGAGAGAGTCTTTTTGGTGGCTACTCCCACACTGGAATCCCTCCCATGGGAGGCTAGGTTGGTCCCATCTTTGACCTCTTTCCACCAGCAAGCAAATGCCTTTTTGTTTAAACAGGCCTTTCATCTTTAAATGGGTGTGATAGAAGGATCTTTTAACAGGGTTTTCTGCAGAAGAACCCTAAGCAAACCCAAGCTAGGAAGTCTTGCAAGGGGCTGGCCTTATCAAGTGGTCTGACAGAGGCAACTGCTGTTCAAAAGGCTTCTTTGCTAGCTAGCCTAGTCAGTCATTCTGTGCCCCTTACTTTTGCAAAAGCTTTCTGGTGGTGATCTCTCCCACCTCTGTTTTTAAGTCCCACTGCAGCTTTCCATCCTGATACAAGAGCTGTGGCTGTTACAGAACACAGGATACTCTAAGCTCCTTCCCATCCGTAAAGCTTAGAAACACTCAATTGGTTGATATTCCATTTTTTTTTAAGTGTATGTTGGTTTGGTTTGTTTGTTCAAATGAGGCACATGCATCTCTTAATCCTTTGTGCACACTCCGCACGAGAGTGTGCAAAACACCTACTTGAAGCATTTGGCATTGCTGTTTCCATCATCCCAGCTTCCTCCCATGATAAATTTAAGGGCCCCGCATTAAACTTCACCCAGTGAAGAAAAAGGAGCAACAGTAACCATTCCAGTGTGGGAAAAGCAAAACTGTTATGTCTCAGTCTCCGACACAGGAAACATCAGCATTTATATCAAAGGGAAAGTATATGCCATTGCCATCTCCTTTCCTCCTTCCCTGGGATGTAACTGGTGAATCTACAGGAAATGAAGGATAGTGGTGATGGAGGTTGCTTGAGGCTCTGTTTGACCCAATCCTATCATAAGGAATTTAAGCATGTCTGTGTTTGTGAGTAATCTCATTCACTTCCTTGCAACAGCTCTAACTGACACTGCTCCAAAACATTAGTGAAAATAATCCTTAGGACAGGAAGAAGAATAGCCATTGGAAGATTAATCTATTTCTATTACACCTGTCATATGATTACAGAAACTACCATAGAAATCTAATGCTTGCTCCACTGCTCAAAAAGGTAGTGTGTGCATTGAGATAAGCACTCCCATTCATGCCAAATAACAAGATGATAGAGGATTGCCTTTCATGGCGACATTAGGACCAGGAGATTCACATTGGTGGCTCATCCTTATGCTGGCCTTTGCTCCTCTATTTGTGATCCCCCCCCCCAAAAAAAACCAGTTAATAATTTGATGTTGTTTGCTGTTAATATGTCCCAAGGCTGCAATGAGCATTAGAATGGGTGGATCTGCTAGTAAATCTTGCCAACTGAAACTAAACATTTGTGCCAGGGAGGTTTCTAGTTGGGGCTGTTGCCAATAGGAAGATTCATCCAGTTGTGAATACAAATACACAGATATTTTAGAGGATGTGAACAGTACAGCTAGAAAGAGATGCTGTGCAAAAGAGCCGTGTTAAACAGCTGTTCTAACCATTCTTGGAGGGAGGTGTGAACGTGTGTACTTTGTTAAAGAGAGGACTTTATAAAGTATTTAAAAGCAAAGTGCTACAGAATACGCAACATATAATGCCAGTGTAAAGTGTGGAGCATAAGCACTGTTTCATTCGCAAAAGATGTACCAGGCTTCAGGATGAAGCAATAGCCTCACCATCCTACTGTGTATATTAATTTGGGTTGGTTATGAATACGAGAGATCTCTGTGTGGTTACTCTCTCCTTCATCCAACCTACATGTCCTCCTAGCATCTGATGTACAAGGTCCACCAGGATACAAAACCAAATGGTATCTTCTGTCAGGCCAAAGCACTAAGGAGTCAGGTCCAAAATATGAAATATGAAATGACTTCACAGCCTGTGCTAGATTAATGAGGGTACATGGCAGGAGCACCCCTGACTCACTTGCCATCCAGGTCCCCAGCACCAGACAAACTTCTCTCTGTGCAGTTCCTCTTTTTCACTACCATCACTGACTGCCATGTGCCCAGAACCTGTCTCAGACAGGTTGGGGTAAGCATGCAAATATCAAAGGAAGTACGTTATTTAAAAAAAACATGGTGTGGCATGCACAAGACATACTGACAATGGAGCTCAGCCAGGCTGGCACAATTATGGAAAGATTTGTTTGTTTGTTTGTTTGTTTGTTATCCCACCTTTTCCCCAGAATACAACCAGAGGTAATTTACAGCAAATTAAAACAAAGAACAACTAAAACCTATTTGACACAAAAGTTTAAACACCATTAAATAACTCATTAAATAGCCACCAAGAAGGCTCTCTCCCATATCCTCACCAAGTGCACCTGTGATACGGCAGGATCATTAAAGTCGGGCAAGCTCAGTTGTCCCACATGTCCTGGACATTAGATCCAACAGATGAAAAACCATTGTTGCCATGCCTGACTGAGGTAAGTAAATCTTTTAAGTAAACTGTTGAGTGAGCTACAGTTACAGTACATAGACTTACCATCTAAGAGCTGGACAAGGGACCTCCACACAAAAAGATAAGCACCATTGTGATGGACCGGGTAGCAATAGCATTGATATTTATAGTCCCTAAGCGGTTTACATTGTTTTTTATGCTAATTGCCCCCAACAAGCTGGGTACTCATTTTATCCACCTAAGGAAGGATGGAAGGCTGAGTCAACCTTGGAGCCCTCTGGAATCGAACTCAATGGGTAGAAGCATTCAGCCTTCTGTCTCCAAAGAGATTGTAGTTCTGATATCTTTCTTTTTAGGAAACTATCACAATTATTTGGGCTGTATATTTGCCTGTTAGGAGCAATCCATTTCAGTTTTCTCCCTAAAGTTTCCTCCATCAAGTACAAATAATTCAGCAATAAAACTCTCTCTTGCTCTATAGTAATAATTGCAGCATAATAATCACAGCATTGGCTAAACTCAGTTTTGGATTGAGTCATTTAGTTGTATTTATCAATAAGATTAGCACATAGCAAAAGAAAGGAAGTCTCTTTCTGATATAATCTCCCTAACTTGCAGTTCATCTTGCAATAGTTGTGTTTGTGTTCTTCCACTGAATTTCATTTGCATGAAAATTTAAGTATTTTCCACAAAAATGCACTGCTCCATCATTAATTACGATGGAGGTTTTTCTCTGAACAAGGGACCACATGCACACAGTGGAAGTTAAAATCAAGTACAAATAATTCAGCAATAAAACTCTCTCTTGCTCTATAGTAATTATAATAATTAAAAGTGACAGCATAATTCCCAGCATGAGCCATGCTCCCCCCCCCCCCCCGCACACACACGCACACATACAACTTTTTCTGGAAACGTCAGCCAAGACTGGCATTCGTTCAAGCAAAAAACCTTCAGTTTTGTTGAAGTAAATGTTGGTTTCTCTCTGTGTGTTACTTACACTTCTAATAGAAACTGGAGAGAATAACATCTATGATATAGTAACCTTTAATCAATGAAATGCTCCAGAATTTGTGCAGTGGAGTGATCTTATCTACTTTAACTTACATAGGTCTCCTTGCCCTCACGTTTCCATTCTACACAAACATAGGCCCGGGGGCTATCATTAACAAATACAACAGTTTTATGTCACAAAATGAACATCAAATGCCCTAGCCAGATGGCAGAATCCCTACATGTCCTGTTCCATATTTATGCCCAAAATAGGAAGTAGTACCAGAGCAAGGAAAGTCTGTTGTAGAGAGGGTTTCTTACACCAACATTACACAACCCGAAGGGAAAGATGTGGTACCCCGAAATACTTCCCTTCCCCCTGAATGGGATGTGTAGTGAGCAGGGAAGGTGCCTAGGTGGTATGCAGGTACCACATGAGCAGTGAAGCTCTGATTGGTGTTTTAAAAGAGACACACATTCACTATAGCACTGAGCACAATTATTATCCATACAATAAGATTTTACAAACAAACAACTGTGCCTGTACGTACAATATCTTCATCACCTATGGCACAGTGGCACCGGGGCTCAAAGTGTCCAGTCCCCTGCACTTTATGATTCATGTGAAGAAGGATATTGTAATCTGTGACAATGCTCAGGCTTTTCTATTCCAGCAATGAACTCAGCAATGGAAAGAATATTTGAAAATATTTTTAAAAACAGTCTAAAAACTTGCTTCATGTTTGAGGAGACCCTAATGACAAGACTCCTGGATTAAAAAGAATCTTTGTAATTCAGGACTTATTCTATGTAAAATTAACACATGTTGGTTTTGTGCAGTAAACAATATTTTTTGGAAGATAACATTTTCTGCACAGAAAATAATATTTCTGTGATTATTTTCATCACAAACATGCTCTTTTCTGAGCAAAACAACCACCATGAATCTTACAGAGGCAAAGACTCAGGTTGAGAATAGTCATCAAAAACTAAATTTTCAAAACAGGAGCAAAATTACTAAAATTACACATTGCTGCTTCTTTTGAGAAGAAAATTTATGAAGAATTACATCCCTAGCTGAATAGTTACGAGTAATCCATGTTGCAATACCAAGCATTTGGGATGCCTTGATCTTGAATCAGCAATTAAGAGCTGTCAGTGTAGCAAAAGACTAGCTCTGTCTCCTGTTCAGAGCTGAAAACTGCTACAGTTGGTCTACAGATATGGATCAACACAGCTGTCTGTGGAGAGTCTTGGAAGTGCGCTTATGGAATCTGTTAAAACGGGTGCCTGCATTTCAGAACTGACCACTAGACCACTACAGGTCATGAATAGGCAATACTGGTGCATACTCTCTAAATACATGTGCTTGCTCAAATGCTGACTTACTTACATTGGTAGACAGTTTCATAATATGATTTGTTCATATTTACCAGGTTTCTGAAAATTCAGCGATTTGAATCTAGACTACATTAGTCATCATGATTTAATGCCACTAAAATCCATGGGATTTAAGTTAGTCACAATCAACTTGTGCTATTGCTTTTCTGAACTTTAAAGAGCAACAACCTTTGTCAGGTTGTTATATTAAGAACTTTGTATTTGGCTGCGGAATGTGTGTGTATGTGTGTGTGCAATACTCTAATATTAACTTTTATTTTCCCAGAATGATATAAATGATATAAATGTAAGAGTTTCAGTCCAGAAAGCACTTCTGTTGACTCTGGATGGCATATCTAGGTCCAGAGCTTGGGGAATTTACCTTTTTGGACTACATATCCCCAAATCCCTCAGCCAGCATGGCCCATTCCTCACTGCAAACTGTTTTTTAAACTTCTGAGTTTCAGCCATATAGCAGGAGGGTGCTGTTAAAGAAAAAATAAATTGTGGCTGGCATCTGGATTAAAAAGAAAAAACCAAACCAAACAAATTCAAATAGCAGTCCTTAAGTACTGTACAACATACAGCCCATGTTGTATGACCCACTATTAGGCTATGAGGTACATTCATGCAAATGCCTTTAATCTTGATCAGTTGACTGTTCCAAACATATTATAATAGGGTTAGATCCAGACTGAAACAGGTGCATGTGTGCTAGTGTAATCGTACCCACCCTCCTTTTCTCCTTACAGCAACTGCTTCAGATTTCTGAAAATAATAGAAGGGATTTTATGAATGGAGTGAGCTGTGGATAGGGCAGGTTCTCAAAAAAATAAAATAAAAATAAAGTATAGGTACCTGCCACAAATTGAAACCTTCCATCTACAGAAAACACATCTCCCCTTGATATATAGGAATCGATCCAATGTCAGTTATCATAGAAACGCAGTGAAATCAATAAGATTCATGTAAGTGATAATCAATAAGCCCCATTCATTTCAATAGGTCTACTCTAGTTGGACATTCAACTTAGTCCACTATGTGTACCTTTGTGTATCATGCAAATAGAGGTGTCTGAAAACATCCCAGTGTTTACTCTTAAATAACCAGGGGGGGAAAGAAGGAATACAGATACAGCACTCTCCCATCAGCAGTAACTTACAGACAATTACACTGTGTTTTATGCATTTCCGTTAGCCCCACCAACCTGTTTCCTTAGCAACTACTGCATTTTACCCAGCTCATGTCTAGGATTCAAAGCAATGTCATGAGAAAATATACTGTTACATACTTGTAATAGCATTTCTGGATTTTAACTGAGGATACAGCATGTTAAGTGATATTTGCCATAATGCTAATGATTCTGAGCTAATAGTAGGGAGATCATCCATATCTTGGGGGTTGTGCTAAAGTGGCAGTGAAGCTCAGAAAAAGAGTATGATTCTCTAACATGATGGTTGTTATCACACTTCCCTTTACTCTCTGTCTCTCTGGCTTTTCTTCGCAAACGAAGATTCAGGAAGGACTCATCCCGCGCTTTCTGCAAGCGCGCTGATGACTAAAAAGGCCAATCCGAGATAGACAAGTCTGGTTGCAAAAAGCACAGCAGAAGGTCTCCTTGGGTGATGTTTTTGGGTTGTGATTCTTTCTGCGTTGTCATTTCTCTTCAAGACTTGTTCGTCGTGAGTTCTCAAATAAGGCTGCAGCATTGTGGATAGTGCGTCTCCATGCCTCCCGATGTGAGGCCCTGGCCTCCCTTTACATTACTGTTGAAATATAGTACTGGCACCTAAGTGTATACTGGCATTCCATAAAAAGCATGGGAAGTTACTTTTTAGAAGTCATTAGTAATAGGTATAGTTCCAGTGATTCCAAAAGCAGTTAGCTACTATGGTAATTACAAATTTAAAAAGAAACTCACTGATTTCCTGTTTTTAAAAAGTAACCCGTTTTTTTAAAGCATAATTATCTCTTTTAAGTAGCTAAAATTGTCTGAATGCTACAAGCTGCTAGCTGTAATGCCACCTGTTCTCTGCCCATCAAACTACTTGTCACCTCAACACCCAAAACAGAGCACAAGGCAGCATCACTAGGTACAACACACACTACCACTTGAACCACAATAGTCCTCCTCCAGCATGTTATAAAAGTAACTAAGATATTACCTATATTGCCAAAAAAGTGATGGCATTTTTGGTTGAGTTACAATAGTAATGTAATACATTTATAACTTGCTTATGTGGGAAAGGAATTACAATCTGACCCCCTATTTTCAGGGGTTCCGTTCCCGGACTTATCATGAATATCGGAAACCACAGATAACAGTAAACCCTATTAAAAGTAATGGACTTGAACAAAAATATCACAGAGTTACCTTAGAGAACCTAGAAGATATCTAGAGAGGATGCCCCTCTAGGCATTTTCTAGGATGACTCAATGGCATGTGTCCCTGTTTTGGGTCTGGTGGATAACCAAAACCATGTATATTGGTTTCGTGGATACAAGGGTCTGACTGTATTTGCACACTTCAACATTGTTTAACATCTACATAGAATCATGTGGTATTCTTTAGAGCTGAGAGGAAGAAGTAAATACAACAAGCTTTGACTTTGTTATTTAATATTTCTCAAAGCTGTTCAGGTATTCATTAGACAGATATTGACCTTACGGCCCATATGTAGCTCCTGATGCCCCTGTGGTTTCTATTACAATATGAGGGAGTATCTAGGCAAATAACATGGAAAGATGGCTATTCTGTTAACTAACACAATTGTGCAAATCACACAGCAGCCTGAGCTGAGTTAATTTAGCTCTCCCACCATAGCTCTAGGATAAGCTGTTGTCAGTCTTTCCTGGGAGCTGTTCTTTCAGTGTCAATAGATCTTCCTCTGAAGACTACTCTTCGATATAGGTCATTCTATAGCAGACATATATAGGCTTTTAGTACTTAAAGCATGTAAAAGTGCCAGACAGGCACAAACCTTGAGAAAAATTTGTAAAATGTAGGCTTACAAATATGTCTGGAACATATTTGTAAGCCTACATGTTTGACCTGGATGGATATCAAGGCTTCTTAATCCTAAATATATTGAGGGTTACTGTAAATATGCACTGCGCAAGTACAAGAAGGCAGCTTGCGACTAGTTAAAGACACTCCCAATTATGCACATTATGGAAAATTCAGGATTTGGTGCCTGACAGTGATTAAAGGGAGGGATTCAAGCAATGAATATTTGGTCTGTTTAAAACTCAGGAAACTGAAGGCGCGTCTACACTGAAGAAATAATGTAGTTTCACACCACTTTAAGTGTCATGGCTCCATCCTACAGAATCCTGGAATTTGTGGTTTGGTGAGGCACCAGCACTCTTTGGCAGCATAGTTGTAAAACTACAAATCCCAGTATTCCATAGGATGGAGCTACAGCACTTAAAGTGGAGTCAAACTGCATTATTCTACAGTGTAGATGCACCCTGAGTCATGGAAGTTATCCTCCATATATCTTAAATATGCTATACAGTATTTCCTACAGTTAAGGTTTAATTTGACCAAAGCATGTCCCAACATTTCCCAGACTAGTGAGTATGCATTTAGCAGGCCAAAAGTCTGCTTTTAGCAAGAGGTATTCTCAAGACTTAATGTGAAATTGGGTTTAGTTGCAGGTCCAGTTTTCAATATCCTGTGACAAAGGGTACCTTGGAATAAGTTGAGAGTACATTTTTCTCACCATGCAGTAATCGTACGTAATTTACATATTTCTGAGATTAGAGAGAAGAATTTCCAAGTCAGACAGTGTGCCTTTCAGATAAGCTTGAGGTAAGCTTTCATGCAGAAAAGTAGTCTTCCTTCTTCCAGAAACATGGTTTCCTTTCCTGTCTTGGTAGAAAATATGGGAAGAAGATATTCAATGTGTTTCGTTCCTCATTTTGTACATATTCAAAGTTTGGGACTTTGGTCCGATGACAAGCCCACTGAGAACTGGCACTGGTTGGGGCCACCTCCCTAAATTTAGCAACAGTTATTGTATCTACTCTCTGGGATGCTGAGATACCAACACTTATTTTATAATATATTGTTTGTTTGTTTCACTGTCAAGAATCCCAAAGGCCCAGGCCCTGGGGATTTTGCTCCCTCCGTCCACCTTTCCTCAGCACTATCTGACCATACAAACTCCAGCCTCTCTTAAGGGATGGAAGGAATCTATCTATCTTGATTCATCTGTTAATTTGTCTCCAATTGACACGCCTTACCATATTTCCAGCCTCACTATGTTATCTTCCTCCTCATCTGTCATACTTTGGCCCTGTATAAAGTTCTGAAACTGGTGCTGTAAAGATTCAATTCCCTTTTTTCTTGCTGTAAGTGTGAGGTGTGAACAGATGGACAAACTTCTGTTGCCTTCTGGTTACTCTTGGAAAAGGACAAGGGCTGAGAACCAGAGAAATCTGGCAGTTACTCTGTGCTTCTGCCAACACAGTAACAACACAGCAAAGGCCTTCTCTCACAAACAACCATCACTAGATGTTTAGATAGGCAAACATCCACACTGGATACCTTAACAGTAACTTATACAGACATTCATTTGTGGTAACAGTGACAGCTGTCTCCAACTAGTTTCCTGATCTATCTCAAAGCCTTTTTTAAAAAATAACAACAGACCTTTGGAGGAAGAAGCGCAACTCATTTTTTTGGCCCTTCAACTGATGAGCAATACCTTGGCACAGCAAACAAGATGGCATGGTTTCCAAAACAGGAACTGTGAAAGACTGAGCCAAATTTGCTCAGTCCAGTGTAGTAGTAGTTGTTGTTATCACTAATGTTACTATCATCTTGATTTATACCCTGCATTCCCCCGAAAACTGGGTCTCAAGGAGAATCTGGTTCATCAAGTCCACAAAAAGCCAAAGATATCATTCACTGTTCATCATCATGTCCTGACAGCAAACATTAATTTATGTGTGGCAGGCCTTTTCCTTAACTCTTATGTATTTGGAAGACCATCTTGCACAATGTTCTTCCATTTACGAGGAGGAGCAAAAAGCACATATGATCATCAGACAGAAACTTTTGAAACACCAAAGCAAAAGAATGAGCACAGTTTTGGAACTAATCATTGCAGAGCAATAGTGACTCACCTTTAGAAGTAGCTGATTAAATTATTATCCTTGTATTTAATTTAATCAAATGGAAGAAATGAAGTGCAACACATACAAATAGCATGTTTGTACTCCCTTGGGCTACAAATAGAGAGCAATCCGTTCTAGAATAATGGGGGGAAATTTGTGCTGTGTTCAGAAGAGAATAGCAAAGCAGTCATTTCACTCTTTCATTCGACAAGTCCACAAAGAATCATTTGCTTAATGGAATTTCTAATATGCTATGTATTTATTCAAACTACTATTTTGTGCATGAGAAAGAAAAACAATTACCAAGGATGTGACTCCCAATAAAATATAACCAAAGGTAAGCTAGTACATCATCTTCAGTTCTGCAAATTGCATTCTAAAACATTTTTGTTGTTCCTTAAGTTGGTTTTTGTGTATCATGGTTTAAAACACGTTTTAATGCTACCTAAATAAAACATTTCAACATGCATATGGAAAAGATAAGAACAAAAGGACAGATCTTTAATTGAATACTGTGAGAAATCACCTACATTTTGGCAACTTTTCCACATCATGTAACGCAAATATTAGCAGGTGATGACATTTATATCTAGGCCATAAAGACCTTCACCTACAGATTTGGATAATCAAGGAATCTTGAGTCAGATCTAGGATTCAAGCCAGAACAATAATGTCTGTCCTCAGGGGACAGTTCTTTACATCCAGCAGACACCACATTCTTGTATATGTCTTGTATATGTCAACAAGATGAGGAGCCTTGATTTTCCAGACTCTGTGGAACTCTATGTACTCTGTGAAGTTCTGTACTGTGCTCGTATTCTATAGAAAGATTAACACTTAAGTTGGATAGACCTATCACTGCTGTCCCAAAAGTTTTGAAATCATATGGATAAAACAAAGCAGGTGCATCACTAGGGGGTGTAGAAGTGTGGGCTGCACCAGGTGACACCTTTAGAGGGGTGTCACCAGCACCCTGCCCCTTCTGTACTTACTTTGCTATGTCTGTGCCACTTCTAGGCAGGGACGAACATCTGCAGCAGCATCTATCACGCCTGCCTGGAGGGGCGTGATAGCAGCACAGTGAGTAAGCATCATGGAGGGGGAGCCACAACAGTTCCTTTCTCTCTCTGGTCCAGAGAATGGAACTGCCACCATTATGACACACCTCCCCACTGTGCTTACTTCACTGTGCCACTTAGTTGAGAGGTCACCCCTTTTCAGCAGGCACAAACCTCTGCAGCAGTTCGTGCCTGCCTGGAAAGGTTGATCCCCAAGTAAGCAGCACTGTGAGTGAAGTAAGTGCAGTGAGGTGCTCAATGGCAGTGGTTGCTTTCTCTGCTCTGGGCCAGGGAGGGAAAGCATCCACTGCCATCACTGCAAGGCTCCCCAACGTGCTTACTTCACTTACTGTTCCACTTACTTGGGAGGTCACCCCTTCTCAGCAGGCAGACCATCACATGGTGGTGGTTTCTTTCTCTCCCCTAGTCCAGGGGAAAGAAAAGAACCACCACTGCACAGCAGAAGTCTTCAGTGACAATGGCCATCAACTTTGCCTGTTTGCCCAATCTTGTGTGATGTCTCATGAGATTTTCAGTCCTGCAAGACTTCAAATAAGATCTGGCAGGCAGGAAATGAGGGACTGCCTGCCCACACCTCAAGTAAGCATGGAGGCATCAGGGAAAGCTTTCACTGATGGCAGGTGGATCATGGTGGTGAGTATGGGTGAAAATAATTTTGTTTAAGAGAGAAGGGGAGGTGTTAAAAAAAACCCATCTGCACCAGGTATCATACATACTAGGTCCACCACTGAAGCAAAGATGGTGGCCAAGAAAGCAGAGATAATCATACATCCACACAGTGAGGATTTCATACAGATTAATCACCATGATATCAGGGATCAACACTGTCAGGTATTTCATGACAACTAGAATTCTCCAGAGGCTCACCACTCTGAGCCCTAAACTATTATGCAGGCAAATGCCACCGCAGCAGAGAAACTAAGTTAGTTTAGTGCTGTTGTTGTACCTTCCATTTTAATTTTCTCATATTCTTCCAAGAATAGAAAGAGCAGAGCAGAGGGAGAGAGGAAGGCTGCTAAGGAAAATTCTTCATCAGTCTATAGCCTTTCTTTACCATATCTATATCTATATCTATCCATCCATCCATTCATTTCTCTTGTTTAGCCTCCTTGTAGTGTTTTAAGTAATTATACTGGTTTGTAATATCAGCTCAGACCAAAGCCATGTTCCATTGGTTTTCATCTCAAAAATCATGAGACTAGAAACAGCATACAGGGGGAAGACAATTTCAAAATGTTCTGAATGTCCAAATAAGCTGAACGGATGGGGTGGGGTGGTAGTTTAAATACAGTTCCTGGTGTGCATTTTCCCCAGTCTACCTCATTGCAGTTAGCACACACAACAAACATGCTTACCAAGCTCAGCTTGGAGCTCCCTTTGAACTCTGCATGCAGAGCAAACACCCAGCACAACAATCTCTAAGGCCTGTCTTATCAACCTTCAACAAGACACATACAATGGTCCCTTGGTATCCGCTGGGGTTTTGTTCCAAGACCCCACAGTGGATATCAAAATCCATGGATGCTCAAGTCCAATTATACACAGTGGCATAGTAAAATGGTGTCCCTTATATAAAATTGCAAAATCAAGGTTTGCTTTGTGGAATTTTATTTTTGTGGAATATTTTCAAGCCCTGGATAGTTGAATCCATTTATGTAGCATCTGTGGATATGGAGGACTGGCTGTATTAATAAAAAAAAAAAAAGATAATAGGGTGAATATTGGAAAATAGGGTAGTTCTGGAATGCTACAAATAAGGAAGAAGATGATTAAAGAGATATTAATGGAATGTTTCATCATGTACATAGTTATGAGTGTGCTCTCCACATTCAATCATGTACAGTTGAAACCTGACTTTCATGGGTCTGACTTTCACAATCATCAATAATTAAATAGGGAACGTTTTGAGTTTTGAAGCCTATTGCAGAATCTCACCAGGTGCTGGTCCACTTTCCTCCTCTCTGGCTACATCCAGGTTTCCCAGGAAAGTGACTTCTGGTTCTCTAAGAACCAGCCCTCCCTCTGAGGGACTACATAGTACAGTGTGCTCCACAATGGCAGGACAGAAGCAGTGCTTCACTCATGTTCCTTAGCCCATAGAGATAGGAATATAGACTGAGAGATCTGCTTGAGTTAAGGTTTTGGCAGAGGGCTAGAGATATTTGTGGTATTTCCACTTTCATAAGGGTCCTGCACCCCTAACCCCTGCAAATGTGGAAGACTGATTGCATATTTATCAGAGTCACTTCTGATATGCCCTTCTCGTTTGCAAAATGAAGCAGTCACCTCAAGCAATAAATGGGGGAGAGGAGAAACAGTTGTTGGAATACAAAGCTCTGTGTGGTTTGCACACAGCCTGACATGCATCCCTTAAAGTTAACCTGTTGCCCCTGACTGCAATGGAGGAGGTGGTTCTAGATCTATGCATAGACATCTGAGTGGATTGCAGTCCTTCAGTACAGATGTCTAAATCTCAGATTTTCAAAAATGGTAGTAAACAGTTAGCTGTCCCACCACCCAAAATTATAGGCTGAAATGAAAGGAGACTGGAAAAGGTTTCCTGGAATGACATTTGGTATGGTAGATCTGTGAGCGCCATTCACTTCTGGAACTCCAAATGAAGTCCTGGGCTCAGAATTCTTAAATTCTTTGTATTAGATAGCACTGTTATAGAATCATTGAATCATAGAGTTGGAAGAGACCGCAAGGACCATCTAGTCTAACCCCCTGCCATGCAAGAATAAATAATCAAAACATTAGTCCTCAGTTGGTTGAACTGCACATGCACACAAATGCAACAGCTCTCTCACCAGCTACCTGAAATAGAAGAAGGATGTTGCTGTTGTGGTGAAATTATAGGACATTTTGAGCAGATAGCATCCCTCATTCTTTTGCTTTTATGTGGAAGCACAATATGCAGCATAGTGGTTTGAGTGTTGGGCTACAATTCTGGAGGCCAGGATTTGAATTGCCGCTCTGCCATGGAAAACCACTTGGTGGACTTGGGCAAGTCACACTCCCTTAGCTTCAAAGGATGGCAAGGGCAAACCCCCTCTGAACAAATCTTACAAACAAACAAACACCTGTGATAGGTTCGCCTTAGGGTTGCCATAAGTCGGAGAAGACTTGAAGATATACAACAACAAGAATAAATAGTAAATGTTAGGATGAGGCCATTAGAAATTCTTTATTCTATTTTATAGTGAATAAATTCTTAAATTATGGCAACCAATTGCACTAGTAAATTATTTATACTTAATATATAAAAATAAATACATAATTAAAATTAACACTACTAATTTTTTGGCCAAAATAAAGCTTATTTTTCAGTTGTTTAAAACATTCATAGTCTCAATCTTTTATTTGTTTCTCACTCCAAAAAAGAAAAGGGGAAACAGTAATTATTTTGTATTGTGCATAACATTTTAAGTAGCACTTTAAGATGAATGCACACAAATAAATATTTCCAATATAAAGGGCTACTTATAAGATAAAGGTGTGCTAGAAATGAAAACTGTACTCAAGAAAAACATGGACTTTGTATTTATGAGCTTTCAAGGGACAAAAATCATTTTAATTGGTGAGGTATTGAAATAATAATCCTGATTATGAGTTCTATAAATGCCATTCCTGCTCTGATTAAATGTCACAGGCACAGACTTGTTATTTAAAAACCAATGAGGCATAATTTGATAGTTATAATGAAACTTCCCAAAGATTTGTTTCACAAATACCATTCCTTTTACACTCAATAGCCTTCTCAGAACAACCCCCCATCATTTTACTTGTACAATCAGCAGGAGAAAGAAGGGAGGCCAAATCTGCAATATTTATGATCCTTGGTCCAGTTTACTACTCCTGTGACCTTTCAGGGGCCACATAAGAACTGCCAAAAATACTACATCAGGTCAGACACATGTGGAGCCAGAAAAGAATCTACTTCTAGTTTTGAAAAATAGGTTTCCAAATGTTCAATAGCATGGGGGACATTGACTTATTTCAAAGGTGAACTGCATCACCAGAGAGAGGCACACAAACCAATGAATTTAAATTACCAGAAAAAGAGATTTTATCAAAACATTAGGAAGAATATCTGGATTGTAAGAGCTCTTCAGCAATGGAATAGATTACCTCAGATGGTGGTGAACTCTCCTGCTTTGCAGGTCTTTAGATAGAGTTTGAGTAGCCGTATTTCAGGAGTTCTTTAGTTGTGTATTCCTGCATGACAGGGGATGGGACTAGATGGTCCTCTTGTTCCTTCCAATGCTATGATTCTACCTGGTGGCTTCCAGGTAAGAAAAGTCACCCTTTATTCCATTAAAAGTGGTCCAGCGGAATTAGTGGGAGAGGAGGTTCCTTGGCCATAACAGATACAACAGGCATGTAGAGTGAATGAATAAATGTGGGCTTTGATATGGAGCAGAGCAGTTCACCATATTATCTTGCATTTCAGCCCACATACTAGCCTAAACGCAATTGCTAGTCTCAACCACAGTAGACCCATTGATTCAATTGCTGAATGGTAAGTCAACATTTACTTAAATCACATTAATTCAGCAGGTGTACCCTACTTGGGACTAGAAATTGGATTTAGGCCTTAAAATGTTGCCAGAGAACTCAAATAGCAAAGAGGGTGCACTCAGCATTCCTACAAGGATTTCATATCAGCTAAACATAACATACAGCCATGGGGGGGATACATTCTCAATATGCCCCTTTGTTTATAAAATCCTTTAATATTCAGCAGATTTTATTGCATTTTAATTTTTTTGTCTGTGTTTTCAAGATATTTAAGAATGAAAGCTGCTTTGGCACCCTGCAAAATGTGGTTCACATGTGAATGGTTATAAATTGGGGGGCAAGGCATTCTGATTTTGTCATATTCAGCAAAAGCTTGAATTGGTGCCTGTAAAGAAAGAGGCTTTTTAGCCAAACATGACTATGCGTTCTTAATTTAGTTAGAGTAAAATTGTGTACACATGGGTGTACCCACACGTATGTGTGTGTGCATGAAATAACATACAGTTGGATGCTTGAAACCAATAACTGTAGAAGAGAGCTAAAGACATTTAAGCCAGTGTTTTAAATATATACTCCTGTTTGAAAAAACCCACAAAAACTAGGAATACAAGAAAGCCATATTAGAGAAAAAGTACTTACTTTATTACATATGACACTTGCATTATATGCCAAGCACATGAGCACAGTTAACAATGAACAAAAATACTTCCACCAGAATGGCTGGGTGTGCATACTTCTGTGTCTCAAGACAGCTTGACTTATAGTTGTAAAAAGATAGCCACCAAACAGGTTTTAATTAAAAAAAAAAACAAAAAAAAAACTACTTCTGGACATCCTGGAGTAAATGCAAGACCACTTTAATCACTGTAACCTCTCCAATAACATTTTTATATTTGTAGTCATTTTTCAAAGAACCACAAACTACAGGTTGAGTATCCCTTATCCAAAATGCTTGGGACCAAAGTGTTTTGGATTTTGGACTTTTTTGGAATATTTGCATATACATAATAAGGTATCTTGGAGATGGGAACCAATTCTAAACACCAAATTCATTTATGTTTCATATACATTGGACTGACTGTGTGATGAAAGTTGCTGTCCTTAAGCAAGCAGGGATCACCAGCATTGAGGCCATGATATTGAGAACACAGCTGTGCTAAGGCAGGGCACGTTTCTAGGATGGAGGACCATCGCCTCCCCAAAATAGTACTCTATGGTGAACTCGCCACAAGTCAGCGTAAGAGGGGTGCTCCAAAAAAGCAATACAAGCAATCCCTGAAACAACAACTCAGGCTCGGCCAAATTGATCACCAACAATGGTCCACCCTGGCCTCACATCGGGAGTAAAAGAGATGCACTATCCACAATGCTGCAGCCTTATTTGAGAACTCACGCCGAACAAGTCTTGAAGAGAAACGACAACGCAGAAAGAATCACAACCCGGAAACATCACCCAAGGAGACCTTCTACTGTGCTTTCTGCAACTGGACTTGTTTATCTTGGATTGGCCTTTTTAGTCATCAGTGCGCTTGCAGAAACCGTGGGATGAGTCCTTCCTGAATCTTCATTTGCGAAGAAAAGCCAGAGAGAGAAACATCTTATACACACAGCCCAAAGGAAATTTTAAATACAATTTTTTTTTTAATGATGTACACAAAACAGTTTGTGTACACTGAGCCATTTGTGGGTAATTTGGATTTTGGAGTAATTTGGAATTCAGATTTCTAGATCAGGGATGCTCAGCCTGTATCTGTATACCTAGTGGAGGGAAATTGGGATTTGGCTTTGTCATGGGAGAGGAAAAATTCAGAAGTAATTTGTCATATGGTGTGGCGGTCTACTAGTAAAAGGAAAACGTTTTTTTTAAAAAGATGTTACAAGGCACATACCAGCACCTGAGTTTCCCCAATGTAAACTTTTGGCCCTCCAATGTTACACCTGGCAGCATTCTGGTATATCAGCCAATACAATAGGTATTCTGCTACCTACAATATATATGCAAAATTCATATGCCTAGATTTGAGAATAACAATGAAAATTTTACAGCTAAATCTATGGCACTTTGGTTAATTAACAGAGACAGTCATTTCATTTTTCTGCAAAGTTTTGTCACATTTTAATTTTCAAAGTATGCATTTAAAATTCCATGCATTTAAAAATACATATAAAAGATGACAAAGTACTGGAGAAAGAACAAAAATATGTGTCATAAAAGGTTTACCTTGTAGCAGGAACAGAACTGAAATGATTCAGGACAGTGGTGTTCCAACAGTGCAAAATACATTATTTTCTATCTAACTGAAAAATGAAACTGCAGCTACAGCTATTTTCCTTACATTAAAATTTAGCCTTAAGTCTACACATCAGTGTGGGAAACAATAGTTTAAGTTAGCCAGCTTGATCAAAAATTAATTTATCTTTCAGGTGTTTTTTAAAAAAAATAACTTCATTTCAGTTTCATACACCTTCATTACTATAAACCAGTAGATTATATTCTATATCCCATTTTGTGTGTATTATTAATAGTATTTGTAATGGATCCCTCTCACTTCCCTTGGTAGTGGGTGTTGCGGGGGGGGTGTCCAATTTGAGGCTGCATTGCCAACTGAGAGCAGTGGTGGCTTGTGTTAGGGAAGCTGTGCAGGGGGAGGGAGAGTCATCTTAGGATATCTCTCTGCACTTTCCTGTCTTAACTCACTCTCTTCTTGGTTGTGGGTGCGTCAAAGGCTTCCTTTGGCAGGATTGTAGGAGAAATGGGGCTGGTAGGGATCTCTCCCTCTCTGCTCTATTATGCCTGCATTTCAGTCCCATCTGCCTTTCTGAAAAGAGGACTACATTACTGTGCCTCAGTCAATTTAGCCAATGTATATTTTTTCCCTTCTTTTGTTTAAGGGCTTGTCTACACAAGCAAAATAATTCAGCTGCAATATGAAGCATTCCTCCCCGGATTACACCCCGGAGTCCCTCAATTAGCGCCACATCTACTTCAAATGAACCAGACTCCAACTGTATTGATGGCAACACATTTCCCATCCAAAATTCAAATTGCTTCAAAAGGGATGAGCTTCCCATCCTTCCAAGCATGCAGAAACCTATCAACCAATAGCCTTTATTGTTTAGCTGTCAATCTAATGACCCGCCTTGCACTCTGGATGGAGGCCTTCCCCAGGCAATTCCCTTTCCCCCTTCGCACCCCTGTGAGTGATCATTCATCAGTAAGGGAGGGAACTTTACATGCCTACACACACACACACACAGAGGGCAAAGAAAGAAAAAATCAAATGCTCCACAGACAGGCCCAGCCACAAGGTCAAAGGTAAGGGGGTATATCAGGCTACATCCTCCTCTTCCTCCTCCTCCTTCACCCAAGGAAGCAAGTATGCACAGCCTTTTTCTTCATTCCTCCTATCAAATTACCTTCCCATCTGAGTGAGTGGCTGATAGAAGAGGTTTGGACAGGGCGAAGGAAGAGGGAAGAGGATGTGTTCCCCCCATCCACTGACTCAGGTTGAAAGGGGATCAGACCAGAGAAGGAAGAGGGAGGGTGCATGTGTTCATAAGTACAGTCCCTCACTTGTGCAGAGATCTGCATATTACTTTAATTGAACTAAAAAATGTTGACACAAGGCTGATGGGTCATTCCCACTTGGGTGGGAAATAGATCAGATTGGGGAAGGAACAGGGTGGGTGCGCACGCTTTCTGGGTCAGTCACTCGCTTGTTTGCTCACTTGGTGGAGACCTGCATATATACATACACACATTGAAGTACAAAAAAAAAAAAAAAAAGCAACACACACCATGCTTCCCAGAGCTATGTAACCACCCACAAACCTGTCACACCCTACATTTAGCCCACTCCCAATTCTACCCTGATCCTGACACATGTGTGAAAAAAAATGAGTTTTTTCCTAAAACTGCAGAGAAAAAATGAGTTTTTAAAAGTCACATTAATGCCTAAAAGAAGTGCTTTCACTGTGAAACCAGTCATACATTGTATGTGCATGATTTTTTTCACCTGCATAGACAAAGCCTAAGCTCTCAGGTTGGAACTTAGACAGGCAAGAAAGGCAAGGGAGTGAACCGCCTACCCCACAAAATGGTGTCTAGAGCATTGGTGCCACCTACTAGCTCACAGGCCACAGCGCAGTCTGCTAATTTCTGGAAAGCATTGCTGGCAGACTCAGCAAGCAGTCAAGGCAGCACAGCTGATAGCAGTGGAAAGAGTCCTAGTACCTGACAAGACAACAGAAACATGAGTCCTAGATGACATCCCAGAGCCAGCAATTGCTAAGGGAGTGGAAGCTAAGGGAATGGTGTCTCTGGGGGAGAGGAGGATGCTGGAAGATGTCCAGTACCAACTCAATGCCAGATGGACTGCCCATATACTGTGCAGCTGGCTCAATAGCCTGTACCTGAGGTCCAGTCTGCCAGCCCAATTCATCTTACTCAGCACTGCCCAGGGTCAGGGAGATTCTGTGGTGGGCACCAGGCACAGTCAGGTGCTGGTGAACATGGCAGAACGGCAAAAAGGGGGTATCAGAGCAGAAGAGACACCAGGAGTGAAGACTCCAAAATCAGCTAGTGAAACAGCAGGAACCCAAGCCCCAGTAAACACTCTAGTCTAGTGTCAACGCCAGCCAAGGTAGCAAAAACAGGGAATACACTTGCTCCCATGTCAAGGTAAGAGGAGGAGCCACTTTAAGCATCTGGCATGATGACTTCAGCATCAGAACAGGCATTGCCTTTGGCCACAATGCAGCATGATACGGATGCAAGTCTTCCACTCCAGGAGGAGTAGCTGGTTCCAGTGGAGTGTCAGCAGCTCCAGAAGGAGCAGAAAGCAGGTCAGAGCCTTCAAGCTGCATTGAAGATGGCAAAGGAGGAAGCACAGTCTCCTTCAATGACAAAGTGATAGAGATTTATGATAGACAGGGGGCACCGGCTAGGCAAAGAGGCTTGGTTGAAAGGCTTCCCACCATAGATGGTGCATTCCAGTGGCCTGCTGTGGCCATCCTGGGACCTTTCCCTCAGAAGACCGCCAGGAGGAACTACCTGTAACACCTTGAAATTGTTTTCAAAAACATAAAGGATGCTGGACTGACAGTCAAGGACAAGAAATGCCCATTTGCACTTGACTGAGTGACTGAAATGTCTGTTAATTGTCAGTATAGCTAACGTGTAGTAATGTGTGGGTACATGTATGTTCTAATTCTGTTCTTTCCTAGGATAGGATGAAATCACAGCTGGTGTGGTTCTAGCATCCAAATGTTCCTAGACTATCTGAGATTTGGGGGGCTTGTGATAATGGGCTCTCCCAATTATATGGGCAACACAGCTTAACAGTCTAGTCTCTCAGGTAGACAAACGGTTAATTAGGTGTGGGTTTAAAGGTACATTCATTGGGGGTCAGCATCACAGAAGAGCATCAGAAATCATGGGAAGACACTGATCTGATGAGAGTGACCAGTACACAAAGCTTTGAGATATTTCTAAGGAAAAGTTATAAAAACATCAGGAGA
This sequence comes from Gambelia wislizenii, assembly GCA_030847615.1. Lineage (NCBI taxonomy): Eukaryota > Metazoa > Chordata > Lepidosauria > Squamata > Crotaphytidae > Gambelia > Gambelia wislizenii. The sequence goes on along the minus strand of JAUMIR010000005.1, from coordinate 183,652,836 downwards.
CCACAGGGTTGGAGGAGAACAAAGAGAGACAACAGACAAGCTTATGGGGGCTCTTGTTCCACTTAAGGGGATTCTTGGCAGTAGACTGTGGAAAGACGCACAGGCTCCTAGCCCCTATGAACACCTAGATCAGAATTCTATCTGCATCATAGACTAGGGGCTTGTTTATACAGGGGGAGGGGAATAGTGCCTCGCAGTAATAGCAAGCTGCAGCAGCTGTGACTTGTCTTAATGGTGGTTTTGCCCCCAACAGCCCCCATAAGCTTCACATCCAAGATGGCCACCGAGACAAGAGAGCCCGCCTCCCTTCCCTGGGCTTGGTGGCGGCAGCGACAGCAGCATGGAGGGGGGAAGCAGAGAAAGGAGAAGATGATTAGAGAGCCCTCTTCCCTTCCCTGGTCCCCGTGATGGCAGTGGTGTCCCCAATCACTCGCTAAAGGCAAAAAATGATGGCTGCAGGTGCTTGCCTTGTCAGCAAGCCCTTCCCCCATGCTTGTTCAGCCAATCAGGGTCCTGTACTATTGGGCAGCAATTCCTATTGAATCGCTGTCCTAACTAGGGGGAATGCACATACCCCTTGCTGTTTTTCAAAAACTCCAGAGAAAGCCTCAACGGCTTTCCCAGCATTGTTTTTGGAGTTTTTTGGTCTCCCCTCCTTCTGAATAAAGCACCTTGATGCTGGTTACCATTAAGACAGGTAGCATTCCACACGAATTCCATGATGGTTTATTTCAACATTTAGACAACTCATAGAAATTGCTAATTAGACACATTAGGGGATTATGTTTCTTTAAAACATTAGCTATTGTTTGTAACTGTAACTACTTCTAAGAATGACTGAAGGAAGGTGGCTTCATGTGAGAGGTACCTCTTTGCTAATGCAAGTTGCTTAGAATAAAGCTTCCTTTAAAGACTTCTTCTGTTCCACACTCTGTTCACATGCCAGCTAGGTGTGTGTGTGTGTGTGTGTGTGTGTGTGTGTATGAAGAGATGGGACAGAAAAGTACAACTTAAAATTATTCAGTAACTTCCCACTGAGTTACTGATCATAGGGATTTAAGATCAGTGTGTGTTGGCAGCAGCAGGTGATCTCAAAGGATCCTTTTTTGACTCAACAGAAGCAGGCAGGGATCCATTACAGTATCACTGATTTATCAGGAAAAATAAATCTAAGAGAAAAGCAGGTTTTGTTTTGTGATGTATCTGCTTTTAGAAAAAAAAGAGATACCCTTCAAAATGTTGAAGCAAGAGATGGAAGCCCCCGTTTCCATGGTGGGTCAAACTTGAGTACCAGGTAATATTAGAACAGCAACAAATGTTCCTGGAAACAGATTGTAAATGGGTCTCTAGCAACATCAACTAGTCACTCCTCCTGCTGATATTTTTTTCTGTGTGTTTCCAGACAAATGAATGCCATTTACACAACGAAAAATATATTCTAGCACCCAAGAGGGAAATGGCTTGATGTTCCAGTCATAGCCAGGAACAACACATAGCAATTGTGTCCCCAAAATCAGAGATGTCAAAAAGTTTAAGCACACTGATATAACCATGCAAAGATGACAACTTCAGGTTTGGAAACATCATTTGTTTTCCCAACCATGTACAAAAATCAACTGAACATGCACTGTCATTAATGAAGTGCTCAGTTGAGCAAAAACTATAATTAAAAATAAATACAAATCATTGTTTCTATAATTAGATATGGCTATATCTGTACAAGGTGGTAATTTATAAGCATGCAAAAAAAAAAAAATCACTCCAGGTAATATAAAACACTGCAGAGACCAGAACTTCAATTTCTGAGCTTTTACAAAAAGCATTCTAATGATTAATATCCACTTTCCCAATCATCACTTGCCAGTTCAATTGTCCCACAACTGCCTCTGCAACTATGCAGATGTCTTATGTAAATGTAAAAACACTCATTTATGCTTATTGCTCCGTGGTGAATCCACTGTATTATCCCTTCTAGACCAAGATATGTCTCAAAATTATTTCAATGACTGTCAAATAAATGCACCTTTTACAGATGGTTCCCCAAAGTACAAACATATTAAGATTGGACTGAGCAAAATTAAACACACTTAACTTTCTTCGGAGTGTGTGTTTGTTGATGCAGTGACTGGAAATAATCCAAACAGTTCTACACATCTCTCATCGTATCTATATTCTCATTTACATTTGTTGTAATTAACATTTCCCTGTGTGTATCCATATATTTCTGAAATATAACTATCAGATTTGGGGGTAAAAAAAATGAGGTACCCATCCTGAACATACAAAGAAAAGGTACATCCAAAACAATGTTAACTTTCCAAACTATTTATAACACATCTCCAAAAAAAGAGAGGTTTAAGGGTAAAGAATTAATGATGCCCCAGCAGGTCAACTTGGATTACAAGAAGTTTGGAAATATTGTTTTAGCATTTTTATAACTCTGATGGTCTAAGAGGCAATTGAACAAATTTGTGAAGGATGGTGCTATCAGTAGCTTCGAGTTATGAGAGAGATATACAGTATACAGTGTGTCTATGTGTATCAGATGTTAGAGAGCACATGCAAGTAGGTTCTCCAGTATGTGGGCTTCCCACAAGCAATTGGCTGAACGCTTTGTGAACAGAATGTAAGACTTGAGGGGTCTTTGCTTTGATCCAGCATGAGTCTTCTTTTGACCTCAAGTGTTCCATTTCAACTTGGGCAATCTGGCCTGAAACCTTGGTTTTCTAGCCAGCCTTGTGCATGCAACAGTTTGCGGTCAGTAAAACCTGTTTCATAGGGATCCTCTCAGAGATAAAGTATAAATATGGAAATATCTCTGATTTATGAGGAAGACATCCTGCATTTCATCCCAGGAATTCAGAGGGGTATACAATATCCCTATCTCCCATCTGCTCAAAATAATCCTGTGAGATCTGTCACCCAGTGAGATTTACGGCTGAGCATGGACTTGGACCTGGGTCTCTTGCATTTTGCAGATCGCCACTGTGACATGGAAAACATAATGTCATGTTCACTCTACTGAATGTCCAACAGCTTGTGTGGGTGTGTGTTGTTATTCACATTAGAATCCTGGCAGCCCTCAATTAATTTTTGTAAATGCTTGAAAGTAATTCCTTCCCTTTCTCACATTTCTAGACCCAGAGTAGGGAATACCAACAAAACACAAAATATGAATTACTACTGAAAAGGAGGTAGGGAAGGGAAACCCAAACTCAATGTCTAGGCTTTGAAGCCAGCTGAACATTAAGAATGCTGCCAAACATAAAATGAATGAATAGCAGTTTAAATGAGATAAGTGCTGTGCCGGCAAAAGTATGAGATTAATAAAACAGATGAATGGGCAAGAGGAGCCCTGCATATCTCACATGAGATTCACTGGTGCCTTTGGTGCCATAGCAGTTCCTTCACAAAATGATACCATGCATGCCTATGCCTATGCCTCTTCCATTATATCTGTAGTTGCTAATGGCCTATAGTCTAAGCATTAATAAGCTAGTATAACTATCTATGGTTAAACATTTTTTTATTTTACTAGCCAGGTTAAATGTAATCAAGTATATGAAAATCAACACAAGGGTTTCATGCTTGTCAGTAGCCTACATGAGGCAAGAAAGGGAGTAAGGAAATAAATTAGGCTTGAAAATATGCCCTAGACCAATCGGGGGAACTGACCAGGATATACCTTCTGAAACCCACAGAAGAATTTAAACAATTTGAATGGAACAGACCTCTTCAACAAAACTGGAAACATTCTTTAGGGCTTTTCTTGAAGGTTATGGTGGCTTCTTCACTCTACAAAGGGATGGTATCCCTCTTTGATTCAGTACTAAACTCACCCTATGTTTAGTGAAACATTAATTTATATATCTAATTATCACCCATTTAGGGAAGCACCAATGAGTGTGGGTTTTAGAAATTTCCCTCACTGCAGCTGCACTGTACTATCAGCCCAATTTCTTCCCTAGCTATAGTTTCCCCCATTTTTGATTTTTTTCCTCCTCTTTTTATCCCCTTTTGGCTGTCACACTAGATAACTAAAATTTGCCATCATTTTCATTCAACCTATATAGTAATCATATACTAAATGGTTCCTTCTGGAGAAACATGTTGCTTGATACATAGCAGGCCAGCTTCTCACGCTCCTGTTTTGTACAGTCAAGCCTCTTACATGCTGACTTATACAAATAATATTCATGGAGTGTTTTTTTCTAAAAACTAAGGTTCTATCACTTGATACTTCTACACTTGGTGACAAGCTGTTGAATGGGCAAACTGGTTAAACTGAAAAATAATGTTTGAAGAGATAAGGGTAGGTCTGTTTGTGGTATTGCATAAGTGATGGCCAATTCACACAAAGCAAGTAACTGAGTTATTACAATGCATGTGTCAACAAAAACATAGTGTTTTACATGTGTAAATATAAAAGAGCATACTTTTCATTATAGGAAAGAAAGCCTACCATTTGGAAATCAGTAAAAGTAATAATACAGCATACACTCAACATTTCATATCACCTTAATACTCACTTCAGCAGCCAGAAGCCACTGTAACACCACTCCTAGAGGTCAGGGAACCCCCAGCAAAGGTTGAATATGTGTGTAGGGCCCAAGTAGCAAGAGAGAGGAATATGTGTACTTGGGCTGGGGCAAACAGTACCTGTCTGCATACTCATAATCTTCCTCACATCATCTTCCTCCTCCTCCTTTATCCGGTTAGCTGGGTTAAGGTGAGAGACACTGACTGCTCAATACTATTTCAGAAATGTATTCAGTATTCGTCCATTATTCTACAAAGATTTTCAAATATAATTTACATCATTTAGAAATCAGTACCACAAAACTGGACAAGATTATTTAGTCTATATAAATAGAAAGCACATACACACTCTCTCTCTTTCATATTTATTTCCAACTTCTCCCGTTGAACCAAAACTATATTATTATATTTTATACCCTTCTATTGAAGTACATTGAAGTACACTGAAGTATTTTTTCTTCAGTCATTACACAGATGAATTGCAGTCAGTTGATTGTAATCAGTTGATTATTATTCGGTCAATACAATCAATCTGCACGTACAGATATGCCATAACAACGTACAAGCGCCATTCACAATAACATATCTTAAAACGATCTGTCAGGCTTAATATTAGATTGGTACTGTTTGTCAGATGGACTCTAAACATGCAAATGTAGGGAAATGGCAAAACATTTTCTCCCTATCTCTTTGATATTAATTCCAGGATGGGATTCTCAACATTTCTGTCAGACGTGCTTGCCTTAGAGTTACTAACGGAATCCCTCTCAATATGGGAAGTAACAGTCCTGCTTCAGGTGTTTAGGTCATCAAGATTTCCTGTGAAAGTTAAAAAGATTAATTAAACTCATCTGTGAAAAATATTCATGGTGCCCCCTACATTATTTCAGGATTTCTCTCTAAGCTCATTCCCCTTTCCAACAAAAATAGTTTGCCCATATAACTTTGGCAAGATCCCCAGAGCATTTGAGGTTAATACAGCTGTGCTCATTTTTTATAAAGTGGGACAAAAATCACACCTGAAATTATTGCCCTAAAAACCTTTTAGAGGTTGCTTCTAAACTGTATGGCAGATATCTATTAAAGTAAATTGGAAGACTGGGACACAATGAGACTTATAGGAAATGTCAGGCTGGCAGGGGAAAAAGTTGATTTAGGTTTTATTTCAAACTACTGTATATTAAGAGTATGTACTTACATGCAGTGTGTTGTAGTGGTTTGAGCATTGGACTAAGACTCTGGAGACCAGGGTTCAGATCCCCACTCAGCCATGGAAACCCACTAGGTGACCTTGGATAAGTCACACTCTCTCTGCCTCAGACAAAGGCAAAGGCAAATCCCCTCTGAACAACACCTGTGATAGGTTCACCTAAAGGTTGCCATAAGTTAGAAATGACTTAAGGCACACAACAACAACAACAACAACAACGTCATACGCTGTCATATAATTCAATTTTAATACAACTAAAGACAGTGGGGCAAGTAAAAGTGCCCTCTCTGAAATTCTTCACCCTTTCACAGGTGTCAAATGTGAAGTGGGGAGGATTTTCTGGTAAATAAAGCTATCAAAGGCTACAAGTCAGTGATGCTACATACAGGCAGCTGTCCAAATCCACAGGTTCTTTATTCACAGATTCCAGTAACTATGGCTTGAAAATATTTGGGGGGGGGGAGGGAAATTCCAAAAAACAAAACTCATTGTTCACCCTTTTATACAATGGGACTTGATCATCTACAGATTATGGTATCCACAGGGGGTCCTGGAACCAAACCCCAGCAGATACCAATGTCAGGATTGATTCTGGATATGACCTTTTCCAGTTCTGTTGTATAATTCTGGCTAATTGTGTTTGCATTCCTCTGTGCTTGTTAAGGGGTATGCAGTCTAATGGTGGAAGGGTAGTATGTGCTCTGTCTGAACTGTCTGAAAAAACTGGCACCTAGATCCTGGGAAAAATGGGCTGAGCCTGGGTATGGTGGGAACTGAGAGTGGGAATGATGGATAGCCAATGACTGTATAGCCCACCAGATTTTGTAGAGTGTAGAATGCTTTTAGTATACGGCTTGTTAGTTAGGTTTCATTCTGAGCAATAAACTTGTAGGGTTAGCTCTTTGGGTTACTGTGATAACAAAGTTTTCTGTTCTTAAACTCTGAAACAGCTGGTCACTGGAGAACGCAAATAGGAGGGTGCTATTACATTCATATACTTCTTGTAGGCTTTTCATAGGCATCTGGCCAATCACTTAGAGGCCAACATGCTAAACAGGCCTTTCAAAGGTCTTCCTTTGTTCTTTCAGGTTTTGTTAAATTTTAGGCACCAGACTGAATTTTTTCAAAATATTTAGACAATGAAGTGTTATTGTTGCCTTCCAATGATTGTGAGAACATGTAACTAATTCCCTCATTTCTTCTGTGAGGGGGGGGGATGTTTGTTATTGTGTATTGCTGGGATGGCTGCATGAGGGATATTTCCAAGGGCAGTAATTCCAGGGAAGGTAAAATGGTGACCATTCAGAAATTTACCTTCCATTGCCAGTACCACCACAAGTAGTACCAGAACTATATACATATCCTGACCAACAGGCAAGAATAAAAAGGGGTGCCACCACCGCCCATGCTCAATGCCATAGTAAACAACCCTGGGTCAGGATCCTACATCAAGCAAGCAGAATGTAATGTTCTGCCTGCACATGTCTGTCCCCCTGAGTATGTTTTTTTTTTTTTTTGGTAGGGATTTTTTCAAAGGATGGAAGTGTTTACTCAAACAATATGTAACTGTTTGTCATCAAGAGCATTTACATGCAAAATATAAGCAGACCACAAGAGTAGTATTTAAAACATGCCTTCCTCAGTGGCTCCTTGAAGGACACACATTAGAATAAATAAAAATGATTACTAGTTAAAGTTTAGGTTTTTCATTAAAAATGTTCACAGAAGGTGCATCTGGTTGAAATCAAGTCAAAAACCGAGGCAGAACTGATTTTTTTAATACCACAGGAGGATACCCAAATTTACCATCACTTAAGTTTCTTACAACAAAAATTCTACAAAAAACATAATCATGCTGAGTTATGGAAAATGGTGGATATTTTTTTCCGTCCAAATTTCTTAGAGCTTTCCTAGGATTCCTCCAGAAACTCCCACAGTACATGTTTGAAAGCAAATAGGCATGTGCTGCTGCACCTGTGATGTACTATCTTAAGTAGAGAAGGAATGGGTATTCAACAATTTCCCAAATGTGGTTGAAATTTGGTGTTCTCAACCACTCAGGAAAAACTGACAGTAAAAAAATCAGTGCTTGGAAAGTTCCTGCAACTTGTGGGAACTTTGTGTGTGTGTGTGTGTGTGTGTGTGTGTGTGTGCTTGGCACAGCAAAACAGTGTACTTTGTCAATTCTGCACAGCCTTAAAAGCTGCACAATGGGAATACAATGCAACTCTACAAACCAAAGTTATGCACCTACACTAACTAAAACTGTGCAATTTTTATAAGCACCTGAAAGGTTCAATATTGAAAGGGGGGAGTGGAGTAAAGCATTCCTTGAATGATAAGCCCTAAAGTTACACACCTTTACTGTGAAAACTACTACTATTTTCTCCACTAATTTGCTTCACCTCTACCAAGGCTGCTCCTCTCCTGCTGCCCTCTTCTCCACCAGACTTTCTGGGCTGTGTTTGTGTTTTGGGGGGGAGTTTTCTGGTTCAACTTGCTCCCTGAATTCTCTGGGCTCTGAGTCTGCGCTCTGATTCTTGGCAGGCAGCTGAAAAAGTGTGGTGATAGAAGGTATGACAGAGGAACAGCCTTGGTAGGGGTGAAGCTAATTAGCAGAGATGAGAAGGAATCAGGAAATCAGAGCAGGCAGGCAGGTCAAAAAAAAGAAGGGGAGCACAGACTCAGAGCCCAGAGAGTCCATTGTTTGGGGGTTCCTTAGATTAGAGGGTGTAAGGGGATTGACGATGATTTTTGTTGAATGCCTTGGTCCTCCTATCAAGCAAGACTAGAAAACCAGCCCCAGCACTCCAGTACGCAAAATGCCTTTATTTATTAATTCTTGGTATCTAATTGCTCCATTCCTGTGCTGTCTTGTCCCTCTTTCTCAAAAAGTTGTGCAATCTGAAATAGTCATGGCTGAAGGCACATACAACTGTGCAGTTCTTCTTCAGAAAGTTCTGAATAAAACTGCATGTGTTTCTTGAAAATGTACAGTTTTTAAATTTTGGGATGAGTTTTCCACCCTTTGCAAGAGAGAGAAAATCCCAAAAGTTTCAACACTACAGGAAGAAATAACAATTCCTTTTCCTCAACAATTGTTAGGAAGTGGGAAAATTGAGAATTTTCATCCCTAATTTTAAGTTTGATTTTTTAAAAAGCTTAACAGCTTTGAGAAAAGACAATCTCCTTCCACAGTTAAAGGATTTATGAGCTCTGATCTGAACACTTAGTTCCTGTGTACTTTATTGTATAAATAAAATGCATGAATTTACAACACGTTGTCTCAGATTAGTATTCTTGACTTTTCTCATATCCCAGGACGTGTTACTGTAAGCACAAACATTATATATACAGGACCGATATTCTTCTACTCAGTCTCATGGTTTGTTTACTATTCCAAGGTTTTACAGAGAACGCTGGGGGAAGGCATACCCTCCAGGCTAAAAAATGTTTAACTTAAATGTTTAATATATTTTTTTTAATTTAAAAAAATATTATAGATTATAACAATACAATAAAACATATAAAGAAAAAAGAGATAAAGAAAAAGATATTTAAAAACCATGACTTCTGATTTTCCTCTTAGTAGTTATGTATACGTAGATAGGCATAATTATTTATGTTTCTCTCTCTCTAACATTAACACAAGTTCACTTTCTTCCATAACCAATCTTTTCTAATCATCAAAACCAAAAATGTGCAAGTCATTTTTTTCCCCACAAAAAGTCCATTAGGGGTTCACATTCTTTAAGAAATGTCACTAATGACCTTTTTCTAATCAAGCATGACCATTTATCCATTTCTACTAAATTAATCAATCTCATCAGTGACTCCTCCATTGTCAGTAAATCTAAATTCTTCCATCTTTGTGAATATAACAATCTTGCTGCTTTCTGAATATATTGCAGTACTCTCCCATGGGTCTTCTCCAGCTATACATCCATCAATCCCAAAAGAAACAGTTCCAGTTTTAATTGAATCTTAATCTTTAAAAATTCTCTGCATCAGTGTATGAATGTGAACCCAATATTTTTAGCTTTTTCACATGTCCACCACATACTATTGTCCCTTCATGTTGCTCACATTTTCAAAATACATTGGAAACTCCTTTTTACATTTTAAACAACTCCTCTGCTGACATATACCACCAGTACATTGTTTTAAGTAACATTATGTACATTTCAATTCCTTTGAAAACACATGTTCCCATCATTCCAGCTATATATTTTAACCAAAATTCTTAGCCCATTTTGTCATGCATTCTTTGACCCGTTCTTCCATTTCAAAATTAAACAAAATTTTGTACATTTTAGAGATGATATGTCCATCATCTGTACACAATCACACTTCAAATTCTGATTTATTTTGTTCAAAACCATACATCACTGTATCCATTTTAAATATTTCTGGTAAATGTAGAAAAGAATATCATTGAAAATTGTATTCCTCTATTTCTAGCTGCTTTCCCAGTTTAACTCTCTATTAACCTTTGATGCAATTCCAGACAGTTCTGATACAATGTCCATTTGTCTTTACCTGTTGTTTCTCTTCTATAAAAAGGTTATTCTGTTAGGTAAATCAAGCTTTAATTTAAGTATCTTTCAATGTAGCGAAAAAATTACTTATAAAATGAAATGCACTTCTGCTCATCTCAGGATTTTTGTTTCCCCCCAAAGGTTTAACACCTCTAGTTTGTTTTAATGGAGAGAAAGAAGAAAATCTTCTGGCGTCTCCTTAACTGAGAGTCATGTTTTCATGATTGTTCATATAAACGTTTTTTCCTGTGGTAAGCATGCTAGTACCACCCTATCACCCTGAATACACCCTATCCACCTATTTTAGAAGCCAAACATGGTTGGGTTGCTTAATATTTGGATGAAAGGCCATCAGGGAACAGCGGGGATCTTCAGCGAAGACTGTGAGAAAACCGAGGAAAAAGGCACTGCCGGTCAGATTTGACCATACTGGCCAATATGGGATATGGACTAGTAGTTTAACTCCGAATAAAGCAGTCCAACTTTTCTTTGGTGTTTTCTACATCACCTGATTTTCTTGGTGAGACACAGAAAAACACAGTACACATAACTTCCTCCTATTACCCTTCAAGGCTTGAAGTACACGGGGGAAGCTGATTGTAGCAGAAGGATTGACTGGTAGGACAGAATCAGAATAGACTTGTTTAGGAAAAGCAGAATCTGCCAGGATGCTGGAAAGAACACCCAGGAAAGAGCACACTGTGAAACAGAACATTATTCCTGGCTTACATGTTCTTATCCACACAAGGGAGAACTGTTGTATCAGCAAAATGGTGAGTGCATCTGGTACTGCTGATGGCTTCAGAGGAGCTGCCTGTGCCCTTAAAAGGCTTACCCAGATGTGCACTGTATGTATAGATTCTGCTGAAAAACTGAGTGACACAGTAAGCAAGCTAAACAATGTGGGATGGGAGAAAGGAGTGGGAAAATGAGGGCATAGCCTCCTCATAAGAATTCTGTCCTCAAATGAAATTTTCATTCAGTTCCCAAATTGCATTGCAGAGGGTGAGACACTGAAAATCATGAACGCCTAGAACTCTTACATTTGCTGTGTTCACATTCATTTGGTAAGTTTGCCTGCCCGCTCCTTTTCCTTAGATGCCTAAACTGTATTGAAATGCTAGAGGGAAGTTTTAAGTTGCTGCAATGCTAGAAGTTTGGGGACTGAAGGAAAATTTTATTGGGTAGGGCAAAATACTTATTGGGAAGACAAATGCTCTCTCTTGCTCGCTCTCTCTCTCTCTCTCTCTCTCTTTCTCTCTCTCTCTCTTATACACACACACACACACACACACACACACCATAGCAACACTCCTGGGGCTAAACATAATCTAGCAAAACCTCTAAAAGGTATTCCATATAAGGATGGTGAAACATCATCAGGGCTGGAAGGCACGGAGGCCAAGTAGAGGTTGACTAGTCACTCTCACGCCAATTAGGCTTAACGAATCTTTTGGTTTTGCTACACTGTGAATATGCTGTTGTTTCCTTCAGAGGAGAGTGAAAACAAGTATTTGTTCTCTATGTACATCAACCAATTAATCATGCATAATTTAAAAACACAGGCCATAACAGTGGTATCAATGTGGTTAGTGCAAAATGTAACAGAAACATACGTAACCATATATATTCATATCAAAACCTTTAGAAAGTAACTGACACCAACAGAGTTAGATAATTTATAGTCCACACTACCTCCTTGCCCTGAATAATGAATGGAATCAATGTGGTGTGAAGGCTTCATTTTTCTGGCCTGGAGATGGGAGGGAACATATTTATTTGGACTTAGGACAAGAATGGCAACTTCCAGAGGTTCCATTTACTAAAGCCGGTCCTTTGAGTACTCATCCTTCTGGTGTTCCCTACTCCCATTTTTTTGCCCCAGTTGATCAACCTCACCCTTGAGGGGCATGATTGATTTTACTATTCCATTTTTTGTGTAGCCACTGGATTTAGACCTATGGAGAGGCCTTTTTATTTATTTTTTATCTTTTTGAGAAATGGAAATGACTATTTGTGAAAGAGCAGGAGTTTTGAGGACATTAGGGTATGCATGGGAGCCCTGCTAGCTCTCATGCAGCCCACAGGCCAAACTTAGCCCACCTTAGGAGACTGGGGAACCCATTGGCAAAAGGGCTTGAGCTGGAAGGACTGGAAACTGTTTTTCTCATGCTGCCTAGGCAATATGCCTGCTCTGTAATATCCAGGCCTGCTGCTTCTCTGTGCCTCTAGTACCCTTCTGAATGCTACAGTTGGGGCTGGAAGTATGTGTGTGTGTGTGAGAGAGAGAGAGAAAGAGAGAGAGAGAGAGAGAAAGTATGTATGTATGCATTAAGATAAGTAGAAATGTCTGGCAGCAATGTCTTCCTAATTCATACCATTTTAACATTTTTTAGACTGGTGAAAAAATATGAGTACAGAAGATCAATAACAATTGATGTGAAAACTGATTTTAAGATTGAGAAGAAAGTTAAATATTTAGCTATTACTATGGTGAATAATAATTGTATGTTATTTCAAAATAATTGCCAAGACATGGAACGAAATTAAATGTTATGTGATGGGAGAAACTAAACTTGTCGCTCTTAGGAAGAATGTCTGTGATAAAAATGTTTTACCTAGAATGATGTTCTTATTTCAGACAATACCGATTTAAGCAATGGCAAAAAGACGCAACTAAGTTTATATGGCAAGGGGGGGAAATGCAGGTTGAGTATAAGGTGTTACAGGATGCAAAGGAGAGAGGAAGGTTGGCTCTACCAGATGTGAAACTGTGTTTTGATGCTTGTTTTTTATTGTTTTTTAGTTTGGATGAAAGAATGGGTGATGCTGAGCAATAAAGGATTATTAGAATTGGAAGGGCATGACCTGAGGTTTGGATGGCTTGGATATTTATGGTATGATAAAGTCAAAGTTAATGTAGATTTTAAAAATCATTTTGTGAGATATGCCCTATTGAGATACAGATACAAACCCAGGCTGTGCTTAAAAATGCCTCTATGAGTCTCAGCACAATTGAAGTTTATGGTAATTTGTATGACAACTCAAATCTAAAAACTTCCATTCCTATACTGTTTTTCAGGGGGGAGGTTGATGAGAGTAGTCTCAAATGTCCTCAGATGTAAGAACGTTTGAGACTACTTGCTTTTAATAACCTCCAAAATTAGAGTTTATCCTGTTTTATTTTTATATATACATTTTAAGCCTTTGGCTCTCCCTCAGGTAACATACAGCCAAGAAATCTGAAGAAAAAGAAAGAGGTTCATATAAGTGGCTTACACAGAGAAGTATTTTAGTTATTTACAGAAAGCTTACTTAGATTTTCCTTGGTTTTTTTCTGTGCTGTGAGGCCATGTTCTGGAAGAGTTTATTTCTGACGTTTTGCCTGTACCTGTGGCTGGCATATTCAGAGAATGGTTGGGTAGGAGTGTGGCGTGGGGTTGTATACTGTCAACCCCTTTTGGAGAGGATATGTAAATTTGTGTATTTGAATGGCTAGTTTCTGGGTGGTGAGATATGCAAGGAGGTTTAGTGTCTGTTTGGCTAATGGTTGGTTAATGGTCCATTATCTGCTGAAAATGGTCCATTATCCCTGGCTGGAGTTCATTTGCAAGTGTTGGGTTTTGATTTTAATGCTTTTCAGGAATGGCAATCAGATTTTGTTTACTTTTAGGGTTTCCTCTTTCCTGTTGAAAGAAGAATAAGGAAACACAACCTCCAAACGATCTACAGACCAACCAAGGAAATCCAAGAAATGCTACACTCAGCAAAGGACAAAAGAGACCCTTTTGCAGTGTGCAAACACGAATCACAGAATGCACAGAGAAGCTATTGAAATCCACAAACACCTGGACAGCTTCAACAGGAAAGAAGAAACCCTAAAAGTAAACAAAAGCTGGTTACCAGTCCTGAAAAGCACTAAAATAAAAATCCAACACTTGCAAATGAATTCCACCCAGGGACAGGGGGAGTTCCAGCAGATAATGGACCATTAGCCAACCATTAGCCAAACAGACACTAAACCTCCTTGCATATCTCCACCCAGAAACTAGCCATTCAAGTACACAAATTTACATATCCTCCCCAACAGGGGTTCACAGTATATAACCCCCACACACACTCCTACCCAACCATTCTCTGAAGATGCCAGCCACAGATGCAGGCGAAATGTCAAAAATGAAGTCTTCCAGAACATGGCCTCACAGCCCGGAAAAAAACCAAGGAAAATCTATGGATGCCAGCCGTGAAAGCCTTTGACTTTACAGAAAGCTTACTGTTTATAGAAATGTATGACTGAACCATATCTAGAATATTGTGCACATTTCTGGTCCTGATAGCTTAGGACTCAGGAGAGATAAAAGGAAGGTACTTCTAGAACTGGAATTCATTTAATAAACTTAAATGGTTGAAGCCTCTGGACAAATAAAGTAAAGGTACTTGTTTTTATAGGACATTATTACACAAGACAGAATTATGAAAACCAATACTGATGATTTTAAAAGGAAACTAGGCAAATTCATGTCTGGCAGTGGCCAGTTATCATTATGTTTTGTCTCTGAAAACCAGTTGCTAGAGTCCCAGTGTTGCTTTTGTGGGTTTTCATGGTATTTGGCTGACCACTATAGAAAACAGGATGCTAGATTATATAGGCCTTTAGTCTGTTCCAACATCACTTTCTTTTTCTTCTTAAACTCTTTTGAGAGCAAACAAAGCCCAGGGGGGAAACATAAATATAACTTAAGTAATTATACAGATGAAATGCTCTTCCTTGCAAGAAGATCAGTCCAATCTCCTTATAAGCTATGTATGACCGTCAATGCAGTTTCCCTCCCCATAAAGAAAGAATAGACCCTCTTAAAAGCTTATTTTAAGACATCATTTGCAAAGCACATCTGTACATTTACAATGATGTGAGGGTCTTGGGTAGGAGATCCAGAGAGTACCTAACTGAGCTGCAAGTTTGGGCTCATAAGTCTAAATGCTCCCCAATGGGCAAAACATCTCAGAGAAAGTACCACTATGTGGAGAGACAAACTATTCTTAATAAATTACGGTAAATTTGTCCATAGAAAAGAATTACTAAAGCATAGCCATTTAATTTTTCAGAAAACTTATGTACTGATTTACCAAGTCTCCATTGAACTATAGCTCCCATGTGTTCTTAGAAGGGCGTTAAAGACAGAGCTGGGAAAATATTTTTTTTCTTCTTCTTCTGTTCATTCTAAAACTTAAAAAAACTTAATTTCTAACTGGAGGAATATTTCCTTATTAACCACAATTGACATTTTTCAAAATTTGGATGACATGCTATGAGTTGATGCTTAATCTGTCATGCTTTGTGACATCAACATGACCTTCCTCTTATGATGTCATGGGTGGTCATCCCTAGGTCTTATGGTTTTTGCCTTGAAATTTCCAGGCCTGGGATGTTCCTAACCTAGCAACCTTACTAAGAAGAACAAGATATCCATTGTGCTTCACAGGGAAATAATACTAGGAATTCATTATCTTGAGTTCAACCCAGTCTTCCTCTCCTTTCTCAAATGGGCTGCATTTAGCAACCATTGATTAAGATGCTACAAAAAGAAAGCAAAGCGAAGCACCCTAGATTATCATGTTATAGCCTATCAATATCCCACTCTTTTCTCCACCTATAAGACTTATGTCCATCTTATCTTAAAAGCATTGGGTCATAATAGTATCAGACCCAGATCTAATAATAGCTGTTCTTCTTCGGCATTAACAATCTCCTTCTGTTTTGTGCTTTAACAAGTTCTTGTTAACAATCTCACATTCCTTGCAAGGTTCAAATATAGTACTTTCATAGGTATTGTTGCAGAAAACATGATTCTTGTTCTTAGTAGTTTGAACAGCTGCGTGCCAAGAACAGCAAGACAATAAAAGACACTGCATGTCATAATATAAGGAAGCTGACGATGATATAAATGTATTTGAAAAGCTCATTCTCCAGAAGTCTGTAATTAGGACATAGTTAACCCATATAACTGAATAACTTACTTTGTTCTTTAGGAAAGAGGCAACCCACTATCCTCCCATCATTTTTTGCAGAGCCAAGAAAAGAACAAGTTACAATAACTTTACTCATAATCAACTAGTTTTTAATAACTAAGACACAACTGAATTGCATCATAATTGTACTGCAACAAGAGAAGACTTAATTCCTTTTGCAGTGTTGCTATAATTGCTTTAGATACTGTACTTGTATATGGATGCCTGATAACCTCTCTCCTTAGGTATGTTTTATAGCAAAAGTTAGCAACATATATCATTGGGATTTTTTAAAAGAAATTAATAGAAACCACTATTTTAATTACCTCTGAATAGCAGGAAGTACAGTTTGACTTTAACAGAATTCTGCCTATAATTATAATGTTGAGTAAATACTGAGTTTGGGGGGAGGTAATAGGAAAGTAACTAATTCCTTTTTAAATCTACCTTTACAAGCTCTATTTCTTCCTTCACAATCTTTTTCAATTATTGCACAACAGTCACAATAACAGGAATTATGAAATGCTTTTTCAGCAGAGATTTCTTTGAGAGGTAGCTGTGTAAATACAGCTGTGTTTGGAGAAGCCTTACCACCTCTAAATGGGCCCATGTGAAATGAACCGTTTTCCTCATTAGTAGCAAGGAATATTACATTTAAACTGTTGCATTTCCCCCACCCTCAAAATGCTTTCAGAAGCTAAAGACAGCAGAGGTGGGGGAGAATTCTAGGGCATTCTCTTTCTTTTCTACCGACTCTAACTTGTTCTTAGCTCTAGGAGATTAAAAACAATGTTCTATTTTATCCATTCCAGCTCAAATAAGAGATACACACATCCCTTGAGAATCAAGGCATGACTCATCAGTGACAGCAAGAGGCACAAGCCTAATTAAGGCATACCAATCATTGTCTACAAGAGAGATAATTAGTCCACAAAGGGTCATGCAGAGAGTCCGGAACATATTTGTTCCAAAACCAACCAATGTTGCTGTCATAGTTAACAAAGAATGGATTTCAATAAGAAGATACAACAGTTGTGAATTACCATTTTTACTGGTAGTTAAAAAAAAAACGTATTATATTTATGCAGGACAAGTCAGGTTGAATACTCTGTGAACTTCCTGTCCCTCCATTTTTGGTGGTGGTGGTGGGGTTCCCCTAAATAGAACCTTGTACAGAGTTTCCATCACACTGCTGCTTTTTACCATTTATTAATGTACTGAACAGCATTTCATGTTGGTGGTCTTTTAAAAAGAGCTGTCTGCTATAAGTCACTTTGGTTCCCTCTGTGTGTGTGTGTGTGTGTGTGTGTGTGCATGTGCACACCTGCCTTCAAGTTGCCTGTCGACTTATGGCAGCCCCATGAATTTCATTGGATTGTATTAAGCAAGTAATACTCAGAGGTGGTTCTGCCGTTCCTTCCTCTGAAATATAGCCTGCAGCATCTGGTCTTTGTTGGTGTTCTCTCATCCAAGTATTATCCAGGGCTGACCCTGCTTAGCTTCCATGATGAAATGGAATTTGATGCGTTTAGGGTACAGGTGGCTTAAGTGAACTGAAAAGGTAATGATACAAGAGGCTATACAGTGAGGTCATAGCTAATATAGCCATGCTTTCAGAGTTAGAATGGCAAAAACAGCTATTACTGAAACAGATGAGAGCAGGGGGCAAAGGGAGGACACATATATTGCAAAGCCCAACTTACAATTTAATGCCACATAGTGGTGACCAAAGTGCCTGGGGCAAAACAAAGCTTTTATTGTTACTGAATGGTGCCCCAAATTGGAACCCACTTACTTTGTCACAAGACACACAATTGAAAAGCAAGTTCCAAACTGGGACTGACCACTCCTGGGCACCATTTCTTGATAGTGCCAGTTGATGACAAATTAGATCCAGAAACTCAATGTGAGTGTTACCCTAAGATGTGGGGAGTGCTTGAGACTCAACTGTGATATCAAAGTATAGATGGGGGGACTATTAGCTCAAACAGTATGACTGTGAGAGGAGGGTAGTTGCAGGGACCTTTTCACCTATGTATACCAGTACTAACTGTAGAGAACTGCAGTTAAAGTGAAATAAAATATTTGTATTAGAAATAACATAAAAGCATTCACACATGGAACACACATTCTTAAGAACCACACAAGGTTATTGAGGAGTAAGGCAGAAAGGCTGAATAGCAGAATAGATTCAGGAGATAGGGTGATAGTTACCAGTCTTGAAGAATGGAGTTTCAAAGTACTCAAACAGAAGTCTGAGGGTGGCACAGGAAGTTACAATCCAGGGGCACACCGAGAAAGAGATTGGCTGGGTTTATACACAGTGGCATACCTTTCTATTGTTGGGAGACTAATATTTATACCCTGCTTCATATCATGCAGGGGTATTTTGGCTAGGACAATGCCTGGATGGGTTTCCCACTAGGTAAAAAAAGGAAACAAAAACTTAACTGATTGCTCATTTGAAATTGACGGGTTTATGACAACCTCACAATGCAGGACAGGAAGGGGTTCTGAGGGGGTATTTACTTGGGATTGGGTTGGAAAGGTCACTTGATTGTTTACTTGGATGACTCATTGCTGAGGTGCCCTAGAAGGAATTAGCATATACCTCCTTAATGGCTTTGTTTACTGGGGGCTTCCACAGAATCCTAGTTTTTGGTTGTTTGCTAAAATATTTCTAAGACACCTTCCCAGGTCCTTGTGACCTCTACCCTTTTTGGATCACCCCAGTCTACTTAACTCCTTTGAAGTGTCCAATATTTCCAATTATGAGATACTATAGGGAGGAAGTAGTAGGGCATGCTAGCAGAGTGAGTGGGTGTATATATAAAGTGAATAGAATACAATTCAGTTGCTTTAGTATAAAACCATCTGTGTGCTGAATTACACTATATATTAAGCCAGAAATGTCTTGAATGCCAGACAGCAAGAAAATGAGAAGTTACATCATTCCTCAGCATGCCAGTCATAGCTGGTAGATAGTGGTACCACAGAGATTTTTTGCCCAAGGCACATTATCTTTTAACACAAAATCTTCCCATATATCCTAAGATATCTGTGTTCCTCCTGTATCTATACTTATACTATTACTAAGCATTAGGAAATGCATGTAAAATGTCTTTCTCATTAAAAAATGAAGCACTCTCTTTATCAATAATTCATTATTTTATTTACACCTTTAAAAGGGAAATTAACCCCCTCATTCTTTCTCTCTCTGAAATAAAATGCAAAATAGTCATTTATCCACAACTGAACTTCATTTTAAAATGAGAAATGTTGCTGAATTCTCATGCTTAAGTGCACTGGGTGTTTCCACATCCATAGTTAAAAATTAATCTCAAAAGTGTCAGAGGGAAAAAAAATCTATACTATAAACAAAAGTCCACAATTGCAGGCTAAAACAATCAGGCTTCTCCTTTCTACCTATCATTTCATATGGAATAGGATAACACTGTTCATCAGGAATTTGGAGCTTGTCTAAACGAGAAGATATAATGTGGATTGCTGTGCATTAATACAAATTTACAGCAGCATTCATTTGTCTCCACAGGTTTTTGTTGTTGTTGGGTTTTTTTGCAAAATCGCGGGTGTGCAAAGCTATCCATGCTGGAAGTTAACACGCAGCCATGCTTGTGAATCAAGATGGTGGCTGGGAGTAAATTACCCACATTATTATTCTCCACAAATTGCCAATGCTGCACAGTATTTTACTGTAAATCTAAGGTGCGCAAGTGCAACCTTCCATTTAGAAAAGCTGTTTGGTGACCTCAGTGCAGTGAAAAAGTATACAATTGATACCACAAAACTCCAAAATGGCTCTTCCAGCTACTTCTTTGCCAGCAATCCTGCCCCCCCCCCGACATCTGAGCAATCAGGTTTCCACTTCTGCTCTTATCCAGAAATGCGCTGCACTGCAAATCAGTTGTCCAAACAGGCAGTAATGCACATTTCCGTGTATTTTTGAAAAAAATCTCAGGGGAAGTCACAAAGGCCTTTCCCGTGCAGTTTTTGAAGTCCCCCCCACTCCTTTCTGGATAAGGCGAATCACCATGGGATCTCATTGGGACAAATGGTATTCTCTCGAATTCTATGAGGAGTTTTTTCACCTCCTAGATAACTCCCAGGTTTCTTCATAAAACACTCCCTGCCACAACACATATCCAGTCATAGTGGACAATAACAAGACAACTGCAATCTTATCAATTTTATGTTTTAATTATGTGTTTTTAACTATATTTTAACAATGCAAATTTAATCCAATTCTTTTTTAACTTTTGTAATTTTTGAGGTTTTAGTTGTATTTTTTAACTATTGTAACCTACCTTGAATCCCATCTAGGTAGAAAGGCAGGATCTCTCTCTCTCTCTCTCTCTCTCTCTCTCTCTCTCTCTCTCTCTGGCTTTTCTTCGCAAACGAAGATTCAGGAAGGACTCATCCTGCACTTACTGCAAGCACGCTGATGACTAAAAAGGCCAATCCAAGATAAACAAGTCCGGTTTCAGAAAGCACAGCAGAAGGTCTCCTTGGGTGATGTTTCCGGGTTGTGATTCTTTCTGCGTTGTCATTTCTCTTCAAGACTTGTTCGGCGTGAGTTCTCAAATAAGGCTGCAGTATTGTGGATAGTGTGTCTCCGTGCCTCCCGATGTGAGGCCAGGGAGGACCATTGTTGGTGATCAATTTAGCCGAGCCTGAGATGTTTCAGGGAGTCCTTGTATCTTTTTATGGAGCGCCCCTCTTACGCTGACCCATGGCAAGTTCACCATAGAGTACTATTTTGGGGAGGCGATTGGTCCTCCATCCTAGAAATGTGCCCTGCAGAGTGCAGCTGTGTTCTCAATATCATGGCCTCAATGCTGGTGATCCCTGCTTGCTCAAGGACAGCAACATTTGTCACATAGTCAGTCTATATAAATCAAATAAATAAATCTTCAAATGCTGTTGACTTCCAACTGCCACCATATCTCACCACTTACTATGCTCATTGGGGGCTGCTGGGAGTTGCAGTCCAACAACATCTGGAGGGCCACATGATTCCCATCCATGCTCTAGACTAATGAAACCTATTGTCAGAGTTTGATTATTTATGGATAATTTATGGTCCCTACAGACGCACACACACAGAGCAAGGCTGAAGAGTACCTAATTTCATAGAACAGATTATATTTTGATTACATTACTTTGTACCCATGGTACTTTGTATTGCAAATGAATTGGCCCACTGCGATAAAAATATGTTACAAAACTTCAAAACAGCAGAATGTTTCCTCTGCATGTTTATCTCACACACTGTATGCTCATTTTATTTATATACATTTCAAGACTGCAAGCTAAAAGGTTTTACACCTACAAATAAAGAAAAGAGGTTTGTTGCAGGCAAGTTTTTAAGTGTGTTCCAGTGCTTGTGTGTTCATTTTGTTTGTTAATTTACCTGTTTTAGATTTTTAAGTGCACTTGCATCTTCTCGCAAGAACCGCCGAGATCACGCTCGCCCACAAATGCAGAAGTATGGGACTGCTTTTTCAAGCTATAACAGCAACGTTTGATATAAAGGGTTCTTTTGCCAGCACACAAATGCTTTAAAATATGGTGGCAAAAGAATGTTTTTAGAGGCTTGTCTGATGAAGTCCTTCAAAAAGATTCCTTATTAACTTGTTGCCAACATGTTCTTTGTGTGAGCAGTAAGCCTGCATTTCTGTGGTCCAAATTTCACCTTAGCCAGCTATATGCCAGTGACAATTTCACAGCTTCAGGCCCACTCTCCAATGTGATCATAACTGTCATGCATTGTCATCGAGAACTGGTAGGATAATTCCTATCTTTAGTACTAATCAATACTAATATTAAAAATGGGTAAAGCCAGTGGAAGTATGTCTACATGTTTCCACCTATAAAGAGTATATATACAAAAACAACCAAGAGCAATTTCAAACTATATGCTACGTAATGGATGCAAAAGGAATATAAAATAAAATGTTTCAAAACACTGGTAGCCTCAGAAACCTTGATTCTCCTGCTGACATCAGTTGTATTCATTTCAGATAACACTACTCACTGGCAGAATACGTACTAGTTATCTGAAAGTTGTAAGCCAGTTTTCTAGATAAGGTCTCAGTGCCAACAAATGAAGGGAAGGAGCCAAATCAGATGTTAGTTCAGACTTTTATACGGTGTACATATTGCAAAAGGCCAGGAGACACTGCTTTCTTTCTGCCCATTTTTTTCCTAACCAGCCACATCTCAAAATACATTTATCAATGTCAAGGAATCACTGACCTTAGCCCACAATTTGTAAACAATGCTGCCACCATTGTGTGTTTATATCAGGGGCTAAAGTAAAAGAGCAAGAGGTAGGAAACAATGTTACTGCTTTAAAAGACATGCACTATATGTCATGTGTTTGTGTGTAGAGTGTTTGACATGAACATTGCCTAGTCGAGCTAAATGGCTTCTGTTAAATCATAGACATGCACATAGAACACGAGAGAAGTACAAATACTCATGTGCTTGCTGATAATGCTCTTTAATTATAATTTCCACCCAACACTTATCAGCAGAAATTAAGGATAAAATATTCAAACATTGTCTCAAATCCTCATCATTTTACTGATATTACTGCCAATTATGCAAATATTTATTTATATTTATATACAGCTTTTCCATCACAAGGATTTCAAAGCAGTTTAAAACAGAATTGTCATAAAATGAGATACAAATTACAAAAGATTAATTTCCTATCTCATCATCAGCCTACTTTATAACCCACATTAAATGTATCTCATGCCAATACAAAAATGTCATTGCAATAGTTCTGGAAAATTTCCCCAAGAGGGAAATTCAACAACAGATGTTAATTCCACAATATCTCACTACCCAATAGTGGTGACACCCAACACAAAGCACCTACACCCAGTAGATCACAAGTCACCAATATACATACACAGAGCAAATCAAGACAAGCTATAAGTCTATAGCTCTAATCCTATATACTTTTACCTAGGAGTAAGTCTGATTTAATTCAGCATGGCTGAGATAGGATTGCATTTTTAGGCACATTACTATGTAAAAGTAATTTAAAGAGGCAATCCCAAGAGCTGCTATATTAACATGTATGTGCATATATATTTGCACTCTTAACACTGTCCCCCACACACTTATTACTACATTGACGCTACATTTCTAGACACCAGAATTTTATACATATGTGGCAACACAGATATTTAAGACCAGTAACCAGATGATATGCTTAAATATAATCTGCAACAGGCAATACAGTAAGCTTTTTACCTAAAACAATATTTCTGCCTATGTTTTCTTTTTCCAGGCTATGTATATTAATTGTTCTCTTTCTCTGTACTGTAGGTCTCTTCTCCAACACAACAAATATGACAGAAAACATCATGGAGTCTAAAGTTAATACTGCAATATAAAGCAATCCACTTCCTTTTCTACAACCATCTGGATGGACCTCGGTTTCAAATACATTTTGCCATTTATCCTTGTGAAGAGAACACTATCATTTCTCAATATGCCTCTACTGACCGAACAAGGTGGTTGCAACAGGTTAACTTATCCCCAAGAATCAGAGGGATTTTGTATTTCTTCAGGGTGCACCATTTGACAAATGCAAGTGCTTGCCTTATCAAATGACCAATTCCTCCTGAACTTAAAGACTGTAATTGTGCAATCATTAAGGGCCAATTACTTTTCTAGAATACTGAGCTAAGATGAAGGACATCCCACTTAAAATTCACCTTATACTTGGTCTAACAATCATTGTACTAGTACATGCTGTAGATAAAAAAGCAGACTGCCCACAGTCATGTATGTGTGAGATAAGACCATGGTTTACTCCAAGATCTATATACATGGAAGCTTGGACAGTGGACTGCAATGATGTAGGCCTTTCTGCTTTTCCAGCCCAACTGCCTGCCAATACACAGGTTCTACTTCTACAAGCAAACAACATTAAAAAAATTGAATATTCAAAAGAATTTCCAGTAAACCTCACTGGTTTGGATTTATCTCAGAACAGTTTGTCCTCAGTGGCTAATATTGAACTTCGGAAGATACCCCAGCTTCTTTCAGTGTACCTGGAGGAAAATAAACTTACAGAGTTGCCTGACAAATGTCTCTCTGGACTGAGCAACCTCCAAGAGCTCTACATTAATCACAACCAGCTTTCCACAATTGCACCAGAAGCCTTCACAGGCCTTGATAATCTTCTTAGACTTCATCTCAATTCAAATAGTCTGCAACTGATCAACAGGAAGTGGTTTGAAGCTATTCCTAATCTGGAGATCCTTATGATTGGAGAGAATCCAATCATCAGAATCGAAGATATGAACTTTAAGCCCCTTATCAATCTGCGGAGCCTGGTTTTAGCAGGCATAAATCTTACAGAAATACCAGATAATGCCTTGGCTGGACTTGACAATTTAGAAAGTATCTCTTTTTATGATAACAGATTAGTTAAAGTGCCCCGTACAGCTCTTCAAAAGGCTACAAACCTGAAGT
This sequence comes from Gambelia wislizenii, assembly GCA_030847615.1. Taxonomy (NCBI): domain Eukaryota; kingdom Metazoa; phylum Chordata; class Lepidosauria; order Squamata; family Crotaphytidae; genus Gambelia; species Gambelia wislizenii. Next base: position 183,628,023 of record JAUMIR010000005.1, on the reverse strand, counting down.
TTTTGGATCTAAACAAGAACCCTATTAACAGAATACAAAGAGGGGATTTTAGCAATATGATACACCTGAAAGAACTAGGAATTAATAACATGCCTGAACTGATATCAATTGATAACCTGGCTGTTGACAATCTGCCAGACTTGAGAAAAATAGAAGCGACCAATAACCCCAGATTATCATACATTCATCCAAATGCATTCTACCGACTTCCCCGGCTGGAATCGCTCATGCTGAACAGTAACGCACTTAGTGCCCTGTACCGTAGTACAATTGAGTCCTTGCCTAATCTCAAGGAAATCAGCATACATAGCAACCCAATCCGATGTGATTGTGTCATCCGATGGATTAATATGAACAAAACCAGCATTCGATTCATGGAACCAGAGTCATTATTTTGTGTGGATCCTCCTGAATTTCAAGGCCAGAATGTGAGGAAGGTTCATTTCAGGGAAATGATGGAAATCTGCCTTCCACTGATAGCCCCAGAAAGTTTTCCTTCAAACCTAAATTTAGAAACAGGCAGCTACATTTCCCTACACTGCCGAGCAACTGCAGAACCAGAACCTGAAGTGTACTGGATAACTCCCTCAGGACATAAGCTTTTGCCCAACACTGTTTCAATGAAATACTATGTACATTCAGAAGGCACACTAGATATCAGTGATATAACACAAAAAGAAAGTGGCCTATATACATGCATAGCAAGTAATTTAGTTGGTGCAAATTTAAAATCCATTATGATTAATGTGGATGGTTCTTTCCCCCAGGATGACCATAAATCTTTGTCTATCAATGTAGAAAATGTGCAGTCTCATTCCATCGTACTGTCCTGGAAAGCAAATTCTAAAATAGTGAAGTCTGCCATCAGATGGACTGCCTTTCCAAAAGATGGACACTTTCTGGCATCACGGAGTGCTCGAATCCCATCCCATATAAAGGTCTACAATTTTACACACCTTACTCCATCAACGGAATATAAAATTTGCATGGACATCCCCACTGTCCAGTTGCAGGATGCCAAACAATGCATCAATGTCACCACAAAAGGATTGGATCCAGCAGTGACAAATTATGAGAAAATCAACATCACCATGTTTCTTGCTTGCCTTGGTACTCTTTTGGGATTTTTTTGCATATTGTCTCTCTTCAGTTGCATCTCCCACGAAATGAACTGTGATGCAGGACACAGCTATTTCAGGCAGTACCTGAAGAAACAACCCTTCTCCTTCAGTGAGCTTTACCCTCCTCTAATCAGTCTTTGGGATACCGGCAAAGAGAAAAGCACAGCACTCGAAGTCCAAGCAACGGTTATAGGGGTTCCTCCAAACATGTCATGAAATATCAGCATTACTATATCTGTTGTTTTACACTCGGGATGCACAAGACTGTAGCTGTGCTCAGTAAAAAGGCAAAAAAGAAATCCTCTATGAAAATCAAAACATGAGTTTGGCTGATGGTGGTGGCTACAAATACAAAAATTTACCAGTGTGGTATTTTTTAAAACAAAACAAAACATCTGTCTTTGAAGAGCTCTGTGCCAACCAAATTGTTTTCTAGGACTTTATAGTGGGACGTCTTATAATCTAAGAGGCACTCAATACTGTCTAAACAGTGCAAGTAGATGAGAAAATTTTCTGTATTTGTTGTTTTTTTAATTAAATGTAGGAATAGTGGAACTGAGTAATGCCCTCCTCCTGTGTTGTTTGATACACATTAGCCACAAGCTTTTGCAGTGAGCCGATAAAACTAGAATTGACACGTGGTGTAATGAAATGGATACATTCTGTAGAGTAGACACAGTGAGTATGTGAAACTTTTTTATGGGGAAAAATACAATTTTTGATTACAACCAAAATAGTTTGGATTGCTTTCTTTCTAAAGAATACTTCAGGGACCTACTCTTCATCACATAGGGTTAAACCCAATGTTTAGCCTAACTATAGAAGACCCATTTAAATAAACAGAAATCAGTTTAGTTGTGACTAACAAGTTTAATTCATGTTGATGGCTTTGGAGTTCATGTTCATGTCAACAAGGTATAAAATTCATTGGATTCAGCTTGTGCTTAATATACACATTCCTCTTTGTGAACATGCACAGGGATTAAGAACTAACTACTTATGACTGTTCCCTATTGGTCAGGTCCAAACTGTGATGAAGACTGTAAGTTTCACAAAGTCTGGACAATGATACATTCCCCATCCAGGTGAACCTTTATTTACTTGTTTTATGTTCCAAGCAATAAAATTCTTTCCTAAGTATGCATATACAGAGATAGAAAAAGGACACATGTGTCTCACTAGAGAAGGAGTCAGACCAATTTTCACAACGTATAATAAAATCTTCATCTCCCTGGTTCTAGATTTAATATATATTTTCAGAAAAACTTGACTATCTTTTGTAGTATTTTTCAAGAGTCATATATTTTAAAACCCCTAGTCCATCGAACCACTCTGCATATTCCTATTGTACTTACTGACTATAAAACTGTGGCATGACAAACCCGTCCAAAGCTATAGTCCTGTAGAAGTCTGAAATCACACTATTCACATCAAAGTTCAATGTTCAGAAAGACATAGATCCAGAGTGGGAATAATGTAGCATTAGATGACATAGCCAGTGGTGGGGAATGCTGGTAGTTGCAGTCCAACATTTGGAGGATTGCATGGTTTCCATCCCTGTTTTAGACTGTTGCTAGAGAGTAACTTAACTGAAATGTCTTTAACAAATCTAAAAGCTTATGGTAACCTGCTTGTGATCTTTTCAGACATATCAGCTTGCCCAGTGTATGCAAAGATGATGCTGGATTAAATAAGGCTTTGAGCTGATCTAACAGGATATTTCATATATTCTTAGAAATGTTCAATATTTACATTCAAGAAATAGCAACTACTATAAACAAGCTTTCCACCCAAAATTTAATATGCAAACAAATGGCACTTATCTCAAACAGAAAAACCAAATAGGAGTATGTAGTTGATTTCCAAAGCAATCAATTGAAGGAAGAGTTTCCAGTCATTCACACATGACCTTAAACAGTGTTTGATCCTTCTGATATAATTCTAATGTTTTTGAAGAAAGCTTCAGAACACAGGCATATAAGTGGAAATGGAAGTAAAATTCTACTGACCAGTAAGAGCAGAACCCGTTGCAGTGGATGAAAACAATATCAAGAAAATAATAAGGAATTAAGAGCATCAGCCAGTAAAGCGTTGACTTGTTAGTCACTGTATCCTCAACCGGTTATGTGATTCCAAGGACAACAGATCATGTATTCTGTTTGTGCCAGATCCAGCATGTAGAAAAATCATAAATCACAACAAAATTGAAATCATGAAGGAGATAAGAATTACCTGACCAGAGTCCAACATAGTCAGGTCCCAATATGTGAAGTGGGATAATGCTGGGAAAGCAGTCCAGCAAGAATGGGAAGAGGCAAGGTGGGAATGGGCAAGGGCAGCGAGAGAAACAGGGCAGGCTCTGCCATTCAGGAGTAACCTGCTTCAGGGGACACTATTAAGAAAGAATTGATCTCCGTATGCTGCAGTGTTACTATTTTCCAAATGATGGCCTGAGTGGATGAGGGCACCACTAGGCCTCTGCTTCAGGCAGCAAAGTTTTGAGCACACACTGAGATCTATCCTCACTAGGGAGATGTATGGCTCAGAGCAGACTACAAAGGTTAAAAGTGTATGCCATGAGTTCACTGAACTCCTATGCCATGAGTTCACTGAATCACCAGCAGAACATTCAGTAAGCAACACTGGGGCTAACATAACTGCTGTCTCTCATCAGTTCTCCTGGTGATGTCCAAGATAATATTTATAGTCTGGAATAGTAATTATGTTCAGTGTTAGGAGTGTGCAGAAACTGACCAGAAATGGCATGTATACAGAGCCACAGTACTTTCTCGGTGTTTCCATGTCCTCTTCTTTTGCACAGACATTTTGCTTCACTCTATCAATTTTCCACAGGCTCATTAGTATTGATAGCATGAGGTAGGGGGGAGGTATCTCCTTGGACCTTCTAATATGAAAAACTAGCTTTCATCTCATGGAATTTTTGAATAATTCCCTGTTCTTGCTTGCAACCTACATGTGCTTTTCAAAAACATTTTTAAGATGGAAAATGCATATTTGCAGGGTGGAGGGGTGGTAGTGGAGTGAATTCCAGTGGTAATTCTAGAATATCTGTAATCTGCATCTTTATGGATTCAGTACATTTCACGGAGCACACTCTTTAGAAGCCTGATGAATCACTATCACACACACCCCGACATTAGAATTTATCAGCCAGATGTGCCCATACATCATGAGAGATTTCAGCACCGAGGACAGAGCTTTTAGAGCCAGGCTATTTATCAAACATACAGTAGTTGAAATATGACCTATTATAATGCCAGCACTGTATAGGTCAGCAAGAACTTGTTCATGTATCTTGTGTGTTTGTCTTTGGACCCAAAGTACATTTAAAATCTGTTACTGATATAACTCAGGGGTTAGAACTACATTTGTTTCAGGCAACACAGCTGAGATCAATGGCACAAAGCCACACAGAAAGCAAACGTAACCCTATGAATTCCAAAAAGAAATTATTTCTGAACCCATTTGAATGAAAAGTTTGTAATATTTGGCATATAATTTATGAAATTTATAATCTCTAAACCTTTCTTGGAGTAATTTATCAGTGTGAATGATCTGGCCTTCTTTTACATTACTGCTACTTAGATAAGGACTATCCCAACACTCAAGTCAATTATGTCTTCAGATGATTTACTCTATGCTTGTCTTATAAACTTTTGTCAAGAAATTATTCCAGTGAGTGGTGTTCAGATGCAGAAAACTCACAGATAATGATCAAAAGTGAGACATGGTGCATTAATTTTTGGATCTAGCCTCGCACAGGCAAACAGGTGCTAAGACAGAATGTTTTCACTGTTTCTGTTTGATCATATTTTCAGTCCAGCTCCAAACAGCCTTAACGAAAATATAGTTTGTCAATGTGAGATGTTGTTTCTTCACATAAGCTGAACAATTAATGTGATCATTTTGCTGCGATTATTCCATAACCAGTTCATATTAGTAGCAAAACAATAAACAGTGAAAGATAAATAGAGGAAGTGGTAGTTAAAAAAAATGCTACCCTCATTCACATCTTCAAAGGTTGGTGCGTAATTGGGGAACACTGTCATAATACCAATTTCAAGGAATGAATTTGGTTCAGCTGAGGAATATTTATGTTATGTATGTGTTGTACTTGATATCATATTACACTGGCAAAGTGTTTGTAACACTCATACTGGTGCTGGGATTGGTAAAAGGTATTCAGCTGGAAAAATCAAGAATCTTACTGTGAAGGAGAGGGGAATGCATAGACACTGATGTTCTTATACCTGCCTCTCCCTATCTCAGAGCCCCCGCCCCACTCATGCTTTCCCAATAGTTAGGATCCTTGTTGATTGGAGAGGGCAGGAGCATAAGGCTATGGGGGGATAGGGAGACTGCAGAAATTGGGCAGAGGAACCTTTTGTGAGTGGAGCAGAAGGCACATCTCTTCGATTTTTCATGATCGCTTCCTTCCCACTTGAGGTCCTTCAAACCTGGAGCAGTGTGAGGAAAGGAAGTGGGAAAGGCACCTTCAGCCTTTCAGAGGGAGATCTCTTCATTGGGAAAGGTGGCTTCAGCCTGTCCCCTTTTGGAGGGAGATCTCTTCATAGAAACACACACATGTTACAAATGTAAAATGGATATTTTTGTTTTCTGAAAAGGTTATGGAAAGGTTGCGCAGGATTTGTGTAACCCAATTATCTTTCTTGCAGAATTAAACAGCAAATTCAAAATACACAAACTAGGGAGAGAAGCAGGTGAAAGCAGCGCTTGCACCCTCTGCTCCCCAGCAGTCCCTCCAGCACTTTCAAAAGGGTACAGAGGTCCAAGGTCTGTGCTGACTGGGGTGGAGTGTGGAAAAGAAGGACCAAGATGAGACAGAAGTGCCTTCTATGAGCCAAACCCATGAAGGAAGCTTCCGTCCAATTTTAGGACCATTCCTTTGCTCCACACTATAGTTAATCCTATCCATGAGGAGGTGGAAGGGCTGCTATGGGGAGGTAGGGTGCAAGAAGGCACACTTTTACTAACCCAGATGCACATACTTAAATCTGGATGCAACTCACTGCCTTTATTCAAATATATATTCTGTTTCTTCATACTTCTGAAGTAAAAGCTGTGGGCAGCTGTTGGATGTTAACACTACATGAAAACATGCATGCCTTTCACTTTTTGTTACTTTGATTCTGTTGTTCATCCAAAGCCCAGAGATGCATTGCATCTCCCTCACAGAACCTCGAAAAGTTACTTTCTTGGGATGAGATCTTGTATGATGTTAGCTGTCGTTCTTATGTATCATTGAGTTGGCTTCGAATTATGATGACCCTATGAATGAGAGACTTCTAAGACATACTTTTATTAACAGGTTTGCTCAGGTCTTGGAGATTCATAGGCATGGCTTCCTTGATTGGCTCTATCCACGTGTATGGGGTCTTCCTCTTTTCCTATGCCTTCAGCTTTATGGAACATTGCTATCTTTCCCAAGGAGTCACGTTTCATGGTATCCACAGAACTTTTTTCCAGCATCACATTTCAAAGGAAGTTGCTTCCATATGGGGAACAAACGCATTAGAAGTGGGTTTTGTCCCTGTACAAGCCAACTTTACTCGGGAGATCCATATGATGTTTTTCTCATTCCAAAGTATTTCCTGTGAACTTGCAGTAGTACTTCAGCATATTATAAGAAGACATGACTCATTAGACAAGAGAATTATGCTTGGTAAGGTAGAAAGAAAGAGGAGAAGAGAAAGAAAAGTTACAGATAGAGAGATTCAGTCAAGTAAGCCATGGCCCTAAGTCTGTAAGACCTTAGCAGGGGTGTCGATAACAGGGTGTCTTAGAGGTTTTTCATTTATGGATTCACCATAAGTCAAAGCTGACTTGACAACAACCCAGTAGTACCAGAGTTTTCATTCCCACTTCATGGGTCAGTTTAAATGAACTGAGAACTTCCTGAATTAAAATGTATCTGACCTGCCTATGTGTTTTTATTGTCTTGGAAGCAGTAAAGATGGCTGTTGCCAAGTAAACACAGCTGTTGTTTCCAAGACACAGATTTAATGGAGATCAAGTGAGAAAAAGCAGAATGTTATCACCAAAACAAAATGATCCTAATGCTTAATTCTTGTAATATTGCTAAAGCACTTTAGCATTTGACTACAACTCCTGCAGAATAAGAATAAAAATAATGACTCAATGGAAATGGGCAACAATTAATTTCTGAAATGTTGCATGAGACTGGATGTGACACATGATCAGTGGAAGGAGGAGGGAGGAGGAGAGGGAAGAGAGGGAGAGAAATAAGTCTCCATGTTTCAAGAAGTCAGGATGCAAACCCATTGAGGTGCAGATACAAAACAAATGGGGAAGTCTTGATAGTTCCTGAGTTTTTTCCCTCCCATTTGGGGCACCCTGTGTTGCTTTTCTGTCAGCTTTCTTCACTGTTCAGCTTTCACATAATATCTGATGAAAATATTTGCCTGTTTTCTACCACTGGGCTCCCCCATCTGCCCCCGACACAATTTCAGTTGATGGTATCAGGGTACAACTCCATGGCTAGTCAGAAACCAGTGGTGGCAGGGGTGGATCCCAGGAATGATCTGGATGAACTTTTATAGCCAGGAGGGGAAAAGAAGTGTTGTCATCCTCCTGGACCACCAGCAAATACCCAGAAAGTTACATTCCTTTGCTTTCCCACATCATCTGCATTCTCCCCACACATTCTGACTCAGGGCAGGCTTCATAAGACTCTGGCTACATTTCTATTAGTTATGATTGAGACAAGTTATGGCAGAACATACAAATTTCATTATTCATCATTGCAATGATTTCATTATTGCATACAGCTGCATCTTTCCCCATTCACTTGATTTATCCCCATCCACAATCCATATGTTGGCGGCACAGAATGATGATCACATGGTAAAGAAGGAAACAGAAAAAAGATAGCTTCCTCTCCCCAGCCACATCTACCAACCCACTTGTTTATCCCCCCTGCCCTCCCATGCAGTAGTATCTTGCCCCAGAGACTGCTTAAACAAGCCACAAACCAACCACTCATACATGGCACTGCAAACTGAATTTTTATGTAAGAGTTACTTGTATTTGGTGTCATTTTGTATAAAGAACACAAAAGATAGGGTGTAAACAGTATTCAAAAATGCTTCATCCACAATTACAAGGGGTTTCTGAATGCATAAAGGCACCCCACTAGGGTGGGCAGGGCAGTCAAATTTCATGTGCTTTTCATCAAACAAGGAAGTTTCATTTAGTCCAGAAGTCCAAAACATCCTCAAAAATGTGCAAAAATTCTCATATACTCAGCCAGTGCTCCTCTTCCATGCAAGCAAAGATTCACCTCACACAAAGGTGAGAAGTATTAAAAAGAACTTAGTTCATCCCTTTAAAATGTTAAGATCTATGTGTGTTTTCTGAGACAGAAAAGGTGAAGTAATTATCATCATGCCTTATGGACATTTTATTTACCTAATAAATATATCCCAGGTGCCCTTATGGAAGGGAAAGATAAGGCTTCTATCCTTTGTATGTAAATAAAGAGTTACCTGTTCTCTGGCCCTTTGCTATCTTGTACTCCTGCCTGTCAGAGTTTAAAAAGGAGATAAAGAGCCTCTGTTGAGAGAAACTATTCATACCTTTACACCTCACCCCTCACACAACTTCTGAAGATATTTACCATATATTAGAAATTGGGGAGGGACTTTTAACAGCTTCTTCCAGATGCTCAACCTCTCTTTGTGTCTACTGACAGGCAGGCACAGAAGATAGTAAGCAACTAGAAGGCCATCAGGACAAGATTTAGATCTTTATTTACACAGAAGGGAGGCAGGTGTTATCCTTCCCCTTCATCAGGACATACAGGATATGTCAGTCTTGTGGTTCCCACTTCTTTTTTCCTAAGATCTATTTCCATTTGTTCCTTTGATAATAAATAAATAAATAAATATGCAGTTAGCTACTAAGTCACACAATTAACACCTTCCTCAGTTCATTACCTAATTACCTCTACTGGTGCCAATCAAATGCATAGTGGATGCTGAGCCAGCAGGTATTTTCCTGTCTCTCCAAATTTTGTGTCAGAAGTGCTTCTTTCCTGTCCTGCTGGTCAGAAGATGTCATTTTAGTGACCTTCTGGCTGTTTGGTTCAGTGTACAATATTCAAAGTTAACCAGTGTGCACTGAATTCTTAAGGTTGTTGCCTCATTTATACTACCATCCTTTCCAGCCCTATATGTCAAAATTCTTACTATACTTTGACTACTGTATTTCAACAGCAGAGTCTGTAAATGTGTTTTTTCAAATGGTGTCATCATAGGAAACCATAAGAGCTGCTACAGTTTATGTTGTATGCTCTCGTATCATATAGGTCAGAAAAGGCCATAAGGTTCCTGCCATTGTCTTCCTGCTAAATATCAAGGCCAAAATTCAATGATGTATTAGTATCTGATTGGGATTTTCTTCCCCTCTCACTCCTACAGCCATTCTTTGTGGCACCAAAAATCTGCTCCAGAGAGTTTTCAATCCCTCTAGAAAGGTATTTATGTCACACAAGGAAAGTGACAGAGGAATCACCAATTCTGGCAGAAACTGGGATCCACAGAAGTACAATGTCAGAACCTAGTCCCAGACATCAAGATGTAATCTGCTGTAAGAAATTAATTAACATTTATGCATACACCAAGGTTTATACCAAGATGGATCCTTTTTCAATGCAAACACACTGGGATTTATACAGAGTAAGTGAGGTGTACTTTGTGTCCACTAAAATTAATGGGACTTAGCAATCATGAATAACTTTTAAATACTGATTTGAATGAAACTTAAGTCTCTTTCACACTGCACAATTTAACTTTAACTGCCAAGCTCCATCCCAGAATGCTAGGATTTGTAGTTTCATGAGCTATTTAGAATTCTCAGCCAGAGAGCTCTAGTGTCTCACCAAACTATAAGTCCCAGGATTTCACAGGATACAACTACATCAGTTAAAGTGGTATTAAAGTGTGATCATTGTGTAGTGTAAATAATACCTTAATTGCAACTTACAACCCACCCTTTTTTACATATACATCCATGTGCTAGTTCATGCATAGTGTTATTCATAATGTGTGTGGGGGGAAAAAATTAACATTAGAAGAGAGGGCTTGGCTTCACCTCACTCTGGCAACACTTCTTCAATAGAAAGGGATGTATCTGAAGACAAGTGCTCTTTGTGTGGAGTCTTTCCTACAAGCAAGATTTCTGATTTTCCAAGTTTTCTTTCTATCTTTCATGGAGAGCCTCTACACAAGCAGGAACTTCTATTCTGATACATCAGTTCAGTATCAACATAAAGAAAGCAATGGCAGAAGGGGGAACAAGTTGCTCCCTTGATCCAGTGTTCAAAAAAGTGTAGTTAACACCTGAACAGGGTTACTATTCTAATTGAGAGTAGAAAAATACTGAAATGACACAAACCATAATTAATGTGCTTCAGTCAATTCCTTTTACGAAGACCAAATATTGACCTTGGTATATTATACATTAAATGGACATTAATGGTCCAAACTTATGTTACAAACCAAAGTAATACTGCAGACTTTTAAGTATTACAATATGGCGGAAGCATCCTTCATACGTCTGCTGATGCCAAGGAAGTGGGGTCTAGTATAGTTCTTTAATTAAAAAGAAGAACCCATTTCTGAACTTTGACAACTTGCTTTGTAAACATTATGGGAGAAAATTAGGAGGCGTAAGACTTCGCTATAGAAAGCTATCAAAAATATAAATACCAATTAAAGCCTTTCAAATTGATTGGATTGTTCTTGATATCCATTAAAGGCCTCTTGAGCCTTAACTTACAAGTGAACTATCCATGATCTTTACTAACAAGCACTTAATGCATCAAATTCTCCTGAACTCCCAGCCTCTCTGAACTAACTTTTTCTAGTTTGTTTTCATCTAGACAGATGTGTCACAGTGGTGCTACATTGCAAAACTCCTCTTCTGTCCTAACTATTCAATAATAACTTTCTTGGCTCATCTGTCAGCAATGCTTCCCCCCTCTTGTATGTTGTATGTACAAAAACATACAAGAGTTGTTGTATGACCCTCTTCATGTTATGTCAGGGCTCAGACACCCCAGCTCCATTAACAGAGAGACATTCAATCTCTAGTCTTTCCTCCATTTCCATCCCAACTCCCATTCTATTACAATAATGAAAAAACCAAAGATAACAAGAAAGGCCAGACCCAGGGCCTATCTGCCCCAGCCTACTATTGCCTAGAGTAGCCAACTATGTCTTAATGCTACCATGGACTGACAAAATAACCAATAAATGCTGGGGCAAATCAAGCCTGAACTCTTCCTAGAACTCAAAAATGACCAAACTGAGGCTATCACATTTAGGACACATCATGATGCACCATGATTTATTAGAAAAGATTATAATGCCTGGTAAAGTGGGAAGCAGTAGGAAAAGAGGAAGACCCACATTACAGATGGTTAGACCCAATCAAGGAAGCCACAGTCCTTATGATGCATCAAAAAACGTGTCATAATGACAGGACGATAGCCCAAAGGGCTAAAATTATCAGATGACATTGTTACTCACCCATTCCCACTGCAAGGCGTGGACATGAATAATGTGCCACTTTTTATTGATGGCTTTTCCATTAATAAAAATGTGACACTTTATTCACACCTGCGCCATGCGTGAATGGGTGAGGACATGGGCATCTAGATAATTTTGCCCTTTGGGCTATCGTCCCTTCCTTATGATGTGATTTTGGATGCAGTTTTTTGCTGTGTTTTCCTGCATCTCATAATGACCCTAGTCTCTATGTCGGCTGTCAAAATATTATCATCTAAGGGCTGTTGTTTTTTTTAATCTTACCAATTGAGGAAATAAAACCTAACAATTAAATGTAAAGTTCACGTAAAATGAATGAAGGAAGAACTACTCAGAGTATGCATGCGTGCAGCTGAAGAGAAGCCAGATGGCCTCTTCCAGATACCAAATTAGTTTACATCCCTTTTAGTGTTACAGTTTATGAAAGTGGAAAACAACCCCATCTGCCTCCCCCTCAAATAGCTTCTGACTCTCACTCACCATAATCAAATCATGCTGGGCTCCAAATGTTGGACTCTTTCACTCTCCTGGGAACTGAAAAACTCCTTGATCCAAAGAGTTCTGGAGCTGACAATCTCAATGAGAACAATCAAATGCTTCTCAGACCTGGATTCAGTTGGGCAATTGCTCCATAAATCTATACTACTTAATATGAACCAATCAAAAGGTCTTCACATGAGAAGTTACCAGACCTAGGAAGACAAGTGGTGACCATGGTGTCTGAGGGATTCTGGGAGTTGTAGTCCAAAGATGGAAAAGTAAATTTGCCTGGTTTTTGGAAAGACCCCTTGCCTCTTTGCTTGTAAGACTCAGGGGCATTGATGGTGACCAAACAACTTTCTCAGCACTATAAGTTGTACAATTGAAGCAAAGAACTATTTGTAACAGCTTCAGAAACTGAGGGTTAAAGTCAGTTTCTTGTGGGATTAATAAGTAGTACTACTGAAATAGCACTGTATTCTTTAGTGAAGCCAGGACATTAGAGACCATGGAGCCTTTTACTTCACACATAAGTAATTCCCAGGGCACAAAACTTTATTTTTAAGAGAGCTTATGACAAACTGCAGCTTTCTTTTGCAGATTTATAGGGCATGGGATAATGACAAAGTATGTATAATAGACTCACACATCCTCTATTCACAGTGCCTTTGTAATTTCTTGTCAAGTGCACACAGAGTTCAGTTAAGGAGTCGTGTGGTTCAGGTACTAACTTCCCACTCCCTGTGCCATGACTGTTCAAAGGAGAGAACAACAGAGTGGCTGATGGTGGCAAAGAAATCTTACTTCTCTGATACCATTCCATCTGTACAATGTTGGCTGCCCAGTTGAGCTTCCCCAACCCCCTCTGAAAAGCCTACTTTCTGTAGGATCAGGAGATCAGACAAAACTCTTAGAGGCTCACTGTGACCAATTTGCATTACATTTTGCAGACAAAATCTCTCACATTCATTCTGGCTTAGATCCCATTGTTTTGACAGAGATGGAGATGGATGCAGTCAGGGTTCCATCTGGTCAAGTTGTTTTGGATCATTTTCAGTGTCTGCACTCCAATGATGTGAATACGTTACTTAGAGGTTTGAGACCCAAACCTGGTGCTTTGGATCTATGCCCTTCTAGATGCTGAAATCTGCCAGGGCTGAGCTTACCATCTGGACTTCAGTAGTGGATATTGCCTCTTTGAGAGTAAGCTTGTGGGTAAAGAACATTGGTTAATTCTTTGTTTAAAAAATTCAAATACGGATCAGATGTGGTTAATTACTGCCTGTTACGTAATGTACCATGCTTGAGCAAGGGACTGAAAAAAGCAGGGCATGCTAACTCAAGTTGGTTGGAAGATAAAAATTATTTCCATCTGTTCCAATGGTTTCTACCCTGAATTTGGGGCATAAACAGTCTTGGACACCCTAGTGAATATCTTATACTGGGGAAAGAAGGGGGGAAGTGCCACCCTGTCAGTTCTGCTAGGCCTCTCTGCAGGCTTCAGTACCGTTTTTAGTGTCCTTCTAGGTTGTGTAGCTGGAATAGGATTAGTGTACATACTGTTACAATGGGTTCCATTGCTTCTGAAATGTGCTGGAAGATTCCCATAGCTTTTAGCCTCTAAGGAGCATCAGGGTTATATCTTGTCCCCTATTCCCTTTAACAGCTATTTGAAATCACAGGGAGTAGTCATCCAGAGATTGGGGCAAAAGCATTGTCAGCATGTATGTATATGACACACAACTCTCATTTTCTCCGGCTGGTCCCAAGCAGATTGTAAAAATCCCAAACAAGTATTTAGAGGCAATTTGGGGATGGATGAAGGCAAATAGGCCAAAGCTTCATTCAGATAAGACAGAAGTATGGTGGGTAGGAAAATCTGATCTGGATGGAGGTGTGTGAACAGTCTTAGTTAGTGTCATGCTCTGCTACTCTGACTCTGAAGATGAACCAGAAGAAGACAGAGCTTTAGAGCAGGATTTACAGCAGGAAGGAGGTTTATCAGCAGAGATTCCTGACCCCCGTGGAGCAGATTTATCAGCACCCACCCCAGCAGAGCTTCCTGGTCCCTCACGGATAGCAGAGAGGGACAGAGCAGATAACCTAGACCCAGCAAAGAGGCCTAACTCCTCAGACAGAAAAATAATACATAACCTAGACCCAGTCTTACCCGCCTTTCAAGAACACAGACACCAAAAGGAGGAAGGGTGGAGGTCACAGGGTATTTATGAGAAACTCTGAGCAATCAAGGAACAGCTGTGGAAATATTGAGAAGGTATAAATCAGGGACAGCTGTTCTGCAAACTTGTCAGAGATTATCTGTCTATTTCGGTGGGAAACCTCTGCTCTTGAAGACTCTTATTGCTTTGCTTGGACTTCAACCTTTGTATTGTACTGGACACTCAGCTAGCAGTGACCTTTGACTAATGGGACTGGTAAATTGGACTACTCTCTTGCCTTTGTGGACTGGTTTTGTTGTCTAGAAATTCTGTCCTGCAATTGTTGTTTCTGTATAGCCATGAGTTCTTGGCAAACTGCCAGTCAGCTGTCTGTTGGCTGTAGTTCACCTTGGCTGGTTTCCTGAGCAGAGAGCAGTACTCCTTTGGAAGGGGCATGTACAGAGCTGGTTCTTACTATGGCATTTTACCAGCTTTAGCTGATTTACCAGCTGGTTTCTTCTAACATAAAATGACCCTGATATATAAACATATAAAAATCCTGTTGGACCTGGAAATCAGATAAACCATATAGTACCAATCACATTGCCTTTGCCTGTTGTAAACATCTCATGTCTCTGCTGAATATAGTTTGTGCTGTCTGATCATTTGCCAAAGATTTGCCAGGAACTCAACTGGACAAGTATGTCATGCTTCACAGTGTAATGCGGAGAAATGAAGTTGCAGGTGTGTGGAGTATACATATCTTTACCACAAGGGAGAAACATAACTGTGACCTTTTCAATGATACCTAAGAAGTCAAAATGGACCTCTATCTTCATTCTACCAGTACAACTTTGGTCAGTGGGTGGTCAAGCCTTTATTATTCTGAATGACCTTTGGTTTTGATAACTGGCTTTTAAAATAGTTTTTACCTGTTTTTCAGGAATATTTAAATATTTTTATTGTACATTGATATGGAGGCCCTGATGAGCAGAGAAGTGTTTAACAAAATAATTTAAATTTTGGTGATGATGATAGAGGAAGAGGAAGAAAAGAAGACGAGGAGGACAGGAGAAAGTAGTAGCAGCAGCGGATGAAGAAGAGGGGGAGGAATTAAAACTACTATAGCAAATAGAACTAATACTGCTTTGAAAATCAGCTGTAATATCCACACACTCGGAAACACATTTTGGAACTACTCTCTCTAGTGATAACAATGTGGTCATCTTCCAGTACTATATCATATGGCCTCTGAGATAGAGGGGAGATATGATAACCAAAAAAAAAAAAAAAAAAAAATCCACCAGAGAAACTTCTATATCAAGAAAACTGCAACTTGTCAGGACACTTGCCTTAGAAGTACAGGTGGGTTACAGTGCTTTTTCAAAGGAGACTATCTGAAGCAAACCTAATGGCCTGTTTTTATGTGAGTAGTTTACATATAATTGATTTATTTGGGTTAAAAAGACTCTTAGGAGAGTACTTACTGGCAATACTGTTTGACACCTCCAAAAATATGCAGGAAACACAGTACTGAATGTGTTTATAACAAGCCTGGGGAAATTAGAGAAATGTGGATCAGGCTGCTAAGGAATTATCAGCTGGTGCTGTAACATGTATTTGGACAGAACTGGTTCCATTTCAGATATCAAGCCAAAGGGAGCAGGCATAACTAAAGGTCAGAATGAGATAAGGTGAACATCAAAACCAACATTTTTCCACTGTAATGCCCTTCAGGTGTGTGATCATCAAGATCTTCAATCTGTTAGTTGTGGTGTGACCAGCTGATGATCACCTAGGACCAACACAGAAAGCATTTCTCTCTATGGTGGTTCCTATTCTTTGGAGCACACTCCTTCCTCTTATACAGGGAAAGCTAACAGTTATATCCAGTCAGTGCTTACTGAAAACATGTGTGTTTTTCAGAGATTGTTCCCAATCCCTTAAAACTGTTGTGTTTAAAATTATTTTAAAATTATTATTTGTATTTACCGTGACACTTACTTTGTTGTTGTTGTCATCAACTATTTCAAGTTCTCACATAGTAAATAAGACGAGGCAGTCATTGTTTTGTTGAAATAGGTTGTTGCTGTTGAAATAGGTTGCAGGGAAAGTAGGTTATGGTTGGTGGGCACTCTATGCAAAGTTGTAACTTCTCTTATCATGCTCCCTAAAGGAATTAGTCCAATTACATCTTTTTAAATTCTATGTACAATTTAATACTGTCTAAAAATAATCGTTGGCATCCTGTACAGTAGTTACCAGACTGTAATCTGGACTTACGATCTTTTAACTGCTGGGTATTCGTGTTTACAGTTGTTAGCAACTGAACGTGACCCCCAAAACTACCTTTTCAGCCTGGCAGCATTCCAGCTAAATGGGTTTCAAAGTGCTCCAGAAATCGGGATGCTGAGAAATTGTGCTCTCCCAGTAGTGGGGCACACTGGAACAAGCAGCTGTTCCAGGACCACAAGGGGTCGCTCTAGCTGCCTGTTCTCAATATGTCCTGCAACCATGAGAGTGCTGCACATGCCATTCCCCAGTGCCCTGATCTGCAGTTCCTCATAAACCCTTTCAGCTAGGGTGCTGCCTGGCTGAAAAAGTAGGCCTATTTGTTTATTTAGGCTATTTTTATCCTGCCCTTCAGCCAAAAACGGTTCTCAGGGTGGTTTACAAATAATTGACAATCCCCTGCCCTCAGACTTACAATCTGAAAGAGAAATGAAACAGTAGAGGAGAGGATTAAATCCAGTAGATGCTGGCTGCTCTTCACTCCCTCAGAGGCCACAACAATGACACCTGGAATGGAGGACAGGCTCTCAGCCACTGAGGCCAAGGCATGATGGAGCTGTGCCTGGCTGGTCTTCTCTTCCTCAGAGGCCAGAGCAATGGCAGTTGGGACTTGAAGGGAGGACCAAGGCATGATGGAGCTCTGCTGGGCTGCTCTTCTTTCCCTCGAAGGCCAGAGCAATAACATTTGGAATGGAGGGAGGGCCTCTCACCAGCCACTAGGGACAAGGCACAATGGAGCTGTACCTGGCTACTCCCAGTGATGGTAGTGCTATGATGGCATTGCACACAACATAATCACACAGACTTGAGTTCCATTCTTGAGGGAAAAGTGGAATATAAATAAAGTAAATGATGCGACTGATGGTGCTTTTTGGAAAAAATGGATACCTTTTCAATTTTCTTCTGGTGGCCACTATTTTATTTTCTAAATAACATCCTGGGAAGGGATTCTGCCATCCACATTGATCTCTGCTGTTGCTGTTGAATCATTTCCAAAGTCATTTCCAGCTTGTGGTAACCCTAGGCAAAGCTATTGTGGGTTTTTCTTGGTAAGATTTTTGCAGCCTTCTTCTGAGGCTGAGAGAGAGTGACTTGCCCAAGATCACTCAATGGTCTCCCAGTCTCTTAGTCAAGCACTCACACTACTATACCATGCAGGATCTCTGAGGTATGTTACACACCATAGAGTACGTCATTAAAAAAAAAAAAGGCTATGATAGATGCTGGCAATATTTTGTTCACTGGCTGGCTTTTTTCGTATTTGGTGAGATAATGTCCAGTTGTTAAGCTTGTACATGTGTGTGTATACAGAGTGTCCCAATAAGATGTATTCACCCTTTAACAGCTAATAGTAGCTATGGTGATTATTTAAAGGCTAAGTAAATACATTTGTATTGAAGAATAAATGTTATAATAACAATTTAATCAGTTACAAATTCCATATTAAATTACAATTTTGTGTAAGGTGTTCAAATTGTCATCCCTACACAGCAACACACTGCTTCAATTGTAGATGCACAGAGTAGCAAACCACACTTAAAGTTTCACTTGTAATTTCATGACACTTCTCTACTATTGTAATCTTTATTCCTGTTAAGAGTGTATACATTGGGGTGTGTGGAAAAAATCCACAATTATAAGCCATTAAGGATGTATACATTTTTTTGTGGGGGATGCTGTATATATCAATATAGTGAGATACACATATGGCTAAAAGATCCTGAAATAGCAACTGCAATTTAGAATTTTTCATCAGGTTATTGACAGTAGCTTAGATGTATAAATGATACTTATTGCTGTAATGTCTTAGTTAATCTATTATTAAGCAATCAAGGAGAAAGAGATTCTGTTGGATTTAGATAAAAGTGGATTTTGTTTGTGCCATACTAGTCCTGTGAATTCCAGGTTGCGCTGCAACCTTATCTGTGCTTTTTCTTTTTATGAAGGACTGCATTTTATTTTATTACAGTGAACAGAGAAATTAAATTTAACCATAAAGAGTAAGCAGGGGAAATTACAGGAACTGCATATGCTGGTCTTTGTATAGCTTATTCAGAAAACCATAAAGGCATAGAAGAGCAGATTCCATCCTGTAGCAGCTAATAAGCAAATGAATCCCCTATCCCAATTCAGGGATAGAAGAAGAGGACATATGTTAAGAGAAGGATCCACAAACAGTATGCCATACTGCATATTCCTCAGGTTATTCACAGATACCATCAATTAAGCCAATATTGCATACAACTGTGAAATAACATTTTGTCTTTAGCCTGCACAAAGCTGGGCATATCATGAGACTGTGTATTTTGTACAATTTCTGTTCTCTCTTTATAAGGAAGAGGTCACTTTCAATGCAGTTAACATTCACCTGCCTGCTGCTTATCTGCACTTAAATAAATTCAGCCAAAGTACATTTGTTCAACAACAAGATGCACAATTGTTCAGGGTTCACAAAAGACAGCTAGAGAGTTTGTTTTTGAAACTATTCTAATGAGGAAATTATTTCAGATTTATGCAAAATAAAAAAAAAACAGAAAATTCTTCTACTCCACTTTAACTAAAAGGCAGGTGCAGGGTTATATAGACAGAGCCAATTACAATATCCCCCCCTTTACCTTTCCCATCACTTTCTCCAAATCAAAAACAGTTGGTCCACTTTTAATAAAAATAACCTACTATCACTAAGCCAGAATGTTCTCATTATGTCTGTTCAATAATAATGAGGTTTGAGATAAATTGTTAATAAGAAATCTTTCCTTCATTCTCCTTCTTTTTCTTTCTGTCACATTTCTTGGAGATGCCTTAATTGAGCAATAAGTCAAAAAATGGAAAATGAAAAATTAACTGCACATAATTTTGAACTATTAGCTACCTATATTCCTCTCTGTTTCATTGTATTGTTAGCCACATTCAGAAATATTGTGTTGATTGGTTAACAAATGAACTGGGGTTTATGGTGGAACAAAATGCAGTCAGCCCTCCATATCCATGGAGTCTTTATCCATGGATTCAATCATCCACAACTTGAAAATATTTTTTTAAAAAATACAAAAGGCAAACCTTGCTGTTTGCTATTTTCTATAAGGGATGCCATTTTACTATGCCATTGTATATAATGGGATCTGAGCATCCACAGATTTTGGTATCCATAGGGAGTGCTGGAACCAAACCCCAGAGGATATCAAGGGCCCACCATAACCACACAGTGCAATCCTATATATGTCTGCAATGAAATCAGTTCAAAAACATTTAATTCCAAATAAGCATGTCAGCCTTAAAAATGAAAATATTTGCAGAATATATTTTCTTTCTTTTAGGCAAATTTGGGGGAGAGCATGGACATTTAAAGGTTTCAACCAAAGACAGACCAAGCACACACTAGCATATACCATGTGAGCAATTTTCTGTATAAGAAGGAAAGTGGCCATTGCTATTAGCCTGAAGGAATTGGAGTTGCAGCAGCTAACTGAGAGAGAAAAAACCCTTTTGCTTCAGGTAGTGGAGATCAGTTATATTCAATCTGGGCTGCTTCCAAACCCAGCTTCCAGGACAGATATACCTCCTCACCCATAGCAAAAGAGAGTGTTGAAAGGCAGAGTAGTGAAAGCCACAGAACACCTCTGCTTCTCTAATGCACACTTTTATTTCAGGTCCTGTAGCTAGCTCTGTTAACTCCAGTATATTTTCTATGTGGCCCAAGGAAGCACTTCACTGCATATAGAGATCAGACATCTGCAGGTGAAATGACTGGCCATTCCAACCACAGGAATGTGCAGGTGAAGGGAAGAATAAAATAGAAATAGTACCAATAAGTCTGATCTCTTTATCAAGAGAACCAGTGTGATGTAGTAGTTTGAGCACTGGACTACAACTCTGGAGACCAGGGTTAAAATCCCTGCTTGGCCATGGAAACCCACTGGGTGACCGTGAGAAAGTCACACTCTATCAGACTCAGAGGAAGGCAAAGGCAAACCAATTCTGAACAAATCTTGCCAAGAAAATCCCATTATAGGTTCACCTTAGAGTCGCTATAAGTTGGAAATTACTTGAAGGCACACAACATCAACACTCTTTTATCAACTAAGGAGCACAAATAAAACATAAAAAAGAATGAATAAATAAATAATAGCAAAACAAATAAAACATCTGTGCACAAGAAGATCCCAAACCAATTCTTTGACATTTAGACTTAAGTATCTGAATTAAAATGCTCTAAATATGCTGAATTAATAGGCACACATTTGCATCACAATACCATATATACAGCATTATGTGGTAGGGTTTTCTTTTGCTTCACAGAGGAGATTTACTTCACAAACAGCATTCCCTCACAGATTAAGTTTCCCCATTTTCCTTTAAAGATGATGAAGCTCCATATGCTTTCATATTTTTTTTTAAAAAAATGCCTTCATCATTAAAATAAATGGGGGGAAGTTGTATATGCCTGCACTTAGTTCAAGTACATATTTCTGTTGGTGGCTATGACAAGAAACATATTGTATATTTTTATTCTCCTCCCTCCATTTTATACACAACACATGTGCATGCACACACACACACACTCCATGTGTGTGTGAGAGAGTACTTATATATGAGTGTAACTGACACTATTTTCTAATAAAGGCCAACATGGTTTATGACTCAGCACCTCTCCTGAGAAACCATAAATTGAAGTTTGTTCCCAATACTATCTAATGTTAAAGGTTCTTCTCCTTCTTTTTCCTCCTATTATTATTATCTTTTACAATAACACATCCGGCAAAAGCTGGCTAGTTATTTTCATAATGTTCAAAATAATTCACGAGACAGAAGCTCCGGGTAGTTTTAGATTATCTACCTAATCCGTTTAGCTACCTAGACCAGTGGTTCTTAACCTGTGTTCTGTGGACCGCCAGGGGGCCACAATGTCCTCACAGGGGGTCTGCAAAGTATTGGAGGCTTCTCGGCCCATCTCCTGCCTACAATAAAGTGGCCACATGACAGGAACCAAGGCAGAGGTGGGCTGGCTGGCTTGGCTTGCACATTGCCATTAATCCACTCTATCTACAAACTTGCAGAAAGAAACAGGAGAAAAGTCTTCCCTCCACCTCCAGGAGATCTGATAAATGATCCCCTTTCATAAGTAAGCCAGGAGTTGTACTATAGAGGCCTTTCTACCACTGGGCACTTTCTCACATATAAGAGCAATTACAATCACAACCCATATACTGTAGCTCTCCTCTCTGTTTATCCACCTTCCCCAGTCCCTTTATGGGTGAGGTAATTTCTCTACCAACATGATGACAAAGGCAATGTCAGTTGAATATACATGCACCTTAACTTACCCTGTTCAGAGCAAGGTTTCATAACATCCCTCTTATACATATGCTGTTTCAAGATACCAAAGCCCTCGGTTGTGAAAAAAAATAGGACACCACAAACATATGATCCCTGGTACGGAACAATGTCTACTGTTCTGGCTAAATAATGCAGTGAGCACATACTCTGCTATTCCTGGGACATAAAGAATGGAGATTTGAAGTATCTTTGTGTTACTTGTGTTATTAGTATTAAGTATCTTTGGGTTACTAAGGTTATTATTATTATTTAAAATCATTTCCTAATTTTAGAATCCTTTTCTAATTGGCCAAACCCAAGCTATAAGATGTTTTGTGGGTTTCCACAATGGTAATGTTAGCCTACCTGATGCCACATGTTTCCAATATATAACTATCTGGTGAATTTTATTACCCATGAAAAATGGCTCAGCTTCATCTTTAAATTCCATTGAACCAGTCAGCATGGATAATTGTTATCTTGAGAGATGCACAACCTATCACTAGACACTGTATTCAATAACCTCCCTCATCACTTCTCTCATGGTGTAATGCAGCATGTCTTCACTTAATCATTGCTTCCCATTTCATCTGAACTGGGAAGCCATGGTTACCAAGTCTGTAGCAAGTCAGAATGTTAAATCATCTCCAGATAAGCTTTATCCCATAGTTTACCAGCTCAGAGAAAATGAGAAAACTATGGCTAATAGAAGAATTCTGGATTTAATGGTAGCACAATGAGAAAGTAGGAAGAAAAGGCCTATGTCAACAGCCAAATTATTCACTCACATTTCCTTGTGTGCTTAAAAAGAAATAAAATAATGACCCTAGGGCTTTAAAAGCACACTAAATGCATTTCAAATGCACACATATGTTGCCTTTGTGACAGTAAGTCATATTTTCATGAACTATGGTTATTCCTCCTGAAATTAGGTCAACCAGTATGGGAATTTTTTTTACTTTTTTGGTATTAGTAGTATATCATAAGATTTCAGTCTAGAGAATTTAAACTATACAGGAAAGAGAGAAGAGACATCCACATTGGAAACTAAGCTAATTAAAAAGCTGGGTGAGGGAGTCACTTGAGACATACCTCAAAGTAATCACAATGCCATTTTTAGCAAAATCTAATCTGCAGATATAACATCTACTTGGCCAGTTTATAGCAGTACATAAGTCTGATGAGTCAGTTCTTTAATGATCAATGCGTTGCTTACACTCACAGGATGAAAAACCACTGGCTCCAATCCACTTTGGAATCCTACATGAAAGAAGCAACAGTGAAATCAATATACCCTTGTGAATGCTTGGTATAGCCTATATGTGTTTGGTAAAGAGACTCTCCTTTACAGATACTGAACCAAGCAGGTGGACATGTGGTGGATGCAGGCTTCTGTTTTTTGTTTTTTAATTTATTTGATACTCAAACAGGTTTTCTGCCGGTACAGTCACAGATGATTCAGTCAACACCATCTCCTCTTCCAAGGGTTGCTACAAGGACTTTTTGGCTCTTCCTCATCTCAAATCTCCAGTTTCAGCTTGTTTTGCCTGCTCTTTGTCCAGCATCTTTCTTCTTTTGTCTTCCTCTTCATTCCTGCAGCTCTTCTGAGCTCCCTACAGAGCTTCCCAAAATACAGCAGAAATGCAATGGCTGGACTTTTTATATAGACGTCCCAGGTCCACACCACATTGAGTCTGCCTCCAGGGATCAACCAATGCAGCTGACTGACTCACTGACCAGGCCAACCAGTAGCCAGGCAGTGTAACCCAGAAGTCCCTTACTTGCCTCTGATCACAATATATTCTACATGGTAAATCTCTTCTTTATCCTCCCTTCCTGGCACCAGGGAAATTGGGGTTTCCAGAAAGCAGGCACTGAAGGTCGCTGCAATTAACAGTATTAGTAAAATGGGCTTTTGTCTACAGACATTGCACTGAGCACATTCAGAGTATGCAGTGATCAGGGCAGGAATTAGAAGGCCAAGTCCTCCTTTTCTGTCCACACATAGCATAAATGTGCATAGAGAGACACAAGTATGGGGCTCTGGTTATGGGAAAGTTCCTGGAAAGCCAGCATTATCAGACACTCACTGCACTGGGGCACAGGCAGCTTGCAATGTGTAGCAAGAACATTAAGAGACACAATTGCAAATGCAAGTATTTTCTCCCCATTATTAAAAGCCTTTTAATGCTTTTCTCAGAATGCACATGAATTGTTACCTACTTTGGTCGTAAGTGTTTTCCTGAAAGACAGATAACTGTAATTTAGTGGAGGGGGGAAAAGCTTCAGTGTCAGCAAAGATGCTGTAGGTTGTTTTTTCACCAGATAGTTCTGTTTTGTTTCTTTGCTTTGTCCTAACATCACTGAGGCACTTCACTTTCCCTTCCTGGCAAAAAATGTCCATCCCAGGCAACAATGTTGAAAGAAGGAAATTCACACTTCACAATGGAACATTTATACTTCTAGGCAAGAAAGGGGGAGAAAGAGTGTTATTGCTTTGCAATGGTGACAACAAAGCAACTTCTTTTTTAAAAAATACTGCAATTCTTGAGAAAAAAGGAAGGAGGGAGCTGGCTCCTTCTGATGACCCAATATTTTGAGAGCTTCTTTTCATTTCTCTTCCACCTGAACTCCTGCTCCTTTTCTTTGGCATTCTAAACTCATTTAGATAGAAGCCCAAATTCCCCCTGGCCCCATTAAATATGTTGCTAAGCAAAGAGTCCAATAGCCACTGTAAGCAGGAACCCTGGAAAGAAGCCAGCTTTGAAAGATGTGGGTAGGTCAGTGCATTTTAAACCCTTACATCAGTAGAGAAGAAAGCAGGCTTGCCAAGGGCTTCAAAGTAAAACCAGCTCCAAATTTCGATAGGCTCTTCAGAAAAACAGAATTATTGATAGCCACCATCATTGCAAGCTCCAATTTTAAGGCTTTGCACTCATTCACTGTACCCAGCCTTAGGCTGGGAAACCACATGGGAGAATGGATCACAGTGTACAAACATCACTGGTCTATACCTTCTTTTTCTAGGCACAATTGGCCATACTCTCGTAGCTTACTCTCTCATACTGAATCAGGAGCCATGGAAGGTCTTGCAATTACATGTCCTGAGTGATGTAACAAACAAACAAACAAAACAAAACCCATGTAGGAGGAAAATAGATTTTCACAGCAGTGTAGTAAGAAAAACATTTCAGGCAATCAGAAGTCTCCTTTCAGAGTGCAGTAGGTACCTCATGATCACACGTGACAACTATATTATCTAAAAAATCTCAACTAACAAAAATTAAACAATTATGGACCCTAAGTTATAGACACACACCTCATAGTGAACTTAACTGTGGACAAAATATCAGCCTATTTTTAAAACATCTATTTATCTTTACAATATTATATGTGTGTCGCCATTAAAACAAAACAAAACTAATGTGCTAAAATATTTTGTTGTGCTATATTTCATTACTTATTTTATTGAAAATGTTTATTAATTGATTTTCTGGCCATGAGGACCTTCAAAAGTAATGTACAATATAATATATATGAAAAACTTATCAAACTGATCCTGCGCTAGGAACCATTTCCCACATCTTTGAATATAATATTTGGTTTCTCTCAGTAGAATGCAAAGTTCACACATACCCAGATGTAACTTGATACTTAATTTATTGAATGGTGAATTAGCACATACAGGCTTACCCAAGTAGTACTCTAGTCTGAACACCCATTTTAACAGGCTGTCGCAGAGGAAGCGAGGCCACCCCCACCTCTACCGACGACCCAGCTCCAACAGGCTCCTCTCTTTCTTCATTAAGTATCACACGGCAGAAGGAATCCACTACATCAAGCTATAGTGGAGATGGTAAAGGGAAGCATGGCCTATCTCACTGGTTCTTCTGAGAAGAGACCAGCAGTTTTTGGCTCCTCCCTAAAACAACTATTCCAGAGTTTTGTTTTGTTTTTCCTCTCCTCTGCTAATTTAATTTCCTGTTGGGTTGGGTTTTTGAGACAGGCTTCCACAAAATGCAGCTATGGGAGTTAAAAGTGGAATCACAGTACTGTAATTAGGTAGTATGAAAGGGCCATGTGTCTATTTACAGTTTCTAGAGCTTTGCTTGACAGCAGCGTGTACAACAGGACTACAAAACTGGTATACCCATCTTGTATTTCAATATGATTGGCACACATATTGAAGAACAATAGATCATGAAAGCCAAAACATTTGTCATGAAGTTTAGTAAAGTACCAAACTTGGGATACTTAAAATATCAGGTTGCACATAATCAGCTGGAATAAATCTTTCTCCCTCAGTGCTAACCCTGCATATCCAAGGGATGTGAGGCAATTAGATTTTTAACAACTTAATAAAATTTTGTTACAAACTTAAACTTCTAATTAAAATCATATTCTCAAGTGAACTATTTTTATTAGGTAACAGATGGCAAGTTCCTTAAGCAGCATGCCTATGCTTATGGTTAAGAAAACATTAACTCTTTAACAATAGTGTGTGTATGTGTACACGTATGTACATTCGTACATGTGTGCTATGTGGATAGATGCATGCATGGATAGATTCAACTTAAGCATTTATCCATGTAAATTCTTACACAAATACTGATATATACAATATAAATATATAACTACAAATATAGATATAAATACAGTATGCTTGAAATAGATAGATAGATAGATAGATAGATAGATAGATATAATTGCACCTGAAAGACATTAGTATGAGTAAGGGTTCATTGAGAGATCGCAAGTCACTCAAGGCCAGTTGACTTCATGATCCTTGACCTTCCTACCATACCTTAACCATTCAAGAAATAGGCCAATTAAGAAAATATAAGTCCTTTAAAATTCTTCCTTTTCACAATTTGTACTGCCTACTGAAGTCTTCCCTAAAATAGTTATTTGCCAACAACTTCAGAACACAGCTATTAATGACTATAATAGATAACTCAAGTTGTGTGTGTGTGTTTGTATACAAGCCTTTTTACTGGCACACATCATTTTCCTCTCAACTCAATGAAATACTGTTGCCCCGAAAAAGTATTTGCCTTGTATATCTAAACAAACCTACAAGGTTCATATCCTTCCAGCCCCTAGAGATATCTGCACCTTCAAAACAGAACACTGATAACCACACTCCATTCCGGGTTTTTGTTTATATTATTTTGATATAGCGTATGTCCATGGCAAATTAAATAAAAAAAATCATTATAAGAGGCCTAAATAAAGACCTAACTATTCTAAAGGCCTAACTATTCCATTATTTTTGTTTCCCACAATGTCATTCAGATGCTTATTGGGAACCCATAAGCACAATTCATATGTGACAGCTCTATTTTGCTGTTGTTCTCCAATGATTGCTATTCAGAGTACTGTTGCCAGCATGTCTAATACACAAGTGACCACAGCAAGTAACCATAATGGAATGACAGTTATGACATTCAAAGACATGTCTTCCAAGTCAAATGGGGCTTGTGTGAAATAGGAATATAAGAATATTGGTGGGGTTTTTTTTCATCCTCAGTGAAAAATTGTGCCTTGACACATGTACACATTGAGATACCCTGTCAAGACAAGGCCAACCCCGCTTTTTTCACATTTGGGATCTTTATTTTCTCTGAATTTTCTGTGAATTTCTGTGAAATGTCATGTTGTGCAAATGAAAAAAAAATCATTCAGAAATACTCAAAATTTCTCATGATCTTGCCCAGTGGGAATAAAAACTTTTATAAGTTTTCACTCTTGGCAGCAAAAAATGCCATGAAAAAAGAGCAAGTAAAAGGAAGTTAGTAAAATTTACTTGTTAATACTAAATAATTACACAGTGAATGATTGAGTTAGCGATACAAACATATGACACCACAAATCAACCAATAGCTTTCCTCCCTTGTCACAACTTTTGTATCGCTTACTCTTCATCTGATGTGTGACAAAGCTAACTAATCAATCATTTTAAATTTCCCTTCAGTGGTAAATATAATCATCCATTCCACTTCATATGGTGAGATACAGGTGAGAGGAATTTTAATGAAGCCCAGTGAAGGACACAGGGAAATGCTCTTTAAATGAGAAAGTCCTAAATAATTGAATCCTAATAAGATCCCCAGGGTAGTAAAATGCTTAATATTTAATCTACCTGTAGGAGTCAAAAATTTACTTCTAGTCCATATTGTTCCATCATCAATTTGTCTTCTCCCTTGTGATTTTTAAAGTACCTACTAACGTAAAAATAAAACCTTCTAATCCAGAACTTCTTCCAGCTAAACAGCATTATTTGCACATAGCTACTGAATGGTATAGTAGAAAATAAGATACATTGCTACTGTCTTGCTTGTGTGATTTGAATCAACAGAATTTAAATGACACAGTAACCTCCTAACGGCAAGTGATTAAACACACTCATCTAATCAATAACATGTAAGTAATGACCTTCTGTAGAAATATGGAGCATGTGTTACACTGAACTTTATAGATATTTTCCAAGGCTAAGAACCCTTTAAACATGC
Source organism: Gambelia wislizenii (assembly GCA_030847615.1). NCBI lineage: Eukaryota > Metazoa > Chordata > Lepidosauria > Squamata > Crotaphytidae > Gambelia > Gambelia wislizenii. Next base: position 183,599,533 of record JAUMIR010000005.1, on the reverse strand, counting down.
AAAGACAAAACTGATTTTAATTTTAAAAAATGGAAAGACAAACACATGCTAAAATCACATAAATGTACTCATTCAACTCTGAGTGTGTGATCATTCTAAATGATAGTTCTATATTCTACAACAGTATATGTGAAACAGATATTTAAAAGAATGTGACTACCTAACAAATCTCCATAACCACTTTGCATTGTCATATATGGTATAGAAACTGAATAATGAAAGGAAGTAAGAGTATCTGTTAACAATCATAAGGAAACAATGTTACAATATGAACTATGCAAGCTTTAGAAGTAATATTTATTGCAAAACTATAATTTTCTTAATTACGGCAGAAAAATAGCAACTATTTTAAAATTCAGTCACATGGTTTGAATATTAAAACAAGCATTAAAAACATAGGAATATTCTAAATTTTCTATTTAGAATAGATTTGTACTGAATTTAAATCAATGCACACACATTTAGACTAATAGACTGGCCATGTACTTTGGAAAAGCAGTATACACTATGCTTTACCATATGACTGGAAGGAAGAAATTCCATACAAGTAGATGCTCATGGGATATGCAACAGCTGCTTTCAGTCGCATATGAGGATTTAAGTCAACAAGATTGTACTTTACATGTAGTGAAGAGAACTTGGGAAAATGCTGCCAATACAGGTAAATATATGGATGTGATTTGTTATGTATAATTACAACATTTGTTAACAGCAATGACCAACAACCATGCATCCAGTTTATATGTTCAGAGTACTTTATAAAGATTTCATTAGAATGTGAAATATTTTGGCAGAAAACACCAGGATTTGGGCACAAATAAAAGGTAAATAACATAGAAGTCAGTGGAACAAGACATGTAAAAGTAAATATGAACAGTATCGTATTAAGTAGACAGCTTATTTTAAAGCCATAAATCTTGATACATGGGAAAGAAAGTATATTAGATTACTCCACAATACCATAATAGCATGGAGGCATCAATCCAGTCCCTGGAATAATTCATGATTCCGTGATGACAGGAAGTCCCGCAGCTCCATTTAATTAGAAACTGGAACTGTTCCAATAATGAACTTTGAGCACCATGATGTCCTAACAGGCTTATAGGCTAACATCTAACATTAGTCACTTACTTCTGCCATGTCTACACTTGCCCATTATTCAAAGTCTAGATAATCTGTTTTACTTATGTTTTATATCCTGCTTTTCCTACCTCAAAGGTGAAGATCCCTACATTGAGGGAGCACAGTTCTTTGTCCTTCCTCCATCCCAACAGCTGCCAAACCCAAGGGGTGGTGCTGCTTCTGCTGCTGCTTAACACTGCAGAGGAGAGGCAGGTAGGTAATTCAGAGACTACAGAAGCAGGTGGTCTCAGCTCAGAAAAAGGAGAAACTAGGGGGTGTTTAGCAGATGGGATGCATCCTTTTTTCTTCTCCTAGATTCCAGAGTGATACAGTTATTCAACTGATTTGTTCCTTTCCCCACTCCTGGCATAGGGGACATTTTGGATGAAGAGCAAAGGGCTCAAGAATAGCCCTCCGTGCCCTTTCCAAAAAGAGACTTACACGGGCATAACAGGATCCTGCCCACAGTGTCTCAGTCTGTCTCTCATAGAGGCACTGATGATAATATTAGCAGTGCTCCTGAATCAAATGCCTTTACGTGATAGCCTGGGCATCATCTGCAACAACACAGCTGAATATCCCAATATGGCTAAAAAACTTAGTGCCACTTTGGGGGAGGCACAGGGTACTGATGATCTGTTAGGCTCTTTGCAAATGCAATCCGTTTCATATTGCTCATTTAGAAATGTTAGCTTAGGAAACATGCATCCATTCAGCTGCCTCTGTGGTGCCTAAAAGATCTTCTGGACGATGTTGGGTCATCCTAGATTGAGACATCTAGCACCTGATCACAAAAAGTAACAACAACTCTCCATTCTATGTTGGCCAGACCTCTCCAGTGCTGAGTATTGCAACCAGTTCTAGGTATCATAGTTTAAGAAGAATGTTGAAAGGATGCAGTATATCCAGAGGATAACTAACCTCCTGTCCACACTACACAAATAATCCATATTATGAAACCATATTATTTACCATGGCTCCATCCTATGGAATCCTGGGATTTGGAGTTTGGTGAGGCACCAGCACTCTTTGGCAGAGAAGGCTTATAAAACTACAAATCCCAAGATTCAATAGGATGGAGCCACAGCAAATAATCCAGTTTCAGACTGGATTTGTGTAGTGTGAATTTGCTCAAAAATGGATTGGAAACTATGTCTGACTATGGAAACTATGCCTTACATATTTGGAAACACTATGTCTGTGATTGCTTCACTTATCTTTTCTAAATAATATATAATATAGTTTTAATATATTTATTGAGCATTATTCAAACTTCAAACAAACATGAGAAAACATAACATAGGGCTACACATAACAGAACATACAACACAATAAAATCTCACCAACATACATAATACATAAAACTTCCTCCCAAGAATGTACCAATTTGTTATCAACCTATATATTAATATATGTTAATTAATATATATTCCTTATATTAACCCCACCTCTATAACATAATAGAAGCTTTAATCTTGAAGCATAAACAATAAGCGCACATCAAGAAACAACATCTTAAATTTTTACCTTGTTTCCAATTCCTCCAGCTTATCAATCGAGTAAATTATATCCAAAATTACATTCCTACCACTTTATCAGTTATACTCTGCAAATGTCCAGAATAGGTTGCCATGTTTCTCTAAATTTAGAAAGAAGTGTTTCCCAGAAAATGTGTAAGCTTCTCCATTTCCAATAATTCCAGTATTTTCTCCAGCTATTCTTTTTCATCTTGAATGGTAGACTTTCGCCAGTGTCTGGCCAGTACTATCCTGGCTTCACTTCTCATATGCCAAATCAGTCTCTCTAAATGAATTACTAATTTCATATCTGGGCTGAATATCCCTAATAAAAAAGTTCAGGCGATAGATCAGTTTTTTTCTTTACAATCTTTTGTATCCTAGGACAAACCATAAACCATTTTTTAAATTCTATCACAACCCCACCATTGATGAAAAAAAGTGCCCAGTTCTCTTACACATTTCCAGCATTGCATCTTAGCATCTTTAAGCATTTTGGCTATTCTTACAGGAGGGAGATACCATCTAATCATCATTTCCATAGCATTTTCTTTCAAGTTATATGACCTAGTGAAACTAGAAATCCTTTACAGGCATTTTCCCATTCATTCACATTGATACTACGGCCTACATCTCTTGCCCATTTAATCCTATAATCTTATAATCATGACTTCACTTATTAAAGGTAAACTGACACTACTGAACTGCAACAACCCCGTCTGTTTATAACAAATACACACAGATCACGTAGCACCATGGTGAAAGGCCATGAAATACTTTGCATGTATGGTCAGATCCCCATTATCTGTGGAACCAGTATCTGCAATTTCAGTTATCCACGGCTGTAAAAATAGGGACACGTACCATAGAGTTGCACTGGAAAATGCCTAGAGAGGCATCCTCTAGGTTCTCCTATGCAACTCTACGGTATGTTTGTACCGGACGTCCTTCAGTTAATAGGGTTCACTTTTATTCATGGTTTCAGGTATCCATGGTAAGTCTGGGAACCAAACCCCGACCAATACAGGGGTATGAATGTATAAAGTTCCACGTAGACTATACATTTAATTCATCCAAAAGGCAGATCAAGATACTATAAATGAACAACCACCACTACTGCTCCCTTACACATCTTCTCCTTCTCTGTGAAGAGTAGTACTGCCCACACAAATTGTCTTGAAGCAAACCCTAACCACAATGTCTAGCTGTAAGTGTGACAGATGGGTGGACAAACAAATGAGAGTAGTGTGTTCCAGGAGCCAATCCTATGGCAGGAAACAGAAATGGGGAACACCTTCTGGATGTTTTAAGTATGCATGACAGTTGGAGAGACTCAGTTAAGCTTTACCGAGTTTTGACTGGAAGGGAGTTGGTGACAGTTGGCTGGAGCAGAAGGCTCCACCTGTGTGTGCTGTGATGAGAGGCTCAGATGAGGTAAAATGGTGTGCCGAGGTTACTAGTCTGGAATAGAAGAGTGAGTGAATAAAGAGCGAATGAGAATGATATTATAAAGATATAAGTACTGGTTAAAACAAAAGATTCCACCCTGAAGTATGTTTATTCCCTTTAATAAAGTTGTCCTTTGTTGTTATACAGACTCTGGCTCATTCCTACAGAATAAAGATAATTAAAGGGAAGCTACCATAACACACTATCCACACATCTAGGTTAAAGGTCTATCCCTGGTTCAGGAAAACGAACTAAGGGAACCTTATCGGAATTTAGGTGGGAAGAACAGAAGGTAAAGAGGCAGCCAGGCTGAACCCTGAGGTAAAGTGGGGCTGGTGCTTTGAGGGTTGTCCTTGACCACTTGGGTGCTGCGAGTTCCAGTTTGGTGGGATAGGAAAGGCCCCTGCATCACAAAAGTGGTGGCAGCAGTGGGATGTGAAAGGCCCCTGCATCACAGTAAGAAGTCCTCAGAACCAGGCACTGCGGGCCTGCCTAGCTCCACAAATCAAGGCTTTCTAAAGTAACAAAAGTGGCCATGGAGGCCTTCCAGGGGAAGAAAAGCCCACCTTCTGGAGCTTCTGGGGCAGCCAGCTCATTCTATTCAATGCAAAGGATGGTCTCTGCTGGAAGCAAATAATGGGCTAAGGAGGTACTTAAAACATATGCATCTTTCCCCTACAAGACAAAATTATTGAATATTCTGATCATAATTCAAGAGGCTACAATTCAAGGGACTACACAGACTCAAATTAGGTTGTGTGTGTGTTTTTTTTAAAAAAAACAAACCCAAAAACCCAAATGCTGACATACAGAAAACTCTATTAATTGACTTACTGCTCTTTATGTACCAAAACACAGGAAATGCACATTTGTTTTCAGAGCCTTGAGGTTGCTCTGACTTTGCCGGTTGCAAGAGAAACTTTATCCAAGCAAGAACTAAAGTGCTTTTAAATGTAAAATGTGTTTGTTTTCACATGAGTAAGCAGCCTGAAGCTACAAGCGAAGCAACAGAATGGACAGATAATGGTGGGTTTTCAACTTCGTTTTTTTCAGAGGGGTTCTATTCTAAACACATTTTGCCATACAGGAACACAAAAATTACTGGTTTTAGAGGAAAACATGCACGAATTAATAATAAAATGTCAGTCAGCCACTTTATGCTCATCACCCTTTCAGTTTTTAAAACGGTCATTACCAGTCAGAACAGAATATTGTGCATAGCATAGTCAACTGTTCAGATGATAAAATATGTACACACAAATAAGCCTTCAACATTCATGGATTGAATAAATCCCCCCTTCTCCAATTGTTCTTCCAACTCAATCTGATTTCAACATGGAGTGTTTAAGAGGATGCCAGGTGTGGAAACTTATTTCATGGCTGGGTGCTAAAGAGAGATTACTAAGGATGAGTGTGGAATATCATGATGAACAGGAGATTGCCTTCGATTAAATAAGGAGAAGGCAGCAGCATTTCACTATGTCAAGACTTGTCTATATGTATACAGTGAGTGGAAAATTTTGATTTAAACTGCTGATCGGCATCTGAGAATATGTGAAATGGACAGGCTAGGATCCCAAAACACCATTTAGGCACATGACAGGAGAGTAAAGGGCAGTGCTAAGAAAACTGAAAAGGCATCCAGGAAAGGCAAATGTCAAGCTGGTGCTACAAAGTAGCGCAATTTAATAGCTAATCGCACCTCAATGCATTGTGATCAATGATCTTCCTTGGATTGCATCCAGAGCTCTCTCCTGCCCAGGGAAGCAGAGTTTTATTCATAAAGCTTTGGCTAGAAGGAAGGGATAGAGGCAATGTTTGCAGATTCCTCTTCCCACTGTAGCCCCCACACCACCTCACATGGTTGAGAACAATTCCCCAACCATCCAGAGCATACTCTCAGGGGGCTGAAAGCCTGAAAGGCTAGGGGGTCACTGAAGCATCTCCTTTCCTATACTATGAGCAGAAATGCAGTGCCAGATCAAAAGTCTTCCAGAAGAAAGGTCTGTGCCTTATTCCTTACACTGGTTTGAACAACATACTAAAGAATGTACATTTATAACTAGCTGGATACGTGCCTCTCCTTTGTCTTTTTTGGTCAGGCACCAGTAGCATCTTACGTGCACCCACTGAGGCTTTTCTTACAACAGTTGTTAGGAGTCTTCTGGATAATATATGTAGTGGTAACCTGTTTTTCTAAGCAATATGAAGAACTGGATCCATCCTATTCCTACCTATATCGATCCCCTCACAGTGTTGTGGGGTTTTCTTGCAGTCCCTCAGAGCTCCCTAATTCCCCCATGCCACCAAAATTGAAAAATTGCTTTCTCCCTCCTAGAGACCTTCAGAAGCAGTGGTTTGAGGGGGGATTAAGGGGTTGCCTAAATGCTGGCATGGATGTGAAGATAAAGGCACATGTGGATAGTGTGTGACTGTGTTAAGAAATTTTGGTCAGAAGTATTGAGTGCAATTTCAAGTATCACCAATCAAAACAATTACATTGTGCCCAGTTCTTTTACTCCTCTCAGTTTTCATTGAGGAGAATGAAAAGTTACATCACAAAAAGCAGATTTGCTTCCTCATGGCAATCTTGAGGCTTGAGATACCTCAGCTTTGGCAAACCGGACACTTCTATATGGACAATTGGTGGTCCCATATTAGGGACGTTCTACTAATGGAAAAACTCTCAGTAATGTCAGAAATGAAAAGAGACCCTGCAAAAAGCAATCCTTTCATCAATACTTGGTTTCCCTTTGTAAACGGTGACTGGTGCCAAGCCCAACCTCCCGCCTTACATCTGCACCTCTGGCAAGATGTAATATCCTTGGATCAGCACTGACAATCTACAAGAAAGAGGTTTTGGCTATAAATATCAACATTTTATTGTTCTATTCTGTTCAGATGTACATTGTGGTTGTATTATGTGATGTTTTTTATAAATTCCATTTTTAAAATGGGGGTGGTAGTGCCCCCAAATCTAGGAACCCCCTCCCCCCAAAAAATGAAGACAAAGAAAGAAGTGGACTTCCATTCTGATATTTAAACATTTTTAGACTAGATTGGGTCTGGATTGGGTGCTCAGAGACAAGATACAGCCTTGGGGCTGTTAGGCGTTGGCCACTGCTGCTGTACAGGATCCTGTGGAAATCTGCTACCTTTGGAAATCTAATGAATGCTGTACTCCACAGACAGGGAACCTGTGGCCTTCCAGATGCAATCTGACTGCAACTCCTACCATCCTTAACTTCTGCTGCTGCTGAACAATGGGACTTGAGCCCAATAACATCTGGAAGACCAATGCTTCCCACCACTGCTGTAGTGTCTCCATATGTATCCATATGAAAGGGATTCTCTGTGAAAAAAAGGCATTATCATGGATGACAGTGAAACCACAATCTCTTTTTTACATATAGAGACGCTCCCACATAGTTATAATGTATAAAGGGAATTTCTAACAAACATGCACAGGCACATGTACACAATTTTACAATTTTACAATTTAAAGTGAATGCTAAATACAGCATTTCCTTAATGGTGTTTTGCCCGACATTTTCACTAATAAAGAAAATGTAAAACCTCAATAGCAGTTGTTCCAAGACTAGGGCTGTAAATCCTTGAATATTTTGTCCTTATATACAAGAAAGAATACTTAGTGTGGCTTTCAAAATGGGTCCCATTTTGGGGAAAAGGTGGCAAATAAATCAAATAAATAAATTAAAAAATCTCCCTGCTTTGGGAAAGATAATGAATATTGTTGAGCAGTATTATCTCATATTCAAGCATCCCAAAGTGTTATGGAAAAACTTTATGTGCAAAGAATGTGCATAAACAACCTGTGTTTGCTTACTTGGGTAAAAAAACACCTTGTGTCATTCCTTCTGAACTGAAAATCCCTCTAGAACAATCGTGGAGGCTTGAATCCTGGGAAAAACACTGAGAAAGCCCCATTGCAGTTATTCTTCCTAGGGATTGTCTATACGAGGCAATAAAATGTGGATTGATGTAAAGTAACACCAATTCACAGCAGCTTTCATTTGTCACTACACTTTTTTTTCAAGTTCGCAGGCATAGAAACCTATACGCATTTGTTGTGCCTGCAAATCAAGATGGCCAGCGGTAGTGAATTACTTGTGTTTTTAGTGTCACCAGTTGCTGCTGCCACACAGTATTAAAAAAAAAAAAGCAAATCCAACGTGCGAACATACAATCTTCTTTTTAAATAAACAGAAAAAAGGAAGAAAGGCTGTTTTGTCACCTCAGCACACAATCAGTACAGCAAAAATCCAATATGGTGGTACCACACACTGTCTTGCTAGCAAGCTCCGCCCTCAGCACACATCCAACCAATCAGCTTTCCACTTCTGCTCTTATTGGGAAAGCGTTGCAAAGGGAATCAGTTGTCCCAACAAGCAGGAATGCACATTTCCTTCAGAGCTTTTTTTAAAAGTCAGGAAAAGCTGTGAAGGCTTTTCCTGTGGAATATTTGGAGTCCCCCCCCCCTCCTTCCAAATACAGAGAAATGATGTGGAATCTCATTGGGACAAAAGATATTCTCCTTAAAATTCTATGAGGAGTCTTTTCACCATCTAGACAAGCCTCTAGTCACAAAATGCCACATTGGTCATGTACCGTGCAGGCACATTCTGAGGTTGTTGAGAGGAGAAATCCAATCCATTACTCTTGGGATGTCCTTTCACCACCCAGAGAGAGTCAGGAAGAATCCACTAAGTCTCATGATAGCTAGAAAGGGTCCCTGACTCCACCCCCTTGTCTCTTTGCCTGCAAAGCCTTGACCACCACGGGACGTGGGTGCTCCTTTAGCCAGTCAATGTCATCGCCTGCCACTCAGTATAGGCGATCGATTCTCTTTGAAGTTGATGGGATAGAAGATGGGTTTTCCCATGAACCCTGCACCAACTTCAAGAGGAAAGGCATTACAGGGATGCTTGGTGCCGGAGGGGCCTTTAACTTTAAACGGTGGTAGATTGGGTCCACCAGCTCCGACTCTTTCTCAACCACTTTTAACTCTAGTGCATGAGACATGCGCACAACCTGTTTGGAGGAGGACCGACCATCATCGGTAGGCGAAGATGAGGCTTCATCTAGCAGGTCAGGTTATGGAGATGGAACGTAAGGCATGTAGCTCTCAGAAGACTTGGAGGATACCGAAGAGTCTGAAGATGGAGAGAGACTTCGGTGGCTACAGTGCAGCGAAGTTGTGCGAGTTGGAGGTGTAGGAGGCAAAGGAGGCAATGGACAAAACCGAGACACTTGTATCTCTGCGTCCCTACGCATCGGTACTGACGGCCTGTGCTCTGGTTCAAGGGGTGTGTCCAGGCTGTGGAAGGAGAGCCTTGGTGGTGTCCATACCATGGCACGCAAAGTGGCAGCTTCGGTTGAAAGATGAAACACCGGATCAGGCGAACGCTCTCTCCGTCCTGACGTGGTGGAAATAGGTGTGCGGAAGACAGCCCTAGCCAAATCATAGGCACCGTATGCTTGTGCATCCTCTTGGATACTTGATGTGGAGGGCCTGGGCTCATCAACCTCAATGATGGATTCGGTCTGCACGTGAACATCAGTGTCAGTGTGCTGAAGGAGCTCTGCCCTTGAGACGAGTAAGGCCGGAGAGTGGGCTTCTTTCCAAAGCCTTCGTTGATGCGTCACCCACATCAACCTCTACAATTTCCAGAGAGGGAATTGGGGTACCCGTTCAGGAACAGGGCCGTTCCATGTCAGATCTCTGAACTCAAGATTCTTCTCAAGTTGGAGCCACGGCTCATGCACCATAGTAACGCCAGTGGCAGGTGGATGCGGAGTCACCTCTGTGGAGGACTTAACCAAGTCCTTCGAAGTCTCGTCACTTCAAGAAGAGTGCTTGGTCTTCTTCTTTTTCTTGAAGACCTTATCCTTAGAGGATGTCGAGGATTCCCGGTCCTAACCAGGGTCTCTTGGCCCCGCTTGGTCCCGAGGCATCGCCTTCAAGGTTGAAGCGGTCCAATCTGACAAGGCTCGGTCCTGAGCTGAGGACGGTTTGGCTGCATGTTTATGGGAATGCCGTACTGCTTCAGGGTCAGAGGCCACAGACCGGCGGCAGGAGGGACTCCTTGATCAATGATGCTTCTTCTGAGGGGATCGAGGTGAAACTGATTGTCCCCCTCATCTGAGGTGAGGCCAGCTGTTCAGTCGCCAAAGTGGAGGCTGCAGCTGGTATAAGGGCCTTTTCATATAGAAAGAATTCAATCACGAGGATCAGTACTTGCGAGACTGAGGTGTAAAGGCTCCACAGTGGATGCAAGCATCAACGTTATACAACTCACCCAAGCAAATAAGTCATTTGGAGTGGCCATGCGAACTTGACAGTTTCACTTGGCAAATGGTGCACCTCTTGAAAGCAGCTCTTGAAGCCATTTCAAGTGGGGCACAGGTATTATAAGACAATCGGGGTCTAGCCAAGAGAGCTGAGATCAAAACCAAGGCCAAGGGATAAAGCGATAATGTCATCAGCCAGGTGTATCAAGTCCAACATCAGAGAGAGCAGACAAATTCAAGGGAGTAAGCAAAATCATAGTCAAAAAATCCAGTCTGAGTTGAAAACGAAAGTGAAAATCAATAGGATAAGCGACAGAAGGTTCCTTCAAGCTGCTAATGCGGAGGAAAAAAAGAAACTGAGGGGAATTAGGTGGGAGAGCCTTTTAAAGGGATCGTTAGAAGAGGCAGAGTTACCACCAAAATGTTGCAAAGCACATTCTGCCTAGCGATACCAGAAGGTTCTGAATGCTCTGCTCTGCGCAGGCGCAGCTGTGTGGTTCACAGAGACCACAAAGAAGATTTATCATTTCTTTGACCAGGAAATGAATAATAGAGAATATTATTTTCATCTCATTCCCAAACATGTGTTGACAAATGGCTCTGGAATTCAACTTCTATAAGCTCCAGAAAAAAATGAGCAGTGGTCAGGGATTCCAGGTACTGTAGTAGTTCAATAACGTCTAAGGCAGAGCTGGGTAACTGCATGGGAGCTGGGGGCAGGGACAATTTTCCTTTTGTAGGCCACTCTTGCTATCAGTGGTGCATGGAAATACCCCTTTCTCTCCCTATACACCAAGTAAAATGGCAACCAGAAGTAACACCTCAACATTTCCAGTTGCCAGTTTGGCCAGGACATGGCCACAGAAGGAGGCAATTGTGCTGATGGTGGGGAATTCTGGGAAATGTTTGGTTGCTTGTGTGCAACGTTGTATATTTTGAGTGGTTTGGGCATGCTTTTGAAGATAAAAACACCTTGAAATTGCACTGAAACTGGGGGCAAGGTGGGCTGGGAGCTTTGAGGGACTAGCAAGGTGCTTCATGTGATGCAAAAGTGGGTTTCAGGAGCCACATACAGCTCAAAGGACATACTTTGTCCACCTCTGGTCCTGGGAACCAAATTTGAGGAGCACTGATCTACAACTTGCACTGAATTCATAATGTATGTGTGCTTGTTCTAAAAAAGTAAATGTAATTTGGGGCATTTGGGTTAAATACTCTGTCATTTTATCACATGTTTGGCTCTGTTATGCAATTGTGCATTCCCACTACAATGTATTTTCAATACAACATTTAGGCTGCATTTCTACACACAACTGTTTGAGAATAAGTACCATTGAACTTACTAGGATTTACTTCTGAAATTATGTACACAGGATTGTATTACTGGTAAATTAAATGGATAAGCTACACATTGAAATGTTTCCTGTTAAAAAAGCATCAGTGCTTACACCATGCACTGTAAACAATATATCAATGTCTCTGGACACAGGCAATATATATCCAATGAATAAATTATGTGCTTGAGTTATTTAGTTCAAAGTTAATCTTCATTAGACATTCCCAAAATATTTCCGCTGGACTACTGTAAATATTTAATGAGATATCAAATTTATGGGGGGGGGGGTGCTTGTGTGTGTGTGTGCAGAATAGAAGTGGAACAAAACCAATCCTAAGAGGCTTTTAATAAACTCTCAATACATCTAGGCCCAAATTTATAGTACAAAGATCCCATTACTTGCTCATTGTTCAGCTCCCTCACCATCATCACACTGCGCGACTTGGAACTGAAATAAAAACTGTTGACAATCATTTTAACTCCTTCTTATGGAATGAAAGCTATGAATGATGACCATCATGAATGCCACTAGAAAAAATTACTTGACACAGATAATGAGGGATCTCATTGGTGATTATTTTGTTCCAGTTCATTTTTTAATCACAATTTGCCTCGTTCCCTCAAGAATGGGCAAAATCCAATGTTAGCTCTATACAGAGTAGTTGGAAAGTAAGGATGTACGGTGTTCTTGGTTCAAAAAATGTTTGTTAAGCCATGTTTTTGTAGAAAACACTTGTTTATTTAGCTGACACATTTCAGGTATGAACCCTTCTTCACAGGCTATAATATACACACACACACACACACACACACACACATATATATATATATATATATATACACAGATTTATTGACAATACTTTTATACTATAAAATTTATGTTAAAAAATATAGCTGAACAAACCATCAGTTTTAAATATCTGCTCATTGTTACACTAATCTTGATTATGAAACATAGGAAAATATAAGCTCAGCATTCACAACTATCCCAGGTCTCATGGATCTACCCTAAGTGAGAGTAGTGTTGGATGTAACCCGATCTGAGAAATTTGTTGCTGCTGCTGTGTACCTTCCAGGCATTTCCAACTTATGGAGACCCTAACATGAATATAAGACAGGGTTTTCTTGCCAAGAGTTATTCAGAAAGAGTTTACCATTGCCTTCCTCTGAGGATGAGAGATGTGGCATGGCCAAAGTCACCCAGTGGGTTTCCCTGGTCAACAAGGAATTTGAACTGTGCTCTCCCAGAGTTCTAGTCCAACACTCAAATCATTCCTGCATGCTTACACTCTGAGGAGAAAGAAAATTCCTTTTTAGTGTCTCTTTGACAAATGCATTGACATTTGACATGGTTCTTTAACTCTAAAGGACTCCATTGTTCCTTAACTCATTTATCAACCACTAATTAACCCTCATCTACACAGACAGGACATTTTATCCCCCTGAGTTATGCAGTATAGCAGAATTTATATAGAATTAGATTTACAAGTTAGACATTTTACAATGTTGTCCAAAATACTGTTGGCACATTACACTAGGGTTTTTTGTCCAGGGTTTCACAGGTGACGTAGAACAACTGAGGAGTAACTCCATGAGCACAATGTTATGCTATGTTGCCTTAGAGTAGGATCTTGGCCATTAGGGATAACATCTCAGAACAAATGTTCCACCTCATGTCACACACACCCCATATCCGTGGAACCAATATCCTCAGTTTCAGTTATCCACAGCTGGTGGGTGGAGGAGACAAATACCATAAAGTTGCACTGGAAAATGCCTAGAGAGATGTCCTGTCTAGAAATCACTAGTCCTCTAATGCAACTCTATGTTATGTTTGTACCTGATGTCCTTTTTTAAATAGGGCTTGCTATTATCCATATTTTCACTTATAAATGTTAAGTCCAGAAATGTATCCCCCATGGATGTGGCGGGGGGCAACCTATATTTCAATACCACAAAACAGTACTGATTCGATACTCCAAAACACTCCTGGTAACATGGGGCACTTTCGTCCACTCAGTATAGGCTTGCTGACAGGCACCTGGCACAGCTCGGGGACAAACTAGCCCAGGAGTAGCCAAACAGCAGAACTGCACAGCAGAATGGGCACACAAACAAAGGCTTCAGCTAACAGCTTTTCATTGCTCTGACCCACTTTCACACACACAAAAAAAAGACTTACAGGCAGCAAGGTTCATCCAAAGATATCTGGAGACCTTTATCTTCAGTTTCAGCACAAACCCGGTATATACACAGCAAACCTCATTAACAAACTCAACAGGAAACATCCAGCAATACTCCTCTTTCTCCACAACACTAACCCCCACACAGTGCATCTTGTGGTTTGACTATATAGGAGTGTTTGATAGTCAGGCTTCTGACTAGCCACAGCTGTGAACAAAGCTAGTTCAGCTGTGCTAGTCTGTGGTCTGTTGCTCCAGCATCTTCCATTCCACAATTAAAGTAATATTACCCTGACAACTTTTATATTCTCCAAAACACTGGTATTTTCATTGGGTTGAGAAAATATGCTCAGATTAGGGCACTTAGTTTGTGGGGGAGGGACCTGCCTTAGTTAATGCTGTCTGGATGGGGGGGGGTTCATGAATTAAAAAAAATCAGAATTGAAAGTGGAGCCAAACATTTTCATAGTGCACAGTTTGCAAAGAATCCTTAATTAACTTTTTCCTTCTTCATGTTTTTTTCTGTTCATGTCTATGGCATCTTGTAGTGACATAAAAGGCAACTACAGTTATATATGAAATACTACTACTACTCAGTCTTCAATTTGACTCTTCAAGGCAAGAACAATTTTACTAAAAGACATTAAGCTTGAGAGACTCCATCTTTAGACAGACAACACAAAATTATATGGGAGGATCTTCACATGATTTTAGATTTTAATCTAAGATACAAATCTTTGGAAGAAATACTTTACCACATTATGTATATATTATTCTTCAGCACTGCTGAAGAATAGCAGTAGGGTTCTCTGTCACATTATATTGAGGGCAATTTATGCAGTGAAACCCTATTAAGCATACATCATAAATTCAAATGCGTGGTTTGTGAAATCAAGTCATGCCTTCAGTTTATGAAGGATGTTGAAATCTTAACAGGAAACTGCCATGGAATAAAGTTACCTCACTGTTCATTCAGAGTTTCCACAGGGTTAACTGTGTTTGCTGCAGCAAAAACAAGAAACAGTTTTGTGGCACCTTAAAGGTTAAAACATTTAAAATAGCAAAAGCGTTCGTGGTCTATAGTTCCCTCATCAGGTGCATGGGATGTGACCCAGAGCCTGAGGTATATATTCAGTAAACGTGGCTGGGGGAAGGACTGTAAACAGGGAAGTCTGAGAGAAATGAATGCAGAAAGTACAGTCGGACCCTCATATCCACAGAAGCAACATTCATGTTTTCAGTTATCCACAGGACACAAAACAGGGACACATACCACAGAGTCACACTGGAAAATGCTTAGAGAAGCATCCCCTCTAGGTATCTTCTAGGTCTTTCAACACAACCCTATGGGGTGGTTGTTATTTTTTTACTGGGAGACCTTTATTTTAATAGGGTTCCCTGTTATTTGCAGTTTCCAGTATCCACGGAAATCTAGGAACTGTATCCCTGCAAATGCAGGGGTTCAACTGTATATAAATTGGTTCCTGACTACCAAAAGAAACATGTTCTGCCATATGAGCTGGTGGTTTCCATGTCAGTGGGGCAGTGAAAATGGTTGAAACTCTTAAAAGAGCTATCCATGGTGCTAATCTTAATTTGATTATTCATCATCCCAGTGACATGGAACCTGCCACTGCACATGAACCTGCCTAGATGCTGAGATCTTTCTGGAGGCCTCTCAGTCCCTTGACTATCACAGGCATGTTTGGGGTGGACACAAGAGTAGGTCTTCTACATGTCTCTTCCCATACCCTGGAAACTTACTTCCAAGAAAGGCTAGGATGGCTCCATCCTTGTGGTTCTTCCACTGGCAGACCTCTTTTTATTCAGATGGTCTTCTGTCGAAAGAATAGCTGCTAAAAAAAGTCTGTTGATGGATCGGTGCTGTACTTTTTAACTCACACTTTAAACTGCTTTTAAAATTCAAAAGCATTTTAATATAATAATTTGCAGAAAGGTGGTCTAGAAGTGAAATAAAATCAAAACAACTATAGTCCTGACATGGATAATGACATAAATAACACTGTACATTGACAAAGCTTTGGCTGATAACACAAACATCTTGGTACTGGTTGATTAGCACATGGATTGTGCAACAATGCTCAGGGCAGTATTATTTTCCAGTCTTTACCTATTTGACCACCTTGATTGCTAAGTCCTATAAAAATATAATTAACTTGCTCTGCTGACATAACAAGTCTTTATTTTTAAAACTTGTCCCTTATGTGAAAAGAGTTCCAAACATTTTTCTAAGAGAATAATTAAACCATAAAGTTAAATGGCAAATACGCAGAAATAACTGTAGTGAAAAGTTCACACTGGTTGGCACATTCATTCATATACTTAAAAAAAAAGAATTTCCGTTATTATTATCTAACCAGGTTTATTTTCATTTGGGGATTTTCCTGTGTCTTGAAAAAGTTTATAGGGGGAGAGGAAAATCCAAAACATAAGTCAAAAAAGGAAAACAAGAGAGTCTTCAGTGTGTGTATATTTAGAAATCTGGAGGAATTTCACATGCTCTGAACATTAATGAGATCCCTCCAAGGGTGCAATTAACAAGTGCAAGCTCCTAGAAGTCATATTGGAGGTTCTTTACTCAGTGTTGCTTTAGCAACACACATCTGGGGACTATATAATAGTTAAAGAGCCTCAATTAAAATGTCACCTAATTCAATCAGATTTAAATGCATGGTACCCATAAAATACAGATCACCCACAGGCATAAATGAAAGAGATACCTGAAAAGAGGAAGTTCACTACAAATCAAGTTTGTTCAACTACATATTTTATATATATGTTTATTTTATTTTATTTAGGTATTTATACCTTGTGCTTCAGCCACAAAGGTGGCTGAAGCACAGAGCCACTTACAAATCATTTAAGCAATAGCAATTTACACATCTACACTGCATTAAGTGGTTTCCAATGTGTGTTAGCTAATTGCTCCCACAAGCTGGGTACTAAGGTTGCTTTCTCTTCCTATGCTTCATCTTAGGCCTGTAACCAGTACAAAACTAGGCCAGCTCCCTGCACCTACAATTAGCTTTTACTTCACATCCAATGTTACCTGCCCTAACACCCCCTTCCAATAATTCATCAATTGGCTATATTTCATAAACTGGGTTATTTATCAGCATTCCACATAGTTGGTAGTAGACCAAGACCTCCCAAATACAAGGACTCAAGGTTATTCAGAAAACCTAAGGAAGAGGCCACCCCAAATTCCTAAAAGACATGCCCAGGTAGTAATTATGCAGACCCCCCCCCTTGGACAGTGAGTTAGGGTGGAAATGTTCTAATTCTCCTGGACGTACCTGGAAGTGACTCATTCACTGATTCAATCAAGTGACCAGAAAACTCGTTACTCTGCCAACTGGTTTTCCTTCACACCTCTGGCCTCAAAAGTAGAAGGCTGCCTGAGGACCATAAGTTTTAATGCCTCCGCCATTAGCATAGCTGGAGCTTCCATTGTTCAACTATGGGAAACTCCATTGTATTCCACTCATAACACCCTTTCGGGGGGTAATATCAAATATAAATATCATCCCAAAACAGCCAAAGTGTGCTCAGTTTCCAAGAGGCCATCACTCTGTTGGTTTACTGTCACCCAGCGCACAGCAATGTATTTCTTCTCTGCATAAATTTCTGCTCTTCAAACAGGTATAGTATAGCCCATCATCCCAAATTCTATTCCTCTATCCCAATACTTCCTATTATTTTTCAGCAGCCTTGTGTAATTGCTTGAAGCCTGAGTGTTTGTGTGAATGCTTCCAAGGTTATATTTCAATAAAAAGCATTTTTATAATTTCCTGGCTGTGGGTCTCATCATTTAGTACCAGTACACATAGATCAAAAGATTCCATAGTTACCAGACCTCTCACTGCCATATTGAACTAATTAAAAACCCTCATATTAGTATGTGACGTGAGCGGGATTCCTACGAACCCCCAGTAATTCAGGTAACACCAGACTGATGAAATGTTCAGAATTGTTTTACAACATTTTGGTTATCTCCAGCCAATGTTGGCTACTTTATGGGTATCTCCAACCCTACTATACAGCTATAAAATTAGATTTGTTCCCACTCAGCTTTATTTCTGAGAAAGAGGTGTACTTTTTTCACCAGTGCTTCACTTTCCAAATAAGAAACACAATAAGGAAAGGGCTGTCACTTTTTTGTTCTGCTTTTTTATGGGGTTGCCTAGATGGTGAAAATACTCCTTATAGAATCCGAGGAGGATACATTTTGTCCCAACGAGATCCCACAGTGCTTAACTGTATGTGGAAGGAAGGGGGGGACAAAAATTCCAAATACAACAGGGAACACCTTAGTGGCTTTTCCTGAATTTTTTTTTTAATGCATGGAAATGCATGTTACCGCTGGGTAGGATATCCGATTCAAATCACAGAGCATCTTGGTGAGGACAGAACTGGAAATCTGATTGGTCGGACATGCATGGGGGGCGGTTTCCAGCAAGGAAGCAGAAGAAGCACCATTTTGGAGTATTGCAGTATCAATCGTGCAGTTTTTTGCAGCACTGAGGTGACCAATCAACATGTTTATATGCAAGGTTGCACTTGCACATCTTGAATTTACAGTTAAAAACAATACTGTGCAGTGGTGGAAGCTTGTGGAGAGTAATAACATGAGTAATTCACTCACAGCCTCCATCTTGATTCGCAGGCATGGCTGTGTATGAACTTTAAACATGGATAGCTTTGCATACAAGCAATTTTGTCAAAGGACCATGGAGACAAATGAACGCTGTTGCAAATTTGTGTTAATGCTTAGCAATCCACATTATATCGCCTCATCTAGACAAGCCCATAGTTTTGGATTGGTTTGTCCTTGCAGCACATTAGACTAGTACACAGAGGTTACCACTGTCTAAAAGATGGCACCACACAGGAAGTTTTCCTTCTGTAAAGAATAAAGTGAAATACTACCCTTCCCTACTCAAACCTAATGGTAAGTAAATATGCACTACATATTAAGACCTCAGATCAAAGCTTTTCTCATCCTTTCACATGCTGCTAAATAGAATAGTGATTAAACGTGAATTAAAACAGATAGTGACAAAACTGGATTCAATGAAAGAATCCCTCATGCAACTACCCCAATTCAGATCAATCTGCATGACCCTGCAGGTTTTCCACAATAACTGTCTTCCTTCCCCTCACACAATATGATTGACTTTATATAATTAATTGCTTTGGCTCATGCATCTCTTCTTCCAAATGCCATGATATTCATTCATCAAAATAGCTTCCATAATCAGCCAGGATCAAGGTGGCTGGTGACATATTTGCCAGTGGAAGCCTGCAGGGTGACTCCTTACCGAAGAAGCTCCTTATTCCGCAGACTATTTTTGCTTATGCTGCTCTGTTTGAGGCCTTATAGCATGAAGCTGCAAATGACACATTTTTCCTATGCTAGCAGCTGAATGTACCTAGACTGGTAACAAAGTGCTAAAATTGAGGGGCCTTTTTCTGTTCTTTTCTGTAGAAAGGCCTAATCTTTTATGCAATACATTTTTGATGTGCTTAGCAACTGTGTATTGGAGAGATAACTTCAACATATATTATAATCTCTACTTACTTCAAAAATAGCAGTTATTTGTAATTGAATGGCATAATTTATTTTTTTACTCCCTGCACAGACATCTTTAGATACTACTAGTGACTGGTTTTGTAAAATCTGTAGGGTAAAACCTCCTCCACATGACTCAAAAGTATGGGTCTTATCATTGGTGGAATACCTATTATAACGGTAGGTATAATAGCATAGAATAACAGTAGCAACAGCCACCACCAGCAGCTGGAAAAGTTGCCAAAAATAGTGAAGTAAAAAATCTTTTGAGACTTTAAGACTGAAACTGATAAACAAACAGGGCATACTGCACTAGTTGTGATTGATAAAAAGAAAGCTTGGATTATAGATGTGGCTATCCCAGGGAACGGCAGAATTTAAGATGAAGAGAGAGAAAAAAGTTATGAAATATCAAGATCTACAAACTGAGATTTGGCACCTCAGGGGGGGGGGACTCTGTTTCCATTGGTGCTATGGGAGCAATTCTGAACAGTTTTAGACAACATCTGAATGAAATTACCATAGATAGGATCACTATTGGAAACATCACCCAAGGAGACCTTCTGCTGTGCTTTCTGCAACCGGACTTGTTTATATTGGATTGGCCTTTTTAGTCATCAGCGCGCTTGCAGAAAGCGTGAGATGAGTCCTTCCTGAATCTTCGTTTGCAAAGAAAAGAGAGAGAGAGAGAGAGAGAGAGAGAGAGAGAGAGAGACATAAAGCAATACAACTTGGAACATGCCACATTATCTGATAATACCTCATTGATTCATAAACTCTTGCATAAAATCCAAATCACTGATGGTCCAAAATTGTAATCAGTATCTCCTGGTAAAGTGTGAAACTTAAGAATGGTGTATAAACATCAGGGGGGACAGAAGTGCAATCCTATATTAAGTTGGGAAGAGTTTCAAC
The DNA here is from genome assembly GCA_030847615.1 of Gambelia wislizenii. Classification (NCBI taxonomy): domain Eukaryota; kingdom Metazoa; phylum Chordata; class Lepidosauria; order Squamata; family Crotaphytidae; genus Gambelia; species Gambelia wislizenii. The sequence continues at coordinate 183,579,106 of JAUMIR010000005.1, read as the reverse complement.
ATGGTTTCTGGCCACTTCCTGGTTGATAAAAAGCTTCTTCTGGGCTTAAGAAACCAAGGAGGGCCCAAACGTGTCAAAATTGCTCACACAGAGGGCCGGTCTAGATGAGGGAGTAACATGTGGATTGGTGCACACATACGCCAATTTGCAGCAGCTGTAATCTGTCTCAATGATTTTTTGGGAAGGTCGCTCATGTGCATGAGGCATTCAAGCAAACCAAGATGGCAGGCACAAGTGAATTACTCGTGGTTCTATCCTCGCCAAACAGAACTTTTTAAAAATAAAACCTAAATCCAAGGTATGGAAGAGCGATCAACTGCTGAAACAACAACAAAAAAGAAGGAAAGAAAGCCTGTTTCATCACCTCAGCATACAATTGCTCCGACGACAATCCAACATGGCAGTTCTACAATCTTCCATCTTGGCAAGGTCCACCCCCTGTGCACATCTGACCAAGCAGCTGTCCTCTTCAGTAATGCACTGAAATGTGATTTGGTTGTCCTAACATGTGGGAGTGCACATTTCCTCCACAGTTGTCCAAAAAATCGGAAACAGTCCTGGAGGTTTTTACTGTGGACTTTCTCTGTTTTTTCTCCCCCCTCCCTCCAAAAATGACAGAACTCTGCAGGATCCCATTTAGACACATAGGATTCCCCGCTGACTCCATGAGGATTTATTTCACTATCGGGACTACCCCAGAGACTTTAGAGGACACAGGCCAAAATAAAGCTGTTTAATTGTTGCTGTTATTGTTATTTTAAAATTGGAAGGGTGGGAGGTGGGGAGAGGGGCAGCCCTTCCCCCCATACAAAAAATAAATATTTTCCCCATTATAGTAATGACTACTACATGAATTTAGGCAAAGCTAACTTACTAAGGCTTCAAGTCTTCAAAGGCTGTGGAATATCATAAAAGGAAAAATATTAGAGCTGATATAAGAAAAGACACCGAGATCCAAAATCATGGACAAACCTAATCATATCAGGAACTGATTCTGTGTTTGTATACCTCCCCTCACTGTCACACTCTTTATTTCTCTTTGGATTTCTTGGGCCAGGGTCCAGTTAAGTATTTAAGTTGGATACCCCTCTTTTTGCCACAATCAGTGACTCCCTTCCATCCTTCAGCAATCTGTGAATCCTACAAACCTACTCCAGAGAGTTCCCCAGACCTCTGGAAGTGTTTTTAGGATGTATAGGGCACTGAAGGAATTGAGGGGGGTGTGTTTCCCCATTAAGTATCCTTGGGTCTGTAGTAACCATGGTTCGCATTGAGATCTGAAACTGGTTTACTTAACAAAATAGCCACCACTAACAATTTTGCCTTTACACCAAAATCAGTAATCACTTCAAGCCATAATGTTCAGTTCTGTTTTGGAGGCACACTGTAGTTAACTCTAATCATAGCTTATACAATTCAGATGACATACAAACAGTAGTTACATGAACCAGGAAATACGGGAGAGTATTAGAGAGTATGAGAAGGAGAAAGGGAGTGAAAGAACACACAAATATGTGACATAATTCTCATGTCCAAACTATAGTTTGGGGATGAACAACAGCCAAGGTCTAGGGGAGCTGCATTTGTTTACAAGCTATACTTACATACCTTTAAATTTCTATGGTCTGTGAAGAGCAGGTCCATTCACCAAAGCAAAAATGGGACCAGATGTTCATCACAATTTGCTAGTTCACAAAGAATCAGGGTTTTTGCCTGTGGCATTCCAATAACTTAATGACAAGAATGAACTAATAGGAGCTGCTGCCTCAATGAGGTTTGAGCAGCCCAGAATGGCAATGGAATAATTACGCTTTGAAATTAAAGGTTGTTATGTTTTCGATTGCTTGCACAGAAATTAACTGCTATCATTTATTAGTTTTTTGGTGACAATTGCTATACATCTGTGATTGGAATGATTTTCAGTACACCATTTATTATCAGGCTTTGTTGATATGTCAATGGATCACTCTTAGTATCTCACTGCTATGAGAAATTACACTAAGTGGCCAATTTTCAGTGTGAGAACAAACAATAACACTCTATTTTCCTGTACATTTTATGTTCTGAAACACAATTTCACACCATTTTCATGCTAAATTAAATATTTGGCTAGCGGCGGAGAACACTGATCTCTAAGCTATTTGGCACTGGCTTTTATATCCTTGTTGCTTTTTATGGGAATCTTGCTGAGTATTATCCTTCTCTGAATTTTCCATGTATAACCTATTTTTCAGGCTCTAGTACCTTACAAAAAAGTGGTATTTAACTGAGCCATGAAAGAATAAACAGATTTCCAAACTCAGACATTTTGTTTAGCTAATTACAGTGTCTAATTTCATGTTTTCAAATGTAAACACAGTGCTATTTTTGTTAGCTGTATTTTGGAAATAATCATGTTATTGTTATTCATATAGTCTAGATACAGTTTAAGACATAACCTTGGAAATACTGTTTTGGGGGGCAGGTGGTGAAAATTTTTATGGGTAGAACTCACACTGAATCTGGTGTCCAAGGGCAATTCAGTTCCTAGATTTTCCTTGGGCTTTTTTCTGGGCTGTGAGGCCGTGTTCGGGAAGAGTTTCCTTCTGATGTTTTGCCTGCAACATGGCCTCACAGCCCGGAAAAAAACCAAGGAAAATCTATGGATGCCGGCCGTGAAAGCCTTCAACTTCACAATTCAGTTCCTCTTGCTTGGCTATTCTTTGTTGTTGTTGTTGTTGTTGTTGTTGTTGTTATTTCAGTCTATATGAAATATTGCTGATTTTAGAATCAGCCATACTTCTGGGATGAGCCCAACATGCTACCCACCCCTTAGCTGTCGAATAGCCTCCTCTTCACAAATTTATAAACATGCTATTGCACCGTATGATGAAGCACCATCTGCCAAGCCTTCTGCTCTTCTTGTAGCTATGTGCTAGCTTCTAAGGATTACAAGAAATACAGAAGAGACATGGCTTCTGTGAATAAGACATAAGAAAGTGAAAGGTAGAGTATTTGCAAAGGAAAACAACTTGGAGAGAGGCATAATAAATGTGTCTGTATTAGGAATTAATGTTCACATCATCACACCACTCAGGCAACACCAATTGTCTTCAGACTGCTACACTTATTACGTATTTCAATTGATGCTTGTACGTTCATTTTGTTCTATTTCTCTACATGCATTTGAAGAAATGTTTGTAGAAAGCCATTCAGAAAATTGTCACAGGCATGCATCTTTGTAATGAGAGAATGCTAGGCTTCCAGGCTGTCATGAGTCTGTTTGGAATCTGACCACATTGCAACAACGTGCAGTATTTCCTAGCATTACTCTGGAAATGGTTTTTATGCAAATTGCAAAAGATAAGTTAACGAGAAGCCATGAGACTTCCACTAGGGTATGTTTGCACTCAAATAGCACTAAGTAGCAGCACCTGTGTCTTCTCTCCCCTCCTGTGTATCAGCTTCCCAATGCAGGTGTGTGAACTTTAAAAAACACACCAAACTTTTGCTTCCCATTCCCTCATCTTGACTAAACACATTTCCCCACCTGAGAAGAATTTCTTTAAAGTGTGCAGGGATCTTCAGAAATAAGCCTATTTTAAGCACATAAAAAGACTGTGCAAATGCTGGGTTTACAGTTTCATTGACATATGACTCCATGCTTTTTCGAAAATGAAAAAAGTCAGGCCATTTGCCCAGAAAGATCTGTTCTTTAACTCTGAGAATGAAAAGGACTGGGGTTACTTGGCTGTAAGATAATTGCATTCCATGCAGAGACATTTTAGTATTATGCACTATAGCCATGCAGATTCCAGGGCTGAGCCCCAGTATGTATTAAGTCCCAAGTCCTGTCCACTGTTAATTAGATCTCTTTTACCATTTGTCTAACTGACAAAGTTTATATTTGGCAGGAATGCTTGATAAATAGAGCAGCAATCTTTTTTCATAATGCCAAAATTAAGGCTGTTTCTCCTATTACTGTTTAGTTTACAAAGAATCAAAGCATTTCTCATTGAATGTGCCCATTGAATCTGAAATTTAAAAGACAGGGGTACTTCTTTAGCAACTGCATGTAGTGCAGCACAGAACACAGTGGAATCTCAAAGTATGGAAGATTGTTTGGAATTCTTGTCTCCTGCCACATTGTGGCAAATTAATCTTCACTACCTACCACAATGCAGAAGCAATATTCCACCACCACCACAAATAAGAATTGTAATAAAGCCCACAGAAATGCTAAAAAGCAGTAACAAAAGCAGAAAATAATTGCAACAAAATTACTAAAAGCAGCTTTTAAAAAGCAGAATAGCACCATTGTCGTTATAGAGTCTGAACAGAATATTTAGAGTCAGAACAATCCAACGGCCTGATGAGAAAAATGTAGTGGTCTTCTCTGCCAAACAGAGAAAGAGCGCAGCAAATATCTCCAAGGCTGTATGGCTAGGGGATTCAGGGAGTTGCTGTCCAAAAAAGTAACATTTCCAAGCTCAAGTTCAACTTGATCCTTCAAGTTTGGTCCTTAAAGAACAGATAAAAGATTTTTGAACAATCAGGAAAATAATAACCAGCACATATAGTAGAAGTCTTACCATGAGCTGCCCTTTCTGTATGGGGGAGGGAGAGGACTGAATGTGGAATGCTATACTGGAAAGTTATTTTGCTGGATGGAGTGAAAGATGTGTCTGAGTCACTAAACTACTTATGCTCTCTGCCTTCTAGCAAAAGGGATAACATTGGTTAATAGGAGAACATGAATCTGAGGCACTGCAAGAAAGAATGTGAAAAATAATCAAGGCTCTCTTGAGGGCATTACATAAGCCTACTGTTGGAAATGGCCCAAGAAAGGATAGGAAGCTGAGGTTTAAGATGGCCTCTTAGTCATATTCTCAGTGACTCTGCAAATTTGAAGGTGTTTTTTTTAATAAGTCTAAACTTCTACAGCAATTGTTGAGCACTTCACATCTCACAGTGCAGTCATGGGCAGTCTTGCTTGAGAGAAATCACCCCAGATTTAGTAAAATGTGAACACGCACTTGGTGCCAAGAGACCCTCAAGCATGTCTTGCTTCACTAGACCTCTTCATATGGAGAGGGCCAGCAGGCATGCTGCAAGGCACACATTCTTCAGGCTGTCCCACCTCCTGGGAGCACAGCAGCCATCTGCTTATGGCTTTGGAATGAGTGATGAGAAGAGCCTTTGCTCTTTCATTCCAAAATGGAAGTGGCTGAGTGATGTGCTCCCCAGAGGCAGGGAGAACAAAGAATGCACCTGGCAACTCACCTGCTGGCTAGGACTTACCACCACCACCACCCAGGTTTGAGGTGTTGTGTGCAGGAGGTTTTTGGACAGAGCACAAGGGCAAGAGAACAGCCCTCTGTGCCCTGTCCAAAAAGGAACTTGTGCACATGTATGTCAGTAACTGGATGCTGGAACATGAGGCAGAAGCAGGTGGCTGGTCCTCTGGAGGCGGGGGAGCCTGAAGAACGTGCACCTTGTGGCACACTTTCCCACCACCTCCACAACACCATATTACTGTATTAATAAAATTCAAATCTCTCTCCTCCACCTCTGGGGAGCCCACCAGCCACCTACTATTGGAATGTATAAAAATATACTGTTTAAAATATCAGGGTATGTTGTCCCTGTTTAAACATCCACACTGTACTTCACACGTTAGTGGAGAATACAGGCAATTTAGTAGAGCTTAATGCAAGCGCAGCAGCATCTAGCGTCAGAATGTTAGCATACATGTAAAACCACAGCTTAGTAAGTAACCAAACACCCTTTGTCTTTTCCCAAGTTGTTTAACTAGCTAAATAACCACTCAAGACTCAAAAGTTAGTTTAAAAGTACAAAAGCATCTTTACTTAGTTTAGAGAGATCATTCTTGGCAGGAATAAGAAACTCCATCAAAATAGACTAAAACTACTTTAAAATGCTTAAAAACTACATTATTGCAAAACTATGTTCAGGACACCCCTGGCCGGGGTCCTCTCAGTTCAAGGGCCATGTGGTTTGTTAAAGCATCATGGCTTTTGGAACAAAGAAGGATACTCAGACATTCCCCTTCATACCAGATTCACCAATAGCAAAACTATAGGAAGTTCCATCAGCTCATCTCATATGGCTTCTCAGTTAACCCTTCCATAGCAAAACCATTTCTACTTATTGGACTGCAAACTATATTTTCCAACACCTACTTCACAAGATCTAAGAATGCATGCCTGGCAGCTGAGCCTTGTCGCCACCTCCACTGCTGCTCTGGAACTGCTTCTCAGCCTGGTTGCACTAGCTCTCGGGTACAGTTATTTTTTTTACAAAAAACTATTTCTGCATTTATATATTTCTGGGGGCAGGGGAGCCTAAAGAATATGTACCTGCCAGCTGGGGCTTACCACCACCTCCACTGCTGCCCTAGACCATTTCATTAATAGGGATTTGATCATCCACGGATACCAAGGGCCTACTGTAATGATGGAAATGTCTACAAAGTACTCATCTACAAGAAGTTTTCTTCCTTGCACATCACCTTTATTTCCTGACTTTTACTGATCTTATTTGAAAAACAGAAAATGTTTCATTCTCCATGTTTCAGAAGAAATACTCATTCCTTGAAATATATCCAACAAAGATTCATCTAAGTCCCCTATAGACTGCATTACCCAAAGATTAAGGGAACGACATCATGGAAATACTGAGTGAATGGAACTAAAATTCATTTCCCTTTCAGTAAATGCATATATCTTTACATGCATGAGGAAAACAAGACCTGCAATTTAGACATTTGCATTGCAAAAACATGGACTCCCTATCTCCCTACCTTTTCACTTGACAAAATTATAGTGCTATGATACCACTTTAACTGTGATGGCTGCATCCTATGGGTTTGCAGTTTGGTAAGGTACTAGAACTCTCTACCAGAGGATTATAAATACCCCCCCACACACACAACTGCAATTGCTAGGATTCTACTGAAGAAGACGGAACCTTGACAATTAAAGCAAATTCATAGTGCTGTAATTGTGCGGTGTAATAGGGCCCCAGGGTATAGGTGACTTAAGAAATGGTTAGAGTACCTCTATGGGGAGTATCAAAGACCATTTATCTAACAGAAGGGTATTTATTGCTAGTACCAAAATTTTATGTGGACTAACAAGTTCATCAATCTGTATAAGGTGTGAAAAAGAAACAGCAGCATTCACAGTGCGACTTTACAAATGTTTCACCTCTTAGAGGTTTGATTTAAGACCACCACTAATGCAGCTGTGGTAGCTTGCTTTCAATCATGGATTTTCTTTAGACATTTAGTGGCTATTTGTAATAACTACATTGTGTAAATGCTTAAACCTGTTATTTACCCAAACCAATTCATGGTAGACCATGCTCCCTTCATTGACTGATTTGTGTTTTTCTAGCATACATTTTAAAATTATATTGATTGCATTAGCTTTTCTCCTTTATTTCTTTGAACTACATATGCAATTCTTTGTATTTTGGAAAACAAATCAAGTAATGTGTCCCATTTCATTGCAGAGAGTTATCAAATAGCATTCTACTTTTATTATCAACTTCAGCTGATATACACTGGTAACCTCAAGGATGGACTTCCACAATGCACAGTACATTGAACTACCTCTATACCAAGTTTGGAAAGTCCAGTTAGTTCGAAACAAGGTAGCCAGATTGGTTACAGGTACATGCAGGAATGAGCACATTACACCAATATTAAAATCACTCCATTGGCTGCCAATTGTTTTCTGGGCAAAACACAAAGCGTTGGTTATTACCTTTAAAGCCCTCCATGGTTTGGGTTCAGGTTACCTGCAAGATCACTTCCTCCAGTACAATCTACCCTGTACCCTCAGGTTTATAGCTGAACATTAAGAAAACAAAAATAATAATCACAGTCTATTTACATAACTTTAAAGTAGACAATGAAGACATTGGCATTAATGGAAGACATTAATTGCTCAGTCATTAAGCAAAATTGAGATTGCAGTCAAGAAATCAGAAGAAGACCAGGACTTAGAAAGGCAGCTATGAAGGAACTAGATAAAACCCTGAAGTGTAAAGATATATCATTGGATTGTAAAATTAGGATTGTCCATGCCATGATATTTCCCATTGCTGAGTATGGACGTGAAGAAAGCTGATGGAGGGGGGGGGAGAACTCATTTGAAATGTGGTGCTGGAGAAGAGTTCTACGGATACTGAAGACAGCTAAAAAGCCGAATACAGTAAATGGGTCCTAGACCAAATGAAGCCTGAACTCTCCCTAGAAGCCAAGATGACTTAACTGAGACTGCCATATTTGGACATATCATGAGAAGACATGATTCACTAGAAAAAACAATAATGCTTGGCAATGTGGGAGGCAGTAGGAAAAGAGGAAGATGGTATTACAGATGGATAGTCTCAACCAAGGAGGCCATAGCACTATGTCTGCAGGACCTAACCAGGGCTGTGGATGATAGGTGACTTGGAGGCCTCTCATTCATAGGGTCATGATAAGTCGAGGTCAACTTGATGCCAGTTAACAACACAACAAAATGTGTTAACTAACATTTGTCCAAATAGGTACAGCCATCATAGTGTAGTGGTTTGACTGGTGGACTAGGACTCCAGGAGTCTAGTGTTCAAATCATCGCTCAGCTGTGGAAACCAATGGCCAAGTCACCCTATCTCAGCCTCAGAGGAAAACAAGGGCAAACCTCTTCAGAACAAATCTTGCCAAGAAAACTCAATGATAGGTTCTTGTTATGGTTACCATCAAGTCAGAAATGACTTTGAAAGTTCAGAACAACAACAATCCAAATAGGTAAATGGGATGTATCCAGTAGCTGAAGGAATGGTCTTCCAAATGTACAACTCTTGTTATGACCCATTAGCAGTAGAATCCAATTATATTTCCTCCCTTTCCTAACTTGGTTTCCATTAAAGGAAGGGTGAAATTTCCTTGAAATCTGCTCCAGCAGGTTGAGAGATCTCCCAGTGCCCATGTGTCAGGGAGCAGGGGAGGAGAAAAAGTTTTACTGTACCAACAGATATCTGGTTGCACAACTTTGGATTTTACCATTGATTTTTTACCATCACTTGGAAATAATGCATTAAAAATAGGACAATATGGTCAATTTCTTAGATGGAAACAAACAAACAAAGCAAATGTTATTTCACATTCTGATTGTAATGTCATAAGGGCCATTCTCACTAAGATTAAGGTTTTGCCACATGGTTACTCTAAATTAGGTGCAGCGAACCTCCACCTACAGAGCTTCTTTGCCCTTATATACTATCAGATATTGGAGAGTAAGAGCTATTTAAAACATGGGGATGTTTTTCAATGAATTATGTGGTGATTTTAAGCCCTCAAAGTTTTTGAATGGAACAACAGTTCTGATTTCCAGATTATGAAAGATTTACATGGAACATAAGCTCCAGTTTGTAAACTGTCAAGTTTCTACATGGAACACAAGCATTGCTTTACACCAGTGGATTTCTTTTCTTTTTTATTCACCACTGAAAGGGGATCTCTAAATTTATTTTTAAAGAATTGTCTGGTGAAGGGAGGTTTAACCATTCCTTATTGGTGCACCATCTGCCCATTCTGGGCTGGACCTTTGCATGCCATCTGCATGCTTTGTAACTCTCTCAAAAGATGTCATGCACTTTTATTTCATTTGACCCTTCAGGATTGGGCCTCCAGGGATCTGTTACCTGACACTCGGCTTCCATTGCCAGGATCTGAGTTACAGGCTGCAGGCTAGGTTTTTTTAAATCTATTCTGGTTGGTAGGTTAGAAGATGGTTCTACTAGTCTGCATAATAAACTTGGTCAAAACAGAAGACAGGGTAGTAGTGATACTATAGGGCTATCCGACTATCCAGTATGGAGCAATAAAAGCCACTGAATAAAATTAACAGTATATAACAATTAACTAATGTAACAATTAAAGTAATGACAAACCCACTTAGCAATAATTTAGATAACTAAAAATAAATAACCATGACCGTTCTTTTCCTAGCGGAACTTTCATCTTTGATTGTCTACACTGTGAAAAGTAAATCCTCTTTGACAGCTCTACCTTGACTTGCCTAGCTATAGCATGCTGTAACATACTGTCTTTGTCTCCACATTGCCTTAAAAGAATGCCCTGCCTGATTGTAACCTGCACTGTGACATTAATTCCAACTCTACTACCACGTAATAACAAGTAATGCCTCTTCTTTTCAAAACACAAAACTAAGGGAGATAATAAAATATCTAGATAGATAGATAGATAGATAGTTCTCTCTATATATAGAACAATGGCCTTAGGTATGTAGGTATGTTGCCTCTTGGGTCTCTCTCTCTGGCTTTTCTTCACAAACGAAGATTCAGAAAGGACTCATCCCACGCTTTCTGCAAGCGCGCTGATGACTGAAAAGGCCAATCTGAGATAAACAAGTCCGGTTGCAAAAAGCACAGCAGAAGGTCTCCTTGGGTGATGTTTCTGGGTTGTGATTCTTTCTGTGTTGTCGTTTCTCTTCAAGACTTGTTCGGCGTGAGTTCTCAAATAAGGCTGCAGCATTGTGGATAGTGCGTCTCCATGCCTCCCGATGTGAGGCCAGGGCGGACCATTGTTGGTGATCAATTTGGCCAAGCCTGATATGTTGCTTCAGGGAGTCCTTGTATCACTTTTTTGGAGCATCCCTCTTATGCTGACCCATGGCGAGTTCACCGTAGAGTAGTATTTTTGGGAGGCGATGGTCCTCCATCCTAGAAATGTGCCCTGCCCAGCGCAGCTGTGTTCTCAATATCATGGCCTCAAAGCTGGTGATCCCTGCTTGCCCAAGGACAGCAACATTCATCACATAGTCAGTCCAGTGTATATTTAGGATTGTGCGTATACAGCGCTGATGAAAGCGTTCGAGGAGTCGTAAGTGGTGGCGATAGGTGACCCATGTTTCAGACCCATAAAGAAGAATAGACAGTACAATGGCTCTATACACACTGATTTTTGTGCTTCGCCTCAGGTGTTTATTACTCCAGACTCTTTTGTAAAGTCTTGGGTATGTACAATGGATATAGGTATGTTGCCTCTTTCAGTGTGCTGACTCGCCACTCCTGTCACTCCCTAAGCCAATCATCACCCAAATGGCAAATTCCCTCTCCACCTCACAATCCACTCCTGCCACTCACAGCCAATCTGCATCCTGGGAGCAACCAAACAATGTGCTACAACATTGGCTATACAGTTGTCCCTCCATATTCACGGATTTGGCACTCACAGATTTAAGTATTCACGGCTTGAAAATATTCTTTAAAAAAAAAATCCAAAAAGCAAACCTTGATTTTGCCATCTTATATAAGGGCCACCATTTTGCTTTGCCATTGCATATAATGGGACTTAAGTATTCATGGATTTGGTTATTCACAGGGGGGTCCTGGAACCAAACCTCAGCGAATGTGAAGGGACAACTGTAGTTACTAAGGCTGCAGGCCTTTCCAGTTTACCAGTGTTTTAGGACTGCACAATTCCTACTTATTATTTAAGTCTACACAGTAATATCATTTCTATTCCTGCTGTGACAGGACCCAGGCAGTCAACTGGTGATGGTGGCAATGCTTGAAAGCACTGCTGCCACTGCGATGGAACCCAGGCAGTCAACCGGCAGCGGTGGTGGTGGGACACCACTGCTACCTATGCAATGGGACTCAGGCAACCAGGCATGAGGTTTACTGGGTGTTTTTTTTGGGGGGGGGGGGCTTAACAGCATATGGCACACCGGGTCAGATAGTTATTTGATAAACACCTTGCTATTAAATACCTGTGACGTAGGTATGCAATTCTTCACTGTAGTTCTTCTTAAAGTAAACAATTAATTTTAGCCATTTCTTCAAATCATCAAAAACTGAACAGTTTTCAAAGACTGTTTGCAGTTTGAGACTTATTCTTCACAAAATTAGCAAGTGGCATTTTTGCACAGTAAAAAGCAATGTCTGTGCAGAAATAATATTTTCTCTGAAAAATAATGCTGTTTTCTAAACAGGAAATGTTGTTTTCTACACAAAATAACCATGTGTGAATTTTGCATAGAATAAATCCTGAAATGGAAAAATTCTCATCAGTCCAGGATTCTATTCATCAGGGTTTCTCAATGCCCAAGAAAGCAATTTTTCAACCATTTAAAAAATATTTTTGAATATTCTTTCCACCTCTACTGAGTAGAAAGGGTCTTTCTTTTCAGTTGTAGGCCTGGGAAGGAAGAACATGAAAATAACAGTGGTAGAGTGGGTCAGACAATATTCTGTCTCTTTCTGTATCATACAATCCCAGATGAAGAAATGGGAAGCAGAACCAATTTCATCTACTTAAATATCATATAAAATCCAGAGAAAAAGAACTTTTTTGAACCATTGATAAGAGAATTTCAGTACCACACTACATGGTATTTTGCTTCACTCAAGAATCTAAATAATAATAAGAATGTTGATGAAATATGGCAACCCTAACTAATATCCAACAAGCAAATAATTTCCTTATGTAATCGAATTTGCAGTTGTAGTTCACCTGAGTCTAGGAACCTATTAGTTCTCTTGCCATGATAAATACCAGCTGTCACCACATAGATGCACATTTTAAAGAAAGTGAAGGAAACTAGGATAAACAGCTTTCTGATGTCTTTTACCACTTGCAATCCAAGTCATGTGTGATCAGAGCACAAGCAATAAAAGTGCTTGCAGGACCTTCAAACTAGCCATATTACAAGTAGATTCTGAACGTGGAAGTTGTGAAAGTGGAATCAATTTCCAGTGCAGAAGAGTTTAGACAGAAAGTTGCAGAACTTGCTGTCTTAGGGGAGAAATCCTTTCCCCCAGAATAGGAAAAGAGGGGGGAAACATGTTGATGAGAGATAAGGGTAAGTATTTTTAATTTGCAATTAGCTGGATTTTCTTTGTTGAAACTTCAGCAACTGTATAGATTGAACGAAAGCGACATGTTCACTTGCAGTTAATATTGCCACCACTGAGAGATGTAATCTATCTGGAATGAAGTGATTAAAAAAAGAGAGAGAGGTCATTCTTTCTGCAAAGCTTCACTATGGCTGCCACAATCCCACACATAGACCCTTCAAATAATATAAGTTCCATGTAGTTCCATGCAGATTTTAAAACATATCTGGGAAACTAGCTGAATCCATCTATTAATGTACTAACACTTTCATTGATCCCTAAAACTCAACATGGGTTTCTCAAAAACATGTCATACCACACTAATCTTATCTCTCTTTTTTTATAGTTACAAGCTTGATAGATGAAGGAAATGCTGTGGATGCAGTATATCTTGATTTCAATAAGGCCTTTCACAAGTTCCCCGTGATATTCTTGCAAACAAGCTAGTAAAATGTGGGCTAAACAATGTGACTGTTAGGTTGATTTGTAATGGGTTGACCAACTGAACCCAAAGGGTGCTCACCAATGGCTCCTCTTCAACCTGGAGAGAAATGACTAGTGGGGTGCCACAGGGCCCTGTCCTAGGCCAAGTTCTGTTCAACATCTTTATCAATGACTTGGATGATGAAATAGAAGGCATGCTTATCAAATCTGCAGATGACACCAAATTAGGAGGGGTAGCTAATACCCCAGAGGACAGGACCAGAATTCAAAATGACCTTAAAAGATTAGAGAGTTGGACCAAAACTAACAAAATACATTTCAACAGGGGAAAATATAAGATACTACACTTAGGCAGAAAAAAAAATGAAATGCACAGATATAGGATGGGTGACACCTGGCTTGTCAACAGTACATGTGAAAGGGATATAGGAATCTTAGTAGACCACAAGCTGAACATGAGTCAACAATGTGATGTGTTAGCTAAAGCAGCCAATGCAATTTTAGGCTGCATTAATAGGAGTGTATTGTCTAGATTGAAGGAAGTAATAGTACCACTCTATTCTGCTTTGGTCAGATTGCACCTGGAATCCTGTGTCCAATTCTGGGCACCACAATTCAAGAAGGTTATTGACAAAGTGGAATATGTTCAGAGGAGGATGACCAAAATGGTAAAAGTCATGGAAACCATGCCCTATGAGGAGTGGCTTAGGTAGCTGGGTATGTTTAGCCTGGAGAAGAGAAAGTTAAGATGTGACTGTGGAGACCACATTCCACCATTGCCACCTTTATGTCAAACTTCCCCCTTATCCCTTCTTTGGACTGGGGTTTGACTTGCTACGGATAGTACCAATATTGGTGTTGTTTACTCACAGGGTTAGCATGGCAAATATATACTAATAATGGAAATAAGTCATGAGGAGTCTGGATTTGATTTAAAAGAAACATAAAGATTGGTTTATTGCATAAACAGCATAACAGAAATGCTTTGAACTTTGTCTCCAACTTGGTAAACTTCAAGCTGTTTGATAGTCCCACTCTGTGGTGACCGTGTAACTCCAGAATCTGCCAGGCTCAAAAGCAAGTTATTAGGTTCTTTTTTCCTCTCATTCTGTATCCCAATTAGCCTTTATTTCTCTCAACAACATCCCCACTGCACATATAATCCCTCAGCTGCACTCACCACCATGTAGAATCATAGAATTGCAGAGTTGGAAGAGACCACGGGGGCCATCCAGTCCAACCCCCTGCCACACATCCCAGCACTCCCTCATCACATCACATTTCCCACTTTCCCTCTCAACTGTCATGCACCTCCTTTCATTCTAGGAGACCCCTCCCATACCAGTTTCCTGCCACAGGATTGGCTCCTTCATGCTCTCTTCCCAGTCGCTCATCAACATTCCAGCAGACTCTCATCACATGCTCTCCACAGTGACATAATAGTCATGTTTAAATATTTGAAGGGATGTCATATTGGAGATGCCGCAGGCTTGCTTCCTGCTCCTCCAGAGGCTAGGACACAGACCAATGGACTGAAACTACAGGAAAAGAGATTCCACCTAAACATTAGGAAGACCTTCCTGATGGTAGGAGCTGTTCAGCAGTAGAATGCACTGCCTCAAAGTGTGGTGGAGTCTCCTTCTTTGGAAGTTTTAAACAGAGGCTAGATGTGTTGGGGAGTAGAAAGACGCGCTGTGTCCACCACAACCACCTGCACAGTTTTCCACATCAACAGGATGCCAAGGAGAAGGTTTCTGGAGAGACTTCTACAAAAGACTTCAGGCTGAGAAGGAAAAATTCCTTCATCCCGGCACACTGCCTTGAGCTCTGGCTTGCCAAATAAAGACAGCAACAAGGCCAGCCTTCACTCAACTTGAGGGCTTTAATCTTTGTTTGCAGTATATTTACAATATATATATATATATATATATATATATATAGTATAGGACAGCCGTCTCTAATACTCATAAATCTCTCAAACCAACAAACTGCTTCGCCAACCACCATCCACAACAAACCCACACTGGAGATAATTTCCATCTCCTTTTTATAGGCAGTTAAACAATGCCTGTTACATCAGGCATCTCACGTGTGCATACTCTCAAGTGCTAACTCACACACACACCTGCCACTGGAGCTTAACTACTTTCATTACTAAGCTTACAGCTCCATCTTGTGGTCACATCCTGACAAGATGGCCATCAGCCAGGAATGCTTTGATTGTGTGTTCCTGCATGGCAGGGGGTTGGACTGGATGGCCCTTGTGGTCTCTTCCAACTCTAGGAATCTATTATTCTTTTACCTACAGGCAGCCAGATTAGTCCCATCTTTATTCTTTGCACCAGCAGACAAAGACCCTTTCATTTTGATAGGCCTTCAGCTGTTAACTGGCTGTTGTAGAAGGGTCTTTTAATAGGTGTGCTGTGCTTTTACCTTCATTATGTTTTAAATGCCTTTTAAACTATTTTAAATTAGTGTTTTAATAGTATTGCTTATTTAATTGTGTTTAAACTTCTGTACTAAAAACTATATTAGCTGTATTTTGTTTTAATCTATGTTGTAAGCTGGTTTTGGCCCCACGTGAGAAAGGCAGGATGTATAATAAATATTAAAAATAAAATAAAATGCAAATTTAATTGTACCCCTATACCCCCACTTTTTTCCTGCTTCTTAATAATCTACAACAAAGGACTTAAATCTGTACTTAACCCTTCAGGTGACTAGAGAATTATCAAGTAAAACAGAATGCAATATCAACATCAAAGATATATATGGTATGAAGTCCAGTATTGTTGATTTCACCAGCAAGAGTTCTTTGGGCTTTTCTTTCTGCTCAGATGAAATTCAATATATTATCACCTCTGTCCTTTGTTGAACTAGAGTGTTCTACTCTTGGAGCTGATTTGATTGATGCCAGGTGTGATTTGACTAGACACCAGATTTTACAGGCTTTGATTTGTTGCCAGCATTGATTTCTCTTGACAATTTTCACTTGCCAAGGATAAAATCAACATTTTTAAAAAAAGAAAGAAAAGAAAAGCAAATATAAGACTTCTGGGAGGAAAATATGTGTACGTGTGTGTGTGAGAGAGAGAATGCAGCAGAGGTTGACTCCAAATTTTTGCTCAAACATGGCAATACTCAATTTTCAATTGGCTCATTATTTTGCCTTTGAGTGTGAATGTTTTTATAATCTGTTAATTCAGACATGATAGAGATAGTTTAACTCAGAAGCCAGTAAACCACAGCTATAGCCAATTGGTAAAAATAACATATTTTCATAAAGACTTGGGCTGACTATTGAGGAAATTCAAAGAAGAAAGTGCAAAAGCAGGGTTATAGATGAACATGAGAAAAACAAAAATAAAGACCACAGACAATTTCAATAACTTTAAACTGGATGATGAAGATATCAAAATAGTCAAAGATTTTCTATACTTTGGCTCAATCATTAATCAAAATGGAAACTGTAGTCAACAAAATCAGACTAGGACTTGGAAGGGCAGCAATGAAGGAATTAGATATGATTCACAAGTATAAAGATATATAATTGAATACCAAAGTCAGAATCTTCCATGCCATAGTATTTTTTTATTTCTATGCATGCGTGTGAAAGGTGGACAGAGAAAGTGGGTAACAGGAGGAGAATCAACTCATTTGAAATGTGGTTTACATGGAGTTCTAGAGGTACTATGCACTGCTGCCAAAAGAAGAAATAAAGGGTTCTAGACCAAATCAAGCCTGAATTCATCTTAGAAAACAAAATGACTAATGCGACTATCATTCTTTGGACATATCATGAGATGACAGGACTCCTTTAAAAAGATGATAAAATTAATTGAAGTGGGAGGTAGTAGGAAAGGAGACCACATTTCAGGTGGACAGATTCAATCATAGAAGCCATGGCCTGGAGTTAGCAAGACCTGAGCAGGACAGTCCATAACAGGGTCTCCTGGAGGTTTCTCATCATAGGGTCACAATAAGTCAAAGCTGACTTGATGGCAAGTAACAACAACAAAGAAAATGTAAAACATTTCCTTAATTAACTTTCTCCATAAAAATTCTAAGACAACACTGCAATAAATTCTACTGTCTTGTAGGATCCTATAAACTGGCATGCTAAAGTCAATATTAAACTCCAA
Source organism: Gambelia wislizenii (assembly GCA_030847615.1). NCBI lineage: Eukaryota > Metazoa > Chordata > Lepidosauria > Squamata > Crotaphytidae > Gambelia > Gambelia wislizenii. Next base: position 183,561,605 of record JAUMIR010000005.1, on the reverse strand, counting down.
ATTTTCATATTAAGGGGCATGTTGAAAACTAATGTGTCACATTGCAGAAGCAATACAGATTTTCTTCATTATAATGACAGTTCTGTCGTGCACACCAGTACCATGTTTTTAGATTGTTGTATTACCGTAGCTGACATCAGTCTTGGAACTGCACTTCTCCAGATTCATGTCCAGTCTTTCTCTAATATTTATTGGATTAAGTCTCTTTCTCATTTTCTGATAAAACAACAGGCTAATCATCTAGACAAAGGGAAATAAAACTTAATTCAGCAATTCACTGACACCCCCTTGAGTCTATTCACTCAGAAAGGTTTTTCCCCTACATACTCCCTAAGCAACAAAAAAAAAATAATGTGCCTTATCTGAAGGTACTGAAACTTGATTGGTCTTAGATCTTCCATAGCATCCACTACTTCCTTCTAAAGAGAACAAGACCATCAAGCAAAAGTTCTGCTATTACAGTCAAAGCAAACAATGTTATCTATCTTGTTCTAAGATACCATATCCTCCAAATTTTCCAAATTGACAAAGACAGTACCAATTAATTGTCTGTCATCCCACTTTTTGAACTGCTTTTAAAATATCCCAGTTACTCTCTTCTCCACCCATTTCCCCCCTTTGTCCTTGGCTTACTTCAATTGCTGCAAACTGAGTTCAGAGTCCAAAAGTGGTTTTCACTCCATTAAAAATAACAGGAGAGGAAAGGAGAGGAGGGGGTAGAATCTGGCCTTTTCCAGCTGACTCTTGCAAAAGCAAACTTGTTTTAATTTTTAATAACATTTAATAAATGTTTTAATTTTTTTCTAATTTAATATATTTTTAATTATTGCATGTTTTTAATCCTTTATAATTTAATATTATTTTAAGGGGTGGGCGGGCTAGGGTACTGTAATTGTGGAGTTTTTATATTGCAAGCTGCCCCAATTGCATTGCAGAGGGGCAGAATAGAAATAAAGTATTATTATTATTATTATTATTATTATTAACTGCTACAGCCTCTCCTAGCTTGTGTGTTTTTTCCTCATTAGTAATTTTTGCCATCTTGAAATATTCTAATGTTGCTTGACCATATGTGTTCCAGTTTTCATCTGTGATAAGTTGGAGGGTATGAGATAGGTGAATAAAGTCATATTAATGGCCAAAATGTCAACAATATAATGTGGCACAAGAAGCAAATCAATAAAGGCAGAAAAAGTACTTAAAAATACCAAGAAATTTCATGACATATTTTACAGCATAAAATGGACGCAATGGAAATATTACCCTTCCACATTTAAAAAAAACATACATGCATACCTCATTTAACAAAACCTCTGACAAAGAAGCTGCTTTTTATAATGTCTTTTTATGTCTCCCCCAGCCCACCCCTTTCCTCTCATTCTCTGTCTAGTTAGTAGTTTTTAGCAGCATTGGCACTGGTACACTGGTGAAGAAAAATAGACTTTTGGTGCTGGGCTGCAGCAGTATCTCTGTAGTAAAACAATGCAAGAAAATGTAAAGAACGGGATGTACTCCAGCTGATCCTACTATAGCTATAACTACTATAGCTACCTACAACAGGCAAGGTAAACAGCAGCTGCCTCCAGAATCCCTTATTGAGTATGCATGAGCATGAAAGCAGAGAGAAAGGGGCAGATAAGTCTGCCTCACCAGCTACCCCAGTATGTTAACAAACCATAGTACTATAAATTTGGTCAAAAAAAACCCTGTAATCATAAGAAAATTTGAGGGTGGCGAAAGAAATAGTCATCCCTGGATATATTTTGGAAGAAGCCTTCAAATGATCTCTAGAAGGTTCAGATGTTTTTGTTAACTTAAGCAAGGCTTAGTTGGCCTGGTTGTTTCATTTCACGTGTATTTTGTTAGCTTCAAATGAAAAGTTTGCTGAAACATTTTGAATGGTCCTTCTGTTTTGTGGTACAGGAACCTATCTTATTTTTTTTTTCCATTTTATTTCTTCCTTTCTTACCAAATTTTCTGCTAAAGACATAATCCCCAGGGAAACATCTACTTTGTTAAGTAAAGTAAAACTATACATTTCATCTTGAACTTTCTCAAAAAAGAACCTTATCAACACTGGCTTCTATGCCAAGGTACTTCTGGGCAACTGTCCCAGAATAATAGCACTTTGAAAACGGTTTTGTGGTATGTTCTGAAATGCAAATGGAGTCATACAGAGGGGCCTTTGCCATCCATCTTAGGCCTCAATTATTGTTGCATGTAAACTTAAGAGTGTGAAATGGAAGAACATACTCAACCGCATGTATCTGCAGAGGTTAAAGCAAACTATCTTTCAGAAAAAAATTATTAACAATACTATAACGAAGAAACTATTTATAAGCTTCCAAGGAACATCCAGTGTTAACTAAAAACAGCATTTGAAAAAAACTTTGTCATACATTCATACATAAAACACTCCAGAAATGGGGGTGGTGGAGGGAATTCCAGTTTGCTACCTTGCCAAAAGGCTGCTCTCATCAAGAAGTAGGTAGCTGTAATCTTAAAAGTTTTTTTTAAGTCCATAAGGAATTACGTTAAAATCACCAGATTTGTTTCAGTCGACTTCACATCAGACATAAACCACATTACTATACATAAAGCATGACTACCCTTTCTCCTAAGTAACCCAGGCCAATCAGTAACTTGAGGTAGTAGTTTTAATAAAATGGGACTCATAAGTTTTTATTACATTTATAATGAATGTTTTTCTATTTTATTGGTTCCTGGAAGTAGCAATTCAGCTCTTCTATTAAAATGTGACTTTATATCCCACACAAGCACGCGAGTTTCAATTTTGTGTTTCCAACATTACGAATATAAATACAGATATTGAGGTTTTAATAAAGGAAAGCAGTCCCTTTCACAGAGATGCAGAATGAGAATTTAGAACATTGAGGAAGAATGGGAAGATTAAAATCTGTTCTAGTTTGATTAATTCAACATTATTGTAACTGAGTTTATAATCTCCCAGTAGTTATCAGTGGCCACATCAGGTTATGCAATGTATTCAGATGTTAATAAATGTAGATGCCTTGAATTCTACACTCTCAATAAAACACATAATAAGTTCTTTCAAATCCCGTAACAGTACACTCAAGGCTAAGAAAGAATTTAGCTATGAATAGGGATTTCTTCACCTCCTTTAATCTATTTCAATGTTTAAAGAGGCTTCACTAATATTGTTTGTATGTTGTGTTAATATATTAAATGAAAATATCAATCTCATGATTACTGAATTTTTCACATGCAAGCCTGATGTCAGCTGAAATGGATGAGTTAGAACACATGTGCTCTGAGGTGGAACTGGCTGTCATTCCTGGTGTGGGCTTGGTTTGGTACCGAAAACCAAAATACATCATTGCAATAAGATAAGCTTTATTGGTTGTAACCTGGTGCAGCAAGCGGTCTACACCAGAGCAACACTTCAGTACTTTAGCTGAGTGGATCCAGCACCTCTGGCAGCAGACAATAGAACTGGGCCTCTAAACAACACATTCTACCCTATCCCAGGGTCAACACTTCTGATCCCTGCATTTGATACTGGTCCCCTGTGGCTGGGAGCGACCCCACCACCACCACCACCAAAAAGCAAGTCTGGAAAATTAATTATATTGAGTTTAGGATTATATTGAGCAGAATAAACAAACGAAAATGAATATGCCCAGGCAAGCATGACATATCTCCCATCTTAACAGCAATGCGAACTGTGCAAGTACATTTCCCTAAATGAGTCTACCCATGTCCTCGGATCCTCAGGAGAGGCTTTTCTTTCAGCCCCACCACCTTCACAGGTATGGTTTATGTGGACACAAGGCAGGTGTAACTGTCCCTAGACTCTAGAGTTTCCTTTTTAGGAAGTCTAGAATGGCTCTCTCCTTCCTGTCCTTCCATTAGCAGCTGAAGACTTTTTAAAATTATTCTGACAGGCTTTTAGAACTGAAGGTATTTATGGAAAGGGTTCTAACAAGCTGCTGTATTTTTTTAAACTGTACTATTTATTCTTTTTAAGTGTAAGTTTTATAATGGTTTAATATTGTTAATAGTTTAATTATGTTTTAATGTTAAGCTTTGGTATGTTTTTAATTATATTGTGATTATTTTAATTTGTAAGCTGTCTTGAGTCCCAGTTTTGAGGGAAAGGAAGGGTCTAAACTGAATAATACTAGACATAAAAATAGTAATAGTAGTAGAAATAGTAGTAGTAGTAGTAGTAGTAATTGCTAACAGGAAAAAATATTCACTTGGTCTATTTCAAAATGCCAATCTGTCCTTAGTCTTGAAAAGCCAGACTAAAGTGAAACTATTTAACAAGGCCTAGAAAACATACAATAACCTTTTTATACCACTGGGCAGTTGTTAATGTTTGATCATTATGCTAACAAAGATGCTAACAAACCCATCTGTTTCATGGTAGGGGCCATACCCACTACATCATGCAACATTCATGCTTGGTTTGAGGATTCTCAGGGTACTGCTGTTGTTGTATGCCTTCAAGTCATTTCTGACTGATGATCACCCTAAGGTGAACCCATCACGGGGTTTTCTTGGTGGAATTTGTTCAGAGGGGGGTTGCTCTTGCCTTCCTCTGAGGCTGAGAGAATGTGAGTTACCCAGAGGTTTCCACGGCCAAGCAGGGATTCGAACTGTGGTCTCCCAGCGTCCTAGTCCAACACTCAGACTACTACACCATACTGGCTCTGACTCAGAGCAACAGAATTGCAAAATGTCTATACAGTTGCTCAAGATTATCATGACAGTTCCAACCATCATGTATCAGTTTAGATATTAAAATTTTTAAATATCAAAAACAAGTGGAGAGTATTTTGAGCACATATAGTCAAGTATCTATAACAAGACAATTCATTATTTGTGACTATGGTACACTGCTTGTACAAGTCACAAGTGCTTGTGAACAGCATGCAGCCTGTAAGAAACAAAATGGATCTGAAAGCATTTGCATCCCTCAACAAATGATGAAGGAGCTTATGTACTAGCTTTTTACCATGTAACATGATAGACAATAGACCTGGATGAGTCAACGGTAAGGCGTACATTTGCACAGCTGGAGCATGGCTTTTGCATACAAAACAGCAAGGAACCTAAATTCAGACTATGACATATTCACTTTAAATGGTCAAAGTGACGCGTTAGCACACTGGAAACTTTGTGCATGCTAAGAGATCCAGGCAGCAAAAAGTTGTAGCAGAGTACCCATCATCCCAGTGATTGAAAATGAAGTACACAGACACATAGATGGTGTCAAAGTGTACTATCTTTACTGGAGCATACTTAAAAATATATACAGAACTACAGAAAATCCTCTCTGTGGACTACATCAGGAGCAAAACAGTTCTGGTACTGCATAGCCCCAAGTCTCTCTCTCTCTCTGGCTTTTCTTCGCAAACGAAGATTCAGGAAGGACTCATCCCGCGCTTTCTGCAAGCGCGCTGATGACTAAAAAGGCCAATCCGAGATAAGCAAGTCCGGTTGCAAAAAGCACAGCAGAAGATCTCCTTGGGTGATGTTTTTGGGTTGTGATTCTTTCTGTGTTGTCGTTTCTCTTCAAGACTTGTTCGTCGTGAGTTCTCAAATAAGGCTGCAGCATTGTGGATAGTGCCTCTCCATGCCTCCCGATGTGAGGCCAGGGCAGACCACTGTTGGTGACCAATTTGGCCGAGCCTGAGATGTTGTTTCAGGGAGTCTTTATATCGCTTTTTTGGAGCACCCCTCTTATGCTGACCCGTGGCGAGTTCACCGTAGAGTAGTATTTTTGGGAGGTGATGGTCCTCCATCCTAGAAATGTGCCCTGCCCAGCGCAGCTGTGTTCTCAATATCATGGCCTCAATGAGTATGCTCAGAGTCACAGAGCATACTCAATAACATCCTGCTTACAGAGACACACACATTTCCCATAGAGATTACATTATTTCAGACACATAACATAACACATAAGCAGAATAGCCTCCAAAGTAAATGCATATCTGAGAGGGGAAAGAAATCTGTGTGACAGAATCTGTCTGTCTGTCTGTCTGACCTACAATGTTTGTCTGACCCATAGATGTCTGAATGAACTTCCTCACTGATATTCTCATCAGTAATATCTAGTTAGCATGGCTACAGATGGATTAGGGTAGGCCATCTAGCAACACTACAGAAATATTAATAAGAGTCATAATTTTGAGTCAAATAAAAATGTTCTATAAAACCACACAACAAACCAAAATTAATGCTCTTCAGGGGATTCTGCAAATCCCATAAATCACTAATAGGCTTTTACTTAAAATATTGCCATTGCTAATACACTGACATTTTTCAAGTAATTAGAAGCAATAGTACGTACTTTTTTTATTTAGCCATTTCTCAAACTAAGTGCCAATATAATCATCTTGCTATCTTCTAAGGTAGCTTTAATTATATGTTAAAATGAATACTTTCATACTATTTGGGGTTTACTTTCAGTGTGCAGCTGAAGTAAAACAAAAGTACTTTGTATTTTTTATTTTATTTTATTTTATTATTTTTTATTGTAGGGATCTAGGAGTCCTAGTAGACCACAAATTGAACATGAGCCAACAGTGTGATGCGGCAGCTAAAAAGGCCAATGCAATTTTGGGCTGCATCAATAGAAGTATAGTATCTAGATCAAGGGAAGTAATAGTGCCGCTCTATTCTGCCTTGGTCAGACCTCACCTAGAATACTGGGCACCACAATTCTGGGCACCACAATTCAAAAAGGATATTGACAAATTGGAACATGTCCAGAGAAGGGCAACTAAAATGGTGAAAGGTCTGGAAATGATGCCTTATGAGGAGAGACTTAGGGAGCTGGGTATGTTTAGCCTGGAAAAAAGACGGTTAAGAGGCAATATGATAGCCCTGTTTAAGTATTTGAAGGGGTGTCACGCTGAGGATAGAGCGGGCTTGTTTTCTGCTGCTCCAGAGACTGGAACACGGAGCACTGGATGCAAGCTCCAGGAACAGAGATTCCACCTCAACATTAGGAGGAACTTTTTGACAGTAAGAGCTGTTCGGCAGTGGAACACGCTCCCTCGGAGCGTGGTGGGGTCTCCTTCCTTGGAGGTCTTTACACAGAGGCTGGATGGCCATCTGTCGGGGATGCTTTGATCAAGACTTCCTGTGCGGCAGGGGTTTGGACTGGATGGCCCTCGTGGTCTCTTCCAACTCTGCAATTCTATGATTCTATGTATTACAAAATAAAAATATCAGAGAAGTGAAACATGGTACCCCAAATAAAATACTACATTTAGACATAATAATATTTAAAATGTTAAAAAGTCAAACTATTTTTTCCTCCTGGTTTATCAATAATACATATTGGTTAGCGTAGTCTGTTTTGAAGTCTTTCCTTTCTTATTGAAATTAATCTTTAGCACAAAAGCAACATGATGGTAATATTTCCCACCTGTACGGTGCTCACAGTAAACAAAAATAGTTTTGATTCACTTTCTGTCTATTATCAGACCTCACCTAGAATACTCTCACCTAGAATACTGTGTCCAGTTCTGGGCACCACAATTCAAAAAAGATATTGACAAATTGGAGCATGTCCAGAGAAGGGCAACTAAAATGGTGAAAGGTCGGGAAACCATGCCTTATGAGGAGAGACTTAGAGAGCTGGGTATGTTTAGCCTGGAAAAAAGATGGTTAAGAGGCAATATGATAGCCCTGTTTAAGTATTTGAAGGGATGTCACGTTGAGGATGGAGCAGGCTTGTTTTCTGCTGCTCCAGAGACTGGAACATGGAGCAATGGATACAAGCTCAAGGAACAGAGATTCCACCTCAACATTAGGAGGAACGTTTTGACAGTAAGAGCTGTTCGACAGTGGAACACACTCCCTCGGAGCGCGGTGGGGTCTCCTTCCTTGGAGGTCTTTAAACAGAGGCTGGATTGCAATCTGTTGGGGATGCTTTGATCAAGATTTCCTGCGTGGCAGGGGGTTGGACTGGATGGCCCTCGTGGCTCTTCCAACTCTACAATTCTATGATTCTATGATTCTATAATGTAGCCATCATAAAACAATCAGTATGTGGTACATCACCTCAGTAAGCAGCATTTCAAGGGAAGGTAATCTAAAAACCACATAAATGAAATCAGTTCACATAGTCCTTTCTGCCCATTAGTCTAAGCATGAAACACCACTGTAAGAAAACACGTGGTGATGTTGGTTCACTTATCATCAATTAATAAACAGGAAAGTCTTAGGACAAGGCCAATCCTCAAAGTGTTCTCAATTCAGAGCAGCTCCTTTGAGTGCAAGAGAATTGGTGCAGGAAATCCAAGCAAGGCCAGAATCCACATATATCATGAGGTAGGGCCCTGCTACTTGACTATCTTTTATTGAAGCATACTACATCTAGCTCAATGGATTCACATCTTTGCACAGGGTCCTGGAGAAAGAAGTTCATAAATGAGACAATAGGTCTCTCTCTTTGAGAAGTAAGGAGATCGCTGAGGACTCTAACTTGTTACCAAAAGAGGTGGGAGGCATGAGGAGCTCATCCTTGATCTCAGAATATATTAATATTTTGGGGAATTGATATTCTCAAAAGGAAGGCTGCAAGAAGCTGGTAACATCAGGACCTTTGAACCTGTGTATAGCAGTACTAAATGCAGAGAACTCCAGGACAAAGTGAAATAAATGTTTTTTTATTGGAATTAACTCAAAAAGCATTCACACACACACAACGCACATTCACGAGAACCACATAAGGCTAACTAAGAGTTTAAGGCAGAAAAGTTGGATAGAGGAATAGTTTTGGGACAGGGGATTATAGTTACCAGTCTTCAGAGTAGGGAAGACCTCAAATGGAAGTTTGAGGAAGCTTTGATCTGGGGGGGGGGGTGCTGTCAGAGAGAGTGGCCAGGTGTCATCCACAGTGGCACACATAATATAGCACACATAACAGTGCTAATATTTATACTAGATTTTGTGTCCTGGAGGGATATTTGGGCTTAGGATAAAGTTTAAATGGGTTCTCCACCATCTAAACAAAGGAATCAGAAACTTTGCTGATTGCTATTTATGGCTGAGAGATAGGAATTGATGGGTTTATGACAACCTCATATTGTAGGACAAGAGCGGGTACAGAGGGATATTTCCTGGGAATATGAATTGTATAGGTCAGTTATTTGTTTAGGGTGTGTAACTCATCGCCGAGGGGCCCAAGAGGGGATTAGCACATACCTCTGTAATGGTGTTGTTTACTAGGGGCTCCACTTAATCCTGTCTTGGGTATGTTTGCGAAAATGTTTCCAACACACCTTGTGACTTGTGTTTGACCTCACTTTAGCTCACCCCTGTCTACTAGACCCCTTGAAGTGTCCAATATTGCCAATTATGAGATATTATAGGGAGGGGGTAGTAGAGCATGGTAACAAACTTTCTGATTAGCTGCAAGTGCAGTTTCTAAGATGGGTTTCCCTAGCATCCAAATGACCACATTTATGAGACTCTAGGGTCCATCACTTAGGAATGACATGTAAATATCCTTCTAAAATGCCTTTACATTATGGGACCCTGGATCAGTGTTGGCATGGTGAACAAAGGTATAGCAGATACCTTCAAGAACTCCCTTCCACACAGACTGAGGGAGGTAAATGGGATCTAGACTGTCCACAGAGACAATCTGAGGCCCCTTTTTTCCAATTATGTCAAATAATTTTCACCATATTACCATACAAGTCAAAAGGCTAGCAAGATCATATGACCACAACAAATAACAAAACTAGTTCATGTGTGTGAAATGACCCTAAAATGCATCCATTGTTCTTATAAGGAAGAGAATAATAATGACTACTATATTGTCTTCCAAAGCGTATTATTTCAGTAAATACAAAGCATCTATCTTTTTTGTTTTGTTTTGATGTTGTTGTCTTGTTCAGTTTTTTTTTTTTTACTTCTGTACAAAGAAAGCCTCTAATAAAGATTATCTGCTCTTTAGTTTTTCTCATGTATGAAAACAAATATAACCAGTGTAAAGGCCTATTTGGTCATTACTTATTACCTAGCAGAAAATAGAAGCTGTGATATGCAGAATAATTTAAAGCACTCAATCTATATCTAAATGTCATGAAAAATTAGGTAAACACAGACATTTCCTACCACAAGACCAGTAGCAACACATGGTACATTTGCCTGTAGGGTTTATTCACTCTGCACTTCTCAGTTTTGCAAGTATTTAATTGAAATATATTCTCTGAAATGTATCATTTAATTGCTGTTGCTACCATGTACCTAAGATGGGGAGCATCTTAAATGTCCCAAGGATTTTGCCACACACTCAAAATTGAGGCACATATGTTATAATAATATCTACCTACCCATAGTTTAAGGAAAGAATTTGTTTTTTGACTACACTGGGCCCTTGGTATCCATGGGGGTTGGTTCCAGGACCCCCTGCAGAGACATGCCTCCCATGCCTACTAGATTGTGTTTCAGGCCAACTTTTTAATGTTTTTGTGGCTGGGGTTTGGCCCTCCAACATCTCTTGGTGGGACAATGTGGACCCTAAGCATCTGACAGTTGACCATTTCTGGTGTAATCCCAGTCCTATGGACATGCTTTCTGCCTTCATCTGGATGGTCTGCTATTCCTCGTCCCTGCTCTAAAATATTGGAGGCAGCAGAAACTGGATTATACAGACAACCTGTTTGCTTTTTCTCCTCTCCCCTTTAATACTTCCCCACCCATCTGATAATGTTACATAATGGAAACAGTATAGTTGCCCTTTCCCATGTTGCCTCAATAATATTGAAACAATTTAGTAAGCCTGGGGAAATTGGACAAGAGACTGTTAATGAGTCAAGAGAATTGCTGGCTAGGTCTGGCCTGGAACATCTTTTATTACCTAAATTACAGGTGATCCACCATGACATCTACATAGCCTGCAAATTATTCTTGGCAGGATCATTTGGGGCATGATTTGAATTGGAAAACTAGATCAGAGAAGGGAGCAGATAGGCCTCTCTCAGGTCCCAGAGAAAAGGTGAAACAACTGAGAAGGCACTTGTGTCCCACTGACATATTTGCCCACTCCTGCTTTAAAGTTTCCAAGTATTTTTTTTTAAAAAAACTTTGTATGAATTATGCAGGTGCTAAAAAGGTGAAAAGAGAAGGCCCTCCCCTGCAGATCTTAAAGCTCAAGCTAGCTTGTATAGAGAAATACGGTCTTTCAGATAGTCTAGAGCAAAGCTGTGTGGGGTCTTAGGTCAAAATCAGCACTTTCATATAAGCACCATAAAACCTATTCCAGACACTACAAGTAATTTCTCTCTGCTGGCTTGTCTATGTCATGGGTACTCTTAGCTCCCTTTCCCATAAATGTGAATTCCTTTTATTACTTATGCAGCAAAATAACTTGGACCATCCCTGAACGGAGGACCTTCTGCATGAAAAGAATATATTTATCCAATGGATAATGGCTTCCTTCCCAAAGGACCGTAACTTATCCTATAGTTCATTTTATATAAGACACTATCAGTGCAGAGGCATGATATTCATTGGGTTTTTGTTTGCTTACTTTGATTATTTTTTTAAAAAATATCTTTTTGCCACACTGTATTCTTTTAACATCCTAATTCAAATTTATCATTCTCTTAACAGACCCAACATTCTGATTGGCATTTTATCTTTATCAAGATATTTTTGCTCTGCAGTTGTACAAACAAGACGAATCCAGCCAAATATTTATTTCCCCCAGACTCTGTTAAGGATGTGTCTCCTTCATCAAGGCTATTCTGAATGCTGTAGCTATTTATGTCAACACCTTGTGGCAGGTTAACAATGACAACCATCACTAACGTTTTCTTGATGGATTATACTATCATTTGGGCTTCCTTGACAGGGCCAAGGGCAAGCTGACAGATAGAAATCTGCAAAAATTGATTCCTGGCCAAAATCTTGAGCGTCAAGAAACATACATTTCACTTTTCTCTACAGATACAAAAGCTACCCTTTCCATGTGTAATGCAAAAGAAAACACCCATGAAGGACTAGTGGATCTGTTCAATATGTTTTAAAGTACCATAAAAAACACTGCATTTTATCTCTAACAATAGTTTATTGCTTTCTAAGCTGTATTCAGTCTGGCACAGTATATAGTGGAACTACCGAAGCTAATCCACTGAGCATGCCTCAGATTTAAGCTTACAATTACAGGGTAGGGTGGGGGATGACTACTGAAGAAAATAACTGATAAGCACTACGCTGGACCAAGAAGACAGTAGATTTTCAGCTGAAGCTTAGCTATTTATTCAATGCATTTCCATCTCTCGCAGAAATAAAATTTGTCCTTATTTGGAGGAACTGAAGAGCTATAGACTACATATAAAATACTTGTTATTTTTTTGTTTATTTTTTTAAGAAAAAACCAACAGAATTGTAAGACAAAATATATCAATACACCTTCAAAACCATACATAGTGATATTATATCAGAGTGTACATCAAATAATTATATTCATATAAAATACTTGTTAAATGATGATCCACTTCCCAAAAGCTAAGAAATCTTGTTTTTAAATGCAGTAAGGAATGTGTGTGTGTGTGTGTGTGTGTGTGCGCGCGCTTTTAAATTGCATTGTGCTTTCCATTTATTTCTCTCCTCTCACCAGCAGCCAAAGGCCTTTTTAAAAAACAGGTCTTCAGCTTTTAACTAGTTGGGGAAGATGAATTTTTTAATGGTATTTGCCATATTTTTTTTACTATACTGTGAGTTTGTTTTTAACTGTTTTAAATTAATGTTTTCATTGGATCATTTGTTAAATAGTTTGTTAAACTTTTGTATTGTATATTGTTTTAGAAATATTTTGCTTTAACTTATATCATAAGCCATGTTACATTGTAAAGTGATATACCAGCCAGTGTGGTATAGTAGTTTGAGCATTGGACAAAGACTCTGGGAGACCAGGGTTCAAATCCTCACACAGATATGGAAATCCACTGCGTGAGCTTATGCAAATCACATTCTCTCAGCCTAAAAGGAAGGCAATGGCATACTTCCTCTGAATAAATCTTGCCAAAAAAAGCCCCATGACAGGGTTGCCATAAGTTAGAGTTGACTCGAACAAGAGCAACAACAAGAACAAAGCCACCTTCGGTCCCCATATTGAGAGAAAGGTGGTACTGTATATCTATCTATCATTGTTTATTACAGTCTACAGATCTGTACAGTCAAAACAGAAACTGTACAATAATAAATAGGATAAAATTTAACACTCTATTGACACATTTAAATTGACAAATTCAAATGTAAAAAAAACCACCTTTAAATACTCTGGCCAATTTTATAAGATTCTTTCTTTCTAATCTTAATAACTAAAGACAGAAACTAGCAACCGACAGGGTTACATTAGAGCATCTATCCTCTAATAAAACTTTGACATAAAACTTATCCTATCTACCAGGTAAATGGCCTAATAAAGGAGAAATCAACTGTTTGTGACCCTGATAACAACAACAACAACAACAACAACAACACAAGATAAACTATGTGACATGGTTTCAAACTCCTGCAAACCACAAGCCAACAGCCTCAAGGAAACGGGCAGCCCAGCATACCTACCATAGAGAAATTCTGAAGGGAAAGCATTCCATCTGGCCTTAGTAAATAATATGCAGTAATTTGAAACAGGTTCTTTAAATAATCAACCAGAAGGAAAGATTTAAGGTGGGTTATAAAATAAACAAATGAATAAAAAATTCCTTTGTAGGAGCCTTTGAAACTTTATTAAGCTCTTGAAGCTTCTGATTTCGCAAATGTCTATTTTTTCCTTGACTATTCCTGCCACTTTCCAATATGGAACAGCCCTTGTTGGCACAGCCATTGGTGACAAATGCTAGGAGATGAGCTGAACAATATTAGGAGGTCCACATGTTTTCCACCCCTGCACTAGCACGTCCTTTTGAAGTGATTGGCTGAGGTGAAAATGTGCCTTCATCATTCCTGGACATTCTTTATAAGAAGATGTTGCAGATAGCTGTTTCTATGTTCCATGTAATCCATGATCCAAGATCTGAGAAATTTCCATTGGGGTAGGTATGCTAGTCTTTGCATTAAAAACGATGAAAGTCTTTTAGCACCTTAAATTATGGATGGGAAGAAATTTCACTAATCTCAACAGTCTTGATAAAAATAACATTTGTTCACCTCCCTAGACCTGTTGTGAGAAAATGTACATCACACCTTGAACATTCATATATTTACAGGGTATTTCCAAGAAATAAAATGCACAGAGACTAATGCACATATTTTAAAATGCAAATGGTTAATGTCATAACTGAAGACATAGACAGTTCAGTCAATGGGTAAATTAGAGAAATGATGCACAAATAAGTGCACAAATTAGGAAAATTCACAATATTTTTTAAAAACTATGTCACCAAATTATTTGTTGGTTTTGGAGATAATTATATTATTTAAACTTTAAATGTCTTGCAAAACACTGACCAAAGTTCAAAAAAACCAGTTGCATGGGGCCAAATTGAATTTTGCAGGCAGTTGAATGCAACTAAACTTGGTGGCTCCTGAAAAGACATACATAGACTTGAGTTGTGCTTTCTATGTCTGAAGAGAAAATGCCACCATTGGTAAGACTTACCATCGGTCACTTCCCTTTTTTGCTTTGGTCCTGATCACACATTAAGTCCTACCCACTACTGGAATGTATTCTCCCAAGAGCTTTTCCACTAGAATTCACCATTGCCCTGAGGGGGAGAGCAGAGATTCTTCATCCCATTCAACATGAAGCTAGTAAATGAGATCATACATTTGTCATGCGTAACTCTATTCATTTCTATTCATTCATTCATAAAATTCAGGCACAACTGTAGAGGGGCTAAACAGCAACATGGGATATGTAATGGACTGGAGATAGCCAATTAACAGTCCTGCTAATAGGGAAATGCTATTGCCAAGTAAATAATCTGTATTGGGAGATGGTATTTGTTCTCCTCATGTAAGCTGAGCTCATGATCTGGGAAGAGGAGAGTTGTTAAGACAGAGCTCTTTCTTTGGATGCTGAAGTGGTTTTCATAAAAAGAAGCAAATCAGGCTAGTGTGCCAGCCACAGCCTTTCCTGAACAGGGATAGTTTGGATATGATTATTAACTATTAATGTCACTATATCCTCCATACATTAGATTATTAACTCAATCAGGGTCACTATATGCCTACAATGCCGAATTTCAAAGATGTATCTCTGACTTTAAAAAAACCCCAAACCCAAATATAATGCAGACATGTTTATACAAACAGACTATGAATAACAACACTAAAACAATGGGAGTCTAGATAAAAAGGGACCACTCATTCTATCCTGTCTTACTGCTCTAAAGCTACAAAGAAGAGGTCATAAGAACACACATAAATCAGGCAATTTGAATGACAAAGAATAAGAAAGGTTCCTAAAGTAGTTAGCACTATTGTTTTTTTAAGTACAGTAAAAGAATAATGAATAATACATATGCAAAAATGTAATAATTTCTGAATAATTCACAAACAAAAAAGAGACAAATTCACAGAATGCATTATTCATCATGAATTTTTCACCCACCTCTATAATTATCCCTAACTGCTAAAAATATCAGCACGACTTCTAAAGACTGGGATGCTATTTTTATATGTTTACTGTTAAGGGGGAAAAAATAGACAAGAGATGAAATGGGGGAGAACATTAGGTGTACAGATTCCCACTAATATTGGTGTTGCATATCTCAGGGGGGGGGGAATATGTATCAGTTGTTAAGACCATACTGTATTTCAGAGTGTGTGTGCTACCACTGTCAAATTAGATATCTGCAACAAATTACTAGCAATGCACTCTTCCATTCAAATTCTGAATGGAACTCCAAATCACCCATTTTATTGTTTAAAACCATATCATTTAAAGGACTATAGAGCATTTTGTTTAACCCATTGCCACACTGCTTTCACAATTCTGAAATGAGTTTCTATAGATCACTGCAATGAATCTCTCTAGTAAAGAACTTCTGAGAAAGAGAATAATTTTTTATCCAAAGCAATGCAATCATGGCAAGAAAGGAAAGCTTGGCATTATAAAATCTAGTTTCTGCAGAATGCAGATTTTTTAAAAAAAATCTCTATATTTGAGCATGTTTCCTCCTTAATAAGAATTCCACTATGCTTCAATGTTTGAATATCTCAGCTCAAATCATAAAAGTTCAACAAAAAGAAGGTTTTTTTAAAAAAAAAGTGATTTCAGTGCTACTGGCATTTATTAAAAAAGAAATATATAAAGAGCATTTAGTACAGTAAAGTTTTTTTTAATAACACTTTTGTTTTAAAAAAATGTATTGGTTTTATATCATTACAACGAATAAGTAAAGATGCTTTTCAAAAATGAAGTCACTGCAGATGTGTGTGTGTGTGTGTATGTTTTACCAGGCTCACCAAAATCCTGAAGTATTTTTCACTCTAAGTACTGGTAATTAACCCGTACTGCAGTGCAAACCTGAACAGTCATGCACACCTAAGGCTAAAATCCTCCTACACAAACTTAATTGGAAGTAACTCCCAGGTCTACACAAGTGTAAAATCAGGTTGCATGTCCCTTAGATGTAACTGGCCTTAAATGCCTATACTATCTAAACACCTTTGTGGATGATCCTCCCCAAAATTAATGAGACTGTGGCACTAGTGTACATGTCCTTTATATTTAACTCCATGCCAGTGTGATCTCTTGGGAAAAGGGACATTATCAGGATTAGGTACCTATATTTTTCTGTAGGATGTGAACTGGAAATCTCTAAGCAACTGTCTTTGCTTATTAGCGTACCCTCCACTCACAGTGTCGATGTGTGGACCTTCTGGGCACTGGAGCTAATCAAAGCATCTGCCAAACAATAACACTGATGTGGGAAGTGAGAAAGGCACTATTGAGTTCTGATAGTTCTGATACGTCAAGTCATTGTCCTCCACATCCATGAGAACAACCTTGCCAGGAGACCCTGACCCAAGCTAGTTTCCATGGTAAGTGTGGAGATGCATGGTACAAAAACACTCTTACCCAAGTTGGTCATATTATGGATGGAGACAATTCCAGGCATGTATGGTAGGAAACATGTCACCCTTCTGCGGCCAATTCTGCCAAAAGAACTGCTCACAGCAAATAGAGTGGTTCTGAGGAGGTGTAATTTCCCAACCAGGTATTACCTTGTGTCTCACCTTTATTTGGGATGGGGAGACTTCCATTATTACAAACAGGATCTAAGGAGTCTGGTGACATGGGCCAGAGATTGCTATATTGGAGGGAGGGCAGAGACAAATATAAATGGGTCCTTCCTATGCTGGACATGAAAGATGAGGAAGGAGAAATTAGAGCCCTAAATTTGGAGGGCAGACATGTAAGAAGAGATGAGAACAGGGCCCAAGGTGGGGGAGCTACCCTGGAGTTTTTGGTAAACTGTAGGCTCAGTGTACCCAGCAGACATAACCAGCCACCTGCTACAGATGATGGCTGAACCAGGCGTGAGTGTGGGGGGCCCCAATAGGTTAGGATGGTCTGACCAATGCCAGTGGTTTGGCTGGTGGCATATTTCTTTGACCCCTTCCCTTTTTGGGTAAATGGGGATATTATTTCTTTCTGGTGCGCTAAAATTTAACACAACTGAGAGCTGTTAGAGTATGTTGGTATATTCAAACTGTAAAATATGAATACATTCTTCTAAGTGCAAAGGAAGTTGTATTGGCAAAGGTCATAATGACCTTCAGCACCTGCTGTTGTTGAAAGCCTGGAAATGCAGGGAGGCTCCAGCACTAGAGCCTGCTATCTCTGCTGGGAATAGAATGTAGCCTGAGAAAGGAAATGTGTTGACATAACTATATGTTCCATCTTATTGTGAACTACCATAATATATCTATAATAAATGTGTATACTCTGCTCAGTCAGCCCTGTCTGCCTGCCTGCTGCAGTCATAGTCAGTAAAGCCTGCTTGCTAATATGCCTTGTGTCTGCGTGATTTCTACCAGCATTAGGTCTGATACTGTGATGATGCCTTGCTCTCTGTACATGCTCAGGAGGGTCTAGTGTCTCACACCCTGACAAGGCCATCAGTTCTATACTTTTGGCTCTCCTCATCTAGATAAATATGGAGACAATAACAAAAAGCAGGAATGATGGGCTGTGAAGAATATCTGAGGGGACTAGAACAGAGGTACAAGATGGGGTTGTGAGGTCATTCTCTGAAACATTTTTCATGTTTATATTTTGTTAAGTCTGAAGATCACATGTATACCTCACTGTTCTTTTATATTTATCACTGTGTTATTATGGTTTATGTTTTAGCTTCATTGTATTATTTCTTAAGAAGAATTATCCTAAAATGTGACTTATAAATTTTTAAAATAAATAAACAATTACATGGAAGTAATCTCTTCCCATAATTATGAAACCCTAATGTCATCATCCAAGGTCTTTCTCTGCGTGTCCTCACTGATGTAGCAATACTGGTAGCTACAAGAGAGAGGAGCTTTTCAGTGGCAGTACACTATTTCAAGAGAGGCTTGCTTGGTGCAGTTTCTTCAGCACCAGGCAAAGATGTTTTTCCATCCCGAGGCATTTTAAGAACCATTTTAGTGCATATACATATTTGCACTATCATTTTGCTTCTGGTTTATTTTCTGATGCTAGTTTTATCTTGCTTTTATTCTCTTCTCTCTTCAGACATTGTTCTGTTGTATGATAACAGGCATACCTCAGTTAAGAGTGTAGATGTGTTCCTGAGCATTACTTCTTTAGCAAAGGTTTTGGAACCAGAGGTGGAAAGAATAGTGATATATTCCTACACAGAAGGAGGAGGAGGAGGAGGAGGAGGAGTTGAAGATGTTTCCATAAATATTTTATTCAGAACTATCAATATGCACATGTGAAATGAAACAACCAGGTCAGGTAAGCCTTGCAGAAGTAAACAAAAATATTTGAACTCGAAAAAGTGACCATTTGAAACCTTCTTGCAAAATGCATCCAGTGATGATTTTTTTCCTTTCACCAGTCTCCATTTTTCTTATGATTTCCATTTTTGTAACCAAAAACATATCCTCCGACATTTCACAGATGAAAACTGGGACACATGTGACCGAGGAACATCAGCGGGTTGTCAAGATGGCAAAAGGTATTACAGTGGGTCTTGGGTATCTTCTGGGGTTCGGTTCCAGGACCCCTGCGGATACCAAAATCTGTGGATACTCAAGTCCTGTTATACACAATGATGCAGTAAATTGTGTCCCTTATATAAAATGTCTCTGAGCTGAGCAATACACATATTTTTCACTCCTATATAAAATGGTAAAACCAAGGTTTGCTTTTTGGATTTTATGAGTGTGTATGTTTGTGTGAATATTTTCAAGCTATGGGTGGTATCATCCATAGATGCAGAATCCATGGATATGGAGGGCTGACTGTAATGAGGAAGATCATACAAGCTAGGAGAGGCTGCAGCAATTTGCATTTGCCTGAGTCTACTACGTAAGACACGATTCCTCCCGCTTCTCTCATCTCCCCTAGAGAGTAGATGGCATGCAAAATACTTTTGCGCTTGGAACTCCGTTTTACAATAACTGAAATAAACTGAAGACCAACAGGGGAATGTGGGATTAGGAGAGAGAAACTGAGCCACTGTAAAAGCAGCTGAAAAAAGTGGGATGGCAAGAGAGTTAATGGGGACAGTCCCTGCCAAACTGGGACAGGTGGAGGTATGCAAATATCTAACTTTTTCAACATGTTGACAGTAGCTGGTAAGGTAGGATTATTTCCTTTCACATTTTTTTTCTATTTTGCTATTCACACACGCCCAGTCGTGGATTCTTGGGGCAGCACTGTTTATCTTGCCTGTTTTGAGCAGGTGCACACAGCTGCAGTAGGATAGTTTAGAACAGAATCCCATTCTTCCACGGTTCAAGCTTCACTGAATTGCTTACTGCAGACACACTGCTGCGATCTAATGTCAGCTGTCTGAGTTTCTCCAGCCCTCCTTCACCATCTTCCCAATGTCCATGCTGCTTTAAAAAGAACATTAAAAATCTTCCAGCTAGAGAAAGGATAAAGAAGAAAAGGTGGGGGAGGCTGGGGGTATGTGTAAGAAAATTTTGTAGAAAGGAGCTACTTTGTCAGAAGCTTTGTGACCTGAGGTATGCCTGTATATTGCTATATATCATATTTTTAATAGACTGCACACTATCTAGAGCATTCCGGTTAGTGGATGGTTTTAAAGGAAAACAATAAGTACATGATCAATCAAACACACCCACTGCTTTTAAATCATAAACAAGGATGGAGCTGATTATTCCCTGGATGCCACAAACATGCATTTTGAAGGCGGGGTGGTGGTGGAGAACAATTTATACAATTGTTTATTATTTTTAACAAATATATCAAACAGAACTCTAAGCACCTGGAGGGAAATAGTCCTTAGTCTCTAGAAGAAGGAAGCCCAAAAACAGGATTGTGTTCACATGAAATTTGTTTTTAGGTTGTTATAGTTTCTTGTGCTATATCAAGGAAATATTAACAGGAGCTCAGCCTTCAGACAGAAAACCACTGAAGTACTCTTATTTACTTCTAGGGTAGCCAGATGAGGATTTGCCTATGATGATTTGTATGTATAGATGCAATTTTAGAAATAGTTATTGCAATTTAAATAGAAACACAGTTTACCTTGACACAGTTGAGAAGACTGTAATCAGGTAATGACTGTGTTTTGTTTTTCTCTGTCTTCTGTCCATGTTCTAACTGTTCATGGCAAGTTCAGGGCTCTCGCTGGCCTTGCGTATCGTTCTTCCTCTCTAAACTACACTTGGACTGGGCAACCTTCAATTATGCCTTCAAATAATAATAATAATAATAATAATTATTATTATTATTATTATTATTATTTATTTCTATCCCGCCCCTCTGCAACGCAATCAGGGCGGCATACAATATAAAAACTCCATAGACACAGTACCCTAGCCCACCCACCCCTTAAAATAATATTAAATTATAAAAGATTAAAACACACAGTAATTAAAAATATATAAATTAGAAAGAAAAAAAATTAAAACATACAATAGTTAAAAAAATCCGATTGCAGCTCAGAAAGGACAGCCAAGTCTTGGGCCGGGATAGTTATTCAGGAAAGGCCTGCTGGAAAAGATCCGTCTTGACAGCTTTTTTAAAGCTGTCTAAGGTGGTAATAAGACGGATCTCATCCGGCAGGCCATTCCATAATCTGGGAGCGGCAGCAGAGAAGGCCCTCTGGGAGGCCGACAGCCTTGTTTTCATAGGCTGTAACAGATTCCTCCTAGAGGACTGAAGTGCGTGGGGAGGGTCGTACGGAAGGAGGCGGTCCCGGAAATAAGTTGGACCCAAGCCATGTAGGGCTTTAAAGGTTATAACCAACACCTTGTACTGTGCCCGGAAACTAATAGGCAGCCAGTGGAGAGCTTTTAGCACAGGTGTTATATGCTCTCCTCTGGAAACACCAGAAATCAACCTGGCTGCCATGTTCTGAACTAGTTGAAGTTTCCAAGTCAAGCACAAGGGTAGCCCCATGTAGAGCGCCTTACAGAAATCCAGACGGGAGGTTACCAGTGCATGTACCACAGTTTCGAGGTCCCTGGTTTCCAGGAAAGGGCGCAGCTGGCATATCAGCCGAAGTTGATAGCACAGAGGAGAGGAAATAGAGGAGCGACCTCTGACAGCCATTCAGGTACAGCACTGCCCCTTTAAGGCAGGACAGGTGGCCAGGCCACTCACGTCTGATTCTTGGGTGGGAGCTTTATGAACTTTATGAACTTTATGAACTCCAGGTCCTGTAAACTGAACAAGCCCTAGTCAGGAGTCAAATAAGTCAGACCTGCCATACTCATAAGGTCACAGCTGAGAGACAAGTAGGAAGGAACTGTGGGAGACTATGTTATGATGCCAGGCACAGCAAGAACTATCGTGTCAGGATGTGGCATAAATATCGTTCCTATGGCCAGGGACAGATTGCTTCATAATATTTGGAAGATCCTTCCTCTGGAGTTATTCCAGAGCTTGAGACTTCTCCAGAAGCAACATGAAACCTTTTTTGTTTGATCTCTTATTAAAGTTCCCCATCTGTTACACTACAGAGTGATCAGAATTATGCCTTCAGAATTGTTTAAGGTCTAAAATCAATGAGTAAATGTAACTGAAATCTAAAAGAACTTCAAAACATATACAAGAAAGCAAACAAACAGCAGCTGTTCTGCACACCACCATATTTAAGTATGGATCCTCCAGCTGTTCCCTGCCAGCATGTAAGGAAATTTAGCTGAATACATTACATGCTTTCATATTTTAAATGCACTGTTGCTTGTACTAATTTCAGGAAGAATGGGAGAAGAATCTAATTTTTTAGAGAGAAAAAATAAGCAATGTAGTTCTGTACATGTTGTCAAATGATCACTGCACTGCAGTTGCTCAGACATCTGAAAATGGCCTTTAATGGATGGTGACTCACTCTGCAATCTAGGTGCAAATCCATATTGCATTAAGGATTGCACCTCAGTGAACATGAGAAAATTATTTACACAACATAAAAGTGCCAACGATAATATAATTTAGCATTACATCCATAAACACAAGAATGGCCTTATATGACTGAGTAAATCCGAGAATGGAATTAATGTCTGAACAAACTCATTTTCTCACAAATGTTCATCATGAGGCCCGAAGAAAAATAATGCTATCTATCCCTCATTTTATTAAAAGGAAGTCCACTCAGACAATAAAGAAATCTTCCCTTCATTCCAATATATTACATTACCGGGACACAAATCTCTCCACTCTGTTTTGAGAACGATGCTTCCTGGTGGCACAAACCTAGTCACGTAATATTCTACTTACATCTAACTAATGTGCTCTACTCAGGTCACACAATCCTAACCAGTTCCAGTAGCATCACAATACTGCTCTTTCCTTTCCTTTCCTTTCTTTTTTTCTTTCTTTCTTTAATAACCCTTTATCATCCTCACTGCATTACACAGGCCACACAAGCTATGCTAGCAATGTCAAATATCTTTGTTTTCCATAAAGGCTTCAGTTTAATATACATCTTTGAAAAGCAGCCTGATTGGTGGAGCATGCTCAGACTTAACACAGTGGCTGTGAGACTGATTTTAAATCTTTGCCACAGGGAAACTATTATGTCTCAGCCTTGGTCCTGAATCCTATTCCGGAACCATGAAATCAATGGGATTTACCTATGACTCACCATTTTGCAGTTGATTCAGTAGGTCAACTTTAGTCTTCCTCCACTTGGAATTAGGGCTTGCAATTATTTAATTAATGAGCCACTGATTTGTTTACTCTTTCCCCCAATGATACTCAAATACTTATTTTTGTATATTCTTCCATTCACTTTATCTCCCTTTTTTATCCAGAAGCTGGACTCATGGCAGCTTACAATTTAAATTATACAAATATAATTATATTATACAAATATTATTAAATTATACAAATATCTCTACAAATAAATAAATATCTCTACAAATATCTCTACAAATAAAGAGATTAAACATACAAAACATCATCATTAAAATGCAATTTAACATTAGAAACAGTTTAAAGTATATATACAAGTGCACATACATGCAGATACACAGAGAGAGAGAGAACTCTCTAGAGGCCATTTCATACAACACAATTATAGCACAACGATTCCACTTTATCTGCCATGGCTGTATCCTATGGAATCCTGGGGTTTATAGTCTGGTGAGGCACTAGAGATCTTTGGCCAAGAATCTTAAATACCTAAACTGCAAATCCCAGGATTCCACATGTTGAAGCCACAGCAGTTAAAGTAGAATCACAGTGCTATAATTGTGTAATGTGAAAGGGCCCAGGTTCTCCAGCAGTTAATACCATAATTTTCTTGTTATTTTTCATTGGTGGGAGAGGGTTCTAGAGGAGAAAGATGAAATATCACAAGGTTAACAACCAGTGTGTTTGTTCATTGGGAAGGAGAGAAGGAGGATCGGTCGGAGGGAATGCTGTTTGTCTCCCCAGCATTCACTCTCTGCCAGGTAGAAATGGAAATAATTGAAAAACATTTTTAAAAGCCATGTTTCTTGAGTATCAGGAAATTCTGTGAAAAGAACCCTGGAGTTATATACCTTCTTTTGATTCAACGTGGATAAAAAGTATGTGGCTGTAATGCATCAACATTTTTCTGTCCCCTAGAAACTATCCTTTCTTAGATCTAGCATTGTGGATGTGGCGAAAACTGAAGCAACAACATTCATAATCATCTTATTCCTCCCAACATCTCTCATCTTGACATGGAGGCGTATGCTCAGTTTGTAATATGGTGCCTTGTTTCCATAGTAACAGGAAAATGAAATGCTTTTCCAGCACATTTCTGAAAGAATAGTCAAGGGAAAGATAGACAATGAATGACAAAGCAACATATTTAGTGTAATATCACCATAATACAAGGATACCAATTTGTGTTTAAATTTCATTCACTGAAAAATGGAACTTTCAAAACAAACTGCCGTGAGAAACACAAGATACTAGTTGTCTGCTTCTGTTCAGACACATTGCAACTAAGGATAAACTAGAGACTGAGAGAATTTGCAGGATATTCTTATAACCTGTCAGTCAAAGTGTTCATCAGTAGTAAAAAAGAAAGATGTTAGAGACTTTGATTAAAATCCATGATTTGGGATCCATCTCAATGCCTTTTTTTAAAAAAGAAACAATTTATGTACCTCATAGGAAATTCAACATGATGATTATGCTTGAAGATGGCCACAGAAATTAACAACCAGTCTTCTTTAATATATAACAAAGATTCCAATTTGGGGATCACTTGGAAGTTTAGCAGAGGTTCCTTAAAGCTGATGTTGGTTAAGTTACTCTTAAAACTCCTGCACAATGTGCTGTTCTAGGACAGGTTTTGGAGCTGTAACTCCACATTGAGATGGTTAAGATTTGCATTTCCTAAAGATTCTGTCAAATCTTTAGGAATGAACCTCTCTGTTGTCCGCCTTTGTTATTCCATTTTGAAAGACCACAATGGGATGTCAAGATGTCAAAAACTTATATGAATGTGAATGCAGTGTGCCATCACCAACCTAAAAGAAAAAGAAAAACAACCTTTCATATTCTCTTCAGCCGAATTTGTAGTACAAAATCAGCTAGACCACTAATTATACTACAATGTTGCAGGGTAATATTTACACATATGAAATACACATATAATGTCTGTACCTTGTTATAGTAAGTTGGAAAAGAAAATGTATTTTCCATACAAACTAAATAAAGTGCCCATCTGCTATTGTCAGGAGTATAGCAAAACTGCTTTGGGAGCTGCTTTGCATTTTTCACCTCAACATCTTCTCATTAATTAAAGGTTCTCTCTAGCCAAAATATATACTGTACTCTTATGAAACAGTGTATTATTAGTACTAACCCCATCCAGGAGGAAAACTGTATACCTTTTCAGTCCACTGCTGATTCTGACATGTAAGGAATGCAATTTAGGTAGGACTGTAAATCGAATGTTTTGGAAGAAGGGAAACCAAGAAATAGAAGAGATTGGTTAATGTATACCACATCAATGATGTGTGAAGCAGCATCCCAAAACATTTGCTGTATTAAATGGAACACGAATGCCTGCCCAGCCCTTTGCGGTATGGTAAATTTTTAAATATTTTGCTGTGC
The DNA here is from genome assembly GCA_030847615.1 of Gambelia wislizenii. NCBI lineage: Eukaryota > Metazoa > Chordata > Lepidosauria > Squamata > Crotaphytidae > Gambelia > Gambelia wislizenii. Next base: position 183,535,897 of record JAUMIR010000005.1, on the reverse strand, counting down.
TTCACATACTGTCTCCATCTACTTCCCATCAACCCCACAAGCTTGGAAAGTTACCTTTTAAATTGTAACTTATTTCCATTACTCATTATAGTGTTTTAAATTACCCTTTTGTTTTTATTCTTTACAGTGTTTAAATAATAATACACTGCATGATTCACTGACTTGTCCCTTACTTTTGAGGGGGCATGGCTGATAAGTGAAAAATATTTAAAACATGAAAAATCCTATCAAAACTTGCTGTTGTCATGAGCTAACTTGTGGTGACTCTATCCTGACAGAACTCCAAGTGCCTCAATTATTAGCAGTCTTGCTCAGGTTTTGCAAACTTGGGGCCATGGCTTCCTTGATTGAATGAAAGCCATATATATGATCATAGACATAGATATATGAGCACTATCATCTTTTCCAGTGAGAAGTGTCATCTCATGATAAGCCCAGAGTACAATAGCCTCAGTTCAGTCTGTTGGGCCTCTAGTGACAATCTAGGCTTGATGTGCTATCTGACTTATCTATATGTCTTTTGGGTGGTCATAGAGTCAGTAGAACTCTCCTCCAACTCTACATTTGAAATGAATTGATTATCCTCCTATTAACTTTCTTCTCTATCCAGCTTTCCCATTCACAGAGACATTGGAAATACTATGGCAAAGAAGATCCCAACATTGGTATTCAATGATATATCTTGATACTTGGGGATCTTACGAGCTGGTTTCTTCACAGCTGCCCTTCCAAGTTTTAGTACTCTTCTAATTTCTTGACTACAGTCTACACTTTAATTTATGACTGAGCCAACATATAGAAAATCTATACCTGTTTTTACTGTACTCACTTTAAATTTACATACTTCTGGCAAAACCATCTCTGAGTATTCCTTGACAAGAAAACCCTATGAAATTCAAGGGGTTGCCATAAGTTGACAGGCGACTTGAAGGCCCACAGTTCTTTTGCAGTCTTTATTTTTGTTTTCTTGATATTCAGCTGTAATCCTCCCTTTGCCCATGCTCCCTTAATTTTAATCAGCACTTGTTCCAAGTCCTTGCTATTTTCTGCTCGCACCATCTGCATATCTTGTATTACTGATATTTCTCACTCCAGTTTTCACTTCTCCTTCATCCAAATCTAATACTGGTTTCTGTGTGATATATTCCTTATATAAATGAGACAGATAAGGTGATAAAATATGCCCTTGTCTGAACACCATTATTTTTCTTCAGTCAACTTTGCCAACCGAACACCTTTATGGTTCTCCAGTCTTCTGTCCTGACCGGGGTCTCTTCTCCAGAGTATAGGTTATGTTCCAGGGCAATCAAATGTTGTAGCACACCCATTTCTTTCTGAGTCATCCATAGTCTTCCATGATCTACACAATCACTGTAACCTATACACCTATGAAGCACAGGTTGGTTTTTTTCTAAAATGCTTTGGTGTGATTCATTAGCTGATGTATGTTTCCAATATGATCTCCAGCATCTCTTTCTTTTCTGAATCAATCTTGGACATTTGATATTTCCATTCCATATAGGATAAAAGTCTTTGTAGGAAAACTTTAAACATAATTTTGCTTGCATGAGAGATTAATGCAATTGTCCAAGGTTTATTAAAGTCCTTAGTGTCCCTTTTCTTAGGGACTGGAATGTATATTAAGCATTTCCAGTCTGTGGGTCATTGTTTTGTTTCCCATATTTGTTAGCAGAATTTGTAAGAATCTGGATATATTTTCTCTCTATAACTTGGAACAGCCTTATTGGTATGCGGTTTGTTCCTGGTGATTTATTTATCCCAAGTGGTTTGCAAGCAGCTTCCACTGCTAAACTTGTAGGTTCTTCATCAAAATGTCCTACTTTGAGGGAATCTTTCATTTCTTTTATATATGAGGTCTGTCTATTAAATAACAAGACTGATATAATAACCTTTCTTTATTTATATGCAGTACAATTCAATATACTGTACTCCCCATTCACACTCACACACCGATATAGTCTTGTTTTTCATTGGTTGAGGGCATGGAACAGATCAGTTTCTGTCAGCTGTTTCAACACATCTGCCGTTTTCTTCTTTACTACATCAACTGACACAAAATGTGTTCCTTTAAGCACCGATTTCACTTTAGGGAAAAGAAAAAAGTCACATGGTGCCAAATCTGGTGAACATGGAGGATGTTCAAGTGTAGTAATGCATATATTGGCCAAAACCTGCTTCACAGAAAGTGCTGTGTGAGCAGGTGCATTGTCTCGATGAAGAATGAAACCATTTCCCCACAGTTTTGGCTTTTTTTCTGAGTCTTTCAGCTTTGTCAAAACTTCCTTATAATAATGCTGGTTCACTGTTCTGCCTTCTGAAACCCATTCTGCCAAAATTACACTCTTGATGTCAAAAAACACCAATGAGCATGGCATTGAATGTGGACTTGCTTTGACGTGCTTTCTTCATTCTTGGTGATGATGGTATTTTCCAGTGCACTGACTGTCATTTTGTCTCAGGATCATACTGAAAGATCCAGGTTTCATCACAAGTGATTATTTTTTTTGAAAAAGGTTTGGGTCCACCTCAAGTTGCTGCAGAATGTCACGTTGCTCGACTTTTAAACTTAGCATTTTCCAGACACGCAACAGACAACACAGCTGCTTTAAACGATTACTGACTATTAACTGAACAACCAAGAGTGTTGCTGTTTGTCATGCAGGTTCAGACATGTTCAAGGTCACCACTCAAGTATTTCTACAGCATTTCCATTGTCTTGATTATATTATATAATGTGTTATCCTGCTCATCACTGAGCATCCATACTCTTGGGTGTTGTCTAGATGATGAAAAAACTCCTCAGAATGTGAGGAGAATATCTTTTGTCCCAACGAGATCCCATGGTGATTCACTGTTTTCAGAAAGAGGGGGCCAAAAACACCGTATACTGCATAAGAAAAGCCCTTGTGGCTTTTCCTGAAGTTTTGTAAAAAAAAAATACACGGAAATGCACATTGGTGCCCATTTGAACAACCAATTCACAATGCAGTACATTCTGGAAGTTAAAAGCTGATTGGTCGGACGTGCGTGGGGGGGGTTGCCTTGCCGGTAACAATGTTATCGGAACCACCATTTTTTAATTACGGTGTAGCAATCATTCATAGCTACCATGCAACAGCAAGGTGACCAAGCAGCTTTTTTGAGCAGAAAGTTGCACTTGGGCACCTTAGATTTAAAGTTTTTGTTGTTGTTGTTGTTGTTGTTTGTTTTTAAGGGCAGCAGCAGCAACTTATGGAGAATAAAATTGTGAGTAATTCACTCGTGGACATCTTCTTAATTCACAGGCATGCCTGTGTGTGAACTTCAAATATGGATAACTTTGCATACCAGCCCAAAAATCATGGAGACAAATGAATGCTGCTGCAATTTTGCATTAATGCACAGCAATCCACATTATATCGCCTTGTTTAGATGAGCCCTTGGTTTAAAATTTTCTTTGATTTCTTCGATCTTATGGAGGAGGTGTCTTGTTCTACTTTTTTAATATCTTATTTTGTTGCACTTATTACTGTTGTATCAGGAAAATAACTTCATGGTTGTTTCCTATGTCAGTTTTGAAATGTAATATTGATACACTTCTGTTATCAACAAAAGTAACACGTTACAGGTAAGAAAGAAATCTTGTAGCATTTTCGGGACTAGCTTGAAGAAGGAAGTTTGTAGCATAAAATTTCATAAACTCTGTTTATATCCTGATGAGAATTTACAGGTAACTATGTTTTTGTGGGCAATTATTTATTTGAAAATTTATTCAATTTTTACTTTCAAGCATTGTTGTCATTACTTTCAAGCACCACTGATACGTTACAGAACGTCCTGTAGCAGATGACTTAGCAGATACATGACAGAACTAAGTCTGGCTAAAGAAATTCATAAGAAAAGATGGGTTGATAAAATATAAGAGACTTTGATGACATACAAACTTAATTAGGAAGTATAGCGAGCAAGGAATCTTCTGTTTAAGAAATTATACAACACTATTTCCTATGGGGAAACATTTCATATATCTGTTCAAATCCCAATCGAGCAGAGATGTTTATATTTTTCTGAGTTTCTCTTTCTGTCTCTCTCCTCACACACTGACAAAGATCTACCTCAGGCACATACTGTATAACTTATACATCAAACTGCATCGACATCTTGGCACTATTAAGGGAAAACATATTTCACTGAATTAAAAACTGGTGGACTCTTAGAACTTGCGTTGACCAGTACACTCCTTTAAAAAAAAAAAAAGTCTCAGCCAAGATAATAGTGCCAATATGCCGATGCAGTCTTAGTAATACAATCATGTAAAATATTTTTTTTTCCTTTGTGGGTTATAATAACTTTAAACCAAACAAATAGGAATATCCTGGAAATACCATTAATTGATGCCTGATAGAAAAAAACAGTGGTCTAATTTAACTGCTATTAATGTTAGCTGCTCTCTTAAAATTTTAAAGGTGATTGCAAGTGAGAGAAATTTTCTTCCTCTCATTGTTCCTGAAGCTTCATAGCCCACCAGGTCAAATGAATGAGTTCTTACATTGGCCTATATAACTAGGAATGTCAGTGGAAGAATAGAATCTTCTTTGTTCACTAGTAAGATTTCAAACTAAATTTGGAAGATAAACAGCCAAAATTGCAGCAGAGAATAATATTAACTTGCCTGTATTTGCTAGAGGCTATTCTTTCTGTCCTAAGGTTCTGAAGCTTGGTTGGTGGGATCTCAAGAGAGGGACTGATCATATCCACACTCATTGAACTAGTTTAATACTCATTTCTTCTCCAGGAAATCCTGAGAACTGAAAATATGGCCACTAAAAAGAATAGGAGCTAGGCGTGGATTAAGTGTTACATTCATATCACTTGCTCTGGCAGTATTCAAGTATTTGGATGTAAATATTATCCAAGAAAAGTATTAGATAAAAGGCCAGCTATAAAAAAAAGATAAAATGGTAATGGTTCTGAAATGACAGTGATATGTACAGTAAGTGTTTTTGTTCGCTGTTACACTGTATTTTGGGGAAATCACATTCAGTGTAATAGATTCCCTGTTCTGTCTGATGATGACGACTTACAAATCTACTTGTCAATCCCTGGCAAGCCAAAATCACAGACTCTCTCAAGAAACCTCAACTTAAATAGTTATTTGTCCTCTGGAATTCAACACCCCCAAAATAAACATTCTTCTCAAATCTTTTTGGTTCACACTATTGCTGTCAACACCACCTCATCTAAGAGGCCATCAGGGTAGTTTCTCATTTCCGTCATTATTCCATAAGTCTAAATTTGGCTGTTTTGTTTTCTTCTTCTTTTTTTTAACCATGTCATTGAAATAGTTCAAGATTTTCCATACCTTGGCTCAGTCATGAATTAGAATGGAGACTGCAGTCAAGAAATCAGAAGAAGACTAGGACTTGGAAGGACAGCCATGAAGGAACTAGACAAGATCCTCAAGCATCAAGAATACTAAAGTTAGGATTGTCCATGCTATCACATTTCCCATTTCTATGTATAGCTGTGAAAGCTGGACAGTGAAGAAAGATGACAGGAAGAAAATTAACTTCTTTGAAATGTGGTGTGGGAGAAGAGTGCTATTGATACCGTGGACTGCTAAAAAGACCAATAAATGGCTCCTAGAGCAAATCAAGTCTGAATTCTCCCTAGAAACCAAAATGACTAAACTGAAACTGTCATGTTTTGGCCATATCATGAGAAGACATGACTCACTAGAAAAGACAATAATGCTTGGTAGGGTAGAAGGCAGTGGGGAAAGAGGAAGGGCCCATTCCAGATGGATAGACTCAATCAAGTAAGCCATGGTCTTGAGTCTGCAAGACCTGTATTGTTGATGATACGGTGACTCGGAGGTCTCCTATTAATGGTGCTGCCATAAGTTGAAGTCAACTTGACAGCAGTTAACAACAGCAACAAGAGTTGCTGTTACTCTCCTTTCTGACCTTACAGAGGGTTAAAAAAACAGCAATACTATGAATACGCACTTCAGATCAGAGTACCTGACATATTTTGAGCCATATTATTTATTTTCATACAGTGGAAATTATAATCTGGACTTTCAGTTATACAACTGTTCGACAGTGGGATATGCTGCCTCGGAATATGGTGGGATCTCCTTCTTTGGAGGTGTTTAAACAGAGGCTGGATGGCCATCTGTCAGGAGTGCTTTGATTGTGTATTCCTGCATGATAGGAAGTTGAACTAGATGGCACTTTTGGAATCTTCCAACTCTATGATCCTAAACTTTCAGGGCAGTTTAGGAACAATGATACAATAATGATCATATAAAAATATTAAATATTAATAAAATTAGAAAAGTGAAATAAAACAATGAAAATTAGAGAAGGCCCAATAAAGGACTATTTTTTTCTCAGGATAGCATTCTGTGGATGTGGCCAATACTGAGAGCCTCTCTGGGTAATGACCTGCTTCAGTTCTGAAAGGCAATGGGACTAAAGAAGATGGCCTTACCATTTGAGCACATTTATGTGGCAGCAGAACTATGGTCATGTAGCAGTTTACGTACTAGTCTAGGACTCTGAAAGGCTAGCATTGAGATCTTCACTCAGCCATGGAAACCCACTGAGTGATCTTGGAAAATTCAAACTCTCTCAGTCTTAACAGAAGGCAGTGGCAAAATTCCTCTAAGTAAAGCTTGCCAAGAAAAGGTCACTATAACTCGAAGTGAACTTGAAGAGACAGCAGCTACCTGCTGAGGATGCTCTAGCTGGCTTTCCTGCATTGAGCAGGGGTTTGGACTCAATAGCCCCTTCCAACTCTATGATTCTATGACTTTATAACAAGAATAAGTTGCTCCCAAGTCATATAATGTTGTAAAGGTATATGCCATTATTGTGAAATAGACCACTAGTGAATGATGTAAGGACTGTCAAAGCATGTTCCATAAATGGATGTCAGTCAACAATCTAGCAGCCATGTTTTGTACCCACTTGAAACACAGCCAGATCTAAAAGTACACCCAAGCTGTGAGCCTGGTCTTACCAAAAGAGTTTGATTTCCTCCAGAAAAAGGTTGAACACCACTTCCCACCAACAGCCATCTCATCCACCATCCATACCTCTATACTATCTGGATCCACATTGATAGTGATTATTTTTGTTTTACTAGCGATCAGAATCCCTTATATTCTTTACAAAGTTTCCATTCCCCTTAGCAGTAATATTATAGAAAGACCCCTAAGGATAAGGAGATGAGATATCGGAATAAACAGGAGCTAGTAAATCTTTCTAGTTCCCCCATCCTCTCTCAAACATGAAATTATGTTCTCGTCAACCTAGTGAAGCCTTATTTATAGACAATGTGGTATCTCAGGTGTTACACTGTAATTCTACTGTTCAGAAATTTTATTCACTAACTGTCCCTGCCATACCCTTTCCTACAATAAAGTCACAAATGGAGAAAAAAATCCTGAAAGCCACAGCACCTCAACACACAGCTGTAATGAACACTACATTCTGAGCAGAGCAATAGCATCCCCTAAAGTATCGGTGAATATACCACTCCTCTAGAAGTCCACAAATGGCAGATAATTGGTCTTTTGTTATCCAACATATATCCAGAGATTAAGCTTTTTTTGTTTTGTTTTTAAATAATACCTAGGCTCATTGAAAATGCAACTGAATTCATGATTTTGTTCAAGAAAGCAGCCCCAAAATGCCGGTGACGGGATAAATAAGGTCTGGGAAAGCAGCCAACTCCCAGTGATAACAAAGTCAATTAAGGGGAGCCAGATAAGATTCAGAACAAGCAAGGTTCTGTTTCTTGGAGAAGCAGCAAAACAGGCAAAAAGGCACACAGAGAAGAGTCCAGAATACAGTCCAAAGGTCAAGGCTTACAGAAGGCAGTGTAGTCAAGAAGTAGGTCTATGGGTCAGCAGGATCAGTCAACAGTGTAGTCAGGAACAGTCCAAGGTCCAAACCTGAGCCAAGGCAACAGGAATCAAGGCAACAAGGCACAGGGTCAGAGACATCAGATACGAAGCTCTCTTCAGGATGATCAGCTGATCTCTGACAAAGCCTCCACATTTCCCCAAAGCATATATATAACAATCAAAGCTTTGCCAGATGCTTCTTGATGAGTCTCAAGACTCAGTGGTTTCCTCTGAGCTTCCTTTTGAGATTGCTGCTGGCTGTATGATGGTGGAGGTAAGTTCGTCTCTTCTTCATCATCCTTATCTGAATTGGCAGGACTCTGCTAGGGCTGGTGCCAAGCCACTAGGGCCAGGCTCTTCCTCTGCTCAAGCCTCCAGGTTGGCAGAGTTCCCTGCTGGCACAGGTGTCATGTTCCCTGCCATGTCCTCCTCCTCCTCCTCTGATTTCATACCCTCATCAGACTCACGGGGCATGACAGATTTAACTTCAGAGTTGGGGAAGGGGCAGCAAAGTCTAAATAATTTTCTGTTTGGACCCCTCAACCCCAAAAAGGATTGCCAGGTGGAATAAGAGACAGCGCTCATGTCCCTTTAATTGTTGTATAGAAGAGGACATTTCAAGAAGTGAGGCTTGCATTGCAAGCAACACATGTTGGAATCTCCTATTCTGCACAATTATGAGGAAGAGGAACCCTGTCCCTTATTTCACCTGGCATTTCTAACTACCAACATCAGTCATATAGCTACTTTCACCACTGGAGAAAACAGTAATATGTGCCCATTTGTTGGTCACAAATTCCCATAAAGAATTGAAACTTCATTTTAGTATTTTGATCTTGGAATTATCCCACTAGGAACACAACATTCTTGCAGGCTATCTGCTCTGCAAGAAACTATGCACATTCTCTGAAACAGACACCATTATATTCAAATAAATAAAAGGTTTACAAGTCAGTGTGATTAGGTGCTTTGCTTCTCTTCCCCTTGACTTTTTTTTACCAAATAAAACTTTAATTTACATTTTGACATTTGGCTTTATTGTTTTTAAATGGTGTTTTTATTGAGTTTATCATTAATTCTTTCTAATGTACTCGCCCTGTATGACTGTTAACCTGTTCCTCATATTCCTAGCTCATTTCACCAGTTTTTGTTGATTGATACAGCCTCTGGATTTTGGGAAACTAACTGCAAAAGTTCACTTTTTAATCATTGTTTAATATTTCTGCTGTTCAGGTGAAGCCTTGGCAGCAGGGCTTCTGAGCTTCTCAAGCAGCCAGACAGCTTAAGGCCAAATCCACACTACAATCCAATTTGAAACTGGATTATTTGCCATGGCTTCTTCCAACTGAATCCCGGGATTTGTAGCTTTACAAGGTCTTTAGCTTTCTTTGCCCAGGAGTGCTGGTGCCTTACCAAACTACAAATCTTAGGATTCCATAGGAAAGAGCCATGGCAAATAATCCTGTTCCAAACAGGATTACTGTGAATTGTGGATCTGGCTTGTGACCAACCTAGGAAGCCTTTGGTGGCAACATACTGTAATTCTGGGGGGACTGAGGGGTTTATAAAGCCTTCAGGAATAAATCCTTTCTCCTCATAACTATCACAATAAGATATCACCAGTCATCAATCCAGGTTATTAATACTTCACAGAGTTTTGCTTGCCTGGCAATGACAAAACACAGTTCCAAAGAACTGAGCCAATATCCCAGGAAGAAGGCCCTCTCTCACTTGTTCCACTGCACCAGGGTTTTCTTTAGTTTTGCTTTTTACAGCTAAATTACAGTTTAGCTGAACTTAACTGATTTACAAAATATCTTGAGGAGCAATCTCTTTTGAAATAAAAATGAAAATACTGTTTCCTCTATAGGAAATGCTGTATAGGAAATGCTTATTCTGCACAAAATTTGCACATGGTCCTTTTGCACAGAAAAGAGCATTTTCTGGGCAGAAAACAGCATACTCTAAGCAAAAACAACCATGTGTGAATTTTGCACAGATTAAGTCCTGAACTGCAAAGTTATTGAAAACTGCACAGTATTCAAATACTTTCTTGCCACTCAGGACTTGTTGCTTTATTCAAGAAGAGAATTTAGTGAAGAATTATATCCCTGCTTCTGAATCACATTTTTCAATTTATCATTCCCACCAAGATATTTACTCCAGCCAACACATCCCAAACTGACACCATGCAGTTACGGCATGAAGGGGGAGTAAAGACAAGCAAGGGAGAAAGAAGACACGCACACCCTCCCCAAAAGAAGTCACAATAGTTTACATAAAGGCCACACTTACATTCACTTATCCACTAATGTCCGGGATGGTCATCTGGAAAGATAAAAAAAGTCTTGCATATGCTACATTTCATGCGAGCTATGTGATCAGGTTTCTGTTTGTGTGAGAATAGACATAGAAGCTAGACATCAGATGCCTTTGAATGTTGTTATACATCACACCGAAACAGCAGCTACCATTCTCATTTAGACAGCCATGTATTTTCTCTGTACGGTATAAGCCTCATATCCGCAGGACCAAGATCTGCGCATTCACGTACTTGCATCCAAAAAAATATGGTCTCTCTAAGGATCTTTTAGGTCCTCCAGCATAACTCTACGGTATGCTTGGGCCAGAAGCCATTCATTTAATAGGGTTTGCTGTTATCTGAGGTTTCCAGTATCCACAGTCAGTCTGGGAACGTATCCCCTGTGGATACAGGCTCGCACTGTACTCCATACCTTTTTTAATAAACCATCATGAACAATGCAAAATGATATTAACAATAACAGCATGTAAATATTTAAAATCTAGTTTTGTTTTCTGTGTAGTCAGTTTTTTGTTAGACATATTAAATTAAAATCTACTCTTCATGTTCACTTATTATGAGATTCCTCGAGAAAAAACCAAAAAAATTATTTCATTTTTAAAAACAGCATAGATCATTATATTCAGAAAAGCTCTACCTTACATTTTTCACATTTTATACTGGTAGCCAGATATTTTATGCAAAGTGAATGTAGTGATATGCTGAAGCCACCCATAACTAAGCAGTTGTAAGAAAAGCTGTGTGGTATCTCCTCCACTACATTTCTACCAAGATTTTTAGTGGTAGTCATAGTAAAATACTTTTATTATTGGGGGACTGTTTCTATTGAAACCCATTATATCACACAAATGCAATAGAAGAGGTTCTCTAACTGGTAAACACCATGGAGATTTCAGACACCCTTAATATGGCGTGACAACAATGCCAGGAGATCGCAAAAGGGCTTGAATTTCAGACAACGTCATCCCCATCTTGTTATGCTCCTGTGCTGGTTCCGTTCTCCTATCATTTCTTTTAATTCATGGGCTAAGCCGTGAATAGATCGCTGGTTCTGTTTCTATGATGGACGAGTGAAAAGGTGCCCCATTATGTTGGCGTGATGCCGTGGCAGTGGGAGGTCCATGCAAAACACTTCTGGGTGCCATAGGGACAACAAGTTAGGTGACACACTTTTTTGTACCCTCCCTGGGTTACTTATATTTTTTTAAGCGTGCTTAGGTACTTGAATTTACTTTTGTGTGTGTGTTTTTCTTTTTAACTTTGAATTTCCCACATGCTCGTCAACTCGCAAGAACAGCCCAAGACTTCAACGAGGAAGTGAATGCAGCTCATACACTTCTGGGCTGCTGAGGGAAGTGGGTGGATATGGAAAAGGTAGGTCTGAAAACGTTTGGTTACTGTGTAGGGGCAGAAGCGGCCGGAAGAGGAGATAGCGAGACAGGAACGCTACTTTTGTCTCCATCTGATAATCTCCCATGTTTTGTGGCAGCAAACCTCACAATACCACAATACACGTGAACAAGGGTGAAGTACAGAGTGGGGAATTGTATAACCCTGTTTTGGTCTGCAGCTCCCAGCATTCCTCTCCATTGACTATGCTAACTATGACTACTGGCAACCTCCTCAACATCCAAACTTCAGCTACATCATAGAACCCCCTCCACAGATTTAGGTAGTTCATAAAAGTATATGCATTCAAAAGGGAAGAAAACCAAATATAGGTGTTAGAAAGGGAAGTAGAGACCTGCAGTACTTGGAACAGTGTGAAAACATATGCTTTCACATTTACAAGTGACTTCTTGTTGTCCCTAAATAACAGTTATCAACTGGCCTGATTCTGGCAATGTCATGAACCAATCTATGTTATTTCTTCCCCTTCCACAGATCCTGAAGAACTATGTTCATCACAGCTGTGAACCACAGAATTTTATATGAAAGGGTGTGGGGAGATAGGAGACAGGGAGGAAGCCTAAACAAATGGAACAGCAGTTTCCTTTGCCATCAAGTTCTGCTGAATATGCTTTAGGGAAATAGAGATAGCAACAATGCTGCAGAACAAGGACAGGTGTGAGTTGTTCAGTGATCGTTCAACTGAGCAATGATTCTGTCTCTTCTAGATGCTGTGAGCTTAATGTACACCTGAAGTACATTGGCAAGGAGAGAAATCCAATCTCCTCTGAGATTATTTATGACAAAGCACATCTAACCATGGCCCAATTTGTTTGTAGGATTGCAGTCATTCTATTTCAACTAAACAATAAATGAATCTCCCTTTCACAGGCCCAGCTCAGGGTATAAAAGAAAACAGGAAGGAGAAGAGACATAACACTTCATTTATCCACCAATCTTGAAACTCTCTTACAGAAATGATTGGATAAGGCACTTATTTCGAAGTAGAGCTATGGTGCTGCCAGGAAGAACAATTTATCAAATCTTATCTACCATATTGCCTTATTATTAGCAATGCTTCATTAGCCAGGATTCCACACTGCATGCTACAGTGTCAAAAGCTACTGTAATAAGCAACTTGGAATTTGACAAAGTGGCCCTTTCACATTACAGAGTTATAGTGCTACAATTCCATTTTAACTACCATGGCAACATCCTACAGAATCCTGGGGTTTGTGGCGGGGGGGGGGGGGGGTTGGAGGGGGAGATGTTTAGAATTCTCAACCACAGAGCCTTACTACCTCAACCAAACTAGATGGTTTGCCATTGGCAGATAAAGTGGAGCTATAGTGTTATAATTCTGTAGTGTGAAAGGACCTCACATAATTGTGGCATTGTTGCACAGTTTAAGAATTATGTTTATTTGTTTTTTATTTAGTTAGTTAGTTAGTTAGTTATACCCCGCTCTTCAGCCACAAGGCTATCAGAGCGGCTTACAAATTGTTTTTAAGCAATAGCTATTTACACATCTACACTGCATTAAACAGTTTCCAATGTGTGTTAGCTAATTGCCCCCACAAGCTGGGTACACATTTTACCAACCTACGAAAGGATAGAAGGCTGAGTGAACCTTGGAGCCCGCTGGAATCGAACTTGCAATGTAGTGACTTGCAGTACTGGCATTTAACCACTGCGCCACCAGGGCTCCCTTATGTTCCCATTTAGCACCTTTTCATGAAGACTGGTGGTGTTGGGGAACGGTTTCTAAGGGTATGTTACACTGACAGCGCCTCCCTGGCATGGGGGCTCTGTTGGTTCGGAGATGAAGCAAGCAAAATGACCATGCACCAGTTCTGGGCTTGAAAAAGAAGGTTATTTTATTAAGGACAGCAGACAGAAAAGCAGAACAGGCATACTCTCATCAAACAGACACAGAAAGCAAGAAGATACATACACAAACTGGCTATGCAGAAGTGCATGCTGCTGTGAAGCCTTTTGTCCTGCCCTTATCTTATATGTGTTTCTCTTACTGAATCTTTGAAAACATGGTAGAGAGAAAGGAAAACTTTCCCAAGCCAATTAAAAAGAAGACAGTTTCTAATGCCAATTATTGTACCAGGTGCCAGGATGTACTGAAACATCTTTATCTCCTTGGCCATAGGATGGCATTCTCATCCCCTCCTGCTCCCAACCAGATTGGAGAGAAACCCCTCCTTAACCCATTAAACAGGGCCTAGCGTGTCAAATGCAGCCTGAACCAATCTTTTGCTATGCCCTGCAGGCAGGGCCTAACAGGGTGCAATTAAAGGAGGAATAGCCATCATCCTGGGAGGAAGTTTAGATCTTGCTTAGACAAACAGCCTATCTCAGAGGTGAAAGACAGGCACATCAGAGCTTCCCAATTTCAGTTGAAAGTTGTTTGACCTGTCCTCCTATTGTCCAGCTACCCACCCCTCCTAGCCTTAATGTTGACCTGATGGGTTCATACTATCTTTCATGTGTTTATAGACTGAGAAAGATTTTTTTTTCTTTTAGAACGTGTTCTTCTACCACCTTCTTAACTTGGTCATGCCTTGCCTTTGTGGTCTTTCTCATAATTCATAGCTTGAAGAGTTTTGAGCATTGTGATTTTCTGTCAATATGGCTTGACACAAATTTGGGCCAGGGTACTCTGAGACGAGTTCAGAACTTTTTTGGGGGTTGAATACCTTCCTCAACTTGGGGGGGGGCATGCCTCCTCAAAAGGTCAGTCCAAGAGCACATATTTGTGATGGAAAAAAATATATGGTTCCACCACCCAACACTGAATGATATCACTACAGCTTAGAACTAAAAAGTTACAAGTAATGTGCTTAAGTGCAATGAGGTATTGTTTTTGTTTCTTTGAAACCAGAGTGCAATTGAATTTTACGTTAAACCACTTCATTGGCCCAGGACTAACATTCTCTTGACTTTAAAAGGGCATTTTTAGAGTTCTTCTGACAGGGATTATTCAAGTTTTATGCTATTCTCTTTATGCCACGATACTTAAAATGACATTGTGTGGTCATGTGTGCCTTCATGTTGTGTTTAAATAGTACAGTTGTCCTTTCTTATCTGCAGCTTTCCAATTTGCAGTTTTATGTATTCACGGAACTCTAACAAGAGGGGGGGGGGTGCTCATATTTCTGCTTCCTCTGCGTGGCTGAGCAAACCTCTGCACTGGCTAGCAAAGGGGTTTGCTCAGTACTTGCCCTTGTCCTTCAGCTGAGCGCTGTTTCAGCCAAGTGGCCGTGGGGCTGAAGCAGCCGCTTCAGCAGCTCACCCTCCACCATGGAAGCCATGAAGGGATTGCCAGGATCTAGCTGCTGCCATCTCGCTCGCCGCTCTGGAACTGCAGAGGAGGGGCTCTGCCAGTGGCTCTTCTCAGTTGGAGGTCCAAAGAGGCAAGCGAGCAAGGTGGCAACTAGATCCCAGGCTCTCCCAGGCTCCCAAGATGGGGGCATGGGCTCCAAAGCAGCTGCTTTGGCCCCACAGCTGCTTTGGCCCTGCAGCCACTCGGCCGAAGCAGTGCTTGGCCGAAGGATGAGGGCAAGCGTGGAACAAACCCCTTCGCTGGCCAAGCCGAAGGATGAGGGCAAGCATTGAGCAAAACTCCTTGCTGGCCAGCATGGAGGTTTGCTCCACGCTCGCCCTTGCCCTTTGGCTGAGCACTGCTTTGGGTGAGTGGCTGTAGGGCCAAAGCAACCACTTCAGCAGGAGCCTGGAAGGGCCTGCCGAGATCTAGCTGCCGCCTCCACCTAGCTCACTCGCCTCTATGGGGCCATAGTGTAGCTTCGAACAGGCAAGCAAGCAAGATGGCAGCTAGATCCGGTAGGCCCTTCCAGGCTCCCGAGGTAGGGGGTGGGCTGCCAAAGGGGCTGCTTCAGTCCCGCGGATGTTTTGGCCCCGCGGCTACTCGGCTGAAGCAGCACTCAGCCCAAGGACAAAGGTGATGCAAACCCCCCAGCTAGACAAGATTAAGGATGAGGGCGAGCGCCAAGCAAACTCCCATACTGGCCAGCGCAGCGGTTTGCCCTGCACTCACCCTCGTCCTTTGGCTGAGTGCTGCTTCAGCCGAGTGGCTGCGAGGCCAAAGCAGCCACTTTGGCAGCCCACCCACCCCCACTTTTGGAGCCTGGAAGGGGCTGCATTTATCTAGCCACCGCCACTGCCTTGCTCACTCACCTCTCTGGGAATGCAGAGGAGGGCCTCCACAAGAGGCTTGTCTTGGCGGGAGGTCCGGAGAGGCAAGAGACCAAGGCAGCAGTGGCAGCTAGATCCTAGCAGGCCTGGTAGAGGTGCAGCCGAGGATGCCTGCTCCAGACCTGCGGTGATCTAGCCGCTGCCGCCTCGTTCACTCGCCTCTCCAGACCTCCTGCCAACACAAGCATCTGGTGGAGCCCCTCTGCTGCAGTCCCTGAGAGGTAAGTAGGCAAGGTGGCTAGATCCTGGCAGACCCAGTGGAGACGTCCTCAGCTGTAGCAGCTAAGCAGACTTGCTCAACCATGACCCAATAGGAAAGGAGACGCCACAGCCACAGCGCCCACCACTCCTGTCTTCAGTGGCGGTGCTGGGCATACCCAGGCCCGAAGGTGGATGAGCAAAAAGCCAAGGTGAGCTGAACAGTGCAGGATCCAGGGCCTGGGAGCCAAGCAGGATGTGGCGGGGACGATGGGGGACGCGGTCAAGTTGGGTGCTACGTACGCCCCCCCTAGCCAGCCCTGCCAATGAGGAGGAGGGGGAGGAAGAAGAACCACCTCTTCCTGCTTGTTCCCTGGGGGGGGAGCTGAAGGCCAGGCAAATCCCCATACTTGCCACTTGTTGGGGTAGCTTTTTTTCAATTTCATGCCCCTAATCCCTGCAAATAAGAAGGAACCACTGTATGGAGATTTTCACATGGGGGAAATAACCCCTGCGGAGATCGGGAGAGAAACGGGGCTGTTCCACTGCCAGCACTCCGTTTTGCACACACCCTTCCTTCTTCTGATCTCCATTTGTTCCCCCTCTGTCCTGCTTCCATTTTCCTTCCAATATTTTTTACTAATGAAAGTTCTTCATTAGTAAACAAATAGTGGAAAATGGAGATCGGGAGAAGGAAGGGGCTGTGAGAAACAGAGCGCTGACAGCAGAACAGCCCCATTTCTCTCCCGATCTCCACAGGGGTTCTTTCCCCCGTGTGAAAATCTCCTATGTCTCTACCTAATCTTTATAACACTTTAAAGATTTCTGGCCAGAAATCCAGCTCTGTAGGGCTATCGATACAGTTAACTATGCATTTGCAGTCAGGTTCTTTTGTTAATGTCTCTATATTGCTAGATCATATCTATCAGTGCAATAGTCGTGGGGAAATGCCACAAAAATCTTGGGCAAGGCAAACTGAGATCCAACCACCTGATATCATGAGGTGGGCAGAATAAGTTCATGCTCAGTGGTACAATAATGACTTAGATAATAGATGCCCACCGTGACTTAAAATTAGGAATCTTTTGCACCACCAAATTACATTTATGTCCTGGGATGATACCAGAGTTACATTTTTTGTTGTTCACAAATTAAAAATGGATCAGGCTACTCGTTACTAACCTTTTTACCTTATTTGCATTATGTTATTTTCTTTTTCTTGATACTTGTATAGACTTATTTTGAAATTGCCATGCCACATTGTAGATCAGTGGTGACCTGACTTGCACTGAAATTGTTTTGCCAGTACAATCCAACATTTTAATGGAAAAATTATAATGGACAAAAACAAAATTGCTTTTCTATTGCAATTCATTATACAAAAATTGGACTTACTTTCCAATCAAAGCAGAATTGTAATAGATCCTTCAGAATGAACATCTTTCTTGATGTTATTTTTCCCTGTACAATTTTAAAGCTGTTGTGGTATCATAATTTAACAGTGATGTCACTATCACAGTAACAAGAGAAACACAGGAAATGGTCACAATTTTTCATTACTGTTGACAGAAATTCACAGTACAGTAAATTAATATAGATTAAATTATTGTCCCTATATAATTGATCACATGCAAACACATGTTTTACGTTTTGAAGACAAGTCATGAAGGAATTTCCAAATTAAAATATATATATTTTAAACAGATCTAATCTGAAACGGATCCATTATCAAGGGCTGTGTGCCTCATAAACCCAATGAAAAATCTGTGGCAAATATACCTTCAAAATATTCACAGAAAAAATACACAGTCAAGTATGAAGAAATGTCAATGGCTGCATCTGCACTGTAGAAATAATCCAGTAGGATACTTCTTTAACAGCCATGGCTCAATGCTATGGATTTCTGGGATCTGTAGTTTTGTGAGATATTTAGCCTTCTCTGTCAGAGAGCTCTGGTGTCACAACAAAGTACAAATCCCAGGATTCCATAGCATTGAGCCATGGCAGTTAAAGTGGTATCAAACTGCATTATTTCTGCAGTGTGTCAGCAGCCAATGATGTACAGTTTTCTGGTATTCTATGATGGGAGTACAGAATTCTGATTAAGAATCTGAGGTATAAACTTGCATTCCTCAACCAAAATAATGAAGTGATTAGGGGGTCTTAAAGAAATTGCTCACTCTGCAGTCTGCTATCTAATGTGTGTTGGGGATGAAGAGACTCTGCTCTATCCAATTGTATATTTAGATTTATGTGTGTTGCAGAGGTTAAACTATATGACTGGGTCTTGAGAGATCCATGTGAACCATGAATCCCAGTGAGTGATCTTGGGCCAATCATTATCTCACAGCATGACCTACCTCACATGGTTGTTGCAAGGATAAAATAGGAAAAAGAATGCCACATATGCCACCCAAGCTCAGTGAAGGAAAGGCATGGTATAAATGAAATTGTGAGTGTTTTTCCTGTCCCACACAAGGGCTGCAGGGAGATTTTTTTTTTAAAAGACCAGACTGAAAAATTATCAATAGTAATTAGATAGAAAGTACTGTTATACAGACTAATGGAACAAGATGACATTTACACACACACACACACACACACACTATGATCCCTAGCATAATTATAAAAAGAAAAATAGGCGCAAGATATGTGTGTGTATTTCCTAACATACATACCTTGCTCCTATTTTTCTTTTTATAATTATGGCAGGGATCATAGGGTTTTTTTCGGGGGGGGGATACCTTGTTCCATTAGTCTATATATATGTGTGTGTATGTGTATATACTTTTAAATTATTATTATTATTATTATTATTATTGCTCCTAATCCTATTTATGCTACTATCATCATCATCATCATCACCACCATCATCATTATTTGGAGATGTTAGAGGTTAAGGCTGGGATCCTTTCCAAAAGGTTTACAATTTTAAGGATAACAGCCTAATGTGTGTGTGGGGGGGAGGCATGATTCACGACTGCACAAGACCCAAGGTTCAACCTCTAGCAAACCATTCACAAAACCAAACAGCAGTTGGTGTGAAATCCTTGCCTGAAATCCTAGAAACTTGTTGCCAGTAGTCTGTACTAAGCAGACCAAAACAAATAAATAAAAGAAAAGAAAAGAAAAAGAAAAAAAAAAGACTGACCTTGTAGCAGACAGCTTCCTAACAACAAGAGGCATGATATACTGAACTAAATTGATTGAATTGAACCTACTGGTTCCACCCCACCCCGCCACTTTCTAGATACTCAATCAACATTTTTCACACTATGTCTTTTCCAGCTTCCCTTCTTTATTGCCAACCAGTCCTTTGACTATATCCAGTTCTATAACCTTTCTTCCTAATAATTAAAAATAGAATATGTTGAAACAAAGGATTAAAAGGAGGACACAATCTACTTTACCCAGACTGTGGTTTTGTCTAATAGGCGAGGATTATGTACTTGAGCATAACATACAAGGGAACTATTGTTCATATGACATAATTTAGTAAAATATTGTTGGTAGATGTCTGTTATTGATTGAATAACTAAATTAGCTTGTAGATTTCCACTTTTTTACTATTGTTTTAGAGGAATACTCACTTTCTTACCAAAGCATTCCAATATCAAAGTAAGACTTTATCAAGTTTTGTAGTGGCATTATCTTTCTGGATGCAATTTCTTCTTTCCAGTTAAGATTTTGCACAGTTTTAAACAGCAGTCTATGCAAGGGGATCCTTTCTTTGGCAGTGAATAAAGCTGTTGCTGGACCCTTGAGATTAACTGTTTTTAATTGCTGTTCAGATTATATTATGTGAAGGATTTTTACATCCAACAGTGGGACATAAAATGTATTGTACAATGGCTGCAGATTAACACATAACCCAAAGTGCCTTGATTTGATATGTTTGACACTTTAATACAGTAGGACCCCCGTATCCACTGATTATCCACTGATTCAGTTATCCACGGGACACAAAACAGCACACCTACCATAAAGTCTTCCTAGAAAATGAGTTCTCTCTAGCCATTTCTAGGTCCTCCAGGGCAACTCTATGGTATTTTAAACTGGAAGTCCCATTATTTTCAATGGTTTTTCCTTGGTTTTTTCCCGGGCTTTGAGGCTGTGTTCTGGAATAGTTTCTTTCTGATGTTTCATCTGCATCTGTGGCTGGCATCTTCAGAGAATCTTCATCTTCTCTGAAGATGCCAGCCAAAGATGCAGGCAAAACATCAGAAACTATTCCAGAACACGGCCTCACAGCCCAGAAAAAAACGAAGGAAAATCTATGGATGCCGGCCATTAAAGCCTTCGACTTCATATTTTCAATGGTGTTTGCTGTTATCCATGGTTATCCCCCAGAACCTATCCCCAGCAGAAATGGGGGTCCCACTGTACATCTTTACATTCAGAGTTTCCTTTATTGCCAGGCTAACTCTGTTGCTAGCTTTTTCCCCTCTGCCATTTTTTGAAGACTAGAAAAAAGTAAATGAAAAAGCTATTTCACAGATGACAAAATCCTTTGAATCAAAAGCTACAAAAACATCTTATAAGTAAGAGCCTGTTTCCTGGTAGACTGTCAGAACATCAGACAATTGATGGCATTTATTCCATCAGAATGCTGTAGCAACAATTCCAAATAGCCACCAGCTTGCCTCCAAACTGGTCAGCTTTGTTGCAAATGAAGTTTTCACCTTTGCCATCTAGATTTTGAATGGATACTTCACACTGAATGAGAGACATCAATGTACCAGTTTCAGAAACAGACGTCCTTTTCAGTAAAAGACCTAGGAGCCTAATTTATTTCAAGAATATTCAAATAAATATAAATCCAAAACTTTAAAATCCTGAGAGCCCATCTAGCTTCTTCCAGATTAAAAAACACCAGCTCTAAACCTCTAGAACAGAAAAACGAGACATGAAGCATTTAACCAAACACACTACTATTCTATTACCTACCTTTCACAGCCACACAATTGGCCTGTGTGAATTTATGGAACAGCTTAAATAATTTCCTTCCACTTACTGCTCTTAAGAGAACAAAAAGAGAATACAAGTTTCATGTCAGAATTGTCTCCTCTTAATAGCAGATAATAATTTAAGCTGAAGAGATCTCCAGTTCCACTGAAGTATCATTTAGATACCTGACCACAATATTTCACTCCAGCAAAAATCTGGTTTTCTGAAAGTTTGTGAGAATTTATAATTGTTAATTGTATACAATTGCTCCCCAAGGGTGTGTGTGTATGCATACACATACTGGTAACACTCAACAGTTCTTCAACTGACACACAATAGTCCTCCAATAATCTGAAAAAGAGGACCGTCATCCACTTTTAATTTAAAAATTATTTTCTGTGATATGGCTACATTAGAATGTGAATTAGAACCTCTCTAGTGAGCCTGAGCTCATTCTGCACTTTAGCTTTTCTGACTTTACTCCTACACGTGTTAGCTATCTGTTTGAATTCTTCTTTGGTGATTTCCCCCTTTTTCCATTTCCTATACATGTTCCATTTAAAACTTAGCTCAGTTGAAAGTTTAGTCATCCATCTTGGTTTCTTCAGACACCTCCCATTTTTCTTCCTTATTGGTACTGTTTGAAATTGTGCCTTCAGTATCTCCCTTTTGAGAAAGTCCCATCCGTCTTGAAGTCCCTTACCTTTTAGTATTCCTGACCATGGGATCACCCCCAGTATTTCCCTGAGTTTATTGAAATCAGCTCTCCTAAAGTTGAGAATGCGTGTCTGACTATGCCTGGCTTCTCCTTTCCATTGTATAACAAACTCCAGGAGAACATGATCTCTCACCTAAGGGTCCCACCACTTGCACCCCATTAACCAGGTCATCCCTGTTGATCATATCTAAAATAGCTGACCCCCTTGTTGCCTCTTCCACCTTTTGGACAATGAAATTGTCTCCAGGCAAGTAAGGAATTTGCTAGACCCTGAAGTTGAGTAGGTGAGTTTGAAGAAGAAGCAGTCACCAGGTCTAGTTATCCTAATCACTGATCTTCACCTCCAAGTGGAACTCACGCTATAAACAACTTTATAAAAAGAAAATAAAAACAGCTGCCAAATCTTATCAATATGGGGAAAGAATTACAGTCAGAATAGTTTTGAGGGAGTATTTTCAGATATTTAGTTAGTTTTATGGTAGTACCACTTGTACTTCTGGAATAAACAGTTGCTTTACTTCAGGTTGAGACATACAACAGAAGGATCTTACCCATATCTGTATCCTCCCCTGCTGTTTTTGATAGCTCATTTACTTTAAAATAATAAAGATACCCAAGTAGTGTTTTCTAATCCCCAAGAAAGACACAAAAAGGTTATCTAGTGTCCCTCAGAGGACTGCTGAACTGTTACTAACAAACACGCCAAATTAAAATAGCTGTTATATTGCAATTAACATGCGGAAATAAATCACCAACATTGTTAATTCCCAGAAAGCAAAGAAAAGGATGTTCAAATACACTGCCGTGTTTGTTTTCTGAACAACCCACTTTTGCAAACCTGAACTCAAAGAACACTTTTCAGGCAAACAGATAAATCTCTTAAGAGCACAAAGTATGAATACAAAAGCTTTTCTTGACAGATTCCTAATTGAAAGGGTAAAACTATAGAGGTTTAAAGCATTAACAGTTGCACAGACATAAAAAGACAGCAATGTTTCCCCATCAGGCAGTAAAGCATTCTACGCTCTGTTGTTTACAGATGTGACACCCAGCCTCATTGTCTATAATAGCACCAGTGAGGCACAACTCTGTCTTCTCCTTATAGTAATATTCTAATTTTAGAATCTGGCATTTTCCCAGTCTAATTAAATGTACCCATATATGCAAAGAAAAGGAAAACAATACATTCCATAGTTATATATAACTCCAACAACTAAGAACTGCTGTGCTCTCTCTGTTGTACTGCCTTTAAAAACACCGGAAACTCCTTGGTCCAGAAGGTGGTTGCCCAATTGCTACCTGTAGCCCAACAATTATGACCACATGATATCTCCATATCTTTCCAGACTCATTTTAAAATGATATTCAGGTGTTCCTGAATCACATTGTTTAAACACAGGAGAAAAATAAGAGCACCATTTACCCATGGAGATTTTCTACAGTAGCAAGAATGAAGGGAAATCTTCCAACATGTCAGTTTCTCATGAACAAACAATGTCAGAAATGGCAGGACTCGTGGATTCCCCTCCTTATGTGTTTAAAAAAATAGGACTCCTGAATAGGGCTGATTTTAGGCCCGAATCAGGCTACATCTACAACAGGGGTGGATGAAGTGTAGTCTAAAAGGCTATGTTTTTAGAGGCCTCCACACTGGAAAAACTACACTTTTTCTATCACCCCACAATAGTGAACTGCATCTTCTGGAGGCAATGCACCTTCCAAATAGGTAGGAAGGGCCCTGCTGCATTTAACATATATCTGTGTGGCTCTCACAGATTCCTCAAACAAGATTCTCCATTTCAGAAAATTGACTCTCTGGAATCACCACTATTGCCCAGAACTACTCTAGAAATGCTATACCCCTCCTAATAAACTTGCCTCAGGTTTAAGATTAGGAATCTTTGTTCTTTGTTCCATCAGTATGTAAGATTAGTACAAAAATTATGCCCTCAATGATGGGTGTCAAAACTCTCACTGTTAAGATGTACCAGAGACATCTTTCTCCTTCAGATATAGATAGAAGACTTATTTTTGTTTCAGCAGTTTTTTATACAATATGTTAATTATATGCATTTTTAAGGAGTGCTCTGTTTTTAACTCTCTTAAGCAATTCTTCTTTTTATCCTTATTTTATTAATTTATTATATTTTGGTTTTGAATATCAGGCACCTTTTGATTGCATTATTTATTGTTTGTAAGCAGCTCGGTTAATAGAAAACAGGCATAAATCTTCACTACCATCACCATCACCACCATCTCCTCTTCTTTTTCTGGCCAAAAATACCTAAACAAATTTTTTCAGGAAAAAATGAATTAGGTTTTTGGAATTTCAGAATCAACGCTATGGCCAAAACACAATGTCACACTGGTATCTCCAATCTGTAAATTTCTTTTCCTTTCCTTCTGCACACACATTTCTGTACTACCCAAAAATGAACTCTGGAGCTAGTTTCCTACCCCTTAGAGAGTGCTCAGGGCTAGGCCAAGATTAGAGGATTACTCCCTGCCAGTTCTGCTGGTGGAATTGACAAAACCATCCCTTTGGATTTGGGCTAAGCTATGCCAGATCCAGAAATATCCCCAACACCTTTCTGAGAAGTACTCCTAGATACCCTCATTATTCTGCATAGTGCATGAACATAAACTTTTTTATTGTTAGAAACCCAGATGTAATAGCATTCAGACTGCAGTACATTTTCTAGCCTTTTGAAATAAACTCTTCCCCCAAAAACCTGTCTATTCACCTTGAATTAGCAAATGTAAATGAAATGCAAATGTACAGTTAAACTTTGCTAATGAAAACTCAACTAATGCAATTCTTCCTATACCACTTGTTAGACCCATGCTCCAGTCCAATGGATCTCTAACCCACAGAGCCATATGGCTAGATAAATGACCTGCTGTTTATAGCTTATGGTTATTGTACTGCTGCAGTGTGGTTTAGTTCAGTATTTGCCAGCACTAAAATAGAGAGCTCCCTAAGTAGAGTCGTTAGTCATGTTAACAGAGTACATTTCTTGTTAGGCAGATTCAAATATAATGGTAAAAATGTGATGCAAGGCTTCCAGGGGCCAAATGTGTATGTTGTCACATGCAAAAAGTCTAGTCTCTAGAAATGCAAGAACTCTTGCAGGGAAAGAAATTGCTCAGCAAGATGGAAAATATAACGAGGCAGTCTAGTGTTGTCTTCAGCTTTCCAGATTTACAAAATCAGAAGCAGATGCCAGCCTGTGGAACAGGCACAGTGAAGAGCCTGATAACCTTACATATATTAACCTTGTCCTTTCAATGTGTGGTGGAACTGATCTTGTTGGGAGGGGACTGTTCACTTACTTATGTGTAAAAAAGAAGATCTCTTACATCAATGCTATATATTTACTATACAGGTCAATCCCTGTATCCATAGGGGTTACATTCCAAGACCCGTGTGGATACCTGAAACTATGGATAATAGGGAATCCTATTATTTTCAATGAGAACCAGAACTTGACCATAGAGTTGCACTGGAGGACCTAGAGAGAACCTATTTTTTCATACATGGATAAAAACAAGGCAGCAGATAGTTATACAAACTGAACAACAAATTCGTGCTCTCTGACCCCTTTGGGGGCATTTTTATAACATAGTCAAGAAAAATAAATATAATGGGGTCTTGAACTATGAATCCTGAGGTTCTTTAAATGGAAGGACCTGAATCATTAGCTGCAAGTATTAGATGGATATCAGAGCTTCAAGGAGTTGCCATTAGTCCAGAAAATATCTTTTCCAAGCTATATCTATGGTTACAAATCACTCCTACAGCAGACTCTGGTTAGCTAAAATGTGATATATTCAGTTGTTGCCTTTGCAGTTTAGGTCATTGGACAGATTTTCCATATATAATCTTTTCCAGTCATTTCCCTCCATTCCATCCAATCCACACCTGTGGATGGTCAAGTCCCATTATATACAATGACATAATAAAGTGTCGCCCCTTATATAAAATGTCAAACAGCAAGGATTGCTTTTTGGAATTTTTTTTTTTTTTAATATTTTCAAACTGTGGTTGGTTTAATCTGTGGATACAGAATGGCATAGCTATAGGATGGGGGAGACCTGGCTGAACGAGATTATGTGTGAAAGGGATCTAGGAGTCCTAGTAGACCACAAGTTGAACATGAGTCAACAGTGTCATGCGGCAGCTAAAAAGGCCAATGCAATTTTGGGCTGCATCAATAGAAATATAGTGTCTAGATCAAGGGAAGTAATAGTGCCACTCTATTCTGCCTTGGTCAGGCCTCATCTAGAATACTGTGTCCAGTTCTGGGCACCACAATTCAAAAAGGATATTGACAAATTGAAGCATGTCCAGAGGAGGGTGACTAAAATGGTGAAAGGTCTGGAAACCATGCCTTATGAGGAGAGACTTAGGGAGCTGGGTATGTTTAGCCTGGAAAAAAGACGGTTAAGGGGCGATATGATAGCCCTGTTTAAGTATTTGAAGGGGTGTCACATTGAGGATGGAGCAAGCTTGTTTTCTGCTGCTCCAGAGACTAGAACACATAACAATGGATGCAAGCTCCAGGAACAGAAATTCCACCTCAACATTAGGAGGAATTTTCTGACAGTAAGAGCTGTTCAGCAGTGGAACACAGTCCCTCGGAGCGTGGTGGGGTCTCCTTCCTTGGAGGTCTTTAAACAGAGGCTGGATGGCCATCTGTCAGGGATGCTTTGATTGTGATTTCCTGCATGGCAGGAGGTTGGATTGGATGGCCCTTGTGGTCTCTTCCAACTCTACAATTCTATGATTCTATGATTCTAAGTGAAACTATGGATACCAAACCTGCAAATACCTGTACTATATTGTTTAACCCTAAAGTGGTCTGGGACCTTCGTCATCTGAAGAGCAAGATGAAAATGTTGTAAATAAATAATTTTATAAATGTATAACAAGGAATGAGCTGTAGTCAGTTACCATCACTATTATAGGAGAAAGCTTTTATATTTCCTGTGCACATTTCTAGATCAGGTGTGTCTGAAGTACTACCAAAGCATCATTAAGTGTAACTATCACTCTTCTAAGAAGGCTCCTGAAAGTCATAATTCCTAAACTTGGAACCTCCTAGTAACAACAAAAGTATAACCTATAGGCAGTGACTGCTCCAGGTATTTCTCTGTCATCCAAGGATATCACAAGCACAAAGCTCTGCAATGATTCATGGCAGGGATCTTCTAATTCACAGGAAGTTGAAAGATAAAGTAGAAATAAATGGCTGTGTGAAACATATCACTAAAAGGAATTATTTCTCCTTCATTCCACAATCCATTAGAGACTTCAGAAAACATCTGTTTTACACTGGATTAGTTAAGATGTGTTCATATGGGGGAAGAGGGGCTTTGAAAAAAATGTGCTTCCATGACAGCTCCTTTCCAACCTTCAGAATAACCCTTCCAATCTGCAATCCATCATAGTGTTTGACCTCTGATACAAATGCTATAAGATTTTCACCAGGAAGCATGGCATAGAAGTATGCTCCTACAATGTCACAGGCCTCGTTATTAATCTATTGGTCGTTTCAGTGGGTATCCTGACAGATAAACTATTATGAATAGAGCTGTCCTCTCAAATCTTCTTGCAGGCTGGAGTTTCTACTCGTGTGGCATATGAGTGCACATAGCTGAAATTCTATGCTAAAAAATATAACAAATACATTGACTTACATCTGCTTATTTTGCACCAGGCTTCATAATTATAATGGTCTGTATACATAATTCATTTATTTCTGATGTCTACTTCTTTACTTTAGGAAAACTTTTTAAGCTACTTTTAATTGATTGTCTGGCATTCTGAGTCAAAAGATGTGCAAACAGTAATATATAAACTGTGCATGAACATATCTGTAGAATCGTTGCGTGCTCACCAAATCTATCCTAGTTTGATACCTCTTCTTTTGAACACAATTAATATCCTCACATTTAACAACTGCAGAAATTAGCATGGACAATGAAGGACTCTATAAAGACCAAAAAGATGTTGAGATGGCATACAACCAAGGCTGGAATAGCCTTCCTACTCCTGGTCATGCTGAACACCATTGTCTTCCATTTTGTCAGGATCCTGGCTTGGGCCTCTGGGGTTGGACTAGTCCTAGTGCTTTGTTCAATTTTACTAAAATTTTTGAATTGACATATCACTTGACTTTTAAACTTATCATTTTTCCGGTACACAACAGATAACACAGCTGGTTTAAACAATGACTGACAATTAACTGAATGGCTGAGAGTGTTGACGTTTGTCATGCAGGTTCAGACATGTTCAAGGTCACTACTCAAGCATTCATAATCAGTTCTCCCTGATTTGTCTGAAGACAGAAACACAGTCTTGTTATTTTATAGCAGACCTCATAAACTACCTCGGTTACTGTATAGAAAATTTAAAATTAGGATGCAAAATTAAGCTGGTATAAATTAATATTAAAATCATCCAACCAATCACATGCTAGGGTAGTAGTTGACAAACTACTCTAAAAATGTAGAGTAAAAACTGTGCAGGAAAATTTTGAGAATCTAGAAGATTCTCTATAATCCTAGAAAATTCTCTTGAATTTTGGAAAATTATCTAGAACCTTGAAAGTGCAGTGTGCCATGTGTAGTGTGCAAATAAATAAATAAATAAATTCTATTACTACATTCCAATTATTGCTAGTTCTAAAAGGCCAAAAATTCAGAGATTTGGGAATTATTTTCTCCTATATGAAATACTTGTGTAGGCAGTAACATATTATGCAAAACATAGGATATTTCCAGAAAGTGTTGACATCATTTGATGCGATCACCAGTATCACTTGGGCCATGAAACTGACAAGTGTGAAATCCTGCATTGCAAATGAAGTCTACAGATAGCAATAGGATTTGAGGAACCATGGCATTAAATTAATGGTTTCCACTGTACAGGAAAAGGAAGCTGATAACAGTTCAGCTGCAAATCAAGACGTTTTCAGCTAGCTGCAGTCATTTTAGTGTTTATCCTATACCCCATCTTACAGTATCTAGCCAATACATGAATTCTATCTATTTATGCAGAACAACATACCTTTTAAGTCTTGCAAAACTCTCATGAGTAAAGAGCAATACATGCAATGTATTTTCTTTTATACTTATACTTTTAAAGGAACTAATAGAAACAGCAAATCAAAAGGAAGGGGGGAACTTGTAGTTTGACTAGAAAACTATGAAACTCTAGCCGGGTAACCTTGAGAATTACCCCATCCATGCCTACATTTAGTGTGGGCTGGTAAGACAAAACAGAAATAAATCCACATTACGTTATTAATTAGTTTTCAGTATGTATCAAAATGGAGTCAGAAAGGAACCTGCAGATATAATCTCAGCATTTCTGTCCTCAATCTTTGAGAAATCTTGGAGGACAGATGAGGTCCTAGGAGAATGCAGGCATAAAATTATTGTCTCTGTCTTCAAAAGGGAATGGGAGAGGACTCAGACAGTTACTGGATGTCAATACCAAGAAAAGTTCCAAAATAGATTATTACATAGTCAGTCTGTAAGCACTCAGAAAACAATGCTATGAGTACTAAAAGGCAGAATGGGTATCTCAGAAACAAGTTATAACCATCTCTCTCTCTCTCCCTCTCTCTCTTTCTCTTACGGAAGAGTTACAAGCTTGGTAGATGCTGTAGCTGTGCTGTATCTTGATTTCTGTAAGCCTTTAGACAATGTAATAATACTACTCCAAGTATCCTGTGCTCTTCTGCTCAGATCTCATGTGGAGTACTGTACCTAGTTCTGGGCAACAAAGTTTTAGAGCTGTGGCAAGCTGAAACATGTTAACCAAAACTGAAGGATCTGTGGCCCAAGCCGTATGAGTAACAGCTGGGGGAGCTGAGTATGTTTTAGCCTGGAGAAGTGAAGTTGAAGACCCGATATGATAACTAAACTGAGACTGCCATACTCTGGACATAGCAAGAGACAACACAACTCATTAAAAATCCAATAATGCTCAGTAAAGTGGGAAGCAGCAGGCAAACAGTATGACCACATTATGGATGGATTGACTCAATCAAGGAAGCCACAACCCTGTGTTTTCTAGATTTGATCAAATCTATTAATAATAGGGTGTCCTGGACATCTCTGATTCATAGTAACCATAAGCTGAAGCCGACTTGACAGCAATTAACAACAACATAGGCACCACACTGGCCACAGCAGGAAACAGCATGTTGGATGACCATTGATATGATCCAGGAAGACTTCTTTATTCTTATACAAGATGAAGGGTGGGGGTTGTTTTTAGTGTTGTTGGGTTTGTTTTTACATTACCCAATGAGCAGACTATAGTCATGTATATTCCTGGCTCTGATGCCCCCTTGAAAACAGCACAATACAAAATAAATATTCATTCTAAAGAGATGGATCGCCTCTCAGAGTATTGTTTCTTATATAACACAACACTGTATACAAATAAATAAATGTCTTTATACTTTGGCATGGACCTCACAAGAAACATAACATTTCTTATTGGGGTAGTTTGATTCTAGGAATAGTGATATATTCTTTGAGATGAAGTATAGTGAAGGAAGAAAAGAGGGCAAGAATGTATCTATCTATTTATTTATTTATTTAGCTGGGTTAATCAGAAGTGAACGGTGTTATCTCCTTAAAAGGCAAAACCAAATGCTGGTATCTCATAAATACTAGACCAGCATATCAGAATAACAGCTAAACGACAGAAAATATTAAAGAATTTTTAGTCCATAATATGACTTCTTTAAGCAGTTAAAGTGAATTATCAGGAATCTCACTCGAGCTCTCCAGATGTAATTTCCCCTTGTAAACATAGTGTATCCAACTTTTAGTAAATATGTGGAACAAGTAAAGATAGCCCGTGCCTTCTGAAAGGAGTGGGGAATGTGAGTTGGTTATATGTTTTAGTGAGAAAGACGTTTGACAGTATTCCTCTCTTCCGTAAAATAACTACCTGCGGGTATGCTCTGCTAGAGGAAACAGATAATGGTTTGACGTGCAGAATTCTTGTCTCTTCGTCTGTCTGTGAACATGCATCCTTGTGAAATCTGAAATCCAAAATACTCCAAAATTGTCCAATGGGTGGCTGAGATGATGCCATCTTTGCTTTCTGGTGGTTCAGTGTACAGTACACAAACTTTGTTTCATACACAAGATTATTAAAAATACTGTATATAAAATTACCTTCAGGCTATGTGTAAGGTGTATATAAAACATATATGAATTGCGTATTTAGACTTGGGTCCGATCTCCAAGATATCTCTTTATGTATATGCAAATGAAGCTTCCCCCCCCCCTTGTATGCCTGGTACTGGTACCCACAGATTCAATTATCCATTGTTTGAAAAATATTATCTCTTTAAGCATTTCCTAGGTCCTCCAGTGTGACTCTAAGGTAACTACCATAAAGTCATGCTGAGGATGCCTAGAGAGGTGGCCTCTTTAGGCATTTCCTAGGTCCTCAAACATGATTCTGTGGGTTTTGCTATTTTCCACTGTTTCAAATATTCGAGGTAAGTCTGGGAATGTATCCCGGACAGATAAGGTGGGCGACCAGTATTCCAAAATCCAAAACACTTCTGGTCCCAAGCATTTCAGATGAGGAATACTCAACCTGTACTAGCAAGAACAATTGGATATGTACAAATCCAAAAGAAGGTTGCTGCACAATTGCTCCAATTCTAGAAATGTTTTTTTAATACCTGGAGGCAATGACTAATCGACCAGCCTTGTTTCCACAGTAAGTGCTTTACCTTCTTTCATTAGATAGCAAATAATAATTAAAAACTGCAGTAAATAGTAATTTGCATTAAAAATCAGTATTTTTGAACAGCAATAAATTAAATATTTTCATTTCTGAGATTATTATGCAAATGAAGTCATTTCTTATTGCAGAAGTTGACTTGCAACAGCTGTTCAAAACAAGTTTCTTTTTCTTTTACAAATACACTTCTAAGACCTATATACAATCACATTTTATGCTGTGTTTATGCAGTAGTAATTTTTGTCCTAGGATGAGACCTTCAAACTGTAATTCATATTTTTGATACTGCTGTGATGTTCACCTTGCCATCTGTTCATATCAGTCTCAGGGAGAAAAAGGTACAGCAAATGTTCAATAAATTGACAATAATGTAGTAAAAAATATATATAAAGCAGAGATGCCTTTGCCTTTTTGATTATAAAAAACAAGTTTATACTCAAAAACTTATTATTAATTCAAGCTGAATATTTTGACAGGAAATATTTTGAGCGGGTAGTACTGAATGTTCTTAGCACTTAATAAATCTGGTGGGTTTGAATTAAACAATGACTTTGCAAGCCACAAGCATGTTGATTCCTCCTTGGAAACACCACCCGATTTGAATGGGTACCAGGAACAACAGGAATTTTATGAAGCAAGTGCAGCCCCTCCTCTCTCCCACACACATGAACATATGGTGCAGATTCATGACTGTATTACTTAGCAGATTCAAGTCCTGCTTTTCCATTTGATCAAAGCCAAATGGTTACATTTAATTCAGGAAAGACCATTTAGTTATTGTAACAAGCACTTGCCTAGGTTCACCTTCTTAATTGAATTTTTTATTATTGTATCTTCTGTTTTGTATTACTTTTCTAAAACCCTCTTTTGTTTTCTAATATAAGACTCATATGAAATCTGTGGTCCATATGGAGAACCACACACATGGCCAGCTCCAGGCAGAGGAGGTCTATAGGCATAGTTCCCCTATCTTCCTTCACCTTTCCTTCTTGATGGAGAGTTTAGGCAGGCTTTTTAAAGAACAGGGTGGGGGGTGTTGTTTGGTTTTGCTGACTGTTTTTAAAAGCTTTTTATCTTTTTTTAAAAAAGGTTTTAATACTTTTAATTATATTTTATTCTTTTAAATGTTTTGATGTTGTTTTAACAAGAACATTTCAATGTTGTTTTAACAATGATGTCATTGGTTTAATTCTGTTTTAATGTGCAATTTTTTTAGGTTTTAATTGTGTGTTTTTAAAACTGTGAGCCACTTTGGGTCCCAGCCTTAGGGAAAAAGTGGTCTATAAATAAAGATAACACTAACAACAACAATAATAATAAGAGTTAGCATGCAAATAGGACTGCTGTGAGTAGAGAGGACACTGCATCATGGGCTAAGTTTGGCATTTGCTGAACAGAAGGGCTGTCTACAGAATTCAAAGACGTAGGCAAAGGGATCTTGTAGCACCTTTGAGACTAACTGAAAGAAGTTGGTAGCATAAGCTTCCTTAGACTTAAGTCTACATCATCAGATGCATGTAGTGAAGTGCCTATGAACAGATCGATATGAGCAGGCTGTATTTGTGACTAGCAATACAACAGCAACTGACTCTGCAGTCCATCCACAACCTTCCAGGTAATGCCATCTTAGCAATTATGAACTGGAATCCATATAGACAAATATCCCACACAAGGATGGACTACAAGCAGTCAGGAACATGGATAATATCTACATATCAATCAGTCATGGATAATATCTACATAATTTGGACTCATGGAGAGGACTCACTCAAGACAGTCCACCAGAATTTCAACAACTTCCACCCTTCCATCAATCTCAGCCTGGAACTATCAACAGTACAATTTCACTTTCTGGACACCACCATACAGCTACACAATGGACATCTAAACACCACTCTATATTGCAAACCCACTGAACATACATTCTTCCAATTTCCACCTTGAACACACTACCAAATTCCAGTTTACAGTGAATCCCTCCAATACAATCACTTCTGTTCAGACCCACAAGACAGGAACGCCAAACTCATGGAATTGCAACAAGTGTTCCTCAAGATATAGTACCCACCATATGAAGTAAAAAAAAAATCAATCAACAAGGCAAGACAAGTTTCCTAGTGAGCATCACATTACATTCCAGTAACTCTCTATACCATTCATATCATTATCTACTCAACTTGGCTTTAGGCAACATCTTTCTTCCTGCCTTTGTCCTCTCACAATCATTGCTAAAGCTGAACTTGTCACCTCTTCACCATACTCACAAGTTTTCCATTTCTATTGCTATTCAGACATATAGCCTGTTTATAAAAGCCTGTTCCTAGGCACTTCAATCCATGCATCTTATGAAATATTCCTAAGTCTACAAAAGTGTAAGCTACCAACTTCTTCCTCTCTGTTCCTTCTCAAGTTTAGATATAAAATTAAAGTTTGTATATACTAAATTCAGGAAACATTGGCTTGGGACTAGAGTTTGTCTCCATGAAAGAAAGTTATTTCTCTTGGTGAAAGATTTTTACCCAGTGAAGCATCCATACTTGCTAATTCACCTGTTGTTCTGAAGCTCATTTTGTCTCCCCTGGGAATGTCGTCTGGAGGGAGGGAGGATGCTTCAGCCAGTATGAACAATAATGCTGGGCAAACCCAACTTGTATACAGATACTGTATTCCCATTACTGCAGTCTGATACCATTTAGTGCTATCATCTGAAACAGGAAAATGCCTCTGAGTGTGTCTACACTATACAGTTATAGCTAGTTGATATCATTTTAGTTGCCATGGTTACTTCCTATGTAATTCTGACTTTTATAGCTTGATTAGAGACCTTGATTGTACTCTACAACACTACCACAGTAGAACTCTTTAGCAGAGAATTCCAAGTACCTCACCAAACTATATGTCCCAGGATTCCATAGGATGGCATCATGGCAGTTAAAATGGTATCATGCAATAATGCTTTTATCATGTAGTGTAGACACATTCCAAGAGATTTTACAGTTTCATATGATAAAACTAATGTAGTAACATTGTCTCTAAATGGGGAAGCTGCAGCAGCATCAAGAACAGCAACCATCAAAATAGTTCATTAGAATTATAGAATACAGAGATGCAGAATGCTTTTATTGGCATACCGTTTTGTTCCAAAGATTGAAACATAAGGTGCATACTCATTATGTAACAGAAATGCTATCACATGCACAAAATAAATTGGATTTTACTAGTCTCATCAACCAACAGAATAACAGCACCAAAGCAAATGCATTAGTGAAGCAGAAGGGTGGATGCTCCTTCTCACCTTATTTGCTTAATTTTAATGTCTCCATTGAACCTGCTCACTAAAACTTGCTTTGATACTGATTGAATTTTAATGTTGACAATGGTCCTTGACTAACTGTAAGACCTCCATATCATTTTGCATGTGCCACTGAGCAGCTGGCTACTACAAAGTCGGCCAAGTGAAAAATATGACTCTGTCTAGAAAATCAGGTGGAGATCTGAGGTATCTGCCAAGAAACAACATTGCCCTAATTCTTTCACACTTTGACCATTGCAAACAACTCAAGCTTATTTTCTTGCTTTTTGCTTTCTTTTATATAACACCACAGTTTTAAGCAAGCCATATATTTCTCTATTGAACCTGAATGTCAGGGCAGCATGGTTATCTAACAACTGTCCAGCCAAAAGAGTTATAGAGGGCTATATTCACATTCAATCAATGCAGTCTACTTTTCGACAATGAGCAATGAAATATCCTTATTTACTATAGTATAGAGAATCATGTAACACAAATGGAAACTTCAGCTAGAACAGCACATGGCTATATAGATTGTGCCACTTATCAGGAGCACATCACAGGGAAGAAAAGAATATTAATTTGCAATTCATTCTCATCCAAAAAAAAAGGTGGAGTTCTAAAGGTTTAGAAAGTCCCACTGTAAAGAATACAGGCAAACTCAAATTCTGAGTTTACCCAGAATTTTTTTGTACTACAGAAGTATTTGTATGCATGGTTTTTACACATGGTTTTTCTTTACAGAAATACAGTTTCTTGCATTCTGCAATTTCTGCATAGAACAACCAATTGTATTTCTGCACAGGAAGTATAGTTTTGTAGAACGCATCTATTTTGTACAGAAAACATGTACAATTGTCACTTCATATTCGCTGAGGTTTGGTTCCAGGATCCCACATAGATACCAGAATCCGTGAATATTCAAGTCCCATTATATGCAATGGCATAGCAAAATGGTGTCCCTTATATAAGATGGCAAAATCAAGGTTTGTTTTTGGATTATTATTTTTTTAAGAATATTTTCAAGCCGTGAATACTTAAATCCGTGGATACCAAATCTGTAGATACGGAGGGTCAACTGTATTTCTGCTCAGAAAACTCGCATGTATTTCTTCACAGAAAATGTGTTTCTGAATAGAAAAAAAAAATGTGTATTTCTGCACAAAAACTTCACAAAGCATGAACTGGGATCAGGAACTGTGCAGAAATCTTCTTGTTCTCATCCATGGGGAAAACATTATACTGCAGGAATTACTTCTTTTTGCCTTCAAGGATGAAAACATTAAGCTTTACATTACTAAATCTGAGCCCACTATCACAACAGTTTCACTGGATGCCAATACATTTTGAGACACATTTCAAAGTGTGTGGTGTGATTTTTCAAGCCCTCTACAAAAATCTCCCTGAGTTCTAAAATCTTTGGAAGATATCCTCCTCTGTTTCTCACCAATAACTGAGACATAGTCAATGATTACTTGAGAAGGGGTTTTCTCATTCCTCCCAGGTTTTGAAATTCCCTTGTCAGGGACGCCTGTTTAACCACCTTCTCTGTTCACTTTCTACCAACAAATGAAAACCTTCTTGTTTAGAAAGACCTCGAGTGTGTTGAGATGATTTTTTTACCCTGTGGCTACTTTTTCATTGGCGCTGGCTCTTATTTGCTGTTGCTTTTTAAATGTGGTGTGTGTGTGTGATTGTTTTGTACTTGTACCTCAACCATCTCAGGCATTGAGCACAATGGGCAGAGTGTGTATTTAGAGTATATCACTTCTAGTTACCTCAGAGCCACCTTCTGATCTTTTAAAGACCACTTTCCTGGAAACCCAGGAGTGCACACACACATACCATGCATTGTTTATAGGTCCATCAAAGCCAGAAATAGCAGATTTTTTTTTATCCCATCCCCCAGTTTTCTTGGGTAGTGCAACCCACAGTGGGTCCTGGGGCTAGGAAACTGACGCTGGGGCCACTGGGTCCTGCCCCACAATGCCCTCAAAGGACAAAAGAAGTTTCTAAACAGTGGCTGGATGGCCATCTGTCGGGAGTGCTTTGATTGCGTATTTCTGCATGGCAAGTAGTTGAACTGGATGGCCCTTGTAGTCTCTTCCAACTCTATGATTCTATGACTCTCCCTTTTTAGGACTCCAGCAATCCCAAAAATGGAGCTTTAAAACATTACAGCATTGCAGAAGAGGGAAGTTTCTCTCACTGTGTCATATAGGACTTGGGTGTTAGATATGGGGAAACTAAAGATATTCTTCTATCATACAGGCAGGTTCCAGGGAGAGAGAAGTACAATGGGAATGAACTCTCCCAACAGCAGCATGGGATCAGGAATTAGGGTGATTTGGTTATCAACAACCCTACTGTAGACCTCCATTGTGCAGAGTAGCCATACCATCATGTCCCTTCAGGAAACAAAAGAGGAAAATGGCAAGCGCCTCTATTAAAGGATTAATCTTCTTCCCTTTCCTTAGCATGGCTCATCCCTAATTCCGGATGCTGACTCAGTTTACTGAAAAGTTGCTGCTAATGCCACTCAGGCCAGGAAAAGAGATGGACCTACAAAACTGACCCCCTCCAGTCTCCTGAAATGCATCCAGCAAGTATGTACCCACAATCCTCTGCAGTATAAATTAAGCATATATACTTAACTGTATAGGAGGAAAAATATAGTTCCATAATTTAGTATCTAAACCACACTGTCTTTAAGTGCAGCAATCATCTGCCCATAATGTTTGTACTTGTCACTTTTTAAATTCAGGTAAGAATGTTCCAGGAAAGGGTCAAGGCTGCAAATACAAGTAAAAATGGCATGTTAAACAGCTCTTTGACTTGCTTTAGTTGTACTTTTCATATATCTCCATTTTACTCTCCTTTTTCTTTACTATGATAAAGTATGACATATCCTTTCCAACAGTCTTCCACGTTTTTTTCTGTTAAGACCTGAAATATGATCTTTCATCATTTCCAAGTGAACCAATTTGCTTCCTCTTAGATTGTGTGCATTACCTCTTCGACTATAATGTCTCCTTGATTATGCCTGCTTGGCATTTCACCCTAGAAAAATCTCTCTTATTTATGAGTCTTTGGAAGGAGAGTCTTTGGAAGGATTAGGAGACACCTCAAGACTAGGTGATTAACTAACTATAAAATAAGGACTGCAGAAGGATAAGTAGTCTGTGACTTATCCAAGCTAGACAACAATAGATTGTTGGGGTGTGTGTGTGTGTGCATTTTTTAAAGAAGAGCCAATTTTGCTATCATGAGATTAATTTAAAATAATTATTGAAGATTTCAGTATTAAAAATGACAGCTCTTCCCCAGCCAAGATTTTCCTTCACCAAGTGAACAAAGACAACTAGATTATAGCCATCAAGGTAACAATTGGTGGATGTTCAATCAGATTGTTCAGCAATTTTCAGAAACATCTCCAGTTGTGTAATTCAGGTTCTTCCTGTGCTCTGTGAATTCAGACAGCTGCATTATATTGACCGAGGGCACTGATCCATCTAATTCAATCTATTTGCAGCCTGCACGGACTGGTATCAGCTCTCAAGGATTCCAGGTTGCCATCTTTCCAACCCAACCTGGAGAAGCCAAGGATTACCTTGAGGGCCTGTCTAAATGGTGAAAATATTACTCTTAGAATTTGCTTAGAATCCTACTTGACTTAATGGGATCCAGCATAATTCCACTGTATTCAGAAGAAGGGGGTCTGATCTTTCCCCCTCCTTTCCCTGATGTTTTTTAAAAACTCTGTGGAGAATGCATACCAGTTATCATTAGGACAGGCGTTCGCATTTCTTCGCATACCCCAGAAAAGCAGAAGTCGAAAGCTGATTGGCCAGACAGGAGGAGGGGGCGGGGCTTGCTTAGAAGACAAGAGTCCCAGAACCACCAACTTGGATTTTCACTTTAGTGAGGAAGCAATAATTTGACAAAACAGCCTTTTTCTTTTATTTTTTGTGTCTATTTAGGCACTTTTGCATCTTATATATGCCTTTTTAAACAAAATACTGTTCGTTGGCAGAAAGTGAAAAAAATAGAAACACGAGTCGCAGCCACCATCTTGAATCGCAGGCGTGCCCATTGGGACAGTAAAAGCGGGTAGCCTTGCATGCCTGTGATTTTGTCAAACACCATTAGGACATGTCGGTCCTGCTTCGAATTTGCGTGAGTTTGCATCAATTCACATTTCTCCCCTCGTACAGACAGGTCCTGAGACTTTCTCTTTGTAAAGCAGAGATGGGCAACTGTAGCAGTTGTAAAGCAGAGATGGGCAACATTAATGCACCACCTTGAAAATACTGGAAAAAAGTACTCCTCAAAATGACCCCAAATACCTGCTCAGAGCACCCATGTTTTGGCCTTTTATGGCTAGATTTAAGCGCAGAAGTGTATTTTTTCTCACAGGTAGTGACTCAAAAGGTCATTTCCTATTGAAAATTACTGTTTTTCCAAAAAAGGAGAGGTTGGAGGATCTTAAAATTGCTCACGGGCTGCATGCAGCCAACAGCTGCACTTCACCTGCTCCTGTTGTATGTGCTTTGCTACATAGCTGCTTCCCATAGCCCTCCTCCTACCATGCACATCGGATGAGAGAAGCCTTATCTAAATTTCTAATTGTATATTCGTGAGAAATCTAATTTAATGAGGTCATTAACAAATCCCAGAGCCTACTTTTCATCACCAGATAGTCTTCTAAGCAACAGCTGCCATGGTTTCATGCGGTACCTTTCCTTTCATCATCTCACCTTGCCTGGTTGCCCTTTCCTTAAGATTGATTCTCCTAGAACACTGACCAAGCAAAATTCCTGACAATGACCTTCTCTGAAACCTTACTGTTGACAATGTGGCAAATTATCTTGTGTTTTTTTTTTTCCACACACCCTACCTGTCTTTTAGCAATCAAACAAGCAAAATGTCTGAGGGAGAACAGATTGAGGGCATGCATTCTGTGGTCAGGTTCTGACACCTCTCCTATGCAATGTCATAATATATTATACACAGCTCCCAAAAATGTGAACAAAGAAGGAAAGGTCATACAACATCCCTTAAAGAAAAAGAAAAAAACTACTTAGAAACCACAAGGCCATTCTGAACACTATGTATTATATTGCTTGATGTTTAGGAAACTCGAAGGTGCTTGATGTCCCTAAAACAAATAACAAATATTATGCAAAATGCAACTTTCAAAAAGAAAAAATGCATCAGTTATAAATGCAAGACTTTTTTTTTTCCAAGATGCAAACAGAAGTTCTAAGAGAGAGCAAATTAATCAAACACTCAGGCATTTGTAAATGAAACTGTGGCAACCAGCAATTTTTTTTAAAGGACCATTTTTAAAAAAAACCTCTTTTAGCTTCGTGTTTTCATCTGTTAGAAATGCTACAGCTCTGATCTTCTTTTCTGTAAGTTGTTTGACCATCCTGGCTTACTTTTTTTAAAAAAAAGAATAATATAAAGCAACTTCTACTGAAAGGCATATTTGTATTTTTGTCACCTAGGTAACAAACCAAACAACATGGTTAGACTTCCTCAAGGAGAAAATCATATCTTTCCCAGAATTCCAATTCAAAAATGAATCAATTTGTTACCAGATAGCGCTAGAGTGTAATGGTCTGAGTGTTGGACTAAGACTCTGGAAACCAGGGTTCGAATTTCCACTCAGCTTTTGGTAAGCCACATGCTCTCAGCCTCAGAGAAAGGCAAAGGCAAACCTCCTCTGAACAAATCTAGCTAAGAAAACCCAGTGACAGGTTTGCCTTAGGGTAACTATAAATTGGAAATGACTTGAAGGCACATGACAACAACAACATTAGTTCCCCTTACCTGAAACATACATGGACATTGAAGTTTTCTGGCTCTAGTCGGCTTTTGCCAAGCCCATTCTCTGGCATTTCTTGTACAATATTGATTGGATGGTTAGCTGGTTTCCTTGGATGGAAAGTGAACTCTGAAGAAGTGGTTGGCCTGGGAATCCTTTTTTTTTCCTCCAGTTCATTTTTTTTCTTCCTTTTAATATTTCCCTTTTGATGAAAGATGCTCTCCTAGCCAAGACAGAAAACCTCCTGGCCCAAAACTACAAATAGCTCCAAAATTTGGCCATAGCCATTTTGAAATGACCAGAAACAGACTTCTAAGATCATCAAAAGTATATATGCACCGTGTACCTTATACCAGGGAGGAGGTACTCATGAACCTCCAGATGTTATTGAAGTGCTAAACCACAAATGGCATATCCCTTACTACTGGCCATATTGGCTAAAGGGAATTGGATGGGCTGCAGGTTCGCCATTCTGGCTTTATACCACTGTGGGACAAATGGTTTGTTTTATATAGACAAATTCAGAAATTATTTTCTTCCTTCCATGCTTAGAAGGTAATCTAGTCTTTAGAAATTAATGCTTAGAAAGAAATTTATTAACAGTTAATCTTTTTTAAAAAATAATGCATTAATTGGCCCAAGACTTTATTTCTTAGCCCAGATACTTTCATGATTGTTTTCCTGATGGTTAACATTAATTAATATTTTTAACATTAACATTAATCTAACATTAACATTAATATTGGCATTAATGTAACATTAATTTTCAATGAATTATGAATTATTTTTAACACAGTCTTATCATTAGCAATTGGTCTGATTGTACACATTTTCAGTGTAAAATGCTTTGATGTTGTTGGGCTTTTGTTTGTTTTTGTTTTGTGGATTTTTGGTAATTGAAAATGGGTACTAAAATGTTCTTAAACAAATTAAAAAGAAACAATCTTTCAGCAATACTGTAACATGGGGTGGGAATTATGTCACCCTCCAGATTTTATTGGAGTTTAATTCCCATCAATGGTCATCGTTAGTTCTGCTAGTTAAGTCTAGAAGTTTAGTTCAAAAAATAATTCATTTCTATTTCTCATTTTTCAGCATTTGAAAAGTAACTTTTGGCAATGTTGACATGTTAATTTGTTGTGTGGCTTCTTACATTACTCATTACTTTTCCATTACTTTCTGTTATTTTTTAGAGGCAAAAATAATTATACTGGCATAAAGCGTGAAAAAATTCTGTTATATGCCTCAAAAAAATTTCATGGAAGTAACTTTTGAAAATAATTACAGTTGTCCCTTCACATTCTCTGGGATTTGGTTCCAGGACCCCCATGGATACTAAAATCCTTGAATACTCAAGTCCCATTGTATGCAATGGCATAGCATAATGGTGTCCCTTATATAAGATGGCAAAATCAAGGTTTGCTTTTTGGATTATAATTTTTTAAAGAATATTTTCAAGCCGTGAATACTTAAAACCATGAATGCCAAATCCGTGAATGTGGAGGGTCAACTGTATAGTGTAATGTTGTAACCCTACTACATATCCCATTATTTTTATATCAAGATCACAGCCACTGTATGTCCCATCATCCCAATTTGGGATCAATGTTTAATTGGCTTAATATTAATTTGGCCAGTAAACCAGGCCACCCAAGGGCTGACAGAAAAACAAAAGTCAAACAAAGTTCCTGCACATACTCTGCCAAGGCAGTGGGCCTAGCAAATTATCCAAACATTCACACCTTAACAACAATGATGAACATTCCTTTGTGAAACAAGAAGACTCTTCCTGTAATATGCAGGACTTGACTGACAAGCTATCTGCAGCATTGGTTGGTTTCAATGCTTTACAAATCAGAACATTCCCTAGTCGAAGCAAAAGTTCCTATCAATCACTTGACACCAGATCGTCCCCACTTCCCAGTTCCTGACTGGTTCGGAAATCTTTTGTTCATGCAATTGAGATTTATCTGAAGACAAATGTTCGTTTGATCCAGAGCACAACTTCAAGGGAATTTTCCTTACAAAACCCCCTGGAAATCTCAAAGTTATTTGGTTCAGAGCCCCCTTCTGAAACCATGTCACTCCATTCCTTGCTTCCCCCTCCCCTCCTGCTTCTTTCTATCCTTCCAAACCCTACCCTACCCTTCCTACCCTCTAGGAGTAGAGGTAGAAAGAACCAGTCTTGGAGAATTTTTCTTAAGCCAGAAGAAGAAAATTGACAGTCTTGTGGTCAAGTGTGGGCTTGGTGAGGCAAAAGTGGTCAGGACACCAATGACCACTGATTTTGTGAACTTGGAGGCAGAACAGGAATTTGAAAGGCCAGGCCTATACCACTCAGTGGTAGGCAGTCTGTTTTTTATTGCAAATAACACAAGGTCTGACATCAGTTTTGCAGCTGGAGTGCTCAGAAGAGTCACCAAGCCAAGGAGGGCAGGTTGGGAAGCCCTGAAGAGGGTAGTTAGATTTCTGAAGGGGACCAGGGACATGCGTTGGAAGCTAACAGGAAGTCAGGTGACCCTGGAGTGCTATGTGGACAGCTCTTTTGCTGCCGAGAGTTCAGACAGGAAGTCAGTGACCGGGTTGGTGGTCAGGTATGCAGAGAGCCCCATAGTGTGGAGATCAAGATAGCAGAACTGTGTGACCATTAGTACCACTGAAGCTGAATTCACAACCTTGTCTCAGATGGCAAGTGAGGTACAATGGGCAAGGTAGATGCTTGCAGACCTTGGGGAGCTGTGCCAAATGCCTGTTGAGGTGCACGAGGACTCACAAGACTGCATAGCGATGGCAGAAGCAGAAAATCTGAAATGCAGGACAAAGTACATTGCGGTACACTACCAAAATGTGAGGTAGTTGATACAGGAAGGTGTCTTGTGTCTGAGGTATTGTCCATCTGAGGACAATGTTGCAAACCTGCTCACAAAAGCCCTTCCAGCAGGAAGACATGAGGAGATGGCAAAGAGGCTGGGCCTTGTCACTAGTGTGTAAAGTGAAAGGTGTCAAAAGGGAAGGTCAACCGACAAACGATTGATGTCCAATAATGTATGTTAATGATATTATGTTGTGATGATAACATGTGTCCTGCACAGAAGTTTGACCATTTTGGAGGAGATTGTCAGGAGTTTGTGACTGAACTCCAT
The DNA here is from genome assembly GCA_030847615.1 of Gambelia wislizenii. Lineage (NCBI taxonomy): Eukaryota > Metazoa > Chordata > Lepidosauria > Squamata > Crotaphytidae > Gambelia > Gambelia wislizenii. Next base: position 183,492,134 of record JAUMIR010000005.1, on the reverse strand, counting down.
TATAAAATGGCCAAACAACTGCAGAGTCATGCTGAGTCAAAATGGCTGACTCCATGAATTGCCTTGGCTTCCTTAGCTACAGGAGGCTTCTTATTGGTGTGTAAGATCATGTGATTGAGTAAGCCAATGTCCTGTAACTGTGTGTATAAGAGAGCTCAGAACAGGGCTCACACTTCTTTCTGTGAATGCTGAGGCCTGGCGAAGCAGTTAATCCCTGAATTGTAAATATTTGTATATATTGCAACTGTTTGACTTTGAAGATAAAAGTGCCTCCTGCTTATCTGGATGTAAAACACTCTGTGTGAGAGTATTCTTGGGAACAGGTTGCTACTGAGTCTGCTGAGATAGTTTTTTTGGCTTCTGCTGGGATTGAGTGTCCTATCATTCCCTGACATATATGCCATAGCTGCTTCCCGTGGAATCCTAGGATGTGAAGTTGGTGAGACATTACAGCTGCCTGGCTGTCATGGTCAGCCATGACTCTGAGGACTCAGAAGGCGAGGAGCCTGAGTCAGTCGCAGAAAAGCTGGCTGAGTCTGAATCTAGCCCTGAAGAACCCAGGTCTCAGCAGCCTAGCCTTCCCCGAGCACAAGGTCCAAGTGTGGGAGACATAGTTGAGCAACAGCAAGAGGTGGAGGAGCGGTACCTACCTTTAGCCAAAGAAGAGCAGAAAGGGAGGGGCTGTGATGCTCTTGGAGGCTAAAAGAAAGATGCTCATTAATCACCAAGCAGCTGTGAGTGGGAGCTGGGGCCAATTTAAGCAGCTGGGGGAGACACTGGATTCCTTGTCAAATATTATCTGTTTTCCCTGGAGGAAGCCTCTGCCTTTGACTCTCCTGGCTTTTTGGAACTTTGTTTCTTGAAACCTCGGATTATCTTGACCCAGGACTATATTCATTGACCCACCTGCCAGAATCCTTTTGACCTCGGACTGCCTCTTGGTTCTTCAGTCTCTCTGGACTCCTGACTCTCTGGACTGCTAATGACAACACAAGGTACTGTGCTTTGGAACTGAGTTGTTGCCGAGCTGGGCTGTTTTATCGACCATTGACTTGGCGGCTTTCCCAGACACTGGCTGAGTATTCTAACTATCCCTCCCCCAAACTGAAAATCCCATTATTCCATAAGATGTTGTCATGGCAGTTAAAGTGGAATCATAGCACTATAAATGTGTAGTGTGAAAGAGAACCAGGGTTTCTCTTGGGTTGTGAGAGTACAGCTCTTTTTTCTCTCCCCTCTCTACATTGATTTAAAAAACACCAGATGACTGTTTGACAAGTAAGGGGGTAGAATTGTTCCTCCTTCTTGCCCTTTATTCCATGTCAAGAACAGAGGCAGACAAGGGGTTTACCCATAATTACATCCTCCCTTCCCCCAAAACAAGAGCGATCAGATTTATAGCTTGGAAACATGATATAAAACAAGTTTATTTACTGTTTTGATCTGTAGAGTGCAACCAAACTCATCTTTCCCTGCTAGCTTGGTCAGTAATGACTTGAGGCTGTATATTGGTAAAACAAAACATAAGACAGCTTGAAGAGAATTTCTTTCCTCTTCTTCTGGGAACCCGTTTGTTATTAAATGCAATCACTATTTGTCTCTATGACCACAAAGTCTTCAATATCCTAAAGCTTACTGGGCATGGACTCACAATGTCATGTGGCAGCTGGGCAGACTAACCTTTAGGAAAAGTGAAGTAGCTCAGGCTGCACATTTTAGGTGTCAAAAAATGGCAGCAAACTCTATTTTGGGCCTGGGGGAAAATGGCTGTGAAAATAATCTTCACATGGGATACACTACTGACTGCTCTAGCTGAGGAAGCAAAGTATGTCATGGTGGCACCATTTACACTATATTATTTCCTAAATGTGGGGGTGTCTTTTTTAAAAAGACTCCCATTATTTTCTGAGGGTTGGACATTTTAGAAAAATAGTAAAAACTCTTTTGAAGTAATTTGTATTTTTAGAATGCTAAAATGCTTTTTAAAGCAATGTTTTAAAACAAAATGTACACAGTCTATTACACTGCTATAAAATTCATAGATCTGGTATTAAGATCTGGGAATGTTTATGTTAACTCTGCTATTTTATTTGATACTTGAAAAGTTTTTTTTTTAAAAAATGAGAATATAGAGCATCTGTGGCACAACTAGGAATGGCACTAAAATATGGTGGCAAAGATTCTGATCCTCACTCATGTCAGATTCTTCTGTGCATGACATTCTTATCATGCATTTCTATAAATACCTAGTCACAAATTAAATGTCATTGACTTCAATAGGGCTGATGCCCTGATAAGGAATGCAGCCTTTGTGAATTAAATTTTAAAAAGTAGTTGTATCATATACTTAAATATATGAATACTTAAATCCGTGGATACCAAATCCGTGGATACAGAGGGACAACTGCATTTGTTTAGAGCAGGGTAGTAAAGGAAGCAGCACCATACCGAATTAGACCAATGTTACATCTAGTCCAGTATCATTGGCATTGCCTAGTGGTAGCTCTGGAGTTTCATGCATGAGTCTTTCCTTGCACACATAAACATTCCAGGAACGTAAAGTGTGTACTCTACTACAGAACCGTGTACTCATCAGTTTGTGGGAAGGAGTTGCATGTGATGTATGGAGGATTCCAAAATCCTGCAGTTTGGTATAGGGACAGTTCATACCTATGTTTATTATGAAGAATGGTCGAAATGTTTCTTAAATGTATGTAAAATTTATCTCCCACAGGATCTAGCAAAGAACAGTGAGCAAGGTGGTTTTGAGTAATCTCATGCTTGCATTTCTCAGCCTGTCTAAAGCAAAGAAAATGGGAGAGTAAAGGAGATTTTGTCATCAGCTCTCCGGGTAGAAACACAGATACAGAGCACTGCAGACACAGGGCACTGGCTGTTCCCATGAAGTCACCAAGAGCTCATAGATCATTCTAGGACAACATACCTCCAGAAAAAGCAAGAATGGTGACAAAGTATTATCATGCTGATAGCAGTACCCTTATGTGCAATTACCATTTAGTCTTTTAGCAGTTAGTTATCTATCTGCTACTGTGGAACTTTCTACCTAAGGAAATTAGACTAGCTCCATCTCTTTCAAGCTTCCAACAGACAGCCAAAACAGTACTGTTCCACATGGCCTTCAATGTTTGAAATTGCACTGCTTCAAAATTTTATGTTTGGATTAGTTTTTTTACTACTTATAAAAGTTTTTACAGATTATTTTAATGTTGTTGTTTTTTACATTTCTTTATCATTGTACTGTTTTAATTGCTTTTATTTGTTCAGCCACTTGGAAGACCTTGTGGGCTGTGAGGTGATATTTAAGATATTTCTATAAATAAATAGTTCCTGAGCATCCTGTCCAAATTGATGGAGCTGCTTTTACCGTTAAGACCTTTATGGCTTGGGTCTTGTGAATTACAGCAATCTGTTTGCCATCCATGAGGCAATACGACAGTGCACCATCTTAGACACCATTCCAACATTCTGAAATTCCCTTTAAAGCAGGTTCCTGTTTGCCCTTTACCACAAAATTCCCACTATTTTCACTGCTTTCCATCCAGGCAGGCCTTCAGCAATTGACAGCCTGAAAATGATCTGACATTTTAAAAGGGATGTGCTGAATTTTAAAATATTTACTGCTCATTTGTTGTTAGTCTGGTGTTTTAAAAGTGTTTTAATTTGTGTTTTAATAGTACAATGGGTTTATTTTGTATTTTAATATTTATACTATTGTATTTTTATTGGAACATTCTTAATTTTATTGAATTGTATTTAAACGTTCGCAACAGCTGCAGACCTGTTTGGGCTGGAAGTCAACCTGAAGAAAATGGAAGTTCTTTACCAGCCTGCACCACAGGACGAACACCATCATCCCCACATTGCCATCGGCAAATCTGTGCTTAAGTCCATTCAGTAGTTCACCTACCTGGGAAGCATCATCTCCTCAGATGCCAAGACTGACAAAGAGATCGATCACAAATTAGCAAAGGCATATAGCGCATTTGGAAGACTTTACAAAAGCGTCTGGAGTAATAAACACCTAAAGCGAAGCACAAAAATCAGTGTGTATACAGCCACTGTACTATTCTCCTTTACGGGTCACCTATCGCCACCACTTATGACTCCTAGAATGCTTTCATCAGCATTGTATACGCACAATCCTAAATATACACTGGACTGGCTATGTGACGAATGTTGCTGTCCTTGAACAAGCAGGGATCACCAGCATTGAGGCCATGATATTGAGAACGCAGCTGCGCTGGGCAGGGCACGTTTCTAGGATGGAGGACCATCGCCTCCCAAAAACAGTACTCTACGGTGAATTTGCCATGCGTCAGCATAAGAGGGGTGCTCCAAAAAAGCGATACAAGGACTCCCTGAAACAACATCTCAGGCTTGGCCAAATTGATCACCAACAATGGTCCGCCCTAGCCTCACATCGGGAAGCATGGAGATGCACTATCCACAGTGTTGCAGCCTTATTTGAGAACTCACACTGAATAAGTCTTGAAGAGAAATGACAACGCAGAAAGAATCACAATCCGGAAACATCACCCAAGGGGACCTTCTGCTGTGCTTTCTTCAACTGGACTTGTTTATCTAGGACTGGCCTTTTTAGTCATTAGCGTGCCTGAAGAAAGCACAGGATGAGTCCTTCCTGAATCTTCTTTTGCAAAGAAAAGCCAGAGAGAGAGAGAGCATTTAAACCTTTATATCCCTCCCCCATAAGGTTTCTGGGCAATTTATAAGAAAATTAGTTTAAGCAAAATAAAATTTAAACAATAAAAATAATGTTAATATTCTAAAAACAAGTTAAACAAATGAATAGTTTGGAAGTTCAATAATTTAAACATGAAACCAGTTAAAACCCTCCATGTATACAGACTTGGGGCTTGTTTATATGAGCCCCCCCCTCAAAAAAAATGTAGTGCCTTGCAGAAAAAGCAAGTTGCAGCAGCTGCAACTTGTCTTAATGGTGGCTTTGCCCAACAGCCCCCATAAGCTTCACATACTGGGAGACAGAAGCAGAAGGGAGAAGAGAGTGAGAGAGTCCTTCTTCCTTCCCTGGTCTCCCCGGGGAGGTGGCGGCAGTGGCACGGGGGCAGCAGGGAGCCAGGGAAGGCAATGGCAATCACCCTCCTACCTTCCTCAGTCTCTGTGGGGAAGCAGCGGCAGTGGATTGGGGGCAGCAGGGAGCCAGGGAAGGGGCAGAGGGTGGCAGTCACCCTCCTCCCTTCTTTGGTCTCCACAGAGTGTTTGTGGTGGCACAGGGACGGCAGGGAGTCGGGGACGGGGGAGAGGGTGGCAGTTGCCCTCCTCCCTTCCTCAGTCTCTGCAGGATGGTGATCGCTCACTAAAGGCAGAAAGAAAAATGAGGGTGTTTGCCCTGTAACCCAGCACGCCCCCTGCACTTGTACGGCCAATCAGTTTGCATTTCCTCTAGTTTGGGCAAGTGAATCAGATCAAGTGAATCAGATCATTTCTGGGAACCAGAAATTGGCTCCCTTGTTTGTTTGTTTTTGTTGTTGTTGTTGTTTTAAGACAGAAAAAGCCACAGAGGTTTTTCTGGCAAGGTTTTTGCCAGTTTTGTCCCCACTCCTTCACAATATGGCGAAATCAGGTGGAAAGCCATTATGACAAGTAGGATTCTCCTCGCTTTCTGTGAGGAGTTTTTTCACCGTTTGGACAACTCCTTGGGTGAGGTTGTTAGGCCCCACAGGCATTAACAAAAAGTCAAACTTTAAACTGTCACTGAAATGAAACCGATGTTAGCACTAATCAGGTATCCAAAGGGAAGGCATTCCACAACTGGAGTGACACAGCTAAGAATGCTCTCTTCCACATCCTCACACACTGCATGTATTGTTACCATTCAAGGGTAAGGAACAGATCTAGTGGGTCTCAGTCCTCAACTTTATGTTGCAAGCTGTCACATATGACAACCCTGTCATAAAAGTTGGACATAAACCAAATAAACAGGTAAATATTGAAAGTCCTTTTGAGGGGGAAAAGGGATTGATGAAGGTCAGGACCACAATTTTCAATATGGCTATGGGCAGGGGCCTGATTACATAAGAGTCCCACTGTTTAATGAAAGTTTCAGATAGTTTACTTACTACCAGAAGACACAGCAGACTGGTGACACAATTGAATGATTTGAGATCCTTTTAAAGGCGGTTTTGTTGTCTATTACCCCTAATGCATTAGCCTAAAACATTTCTTCATAATACATGGTTACCTAGACCCAATTAAGCTTCCCTCTCCTCTACCTTCTCTAATCATGTCCAAGTTATCATAAATTATATAAGTCTTAAAATAATTAAAGTAATAACTAAAATAATCAGTTCTGTGTTGGACAATTTTACTACTAGTATGCTATTTTTCAAACAACAAAGTACAAGAGACAGTACCAGGATGCATCCTGTTTTATTTTATATTGTTGCAAATCATATCTGATCAATTTAAATACTGAGCTATCAAATAAAATTCAGAACCTCAGAAACTTGCTAGTAATCCAATACAAAGGATAATTTTTCAAATTCAATTTAATGCTGAACAATTGACAAAAGCCACCAGTATTTTTCAGGTTGCTATGAAACACACTTTCCCACAGCATCCCATTGCTATGAATGAAAATGTTATAGAAACTGCATAAATGTCAAGACAGCTGGGATTAACAGGAATAGTCAGAGTTACAACATATGTCAGAAACCTGAGAGCAGAAGTAAATGAACTATGATGTGTCAACAGCAACTTAAATTCTGAATCAACATACAAAGGTGAAAAAGAACACAGGCAGTAAGGTCAAGATGAATTTCTACACCAGAAAACCTGGATCATACACTCTTCTTCTATGAGTGTGTCATTTCTACACAACAGGAGGAAAAGGAGCTTCTAAAGCACAGAAAGTCTCTGTGCATAGAGGCGGACTATAGCTGCTATCTCAGTGGGGCTCTGAATCTCCTTTGGGTTTTAGTCTAAACTTTAAAATAAGCTATCCAAGATGCCAAACCCTGTTGCCAAAAGTAGGTTCAGCACTCTGGATAGCACCTAGAGTGGCTTCACTACCCCAATGACATTCAAGCCACAGCCAGTACCATGATAAAGGAGGCTCTGTACTTTAGATAGTTGCCCTCTAAATGGGAAGGACAATGAAGGCATGACTAGGAAGGCAGAGTTTGCACCCTTGTCTTGCTTCTTCTCAAGTGTAGTGCCTCTTCACATTCAGAAATACTGAAGAGCAAAACCTTTGTGTAGTTGCTAGGACTCCATAGGTTACTATGTGGTGGTCATTCAGGCAAAACTGCCCTGCTTATAACCAGATCTGAATCTTTTAATGACAGCGGAAAGCTAATGCACATTATGGATATTATCTGCTGTAAATCTTGAGAAGTCTGAGATCAACAACTGACGATCAACAAATACACTTTCAAGCACTAGGACTTGAAATAATTGAGTAGATGAATTATTACATTGACTTCTAGGCCTTTAAAAAAATCAGGCACTTCCCCCTTAAAGCATGTAGCGTGGGGATCAGACACCTTGCATGGGAGTCAGGTATTACTCAGCTCTGTTAAAGTGTTAATGGGGTCCTAAACATGGCTCACATTCCCTATCTGACTTGTTCTAAAGGGGAAGTGCCTACTGTAAAGGCAATTTTATTTTCCAGTAGCAGGCTTTCAGCCTTTGATAGTTTGCAGGGGTAGCACTGACATCGCCAATCTCTTCTAGCAGTAAGATAAAAGCCGCAGCTGATAATAGGGCATTTTGCTATCATGCCATACAGCAAGGGTGAGTAAAGTATGCATTTAATATCCCACTTGCCTCTCATTATGGGGCCCAAAGTGACTGACAAATACAGCCCACCAAGGTTATTTTTTGAAGCTTGACTCTCCTCTACCAAATTATATTAACCATACTTTATCCGGAAAAAAAAAAAAAGTGGACTGACTCTCCTGTAAACCTCCAGATGTGACCACTCAACTCCTGCACTTTTCCTCACCAAATAATAATAATAATAATGATCATCATCATCAGCTTTTTGAAAACCAGAACTGGACTTCCATTATATTCATTTTATTTTATTTTGTCTGGTTGGGTTTTTGGGTGTCCGTGTGTCCACCAGAAGGTTCCACAGGCAAAAGATAAAATAAAATAAATGGCTGCTGGACCTACAGGTTGAAAACATACTTGGCATAATCCAAATGGTTTATAGACACACACACCTTCCTGCACCAATAAAAACGTATTTGGGTAATGTCTTCTGAAGAAAGACTGTCAATAGCACTAACAGATTATTCACAGATGTAAAAGCATGTTGGACTAGGCCAGCTGGGCAATTATCCATGAACACAACAGAAGCCGCAAAGTAAGCATCTGCCAATTTGCATCCTTTATTTAGAAATTTTATGTTTTGCAGGATACATATTCCTATCTTCATGATGCATGGTAGCAGCATAGATTAGATTGTTTAGGGTCTAACTATACATTACATTAGTCATATAGCTCCAGGTAAGGACAAGAGGGTTTTTGTTCTTTGTATTTGTTTTTCTTTTGTGGAAAATGAATCAGGGTAGGATTGCTGATCTGGATTAATAGCCTAGTGGAGGTGGGAATAGTCTTTAACCCTTTGCCATCCATTGTGGGGAACTTTGGCAATTTGCATTGCGAAACAGGACACCTTTAGCCTTTGTTGGTAGCAACTGAGAAATATATGACATGAAAAAGTGACTAGAAGCCGTGGTTTTTTAAAAAGATAATTAATGTACAGAAGCTCCACCCTTTCAAAAATGAAGACTTCTGTAGACTCCATCAGTTGCCTCTGCAATTAAGAGGGCTAAAGCAAATTCAAACCGAGATTCTGGCAGATTCTGCATCAAATGTAAAATCTGTGTGAAGTTCTGTACATGGGTCAAGTAAATCAAGCAAAAGAAAATAATTAAAATGCATTACAGTACAATTATGCAGAAATTAAACTTGATTACAATATAATACTTTCTGCCTCCTTACACTTTATGTGCAAAAAGTTTATGCGATATTATAGCTAAGGTGAAGCCAATGTCAATTTTTGCAGAGTACTTTAAGACAGACAAAATTATGCATTTGTAGGCCACAAAAAAGAATAAAGTCCTGTAGCATCATGTCTTGCTGCATACCTTCTAGGTTTTTTCTGTTCTTTTTTCTGTTCTGTCCATGAACACCATAAAACAGATTTTCTACAAGAGAAAAGGACTGAAGTGTTTTCAAACTCGTTACCTACAATCAAAAACTTGCAAGTACAGTTGACCCTCCACATTCGCGGCTTTCACTTTTCACAATTCCGATTATTCACAGTCTGCTCAGCAAGCACCCCATTTAAATCAGCTTCTCTCCCTCACACACAAGGGAGAGGAGCCAATATAAATGGAGTGCTCCCTGAGCAAACCGCATGCCCAACTCCCCACTCTCCTGGGGCTTGGCTCTGTTTGGGGTGGAGAGCCAAGCCCCGGGAGAGCGAGGAGTTCAGGGCAAAGGTGCTTTTCAGCCACCACCACCCACCCTTCCCAAAGTGGGGATGGGGCTTTTCAAGCCCCAACCCAAGCTTACCAATCCCCATTGCCGTTTTGGGAAGCTGGAGGGGGTCTCTGACAAGCCTCCCGTCATCCAGCCAGCCACCCCTCTGCCCTTCCCAAAGCCATCATGGGGCTCTTCCAGCCCCATCATGGCTTCAGGAAGTGTGGGGTATATGGCTGGCAAGCCTCCCCCTCGTCCAGCCAGCCACTCCTCTGCCCCGCCCAAAGCTGCTGTGGGGCTCTTCCAGCCCTGTCGTGGCTCCGGGAAGTGCAGGGGGATGTCTGGCAAGGCTCCCCCCCAGCCAGCCAGCCACCACTCCACCCCTCTCGAAGCCACCGTCCAGCCAGCCACCCCTCTTCCAGTCCCATTGTGGCTTTGGGAAGCACAGGAGAGATGGCTGACAAGCCTCTCCCCCAGCCAGCCAGCCAGCCACCGCCACGCTTCCCAAAGCGGCAAATGGGGTTGAAAAGCCCAGTCGCCACTTTGGAAGGGCAGGGGGCTTGCGGGAGAGTGGGGGGAGGTGTATTTTTATTTGCAGCTTTTTCACATTCGCGGGGGTCTTGCGCCCCCTAACCCCGTGAATGTGGAGGGACAACTGTAATTGTTTACAGGAATAGTTGTTACCATAACAAATTACATCTTTCTGGACAACAGAATGCAGTTCAGTGGGCCCTGGGTATCTGCTGGGGTTTGGTTCCATGCCCACTCATCCCCAAGTGGACAGCAAAATCCATGGATGCTCAAGTCCCATTATATACAATGGCATCCCTTATATAAAATCGTAAAATTAACCTTTGCTTTTTGGAATTTTTTTTTTAATATTTTCAAGCCATGGATGATTGAATCCATGGATGCAGAACCTGTGGATGTGGAGGGACAACTATGGGCTTTATCACACTACATTATTATAGTGCTATTATTCCACTTTAAATGCTATGGCTGCCTAATGTGGAATTCTGGGGTTTGTAGTTTAGTGAGGCCTAAGGGCTCTCTGGCTCTCTGGTTCTGAATGTCCCTCCCTAAACTGCAAATCCCAGGATTACACAGGAGGCAGCTAGAGCAGTTAAAGTAGAATACAGTTGTCCTTCCGTATCCACAGATTTAAATATTCACGACTTGAAAATATTCTTAAAAAATAATAATCCAAAAAGCAAGCCTTGATTTTGCCATCTGATATAAGGGAGACCATTTTGCTATGCCACTGCATATAATGGGACTTGAGTATTCACGGATTTTGATATCCACAGGGGATCCTGGAACCAAACCCCAGCGAATATGAAGGGACAAGTGTAATAGCACTATAACAGTGTAGTGTGATAAAGTCCTGCATCTTTGTTTCTTCATAAAACAACACTGGTGATAAAACACAATACTGAACACTGATTTGATATGCTGCTTATGCTGGGATGGGGTTTGTAAAAGCAGTGTCCATTCATGCCAGTTAGTTCTGTGATTGGATTTTCAACTTTCTATGGTGTAGCAGTTTGAGTGTTGGACTAGAACACTAGGAGATCAGGGTTCAAATCCCCACTTGGCCATAGAAACCCACTGGGTGACCTTGAGCAAGTCACGTTCTCTCAGCCTCAGAGGAAGGCAAAGGCAAGCCCACTCTGAACAAATTATGCCAAGAAAACTCTGTCATAGGGTCCCTTAGGTCAGAAATGACTTGAAGGCACACAATAATAATTTTAAGTCTTTCCTTCCACTTGGTATCTGTTCCGAGATGGAACTGGATATACAGTAATACTAGGCCTCTTTAACATTCTTTTTTTTTATCAAAACCTGATGCACATTTTCTGCTATAAGCTTTATTGGTGGTAAATAATGCAGCAGAGAAAGCATTCCATCTTTTTAGCTGCCAGAGTCCAGCATCCCTTCACAGCAAGTTGTAGAACTGGGCCTCTAAGCAACTAATTCTACCAAGACTATCTCAGTAGAATTAGTTGCTTAAAGGCCCAGTTCTATTACTTGCTGTGAAAGGATGCTGGATTCCAACAGCTAAAGGGATGGAATGCTTTCTCTGCTATAGACCACCTGTTGTATTATCCCATAGTGAACCCTCTAGTTCCCCGTGGCTGACTAAATGGAGTCCCTGAGCTCGCATGCACCCTACCCTAGGCAACACTGGTGAAAGGTGGATTTCCAAGGATTATATAATACAGAAGTGAACAAAGGCAATCTGATTGTGCAGGCATAGCCCATCCCCCATTCCAGTAGCTATGAGAATTATACAAGTAATAGGAAAGTTCATGGCCACTTAGGTTTCGACTCCATCAATAGTCAAAAAGAAAGAAAAGTCAACTGAATGATTGATTAAACTTTTTTATCAGCATTGTTTCTTTGCTGTTATTTGTATTAATCTGTGATGTGAACTACCTTAGAACCCATGCTGCGAGAAAGGTTGGACAAAAACAAAGTGACCCCATCCCAGGAGAAACATGGGGTATGAATTCAATCAATCAATCAATGATATCAAGTACCAGTAACAATTCGAAGTGATGCCAGCATGAAATGCCAAGAGACATTAGAACAATGGAAGCCATAGCATGGATGAACAAACAGTATATAAAAACCAGCTTCCTTTCTTTCTTCAGGATTGACCAGTTCTAAATATTCAGAGTACGCACACACATACACAGGGTGTCACTGACCAATAACCGAGTATATAAAACCAGCTTCCTTTCTTTCTTTAGGATTGACCAGTTCTAAATATTCAGAGTACGCACACACATACACAGGGTGTCACTGACCAATAACCGAGTGCTCCATTCTCTGGCATTTGCTTCCAACAAAGTGACTCTACCTGGACTCTTGGAGAGCTACAATTTCCTCCAGTCTGTATCTATTTTCTTCTCAAAAGTAGAGTGTATACTTATTGCCACTTAAGGTTTTAAAAAAATGAAAGTTATTCCATCCCTTTAAACTTCCTCACTACTTTAATTTTTTTTTTTAATGAATAACCCTTCTGGTTGTTTTCAGCTGGACGAGTATCTATTGGAACACTAATTGTCACTGCATTTCTTGTGTACCTTGACTTCAAAGTGCAGGCTAATGACAGGAAGACAGTGCGAGACAATTTACTTCACTGACCTTTTGCAACAGAAAAGCTGAGGAGTTCAGGATCATTCAAAATTGGTGTTTTTTTTTTAAATTTACATACAGCACACAATTATGTGGCACTTCACAAAACTTTGTCTTTAAAAAAAAACCTTTTAAAGTCAATGCCAAAAAGTATGAGGAAAAAAACTATTCATCACAAAAATATATTCTGTCCCTATCTTCTAATGACTTGCCTGCTGCTCCCCATAAGCACACACTCCCCACGAAAGCATTAAATGAAAAAGGAAGGTTGTACCTGTCTTCTCAGTGGCTCCACAGGCCCTTCGTAAGTGAGCAGCCTAATGCAACATTAAGATGAAAGATTCCCAAGTACCCTTTTGATAGTCACTCAGAGAATGCAACCCCCCCCCTGCACACAAATGTATAAGAATATCTTGATCCCTGAGACATAGTGATAAAATGGATGCCTTTCACTTCTGTCTTCCTCCATATAGAGGGCAAGACAATAATGTGGAATGAGGAAACTAACTCTTGCTGCTGTAGAAATAATGCAGTTTGACACTGCTTTAACTATCATGGCTCCATCCTATGGAATCTGGGAATTTGTAGTTTCTTGTGGTGCCAGAGCTCTCTAACAGAGAAGGCTAAAATATCTCACAAAACTACAAATCCCAGAATTCCATAGGATGGAACCATGATAGTTAAAGCCATGGCTGTTAAAGCAGTGTCCAACTGCATAATTTCTGCAGTCTGGCAGCAACCTCTATCTCAAAAGATTCTGATGCCCTGCCCTAGCCCGTTGCTTCAAGTGTCTCATGCATTCAACAGGAAAGCAGTTGGTGTTACTGTTTCTTAGAGTCTGTGACCCTTGCACTGGATTTCCTAGAAGGAAAATGACTTCCCCAAAGTGGAACAGACACATGGTCTTGATATTATATATAGTCGTCGCTCCACATTCGCAGGGGTTAGGGGCGCAAGAACCCCACAAATATGAAAAAAACACGAATAAAATATACCTATCCCCCTGCCTGCCCGCAACCCCCCCTACCAAAGTGGTGACAGGGCTTTTGAAGCCTCGTAGCCACTTCTCAGCTGCCACACCTGCTTTCCCAAAGCTGCTCTCCAAACAGAGCCAAGCCCTGAGATAGCAGGGAAATTGGGTCTAAAGCACCCACCTCCCTGCTCTCTCGGGGCTTTGGCTTTCCAGTTCAAATGGAGGCAAACCCTGGGAGAGTGGGGGGGTTGCTTTAGACCCGATCTCCCCTCTCTCCCTGGGCTTGGCTCTATTTGGAGTGGATTGCCAAAGCCCCCAGAGAACAGGGTGATCGGGTCTAAAGCACCCACCTCCCTGCTCTCTCAGGGCTTTGTCTCCCCAGTTCAAATGGAGGCAAGCCCAGGAGAGCGGGGGGGGGGCGCTTTAGACCCGAACTTCCCCCTCTCCTTGGACTTGGCTCTGTTTGGAGTGGAGAGCCAAAGCCCCCAGAGAGTAGAGAGATCGGGTCTAAAGCACCCACCTCCCTGCTCTCTCGGGGCTTTGGCTCTCCAGTTCAAACGGAGGCAAGCCTCAGGAGAGCGGGGGGGGTGTTTTAGACCCGATCTCCCCCCTCTCCCTGGGCTTGGCTCTGTTTGGAGTGAAGAGCAAAAGCCCCCAGAGAGTAGGGAGATCAGGTCTAAAGCACCCACCTCCCTGCTCTCTCAGGGCTTTGGGTCTCCAGTTGAAATGGAGGCAAGCCGCTGAGATGGATGGAGTGCCCTCCCAGAGAGGAGGAGGAGAAGGAGGAAAAACCGTGAATACTCAAAACTGTGAAAGACAAAGCTGCGAATGTGGATGGACAGAGATATATATGGCACCTAAATTTCTTCCCAACACTCATTTCACATGTCAGTGTCTCTGACATGTGAAATACTTTTTATTATACTTTCTTTTGAGGAGGAGTAGAATGAGGGAGCAGTGGCTAGAAAGTATTCTAAATTAAATCCTCTAACATTTACTGTCTTCTCACTGATTCCTTCTATACGTATGCAGAACAGAAATATCAAAGGATATGCTTTTATTACCTTCATACTGATATGGTAATAATCTATGTAATACACAATAATAGCCATCCAAAGATGTGCACCATAAAAACACTTCTAGCTATTTCAGTTATTGAATTTGGAAGAGAAAACTGAATATATTCCACATCCTCATACACACTCTCATATTCAAAAAATAAAGCTTGTGCTATTATGAAAACACACTGCTAAATAGAATATACTAGTTGTGCTAAATGCATTGCTAAATAGGATCTGTTTTTTATCAGGGTGTCAAAACTTGCCATGCAAGATTTCACTATAAGATTTATGTCTTGTTTTCAGTCAGGGCAAAGTCATATATGATCCTTTACCTTAATTAGAAAATTAGGATGTCTCCAATTTTAAGTTGAGGATAAAAATAAGTTAAGATGCCACAATTCTGTATCCCTGCATCATTTTTACATTGGTAGAGGATAGGATTAGCTCTGCAATAGCATTTTGTGACTTAACTTTCTATAACTCCAGGCCTACCTAAAAATGCTCAAAGGCATCTAAGATGGCTTCATTACTTTTTGTAAATGGACTCTGATATTCCACTGTAGGGAATTCTCATTCCTCAGTTCTGCTGGTTCACATACTGACTCAGAATGACTTTTGAAAGAGTGTTCAAAGATTTATTTGCCTTTCTGTTAAAACTGTATTTAATGTCTTTTAAAAGCATTAACAACAATCCAGCTGGCTACCAGTTTATGGTTTTGTTTTTAATTTGGATAGTATACATGAATATTCTCATTCAATCTTCATTCTCTGCCTAATGCTGATGCCCTGAACAGGAACTTTTGAAGATAACATCCATACCCCCCTTTGTTCTAAATTATCGGGTTATGCATCCCGCAAGAAGGCTGCTGCTCCAGGAAAGTTGGGCTTGCTTTCAGCATAGGGATGGCATTAGATATTTCTGTTATCTAGAGAGTGATGGGTGATTCCTTACCCATTCGATTTACTTCTTTGTCCCAACAGGATCTTCTTTTCCCTTTCTTTCTCTTTCTAATCCTGATGTCAGAATTCCATGGCAATGCAGATGTTGTTGAACTGCAGCTCCCAACATGCTTCACCACTGGCTGTACTGGCTAGATCTGCAGTCCACAATATCTAGAGAGCCACTTAGTTTCCAGCCATGTTCTAGACACACAAACACACAGCTATTAAGCCAGTAATCTCTTGGTCAGGCCACTTTTCAGGAGGTCCTTTGAATGATGTGTTCCTTCCAGCCTCCTCCAATACTGTATAAATAGCAACGGCATACTCAAAAATAGCTGGGGAGGGAATGGACATGAATGGTTTGGAAGATTAGGAAAGCATTCAGTTTGGGAAGATAAAAGCTGCCATTGGCCCCCCAATATACTGATGGGGGGGGAGCAAGGAAAAGCACAGAAACGACAGGCCAACCAGGCAAAATTCACACACATATGTACACCATGACACACAGTCCAGGTCACATGGTGAAAAATGCAAAAGTAGTTCACAAAGCGGCTGATTAACAGAGAAAGGTTGGGAAGGCATAGTTTTCAAACAGAATGCTCTAAATCAGCAGCTCTTAAGCTTTTCTTTACCAGGGACCCCCTTTATATATCTGTTGTTGCCAAATACCCCAAAGACCTAACTCAAGATGGAAAACCACCACTACCACCACCACCACAACAACAATAATAATATCTGGTAATAATCATAATACAATTACACCATCCATTAAACCTTCCCTCAGAGGCCCTGGAGGGAGAGGGAAGACTTTTCCACTGCTTCTTCCTGCCAGTTTGTGGCTGGAACGGATTGAATGGCAATTTGCCTTTGCCTTGGCTCCTGTCACATGGCCACTCCAC
Source organism: Gambelia wislizenii (assembly GCA_030847615.1). NCBI lineage: Eukaryota > Metazoa > Chordata > Lepidosauria > Squamata > Crotaphytidae > Gambelia > Gambelia wislizenii. Next base: position 183,475,623 of record JAUMIR010000005.1, on the reverse strand, counting down.
TGCAGGGAGGAGGTGGGCCAATTAGCATTCAAGTCTTCACGGACCCCCTGTCAGGGGATCATGGACCCCTGGGGGTCCGTGAACCACAGGTTAAGGACCACTGGTTTAAATAATCCATCACTGTTCCACCCAGAAGTTTAAAATTACATTAGAAAGGAAGACAGAAATAAATCCCTCGAATGCTTTTGGAAAGGGTTTTTTAAACCCAGGACTGTAGAGAGGCAATGTTTTTCACAGAGAAAAAGAAACAAAAGAAACCTGGCAAATAGTTCTGACAAAGATGGTCTGAAATCGCTCTCTCATCTCCTCAGTGGAATGCTAGCCACCAGTATAGTGATGCATATATTTATGTAAATTAATCTCAGTTGAATTATTAATCTCAGTTCAATTATTAATCAAATTACCATGCACACTATTGTATACCATTTCCATCACCTTAGGCATCTTCACTAGTCATGTCATTAACTTTAGGAAATCACAGGACAGTTTAATTACAGATGCCTTTACAGAAACAACATCACACACTGATTCTTAATTGCTTACTTCTACAGAGCTCCTCAAAATTGGCATTCACTGAACTGAGGGAAATTTTCGGTTACTCAGACATTCAGAACCTTTATTTATTTATTTTTTAATGGAGAAGTTTTACAAAGCTGCCAATGGCTATTTCTTCTTGTATGCTGATTAGTATGGCATCATTTTGTCAACAACCTATCTGAGACCATTTACAATTATGTATTAACATTCCCCTTCTGTTTGCAGTCTTTCACGAGTGCATTTCGAATGTCAGGGACTGTGGAAATTAAGTGGGGAGGAGGACCTGTTTATCTTCATAAATGGTATCACAATTTCTGCAAACCATGGTAGGGTGTTATGTAAAAGTGGAGGGAGCATGCCCTCTCCCACACCCTCTGCCTCTGGCATTGCCAGGTAATTGATGGAAAACTAATGGACAATAACAAGCCATTTTTCTGATGAACAACTTTAGAACAAACCTCTTTTCCTCTAGGCTTGCAAGGGGGCTGAAATAGTTATCCCATCAAAGTCTGGACATAATGCAGGACTGAATGTTGTATTTGGGTATGTAGGAGTCACACAGCCCCAATGTGGGGTGGGAGGACTCCTCTTCCCTTGGCCTCCATAAGAAATTGACAGAAACATTGAGCACAATATCTGCAATTTATTACAGGGTTTATTACTTGCACCCAAAAGCATACACAATAACGAAACAATTAGAGGATACAGTACAGGTCTTCCCTTTAGACCGCCCTCCTCTTAATCCCTTACAAGTTTTACAGGAACAAAACTTAAAGCCCTTAACTCCAGGGTTCACACAAACTGTATCAACTCCTCCTTTACCAATAGGTTTCTGGCCCCTTTTGCCCTTTCTCCATTTCCTCCCACTCTGCTCTCTCTAAGCCTTATGCCTCTGCCACAGGTCCACTTATGCCTTCCCCTTTCCCTAGCTCCCCCTCCCTCTTCAGAAAAAGGGGCTGGGTCGCTAGGTGGTTCTGAGGCTCTTTTCCCTCCCCAGGACTGGGCAGCCTCAGACTCATGGCAAGAAGGGACTTCCTCTCTGCCTGTTCTCTCCCTTCCCCCAGCTGCCTGTTCTCCCTGTTGCCTCTCACCCCCCTTTCCCCCATCTCCTGTCCGCCTTTCCCTCGTTACTGCTAAAGCCCCTGATTCCTTTCCCTTGAGTACCTTCCTTAGCTGCCCAGCGTCACATCTCTCCCTTTCCCTTCGGCTCTTCATCTACCTCTACCTTTTCCTCCTCCTCCCTGCTCTGCGGGCTCCCTTCCCTTTCCATTTCCCCACTCTCCTCCCCTCTCCACACCCTCCTCTGGCATAATCCAGCTACTCCCCTTCCAGCTCAATGCCCCAGTCTTCCAGGGTTCATGGAGGTTCTTCTATTGCTGTTGATGTTCCCTGTCTCAGGTTGCCCGGCGTGGCCATCCTCAGGGTCCCCTCTGACTCTAGGTGAGTCTGGGGTATGTTCTGTGACCACAGTGAGCACCCTGACCACCACAACCCCATAGCGCCACAGGGTAGTACACTAAAATGGATTCATACATCAAGGTTATCCCCAACCAGAGAGGAAAGATGTGATGCAGGTTATCTCATTCACAATCATGAACTAACCTTGTCAAAAACCATTTGAGGGGGGTTGATGTGGATGTTGAATAGTCAACTTCTCACAGCTTCCTTCACCAATAGCCAGGCTGAATGGGAAGAAATTTGAGTCCAACAGCATCTAGAAAGCCACAGGTTCCCCAGCCCTGCTCTAATCCTTCACTAATGGACCTGTGGCAGAAGGGGAATGGCTCCAGGGAGTTGCAGGAGTACAGCAAATGTTCACCATCTTTAGAAATGAGCTTTGGAAGTCTCCTCCATGTACACCATTTGCAGGGTTAAAGGCTAGCAGAAGAACACTACTATACATTTCAAGTGTCAAAAGAGCTCCTCCCATCCAAGGCAGCACAACAAAGGCAGCAAAGCAGGCTGAAAATCAACTGTAATGTTAACAACATATGATGCTACTCATCCAAAAAGTCACCTCATAAAGCTACTTAGAAAGAACTTTTCATGTTTTCTTTCACTGGTTCTCTGCAGTACAACATGTTGAAAAAAATTCTTGTCAATAACTGACAAGAAATCAGGATTCAGATATGTGAAATTATTTTAGATACAAAAGACAGTAGCAGCCCGCTATGGCACATGCCTCTTTTCTTTTCGCTGTCATCAATGTAATCAATCTAATTAACAAATTATTCAGCATGTACTTTTTCTCTTCCCACTGTATTATTAGAACAAGCATTACATACCCTATGCAATTTAATCTATTACTTGAGCAAAGAATATATTTAATCCGTCTGCTTAACATAATGACTTGGAAGCCTAGTTCTACATGTAGCACAGCAGATGATACTTAAGGATATTCAATCCAGAAACTGTTGATGAAATTTATTATGGACTCTAACCAGAGAGAGTTTTAGATACCGCTGATTCCAGTGAAAGCATACATAGACATAAATATTCCCCCTATCTCTGTCTCACACACACTATCACAACAAATACATTACCACTAAACAACATTTTCACTGTAACGTATGCTTGTATTTGCCTTCAAGTCACCAGTCAACCTATGGTGACCCCATGGGTTTCACAGTGTTTTCTTAGGCAAAGAATACTCAAAGGTAGTTTTGCAAGTTCCTTCCTCTGAAATATAGCCTACAGAACCTGGCATTCATTGGCAGTATCCCAGCCAAGAACTAACCAGGGCTGACCCTGCTTAGCTTCCAACATCAGAGCGGATCTGGTGCCTTTAGTGTCTTTAGGCCACTTTAATACTGAGCATATAATAGAGTTAAATAAATCATAATGGCAGAACCTAACAAGGGGGAAAGCGAGGAATTATTTCTTATCTAATCACAGCAAACAGAACATAGAGTCTAACATAGTAATAGTATTTATTATATAATAACTTCCTTTGTCATGAGAACAGTCTCCCAAATTCCAAGATTTAAATCCAATTGTCAGTCCCAGATATACCAAATCCATTGAATCAATGAAATTTGCATTGACTATTTACTTAGCATTCACCAATTGGTTCAATGGTTCTATCTACACTAGCTGATACTAGAAATTGGATGTAGGCCTACATAACCACCCTGACGACAGAAGAACTTTTTTTCTATAATAGGACATAATTGACCTTTATAGCTTTTAAGAAATGGATAAACATTTCTAAATAATTCATAACTAACTCATATAAATAATTCAAAAACAAACACAGCTGAATTACAGGAATTGCTTTTTCCTTATATATGGACCAAACAGTAACCCAAATCCTTTTCAGGGTTTTTCTTTCTTCATATTCTGAAGAAGATCTGCAAAAGGCTTTCCATACAACCAGCAAGGGTAACATATCATATTAAATATATATGATTGAAGTATCACCAGGTGGTGTTTTTTTTAACATTTCCTTTTATATTCATTGCATTTTATCTTCTGGGTACATTCTACCACAATCATTTCCAGGCTACAGTCGGTCTCAGAATTGCCAGCCCTTTACCCCATTCTGTTTAATAAATCGTTGCTACATTGGCAGCATGGCTGAAGAGAGGCAGAGAGCACTAGGCACAGAACAAGGAAGGACATTATCACACAAAGCTGGTAAATCTCAATTACAAGCAGATAATAGCATCTTTGGCCAGTTCTTATCACATGATGCCATGTCTCTCCTGTTGCTACTTTGTATTTCAATCGTTGGTCAAGTGCACCTTTTCACTGATAGGGAAAATCCACCACTGGCTCCCAATATTGCTGCTTTTCTATTACTGGCCCTGGTGTGATAGGCCCTGAAGTTCTAATACTCACATGGCATGAGTAGGCATGACTCTTCTCCTCTCTTCCTTCTCTCTATTTCCAAGTAGGCTGAGGTTACACCCTGATGCCACCATTCTCTGAAGATGCCAGCCACAGATGCAGGTGAAACGTCAGGAATAAACTCTTCCAGAACACAGCCTCACAGCCCAGAAAAACCCAGGAAAAACCTATAGGCTGAGGTTGGTTTTACTTTGTTTCGTTTTATTTTATATTTCTTTTATTTTTTTATTTTATCATTTTCCCATAATTGTGCAATCACAGCAAAATAAAAACAAAAACATTGAAAGGCAAGCATGCACTAGGTAGGGCATATAGGAGTGGGAAGGTGGGGTTAACAAGAGGGTGTGGAAGAATGATTGTGGGCACATGGATCATCAAAGGAGCACAATTGTGCAATTGCAGAGAAGTGTGATAGTGAATGTTTTCAAACTGGTATGTTACTGTTTGTTTCAACAATGTGATTTCTGTGAGACAAAAGGCTGGTGTGATAAAATCAAAAGAGTTTGGGTATCTCACACTCAGGATCTGCCCCATGGCCTAAATCCAACTGCTAATCACAACTAGCAGAGAACTTTCTGAATTAATTCTTGAACACTTAAGTAACTTCTATCAAGCTGTGTGGCTGTAGAGAAGGATCTGTGGCCAAGAGCAAGAGAAATGTGAAATAAAATTTTAAAAAGTCTTTTAAAACTCTTGTCAGATGAGGCCAAGGGTCCAATCCACATTCAATGTACTAGCTTCAGAAAATCCTGCTGCTATCCCTGTATATGACCTCTGAACTTCAGCATTGAAAAAATGTTTACATATTAGTTTTGCCCTAGATAGACACACATGCTTAAAAAAAAATTCAGATGACTCTCCCAGAGGACTACCCTTCTAAATAGTCACAAAATAAATCTGATACAAAAACATTGAGCAAGTAGTGAAATGAAAGGTCTCAAACTGGATGTTACTTCTTCAAAAAATAATCTGATGATGGCAATTCAATTACAGTAATGCCATTTTCAATAAGCTTCTTCAAGAACATCCATCCTTTTTCACCTAAACATCAGATATATTACCAAGCCACTAAACACACAATTGTTTTTGTTACTGTTTCCATGTAGCAAGAAGTGGCAAAGGGAATCATTTTCACCTAAAAAAACTACCTCAACAGGTATTTTGGGGGGGACGCACACCCATCCAGCCTTTACACAAGGGTACTCATTTGTTTTCTTCATGAATACACCATAGCCTCTGATTTAAACAATACAGATGTCTAGGTCCAGTTGTTATGCAGTCTTTTGTAGAAGATAATATACATGCTTCACAACATACAGTTCGGGAGCCAATACCTCCCTCTGGAGGGGAAATATCACATATTATAGCCCAGTGGTTCTCAACCTTTGACCCTCAGGATGCTTTGCAGTTCAATTCCAAGAACTCCCAAAGTTTAGCCATGTCAGCTGGAGTTTTGGAGACTTGAAGTCCCAAATATCAAGAAGACTAAAGGCTAAGAATCACTACCTTAACAAGATTAATATTATTTCAGGTATGCAAACAGATCATTTAACACCTTTAAGATTAATTAAGAGAAAGAAGTTAGTTAGCATAAGCTTTCATAGACTTAAGTCTACTTCATTAGATGTGCAGAGAGAAGTGATTAGGAACAGACATTTATAGTTAAGAATAAGCAGGCTGTATGTGTGAATAGCAACAGAAATGCAAAACTTCTGGGTATGGTGATAAGGTGAAAAGTCCAATGTTGTTGGAGGACAAAGGCAGGAGGAAAGATGTTGCCTAAAGCCAAGGTGAGTAGATAACAAAATGAATGGTGGAGGGAGTTATTGGAATGTGGAGAGATGCTGGCTGGGAACAAGAAAGGAGATGTGATAAACTGGCCAAGAGACCTGTTATGAGGCTGAGGTGTTAACTAGTGTTATAATGTGTGTAAAGTGCCAGGAAATCATTATCTCTGTTCAACCCACTGTTGATGGACTGGAGTTTGTGGATATATTCCAATTCTGTTGTTTCTCTTTCCACTCTTCTCATGTCTGATCCAGACTAACATGGCTAATATGGTCTTTGATTACTACAATTATTCAGACTTGTTGATGTTAATTTAAAAACCATGTATGCATCTATATTTTTTAAAAAAGAGAGAACTCTTGCAGAGTGACAGGTTCCACATTTTGTGAGTATTATTAGAATAGTTATCTTTTTATTAATGTATTTGGTATTTGAATCAACCTTGTGGAAATATTCTCTTAATCAAAGGTACTGAAAGGAAACTTCAAGATCATATACAGTGCATATATCATCTTGGGTGATTTTGCTGAGTGTACGGTCAGATACTTACTTATTAGTTATATTTATTAACCACTTCATAAAATACAATTATATAAGCAACATACTAGATTTAGCATAACATGAAAGTAAAGCAACAAAAGAAAAGCTATAATGGAAGCATAAAAGGACAAAAACAATCAGCAGCAGCAATAATAATAAAAATATTTATGCTTTGGTTATTTTGTTTGCATGTCTAGTTTTACTCCCTGTGTAGTGAGCCTGACATAATTTGAAGGGGGAAAATATTAGTTGTTATTAAAGCAGCCCATGTAAAAAACTAACACACACATTCTGCCTCAAGGCATAAAATACAAGAAAATTGTCAGACATTAATAATGTAGACTAAACTGTTTCAGCACAAATAAGAAGTTGATGGAAGCGATGATAAATCATACTCAGCTGCACATTCTTGTTGTTTTAGAATCTGTTGCATTTTATCAAATATGACTAGTACAAGTCTGTTACAGCTGGGTGTTTTTTTTTTAAGGAAATAAATTAATATTACAATGTACAAAGATACTGCTCCATGATTCTATTTGAGTTTCCGGACATAGCCATTTAATCTAAACATGAATTTTTCATTTTCTCATTCTCATTCTGGAGAAAATGCCATGTTGGTTGAAACAAAGGTTGCATCAAATATTGGCCAACAATCTCTCTCTCTGGCTTTTCTTCGCAAACGAAGATTCAGGAAGGACTCATCCCGCGCTTTCTGCAAGCGCGCTGATGACTAAAGAGGCCAATCCGAGATAAACAAGTCCGGTTGCAAAAAGCACAGCAGAAGGTCTCCTTGGGTGATGTTTTTGGGTTGTGATTCTTTCTGCGTTGTCGTTTCTCTTCAAGACTTGTTCGTCGTGAGTTCTCAAATAAGGCTGCAGCATTGTGGATAGTGCGTCTCCATGCCTCCCGATGTGAGGCCAGGGCGGACCACTGTTGGTGATCAATTTGGCCAAGCCTGAGATGTTGTTTCAGGGAGTCTTTGTATCGCTTTTTTGGAGCGCCCCTCTTACGCTGACCCGTGGCGAGTTCACCGTAGAGTAGTATTTTTGGGAGGCGATGGTCCTCCATCCTAGAAACGTGCCCTGCCCAGCGCAGCTGTGTTCTCAATATCATGGCCTCAATGCTGGTGATCCCTGCTTGCTCAAGGACAGCAACATTCGTCACATAGTCAGTCCAGTGTATATTTAGGATTGTGCGTAGACAGCGCTGATGAAAGCGCTCGAGGAGTCGTAGGTGGTGGCGATAGGTGACCCATGTTTCAGATCCATAAAGGAGGATAGACAGTACGATGGCTCTATACACACTGATTTTTGTGCTTTGCCTCAGGTGTTTATTGCTCCAGACTCTTTTGTGAAGTCTTCCAAATGCACTATATGCCTTTGCTAATCTGTGATCGATCTCTTTGTCAATCTTGGCATCTGAGGAGATGATGCTTCCCAGGTAGGTGAACTGCTGAACGGACTTGAGCACTGATTTGCCGACGGCAATGTGGGGATGGTGGTGTTCGTCCTGTGGTGCAGGCTGGTAAAGAACTTCTGTTTTCTTCAGGTTGACTTCTAGCCCAAACAGCTCTGCAGCTGTTGCAAAGCAGGATGTTAGGCGCTGCAGAGCTCCTTCTGTGTGGGCAACAAGGGCAGCATCATCGGCGAAGAGCAGCTCACGGACTAGATAGTTTAGAGTCTTAGTGTGAGCCCTCAGACGGCTTAAGTTAAACAAGCTACCATCAGTACGGTAGCGTATATAGATGCCGTCGTCTTCTTCAAGCTCTGCCATAGCCCTTTGGAGCATCATGCTAAAGAAGATTGTAAATAAAGTTGGTGCAAGAACACAACCTTGCTTCACTCCATTAGTTATTAGAAAGGGCTCTGAAAGAGCATCGCCATATCTGACTTGACCACGCTGTCCCTCGTGTAGCAAGATAATCATTTTAAGGAATTTGGGGGGGCATCCTAGTCTTTCCAGGATCTGCCACAGACCTTTTCTACTTACAGTGTCAAAGGCTTTGGTGAGGTCGACAAATGTTACATAGAGACCCTTGTTCTGCTCCCTACATTTTTCTTGCAGTTGCCTAAGGGCAAATACCATGTCTGTAGTACTCCTATTGGCTCTGAAGCCACATTGGCTTTCAGGGAGAAGTTCTTCTGCAATAGCAGGAACTAACCTGTTCAGGAGTATCCTTGCAAGGATTTTTCCAGCAATAGAGAGCAGTGTTATGCCTCGATAGTTTGAGCAGTCGGATTTTGCTCCTTTTTTCTTGTACAGGGTGATGATGACTGCATCTCGGAGGTCTGATGGCAGTTCCCCTTTTTCCCAGCAATTCACAAGGAATTCGTGGAATTTTTCGTGGAGTGCATGACCTCCGTGTTTCCAAACTTCAGGTGGGATTCCATCAATCCCAGCTGCCTTGCCGTTTTTCATCTGCTGTATGGCCTTAAAGGTCTCTTCCAAAGTGGGAGCTATGTCCAATTCATTTTTCATTGGTTTTTGTATCATATCTTGGATAGCTGAGGCTTGGACTACTCGGTTGGCGCTAAAGAGACTTTGAAAATGTTCAGCCCAACGATTTAGGATGGAGGCTTTATCAGTAATTAATGTTTGACCATCTGTACTGTATAAGGAGCTTTGGACCTGATAAGTAGGTCCAAACACTCCTTTAAGAGCTTCATAAAATCCTCTATGATCACCCAGATCTGCACAGCGTTGTGTCTTTTCTGCTATACTGATCCACCACTTGTTCTGCATGTCTCGGAGTTTTTGTTGTAGTTTGCTACATGTGAGGCGGAAAGCTGCTTTTCTTACATGACAGGTTGGCTGGGCGAGGTATGCCTGGTGAGCAGCTCTCTTCCTTGCCAACAGTTCCTGGATCTCTTGGTTGTTTTCATCAAACCAGTCTTGATTTTTCTTGTGGGAGAAGCCAAGGGATTCTTCTGCAGACTGGAGGATACTGTTTTTGATATGTTGCCAAAGCACTGTAGGAGAAGGATCTGTAGGGTGGTCTTCAAGTTTCGTTTGTAGATTTGCCTGGAAGTTGTCTCTCATGGTAGCTTGTTGAAGATTGTTGACTTGGAGTCTCTTCTTTAAGATGCCACCCCTCTTAGGTTTGAACTTAAGATGAAGATTTAGTTTACATCTGACAAGGCGATGATCTGTTTGGCATTCTGCACTGGGCATCACTCGGGTATGACGGACATCACGAATGTCTCTCTGACGGACTAGAACGTAGTCAATGAGGTGCCAATGTTTGGATCGGGGATGCATCCAGGTTGTCTTCAAGCTATCTTTCTGCTGAAAGATTGTGTTTGTAATAGTCAGCTGTTGTTCTGCACAGAACTCTAGCAGGAGGCGTCCGTTATCATTGCAATTTCCAACACCATGCTTGCCTAAGACACCTTTCCAGGCTTCGGAGTTCTTTCCTACTCTGGCGTTGAAGTCACCAAGGATAATAATTTTATCTTCTACAGGGACTTTTTGTATGAGTTGGCGTAGGTCTGTGTAGAATTTGTCTTTCTCTACAGGGTCAGCTTGCATAGTTGGGGCATATACACTAAAGAGAACAACATGTGGGAGGCGTAAGGAAATAATGCGATCAGAGTGTCCTGTTGGCAAGGTTTCGAGTTTGGAGGCAATGGAGTTTTTAATCATAAAGCCTACTCCTGACAGATGTTTTTCGGTTTTGGGTTTGCCAGACCAGTAAAGTGTGTAGCCGGCGCCATGTTCTTTAAGGCTGCCTTCCTCATGGAAGCGAACTTCACTAAGAGCAGCGATGTCAATATTAAGCCGTGATAGTTCAAGGGCTATTAGGGCAGAACGACGCTCAGGCCGTCCACTATCTTCAGAGTCTTGCATGGTTCTGATGTTCCAGCATGCAAGTGTCAGTTTATTTACACCTTTGGAGGCCGGTGTGTGGCCAACAATATTGTATCAACATACAACATTGCACTACAGCCCTCTGAAGCTATTATCATAGGCCCTACAAATAGATCTAGATTGATCTTCCTCCATCATCAAACTATCACTGTTAAACAGATTAAACGGATGGTGGAAGATAACTATCAGTGTCCTCATGGGCATAAATTTCATTCGAAATCTTCCTCAGTTTCTAACAATGGAAGAAAGTGGTCCAGTCACCTTAAATTATGAATTATGATCCATTCATGACAAAGCAACCTCAAGAAGATGGCTTATACTGAGATCTCCATAATTCTATTCAATGCGAAACACCACAGCTAGTGTAGAATCTGCAAATGTTGGGCAAAATCATTTTGGCTAAAGATGCATTGTAAACCAGTTGTTTGTTTTTATAGTTAGTGTGTCACCATGTAAGAACACTATATATAAAACATTTAAAATGGATCCATCAGAGCCCAAACTAAACACTTTATCACTTTACTTAACAAAAAGAGAAAACTGACACAGATTAAATCTAATCTGTTTAGAATGCCCTATAGCACTAAAGATCCTATTTAATGATTATCACAGCATTTAGCTCATAGTATTGTTCCTGCCCATCTCTAAACAGTTCTTAAAAGGCACAGGGTACTATTTAATTCCTGGCATTCTATCAACATTAGTTCATTCCAAAGTCAAATAGGGACATAAGCAATAGGCAATTGCAATAGTTATGCAAATTAAAAACTACCTTGGGAATCAATTATTTCCTTTGCATGGCTGCCATGATCTTGTATATGATGTAATTAATTTCAGGTGTACTGATGGACCAACAATTACAGCAAAATGCTTTTGCTTCACTTCATTTAGGAAGAAGTAAAGAGTGGAACATATTTTCAACATGCAAAAATTCATTTTATGTCTGGACACCAGAGACATATTCTGTGGTCTGCTGCTCTGCAATAAACAGCTGTTCAATTATACCCCGTGTTACAGATGCATACTAGCTTGCCTTATGGGGTTTCCAGGACATTTGTTCCTAATGACTAAATGTAATACATGAGAAATATAATATACAATTACACATACAACGACACATGCTGTACACATTTGACTAAATAGAAAAGGTTGCCTACCTGTAACTGTGGTTCTTTGAGTGATCGCCTATAAACTCACACATACGGGTCATTCTACACCTGATCCAACTTTCCAACATGAAAAGTAATTTTTGTCTTCTAGTATGGGTATCTAACCCTTGTTGTACTTAGGTATGTGATATGAATGTGTGTGTGTGTGTTCCAGTGATACTAATTCTATATCTCTTGATGGAATCAACATTCACATAAATGGATTAGATGCCACAGGGATCCCACATACCAGAATTTGTGAGTTTATGTGATGTCTTGAAGAACCTTTGACAAAAGTGTGTGCACGCTTGTATGTATATTGTATATTATTTTTCTTCTTCATGGTTTCTGTGACTCATACATGTGGATCATTCTGTGCCCGCGTGCAGATCTCTGGAAGATTCTAGAGTTGGTAAACCCACCTCCTTACCCATACACATATAAACTGTGCTTTCCCACTGAAACCCAGTTCCAAGTCCACCATCAGGGCACCTGGAGAAAGGGACAGCATGAAGAGGAGAGGAGGGAGGGTTGTGTGAGTCCACAGATGACTACTTGAAGAACTACAGGTAGGCAACCTCTTCTTCTTCGAGGTCTCACTGACTCACACATATGGGAGAACAGCAAGTTAAACTCACTAATAGTGGGCCATGCAAGGACTAATGACAGCACCAGCCTACCAAATGCCACATCAGCTTGGGACCAACCACCCAGTCTATAATGAGACATGACACATTGCCACTCGGGAAAGTTCTGGGTGAGGAACCCCCTGAGATATGTCAACATGGTGGCTGCCACCTAAGTTGAGTGAGCCTTGACCCCTTGCAGAAGTAGTTTTCTTGCAAAGGACCAGATGAAGTGGATAGCATTAACTACCCAGTGGGAGAGATGCTGAGATAAGATTGCCTTCCCTTTCCTATGTGTGCCATAGGCAACGAGGAGCCTTCCTAAATTGCTTCACCCAAGGTATATCCAAGGAGCACCCGTTTAATATCTAGTGTATGAAGGGCGTACTCGAGATTGGAAGATGGGGATTATATGAATGTGAGGAGAACCAGCAGCTAATTAAGATGGAAGGGGGAAACTACCTTTGGGAGGAAAGGAATGTCTGTGGAAAGGACAATATTGTCCCTATAAAAGGACAAGTAAGGAGGATCCGTTCTGAGCTCTGCCAATGCACTGGCCCTATGGGTAGAGGTGATTCCAACAAGGATTTCTGTCTTCCACTACAGCAGGTAAAGATTACAGGATTCCATCGGTTCAAAGGGATGCGCCAAAAGCTTATCAAGGATCAACAACAGGCTCCATGGAGGCAGCAATCAACAATGAACAATGTAGCCCTTCAAGAAAACCTTTGCCTTCAGGTGCACCAACCAAGAGGGGGCATCCTGAAGCCTGGAATGAGCGGAGATGGGCACCAGGTAAACATTCAGGGAAGAGTACCAGAGGTCTTTAGCTCACAAAGACAAAAGGAAACGATGTTTGAGTGAGAAGCTGCCTGATGCAAGCCTTTGGTCTGTAGGAAGGAGAGAAAGGAAACCCACTTTGCCACACAGGACCACTTCATTGAGTGGCTACAAACTGCACTGAATGCTTACAAACTGCAGACATCATGAGTTGGATGTCATCCAATAAGTCCAGTTAACCCGAGGATGCGAGCCTCTATCTCATTTGGGTATCATGGAGTACCTTGAGTAGAACCTGAGAGGTGACAGGATGGGCAAACTCACCCTACTGCACCCTTCTGTAGGAATGTAGAGATCTCTTGGTCAAGAGGGGCCAAAGGCTGCATGAATCTGAAGGTTCCCACTGGGAGCAGTTTTATGGAACTCTATACAATGCTCTTGTCAAATTATACAGAGGATCCACATATTGAGAGTGACAGCATGTCATGTGCCAAAAAAGAGTGCTAACTGGCTGTGGACCAGAAAAGGAGGTTGGTAGCTGTTTGGAGGAGAAACTCAGAAATGACGCTTGGAATAAAAAAGCAGTTTCTTGGCAGAAAAGTGATGCTCTGACTGACCATAAGAATGTTGAGAAGAGGAGAAGCCTTAAGAGAGAGTTCTGGAGTGCTGACAAAGTAGAGGGTGTGAGATTAATTTAGGCAAGACTGGCTTGAACAGCTTAGCTTTAGCTTGTTGAACAGGCTGAGATTGAAGACCATACTTTTTATCCATTGACCTCATGTTCTGGTTGTCCTACAGCTTCTCATTTATGGAAGAGTGGGACAACCCATTTGTCAAACGGAAGATCTTCAATGGTTGACCTTGCATCATGGGTTAGACCTGCAGAACATAGCCAGGAATGTCTATGAAGAGCCATGGCATTGGCCATGGCCTTCACAGTAGTCTGCCACATGCTTCAGTGTGGAAATCTGCTGAGCAGATAATTTATGTGCTTCAGTGTGGAAAATCAGAGCTGCCTTCTTATCATCACCAGAGAGATGTTCCATGAGTGGGATAACCTGCTCCCAAAGGAAATGTTGGTAGGGAACCATACAGGCCTGGTAATTTGCTATTTTGAGGGAAAGAGCTGCTGTAGAATACATTTTATGGGCCATGATATCAATCCTATGCCCTTCGGTATTGGCCAGAGAAGTATGGGCCTCCTTGGAAGATCTAGATTGTGACTTTTTTGAAGATAATTGAATTTATGATGTGATTTTTTTAACACTCTCAGCCAGTCTTGCATTTGGTACAGATTTTCAATCCACCTCAAAGAGGAATGAACTGAGGCCAGGCTCTGAAAGGAGTAATGCACCACTTTCCAAAGTGGTTCTTCTCAGGCTCCATCGAAGCACAGGTATAGCTGTCAAAAGAGTATTGTGAAGTTTGATTCTCTTAAAGGCTGGGTCCTCAAGAGGTGGCTTAGGCTTCTTAGTTTGCAGATCTAAGGCCCTGGCCACGCTGGGGAACTGTTCCGCAAAGGTTCTGAAGTCATCCAAAAGGGAGAAAGGATTTTGATCTCCCAACAGCTGTTGGTGGAAGAGGAGGTCTAGAAATTGCATCCTCTGGAGTCTCAACTCACATATATATGGGAGTGAGCCAAGAATTGAGGCCCGGAATGATGGTCTCTACCACAGTTTTCACAAGTCAAGTAATAGCCATAGTACGGGCCCCAATCATAATGTGAGTGACACAAATACATTGGCTATCTGTTCTAATAACAAGGTGATGAACACAAACAGTTCTCACAATAATGACAATTTCTTGGGTCCCTATAATAGGAATACAAGGGAGAGTGACGGTACCAAGAACAGGAATCTTCGCGGGACCATGACCCACTCTGGGATTGAGAGAGGATGGGAGATCAAGGTTCCCTGTTGGTTTCAATGCATTCCAGCACCCTAGGTACTGATGCTCTCAAAGTCAAACCCAGGGCCTAGTGGTTCAAGCTGGGCTTCAGGTAAGGAAAAAGCTGCCAACAATCTCCCTCTCTGAGTAGGAACTGATGACTTGGAGCTCATCAGAGTCCACATTCAGATATCTAGTGATTCTTTCCAAGATCAGCCTCAGGAGACGAGATGCCAGGGAAGTGAGAATGTGAGACAACAATGGGTGAGACTCCTGAGTGGAAGGACAAAAGTAATCAAAGCCTGGGAGGATTTCAGAGACTGGTCCTTATCCTTCTTCTTAGGTTCCATTGAAGCAAAATAGGATGGACATTTCTCTTTTTGCAGTTGTTTCTCTAGGGACTTTCCCAGAGTAAGTGTAACATCTCTAGATTTTTGAGCCTTGGAAGAGGGCTTAGGACCTTCCTTCAGTGCCGGGACCAACAACTCCAATTTGCCCTCCAAGGAGGTTTGAAGAGGGACAGAAGGAGTCTGGCTTATTGAGCACCCCAGCTGTGGCGCCATGGCCAAAGAAGTTTGCAAGCAGACACCCACAGAAGCCATTTGAAGTGGCTTATGAAATAGTTGCAAAGGCTGCAGTCTAGAGGGCCCATTCCCACTGAAGATCTTTAAGACAGGAAATTGTTATACCTTGCTTGTCATGTGAAGGTCTGGCAAATTAG
This sequence comes from Gambelia wislizenii, assembly GCA_030847615.1. Taxonomy (NCBI): domain Eukaryota; kingdom Metazoa; phylum Chordata; class Lepidosauria; order Squamata; family Crotaphytidae; genus Gambelia; species Gambelia wislizenii. The sequence goes on along the minus strand of JAUMIR010000005.1, from coordinate 183,459,880 downwards.
GGTCATGTCAAGTATACATACAAGTACATACACTTTGTTAAGTGTTTCTTAAGTGTTCTTTTGTTAAGTGTTCTTCAAGGCATCATATAATTTCACAAATTGTGTGGGATTCTTATGACGTTTAATGAACAGGTGAATGTTGATTCCATCAGAATTAAATATCTCTGGAAATATATATATTTAGAGCAGATATCCAAGTACAATAAAGCTCAGATTTCTATACTAGAAGAGAGGAATTACTTTTCTTGTTGGAAAATTAGGTCAACCTTCCTTAATTTTTATTTGTGTAAAGTGCAATCTACATGGTATACAAATGACATGGAAGAATGTGCCACTTCAGACTGCAGTTGAAGGACAATATTATTTAATGCTTCTGAGATGTGTGTGTGTGTGTGTGTGTGTGTGTGTGTACACATACACAAACACACACCATTCACATTTTTTAAAAAAACACCTCTCCTCCTCCCCCCCCCCCATTTTTCCCTTCAGGACAAATGACAACTATCAAATTCCGAATATTTTAATGTTGAGTAGGACTCAGGCTCATGAGGACATGAGATCCATCCGATCTGAAAGCAGGTACAGGGAAGACAGAAGCCAACAGTGCATATCTGTGCCTCAAACTGAACCCATTATCAATTGGGCTCATAAGCACTGTACATCAGCACTGACTCTCTAATTTTACATATTATGGCTTTTACAGGTATGCAGCTGTGACTGCCAGATTTTCAAAACCTTAAACTGAAATGGGATGCCAACATTCTCACTCTCTCTTTCTCTCTCTCTCTCTTCCAGGAGGGAGATTCTTTAGCCTTCCCTCGTAAACAATAGTATATCTTTGTTACAGTCTCACCTGCTTCCCTTTGTCATTCTTTTAAAGGCCTAAGTTTAATAATAAATTTGGGCACACTGGGACAGATATCAGTTCAAAGTTATTCTAATTAAAAAGGGGTGGAATGACCCCACCCCCTCCAGGATGCCATGCTACTGTTTTAGAAGATCATGTAGAAGCCAGGCATCAAGTCAGTCAAAGAGCATCAAGGGCAAAACTTGAAATATATGAAGGCGTCTCCATTCTCTTCTCCATAATTCAAGCCCTGCTTCAAAAACAAAATCTGACTAATTTAAAATTAATCACCTTTTTACATTTAATTATTGGTGATTTTACTTGATATGTGCCTCAAAGCATAAAACATCACTGAATATACAAATACTTGAGAAATACTTGAACACTTGAGAATGTTCCAAATGGCACCCTGTCAAGCAAGATTGAGGTAATACTCTTTTCTTCTCTATGCCTTCCAAATAAATCTTCATCTTCCACAGCACTTGTAAATTTAGACAGACTCTGCAAGGCTATATAAGTGAGTGACTGCTAGTCATACAAGATTAAGGTGTACAAGAGTGTAGTGAGCAACCACATCAGTAAAGCCTTACCATCCCTTTAATTCCTTCACTATTGCGTTAGAAGTTCAGCTTCTCATTTTAAGAGCCTGAGGAGTGACAGGTGCATCTAAATTTTGTCAGTCCTGCAACTTATAACTATCACATATCACTCTACCCTTCAGAGGTCCACCAAATTGCAAGACAGGAATGACTTCACCCATCAGGATAGCTCATTTGATTTATTAATAAAATATGATATGATTAGCCTGCCAAATGCAAAAGAAAGGATGTTTCAATGATTTCAACACATGTTTCATTCCAGCAAAATAGATACTGGCATGACAGCTTCTATATACTTAGTATATAACATATACTATATTGGACAATTCTATTGCTTTCTCTCAATATATGGCTTAATCTCTTCTTACTCCAGAAAAAATGGTTAAATTCAGACTTTTCAAATATGATTAATCTATACACATTAACACTGTGATATGAATGATGATTATATTCTTGCTCACAGAATTATTTTTAAGACCACTAACAGTTTACTTGGTAGGTTAACACTAGAACATACCAGTCTAGAAGCTACATACATAACCATGCATGTGGTGTGGGACCTGTTCCAGTTCCCCATCCTGTTATATACCCATCAGGGTGGTTTTGCTCACCCTAACTCAATACTCATGCTGAAACAGAAATAGTATGATCCTGGTAATTCTCCATGGCTTCTTGGCAGCTTCATATGTATTGACCATAAAAGCCTCCAAGACTGAATATATAAATTAGGGCCGAATTAGTGTTTCTGCTCCTACTTTCATGGCAAGTACTTTGATACTTTGGGGGAGTGGAATGTCTGAACTCATTGTACTCATGCTATGGATGGTTAATACTATTTAACATCTATATGAAGCTGGAAAGGCTAGTCATATAGGCATTGCTGTTAAATGTAGCTCTATATTTCCATGTCAATCAGATGGGGGTACAGAAAATCTAAATCAACAGAGCTTGGCAATGGCCTGGATAGCCCAATAAACTGAAACTCAATGTTAGTCTGGCTTTTCTTCGCAAACGAAAATTCAGGAAGGACTCATCCCGCGCTTTCTGCAAGCGCGCTGATGACTAAAAAGGCCAATCCGAGATAAACAAGTCCGGTTGCAAAAAGCACAGCAGAAGGTCTCCTTGGGTGATGTTTTTGGGTTGTGATTCTTTCTGCATTGTCGTTTCTCTTCAAGACTTGTTCGTCGTGTGTTCTCAAATAAGGCTGCAGCATTGTGGATAGTGCGTCTCCATGCCTCCCGATGTGAGGCCAGGGCGGACCACTGTTGGTGATCAATTTGGCCAAGCCTGAGATGTTGTTTCAGGGAGTCTTTGTATCGCTTTTTTGGAGCGCCCCTATTACGCTGACCCGTGGTGAGTTCACCGTAGAGTAGTATTTTTGGGAGGCGATGGTCCTCCATCCTAGAAACGTGCCCTGCCCAGCGCAGCTGCATTCTCAATATCATGGCCTCAATGCTGGTGATCCCTGCTTGCTCAAGGACAGCAACATTCGTCACATAGTCAGTCCAGTGTATATTTAGGATTGTGCGTAGACAGCGCTGGTGAAAGCGCTCGAGGAGTCGTAGGTGGTGGCGATAGGTGACCCATGTTTCAGATCCATAAAGGAGGATAGACAGTACGATGGCTCTATACACACTGATTTTTGTGCTTTGCCTCAGGTGTTTATTGCTCCAGACTCTTTTGTGAAGTCTTCCAAATGCACTATATGCCTTTGCTAATCTGTGATCGATCTCTTTGTCAATCTTGGCATCTGAGGAGATGATGCTTCCCAGGTAGGTGAACTGCTGAACGGACTTGAGCACAGATTTGCCGACGGCAATGTGGGGATGGTGGTGTTCGTCCTGTGGTGCAGGCTGGTAAAGAACTTCTGTTTTCTTCAGGTTGACTTCTAGCCCAAACAGCTCTGCAGATGTTGCAAAGCAGGATGTTAGGTGCTGCAGAGCTGCTTCTATGTGGGCAACAAGGGCAGCAGCATCGGCGAAGAGCAGCTCACGGACTAGATAGTTTAGAGTCTTAGTGTGAGCCCTCAGACGGCTTAAGTTAAACAAGCTACCATCAGTACGGTAGCGTATATAGATGCCGTCGTCTTCTTCAAGCTCTGCCATAGCCCTTTGGAGCATCGTGCTAAAGAAGATTGTAAATAAAGTTGGTGCAAGAACACAACCTTGCTTCACTCCATTAGTTATTAGAAAGGGCTCTGAAAGAGCATCGCCATATCTGACTTGACCACGCTGGCCCTCGTGTAGCAAGATAATCATTTTAAGGAATTTGGGGGGACATCCTAGTCTTTCCAGGATCTGCCACAGACCTTTTCTACTTACAGTGTCAAAGGCTTTGGTGAGGTTGACAAATGTTACATAGAGACCCTTGTTCTGCTCCCTACATTTTTCTTGCAGTTGCCTGAGGGCAAATACCATGTCTGTAGTACTCCTATTGGCTCTGAAGCCACATTGGCTTTCAGGGAGAAGTTCTTCTGCAATAGCAGGAACTAATCTGTTTAGGAGTATCCTTGCAAGGATTTTTCCAGCAATAGAGAGCAGTGTTATGCCTCGATAGTTTGAGCAATCGGATTTTGCTCCTTTTTTCTTGTACAGGGTGATGATGACTGCATCTCGGAGGTCTGATGGCAATTCCCCTTTTTCCCAGCAATTCACAAGGAATTTGTGGAATTTTTCGTTGAGTGCATGACCTCCGTGTTTCCAAACTTCAGGTGGGATTCCATCAATCCCAGCTGCCTTGCCGTTTTTCATCTGCTGTATGGCCTTAAGGGTCTCTTCCAAAGTGGGAGCTATGTCCAATTCATTTTTCATTGGTTTTTGTATCATATATTGGATAGCTGAGGCTTGGACTACTCGGTTGGCACTAAAGAGACTTTGAAAATGTTCAGCCCAACGATTTAGGATGGAGGCTTTATCAGTAATTAATGTTTGACCATCTGTACTGTATAAGGAGCTTTGGACCTGATAAGTAGGTCCAAACACTGCTTTAAAAGCTTCATAAAATCCTCTATGATCACCCAGATCTGCACAGCGTTGTGTCTTTTCTGCTATATTGATCCACCACTTGTTCTGCATGTCTCGGAGTTTTTGTTGTAGTTTGCTACATGTGAGGCGGAAAGCTGCTTTTCTTACATGACAGGTTGGCTGGGCGAGGTATGCCTGGTGAGCAGCTCTCTTCCTTGCCAACAGCTCCTGGATCTCTTGGTTGTTTTCATCAAACCAGTATTGATTTTTCTTGTGGGAGAACCCGAGGGATTCTTCTGCAGACTGGAGGATACTGTTTTTGATATGCTGCCAGAGCACTGTAGGAGAAGGATCTGTAGGATGGTCTTCAAGTTTCGTTTGTAGATTTGCCTGGAAGTTGTCTCTCATGGTAGCTTGTTGAAGATTGTTGACTTGGAGTCTCTTCTTTAAGATGCCACCCCTCTTAGGTTTGAACTTAAGATGAAGATTTAGTTTACATCTGACGAGGCGATGATCTGTTTGGCATTCTGCACTGGGCATCACTCGTGTATGACGGACATCATGAATGTTTCTCTGACGGACTAGAACGTAGTCAATGAGGTGCCAATGTTTGGATCGGGGATGCATCCAGGTTGTCTTCAAGCTATCTTTCTGCTGAAAGATTGTGTTTGTAATAGTCAGCTGTTGTTCTGCACAGAACTCTAGCAGGAGGCGTCCGTTATCATTGCAATTTTCAACACCATGCTTGCCTAAGACACCTTTCCAGGCTTCGGAGTTCTTTCCTACTCTGGCATTGAAGTCACCAAGGATAATAATTTTATCTTCTACAGGGACTTTTTGTATGAGTTGGCGTAGGTCTGTGTAGAATTTGTCTTTCTCTACAGGGTCGGCTTGCATAGTTGGGGCATATATACTAAAGAGAACAACATGTGGGAGGCGTAAGGAAATTATGCGATCAGAGTGTCCTGTTGGCAAGGTTTCGAGTTTGGAGGCAATGGAGTTTTTAATCATAAAGCCTACTCCTGGAAGATGTTTTTCGGTTTTGGGTTTGCCAGACCAGTAAAGTGTGTAGCCGGCGCCATGTTCTTTAAGGCTGCCTTCCTCATGGAAGCAAACTTCACTAAGAGCAGCGATGTCAATATTAAGCCGTGATAGTTCAAGGGCTATTAGGGCAGAACGATGCTCAGGCCGTCCACTATCTTCAGAGTCTTGCATGGTTCTGATGTTCCAGCATGCAAGTATCAGTTTATTTACACCTTTGGAGGCCGGTGTGTGCCTTTGTTTCTTTGCTTTGGTTTGACCGCATCAGAAGATTCCCGTTGGCCACGGCTAGCCAACCAGGTAGTTGGGGATGAGCTTTCGTTAGGCCACCTTTTCTAGGCCCCTCTCCATGTGGAGCAAGCAGTGCTCTCCTTAAAAAAGGCTGCTTGGTCGTTCAGGATGCTGCCGAACAAGACTGTCATCTCCCGGGTCAGGCTTGAGCGACCAATGTCCTGAACCGCCTGCATGCAGGGTTGGGGCTGCGGCTTCCAGTGCATCTTTACACCTGCCGGTTTCGTCCCTCGCCAGTCGCTACAGGGCTTTTTTGGAAATGGATTTGTCCTTCGAGCCTGTGCAATGGATTTTTCTGGTGGAGCGCAGCGTGTTAGTAAGATAAAGGTAATGGGTGGATAGTTCTCTAGTCAGAGAACAGGGGTTTCAACCTGTTTTACATGGGGTTGCACACACTTTGAATGACCAGGTTCTCAATTTAGGAGTATTTTATGAACCAGGTCTATCACCTGAGATACACATCTGTCCTCAGTAGAATGGAGTGCTTTCTACCAGCTTAGGCCAAGAGTGACATCTCCCAGAGAACATCATGTAGAATATACTGAACACTGGGTGTCCCTTAAGACACTTCACTATTATCTCAAAATATAGCAGGGAATAGTTTTGGGGAGAAAAGGGCAAGCAGGACTAAGACTAGGATGGTTTGCTGGGACATATCTTTTCAGTTTTGAGAATTATAAACTGGCTACCAGTTCACTTTCAAGCCCAATAATGGTACTACTTTGAAAAACCAACCATATGACATCTGCTACCCTATCTTTATACCTGTTCTTGCCACAGTTTCCATGCACAGGAATTGGTATTTGAGTTCTTGCCTTATTCTTGCTGTTCTTCTCAGAGCTGTGCTTGTTCAGGGTTTGGGGGAGGGACTTGAAGCCAGAACTGGGGGAAGAGGCTGACCAAGATGGCCCTTTGGCCCTTTTCAGTTCTATTAATTTCCAGATTTACTCTTACTACAATATTATTCGAATGTACATATATGTACACTAAAGATGGAAAGCAATTCAATTAGACTCTAACCTTGATAAAACATGCACTTTCAAACCTCCTGAGGATTGTTGCAAGAAAATGCATGCCTTCCCTTGTAAATTTCAAGGCTTCTAAAGAAATATAGCCAACACAAAACAATGCATACATTTTAAAATGTCAAGGGCTAAAAAGCATATAATTGAAAAAATATGCAAAAAAAGTTTTAGTCAATGGAGGAAATTTGCATACATTAGATAAATCAGGCAGACTGTGTCAACAACAGTGCAAATTGGGGAAGAGGCATTAAAATGTGAGAATTTCAGGGTGGGAAGAAAACACGAACTCTCCCAACTGAATATAAAACAAGGGCCCAACCTACATAGGGCTAAAAGTTCACATTAGTTCTGAGTCTAACTCTTTCATGGCACACGATTTTTCATCCCACCAGAGCAGTCTCAGATCATTTTGTTGAAGAGTATGGTTAACTTGTGATAAATCTAACAGATTTGTCAAGACCTTTTTCAAATGTGTTCGGTCACCATGGTTAGAATTGGGATTAACCTAGGAGGGAGAAGTGTATCTACTCAAGGTAGATGGGATTTGGCATCATCTGGGTGGGATCTCTCAAATTTTCCAGCCTGGTCAGGTCTACTCATCTTTTTTTTTTCCTGCCACAAGATCAGTCCACCATTTTTTCTTCTTTTTGACACAATTTTTTGTATTCATGGAGCTACTGCACACATGTGGTCCATTTGTTGCGAAACGTCAGGAATAAACTCTTCCAGAACATGGCCTCACAGCCTGGAAAAAAAAACCACAGAAAACCTATGGATTGATAGTTCTTTGCCATTTGTCAGATAATCTAGCTTTTTTGAGGTCCTTTTTATCCATTTTTGGTCACCTAGGCTTCAACTCTTGAATCACTGTAAAGTCCAAACAGGCAGAGTTAGCATCAACACTCTACTTAAGCATTCTTAAGTACTGGAATCGCAGGTATATATATGGGAGAAAGAGCAGGCTCTCTATTAGTCTTTTAGGCCATGGGTTCTTAACCTGCAGCAAAGGGGCATGAGAGGAGCCGAGCCAAAGGCTGGCTGGGCCTGCGCATTCGTCACATGGGCACTCCACTGAGGGTAGGGGATGGGCTGAGCAACTGAGCAAGAGTGGAGCCAGCCAGCCAGCCAGCCTTTGCTCCTTTGCAGCCAGAAGATGAGACCAAGAGTGGAAAAGGAGGGATGCAAAGAAAGAGCTGGCAGACAAGCAAGCAAAGGGTCCAGCAGACCTCCTCAGCACTAATGTCAACTAATGTTTAGAGTATTTAGCCCCTACTTTATACCTCCCTCCCTCCTCTGCTATTAAAATTATTACAAATAACATTTGTCTGTGTGGTGAATAATCCCTCTTTCTGAGGCCTAAGTGAGTGGTGGAGGCAAATAATAATGGTCAGTATGGGAAGGGAAACAGTGTGGAAGAGGTTACGAAGGTCCTGTCTATGTGAGGGGGAAATAATATGCACAGATACGAACAGGCAGACGTTCACAAGAATGTGACTTGCCTACATGGTTTAAAAGTCCCCCTAAACTCCTCATGACTCCCTAGCCCAGCTGGCAAGTGATATTGCCACCACCTACCAGCTGGGGATTCTGCCAGCTGGGGATTCTGTGGGGGGTGTCCTCCCTGCAAAGGAACTTTTCCAGGGGGACTACTGAGGGGTGGCAGGTTCCAGGTAACCCCATCCCACGCACCCAACTCTTTCTGCCCATCCAGCCAATTTCCCCAGCGCCTGCCCCAGCAGAAGGGGGGCAGGAGGGACTGACTGGAGACACTCCCTCCAGCCAAGAGGGTCCAGAGCTAAGTGACTGACCTGCTGGGAGCTGGGAGAAGCTTCCTCCTTCCTCTTCCTCCTCGGGCAAAAACCTGCCAGAGGGAAGCCAGGCCCCCAGGCCCCGGGGAGGGGTGGGATAAGGTGGGGCAGGGAGGGGAGGGGACGTCCAATGCTGTCCAGCCCCCCTCCTCCCCACAGTCCTGGGTGGGAAGAGATGCACTGGTACCCTCCTACCCTTCCATGGCAGCAGCTCCCAAGGGAGTCCTGGGTCTCCAGTGGGGCAGAGGATGAGGAGGGTGGACATGCCGCCACCACTATTGCTGCTGCTTCTTGGCCCCCACCCCACAACCAGCCCTGGCCGCACAGCTGCTTGACCACCTGAGGGCTGCCCTTTGGGTCTGGAGATGGAGGCACCAAGTGCCGGTGAAGGGAGGCGAAGAAGCCAAGAGCCCTCGGGGAGGAGTAATTTGCCGCTCAGTCCCAGCTATAGTGCTTCGGGGGCAGGAGGAGGCGAGCAGGGGTGGCAGCGGCGTTCAGCTGGGCTTACTCTGGTGTGCCTCCAGAAGGGGGAGGCAGACTATCTTTTCTCAGGGCTCATCTACATGATGAAAAAAATCCAGCAAGAATGCAGGCAGAATACCTTTAGTTTACATGAGCTCCTGGCATGATTTGCCATATCAAGAAGGAGGGGGGCTGAAAACTCCACACAGACCACGATAACAGCTTTCAAAGTGATGAGTGAAGCAGTACAAATAGGCCTGATTTGCATCATGTTCCCCACCCCCACCATAACTAGAGTTTCCTCACATTTCCTCATTTAGCACAGTGTCTGCTACGTGACATACAAGGTGGAGATTTTTGCAACTTCTGTTGTCATCTCCAGGAAAGAAGCTGCACACTGCATTGTGTCTGCGTGGTATGTTTCCTCTCCTCCATGACTATCAGGTGCAACAGTCTTGATCTTCCTTTGTGTCATAAGCTGTCTTCTATAGACTCAACAGGCAACAGCTTCAGGTTTAAAAAACAGAAAGCTTTATTACTGATAAGAGTATCTACAGAGTTACCAGCTCAAGGTTGTTGCTTAGAATGAGGAATAAAAGGAAATAGAGAAATATAAAAGCATTACAAATAGTCAAACCAGGCATGGCTTTCATCCATTGGTCAGTTTAAACCTTTTACAATCCTTTTCTTACACATTGCTCCCCCATCCAACACACCTTTGTTATTTTTATTTATTTATTTATTTATTTATTTTACCATTTGGCCTGTTTCTGGCCATGCTAATTGTTCACTCCTTTACCATTACAAAGGGTAAGGTATTCTGGAAGGCAATTCAACTCTCACATAGGCAGAGGTGAGGCAAAGGGATGCTACTTTGCACATATCAAATGGTGGAGTGAATAACAGGCATGACCTGTTCCTCTCACTCTGTTTGACTCTACACATTTGAAGATTTCTTGTCTTAAAAAGAAGAACCTATTTCCTTCTGGCAGGGTGAGTAGTGTAGATCAAGTGGTTTCCCTTCTCACAGGAAAAAAAAAAAACCCTCATGCTGAATCTACTTGCTATTTACCATCAGAATCAATTTGAAGCAGAGATCCACAGTCTCCATTATGGCAATCACTTATATAATACAGATTTAAAAATAATGGTGAGGGGCATGTGTTTCCCAAAACTACAAGGGTAAGCAGAGGCTGTGGGCTTGGACAATAATACACAGGGGCACAATGAAAGTACTTATGATGGGCCAGTTACGAGCATATATTACAACCAATGGGGTGGAGGCACTATCCCACAAGGCATGCTGTTGCACACATGTACATTTCATTTATTTTGTATGCTATTTAAATATTTCTATTCATCTCCCTGGACCAAATATCCAAAGATCTCAGGGCAGTGTATAATAAAACAAATGTAAACAATTTAAAATATCAAGCAGTAAAAATCATTTACCGTCTAAAAGCACAATAAACTATCTTTCAAATTAAAACAAGTTAAAACATGGAGACATAAAAACAGATCTGGTGCAAATTGAGCTCAGTGTGTCATTATCCATCTAATGCAGATCAACTACCATGTGAATGCAGTGGGCATGCCCCACTGAACTGAATTTGTCTCAGAATGAGGAACTGTGTGACTCCCATATGTGGGTTTCATCTGGAGTAATACCAGCCCACATGCCCTGAAAACAGCAAAACTATTTCAGAAATACCACAGTATAGTTCTGGAATGGGTTCCAATGTAAATAAAACCAATGATAGGAAGACAATGGAGGTGAGATTTGAAGAACTCAACACCACTGAGATGGAGATTTTCATATCTATAACATACATTTTGAAGTAGCATAACTGAACACATCCCACATCATTGGAGACATTTTGCAGTGGTATAATTGGGGTTGGAAAAGAAGTAAGAAGGAATGACTAGATTTAACTGTTTTAAAATCAAATATCTTTTCCTTTAATACTCCTTTTGACATATGAGGAAGTGACATATCCCCGTAAGCAAAAAAAAAAAAAAAAAAACCCTAGCCAAAGATTACTTATAATTTGTATTATAGAAATAATGCTGAAATTACTTCATCCATGTCAGATTAATATTGCCATATATTTTCATACCTTTAACCATATTTAGCCGCAGATGCTAGATGAGGGTCTCCCCCCTCCCAAATTTGGAAGCGTGTCAGCTAAATTAATCTGCTTTTATCTACATGTTGTATTGCTCTTACAGAGTTATCTACTGTTGTCGTTAAATCCTTCTATTGCAGGACTTCTTAATCTGTGTAATTTTATAACTAGTTCAATCAATACAGTAATTAAATCTGTAAAAGTATTTTCCACTGACATGAACAATACAATTTCATTTCTCCTTAGGGCTACAAATCCATTCTGATTAATCTACAGAAAACAAATCTCAATAGAAATAGTGATAATAGTAAGTGTCCAATTTGTATCACTGTCATTGTTGATTGGGGAGGGGGTTGTTACTTTATTGCTGCTTGGAGTCAAGTATTTTTTTAAAAGAAAAAAATCTCTTTAACATATTTATACCTTGCTCAAAGGCAACAAAGGCTGCCGAGCAAGGAACTCCAATTTGATACAGGAAACAAGTTGTAGATTTTTCTAAGGAGATTTGATACTTACATTTGCTTTGAATTAACGTCCATTTCTCATTTTATAAATTTGGATATGACCATATGAACCCTTGCACATAAAACCATGTGTGTTCTGTAACAGGAGGCGAATTGGAGGAGGGCCCTCATATAGGGCCCCTTCACACGACACAAATATAGTGTTATATTCTACTTCAACTGCCCTGGCAAGTCTATGGAATCCTGTGGTTTGTAGTTTGGTGAGACGCGAGAGTTCAATAGTTGAAAATTCTAAATGCCGCTCCCTAAACTATGAATCCCAGGATTCCATGGCATGTTGTCATGGCAGTTAAAGTGGGATAAAGTACTATAACTGTGTAGTATGAATGGGCCCATAAACTGTCAAATCATGTGTATGAAATCCTAGAAACCATACTTTCAGCAATTACTTAGAACAAGTCCCACTGAATTCAGTAAGGCAGTGGTTCTTAACCTGGAGTCTGGGGATCCCTAGGGATCTGCGATGTCCTCACAGAGGCTTGAAAGTTGCTTGGCTCACCTCCTTTCTGCAGTGGAGTGGCCACGTGACAAGAGCCAAGACCAAGGCTGGCTGGCTTGGCCTGCGCATTGCCATTCAAGCCACTCAAGCCACAAACTTACAGGAAGAAGCAGGAGAAAAATCTTCCCTCCCCATTCTGAGGGAAGGTTTCATGGATGGTGTAATTGGATGGTGATGATGATGATTGATAGGCATTATTATCAGGTATTGCTATCTTGCTTTAAATTGAATTAAATCTTCAGGGTCCATGGCAACAAAAGATATTTAAAGGGGGTCCCTGTTTAAAAAAAAAAAATAAGGTTAAGAACCACTGGACTGGGGCTTAGTTCGGTGTAGACATCAATGCCATTGTTTCTATAGAAAGCATTCCATAGTGTAGCATTTTCCTATCTATAGGGTTTTTTAAAAAAAATAGTCTCTTTTCTTATTTTTCAGGCAATAACAAACTGATTTCCAGCTAACAAAAAAGTCGTCACCTAGCCTACTTTTTTTACCTCACAATCAGAGTCTGGAAGATTTTTTTTAAAAAAATACAACTCCCCAGATCCCCTACTCAGCATGAGCACATGCTGGCTAGGGTTTCTACGAGTTGCAATCCAAAAGGTAACTTTTCCAAGATCTTTTCACAACCAGGCCTACATCATGCCTATGAAATTATCAGCAGGAAAGATATTCCTGTCAATCTCCACACTAGAAGTTAAATAAAACAATTTGTTTACAAAGAAGCTCTCCCACCACAATAAAAATATTAGAAAATAATATCTAGCTATCAGATATAATTTATTTTAATCCCAAAACATTAGCACCCTTCACCCATACTTGTGAATACAGAGCTTCCACAAGAACAGATTTCAGATCCAAACAGGATTTGAGAAAACTCCCCACAAGCAATGGAGGTGTTACATATGTCCATCATGGAACTGAACAGAAGGAGCCTTGGATAACTGTGGGCCTTTTTGGCCAATCAGTGCTCCTATACTCAGAAAGCAGCTGGAGCAGGATGCTTCTTGCCATTGGTTAGAGTCTCATGCCTACAGCACCAGAAATTATATTCCTAATACCACTTGCTGTGCAACAGACAACACCACATTATACTAACATGAAATGTGCTTGGTTCCACAGAAAAATGTGAAATGTTTCAAGTAAAAGACCTAGAAGCCATGACCAGCAGCAAATAAAATGATGATAAAGTACAGGAAGCCCCACCTTTCAACGGCTCATTATGTGACAACTCGCTCTTTCAACACTTTCAAATTAAGGACAAGTTCCATTTGTTTAATGAGGGATCCACTCTTTCAACAGTTCTTGCCTACAGAAGCTTTCTTGAGACTGACCATGCATGCATGTGCTGCTTGCAAAGTGAGCTGAGGGGAGGGGGAGTCATCAAGGCAATTGAGAAGATTTGCAAGTAGCGTAAGTGAATCACCGTAATTACCTCATGTTTCCTCCTAGGGTTCTGCTTTTCAACCAATTTTGGTTTCTGACACGGCTGCAGTCCCCGAACTGTTGGATAAGCAGGGGCTTCCTGTATATGTGTGTCCTAAACATTCTCTTTATTAATATTAGAATATCTTTCCTCTCCTTACTGTTAGATATCAAACCAAGCAGTATCGGGGACGAGAATAATATTTCCTGAGGAACAGACATTGATTTAACAGGCAGCTAGGACTGCTGTTCTAAGAAAAATGTTTTCTATCAATAACCACAGAAAACAAAGATGGCTAGAAAACTAAAGTGCTAGCCAGAAAAAAGAAAAGAAAGATCTAAGCAGCTTTCCCAAAATAACCGAACAGTCAGCAACAGAATTCTAATGAGATAAAAAAAAAAAGGTAAAACTACATTGGAAGCAGGAAAAACTATCATTGTGGCCCAAAAAAATTTTCCCCAAGGTTACTGAGTGCACATGAGCACAAGTTTCCACAAAACCGTCAACTAAAAAGAATACAAAAAGAAAGGGAAAATTTAAAGGATCTTTTAAAAAATCACAAGCAACAAATAGTATTTTGAAGGAGTAAATAAGAATTTGTAATAATAAAAGAGAATACATGTCTGTATGCTTACTATAGCTCTAAAACTATGAAACCTGGACTCCTGAAACTTGGTGTGGATACTAAGGGAAAGTGTGCATAGTGGTACTTATTTTTTCCTTTAAGTGGTACTTATTTTCTCCTTTATTTAACTGAAAAAAATCTGCTAGCAACTCCAATTTCAGTCACTTGATGGCAAATCTCCTGACCTAGCAAGGTTGGTCTGAGATATTCAATTATCCAGAAGACCTATAGGCAGCTCCACATAAACTTTCCCTCAGCAGGGTCCCCAAACAGTTAAGAAGGTGAGGAAAGATCTGTTGTCTGGCAAGAGGGAGTGACTAGAAGAAAAGGCTGAAGCAGCACAGAAGAAAAGACCAAAGAAGAACAGTGGCTGTAACAGCAAAAAGAGAATTAGGAAATAGGAGCAATGGAGTAGTGGACTAATGGATCTAATTCTTGTGTAGATAAGTACCTCTGATAGCCATCCCCCACTTATTTGATAGGTTACTAAGTACTGACAAAAAGTGGAAATGGTTGAAATGCAGAACCCAGTCTTTTTATATACATATGTTATATATTATAAGCATAAATACTGTATTATAAATACAAATGTAAGCATTATAAGCATAAATATAAGACAAGAGCTGCAACACAAACAACTTCTATACAGTACTGTACACAAGATGGCACCAAGTCGGTTGAGAGAAAAAGCTGAACATAGTTGCAAAAGCATAATACAAACATGGCAAAAAAGTGGACCACGCTAAATATACAGGTTCTGGGTATAATTCAAAATGGTCAAACGAACGGGACATTGAGAAGCGGGGGAGTGTCTGTATATTTTATATAAATATTCTTTTAAACAACAGATATTGTACAATTCATTCTAGAAAATATATCTCTGACCTCATTTTTAAACTAATACCTTCTAAATGACTATTGTTATTAATATTTTCACAAATCACAATATAGCCACTTTTGTCCTCAATACCCCAATGAGGGCCAGCCACTATGTTGAAGACAGGGATATAAGCTATCAGCAATGAAAACACCCATCAAATCTGGGTGGAAACAGCAATACCTATATGTATCCAAGTGGCTAACTTAATTTTTTTATTGAGTATAAATGCAGCCACTAAAACACAGCTCCTCATAATTCTAAACAGCTGTAGTTTACAACATTGCTTATTTGAAAACTGGCCATGTTTCCAAAGAGGAATAGATAGCATGAATATTTCATCTCTAGTGTCTACATTTGTATGCATATTTTCAACAAAACTGATAATAATGTTTTATTCCAACTGCTTGTGACAGATATCATTACCACCTTTATGAAAACTGTTCATTCCCATCGCACTAAAGCTACTATTGAATTTCCTGCCACTTAACAGCCAAACTTGATACATAAACAATACAACAACAGTATATACTACAAAATGCACACATTATCAGAGTTGTGGGGATCAAACAATATGAAAATGAGTGCCCTGATTTTCTTTTTTTAAAAAGACATGCTACACAGCCTTATTTTCCAACATACAAACAAGCAACTAAAAATCACTATTCCAAAAAGAGGAAAGCTAAGAGGGAGGTATAGCTGGACATCATAGGCAAGCCTCTTGACCACAGTATAAAACAGCATGGCCTCTCCCTTCTGCAGAAGATGCAAACTGCATGATTGGCCAATGAAATATAATGCTAACTTATACTGTATATTGTTTGGGAAGGTGATAGGCCCTATCGTTTCATCTTCCAAGTAAACATACATAATTTTCCATACATTCTATAAAGAACCAGTCATGTACAATTATTTCAACCACTTATGGTTCAGATATGTGGGACAATGACTCCCTCAGAACTCCATTCTACCTCTCCCCATTGATATTTAGATAGAACTGGTCATTAGGAGAACTCTTTTTAAGGCAGGGTGGGAAGCTCAAGCCATGCAGGCAGGTCATTATGCATTTTGCATACATGAAGGTGCACTTTTATTAAAAGCAGTGAAAACAGAATACAGTAGCGGTTGGTATCTGCACAGGTTTGGTTTGGAATCCCCTGCAGATAGCAAAAAAGGCAAATGGTAAAGTCCCATATTAATCAATGGGAGCAGCCATTTTAAGGATGGGCACTACCATTTTAGATATGTGGTGACACCATTTTAGGTGTTCAGTGACGATCCACAGATGCTCAAATCTGCGGATATTGAACCCGCAGATACAAAGGACCCATTGTACATTGCATTAAAATAAGAAAAACAATAGTAAATAATAGTACACACACTACAGTAGTTAACAACATAACTTTCATGAATACAATGAATTTATTAATGTATAACATCGACTAAAATATCTCAAGCAAAATGGAGAATATGAGACTATTCAGTAAATGTAAAGATGGTTTTATGGTCTCCTAACACATCTTCTCATCCAGCATACTACTTTACGAGCAAAAGCTGTAATATGTATTAGCATGTTCAAGATTTCAGACAAAATACTCTGAAAACAAGTGTATTTACCAGGCTTGAAGTGTAGAGTATCTACAGATACAAGACATGGGGGTAGGGTGAGTAGTTTGGTAAGGACACTAAATTATTTCCACTGATAAAAACAAAAAATGAACTATGAAGAGTGTCATGATGGGCTTCCCATAATGCTGCTTCACGGTTGATTGCAACTCCCATTATTCTGCCAGAGAACTACATTTCTCTTTATTTGCAAACAGTATTGTCTTGCCAGTGTAGGATCAGATAAGGAAAGGGTTAATGGAAGGGAACGTCTAAACACCACCTCCACAGAAGCTAAGGAGATGATATCATCAATGACATCACATCACCAGATCTGAAATGGCCAGTCACAGCTCTAGACCCAGGAACTCTAACTAAGATATAACTGCTTTTGTTTGAAGCCATTTTACCAGACTGAGACCGTGCAACTTTGAACAAAGATTGGACCATGGCTGGTAGAACAAAACCTGACCGAAGGCAGAGAGCATATTCTCATCTTGGCCAGCAACTCCAGAGCTCAAAACTCCCACTCAAGAAAGTTTTCTATTTACATAAGTATAAGACCTATGACTTGAGGATATTGGTGCTCATCAACAATATCAGTTCTTTACAATGAATTACTATGGTAGGCATACTTGCCAGTTGTAGGAGATTGCTGCAAAAATCAAGCCGCAGGTCCTGTGTAGGAGCGGCAAACAGATTCCCACTTCAAGGGGCACCAGTGAAGGGTCTGCCAAAATATATCATCAAAAATTTTAAAAAATAGGTCCTATCCGGGAGAAGTGATTGTAAATGCCAAACCTAAAGCTGATGAAGTCAATCGTACTTATCACTTTACAGTAAAAAACAAGGATAAAGCCAACAGGAACCACGTGGTAGATAAAATGCTAGGTGAACACTGTGATAGTTTAAAACGTTCTGCTGATTCCCTACAATTTGTAATTATTGAACAGGTGAGACAAGATCCCCTAAAGAAGGTAAATGTAAAAACCAAATTATTACAGAGGGGGATGTTTTGGATTTATTGTTTATGCACGTTTAAACCCCACAGTCTTAATGACCAGATGGAATTTTCCATGTTCCTTTAAAAAAACAACTCCATTCTGTCTAACAGGGTTTCTGTATTAAGGACTCAGGAATAATCTGCAGCTGTGATTAATTGGTCATGATGCATATATTCTCATACTGCCAGGCATGGGAGTTAGGGATATACCAGAAAAAAGGACCCTCATTATTGAAGTAAGGTCTCTTATATGCATGGTCATTTGGGCAGATATTGACTGTTTTGTGGAGGTAAGCAATTGCTAACTCATTATAATTTAATATAAACAAACATTTTTTTGAGATTATAATGCATGTTAAATTTATTTAGATAAGCACATACTACTGAAGAAGGGATTTCCCTGAAACAAGTGCAAAAAATAATCCAGTAGCATTTGTCTAGTTTGTTGCTTCACTGGTGCCCCTTGAAGTGGGAATCCATTCGCTGCTCCTACAGGGGACCCACGGCTTGATTTTTGCAGCAACCTCCTACAACTAGCAAGTACACCTACCATAGTAATTCATTGTAAAGAACTGACATTGTTGATGAGCACCACGACCCTCACGTCATAGGTCTTATACTTATGTAAACAGAAAACTTTCTTGAGTGGGAGTTTTGAGCTCTGGAGTTGCTAGCGGAGATGGGAATATACCCTCTGCCTTCTGTCAGGACCCTTGCTGTTTCATCTGGGCTAACACTCCACTCATTAAGCAATTCTTAAGGTGATTTACTGGCTATCAACATTCATGGCTGTTAATATCCTGTGTAACTGACAGTAATTATCTTATGATGTAAATCTTTTCATGAATCAGATTGTGTATTGGTGAATGTAACCGCAGTATTATTTGTAAAGGGTTAGAAATCCTTTTGAATGAGTTGAGCAAGTTTCTGTATATTGGTGAATGAAACCGCAGTATCATTTATGAATAGAACTCATTTCACATTGGTGAATGTAACCACTCAATTACAGAGTAAAGAATTTATTCATACTATTGTAAATGTACAAAACCCCTCATAATTCAATGTTATAAAAAGTACTTTAGTCATTACACTTGTATTTGCATTGTTGTCCTTCCTGGTTGTCAGTAGCTTGTGGAAACCCTCCTTTGGTGTTGAGATTGGTAGAGCAAAGCCACCTGGCTTAGCTCCTAGCTTGCCCTGATACCATCTGAAGGCAACAGACTGCAAAACAATAAGTAGAAATTTAGGGCCCATTTAGATCATGTTAGGGAATTTCTTTTAATTTCTCTACTTTGTTTGGAGTAAAGTTAGTAACTGAATGTAACTTAGAATAACTGAATGCTTTGATTTTAATACCTTGTTATTTCTGTAACTAAGCATGCCTGGGGTATGGGAGAACCCTGCCTCATGTAACATTACATGACTTGAACTTGCTTGAATAAATAGTTTTCTTAACCTTCCTATACACTATACACTGATGCTGCATGTGTCTATACTTCTTGGTTTCGCTAGAATTCTCTGTCTCTCTGGGGATAGGAGGGAAGAGTTGGTTGGTTCACAGGGGTAGGTAGTTCCCCTGGGGTCTAGTCTCCCAATGGGTTGGTTACAGACTTCATAGGGTGGTGGCAGCGATTTTGGCCTATAGGGGGCACCCTGGAGTGAGGTACCCGGGGTTACAGGGGAGCTAATCTGGGCTCCAAGACAAGAGAGTCCAAGATTTAGCTATTACAAAGAGCTTCAGTGGGAACTCTCCAAACTAGAAACATGGGCATTAAAATGGAAAATTAAAACTCAATGAAGGAAGTGTAAAGTGATATATATTTGTGCAAAAAATCCAGAACTTCACATAAACACTGATAGGATCAGAAATGGCAGAGACAGACCTTGAGAGAAACTAGCTCTGAAAGATCTGAAGAGTGTAAACAAAAATAATAGAAGATGATTGTTGTTGTCTGCCTTCAAGCTCCAACTTATGGTGACCCCAAGGCAAATCTATCATGGTATTTTCTTAGCAAGATTTGTTTGGGGAATGGGTTGCCTCTGCCTTCCTCGGAAGCTGA
Source organism: Gambelia wislizenii (assembly GCA_030847615.1). Lineage (NCBI taxonomy): Eukaryota > Metazoa > Chordata > Lepidosauria > Squamata > Crotaphytidae > Gambelia > Gambelia wislizenii. Next base: position 183,440,099 of record JAUMIR010000005.1, on the reverse strand, counting down.
GAGTATGTGACTTGCTCAAAGTCACCCAGTGGGTTTCCATGGCTGAGCCAAACCTGTGTTACACTGGCAGCGCCTCCATGGCTTGGGGGCTCTGCTGGTTCAGAATAAGAAGCAAGCGAAATGACCATGCACCAGTTCTGGGCTTGAAAAATAAGGCTATTTTATTAATTACAGCACATAATTCTGACTCGTGACTCACATTCAGTTTTATCATGATTGCATAGGTCAGATCTCTTCCTAGTGACCAAAATTCCCCAAGCAGGGACACATCAAGCTCTTTTCCTATAACTGGACATGTTGAAACAGGCATCTGTGGGAATGTGAGCAGAGAAGGAGCTGGATGTATCCCGACTCATCTCCCCACTTTCTGGCAGCACAGAAATGGCCGTGTTGTGGTGGGGGAAGGAGCAGCCTTGCTTAAAAATTAGATTTGGGGAGATATGGCTATATCACTGTAGCTACATCACTGTAGCTATGTTTCCCAATGAAAGATCTCAGCCATTATTTAATGCAACACCTCTGGCACCCCAGTATATATATATTTTAAATAGACATGCTACTTACATCTTATCTACAATGCTGTCGGTAAACTGACATTCACTGTTGGGCTGCGTCATTTTTAAATAAAATAATCTGAGCATTCATTTATTCAAGCACACCAAAGTGTGTTTGCTCTTGTCTGTTTATACACTCAGAATATTCCACAAAGCATTAGACTTTTATTTTTTAAATTCTGGCAGTACAAATCTATGCAACTTATGGAACCCTAACAAATAAAAAAAAAAATCCAACTGAATTTCATTGAGGCTTTGACAGATAGTTTGCATGGTTTTCTTATTGTGCATCCTCATGATTGGTGCACTTACTGTGTAATATATTCATAACAGTTCTTTGGAATCTATTTCCCCCAGTGATGGTGCAAAATAGCTAGTGTCAGAGACAGCCAGAACTCATCTTTTAGTAGTAATAACCATGGCTGTTTGAGTACCTGACAACCTGAACATTTTCATCTGTGAGTTATGGTCAGAAATGCATTTTTGTAGATGGCATTGAAAGATGAGGTGCAGCCAATGAACAGTTGTAGGAATTTTGAGAAATTAAAAACAAACCCCTAAAATTGGCTGAATTATGCAAAGATGGCAGGGGAAAACATTTACTCTTCTAATACGTCGCCCTCAACAAGATGTGTCAAAATGTACATACATCTGAGGGAAGAGTAAGCAAGGAAATGTTCCAAACTCAGCAGGAGATCAGAAGAAACCTGCTTGTCACCTTTGGAAGTAAGAGATAGTAGGATTTGGAAAAAACAACAACAAATTTTTAAGCACTGTTTGTTACTTATTAATTGCCTTTTTCTCCCACATGTTCTCTAAGGGACACATTGTGCACCATAGAGTTCTATCTGCTCTATTTTCCCCTTATAACAATGCTTTGTAAGAAATAGTGACTGTCTCAAGGTCACCAAGGAATAGAGATTCATGAATAAATTTGAGCTTGGATCTTCTCCGTTTTACAAATGTATCCAGTCCTGGACATCTGCTGGTAGAACAATAGACTGCAACACACATGGATACAGGAAAAGTTTATCTCCCCTTCCCGCTGCAGTCCCTCTAAGTACCTCCAAAAATCTGCTCCAGAGAAAACTCCAGAGAGGTACAATGCTGTAGAGGGCTGCATGTAAAAGAGTCAAACATCCTGATACTACTGTGAACATCATGTTAGATTTAAGCAATGGTCTCTGTCTCTCAATATGTTTTCCATATTGATAGGCAATCAAGTTCTTTGTCACTGTTTCCCAAAAACAAAAATGTGCAACTAACTCTACTTCTTCCAAATAAATTGCTGAATGAGTTGTCTCATAATTAATTGCTAGGAAAGCTGTGTCAAGTTCACAGCATGCTGTATCAGGGTGTGGAAAACATTCTAATGAAGGTGCTATCAAAGGGATCAAATGAGACCTCCATTCAGTGTACAGTATTTTAAGCTAATTAAAAGATGCCTGTACAAATTTCTCCTAAGCACTGTCCAGCCACACTTCTAATAGCATCTCATATGTTGCACAATTTGATCTGTTTGTCATTTATTTCTGTTCCTTTGGGCAAACAAGCTTGTGCAAGTGACAACTTAAAAAAATATGTTCAGCTGTTCTCAAGAAGAAGCAAGGAACAGGAGAAGCCATCTGTCAAATGCTGTCCAAGTGTAAAATATATTTCAGCTGCTAAAGAAACAACAACATTCGAGATACCTTTATCACACAAAATTGTAATTGGCGCCCAGGTTTGCATATCTGAAATGGCTATTCACTGGGTACAGAAATAGATTTTCAGCTAATGAAAACATACCAAAAGCATTTATCTATGCACTGTGTTTTTCATGCAACATAATGTGTACCTACTCAACCGTCATTCTAACTGCCCTGGGCTACAGTCAGCAAGTGACCCAAGAGTCAGGTGACTGTAAGGCAAAGAGCTGTAGGGTAGTCAATCCAGTCCAAGCCAGTTACAGGTAATCCAATAAAGTTAAGGAAGAAACAGGTAGTGTACAAGCTTGTCAGCCAGTTCAGGAGTTATTACATCAAGCCAGTAATCCAGATAAATGAAGCCAACAAGAGGTAAGACACAGAGTTGTCAACCATAGCCACCAAAGGTCAAGAGTATACAAATGCTGAAAACACAGCCAGTTTCTGAGACAGAATGGTTGCAAGTGACAAAAACTTCAGGGAGTTGCTGGGAGATATATGGGCTGCCAGGTGCTTAATGAGTTAGTGTTTCTTATTTAACAGATGCTGGGATCTATAAAGCCCCTCCGTATCTCTTCTGTGAACTTTAGAGAAAGTGAAGGCACCCTCAGCATCTGCCATGTCCTGTTGAAGAGAGAGATACTCAATTGTTTCAACCCCCATTCCTCAGATTTCCAGGAGGCTGAAGCCATAAACTCCTGGAAATCTGACATCTATGTCCAGCTCTTCAGATTCCAGAGGGTGAGTTATGACACTAACTGGATTAATGTTTTCTTCAAGTCTCATATTTTAATGAAGCTAATTCACAATTTTAAGAAATGTAAATGATAATTTTGTTCATCAAAATACTCTTTTGTGTTTTTCATTGGACAACTGAAACCCTATGGGACTTGCTTCTTTGGCAGTCTGTTGGTAAATTTGGTTGTGACCAATATGTTACTATGCAAAACATTGAGAAAGTGGAATGAAACTTGGTTCATAGATTCCAAAACAGTGTTCTGACTCTCATATTCAAATCATAGTTTGATCTCCCTGAACTGGACAAATCAATATTCAACAGGAGGGGGAGAACCATTAATGAGTTGGAACCAGAGCAAGTTTGTCACAATTGGGTCCTATGAAATTAATACAACTTAGTAATGTTTAAAACATTGCACTGAAATAAATGGGAATAATGTGACTTACATGTTCTGAATCTAACTCGTTATACTGTAATGCAATATGTCCCATGAAAACTGAACTACCGGTATCTGAATGATATACTATATACACTTACGAAACAATTATATTTTTCAGCTTTATATTGCCACCTCATTGCATCATTAACAACAGGACTAGGAAAAAATATAACACCACAATTCAAAATGTCTCCTGAAGATTAGATTGAGGGGAAAAATTGGATACAAGAGTGCATGTTCAAGACAACAGTATACATTTCATGCTCAAAATCATACTAGGAGCATGCAGACACAGCCATGCTATATTGCAGAAACATGGTATTAAGCTTGGAGCCTATGATTCATTTTAGTTAAACCATTGTTAAACCCTAGTTTAATGTTATAAACATGACACTCCCCAACAATTCCTCCAGCACTGAGGTAGTTGAAAGCATTGACTCCTACTTATGAAGTAAACAGAGTTTACTGTTAAGTCAGCCAAGGAGAGAGAGAGAGGAGATTCTCAATTTTTAACAAAATGATTTTGAAACAAACTAGGATCACAGACCATGATTTGAACTTGGCTTCTTTGAACAAAACCTATTTTGTAGATGCTTCAAACACAAAGTATTTACCTTGTTGAATCAAACTGAAGAGTAATCTAATCCAAAATAGTGTCTCCAAACCAAACCCCAGTGAATATGAAGGGACAACTATACACACAAATCCCTTTAAAAACACTCTGGAGAGCTATTTAGTGCCTGTGATAGCTATCCAAAGTACATTATACTTTCCTCCAGCCTAAATCTAGAGGTGATGTGTGGGTTATGATATATGTGGACAATTAATTAAAAGGGAATGTGATTCTTAACCGGATCTCTCTAGGAAATTAATATTAGATAAATTAATGGGAAAAGAATTGTTGATTTAGGACTTTTTCGGACGGAAGAAAAGTAACGCAAGCAGCGTCGCAACCTGGCGACGCTGCTTGCGTTACTTTTCTTCCGTCCAAAAAAGTCCTTAATCTTGTGAAGAAACAGATCTTGAAACAGATTTAAAATATCAGTTGTCCCTTCATATTCACTGGGCCAGCCCCCCGCCACATGGATACCAAAATCCATGAATACTCAAGTCCCATTATATGCAATGGCATAGCAAAATGGTGTCCCATATATAAGAAGGCAAAATCAAGTTGTGCTTTTTGGATTATGATTTTTTTAAGAATATTTTCAAGCCATGAATACTTAAATCTGTGAATACCAAATCTGTGAATACAGAGGGGCAACTGTATATATGTGGATAAGTTTGTAATATGTCTGCTCGGCTCTGACAAGGGTATCTTGTTTATCTCTGGAGTCTAGTTGACTGTTAACACCGTTTAACTGCAAGATAGGAAAGCAAGATTCTGGTATTTATACAATGATACAAGGAATCCAAACTGAGCAACTTTGCACATGGAGAGCGAGAGAAATAAAGCTCAGAAGAATAGTTGTAAAATTTCCAGAAACTTTTAAGCCATGAGCAGCAAAAGCAGCAACAGCAGCAACAAGAGAACAAAACATCAACATTAGTAAAACAGAGAAAATTATTTTGTCTCCACTATTTCTCCATAGTGTCAAGCAGACTTAATTTACTAATGAGCTGCGAAAAATAAACCAAATCTAGGAGTTATGGTGATCTGATCATGTATATAGTATTACATGCAAGTCTTCCTCTTACATAGATTTTAGAAATTATTTTGGACAGTAAATAGCTTAACACTTTGTCTTAAACATTTTATTCATCATTCTAAAAGAAAATATCTCATAATCCATTTCCTCCCACTTTTCCAGGGGAAAGGGGGGTTTGACAAATTAAAAATTCATTTTTTTCCTAATATTTTCTGGGTTTCCCCCTGGGTCTTTGAATCTTTACAGAAGACTACCACCTAACAAAGTCTAAAATGGTATGGCTAATCCACCAGTTAGAACAGCCATATACCCAGAATGGGAGGGGATGTGAAAGAGAATAAACACTCATTGATGACATTGAGAACTAGGGCACAGACTCACTCCCAAAAATCTATTTAATTTTTCCCCTCCCAGATAAACTAATTTAGAATTCTAAAATCTGAAATGTTCCAAATTATCCACATGAAATTTGGACTGCAGCAACACGGGGCCTGGTGTCACCCCTCTCTCCGATGGTGTAATCCGGTATTGTTTGATGTCTCCCTACCCCCTAGTGCTGCCACTGACTACAAGCCAAATCCCTATCACCTATTCATGACATTGGTACTGCTCCTTCAAATACGTATTCTATCCCCCATCTAAGGTCTCATCTACATAAGCCAGGATACACCCACTCCCTGCTGGCATATCCTGGCTGCAGAACTGGCCCGTGCTTCCCCCGTTACCATTACAAAACGGGCCAGAGTCCAAACAGGAATACCAGCCCATCACTGCAGCCGCCATCTGTCTGCTGACTCGGAATCCAGGAAGGGGGCCTGAAACAGTCTTGGTCACATGCTGAGGGATCCCTGTCTGGCTTCCAGGAGAGCCAGGGAGATTGCGGCAGTGGCAGCAAGAGACGGAGTACTGAACAGACTCCTACAGATGCACAGGGCCTGATCCAGATTTTGCTGATGGTAATGGATTAAACTGGGTATTATTTGGAAAAGGTTTATCCAGGCCTACCCTGCTTGCTTCCATCATCTCAGCCCTGTATCTGCCCCAGGAGTAAATACTCTGCATCATATGGACTGCAGAGCTCTGAGCAAGCTGAGGTATTTAGCCCATATAGATATGGCCTAAACATTTTTCTCCAAATGTATTTAAAAAATAAACAACTGATTTTCTACAAGACTGGTTCACTAACAAATTAGAGATGAAACCTAACAGCATTTTAACCTTTGATAAGCCATAGGCTTCATATGCATAAAACAAAGAATTTTTGAAGAATCCATAGGAGCTGAGCTATTGGGTTGAGGATGCAACTAACCTTCTTTTACTACTCAAGTCTTGCTATAAAAGCTATAGTCATGACCTGCCTATAGACATTCTAATGAAGCTGCTCATTCATTTTGCAATGTTGGAGAAAGGTCTACAAAAGTATTCCAATAGGGTTTCATAGGACTGCCCTTAAGAAACAGGAAACCACATGCTTGCTGTAAACTTGGACTGTAATTCCATCTAAAAGTCTATACCTGGAGTACTGAGATTTAGAGTTGTCATTCTGTAGTAATATGAACACATGTCTAGCTGTACCAAGTACCCTTACAGGAAAAGAACCAAAATCTTTTTGCAAAAATCCATTTGATCAGCAGATATGTAATGCAGATGCTAGTTTAACTTCATCTCACTGTTCTCATTAAATTTTTCATATGTACAGACATAAATACTGGGCATTAGCAAAAAAAAATCCATTATTTCTGAATCAGCACAATAAAATCCTGAATCTTATTTCTATACCACTTATTATGCATGAGGATATAATATTGATTTTCTCTTCCCCCACTCTTTCAGTAAAAAGGCATTCAAATGTATTCAGACTACCATGTCCATGGACTTGTGATCTTAAAAGTCATGGCAACATAATGGAGTAACCTTATAACGTAGAATTTATTAGGGATCAAAATTACAGCCTTGCTACTAAACACTGTAAGAACTGGGTGTGGGGGACGTCTTAGGAAATAAACGTATGTACTGCCAATCATTTCTGCTTATTTGAGGAAGCAGAGACCAATTAATTTCAATGAACATATTTGTTTGATAATTTTACAGCATACAGTATATAGATGGTAGTATGCAGGTGATATGGGACTGCTCGCTGTCCAGGGAAAATACAAGAATCTATTTTAAGATTTTTTAAGAAAAAAACTTACTCCACACTGATGTTACCTATCAAGATGATCATTTTATAAAGTAAGGGAAGTTGTTCTGTTATATATCGTGATAGCAATGTTTCAGTTATTGTGGGTAGGGTGTTAGCAGGACTATAACTCTAGAGACCAGGGTTCGAATTCCCACTCAGCCGTGGAAACCCAACAGAAACAAAGCTAATTCTAATGCTCAAGATACTAGCCTTAGATAACGTGGAACTGCAGTACAGCCACATGAAGGAACAAGCCATTAACTGAATTGGGGCCTATTCCACAGTTGAAGAGTTTTGTTGGTTAAACTGCATATTCTTAAGAGACATTATTGAGAGTGTATTCAGACTTTAGGGAGAAGCTATGATACAAGCTGCTAGAAAGCTGATGCACAGTCTTCAGTTAAATTATCACTTTACAAAAATTAGGGGTAAGTAAAATAGCACTCCAAATGTTTTTTACTACAGTACGGATCATCCTTCATTGGCTATGCTAGCTAGGGCTGATGGGAGTTCCAGTCCAACAGTATCTGGAGGCTGCAGGTGTAAAAGATACCACAGCTGTAAAAGATAGTGACCCCTAATTTCTTTAAGATTGGTGAGGAAAATGTCATGGGATACTAACAAGAAAAAGAATATAACATGAGACATGTAAAAAAGTGGAAAATATCCATATTTTCATCCCTTTAATATATATTTTTATTTAGTTCTATGAGGTACCAGACTGCTACACAACAATTTTTTATTAACATCAGGGTAGTAATCAATACCTTTCCTAACAGCTACTCCCCTGACTGTCTTAAAAATAAGCACTAAGGTTATGTGGAATGGAAAATAACCAATTAGGTTTTCCTGGACTTACTTAGCACTTGTCAAATTATTGACTGCTTTGATAATAAATATATACACACTTGTCAGTTTGAGAGAGAAAATTAGGCCTCTTAATTAACTATAAACCAGTCCAGAAAGTAAACATCTGGTTGATCTCTCTGACAGGCAGTGATATTGAACTTTGTCATCATAAATTTTGAATACTGGAAATAAAGTGCTGACCTCCAAGGACAAAGCCAGCTTGCTAAACTACCTTTTCCCAGCTAATTTCACATCAGAACTTCCTAATATATCTTTCCTCCAAGTCAGTTGCATATTCCTAAATTTTCATTTTCTCATGTACTGGAATGAGGGGATGAATTATGTATAGCTAAAATCTGTTTCTGATACGACAGTGAACATTGGAGAAACCAACCTGTTTACTTATGTAATTGCATTTCAGCCATAACTATGAATACAAATGTATACTTCTTAGAGCACAATCCATCTTTGCCATTTGCTTATAATCTTCCCAAAGAATACACCTATGAGATGGAGTATGCCAAGCTTGATTTTAGTCAAATCATTATTTAAAAAAAAAAAAAAGATTTAAATGGGCCAGACCATTTTGATTCCTATATCAAAGTGGAGGGGAGGATTTGAAGGAAACAGATGAAAAAGTGATCAGATAGGAGACATAATTTGAAATCTGCATTCATCTGGATACAGTGAATGCACTGTATGACAAGTCTCACACATCTCTTGTGCACAGTCTGAGAAAAATCACTTTAAAGTTTTGGAAATGCAAATGCTTTATGCCAGAAAGTTTTCAATTACATTTTATACTGAAAGAAATAAAAAGACTAAGGTATGTGAAATGACAACACAATGTTATTAGGTTCTCTCTCCCCCAAAACCACACCTTAATATATGACTGCTATGCCACATCAAGAACAGCTTTTAGGAGTCTCCTCAGTATCCACCGTGAGTTGTCACATGGCTTGAAGAAGTTCAAGAAATGCAAATCCAAAGCCTCCTTGAATGCTGAACTAGATGGATCCCAACCAGTATTTCCGGGAGGCTCATGCATTGGCTTCCCAGACTCATCAGCAGTCTGCAGTATTTGGGATAATGTTAAATGCCTTCTATTTAAGGAACATAATAAAAACAAGCCCAGAGAATTATGCTAGAAAATGACAGCAAAAACATTATCAAATATCCTCAAGATAAAATTGCACTGCTATTTATCTAATCATATTCCGTTTCCGTTAATGCCAGATCATTTAACAATCGCTGCAGGAGAACTATTCAATCTTGCAAAACACATTGTGCTACTCCAATGACCCATTTTGCTAGCATCTGAAGCAGGTAAAGATCTCTCCCAGCTGTGCAAAGTTCATAAAGACCTCTGATCCCCCCACTTTTTTTGCAGATATGTCAGGTTTTGAAACAAAATGTATTGTACTTAAATTGTAAAAATCAAAACAGCTCAACCTTCCTGTTTTCATGGGAGTGGACCAGTGATCCTTTCTTAAGTCCATACATCAAATAGTTTATCAGTATATTCAGATTGGCTAACTAGACTCAAACAAATTATCTGTCTGAAGTTTTTTAGTGGTGTAGCTGAAAGCATCAGACATTATCAGAGATAGTAGCATTATTCAGATGTAACACTGACTGACTGCAAAACCATCATTTGACAAATACAAACTAGCCTGTTGCTCCTTTTTTCCTTTCCATTGTGAATTACAATCTTCACCTCACTTCCCGGTGTTAGTTATGGTTAAGTACTACATACGTATGAATCCTAACTGTGGGTAACACTAAGCATTGTTCAAAGTGCCTTTGCAAAGCACAGCTGAAAATGGAAGCTTGTTAGCAACAGCAGGGATTTCTATCCAAAGCTGCAGGAATAAGAACTCCACAAGCTGAAGTTGCATAACCTAAAATGCAGAAGTGGGAAAGGATTGTTTTTAATGCACTTACCCACAACCACTATATAACATCCTGCCCTAGAATCTGCTTGGGAGAATTAAGGGATGCTCCAGAACTATGAATGAAAATCATCATAGGGTATTTTTCCTCCAGTGAGGAGACTTTGCTGAATCCCACTTCCTTCACCAATAGGAGGAGCTGTTCTGTTCATGGACAGGATCCATCAAATGATAAGTATCCACTGTCATTTATTTGTTGTCATGTTAAATACCAGTGTTTACCATGGTTTGGTATCATGGTATCTTAAAAATTGCCTTCTTCCATACATACCTACATACCTTTGTGAGTACCTCATCCAGATGCCCCTGACAAGTGAAATAGGTCTGAAGTGGTGCCTTTTCAGCTGTGGAATATCCTCCTCAAAGTCTTACATAGCAGACATGTACACTCTATTTCCAAGGGGCAGTAGTGAAGAAAAAATCAGCAGCTTGGTCTCTTTTATTCTCTCTTTTGTCTCCCTCTACACAAGTGGAGGATTATGCATGGGTAGGCCTCTTCTAACAATACAGGCTCTTTTCCTGTGATTCAGAACCTTGAAAAGTAAGTCTCTCCCTTGCACACTAGTCACCATCCACATATAGGGAGTGTCAACAACACAGATGGAAAGAGCTGTGTTAACAAACTTGCTTTGCCCCCCCCCCTTTACCTACCTGTACAGCTCACACTTAAGACTGACTGCATGAAGAGCCTACCAACTAATTTGGTACTTTTTAAATGGACATTCTGGTGTGGAATGTTTTTGTTTTTCTCATTCCTTCAGAACTTCTACAAAAGCCGTGCTTTCATGTGCTGTTTATGTTTTGTGATTGTCCCACCCCACTTATTCTTCTAACACATGAATGTGTTTAGACTGCAAGCTGTTGTTGTTGTTGTTATATTTATTATTTCATTATGTTGTTATCATTATTTATTTAAACATACTGTATGTACTCTCTTGTTATAATGGCTCCACTGTCCTTTTCAGGCACAATGCGCTCGATATGATCCATAAAGCCCTATAAGCACAGGTCCACGTTATCCAAAGGACCCTATCTTCCCATATGAGCCTGTCCAAAATCTTTTTTTTAATAATTCCTTTTTATTTATCAAAAAACAGTAGCATACAATTGAATATTTCCATTTTGTAGTTACAAGTCACTACAAAATGTCAGAGAGTAATAGTATTTTTATACATAAAAAAGAGAAACAGAAGTAAAGAAAGGAAAAAATAATGCATTATACATAGAACAAAATAATATACTCTCCTAGTAAACAGGTCCATTTGGTCATGAAAATAGAGGCAGACAGTTTTATGCAATGTAGTTATGTAATGGTCTTCGAAAGGGTTTGTATTTCATTCAGTTAGGACATCATTCCACAATTTCTTGTGGTGGGAAGGTGGGGTCTGCTGGGCTATATTGCAATTTATGTAATCAATCATCCAAAGCCATTTTTCTGCAAAGGGTGTCTTTATGGGGTATCCTTGAGATATCTTAGTTTGTTCCTTAAGCTTTTCCATTAACCAAATATTCCAGAACCTCTTCCACCATTTTCCCATCGTAAAATCTCCCGTTTTCCAATTTTGCGCAATTTCTAGTCTTGTTATTGCCAACAAAAATCATATCAGGTTTCTGTGTTTCACTGTGGTATTTTGATCTGTGAAAAGGGAGAGAAGTGTTATACTAGGGATTATGGAAATGGTTTGCTTCGTGATCTGAGAAATCAGCCTAAGTACCTCAGACCAGAACTTCTGGACCAGAGGGCAATGAAACCACATATGTGCCTTTATGGTATAGTAAGAGCTGTTCGGCAGTGGAACACACTCTCTCGGAGCGTGGTGGGGTCTCCTTCCTTGGAGGGCTTTAAACAGAGGCTGGATTGCCATCTGTCGGGGATGCTTTGATCAAGATTTCCTGCGTGGCAGGGGAGTTGGACTGGATGGCCCTCATGGTCTCTTCCAACTCTGCAATTCTATGATTCTATGATTCTATGGAGATATGTGCCTTTGTCCTTGCAACCCCTCCAGCAATTGGGATTACTATTTTTGGTGATTTGAGCCAGTCTGTGGAGTGTCAAATGCCACTTATAAACCACCTTAAGTGTGTTTTCTTGTATTACGACTGGACTTTTCCGAAATGTTGGGGATTTCCAGACATTTGACCAGTCCAAATCGCTTAAGGGGTGCACTACCTCAGTTTCCCAGGCCGATTTGAACCGAATGGTCTCCATAATTGTGGTTTCTATCATAAAGTTGTATATAATTGCCATGTGGCCCTTGACCTGATTGGTAGAGGGTATACATAAGTTTTCAAATTTTGTTACAGATCTAGGGGCAAAGCCCTGATGTTGTATGTGGGATAAGAAATGTGCAATTTGAGTGAGTTGTATCCAAGTGGGCTGAATGAGGTCCAAATCCTTTACGAATTTTTCTTTGGTTTTAGGAATATTTTTATTATATAGATCAGATATCATATATATCCCCGTCTTGTCCCAATCTAGGTAAGTTGTGTATTTGATCGGGTCAAAAAATTTGGGATGGGTCAGAAGGGGGTGGATGGGTGATACCTGGGGCATCATTTTGTGATTCCACTGTTTCCAAACTCGTAAAGACATTCATGAGAAAGGATTTTCAATGTTTTTTTTTTTTATTTGAGAGTAGGAAAGGTTAGAGAAGTACATTTCCATGTGTTTGGGGTCTTTCCAGTTTAATTCTGTCTCAATCCAGTTAGTTTGGGGGTTTCTCTTGAATATCTGTACCAGATGCGTAAGCTGAGCAGCCATAAACTAATAAGCCCCCCTGTTTGGAGTTTCTGATATAAAATACCTTTTGGAAATCTTTGGTTTTTATTGTTGAAAATTAAAGTGTGGAGTAGTTTTTTCCAAATGTTGAAGTATGTCAAAGGGGGTTCCAGAGGGATCGTGAAAAATACAAATAGAAGTCATGGAAATACAAACATTTTTAGTATCGCTATCCGTCCCAGGAGGGATAGGTTAAATGTGGTCCAGTCTTTTATTTTTTGCTTTATCCAGGTTGTGAGTTGTTTATAGTTCCATAGCAACAGTTGAACTATGTCTTTGGTGATTAGTATCCCTAGATATTTAAATCCAGAGGGTGTAGATGTAATTTAGTCAGCTGTTGCCATTCGTATTATGTTGAGCGCAGGGTATTTGGGCGTAGTAGTTTTGATTTTTGCATGTTTACTCTGAAACCTGTGTACATGTCAAATTTGTTCAGCATCTTTTGGAGGGCAGGAAATGCAATTGTCATGTTTATGATATAGAGTAAAATGTCATCCGCAAAAAGTCCGATTTTGTGCATTTGTTGGTGGATCTCAGGGCCTTTGATTTGGTGTGTCATCTTCATTTGTTCTGCAAGGGGATTCTATGGCTATTGCGAATAATAGAGGGGACAATGGGCACCCCTGCTTGGTTCCCAGATAAAATTCGAATGTTTGGGAATATACTTTGCCAGCATAGATCATTGCTTCAGAATTGGAGTACAGATTTTGGAGAAATGTTACAAATTGGCATCCCATATTCATTTTTTGGAGCAGTCCAAACAGGTATGGCCATTCCAACCGATCAAAGGCTTTCAATGCATCTAGTGATATCAAAGCCAGGGGTGTGTGACTTTTGTTGCAAAGGAGCGTTATATTTAGTGTTCTTCTGATGGCATCAGCTAGCCACCAGCCAGGCATAAAGCCTTTTTGGTTGGAACGTATGTAATCAGTGATGAAAGCATTCAGGCATTTTGAAAAGATGGAGGTCATTTTTTCAAGGTCAGAGTTGATCAGGGCAATTGGTCTGAAGGCGGTGATGACAAGCGTGTCATCCTCTGTCTTGAGGACTGGGATGATCCGTGATCTCTTCCAGCTGCATGGATGCGGACCATTGAAGAAGAGATCATTATACAGGTTGTGTAAGTGTAGGGTAAATTCTGTTTTGAGTTGTTTATAGAATTCAGCGGAGAATCCGTCAGGCCCTAGCGTCTGTCCCAGTTTCAGTTTAGTAATAGTTTGTTCAATTTCTTGTATGGTGATTGGGGAATTTAGAGCTGCTTTGTGTTGTTCCGTAAATTTTGGGATTTTTTGTGAGTCTAAGAATTGGGTAAAATCTAGGGATTGATGGCACTCCGAAGTGTCTAACTCTTTATAGAATGTACGAAATCTGTGGCGTATGCCCATGGTTTTAGTTACAGTAGTCCCATCGAGGGTTTTAATCTGTGAGATGGTTCTTTTTTTCAGCTTTCCTCTTAACTAAACATGCCAATAGTTTCGAGTTTTTATTCCCATGTTGATAGTAATGTGCCTTTGTATATTTTGTGGCTATATGGATGCTTTTAAAATCTAATTCATCTAATTCAGATTTTATTTTCATCAATTGAAATAGTGTCTGCTTGTCTTGGTCAATCTTGTGATTCTGGGTCACTTTAGTTAATTCACTTAACAAAAAGTGTCTTTGCGTCTCATTTATTTTTTTCTGTTTTGCTCCCTCTTGTATCAGGAGGCCACGTAAGACCACCTTTAGAGTGTCCCAGAGTAGTGATTCTGTAGTGTCATCTGTTTTATTCTCTTGGTAAAAGTGTTTAATTGCCTGTTGTATGTGTGTTCTGAATGTTTCATTATTCAGTAAATAGGAGTGAAATCTCCGTATTTTAGTTGATTGTGTTGCTTCTGTCAAAGACCAGGCCATGGTAAGTGGAGTATGGTCTGAGTGGAGGGCTGAGTGGACTGTGACTTTTTCAATGTGGGACATGGTCATCTTATCAACAAAGAAGTAGTTAAGCCTTGAGTAGGAGTTATGTATTTTGGAGAAAAAGGTGTAATCTCTGGTTGTGCAATTAAGCAACCACCACAGGTCAACTAAGTTTAGTCTTTTAAGATCTTTCAGAGGAATCTGTGGTATTGAGTGGATTTTGAGTGACTTCTAAGAAGATTTATCCATATAAGGATTGAGAACTGCATTAGCGTCCCCTGCAATTATCACTGCATCCTTTGTCATCTATTCCAGAGATTCCAAGAAAGATATCAGGAATTGGGTTTGGTTAGAGTTTGGTGCGTAGAAACTGGCAAGGGTAATTTCCTTGTCCATGAGAGTGCCCTGTACTATTACAAATCTCCCTTTAGGATATTTATAAATTTTCTGTGGGATGAATGGGTTTGTTTATCAAATATTATTGCAGTCCCTCTCGCCTTTCCATTACCTCCAGCCATGAATTGTTGTCCAAATTGGGATTTTGGAAACACCGGATTGGATGACTTGTTGTGCATCTCCTGTAGAAAAATGATGTTTGGGTGTAGAGGTTTCAGCTGTTTTAATATCTTAGCATTCTTAACCGGCAATCCTAGTCCTCTGACATTGAAAGAGAGAAATTTGAGGGTAGACATATCTAATTAGATAGAAGTCACTTTTGCATTTGTTGCTGAATGAATAGGGTGAATGCAACAATCATGGATGGCAAGAGAGAATGCAAATAGAGAGCAACCATACAATGAATTTCCAAAATCCTTTCAGGATTTTTGAGAGGAGAGTTAAACAAAAAACATCAACAACATCAACAACGAGCCCTGAACATTCAAACACCTGGGCAAGAAGACCCATGAATTGCATGGAGCTTCGGGTGGGGTTAACATCCCCAGCCTTCCCAAGGGAACCATATTTGGGGGACAATCTAGAGCAAAAAAGACTGTTAAGGCCTCTTTGTATTGACAGTGTTAAGTGTGTCCTTGAACTACCAACCTGTTTCTGAGTGTTATGCAGCATGGTACCATAAGCTGTGGTGTGCCACCAGGACATGTGGTCATGCTGCACCCACCCAGACCAGATAGTGCATAGCAGGCAAATACTTATCAGTCAGCTTAGGCAACAACAGAAGGATCTGTAGGTGTGGGTGTTTCAATGGAGAGTCTATTGAAGTCCGCAGAGGACCCAGTTTCAAAATGTGCTTCTGTCTTGACTGGCGGTGTGGAGCGCTGCCATTTGCTCTTTGTGGACCTGTTGTTCCGGTTGCCGCTGCATTTACGGAGTGCTAGTGTTCTGGCTCCTGTAAGTCCTTTTGAGGTGTGAAGCCTTTCTTCTTGTGTCTAGAGACCAGGGGCCATGTGTTGGTGTCAGGTGTGTGGGTCTTCTGTGCAGCGGTGTCCTCTTCATGCCGTATCTCCTGTTCCAAGGTTTTGGGTACAGGAACATCTATGGCTAGCAGTATGTGTAGAAGCTGGGATCTTGTGGTCGCAATCATAGTTTTATTGTTATGAAAGATGATTAATTTGAATGGGAAGCCCTATTTGTAGCGTATCTTCTTTTGTAAAATTAATGTCAGTGGTTTAAGGAGTTTTCAGTTGCATAGGGTTTCTGGGGCTAGATAGTGATAGATTGCTATTTGAGTTGCATTATGCAGTATTGGCACTTGCTTTGAAAGGAGGTCAAGTATGCGAGCTTTTATAGAGAACTGGGCAAACGGAGCGATTATGTCTCGAGGAGGCTTGTTCAGAGTGGGTGGAGGACCCAGTGCTCTGTGGACACATTCTATATCTGTTGCAGTAATGGTGTCGTTGGGGCAATGCTTATTAATCCAGCCCACCAAGAAGGTCAGGATGTCTTTCCCCTCCACGCCTTCTACAAAGCCATGAAATCTAATATGCGCCCTCCTCCCCCAATTTTCCAAATCTTCCAGATTGTTTGCTAGGGATTCATGTGCTTCCTCAAGGTACTGTATTCTGTGCTCATGCTTTTGCCCCATTTTATGGGCCTCTGAGGCTGTTTCAGCAATTTCAGAAATTCTTCCTGTAATTCTTTGATAGAGGTTTGCAGGGGGGCAAGGGCTGCAGACCAGTCTCTTTGCAGGTCTGAGACAATCTTCTGTCTTAGCCTCTCAAATTGGTCTGGCGTCTGCAGGTCATGTAGCTTTGGTGGGGTCTCTTTTCCTCTCCCTCCTCCCCTTCCTCCGCCTTTGCTGCCTCCTCCCCTGCTTGCCTTGTTAGTTGCAGGCACCATTATGTCTTACTGCTCAACAGGCTTGTTGTTTTCTCTGCTTCTGAGGCCTGGAGTCGTTTCCCTCCCCTTCTTGATCAGGCAATATTCAGAGATAGATCTGTCAATCGGTCTCTTGCTGCCCATCATCAGGTGGGTGTTTTCAGGGTGGAAAGATTCCTCCAGTGCTACAAGGACAGGCTTAAATCACAAGGCCTTTGGGAGCCTTCTCTCTAGTGATCAGCCATCTTAGGCATCCAGACACGCCCCCAACCTGTCCAAATTCTTAAGGTTCTTAGAAGAGGGGTTTTTTTCAGTACCACCAACTTTACAGGGACATTTGGCACAATACAGGAGAGATCCTTCTCTGTGGATGTACCTAGACTCTGAAATTCACTTCCAAGGGAGGCTAGGCTGGCTCCCTCCTTGCTGTCCTTTCGTCATCAGATTAAGAACATTCTATTGCAGCAGGCATTTGGGAACTGATTGCATTATATATGGTTTTTCTGTTTTAGTGCTGTACTGTGTTTAATCTATGCTTTTAAATCAATGTTTTCTGTGGTTTCAATTCTATAGACAGTTTAATATTTTTGCATGTTTTTTTATCTATAGGTGGTTTTACTTATACAGTCCTCCCTTCAAATTTCCGGATTTGAGAACTCAAGGATTTGCAAGGCCATGGGGCGAGGTGGTGTTTTTCGTTTTTTCCCCCCATGGGGAAGGAAAGCTGACCAAACCTGACCCTGCAGGCTTTCCAAGTGGCTTGACTGGGGAGGAGGCGAGTCGCCACCTCCCCAGCCAAGCCACTCAAGGCCTGAGCCTGCAGGCTTTCCGAGAGGCTTGACCGGAGAGGAGGCGTTGCCACCTCCCCAGCCAAGCCGCTCAAGGCCTGAGCCGGCAGGCTTACCAAGCAGCTTGACTGGGGATCGGGCGAGTGGCAGGGAGGCTTGCCTAACCTCCCTGCTGCTTTGGAAGAGGCAGGAGAGGACAGGTGGGCAACCAGCAGGAGGCTTTCCAGGCCCCCCATTATTTGCATTTTTTCCACATTCGCGGGGGTGCTCTGCCAGTAACCCCCGCAAATTTGAAGGGAGGACTGTATTTCTTTTTGCCTTGCAAACCAAACTAGAGTCCCACTCTTGAGAGTAAGGCAGGATATTAAAAGTGATTGATTGTATTCCAGCTTTCTTGGATAAAACTGGCTTTCCCCCCCCCCCATGGGGTGGCAAGAGACTGCCCTCCAATGTCCCAGGGAGAGACACAGTTTTCCTCTAACCCTCAGAGATTGCTTTACCCCTCATTGGTGGTATTTGCTGAAAAGCAGAACTTGTAAACTATAAACAAAACAACTGCATTTTATTATACTGCCTTTAATTGGCCATTTCCTTTTTTCAAGCTGTCAGAGAACAATATCATTGGATTGTTTTATATAAGCTCAGTGTATAATATTAAATAAATAAATGCCATCATAGAAGGGGGTGGCAGATATCCTTCCCTCAGTGGAACTGGAATAAGGTAATGCTCCCTCTCCATTGCAATCATTTACATCCTGAAAATCTGTGCTGGAAGAGGAGATGGGAAAAAAAAACCTGTCCTTTCAGGTGGTATGAAGGGTTGTAGGAAGAAGAAGAAAGTTCTAACACCAGTGTACATGTTGGCTTCAGGCCACAATATAGTTTAGCATATTTAGAGAAACAGAACAGTACTCCCAATTAGTACACACAAGATACATATAACTGATGTGCAATAATCTTTGAATATCTATCTTATGTGATTAGTCTGCATCAACTCAGTATAAGAAATTAGAGTCTGTGAAGCCATGTTTAGCATCAATAGGCTAGAGAATTCACAATGTGTAAGAAAGAGCCAGAGTGCAGTAATGGTTTGATCATTTGGACTATGACTCTGGAGATCCATTTAGTTTGGGGGTTTCTCTTGAATATCTGTACCAGATGCATAAGCTGAGCAGCCATAAAGTAATAAGCCCCCCTGTTTGGAGTTTCCCTGCTGACCCATAGAAACCCACTGGGTGACCTTGGGCAAGTCACAGTCTCTCAGCCTCAGAGGGAGGCAAAGGCAAACTCCTTCTGAACAAAGCTTACCAAGAAAACCCCGTGACAGTTTCATCTTAGGGTCACCATAAGCTGGAAACACCTTGAAGGATCACAATACAAGAAAAACAGAATAAAGAAAATAAGATGCTTATTTTTCTATAAATTCCCATTATTTGTAATCGGAATTGTGAGCTAAATTATGGTCACATTCATCCCAATCAGCTTGGACACCATGAAAAAGAACAACAGGCTGTAGTCTCAGAATGCAGTGTTTCTTAACACAAGTCCTGTTTCTTAACATTCACTCCAGTGAACTGCCATTTCATTTAGTGGCAAATGAAACATACAACCTCTCTTTTATCACATATTTTCTAATTTAAAGAAGAGGGCAGAGGGTAGAAGATCATATGAAATGGCTCAATGCCTGAGAGAAGGGAAGCTTTCGACAAAGACAAAAAGTTGATTATGAAGTGTATGACTTTTCCATTAAAAACGGCCCTTTTAAAGCTTTGGCACAAGACTTGTAATAAGACAGGTGTCAGGTTCTTAATGTTGTCCATATTACTGAACTGCCCCTGTAATAAAGTGAAAAACAACATTTTACTGCTTAATGATGGTAAGGATCTATTCTACTTGACTACCTGACAGAAATTAAACATATGCAACGTGTCAGCAGGATATAATGAACACCTACAGTGACTGCAGCTCCTTCCAATCAGAAATCATTCTTTTCCACAAATAGCTCTAGATAGCTTGTCTTCAGTCATTTCTCTTCATGCATTTAGCCTTCCTATTTTCATTTCCAGCTAAGCAGCTGTGGCCATTATTGATGCTACGGTTTCTTTTCTCCTTTTTTTCTGATATGGCAAAGACTAAGTATCTACTGGAGTCATCAAGCTCCATGCCAAGGGTAGGTGAAGTGATGCCAATTTTCCAAATGCATGTTAAAACAGACAGCCACAGTGGAAATCTCTAGCAAGCCAGCTACATCCATTTAGAGAGGCCGAGATTCTGGAAAGGTGCCACCTAGCCTACTTCTCTGCTCTGAATCAAGAATCTTTCAACAACAACAAAACCCCCAACCCCTTCCTTTCCACATTTCTCCTAGACTATAATATGAGGCTGCAACTTACAACTCCCTAAAGGAATGATGTCAATTGGCATTTTAAAAATGAATTCAGTGACCTACAATAATATGAGTTTCTTATGCACAGTATTTGTTAGCAGGCAGCACAAGAAGTTCAGAATTCATTTCGAGTTTCTGCGCTTTATAAAAGCAAACAAAAGAATACTTAAGCGGCTTCCTCTGGTTTGATAAGTATCTTGTGCTAAAGGGCTGCCTGCAACATATGAAGGATTGGGGAGGAGGGAAGAGTGCTATCAAGGCACAGAGCAGCTCTTGGCACAGTTAAAATTCAAGAACCAGGAGGAAGAAAGCCCTCCAGATAATATATGCTCAAACAGCTGCCATACTGACCTGATGAGAAATTTAAAGCTTGTAGCAATTTTACAGCCTTTTTTGCAAGCAAGGCTTGCTGGGTTTCACTTCTGCTTGCACAGCTTATATTTAGTCACTGAGTTGAAAATTGGCATCTGTAACTACTCTTTTATACACCTTAACCAGGTCTTCAGGGATAAAAAATGTCCATTTAGAAAGGGCTTAGCATTCAATTATCACACCCTCCCTCCCTCTGGTTTAACATTTCACCAAGTCTAATGACATCTGTGAAATGTCAGGTGCAGCACTTAGCTGAAGTGACTGTTCAAGAGGGTATAGGAACTAATGTTCCAACAATGGGATAACAAACATTGACACAGGTACACTAAAAAGAAGAACAGCACAGTAGCTTCATGGGAAATCCCCTACTGAGAGCATAGTGCAAAACAATATCATCCCTTGGTTATGATCCAGAAGGGCATGCATGGACTCCACAGGTGCATATGGAGAAAACAATGATTTTTCTCACCACTGTCCCACAGAATATTGACAGCATTATTTGTATCCCTATTCTTCTATAAACTGCACAACCTCCGTTTATGAGAAATGCAATTTATACTATACTATCCATTTGCACAATGAGTAGCATGCACACAGGTGACTTTTAGTATGATGAGGGAATCCGAAATTATAAATCTAACAAACAAGTCAAACCTCTTTGACCATCAACAATTTTTGAGCCTCAAGAACCAAACAATATTCATGTTAACAAAGGCTACACTACAATTTTGTAAAAACAAACATTCTGTATTGTCCTAAAATGATCTATTGCTCCAATTATAAGAGTAGCTAATCAATGCTGGTATCTAGAATATAAAAGTGTTAAATATAATTACTTGCTGAGCATGCAGGATACAATAAAATCTTAAAATCAGACCTGAAGAAAATGTCTAGTGCACTGTCTAGTGATTGCCGAATGCCTGTCATAATACCCTATTAATTAAATTTTAATTGTAAAATAAATAGAACTGGCTGAGCTTTCCTTTTTGAGAGGAATGGATAACTATCCCAGGCACAGGTGCTACATATACCACCCACCACACCTAGAGGGCCTGACCTCCCCACCATAGCCCCTATTCCCAAAATGGTTAGGAGACTCTTTGGCCTATTTCAGGCCCTGGTGACGCCTATTTTCCAACCAGAAAGTGACTAGAAATCACTTTTGATGTGGAGAAAAAGCACTCCAAGGCCTGAAAACAGACCACCAGGCCCTTATATGTTACAGAATCATTCCACTTGTTCCCTAGAAAATGGAGGGGAGATCAAAGGGAGGGGGGAATCAAATTACAAAAAAAATTGAAGGAATGAGCAGTGAGGCCATAGTTTTCCTGACCCTGCTTTATGGGGAGTGGGACGATACACACAGTTATAATTAATGCAATTGTTACATTTATAGGCTACCTATATATTAACTATGAACAACCCTGGACATTACTTTTTAAGAGAAATTCACACTCATTGCTCATTGTGGTGTCTAGAAAGTAACTCACTACTGTACTATCATTCAATGTAATGTCGAAATAGGGACTCACTATGTTGCTTCTGTGCTACTTAGTACTTTCCAATTACTTTCCACAGACCTTTTGGTAGGAAAACCTTCAAATTGGTAACTGAATTGCATAAAGCTTGAAAAATCTGTCATGGTGCTTCTGAAAATGCCCTTTAAAATTAACTCTTCAAAATAACCAGAAACTTCACTTCTACTCATTTTTTTTCTTTCAAGTGTAAATTTGTTATACTCTCATTAACCAAATACAGATAATTACAGGTTGCTACATTACTTATAATATATTACTTCCAAGCAAAACTTCTGAGGTACAGGACAAAATGTGCATAACTACTACAGAAGCTCTGGAGGCACGGGTGGATAAGATATTGTCACATGTTATTGTTTAACATTACTCACATTTCTTCCAGATTCACTCTGATACATATCCTACCATTATGGATGCAGAATGTTTCTATGCCATTATCAGGTTGCTTAGAAGGGTAAACTAGGTAACTTGCTAAATGCATTTCTCTCTTTCCAACATTAAATCAATCACTCATATAGCTGTGAGAGGACATAATATAATTCAGACTGTATAAACTGCAGTCCATTTCTACATAATGCAGCACTTTTAACAGCTTTGTTGCTTTTAAAAAGGCATGCTTCAAGTGCAAATGTATATGTACTTACTTGAAAGTAGGTCCCAATAGACAAATCCAGCTTCAGGCATTTCTAACCAGAAGCCCCATTTAATTCAATGTGATTTTCTACCAAGGGCCATTTTGTCCCTGTTCTGAATTTTGGCAAGCCACAGTTCCCCTTTTATCCCATCTCACACATATCCAAAAATGGCAATCACTTAAAAATGGCAAATTGAAATTCTGAACCCCACTAGGGAAAATGATTTGCCATTTAAATTTTAAATTAAACCCCACAGCCTGTTTTATGTTAGATGAAAACTGGGAAATAACCAGGCAGAGGGAAAAACAATATTTAATGGCTGGGGCTGAAATATTTCCATGGAAAATAGTGACTCCCAGAGACTTCAGGGAATGCAGTTTGCTATTCTGTAGAGAAAAGGAGGGATCCAGGTTATTTAAGAGGTGGTTCATGGGAGCCTGAGACCACATGTGGCTCAAAGATCATGTTTTCCCCATCCCTAATGTATTCAATCTTAGTCCTAAACAATGAATTAAAAGAGATATGGTCCTGGGCAGTCAACAGCTAATCTAGAAACAGAGATTTCATGTCCCATGAGTAGAACTCTGCTCATGGGATGTTCCTGGTGAAAAAAGTGAGAAGACAAATTGTGCCAGTTCCTCCTCTCCCTGAAGCCTGGTTCTCTTGCTCTGGGTGATTAAATGTCCTTTCAGATCAATACAGAAAGTGCTGCAAGATAAATGGTGTAAAATGATCCCCAAACCTAGGCTTACAAATCCAAAGACAGTACAGTTAAAAGATCAACATTAAAATGGAATTACGCTATCAACAAAATTTTAAAACAATTTAAAGGGTGCAACTAAAAATGCTTTAAAAAGCATTTAAAACACTTCCCCCTGTTAGTGTGTGTGTATTAGACTGCATGCCTTTAGTCAGGCATTTTTGTTGTTTTATTATGCAAAACACCATGTGCACTGATGACACAATATAAACTGACGATGCTGATGCTGATGACAGTATAGTAAAAACAGTACACCACCCTCTTAAAAGTGTTTTCATTAAAAATCTTTGGTGCTCAAAAGTACGGTATGTTGGAATAAAAAAAGAGTATTTGCCTGTCAACAGAAGGTCAGCAAGGAGGAGTCTATTCTGGCTTCCCTGGGAAGGGAGTTTCAGAACACAGGGGCAGGCACCAGGAAGGTCGTATCTTATGACCCCACCATCTGTGCCTGTGACGATGATGGAACTCAAAGTGGGCCCCTTCTGAAGACACCAAGGCTTGGGCAGGACGCCTATGTGGAGATAATGATACCTTACTCAGGAGAACTATGCTCCCTATGTGGAAGGAACACACTGGATACAAGTCACTGATTTAAAAGGCCACTTTAATTAAGGGATGACACACTGAGGATGGAGCAGGCTTATTTTCTGCTGCTCCAGAGACTAGGACACAGAGCAATGGGTTCAAACTACAGGAAAAGAGATTCCACCTAAACATTAGGAAGAACTTCCTGACAGTAAGAGCTGTTCAGAAGTGGAATGCACTGCCTGGGAGTGTGGTGGAGTCTCCTTCTTTGGAGGTTTTTAAGCAGAGGCTGGATGGCCATCTGTCAGGAATGATTTGATTGTGTATTCCTGCATGACAGGGGGTTGGACTGGATGGCCCTTGTGGTCTCTTCCAACTTTATGATTCTATGATTCTATTATTCTACTCAGGAAAGAGGATTTCTCTTTGTTTAAAAAGAGCTATTTTGAATACAATTCAACTCTCATGTCCATGGATTCAGGATCTACAGTTTCACTTATCCATGTCTGAAAAAATATGTTCTCTCTAGGCATTTCTAGGTCCTCCAATGTTATTCTATGGTCAATTTCTGGGGTTTGTCCAATTGAAAATAATTGGTTACCCTATTATCCACTGTTTCAGGTATCCACGGGGGGTCTTGGAATGTATCCCCCACGGATACTGGGGTTGACCTGTATAATAAATAATCAGAGAGCAGACACCATCACATAAGGGAATTCTGCTATGACAAGAGAGAAAGCCTTTTTCTAAAACAGTACCTGCTGAGACACAGAACATGTGGATACAAAGAACATTCTTATCTTCAGAATTAATGTTGTCAGCCATAACAACATTAATTTTATTAAAGTTTTATAACAAATGATGACAATCAACTTCTGTAAAGAATTAATTTTTTAAAAAAAACTAAATACAAAGCATCTTCTTAATGTATATTTTTCATTTGGTTCTCCTTTTCTAATTTGCCAACTGACAAAAGGGAGCATGAATAATCACAAAGGGTAAAGAAGGTGTTCAAATTTTACATGTGCCACCAAGATCTGATTGACATTTTAGATTGGTATAATAATCACTGTAGTGAACAGAGATGCTAAAGAAGACATAACCAAGAGACCGTGGAACAGTTTCTTTGTTCCTCAACAGCAACCTTTCCCCCTGGCATGTCAATTCAAAGCAATGTTAGCTGGTGAAACCCATAAGCTTAGCAGGCTTTAAATTTCCCCACAAACTATTTGTTAAGCTACTACGAGCAATTATGAAGGAGACCTGGGGGAATAGGGAGAGAAGAATTATAGAGGGGAAAGTTACAGAAACAAAGCCATGGGAACTCTGTGGAAACTTCACTGTTGGATTTCCATCACCATCCCCAGCCCACAGTATCTCCTGATGAATCATCACACAGACCGTTCTGTAGATGGCTGGTGCTCCTTTGCAGATAACAAGTAGGGAGTGGGTATTTTTCATAGCCCAGGTTCGAAACACCTTTATCTCTTTTCACATCCTGTATCTCATGGCAGTGCGTCTCGGTTCTAAATTTGGGGATCAATCCCTGCCCTTAATCTGATCAGCGTTAAGATGTTTGCCTAGAAAGCAATTTATCAACAACAGATTTATAGCTCAATATGGATATCAGCCCACAGCTAAAAGTTTGCAGATCTATACAGCTAAGCACATTAAGCAATCCTCCTGGGGAAAGTATAACCAGAAGTGACTCTCATAATTCAGTATGCACTATGAATAGCTATTACAGCAGCGTCTGCTCACCCTTTTTTAGAGAGGTGGGAAAAACCCAATCCATTTTCAAAAAATGCTGTGTGTATCATGAAGATAATGAATGAAATCACAAGCCTTCTCATCAACTGTGAATGGCCTATAGCATTTTTACACCTTCCCTGTGAGATCTGTAAGTTTTATTATCAAAGTGAAGTGGCTTTTGAAAAAATTAAATCATGGGTATTGAAGGGAAGCACCTTTTATTAACTACATCACTATTCTGTACTATAGAATAACTAAGCCTTAAATATCTTGTGCAACATCTTTTTAAAACAACAACTACTACTACTTCCTCTTCTTTTTTCTTCTTATTCTTGGAACAGCAGGCTTCAATTCACTACACAGATCCAACACTAATGTTACCTGAAGAGAGTACCGTATTCCCTTGTGTGTTTTGTCCAGGTCTTACCATATTTTTGGTGTTACTGTTTCTATCACACTTAAAGCTATAAAAAGAAAAAAAGTGCTAAACATATTCAAAAGAGAATGACATGTTCCTGAAAGCTCTAAACTTCCTTTCAAAAGTACATATGACTAATAAATGTGTTTTGAAAAGAATAGAGAGAGCAACAACTACAGTGCTCAAACCAGCCTAGAACCCAGACCCCATTTTTTGTTGCTTTTGTCTTCTATCAGGCTTATGGAAAGTCAGATATCAAGGACAATGGATTCTACTCTTTTTTCCTCCCATCTTTATATTATATGGCATGTATATCATGCTGCAAAAAGCAAAGATAGCAAAAGGGTTTTCTTTCTGCCAATACCCCAGTATTGTCATTGTTATTCATAACATTAGGGGTTTTTGCTCTGTAACACTGTTTTTGCATTCTTGTGTTCAATGACAGTTTCATTGTTATTGCTGGTATGAGATAGGAGAATGAAATTGTGTGAGTCATGAGCAAGGTTATTTAGTCACAACAGGTGAAAAGGAAGTTAAAAAGACTGCTTCAGAGGAGAAAGGTGAGCTAGAGGAGATTGCTAGGGAACAACCAAAGAAAAGAGACAATGTTAAAGCAGGAGTGAGCAGCTCTGCCTCCTCCTTCCCCACCCCCCTTTACCAGATCAAGCATCATCATGCTGCCCAACATCCATGGCAGCACCTTCAGTCTTCCAGAAGGAATTAGACAAAGAGAAAGACAAGAACAGATATATGGAAAGATGCAGCTGAAAACATTAGAACAAGACAATGATAGTGATGATATAACAACACAGAGAGATAAGCAAACTCTTAATAATTTACTAAAATTTTGTACATACAGAAATATTTTTGCCACAAAAAGTATCCTGAACAATAAAGCTCATCTTTAAATGTTGTGGTTTTCAAATCAACTTCAACTTATGGCGACCCCATGAAGAAGAAATCTCTAAGTTACCCTATCATCAACAGCCCTGCTCAGGTCTTACTAACATAGGGTTGTGGCTTCCTTCATTGAGTCTATTCACTTGTAATGCAGTCTTCCTCTTTTCCTGTTGCTTTCTACCTTGGCCAAGCATTATTGTCCTTTCTAGTGAGTCATGTTTTATGATATGTCCAAAGTACAAAAGTCTCAGTTTAGTTATCTTGGCTTCTAGGGATAGTTTGCTCCAAGACCCATTTATGTGTCCTTCTGGAAGTCCAGATTCTCCACAGAACTCTCCTCCAGCACCACATTTCAAATGAGTTCATTCTTTTCCTATCAGCTTTCTTCACTGTCCAGCTTTCACAACCATACATAAAAATTGCAAATACAATGGCATGGACAACCCTAACTTTAGTAATCAATGATATATCTTTACACTTCAGGGTCTTTTCTAATTACTTCATAGCTGCCCTCCCAAATCCTAGTCCTGATTTCTTCTGACTGCAGTTTCCATTCCGATTAATGACTGAGCCAAAGTATGGAAAATCTCAATGACTTCACTGTCTACTTTAAAAGTTATGTAGATCATCTGTGGTCATTATTTTTGTTTTCTTAATGTTCATCTGTAAATCTCCCATTGCACTTTTTTCCTTGACTTTCTTCAGTAGTCATTTCATGTCTTTGATATTTCCTGCTACTAGTATGATGTCATCTGCATATCTTAAATTGTTGGTATTCCTTCCTCCAATGTTCACGCCTCCTTCCTCCAAGTCTAATCCTGCTTTACATATGATACATTCAGTGTACAAGTTAAACAGATAGGGTGATAAAATGCAGCCTTGCCTGACCCCCTTGCCAACTGGAAACCATTCTGTTTCTCCGTATTCTCCCCTGACGGTAGCCTCTTGTCCTCAGCACAGGTTACACATCAGTTCAATCAAATGTTATTGCACACCCATTTTTTTAAAAGCAATCCGTAGTCTTTCATGATCTACACAATCAAAGGCTTTGCTATAGTCTATACAGCACAGGCTGCTTTTCCTCTTAAACTCTTTGGTGCTACATTATCCAACATATGTTTGCAATGTGATCTCTCATGCCACTTCCTATTCAGAACTGCACAGTACTAAAAAGTGTGGTTAGCTATGTTGTCACTGGCATTGTCTCCAATAGATCCTCCACAAATGTCACCCCCACTACTACTGCCGCCTAGTAACCGTTTGGCACATTTATAGATCCTTGAAAACTTTGGCAAAAAGAACCAAATGTGAGATTTCAATTAAAAGCAGACTATTCATTGTTTACATATGGAGATGTAATAAGGATGAAAACAACTATTTAGAATGTGACCATTTATGGAAACTTTTCTTTTCCAAGTACATGGTTTACAACAGGTCTGGCACCTTTCTCTTTTATTTATTCCTAAACTCCACATATGCTCACTTAGCAGTTTCACATACATATTCAAAAGACAAAACAAGCCCCATCTCAGACTTGTATGTAAGATAATAATAATAATAAAATAATAAAATTTATTTATATCCCGCCCCTCTGCGAGCAATCGGGGAGGCTTACAACAATAAAATAGCACACAGTATAAAACAACTCAAAATCCCTTCCCCCCCCCTTAAAACATTATTAAATTAATACAAATAAAAAAATATATATAATACAATTTATTAAAAACCCTTTCGAGCAAGCAGCATCAGTTTGGAGGTCCAGAAGCAACCTCCAGAGGGGGTTCCTGAGGCCGGGGTTAGCTATTCTGGAAAAGCCTGCCTGAAGAGAACCATCTTGACAGCCTTTTTAAAGCTGTCTAATGATGTCAATAGGCGGATCTCATCCGGCAGGCCGTTCCACAATTTGGGGGCGACAGCCGAGAAAGCCCTCTGGGAGACTTTTCAGATGATTTTACAGGCTGAAAAAGTAATCTTATACACCGGAATATACGGTAGATTTTCCTTGGGGGTTTTCCGAGCTGTGAGGCCGTGTTCTGGAATAGTTTCTTTCTGATGTTTCACCTGCATCTGTGGCTGGCATCTTCAGAGAATGGTTGGGTGGGGGTGTGTGGAGTTTATATGCTGTGAACCCCTGTTGGGGAGTATATGTAAATTTGTGTAACTGAATGGTTAGTTTCTGGGTATAGAAATGCAAGGCCCGTTAGTGTCTGTTTGGCTAATGGTTGGTTGATGGTTGATGGGGCATTATCTGCTGGGAATCCCCCTGTCCCTGGTGGAATTCTTTTGTAAGTGTTGAGTTTTGATTCTATTGTATTTCAAAACTGGGAGCCAGATTTTGTTTACTTTTAAGGTTTCTTCTTTCCTGTTGAAGTTGTCCAGGTGTTTGCAGATTTCAATAGCTTCTCTCTGTACTCTGACATGATAGTTGTTGGCCAAGTCTACAATTTCTGTGTTTTCAAATAGCATCTTGTGTCCACGTTGGTTTATAGCATGTTCTGCTACTGCTGATTTTTTTGGCTAGCCCAGTCTGCAGCATCTCTCAGTTCCTTGATTCGTGTTTGCACACTGCGTTTAGTGGTCCCTATGTAAACTTGTCCACAGCTGCATTGTATGCGATAAACTCCTGCAGCTGTGAGGGGGTTTCTTTTGTCCTTCGCTGAGTATAGCATTTCTTGGAATTTTTTTTGGTTGGTCTATAGATTGTTTGGAGGTTGTGTTTCCTCATCAGTTTCCCTATGCTGTCTGTGACTCCTTTGATGTATGGTAAAAATACCTTCCCTTTGGGTGGCTGTTTTTCTTCTTCATTCCTGTGGTTTTTTTCTGGGTCTGGCTGCTCTTGTGATGTCTGATCTGGAGTAACCTTTAGCCTGTAGGGTCCAGTTTAGGTGCCTCAGTTCGTCCTCCAGGTAGTGGGGTTCACAGATCCTTTTTGCACAATCTACCAATGTTTTTATTGTGCTTCTTTTTTTGTCCTGGGTGATGATTGGAGTTCTTGTGTAGGTACCTGTCCATGTGTGCGTGCTTTCTGTATACCTTGTGGCCTAACCATTGGTTTAGTTTGCGGATGACTAGGACATCCAAGAATGGCAGTGATCCTTCCTTCTCTTTTTCCATCGTGACTTGGGTATTTGGGTGGATGCTGTTCAGGTGGTTCAGGAATGAGGCCAAATCTTCTTCTCCGTGGTTCCAAATGGTGAAAGTGTCATCCACATATCAAAACCATGTTGTGGGCTTTTTTGGTGCTATTTCCAGGGCATTGGTCCACAGTGCCTGGAGTAAATCCTTCTGCGATAAGGAGCTGATTTAACCTTTCGTGCCAATTCTTGGCTGCTTGTTTTAATCCATACAAGCTTTTCTCAAGTTTACACACTAGATGCTCCTTTCCAGGTACTTGGAATCCTGAAGGCTGTTCCATGTACAGTTCCTCATCTTGATCTCCATAAAGAAATACTGTTTTCACATCTAGATGTTGTACATGCATTTTCTTGAAAGCTGCAACAGCCAATAAGGTTCTAATAGTTGTGTGTATAACTACTGGGGAGAAAGTTTCATGAAAATCTTCTCCACATTGCTGATTGTAACCTTTAGCTACAAGTCTGGCTTTATATCTTTCAGTCTCCCCTTCTGCATTTTGCTTTGTTGTAAAGACCCATCTGCAGCCAATTGCCTTCTGTCAAAGTCCAAGTTTTATTTTTATATAAAGATTGCATTTCCTCCATTGCTGCTTTCACCCATTTCTCAGAATCAGATTTTGGCAGTCCTTTGATCATCTGCCAGTCAGAAGGTTCCAAAAGGCTTTCCCCTGAGGCTGAATAAGAGAATCTCAAAGGAGGCACTCCCCTGTTACCCCTCACAGACTGTCTCACCTGGACTTGAGTTTCTGGCTCTGCCTGTGGCATGCCGTCCGGTCCTCCATCCTCTGGTAAGTCCTGGGCTGAGGGAGCCCCTTCTGGATGCAAAGCACTTGCAGGAGGGTGAAAGAGCTGCACACACTGTGGCTGCTGGAGGGAATCAGAATCTTCTTCCACTACAAACATATCTGAATAGAATTCTTTATTTGGATTAGAATTAAATTGAGGTCTTTCATCAACATAAATAGCACTTGTTATTTTCATTGTGCATCTTTCAGGGTTCAGGATTTTGTAAACACCTTTGGCATAACCAATAAAAATTCCCTCTTCACTTCTACAGTCCAGTTTGTCTCTTTTCTGTTTTGTAATGTATGTATAAGCTTAAGATCCAAAACCCTGAGATGGTTCAGTCTGGGTTTCACACCATGCCACAATTCAAATGGAGTAACATTTCTAGACCTGGTTGGAAGTCTATTGTATAAATATGTGGCTGTGAGAATTGCCTCAGACCAATAAGCTTTAGACATGTTAGCTTCTAAAAGCATTGCAACTGCCATTTCCTTTAGGGTTCAGTTCAGTCTCTCTGATATGCCATTTTCTTGAGGACTATAAATTTTAGTAGTCTGATGTCTAATGCCATGTCCCTTTAAGTACTCATAAAATTGAGTATTGACAAATTCTGAATCATTATCCGTTCTCAGATTTTGAATTTTATATCCAAATGTATTAGTGATGTAATTAAAGTACTCTTTGAACTTTTAAAAAGCTTGACTTTTCTCCCTTAGGAGGTAGCAGTGGGTGTACCTGCTGAAATCATCTGAGAGTCATGAAATAGAGGTTTCCACCCAGTGATTTCTGATTAAATGGTCCACAGAGATCAGAATGTGTTAATTCAAGAGGTTTAGTAGATTGTCTTTCTGTGAGAGGCTTGTGTGTAGGTGCAGTAGACTTTATACTTTAATGCATTCCACACAACTTTCATTCACACACCAGTTCTTGAAATGAAAATATCTTGCTAGCTCTTGATTAGCCAATTTCTTTATGCATTCAACATTTCGATGAGCAAATCTCTTATGCCATAAATTTATGCAGATTTTGTGTTTACACTGAGTGGCAACAATGGCATTTGAATCACTGATCTCCATGTGATAAAGGCCATCATCCTTTAGAGTGCCTTTAAAAATCAAATGTTTGCCATGAAGACCATAAAATGAATTCTTTTTAAAAATTACTCTGTTGCCTTTTGATGTGGTCATCTTTACAGAATAAAGTGACCTCTTTAGGTCTGGGGTGTAAAAACAGTCCATAATTTTCAATATTTCTGTATTAGCTCCCAATTTCATTGGTAAATACACATTTCCCATTCCTTGCACTGTAACAGAATCTCCATTTGCAAGAAACACAAGGAAATTTACTTCTTCATTAAAATCTTGGAAATATTCCCTTTTATTAATAAAGTCGTTACTAGCTCCAGACTCTATGAGTAAACCGTTTTTATATTCATTTCCTGAAGCTTGCATTATTTTTCCATATGCCAATCCAATGTTAAATTTCTGTTTACTATTGGCTTTGTTTGAGCAATCTTTATCTCCTTTCCCTTTGTCAGTATCTGGCCTTTGAGCAGTTCTCCCTTGCTGTGAGAATGACTTCTTTCACTTTGAAGCTTTAAATTGCCATTTGGCTCAGAAGAGAAGGAAGAGGGGTTGGGGTGAGTAGCATTCTGTTTAAAATGCTGCTTGTCCTTTTCAGCCAAATTAACTTGCTGCTTAAAATTAGTCATTTTGCATCAAATTTTGTCTATGTTGAAATTCTCTTATCTGAATATAGGCTTCTGGTAGAGTTAAATCATTCTTTAATTGCAAAGTATTTATTATGGGATTGTAAAACTTTGGTAAACTTGCCAGAAATACCCCAACTTGCATAGCCTTGGGAAATTCCTCTCCAGGAGATTGTAATTCCCCTAATGTATCTCTAAAATCATTAATGTGCTTATTCAAAAATTTAGGATTAGATAGCTTCATGTTTACTAGCTTCATCATTAATGCAACATTACTACCCATAGATGGAACATCACAGAGATTTTTCAAAGTGTCCCAAGCAGCTTTTGGTGTTCTCTAATCTTTAATTTCAGAAACTAGTCCATCATCCACAGCCAAAATTATAAAAGCCAAAACCTTTTGGTCATCTCTATCAAAATCAGTTTGTGCTCTCCCTTGATTTGGCCTCTAATTGTGTAAAACATGAAAGAGTCCCATAGCTTTGAGATATGTTTCAAAAGAAAAAGCCCATTTCTTATAATTAGGGCCATTAAGTTTCTCCAGACTGTGTGTGGAGTTCAGGCCAGGAGCAGCCACTTCGGCCAGAATTGCTTAATTGTCTTTGTCTCCAGCCAAACTGAGAGAGACTGAGTGATCAGGTAAAAAAACAATACTTTGTAAAACAAAATTAAATTGAGGTTTTAAGTCTTCAACTGGGAAGCATAACCCACATTTGTAGGGGGGTATGATTCTAAAATTAAAAATGTATTTAAAAAATCCATGGATCTAGCCCTTTTAAAAATAAAAATATCTTCTTTAAAAGTAAAAACACTTTTCTTTCAAAGTAAGCAGAGTAAGGCATCCGAATGAAGACACAGCTCAATTAACATTTAAATGTGTGGTCTGATCACCCAGTCAATTAGACTCACTAAACAACAAAGACATCAGTTTAAAACTGCATATCAAAAGTTTACTGAAGGTATAGCAATCTTAATCTACATATTAAAACAAATTTAAAGGTCCTTAACTAACTAAGAGTAGGGTAGGAAAAACTCACCCAGCCTTAAGCGATGGGTGCTACATGGTGAAGAGTGAAAAAGCAAGATGACTCAGACTAAAAGACTAAAAGAGAAGATGGCTACAGCCACATGGAGACAAACTTAAAAGGAAACTTAAACAAAGTGTAATAAAATATTTAAATTAGGTCATGTGATGAATGACCCATTGCTCCAGTTGGCTGAAATTGCCTAGGGAAAGAAGAAGGGGGAGTGGAAGACTCGTGCATGCAGGGAAATTCCTAAACTGAACTTAACATGGGATACACAAGATTGTATTGCATTACAATAATGATTTCCCCACATACTACAAAAACACAGAAATTCTAGACCTGGCCAACAACTATCATGTCAGAATGCACAGAGAAGCTATTGAAATCCATAAACACCTGGACAACTTCAACAGGAAAGAAGAAACCTTAAAAGTAAACAAAATCTGGCTCCCAGTTTTGAAATACAATAGAATCAAAACTCAACACTTACAAAAGAATTCCACCAGGGACAGGGGGATTCTCAGCAGATAATGCCCCATCAACCAACCATTAGCCAAACAGACACTAATGAGCCTTGCATTTCTATACCCAGAAACTAACCATTCAATTACACAAATTTATATATACTCCCAAACAGGGGTTCACAGCATATAAACTCTTACACACACCCCTACCCAACCATTCTCTGAGGATGCCAGCCACAGATGCAGGTGAAGTGTCAGAAAGAAACTATTCCAGAACACGGCCTCACAGCCTGGAAAAAAACCAAGGAAAATCTATGGATGCCAGCCGTGAAAGCCTTCGACTTCACATCAAACACATCACAAATGAATGATTTGCCAAAATATTTGCATCTGTGCATAAGTACGTATATAAGTAAAACAGAAACTAAAAAAATGGAGGGGTGGCAGCTCATCCCAATCCATGTGGTCAAAATAATACTGGTCATGCTCATGAGACACTCTTGTGCACACAGCTGGGATACCCTATCAGTCTGATTTTACACTTGTGTTTGGCTTGTAAGATCAGTTCAGAATCAGACTAAAAACACTAGTATGTCATGCCAGGGGCCAACCTGGATCAATAATAATAGTCTGAAGCAGATCTAGGAGAAGCTCAAAGCATGCTGTTGTGTAAATTCTACCCACGTGGGAATGAAACCACTAGAAAATGATGCCTTCAATTCCATCACCAACAGATGCTTCATAAGGATACTGAAAGACTGAGCTGTCTTGGAAAACTACCAGGATTGTGTTCTTGGTCTATCTTCTCCTAGTATGTATCATATATTATGGTGACAAGACAATTGCAGTGCCCACCTCTGGTCGAAAACCAGTTTACTGTATATCACTGTCTTCCAAAAATTCCTGAGGTTTTAGAGTAACCATCCAATTAGTCAGTTTCTCTTACAAATGAACATCAGCCAGAACTACTTAACTTCCAAGGAGCCATGTGTTACCTCCTGAACCCAACCAGCCATCTTTCTCCTAATGTACTTTCCCCAGAAGTGGGGAAAGACTAGCCCATGGGCACATGTAGCACATGCAGAGACTTTCCCTAATCCTCTTCCCCGGGTTCTTGCCCCATGGCTGCTGCATTTGCTCAGCCTTTACTAGATGGTACAAACCAGACAGGTCAAAAAAAGGAGGTGGTTAGACATACTCTTTCAAGCACATTGTCCACTATTTCAGGCCCTGCCCCAAATAACTGAAATTCATCCTGTAAGACCACACTAGATGGTAGCCTGAATGCCAGTAATATTAGTATTTACAACCTTTGTATATAGATTTAATTAGGCCCCCAAGAGCACCCAAGGCTTAGTTGAAGAAAGCCCTAAAGCAGCTCAGAAAAGATCAGCAGTTTAATGTGACTTTTGAATGCAGCTAAAGCTGGCTCTCTGGGTTGAGTTGGGCCATGTTGGGTTCAAACATCATGCTAAACAAACCATGGTACAAAAGGTGCATGACCTGTTTAGCTGCTTCTGCCATAAATGGCAGCAAATTGACACAGGAGCCCACTTGCTGTACATGTACAACAAACTAGGATATCACCGAATTCCAGTTTTTGTGGTATATGAGCCCAACCAGTTTGTGTTTTAGAACAACCTCTAGAAACAGTTTAAAGTAGCATTGTTAATTTGAACTTGGGTTTAATTTTTCCTTGCTCATAGGTGCTTTCCAAAAACTACATATTCATTTCTCTTTAGTGATTCTGTTTAAATTAACCTCCAGAGGTATCAAAGTCAAGATCATACAGCTTTCAACACTGTTATTAAGAACAGCTTGATGCAATCTGCAGCCTAACCAATATGCTAAGAAGTCACACTCAAAAGATGAATGGTTCACTTCTTGATAGCACCATTCTGTATTGGGACATATGGTTGAAAACTGCACAGAAGGCAGTTTCAACTGAGATTGGAACAACTGTTCAAACTCCAAACCATCATTCCATATAATTTTCTGCAGAATATAATTTGAATAAAGTACTCCTAACAGGAAGAAAAACCACTCCCTAAGCAACATCATTGAGGTTACTGATGGAAGCTGGAATCTTTCCCTATTTTATGAGGAAAAAACAGAGACAAAAAGAAAGGTTCACATTAAGGCAATGATGTATCCATCAGAATTCTAGCCCAAGTTTTTGGCTGCAAGGCTGCTACCTTATTTAAAAGATATAGCTCAGGCCACACTCACAGGACTTCACAGTAGGCTTCCTACATACACACAAATGTACATTAAAATACGAAAAATAAGTGATAGTTCAGAATACAAACAATGCATTGTACGGGTATGGAACAGCCTAAAAAGAAAAAGAAAAAGCTGCACCATTCCCTTCAAAAAGAGACATCTTCTTCTGGCTAATGGAATTCACTCTTGATTTTTTTCAAAGTCCAAAGTTCTCTTCATCTCAATTCTCAGAGGCCATCCTATGGTCATACCATAAAGCCACAACTTCAACAAATACATCACTTCTACACAAGTTATACTGCTTGCCAAACCATGCCTAATTAATTATAATTATTTACTTTGAACCTGCACTTAATCAGCATTTGTTAGCTCTTAATTAAAAAAAAACAACAACCAGACACCCCCAAACTGAATAATTTTGTTTGCATTTAACTTTGTATCTTGATTTTCACACTCTGGTCCCATTACAAAAACATTATGATAAATAGCATGTGAAGGGCGACTGATGGTATGTTGATGAGTGAACGGGGAAAGAGAACGAAGGAGCCAATCCTGTGGCAGGAAACTAGTATGGGAGAGGTCTCCTAGAGTGAAAAGAGGTCTATGACAGTTGGGAGAGGGAGAAATGAGATGACAAGAGAGAGTTGAAGATGTGATGTGATGAGGAAAGGGCTGGAATGTGTGTGTGGTTGTGAGTGCAGCTGGGAGAATGTATATGCAGTGGGAATAAGTAAGTGTAAGAGGAATAGGGGCTGATTGGAACACAGAGTGAGAGGAAAGGAAGAACTCATAATTTGTTATTGAGACTGGCAGATTCTGAAGTTATATGGTCACCACAGAGTGGGACTAGTGATGGGTTTGAATTTAACCAAGTTGGAAAAAAAGACTAAAGCCTTTCTTTACTTAATTCTGTTAAATATCGTTCAACCAATAAACCAATCTGCATGTTTTATTTATACTGTATAAATATAAAAAATAGTATGTGCTTTTCTGTAAAGAAATACCCACTTTTTGCTGATGGCCGTACTATGCCAAGGAAAAATTCTGTCAAGGACTTTTAAATTTCACATACAGTAATGCCATTAAAAGCAATTACCAAACTTAATGGAACATTGGCCTTGCATAACTTTGACACCTCCCTAAAATTATAACATTAGTCATTCCATAAAACCATTAAATTTTCCTTTATCAGTTGTCCTATATGGTTTTCAGATTCTCTGTTCTTATGGCCAACTGACAGGACCATATTTCATATCACAACCTTCAAGGTACTTAAAAGCCAACTGTTTGGGATGTTTTTCTTCTATGTTTCTTTAGGGATTATATGTATATAACATCTGGTAACAAATTTACTATGTCACATATTCAAGCCAGGAATAGAACTGTCACACTTTCTCTAAACAATTCAAACCACCACTCCGTCTGCTCTAGTCAATTACATTTTACAGACTGACACTGCAGGTTCCACACACAGACAAATGGAAGCCATCCTATGAAGAAATGTCAAAGGAGTTGGTTATGTTTACCTTTAAAAAATAAGAGATGACATGCTCAAATATTTGAAGGCTTGGCAGACAAATAATCCTGCAAAATTGTTTCCTGTTGCTCCAGAGGTTAGGACCTGAAACAATAGGTTCAAATTACTAGAAAAACTACTTAGACTAAACATTATGAAGACGTTCCTGGCAGAACATGCTGTTGAACAGTGGAATAGATCAGCCTGTAAGGTGGTTGATGCCTCTGTATTACAATTTTCTTTAAGCAGAGACTGGAGGGCCATCCAGCAAAGGGTTTAATGAAATGACCTTTGAGGTCCCTTCAAACTCTACAACTCCATTATTTTAATTTACAAAGATATCTTCACAGTGATGCACATTTAAAAGCTCCCTAACATACTTGTCTGAACTGGTGTTTGGAGAAATGCTAGCAGAGCCACTGCCAGGGATGTCATGCATGCATACACAAATATTACAATTACAGCTTTTTAAAAATAACCTCCATAGTAGGACATAAATATTAAGGTTCGACTTGGAAATTCAAATTTCCCAATAGCCAATCCTTATCAAAAATGTTAATGAGGCCAAGGTGGCATCAATTTGTGAAACTGAACTTCTAAGGATATGACTGGCTACCTTTTCATTAGCATGACAGGATTACATTAAATTCCCTGGGGCAGAGAAACACAATCTGATTTACTACCTGCTACACCAAATAACAGCTACACAACATCTACGCACATGAGGGTAGTCCACATGATCAAAGCTATTCTGGTCACATAAGGCTGTGCTTCTGAACCCACAACCTGGGGCTTTCTTAGGCTCTGACATCCACGAATCAGCTGCAGATACTAGTAGGCAGAGTGTGTAATCTCTATATGGATAGGCTCCCTTGAGACATGGAAGCCTATGAGATCTAGCTCCCAAGGAAATTCTGCCACAAATACACCCCATATGTGGCCATCAGGGCCAGAAAAGGCAATGTAACATTATGAGCAGGTGCAATTATACAGTCTCGTTGTTTCTTTAATTGTGTGGATCACTTCTGTACACATCAGTGCTACTCAAAGTGGTGGGCCATAGTCCAGTGCAGGTCTACAAGCCAATGACTCTCAGTCCACACCAAGTTTCAAAAAAATAGAAAAGGAAAGAAAGAAAGTTGTAGCAATGGGACACAAATATGTTGCCTGTGCTGGTCCCCCATATCAGATGGCTTAAGAAGGAGTGAAAGAGCTTTCACAACATTAAACACACAGAGAGAATGGGGGTGGGTGGGGAGAAGGGTAACTAGCAGATAGGAAGTTAAATGATTACAGCTACAAAAGTAATATGCAATTGAGAAATTTGCCAGCGCTCATCAATAATGGCATATTATACCATAACTTTCTTTATTCTTATGTTGTTTATGTTCTGTTTCTTTATTCTTATGTTGTTCTCAATGAATGACTAAAAATTGAGACTAAATAATGAAACAGAGTACTTCATGAATAAGTTCCCGTTACTAGGCTCATCTCTTCTATTCCAATTGTTAATTTGTCTATGTCAATAACTTTATATATAAAGATAGAGAAAAAAAATTTAAACCAAAACTTGACTCAGTACTAAAAATATATTTAAAACAAAACAAAAAGACACCTATCTTGATTACTGGCCACTGCCACAGAAAGCGATGATATTAAATAGCTAGCTAGCTAGCTAGCTAGACAGACAGACGGAAACCATTTGTGTCCCTATATTTTTGCTTGAATATACATTATTTCAATAGCTGACAAATGTCTCTGTTTTCTAAGCATCTATGAATAGGCTTGCTTACTCATCCATATCATATCCTACATATTTTTAACTTTCCCTCTACTGTTGATTTTCTGTTTCTTCATCAAAATAAGACTCGCCTCCATAATTAATTTTTGTCTGCTAATTAAGGAAGTTCAATATTTAGTTAAAGCTGTTGCTGCTGCTGCTTCCTGTTCTTATTCATCTTCTAAAATTGTTTGGTAGAGTATCCCCTGGCAAATACAAAGATTCAGCATATGGAACTCTCTGTAATCGGGTGGCAGGCGGGAGATTAGATGTATCAGGTTATTTCACTGAACACAATCAGTTATCACATGGTGGCAGTGAAAAGTTCTGTGGTTGAGAAGAATAACAGGATGACAATAGAGTGTCCTCATCCTAAATCCTTGTCATTTTTTGAATCTTTTTGAAGATCTACTTCTGCATCCCCTTGAACTGAGATTATTACAATTTGCAGCACAAGGTTGTACCATTTCAGTCAAGACAAGCCATTGTAGTTTTTCTGTGTTTTCCTCTTAAATTGTGCCATACTAAAACACAGTGTTACATCCTTCTTTGACAAGTGCTATGGGAACCTAATTAAATTAAGTTACTGAACTGTATCAACAAACTGTGGCTTTAATTCTGTCAACTTAATATCATAAAATGCTGGCCATAAATTTTACCATGTTTACAATGCAACTATGAAAAGTCACAGCTTAGCTACATAATAAGTTACGCTCTCTTGTGTGACTTTAATGGGGTCTGTTAACATGGTAATGGATGGAAGCCTGCTAACTTTAAACAGTGAGGTTTCTTTTTATCATTATCCAGTTTTCAAGCACTGTGAATCCTTCCCCCATCATGGCTTGTTAAGGCCACTATCCCTGCACACAAAATTCCTCAATCTGAGTACAATACAAGCCTTAATTCATGAAACTCCGGTGACTTATCACCACAGTTGAAAGGCACATGGCAACATGAAACACTCTCCCTAATGCTCTGGCTTTCATTAGTGCTATTTTTTAACATCACAGAATTCCTCCCCATACAAAGTCACAGTGGAAGCTTTCAAGGATATAGTGAACGATTAGCAAAGCAGATACTACCTAAAGTTGGAAGACAGAAAGCATCACCTGTGAGGTACCATGAATACACATAAAAAGTCACCTTAACAAGAACCTCACAGGATGCCTTTAAAAATGATTTTCTTGTTGTTGAAAAAAAAAATAAAAGCCACACATTATCTGGACTTCAAAAGCATGAAGGTAAGAAATCACTTATCTACTTAGTCGGAACAGTATGTGGAAATCCTGTAGCTGAAACAAATTTTCGGGATGTCTTTAAAGAGCTGAAATTCTACAGGCAGTTTTAAAATAATAACAGACACTGGTACTATTTGTTTTTAAAAGGTCACCTTTAAGTTGCCTTTAATAGCAGAGCTGATATAGAGTGAAGAAAGGTTCCTTCTGACTCACCCCCGTCCCACATAGATTGATTCAAACAAATCCCAGCAACAATCTTAGCAGGGAAACTAAATTGTCTTGGAACCACCTACCTCTAAAAGGGGAGCCAGCGCTTATTATAGTTTCTAAGTTTGTGTGAGAGTCTACAAGACAAGCGGCTATGTACTCCCATCCAAAGCTTGTTCCTATTGTTCTAATCAAGTCTATTTATTTCCATCTTAGAAATGCTAGTCCCAACAGCTACCTCTGAAACTATACGACTACTTCCTCCGCTGGTGGTAGTTATTTGGAACACTAGCAAACCCCCCCCCACAAACACACACACACACCAGCCTGTCGCCATCAGTTACTTTCAATATTCTGAAAGTTTATTTCAAACTATTATCTGCCTGGGAGAAAGGCCCAGTTCTCACAAGCCATATATTCTAAATGTAGGCTCCAATCCATAGATGCTTTTCTACTAGCAAAAAATCACAGTCCACTCTTAAAAGGGTTCAGAAAACATATCCAGAGGTAGCTGTGTTGGCCATACAGCAAAATACAAAAACACCCGAGATCCACAAAACAGTGATACCTTTATTGGGCCAGCCAAAAATGCACAAAATACATCATGGGAGTTTTCAAAGCTCCACTGGCTTCTTCATCAGGCAAATGTGTTAAAAATAATACATAAATTACTCTAACTTCATTGTGTTTTTTTCTTCTCCTGTATGATTTTTCACATCTTTGCCTGATGGTGGTAGTGGTTGGCCCAATAAAGTTATCACTGGGATGTTGTTGTATTTTACTGTATGGCCAACAAAGCTACCCCTGGATATGTTTCCTGGATTTAAGGATATCACATTTTAGCTGCAACAGGGGAATTCTAAAGAGAGGGAACCAAAGGACTGGGACTTAACTCTTTGAAGCTTCTACTTCCCACAAAGGTGAAACTTTTTTCATTGGGACTGCATTTGGTTGGCTTTACTTATACAGCACCTAAAAGTTTTTTTCCAGATGCAGCAGTAGAGAGGCTTTTTGAGAAATTCAATGTTCTTTGACTAAGAAAAGGGCAGATAGCCTCACCCAGGACAGAAACAGACTGGATCTCAAGGGAAATTACTTTTTCTGTTGCTAATTGAGTTGAAATTTTATTAGCTGGATTTTACGACTCTTTGATTCCCACTCCCCTCCTGGGGAAAGAGGGGAGTGACCTCTGCCTGTACTGATATCCTCCAGACCCTTTTAACTGACAACCACAAAAACAACATATTGACAAAATGTAGGCCTGTGATTCTAACATCATCATTTTTATTTCTTCTCCTGTGTGATTTTTAACACTCTTGCCTGATGAAGAAGCCAGTGGAGCTTCAAAAGCTTGCATGATGTATTTTGTGCATTTTTGGTTGGCCGAATAAAGGTATTACTGTTTTCTGGATTTTGGATGTTGTTGTCTAAAAAGAGTTGTTTCTGATCTAGTGGGATGGTGCTACATGGAAGAAGGGACCCCTAAACTAGAAAATGTTGTTGGTTTGCACACGCCTGTTACAGCACGCAAGACTTTTTATGCTACCCATTGGTATACCCACTCCGTGTCTTTCTCATCCTTTATTGCAGTTTGCAGTATAGCTAGCCCTCTGTATCCACAGATTTGGCACCCATGGATTCCACCATCCATGGCTTGAAAATAATTCCCAAAAAAATTCACAGAAGCAAACCTTAATTTTGCCATTTTCTATAAGTGACACCATTTTTACTATGCCACTGTATATAATGTAACTTGAGCATCCATGGATTTTGGTATCCCCAAGGGTGGGGTCCTGGAACCAAACTCCAGCGCATACCAAGAGCCCACTGTATATGGTGGTGCACCATTGCAAGATGTTTTCCACTAAAGACTGTGTCAACTTTTCATGGGACAGCAGTCATACATTTTCCCCTTTCCCCTCACAGTTCATAGAAGCTAAGACAACAAAGGAGTCACAAGGGACATCTAGTCCAACCCCCACCATGCAGGATGCACAACTAAAAAAACTCCTGAACGATACCCATCCAACCTTTGTTTAAAGACCTCCAAAGAAGAGTCCACCACCCTCTTTGCAGTTCTTTGTATGCAAGCCATAACACGTTGCCCTGAAGTTCTACTTACCCTACAGTCATATAAACATTCTGTTGACAACAAAAAAGGCCTGCAGCGAACAAATGAAAGCAAAATTTGCAAAGTAATACATGCCAACTGTTCATTAAATGCTGTGATTAGTCAATTTATTGCACATATTGCATATTAATATCACTAGTTAAATGAATTAATAAACTCTCTCAAATTCATCCACTAAGCCACAGCTGCTACTTTACTGGCATTCCTGAACAAGGGGGGAAAAACTCAGAGAAGGAAAACTTGATATAAAATATCCTCAAAAGGCAGAGAATGGACACATTCTTGGGGAAGCAAACACATGGAGAATATTATGCCCCCAATCCATTATGCCCTCCCCAAATCCATTTGGATGACAAGTGCTAATATAACATATAGACTTTGTAGGGTCCCTTAACTAGGCCTACCACCAAATCAGAGAACAGAAGGCATGGAATGAATAACCACAGAACCAGACACCTCAGCTGTTCTTTTTCATAACCACTTTGACAGAAATGAAATGGCAGCTGAATCATTTGTTTCCTCAATTCAGCAGCATCAACTTGGGTGACCATTGCAACTG
Source organism: Gambelia wislizenii (assembly GCA_030847615.1). Classification (NCBI taxonomy): domain Eukaryota; kingdom Metazoa; phylum Chordata; class Lepidosauria; order Squamata; family Crotaphytidae; genus Gambelia; species Gambelia wislizenii. The sequence continues at coordinate 183,396,253 of JAUMIR010000005.1, read as the reverse complement.
ATACTAGAGCATCCTAATCAGCAGTGATATTATTATACTGGGCAAGTGAGTGGATGAAAGGACTCTCTTTCTTCACTCCCTTGTCAGTGGTGGCTGATAGGCACTTGGAAACATATCTCCTATTGCCTAAACTACAGCAGCAGTGCCACTATAGCCAAGTCCAGCTGAAAGACTTGTTGTGGACATTTGAACTCCTAAACTAGTGGTGTTCAACCCGTGATCCTCTGAATGTTTTGGACCTCAGCTCGCAGAAGTCCAAACAGTGGGGTCTATGATGAGGGATTGTGGGAGTTGAAAGCTTCTGAATGATCAAAAGCCAATGAACCCTGCCCTAAACAGCTAGGCTCTCAAGCACCTGAGAGTACCTCCCCTCTTATCAACTGGACCATGGTCAACATGAAAAGCTTTGTTGTCCTGATAACAGCAAAGGATAGGAAGTGTGTGGTCTGTAGTGTAGTCCCTTTTATGGAACTTTATCCAAGGTGATTTTAGCACTTGCCCTTTCAGTCCAATCATTTAAATAAAGGCTGAAGACCTTACTGTTTGTCCAGGAATTTTCATTTCAATGCATAGTGTGCTTAGGTTTATTCCTAGAAAAAAAAAATCATCATTGCTGTTTATTGTACTGTATTTTAATATAGGTTTTATGATCTCAAGGATGTTAATATTTTAATCTCCGGATTGGCTGTATTACTCCTGTATTCTGAGATGCCTATGAAGCTCTTGAGTAAAGTATTTTTTTCTATATTTTATAAGCTACATTTGTCTACTTTGATTCTTTTAAGCTAGAGTGTGGAAAGCTAGAGTGTGGGGAGGGCGAACTGGGTGGATGGCTATTTAAACCTGTGTGTTTGGGATCAGTATGTTTTTCCTGCGCATGTATCTTTAAACAGAAACTCTGCTAAGTGTGCTTTCATAAGGGGATTAAAGCCAGCCATTATTTGGTGACAGTTTTAAAGGTCTCCCCAGTAAAGCACAGGGATAACATTAATAATCCCCATTATAGTTTGCGTTGTAAATCACATCGTGTTCCAAAATTTAACAGAATGACAGGTTGAAAAAACATTAAACAAATAAATAAATGCTTATGCTGTATATTTTTTAGCAGAAAGGTGGGGAACATGTGGCTCTCCAGATGTTGGATTGCAGCTCCTGTCAGTCCTAGCCAGCATAGTTGTATAGTCCAAAACACCTGAAGGGCTGCAGATTAGGAAAGGCTATTATAAGCAGTCTTTGGCAAACTACCTAGAATTTGGTTCCATTTTTTTGTCATGCAATTATTTTAGATATGAACCTACTTCACATCATAATTCAGCAAATGGATCTATGTGTAACCCACTATTCAATTATAATAAGTGGGATTCATTTAAATAAGACAGTAGACCTCCCATTAATGGCTGCATTAGCATTTTCCCTCCAGACAAACACAAAGAGTAACAAATACAGTTGTCCCTTCATATTCACCAGGGTTTTGTTCCAGGACTCCCCATGGACACCAAAATCCGTGAATACTCAAGTCCCATTATATGCAATGGCATAGCAAAATGGTGTCCCTTATATAAGATGGCAAAATCAAAGTTTGCTTTTTAGATTATTATTTTTTAAAAAATATTTTCAAGCCGTGAATACTTAAAACCGTGAATACCAAATATGTGGGTACGGAGAGACAACTGTAATTCATAACAATTATTTTCTTTGTGTGTTTCAATTAAATTATATAAAATATACTTAATACAATACACTTTATGTTTTAACAAATATAAAATTCAAATAACAATTCCTTGAGATGCATCTCACAGTTCTTCTCAGTGTTGGTATCTTCTATGTTCCTCTTGAATGACTGTAATATTTAAAAATGGATGAGCTCCATTCCCTCCAAGAGCAGTTCTTAAGTCCCTTAAGATGCAGCCTTCTGAGGGAAAAGTTTACTGAGAATGCATATTTGCTGTTACTGAGGAGAGAAAGGGAAGGGTGACTGATCCACTCTCTGTTGAGAGCACACAGGTAATGATTTTATAGCATACTCCAGTTGTTTCTGTTGTTGTGAGCCTTCAAATCATTTCTGACTTATGTCAACCCTAAGGCGATGTATCACAGGGTTTCCTGAGGCTGAGAGTATGTGACTTCCCAAGGTCACCCAGATATCCAATTCTTCAATATCAGTATGAGTTGCATATGCGCTCAGGCCTTGACAGTACAAATATCTGCACCAAAACATGGGTAGCTCAGAAGCATGGCCACCAGCATCTCCAGGAATTATGTGATTTAGACTATGTGATTATGCTGATGTTGATCAAGAGTGAAAGTGGAAATTACAGGAATCTTTCTGTAAGGGAAGGCATATATACAACAAGGTGTTTTTTGTTTTTTGTTTTAATTATTTGGAACAGGAGGAGGCAGCACAAGGTTGAACGATCACAGCACTACTACTGTTTGGAAATTCTCACACAGATCCTCCCCTGCATTTCCTTGGATCAGAGCTCCTGTGAGCGGAATGCAACATTATTCTGCAGATGAATCTCTGACAACTATATTTTAATTCAGGGATAGGATATTTACTCTTGCACTAGACCCTTGTAAGAGATATAACCAAATATTGCTCCAAGCACGTATCTGATCATATTTTCAATATCTACACAAAATAAGGGCTCCGGCTTGCTTGCTCTGTAACATGCCAATCCTGTGGCAGGAACTTAGAAAAAAAAATCTGACTCAGATCCAAAGATGCCTTCTAAAATAAAACATATTTGCTCACAGGGGTGCTGTATGAGAAAAATGACTGAATAACTTTTTTTTTAAGTGCTTTTGTTTGTGCCAAATCTGGTGAAAGGACTTGCAAATTCTTAGAAAGATTTTGTACAAGCTGTCTCCTCATTTATATAGCCTACTAGAGTTTATACTCTGTAGTCTCTTTCTTCATAGCTTTTGTTCTGACACAAAATCCATGGAAACCCTGGCCTTTCAGAAATGCTTTTCAATTGCTCTCCCTTGCAGTGGGAGCAGCTAAACATTGGGCTTCCACTCCATAGTTGGTTCAGGGAATTGTCTTGCAGCCAGCATCTTCCCTTTTCTAATTTTCTTCCCTCTCCCATCAAGAAGCTAAGAACAAACCCTGGATCCTTTCTCTAGTTTGTTAGGAGGGAACAAACCAGAAGAGAGAAGCTTCCTGCTGGCAGCTGGCATAATAAAAAATGTGGTTTGTTTAGCCTGGGGGTAAATTGAGCCCCCTTCCCAATCCTCAGTGCTGTCCCACCATCCTCTCTTTATTGCTTAGTTTATACATACATGTATACACACATATACATACACATACACACAGAGGATCTAAGCTCACAGTGTTTTGCTCCATAAAGGTTACATGGATAAGTAATTGCCAAGTCACTATATAAGTGCTCATCATTCCATCAGAATTATCCCTTTGTGCCACTGGGGATAAAAACGATTGATGAACATTTATGGCATTCATCTTATGAACAACTTCCCTGAAATACTTGCCTCTTGATAAAAAAAAAGGGGGGGGGAGCAGTTCTGAACATTTCCAATGTAAGCAGTTTAGTTGTTGCTACAGTAAAAAACAAAGGACACCTAACTTGTTAACCTGAAAGAACGTGGTCTATAGCTTTGCTGTGTGTGCGCACACACGTGTATGCACCTTCAAGTTGCCTGTTGACTTGTGGCAACCCCCTTAATTTCACAGGGTTTTCTTAGGCAAGGAATACTCAGAGGTTACTTTGATGTATATGTTTAATTTTGACAGATACAGTACTGCTCCGCCATCCACTGATTCGCCATCCACTGATTCGATTATCCACGGCTGGTGACAGCGGCAGGGGGTGGGGGTAGATGGCTCTGATGAGGCTCGTGGAGGTGGCAGTGGAGGCCTGGGAGCCCTCTGCAGCATGATAGCACTCGTGTGGAAGAAGGAACCTGGAGCAAGCAAGCACATCAGCCAACCAGCCAGCGAGAGAGACAGGCAGCCAGCCGCAGCCATACGGTAGAGCCCGGCGGTGGCAGGTAAGACAACAGGGATAGGGGGTACCTCCTCCTCCTCCCCCCTACCGCCATCATCCTTACGTGCCGCTGCCGGGCTCCATGGCATGACTGCGGCTGCCTGTCTCCCTCACAGGCTGGCTGGCTGGCTGGCTGGCTCTGGGTGAGCAGTGCATGCTCTGCTTCTGGTTCCTCCCCCCATTCTTCCACATGGGCAGGCAGTAGCGGCAGAGGAGGCCAGGGGGCTAGTCGCCCACTGCCGCTGCAAACCCCACACGAGGTCACCTACCTGCCCAGTCGCTGCTCCACGCCGCAAACTGCCCCACAAGGCCACCGCTTCCCTCCTTCCCAAGATCGGTCGCCCTCCACCGCCTTGTGGGGAGATTTGCAGCATGGAGCACCAACCGGGCGGTAGGTGACCTCGTGTGGAGTTTGCAGTTGCAGTGAGCAACTAGGCAAGGGAAGGAGAGAAGAGGTGGCCCTGGGGGGTAGGGGCAGGCGGGGCAGGCAGGCGGGTGGAGGGTTTTTCCCCCTCGGATGGCATTCGCTATCATCCATGATTCTTGCCATCTGCGTGGGGGCCCGGAACCAATCACCCACGGATGGTGGGATCCTACTGTAATCTGTATTTCGTTAATATACTATACCAAGGCAACTACATTTCAGTGAGTTCTGTCATTCTTTTCAAAGCCCCAATCCCAGTATGTTCATAACTTGACCAAATAATACTAAAGAGATTTAACAATAAAGGCTGTTTACAACTCTACCCAAATGTTAAGATCCTTGGGAGAGGACTCTCTCTTGACCCCCACCTATCACAGGCACATCTGGTGAGGAGACAACACACTAGGGATGGCTACACAGCATAAAATACTCCTTGAACAAATCGAGGAGAATGCCAGAGGTCCTCACGGACACTCGTCCACATTCACAATATTTGGAAGAAGGGGGGCTGAAAACTCACATAGTCTGCGATAACAGTGTTCACTGTTTCTCGCAATCTTTTCTAAAAACTGCACAAAAATGTGCACAATAGGTCATATGTACAACCAATTCGCAAAGCGGATGCAGCAGAGCTGAATGCTGATTGGTTGGAAGGGGCGGGCTTGCAAGGGAGGCTTGGGATGACGGAGCTGCCACTGTTTTATTTTCACAGGCACAATCGTTCGCCCCTGGTAAAGCGGCAGAGCAAAAGTATGACCTTTTTTTAAAATGGGAAACGGCTCTTCCGCATCTGTCTCTTTAAGAGAAAGAAAGGGGGGGAAGGGAGGGAGATTTTCTGGATTGAACTCACTTGCGGCAATCATTTCTGTTTTGGGAGTGAAAACTGTTAATTATTCTGCTTCAAGCTTGCTAATCAGCCATGGGCACAAATGGGCACTGCAGCGAAAAGGAGGTAAGTTGCTATTTTTCATTTTAAATCCACCTGTGTAGCTGAACCCAGAGCCTTCTCGGTGGTTTATTCATTTATTTTATTCATTTATATCCTGCCTTTCTCCTGATAATGGGACTCAAGGCAGCTAACAACATACTTAAAACAATACAAATTAACAATACAAAGGTTTTAATAAAAGTAAACAATTTACGAAGTTACATTGAACATTAAAAATATTAAAAGGCATTAAAAGACTATATATGCACACCTTAAAGCAGCTCTGCACAACACTGAAAGCCCAACCCTAGTCAGTTTATAAAAGCCTGATGGCATAAAAATGTTTTGACCTGCTGACAGAAGGAGAGAAAGGACAGGGCCATCATGGCCTCTCTAGGAAGGGAGTTCCAAAGTCTAGGAGCAGCCACCAAGAAGGCCCTCTCCCTTGTTCCCACCAAACAAGCCTGAGAAGGTGGCAAGACAGAAAGAAGGGCCTCTCAAAATGACCTTAGTGTTCTAATGGGCTCATAAAGGGAAATACAGTCTTTCAGCTATTCTGGACACAATCTGGAAATAAACACCTTTTCTTGTGAATTCATGATAATTTGTTCATTCTTCCTGTTTCACGCACCACAAAATACATTACACATTACAGTCAGAGTGGGCAAAGTTTATCCCATGAGCCCCTTGCTAGTCTTTTTGTTGCCTCCAAAGGCCCCCACCAGTCCCCCAAATCCACCAGCTCCCCCCCAAAAAAATTTAGAGACACAATTTTAATTTTCTTCACTTCCTCTCACCATTTTGAAAAGGACTGTAGAGAAAATACTTCAATTTTCCTTTGCAGTCCCTCTCAAAAATACAAGAGGAAGAGACACGCCTTCACCTCCTGTAATCATTTTGAGAAATTCTGCAGAAGAACATGGAGATATTTGGGCTTGGTGTGAGGGAGTCTGGCCCTATCACAGGCTTTTCTTTGCAAGATGTGTTCTGAAGTGGTTTGTCATGGCATTCTTCTGAGGCTGAGAGAGTGTTACTTGGCCAAGGTCACCAAATGGGTTTCCATGACTGAGTGGGGATTCGAACCCTAGTCCAGAGTCACAGTCCAATGCTGAAACCACTATAGCACACAGTCTCTCTCCTATATACTTAGATGTCATTGTGTATTTCAATTAGAGAACTTTTGCCAGAATTAGAATACCGTATATTCCGGCGTATAAGACGACTGGGCGCATAAGACGACCCCCCAATTTTTAAGTTAAAATATAGAGTTTGCCCCCCCCCAGCCAGCCACCTGGCTGGAAAGCCTGTCCCCCACCAGCCAGCCAGCTCAGTGGCTATAGATGATGGAATAGTCTGTGAAATTAAAGGACTGAGAACAGCTAAAAAAGCATGGGATACTTTGAAAACTCTCTGTGGTGTTCAATCTTTGGAAAGTAAGGTTGCATTAATACTATAAGTTGGTTAATATGAAGCTATCAAATCCCAAATTTTTGAATGAGCACATTGATGAATGAGCACATTAATGGTTTTAGAGCCACATTGGCAGACAAGAGAATTTCACCATAGACAAAACTTGATGCAGAATGATAAGTCTGAATCCAGAAATTCTAATTTGAGGCTAACTTGTCCTGAAAAGAAACATTATTTTGACTCTCCTGAGCTAAATGGAGGGCCATTTAACTCTTCAAAGGCAAAGCAGTCATTCTCACAGCAGGAGGAAGGATCTGCTGGGAAAACTGCCCAGGCCATTTTACACTTCAATCATTCTCACAGCAGGGGAGTATGATTACTGGGGTATAAGACCACCACCACCCCACTTTTGAGGAGATTTTCAAGTGTTAAAAAGTAGTCTTGTATGCAGCAATATACGGTACATGGAATTACAGTGGGCCCTCAGTATCCACTGAGGTTTGGTTCCAGGACACACACACACACCTGTGGGATACCAAAATTCATGGATGATAAAGTATGTACAATGGTGGAGTAAAATGGTGTTCCTTTTATAAAACAGACAAATCAAGATTTGCTTTTTGGATTTATTTATTTTTTAATATTTTCAAACTGTGTTTGGTTGATGGATACAGAGGACTGACTGAACTATTGTTAAGGTCTATCTGGGTAACAAATAATGGAGGCTCAAAAGTCCTGGTCAATTCAGATTACTTTTATTTGCTAGCAAAATGACACAGGGGGATCATTCCTGCCAAACTGTGTCAAAGAGTTAAAGGCACACAGACTTTTTATTACAGAGAAACAAAACCTAAAAATCCAAGGCACTGCGCATGTGTATTATAATGGTTACCAGGCAGATTTCAATTTTAGAAAACCTTTTGAAACAGAAATTATTTCTCAGCTCTTTGTGTCCAGCTTCTATTTTTGATATCTCAAGGCAGCCGAACTGGGCAGTGCGCCCAGAAGAAGATAACATTTTCTAGGCTGAATGACCCATTGTTTCTGATTCTAATAAACAAGACAAACCATATTATTTGTTTCAAGCATAGCATCTTATCTGTGTCTGGGCTTCTGGCCAAGCTGGAACAAATACAGTTACATCTCTCAGCTTTCTCTGACACAGACATATTTTAGCAGACTAGGTCTTTTGCTCAATATAACAAACTTTTGGGAAATCAATACAGACAGACCCTCTCACTATCACACAATTATATAATGAGCTTCTCTTGCAGTAAAAATGCCTTTATGGATTTTTCCAGGAAGAAACTCTTTCTGGCCTAAACATATAGAATGAGTTTCCCCAGCCTGGTGACCTCCAGATGGTGAACTATAACCCCAGGACTAATACTGACCTGAGACTATGTGAGCAGTACTCTAACACAACTAGATGGTGCCAGGTTGGGGAAGGCCATGGAGGGTCTGGAAGAGATGCCTGACCAATTGCTCTGTAAGGTATTGTCTGTCTGATGGTTTGGCTGCTTTGAATCAGGGATTCTCAGCTGACACATTCCAATACTTATGGTGGTACCATAACCATCCGTCTCCCCAATCGACAATATTTGTCACCAAAGGCTGCAATGCAAACCCTGTTACCGGAATGAGTGCTCACTGAGGTGACTCTTGAGTATCAGCTACATATTCTCCAACTGGCAGAATTCTCCAGTTATTCTGCCTTGCCCTGACTTCCCCCACAGAATCAAAAGAATCACGGAATTGGAAGGGACCGCAAGGGCCAGAACTGGGCACAGTATTCCATGTGAGGTCTGACCAAAGCAGAATGAAGTAGCACTCCTGTTGATGCAGTCTAGAACTGCATTGGCTTTTTTGGCCGCCACATCACACAGTTGACTCATGTTTAGCTTGTGGTCTTCTAAGACCCTAGATCCTTTTCACTACTACTTTCATTCCAGGGGCCACTCATCCTATATCTGTGCATTTCATTTTTCCTGCCTAAATGTAGCAGCCTGCATTTATCCTTGTTGAAATTTATTTTGTTACTTGTGGCCCAACTCTTATCCACCACAGCTCTTCTTTAGTTCACAGTTGTTAGCATGAAGGTTGGGTTTTTTGTTTCTTCAGATGGATGTGCTGGTCAGGCTTATCTTGGCAAATAATTGCTATTGAGCACTCTGTTATCCATCCCCCAGGTTTAACTAGCAGCTGCATCAGCTTGAAAAAGTCATTCAAGTCCTGGACTGCCTCTTTACCTAATTATGTACAGAAAGAAATGGCTTGGGCTTACTTCTTGATCATTCTCTTCTTTCTCTGGTTATTGAACTGGAACAAATAATTCCTCTGTTATCAAGGACACAAGACTGTTCTGATTAAAAGCATGACCTTTGCAAGATGTTTGCCACTTCCATGTACTAGTATCTCAGAGGTTGCTCCAGTATCTCAGAGGTTGCTCCCAAGGAACTCACAGTTCAGTTGTCCCCCTCTCTGTTTTTTTCCTGCTAGCAGGAAAAGATCTTTTTATTTACGGTAGGTGGGCTTTTGGCTCTTAACTCATGTGGCACATGATGTGGCACATTAATGTGGCATGCTTTTTTATGTTTTAATTGTGTTCTAAATTTAGTGCATTTAAGAGAATTGTTTATTTAATTGTTTTTAACATTTTGTTTTAATTTATTATAAACCGCCTTGAATCCCACATTAGGAGAAACATGAGACAGAAAAACAGAAAATAAATAAATAAATAAAATTGAGCCTTTATTAAACTGAGGCCCCCAAGAAATGTGGTGTTATTCATGCAATTGTATGTTGTTGCTGTTTTTAAAAAATGTAAATAGCAAGCACAGGAAACCTGATCCAGGCCAGAACCATGTTGTGGATGGATGGAGAACTTAAACTTTTTGCTCCCACCATAGTGCCAAGCACAGACCTCTCTATAATTTGAGTTACCCTTCTGAAAAACCAGCAGCACAAGAGATCTCTGGTCTAGACGGGGAAGAGAAGAAGGAAAAAACTCCATTCCCTCTCCACAACACGGTCCCAATCCATAGTGGGGTCCCTGTAGTTTTCCAGGGAGTGTTACCCTGTAGGTTATCAGGGGAACTTGCTATGGACTCCTAAGAGGCAAACACAGAGGTATAGCATAACCTGGAAACAGAATAGGGAGGTTTTATTAGCATAGGCAAGAAGCCACACTGTACTATTCGCCACAGCATGACATTTCAGTAAATAAAACGGCACAAGATAAAAACTTTTCTGTGAAAAACAGAGGGAAGAGCATAATCCCCTTTCCTCATTCTTCTGGAAGGGGAGGGCAGAGGGGAGAAGCTTGCTTTTGCATAATAAAGGGTTACTTTGCTATATATAGTATAGTATAAAAGTATGTCAATAAATGTATATGTTTGTATTGATTTTATAGCTTATGAAGAAAGATTCACACCCGAAATGGATCAGCTAAATACAGTCGTCCCTTCACATTCGCGGGGGTTAGGTTCCCCAGACCCCCGCGAATGTGAAAAATCCGCGAATAATGATTGCCCCCCCTCCCCCGCCAAAGCGCTTTCTCCGGACTCCCCAGTCCCTTCCTAGGCCTTCACGGGGCCTCAGGAGACCCTCCCGAGGCCCGGTGGATGCCTCCCCAGCCCTCCCCCCTCCCATCCAAGGCCTTCACTGAGCCTCCGGAGGCTCTGTGAAGGCCTCCCCGGCCCTCCCCCCTCCCACCCAGCGCTTTCACGGAGCCTCCGGAGGCTATGTGAAGGCCTCCCCGGCCCTCCCCCCTCCCATCCAGTGCCTTCACGGACCCTCCGGAGGCTCTGTGAAGGCCTACCCGGCCCTCCCCCTCCCACCCAGCGCTTTCATGGAGCCTCCAGACGCTCCGTGAAGGCCTTCCCAGCCCTCCCCCCTCCCATCCAGGGCCTTCACGGACCCTCCGGAGGCTCCGTGAAGGCCACCCAGGCCCTCCCCCCTACCAGCCTAGAGGAACTTTGGCCCGGGAAATAATGCCCTGTGTATTTCAAATACCCTAATATATAATCAGCTGTAAAGACTTTCTGCTTCCATCAGCTGAGTTTCCTTCACTATAAAACAATTGTCCCATCTATTAATTATCAGTTAGTCTTCTTCTATATCAAAGGCTTTGCCTCATCCGAACAACCCCCAAATCTGTTTTAGTGTGGTGGTATAGTCACCAGGAATCCCTTTTTTTATGGAACATTCTGGATTTCAGAACTTAAAATTGGATTCCCATATCACAGTGATATGGGGTATCCAACAGCTGAGCTCCCACCAGACCAACCTCCAAGCATCAGCATCAGACCTTACACATCAAATGCCAGGGGCTGTCTGCTGGCATTATAGATGGCATGGTACTCTCTACCCATCCTCTCTACCCAGCTGGGCTAACACCAAGCAGCAGAATAAAGTTCTTACTTCATAATGGCTGGCCCACGATTGCAAGATCTGTATGGGTTGGGGAGTTCACAAAAGACTGAAATCTTGTGGCAGCCCTGAGATCTCACAAGAGGCTCTTCTCTAGAAAGACTTGAGACATCCTTATACAAGTCTGCCTCATATGTCTTGCATTACTCTCCAGAAAACCTGGCATCCCCAGTGGCAGTCTTCATAAGGCCCCAATCTGTTACATGCTTCCATTAGTCTGTCTTTAAAAAAAGTTACTGCACTTATTGTGTGAACACTATAAATGTTTTGGCTCTCAAATGCAGAGCTGCTCACCAAGTTAAGATTAAGCCACACAATATCCAGCATGCAAACAGTCCAAGCCATTGTGAATAGCCATATGTGTAAATAACTGGAAACTGTTAGCCAGAGGATCAGGTATACCATCAAGGATCCTGAATATAGCAGATATGGCACATTCTCAACACATCTTCTCAGTGGTGTCTGGTGAACATGTAACATTTACTTGTAGCAAGCAAACACTCAGCTAGAGGAAGGATGAGCATCACATTGCACAATTCCACCCACACTCTTTTTGAGGTCCCCTGCCTAAACAGTTGCTTCTGCCAAGGCCCTCAACTTTGCCACTGCAGCGGTAAGGAAAATTTTCCAAGATTTGTCTCTAAAACAAGGCATGAGTGTGTGCCCTGTTTTAAAGTCAAATAATGCTCACAGAAGCATCCATGGGCTTGTCAATATGGGCAATTTACCATGGATTCCCCCCATCTTGGAGCCCTGCAGTCCAAATGATGCAGGGCTCTTGTCCAGAACCCCTCCAGGCAGTCCTGACAATGCCCAAGGCAAAGCCAGAATGTCAGTGTAAAGCCTTTTAAAACGTCTTAAATTAACACCAGGGAAAACCCACGTTATGTGGGAAAATACATATTGGTTTGGCACAGAATACAGGGTCCATGCTTGCATGCCGGTCTGTATCCCCGGATGCTACCACCGCAGCTACTGGAGTTGCTCTGCAGCTGGGAAGGAGACCCTAAGCACATGATCAACACCCCCTGCATGTGACCAGCCTTGATCACATGCTCAGGGCCTCCTTTTTGAGTGCAGAGTGTGTGACATGTAACAGCAGGCGAGGTACCCGCTGATATCAGCCATTGTGTACATACAGACTTCTGCCCATTTTGTCTTGGTAACAAGGGGGAGTGCCAGCTCTGAGGCCAGCCAGAAGGTGGCATATTCTGGCCAGTCTAGACAAGCTCCGTGATATGCTATTCAGATGGTTTTTTAAAAAATGAGCATGCACTACTCACCCACCTGTTTTAAAAGAAATGGGGTATAACTGCTGCACTGGAAATTTTAGTAGTGAGGTAAGATGCAGTCCCCAGTGCATTGAGCTGGGGTGGCAATGTAGCACCCTAGCTCCTGGGAGTTTCCCACTTGGACTATATATAGCATGTTCATGCCAGTGGTGGAGAGTGGATTATCATCTGATTTGGCCCTTTTAGTTAAACAGAAATGTGAAAGGTGGCTACAGAGATCATGTTGAAAGAGCTGCATTGGCTACCAGTCTGTTTCTGGGCAGAGTTCAAAGTGCTGGTTTTCACTTTTAATGCCCTAAATGTCTTGGGTCGAGACTATCTGAAAGACTGTATCTCCCTATACAAGCTGGCCTGAGTGTTAAAATTAGCAGGGGGGGGCCTTTCTCTCAGTCCCCCACCTTCACAGGCATCATTGGTGAGGACTCGGGAGAGCCTTCTCCATGGCTGCCTCCAGGCTGTGGAACTACCTTCCATGGGAGGGTCGATTGGCCCCCTTCCTGCTCTCTTTTGATCAGCAGTTCAAGATGTTTTTATTTAGGTAAGCATTTGAAACATGATTTTTAATTGGTATGCTACTTTTAATGTATTTTCATCGATTTTATGTTTTTAATTCATGTTGTGTTTTTAACTATTTTTTAATAATGGTAATTAATTTAATTCTTTTTTAACATTAGTAACTTGTGATGTTTTAGTTGTATTTTTTAATTACTGTAAGTTGCCTTGAATCCCATCTTGGGAGAAAGGTGGGATATAAATCCAATAAATAAAAAAATAGTTTGCCACACTAATTAGACAGTTTGTACTGTCTTAAGACTACTGTAGATTGCTGAGAGAAAGCTCTAGTGGCTGGGCAAGTTTTCAAAGCAGGTGTGATCTAAAATGCAAAGAAGCTAATTCAAATACTGGAAGGAGACAAGCCCTGCCTTCAGAATTTGTTGCTTGATTTGTGTTCCCCACCACCACCTGTATCTGGAAATCCAGCCGCTTAGAAACATCCGTGCTGGCCTCAAAAGGCAGACACCTCCACACAGCCCAGAAGATTGACCTATCTGCCTTGGGGATGCCAAAGTTGTCAGTACTGACCATGTCATCCATGTCCAAAATATTAGGCTAAAAAAAACTGCACATCATCCAAGGATGCTTCCTGCCGAGAGCCTCCAAAACTGGGTGTCTTTTTCCAAACCTGGGTGTCTCCTTTGCCACCTGAAATTTCAGGCTATGCCTTGGAGCCAGCAACACACACCTTAGGGATCGTCCCAGCTACAGGATCTCAATGGTCACCTGTAGGCCAGATTTTCTGCAAGAGGACAAACTGGGCTTCTTATTCTTCCAAACAAGTAGTAAAAAACCCTATTCTTCAGCTGCTGAGTGCTCTGACATCCCACGTGCTTCCCTACATCCAAAGAGTTATACTGTGCCAAGCTGAATCTCAGCCCAAGAACTCACCTGTACAAGTCTATATAAGTATCACCCAAAGAAAAATAAATTGGTGATAACAATAGCAGTTTTCAGTATGTTAACAGATATCCTGAAAAATAAGATGCCATATAAAGCAGAGCTAGAACTAATACTTTAAGGATACCCAGATGGCATGTATTTAGCCTGAAGTAATACTTTGAGCTACTAAGTCAACTAAATGCACACTGCTTGTTTTATGCCAACTACCAGCCTTCATATAAGAGCTGGGAGTGGCACAACTACCTTCAGAACAAGATGTAGCACCCCAAGGGCTACAGCAAATTCTGTACTGACAGAGTACCCGAAGCAGATGACAAGCACAGTGCTGATATATAAAGGGCTGCTGGAAGAAATTTCTAGAACGCTACCCCAGGAGGCCTTTTATAAATTGTGAGATGAAGAGCCCCTTCAACTTTAAATTTCCCTTGGTGGTTATCTGTTGCTGTATTAGCAAAACCTGTGAACTGAAAACACTGCTGAGTCGCTGTGCATATCATTACAGCCTCTATTTCCATTCTAATAAAATACAATTTGCACAAACAAAATTCTCTTAAAATCCTTTCAAACACATCTGGGAAGTGATTTGAAAATCCTTTCCGCTGAATGATTTAACAGACAGCAGGAGCCGAGTAAAGAATTCAGCATAGTTGAGCACCTCCTTCATCCAAAAAGATGCTCGGGGAAAGAAAAAACTCAAATTTTCACACAGCACCCTAAATACCAATACTGGAGATCTACTGCAGTTGTTCATCAGAGGCACATATTTTTACAACTGGCAAACCCATTTTTATTGCCTTTCCTGGTATAAGCAACCCCGGGTGTTACTCTGAGTAAATGCTAAAATCATCATATCAGCCTATTGTGACTGTCATATTTTCTGTTCATCTCCACTTTGATTCCAGAGACTTTTCTTCTTCATTACATCTCAGCAAAACAATATCCAGGCCATACAGGTACAAGATCCATCATCCCTGCCTTTTCTTTTCATAACATCATCTTGCCTGATGAAGAGATCTGAAGATGTCTAAAGCTTGTATACTTGTCTCTGGGTTCTAAGGGGTCAACTATAATTTAATATGGTAAACACAATCACAATTTCAGTCCCTGATACAACAATTTATATATTAAATTAGACACATATGCACTGTCCCCAAAGTCCCAAACAACTAATGAGGTACCAGTGCAAGACTTGACCGCAGGACTCTTCTGCCTATGTTACTTAGTTGTGCTGCCATATTTGGATGCAAATGTTAAAGCCCTATATAGATATTGCAAATGCAATAGAGAAATTATACTATGAAGAATTTACACTTTCTGAAAATACCACTACCTTGTTCAAAGTGCAAAGGTTCTACTCCTTACCCCTGGAAACAGCAGCGCCTCTCCAGTTCCAGCTCTCCCTCTCTTTCTGAACTCAACCAGAAAGTACATCTCCTTCCTTAGGGTTTCCTTATCTATTGGGCCAAACCAATACTCATAAGGGTTACACCTATGAATATTTTGGTGCTTTTTTTTGTTGGCCTTATAAAGGTACTATTCCAATATGGGTTTTGGATCTTTTCTTACAGCCATCACAGCTGCCTCTGTCACTTACTGTACCATAAGCATACATGGGCTAAAGTTCACCTAGTAAATGTCCATGTAAGCATATGACATGATAAATAGGCTAGAGCTGGAAGAGATCACAAGGGCCATCCAGTCCAACCCCCTGCCATGCAGGAATACACAATCAACACACCCCGACAGATGAGCCATCCAGCCTGTTTAAAAACCTCCAAAGAAGGAGACTCCACCACAACCTGAGGCAGTTTATTCCACTGTTGTAGAGCTTTTACCATCAGGAAATTCTCCCTAATATTTAGGTGGAATCTCTTTTCCTATAGAGTATTTTGAATCCACTGCTCTATGTCCTAGTTTTAGAAGCAGCAGAGAACAAGCTTGCTCCATCTTCAATATGACATTCTTTCAAATATTTAAACATAGCTATCATGTCTCCTTTTAACCGTCTCTTCTCCGGGCTAAAAATTTCCAGCTCCCTAAGCCACTCCTCATAGGGCATGGCTTCCAGACCTTTTACCGTTATGGTTGCCCTCCTCTGGACACATTCCAGCTTATCAAAATTCTTCTTGAATTGTCTAAATTGCTTCTTGGGCAACACAACAGTATCAAAGTTTCTTGCTTTTAAAACCTAATGTCATCATGTCAGACCCACTGTTACCATTGCATCACCCAATAACTCTATTGACAAGCCCCCTGAGAAGTTAAAACTCAGGTAGTGGCCTAGTTCCAAACCTTAAAACTTCCTGGGTCCTACTGTTCCTCGTTCTATTTGTTCTCAACATTTGTCTGCCTTCTCTGAATGCATAAGCAGTGACATGAGCAAAGATAAGGTACAATAAATGCTCCATACGTCTCACTCTCTCTTTGTCTGGGAGGTGGCACTAGAAAGTGACAGCTGATAATTACTAGAAACACTTCTTCCTAACCCTTAATTTCTTCCAGAAACTATGATGATGATGATGATGATGATGATGATGATGATATTGTTGTTGTTACCACTTCTGGACTTGAGGTGGCTTACAACATTTAAAATAAGCATAGTTTTAAAAATTCACAGCATACAAAACTTCAAAAAGTAATTACACAATCAAAAAATTAAAGCTGGTTTAAAACATAAACAATTAAAAAGGAAAAAAGAAAATTAAAAATGATTATAATGATAAGCTGCATTAAAAAATATATCAAAAAAAGTCCCACAAAGGCAAATCACTGCAAAATAAAAAGCAAGAATTTCACCATCTGGTTCCACACTGGAAAAACAGCAATGCCAAGGTTATCTGTTCATCAATTCTAAAATCCATTTTTACAGCAATATATTTACTAGACCAACTCAAAGGCAGAAAATAGCAGACCAACTTTTGAGTTTCCCTGAACTCTTCTTCATCAGGCGAGATGGTAAACAAAGCAAGAGGACACTGGAAAAAGCAGCTGGTGGTCAAGACATGGATTCTGCCTTTAGTTATGGTCTAAAGATGGAATGGGCAATGATTCTGCAGACATTCACTAGGCTCAGGCAGAGTCATTAGAAAGACAATACAGTATATTACGAGGTACTCAAATGTGTTTTTCCACAATTCTTAATAACTCTAAACCATATGATTATAATTAATATATTTCAATCACAGAATTATTCTCTTTGCCATGAAATAAACTCTGAATAGACAGTTTGTTGCACAGGGTATTTGTCTGCCCAATTCTTTCTTCCACAAATAGCTTAATAGCTTAAATACTGTCACAGTCAGTTGGAGCTGACCTCATATCTTTTAGCTTGGTAACAAGCCTCCCTTAGGCCAGCTTAACGATATTATGAGAATCATAAATACTAAATTGCAGAATGTACCATTTAGGACCCCTCCAATGAGTTATACTTAAGCCAAGCATGTGAATTTCTGCTTACACATCAAAAGCATTTAAAATCTAAATGGTGCTACTGAAAGAAAACAAGAGCTCATAAGCAGGGCTGAACGTTCTTCCACATGTGCTTCTCTGCATAAAATAGCGTTTTTTGTACAGCAAAAAGGGCAAACCACTCTCACAGAGCCATTGACATGAAACCTATGCAAAATCAACACACTGTAAGTAACATGTGCTTATGGTAAATGTGGATTCTTTTGCTGCCTTCCCAGATTTCAGGTACATTCAGTAAAAACAAAGTTTGGAAAAATAGCTTTTTGGAGACTACAAATCCTAGAATCCCCCAGCTAGCATTGCCAGTGAATTTACCAGCTGGGTGAATGAAAGTAACTTTTCCTAGTTCTGAATAAAATATACACACCACCACCACCACCACCATGTATTAGAGGCTACTCGTATTTGGCCTTCACATTAACTCCCATAAAATAATACAAGAAACTTATAATCTGTAAAATAGTACTCAGCTAGGGAATTAAGAATGAGAGTGATATTTTGTGGCATAAAAAGTAGTTAATAAATATTTAATCTTGAGCTTGAAATTCAGTGATTGATCACCCATTATTTTGAGATGAACTATGGCTTTGTTAAAATAAACTCTTATTCTTCCTAGATTTTTACATATATTCTATACTGACAGTTCTTACAAAGTGAGTACTCTGTCAAAATTTCTATCAGTCCAGAGAGCAGGAACAGAAATAGTGTGGCTCTCCGGATGTTCATGGATTGCAATCCCTACCAGGCCTAGCCAACACAGTCAATGGTAAGGCATGCTGGGATTTGCAGTCTAACAACAACTGGAGGACCACAACAGTGCCACCCTGGCTTTAAACATCAATTTCCCCCTTTTAAAACATATTTTTCCCAAGTGGCCAAGAGCTTTGGTGTTTCTGTTTCCTCAGAATAAGCAAAAGCATTCCAAGGTAAAGCTCTGGTGGAACTCACCATAAACGGCCATAAAACGTCAGCAGGGTACAAACTGTTACATCTAGGAGGTCAATAAAAATGTATGTGGGATAATTTAAAGATGATCTTATAGAAAAGGGGATGTTTGATTCACCCTCTTAAATATCATGTGATCAATTTACAAATTAGCAACTGGGAAAGGACCCCAATATTGGGTCATATGAACACTTGACCCATTTTGCCAGTTAAGCCAGTCCATTTCCCCAAAAATCTTGTCAAGTTACTGTGCTAAGCAAGTTGCTAGCATGCAAAGTACCGTATTTATAAAAAAAAACTGTACCTTGGCCATTACAATGCAACCAGACCTCTGCCTTTTTCTTCACTGCTTAATCATTGTTAAATTAAACCTATCCAAAAGCAAACTAAAGCTTGAAAAGAAAGTGATGAGAGTTAGAAAGCAGACAGCCTCATTAGAGTTGTCAGTAAGATAACCTTCTTCACAGAACTGTTTGATTTTTAATTAATCTGGTGTCCAGGCTAGGTGTCCATGTCTTCAGAGGAGAAAGGGTGACCAAGGAAAAGGGTCTTCTCCGTCATACTGCCCCCTTCTATACAATGTCCTTTCCAGGCAGTTTAGGGAGGTACCGTACACTCAGTACTATATTTTTCAAACCAAGCTAAAGCTCTTTAATTCAATGGAGCTTTGAATGAGAATTTTATTACATTTATGCTTCTCTCTTTTTCTATTTTTACATTGGGGAGCATTTGTATATTCTTATGTCTTCTTTCAAAGCCCATTTCCAGGATTGTTTACAAACAAATGTAAAATATAACAATCAGAAACAGAAAGAGGGTAAAAAACTACACAAAAAAACCCTACAGTTAAAATAGCAAAAACATAATAATCCGGAGATAAATAATCTCCTAACAGATTTATAAATGGTTATTGATATACTATATTAATTCTTGGAATTTTGTTTTACTTCTTGTGAACCACTTTATAAATCATGCAGTTGAAACAGAATATACACTAGGCCCTTGGTATCCGCTGGGGTTTGGTTATAGGACCCCCCGTGGTTACCAAAATCTGTGGATGCTCAAGTCCCATTATATAGAATGGCACAGTAAAATGGTGTCCCGTATATAAAATGGCGAAATTGTGGTTTGCTTCTTGGAATTTTTGTTTGTTTGTTTGTTTGGATGATGAAATCTGTGGATGCCAAATCCATGGATACAGAGGGCTGACTGCGCAAAGTCTTGCAAAAATATCTGTGGGAAGAACAGGTATTCAAAACAACAGTTTTCAACTTTAACCACCAAGCACATCTACATTTAAAGCTGAATGGTTTTTGCTTTGAGTATAGGTCCTTTCCAGATTTCCAAAATCTGCTCTTTTAAAAAAGAGATGTTACATTATCAAACTAAAAGAGATGTCACTCTGGATTCAAAAGTATAAATTTTAATAACTAATAAATAGCAAGCACAGAAACACACACAGAGAAAGTGAATTATGGCATAACAAGTCAAAAAAGCGAAACAAAAAATTTCTCAAATCATCATAGACTTATCTTTGTATAAGATTTATTAAAAACGTATCAGCAGCTTTATATGTGAAGTATATATCTCTACCATTAATATTAAAAGGAAAATTAAATTTAAAAATAACATTCGAGCCAGGTTTTTATTTTTTTTATTTTTTTAATATTAACTGTACTCAGTTGTGGGGTATAATAATGAATTATTTTTATCCAATTTGTAATGAACTCAATGAGTACTTTTTTCCTAAAGTAAAAAACAATCAGTGTGTGTCTAATACCTCTGTGTCCAGAAGGGCTTTCTTCATGCATGGACACCCCCCTACTTCCTTCAAGGCAGTAAGGACTGGCAGTAAGGACTGCACACTAAGGGGCCGATTACACAGTAAAATAAATCCAGGAAGAATTCGCCAAGACTCCTAATAGTTCCCACAAGTTGCGCAACAAAGTCGCCTCATTCAAAAGGAGGGGGGGCTCAAACACCCAAAAGAAAAGAGGAGGAAAGATGCCAGCACTCTCTCTCTTTCTTTCCCTCCCTTCCTCTCAGCTTCCCAGCATCTTATCTCCCCCCCAGATGTGCTTGGGAGGCCATGCCCCCCACCTTTGTCTGTGTGAACTACAAAGCCAAAAGCTCACTGGATCAACCAGTTTCGCACTAAATCATGTAAACTTTGCAGCACTGGTGCGAAAATGCGCTAATGCATAAACTATCGCAATAAAAACTGCTGTGGTAACTGATCCCTAAGACACATTTATCATACCTTGGATCCACCTGTCCACCTCTTTCAACTAATTAGAAATGTCACAGTGGGAAAAGGTTGAGAATACATGGGGATAGCCAAACAGCTTCAAGAATCTTACATATATTCTCAGACAGCATTTGTTAAAATTGATTCCGCAGAACTGGGCCATGGGATACATCAGAACTGCTTATTTGGTACTGTCCTAAGAACTGCTATGCAACTCACCTTCGAAGTGCTTCACAAACTTGTCACAGTAGCCTTCCAAGGTTCAAATATGTCACTCACTGGGCTAGAAGGTTTTTCTGGACAACCATTACAAGAAGTGAGAAAAGCAGCTGCTTTCACCAAGACATAATAGGTGTGATTCTCCGGGTCTAGCATGTGTTCAGTTCCTTTCATTTCAAGTTTTTCACCTTTCATTTTCAAGTTGTTTGCATTGACTATTGCTCAGTTTGGCTTCAGGAACTACAGTTCCTCAGGGGGCTACATAAGTTCTGCAGCACTGGAAAAGAAGCTTAGACAAGGATATCCAGGTGGTTACCAGTTCACCTTGTCAGCCTGGGGATGGACCATTCTAGTTGTTACCCGAATTGCGTGGTATTCCACTAATTGTCCTAAATTATTATGGGGAATATTAATTAGCTCAAATATAGCAGCGAGTGGTCAGGTAACAGTGGGATCTTTTAACCTATGTATACCAGTAGTAAGAGAGAAGACTGTAAGCCAAAAGGTACAAATAAATTATCTACATTGGAAATTAATATCAACAGCATTCACGCAAACACGCAGGCTTCAGACAATCACACAAGCCTATCAAAGATCGTAGGAAGTATTTGAATAGAGGAATAGGGGGTCTCAGGTGATACAATACCGCTCAGAGAAGTAGAGATTCATGCAGCAGAGGATTCTCAGAAGTGCGTTCTGAGGGTCACACAGAAACCCAGCAGCATGGATGTAGGAAGGGGAACTATGGGCATTTTGGTGGTGTTTTAGGATGATTTTTATATCTAATAATTCCCCTGAAGGTGCTGTATTTGGAATTGAATAGGTCTTTTGATGGAAGGGGAAGAGCGAAAGATGGACCTGTTTTACAAGCATCAAGGAATCTGCTATCATTGAGTGGATTAGTGAATGACTCACCTCCAGGTGTTAAGCTCTGACCTGAGTATTTGGTTTTGGGTAAATTTCCAAAGGCCCCATCTTTGGTCATACATGACTCCAACCTTGGCATTTAAGGATCTCTGGTTTACCTGCTAACCACGTGGAAGGCCACATTAAACCAAAGTATTAAACATTGCCAATTATTTGATATTCCAATATGGGGGCTATCAGGGTAGGTGACAGTCTTGCCAAGTTCTTTGCCAAGTTCAAACCTATCTCCTAATAATTGTGTGATCATAATATGTACATACTACATAGGAATTGCTGGAATCTTTCTGGCTCTGGAGAGGAAGGCTTTTACCTGCAGCTGAAAGGAAATTTTCCTTGTGAACACAATCCAGCCTCCAGGGAAAACTATAGAAATATAAGTTCTAAACAGTGGTAACTACTGGATGTTGAATACCTGCAGCTGGACATTCTGCATCTAAGCAATAGCAATATTTTTCCCCAATAGTAAGATATTCAGGATTTATACGAAATCTTTAGTTCATAGTTTCACAGCGTGAGAAAATAACAAATTTACCATTCAACTAAAACATCTCTCCAATAGCTACATTGACACAGAGATCACATGGGTGATCATCAAACCAAGGACTGTGTAATGTCTCTTTGAAGTGGGTGCTTTCCTAAGACATTACTCCTTTAAAACCCAGTCACCAGATGGGCAGCTCAAAACCTCATAAAACACTACAAATCTAATTTCACTCTGGGGGAGGGATACACTTAAGGCTTTCATTTTTGACCCAAAGAAGCTTTTTATCTACTGGTTTTTGCAGTCTCTTTAAACAAATCACTAAAGCCTGGAACTCTTACTTGAATTTACCCCACCCCTGAATCCAGGATTTCAGCCAGAAAATCTAATTAAGTCTACTTTAATCTCCTAAAGAATATGAAGCTCCTCAATTTCCTCTCTGGAAAGTCTATCAAGACTCAGGAAAGGTCATCTGACATCCTTAAAAATCTATCTTTCATGAAATATTTTCTCTGAACATTGACAGCTCCTTCCATCTATTCACTCTTCATCTAGCGTGCATGTGTGTGGCTTAGGGAAAGACCTTGATTCCCCACCACCACCATCCCTACTATACTTTCAAAATTCTCTCTCACACACACACATATCTGAGGTAGCCTTAGCTTGGATATTACATTTCCCCAGTACAATTATTCTCAGGTTCTCTAACACCATGTCTCATATTACTTTATTGGGTTGGTTAAAAAAAAAGTTGCTGCAGAACAGCAAAGTAGGCATACATCAACAACATCCCCAATTACCGTAGTTTTCGTAGCCCAATATCAGATACAGATTTTTAGAAGTCTGCATCAAGTAGACAATGGGAAATATTAATGACTATAAAACCCACTCCTTAGGGGTTTAGTCTGGGCTAGTGATGTACTGAGTACCTGAGCAGGCAAAGTTGAGTGATATCTGTTCCACCCAAATTGCCCACCTAAGCCTTGGTGATATTTTCCTGGTAATTGTACCAATTCTTCCTCTCTCCATTTCAGTTGTTATAATTTATGCTTTAATTCACCACATAAGAAGAGGTTTTAGTCTTTGAATAAATATGTGGTTAAAATATGAAAAGCAAAGCTCTTAGACTACAGTCATCTGGCTTAGCGCTCTTTACAAATTCCAGAGGTATACCTTGTATACTTTCAAAACCAAACCTTTCAGAACAATACATTGTAAACATATTACTTGTGTCATGTTGGGTTTGCTGTTTAGAAGAAACCAATAAAATTAGTGGCACTGAGGAACAGTATATTTGTTGTTAGGAGCACTAGGACAGTTGTAATGAGAGAATCACAGTCTTTTCTACACAGAGAGACAAAATATATTGTCAGTGAGCAAGGGATAATGGCATCGTGTATACCCAGAAGGCCTGCTACATTGTTTGTGTCTACTTAAGTGTCGGCTTAAGGGGACTTGACTCTTAACACAGGCTATTTTTAACTTGGTGGTGTGTATGGCCTTACAGCTGAGATGCTGTAGAAACACATTTAAATGCATGATCATGTACTCTTCAGTGCAAAGGGTTATTGACAGGGGAAAGAATTCCTTATGCATTAGCACTAGCACACACATTCTCCAAGTTCTCAAAGGTTCAAAGGCTCAGCTGTTGAAACATAAAATGCAGATTCACTTGCCAGAATCCCCTTGGTGATCTACACCAACATAATGCTTTAGGATGCCAGTGTAAGCAGAGGCTGGAAGTAACATGTTACAATGAATGTTGTCACCTCTAACTAATTAGTGGGGAAAGGGCAAGCAGAAGGCAACAAGTTGCAATGTAACAAATAAGAGCAAATATATTTTACTGGTGTGAAGCCTTTTGTTTGGTTGGTTTTTTTCAAAAAATAATTTCTGAGGGCATTCTGACAGCATATTTTCAAATGTTAACCTATTTCTCTTATCAATTCTAATAGTTTTCTTCCTTAAGGAAAAGTAACAGAAAGGGGAAAGTAATGAACAATATAACAAGCAAAGTAATGAGTTAACTTTTTCTGTCATCATCAAAAAGAGTAACAGCTTACGTTTTCAATACTGTCATGAGTAACTGAACAGATTCTTTTTAAAAAGTAGTTTTCCAACTTAAGGTACTTTTTCAAGCATTGCACGGGGGGGGGGGTGTCACAGGTGTGCTGTGCCTCCTGGGAAAGTTGTCCCGCCAGTTCCCAAGCAACTCTCTACTAACATACACGCACCCAGTAGTCATGGTGCCACAGCCATTTTGTCCTTGGCTACACTAGCATAGTTACATGTGCCAACAGGATCATGGGCACTAAATTCACAAGACTGCTTCTGAATCCTTTTAACTAGTTATTTCCACATGTGTTATAAACTGCTGCCACGAAGAGCATTGTAGATTGTCCAACTAAAAATAGTGATGAAAAGAAGGGGAAGCTGCCCCAAGATATCACATGGCTAGAGGAGCCAAAACAGTTTAGGTTATGCTGCCCAAGATTATTGGGCAAAAAAAAATGCATTTGCATTTCAAGGAAACAGTTCCAGAATTCGCCACAGAGAAGCACAAGTCCTTCCTTATCTGTGAACCACAGACCAAAAGAAGCAGGCATCCTGAGGAGTAATTATGATTATAAGGCTCCAACATCCACTGCAAGATTTATCTCCTTGCAGACTTTTCCTTACAGAAGAGCTGAAGAAATCCCTTGCATGGGAAAACAAATTGCTACAGCAGTTATTGAAGTGTTTGTTAAAATTAAAAACAAAAACTTTGACAACCATGGCAAAAACAAATTGATGCCTTCAACCAAATGTACTCCAAAGGCCTCGAAAGTGTGTTTCCACAAATATGAATTTGTTGTTAAGAAATAACAGCACACATCAGCCTGCTTTCACACATCAAAATTAGAATTTGACATCTAAAACCAAAGATGACTTTGCTACATTTGCTGAAATTTTTGATTGATTACTACTTTGAGGACCTTTCTCCCAAAAGTAGTATAGTTCAAGTTCAAGTTTATTGTGTTTTAACCAACAGTCATTATACACAAGTACAGAAAACAAACAAAAAGGAAAAGAAACTAGGAAAGCAGCATAGAAGGATTAAAAGAAACAAATGTATCTCCTTGTCCTGAAATAGGAAAAACTATGTACAGTAGTATAAAAGGTATGGTGAAAGCATGAACAAGGGTATGAAACAGATGTCTGAATGCTATTAAATGAGACCATAAAAAAACTGAGATAAGCTTTATGCAACTGTCCAGAAGGCTACTAAGCCTAGGAATGGACACAGTGCAGCTCTCCAGACATTGTGGACTGCAACTCCCATCAACCCTAGTTACATAGCCCATGCTGTTAGGAATGTTGGGACATGTAGTCACAAATCTCATAAGTTGTCCACTCCTGATTTTAGAGCAATGTTCTGTTTCCAAGATTGGCAAACTAGATGCTTCTAGAATGTCCACAAGTAGGACATGATGGTGACATCTGGAAACCAGTTGATCGCCATTAGCTGGTACTCAAAAGGTGTACTAATCCTGGCCTAGGGGGTTGCACAGCCCCATCAAAACTAGGAGCCATTTATAGTATTCTCCTTTATGAGTTTATCCAATTCCAATTTTAAGCCATCTATCCTAGAAGACATCCCTCTGCACCACACACACAAAAAATATCTAGCAGAATTTAATTAATTATGCAGTGTGTAAAAAGGTACTCCTTTTTGTCTGTCCTGAATCTCCTGCCAATCAGTTTAATTGGATGACCCTCAAGTTCTAGCATTATGAGAAAGGGAGAAAATAATAGCTGGAGATTTAATCATTTTATCTGATAGACAATGCAGCATCAGAATGACAGTTGCTTAGTGTATCATTATTTATTTTCCCATCTGTTCATGGGTTTCAGGAAGAGGCCACTAGGAAGAAGAAAATCAGTCAAAGTCTTTACAGGTACTTGGGAAGGCGTAGGAGAGAGCACAGCAGAGACAGCCATGCTAATTTACATATCTGAGAGGGAACCTGTGTCTCACTTTCATTCCTTGGTGATCAGACAGCACCAAAGCTTCTGATTAAAAATAGTAAGAGCTGTTTTTCTTTCTACCTTAAATTGGATATGCATGCTGGTGATTTCCCTACTCTGTTGCAACTTTTAAAAAATTCCTAAAGAGCAAACACACTTTAACATAGAAAGAAGCATGAGAAACAGTTGGCACAGACTTAAAAGGAAAATAAGAGTGGGTGGCTGGTTGTACTTCATTTACTTCATAACAAATTTAAATTCTCTTTTTAACTAGCAATCTTGTAAGGGTTTTTTCTCCCTCTATGCCTTATGTCTTTCTGCTCCTATGTTTGGAAAAGCCATTTCTCATGACAAGAACAGTATTCCAAAAACATTTAATGATCTCTTTAATGTTCTTGAGATTTTACAGCCAATGTCAACCCAATCTTGTTCATGAAACAAGATTATCAGAGGGGATTAACTATAATAATTGTGCATTATATCCTAGCATACAAATTCAAATATTATTTGAGTTTCAAATGCTATTCAAAAACCAAGCCCCAGGAAGGATCACACAGGAAGGATCACACAAAAATGTGTAACTGGGGTTGTGAATGTGTCCTCTAAGAAAGAGTGGGCAACCTTCTGGTAGGAAGAGAGCCACAATGGATCCCACCACCCATCTCACCAGGGGCTATATCGTTATTCCCTAAATTCAGTGCCTGCTCATGAAATTCCTCAATCTCTCATAGTTGCTGCCCAAAATGGGGGGGGGGGAAATCTGGCAGCTCTCTAGGTGCAAGAGCATGATAACAATCACGCTTGAAGTGGCCAGAGTATATCCTTCCTTTTCTGAAGAGAAAGTGGGAGGAAAGTAACAGAAAGGTTCATATTGTTGGCAGCATGATACTTGGATAGGAGACTGCAAACAATACCAGGTGCTGTAGGCTATATTTCAGAGGAAGGAAGTGGCAAATCAAGTTCTGAATTTGCCTTGCCTAAGAAAACCCTATGAAATTCATGCAGTCACCATAACACACACAGGACCACAAAGCAGCCACAAGGTGAC
Source organism: Gambelia wislizenii (assembly GCA_030847615.1). Classification (NCBI taxonomy): domain Eukaryota; kingdom Metazoa; phylum Chordata; class Lepidosauria; order Squamata; family Crotaphytidae; genus Gambelia; species Gambelia wislizenii. The sequence goes on along the minus strand of JAUMIR010000005.1, from coordinate 183,368,956 downwards.
AAGATGCCTTCCCCTGCCTTAAAGCATAGAGAACTAATTATATTTGGATACAATAAACTAGTCCATTTGGTCTAATTCATTAAATTTGCACTCTTATTCACACTTACCTTTATCTTGTATGCAATCTATTCTTAGTACATGCCCTGGTGGCACAGTGGTTAAATGCCAGTACTGCAAGTCACCACGCTGCAAGTTCGATTCCAGCGGGCTCCAAGGTTCACTCAGCCTTCCATCCTTTCGTAGGTCGGTAAAATGAGTAACCAGCTTGTGGGGGCAATTAGCTAACACACATTGGAAACTGCTTAATGCAATGTAGATGTGTAAATTGCTACTGCTTAGAACAATTTGTAATACACTCTGATAGCCTTTGTGGCTGAACAACAGGGTATAAATACCTAATTAAATTAAATTTTTAAAAAATGTTGAAATGCTTTGTAAAAGTTTGTGATTGTCTCTGTTTATTCAGTGACATCTAGCAAAAATATTACCTGTGCAGCATCAAAGCAAAGCCTATCCAGATGATTTTAAACTGTGTATTAATTGTTTTAAAATATCTTGGTTTTACTTGTTTTTAAAACTGATATGTTTTTAATTGAAATGTGTTTTTAACCCATGTTATATTTATATGTTAATTGTTGTTCCCTGCCTTGATCCATAGGGAGAGACGTGTAAGAAATAAATATTATTGTTGTGGTTATTTATTCCATAGAAATCTACACTTCAGACATGATGTCTATTTTAAATCAAAATATAATTTTAGTAAGGCTATTTGATGGTTCAGCATGGGACAACATTTGTGTATTGTATCACTAAAACCAAATCGACCATTCATTTCAATAAAGCAGCAAAGCTGTTTCTTCAATAAGTCATGCCAACTCACAAATAGAAAAAAGCAAAAATTATTTCACTCCAAAATGATGCAGATCAATTATTTCAATAACTTCCATAAAACTAGCTCTACAATTCTCACTCCTCTAAACATTAACATTCATTATTTACTAGTAAAAGGTTAGAACAAGTATAAAGAGTAAGGAAGATGGTATATTACCTGTCACATAAGCTGCAACTGAACAATGTAAAGAGCTGTTCAGAAGTGGAACACACTGCCTCAGAGTGTGGTGGAATCTCCTTTGGAGGTTTTGAAACAGAAGCTGGATGGCTATCTGTCGGGGATGATTTGATTGTGTATTCCTTCATGGCAGGGGGTTGGACTGGATGACCCTTGAGGTCTCTTCCAACTCTATGATTCTATCATTCTATCATTCTAGCAGAAAGGTCTGTCTCACCTATCTGGATATACTCTGAGATCCTCGCTGGTAAGTGGTTTTTCCTGAATTCTCCCTCAATCTGAAATGTGTTCAGTAGCTATCAGGGAAAGGGTTTTTAGTGATGTCACCGCAGCTTCAGAATGTCTCCTCCAAAAGGCTCCTGTGTCTTTCCAGTACCAAGTAAAGACCTCTTTGTCTTCCCACCATTTTCACACTTTTGCTGATTTTGTTTGAACTTTGTAAAACTAAGATACATCTTTATGTCATTCTGTTTTTTAAACAGAATGACATAACTTTATCGTTGGGACAGAAATAAAAAATAATTTTCCCATGGGAAGAACTCAAAATAGTCCTTTCTCCTCTTGACATTCAAAGTTAACCAATCACAAGATTTGGAGCTGAAGCAACAGAGTACTTTTCAAAACTGTTCTCGGAATACGATACAATATAAACATGATAAGGTAGTTAAACTATTGGTATTAATAGTAGTATTAATTAGTAGATGTTGCCAGGATGATAATCCTTTTGAGTGGAATGAATGAAATAATAGTGAATCTTTGATCTGTTTGTCATTTCTCTATCTTGTAATATTACTGGCTTCATAGACACACCTGTCAGTCTTTAGTAAACAGCACCTTGGCTAACATGGTCTTTATGTGGAAGAGCCATAGGTCGGTGAACAAACACATACTCTGTATACAAAAGGTCCCCACATTCAGTCCCTGGCATCTCAAGATGGAAACCTGGAAAGCTGTTCTCGGTCAGTAGAACTCCAAAGTCTCTCTTAACACTGAGCAGACAGCTAGGGGTTAATGGTCAAAATAATCCTCATAGAATTTGCTTGGAATCCTATGTGTCCTAATGGCATTCCACATCAGATCACAGCATTCAGAAGGAGGGGGGCAAATCCACCATAAACTCTACCGGAAAGTCCTTTGTGGCTTTTCCCATATTGTTTTAACAAGCTCTGTAGAGAATGTGCATTGTCGCTCATTTGGACAATCAGATTCACATTCATTTGCATTTGTGAAAGAGTGGAATTGGAAGCTAATTGGTCAGATGTGGGCAGGGGGTGGAGCTTGCTAACATGGCAAGTGTCTGGAACCACCATCTTGGATTTTTGCTTTAGCAACTGCACGCTCAGCTGATGAAACAGCCTTTTTCTTTTTTTTATTTATTTGGGTAGAATGTTGCACTTTCGCACCTTAGATATGCCTTTAAAAAAAAATACTGTTCAGCAGAGGCAACTGGCAACAATTAAAACCCAAGTAATTCACTTGCGCCCACCATCTTGATTTGCAGTAGCTTAGCATGCCTGCAATTTTGCCAGAAAACAGTTAAGACAAATGGAAGCTGCTTCAAATTTGTGTTAGTGCACATCAATACACATTTTCCCCCTCGTACCGACAGAGCCCTATATTCCTATTTCTGGAAATATTTGCAAAATAATATTGCAAAGTCTTACACTAAAGAATCTATTTTCCTTCTTGTAATTTTGAAAATTTAGTAGTGTAGTAGAAGTATCCTGCCTTTCTCCCAAAATAGCGACTTAAAGCAAGTTACCATTATAAAAAGAACAATACAGCTGAAACAAACAAAAGTGAACTTTAAAATAGAAATAAATATTAACCTACACTTTAAAAGGTAAAGTGCAATTTTAAAAAGCTATTAGAAACAGTTCAGTTCAAAACAATACAGCACTCTTAATTTTAAACAAAATAGTAGCATGAAAACAAAAGCATGACTCTTCAGTGAAGAAAAAAAATCACCATTTCATTAAATGCACTGCCTGAAAAAAATCATAGCTCCAATCCTGCACCAAATGGACTACACATATATTCATACTAATTTCAATAAAGTTTAAGCATTAATAATTATACACTAAATTGTACATGTAAACAGAACTGGCAATGTACATTCCTAATTTCCCAGTCTGACCAATTGAATTAATGCTTTTGTCCCTGTTAGCATTATATTCAAGTACAGTCGGCCCTCTATATCGATGGATTCTGCATCCACGGATTCAACTATCCATGGCTTTAAAATATTCCAATATTCAAAAATTCCAAAAATCCAACCTTGATTTTGCCATTTTATATAAGGGACACCATTTTACTACATTATACACTATAGTATATAATGGGACTTGAGCACCTGCGGATTTTGGTATCCACGGTGGGTACTGGGCCCACTGTACTCCCTTGTCCTTTCTTCTTTACGCAAGAAGTTAAAAGGGAAAAAAAGCAGAATTCAAGTTAAACCTCCTAGAACAATTTCAATAAATAATAATTTTAAGCATATAGGAACAGATGTTGATGATTATAGTAGTTGTATTTCAGTAAATAATCAGATACAGCAAATTTTAACACCAACATTTTCAGCTAATAATATTTATGGATGCTCTGACAGTGGCTGCTTTATTTCAAACCATCAATAATATATCCTCTTCATTGTTGCCTTAGTATTTATGAGGACTAAAGAGCTGTCTTCTTTTTGGTTCTATCTGTACAGAATTTTAATGTGGCTGTGCTGGTATTAATTTAGACTGTTTGTTTTTAAAAAACAACAACTCTTTTTCTGTTTTATTGTAGGTGTTCAAAACTTCAAGGGCCATTTTTTGACAAAAAACACAGCCCAGAAAATGTAATAGTCAGAGACTGAAAAGACCCAGGATAGAAAATACAATATTCAACTATGTGTTGCTGGGATTTTCAACAGATTGACTATCTGGATGGAGAAGAATAAGAAGTTATTAAAATTTCAAAGTAAGGAATCATGTATTGAACCATTATCCATACAGCTTTTCAAAATCCTGTTTACCCAACTGAATATTTCAGACAATTTTATACTTATTACTATATCTTGAGACTGGTCTACATCACAGGCTTTAACTTGAAGCTGAGACTAGGGCATCATCCTACCTCAGAACTATTCTTTATGAACAAGTGCTCTGGAAACTGTGCAATTATATACAAAACATTCCATAATATGGCTATGTTACCCACTTTCTTGTAGAAACATCAACAGTTCCCCTTGAAATTATGATCAGAGAAATCCACTCATAACTTGAAGCAGTTTAGCCATATAAATATGAAGGACATGAGGGAGGGCATAGCTTTGTCAACTACAACATGTAGGAAATCAAAGCAGCCAATAAATAAGAGAAACAGATTTTTATTTGGTGATGTCTACAGTCTGATCTCTGTGTTTTCCTGCTCCTCAACTACGTCATCAAACATTTCTCAGCAGAATTCTTCCAAATGGGTAACTACACATTAAGCACTCATATAAATTACTTTGTCATTTCCATTCTTCGGACTGAAAGTCCAATTTTGGAATATGACCTAGCATAAGTCACATCCATGCATATATCAGATGCACTGAGTAGAAGGGACCACACAAAATGACCACTAAAAGGTGAATGCCAAAACAGTAAACATACAGACACACACAAAAATGTGACACCAAAATGCCAATAGTTAAAAAAGGGAAACAAATTCCTAGCTATGCAATTTCAGAATTAGCACATACTACATATAAATGTTGCATACATAATACATATACCGTACTTTTCTCAACAACCCATTCTAACATCCAGCAGGAAAAAACAAAGACAAATTTCATTGCTATGTATGCACTGCATGCCTTAATTATAAAGCTAAAAAGCAAATTTTGTCATCAGACCATGTACCATCAATTTGCTTAATGTCATTGTGCCTGTTATGCACAATTCAACATTCCATTTTTACATTCCATTAAAAGTGGAACATCCTTTAAATGTCAGCAAGGTATTAAGCAGAGACACAGTGCCACCTTATGGCTAATCACATCGTGATAATAGTAAAAAAAAAATATTTTCTCTGAACACATCTGTTTTAGGAATGACCAACTTTTTTCCAATATCCACTACTGTACTACTGCTAAAATGCCAATATTACACCAAATCAAATCAATTATGGTGTTCAGCTCTCAAGGAAATTTGTTTAGGAAGCAACATCTTTAAAACTTTATTCCAGCTGCTTGTGCATTCAGATCGATTTGGTATACCATCTTCCAATGTTGCTATCAAATTATGACAATAACAACAGTAACAATAGACAGGTCACAGTAGATTCCCTGCATTTGTATTTCTTATCTACACTCCAATTACTACATATCCTTTCATATGCTTGAGGCTAAAAACCTTTGAAGATCTGGAAATTTACAGTAGTCATTGTACATGCAATATATCTACAATCACATTCTTGTCTGTAGGCTAAACTACAAAAGACTCCTACTACAAATGAAACCTTTTGAACAGAGGTAATGGGCCAAAAAAGAATTTAAAGACATCTTTGAAGATGCTAGCCACAGATACAGGCGAAACGTCAGGAACAAACTCTTCTAGAACATGGCATCACAGCCCGGAAAAACCCACAAAAAACCTATGGATGCCAGACATGAAAGCCTTTGACTCCACAATTTAAAGACATACTGAGATTTACTTACACCAGTGAAACTATGTCTCCACGTTGCACTTCATAATTTCGAATACTCCAGTGGTTTAAAAGCACTACATCTGACACCTGTCTTTCTTCTGGATTCAAAGAAGGCTGAGAGGGAAGGAGGAAACAGAAGTGAAAAATTTGAATGAAAATCAGGGAAAAAAAAACAATTAATATAGAAACACCTGGAAGCAAAGGTGTGCAATACAAAGAACATTCTATATATCTAGACCCCATACTATACCTCTCAGATTATGCTTTATGTTCCCCTGCAATTAAACCAATGGTGGGGAACTCTGAGACCTCCAAATATTCTGGACCAACTCCCCAAAACTTCCCCCAGCACATTTAACAGAAAGGGATTGTGGAAGTTATAGTCCACAACATCTGGGAAGACAAAGATTTATCCACCACTGATTTTAACTCAGCTGGGGTACAGTATAAGAGATACCATTTTACACAACTTGAAAACACTAATATAAGTCCCAGAAACACCCAGTCAGCACAACTGGGTAGTGAGAATTCTGGGACTTGTAGTTCAACCCCCCGCTCCTTTTTGTAAGCCCTGTCTTTTTAGAAGTTGTCTTATGTTTGTCATTTGCAAGTTCGATTCCAGAGGGCTCCAAGCCTTCCCTCCTTTCGTAGGTTGGTAAAATGAGTACCTGGCTTGTGCGGACAATTAGCTAACACACATTGGAAACTGCTTAATGCAGTGTAGATGTGTAAATTGCTATTGCTTAAAACAATTTGTAAGCCGCTCTGGTAGCCTTGTGGCTGAAGAGCGGGGTATAAATAAATAAATAAATAAATGCTATAACTGAATTCCCTAATTTGCAGCTATATACAAAGCTGATCAAACTATAAAGCTCAGATATTGAAGTTTTGTTACTTATCTGGGATTACTTCTCATAAGGAGATTTAAAAATACTTGCATATTTCACCTGTATCACCAATTCATTACAATAATCATTAAGTCACAGGGAATATTATTGTCCACTTTAATAATATTATATATAGTGGGACCTCAGTATGCATTAGGGTTTGGTTCCAGGAACCCCCGTGAATACCAAAATCCATGGATGCGCAAATCCTATTGTATACAACGGCATAGTAAAATGGCAAAAAGCAAGGTTTGCTTTTTGGAATTTCTCCACCCCCAAATATTTTTGAGCCGTGATTGGTTGAATCTGTGGAGGCAGAACCCATGGATATGGAGGGCCGACTATATACAGAAAGAGAAATGTCATAAGATATATATAGGCTTAATTGTTATAAGCAATTATACCAAGGTGAGTTTCTATGGAAGAATGTGGAAGGCACTTGTATTGGGGGTTTAACAGTATATGTAACTGCATAAACAGTGCATCAGTATGAAAAGAGTGAAAGTTTGGGGAAGCTGTGTTAAGGATTGTGTTAAGGATTTGTTCAATTTCCCCCAGACAATAGGAAAACAAGTCATGGCAAAAAGATATGGGAAACCATGAAATTAATAATGCCATTCATAATATGAAGGAAAAAAATATTCTCTGTAAAACATTTTTGGAAACTGTTTAATGCAGTGTAGATGTGTAAGTTGCTATTGCTTAAGAACAATTTGTAAGCCGCTCTGATAGCCTTGTGGCTGAAGAGCGGGGTATAAATAAATAAAAATAAATAATAAATAAATAATAATTTTTCTGTATAGCATCATTCAAAAGGGCATTGAATAGAAGGGATTGTAGCTGTTAGCAACTGGATGAAGTAGAAAGAGATTGTTTTTCAACTCCGCCCTACTATCTCTTCCAAGGAGATCATACTTTGGCAAGACTGATCCTGACTATGACCAAATGCAGAATTTTAATTGGAACCTTTAATTTAATTTTAGGAGAATTAACTATGTTTGGTAAAAAATAAAAATAAAACTTAAGCCACATCTTGAAAAGGCCAAACAAAAATCTGACATAAGAGATGTGATTTAGATGAGGACTTGAAAATCCTGTTCAATTACATATCATGTTGTAAGCCAGCCTGAGGAGGCAGGACATAGATGTAATAAACTTAAGAAAGCAGAAAAGGTGAGACAAATTGGAATATTTTAATATTAATTTAATGGCATCATCCTAAATCTTTGCCAGGAATCTGTCTGCTCCTTCTTTTCATTTTTGTAGGAATTTCCCTGAAACAGAGTTTCCTACAGTAATGGCAGTGGTCAATTAGAGGCTGGAATCACTAGACAAATATAAGCCACTATCACCTTTCAGATCCAGTTTCACAGTCATACCCAAAGAGCAACAGAATAAACTACAACTCTGTGTGCACCCCAATCTTCATGCCAGATTTACCAGAATATCTGATCTTTAAATCACTTGGCTTTCCATGTTCTTCCTCTACCAGCCAAACGAACATTAGAGTCCTGAAAGATACTTTCAATAGCATAAATCTCGTGACAGTGTAAGTTTGAAATAGATGCCTGTGCTTGGAGAATAGCAGAGCAAGAGTTAAACATTCTGGCTCAAAGAATGAAGATCATCAGCTACCCCACACTAACATGTCCTCCCTTTTCCCAAGGTATAGGATATATACCATATATGCTGGCGTATAAGACGACTGGCTATATAAGATGACCCCCCCTCAATTTTTAAGTTAAAATATAGAGTTTGGGATATACTTGCTGTATAAGACTACCCGCCACCACGCGCCCTCCCCGAAGCCACGATCGGGCTCCTGATCGCGGTTTCGGGGAGGGTGGGTGGTGGCTGGAAAGCTGGAAAGCTTCCCCCCCACTCCAGCCAGCCACCCTCCCACCCTCCCCGAACAACAGAATGCAGGCCAGACCTAGCATTTGACAAAGTAAGGCAGCCACCTCAGGCAGCACTTTTGGGAGTAATAAAAGAACAAACTGGTAGTTGTTTCACATGGGAGTAATAAAAGAACAAGCTGGTAGTTGTTTCACATGGGAGTAATAAAAGAACAAGCTGGTAGTTGTTTCACAGAGGTTCTGGTCTCTATGGCAAAATATCATGGTTTATTTTAAGATAGGTATAGAAGGCACCATCTTTGCTGCTCTGACTTATGTTTTGGACCATATTGAAAGAATCCATTTTATATAAACCTTGGAAGTTGGGAGCAAGAATAAAACATAGCTTTCCAGCTTATCAGCCTCTTAAAAAGTCTACAGCAATTCAACATGAGCAGCTGTCAATTAAAGGGCAGAATTGTTCTCGTTCCTCCTGACTACTCATTTCCAAGATGTTTTAGAGAAATTGGATTTCCACCAACTGTGAACTGTTAAAAGTCTCAGATGCCATCCATGACCAGGCTTATGTCTGATGACTGATAAAAAATAATACTTTTTGAAATTGAAATTAAAGGAATCTTGGTCAGCTGTTCACTTTCTGGCATCCCAGCACAATCTCTTTATGTGCCAAATCAGTATTTACATATTATGTTGTTATGCTAAAGAAAATCATCCATAACTGATGGTACAGTTATGCCGTTTTACTCAGTTAATTGCAATATTCCACACCTACCCACTAATTAAATTTTCTATTTATAAAGCCATTTTGCAAATCAAGCAGTAATTCAAATTGCTTTTCTATAGTTTCTGACTATCAGAGTGAAAAAGAGGTTAAATCAGACTTATGCTGTCCTTTAAGATAGGAATTATTTTAAAAGGGAATACATATTGAAAACAAAGCACTCAATTACTCAGAATGGAAGACATACATTTGAATGGCTCTGCCATCAGAGACCATTGCACACATTCGTTTAACATGCCTTGTTTTATTTCCCAATATATATCACATTTACATACAGAAAACCAAGTTTTTATTTCAGCTAAGTAGGTGAAGCCTATTACGCTTTATTACATAACTGTGATTAAAAGCTATTACAGTAGGACCCCCGTATCCACGGGGGTTCAGTTCCTGGACTTACTGCGGATACCGGAAACCATGGGTAACAGAGAATGCCATTGAAAATAATGGGCCTTCCAGTTTAAAATACCATAGAGTTCCCTTGGAGGACCTAGAAAATGTCTAGAGAGGATGCCTCTTTAAGCATTTTCTAGGAAGACTCTATGGTATATGTTCTGTTTTGTGTCCTGTGGATATTGGTTCCATGGATATGGGAGTCCTACTGTAACATCAATATGCTGGGCCCTTGGAATCTGTTGGGGTTTGGTTCCAGGACCCTCCATGGATACCAAAATCCATGGTTGCTCAAGTCCCATTATATACAATGCTGTAGTAAAATGATGTCCCTTATATAAAATGGCAAAATCAAGTTCTGCTTCCTGGAATTATTATTTTGGGGAGTATTATCAAGCCGTGGATGGTAGAATCTGTGGATACAGAATCTGTGGATACAGAGGGACGACTGTACTTTACAACACTGGTTGTGTGTGTGTGTGTGTGTGTGTGTGTTGTGCTTCAAGAAATTCAAAACTGTATGGAAGCATCTAAATATCAATTCAATGTCAGCACATAAACACCTGAATGTGGAAATCTACAGAATACACCGATGAATTGAGTGAGCTAAATCTCAGCCAACAGTTGTTTTTAAAATGAAGGAAGGAGGGAAAGAACACAATGAAGAACACCACACCTTCTGAACAAGTAGAACTCATAGTAAAGGCTCCCTCTCAGATTTTAAAAGGGTTTCCTATTTGGAGAGGCATTATCTCTGACATGTTGAATCCAAGTTTAATTGACTGTCACTGCAGCTACTTCCTGCATTCTCTTGTGTATGCAATCACCTGGGAGGTTTCAGCATCAGTATATCCTTACACACACACACACACACACACACACACACACACAATAACATTCAAACCAGACCCATCTGTTAAAATTAATGGAAGAAACATAGTAGTTCAGAGAAAATAAGAAAGTTGATAGGAAGACTGGGTTTTTTTATGCTTTATAGCATTTTATTAAAATTCTACACACACTTAAAACACAATACGTTAAATGAAAACATACATAAAAGAACTGAAATAAAAAAGACAAACTTAAACAAACAACATTACAAACTACACTCTATTACCATACTACCTACTAAATTCTAAAAGGGGGGGATACATAAAGATAGATAAAAAATGTGACTTCCAACTATCCTTTCCACAGTTATATAATAATCCCTAACCTTATACCTCCCCCATTACCAAATTGTTACATTTCATCTATAAATTTAACTCACATTCAAAACCAATTATTATCTTATCTCCTTTGTTCTTTCTCAAAAAAAATCTATTAGGGGTTTCCAATCCTTTAAAAAGGTTACCAATAACTTTTCTTTGATCAAAATGGTTAACTTATCCCTCACTGCCAGTTCATTCACTTTTAACATCCATTCTTCTTTAGTAGGTAAAGCAATGTTCTTCCACTTCTGAGCTTACAATAATCTTGCTGCAGTGGTAATGTACTGAAGAATTCTTCTGTAATTCCTTTCCAGTTGACCATCCATCAACCCCACAAGAAAAAGTTCTGATTTTAATTGCATCAACATGTGAGTCTCTGTCCAATATCTTTTAGCTTTATCACAGGTTCACTACATGTGGTAAAATGTTCCTTCTTGTTTTTCACACTTCCAACAAACATTCAAGGTTGCCTTATACACCTTAGATAATTTTTTAATTATTGTATACTATGTCATCCAAACCTCAGATCATGACCTTCTGTATCCAAAAGTCTCTTGTTTCTCAGCACCATCCATTACATTAGCCACACTAAACAACGAGCACCAAAATATAACTTCAGGAAGACTGTTGACAGAAAATGAAATTGTGTATATATGAAACCCTGATCCAAACAAACTTATACAGAAAGAACTTGCAAAGCTCATAGCAAGAAATAACTACCTTTTCACCAGCTGTTTCTGTCTTGCATATATCCTTATAGGTATAAACAAATATGTCAATATTGAAATATACTAATAACTGTTTATGTGAGCAAATCAAGGTTTACAAAAGAACAGTAATTATGGGGGAAATATTCTAGTTAGGGAAACATTACACTGTAAGATGTGCATTAACTCAATACTGATTAATAAAATTTGGACTGTGTGGTAAATTAATTTATAGTCAAGTACAGAAGTTTAAATCATATGACACAATCCAGAAAACAAAAATAAAGGAGAAAGGAAATGAAATAAAAGAAGAAGAGCAAACCATATCCCTTGCTCTCCCCACTTTTTTTTTTTTTTTTTTTTTTTTGAGAAAGAACTTTTAATTTTAGTCACAGCATGAACCAGGATAATGAGTGCACAAAGACAGCTAGGAGTCTAAAAGGTCTATTACAAATCCAATTCTGGTGGATTGTACAGTGAAAGCTTCAAGTAAGACAATCATACATCTGATGCAAGTGTGTTATTGATGAGCGTAAGGCGTCATGCTGACAAAACTTCACTTTCCATCATATCCTATAGCTTTCAAACACATTCAACATAATTCACTCTCTGGAGTACAAGATAAAAGAAAAAGGGGATGATTTGTCACATTCCCTTTCCTCAAGCAAAACAAGAGAAAAACCATAGTCCTATAGAATTACTTTTAGTCGGATGTTTAATATATTCTTAGGCTGAACAAACCAATGTGTTGCTCAAAATTATGAGAACCTTTATGTTATAGTAGTTACAGGACTATACAGTACTAGGACTGAGGAAGACCAAATCCCAAACCATCCATAAATATCACTGGGCCAGTCACTACTTTTAAGGTGCCCGAACTCACAGTAGTGTTGTGAGAATACACTTGTAAAATTAGGGGGAAACCATACCACCTTGAGCTCCTAAGAAGAAAGGTGAGGAATAAATGTAGCAAACAAATCAGTAACTTTAGACAGATAGATGATAAAGACAGGCTTTCCCCTGCTTAAATTGGCCTTAATGCACCAGTACAAGTGAGTCAGTTCCTACTTGCTTCCTCCACAAAGTTTCTGTTTTGCCATCAGTGAACAAGTTCCAACAATAAACCCTACAGACAACTTGAAGGGATGGAAAACCGTTCACCATATTCAGTCTTATGAAAAGGAAACTACAATTTTGTACTACTTCATTTCCTTGTACAGTATACTGCCAGTTCTCATCAGACTAGAGAATTACTATGAATAGCATCTCTTAGCAAAAGATAGGCCATCACATTTTAATATCTAATTTTTCTTTCCTTTTTGAACAGGATGGTGCCATACAAGCCTGCCTGGGGTTAATGGTTTTGGGAAAATTCCTGTTCTTGGCCCTGCCACCAATCATGTCTGGTGAGGACAAGAAGAGGTATATTTGGTTGTCACTCCCAGGCTCTGAAACTCATTATCAAGGAAGATGAAGCTTAGCTCCATCTGAGCTATCTTTCCATCAGTAGGTAAGGCATTTTTATTTAGATAGACCTTTGGCAGCAAAGCTAACATATTGCTGTAGAGGATTTTCAAGGGCACTGGTGCCATTTACTTATTTTTTTATTACTGTGTTTTTAAGTATCTTTATATTTTAATTGAGATTCTGGTTTTATTGGTATTTATTTGTTGTTAGCCACACTGAGTAACATTTTTCATAAGGTAGGGTATAAATTTAATCAATACATGCATACCTCCTGAATTCTTCAATAACAAATACATTTTATGATTGTGCAATAAATTATGCAAAGCAGATAGATATGTGTGCATCAAATGCCTTATTTTCTCCATCTTTAATATACAACTTTGAGTTATTTGGCAGAATTTAGAATTTTAACTCCTTGTGGGGCAGGTGAGAACCACTGATATTCCTGGTGGAACAGTAGACAGAGAGAGAGAGAAAGCTCTGTGTCCATAAAGACAGAAGAGCGAGAACTGATGGTTGTTCTAAGCAAGGACAGAGAACCTGTGACCCTACAGATGTTGATGGACTGTACCTCCTTTGAGCCCTAGCCAGTATATTCAATGGTGAGGGACGATGGAAGCTGTAAGTTCAACAACACATTTCTTGTCCTTGCTCTATATGGAGACACCCACTGGAACTGCCATGTTTTAACACTGAAAGAAATACATGTCACATAGGACAGCAAAACAAATAGAATCAAGTCACGTGTGTACAGTTGCCCCTCCACATTCGCGACTTTCACATTCGCCATTTTGATTATTCGCGGAAAGCCGCCTGCCCCCCCTCTCCACTCCACCCCGTCCCTTCCCAAGGCAGCAAAGGGTTTCTCACGAATCCCTTCGCTGCCTTGGGAAAGGGGGGATGGAAAGCCTCCCTCACTCCACCCCAGTCCCTTCCCAAGGCAGCGAGGGGCCCCCTACGCCACTCTGGGAAGGGCGGGGGAGTGAGGGAGAGTGGCGACAGGGGCTCCTGAAGCCCCCTACGCCACTCTGGGAAGGGTGGGGGGTGAGGGAGAAAGGCGACAGGGGTTTCTGAAGCCCCCTACGCCACTCTGGGAAGGGCGGGGGGGGTGAGGGAGAGTGGCGACGGGGGCTTCTGAAGCCCCCTACGCCACTCTGGGAAGGGCGGGGGTGAGGGAGAGTGGCGACGGGGGCTTCTGAAACCCCTACACCACTCTGGGAAGGGCGGGGGGTGAGGGAGAGTGGCGACGGGGTGGGTTGTTGCAGACGGGTGGGGGTAGGACTATTATTATTTGCTTTTTTTCACATTCGCAGGGGTCTTCCGCCCCTAACCCCCGCGAATGTGAAGGGATGACTGTAATCTGAAAGGAAGAATCTCACATAGGCGGCCCAGGGTTGCAAGATGGGGTAGACATAAAGAAAAGGCATGGAAAAAAAGAAAATGTATCTCTTTTTAACACTGAATATTATACAAAAACCGCATGTATTTTAGTTTGCCACAGAGTATGTACACAATTCCATCCAGACAGCATTTTTCCACTCCTGCCTTACCACATGTCTATGCTATCTAGTTACCAGCCTCTCCTGATGACATTAACCTCTCTCTGGTAATACTTTTCTTAAATCTAATAATGAATCTGGAATGTTTTAAATTTCTTAGAAATAGCAAGTATCTCAAAGAAACTGAAGCATGCATCTCAAACAAATGTCTGAAACTTTAAATATACCCATGAAAATAGATGAGTTTTATAGTTCCACAAATGAAGGGGAGCACCTGCTTCACCCCCCAAACACATTAAAAATTGCTCTCTTTGTGATGAAAAAGCCTTTTGCGTAAAGCTGGGGTTTAACTTTGCAATACTGAAAATTACATTTTTCTCCTGCCTTTGAAATTGGATTGTCAATTATTTACAATTCAGACTCTGAACAGGTGAAAATGAACAGGGTTGAGAAAGAGCTTGTTACCTGCATCGATGCCCCTTCTACTCTCGCAATGCAAGCCACTCTGTCAAGGAAAGTGACAGTCACAGGAACAGCAACAAAGAAGCCTTTCAAAAAGGCTTTAATGTACCTTCTCCCAAAGCCTTGTGTCTGTGCCATAATCTGAAGGATGAAACAAAGGAGAACCAATGTAAGAACAAGACTTTAGAACAAAGATGTATTCTATAACCAAAAAAAAAAAAAAAGCAAACAACTATTAAGCATAGTTTATATGTAGTGAAATGCAGTTTTTCACCAGTCATCAGCATCTGCTAGAGAAAGATACCTCTAAAAATATAGTTTCAACCCACAAACTTAAATGTGGTTTCAAATAATGGGTGGGAGGGGAGTTTCCTAACATTAACTTCACTCCTACTCTCTCTTATTTCATTTTTAGTCATTTGATATGCAGCTCTGCCATTAGAAATTATACAGATAAGTCGGTTTCTATAGAAATTTTACCAAGAAGTTAAAGAATGCTAATGGCTATGGTTTGTATCCTAGTGAAGTAAGGTGATTTTTTTTTCACTTATTCCTCTTTTCTCCAGAGCACCCATCCTCATGAAAAACAGCTCTGGAGGACCAGAGTGCCCTTCAAA
This sequence comes from Gambelia wislizenii, assembly GCA_030847615.1. Lineage (NCBI taxonomy): Eukaryota > Metazoa > Chordata > Lepidosauria > Squamata > Crotaphytidae > Gambelia > Gambelia wislizenii. Next base: position 183,353,333 of record JAUMIR010000005.1, on the reverse strand, counting down.
ACACTGGTGGTAGAGATACCAGAATGAGAAAGGAATATCAGCGAACATTTTTGACAATCACCTTGCTCTCCCTTGTTTCATAGTAGAACCCTCTGCCACATTCATTCCCTTGTACAAGAAGAAAGAGACTTTCTCTTTCCAAAAGGACATGTGGGTCCAATCCCAGTTGTTCATTCATCCAAGAAAATATATGGAAAGTGAGACAGTGAATGAAAAAATGAAGAGCTCTCACCCAGTTTCTTAAATTATCCATCACCAGATTTGATAAAACAAAAGGCACACGCCATGTACGAAACACTCTGTGGGATCGTGTGCTCAGCTTAAGAATCTGTCAGTGAAGCCAGGGGGCACATGATTCTCCAGACCAAAAGCTGACTTAATATGAACAGAGACCATAAAAGCAACTTGCTTAAATGAGTAGCATTCAAAAAGATAAATAAGAAAGTTGTATCTCTTATCAAGTTAGTTCTGAATATGTTTTAAGAATGATGTTTAGTTTAGTTTTGCCAGGTTTTCAAAATAGCAGTAAGGAACAACCGTGTTGACAACTCCACACTCCAAAATATAAGGCTTATTTTTGGCATCTTATAATGGCAAAAGTCTATATAAAAAGAAAAGCTTACCAGACCGCAAATAGGGAATATCCTTTATAATAAGGGACATCTGGCAAGCCTAGCTTTAGTTCCACTGAAACATACAGCATAGTGGAGAGGGGTTGTTTTTGTTGTGGTCATTGTAGATACTAAGGAATAGCACATCAACCACAGTTAACTCAGAATAGTTCTGAAACAATCCACATTTCATGTTTTCAGGGGTAAATATGTTCACAGAGAGAGAGGAGGAAGGGAGAGAGGGAGGGAGGGTCCAACTAATTTAATCTTATCAATACAAATGAGATATTTAGATCTGAGTGGAAAGATGAAGGAATATAGTCTGGAGAAGGTGGGAAGACAACCTTTGCACTGTATGTAAAACATCATCCTCATCATCTGAGGTAGGGAGCAAACACGTCACAGTTGCATACATTTAAACAACACTTCAATCCTAACCTAACCAGAAAAAGAAACATAACACATACAAAACTACTTTGGTTCAAGATGAGAATGTAGTATAATAATGGTGAAATGACTTTTGACAATACACCTCGCCTGCAAAAACCACACTCTCATTTGGAACCACACAGCATGGCTCAATGTCTTATCTAGTAACTCTACAAGATGGAAACTGGTTTCTCCCATTAGTCCATACAGTGTATAAGTCAAAAACAATCTATTCACACAAAAAGGAACATTTTATTTTAAAATAAATTACCAGTGCTTTAGTGGTAGCACATAATTCATTTGAAAGCATCTTCTATTAGCAATGTGTTTTGCAAACTCTGGAGTTCAACAACAAGAGCAATATTTGCATAGCAAATAGACTAATATATTACCTAATATGTAAAATGTCAATAGAAGAAAATGCTTCTGAAGCATTAACTCAGCACTAAAGTGCTGAAGAGCTTTTTTTAAAAAGGAAGAAAAGATGAAAAACTAGGCCTAAAGGAACCAATTAAATGTTGTGTTAATACCACCAATCAAATCCAAAATTGGAAAGAGGCTGTATTTATAAATATAAGTTCAAAAAACTAAAATATTACCTAGTTGAAACACTTGGGTACACCTAAAGGCCTAACAGCCCTATTTCAAACTGTCACCCTACAAGTTATTTTAAAAGGGATAAAGAAATGAAACCCCAAGGATCGTCATGTCATTTTAGGCTTCCTATCAACAAGCAATAAGTTATTCTTTGAGGAGACAGAGGTAGTAAGTAACTTTCAACCATTTTCAGTAAGCACCTTCTGGACTGACACCAACCTAGTCTTACACTGCTTTAAACTTCAACCATTTTCAGTAAGCACCTTCTGGACTGACACCAACCTAGTCTTACACTGCTTTAAACTTCCATACCATAAGAAGGTCCTACAGGAAAAAAAAAGCTAGAAACAGGAAATAACAAAAAGTTATTTAACAAAACGTCTTTAAACTATACAGTTAAAAAAATGTGAACAAAAAATTCAGCACCTCTCCTTATCTTGTGGTTTACAGCAATAAAAGAGGAGGAGGGAAGATGAGGATAGCATATTGCCTTCCTAGCAAAGATCAAAAGTACCAGCAAATAACAGGTCAAAATCTAAGCAAACCTGCACTGTGCAGTTTAGAGATAACAGCAGATGGAGCACAGCATTATCTGGACTGAAGAGCTAGTGTACAAAAGGTCCAGGGGCTATAATGGGTCTCCAGTGCATACTACAACATATGGAGCAGATATGCTGTTTAGATTGCTCTCTACATTCAAATGTTTATTTTTACTTCCTATACTTGCCTGTACATTTGAACACAGTGTTTGTCAAGCTTCCAGGGGGTAGGGGTGGGGGGAATCTCATCAAGTAATTCACCAAAAGCCTCAAGCCACATATTTGCAAGTCTAAGCATTTAAAAAATTACCCACCAAAGTATGGCAGGAAATACAGCAGTAAAATCAGAGCAACATGTCTCAAAGGAAGGAGAAAATAATAATCCCTGATGGCGTCATAAGAAACAGTCTGTAAGGGGAAGAGGCAGAGAACTGAAACACTGAATGTAAGCAGCAGCTTATTTTAAATCATCTGCTTTGCTCACTTTCTCATGTAAAGAGGGCAAAACTGGCCGTGATGGTTGTACTCTCTTCTTATGGGAAATATGTTACCAAACTCTGTACAGTAAATCTATCAAAGAAAACATCTTCTGAGTCACCAACTCCAGGAAATTTTTCCTGGGACACATGTTCTGCAAAGAAAATTTAAAATAATCTAGATTTGTTGCATCAATTCCATTTCAGGAAGCTGCCAGGCATGGCTAATTCTACAGAATTAGCGTAAAAGATAGATTTCATAAAATTATATTAAATTGTTAAAATAAACACCAATGGAAACCATTCAAAAATAACAATGTATAAGAGGAGAAAGGATTTTGTCATGGCTGTTAATATACAATTAAATTTAACCATGCTTACTGGTTTGATGGTTTTAAAAAAATCTAAATGGAAAATATGTAAGTAAAGTATTTTTAATAAGCACAAACACAATACTGTTATATAATCAGTAAATGAAACATGAGAGCAAAGTGAGGATTCTGAAAGATTTATTAAGAAGAAAAGGTTGTTTTTTTTAAAAAAAATCTAGATGCAGAGATCTCAAGTCATGTCTTTTGCAGCACATGGCTTTTCAACATCACTGAAATTATTGTACCTCAGCATGTTTAAGCCAAGTGCAAGAGTTTGAGAGAACAGATGTGCACATACCTTGTTTCCAATCCTCAAAAGCATGGCTGTTCAAATATAACATCTTAAAATAACTAATGTGTCCTGATCATTTGAAAAGGTGCGTATTAAGCTCAGCCTAAATTAGACAAACACTGTGGAAGTCAAAACTGCAAACTCATCAATCAGTAAGCTGAGGGTGGGTAGAGTATTTCAAATGTGTACCTTACCTCATGCAATATACATACACAGATGGGAAATTTAGAGCATCAGTTTTAGCTCAGCATCTGTGGGGTTACTGACTACAAAAATCAACAGTGGGAAAATATTTCCCAAAAGGTGAAACAGCTTTCCGTGCACATTCACTCCAATGAGCTAAACATGCTCACCTTGAACCAAGTCCTTCTCTGCAGGAGACTCCACAAGTTGAACATTAGCACATATGCCAGGTGTCTCAGTAATAAAGTAGGAACGTGTGATGAGATATGATAAAAAGCAAGAAAATAGATTCAAGTGTGCCCCTGGCCTACATATGGCTCTTTGAAAAACAGAACTTAACATTTATTATTTATTTTCCCTTTTTGGTCTTGTTAGAAACCTCAGCTCCATCAGCACTACAAAGTGACGTCCAATGACATACCACAAGTAGCTGGACCATTCTGTTACTATTTAAATTATATTGTGGTTTCTTTTCTTCCTTTTTTAAAACAGCATGAAGAAAATCTGTTTTTTTCCCTCCTATGTTTCAAAGTAAAAAGATATTATTATTCCTTTTCTTCAAAGCATGTGTTTCAGTCTGTGCTGTATGCTTTGAAGTGTTCTGCATAACCTCAAAGCTGCACATCCTTATTCTCTGATACATTATTACAACTTGAATTAAATCTGTAGACATGGTGAAAATACATTCGAGGAACCCTTTGCTGCTGCGCCAATATGGCAAATATCAATGCCAAGAATATAATGCAGTGAACCTCTTTCAAAAACCAGAAACAAAAATTAAGTGACTCATCCTTAGGAAAATTAAACTATATTTTTGTTTACTTTTTCTAAGTCCACAGAAATAATTCCCTTCTTTAAAAAAAAAAAAAACACCACCACCATATGTCTATGCTCTGGAGTACAAAGTATATTGAATTATTAACTTCCACATTCTGCAAAATCAGGGTCTTTTGCTTTTAGAAGTATTAATCACTAGTTTACAATACAATTAAAGATTTTTATAGAGGAAATTTACAACATAAAGGTCCCTCAGTTGCAAGCAGTAAGTACACGCTAATTTATTCAGTAATTATATGCTTAATTCACTTTCAAAAATACACAAACATTATGTACTTTCTTTAGGTACACTCTACCTAATATTAAAAATTGTGGCATCTCCATATTAGCCAATAAAAATAAACACAATCTATGATGTAAGAAGCCACATGGAGCAGAGATCAACCTGGAAAAAAGAGGACAGAAAAACAGTTACTTCAAGAGACAAACTAACGTTTGAAAATCTGATCTGGGATCGTTCTCTGGCTCATCACTTCTCCCCTTCTGCATTATAAGCATTTCAAATGTAGGGAGTTATTTCAAGCTAATGTACGGTAATACACATAACAGACAAGAGAAGGTAAAGCAGGAACAAAGGCAGAGACTAGCTTTGAGCTCATATGTCTAGGTCCAAACAGGTTCACTGGCTGGGAACTGCAGAGTCCTAATAATGACTGCCTCATAATACAACTGTTGCACCACAACAATGAAAGTTACATGTCTGGCAGAGCATGGCAGTAAGCTGCCATGTTTGTGGCTGGTGTTCTTAAATCTGGCTCAAAGCAAGCTTGATAGTGTATATAATACCCAGTCTAATAATTAAGGTTTCTTTTTCCAAAGAAGCCCTCATTTCCAGTTGAAGACCTGCGTTTTTAATATAAATACTGTAGACCCTCCCCTGCCCAAACTTAATATATATATAGTATTGTTACTGGTAAGCCCACAAGAGATAACCGCTTACTTCTCTTCCAGTTCCAATTTCCAAGCCCAATGACTAAAGGTAAAATATATTTAAGGAAATATATCACCCTCCATCTGTTGTCAGATTTCACTCACCATCTTTTACCACTAGTTATCTTGGCTAAGGCTGATGGGAGTTTCAATCCAACAACATCAAGAGAGCCACCAATTGCCTCTCTTTTGACTAAAAGGTATACCACTTCCATGATGAAGAACTTTCTTCTCTTATTTAGAAAGCAAACCCTATCCACACTACTTTTTCCCTACTTACATGGACTTCCTAACTGGCACCTATCCAGATGTAATCAATATTATGATGAATTCATTGTTGCCTGGATACTTTTCGGACACATCTAACTGGATGCTTCTGCACCTCAAGCATCCCACACTTATAAGGAAACCCAATATAAATATCAAAAATAAACTAGCATTAAAATGGACATGCCTCAAACAAAGATGGTATTGTAATATTGACTTAGAATATATCACTGTTGGATTCAACAACGTTTTCAAGTCTGGAGCCCTATGGGAACTCAGCACACAGCAACTGTGATATAGTTACTGCTACAAGTGAAGAAACAGGCTACCTGAAAACAAGTATTAGCAGCTATTATTCATAGACACAGATAATAAGCTATAAATAAGACTATGATCCTAGGCTTATAAATGAGACCTACCAAAGTTAGGACCAGGGTGACTGTCTGCTAATCAATTCCCCAAAATATATTCCAACAGACACTTCTCTTTTCTTACAATTTCACCCTACAACCTTTGCACCTCTAGTGTTTACTGTAACACAACCAGACAGGAGCTTTCCTAATGATTAGAAAAGAAATACTTCTTCGTAACATAGGGATTTGGCATTGTGGTTACTGGTTAAATCAGGTTTAAGATATTACTTTTTTGAACTACCGTTTCCAGAAGGAGACACACTAGCTGGAAGAGTTTGGGAATTGTAGCCCAGAAAGTAACTTTTTCAAGCTCTGGCTTAAATGCTACTGTTGTGGCTTCAGTTTCCAACTGTTGTAAGATCAATGCAAGATATGCTTGGAAATACCTCTTCCATTGTCTCTATAAAACAGAAGACTATTTATAAGCTGCCTCAAAGCCTAAATCCACGTATCAGGCTATTTATAATTACTGCAGTCCCCTTAAACATAAGTCTTTAAAAGCATGAAAAATATTCAATACATGCTTCGAAACTGTGAATGTTGGAGTTGTGAAGACTCAGAAGCAGAAAAAAGCAAGAATATTCTGGCTTTTCCTATCCCCCCCCACACACACAAAGGTTTAGTTCCTCCTCTCTCCACTGCAAAAAAATATGGATTATTGTACTTTCAAATAATTCAGAAATGTTTAAGACAATATGTTCCTATATTGTTGTTGTCTGGCTTTATGTACTACCCCAAAATGAACTCAAAACACACCTAGGACTTGATGTTGGAAAGGGATTTTCAATTACTGAAGAATACAAATCACCTTCCAGTATTCGATACAGGACACAATCTGGGATTCTCCATACATAAAATCTTCCCCAGTCTGTAATTTGATGGTAAGACATTTGTACAACACAACTTCTGAATTAGCTTACAGTGTCTTTTGCAGCTGACCCACTCACGGAAATGTAGCTTGTAAAGTGTCTCAGAAAAAGGCATAGATGGGGAATAACTAGTTAAAATCTGTCCAGTTATTAAGTTGGAAATTTTCCAATAAAACAGGAAACTTAAATTTATTTTTAACTGAATTTACTTATAGCATTAACTTAATTCCACAATTCTTTATTAAGTTAATTAAATCAGGATCAATGCTAAAGAGTCAATGAATGATACAAAATCGGACCGTGATGTTTATTAATCTCTCTAATTACAAGGTTTAAATTATAAGAATGTAACCTCTAGGACAAGAGTAGCTCCTGTGGAATGAATTCTGTTACGTGATTTGAGGGTAGCAATCTCAGATTGCACTCCTTACCCACCTCATATCTAAAAATAAAGGATTCATATTACTGAAACCAGACATTTCTTTATATCTATAAAATCTAGAAAGCTCCAGAAAGTTACAGGAACACTTGAAACCCATGTGAAATAATATTTTTTTAAAAAACAGCATGTTTAAGAACATCTCAGTTACACCGTCAACCAGGTGTTACTGACTGGGAATTTGGACTATCAGTGATTCAGCATCTGTTTAACAATCTAGGAAGCAATGAAGTAACATTGGATAACGTGGCATGATTCAAGGTGCATCACTTTTTGTAATTGTGCTATTGTGATCTCATCTATGGTGATTTCATTCCAGTGTCCCATCACAGTGATTTCTAACCAGGCGTCTGCGATGTCCTCACAGGGGGTCCATTAAGGCTTGAAGGCGGCTTGGTCCACCTCTTCCCTGCAGTGGAGTGGTCACGTGACAGGAGCCAAGGCAAAGGCTGGCTGGGTGGCATGGCCTGCACATTGCCATTCAATCTATTCCAGCCACAAACTGTAGGAAGAAGCAAAATAAAAGTCTTCCCTCCCCCTCCAGTGCCTCTGAGGGAAGGTTTAATGGATGGTGTAACTGTATTATTACCAGGTATTGTTGTTGTTGTTGTTGTTGTTGTTGTTAGGTTTTTAAATCTTGAGTTAAGTCTTGGCAGTCCACAGCAACAAGACATTTAAAGGGGGTCCCTGTTAAAGAAAAGGTTAAGAGCTACTGTCCTATCAGTTTGTTTGATATTGCTTCCAGGGCACCTATCACTACTGGAACCACCATTATTTTCTTTTCCCAGAAAGAAAAGAATCTCAATTTGTAATTCTAGACTTTTTGTAGTATATTCTCTCTTTTCATCTAGAATTCTGTTATCCCCAGGTATTGCCACATCTATAATACAAAAGTTATTATTCCCAGCTATGGTTATGTTTGACATATTATGTGCTAATTGTTTTATCAGTTTGAATGTAAAACTCCAATAAGATGTTTAATCCACCATTTTCAACAATTTTTCCAGGCTTAGGTTGCAGTAATTTTTTTGCAGATGGCAAATCATATTTTTGCATATAGACCAGCATATCATTGCAGACATTTTATTATGGCATTGCTTATATTCAATCTGTGCAACTGTGCTGTACAAACTAATACGGTTGTCAAGTTTCCATATATTGGTTCAAATTGTCCTTATATAATAAATGGTTTATTCTTCCAGCTTTATATTTCATATCAGTGGTTTGTTTTCTTTGGTATTAATGAAAGTGGTATTAATAAGGGCAAAAAAATTCATACCTAATATTAACTCTGCTGTGTTCTTCTCCATTTACTGTTAACATGGTGTTCCATGATTTCATTATAGTTCCACAATTTCATTATAGTTCAAGAATTTTCTGATGTTTTTGGTAATTCCTAAAAACGTTTGATTCATGCTAAAAAAAAAAAAAAAAAAATCCAGGAAGCTTTCTACTTTATAGTACTGTTTTTCATGTAAATCCAGTTGCTTGTCTGAATTAGAGCAAACCCACTCAACCAACTGCTATAAATTCCATTGATTCAATGGGTTTACTCTGAGACTAACAACTGGATTTAGGCCATAGTGTCTAAGACACATCTTTCCAAACATCCTGAGCCACTAAAATTCAATTTTTAAAAAACAAGGTTTTTTTCAAGTTTAACAAATGTTAAGGTAAAGATAAACAAGATGCATTTGCACGAAGCTGTTAAGCTGTTTCAGTTAACCTACAAAATAGCCAAGAAAAAAAAGGAAGAACTACATGCTGTTTTTATTAAAGCACTGAACATGATGATGAATTTGATTTCAAAATGTACTTATTTAATGCAAAATAAAAATGTCATTAAAGCATTAGATTGGAACTTGGGCCACAAAACTCACTGAGTCTCCCTGGGAGTCTTGCTACTTTTCACCTTGATCTAATTGTAGGATTAGCTGTGAGTGCGGAAGCTTCCCTAACAGTGAAATGTTGCAACAAAAAAAAGCCACGACTTTTACTGGTTACAACTGTAGAAGACTGGGCCCAGCATTTGTCTCCATTAAAGCACTGATTGACCCACCTGTCAGCAGATGTAAGCCAACACCCAGCCCAACTGCTGGGAATAAATGACATGACAGAGATGGGAAGTCACATGGGTAGAAGCCACTGCATGGTTCCCATCACCTGGGAGGAGGGCTAAGTTACTTGCCCACAAACTGGGCACATCTCCATATACCCACACACCCCAGCCAATTATTACAGGGCCCATCTCCCTCCAACTGGATCTGGACACCATGCTAACACTACCTCAAGTTGTGAGCAACATTAAAAAATTATTTGAACATTACACAATAACTCTTTCATACCATAAACTGATGAAAGAAGATGGGAATGACGTCCATCAACATACCTAGCTCTGGGAGCAACAAGGGCCTCTCTCTATATATATAAATACCCTGGGAGAAGACCATAAAACCTATGCACAGGCTTTCATTCAGTGCTCCCAACACCCACCAAGATGCTCCTGACTGGTTGTTTTTCCAGCTCTTTCTCTGGAACCCACAAATTTTTGCAAAGATCCTTAGGAATATGGCCAATCCAGAAAAAGCAGTACCAAGCTGGAAGTCCCTCTGTGACAATGTTCTCTCCCTGTTAAGTCTGGAAACAGCATTCACAGGTTTTTTTTGAAAAGCATAAAACTCCTCAAACTCAAAGCTTACGGAAAGAACATAGGACAATTATTAACTACAGGTCAACCCTGTATCCACAGGAGATATGTTCTAAGACCCCTGTGGATACCTGGAACTGTGAATAATAGGGAGCCCTATTATTTTCAATGAGACGAATGCCAGAAGTTGACCACAGAATCACATTAGACCTAGGAATGCCTAGACAGAACATATTTTGGGAGCATGAATAAGTGAAACCGTGGATACAAGGGTCAACATGTATTTTTCTCCAAAGCAGTTTTCTGCCTTGAAGCAGCTTAAGGAGGATTTCAGTGAAGGAGTAATTTCAAATACAGCCCACTCCATCTAAACAGGAATTTAAAATACTCTTAATCCACGTAAGAATCATACATGCATGTACTATCTCTCTCTCTCTCGCTCGCTCGCTTTTCTTCGCAAACGAAGATTCAGGAAGGACTCATCCCGCGCTTTCTGCAAGCGTGCTGATGACTAAAAAGGCCAATCCAAGATAAACAAGTCCAGTTGCAAAAAGCACAGCAGAAGGTCTCCTGTCTACGCACAATCCTAAATATACACTGGACTGACGATGTGATGAATGTTGCTGTCCTTGAGCAAGCAGGGATCACCAGTATTGAGGCCATGATATTGAGAACGCAGCTGCGCTGGGCAGGGCACATTTCTAGGATGGTGGACCATTGCCTCCCAAAAATACTACTCTACGGTGAACTCGCCACGGGTCAGCGTAAGAGGGGCGCTCCAAAAAAGCGATACAAAGACTCCCTGAAACAACATCTCAGGCTCAGCCAAATTGATCACCAACAGTGGTCCGCCCTGGCCTCACATCGGGAGGCATGGAGACGCACTATCCACAATGCTGCAGCCTTATTTGAGAACTCACGCCGAACAAGTCTTGAAGAGAAACGACAACGCAGAAAGAATCACAACCCAAAAACATCACCCAAGGAGACCTTTCACCATTGGATTATTTAACAAACATAAATGGCTATAGAAATCTTTGTTTATTTTAGTTTATGATAAGGGTTACAATTTAGTTAAATCAAGAGGGAAAAGATTTTAAACCAGTTAAGTACAAAGGGCAGCTTTAAACTGGGTGGTCTTCTTTTCATCCAGATGATATTCTTGCCGCCTTGGATCCCATTTTGGGAGAAAGGTGGGATATAAATCTAATAAATAAATAAATAAAATCTTGTGTTCTATACCAGCCACTTCATAGATGTTTCTCATCTCTCCAGGAAAACTGAATTCTGAATCTCTTTAAACATAGGACCATTACTGGGATCTCTTTGGAAAATGATAAAGTTAAAAAAAGGGAGAGTAAAAGGTAAGGAAATGAGAAAGAGAAAGAAAGGGAAGGTTGGTGAGGTACGTAAGAAATAGGGTTTACAAAATTAATGCAACTGTTTCCTTTTCTTTCACGCTCCAAATAGGAACAGAGGAGGGACTTACATTATGGATGCCTTTTTTATTTTGTTTAATTCTAGAAAGTCTTTTAGTACTGGCATTTAGCTTAAATTTAGGCCCTGTCCAAATGGTGAAAATAATCCAAATGGAAATCACATGGAAGGCGATCGGTCGGTCTAAATGGGCATTTGCATCAATATGTCTCATTCAGAAGGGGGGCAGCCAAATCCACGTTAAACTCTGTCTGGGAAGCTTTTGGAGCTTTTCTCAGAATTTTTAAAAAGCTCCATAGGGGATGTGAATATGCGATCGTTAGGACAGTCGCATTTGTGTTGCTGTGACGAGACAGCTTAAGCTGACTGGATGGACAAGTATGGGGGCGGGGAAAGCAGAAGCAGGTGCTTTCCCAACAGGGAAAGCACCTGCTTCTGCCATGTTGGATTTTCAGCTATGCGAGAGGTCAGTAAGTCAATAAAACAGCGATCTTTTACTCTTTTCTTCTTCTTTTTCTTTTGTAAATACAAAGTGTTGCTTGTGCACACCATGGTAAACTGTTATTTTTTTATAAAAAATCAGCAGCGGCAGATTTAAAAGTGTGAGTAATTCACTTGCCGGTGCAATCTTGGCTAGGGGGCATGTGAAGTTTAGAGGCCTCTATTAACCATTAAGACAGGTCACAGCGCTGTGAACTGCTACTTCTTCAGAGGAGATTGTATTTTTTCCCTTGTATAGTCGGGACATTAAATTGCAATTTTTAATAGTTAGCTTCCCACCCCTTCTGATGTAAACAGAATTTATTCTATTTTTTTTTTTTTAGCTTATTAAGGATTAACTTAACATAACAACTCATTTTTACTAACTTTCCTATCGCTGGATATAGTTCACTTTCATATTGGTAAATCTAACAATAAATGTATTATCCCTTAACAGGCATTCCTAGCTATTTGCAGAATACACCTTCATGATTCAGTTGTGATAACTTTGGAAACTGACACACACACACACACTGAACCTTAGAAGTTGCTGAAACTTCAATATATGGTCTCCACTACAGATAAGATTCTGTAATCTTCATTCTCTCTCTGGCTTTTCTTCGCAAACGAAGATTCAGGAAGGACTCATCCCGCACTTTCTGCAAGCGCGCTGATGACTGAAAAGGCCAATCTGAGATAAACAAGTCCAGATGCAGAAAGCACAACAGAGGGTCTCCTTGGGTGATATTTCCGGGTTGTGATTCTTTCTGTGTTGTCGTTTCTCTTCAAGACTTCTTCGGCGTGAGTTCTCAAATAAAGCTGCAGCATTGTGGATAGTGCGTCTCCATGCCTCCCAATGTGAGGCCAGGGCGGACCATTGTTGGTGATCAATTTGGCCAAGCCTGAGATGTTGTTTAGGGAATCCTTGTTTCGCTTTTTTGGAGCGCCCCTCTTATGCTGACCCGTGGCGAGTTTACTGTAGAGTACTATTTTTAGGTTAATAATCTTGATTATTAACCCCCTAAAGGAGCAGATATTGGGCCAAAAAAGTTATTAAACATGGTAACTTAATGAACTAAAAAGAAAATATGCTTACTGTTTATATTATTGTTTTTTCTTTACTATCAGCATGCCAGAATATCAGGGCCCACCAGCATCAACTTTGAAGTGTTTGGAAACTTCAGTTGGTCCAAACAGCTGCAGCCAAACTGTTAACTAGGGTGGGTTACAGAGATCATACCACGCCCCTGTTGAAACAGCTCCACTGGCTGCCAGTTTTTCTAGGCACAATTCAAAGTGCTGGTTATGACCTATAAAGCCCTATATGGCCAAGGTCCAGGCTATCTGGCAAACCGTATATCCCTCTATGAACCGGCCCAAGCCCTGAGATCATCAGGAGAAGCCCTTCACTGTCCCACCACCATCTCAAGTACGGTTGGTGGGGACGGAAGAGAGGGACTTTTCGGTGGCTACCACTAGACTCTGGAACTCCCTCCCCATGGAGGCCAGATTGGCCCCCCTCCCTGTTGTCTTTCCGGTGGCAGGCCAAAACTTTTTTATTCAAGCAGGCTTTTTAAAGAACAGACTGGGGGCAGGTGCTGTGTGGTTTTGTTGGGCTGTTTTTAAAAGATTTTTTATCTTTTTTAAAAAGAAAACTTTTTTAAAAAAGTTTTTTAAAGTATATTTTATTCCTTTAAATAGTTTGACGTGGTTTTAATGATGTAATCAGTTTAATTCTGTTTTAATGTGCACTTAATGTGCACATCTGTTTTAATGTGCACTTTTTGTAGGTTTTGTGTGTTTTAAAACTGTGAGTTGCTTTGAGTCCAGGTTATAAATAAAGATAATAATAATAACTGCTGAACTAGCTGCTGCTGGGGTGGAGTGCCCCAAAAGAGGTTTAGGCTGGCTGTACCCCATGCCCAGCAGTTCTTCCCTACCTCCATCTCCTCAGACTCAAGAGGGCAACTGGGAAGGAAACAGCAGTACAGTACGACCCCCATATCAACTGATTCAATTATCCACGGGACACAAAACAGCACACCTACCATAGAGTCTTCCTAGAAAATGTGTCCTCACTAGCCATTTTCTAGGTCCTCCAAGGCAACTCTAGGGTATTTTAAACCAGAAGTCCCATTATTTTCAATGGTGCTCGCTATTATCCGCGGTTTTCAGTATCCACCCTCCCCCAGAACCAATCCCCAGCAGATAAGGTAGTCCTACTGTAATCCTTACTATTGTGAGGAGCAAAGCCCAGGTTTGAATGCACACAAAAATGAGAGTAACCATTTCCAGAAACAGATGCCACTTTATTCACCCTTTGGACCCTAGAGCCCTTGGTTACTTAACTTCTCTGCCCAAAAATGAAAGTACAGTACAGGTGATCAAGAAAGGGCAAAAGGCAGCTCTTGGCTCCCTTACACCCGCCCACACATGCAACATAGCCATTTATTTTTTTGGATCCCTACTTCACTTTTGGAATAGAGCCCTCCACATGGCTTTGCCAACCTTTTATGAAAGACAACAGAGAATTCAAGGCGTACAGGCTCAAAAGAATAAGAAAAGGAGGGGGGCAGATTATACATCTCATTGTTCCTCTTAATCTCAATTAAGATTTGGTTTAAATTAAATTATTTTCACATGTTCTCTGTCATAACTGAACCTTTCTTCACTGCTTTAGAGGTTAAAAGGTTTAGATTGCTCAGATTTTTCCATCTTTCTTCCCAATATGTTCTTATTGGTCCTCAGTCTTCTTCTACATGGTTTGAAGTTCTTTCCTTTAGACAGCTGGATGGCCATCTGTCAGGAATGATTTGATTGTGGATGGTGGGGAGGGGTGGACTGGATGGCCCTTGTGGTCTCTTCCAACTCTATGAATCTATGACATACTCCCACTGTTTCAAATTTGGAGGAAGCATAGTAGTAGAAATCCTTAATTTGTTAGTAAACGTTTAGTTCTGGCTCCACCAATAGGGATGAGTACTTTCCCCTGTGTCAAAGGGAAGCTGCCTTCTTCTTACTGAAGAGGTCAAGATATTACTGAGTTATTGCTGATTTTTTAAAAAAATTGTGCTAAGGAGCTAAAAAATTAAATTTTTTAAATTGTGCTAAGGAGCAATTTTTAAATTGTGCTAACTGGAGCCAAGGGGGCTGCCCCCCCCCAAAAAAACAAGCCAGGCTTTTTCTTCGAAGGCAGCAAAGGGGGCGCCTGGCCGGTGGTCTTTGCGCACCTGCTCCCCTGAGGCATCTGCCTCAGGGGAGCAGGTGCGCAAAGACCACCGGCCAGGCGCCCCCTTTACTCCCGGACTCAGCCACAGACTTGCTCCCAACCCCCCCTCTCTCTCTCTGAGATTATCACACCACACTGTTATAGCACTACTATTCCACTTTAACTACTCTGGCTGCCTCCTGTGGAATCCTGGGATTTGTAGTTGAGGGAGGGACATTGAGAACTCTCAGCCAGAGAGCTCTAACACCTCCCTAAACTACAAACCCCAGAATCCCACAGGAGGCAGCTAGAGCAATTAAAGCGTAATAATAGCGCTGTAACAGCGTAGTGTAATAAAGTCCTCATGAGAGCAACTTACAAGAACTCGCCACTACTGCTCTTGAGGTGCAACGCCAGGCTCCCACTCTTACTCGCCTAGGATAATAAAAACCCCTCAACTTGCAAACCAGGAGGGGGGGTTCTTCGCAGGGGGAGTGAATCCCCCCCTTCCCGTTGCTGGGAACTTTCCCTCCACTTTTCTCCTGAAAAAGCAGCTAAAGGTGCGTCCCCATAACCTTGAACCAGCCCTGGTGCGGTGGGAGCTCCAGTAAAAGGGTTGGCTGAGGAGAAGGACTTGGGGGGAGGGCTTCCATTTCGCCCCCAGTTAATGAAAACCTTCCTAGAAAACACTCCTCTTCCTCCCGCTTTTAAAAAATTATTTTATTTATTTTTATTTTTGCCTTCCTCCTTTCCAGTGACCCCCCCACCCCGCGCGCAACTCCTCAGGCTGAGCCGGAGTTAAAAGAGAGCCGCCGCCGCCGCCATTTCCCTCCCCGTCACGAAGCCCACCAGCCTCCCTCCCGCTCACTGCCTCTCTGAGGCGCTTCGACTCACCGCTTTGAGGCGCTGACACCGACGCGCACGCGCGAAGGGGAGGGGGGAGGGGCGTGCTCGTGACGTAAGCACGAGGGTCGTCCCGCCCACTCTGGAAGGAGGAGGGGTAGGCAACTGGCTTGCTAAGGGGTTGGGAAGGTGGGGAGTCCTTACCTCTGCTTTCCTACTTAGGGTCCTTCTATCTACACACCAAGGTTTCTTAGAAACCCTCAGGGTTCCCCCAAGAGCTTTCTCTTGTTTTATTACAGTTGTCCCTTCATATTTGCTAGGGTTTGCTTCCAGGATCCACCCACCCTGGATACCAAAATCCGTGAATACTCAAGTCCCATTGTAGGCAATGGCATAGCAAAATGGTGTCCCTTATATAAGATGGCAAAATCAAAGTTTGCTTTTTTGGATTATTATTTTTAAAGAATATTTTCAAGCCATGAATACTTAAATCCGTGGATATGGAGGGACAACTGTATTATTATTTATGTTTTTATTCCAAGAGTCACATATTACACAAGTATTTGCTTGTTATTAATTTTCATCATCACTTGCTTTCAACAGTCTAAAGCTTCTTCAATTTCCATTATAAGACTTAATAATAAAATATATACTTCCCACTCCCGTTTCCATTTAATCACCCACTTGTTGGGATATCCCCTCTATGTCAAATGTACCTCTTAAGGTAGTCTGTTATTACATTTCCTCTTTACCATCTTTATACAACATCTTGTAGCTTCTAAGGACCTCCTTTTATATACAGTTGTCCCTCAGTATTCACAGATTTGGTATTCACAGATTTAAGTGTTCACTGCTTGAAAATATTCTTTAAAAAAAATAATCCAAAAAGCAAACTGATTTTGCCATCCTATGTAAGGGACACCATTTTGCTATGCCATTGCATATAATGGGACTTGAGCATTCACAGCTTTTGGTATCCATGGGGGGTCCTGGAACCAAACCCCAGTGAATATGAAGGGCCAACTGTATATACTTCCCACCTCCCCTTTCCATTTAGTCAACCCACTATTGGGATATCTCTTCTATGTCAAATATACCTCTTAAGTAGTTTATTACTACATTTCTTCTTTACCATCTTTATACAACATCTTGTAGCTTCTAACAGAGAAAGCTAAGGACTTAAATATGCTGATCTGTTTATATTTATATTTACAACAATCATGTTTTAATATTCTGCTTTTCCTTATTTTTGATAAAGTATTGTTAAGTTTGCCATGGTTGTTTCCGGACTGTGAGGCCGTGTTCTGGAAAAGTTTACTTCTGACGTTTCGCCTACATCTGTGGCTAGCATCCTCAGAGAATGGTTGGGTAGGGGTGTGGGGGGGATTTATATACTGTGAATCCCTGTTGGGGAGTATATGTAAATTTGTATATTTGAATGGCTAGTTTCTGGGTGGAGATATGCAAGGAGGATTAGTGTCTGGCTAATGGTCCATTGTCTGCTGGAAATCCCACTAAAATCAGAACTCAACACATGCAAATGAACTCCACCCAGGGACAAGGGGATTTCCAACAGACACCAATCCTCCTTGCATATCTCCCCCCAGGAACTAGCCATTCAAATACACAAATGTACATATCCTCTCCAACAGGGGCTCACAGTATATAAACCCCACATACACTCCTACCCAACCATTCTCTGAAGATGCCAGCCACAGATGCAGGCGAAACGTCAGAAAAAAACTCTTCTAGAACACAGCCTCACAGCCCGGAAAAAACCCACGGGACACCTATGGATGCCGGCCGTGAAAGCCTTTGACTTAGTATCATTTTTGTTATTTGTTCAGACTCTCTAAAATATTCTTCTCTCTATTCTTTCAATAATAATAATAATAATAATAATAAAATTTATTTATATACCACCCTTTGATAACCCAATCAGGGCAGTTAACAACATTAAAACGCCATGCAAAGTAAAACAGTATACTCCCCCCCTTAAAAAGTTATTAAATCAAATTTACAGATTAAAACAACAATTAAAACACTTGATAAAACACATATCTACATATTAGCAATAACAGTAGATCCCTAGCGATATTCAGTTCTGTTAACAAAGGAGGCTGTGGGGACTCTCCTGAAGGAGGGGGGGTTCCCGAGGCCAGGATAATCTATTCTGGAAAGGCCTGCCGGAAGAGCTCCGTCTTGACAGCCTTTTTGAAGCTGTCCAAAGATGTCAATTGACGGATCTCATCTGGCAGGCCGTTCCATAGTTTGGGGGTGACAACAGAAAAGGCCCTCTGGGAGGTAGCCGAAAGCCTCGACTTTTGAGGCTTCAGCAAATTCCTCCCAGATGACTGGAGTGCACGGGGGGGGGGATTATAAGGGAGGAGACGGTCCCTGAGATATCTTGGACCCAAGCCATGTAGGGCTTTAAAGGTGATAATCAACACCTTGTACTGGGCCTGAAACCAATAGGCAGCCAGTGGAGGGACCTCAAAACCAGAGAGATGTGGTCCCTCCTAAATGTTCCTGAAACAAGCCTGGTCACCATATTTTGTACTAACTGTAGTTTCTGAACCAAGCACAAGTGTAGCCCCGTGTAAAGCACATTACAGAAGTCTAGGCATGAGGTTACCAGCACGTGAACGATGGTCTCGAGGTGCCTTGCTTCCAGAAAAGGGTGCAGCTGGCATATCAGACGAAGCTGATAACAGGCGCTCCTGACTGTCGTATTTACCTGATTTATCATTAGGAGCGATGAGTCAAGGAGCACCCCCAGACTGCGAACACAGTCACTGGAGGAGAGTGTGACCCCATCCAGGACTGGAGGTTGCAACCCAATTCTTGATTTTGGGGCCGCTACCGTGAGCACCTCTGTCTTGTCCGGATTCAGTTTCAATCTGTTTTTCCTCATCCAGCCCATTACCGCCTGAAGACATTCATTGAGAGAAGAGATGTCATTGGAATTCGAGACCGACGAATGAGATAGGGAGAAATAGATCTGAGTGTCATCAGCATACTGATAACACCCAGCTCCATAACTCCGAATAATCTCACCCAGCGGCTTCATATAGATGAAAAGAAACCATGAAAAGAATTATGGGAATAGCTGATGAGATTTTTATTCAAGAGGCACGATGTAAAAAAGAAAAATGTTTTATGGATATCATGTATAAAATAAGAGGAAATGTATGTTTGTTAAAATGGTTAATAAAAAAAATGAAAAAAAAAATAACATCGGGGACAGTCTATGTCATTGCTGTTATTTCCAATATTCTTTATTAAATTCTATTACTTTTTTAGTTTAGATTATATTCTACAAGAGGTTTCTAGGGGTTCTGTGAAACATTGAGAATGGGGGGGGGGAGAATCAACTTTTTTTTTTTTTAGCTCTAGATATAATATTTTAGGCAGGGTTTCCCTGGGACCTGAAAATTGTTTCAAGGGTTCCACCAAGGTAAAAAAGGTTGAGAAAGGCTGATCTACACTGTGGGGATAATGCAATTTGACATAACTTTAACTGACGTTGATAAATCCTGGGATTTGTAGTTTTGTGAGGCAGCCACCCTCATTGGCAGAAAAGGTTGAAGGCCTTGCAAAACTACAAGTCCCAGGAATCCATAGGATGGAGCTACCACATTAAAGTGGTGTCAAACTGCATTATTTCTGCAGTATAGATGTGTGCAAGAATCAGGGCTTTAAGTGCACTTCACTGTTATAGCGCTATTGTTCTACTTTAAGTGCTCTGGCTGCCTCCTGTGTAATCCTGGGATTTTCAGTTTAGGGAGGAGCAGTTAGAATTCTCAGCCAGAGAGCTCTTAGGCTTCACTCAACTACAAAGTCAAGAATTCCACATGAGGAAGCCATAGCAGTTAAAGTGGAATGATAGCGCTATAACAGTGTAATGTGATAAGGCTCTCAGTGGTCACCAACTCAGGCCCAGCACCAAAGGATGTAAATGAACAAAGACCTATCGCCCTATAAACAGAATGGAGGGCGGTAGGGTGGGTTGCAATTGTGGCTGATGGCTCTGCTTTCCCCACCCCTCTAAGGCGGCCTCCTCCGCTGCTGCCTCACCTCCCTTCCTAGCCACGCTCCACCCCGCTTCCTCATCTCTTGCTTCATGTCATTGCTTGTGCACCTTCCTCTCTCATGCTTTCTGCCTCCCACATTTTCTTGTTCTCGACTTCCCACATGTTTTATGTGATGTTTTCATCATCAGTGGGTTTTTATTAGAGACACAGAGTGGGTGAATTTTTTTGGAGGGGGCGAATATTTTGGGCAGGAGAAATTATTACCATATTATTGAAGAGGCAACAATATCAGAAAAATGTGGGCGGGTGCTTGGTTTTCTTTCTTTCTTTTAAAAATCTGTATTAATTGATGGTCTTCTGAACTGTCCCATTGGTCTACACTGTTTATGAATGGTGCTATATCATACATAGTAAAATTGCATTTGGGGAGGGGAATATGGGGGAAGGCAAATAAAGATTATGAATGTCTGTTTATATTTTAAGGGCAGAAAAATACCCCAAGCCACAGTGGTTTTTTTCTTTCCCTTCCTTCACCCTCCCCCCACAAAAGATACGAATTTGGTTTTATTGTAACTGTATATTAGTATTTGTAATTTTACTGTTTTATAATTTGTAATTGTTTGAAATGGTCAGTAGACTAATTCAATAAATAAACTACTACCACCACATACACATACCTTCCATAGCCTCTTGTCTGACTACCTTAGACAGCAGCACAAAATACTTTAAACGGTAGGCCAGGTAGTAATACCCCTCATCTCCCTTTCATCTTGCTCCTCACTTCAGAATAGTGGTGAATTAATCCTCTCCCACACTATCATCCCCTTTTCCTTTTGTGTGATGTCTTAAATAGACTGTAAGCCTGGGGGCAGGGAAATGTTTTGTTGTTCTTTTACTTGTAAAGCACCATGTACAGTGATGATGCAATAAAAGTAGATGATGATGATGATGAGAGGCAAAGCAAGAGAAAGTGGGAAACGTGGTGGCAACAAGTGCAGAAGAAGAAAAGAAGGTAGCAGCACCCAAGGTGTTCCAGGAATGGATCTTCATTACGCAGTTTGTATCTATTTCAAACCACTATAACTATCATGGGGCTTGTCTACACGGTGAAAATACTTCTCATAGAATTCGAGGAGAATACCTTTTGTCCCAAAGAGATCCCATAGTGATTCACCTTATTCAGAAGGAGGGGGAGAAAAACTCCATTTACTGTGTGGGAAAAGCCTTCGTGGCTTTCCCAATTTTTTTTAAATGTGAGGAAATGCACATTAGCGCTCATTAGGACAACTGATTTGCTTTGCTGCGCATTCTCGGAGAGGGCGGAACTGGAGATCAGATTGGTCAGATGTGCACAGGGGCAGGCTTGCTGGCAAGGCAGCACCCAGAAGCACCCTGTTGGATTTTTGTGTTAGCGATTATGCACTTTTTTGCTGCACCAAAGCACCCAAATATTTTTTTTAAGCAGAAGGTTGCACTTGCACACCTTTGCTTTAACGTTAACAAAAATACTGTGCAGGGGAACAAGGTATTATATGCTAATTTACGGCTGCCATCTCGATTCGCAGGTTTGTGAACTTCAAACGTGGATGGCTTCATTTTTTGCTAGAAGACTGTGGAGAAAAAAGAACGCTGCTGCGAATTTGCAATAATGTGCAGGAATGAGCTTTATATCCTTTCATCTAGACAAGTCCATGGTTTCGTCCTAAGGGATCCTGTAATTTCTAGGTGAGTGAATTCCCTGCTAGAGAGTATGCTGCTGAATTACTATTGCCAAGGTACCCAGAGAAAAGGGATTGATTAAATTAAGGTACAGTACTTTGAGAACTGTAAGGGAGTATTCAGAGCATTTAACATACATTATCCTAGCCAGCCACACAACTGTATAATCAGTTTGATTCTCCACATTACAAGGTTTGACTATTGGACTTGGATTCCAGGGGACCAGGGTTCAAATCCCTACTCAGTTGTGGAAATCTACACGGTGACCTTGGGCCTGTCATATTCTCTTATACTTTAGAGGAAGGCAGTGGCAAACCTCCTCTGAATAAATCTTGCTAAGAAAGCCCTATGATAGGGTCACCATAAGATAGAGTTGTCTTAAAGGCACATAACAACAACAAACATTATAGTGGGGAGGTTGAGACTGACAAGTTAGAGTTTGACTAGGTGGAGTGTAGAAACACTTTGGTGTTTTGGCCAGACATTTTGGCCTCCACTCCTGTCACTCCCAACCAGTATGACAAATGGGAAAAGATTGTGGCAGCTGTAATTCAAAACCTGTGGTAGGCCAAAGGTTCACCACTCCTGGCTAACTAGCGTATTCATGGCAGATTATTCCTGCCACAAATTACTACGAGCTAGATCCAAAAACAGTGCAGTAGCCCTTGGTATCCACTGGGGTTTGGTTCCAGGACCCCTAGATGCTCAAGTCGCATTATATATAACGGTGTAGTAAAATGGTGTCTCTTATATAAAATGGCAAAATCAAGGTTTGCCTTTTGGATTTTTAAAAAATATTTTCAAACCATAGATTATTGAATCCATTACTGTAATTCTAATTGTGTGTGTGTGTGTGTGTGTGTGTGTATGCGTGCATGTGCCTACCTTCAAATCACCTGTTGAGTTATGGCGATCCCATGAATTTCATTGGGTTTTCTAATAGTAGCCCAACTGAAATCAGTGGAACTTAGGTTGGTCATGAGTAACATAAATTCCATTTTTGTTTAACAAGTTTGCTCTAAGCATAACTGATTATGATTCAACCCAATGTTTTGAATGCATATACAGTATAGGATTTTCCCCAAGGGAAAGAATTTAATCCCTGTGGGATAGACCAAAAACAAATTCTTTTGTTAGAACACACTGCTCATTCTATTTTACAGCTGCACATGAAGGGTTAAATGCCATATGATTAGAAGTAATGTTAGTATTTTTCATGTATCCCATTAAAACAGTTTAGTTCCAAATCATTTCCCCTTATACATGTATTTTAAGGGTGTATAATTAAGTGGTTACAAGTTGTTAAGCACTTGATGAAGTGTGAACCAACTAGTGATTTGTTTTCCCTATTTACATCAGCCTGCCCCCAACTCAAAAATGACAGCAGAATGTGTTTCATCCTTTACTCTCTTCACCAGATTAAGAAATGATTTGTAAGGTCATTTTTAATTCTTCCAACCCCATTAAAACCAAATATCAAGGGAAATCATAATCGAAACATAATAGGTGCTGAAACGCAGGACGCCAGTTCTGACAAATACCCCTAATTGCAGAGCCTGCAACAATACAGCACTGTCAAATGAGCCTTTGCTACGCCTTCTCAGCTAACATATTATATACCTTTGGTGAGACAGAGCTCACAGTGCATGTTCAAAATATTGCTATAGCTATACTATTGTATTATGCAAAATGGTGCCTCCTATCCCTGCCTCTCTCATCTGCACTTCTGCAATTAAAAAACACTAGGTGTTTGCCTCATGTTTTGGTGGGAAAAGAAGGTTAACTTCACATTCAAATAAATTTAATGTCACCTTAGATCCTCTAGTTTTTAATTAAATAGCCATCATTGTAAACACTGTACATTAAATTCAATTACTGGACTCAGGTACAGAAGACCCGTTGACTCAATTGGTGAATGGTGAATCAATACCTATGTAAATCTAATCAATTCAGTATATCTACTCTAGTTGTCACTAGCAATTGGGTTTAAGTCTGGATTCTTTCACTGTCAATCTTTCTTGGCTAATATTACTTGTAAAACATAAGCAGAGTGAAGATGTTCCATAGAGTGGAAGGTAGTAGGAAAAAGGGAAGATGTTACTCTAAGAGGTGGGGGTGTTTTGAGACCTACCCATCATATCAAAGTTTAGATATGGGAATTATTTGCTCAAACAGTATGCCTGCAAGAGGAGGGTAACTTGTGGGACCTTTTCACCTATGCATACCAGTACTAACTGCAAAGCACTCAAAGTTGAAGTGAAATAAAATGTTTTTTCATTGGAAACAGCACAAAAAGCACTCACACATGAAACCCACATTCACTAGAACCACACAAGGCTATCGAAGAGTAAGTCAGAAAGTTGGACAGAGGGATAAATTTGGGAAATGGGGCAATAGTTACCAGTCTTGAATAGTGGAGTTTCAAAGTAGTCAGAAGTCTGAGGGTGACACTGGACGTTCCGATCCAGGGGTGCTCCGAGAAAGAGAGTGGCCGGTCTCATCCACAGTGGCACACCTTTCTGTTGTTGGAGGAGTAATATTTATACCCTGCTTTGTAACCTGAAGGGGGTACTTTTGCTAGCACAAAGCCTAGATGGGTTTCCCACCATGTAAAAAAAGAAAACCGAAACTTAGCTCACTGATTTTTTTTATGGCTGGGAGACTGGAATTGATCGGTTATAACAACCTCAAATTACAGCACAAGAGGGGGTTCCATGGGGATGGAAAGGTCACTTTATTGTTTAGATTGGGTGACTCGTTGTTGAGGTGCCCAAGAAAGAATTAGCACATACCTCCTTAATGGCTTTGTTTACTGAGGGCTTATGCACAATCTAGTTTGTGCTTGCTTGCTAAAATATTTCTAAGACATCTTCCCAGGTCCTTGTGACCTCCACCCAACCTCTTTTTGGATCACCCTGAAGTGTCCCCTTTGAAGAGTCCAATATTTTCAATTATGAAATATTATAGGGATTGGGTAGTAGGGCATGCTAACAAGACCATGTTACAGATGGGTTGATTCAGTAGAGCTTGTAAGACCTGGGCAGAGCTGCTGATGATCAGGGCTCAGGGAGATTTCTCATTCATAGGGTTTGGGTAAATCATAGCCAGCTTGACAGCAAGGAGCAACAAAGATGATTTTTAAGAAAAGCTTTCAAATATTTCATTGAGTTTTGGTAGTTTTGAAAGTAGACAGAAATCTTTACTCAGCTCATTCATATTTATTTATGTAATTGCAATGTGCCACAAAACTGGGTATAATGAACCACAAAAAGGCAAGCTTTGGGCAGGGAAAGAATGCCTGCACTTTTAATGCCCATTGCATTATGTCAAACCAGCATGAATGAGTATGCTTTCAATTTTTATTAAGAGTTGGAACTGGGATGGGAAAGCTGAGCTCAAATTACAGGCAGCAATGCAGAACAATGAAGGTACCGAGGTTTTATAAATAGAAATAGAAAAGGTTCCATTGTTTGGAAAAAGGCAAACACAAGAAAATTAATAAGGGGTATGTTGGGAGGTTTAAACGCAGTAATAAGTGTGTGGGTGAGATTTTGAAAGGATAAATGGCAGTGAAAGTAATTCCTGGTGCTGAAACAATCAAGCTGTATCATTACAGAAGACTGATTAGACTCCTGTGGATTTACTGGATGGACATTTGCCCTAAAAGCAGCATACCATGGAGGAGGAGGAGGAGGAGGAGGAGGAGGAGGATAGCAATGGCTTTTCTTCTCTTGCCCTTCTCTCTAAGCAGCAGCTGCTCAGCCTGTACCATTGTCTGCACTCATAAAACAATTGCCTTTCCCACTTCCTCATAATGCTGGTTAATCAAAACATTTACAGAGCCAACAGAACTGAGAGGACAAATATAATTAATTCACAGTCAACAAATGAGAAGCATGGCACAGCTGTTGGTGTTAACCAAAACGGGCCAAGGGATTGTTTTCCTTCACTTGTTCTGTACTAATGGGTGTTATTGTTTTGTATGAAATTGCCACAGTTTTGTTTAATCAAAGACTAATGTACAATTCAAACACAGAGCTTGGGAAAGTTTATCTTATGGACCGCAACTCAGAATCCTCTAGCCAGGCTCACTAATGAGAATTCTAGTCCAAAAAAGGAACTTGTCCATGTTCTGTACAAATACATGTTCAATCAGGTAAACAAGATACTTGATTCAATGTTAAAGGGAGCTGATGTTTCCTTCTTCTCCTTCTCCTTCTCCTTCTCCTTCTCCTTCTTCTCCTAGGTCTGGAGTAATTTTCTAGGACCTGACTCAAGAGAAATAGCTCACCAGTTCTGTATACTCTGTACCTAACAGACTCATGTTTCAGTAGTCGCCTTGTCAGTCAAAGCCCTTTCTAAGTTCCTGGCAGAGCTTAAAAGCTTTACTTTTCTATACTGCAACCCTCATAACCTTGTAGCCAGAAGGTCCCTGTGCCATCAGGGTCAAATCCAAACTAGTTCCTGCTCCTTCTTGAATTCTATATGCCCAAAATCTATATTGTTATGTGCAACACCCCCTTCTCCAGGTGATGAGAAATTCTCAGGGTGCAGTACATATCCAATTTGTTTTTGTTTTTTTCAAAGCAGAGTTAATAGGAGAGTTGGCTTTGGGAAAGGTAATATCCCGCCCCCAATTAATAAACATATCAGTTGAGCATTGGTGGAAGCATAGCTTTGGGATTCCCTTGATCTGCTTCTGCTTCAGCACCTTGGAAGGAGATTCTCTTATATATGTTGTCTTGTTTTTCAGTATTTCAGACATCCCTGAAAAATTCAGATCTGTGTTGAAGGCCTATGCTGTTTGGATATCTTACAGCTCAGTAGTAAAGTTTGCTTCTCTAAGCAAATGCTGTTAACATCCGAAAGCCAGAGAGGCCCATTCCTGACAGATATTTCATATTAACCTTTTCATTTATGGATGCCTCCTGTTTTAGTTCTATTCTATCCAGTGAAATTAAGTTGCATCTCATATGTTGAATTAATGCACTAATTATGTGACCAACACTAGCATACTGCTCTGAAACTGAATTGTTTGTGAATATCAATTATGAGCAGACAGAATTTCTGACAGCTGATTTGTACCTGACAGTGTGAGTAAAGGCTTTAATTAAGTAAGTGTACATGACCTCTCCATCTGCTGCCAATTTGTTTCTTGGTTGTTGTTGTTGTTTTAAACTGTTTGAGCTTTTTAAAAAAATTACCTGGTAGGGAATTCATCTCCTGTTCTTGGGAGACAAGGAGAAAGGAAGGCAGAATGGCCATCTTTGTGTAAGAGCCTTGAGGGCTGATGTGCATGAACCTTTTCCAGGGTGGGCAACACGCAGCCTATAGTAGGGTTGCCAGATCTCATGGCCTAGCCTTGAGTCTCCAGGTTTAGATTATCTTCTCTGGTCCTCAGAACAAGGGAGGGAAATTCACTGCCTTGAAAGGTGTGCGTGTGTCATATTTAATTTGTTGGAATTGGTGTTCTTCATTTGAATCGCATCCTCTGTGCAACTATGGCTGATTCTTTATGTAGTAAGATTAATGACATCACCAAGGGATGCCTCCTTTTCCATCACAAGAGTCATCACTAGGCCTTGGATCTATGCCCTGAAATGTCAGTGCCTGGGATAGATATTTTGTTTTTGCAGCTCCCATGCTCTTCACCATTGCCATCACATCCCAACAAAATTCAGCAATGTAAGGGGGCATATTTTGCACTGAACTGAAGTGTACAATAATCACACACCTCCTTTTATAGAAGAATTATGGTGCTGGAGGGCTCTTGAAACCATTATTCTTCTCTAAAACATGGTGCACAATACCTAGTTTACTTGTTTTAGTCTAAATACCCTTTCCTGCTAAGTATGAGGGTTTCAGTATGAGTGCTTCTGCCCAGTAGCTTCCCTTCTGGAGGATCTCCACCACCCTCACCATTGGAATTATCATTTCTCTTCTGCTGATGTGGTCATTGCTCTCTGAAGATGATGGATGTCTTTTAGTTTGAGGTCTCCACTTTGGGTGACCCTGTTGTAAGTGTAGATTCTTGATAGTTATCTGATTATTACTCTCAGCCTTTCTAATACACTAAAATTTAGGGTTGCCAGAATTTCTGCCCCCTAAATGATTGTGCAGAAGAGGGAATTCTAGCAGGTGCTGTTTGTCCCACAACCATTAAAGGGACAGGAATCCTGTCCCTTATTTCACCTGGCAACCCCACATGAACCTCTAATACCAAACATTAGAGTAAAGCTAAAGAACATTACATCTTTTCTATTTCCAAAATGCAATCAAAAGATCCCTGTAGAATTTAAGGACTATGTAAAGAACAGATTTGCAGTACTAAATCTAACCAACCATGAATC
This sequence comes from Gambelia wislizenii, assembly GCA_030847615.1. Taxonomy (NCBI): domain Eukaryota; kingdom Metazoa; phylum Chordata; class Lepidosauria; order Squamata; family Crotaphytidae; genus Gambelia; species Gambelia wislizenii. The sequence goes on along the minus strand of JAUMIR010000005.1, from coordinate 183,325,362 downwards.
AGGGGGAAAATGTGGACCAAAGCCAAGGACATTTGCAGAGAAGAATATAGATGGACTATTTGTGGAAATACCCCCCTCCACCAAAGAAACTTTTTCCTCCAATGCCATAAGAACAAATGAAGCCTAAGATTTATTTATTTTTTATAACAAACTTGAAGTTGCACAGAATAGACATCAGGAACATGCAAACTGTGTAGGAAAAATGCAGATGCAACAGAAGCAATAGGGCATGGCTTTCCTTGAACTTCCCTATGCAAATGGAAGGGATTCCTAGACTGCTTAATCCCATTGAGTGCAACTGAGCTTGTTCACCATCTTCCTTCTCTCCATCTAGAAAATTTTAAAACCATCACTGGACTATGTTAGATCAGTGGTGGTCAAAATGTGTGTGATTGTGCCTTTAAGTCACCTGTCAAGTTATGGTGACCCCATGAATTTCATGGGGTTTCTTAGGCAAGGAATACTTAAGAGGTGGCTTTGCCAGTTCCTTCCTCTGAAATACAGTCTACAGCACTTGATATTCATTGGCAGTCTCTCATCCAAGTACTAGTCATGGCTGACGCTGCTTACGGGGGTCTGGTGCCTTTAGGCCAGTGTGCAGCCCCTCAAACCACCACCACCCGGTCACGCCAAATTTTGAGGGAGCCCAAACCAGCCAAAATCTGCCCAAAGTGCAGTGGTGTCTTCGTCCATTTGTATACATGTGTCAAATTCCCAGAGTCCTCTTTTAGAAAAAAATTATTCTGCCCACCCCATATTTGTCTCTGTCCCTATTCCCAATGAAAATTGTTTCACTAGACCCATGCTGGGAGGAATGGCACTCATCTTAGAGGGAATAGTGAAGCCCAAGCAGGATGGCAAGTGCCTTCATCATCATACTAATCAAAACACCCCTGGAAGCTCTGGCTCCATTACCCCACTGCCCTCGCATCATATAGCAATAAATGGATACTCCATCATAGAATGCTGTAGAAATATTTCTGTTACTGACAAGTAACAGAAGAAATATTTGTTGTCCCTCCCCCACACACACACTTTAAAGACCAAGAGTTGGAGGAATATGTTCACAATGCCTTCTACCACAGGCATACTTTTTAAACCTCTGGAGCATACAAGGTATTCAATCACTGCTTCATTGCAAGCCATAGAAGGCAGGGAGCCATGGCAGTGCTGCTAACATATCAGCAGGGTGCCATGGAATGGTGTAATTTCTCTCCCTGCCAAATGATTCTCAGATAAACAGAGCAAATGAAAAGTATACCAGTGGCACCAATATGAATATTAAATCAGTGATGTAAAACATAAGACAACAGAAATTTCCATAGTTCATGAACTGTAGTGTAACACTCATTTACAGTCATGGTTACTTGTCTCCTAATTTGTTTTTTAAAATTCATTATTTCAAAGGAATACTTCCATTCCAGATGGTACAGAAGGAGTAGTTAATATATTCAAAGGCAAACATGCTGATGATGTTATTTTGGGGGACATTTTTACAATATGAAATGAAAGTATAAATATTCCCATACATTATATAGTCTCCAGAAATGCTGAAATCATTAGGCAGTTCACTAAACCATGTAAGAAACACATTGTAGACAAGCTTTATTTACAGGTAGCCTTTCAAGCTGTGGGTGGTGATGCCAATATAATACATTCAAAAATACACTTTAAATATATATATATATATACAGCTGGCCAACAGAGACCATGTGTTATAACTGGAAAAGAAAGCATGTTTGGGATCAAAACCACAGTACTTTACCATCTTTCCATGCACCCCTCAGTGCATTTCTGTTGATGCAGTTACTGGTATGCTACACACCTGTAGTAATACTTATGTTCCCTATCTGGTAAGATCAGTGCTTGGAAAAGTTGCTGGCCATCCTGGCTGAAGGGTTCTGGGAGTAGTAGTCCACAAAAGTGGCTTTTCCAAGTTGAGATACTTGAATATTGTGATAAATACAGTGAGCCCTTGGTTATCTGCTGAGGTTTGGTTCCAGGACCCTCCGTTGATACCAAAATCCATGGATGCTCAAGTCCCATTATATACAATGATGTAGTAAAATGGTGTCCCTTAAAGATAATGGCAAAAATCAAGATTTGGTTTTTTGGATTATTTTTTTTTTGAGGGGGATATTTTCAAGCTGTGGATGGTGGAATCAGTGGATGCAGAATCTGTGGATACGGAAGACTGACTGTACTCTTTTATATCTACAGTGCCTTGTGTTACTTCCAATGGCAAAGCCCATACATAGAATCATAGAATCATAGAGACAAAAGGGCCATCCAGTCCAACCCCCTGCCATGCAGGAGTAAACAAAGCATTACCAACAGATGTCCCTCTAGTCTCTGCTTAAAAACCTCTAAAGAAGGAGACTCCACCACATTCCAGGGCAGCATATTCCACTTCCAAGTAGCTCTTACTGTCAGAAGCTCTTCCTAATGTTTAGATGGAATCTCTTTTCCTGTAGTTTGAGCCCATTGCTATGTGTCCTAGTCTCTGGAGCCTCCGAAAACAAGCTTGCTCCATCCTCAGCATGACATATTATTCTTAGAAAAGCAGTTGCAGTGTTGTCTGCAGGTTTGTCACAGACTTGTTTTCAAAGCCCAACACGAGCCCAGAGGCCATTGAATGATCTTGGTCTCATCTCTGTCCCTGAGCTACCTACCTCACAGGATAGTTATGAAGATAAAATAGAGAAGGGTAGGTCCATCTATAATATGTCCTTGAATGAAAATGGAGATGTTAATATATAAAACCAATATATACAAATAATTCCAATCTAGTATCAGTGATGCAATATTTCAATCTGTGTAAAACCTGGAAGCTTTTAAAGTTTAGGGGAAGGTGGGAAATAGACATGCTTCCTATAGTTTTAGAAGGAGGGAGAAATGGGCACTCTACTACAAATGGACAGTAAACAACTCCTGAAGAATCTAATAAAGCAAAACTACAGGAGTAGAAGCCAAACCACATTCACAATATAACTAAGTACATCATATTAGAGTTGAGTCCAGTTTTGGAATGTTGAAATGTTTGTTCTATGTTCTCACATCCAGCCAGCTACAAATGATGATATATGAAAAAAAAGCACAGCTATGCCTAAACTGCACAAATATCTGTGTTACCTGAACTGTGTGTGTGACTGTTTACACTCAATCTCACGCACACCTATTGTTGAGATGTGGACAAGGGCAGCAAATTGCCCAAGTTGGTAAAATTAGGAGTGGATAGTACTGAGCTTAAGATTGTTCCTGTGTATGATGAGCTTCAGTTGTCTATAGGCAAACATACATGCCTACAATGATAGGCATACTCATTTTGTACAGTTTGTCATAATTCAGCCATGCAATGATAAAGCCCATCTTAGTGCTGCATGCAAAAGCAGTCATTGTGTCATCCAGTGACAAACATGCTTGTTAGAGACACGGAAAACATGATGTGCCTACAAAAGATATATGTACCCGCTAAGATACATACATTCCAAAATACACAAAAGAGAGATATTGTTCCCTAGAAGCTAAAACAACCAGGATCCTTTTGTCAATGGAACTGTGAAGCGCACGGGGTGGGGGAGGCAGAGGGAGAGGGGAAGGGAAAGGTGTGCTCCCTCTTTTCCACTCTTGCAGCCCCGTGCACCCTAAAACCAGCTCCAGAGGACTGTTTTTGGGGGGATGCACAAAAGGCTGCAAGGGGGAGGGAGGCAAATACATTTCTGCCATGCTGGGAGGACAACATTTTCTTTGGGCCTATCCATTTCATGAGCAAGTAAATGATCTTCCGGATGGGCTCTAGATAAATGTGGGGTGGGAAGGGATGGAGAGTGCAAAGAAACAAGAAAAACTCAGCTGATATCCCTTCTCAATCTCTGTTTTTAAAAAAAAAAGAGAAAGGAAAAGAAAAAAGAAATGAAGTTGTATCCAAGTCAGGAATCTGAAACTTTAATTCCATGGCAAACTGATTTACAATGCAGCACTCATCAGGAAACAAAGTGATACAATGAAGATCAATGCATTTTATTTTGTATTTACGTTTCTTCAGCAACCAGCATAACCATCTGTAAACATTTAACTACATTAAAATGTTTTGCTGCCAAGCAGACATCAGTAATACGTGCACATGAGTAAAAATTTTGCTTATTCTTGAATATCTTTTTTTAAAAATGGACTTGAGGAGCAAATAACACTGATTCAGACTAAGCTGAAGTACCAAGCAACACACTAATTCAGCTGTATGAATAAGCCAGGGAGGGATGGAAGAGGATTTGTTATCCAGTTTGTGACACTTTATTTAAATTACAATACTACCTTTTTAAAAAAGCATAAATATATAAGTAAGAGCCTCAAAAATCTGGTTATGCAGACACAAAAATGTTATGATCAAAAAGCAAGAGCTAGTTCAAGAAATCTCAGGACTTCAAAATCAGCAAGGTACAAAGCTAAAATTCATATGCTCCTTTTCCAGTTATAAACACTTTTGCTAAACATAGATATTTCAACATATATTAATATATTTTTCTGACATTCAAAGTTGTAGAATCAATATGGCAGAATTGTTAAAAGCACATATGTACAAACAGTCTTCCCTGTGCCCCCCCCCACTTACATAAAGTATTTGGCATAATTATAACAATCATACTGCATACACAACTGTTTGCTTCTCCCCCCCCCCCCCGCCAGCCCCACAAGAGTTGTACTCCTTATTAAAATTAACCAGTTATATACAAAAATACTTGAACATTTATTATAGAAAACTTCTATAGCTACCATTAACAGCATATACCTGCTGAAGGTTTCATTGAAGGAATATAAAAAAAAAATGGTCACTACGTTCCAGTTAAGCTATGAACAAGGTGAACAGTTAAATTAATACAAGCTTCCCAACAAAACAGGGAGAAAAATTGTTCATGGTATGATTGAAAAATACAGATCATACTTTAGGATATTGGAAACAGTACATATATGTGGAAAACCAAGTTGTTTTAGTTTTGACAGTCCTACAAATGAACATGAGTTTCTGAAAGGCGCTACGGGAGGTTTCTTGTCTAACGGTGCATCCAGACTGATTGAAAAATCCCAGATTTGATTCCTGTTCTTTCCCATTTTATTTCTTGTTGCTGTGCACCTTCAAGTCATTTCTGACTTATAGCGACCCCCAAGGCGAACCTATCATGGGGTTTTCTTGGCAAGATGTGTTCAGAGGAGGTTTGCCATTGCTTTCCTCTAAGGCTGAGAGAGTGTGACTTGCCCAAGGTTACCCTGTGGGTTTTCATGGCTGAGCAGGGATGCGAACCGTGGTCTGCCAGAGTCCTAGTCCAACCCTCAAAGCACTATGCCATGCTAGTTCTCTAGTTTTATACTGGGTCTCCAAAATAAAATAAAAAAGAACATGAACAAAATCTGGGACCTTTTTAATCACCCTACCTGTACCTAGAAAATATTATCTGGCAAGAGCACTTCCAGATAGCGCATCCTGCAGGAACCAGCCCAGCAAATTGGAGCATCCCTTAGCTGTACATTTCTCTACAGTTCTCCACAGTTCAGGAGTGGAACATACAACTGAACGATGGAGGAATACTGTCTTTTGAAAGGGAGGGAAAGGCCAAATAAATTTGTAGAATCTATGTCTCAGTTCTTTTGCATTGCAAGATCTGAACTTGCTCCTTGGGAACCCAGAACTGCCAAGCTCCTTCACCCTGTATTTTTCTCTTTTGGTTAGGCCAAGAAGCCTAAAGGCAATTTCATAATTTGCATTTGGATAGAGTACTGCAGTCATTGCAGACTACACATGCATGCATTATTTGCTGCTTCTTTCTATAAAAAATACAGGAAGAGCAACCAGGGAAAGCAATGGAATCCTTACATCTGCATAGTTCAAAGGTCTTCACAAGCTATATAGAATGCCACACAAACACCTCATTATTGGATCCTCTCTCTGTGACCTCTGAAGCTAACTTACTACACTCTGGCTGAGAAAAAAACACCAAAAACAAAATAATGTGGCATGCCATCTATGTTGTGAAGGAGTGACAAATAATACATGTGGAAGGCCCCCATGGCTGGTTGGAAGGAACTGAATATGGGGCACCGGCAGGATAAGGTACCTGGCTTTTCCGCAAATGCTTCCAAAGCTTTTTGTCATGTACTGTCATGCACAATCTGGACACAAAAAAAAGTTGCTAAAAGGCTGACTGGGTGACAAAAAAACAATTCATCTTGATCCTTTTTCATTATTATTATTATTAGACTGCTATTTGAGTTGAACCTTACATGTAATGCCCTTTCCAGTTATATATCATGAACACTTATTTTGTACAGAATTATCTCCATTCTTTAGGCTCATTTTGCAGCACTGACAATGGCCATTTAGTGGACACAGTCATTTGAGCCACAAGAACAACTCAATTAATTTCCTGTCTTGAAACAAAAGTGTGGTTTTTTTTAAATTAACTTTTACGTTAGGTACAAACTCAGCAACCTAACTCCATGGCAATCATAACATATTTTATCACCTATATGTGACTGCGAAGTAAATTTCACCTCAAAGTAAGTTGTGTTGAAATGGTGTAAATCACATAGATAAACCAATAGCATAGTGCTGAAAATGTCCTTAAAAAAATCTGAAAATGTTTAATAAAATGCAGTAATATGTTGGTAGAAAGAAAGGAACTCAAAATAAGTGTTCTGTTTTATGTAATCAGATACAACAACATCCTTTCAATACTCCAATGCAACCTGTTCACTTGAATTATCATCACTTTTGTTCGTGTACATGAATTAACAGGCTCAAAAGTGGTAAGAGAAGATATTTCAAAATGTTTGTAAAAATGTAGAAATTATATCTTATTATAGGAGCCTTTTCATATACTTAGTTTATACCATACTACTTTGCATGCTCTAAAATGTACAGTGTCATATGAACAAGGGGCTGTGGAAGGGAAGTATAGTTTTGATGAAACTACAAGGGGGGCGGGCGGGACAGAGCTTATTCAAATTCATATGCATCCACATTTCCTGTACTTAATACTAATGTAATTCTCTCAGTCTTTTTTCCTGTTTCTGTAATGTCTTGCATTCTAGGTTAGTATTTTCATTTGACAAAAAAATGTGCAACATAATATTTAGCAATTAAAAAATCACTGGAAAGTATTTTTGTGAAAAATATTAAAGTGCCTATATTAGACGTGGGGTTTTTTTCCACCTGTCATTACAAAAATGACATTCTAGCTTTTCTTTCTTTCTATAACTGAGACACTTTTCGTGGAAGAGGCCTGGGACGAGGGACCTGTTCAGTTCTCTTGTTACTATTTTCCAGATTGTTCGGTCGGACCAACAGGGGTTTGGGTGGCAGTGCTGGTGGATCCGTAGGAATGGGAATGGAAAGACTGTGAGGTAGCGGGACAGGGCGCTTCAGTGTCCGTTCATACACACTGTAAGGTGGTGGAGTCTTACTTTCTTTTCTCACTGGCTCGTCAGACACATGGCAGTTAGAAATTGGTACTGGGTGTTCACTGATTTGACTTTCAAAGCCAGATGTTTCAGATGTGCTACATCGACTGAGTGAGGAGATGCCACTGCTGTAACTTCCTGACAAGACGGGGGAGTTAGAGATGAGTCCTGAGGAATGGTAGTCCACAGGTGATGGAGTAAACGATTGTACACAGTTCTGGGTAAAAATAAAATAAAAAATAATAAGCACAGAAATAAATTAATACAAACATATGTAGAGGTGCAGGAAGTATTTCTTTGAGGTGACATACCAAATTATGGATAAACAATCCTCTGTATTAGTTCTGTGAACAATTTGGAAAAGAAGATTTTATACCTTCTAAACTAAAAACGGAATGGTGCTACTATTTACAACCATGTGTTCATTCACTGGCAACACTGCAAAGCCTCTGAACTCCTCAAAGCCCAGTACATTCTGTCATGGAAGTGGCAATATTCTGCCCTCTAATGCCAAGCTTGAGTACTTACATGACAATTTTTTATACTTTTAAGTCTCTCTCTCTCTGTGTATGTGTGCGTGTGCATCAAGTCGTCTGTTGACTTATGGTAACCCTGTGAATTCTATATGGTTTTCTTAGGAAAGGCATACTCTGAGGTGGTTTTGTCAATTCCTTCCTCTGAAATATAGCCTACAGCACCTGGTATTAGTTGGCAATCTTCAATTCAAGTACTAACCACAGCTGACCCTGCTTAGCTTCCAAGATCAGATGGGATCTGGTGCTTTTAGGGTATTTAGGCACCACTTCCCTAAATTATGACTTTCAAGAGCATATAAGTAGTAGGAATAGGCAGAGACACTAGGTTGGCACTCCTCATTGAAAGGACAGTTTCTATATAATAGTTAACAGTACAATAGTAAATAGTAGACTTTGTTGGCTTTGCAAACAAAGAGTATATGTAGGACCTTGTGGATTTTTATCCTGCTGCTATGAGTGGGATTTACACATCTCCTTTTTCTTCCTAAACTATAGAACACATTCCTGTCAGGTTTGTGATATGTTCCTACTCTCGCAGCTTTTAAAAGGTTGTGGGATCTTTTCAATTTTGCCTTTAAATAGTTTTGTTCATTATGATTCCATTGTTCTACTGTTTAAAGTTGTTTCTAGTGATGCTGTTAGCTGCTCTGAGCACTATTTTGGGCAAGATAAAAAGGAAAATAAATAAATAAAGTGTTGGGCAAGTTATGGGAAGATCCTTCTTAGCCATGTAGCTCTAACTGAGTTGCCTTGGACCAGTTACCATTTTCCAGCCTCATCTATCTCACAGGTGAGAGTGTAGTGAAGGTGAAATTGGGAGATGAAGAAGAGAATAATGTATGATACCCTAAGATCTTTGGAGAAAAGATGGGACATAAATCTAGATAAAATCACAAATGGTGAATTTCTGTACAAAGATAGGCATACTTACATCCCATTAAAACTAATGTAACTAAAGTACACATTAAATGCAGGAATACTTTACACTAAACTACACACAGAATCACCAGTATTGATCCGATTAGTTTCAGGAAGCATCTCCTCCTTACTTTCTTCATTTTGATCAGATTCAGTTGATTGGAGCCAAACAGCTACCTTTTTTCATTTGAACTGACAACTTCAAATAATCACACAATAGATTTAACATGAGCTGATTTTGTGATATTTGAAAGTATACTTAAAACAAAGGCCCAAATCTATTTTGCCAGTCTCAGAATAGCCTTATTTAATCAACTGTTGAACCAGCATTTACAAATATTCTGTCAGTTCAATGAGTCTACTTCTCCCTTATAACCCTCCCCGCGCTCTCCGGTTCTCTGGGAGGAATTTGTTGCAGCCACAAAGACCTAGGCTGGCGACTACCTCCCAGAGGGCTTTCTCGGCTGTCGCTCCCAAATTGTGGAACGGCCTGCCCGACGAGATCCGCCTATTGACATCATTAGACAGCTTTAAAAAGGCTGTCAAGACGGTTCTCTTCGGGCAGGCTTTTCCGGAATAGCTAACCCCGGCCTCAGGAACCCCCTCTGGAGGTTGCTTTTGGATCTCCTAACAGATGCTGCCTGCTTAAAAGGGTATTTAACATATTGTATTACATATTGATTTTAACTTGTATTGATTTTAACTTGTATTAATTTAATAATGTTTTAAGGGGAGGGAGGGATTTTGGGTTGTTTTATACTGTCTACCATTTTATCATTGTAAGCCGCCCCGATTGCTTGCAGAGGGGCGGGATATAAATAAATTTTATTATTATTAATTTTTTATTATTATTAAGACTGCTAAGTGAAACAACTCCCTGCCTGAAAGAAGCCATAGCAAAGCTTAGGCCTTAAAATGGTGAATTATTGCTAGCCAAGATTCATTCTAGCTAAAAGAAGAGTTAGCATATGTTACATAACTGACCTATGAAAGGACAGGTTGCTTACCTGAAACCATAGATCTTCGAGTGGTCTTCTGTGAATTAACACAGTTGGGTTATTCCTGCACCTGCGCAGAGCATATGGAACCTTCTAGTATCGCTAGGCAGAATGTGCATAGATACATTTTGGCGGTAACTCCGCCCACATTAACGGTCCCTTAAAAGGTGCTCCCGCCTAATTCCCCTCAGTTCCTTGAATGACGCTGCAATTAGCAGCATCAGGAACATTAAGCACATATGCAGTAGCAGGACACAGAGGGGAGGATGGGCGGGTCTATGTGAATTCACAGAAGACCACTCGAAGATCTATGGTTACAGGTAAGCAACCTATCCATCTTCTTCGTGGTCTCTGTGAATCACACAGTTGGGTAGACTAGCAAGCTTCCCCACAGGAGGAGGGTATGTCCTGTACATCAGTAGACGAGGACACCTCACAATCCGCCCTAAAAGGATTTTTTTTTTTGCACATTCCTTAAACATTAAACAATGCATAAAAAGTCCATACTTCAAATATGCATAAAAGGTCTATAGTTCAAATATGCAGTACACTCACTCATTGGATGGAGGACAGAAGAACTGCCCTCCCAAATGCAGCCTCGTCCCTAGAATGAGTGTCCAATCTGTAGTGTGAAATGAAAGTCAATGGTGATGACCAGGTCGCAGCATGGCAGACATCCTCTAGGGGCACCCTCAAGAGGAACGCAGTCAAAGTGGAGACAGCTCTTGTAGAGTGTCCATGAATCTGTTGAGGCAGGAGCTTCTTGGCCAGTTCATAGCAAAGAGCGATGGTCGATGTCACCCACTTCGAAAGATGCTGCGACGAAATTGGTGCACCTCTCTTCGAGTCAGCATAGGAGATGACGAGCTGAGGCGACTGTTGAAATGGGGCAGTCCATTGTATGTAGAATGCGAATGCCCTCCACACATCCATGGAGTGGAGAGTACGCTCGAATTCATCCTTTGGGTCCTGCATCAGGGCAGGCAAGATGATGGGTTGGTTAAGGTGGAAACTGGAGACCATTTTGGGAAGAAAGGAGATGTCCGGCCTCAATACCACCTTATGCTTGTGGAAGCAGGGTATATGGTGGGTCTGACCGAAAGGCACACAGTTCCCCAGCTCGACGAGCGGAGGTGATGGTAACCAAGAAGGCAGTCTTCCAAGTCAGTAGCCGGAGGTCGGTGGAAGCCATGGGTTCAAAGGGTCGTCTCACCAATTGGGAGAGGACGAGTTCAAGGCTCCAAGTTGGAGTGGGATCAAGGACTCCTAAAGGATACCCCTTTAGGAATCTCTTCACTATCGGGTCATGGAAGGGAGATGGTTGATTGAGAGCCTGGAATTCAACAGAGATAGCTGCTTAATAGTCTCTAAGAGATGAAATCGAGAGCCCTGAGTCCGACAGATGGAGGAGGAATTGAAGGATCGTCGGTACTGAGCAGGATTTGGGGCTCATTCCTCATTCTGCTAGGAATTTCTCAAAAATGTTCCACTTGTATAGGTAAGCTTTTCAAGTGGAAGGTTTCCTAGCAGTGTCGATAACCGTCTGAACCTCTCATGGCAGAGCGTAGCCCAGAACGGTATGCGAAGGCCGCAGACTCATGGCTCGATTCTCCAGGCCGTCAGGCGAAGCGTGTTAAGATCGGGGTGATTGGATGGTGAGCAGATCCAGATGGTCTGGGAGGTGGAGAAAACGCCTCCTGGACAGAAGCAACAGTGGTGCAAACCACGGTTGTCGCGGCTACCATGGTGTGATGAGAATCGCATCCGACCGGTCCCGACGAAGCTTCGCTACGACTCTTGTCAACAGCGGGATTGGAGGGAAAAGGTACAGGAATGGTCCGTTCCATTGGAACAGGAAAGCGTCCCCTCTGGAGTCCCTGTTCTGGAGCAAAACTGGTCGCACTGTCTGTTGTGGGCAGTTGCGAAGAGGTCTATCAGTGGAGCGCCCCATCGACGGAAGAGGTCCGCTACTACCTGTCGGTGGAGCATCCACTTGTGTACATTGGAGTTGGAATGGCTCAGTCTGTCTGCAAGAATATTGTCTTCCCCGGGGAGGTGTATGGACTGAAGGGAGATGTTCCTTTCTACGCACCAATCCCAGATCTGTAGAGTAAGTTGGAGGAGCTGGGGCGATCTGTTACCATCCTTGTTTGTTCAGGTAGTACATCACCAAGGTGTTGTTCGTAATGAGAAGAATGGTCCTGTTGCGGACCAACACTTCAAAGGTACGAAGAGCTTTCTGGACCGCCAGGAGCTCCAGGACGTTGATGTGCAGCTTCCTTTCTTCGGCGCTCCAGGAATTTAGGATCCTGTGGCATCCCAGATGGCTCCCCAACTGTGTAGAGATGCATCTGTTGTGAGGGAAACATCTGGTTGAGCAGGGTCGAAGGGAAGACCGGAGAGAACATTGAGCGGTTCGAGCCACCAGTCCAGGGAACACTGGATGGCACGAGGCATTGTCAGGAGCTTCCCGGGAGGATCCTGGAGGTGATCGAAAGCATTCAGGAACCAATGCTGGAGCGGCCAGAACCAAAGTCTGGCTAGATGAGTGACCGACGTCATGGCGGCCATATGCCCAAGGAGGACTTGTATGTCTCGCGCCTGAACCCGTCGTGACAGTCGGCATCAATGGATCAGAGACCGGAGGGTGTTGAATGATCCTCGGGAAGGTACGCTGCTGCCGAGGTCGAATCCAGTCGGGCACCGATGAATTGGATTGACTGGGCATGTTTCAGCTGAGACTTCTCCATGTTGACAACAAATCCCAGGGTGTGTAACGCATCCAGGGTAAAGGCGATGTCCTCCTCGAGCCATAGTTTCGAATTTGCCACAAGCAGCCAATTGTCTATGTAAGGGAATACGACGCCCCTGTGTTGTCGAAGATAAGCCGCCACTGCTGCCATGCATTTCGTGAAGACCCTCGGTGCTGTGGAGATTCCGAACGGGAGGACCCGGAACTGGTAGGCTTCTTCCCTGATTTGGAACGCTAGGAATCTCCCATGTGAAGGATGGATCCCGATGTGGAAATAGGCGTCCTTGAGGTCTATGGACGCAAACCAGTCCCATTGTTGAAGAAGAGGGAGAATAACAGCAAGAGTGGTCATCCTGAATTTCTTTGGGATGATATACCAATTCACCCCTCTCAGGTCGAGGATCGGACGAAGGCCACCATCCTTCTTCGGTACCAGGAAGTATTTGGAAAAGAAGCACTGGTAACGATTTTAGGCGCTCACGGGTTCGATGGCCCCTTTTTGAAGCAGAGTCTGGACCTCTTCGATGAGGGGAGGGGAGGGCGGTGTAGTACGGATCCTGTCTGTTGGAGCCAGTTCGTCGAACTCGATCCAGTAGCCATGTTGTATAATTTGGAGTACCCAGCGGTCCGATGTTATGGAGGACCAGGCATGCTGGAACAAGGACAGACGGTCTCCAAACAGGGGGTTCTAAAAGAAAATGAAAGCATCAATAAGAGGGGACAACTCAAAACTTCCTACTGCCTTGATCCCTTGACTTCTGTTTGGAAGAAAGGCAGTATCTAGAGGTGGATCCCTGGCTCCTCACCGATGATGATGACGACATTGGTTGTTGGAACCTGGAGCGCCTGGGAGGCTGTGGTGTGCTTCCCCATCTGAGGGTCTGGCCATAGGGGAACGTATGCCAGCCCAACCAGTGCCTAGGGCGGTACGCAGAAGATGAGGACAATGGCATACCGTACTTTCTGGTGGTGGTCCTCATCTTCTGCATGAACTCCAGCTTCTCATCAGTTGAACCATTAAGAGACCCGAGCTGTCAAAGGGCATGTCTTCAATGGTTGCAGCTGCTTGAGCGGACAGGCCCGACGATCGAAGCCAAGTGTGGCGGCACAGAGCAATAGACCCAGCCACAGTCTTGGCGGCACAATCGGCGACGTGTCGTGCGGAGTTCATTTGTTGGCCTGCAAGGAGCTGAGCCTCCATCGAGATCGCCTCTGCCATCCTCCTCCTTTCCTCCGGGAGGTCCTGTATGAGGGGACCCATTCTCTCCCATAGGACCTGTTGGTAAGCTCCCATGCATGCCAAGTAGTTGGCAATGCAAAAGCTAAGGCCAGCAGCCGAGTAGTGCTTTTTTTCCGATATCAAGTTTCCTGCCCTCAAGATCGGAGGGGGTGGACTGTGCTCAGCGCTGTCTTCGGGGCTGCGCTGCCTCAACCACTACAGAGTTCGGCTTTGGGTGTTTCTGCAGCCGCTCAATACCATCTCCATCAACACAGTACAGGCGGTTAATCCATTTAGGGGTTGATGGAATAGATGATGGGTTCTCCCAGGAGCCCTGGGACAATTTCAGCAGGGATGGGAGTACTGGAATGCGGGCCACAGGTGGAGCTTTTGATTTAATCCGGTGATAAATCGGGTCAACCGGGTCGGACTCCTTCTTGGTGATCTTGAGTTCGAGCGCATGACACATTCGTACCACCTGCTCGGAGACGGAGCGGATGTCATCAGTTGGAGAGGAAAAATCCTCATCCAGCAACTCCGGCTGTGGTGATGGCAGATACTGAAGGTATCCTTCAGAAGATTCAGAGGAGGATGACGAATCCGATGAAGGGGAAGGGCTGTGGTGTCGACCCACCAACAAAGATGTGCGAGGCGGCAGAGAGGGAGGCAATGGAGGCAATGGACGTGAAGGCGAGACCTGACAGCTGGTATCTTTGAGCAGTGGTTTAGGTGGGAGTTGTGGCGAAGGGGCCCTGCCCGGCCCATGAAAGGAGATGCGAGGTGGAGGCATCGATAGGACGTGATGGGTGGCTGCTTCCTCCGTCATGTAAAACACCTTGTGTGTTGCTTGGGCGGGGGTGCACTTAAGACAGTGTGTTGCTTGGGCGGGGGCGCACTTAAGACAGCTCTGGCCAGATCGTAGGCACCATACACCTGGACATCTTCCTGAATCTGGGAAGTGGACGGCTGAGGCTTAGTCTCCTGCTCCTGTACTGCCAAAGGGTCCCACAGGAGTTCCAAACGGGAGACCACCAATGCCGGTGAGAGAGTACGGGACCGTGGGGAGGCAGCCTCAACACTCGATGGGTCACCCACTTTGACCACCCATGATTTTGAGGGAGGGAGTTGGAGTGGCAGCTCTCAATTGCGACTGGTCGGCAGCTGTGTCTCGATCCTGAGAAGGGGTTTGGGATTGAGGGACCGCCAGAATAGGTTGCATAGGTGATGCGGTCGCCACTGGCACAGATGTTGAAGATGTTTGTCTGTGCCTGCCTCCTTCGGCTTGCCATTAGAGTGGGGACACTTCTCCTTCTTCTTCTTAGGGGCCTTGCCCTTGGAGGAGGAAGCCAAGTCCCAGTCCTTGCTCGATCCTGAGCGATCCCGATGCTTTCTCTTGGATTCAACCACCGACGAATCCGAGGAGGCTCGGTCCCCAGTCGGGGTCGGCCTCGAAACGTTTGTGGGAATGGAGCACGGCTTCAGGGTCGGAAGCAATTGACCGGCGTCGAGATGGGCTCCGGGATCGGGGGCGTTTGGCTTGAGGAGGCTTCGGAGAAAGGGATCTCCCTCTTTTCTGTTGGGATCCAGCAGCAAGTGTCAAAGCCGCAGAAGGGACCAGGGCCTTCTCATAAAGGAAGGACTTCAGCCGGGATGACCGGTGTTTTCGTGCCTGGGGGTGGAGGCCCTGCAATGTACGCAGGCATCTACATTGTGGGACTCACCCAAACAGACTAGGCAGCGAGAGTGGCCATTGGAGCTGGGTAGTTTCGCCTGGCAAACCACGCAGCATTTAAATCCAGTTTTAGTTGCCATAGTAGGGAGTAGACGGAGACGAAGTCAGGGACGGACCGGGTCAAACCAAAGAGCAGAGACAAAGCCATGGGGGTGTGAAAAACGTGGTCAGGAGTCCAAATCAAGCCAAAAATCACCGTAGAACCAATTCAGAAGGAGAGAGCAAGTATCGTAAGCCAAAAAACAGTCTGAGTCAAAAACAAAAGTCAGAGCACTAGTGAGCGAAGGTTCCTTCGAGCTGCAAACACGGCGGAAAAAAAGGAACTGAGGTGAATTAGGCGGGAGTGCCTTTTAAGGGACCATTAATGTGGGCAGAGTTACCACCAAAATGTATCTATGCACATTCTGTGTAGTGATACTAGAAGGTTCCGTATGCTCTGCGCAGGTGCAGGAATAACCCAACTGTGTGATTCACAGAGACCACGAAGAAGATCTATCACAAGGTGATTTCTTCTGAATGTGCCCCCTTCTGAATGTGCCCCCATACATTTACCACATGGGGAAGCCCATTGGTTTTCAAGCCTTTCCCATGCCACAGTAAAAACAACACACAGCACATATTCATGGAAAATATTTATTTCATTAAATGTAGGGAAAATTCTACTTACTATGTCACATCAAAAGTGAATGTACAAATAGAATCTGGGATAGATCATGTTTAGACAATCCAGTGATTCACCTAAATGGATAAACACTTCTCAAATGTTTCCTTCACTTCCTGCTCATTATAATGAACTATGTTTTTGATAATGAGTTAAACTGTTGCCTGAAAGATATGTGATTTCCAGGCTTTACATGCATACCTAGCATTATTTTACGTTTCACCATAGTACCCTAAAAATAGCAGGCTGCTGAACTAATTTTAGTTGGCTGCATGTAAGTTTGTTGTTCAATACTTTGATTCCTGCAGCTAAAACCCCACCACAACTGCGAAATGTCAGCCCTAATCATAATCCAGGGAACCATGAAAGTGACAGTGGGATTTGGACCTGCATTTTCTGAATAGCTGCTATGCTTCTAGAACTCAGGGGAATGCATGGATATGCTGTTATGCCTGCCAATGTTCCTGCTACTGGAGGGGCAAGAACAAAGTCGTAGTAATCCCAGATAATATGTACATATCAAATGTATGTCAATATTATAAGCAGATAAAGAAAGCCACCCTTCATACAAGTAAAAAAGGAAGAGCACTGAAGAGCCAATAGTTCAAAATCCAATAAGAACAGGCCAATACCTTCATTGGAGATCTTCCAGCAGGGGAAGGGGAGACTGAGGTTATATGTCGAGCTGGTGATGCTGTGAAGAAAAACAAGTTCAGATGCAACTGCTGGGTCTGTCTGTCTGTCTTTCTGTGTTGTTGTTGTTTTTTACTCAGAATTACTCAGGTTGTTTGTATAAAATAGCTTTGCACAACTTTGTGCCCTCCAGGTTTTTTTGAACTACAGAGCCCTCCAGTTTCAGCTAATTTGTCCAGTTGTGAAGAATAATTTGGGGCTTGAAGTCCTATCTGGAGGGCAACATGTTAAGGAAGGCTTGTATAGACAAATGGACACACACAGGGGTATACAATCAAACAAGCAGTGAACATTCTAAAAGGCTGGTGAATTCTGAATTTGTCTGGGTTTTCACTTTTCTGTTTTCCTCTTCTTATACCAAAATAAACAACATGGGGCCTGTTTGCTGAATTCATTGCACCCCTGTTACTATGCCCTACACCCCTCCCTATTATATCTCATAATTGGCAATATGAGACACTTCAAGGGGTCTAGTAGACAGGGGTAGACTAAAAAAGATTAAGTCAAATGGAAGTCGCAAGGACCTAGGAAGGTGTCTTGGAAATATTCTAGCAAACATACCCAAGACAGAATTAAGTGAAGCCCCTAGTAAACAACCCATCATGGAGGTAATCCGTTCTTGGGGGCCCTTGGTGATGAGTCACACATTATAAACAAACAAGTGCACTAAACAACTCCTGTTCCCAGGAAATATCCCTCAGCACCCCTTCCTGTCCTATAATATGAGGTTGCCATAACCCCATCAATCTCTCAGTCATAAAGAGCAATCAGCAGAGTTTCAGTTTCCTTTGTTTAAATGGCGGGAAACCCATCTAAGCTTTGTTCTAAGCCCAAATATCCCTTCAGGACACGAAATATAAATATTAGTCCTGAACATTAGCAAGATGTGCCACTGTGGATGAGACCCTGCCACTCTCTCTGTTGGCATGCCCCTGGATTGAAGTTTCCAGTGCCACCCTCTGACTTCCATCTGAGTTCTTCTCTATTCTCAGGATTGGTACCTATAGTCCCGTCTCCTGAACCTATTCCTCTACCCAACCTTTCTACCTTAAAGTCTTCGACAGCCTTGTGTAATTCTTGTGAGTGTGTGTGAGTGCTTTTTGTGTTATTTTCCAACAAAAACCATTTATTTAATTTTATACTCGAGTTCTCTGCAATAATTACTGGTATACATAGGTGCAAAGATCCTAAAGTTACTCACCTCTTGCAGCATTCCATTTGAACTATAATAATTCCCCCAGGTAATAAAAGATCATGGGTGAGCTCCCCATAGACCCCCACCTCTTCAGGTAACACCCCTGACTTTTTTGCACACTTCCCCATGCTGACATTGAGTGGCATGACAGTAAAAAAAAAATAATACATTTTTGGTAAAACAAGGAGAATCACTTATTCTATAAAGAGTTTCACACTACCAGTTTCTTCACATCTTAGTCCCAAGCCCAATATAAATCTTCTCTACCTTTGCTGTCTCTTCCTTTTGCTCCCCTGGCTCTCTGTTGGATTGGGAGCAACTGAAAGCTGGAAGCTCTGAATTGTCATTATGGCAGGGGTCCACATCCTTAATTCATGTCCTGTTGCTCCTAGCCAAATCCTGTAGATTGGCTTCAAGAGCTCAAACTGACATGCATTCACTTGTGGCAGAATATTCATTCAACCGGCTGTCTTTTTCATAACAGAAAGACTGTGCTGTCTGTACCTACCAGTTTGTGTGGGGCGTGGTGGCACCGGAGGAGACATAAGCTTTCCACTCTCTGACATGTTTCTGGCCTCTTTCCCACTATCCAGGCTCCAGCTGCTGGGAGTGCTGTTTACAGCTGCAAAATAATGAGAAAATGGGCATTAATATTCCAAACTGTCAAGTGTTAACATATAACAGCTGGCCAATATATAGCTGATTTGAGATCACTTAGATATGTTTTGCTGTCCAGTGTTACACTAACTGTGGCAATGGCTATAATGCCAACCTGGGTGTTCTTCAGCTATGTTGAGATTAGTTTCCATTATGGGGGTTGATGTAAGAAGCATTTCATGTTATATTGTTTATATCATATAATACGTTATACATGGGTGTGCATGGACGCTTGTATGATCCTGTTGTGCTGCATGTCTGGTTGTGAGTAAACTCTGGATATTTTACAGGAAGGCAGGGGAAAATATCAAATGACTAAATCAAATGCTTACCTTTCTCAGGACCAGACAAATTAGGATCACTTCTAGGCAAAGCGCCATCTCCAATATGATTGAACAGAATTCTCTAAAAATTCAGAAGAGTGCATTTTTCAGATAGCATTTTTATCAAACTTCTATGTTTGCCAAAGTAAAATTAAACTTTGAATAGCAGCTATTAAAAAGAAAGGAATGCAATATTCAGTTAAAACAGCTTTATTGTGGCTAGCTGGCATGGTTTTTCTTCAACTACAAATCTTAAGAGGATATCTATTAGGGGCAAAACCAAAGGGCAATTTAAATTATACCATACATAGAGAAACAAGGCAATGCTAACCCCTTCTCTACTGAAAAATGAAGAATAATTAATGCATAAAGGTTATATATGTATAGAATCAGATGAGCACTAAGGAGAATGTTTCGCCTCCTTTAAAAAATAAATTAAGCTATAGGAACAAGTGGACAAGATGCAGCTCAAACCTCCTTCTGGGCAGTGTTCTCCCCATATTTTTTTTTAAATTGTTTGTCCCCAAATTTCACAGCAAACCATCCAATGTGCTTTTAGCCATTGGAAAAAGTGAAAGTTTAATTACCTGTCTGTATGGGCATGAATGTATGTGTGTGTGTGTGTGTATATTAAAACAATTAATTCAACATCATTTAAAATCCCACAATTCCACACCTATATTATTTTAAATAAAGTCAGTTTAAGCACATGTTATCTGTAAATATAAATTTAATAGTAAACAATCAAGTATGAGTGATGGTATTTTATTTATTAATAATGAGTGGTAAAACTCTAATAATAATAATAATAATAATAATATAAAAAATAGAAAAGTAGCCTATGTTTTTTTTTATTTTAAAAAAGTATGTTCTTTCCATTCCCATTAGGCCACACTCCTTGTGGGGAGTGGCCCATGAGAATTTGCCCAACCTGAAAAGTGGCTGCAGCTCTGCAGATGTTGGCCATCCCTGCTACAGGGACTAGGATGCTTGGGAGGGGTAGTTTGCATCCTAATTTAACTATAGAAACTCTGAGATGTGAAAAAAGGTGATAGCAAAAAAAGTTGCTGCTGTTTTGCACAAAAACATCTATTTGTTTCTGTCTCTGCTTAACCAAATTTACTTTTGTTATGGTCTGGGCATACCCTAAATCAAACTGTTCATACTCATACATTTGACTCAGTGTAATGCAATATTTTTCTATGGATGCAGTAAAGCCTGATATTACATGTTTATGTTGCAACTGGATGGTCTCCTCATAACAGAATCATGTAATCAAATTTGTGAAGGCAACAAAATAGAGGACAGTTTATGACTAAAAAACAAAATCATACATCAACAGCATCACCAAAAAAAACCACTTTCTACAGCTTCATCCAAAAGCAATTTTGGAATCCTGACTGTGTAAAAGAGGTGAGGCAAAAGACAAATCCACTTTAGAGTTCAGATATGCCATTAAATGCAAGAGTAGAAATCTGATTAAAATGTCCATACAGAACCAACCTTAATAGACCTTTGTAAGGGCTACTGATAAAGTTGAAAGGGGGGAAATATATGGGTTACAAATGCTAAACTGTTACTCATGTCCATTTTATATCTCCAGAGCATAATCAATACTTTGTCCAAAGCTGCCATGTGAAAATCAAGGTTTGCGAATGCAATATTCAACAAAACTAAGAACTTAGTGATTTTTCTGTTAAAAAAAAATAGAGAGAGGGAAAAGCAAAGAAAATAAAGTCATTAGTAAAGTGAGGAAGCAAACTCATAAGGAAAACTACCAGATATCCAAGGCAAATAATAAAGTCATGGCAGCAGGCAACCATGGGATATTCAAGAGGAAAGAAAAGGAAAAGATAAAAGAATACGGCAACTACAACTAATGTAGAGTAGATAGTAAATGCACCCCAATCTTGTCCACTAGCAGGCATGAAGGCATTTCAGCATGAAGATGGAGAGTAAGCAGAAGACAGAGTAAAAGCTCAGCCAGCTACTTTCTTTTCATAACAAAAAGCAATCAGCCAAGCATACTGACAACTTGGTCTGATCACCCAAAATGTCCATTGGTTAAATAGGAGCCAAACTGAATGATAGCAATGAAATATGGATACTGGATGACTAAAGCTATCATCCTATCCCATGCTTATTGAATTCTCCCATTCCAAAAACCAGGCAATAAGATTTGGGCCTAGTTTTTTGAGGTGGAGAAGGATGAAGTTTTGTGACTCCAGAAGCAGAATTGGAATCGCATGGAAAAGAATGACACAGACAGGTAGGTGTGGATTCCTGATCAGCTACCCAAAGCATGAAGAAAGCTTGCATGATAGACATGTGGCGCAAGTCTTGCTCCTATCTTTAAGTGCCCTCAGTAAATGTTTCCAGTTATGTCACAGTAATGGTTTAAACTGTCAGGTATATTACAACAATGTTTTTTTTCTTTTAAGATATTAATTAGGCCATATTAATCTTAACATCTCACGCGTTTTTGTTTGGAATGCAGGCAGAGAAACCAATTCCTATGTGTGCTGTGAGTCCAAGGGAATGATCAAAGCCTATAAAGAAATAACTTTTTTACAGTAATCTCAGGCAAAAGAGCACATCATTCTGCTGCCCCATTTCTCCAATGACACCACAGAAGACTTAGCATTCTGCGGTATTCTACAGCACAAAGCACTTAGAGGAAAATCTGCCTCCTCACTTAGATTGAGTTTAAGGAAGGAGGATGAAAAATGAACTGCTTGAGTCATTTTCTTCATAATGTTTGCATAAGAAAAATATTATTTGTTTCTACTTACCCTGTCAGGGGCTAGTGAGGATGTTGATAGATTGGGAGATTTTCCTGTCAGGTAAGCCTCTGGCAGAGCAGATACTAGGCCTACATGCTCTTCAGGCTCCCTTGGTGAATCTCTGATGCAGCGCGGAATGGAGGCCTCATTCCACTTGGCAAAGCAAGAGTTTGCAGGCTGGGAGCAAAAATGGCACAATTCTTTCTATGTGGCATGTTTTAAAAGCCACTTCACATACAGAACATTTTATCTGGAATCCTTTCCTGCTTCAAAGGATGGTACAAAATGGCACACTGAATTCAGCATTATTGTTTGCCAAGAAGTTGCTGTCACCAATCAAGCAGCAGCTATTGTGGCAACCAGCAAGTTAGAAGACCATGAGGGACCAAGGCATAAAACTACAGAGGAACACGTAAGCAAGTATTTCCTATCCAAGAAAATTAATAACAAAGATCCAGCAGGCAGGGAAAGCCTACATTATTTCTAAGTTAAGATCTTTTGAAACAGCATAGTGATCTACTGACAGAGCCAGAATTCCACAATTCACAGTGAACCTGGTCAGACATTTATCCAAGTCTCAGTATTAGAATGAAGTTGTTAATGACATAATATGAAAATAAAATGGATTGCAAGAGTTTTAAGAAATGTTCCAAGGGTAAATGTATTAGTTAAACAGAATGCCTGTTCATCAGAAATGATATATGTGAATGAAAAAGGGATGGGTAGATTGACCTCCCTTTGTAAGTATTGCAGAAATAACTGGAGACTGGCCTCACTTTACATTACATTGTAGTGTTACTAATGAAAGGAGCTATTATTTGTGGGTTTCTTCCTTCACAACCCTCCCCCACCTCTCTCTCTGAGATATCTTCCAAGAAATTCTGAGTTAGGCTAAAAATTTCAGAAACTAAGATATTACTTCATTACTTTCTCTAAGAGTAAACACCTAAGCATTAATATTTGGGAAGGACTTCCAGTCCAGTCAGACAGATCTATTCCATCTTCACCAAACACACAAAAGACACAAAAGGTAGAAGGATCAATAACATTTCTGCACCACAGCAGCCCATATGCTATAGGACCACCATGAAATGGGGCCCTAAGGAATGCCTACCTGTGAAGGCTCAGCAGGATTAGGGTAAATGGCACTACAGGGCCTCTCCCTTGGAGATAGGCAAGAATTTTCTCTGGAATGTTTAAGCTTGTCAGACAACAGAGGTGAGCCTGGAATACAAGAGAAACCTACAGAATCAGTGCATTTCTTCCAAGCTTCGGTCTGGTGGATTATCTTAATGTAGGCACACAGAAGAGACTTTACAGTGGTTCATCTCCCACTGTAGGATTTCAAATGATGTGATCTAGAAACAGTAGCATCAAAGGCCCTTTTGTGCCCAGAAGGCTTCCATGAGGATCTCTACGTAATGAAACACTAACCTCTGGCACTGGATGGAGCAGAGCTGGTCACATTAGGTGAAGCGGAATGAGTGGAACTCAGGCTTGAGGTAGATGGGCTTGGCTGGAAATACACAAGAGCCACAGAATCTCAGTATCATGCAACTTGATGATGAAAACAACAACAACATCAACAGACATGTTCTGGTTAATGATATGATGCATTATGGCCAAAGCTCAACACATGGGCTTCCAGGATTATTTGAACTGCAAAAACAAAGAGTTTGGAGCAACAGTATGACTGGATGATAAGTGGATGGCTTACGGTACAATTTCAGGCTTATCCTCTCAGATGTAAGTCCCTCTGTGTTCAGAGGAAATTATTCCAAGGTACACAGGAACAAAATTGCAGCCTAGATTCATTCATATTGTTCCACAACCACCAACTCACCTTTTCATTCAGTTTATTGCCTTCACAAACCATGAAGTAACCCTAGTAGTTCATGATAACAGTGGGCAAGATAATGGGCCTTTAATGTCACAGACAGGGACACAAACATTTAATAAAGAATAAGAATTTGTTTATTTTCTATTTTTTTTAGACAGAATATTTTTATCTAGAATCTTCCACCTTAAAAAGAGTCCATAAAGGGCTTCACAATAAAATATACGTGAATGTTTTTCATGACAAACTATTGCTGGTTGTTAAAACTGACCAACTTTGGCACTGTTACCTTTCAGCAGAGCAGAGTGCCAAGGTCACAGCACCTGTCTGAGTTTAGTTTCTTTTAGAAGGAGGTTACTGGCGTCTCATGGTGTTTTGTAACACTGGCATTTATGTATAAGCATACAGGTTGAGAATAGGTGCAAGCACAGTCAAAACACCGCAATAAACCAAGTCCACTGTTCCCATGTTAGAAATCCAGAGAGAAGGCGGCCTACCTTCCAAATGCTATTAGGTTACAGATCTCAAACTTGAGCTCTCTGTTTCTCTTTCTTGATCCCATTTAAAAATGATGGTCTATTCTTTTCTTACCCAGATTTAACATGCCCCCTGCCTATGGGTGAGAAACAGAGCTTGGAAATATTCATGTTAAAGCTAATTTGGTGATGTTTAACATCAGTGTGGCTATGCAAAGGGATCTTATACTACCTTCAGGACTGAGAGAAAGAAGTTGGTAGCATAAGCTTTCATAGACTTAAGTCTACTTCATAGTTGCAGATCAGTCTTAAGTCTACAAAAGCTTATGCTATCAACTTCCTTCTCTCAAAGGTGTTACAAGATCCTTTTGCATACTGATCCAGACTAACATGGCTGTGTCTTTATCAGTGTGGATATTAACTTATGAATGTTAATAATTTTAGTTATAGTTATATAATTTATTTGTTATGTTAACTGTTAGCACATTAGTAATGCCTTAGTTTTACATTTTTAAAAAATGAATTAAAACTGGTAAAAATAGACAAAAATAGGTAATTCCATAAATTCCCAAAAAGAAACTGATTAAAATGACAAAAAATAACTCAACATGTTAATGTTTACATTCAAAATTATTACCAGTTTTTAAAACATATTTTAATGAATTTAGCAAATTATTTCCAAGCTCTAAGGGGAAAGAATCTTCTAAAGAAATGCAGTAACTTTCATTACCTCTCACCATCTCACAGGCCATTTTATTGTATCTGGAATTAATTCTGTAACCATGAACTCCCATAGAAATACTTTTTTAGTACATCTTGAGACAATAACAAGTCTATTGTGTGTTTCTTTCCAAAAGCACACAATGGCAGTCCTATTCACAGATATCTAATAGAAAACCTATACCAATACCTTATCTTCAAAGTGGGATATGAGGGGACAGAGCACATATTTCCTTTGGGGATCCCAACATAAATGAGCAGTGAAAGGCAAGTGACATACTTTGTTCTTAAACATTTTTCATTTTATTAGATTTGATTGCTATGGTTTTGTTTTTTAATAAAAAAAACTATTACTACTACTGTGACTACTACTAATAACAATAATACTACATATAGCATTTTACATCTTAATGGGTATTTTGCATTGTAAAAATCATTGTTTTAATGGTCATGACCCACTTAGAGCCACTCAAAGAGGGTGTGGTAGAACCCCACAAGCAAAGCAAAGGAGGAAAAAAGAAATCTGCATTGTATTTCAAACTTCTCACTACTCTTTCTCAAATTATCATTGTCTCCCCACTATGAAAATCCACAGAATGATATAAATTCATCCAGTGTAGATGAGGGAGCATTTTGTACCTGCATGTTGAAAACTTCATCAGAACTTTCAGACTGTCCAGTTATATTGCTGACCTCTGCAGAAGCTTGAGAAGACAATGATGAGGAAGAGTATCTGTTGACAGCTGGGTAACTTAATGGGCTGTTACAATCAAAGAAGAGAACAAATGCCATCAACTGGGACTCCACTGTCAGTTTGTCAAATAGCAATGGTAAAATTCCAGATTTCCACAAGAAATTACACTATTATCTACGCATAGTATATCCCTTTATTATTTACACCCATGTCATCTTCAGGCATTCTGTTGTTCACAGGGAAGCTACAATTGTACAATACCAGGTTATCTCAGAGCAGTGCTATTCAAAATGGTGGACCATGGACCAGGGCAGTCCCTGAGCCATCAGCCATCCAGTGTTACAGAAGGAACTGTAGCCAATGGGCACAAATATGGTACTTGTCCCCTGGTACTGAAAAAAAATAACTGTCAGTTCTCTATATCAGAGAACTTGGGAAGCACTGTCCTAGAGGATCTCATGAATTTAACAGAGAGAGGTATCTGTTGCCAAGCCTGGCCTTCCTAATCTTTTTCTAAATACCTGCAAGGAAAGAATCTCCACAATCACTATTGCTAGCTCATGTTGTTGTATTTCTTTTTTAAAACTATCTAAATTTTGTGAGAATTAGATCACCCCTTTGTGATCTACATATCCCAAAATAAGAAATGGGGATCTTTTTCTTCTTCACCACTTACCTACGCCTAGGAATTACTCTGGCACCCTCTGGACTCATAGAAACAGGCATTGAATTTCTAGAGACGCGGGGGCTCCCATTCGGAAAATGGACTGGACTGGACTGGATGCAAGCAGCAAATTCCTAAAAATATATTTACATTTAAAACATTACAGATGATAATAATTCAAAAGAATACACTGTGATGTTTTGAAGACAAATTTTATGTGTGCTAAATACAGTGCTCATAAAGGTCTTGTCTTTGGATTATAGCTTCCAGAATCCCCCAGCTAGCATGGCCACTGGTTGTATCAGTCCAAAACAGTAATTTCTCCAAACTCTGGCTAAATATTTTAGCAGGGGACAATGACATACTGTAGGCTAAAGAAACTATATGTTTTAATGTTTTTCGTCAGTATGCTTTTCTCTTTTAAGATATGAAGTTGGAAGCAAAGCAATACAGCCATGCCGCCAGAAGATGTCACCATTTGTTGCTTAATAAATGTATTAACCAAGTTGGCAAACAGCCAACACCAGCATAATGCATCTCATAGGCTTCACAGCATTAGTCTCACCTACCTGTATTCCCAAACTGGATTTCATCACAAAGAACTGATCCACTAGTTTTTTATGTAACGGCCTCATATCTTGAGGGACAAATTTCTCATGTACAGCTAGTCCAAATTCCAGAATCTGGGCCTTTACACAAATAACAAGAAGAATAAAAGTTAATTTCCTTCATATTCTTATATTTGTCTTCATATAGTTATATAACTCAGACATTTTATTGATATCTTTAAAGAATCTAGTACAGACTGACCCCTGTATATGCAGGGGGTTCATTCCAAGACTCCCTGTGGATACCTGAAACTGTGGATAATAGGGAAGCTGATTATTTTCAATGAGAAGAATGAAGCTGACCATAGAATCACATTGGAGGACCTAGAAATGTCTAGGGAAGAGGTATATTTTTGGTCTGAATAAGTGAAACCATGGATACTGAATCTGTGGATACAAGAGTCAACCTGTATTTTTGACACCTATGCTTGGCAAGTAAGTCCCATGTAAACTGGAAGGTAAATCCACTCTGTGTTTTGAATAGTTTTCAAGGAGCTATCCAAAATGATGAACGTATTTTGGGAGAGAGGGATTAACACTTTGAGTAATTCAGCAGGCCCAGGCATGCTGGGAAGCACTGGCAGGCAATACATGTCTCGGTCTTCGGCTCTGACTTCAGATGGTGTCTCTTCTCTCAATGATTGTCTTAGGGCAGCAATGGACTGGATGAGGGAAAACAAATTGAAGCTGAATCCAGACAAAACAGAGGTTCTCATGGTAGCACCCCTGAAACCCAGGTACTAGGATACAACCTCCAGTCCTGGATGGAGTCACACTGTCCTCCAGGGACTGTGTTTGCAGTCTGGGGGTACTCCTGGACTTGTCGCTCCAGATGACGAATCAGATAAATGCGACAGTCAGGAGCGCCTGTTATCAGCTTTGGCTGATCCGCCAGCTGCGCCCTTTCCTGGAAGTCAGGGACCTTGAGACCATGGAACATGCTCTGGTAACCTCCCATCTTGATTTCTGTAATCCACTCTACATGGGGCTACCCTCGTGCTTGGTCTGGAAACTTCGTCTAGTACAGAATATGGTAGCCAGACGGGTCTCAGGTACATCTAGAAGAGACCACATAATGCCGATCTTAAGATCACTTCACTGGCTGCCCATTAGTTTCTGGACCCAGTACATCGTGTTGGTTTTCACCTTTAAAGCCCTAAGTGGCTTGGGTCCAACCTATCTTCGGGACTGCTTCCTTCCATATAATCCTCCCTGGGCACTCAGGTCCTCTGGGAGAAATCTGTTACAACCTTAAAAAACTAGACTCTCTTCGACCTCCCAGAGGACTTTTTTGGCTATTGCTCCCAGATTATGGAATGGCCTGCCGGATGAGAGCTGTCATATTACCACCCTAAATAGCTTTAAAAATGTCTTAAGATGGATCTCTTCCAGCGGGGCTTTCCTGAATAGATACCCAGCCATCAGAAAGAAAAATCTAACTTAGTCCAATCCCAATACAGCTATATTTATTGTTCGCTTTTAGTATTTACTATGTATGTTTTAATTATTTAATTATTTAATTGTATTTTAAGGGGGTGGGATGGAGGGTCGCGTGTGTATATTTTAAATGCTGTAAGCCGCCCCAATTGCATTTGTAGAGGGGTGGGATACAAATAAATTTTATTAGTATATTTTATTATATAGACATATGAAGGATTACAGAGGGTTAGTTTACTATTTTGCCTTTAGAAAATATATTTTTCTTTTTCTACAACTAAATGCTTATTTCCAATGTAACAGCTTTTAGCACCAGGGCAGCAGAAACAAATTTCATCTCATTTTTATAAACATGATGGTACCATTATTCAAGTGAGTTTAAATTGCCAAACTGTTTCACATTCAGAGTATTTCATTTACAAAAAAGAAACCGGTTGGAACAGAAAGGTGTTTTTGTTTGTTTATCTCTTTACACTAACATACCAGAGTGTTAGGAACACTAACAGACAACACTAACATGTCAGGAATCTAGAAGAAGCTGTAAAACATGGAATGACAGGGAGGGGGATATTAGCTGTGTGCATCACAACCGATGTCATACACTGATGTAATACTCACAGCCAGCTAAGGGAAGCTCCCAGTAAAAATGAGTCTGAAGTCTAAATTACCTAGCTGTACCCATTGGTCAAACCATGGTTTATCATGCTGTCCAGTTCAGTTCACTGTTGGTTACTAAAATGTATAGTTCTGCTTGTGTAAATTTTGTTAACAGCTATACTCATGGATTATTACAGCTAGCCATAAGCAAACTGCATGACAAAGGCTACTCTGAAAAAAATAAGTCCAGTCAGAAACACTGGCATTTAAAGAGCAGTGAACTGCAAAGATTTAGCTTTCATGTTAAATTAATGACCATTTTTAAAGAAAGGCATAATTATCACCATAATATAATCTTAGGAATTCTTTTGAAAACACAGTATTGTTCTTGAGCCTCTTCACGCCTTTGATGGAGGCAGATGGAATCATTCCTACAATGTATTTCAAGCAGCATATTATTTTAAAAAATAGTGCAAGCAATCACATGGCAAAATTCTGCTGTCATCTACTCTTCAACTTAGTTTGCTCTCCTAAACCTGAGAGAAACAGCCATTTTAAAAGTTCACAAAGTTGAGGTTAATAACACTTAGCTTGCTTGCTCACCCCTATCATTGGTTTCTGAACATGCTACAAATCCTGGAACCCTATGAATAGTACAGTATTGCCATGTTATGCTTTTTCCTGGGTGCATGTCAATTTTAGCTGCAATGGAGAATTACAACTTCAGCTACAAGAGATAGCACACAGAATGCTTGGATGTTCCTTTACCTGTTCAAGCATCAGTTCTCTCAAGCATGTGATCTTCTCTCCATCCTCTGGGTGGTTCAGGACATATTCCTTCACAAAGAATGCCTGAGCAGAATACAATTGCCACACAAGGTCATCCATGTTAGTTCAAAGTACATTGTGCTTACAAGAGTTCTCAGGAAAAACCGATTCTCCTTTACAGCATCTTCCCATTTCCTTACACCATGTTTGAGCTCAGAGAGCACTACTGATACATGCTCAGTTTGCTTCAGCAGTATTACATGTTTGCAAGATATACTTATTACCGTGTGGCTAGTCATTCATTTTGGAATCTAAAGGAGCCAGATCTTCGTTTCTTAAAACGAAGGTTCCATTACAAACTTCAGCTTAACAAATGTGCATATTTTACTAAACTGTTGATAAGGGTGTTAAAGTTCATAAGTTGTAATAGTGCAGCTAGGAGAAATTGCAAGTGCTTGATATTTTCCATTTCTTCCATTACAGTACTTTTGAAATAACCTAATGGTTTTCATGCAAGGTGACGGTCCTGTAAATTTACACATTTCTCTAATGTAGCAGAATTTACTGTGGAACTCTCTCAGGAGGGAGGTCTGACTAATCATCTCTTTATTACATTTTAGATGAGTGGTGAGGGCTGTGCTGTTACACAGTGTTTTAACACTCTCTAATGTCAATTTCTGATTTTATTGTAAGGAAATGGTTGGCTCTAATTTTCATTTCCCTGTTGTGAACTTTGGGTTTATTCTGTAGTCACTACTGTTTTTATCTGAATCTTTCATCCAGCCTAAAATGACCAGTGGGCGGGGGGAAGTTATAAGTACATCCAATAATCAGAGTAAGAATGCAGAGGAGGAGGAGGAGGAGTAGCAGCAGGAAAAACTGCCACCAAATGTAGAAAATGAGGTGAAGATTTCACACTGTAGTCACCTCGCTTAACTTGATTCTGCTGTCTTGCAACATACCGGTAATCTCAATTACTATTAATTTATTCATAGTCCAGGGAAGAGGAACCTTTAAAAAAAAATAACTCAAGAGCCCCATTCTATTATCGTGCAGATACAAGGGGGGTTACATTCTGTGAAGTGGGACCCTCTGCACAAAATAAAATAAAATAAAATAAAATACATTGTGCATGTCATCCCCTTCTGATGTTCACACACACCCATTTTCACACATCTACATATAGCACAAATCTACCATTAGTACCCACTTCATACACAAACCCATTCTCACAAATAACCTCTTTCACCCAACAGAAAGAGG
Organism: Gambelia wislizenii; assembly: GCA_030847615.1. Taxonomy (NCBI): domain Eukaryota; kingdom Metazoa; phylum Chordata; class Lepidosauria; order Squamata; family Crotaphytidae; genus Gambelia; species Gambelia wislizenii. Next base: position 183,294,379 of record JAUMIR010000005.1, on the reverse strand, counting down.
GAGGGAAGGAGCTATATCCCACTCTCCATACTGAAATTCAGCTTTGGAAAAGCCTTCTATTAGCTTCAATGGAACAATCTTTCAAGCCTAGTTTCACTAAAGGAGATGGGTGGGGAAAAGTTTGCAGGCACTGGAATGGGAAGGGTTAAGCCCTTCCTTCCCAACAGCAGTACCCTCTCAAAAAAGAAAAAAAAGTTCCCCACACAACAGACTTTTAAAAAGCCTTCCTTGCCACCAGTGAAGGGTGGGCAGAGCTGCTGCTGTGGACCACATCTGGCCCATGGAATTGAAGTTCAGCACCCTGATTCATTGCTCTTATCAATGTAAATGACACATGGTACAGTGACCTAGCAAAAAGAAAACAGCCCTGCCTTAAGGATTATGATAGTGACAATGTAAATGTTAAAAGACAATATGGTGCAATGGTTATAGTGCTGTGTTCAAATCACAAAAGCTCACCATGGGCTAATTACTATTTTTCAACCTAATTTTACCTCACAGAGTTATTATGAGGATAAAATGGGAAGCTGCTGCTTAGAGGAAGAGCAGGATGAAAAGGTAACACATACAAGTAGTACAATGGGTTTTTAGACTGCATGATCAGATCAAATGGTCCCTTAGAGCCAACAGTCATTCAGATGTCTACATACTTCTAAATGGTGTGGTAGATCATGTAAGTGAAAAATTATTATTCACCCAAGTAAAGAAGGTGGGGTGGAATGGAGGTTAAGGTAAAAAATTATCTTTATCCCCAAGCACTATGCATAAGAACAACTTACCTCTTGATACCTGGCAACACCACCATTCACAGCTGCATCAATGACCCCATTCAAACACATGGTGAGAGGGTTGATATTCTGCATCTGTCGAGTCTGACACTGACTGATCAGTGTCCTCAGTTGCTGGTTTTTATTTTCCAGCACTTCAATAGCATTCTCCAGAGGGCTCATTTCTACCTGGAAAACAAAAATCCATCCACCAATCAGCCTGCAGGCCAGCTATGTAAGGTCTCATTTGCAACTGAGGGCCTCTCTAAATGGTGAAAATATCCCTCATGAAATTTGCTGGGAATCCTACCTGACTAAATAGGATTCAGCGCCAATCCACACTATTCAGAAGGAGGAGGGCCCAAAACAGCAAAAACAATGATGTAAAAGCCTTTACATATTTCCCCATACTTTCTCACAAACTGTGAAGCAGGTGCACATTTTTGCTCATTTGGACTATAGAACAATAAAAAAAAAACTCGAAGGGAAGCACAAAGCTGATTGGCCGGGTAAGAGTGGGGGTGCGGGGCTTACTAAGAGGGCAAGCACCCACTGCCGCCATTTTGGGTTTTCCCTTAGCAATCGCTTGCTAAGGAGATAAAAAGGATCAATATTTTCTGTTTTGCTTTCTTATAAAATTGAATTGCTCTATCGCACCAGTGCACCTTGGGATGACTTTAAAAAACAAAACAAAAACAGCAGTGGTGAAGAAGTAACATGAGTAAATCACTTGTGGCCGCCATCAGGAATGCAAGGCTTATGGGGCTTCCAAGGCCAGAAAGCCATTTAGACATGTTGCTGCTGCTGCAAGATGCCAATACTACGAGGTATTTTAGACTCCCACCACCACCACGTGTAGATGTGTCCTTTGTCTAGCACTGACAATCTGGTCCCTGAAGTTTCAACAAACAGCAAAATACTTCTTTCTCCTTTTTTCCTCTTCAGTAAAATTAAGGACCCTTTGTATTTTTAGTGAGGCACCAGCATCCTTGAGGGAATATGGAATGATGGGTAAAGCTTGTGATCATAAAGTTACAGAGGGTCTTAAAATTCAAGGCAAGTACAAATTATGATGTTATATGTTTTGGATGACTCCTGAATGATAAATAAGGAGCCCAGCTATCATACAAGATGTACAAATATTAGAATAGACAAGCTTTCTACAATGCAAACTTGAGGAAAGTGGCATGTTCTGCACACATAAACTGGAGTTCTCCCTTGAACACATGTGCATGAAAATGCGCACATACACATGCACACTAGGATGGAATGAATACTCACAGTTATTTATTTTGAAAAACAGGTTTCCTGACAGCTGGAAACCCACCCATCCTCCCCAGGAACAGTAATGGACCAGTGAGAATTTTGTGCAATTTTCTCCTCCTATTCCATGTCCCAAAGTGTTGCACAGAAAACACACTTTCCAGAAAACCTGTGTTTTTCCCCACTGTTTGGTAGTGGAAATAGACTGCCTTGGAGGGTGGTAGACTCCCCTCCTTGGGGGTTTTTAAGCAGAGGTTGGATCTGTTTATCAGTGATGTATTTTTTTTCCACTGGCAGGAGGTTGGACTACATGTATCCTTCCTACTAAATGATTCAGTTACAGTTGTCCCCTTCATATTCACTGGGGTATGGTTCCAGGACCCCCCGTGGATTCCCAAATCCATGAATTCTCAAGTTCCATTATATGCAATGGCATAGCAAAATGGTGTCCCTTATATAAGATGGCAAAATCAAGGTTTGCTGTTTGGATTTTTATTTTTTAAAGAATATTTTCAAACCATGAATACTTAAATCCATGGATACCAAATCTGTGGATATGGAGGGACAACTGTATATCCCTACAGACTTTGTGCAATGGTTGTACTTTTTCACATTTTTTCTACACATTTTACATGTCAGGTAATTAGTTACCACTGCTGTTCTCTCTTTGGGTTAATTTGTATTCAGTACCTTCTGCACTAAGTTAACTTACCCCCTCAAACTATTTCATTTGCTATTCACTACTTTGCTATATCCGGTTTAAAGCAATGTCCAGAATGTTATGATCACCATTCAAAATGACTTCAGCAGGAAAATTACAGCAACACTATCCCCAACACCATCTCTTCATACTCACCACTTCACGTTTTTCCACTTCAAACCAACGGGAAATGCCAGGCAAACTCTGCACCAAGATCAATGTGGTCCTCTCTACCCACAAACTCTGAGTCAAAGAAAAATAAATTGCTTATTGGTTTGGTTCTTTCAGTGAGAGAAAAGAGCACACACTGCTGCTACCTCTTTGGGTGCTTCCTTGTTTCATTGCATTTAAAAGTTTTGTTTCCCTCTTAAGGCATGTTATTTTTTTTCCACTGAAGGTGAAAAAATGTAACTGAGTTACAGAAAGAAAGAATATACAAAGAGAGGAACATAAACCAGCCCTCCCTGGTTTAGTGCTCTTTAGATGTGTTAATGGACAATTGGCATAATGACTGGGGATGATGGGAATTATAGTCTAGCACCTTTGGGAGGGCACTGTGTTTGGGAAGACTGGTCTCAATTCCTTCAGCTAGATCAAACATATGTACAAGGAAGTATTCTGTGTGGCTACAAATGAATATAGTGAAGTGGTCTAAAAGAAAGGTCTTGTTTTCCATCCTAAGAAGAACAGGATGCAAAACAACAGTTTCCATGGAAGCGTACAAGAGAAGATGATCTTCAGACAATGTTATCTGGCTTATATATCCCCCCACTTATATCACTAACTAATATGAATAAGCATAAAGGCAAATTCTTTTACTAGCTAATCTTCATTATAGGTGGGATTTTTAGAAACACACAACTACTTTTCTGTGCACTAAAGGGAGGTTTAAATTGGTAGAGGCTGGTCCATTAAGGCAAGTGGAGCTCTGCCATCAAGGGGCAAGTTAACTCCAGTACACTTACCAGTACAGTACTTATAACCAATCCTTCTGTCTTATTACTTATAACAAGCCAGGGGAGGGGAGGGGGAGGGCATTGGCAATAACTTATTTCCCTGTCACTCTCAATCTTGCCTTTGTAGACCTCAGCAGGCAAGCCCCTCCTTGCAAATATGCACAAGCACATACATATTTCCCCCTTCCTCTCGTAGCATGTTTTCATGAACCCGCAGCAGCCCAGCAATTTATCCACCTCAGACACCATGGAATAGTTTGTTGGCCTGGGACAGAGGTCTCTACAGCCTCTATGCCCCATATGGGGAAGGAAGAGCATCAGCATTTAGGAAGGAAACATTGGCAGACCCACTGGGGAGATTGTCACACTACACTGTTATAGTGTTACTATTCCACTTTAACTGCTCTGGCTTCCTGCTGTGGAAATCTGGGGTTTGTAGTTTAGTGAGGCCTAAGAGTTCTCTGGCTGAGAGTTGTAAATGCCCCTCCCTAAACTGCAGACTGAGTTTTGCACTGATCCTTACAAGACTTCTTTCACTGCAGCTCTACGCTGGTACAAAGGGAAGAAGAAACACTTAGTTTCTTTTACTTTACTGTGAACTGTAATGGTGCAGACAGCAGAAAAGCTGTCTTGAAGAATGACTCGTTATTTTATTTGGAATGGTCAGAGAAGCAGAAAACCAGTTGTTGTTTTCTCTCCTGGAGTACTTTCTACCCTGGAACTCATTGCGTTATCAGCCTGCTTTACTTTGCATGCCATTTGGACAGAGCTACAGCAGATGACAGCCAGCATGGTGTATTGGTTTGAGTGTTGTGAGAGGGAGTATATGTGTGCTTGTTTTTCTTGGACTTTGCAACTGAAGGAGATCAGAAACAGCAGTAATCAGAAGGATGGGCCTTAGAGGGGACTTTTGTGCTGTCTGGGTCAGGATCAGCTTTGAGCATCACCAATAATGGCAGTGGATTGGGGAGACTTGTGGGTAAAGATTGGAACAGTTAAAAGAAAGTGCTGCCAAGAGTTGTGTGTTGATTTTACATTGAACTAAATCTGCATAAGACCAGGCAGAAGCTGCTGCTATGTGTGTATTTTAAACAGAGGAGAAGGCTGGAAAAGCTGAAGGCAAATGCAAGTGTGAAAAGTGGTTTAACTGCTAATGATGTTGTCATTGTGTGCCTTCAAGTTGTTCCCAACTTACAGCGACCCTAACATGAACTTATCACAGGGCTTTCTTGGCAAGATTTGTTCAGAGGGGGTTTGCCTTTGCCTTGCTCTGAGGATGAGAGAATGTGACTTGCCCAAAGTCACTGAGTGTGTTTCCATATGGCTGAGCGGGGATTAGACCCTGGTCTCCACGGTCATAGTCCAACACTCAAACCACCATATCACACAGGTTCTCATTTTATCTCCTGTACTATTTATTTCTTCTTGTTTTTGTTAACTGAGGATCTTAGATTTTATTGATGTTAATATGTTATTACCCTTTTAAAAGATGTGGGGGGGAAAAAACCACAGACCTAGGGCAGTTGTGTTTGCAGCACTTGTGGTAGCTATCTTAGGACACAGCCAAGCTATAGAAACAGAGTCTGTTCAATAAAGCTGAATTTGTTTGCTTCTCACTAGGGTGATGTGTATTGTAACATCAGCGTGCATTGTGTGGTGCTGATTTACATCTGAGTAAATTTGCACAGGTGCTGAACCCTCAAGAGATGGTTTTCCTCTAATCTCCACTCTCATTAGATTTTGGCAATGTATTTTAGTGTTTAAATTTGCATTTTCACTAGGACTTCAAATTTCTCCCTAAACCCAAATCAAGTGTAACAAAAACCACTTCTATCTAGAAAACCATCCTATATGTATGAACCAATACATTGAAAATTGGAGTGAGAGATTGGGTGGATTTCTGCTAAACAGACTTACCAAAATATATAACTCATTTTAGACTGGCTTTTTTTCAAGCTATATTTACAAGTATTAATTCTACCCTTGGTTGTTCTCTATAATTTTAAACAGAGGTTAAGTATATGTTTTCTCCATGTGTTCTCGAACACTTTCACCCACCAAGTGGGCATATAAACTACTTCTAGAAAGGTCTTATATTTCCATTTGTTCTTTCCCAGAAAATGGGATACAGCTAAATAATTTTTTTTAATCTAGCAAATACAATATTTACAATGTTTGCCTAACCCCTTATATGTGGCATGCCTCTTAAAAGTGTATTAGCATATGGATCAAGTGACATATTAGGACCATTACTTATGGGCCTTATGGGAAATAAATCTGTGCCTAGCATACATTTCCAGACAAGGATCCTATTGCCGAACAGAAAATTAAAATAACTATCCCCTGGGAATATGTACAAATCTAGTGATATATAGAAAGCTCTACCATATCATCTAGTTTCCTATGAAAAATCTATTTAGATAAAATATGGAAAATAAATCAAGTTCTTGTTAATTAGAACTGAGAAAATGCCATACCTTGAATTCATTGTCTTTGTCTTTGGTGCCTTTGTGGAATGGCCTGTCATATCGGAATCGCCAGATGTGATTTACTTTATAAAAACTTTTGATGTTATCTGGAATGCCTTCTCTTTGAAGTACTTCTTGGCTTTCTGGAATTGGTGTCACAGCATAGATTTGCAGATCTGTGTGTTTGTTGTAAGTTAAGGACTAAGCTAGCTTGCCACAAGCAAAAACTAACCAATGACTCTTCAGACTAGAAAAGAAGACAGCAAAATCTTATTGTACAAGCAATGGACAAGCAATTTCCGAACTGCCCTGTTGTGCTGGAGGGGGGGAGCCAAATTGCAAAAAAGAATTGCTACTTCTGGAAATCTCCAGGAACAGCAACTTTACTGAACTGCAAAGAACAAGGCCTTACTTTGAGATGTATGCATGGGTACATTTGTTTTGTTTTGTTTAATAAAAGCTGGAAGTGGCCTTCTTGTCACTTGTTGTTCCATAAAAATGTGGGGGGAATCACATTTTGGGATGGAATGTAGAAGTGCCTCCAGGAACAGCATTTTTTCTTCTAAAGCAGTGATTTCCAAACTCTATTCTTCAAGGTGTTTCAGACTTCAGCTCCCAGAAGCCTCAGTCACCTTGACCAATGATCAGGGCTTCTGGTAGCGCCCAGGTGGCGCAGTGGTTAAATGCCAGTACTGCAAGTCACCACGTTGCAAGTTCGATTCCAGCGGGCTCCAAGGTTCACTCAGCCTTCCATCCTTTCATAGGTCGGTAAAATGAGTACCCAGCTTGTGGGGGCAATTAGCTAACACACATTGGAAACTGTTTAATGTAATGTAATGTAGATGTGTAAATAGCTATTGCTTAAAACAATTTGTAAGCCGCTCTGATAGCCTTGTGGCTGAAGAGCGGGGTATAAATAAATAAATAATTTTAAAAGCCCAAAACACCTGGAATTCCTGAGTTTGGGAAACACTGTATGTTTCTGTTATTTTCTTTAATCAAAATTAGAAATGAACTTTTTATTGCTTCCTAATTTGAAAAAAAGAAGAAGCGTTTTTAGAGGAATGTGCCTGTAGGCTGGTCCTGAAGAAGGCAAGATTTGCCCCAGAGTTCTGGATGTTACCAATCCCTATCTTTAGCCCTATTATTTAGGGTCACCATGATCCATGGCAATTATACTTCTTGTCATAGCTTCTGGTGTCTCCAGACCATTCCAACCTCACCACCTGTGTGATCATATAAACTGAATCATGTATATTACATTATAGTTAACCAAACCTTGTAACTCCTTCCAGTCTAGTTGCACAAGCAACATAATGCAGGTCCACTGATCCTACAGGAGTGAGTGTTGTTAACAATAAAAGCAACAAAATATTTCAGTCCTTCTTTAGAAATCAAACAAGTTGTCAATTCTGTAAAAACTTAAGTAGGCTATTCCATCAGTGTTGTGGACCATCTACAAAATGTTCTAGTTTGGAGGGCATTTGTTCTGTGTTCTGGTCAAGCTTTCCTTCAGGATATTCCATTCAGTGCACTTTCCAGCTGTTCTGGTTCCTCTCCATCAACAGACTTTAGAACATCTGTGGCTATCAAACATGTTCAGATCTAAGTGGGTTGCTTTCTGACTTTCAGGGGCAGTCCATTGATTTCAAATAACTAGTGAAGCTGATCACTTCCCCACTGCCCCCACCCCCTACAACCTGTGTGTATTTGCATATGTGTGCTTTTAAGGCACTGGTTCCTAACCTTAGGCCTTCAAATACTACTGGACTATAACTCCCAGAATCCCTGACCACTGGCCATTTAGGCTGGGACCTCTGGGAGCTGGAATCCAACAACCTCTGGCAAAACACAGTTGGGAACCTTTGGTTTAAGGTGCATTTTACTGTCAGTGCAGCAGATACATTGTGCCTCCGCTTGAAAGATGGTTTCATCTGGCTGATTGGCATGTTGCATAGCAATGGCATGTGGGAACTCATTTAACATCCGCTGCTGAAAAGCCTCCAGACGCTCATAGTCATGGCCTCGGCAAACAAACTCTTTGTTCTGGGCAGAATAAAAAGACAGCAAAGTGGATTCTATGAAAGTGATTCAGTATTTCTAAAGGCAGTGGGGCGAGGTGGATGAAGCCATTACCTGAGGTTATCTTAACTTTTAACACATCCCTCACCCCAAAATACCAACTGCAAATCAAACATGGAAACTTTTTCCCTGAAAGCAAAACTCTTCCCACTGAGTCATATTCAATCATTCAGAAGTCCCATTACTACATTCCTTTTGTTATATTCTATTGGTACCTAGTTACTGCCTGTGATCATCGCTTGCATTTATTATGGTGCACCATATTGTTCTGCATGGCTACTTTATAAAAGAACTACTCTTAAAATAGAACATGAAAGAAAGATAATGAGCTATATTCATAATCAATAAAACATGAAACATAACAATAATCTACACTACTGAAAAGAAAGTTGCCAACAAGCTATGAAGATGAAAATAAGAAGGAAATAACCACAGGGGCTATATATAAAACACACTTATTCTTGGAAGAATCCTGATATATTTCCAGCTTCCTTTGCTTTTGGTCTCTCTTCCTTTTGCAATTCCTCTAAAGGATCATTATTCCCTCTCCCCCTTGCCTGTTTCTTGCCATCTCTTGGCCATTGAAATGAACTAAAAACTATTCTATTTGGGAGGAACTGCAGAAGAGAGGTCTCTAAAAAGAGCTGAAGAAGCACTGGTGTTAGTTCCAAGGTGGGGTGGGGCACCCTTTGGAGCACCTGTGGATATTTTCATCTGGTTTTCACTGCTGACTCGTGTGACTCTTATATTTCTGAATTATAAAAACAATTCAGTCATTGTATATGGATTGTGGAAACGGCATCTGAAGATTTTCTTCATCTGAATACATGAAAAACCCATAGAAAAAATGCATAGATCACTGGCTTATCTATCAATATGGACTGGAAAAGAACTAAAAGTTTATCAAGTGGCCTTCTATCTCTTCAGTGCAGCTTGTGAAAAGTGGTATAAGAAGTGGCAAAGGCGCAAGCTCTCATTCTGACAGGTCCCTGTAGGAATCCTGCAAGGAGAATATGAACATGTAGTGTGTGTTGAACTATATGTATTATATATTTTAAAACACTGAAACAGCTTTTATCTCTAGCAGATGCAGGTCTTTTGTAAACCTAATGGGTTTTGCCTGTTCAAGATCAAGCCACTGCCAAATACTATGGATTACAACAGGGACATTTAATTGTTGTTATGGAAATCCAGCTACTGTGCTGGTTGCAGCTAAAATCAGAGACAACAATGGAGTCCAAAGGGTGGTGGCAGATTATCTCATTGTCCCTGCTAATCAATCAATCAATAGCAGGGCTTTGACCCTGTGAGCTCTGGCTCTGCTATATCTCCATTTATGGAGCAGTTTGAATTGCATACTAATCAGAAGGTGCCAGTGAAATAGTAGGATGGATAGGAAGGGAAAGAAAGAGGCCATCTCTACTGACGAATGACCTGAAGAGAGAGGGAGAGAGTCGTGGGCCTTTGCAGGACAACCACATGGGGCGGGCGGGGGAGATGCTGGGAGGCTAGGCACAATAGAGTGCTGGTATATCCCAGCCTCCAATGGATACCCTCTGGCAATCTCTTACTGTGTATTTTACTTCAGTCACAGCAGCCTTCTCCATCTATTGCTAACAGCATGGAGGGTATTCCACTCAACAGTGGCATTATCTTACCTCACGAGCACCACTGCTGCCAGGAGGGACTAGAAATCCCAGCACCACATGAATGGTTCACTGAATCTTTTGTGAAAGTTCCATGTGCACAAGAACCTCACCATTTCTCTGTGTACCATAATTTCCCCACTGCTTTTGGCATCTCCTTTTACGTTTTTCCTTCTTGCAAAAAGACATCATAGCATGTACCCACCCACCTCATCACCCTCCACCATACATCTTTGTATGGGTTCTCTGTGATTTGATCATGCAGTTTGCTTAAAGGCAACCAGATACAAGCAATTGCCACTCTGACAACAACAGGAGCATGAACTTTGCAGAATTCTCATCATGTACAACTAAGCCACCTTATGTTGCTATGGTAGCAGAAAATATTTGCTGAAGTAGTTATAAATACTGCACCTTAAATCAACTTTATATTCCAGGAATGGCTTTTTAAAAGGACTCTAAAAAAATGGGCATTTGGCCTAAATGTTTGGATCTGAGAGACCAGAACAAAGCTGTAAATTGCCATAGGTAACATCACTCTGTACAGGATACTTTTTATCACTTTTTAGTTGTATTTGTGGTATGAATTAATTTATCTCCCCAAGCTGCTTTAATTCAAATTGTTTACCACCTACATATTTTTACCATCTAATCAAAGAAACTACTAAGACAGTGACCAAAACAAATACCTCAACAAAAAATGACATGTCTTTCAAAATTCCAAGTGGAAAGGCAATATTGTTTTATGCTTGCCAAGCACAAATGTAGGTTCCACAACACTCAGTGAGCAAATGTCAGGACCCCACTCCAAGCAGGATTTATATTTCAATGCCAAGACTTTTTTGAAAATGGGGAACAATGACATTCTCTGCAGTCACAATCCCCTGTCAGACTTCCCTGCTCCTTCTCTATTTATCAGTAATCCTCACAGTATCTAAAGGAAACGGGTTTTCCAAGCAACAACATACAGTATTTTGAGCTATCCTTGCTGTGCTTAGTAGCTTGGTCTGGAATGGAAAATGAAGGTCCCTTATTTTATTTTTTTTAAAATAAAAGATCCACTTGTGGTGGAGAAGAGAAATGTTAGAGCTGGTTTCTTGATATGGAACAGCACAACTTCTACTCCTAGACAGCACAGAACTCACCTAACGAATCCCCTTGTCTAGAGAAGGGGTGGGCAACTGTGACAGGGACAAGGGCCAATTTCCCCCCTGATCCCTCCAAGGGTCACACTCCCCACAGCAAGCCTAAATATCTCCATTTTCCTCTGCAGTCCCTCTCAAAATGGTGACAGGAAGTGATATCATGCCACTTCTTGCTGCCGTTTTCAGAGGGACTGCTGAGGAAAATGGAGGTGTTTGAGGGTAGTACAAGATTTTGCATGGCTTTGGGGGTAGAGGAATAGTTTCATGTGTTTTCACATATGGGGGGAGGGGCTTTCTGTGTGGTTTGCAGCAAAAATCTGCCCACAATTTGCACCACAGCAAGCAATTCACCCACCCTTGGTCAAAAGAAATGGTGAGAGCCAATTGTTTGTATATTCCCTGGGGTAAAACCTGAGAGAAGCCCACCTGAAAGGTGATTCTTCAAGTTTTCAGACGCCATCTTGGGACTTTAACTAAAGACTGTGTAGCTTCAACACCTATCCAAGATAACTTCTGATCTGTTCTGTTTCTACTCCACCTCTGCCTTCCATATCCAATCTGATGAAGAGTCCTGAAAGACTTGAAAGCTCCTCTTTTTAATGATATTTTAGTGGCCCAATAAAAGTGTTACCCACATTTCATTTCAAATTCTGAATTTTTGGATTCTCTTAGGACCTCAAAAAATTTTCTTGTGCCACTAGTGCAGAATTCATGTTCAGTTTTTCCATAGAGGCTACCAGTCAGGATCAGAAACAAATTGAAGGGGAGAAATTACTTGAATCAAACACGAGGTTGTTAAAAATTGAGCCTGAGATTCCAGACAGTGATATGAAGAATGATTACAGAATTATAAAAGAACTAGCTGGACCCGGCGTACCATACACCATTTAAAAATTTCCCCCAAAATGCCCAGTAGACCTTATGACAACCCTGTAAGGTAGGGTGGTGGGTTTAACTCACCCCCCCTGCTGCCGCACTCGGCTCCCCTGCCACCAAACTGAGCCCTCCCACTTCCAAACTTGGCTGCCCACCACCACCACCAAACTCGGCTTCCCCGTCGCCAAACTCACCCCCGCCAGTTGCCCCCCTGCCACCAAACTCACCGTCCCACCACCAAACTCGCCCCCCTGCCGCTGAACTTGCCCCCCTGCTGCCAAATTCACCCCCAGCAAACTTGCCCCCTACTGCCGAACTTGCCCGCTGCCGAACTCAGCCCTCACACTGCCAAATCCCCCCCCCCACTGAACTTGCCCCCAGCTGCTGCAGAACTTCCCCCTGGCAAACTTGTCTCCCCTGCCAAACTCGCCCCCCCAGCACTTGCCCTCCTGCCATGGTACTCAGCCTCCCTGCCACCAAATTCCCACCCCCACTGCCCCCCTGTGCTCTGGCACATGCCATGCTGTACCTACACACACATGCCACATCCCCCGATGCTACTCACACTCCCTCTGTAGCTGCCATGTTTACAAAGGATTTCAACTTCCACATGGTCCTCCTCACAGTGTGCAGATTGGCTGCCCAACAGAGAGGTTTGATTGGTTGGTCAGTTCCATAAGCAGCCAATCAGCACACTGGAAACGGCAACATACCTAACAGAATTATATCTATATCGATATCGATATCGATATAAATATAGATATTAATCACATATGAACAGGAAGACATCATGAACTAAGGGCAACCCAGCTAGACTCCAAGGTGAAACAAGCTGCTTTAAGTGTCTAAATTGTGTGTGTGTGTGCGCGCGCGTGTATGTGTGAAAATGAGACTGACATTTGAAGAGTACAGGAAGAATTCATCAAGTGTCAGCTCTACAGTTTGGTGGGTGGGGAAGAGTCATTTGCCAGCAGCAGAAAAACAAAAGTTTTGTCCCAACATAGTCATGAATGCAAAACTTATTAGTGCAATAAAAATAAATTTAAAAGTTCCATACTTACTCGTAAGAAAAAAGGAAACTTTTTCCCATAAAACCCAACCCGGAAAAACTCAGGCTCCAAACGCTGCTGATCCATAATTTTATCATACAAAGAGGCTTCCATCACCTGGGTAAGATTGAATACAGTTTGAAAAACAGTTACAAATACTTCCGTAAAAGAACAGCATTCAGAATTATTGGTCAGGGTAGCAACACCATAATATCAAACATTAATTTGATTTGATGCTCACATAAGAATTATAGATGTGAGGTGGAGAGAGTACTTCTCTCCTTAGTAAATATCTAAGATCTACACATTTGTTGTTTTTCTTCTCCCTTCTATGCCCCTTTCTTTTTGTGTTGTGTCTTTTACTTTGTCAGCCTGAGAGCTGGGGCCATCTGATCACTTATATATATATATATATGGCATTCTAGGAACAGTTTTTTTGTTTGTTGGTTTGCTTGTTTTGTTTGTTTTGGCTGAAGAGCAAGAATAAATCCTTCCTATAAATAATTAATTTAGTCCAGGAAAAGTAAAAAACTAAAAAGCTCTAGCTCAAGGTATCAAGATCAGTCTCTGGCCTCTCTAGAGCTGGAAATTGCTCCCACCTAAAACCCAGTGACTAATTCCCAATTAGTGTATAATTGCGTCAACAATTATTGGGGGTTATGAGGCTGCACTGTCTTCACAGACCACCTTGGAGGGCTGTACTCTGCTGCATCACCTGCTGACCCCCAAAATGGATTTTTACCCCCCAAATGTTCCCTATGGGGTATAGGGGCAGTTTCATTTATTTTTGCCCCTCCCCTTAGCAGACAATTTAATAGCCAGTGTGGTGTAAGACTAGAACTCTGTGAATGTTGGTTTGAGTGTTGGATTAGAACTATGGGAGAACAAGGTTTGAATCCCCACTCAGTCACGGAAACCCACTGGGTGGCCGTAGGCAAATCATACTCTCTCAGTCCAAGAGGAAGACAATGACAAACCTCCTTGGAATACATCTTGTCAAGAAAACCCAAGGAATGGGTTGCCATAAACTGGAATGGATTTGAAGGTCGATATCAGCAGAACAACAACAAGCCAGGAAAAGCCCCTCCCACACACACCAGAATGTAATCTTGTAACTGGGAAATTAACTTCCTGAGCCTAAAACAACTCAGGGTGGCCAATAATGTAGCAAAACTGTCCCTCACATATCCTGAGAGGGATTTGGGGGCAAAAAATAAGGAGGGGGTTTGGGGGCTGCACCTAATTGCAGGACGCTTTTTTCCAACCCCTGCCATATACCAAGGGGTGGGAAGGCAGGCCAGTTTTCACCCCTGCAGACCTGTGGTGGGCTGCAACCCCACAGCACTGACCCAAAATCACTTTGGGTATTACTTCCACAGCTTTTAGGGGTTGGAAAGATGTTATAAAGGTTTGTTCTCAGGTGAGTGGACACAGGATTGCTTGCCTCAATGCAGTATAGCAAATACACTGCATCTGTAAAGAATATCAGGTACAAAACAATATAGCATTGAAATGATTTGGAAACAGATGTTTCACATTTCTGGGGCAACTAACCAAACCAAAAGGGATTGGAAAGTCAAATTTATTATTTGCTTTTTCTAGATGTACTGCTCTGGAACTGGATTGGATCCCTCCGCCACCTCCTTGGTTAAGAAAAAGAGCATCATTATTTCAGCATGAAAATTACCCTGAGAAAATTAAAAGGTTGCCTTGTTGACTACCCAAAGCTGTTTTTATATTTATTCTTAATGACTCATAATACATCCAGCTTTATTACCCGCATCTTGCTGAGGTTTCTGTAGTCATAATAGCTTTCATACTGCTCAGCAATCTTCCTGCATAAGATAATGCCATTCTCCCAGCACTGTAGACAAACAAAGAAGAGGAATGTTCAACACAGAGAAGAATCTAAATGTTTTTTACTTGTTTAAAACAGATTTTCAAGTGTCTCCTATTGGCAGTGTAAGCTAAAGTTAACTAGTACTTTCAGATAACATTAACGAAAAGGCAGAGAACATTTGCTTATGAGAACTGACAATATGGTATTCAACTGCCATCCTCTTTGGGAACACTGAACTGCATGCATTCACAGGTGTCAAGAATGCTTTCTGATAGCCCACACTTGTGGAGAATACCTGGGGTCCTTTCACATGGAGCAGTTATAGTGCTATGATTCCACTTTAACTATCATATGGAATCCTGGGATTCACAGTTCAGGGAGGAATTATTTAGAATTTTAAGCCAGAAAGCTTTAGTACTTCACCCAACTACAAACCCCAGGATTCTGTAGAATGTTGCCATGGAATTTAAACTGGATTTCCCTATACAAGCTCCCTATCTCCCTATATGAGCCTACCTGAATTTTAAAAACTTCAGGTGACAGCTTTCTCTCATCCCACCACCTTCACAGGTACAGCTGGTGAGGACCAAGGAGAAAGCCTTCTCAGCAGCTGCGCCCAGGCTATGGAACTCTGCCAAGGGAGGCTCGGTTGACCTCTTCCCTGCTCTCCTTCTGCGAGCAGGCCAAGACCTTCCTATTTAAACAGGCCTTCAGTGTTAATCAGGTTGGGTTGTACAATGGGTAGTTTTTAATGTGGTTTTAACTGTTTTCAGCTTTTATTTAAGAGAATTGTATTTAATGCTTTTTAATTTTTTGTATTCCAGATTGCTTTAACTGTATTGTTTTAATGTATAGTGTGAGCCACTTTGGGTTCCATGTCAGAGAAAAGCAGGAGATGAAAGAAAGAGAGAGTGAGAAAGAGAGAAAGTAAGTAAGTAGGTTCTAGTGCTATAATTATGTAGTGTGAAAGGGAAAACAACTACACATGATATTTCAAAATGCATGGCAAGCAGACATTTAACTAAAGAGACCGTTCATGTGGGATTATTCACACAGAAAGGAGATAGCAGGAATCAGTTCCACAGCAGTGGACCTACCTAGAATAGAAGTTTTTAGGCTGCATAAACCTGCACTGACAATGTTGAGCTCCACCATTACCATGAGAAAGAGCTACTGTATGTGCTGAACCCTATTCAGACTTCGAGTCTTTTCGCACTACACTGATATAGCTCTATTATTCCACTTTAACTGCTCCGGCTACCTCCTGTGGAATCCTAGGTTTGTGGTTTAGTGAGGCTGAAGAGCACTCTGGCTGAGAATGCTAAATGCCCCTCCCATGAAGGGTCATGATGTGACTGCAGCAACAGCAGGAATGTGCCTCTGTTCTCATCCCACCATGCTCAACCCCATTGTCCATGCAGTATGGTGGATATCTGAGGCATGGTAGTATTTGCATCAGTCACATGGTGTTCCGGGGTGTGGAGATGCTTACATGGGTAGATGTCTATGAACAAAGGCTTCAGTGTCTTGCTTGTCTACAGTAAGACATCAATGGAAGTGGAAGTGGGTTAGGAGGAGGTACACACAGTTGGAGGAAGGGCTTTTCTATTCATGGTGGCTTAAATAACAAAGGAAGAAACTAGAGCACTAATTTTAGACACATCCAAGGGCTGTCTATCCAGGAGAATTCCTAATCTTTTTTAAAAAACCCACACATAGAGCACAAAGTACTTTTCAAGGTTCCATTTCAAAACTGTTTCCAGGTAGCTCATCAAAAAGCAGAAGCCCAAAGCCTTTGTGGGCATGTGAGGGGGGAAATCCTGCATGATTCTTTTCATTTTTTAAAAGTATGACATAGTAAAAATGAAACATTCAACTCAAATATATTACTTAAATGGAATATATAATTAAAATTGCATCCATGCTTAACCCCAGTCACCGGGGGTATGAGGGCTTTCAACTTGTGTTACACAGAAGATAAAAGTAGCCAGCTTTAATCTATTCAAGTGCAATTATGACATACATGGTTGCTTTAAGCATATGGCAGCCAAAGTAAAAAGATTTACCGGTACGACAAGCTGATAGAATCAATAGAGTGGGGCACAGTGACTATAAATCATGGACCAAAGATTCATCATACTTACTCTAGACAGTTGCATCCCAAGTTCTCCATATGTAAAACAAAGTTGTTAAATGAGACAAAAACCAGGCCTATGCTGAAGTGTTCTATTGATTAATTCTAAAAGTCACAACATTTGCCAAACTCAGACTTCAGATGAGGCTATAATAACAAAAGAATAACACTTTGTATATTATATGTAATATATAGTAAAGTTAACAACCTCAGTGGTAGACTGCACCATTACCAATCCTTTTAAAAAGAACAACTAAAAACTCACTTTTCCTCTGTCAAAGTTCTGGATGATAGTGAGATGAAGATATTCTTTACGTTGCCACTCTGTCTGCATGGGATAGTTCAGAAATTCTCGCAGTGGCCGGTCTGACCATTCCAACAGTTCATCATATAGCAACAGTGTATAAGCAGCTTCTGTCATGTGTTACAAGCAGACATGCAGCAGATTTAGCATAAATATATCAACAGAAGAAAACAACACTCTTTTAAAAATGTTATTGATTTACTCTGTCATATTTGAGGCTATGGCTCCATTTGGATGTCATTACAAACTATCATTTACTGTGATGGATTGAACCAGACTTCCCTATAGGATAATGCTCTCCCTCTTTCCCCTTTTCCTCTCCCCCTTTCTCCTCTTCCTCCTTATTGCAGTTGACCAGTTTAGCATTTTGTCCTTCCCATCAGCATCAGCCAGCACAGCCAATGGGGAGGCAAGATTAGCATTTCAGTCCAACAGCCTCTAGAGGGAGATATGTTGTCCACCTCAGGCTTAACTGGTATGATGTAGAGGCATACCACTTTATTGATTCTGACATGCATATTACAGAATGAAATAATGTAGATTTTATAATGTAGAAGACAAATGTAGGGTATCTGCCCCCCTCCATTTCATCTTAACAGAAAGGCGACAGCAACCTGACAGTAGCAGATCATGATTAGGGATATAATTCATCACTAATTTTCTTTTGGGAGAAAGAAACAAGTAATTTTAGCAATTTTCTTCCCACTGTAAGAAAGTCTTTGAAAACCACACAGTTTCTTAAGCCTATTTACAATTCAGGACTTATTCTGCACAAAATTTGCATGTGGTTGTTTTGCATAGAAAACAGCAATTTTTTTGCACAGGAAATAATATTTCTGCATGGAAATAATATTTCTATGGAAAACAACCACGTGCAAATTTTATGCAGAGTAAGTCTCAAACTGAAGATTCTCATCAGTCCAGGATTCATCTTGTCAGGGTTTCTCAATACTCAAAAAACATCCCCCCCCCCAATATTCTGTGCATCCTTTAAAAAGATATGGAAAATCTTATGAGGAAAAGGTTAGAAATCTGCCTTCTGAAAGCAAAACATTTAAGTGGTGTGTGGGGAAAGAGACAAGGCTATCCAGATAACAATCAAGTTCTGAAAGAGGCACAGCAGCACTCTCTAGGTCAAATGGTTAAACACCACCACTGCTAAGAAGCTAGTGTTACATCAAGGCTTTTGATCTGCATAAAAGATGCAAAGCAATCTAATTTCCAATTGTCACCATGAAGCAATATTGGCTGCCAGCCGTTCAGGAGAAGATTTAAAATTGACATTAAAAGGGTGGGAGTTTTGCCAAGAATTATTGGAACATAAAACTGGCCAGGAAAAAACAACAATAGAGAAAGCAGAGCATAATGAGTAGCTCTTACACAGTCAAAAGTTGTCATTTCTAGCCAAGAAAGATTGCTAGTAAGACAAACCCTTAATATTTTTTGATTTTTAACATCAGACAGGAGATGGAAGGAGGAGAGTTAACATTATTTCACTACAGCAAGTGGCAGGAGGACATTGTCAACATGTCCATAAACAAGGCAACCCCTGAAAGAATGTCACTTCTGCTCTACTCCCACTGTTTGAGGGAAAAAAAACTTTATCCAAAACTACTTGTGCAAAAGTAACTTATTCACTCTCTAGCTCAGTAGTTGTCAAACTTCTGTCCCCCACATGTTCTGGACTTCAACTTCCACAATTCCTATTTGGCCATGGTGGCTGAGAGTTTTTGAGAGCTGAAGTCAAAAACATCTGGAGAACCAAAAGCTGAAAACCACTGCTGTAGGTGAAGAAATATGTGACCAATGGCTGGCCCAGGCTTCCTCAACCTGGTGTGCTCTACATGTTTTAGAATATAAGTCCTATCATCATGGTTAATGTTCAAGGATGCTAGAAGCTGGAGTCCAAAACATTCAGAACGCACCCAACCGAAGAAGCCTGGTTTGTCTTACAGAGCTATCCTTAAGCAATGTGTTACCATTGTGGTTTGTTATGTAGCTACCTTTGCGGTGTATCTAACAGACCTTAGCAATATAGAAAACACCCCATAAATATTTTACCTTACAGAGTGAGGATGGAATAATTCAAAGGTTCAGCTGTGATAGAAGGTTCCTAATTCTGCACACAATGGTCTGGAAATAAAGTAATGTGCCATGTCCCCCCCCCCTACTTCTTATTTCATTAACACACATTAATAATGTTTCCAAAAGTATTTTCTCATTATTTAGTGAAAGGTTTACCTGTAAAATTTTGTGCTTTTAAATGTAGATCATACAATTTATGTATATACCGGATATACATCTCCTCCTTGTTCAGTTCTGTTTTATAAAAATTCTGTAACAAAAGGACATTGTCAAACACAACATGGTTACAAAAGACAGTGCAACTCTAAAATGCTTCCTAATCTGCAAAATCATTGCCTATCGGAAAGACTTTGCTTTCATTGCGGGAAAGGGATAATTCAAAGACTTTATGCTGATTTTATAGACATTAAAAATGGAGCACTGTTTTTCTTAAAAGGAGGATAATGTTGTATGATGGGCTGTATATGTAAATAATGGGTATTTATCCAAACACAGCAAATGTGTACCATAGTAAATCAAAACACAGAATTTAAAATATTAGGTATAAAAATAATCAGAAGTCTGCATAGATCGTTTTAGGTATTCCCCCCTCCCGCCATGGGAGAACTGGCTCAAACTCTGTGGGTGCCAACAAGTTCATATAGTTATGTGTGTTCCTGTGTGTGGGTGTGTGTACAAAACTCTGCTGTATAGCATATTTGCTCCTTATTGCGCACACACACACTGCAAGAATGACAGGCAGTTAGCAGCACTACATACTGACATTAATATAATATTGTAAGAAGCCAGTTGAGAAAGCAACATATGATATGTTTAGTCATCCCCAGGGCTCAAAGCTGAAAATGGAAATGCTGCTACTTAATAAGTTGTTTGTGTCAAGGTGTAGCAATTAATGTTCATCAAGTTTTATGTCTGTGTGGATTACCTGCTACACATTTGAAAGAAATTGTTTTGTGCAAGACTCTGCATTTAATATAATTTGAAACTGATGTTTTTCTCTTGGTTTTCTTTTCTTGTTTTCTTTTCTGGTGGAAGCTGACCATAGAGTCATGCTGGAGAACCTCCAGATGCTTAGAGAAGCACTCTCTTTAGCCATTTTCTAGGTCCTCCAGTGTGATTCTATAGTTGTTCACCAATATCCATGGTTTCACTTATAAATGGTAAGTCTGGGAACATATCCCCCACGGATAAGGGGTGTGTGACTTGTATTGTTAACTCCTGAAATAGAGCCATGCAGGAGAGGCAAACACATTTTAAAACAAATATATTTGTTTTATCCAGATGATTTTTAAATTGTGAATTTTAAATTGTTTTATTATGTATTGTTTTTATTTGTTCTCTTAAGCTGACTACGTGTTTTAATGGGTTCATGTGTTTTAACTGATATGTATTTTAACTGACATTAGGTGTTGTGTTTTAATCTGTTGTTCCCTAACTTGATCCATGGGGAGAGGTGGGCAATAGATAAATAAATAAATTGTCCAATTTAATGAATATGTGTGCATTCTGAAGCTCTGGTATTTCCAACCAGAAAAAAAAAATTGTCCAAAGAACGGTACAGAAGTGGAAGTGAGTCACACTGAATATAGGAAACCTGAACTCAGTATTCAAGCCTCAGCCAAAATGCAACGCCAATTTCTATGGGACCAGTTTGAATGACTTTTTGTGGTTACAAAGGCTATATGAGTTAGAGGAATAGTATTATATCTGTTGAATCAACTAACAGTACTTGTCCCAGCTTTGGACAATGTGCCTATTCTTGCATTAGACATAATGGATCTAGCTTCAATGGAAGTGTGGAGAAATTGCAACCCATGGCATTCCCCCATTTAAAAAAAATTAAAAAAATTTTTACATTGCCCTCAAAATCCTTCTGGGGTTGTGGGGATCAATTTCACCATGCTTTTCGGATGCTCTCGGCTCTTTCAGGCTCCTAAGAGGTCTTTTTATTAAAAAATATGGAAGAGAACCAGAACAAAGTCACTTCCTGTATGAAATAAAAGCCTTTCCTGGTCCTAAAACAGCAGGAGAATGTGGTGAATTGTTGGGGATATTTTTGGCCCCAATAAATTCTGGGGGCAAGGCATGGCCAACGCATCCACCCTCCTCCCGATACTTAATAGTTGCTCACCCCCGGCCTAAAACAACAAACAAAGGACCAAAGCACAGAATTATTTCCTGGATTCTATGTTAGTTAATTACTGTGCTAATCAGGCATTTGCTAAAAGGACTAGACATGAGTAAGCCTTATGCAAAATTTTCAAAATATCTGGAAGAACAGAGACATAAAGTGTGTGATGGAGGGGAGTATGCTAGTTCTACTCCCATTATCAGTTGCAGCCTCCACATGGAGATTTGTCCCAAGAGAACCATGGATTTTTCAAACTGATCCATGAACAGATCTTTTATAAGGTAAACTCCCAGGCGGACTTTGCATTCCGACATTGTGTTTTTCATGAATATTACTCAACAAGAGCAAAACAACTGCATCAAAAGCATCTTCAGAGCCACCTCTCCCATGCGTATATATCAACTCATGAGCATAAATTAACACTATTATTCCATCATCATTTGATGACTGCCATCTCAAGAATTTCCATGCGCTCTTTCACATTACACAATGATACCACTGTGTATCTACTTTAACTGCCATGGCTTCATCCTGTAAAATCTTGGGATTTGTAGTTTTGTGAGACACAAGAGCTCTCTAGCTGAGGATTTCTACTCCCCCTCTCTAAACTACATATCACAGGATTCCACAGGATGTTATTCAAGCAGAATCATAGCACTATAACTTGAAAGGTCTGCATGTGAAAATAAGCCGTAGCAAGTAAAAGAAGTGTTTTCTTTTAGAAATGCTACACACAGAGAGTTCTAAGACTGGGGGACTCTGAGAACAGAATCTCAAGCTCACTTATGATGAGCCTATTACAGAGTACTTTTTTGTTCCAACAGTAAATCTGGTTTTCTCTTTTTAGACATGGGGGAAGGGAATGTATGCAAAATCCTAACAGGAAAAACCTCCAGTGAAATTCTTATTGGACTGCATTGTCTTAGGGGAGGAAGAGGGAAATGTAGAAAAGGTGTGAAAAGAGTAGCTAGGCAAGTCTGGTTGGTGCCAGCCAATCACAATTCAGGGAATGTCGTGAAGGGGAGGCCTATGGGGGAGAAATGATACAAAACTGTCAGGATCCGTCCTGGACATGACCTTTTCTTGCCAAGTTCAGTTTTGCTGTACAACCTTGTGGCCAATTGTGTTTGCATTTTTCTGTGCTTGTTAACGAGTATGTAGCCTGACTGTAAAAGGGAGTGTGTGCTCTGTGTCTATAACAGTTTGATAAGCACTGCACCTGGGTTTCAACTCTGGGAAAAGGAGGCTGAGCCCTGGTACAGTGGGAAATGGGGGTGGGGATGATGGGTAACCAATGACTGTATAGCCTACCAGATTTTGTAGACTGGAATATGCTTTAGTATACTGTTTGTCAGTTAGATTTCGTTCTGAGCAACAAACTTGTAGGTATAGCTCTTTGGATTACTGTGACATTAACACTTTCTGTTTTGAACGCTGAAATTGCTGGTCACTGAGTCTGGGAATGCCTGTACATGACAAAAACTGAGGCTAGTCTCTAACAGAAAGCAGACAGTGAAAATTTGACAAGGAGACAGGAAAGCTGTAATAGAGATGGGACAGTCAGCAAGGGTGAACAACTGAATAGGGTTTTGGGAAGCAGGAATGAATAAATAGTTCAGGAGTTAATGTATTATCCAAATGTGTCTTAATAAACTTCTGCTTATTATTTTTTTACAACTGTGTCTGGCTGTTCCTATTAAGTTTGAAAGTGAGTCTGGTTATGCTTACCACAGCAAACCCACAGAACAATACATCTACTGGTTTACACAGGAATCACCTTGAGGCCCAAGTACCCAATCAAGGGAGGGATCTTGAAGGGAAAGGAGAAGAGTTGAATGACAGGAGCCCAAGGGTTGAAACTGTGGAGCTAGCCTGGAAAGGATATCCTTCCAAACAGCGCTATAAATCACCAAATGTGCATTCAGATTCTACTTGTCCCTAGTCATTATAAAGACCGCTCCTTCCATTTTTCCTCCAAAAACTGCTTGCTTTGAAAGATCAATGACTTATCACTCCATCTGGTGATATTTACAGAAATTCCCCTTTCATAGGAGTTCCATATGAGCCATAAGCAGCACTGCAAAGCATTTACAACGAGTTTGTTGATAGGCTCAGAAGAAGCTAAATTACACTATGCTATGAGTGCAGAGGTAAATTGCTCTAAGACAAGGGAGCACAGTGTTCAGTCCTCTAGATGCTTTGGACTATAAATCCCACAATTCCTTAGCACTGCCTGGGACTTCTAGGAATTGAAGCCCCAAGCATCTGAGGAGGCAATTCTTCCTCACTTCTGCACTATGTCAAAACTAATATTGCTGCCCCTTAGTTCTGGCAAACGCAATACTGTGGATGTACTTGAAAGGGATGAATTCTGATATGTTCACACCCACATCAGGGGACTTTAATCTGAGACAACTGGGGAAGC
Source organism: Gambelia wislizenii (assembly GCA_030847615.1). Classification (NCBI taxonomy): domain Eukaryota; kingdom Metazoa; phylum Chordata; class Lepidosauria; order Squamata; family Crotaphytidae; genus Gambelia; species Gambelia wislizenii. The sequence continues at coordinate 183,270,508 of JAUMIR010000005.1, read as the reverse complement.
AGATAACATTTTTACAACGTGCTATGAAATCTAAAATATAATCCACATTGATGGTTTCAAGGCAGGGAAACGAAAAGAATAGAGCAGTCTGAGCCCATGGAGAAAGTTTTTTAAAAAAACCCACACATACAACAACCCTGCAATTAAAATGACACTTCACAGTTCCTACTCTGACAAGCTCTTGCTGTTAAGAAAATGGTTAAAAGCCTATTTTAGCACTTCAATTAAAATGCACAAGTTTTGGACTTTTCATGAGCCTCTGTTCCTTGAACTCTATTACTCCATCTTCTATATAGTTCTTTCTGCTCAAGCCTTTTCTATTGCATTCAACAGATTACTGTGGACATTAGGGCCTATATTCAAGTAATGTCACTAGGCATGCACAAGGCTTAGTACACTAGTGTTTGCACATTTTCAGAGTTAACACAAGGGTAATAGTGAACAGGTGGTGCCCAACACAGCTTTTATGCAAATTGGCTGTGCAAGATATTAAGTAACCAGCTCTGTAACCACTTGTGCAGCCTCTTGAACATCCACTTATCCAATTTCTTGGTGGCACAACTGCTCGTACAAAGGTATAAGGCAGCTCTGCTAGTTGGGATTTTGACTCTACTAATGTTAAACTGTATTTGGGCCTATGATGAAAATTTGGATGAGAGACTGGAAAATTGGCAGGGACTGACATAACTTTATGCTCTTGATTCTTAAATGATGAGCATTGGCTTTGGATTTGGAAACTAGGATTAGAACTCCCGTTCAGCCACAAAGCATATTGGAATTATGATGGTTAGATTAACAGCAAAGTCCTACACAAGCCTACTCTGTGTATGGGATGAATTCTAAATCATGATTAATTATCCGGTGGTTTAACATTTTGATTTTGTTATTATTAAATATGTTTATTTTCCTTGTGGATTCTTACTGTTGCGAACTACCCTGAAGGGCAATGTATTAAATATTATTTATAAACAATTAAGCAAAAAATACAAACAACAGACATATAACAATGGGGCTTTCAGTTCATGAAGAATGTTATTATCACTTTGCTTCAGTCACCATGGTGATTAAGCACATTATTTAATCTTTACAGGAGAAAGAACAATACCTTCCCCTATCATTTGGTAACCCAGAAAGATTTCTTGTATAGGCAGATAAGATCAATGACCTAATAATTTAAAGCTGCAATTTTCTGCACATTTTCCCAGGGGTAAACCCCGCTGAACACAGCAGGTCTTACTTCCTACTAATATTCATAGGGGCACATAGCAAGATGCTGTGACACAACCCTACAATCTGATGTAGCTCAACAGGGTCCTTTGCAATCACTGGTAAGTTAAAACTCTGTCAGTCTAAATCCACATATATAGTTGCCCTTTCCCATTCGCAAGGGTTAGGGGCATAGCACCACCGCGAAAGTAGAAAACCGTGAATAAAAAAGTATGCAAAAAACAGGGGGCAGCAGCATAGAAACCCTTCTCTGCTGGGGTGGATCTGAAGGGGACCCTTGACCTTGGGCTAAGAGGCTGGAGGCAGCCCTGCCGTGCTCTCCCTGCCCGAGTCCATTGGGCTCAAGGTCCCTGATTTCCCAGCGGGGCAAAGGCAGGGGGCACTGGAAGCAAGGGGCGACCCCGCTGGTGCCTCCTCACTTCCCCAGGGCCAGTGGGAGAGGGCTCAGGAGCTGGGCTGGGCTGGCTGGGCTTTGGAAAGTCCTCCTCCAAGCCAGGCTCTGGCTTGCCTCTGCCTCTGTTTTGGAGTGAAGGATGACGGAGTTTGGGGAAGTGTCACACTCCCCTCCCCCTCGGCTCTCTTCCTCCTCCTCCTCTTCTTCTCTCTCGGTCTCTCTTCCGCACCCCCCTTTTCCCCCTCACTGTGGTGTGAAAGGATCTCAGGCTTGAGCTTGGCGCCAGAGGAGAAGGAGGAGGTTAGCTTTGGGCCAGTGTGTGTGTGTGTGTGGCCGACGCATGCCAAAGGACCTGCTCGGCTCCCACTCCCACTGCCTGGATGCCAGAAGCTCCTCAGGAGTGCCGGTGGCCAATGACACTCAGCAGCAGAAGCAGCTGGTGGAAGAAGTAGGAAGAGGAGAGTGAGGAAAAGTGAGGGAGAGTGAGAGAATGGGGACCTGGCCATGGCCTCCAACTTTAAGCTGGGGGTGAGGGAGGGAGGGGAGGGGCGTGTGAGGGGGGAAAGTGTGTGCTTTTTTTCTTCTTTCCCCCCACCACCCCCATCTGGGGTTTGCTGAGGTGGTGCCACCAGGCCACCCAGGGGGTCTGGGCGGTGGGCGGCCGAAGGCCCAATGGCAGATTAACAATGTGGCCTTGCAGCTAATCCGAGCCAGCCCCAAAGCCCACAGGAGCCCTCGTGCATCACCGCCCATAAGGGCCAAAAAGCAGGCCCACAATCAGGCCACCCAAACCCCTGCACTTGGCCCAAAGCTGCTCATCCCAGAGGCCCCGCAGCTGATCTACCAGGCTGCGTTACTATGTGGCCTCACAGCCAATCTGAATCAGCCCTAAAGCCCACCGGAGCCCTGGTGGATCACCGCCTGCAAGGGCCAAAAGCTGGGCTGCAATCAGGCTGCCCAAACTCCCATGTTCGTTCCAAAGCTGCTTGTCCTGGGGGAGAGGCCAAAGGCCCAATGGCCTTCGAGTCAAATCACCCACAGCTGAATAAATGCACTAGCCTCTCTTATCGCCTCTCATCCTCTCCTCTCCTCTCCAAGTCTGGCTCAGGTGGTGGGGATTGTGGTTCGGGGCAGCAGACACACCTCCTTCTGTGCAACCCCCCCCTTTTGCAGGAGGGAAGGTGGAGCAGCAGTGGCAATGCCTTTCCATCACTTTGGAATGCTCTGCTTCCCTCGATCAAGCCCAGGCCAAACCCCCTGGTTCTCCTCGCCCCCCCCCTGCACCCGCCCAGCTTTCCTCTCTTCCATGTCCAACACTGTGAATACACAAAACTGCAAAAGGGAAAATGCGCAAATAGGAAGGGATGACTGTATAAGCCAAACTGAAGAACTTCATTATAACAATCCATCTGGTTTAAGCAGGCAAGGTAAACTTGGAATCATTATAAAGTTAGGTATAGCTGCTAAGTAATTTCCTGATTTACTGGTTAGACCATTCATGGAGCATATACCTATACTGGATGAAACAATACTTAGTCTCTGAAATGGGTCAGTCTTTATGGAACAGAGATTTTCCTCTAAAAATGAGTTTGCTCATGTCTTGTCACCCTCATAATAACACTGGCTTTTTCATCAGGCAAAAGATGTTTTAAAAAGCATACAGGTGAAGAAAACTGACAGAGACAAACTCGGTCCCAAGAGAAGTTACTTTATTAAATTTTACTATCCTTTGTCTCAGTTCCCACATGGCCAAGAAGGGAAGTGGTCTCTGCCTGCAATATATCCCTCCTGAACAACTGGACTACAACAGAACCAACATTTGATTTAAAAGAAAAAGTAGGCCTGTGCCTCTAACATCATCACTTTTATTCCCCTGTATGATTTTTTAAACATCTTTTGCATGATGAAGAAGCCAGCAGAGCTTCTTGGAGAGTTTGCATGATGTATTTTATACTGTACATTTTACTTGACTAATAATGGTATCACCCTTTTGTGGATTTTGTTGTATTGGGGTAAAGAGAGACATCCTTGATTGAAAGGCTTAGAAGAACTCCTCAGCAGGACATGCTAGGATGTGTCTAGAAGTTCATTGTGACTGGTGACAATCCATCATCAGTACTTTTATTTGGGAACTGTTGTGAAGAAAGGATCCACTAGCAGGAAAAGTCTCCCAACCCCGACTTCCTTAACAAATACTTCTTCATTTCACTTTTACCTTCAAATCACTTGCCAGAAAGATGGCCCATAGCTTATAACTGACTATTAATTGTGTCACTTGCTACTGTACGCTACTTAGCTATAGCCATTTTGATTCCACCTTAACTGTCATGATTCCATCCTACAGAATCCTGTGATCTGTAGTTTGGTGAGGCTATCAGAATCCTCTCCTAGAGTGCTGTGGTGAATTCCCTAGTACTATAACACTCTAACCCTCCAAAGAAGAATTTGAAATGCCTCACCAAACTATAAATGCCAGGATTCCTAGGGTGGAACCCTGATGGTTGAATCAAACAGCCATAGCTACATATTGTGGAAGCATTGATAACAATCTCTTTAACTTCCAAGGTTCTGATAGTGGGAAAACTATCAGTGGCTCCAACACTGAATCTTTTCCAGAAAGCAGGAAGGGAAATTACATGCTTCAGCCAGTGGAGATAGATCCTCTTCCTCATAGATCAATGCTTTCAGAAGCAACAGCTTTTATCAGACATGTCATGGAGAATTGCACATGTCCTGGCAAGCTTTCAGGTTCTCGCCATACTCTTAGTTCTTTGGACAAGGGCCAGTGACTCTAATGAAGAAGTACATCATTCCCTCTTCTATGTATAAAATGCCACTGGTAACCATGGCCTCCGCTGACGGATGAGAACTGTGCATAAGAACAGTCTAAAATTAGGCAGAGCTTAGAAAATTTGCCAGTTCTGGGAACTGGAGTCCTAAACGGTAACATATCCAAGCTCTGTTAACATAACAGAAATTGATTGACATTTGTAATTTAAGATACTTGTAGTACTAGTCAAGTATTTAAAGGAAAGCTAAAGAAATCTACACTAACCTAATCTAATTTTAATTTGGGAAAAATCAGATGGCAGTAATTAATGTTTTGCTAGAAAGCCAGAGTGGTATAGTGCTTTGAGTGTTGGACAAGGACTCTGGCAGACCATGGTTCGCATCCCTGCTCAGCCATAGAAACCCACTGAGTGACCTTGGCCAAGTCAAACTCTCTCAGCCTGAAAGGAAGGCAAAGGCAAACCTACTCTGAATAAACTTTTCCAAGAAAACCCTATGATAGAGTCACCAGAAGTCAGAGCTGACTTGAAGGCAAGTAGAATCATAGAATCATAGAGTTGGAAGAGACCTTAAGGGCCATCCAGTCCAACCCCCTGCCATGGAGAAATACACAATCAAATCATTCCAGACAGATGGCCATCCAGCCTCTGTTTAAAGTAACAACAAAGTTTTGTTAAATAAACAAATAAGGTAGACCTAGTAATGTGTTCACTACATAGTTACATTACAGAGTAACATATCAATATTTATTTATTTATTTATTTATTTATTTGCTTATTTATATCCCGCCTGTCTCCCAATAATGCAACTCAAGGCAGCTAACAAAACATATTTAAAAACAATACAGATTTAAGTTGAAAGTTGAATTGAGTTGAACTGTTAGGAGAGAGCCACAGGTTGCAGCTCCTTTTATTGTTTTCCCACTTTTAGTCCAGCCCCTTTTTCGGGTACTCAGCCACAGCCATCAAGTCTCCTAACTCTAAGCCCTGAATGAAATGAAGTTGGTACAGGTGAGTATCCCTTATGTGAAATGCATGGCACCAGAAGTGTTTGAGATTTTGGAAAATTTCCATATACATAATCCTGGAGATGGGACCCAAGTTTAAATACCAACTTCATTTATGTTTCTTAAACACCTTATACACATAGCCTGAAGGTAATTTTATACACAATTTTTAAAAGAATTTTGTGAACAAAACATAGTTTGTATACATTGAACCAGGGGCTCTTAACCTTTTCTTTACCAGGGACCCCCTTTAAATATATTTTGTTGCTGAGGACCCCCAAGTTTTAACTCACGATTTAAAACAATAACAGTAGCGTAGTTGTTTTAAAGTAGCAGTAGTAGTAGTAATAGTAGTAGTAATAATAGTTATAAAGAAGTTGTAGTAGTAGTAGTAATAGTAGTAGTAATAATATTACACCATCCATTATCCATTAAACCTTCCCACACAGAGGCACTGGAGGGGGAAGGAAGACTTTTCTCCTGCTTCTTTCTGTGAATTTGTGGCTGAAGCAGACTGAATGGCAATGAGCAGGCCAAGCCAGACAGACAGCCGTTGCCTTGGCTCCCGTCATGTGGCCACTCCACTGGAGGCAGGAGGTGGGCTGAGCAGCCTTCAAACCTTTGCAGACCCCCTGTGGGGATATTGTGGCTCTGTGGGGGTCCCCAGGCCACAGGTTAAGAACCACTTCATTGAACCATGAGAAAGCAAAGGTGTCACTATCCCAGCCACCCACTTTATCCACTTTGGATAAAGGATCCTCAACCTATAGTTGGTAGAGCCAGTACTGAGAACTCAAGTCTTCCTGAAAGCCATGTTGCAACAGAAAAAAAAAATACAGACACTCTGTACTTGCTCAATGACATTCTCATTGATTGCTGGTTCTTCTCCTGGTGATTGGATGAAAAATATTCTTTATATATGCTCATAGCTTTACTTCAGGGGATTTGCTTTAGGGGATTTCAATGGAAAAGAAGCAATTGACCATAGGGAATTGGAGGCTGGGCAATGCCCTTTATAAAGTACATACACAAAAGCTTTGACATTTTAGGAGGGTTTTGAACTACAAGGCCCCAAATCCTCCATATAGTGCAGGCAACATCAATGCTGCCTAGGGGATTCTGGGAATTGTTGCAAAACATATTTTCCCAATCTCTGCAGTACAGAAAGGAGGAGAAACAAGAACCATTCCTGTTCTCTTTCCCATCCCTAGCAAAGTATAGCAAGAAAGTGATGCATGTGTTCAGACACATCTTCCCACTTCCTACATTCTAGCTCATATGATATAGATCCTTCCCCCCACAAAAAAAAGAGAGACTGAGAGAACATGAATATTTGATGATTTTAAAATAGGTTTTGAATTTATTGGCATACATTAATCCTGCAGCAGAACATGTACTTTAAATCCTAGTCAGGAAAGCAGGCTATTAAAAACACACTCCTTATCTAAACATTCAGATCTTCAATGTGAAACAGAACAATCTCCCCAGTCAAAGAGATACATACCAATAAACTGACAGTACAGCCAATCTTTTTGCCATCCACTTCCCCCATTTTCATGCAGTCCCTGGAGGCAAGAAGGGAGAGAGAGAGAGAAAAAAAAATAATAATAATCCGACCCAAATAGTGTGTGAATTGTGTGGCAAAGAATTAATTATGCACATCAGATAAAATTATGTTTTCAAGATAAAATTTGTATTAATAAATTAAAATACACCATTGATTCAAGACTATGCAGCAGCTGGTAATCTAATGCAAAATAAGAGAGTTGATGAACCAAGAAATGAATTAGAACAAATCAACCTGAAACTGATAGTGTATGTAACCACAATAATTGCACATTCTTCCCATGTCTATTCCTGCCTCCATTTCCCTCTCCTTCTCAGTCCCTCTTGCATCTTTTTTTGTAGAATGTGAGCCCCCTGAAGCAAGGACTTACATTCCCTTGTTCTATTATAAAGAGCCAAATACATGGATGGTGCAAACATAATCATCAGCATCACCATCAGGATCATTTGAGCAATCATCAACTTTTGGCCACATCGAATTGCTAATCCCAGCTAGAGTAGACCCACTGAATCAATGGGACTTACGTAAGTGCTAACTTACATTCAAGCATTGATTCAATGGGTTTATTTTAACAATTGTATTCAGGCTATTTTTAAAAAAATATATATATTCTGTGTTTATTTGCCTTGCAGTAAAACTATATATATTTTTTGGAGTGTCACTGGGCTGAACTGCATTATCTGTATTGCCCTAGCACAGACTGGTCAGTATGTAGAAAATGCAGACTAGGATCCAAAGAACAGTGTGGTGGGGTCTGTAAATCTGTTTCCTGCAGTTGTTCATTTAACTACAACTCTGTATGCCACATGGAAGTGTACTTCTGAAAGAGAAGAAACTTTTCTAAAGCTGGTTCTGGTATGTTAGAGAGGGTTGCTGCTTAAAGGGGAAAAATATTGTTTTTAATTGTACCAGGAAGGCCCAAGCTCTTTGGCATTCCTAAATTAGTTTTCTGGTTCCATAATCAAAGTCTGAGTAACTTATATGCATTATGTAATGGAAAATACATGCACAGCAATCTTGAGCATTTCAGAATTCACAGCAAAATCACCTGTGAATCTAGGGCCCATCTATATGAGCCCCCCCGCCAAATGGATTGCTCCACAATAATGCAGCTGTAATTTGTCTTAATGGTTTTTTTGGCCCCTATAAATTTGGCAGTGGTGGCTGCCGCCACACGGAGAGAAAAAAGGAGGACAAATCCCCCTCCCTTCCCCGATACCTGTGACAGTGGCACCAAGGATACCCATGGAGAAGGGGAAGAGGAGGACGGATCCCCCTCCCTTCCCTGGTCCCCTCAGCAGAGGCGCCAAAAGCATCCACAGGGGGAGAGGAGGAAGGGGCCATCCTCCCTTCCCCGATCCTGCAGCAGAGGCACCAAAAGTGCCTGGGGGGGGAGGGAGCCCTCCTCCCTTCCCCAATCCCCACGATGGCAGTACCAAAAGCACCTGCAGGCGGGGAGAAGAGGAGCGAGCCCTCCTTGCATCCCCAACCCCTGGAGCAGAAGCACCGAGAGTGCCCACAGGGAGGAGAAGAGGAGAGAGCCATCCTCCCTTCCCCAGTTCCTCCTCTTCTCCCCTCTCTGGGGCTGTACTCTGCCCTGTCAAAAAAAAAAAAAAAGGTAAAGTGCAAGATCACGGCTGTGCACCCCCAACCCATCAGAGGATCCTTTCTTCCCCCTCCAGACTGCGTAACAATTTGCACGGTTGTCTTAATTATCAGGGCTGTGCATTTCTCTTGTAGTTTTTGCCATTGTTGCCCCCCCCTCCTTCACAACATGGCAAAACAATGTGGCTTGTCATTAGGACAGGTCATCTTCTCCTCACATTCCATGAGGAGTATTTTTGCCTTTTAGACAACCTTCTAATGTTATTAAGAAGACTGACATTTAAGATGTATGTTTCTGGCAAAGAAGCATATGTCAAATGTGTGTTGACCTGGAAGGAAGTCCCATTACTGAGTTCAGTGATACTTCCTCCAAAGTAAAGGTCCATACAAAGAAAGGAATCTCTCTCTCTCTCTCCCCCCCACACACACACTCACTTAATCTCTCCCCCCCCCCGCACCTTGGCTCAGTATAAGCCAAGAGTATGAACATGTGTGTCAAAGCAAATGGCACTGCATAGTGGCTAAGAATCAAAAAGTTCATTATTTGCATCTTGCCGCTGCCATGATTCTCATGGTCTCAATCATGCTCCCCCACCCCACCGCTGCCACAGGCAATGAATAACAATGCTGATTTATTTTGCAGACTTGATTAAGCCAGAGGTGGGTAGCTGAGGCACTCCAGATGTGGGATGGCAACTCCCATCATCTCCCTAGCCAGTACAACCAATACAGAGGGATGATGGGAGTGACAGTCCAACAACATCTGAACAGCCACCCTTTGTTGTAAGGATTAATTCAATTCATAACATCATGTGGCACTTCCACAGGTCCAGTCCTATTACTAAGCACAATGTGATAATTGCCTCTGGTGCCAGAAGTGGAGGGTAGCACTGGCAGCAATTCCCTGAAAATGGAACCAGCCTGTATCCCTTAAAACTGTTGCTCTTGTGTGTGATAGAATATGGTAGTCTAACACTGATCCTGAAGTAAATTTCAACTGTCTATTCAGTCAACTTTGATACATAGAATGGCAGAGGGTATATCATCTAGTTCTTTGCTTCAGGTAGCAAAATGTTTTGAGCTAGCCCTGCACTTCGAGCCCTTGGAAGCACGATACAAATGTTAAATATTTATCAACGTCATCATCGCTGTCATTGTCCGTATTGCCACCACCACCACCACATAACACCACCCATTGTGTACTTCCAAATGTAAAGCTAGAGCCTGTTTCCATCACTAAAACAAGATAGGGATATTGGTATGCTGCTTGATAATGTTTGGAACTGTCATCAGACAAATAGATTACATGGACAATTTGTACAGTAACAGACACAGTGGACAGATGTCAGTACCTTGAGACTATTCATGGATTCAAAGCTTCTGTGGTTTACAAGGAAAAAAGAGAGTTAGAGCTAGTGCCACCTGTCTCCCAGATCTTTTGTCTGGTATGCCTATTTGGCTTTATGCTTTCAGGCCGCAGATGGTCCTTTACCATGCCAAAAATACAGAGCCAAAGACAATTAATCCCTGCTCAACTGCAGTAGCTCATACAGATGTTTAAAATACAGAGAGGTTGCACAACCTCCTGTTTGAGATCCACCAGAAGAAACATAGCAGGGGACAACCTGATCCCAATGCCACTCCTGACACAGTATTCAGCAGGTAAAATCAGGGTCAACCCAAGACATTTTCCCATCTGAGGCAGAGTAGCAAATGGCTCTCATGTTAAAGTTATTCATCCAAAGACTGCCCAGCACCTGAAGCGCCAGCACCTGAAGCATGCAATCCCACAAGTACCTTTCCCTGGCAGTAAAAATGCAATAATAATCAATCAAATAGCTGACAGTGTTCTGTCCTTGCACTCACAACTCTCCAAATCAGCTCTCTGAAACACAGTATAAGCTTTAATTGTAGGGCTGACCCTGACTAGGATGCCTGTCAACAGTGCTTATACAGCCCATATAAAAGTACTGTATAGATTTTCACTAGCAGATAAAAAGCCACAATTAGAGATGCTCTATACAGCTTGAAAGAATAAATAAATTCTACAAACTTTCTGTGACATCAGAAAATCTGAGGAGAGAAATCTTCCTGGACATAGGAAGCTAGCATTAATTCAGCGAGAAGGCTAGGGCAGACCTCCTTCCAGTGACATGCCAGCCTCTAATGGAGAGGTTTTGATCCTGAGCAACCATTCAAGCATATGATCTCCCCTACCTGCACCCTGCATATGGAAAGGTGTACCATGCGATTTTTCTTAGCATGTAGCTTGGCCATGAACTTAGCTGTATCTTTGGTTCTTAACAGCAGTAATATGGGGTTAATGCCACGTTTTCCAGTTGTATCTCAACTCCTGAGAACTTTATGCCTGCCCTCTGTGTGTGTACCCATTCTGGTTAATAATCATTCTGTCCAGAAAAATGCTAGCTTTCAACTTGCAGACAGTTGGACATTTTTTGCTATAAACCATGCAACAATTGCTTACCTGTAGTCCAGCAGCCTCTCCATAAGACGGGTTACAGTGGCGATTAATGAAACGCCACTTTCTCTCCATGTTTCACGTTCAATTTTCTTCAGCAGGCTAGAAGGAATGAACCCAGGGCAGAATATCAGCATTTATTTTTACTGGTCTCCATAACAACCAATTTGTACTCATAAGACACCCAAAAATGCCTTAGCAATATCTGCTTATTCACAGATTTAAATATCTACATATATTTCCCTTTCATACAAAGCACGGTTGCAAATATTGTCTTACCTGGGATAAGGACCAAAGAGTGGAATTCTACTCCAGGAAGCATTGACAAGGCAAATTGATTTTTTTAGGTTAGCCAACTCCAAGACAACACACACAGAGAGATAACAGCCTATTTTCCATATATAGATACAGATATAGATATAGATATCAACAGAGAGAGACATTTCATAGCCCTTACAAACAGAAGATTCAGGCTTTTATTACATTCTCATCCTATTATGCTATTTATTAGAGCTACATTTCAGCATTAAGAAAAGAAACTGAAGGTTTTGTTACCTAGAGGAGAGCATTTCCCATCTCACTGTTCCCTTTCGTTGAGATTTCAAATCTTCTCAATGTAGGATTTTCCCCCGTACTTTAGTCGACAGTAGTTCTGCACCCACACAATTTACTGCATTGTAAGTGCCACAGGAAAAGCCTTTTCCTGAGGTTTTTTTTTTAAAAAAATACTTCCCTTTCACTTGGTGTTATTTATGCATTTCAATCTCATTCATTTAACCATTAAATAATTGATGGGTTCTCTGTAGCAAGGATTAGTCCAGTTCTCCAAGTCAATTAGAATTATTGGAAATTATTATTTATTGAGCTTAGATGATGGACAGAAGTACAGAAATACAACGACTGACAATACTGATAAGGGAAAGTAACTACAATTTATTATTTATTATTTTTTTAGGGTATTACCAGGCACCTTTTGCTTTGGAAGTCCCCTCCCCACCCCCTGCCATTAGTCTACAGGCAAACCAGCCTGCTATATGGCAATGTTGGGAAAGGCACTTTGCATATGCAGGAAGAGACTCCTTCCTTCATCATTCCTTCCCATATTCTATGGGTGAACCTGAGGTTGCCACAGAAACCGATTCTTAAAGCACTAAACTTGCTCAAGAGCCCAATGCAACTGGGTCTTTTGCAGAAGGTTGATGGGAGAAGTCTGTTTTTTTTTTCCCCTCCCAGAACAAGGGTGGGAGGCACAGTACATGCTCCAAAACAGAGGTGGGCAATTGCCAGAGGTTGAAGGACTCGCATAGCTCCTCCCCACAGGAGGGAGGTGCTAAGCTGTCTTAGGCTAGGGAGGGGCCTTTTTTTAAAAAAAAAAGGAAGAAAACATGCAGTTTAGATGGGAGGCATGTTTTAGGAAGAAAAGAAAGAAAAGAGACTGAGAATTTTTTGACTGCTGGGAGGAAGGCATGTGGGCTGCAACCTGCATTTTGCCCACTCCTGCTCCTGGAGGCTTCCAATAGCAATTCAAGTGTTGAGTTGGTATGCGAGGCATGTCGGGGGAGAGGGAGCACAAAAAAGACCCCAGAGGTTATAGATTAAGGACAGTGTGATTCCTACCTATGCATAAGACCTGTATTTGTAGCCACTGGCAAGGTCATATATCCAGTAGATTCCTCATGAGAGAAAAGATGGCAGAAACTGGCAAGATACCTGTTTTGTTTTGTTTCTTGTTGTATGTGTTTTGGCTTGTTTTTGCTGCCACAAGAGGATAAAATTCAATATGACAAAGCAGAGTGCATAATGATTACAAGATGAGGAAGGAGACAGGACACAACAAAGGTTCAGTAGTGAAGTACCATTGTTGTAGCTCAAGTAAAAACATCAAAGGCCAAAGAGAAAAGGAAAGACTTACCAACACAACAGTAGCAGGAACAGTACATGCTCCTATATGAAGTCCACCAGGTCATGGCAACCCAGTTGTGCATACCAATTGCTGTGTGGGGGATTTAACTTTCGGCATGTATTGGGGAATGCTAGTTTTCTAGCATTTTCAAAAACAAATCTTGAATGTAGCAACAGTGTGTAAGACTGGATCTTTATCACATACACACATACACACACAAAACATATATCAGCCTTTGTGTAGAAACAAAAAATGGCAGATTGGGAGCTATTCACAGACTTCAAAGTCTTTCCTTGTTGCTAGTCATAGCTATAGAGCTGTTAAATAGCCCTCAGCTAATCCAAAATTATCTTGGGCACTCAGACCTCACCCGCCTAGCTGACTATGACGGCTTCTGTCACCGAGGGAATGGTCCCTCAGTGGAAGAAGTCTCCACAGCTGGCAGTGAGCCAGGAGAAAGGGCTGGCCAGGGGATGGGAGAGACCTCGCCTGGCTCTCAGCTGGCTGCAGCTTCTGTCAGCTGGGCTTTGGAGCCATTGGAGGACCCTACAGAGGGCCATACAAAAATGGCAGATCAAGAATTGCAAGGCTTCCCTTGCAAACCCACCCCCTCCAAAGTCTGAGTAATAAAAAATCATCCCATTTCCTGGGATGGTTCCTGATTGTTCAGAGAGCCAATAGCATGGGTTGTCCTGGCCTTTCAAAAAAAGTTTCTGGAAAATAGAGGGATGGAAAGTCACAGGTTAACTGGTTTTTTTGCTACCCCTCCTTCCAAATAGAGAGTGATGCGTGTGAACCAATAGGGTTCAACCCAAATTTTTCCTGGATATATTTTGCCATGTAAACAGCCCCCTAGGCTCACCAATAGGAGTATAGTGTCTAGATCAAGAGAAGTAATAGTATCACTCTATTCTGCTTTGGTCAGGCCTCACCTGGAATTCTGTGTCCAGTTCTGGGTACCACAACTCAAGAAGGATATTGACAAGTTTGAATGTGTCCATAGGAGTGCGACCAAAATGGTGAAAGGTCTGGAAGCTACGCCCTACGAGGAGCAGCTTAGGGAGCTGGGTATGTTCAGTCTGCAGAAGAGACGGTTAAGAGAGGACATGATGGCCATGTTTAAATATTTGAAAGAATGTCATATTGAAGAAGGAGCAAGCTTGTTTTCCGCTGTTCCAGAAACTAGGACATAGAGCAATGGATTCAAACTACAGGAAATGTGATTCCACCTAAATATTAGGAAGAACTTCTTGATAGTAAGAGCTGTTCAACAGTGGAATATGCTGCCCTGGAATGTGGTGGAGTCTCCTTTTTTGGAGGTTTTTAAACAGAGGCTGGATGGCCATCTGTCAGGGATTTTTGATTGTATATTCCTGAATGGCAGGGGGTTGGACTGGATGGTCTTGTGGTCTCTTCCAACTTCTATAGGTCTAATTGGCAAGAGTGTCATAAAAATGGTGTACTTTATCACACACATAAAAATGGTGTACTTTATCACATATCATATGGAAGTGGGATCAGATTCAATTTGGAAGAAGGTGGTGTGAAAACTGGAGTAAGGAGCAGCAATAATTTGAGATATGCAGATGACCCCATATTACCAGCAGAAAATAATAAAGACTTGGAATGACTATTTATGAAAGTTTAGGAAGAAAGTGCAAAAACAGGGTTACAGCTGAATATTAGGAACACAAGAAATAATGACCACAAATGATTTACATAATTTAAAAGTGGATGAAGAAGACATGGAAATTGTTAATACACACACAAGCACACACACAGCCAATCATAAAACAAAATGGAAACTGTTAGTCAAGAAAGTAGAAGGAGACTAAGACCAGGAGGGACTGTTATGAAGGAACTAGATAAGACAAAGTGTAAAGATCATCCATCCCACAGCATTTCTGATTTCTTTATAAGGTTGTGAACAATGAAGAAAGCTGACAGAAAGGGAATCAGTGCACTTGAAATGTGGTGCCTGAGGAGAGTTCCACAGATACCATGGTCTGCCAAAAAGAAAAATAAACGGGTCCTCTTGCAAATCAAGCTGTCAAAGCCAAAATTACTAAACTGAAGATATCATACTCTAGACATATGAGATGACATAACTCATTGGAAAAGGTGATAACGTTCACTAAAATTGAATGCATTAGGAAAAGAGGAAGACCACATTACAGATGGATTGACACAGTAAAGCGAGCCGCAACCTAATTATGCAATACCTGAGCAGGGCTGTTAAAAAAAAAATAGAGGGTCTTCCAGGTCACTCAGTCATAAGATCATCAAAAGTCAAAGCCAACTTTGACAGCACATAACAACAACAACAACAACATAGCCCTGTCTGGAAAGTGACATTCAAGGACTGTTTCTTGGCATAAAATCCTGTATGTATGTAACAGGCAAGCACATGTTTCTACTCCAGACATTCTGGAGTTTACCTGGAGACTTCCAGAAAACACATCTGCAGCATAAACATGAAAAGCCCCAACGAACGTAAAGGTGTTTCATTTAAAAAAAAGAAAGAATAGGCACCAATAAAAGGTGCTGAATTCATTTAGAAATGGTGAGGGATTAAGAAATTGCTAAGAAGGAAGGTGTATTCTAACCTGAAGTTTTCTCCATCACTAAATATCAAAGATTGGCTGAAGGCAAGAGAATCTTTCAGAACGGAAGTGGATTAGTCAATTTATACACACTGCTTACTTTCAGTTTATATTTTCATTTCAAATACATATATGCAAGGGATGTTTAATAATTCATACAAAACACTTTGCATCACTGACCTTTTAAAGGTAATGCACAAAGCAAACATTTAGAACAAAAGAGCTTCTCAAATACAACTTTCAGCTACCTCAGGCAAGATCTAGAGAGATAGGCAGAGAAGTAAAGGGTATTTCTAGCTACGCTGGCATTCTCTCCCCGCATACTATGAGGCAGAAACTCTTTTACATGCTTAGTGTAATATTTTATTCAATCTTTCTTTGATCCTTTTCCAGAGGTCTTTTTGCTCATCCACACCAGAATGGTACTTTCTTAACCTGAAGCCTTCAGCACTAATCTAAGTTGAGCATGAGTAGAGTTATGCAAAAACATAGAAATAAAACTTTAACAAATAAGGGTGGATTCTCATTCCATATTCTTTTCAGAAATCAAAATATAGATATATATATTCCTACCACATCAGTTGCAAAGGATGCACACATGCTTCTGTCTTCCATTTAAAATGTACAGGTATGGGTAGAACAATGTGCCATGCCTCTTATATTTCAGAGAAGAAAACAGCAGAATTGGTATGTGCACACATCATTCCAAACTGAGACAGCATGTAAGTATTTTGCATTCACGTATCTGTACCTGAGCCCTACTATTAGGCAAAATGATGCAGATACCAGGGGCTGCAACATGACCACACAGGATAGCACTGTATATGCCACACAACCTCCTAACCAGTCTGCTTCACCTCCTAACCAGTCTGACGTTCTTGGATGCTGTTGGCCTCTCCCTCAGGCAGCAAAATGAGACCAGTCCTGCCCAAATACAAAGTTTTGTTTGTGGCAGTGTTGGGCAACTGTTGAAGGCTAAGGGGCCACATTGGTCTCCCAGAAGACCTTGGAGAGCCATACCTCCCCACCACAGCCACCTCCACAAAAATGTGGGAGCCACAAAAACAGCCCTGGGAGCCACATGTGTCCTATAGGCCATATTTTGCCCGCTCCAGTTCATGGGATAATAAGTCTTCACCAGGATTTTTTTCTTTTTGTTTTGTTTTGCTTATTATCACAATTATTACTATGAATAATCCTGCCCTCCCCACCCAAAATAGCCCACATAAAGTTTAAAACAATTTTTAAAATATTTTGGACCACTTCAAATGTTGAAGCAGCCCAAGCATACCAAATGATCCATCTGTATGGCACTGCTGAGGTCACATAAATCCACAAAAACTAAAGAAGATGCTGTAAAGCCTTCATGAAACTGCTGTGTTTGACCATCTCAAATACAATGTATAACTCCATCCATCAGAGACATGTGTGTCAATAAATACACATCAGTCAACACATGAACACATCAAGAATCAAATGTATATAAACAAATACTGTTAGCTGAAGACTAAACCACAGCAATGGCCAGTATAATGTGGATAATGTGTTAACTAATTTATATTTATTGAACTAAGAGCACATTTTCTGGAGTGCTTCTTTAATAACAAAAAAATCATTCTTAAAATGTCTTTCATAGTTCACTTCCACTATGTTGAATTTTTGTTCCTGTTAATGGCTGTCTTTTTCTTCTTATAAACTGTCACCCCAAAATTGTCAGCTCTAGCTGTGTGTACCCAGGAGGGTGGGCACAAGGAGCTGTCATCACTAGGCATCCACTAAAGGGCCTACTCCCAAATTCCCAATCCTGCTATCCTTTCTCCTTTCTTTTGCTGGCTGCACATCAGCTCTTTCTGAGGTAGTGATTTTTGATAATGGTCTCTGCCATTATCAGGGCAACACAGCTGAGGGGTGTAGGATCACTTCCAGGTCACTGAAGGCTACATTCATTAAGGTTAGCAACACATAGAATTCACAGAGATTGCAAGAGACAATTACCCAATGGGGGTGACCAGCTTGTGAGAGATATGAAAGCTACCAGATGCTTTGAAGACGAGAGGTTACAAGAGGCAATTGCCCAATGGGGATGACCAGCTTGTGAGAGGTGTAAGGGCTTCCAGATGCTTTGAGAGGCATGAGACTTTGAGAGACTTTTGAGAATGAGAGACGTGCTGTCTCTCCCATCATCTCTAGGTTAACCTGGTTCTAGGCTAGACAAGGAGGTCCAGACTTCCAGCTTCCCATGACCATCTGAAGACTCAGAATACCATCTGTATCATGAGTAAAATGGGACTTTTTACCTAGTCACACTGGGGCTTGCATTTTCTTTCTAACCTTGGCTGAATGTGATTTAAAGCTGTTTCGTAACTTTGAAATTACACCTAAGTGACGCTGGAAAGAAGGTGTGTTAATGTACAAGATACACTTTGCTAGTGTAAGATTGCTTGTTTAGAATAAAGGCTTTCCTTTAAAAAAAATCTCCTCCATTCTTACTCTCTCTCCATATGCCTTTGCTTGGGGTGTGTATGTATGAATGTGGACAGGATTCTCCTATCTCCCATGGGGTGAGAAAGGGAAGTCACTGTAGAGTAAGAGGTGGAAAAGGGACAAATTAATTCCCTCAGTAAAACTGTACTAGGTCAATGAAACTTGCCGCAAACATCACTGGGTGGTGGTAGCTGATAAAAATGTTGTGTGTGTGTATCCTCCTCTTTGTTAAGCAGGAGATGGGGGAAAACCCTTAACATCATGTAAAGAACATTTACAACGCTTTCATCCACACTGAGAAACCCCATCCAAAAAACATCAGCCACTGTAACATTTTTTTGCCCCTGCATGAAAGGAAAAAACACAACTATCCTTTGTTCATCAGAATGTTGCAATGACAAATATTATTTTTGCACTGAAGTTGTATTTTGTGCTAAAAGTCATATTTTGTGCAAAAATACCACTTTTTTCATGTAAAAGCTACTGCAACTTTAAAAAAAAAGGCCTGGAATGCTTTTAGCAAATTATCAAAATTTGAGCAAAACCTCTTGTAATTTTTCCCAGCAAGGAAAACACTTTTGATTTTCTTTTCATTCTTTTGTGCAAGAATTAAATAAGCAAAGAGATTAGCATCCCTTCTCTGAGACAGTGAACACTGGGGGGCCGTTTACACGATGAAAATGTCCTGGGAAGAATTCGTGTCGATCCCTGGCAGTTTACACGTACGTCGGGTCGGGTACGTGATTTTCGGAAGGGGGGCCACCTTTTATCCCTCAACCTGCGGGACTTCTAGTCCCGCAGTTTGTGCCGGTTTTAAAAAAAGTCACGGGAGGATTCGGAAAATCGGAAATGTAAACAGCGTGGGACAAAAAGTCTCGGTACTGGGATGACCGGAAATGGTGACTGGGGGCGGGCTTAGAGCTCAGGGACCAGAAAAGGAGGGGTCAGTCACCCGTTCAACAGATCCAGCCTCACCAGCCGAAAACAAAGGCATCCCTTCCAGCTGCATGAAGGTTGATGTGTGTGTGTGTGTGTGTGTGCGCGCGAATGTACTCAATCACCTTTTTAAATGGATTTCTACACTGCATGCTACAGAGAGATTGTGGTGGGCAGATCCTCCCTGGTCCTGAACAGAGAGATCGTGGTGGACGGGCACAGTAAAATATTCCAGCCTCTGAGTGAATGAACATCCCTTAAATTCCCCCTCTCTGTGTCTGTGTGTTTCAAAACAGCCTGTTTGTAGCTGGTTTGAAGCATGAACTCTGCAGCTAATCTGTGTTGTAAGGGTTAACATTTTACAGAGGCAAGGGGAATACGATGCCTCCCCTCCCCTCCCCTCCCCCTCACTCGGCTTGATTTCAAATGGAAAGCACTCTTTCGTTCCTGCATCTGAGCGAAAGATCTCAGTCTGGATCTTTAAAAATGCTTTCTGGCTCTTCATAAAGGGTTAACATTTTAAAGAAGCAAGGGGAATACCAAACCTCTGCCCCCCTGTCTCCCCCTCCCAGCCAGCCAATAGCAGCGCTCCTGGCACGGAACTTTGAAGGAAGTGCGTCACCGAGGTTGTGAAAACACGAGTAATCGCATACTTGATTGACAGCCAAAAAAAAAAAAAATAGAACCTAAAAAAAAAAAAAAAGGAACTTTGGACGTGTAAATATCAGTCACGGGATCACCTGGGATATCCAGATCAGTGACATAAATCGTATAAACAGCGAGGGTTGGATTCGTGATCAGAAAATCGCGGTAAGCACCGTGACAATTTCTGTCGTGTAACTGGCACCTGGGAGAAGGAGCAGCAATTTTCACACACACAGGGGTTTTTTTGTTTGTTTATTTTGGTCAGAGGTGGTACCAGTTATGCCTCAAAGAAAGGCAAGCCAAGGTACAAAGGCAAGAGCAGTAAAAAGGATGTGGAGTAGTCATTCCAGAAGGGACACCTATTGGCCCAAGGGTCTTCAAATTATAGATGTCAGAGTTGGCATGCAATTATTTACCTCCAGTTACATATTCAGAAGCATCTTTAGGAATTCCTTAATAGAACTTCAAAAGTCTATCGATGGCAGCATTTATTTATTTATTTTTAGTTCTTCTGTTTGTCAACCTATAGACGAGTTTAACCATTTCATTATTGTACATCGTATTTCTCAAACTGTATACTTGTATTTGGAACCAAGGGTCACTTGCTGCAGTCCTGGTTTTGAAAGATTAACTAGCTGCCTATTTGCAGTCTACAATTCAGGTGAGACAGGGAGGAGAGAGTTACACAAAGGTCGCCCCACTCATTTTTCCAGGGTCACCTGAACCTTGCATCTAAAGCTGGTCTAGGCAGTTTTCAAGGTTACAGAAACTTCCTGAGGAAAACATTTTAAAATGGATTATTTATATAAAGAAAAAAAGTCTTTCAAAAAGTCTTTCAAAAAGATTTGCAGTTTGAAATACTCTAACTTAATAATAGATGACAACATTTCAATGATTAAACAGTCATGTACTTCTACTGTTTTTATGGTGACATAATTTTTTTAAAAATGTCCATGTTTCAATTTAAAAGTGGTAAGGTGGAACAACACCAAATAATTGGATAGTGAAAGTAGTAAACCATTCACTCCTCCAATTTTAGTACCAATCTAGAGAGACACCTCTGCTCCAAGTGAGATATATCTGTGACTTTTAAGGCCTCCCTAGGTGACAACTGCCAGAAGATTGATAGCTGCAATTTTATAGGGTATTTCATTGCAACAGAATTTAAGTAGTAGCATTCTCCAACCCTAATGTTTAAAAATAAAAATGAAAGATGACATCTGTGATTTGTTTCTGAAATCAATAAGTACCTCTAGTGGTTAAGAACTACTTCAAACAGAACTGCCCCAAGAAAGTGGAGAAAGTAATGGGGATATATTATACTCTCAAACTGGCCTGATTTGGCAGGGACAGTCCCAATTAATCCTTTGTTGTCCCACTGCTTCAGCTGCTTTTGAAATGTCCCCATTTCTCTCTCCTCCATCTCATTTGACTTCAGATTGCTTCAGTTGGTACAAACTGAAAGGTTGTCTAAACAGCAAAAAATACTCCTCATAGAATTCAAGGAGAGTATATGATTTGTCTTAATGAGATCCCACATCAATCCGCTATAGTTGGAAGGAGGCCAAAAACGCCAAAAACTACACAGGAAAAGCCTTCATGGATTTTCCCAGTTTTAAAAAAGCACTGTGGGGAATGTGCATTCCCGCTCGTTGGGACAACCAATTCACTTTGATGCGCATTCCCGATAAGAGTGGAAGTGAAAAGCTGATTGGTCAGATGTGCACAGGGGCAGAGCTTGCTGGCAAGGGATGTGCCCCCAACTGCCATGATTGATTTTTGCCATAGCGATAGTGCACTGAGGTGATGAAACAGCCTTTTTTCTATTTATTTACGCAGAATATTGCATGTCTGCACCTTGAATATGCTTTTATTTAAAAAAAAAAATACTGTTAGTGGTGGCAACTTGTGGGAATAGAAACATAGGTAATTCACTTGTGCCCACCATCTTAATTCGCTGACAAGCCCATTTGAACAATGAATGCGGATAGCTTTGCATGCCTGCAATATTGCCAAAAATAATTGAGACAAATGAAAGCTGCTGCGAATTGGCATTAGTGTGCATCAACCCACATTTTATAGCTTTGTAGAGACAATCCCTGAGTTCAAAGAGGAAAAATAGTTTGCACTCAATTGACTCAGTAAGAGGAGGAGAGAGGAGAGAGAGCAGAATCTTGTCCTCCCTATTAGACTCAGCCAAAGCAAAATGCTGCACAATTCCTAGCTTGTGCACACTTTCACATTAATATCTTTTGCCATTCTGACTCCACTCTAATGTTGCTTGGACACACGTGTCCTAGTTTTCATTTATGAAATGTTGGAGGGTTTGATTATATTGTATGATTCAAGAAAACATGGAGAATTTGGCTAATAGTGAATATAACAAAGCATCTCTATACCCACTTTATATCTGCATAGTACAATTCTACATATCAGTTGCTGGGAGCACAAGCAGAAAGATGCTATTCCTTTTGGGATCTGCTTGCAACTTCCCACAGACACAGACACCCCATAGCAGGATGAACACAATGGTGGACTGAATCGGCCCTTGGTCTGACCTGTTTTGCTTATATTCTTATGTACACAGTTGTCACAAGAAAAGCCTATTTTCTATCACTAGAAAAACTATTTTACCCTCCTCAAAAAAAGAATGATCCCAGTGCTTCCTAATGCTTTAATCACTGTGCACATAGATTTTTCTTGGTTTTTTTCTGGGCTGTGAGGCCGTGTTCTGGAAGAGTTTGCTTCTGACGTTTTGCCTGCATCTGTGGCTGGCATCTTCACCTGCATCTGTGGCTGGCATCTTATTCTCTAAAGATGCTAGCTACAGATGCAGGTGAAACGTCAGAAGTAAACTCTTCCAGAACACGGTCTCACAGCCCAGAAAAAAAACCAAGGAAAATCTATGGATGCTGGCCGTGAAAGCCTTCGACTTCACACTGTGCCCATAATTCTAGTATTGCCTCAACTGAGAGCATGATCCTATGCATGTTTCCTTAGAGGTTAACAGAACATACTCCCTACTAAGTATGTTTCAGATTGTAACTTTAATCACAGCCAATTATTTAATCAGTATGAGAAAGGATCCTGTAGCATCTTAGAGACTAACTGAGAGAAAGAAATTGTAGCATAAGCTTTCGTAGACTTGGTTTACTTCCTCAGATGCAGACTCCATGCATCTGAGGAAATAGACCAAGTCTACAAAAGCTTATGCTACAACTTCTTTCTCTCCGTGTCTAAGGTGCTACAAGATCCCTTTGCATACTGATATTCCAGACTAACACAGCTATGTCTTTGAAATCTTTAATCAATTTTAGATGGCAGTAGAAAGAAATGCCACATTGGAGCTTACCACGAATGTGCATTCTGGAGGTGGTAGAGAGGAGGAATCTGATGATATTCATTACACTTCAGTATGCCCCTCCACCACCCAGAGAAGAGGCAGGAGAATTCAAACTGATCATGTGACTGCTGGCCGTTGGTTCCTCCCCTTATCCAGCCCTTGCCTGATCAGTTGATTGCAAGGGGAACCAGAGAAGAGAAGCCTTTTCCTAATTGAGCAGTCGTAGGGTAGGGTTGATTCCTCCTCTCTTCCACCTCCAGAATGCACATTCACGGTAAGTTCCAATGTGGCATTCTCTGAGGTGGTGAGAGGAGGCATCCAGTGATATTCATTACACTTGAGACATACCCAAGCCTCCCCACGACCCGGGTGGGCCCGATTGCTCTGATAACTGACTAGGCCAGAATAACCTCTTGGAGGACCCTTCGACCAAAGATCGCCTCCGTGGCTATAAATTTATCTATCTTGTAGAGATGTATGAATGTTGACGGCGTGCTCCATGTCGCTGCTTTGCAGATCTCCACAATGGACACGTTAGAAGAAAAAACTGCTGAGGTTCATGCCGATCAAGTGGAATACGCCGTTTCTCTCATGGGTCTAGGAACCCTTGCTTCGTCATAGGCTATTAGGATACACACTCTTACCCAACTCGCTATCGTATGCCTGGAGGCTTTCCTGCCCTTCGAAGCCAGGTTGAAAGTCACGAACAAGGAATCGCATCTCCTGAACCTTCGCATTTGTCTGGTGTAAATCTTTACTGCCCTATGGACGTCCAACTTGTGCCACTCATTCTCCCTAGGGTTATACTGATTTTGGCAAAAGGAAGTATCAATTCCTGGGAGATGTGAAATGATGAAAGAACCTTCGGGAGAAAGGAAGGATCTGTACGTAACACCACATGATCCTCATTAAAGGAGCAGAGATGTTCTATTACTGATAGCGCTGATAGTTCCGACACTCATCTAGCTGAAGTTATCGCCACTAGGAATGCCACCTTCAGCATAAAGAACCTGAGGGAAACCTTCCTGAGAGGCTCGAACGGATGTTTAGAAAGTTGCTTAAGCACCAAGGGAAGACTCCATGTGGGAAAATGGTGTCTCACTGGTAGAGAGAAGATAGAGGTTCCCTTCAGGAAACGCCTGATATGTGGATGCAAAGCCAGTGGCTGCCCCTTTGGTAGAGCGATAACAGATGAAAGTGCAGCCGCTTGACGTTTCAGCATGTTTGGTTTAAGACCCAGGTTCAAACCTTTCTGAAAGAAGGCCAGGATGTGCTTGATTGAAACTCTTGGTGGATCCAGGTGCCTATCTCTGCATCACCTTGCAAAGACCTTCCAGGTGGCTTCGTATATCCAGGTTATTGATTGTCTTCTGGAGGAAAGCATCATGGCTATCAATGCCTCCTCGTACACAGACACAGAGCTCTCCGCTCAATCTCCAGGCGGCTAAGTGAAGCCAACTGGGATCCGGGTGCCTCAGGGGCCCTTGAGTTAGGAGGTCCAGTCTCTGAGGCAGAAACCATGGTTATCTCAGGGCCATCTCCTGTAGATCCGAGAACCAGGGTCTCTGTGTCCAATGAGGAGCTACCATGACCAATTCAGTTCCTTCTTCCCTTATTCTCTTCACTGCCTTGGCTATCATTGGTAGAGGAGGAAAAAGATAAAGGAGACCCCCCGGCCAGGGTGCCTGTAGAGCATCCACACCTTCTGCCTGCTGGTCTGGGAACCCCATGAAATATCTGCGAAGCTTCCGATTGGTCACTGAGGTGAACATGTCCACTGACATCTCCCTGAACCTCTGTTGGATCTCTTTTAACACCTTAGTATGTAGAGAACATTCCCCTGGAAGAATCTCATGTCTGCTGAGATAGTCCACTCTTATGTTCTCCACACCCTGAATAAGACAGGCTGAGATGACGCGAGTGTCTTTTCCGCCCATTTGAAGAGGAGGTTGGCCTCCTTCTGTAGGGATCTGGATCTGGTTCTGCCCTGCTTGGAAATGTACGAGCAGGCTGTCGTATTGCCAGTGAGGACAAGCACATGTTTTCCTTTTAGAAGGTCCTCGAAGTGTAGTAGGGCTAGCCTGATCACCCTCAACTCTAGCCAATTTATGCTGTGGGATCCCTCCTCCTTGTTCCAGGATCCCTGTGCGAAACGATCCTGACAGTGTGCTCTCCAGCCCAGTAGGCTGGCATCTGAGGTAACTGTGATGTCTATTTTCTGTGTCTAAGGTGATGCCCTGGAAATATTGGTCGAAACCATCCATCAGTGAAGGGAGTCCCTGACTGATGGTGGGAGTTGGAGATGTAATTCCTGTCTTGAAGCTATCTGTTCCTGGAACTGACGGAGAAATAGCTGAAGATGTCTGGTGTGGAAGTGGGCCCATAGCACAATTAGAATCGCAGAGACCATCAGCCCAAGTAGTGAGGACAGATCCATCAAGAATACCCAAAGATAGGCTATGATGGATAGGGCTTCCTCCTTTAGGGTAGCCTGTCTTTCCTGTAATAGGAAGATGGTTCCCTGCTGAATTTCCAGAATTGCGGCTAGATGTGTGATGACCTGAGTCGGTACCAGGATGCTCTTTTTTAAAGACTACCAGAAATCCGTGCTCCTGAAAGCAACTTATCATGGTCTGTATGTAGGTCGTTCTGAGCCCTTTGTACAGATGGAGCCCAAAGGAGAATGTCATCGAGGTATGGGTAGATATGGACCCCTTGAGTTCTGAGGTGGGCCACCACTGCCACCAGGATCTTGGTGAATACCCTTAGCTCTGAGGCTAGGCCAAATGGTAATGCCCTGAACTGGTAGTGGTCCTCTCCCAGCGCGAAGCACAGGAACCTCCTGCTGTCTTCCTTGGTCAGAATGTGAAGTTGGCTTCCGCCAGGTCCAGGAAAACCAGGAAATCTCCCTGCTACAGCGCTTCCCTGATTGACAGGGTCTCTATGCAAAAACACTTATAGACCAGATAAGAGTTGGTATACTTGAGGTCCAAGATAGAGTGATGATCCCCGTCCTTCTTCGGAATTGTGAAAAACATGGAATAAACCTGTAAAAATCTCTAAGGCAGTGGCACTGGTTCTATAGCGTTTATGGAGAGTAGATGGTTCACCGCCTCAATCTGAATCCTCCGCTTGTTAGGATCCCTTGACAGTGGTGATGGGATGAATCTGCTTTGGGGAAGTTCATCAAACTGCAAAGGTACCCGTGAGAGATGGTGTAGACGATCCACCTGTCTCTGGAGGTTGCCTCCCAGCAATGTCTGAAGTGGTGAAGATGACCCCCCCCCATGGGCACAGAATCCAAGTCAGAACTGCTGACGGCCTCCCTCTCACTGGGAATTGGAGGTCCTCCTGCGGGCTGACTAAGACTGAGAGGCAGTGGAAGAGCGAGCTGTGAATCCTGATCTGCACCATGAGCAATGAAAAGGCTGAAACTCTCTTTGTTTCTGGCTCCTCTGTGAGCGGAAGACTGCAGAGTAGTGAAAAGGCTTCTTAAAGGGGCATTTGTCATGTTTCTTTCTCAGAACTGGCATCGGCTTCTTCTTCTCCTTTGTTCCTACCAGGACCTCTTTCAAGGCTTCTTCACCGAACAACCATCCCCCTCTGAATGAGGCAGTGGCCAGGTTGGGTCTTGACTGAGTGTCTGCTTCCCAATGACCATCCAAACTGAATGTCTAGCTACTGTAACCGGCACCATAGCTCTAGAGGCGAAGACAGCTGAGTCCAGTGTGGTGTCTGAAATGAATTGCAGGGCCACAAAGACCTTTGCCAGTGAGCGCTGCAGAGACAGTCTATCCACGGTCCTATCCCGAAGGGCATCCTCTATCCATAACAGGGATGCTCTTGTGCAAGGAGCCAGTTGTCGAGGCCCTAATTGCAAGGGCCGTCATTTTATGTGTCTTCTTGAGGGCTCCTTCCATTCTCTTTTCTTCTGGGTCCCTGAGAAAACCTTTGCCTTCGCATGGCGCTAGAGCTCCCAAAAAAAGCAAGGCCACTGGGCAATCATTGGCCAGGACCTTAAGCTTGTCCAGAACATGTTTGGCTGGTGCGTAAATCTTCTAAGCCAGTAGGGTACAGTTCTTATCCTGGAGTGGCTTGTCACACTCCCCTTCCACCGCATGTGTGAAGATAGAAGAGAACGGTACCTTCCAACCCGAAGGTTTGGGGGGCCCTAGCACTGCCTCCACCCTTTCACTGAATTCTGCAGAGGCCTGGTCTGATTGTGCCTGTTGTTTTGACAGCCCCAGGATGGAGGAGGCTTTTGCTAGAAGGGGGGGGGATCCTCTAGATGGAACAGCCTCTCTGAAGGTCCCACTTGTGGAGCTTCAGAATCCGACCATTCCCCTTCCTCTAATTCCGGTTGGATATGCTCTTGTGTTAAACCTGGATCCTCAGGATCCAGCAAGATTGGCTCCTCATCTGAGGCCCCTTCTGATTCTGCTGACAAATGGGGAAAGGAGGACATTGCGCTTTGTTCGGTGATCTAGTCTTGTCCCGCTGGTGCTGGGCAAAGCATCATCCTGGGGGGTTGGTCCCTGTTGACCCCTTCACCCAGGATCCTTATAGCCTCCTTTAGTAGGGAGCCCATGTCCCTGACTGCTAGCGCTTTCTGCGGTGCCTCATGCTGCCTATCTCTGCAGTATCTCTGGACGTCTCCACTGGCCACTGCTGCATGAAACGGACATTGTGCTGCCCGTCTGAATGGACCATACTCCAGCCCAAAGCATCGGCCATGGCCTCAGCAAAGACCTGTTTTGCTGCTGCTATCGCACGCTTTTCTGCCGCCTTATAATCCATAAAACTCATGGCTGTCGGGGCTTTTCCTTTTGACCGAGCTGGCTTGGTCTGGGCCTGGGAATTCCCTGATCCAAGATGGTGGCTACCAGTTCAGGAGGTTTGTCTTCCTGACCCAAGATGGTGACTGCCATTTTACTCTAAATGGGCCACGGACTCCACTGGCTCGGACTCTTTCTCACCCCCGGAAAAGGCATTGTCGGAGCAGTCCCGACCCTGCCCCAATTCGGAGTCCCCTTGCTCCCTGCTCCTCCTGGGTGAGTTCTCGGACCCGTCTGCACTGCCCCCTGACCAATCTCTCCCAAGGGCGTCCCCCCGTTGCCCCCTGACCGAGACGTGGGTACTTCCTCGTCCTTCATCTCCAGCGCCGTCTCTCCTGTCAAGACCGACTGCATTGTCGTCATCTGATCTTCCTCCCTGCCTGCGGAGCAGAGCTTGGCGGCTGGAGGGAAGAACCACCTCCCATGGTGGACAGTGCTCTGTGAGCCTGCAGAGCAAGGCTTTGCGGCTCGGAGGCCTGGCCACTCGGGTCCCTCTGTGATGCCTGCTGCTCCCGGTTTAGTGGTGGAGAGGTTCCCCCGAGCACATCTTGTCTTTCCTCTTCTTCTCTGTCTTTTCCTTCTGCCCAGCTGGGGCCATTTGAACCAGAGAGAAGGGGGGAAGAAAAAAAGGGTCTGTGGGGGTTTTTTTGGAAGAGGAGAAAAAAGAGTAAGAAGGAAAGTAGAAGAAATTAAGGCAAGAAAGAATTGAGGCAAGGTAGAAAGAAAAGAACAGATAAGGAAAAGTTAAGCTGGAGGAACCAAAAAAGGCTCTCCTCTGGGTGAGGCAGGGGAAACAACTGATCAGGCTAGGGCTGGATAGGGGGAGGTACCAACGGCCAGCAGTCACATGATCAGTTTGAATTCTCCTGCCTCTTCTCTGGGTGGTGGAGGGGCATACTAAAGTTTAATTAATATCACCGGATTCCTCCTCTCCACCACCTCAGAGAAAAGAAACTTCATGAATTTTTGCCTGCAATTTAAGCCTTAGGTAAAAGATGAAGAAAATTATTTTGAATGGCAAGACTATCAGTCTCTTATAAATATTTTGAAATAATTCCCTCTGCTAATAATATTAACATACACAATTTTTGTTTGTTAGTAATACAACTTTAGCCTCAGTTTAAGATACTCATATGGATTTAGTTTTATACTGCAAGCCTCCTTTATTTACATGGAACAGCACGTGAGGCATAAGCCAGCCTTTTCATAAAGAGACAATACAGATTTCTGCCTTTTTAGCAAGAGAGTTTTTTTTTAAAGTTGATTTCAAACCCAGTGTTCCCAGATGGTACAATCTACAGAGATGCAGTCTGTGGGATTGGATGCTTTGTGTCTCTTTCACCCTCACACAGATTCATACATGCTCAAACATACATATGAAATCAATGCAATTTGCATTTCATCAAGGATTGGTTATAATGCACATGCATCATAGGAAAAGTACAGACTAGATCAGCGGTTCTCAAACTCTGGTTCTCCAGATCTTTTAGACTTCAACTCTCAGAAATCCCTTCTAGTAAGGCCAATGCTGGAGGACCAGAGTTTGAGTCCCACTAGATTAGAGCACAGTAAAAGCCAACCAAACTGTTCTCCGTATTGTTAATTTATATTAGAAAATATTATGTTCTAGGGAAAAGTGGCCCTTTTGACAATTAGTCTCATACCCACCCCTTCCCCAACCCCATGATTTTTCTCTTTGGAAAACAAGCTTGAGATTTAAATATCCATGGATTTTGTGCAAATACAGTTGTCCCTCGTGGATGTGACATTCGCGGTTTTGAGTATTTGCGGGTTTGTCTCACCCTCCGTGTTTGTCTATGTCATCCCTTCCCTTTCTAAAATGAGCAAAGACACAGACAAGCATGGAGGGTGAGGAAAAGCCTCTTAAATCACCCCTCTCCTGTGCCTTCGCCAGCAGAGGGGCAATTTTAGGAGCTTTCCCTCACCCTCCGTGCTTGTCTGTGTCTTCCCTTCCCTTTCTAAAAGGAGCGAAGACACAGACAAGCACGGAGGGTGAGGAAAAGCCTCTTAAATCGCCCCTCTCCTGTGCCTTTGCCAGCAGAAGGGCGATTTTAGGGGCTTTCCCTCACCCTCCGTGCTTGTCTGTGTCTTCCCTTCCCTTTCTAAAAGGAGCCCGTCATTCCATTACTATAACGGAACGGGCTTCTTATTCATGGATTTTCCCGTGAATAAGAGGAAGCGGGGGGAACAGGAGCAGAACAGGAGCACCACAGACAGGGATGATGTTGTGTAAAAGGTAAGCCTTTTAGTGGTATCCTGTCATCCCTATCCTGGGATGTTTTCCCTGTTTGATAATCTCCTGGATTATGCATAAAGATACCTGGATGCCCTCTATCCTCCTTTGTCTGATTGACATTTAGTTGAGCCAGAATATCTGTTTCCATTTCTGCCATATGTTTTTAAAAAATATTTCAAATCATGATGATTTTTTGTGGTGTTTAAGCCAAATGGATATACCTATGACAGGCGGGGAAACAAGCCCAAGTGCTTTTTTTTTTTTAATTGATAAGCTTTCTGAAGTAAAGTCATCCATCTACATTTGAAGGTTAAGCATTCACAGATTTGATTATTTGAAGATTTAATTAATATAGTCTCTCTAGGAGTTCTGCTGGAAGAATCACATGGGAGAACTTCAAATGGCTAGAGAAGTGTTCTGTCAGATAAAAAAGAATAGCAGGTGGATATTCATGGGTTTTCTACTTTCGTGGGGCTGCTGTACCCCCTAATCCCTGTGAAATTTGAGGGCCAAATGTATTCTTCATTTCTTTCTAATGTATTCTTTGAGAATAAATGATAGAAGGCATGTCTTTTCATTACTCTAGATGTATCACGGATTCCTTTCAAGTGGAAAACTGAATTCTCAAGACAATATTTGGGGGAATAAAAATTATGGTCACAATCCAATCCAGAGACAGTCCTTTTAGTCCCAATTATTTCAACCTTCCTACCTCTCCAGTCAAAATCAAAATGCTTTGTGTATCAATTCTTTCGTTTGTACCAAAGGTTGAATAACTGTATTTCGTTTCACTTCTATAATGCCAGAGTATTACAATCGCTGTAACACTTTAGCGTATGTTCTATGGTGGCATGCTTATATACTTTCAATATAGAATGTTTTGGTCAGAAAACTGAACAAAAATCAAAATCAAAATCCAATTTATCTATAACCATATTTTACAGTGAAATGCTTTCCTGTAGGCAATGTATCTTGTTAGGTTTTTTTTCATATACAAACTATTTTTTGAAATCTAGTTTAAGCATTTCTATTTCCAGCTTTCCCAAATTTAACAATTAAATGAATGAGAAAAGAACTAACTTTCACATTATACAACACCCCCCACAGATCTTAGTAATTAAAGACACAACACTTGTTCACTCATTTAGTTAATTAACCCTGATTAAAGACAGTCAAAGAGACAAAGTGTCCCCTTCATAGAACTAAGCTACATCTCCAGTCGCTCTGCATAGAAAAATAATTCTCCAAGCTGACTTTTAAATCACACATATTACTCACATACTATTGAAGAGTTCTCGATATGTTTCATCACCTTTTCCTTCTGACATCAAACTATCCAATTTGTCAATCAATTTTGCTTCTACCTGTAAGTAACATGTGTACATATATAAGATGTTTGGTGGATAAAAATCAATTTCTTAATCAAAATACTGGTGGGGGGGATGTTTTCTGCAAAGAACTTTACTAAACAGTTAGCTTTATACGCAAAATGTAAGAGTCACCACTTTGTTTTCTCTCTTCTTTGTAGGGCTGCAACCCTCTCATGTATGGTCCATGTATGCTGATTTAAGTGGATTATTGTGCTTTTAAGCTACAGGCATTTGCTGTTACTAGAAGTCAGCTAATACAGAGCCAAATAGGAGTAGCAGGACTAACTCCTCTGATTGAAAATTCCATCCCAAGGCTGGAGACAAAAAGCATAATATACATCTCAACACAAAAGCACTATTTCCCTTCCTCATTAACTCTCTAGATAAGCATTATGTTGACATGTATTTCTTCCATGCTGCTTGATGGTCCAATAGCCAAAGCTACTCTGTCTCCAGTTGAATTTGGACAAGTGAGAAAATGTACTCAATTTTCTTTTTAGCAAACAAGAACAGTTGTGGAATATGAGTTGTTTAAGCAATGGCTTATGCTCATTGCTTAAACACACTTAAGGTTGCATTTTTTTATCTAGAAAATGTAACAAGGTGGTTCTGTCTAGTTAACACTACATAGGAAAATTGTCTCCTGTGAAGTAATAGAGATTATTAGTAAATATAAAACTAAAGGGAAGGCCTACTGTACATTTATTAAAGAAAGAATGGTAGCTAATATCTTTAATGAGAATGTATAATGCAGAGATAAATCAGAATGTCTACACACTACTTAGATGAAAACTGCTTCTCTGCTTAACACTCATAAAATAACTGTCTATGGTAGCCTATTTATCTTGTATTCACTGTTTCACTTTCATGCCTTAATTCCCCCACCCCAAGATATCTGTGTGAATTTTACTGCTGTTATTTTGCCATTTCACCTCACTAATTCAGATGCTTTTGCTTCACTGGCAACAGCAGGAACGGGAACTGGAACACAGAGAAATGGCTTGAAGCGACACCAAGAAGCAGAATACAAAGCAGCAATAGCAGATGGTGCATTTAGTACTTCCTTACTTGGCATGTCTAAGGCTGCTTCAGTAGCAAGGGGGAAAAAGATTCAGACTGTGGCACGGCTTGACAAGTCACAAGGGTCACCCTCTGGAAATCTGAATCTTAAAGTATGTTAATGATCATGACAGAACTTTGTCTTCACAACTGTGTTCCCACTAGTACAGTTCTTAAGCTATATTCCTTATATCCTAAGCACTCCAAGATGGGCCCCTTTGGAAGAATTGTTTCAAGCAAGTTAAATCACTGATAACCTTCTGTTGCAGGATATTGCCTTCTTATTTTAATTGCTTTCTCAGATGTGACTGTGCTGGTCAGGTGCTATTAGGGAAAGAATTTAACAACTTTCTAAGAATATAGGAAGAACTATGCTGGATGAGACTAAAGACCTCTTCAGTTCAGTATTCTAACTAGGCAGTGGTCAACCAGTTGCCTATGGGAAGCCAACCAGAAAAATGTGGGTGCAACTGCATCTGTTGTATGTTTTGGAGTACAGCAAACAAGAAAAGGCTGAACAAGACCTGGGGCCCTTTCATACTGCACAATTATAGCACTATGATTCCAGTGAAACTGACTGCATACTATGGAATACTGGGTTTGTAGTTTGGTCAGGCACTAGTGCCCTTTGGCTGGAAATTCTGCAGGCCTCTTCCTAAAATACAAATCCCTGGAAGAATCTGAAAAAGTAAAGAATATTATTTATGGACTAACTAATAATGGTTGAAGGGAATACAATACCTGCATTATCCTGTTCTGGAAAAAATATATACAATTAAAAATATACTTTCAAACTAAGAGAGTATTTCTTAACCATCTTTCTGTCAAGAACTATGTAAGCTGTGCGGCTGAAGACAGTGTATTTATCTGTGCTATTTGTATTACTTGAATAAATCTTACTATAAAAGCTGCAACTTGGTCTCCTGTTAATTTCCTGATAGACCAAAGCTTAAGAATACTTAAGGGGAATACTGATGTTCACCTGACTATTGGACAGAACTGGGTTTTGCTACCTTAGGAGATTAAGTGACCAACACAGCAACTCGTAGAAAGGCAAGTATAAGGCAAAGAACCTTCAATCTTCTATAAGACATAGGAGTGGAGGAACCACACCTGTGTCATAATAATAATCCAGAATAAACAGAACAACTAACAAATGATTTTTTAAAATATGTTTTATGTTAAAATACTTTACTTTTACATCTTATTCTTTCATTTATTACATTCTGACCTTTTTTTTACACAATGTTACAATTTATATTTTATTTAAATATATGTCAGTCAACAGTGGTCCTACTACATGCTTCTCTAACAAGCTTTTATATTTTACTTAGCCTTCATTTCAAAAGTTAAATATCCATGGTCATTGCTTTAATTAAAACTTGGATGACAGATTTATGACAACCTAAAAAAACTTTTAAATACAGCAATTTAAGGTTTTGACAGTTGAAGTCTAAACAATACTTAACAATTTTAAAATGAGACATTAAAGAAGTTACTAAAGTTTGGGCACAGTGATTAATCAATACAGACCTAGTTTTAACAGATGTAACGTTAAATAGATATGCAGAAATCTGGGGGTGTTATCAGAAACAAATGGTTTTGTTGCTTGCAGCAAATGATGGGTGTAGCTGTGTGCTTCTTCTCTTTCTGTCCTGTTTTGATGTTTTTAGCTGTTTTGATAGGTGCCTGGGCATTCTCACAAGATAGAGAGACAGGCAATTACGCTCTGATTATTACTAGCTACATTTTTGTTTCCCTTTTGTCATCTACAACTTTTTATATGAAGATGCAAAAAACTATATCTCTTTTAAATTTATAGTACGTATTCATTTTTTCTGAGTTTTTAAAAATGTTTTTATTATTTTCTTTTTTAAACTATTCACAGTAAAACTACTTAACTATGTACCAACGATGAATAACATTAGATAAAGTTAAACATAAAAAGAAAGAAGAGAAAGAAAAAACCCAACCACACCCATGTAGAAAAAAAGGAAACCAAATAAACAAATACAACAATATCACACACACCCAAGATTTCCTGCTTGTCCCCGATTGCATCTAGCAAATATAATATTACTCCTCTATAACCTGTTTCCAAATATAATTACAACATACATAGAGAAAAATGTTTTCTTTAGGTAACATTTTTTACAAAAGCAGACTCTCCAGTATTCTTAACAAAATCAATACAAGGCTGCCAGGTGTCTAAATGTAATTGTGCAGAATCGCCTTTTTATCATGTTCATTAATTTATCTGAATCTATTGATTTCCACAATTTTTCTATCCATTCTTCCCATTTTTTCTGAGTTTGGAATACTTGAAATGTTTCTTGTATACCATTTGTCATCTGTTAAGCTTTAATTAGTTATGCAGTTAGCTTTACTATGTCATCACTGCTTTTAATATTAATCACACTGTAACTGCTTTATTCGTTATGCCCTAATCAAAACAATTCCTATTATTCTTAGTACATCTTGTATTTTCACTGTTTTCATGTCCATGACCTTTCACTACCCTGTCTGTTATTTCAATATATTTTAAATTATTCATTTCTGGTGTCATTTCTGGTGGCAAAATGGTCACTCTCTCCAAGCTGACTGGAGCAAAATAAAATAGTAGTAATGAAGATCCTACCTTTCAACTACATGTCATAGGCACTTGAAACAAATGGCTGCCATAGGTCAGTCATGCAGTTTTCTAAAGGTTTTGTTTGTTTTGTTTTAAGCACGAAAGAGCCATTTTACTTAATTCAAGGGAAAGGGATCTGGCTTAGTGCTAGAACATGCTCCTTCCATTTAAGATCCTGAGGTAAAGACTTGGAATCTCTAGTTAGGGATGGGGAGAAATACATTGGGCTCATATATTACCCAATTCAAAAAAACCCAGAAGGAAACACAGGTGGCCACAGTTGCCCGCCCTTGCTTTAAATGTCAAGGATGAGTCTACACATACTTCTTCACGTAAGACAAGGAGAGAAAAGAAAACAAATATTTTGCTTTGAAAACCCTGTTCCCATGTATACAAACTCAGGAAGATGGTTTACTACAGGGAATATAAGATGGATGGTTATAAAATATATATATCTCCCTCGCTGAAACAATGTCACTGGCTACTGATTCATTCCTGGGTGCAATTCAAAGTGCTGGTCACGACCTATACAGCCCTATACAGTTTAGGTCCAGACTACCTGAAAAACCATATCTCCCCATATAAACCTGCCCAAGTTTTAAGATTCCCTGGGAGGGTTTCTTCTTGGTCTGTCCACCTTCACAGGAACAGTTGGTGAGGACACAAGAGAAAGCTTTCTCAGTGGCTGCCTTCAGGCTATGGAACACTCTGCCATGGCAGACTAGGTTGCCTGGCCCCTGGGCTCCCCTTCTGCTGGCAGGTAAAATCTTTTTATTTGGGTAATCCTCTTTAATAGGGTCATACTGCTGCATTTTTAATTGTTTTCATAGTTTTAAATGATTGCATATTAATGTTTTCATATAGTAGTTTATTTAATTTTTTAAAACATTTTTATTACTACAGTCAGACTGTCACATTTGCAGGTTTAACTTTTGCAGATTTGAATATTCACAGATTATTTGCTGCTGCCTCCACTGCTGCCCTATGCCATTTTTAATCGGGACTGCAAACGTGCAACCAGGCTTGTAAATCCCTAATAAAATAGTGTAAGGCAATAGCAGAGATGGCAGCAAGCCCTGCCATTCACCCTCTTCTGACTTGCGAAGGAACCCCACTGTCTCAAAGGCATCTGTGGTGGGTTGTATTCACAGGTTGTACTTTTTGTGTGTTGAAGATGGTTGGAAGGGAGTTAGAGATATTTGTGTTTTTTTTACATTTGTGGGGATCCTGCACCTGTAACCCCAGCAAATATGGAGGGCCAACTCTACTTTTAAATTCATGTACTCTGTTTTGATTCATATGTGAGCCAACATGGGTCCCATTTCGGAGAACGGTAGGATATAAATTAAATGAATAAAGAGTTTTAGCTAGGGTTGCTAAAACATGCCAGGAATAGTATTTTCCAGCATATAAGATGACTGAGCGTATAAGACGACCCCCAATTTTTCCAGTTAAAATTTAGAGTTTGGGATATACTCGCCGTATAAGACTACCCCTCTTCTAACGCACACCAAATAAAAATTAAAAAAAACATTTTAAAAGCCTCCCCCCATCCAGCCAGCTACCACCGCCCTTCCCGAAGCCGTGATAGGGAGCCTCCATGCTTGCCTGGGTCTTTGCTTATATTTGTAAAGGGAGCGAAGACACAGGCAAATGCAGGAGGTGAGGCAAAGCCTCTTAAATTGCCCCTCTGCTTGGCCTTCGCTCCCTTTGCAGCAAGAGCGAAAGCCCAGGAGAGGAGCGATTTTAGGGGTTTGCCTCACACTCCATGCCTGCCTGGGTCTTCGCTTCTCTTTGTAAAGAGAGCGAAGACACAGGCAAGCGCAGGAGGTGAGGCAAAGCGTCTTAAATTGCCCCTCTGCTGGGCCTTTGCTCCCTTTGCGGGGAGAGTGAAAGCCCAGAAGAGAGGCAATTTTAGGGGTTTGCCTCACCCTCCCATCACGGCTCCCATTCAGGAAGGGTGGGTGGTGGCTGGCAAGCCTGCCCCCAGCCAGCCAGCCACCACCCACCCTTCCCGAAGCTGCGATGGGGAACCCTATAAGATGACACCCAGCATATAAGACGACACCCAGCGTATAAGATGACCCCCGACTTTTGAGATGATTTTCTTGGGTTAAAAGGTTGCCTTATATGCCGGAAAATACGGTAAGTTGTACACAGCAGTTTGACTGCTATCCAGTGAGGGAAAATTATTTGTCTCCTGATTGACATAAATAAATAAATAAATACCTGTTTAAAGTTGCCACTGCGCCTTTGTTCCCAGTCCATCATATCATGGAAAATAGGAATCATTACATTCCGTAGGTCAGGTTGAGGTATCAGTGTCACTTCTAAAAAAGGCCCAATCAATGCTGGGATGAAGTGGACTTTGTGTTCCCCTAAAATGAAAATGAAACCAAAGTGAATGAAACTGTCTTTGTGTATCAAAGTACTAGAAAACGGAATGTGTGAGTAAAAAAAACTAGCCAAGTTTTCTACAGATCTACATCCTGTCTAGGAGGATACTACTCCTAGCATGGCTGATTTCAGAAACACATAAAGAAGAAAATCAGGAAAAGCAGCAGCAACAGCAGAGTTAAATCCAATGCTGTTCATCCACTGGAGGAATCAGAACCAGCTGGTGGAACTGATTCCTCCCTTCCCCTTCATGTCACTTAACTGCTTGACAGGATGGGAGGATGAGAAAGGGGAACACTAGTTGTGCACACAGTTTATTCATATAATGTAGTCCAGTCAGTCTAATTCTACACATGTTCACATAGAAACATTAGATTAGACTGCCCATATATTGAAGTGGTTTTTTTGGGGGGGGGCAAACAAGTGCGTTGGAAAAAGTAGTATCTGGACTTTCTTGAAGCCTCCTTGAGAAGGATTCCCACCAATATACAAAGTACTGTACAACTTCTTAAGTGAAAGGTAACATGGAGCATATAGTGGTTGTACGAGGGTGGGAAAATGGATTGCTCTGCAGTAAGAGCAATTTACAGCAGCTGCAACTGTCTTAATTGTTTTACAGCCCCCATAAACTTTGCATGCCACTTGCCAAGATGGTGGCTGTGAGTGAATTACCTGTGTCTTTAAATCTGCCGCTGCTGAACTTTAAAAAAATTGTTTACCATCATGCACACAGGTGATATTTCATGTTTAACCCCCCCCCCCAAAAAAAGAGAGAAAAAAATAATACAAATGGCCATTTTATTGCTTTAGTGATCACTCGCTAAGGCGAAAATCCAACATGGCAGCAGCGAGCGCTTGACCTGTTAGCAAGTCTGCTCATCTGGCCAATCAGCTTGTACTTCCTCTTCTATGGGAAAGTGCAGAGATGCTAATGCGACTGTCTTGACAAGCAGGAATGCGTATCCCCTACAGTGCTTTTTAAATACTCCGGGAAAAGCCACAAAGACTCTCCGGGCATAGTTTTTGGAGTTTTTTGCTGCCCCTTTCTGAACACAATGCATTGATGCAGATTCCCAGATTTCCCAGAGAATTTTATGAGGATTATTTTGACCGTTTAGACAGGACCATGGACTACAAACTATTATGAGTGGTTCAGATTTTCTATAAAGACCATGTCTTGAAACTTGGGCAGCATTAGTGTTCTTGTACCTGAATCCTGAGAGACTCGTGCTAGTTACCTGATTGCGAATGCACATCAGACAGAGGCAAAAGTGCTCAAATGCGCACCCAACCTCCATTTTGTGGACACAAAAAAGGAAGTACAAATTTCACCTGTAAAAAGGGAAGCTGGAACTTAGCTTTCATGGGTGGGGGGTGCTGGGGAAGGGAATACTTTTACCAAAAGAAAAGCCTAAGGTAGATATGGGCCATTAAGAGCTAGCTTCACTGGACATTGCAGTATTTAAAAAAATATGTTACAGTATTCACTCCAAAACACATGGTGGAGCATTAAGGAGTAACAACTTTCAACCTGCTTATGGTATGTCAGTTAAAGTAACCAAAAGTTAAAGAAACCAAAACTCTTATAATAGTTATAAGTTACAATATAATGAACATACACAACATTAAAAAATATATATTTTACCAATGGCAAACTCACCATACTATTTGCCAATGGTAGTTGTGGGTGTTTGGCATCAGGAAGTGTTGTTTGAATGGAACAGTGTCTCTCTGTGATATACTGTATATTCCTGCATATAAGACTGCTTTTTAACACTTGAAAATTTCCTCAAAAGTGGAGGGTGTCTTATATGCCTAGCAGATCTTTTCCCCTGCTGTGAGAATGACTGCCTTGTCTTTGAAGTGTTAAATTCCCTGGGCAGTTTCCCAAGCAGATCCTTCCCCCTGCTGTGAAAATGACTGCTTTGCCTTTGAAGTGTTAATTGCCCTCCATTTAGGGATTGTATTTTGGTAAATTTGCCAGGAAGATTTCCATTTGCATAGTTTTGGGGATTTCCTCTCCAGGAGTTTGCAAGTCTGCCAGTGTGGCTCTAAAATCATTAATGTGCCCATTCAAAAATTTGGGATTTGATAGCTTCATATTAACCAACTTCATTGTTAATGAAACCTTATTTTCCAAAGATTGAACACCACAGAGATTTTTCAAAGTATCCCATGCTTTTTTTAGCTGTTTTCAGACCTTTAATTTCACAGACTATTCCATCATCTACAGCCACTGAGCTGGCTGGTTAGTGTGGGGCAGGCTTTCCAGCCAGGTGGCTGGCTGGACGGGGAGGGGGGGCAAAGTCTATATTTTAACTTAAAAATTGGGGGGGTTGTCTTATGCGCCCAGTCGTCTTATACGCCGGAATATAGGGTATATGGCTGCTATTGTGACATGAATCATAGAAACCACACAAACAGTTCATTCAAATAGAGTCACCCTGAATGCATCCTAGCCATGACGTTAGTGGCAACCAGGGGTGTAACTGCAGCCAGGGGGTAAAATGAGAGAATGGCCTCCCAAATAAGAGTCCTCCCTCCCCATGAAATTTGGCTTCAGTCCATAAATTGCTAATATGGCAATAACTAAAAATCTCAGCTGAGCATTTAGAAATACAGGCTGCTGCTCCCATATCTGCAGGTTATAAGTTCACAGTGGAAATTGACCATAGAGTCACACTGGAGGACCCCCAGATGCCTAGAGAGACCTCCCTCCGAACTGCAGTTAAATGAAACCACAGTTACCAATACTGTAGCTAAGGGGTGTGTGTGTGACCTGTACAGTTTAGACATCCAAAGCAAAGGGTAAGGAACAGTTACCAAGCAAATGCAAACATGGTAAATATGAGAGTTCTAGATGTGAATGATTTTCAGCATCTAATTCTAC
Source organism: Gambelia wislizenii (assembly GCA_030847615.1). NCBI lineage: Eukaryota > Metazoa > Chordata > Lepidosauria > Squamata > Crotaphytidae > Gambelia > Gambelia wislizenii. The sequence continues at coordinate 183,230,086 of JAUMIR010000005.1, read as the reverse complement.
AATGCCAAAAATTGGGGGAATTAAGGAAAACTTCATTTGGATGGGCAGAACTCTTATCTAAGGAGCAATGCCTTCATCCCCCTCCCCTAGCTACACCACTGGTAGAAGTTCTGCTCATTGCAAGTGGCCAATGAATGTGCAGTCATAACTCTTACTGATAAATTGCTCATAACAAAAAGTAGGCAGTGTTAAGAGCATCTTTTATTTAACAGCAGGAATATGACAATAGTAAAGATACAGGAAGATCAAACCATACCAGAGTCTAGTACACAAAGAACCAAGGTCAGCTAGAAATATGAGAGACTAGCAAAAAAGGTAGTCACTCAGAGGCTTTCCCCAAAGTCTCAATACCCCACCCCCTGGGAGCAAACTGCTGTTGTGCCACTAGATGAGCAATTTATTCCAATCTGTTTGGATGTCTAAATATAGCACAAACAGATATATTAATCTCAGGCTATATATCTTGGGTGGCAGGGCATAGCATGCATTATGTTGCTTTGGTATAACCCATTACATTCTAGTCTACATCAACTGGCTTGACTATTTACTATGATAAAACTTGACAGTATATCCATTTGTTTATATATTTTCCAGTTATCTATGACTTAATAATTTTCTACATTGGTATGAGTTGTTTTAGGAAATAGGGTTACAGAAGGTTTTATATATCTTTCAGCACTGAGAAGCAGCATTAATGATGCTAATAAGATTTAATATATTAAACCATGTATAGCCATGTATGAACAAATAAATATAGAAGAAACACAGACACAAACAATACAGTTGTCCCTTCATATTCACTGGGGTTTGGTTGCAGGACCCCTCGTGGATACCAAAATCCGTGAACACTCAAGTCCCATTATATGCAATGGCATAGTAAAACGGTGTCCCTTATATAAGATGGCAAAATCAAAGTTTGCTTTTTGGATTATTATTTTTAAAGAATATTTTCAAGCCACGAACACTTAAATCTGTGGATACAGAGGGACAACTGCAATGGCTTTATCATGTTTAGCCTGATCATTGATTTTCTCAGCCATTGCTAAGCATTTTAAATAATAGATTGGTATACATGAGACGGGCACCATTTGAACCTCTCATTTAGTACTTTATTACACTATACAGTACTGTTACAGTGCTATTATTATTAATGGCCTGCCGGATGAGATCCGTCTTATCGCTACTCTTGATAGCTTCAAGAAAGCGCTAAAGACGGATCTCTTCCGGCAGGCCTTCCCGGAATAACTTCCCGGTTCAAGTGGACTGATTGCTACCCACCCCCTCGCCGTCGTTGCTTTTATTTATTTATTCATTTATTGTATTTTATCTTTGTTTTAACTCTCCATTAGTTTAATTTAGTTTTAAGGGGTGGGAGGGTAGGATGGGGAAGGACTGATTTAACTTGATGTTGTTTTAATCTTGCTGTAAGCTGCCCCGGTTGCCGAGCAGAGGGGAGGGTTAAAAATAAAATTTTATTATTATTATTATTATTATTATTATTATTACACTTTAACCACTGGGGCTGCCTCCTGTGGAATTCTGGGATTTGTAGTTTAGTGAGGCCTAAGAGTGCTCTGGCTGAGAATGCTAAATGCCCCTCCCTAAACTGCAAATCCCAGGATTCCACAGGAGACAGCCAGAGCATTTAAAGTGGAATCATAGTGCTATAACAGTGTAGCTTGATAATCTCCTTAGTCACCTTCTACATCTACCTTAATGCAACATGCAAGTGATTTAAAAATCACCTTCATAGTGACTGAAAAGTGGCTCACTTTTCCCATGTCACCTGCAAACCTACAAAAATTACCCTCCCCTAAGGATTTACAGTAACCTTAATAAAATTATCCAATATGCAACATAAGCCACTGTGTGCAAAGGAAGAGTAACTGGACACAGACATTTAAAAGCAAACTGCTATCATTTCAGGGTAGCTTAATGTGTACTGATCTTTCAGTTTAACAATCAATAGTGCAGAACCAGCACTTGTATAAATTACTATCTTAGACTATACCTCCCTGAATCTCCAGGAAATAGGACCACTAGACATGCTAGTGCAGGGTTCTGGGAACTGACTGTTGGTACTTTCTGGGAAAAGGTAACTTTCCAAGTTTTGAACAGGACAGCTTTCCCAATCCTCTAAGTAAGTTAAGCTCACTGATGGGAAAATCTGCCAGTTTTGCTTTCTCTCACATTCCATTTTTTTATAACCTCAAGTGCTCTCCATCCCAAATTAGAAGAGACTTTGGTAATTTCTTCCAAAAAAACAAACAAAACTGATATAAAATTCTCCACCATTTGCATCAGTCAGATTCAACAGGTACTAGCTATTCCTAGCACAGAAAAACAAACAAACATGTTTATAGCTGTCTGAAACCGAGGTGTTAAAAATGAGGAGTCTCTCATAGCAACTCTGATTCAGTACCAACATAGTTGAGTACACAGCCAGTCAAACCCAAACTAAGCACTCAAAGCCCCTTTGCCTGGTTGAACAGATCTGTTAGTTACAGTTTCTACCTTTTTCAGACTAACTCTCAAGTTCTTTCCATCCCCAATCTGAAGAAATTTGTGAATTCTGGCAACCAAAATAAAATTCTGGCAACCAAAACCAACCAAAATAAAATTCTCAGCAATGTGTTGTTGAACTATAACTTCCATAATCCAACAGCCTGCTATTGGAGTCAGATTCCAACATATCTGAAAGGTTTCAGGCTAGAAAAAGCTAGTATAGATTGGTAAGTGTACAATATGGGTGTGCATTAAGTTTAAATATGATACAGTATAAGGGAATTGATTTGAATGTGTGTAATCATTGCAGAGACACCTTAAAACAGACCTCCATCTAGACATGGCCAAATTCACAATCTGCTAATAATTATACAGAATCCTTTGAAGAAACACAGCATTCATTCCAAGCATAAATATTAATATATATTAAATGTACATTAAAAGTATATTACTGGTTTAAATACCCTGAATGCACCAGATCCCATCTGATGTTAAAAGCTAACCAGCGTCAGGCCTGGTTAGTACTTGGAAGGGAGTCCTCCAAGGAATATCAGCTGTTGTAGGCTCTATTCGGAGGAAGGACATGGCAAACCATCTGAATACAGTCATCCCTCCACATTCACGGCTTTGACGTTCGCAGTTTTGAGTATTCTCCTCCTTTTCTTCCCCCTCCCCAGGAGGGAACTCCATCTACCTCAGGGGCTTCACTCTGTTTGGAGTGGGGAACCAAGGTGCCCCCCTCCCTGCTTTCCTGGGCTTGCCTCCATTTGAAATAGAGAGCCATGCCCTGAGAGAGCAAGCAGGGGGGTGATTTAGACCTGATCTCCCTGCTCTCTTGGGGGTTGGCTCCCACTCCAAACAGAGTCCAGCCTAGGGAGAGTGGGGAGATGGGGTCTAAACCGCCCCCCTCCCCACTTTCTCGGGGCTTGCCCCCACTTGAAATGCAGAGCCAAGCCTCAAGAGAGTAAGGAGGAGGGTGATTTAGACCTGATCTCCCTGCTCCCTCGGGGTTGGCTCCCCACTCCAAACAGAGCCAAACCCAGGGAGAGTGGGGAGATGGGGTCTAAAGCACACCCTCCCCACTTTCCTGGGGCTTGCCTCCATTTGAAGTGGAGAGCCAAGCCCCGAGAGAGCAAGGAGGGGGGTGATTTAGACCCACTCTCCCTGCTCTCCCTGGGCTTGGCTGTTTGGAGTGGAGAGCAGGTTTGGGAGGGCGGGGTGGCAGTTGAGAAATGGCTACAAGGCTTCAAAAGCCCCGTCACTACTTTGGAAGGGCAGGGGGGGGTTGCGGGTAGGTGGGGTAGGTGTATTTTATTTGCGGGTTTTTTCCACATTCACGGGGTTCTTGCGCCCCTAACCCCGTGAATGTGGAGGGACGACTGTATTCCTTGCCTAAGAAAACCTTATGGAATTCATGGAGTTGCCATAAATCAACAAGCAATTTGAAAGCACATACTTTACAATGTATTAATGATCTTAATGAGGAAGGGCTACCTCTAAGATAAGAGAAGGTTTTTGAGGCAAGTATAAACATTCAAGATACAGGTATATGCTCTGTTATGAATCTGGAGCTTTAATTTGCTAAGACAGGTTACCATAATTTATCCATTTTTAAAGAACTCTTTAACAAAAATCTATACATACAGTATGTATTTGGGTCCTAAGAATTACATGTAATCTTACCTAAATTTTGCCACATGCTGAAGATCTCACATCCCATTGTCACCCGCATATCACCGTATCTGTGATATATTTTTTAAAAACCAAAGTTTAGTTAGTGGATAACATCACTTTGTATATGTCTGCAATGAGGGAAATTTCTGCTTGCATTTAGAATATGACAATTTGTAATGTAGGTGAAAAATAATTCTAAACCAAGAAGAGTGCAAATGCAAGAGTGCATTTTGGGTAGCAATGGAGAAAGGGAAATGTAGATCCTAGTGCTGCTGTAGCAGGAAAGTAGGGAAAAACATTTGGGGAAGGCAGTAAAGAAGCAAAGAAGCAGTGGTCTGGATATATGATCCAATGAATGGTAAGAATATTTTCAGTTTTAAGAAAAATCTTGACACTTATGATACTTCATTAATATCAATAATTTACAAGAAGACTTTGTGTAATACAAAATGGGAGAAATAATATTATTTCCGATAATAAAACTATTAATTTATCACATTTTGCAAATACATACGCCCTAATTTAATTTCCATACACATGATGTGTAGCTGTGGGACTAGTCTAATATTATGGCTAGAATTCAAGGCAGAGGCACAACTATGTGTGAAAGAATGGGCCTGTCTGCACTGCAGTTTGACACCACTTTATCCACCACAGTTCTATCCTATGGAATCCTGGTATTTGTAGTTTTGTGAGGTATTTAGCCTTTTCTATGAGAGAACTCATAGAACTCACCAAACTACAAATCATCAGAGTTCATTCTCTCAGTAATACTTTGTACAGAAATATATGGTTCAGTTATTGGCTGCTCTCTAGTTTTATGTGAGTCAATGATGATACTTACTTTTCTAATACCTTTTTCTTCTTGGAAGGTGTGAACATCTCTAATTGCAGACATAACTGGTTTATGAAAATGACAGCAAGGTAAAAGTAGGAATCCCAAATCTAAAAGTAAATGAAGTTGGGTAATTTTCCTTCTTTACAGAGACACTATTCATAAACAGGCAGTGTAGTTATTGCTTTTCAGCAAAGCAATTATAATTAATCAAAATGACTGCTGCTATATCTTTAGGTGTATGTTATTGCCAGCTCAGAACAGTCTGATGCTGTCAAGGTAATTAATCAACAGAACTCTTCATTTGAACTCAGGCTGGTAATGAAACACACATAACTGTCCTCAAATGATATCAATGCAGTGTGGAAGAGTCAGAATTCTTGTTAGTTATAGGAGTCAACCACCATGGCGGTTCAACGCATCAGAAGTTTATGATACTAGGAATGAGAGTCACATCTCTGTATGACTCCCTCATCATCTAATTCCCCTCTTCATGCACTAGCTGTAGAGTTTCAGTTATGGCTAAACTGAGACACAGCATTCCCTTTTAACCTTATATGGGAAAATATCTCTGAGACTGCAATCTTAAACTCAGTTATTAAGAAGTAAGCACCCCGAATACAACTAGGCTTAAAGCTGAGTAAAAAGATATACGGTTAAACAGTTAATGCTAATTTACTAATCTCTACATGTGCCATTTAAAAATTAACAAATTTATTATGGGATAAGGTATTTTGGACGAAAGCCCACTTTGTCTATCAGTAGCAAAGTAACCTACAGAAGAAGCATAAAAAATGATGTTTCTGCTGGAAACATGCGTTCCACTGGAAATTATAAGAGTAGATGTAATCATCCTTACTGAGCTCCAGTGGGCTATGATTAATTATGGCACAGCAAGTCCTGGGTTTATTTTCATTTTTGGAGCAGCACCACTGTCATCACTGAACTGTTTAAGCACTAATGATTTATTTCCAGATGCATTTCTGGACCTAAATGAGTTCCATTGCAATGCCCACTCAATTATGAGACCATCAGTGCAGGACCCATTTCAATCAGATAGTTTGGATGGAGGCACATAATTCCATCTGTATGGCAATTGAACTGAGCATCTGCTGCTTCAGAGCAAACCAGGGTGATCCTCTCATTCATATTGTTCTAATGCTGTGGCAGTGCCATTTCTGATATAAAGGCTACAGCAAAGTGATAAAACTGTAGGAGGGATTAATTTTCTGAAAGCACAGAGTGACCACATGGTGGAATGGAAGACACAGAGACAGACATTTCAGAGACAGAGATCTGCATAATGCAAGCCAACTATCAGTGCTCACCTTATAATCGAAGCTCTCATTTAAAAAGTTTTTACGAAGGGCATCCGAAAGATATAAAACTGTTGTAATAATAACACTATTAAAAGAATAAAATAATTACATAGTTAAACGTGGACCATGACTCAACTTTCTTCTGAAAAAAATGTTTATTCGGGTGACAAAACCACCTGTAGAGTGCAAGATGGCTGATACATAATTAAAAAAAAAATCCTTAATATCTTGTGAAACAATTCACCAGCTACTGCAATATGCATTTTGCTTCTAGGTCTGTTGGTATGAAGCATGATATATGCTGATCAATATATCTCTTCACCTCACTGAATTTGCAGGCAGGCAGACAGTAGGATGGGCTAGAGCAGAATTCCATTCTTTCCTAGCTCAAGCTTTATTGCATTGTTTACTGCAGGCACACAGCTTCTATCCAACACCAATAGTCTGTGTTTCTCCAGCCCTCATTTACCATCCTCCCAATGCCAATGCTGCTTTAAAAAACCTTTCCAACTAGACAGAGGACAAGGTAGAAAAGGAAGGCTGGTCAAGTGTAAAAAGACTTTGTAAAAAGGAGCTTCCCAGTCAGAGGGTTTGTTAACCAAAGTATACCTGTAATAGATTATTTATATTAATAAAGGAGAGTGTGTCTGCTTCACCATAGGACCAAGATCATGAAACTAGACAACAGAAACTTGGCATGTATAGTAAGGAGCCCTTAGAGGACTTTTACTTGGGTGTTTACTTAGCTATTTTAATTAATTTATTCATTTATACAAAAATGATGGAATGTGTAACATGGCATACATGTTTATGAATAATGGATTAATATTATGATCTTATGTATATCATGCCTTTCTCCTGAAACTAGAATTCAAGGGAACTCATAACAAGATGCAATATACAGCATGGCATACATATATAACATAATTAAAATAATAATATAACAGTTCATTTTCCACATTAATATCCTTTCTTCCAAGACTAAAACTCAAGGTAGCTCACAACAGTATTAAAAGACAGAGATAAAAGCACAAAGAGAGAAAGAGAGAATACCAAACACTGCCAAAGAAATTATAATATTAAAACACCTTTGGATTAAAACTATAGCAATAAAAACAACACAGCACATAACCGATTAAAACCCCCTATCTCAACAACCAGGAAATTGCTAAAAGCCAACCTGAATAAAAATGTCTTTGGCCAATGGTGGAAGAGAGTTCCATAGCCTGAAAGCCTGAAAGTTCCATAGCCTTCGTGAATCCCCACTCCCCAAACATGCTGCTGAGCATGGTGGGACTGAGAGGTGTGTGTCCTCTGGAGATCACAAAATCCAGGCACGCTTACTGCATTTTAGCAGACAGCAGTATAACAACCATGCTACAAAGAGAGATCTGTAGCTCCATAGTCAACAATTTTAGAATGTTCTTATAAAATTGTACAAGTACAAATGCTTCAAATATTTCACTATCTTTATGTTTTAAGGCTGCAGTCCTATGCTAACAAATGCTATCTACTATATCTACTAGAGTTGTGTAATGGACCAAACAATTAGTACTCATTGCCATCAACATTGGTTCTATGATTATAATTCTAAATATGTTCAAGCAGTCTTACTTGTTAGCAACTAAACGCATCACTGTCCAATCTTTTGGGAACATCTCTGGTCGTATTAATATTCGAAAGACAGTAAATATCTGTAACAAGAAATCCTAGGACAAAGAAAAATAATATTCATTAGACAAGAGGCAAAAATGCAATAAACTGTTTTAGCGACAAAATTATAACACTTGCAATTAAAAAGGAAACCCATTTGTCTAATGGCTTCTGTAAAACAGTCATTGGTTTAGCTTCTCAAGAAAATTCAACAGAATAATGTCAACATGATTTAACATCTTTTAAAGTGAGACATGGAAGGTTGAGCATGTTGTCAAAAAACCTATTAAAAATCCTGTGATATAAACCCAATGCTATTCAATCAAGCCTGTCTTTATACAACACATCAGAACTTTTCACACTTTAGAGGGTAATACATAGGTGGATCTTTATCCTGACAAACACCTTTATTTTTAAACTAATCTAGTTGTATAAACAGAAATGCTGAAAATAGGTTTTAGGTGGTGAGATTAATTTCAAGTGGATCTGGCTACCACAGAACCCCAGCACACTGCAGCACATTGTGGGGAAGAAAAGCGCACACAACACATAGGGGGCCTTCAGCTCACCATCATATATCCAAAACTGCAAGCTACACAATCAGCCCAGCATTCTCCTTATTCACGAGTGCTTCAGAGGAAGACAGACAAATAAACAGGCTTTCACTGAATGTTTCCCAGCATTATTTACCTTATCATTTGGGATAACCTTGACTGGATTCCAGAGGGACACTATATTTCCCATAATATTTTATTCAACCATGTAAGCCCAGACATCACCTCCAGTCTAAAGTGTGGTAATTGAAATACAGGTTTCCCATTGCATTTGCTGTTAAATATGAGGCTTTAGAATAAACTGCTGCTGGAATAATTTAACTTCAAGCAGTCTAGAATGTATGTGTGTATGTATTTAACTTACATCCCATTTTTTTTCTCAAAAGGGGACCCAAAGTAGCTCACAATATGAGTTAAAATAAAATACAGTTAAAACAATGGATAATACAAAATCTGAAAAACAATTAACAGAAAGTTTTGTTCCTCTCATTTCACATTACTTTCAACAACAACACCAAGGTCCAAACTAATACAGGTGGTGTTAAATGTGTACTTGTGATACCTACCCTAATAGCCCCCATCTTGGAATATCACGTAATTGGCAATGTTTAATAATTTGGCGTTGATGTGGCCTTCCATGTGGTTAGCAGGTAAACCAGGGACCCCCAAATACCAGGTTGGAGTCACTTATAGGAGGGGGCTTTGGAAGTCCCCAAAACAAATACTCAAGTTAGAGTTAATATCTGGAGATGAGTCATCCACTAATCCACTCAAAAACATCAGAGTCCTTAATGCTTGCAAAACGGATCCTTCCTCTCCACTTTCCCTCCAACAATAGACCTTGCCTGATCCTATTCAATTCTAAATACATTGCCCATTAACTATTGTTAACTCTTCCAGAGCACCCTTTGTCTAGTCTTGGGAAACTCTGAGAAACATTGCATTGCACTCAAAATCCCATCCCTTCAGGGGAATTATCACACATGCATATCACCCTAAAACACCACCAAGATGTGCACTAACCCCCTGCTTTCCAACACCACATCAGTTCATGTCACCATTCTGTCATCTGGACCTCTTTGCTGTCAGTTTACTTCTCGATCTCAGCTCTACAGGATCAGTATAGTATAACCCGCAATCCCCTTATTCTATCCCACTATCCAAATACTTCCTACTGTCTTTGATAACCTTGTGTGATTGCTTGAAGCCTGAGTGTTTGCGTGAATGAAATGATCCAATAAAGATAATTTTAATTGTACATTTTGGCTGAGAGTCTCCTCTGTTACTACCAGTATACATAGGTCAAAAGATCCTGCCATTACCCAGCCTCTCGCTGCCATTTTGAGCTAGTTAAATATTCCTTATATTAATATTTGAACACTAGTGGGATCTTTGCAGACCCCCACACAATTCAGGTAACACTTGTATTCAGCATGTATGCTTTTAAAGATGCAAATACCAGCTGCTAAGGTTATGTGATAATCATTTGGATCATAGCTGCTTGGAGAGCCTTTGAAGGAGTAGCTGCTTGTACTGGAAGGCTATCCGCCATTGGTGAAATTTTTGTCAGGGCTAGATCAGGAAAGGAAAGTGTTCAGTTCACCCTCCCTGCTTGCAGCAATCCATATCATTATCACCCCACTCTCAGCAGCTACTATTTGTGTTTTAAAACGCATGGATGTTTAGTACCAAGCTATATTTAATATTTTGTCTAGCTTGGCCCTTTGCATGGACAAAGAAGCTACTATTATTCAGTACTGTACATAGACTAGGCTACTGCATGTAAACCTTGATATTTGAGTCAAAAGTTGCCAATTGAACGAACTTTCAATAATAGTACCGAGTTTCTAAAATTGAACTAAGTGAGATTTATTTTAAGAAGGGTTTCTGTAATAAACAAGTTGAATCATAATCTAACAGTGACCAATACTTGCTCATTCTCTTTTGTCCAGACAGTGCTTCATTAGTTTTCAGCAGTCTGACTGCTGACCTTTCTCTCATGTTTCTTAAGTACACTAAACAATTCCTGTGGCTGTGCTGCTAATTTTCCATCCCTGGAAATGAAATTTCTCTTTATGTGTCCATTACATGTTCAAAATGGGGTTAATGAATTCTGAAACTCTAAGAGAAAAAGAGGTAAGCATTGGGGGGAAGTTCATAAAATTGGGGATACTTATAAAAGGAACTTTTCAGGGGAATGAAGCAATTCATTACAACCAATCTCTATGGTCAATATTGATTTAACTCATGAGTATCAAGACATAATTATTGCTGTGTCGGGTATCAAACAATTTTAAGGATGCCTTATGTTGTTTTTATTATTAAGGCTATTCTATATTTTGTGATTTCTTTCACACTGCTTTTACTCAATGTAAAACAGGGAAACTGTGTGGAAAATTTACTAACCAGGAGAACTCTCAAAAATATTGTGAACTGTTTTAAAAAGACAATACATCCCAATGGTCTCTGTGTCCCACTTCCTCTCCTCCTCTCTCTTCATTGTTCTATTTTGTCACTTATTTGGGCTTTCCGGTACATTTAATTATCTCATTGAACAGAGTATGGTGGTTGAACAAAAGACCCTTCGAAAATCCATATTTTTTTAAGTTGCAAACGTAAGAGTTTGCATTTTCAAAAGGTGTGTGGAAGGTAGGGCTGAAATTAGGATAAATGGTGCCCTGGTGAGGACAGAACTTGGAATATTAGGTTTGAAATTAATTCAATAATGTTAAATGTTAGAAACTGGAAATTTGCTACCATAAAAACTAATTTGATTCATTTCAGTTATTGTTAACTTGTTGATCGAACCCTTAGTGTTGGACCAAACCATGAGATTTAAAGAGAATGACATGGAAGTTGTCATTGTTGGCCTGAGGAGAATACATTTTGTTACTGGCGACCTTTGTCCTTTTAAAGTTGCCTTTTTTCAACTGGGATTCCGCCCCCCCCCATGTGGACTACAAAGTCTATCATATGACTGTTGGCTGGATGTGGTGGATGTCCAGGATATCTGGGAACTATCAAGTTGGGGAAGGTTTTCCCACAGCAAGGGATCTCGTCCTACAATTCAATTTTGTTTCCACCCCCCACCAACACATGCACTTCACTTATTCTTCAAATGCCTTTGCTTGTAAAAGGCTAAAATGGAGTTATTTTTTTCAGTTAAAGGGCATAGGCCCAAAGTACAGTAATAAAGGATAGCTCAGTGATTCTTACCCTGTGGTCTAGGGACCCCCAGGGGTCCGGGATGTCCTCACAGGGGGCCCGCAAAGGATTGAAGGCTGCTTGGCCCACCTCTTCCTTGCACTGGAGTGGCCACGTGACAGGTTCCAAGGCAAAGGTTGGCTGGCTGGTTGGCCCTGCACATTGCCATTCAATCTGCTCCAGCCAGATAATTAGATATTATTGTTATTATTGTTATTATTAGGGTTTTAAATCTTGAGATAAGTCTTGGGGCTCCATGGCAACAAAAGATATTTAAAGGGGCTCCCTGGTAAAGAAAAAGTTAAGAGCCATTGGGATATCTACAAAGAGCAGACAGTGAATCATGAGTAGAGAATTCATAACCTTAAAGTTTTGAGTCTCTGGGCATGTGCGCAACATTTTTTCTGCACAACTGAATCAATATATCCTTTCTGCTGCTCCACAGCCAATCAAGAAGTATCGTCTGCAAAGTTCAGTGGCAGAGGACAGGTTTTGCATGCAGGGGCTGAGGATGCTAAACACAATCAGGGGCATCTACAGCTTCAATGACAACACCATTCTTATTTGCACCCATCTCACCTTAATTGTATAATTTAAAATGTAAGAAGAAGGAGAAAGAGAAAGGGGGGGGGGGACAGACTGGGAAGGTGGAGTGGGAAGAGAGGAAAGGAGAAGCCAAGAGAAAAAGAAATGAAGTACAGGTTTGAGGAAAACATTTCATTTAATTATCTTACAGCCTAGCACTGCATGGTAACACACGGAAGAATCACAAAGGCGTTCCTAGCAGCTCACCCCAAATAATATTATATACAGTAGGACCCCTGTATCCACTGGGGATTGGTTTGGGGGGGTGGATACCAAAAATCATGGATAATAGTGAACACCATTGAAAATAATGGGGCTTCCCATTTAAAATACCATGGAGTTGCCTTGAAGGACCTAGAAAATGGCTGGAGAGGATACATTTTCTAGGAAGACTCTATGGTAGGTGTGCTGTTTTGTGTCCCATGGATAATTGAATCAGTGGATAATGATCAGTGGATACAGGGATCCTGCTATAATCATTGTATACTATATAATAATATGCAATAGAAATCAGTCCAGAATATAATCAGCATGAGCAAGGAGTTACTGAAGAAATTCATAATGCACTTTCAGCTCTCTAGAAAGATTCCAAACAATCTCCTTCTGTACAGGTCCATGTACAGGACTACCTGGAGGATTTACGGGGTCTGAGATGGGCATAGCGTTGGCACCCTACTGTTGACCACACAAGAACTTATGCATTGTTCCCAAAACTAGAAGCTGCATTTGAGAAACATTATCTCTCTCTCTCTCTGGCTTTTCTTCGCAAACGAAGATTCAGGAAGGACTCATCCCGTGCTTTCTGCAAGCGCGCTGATGACTAAAAAGGCCAATCCGAGATAAACAAGTCCGGTTGCAGAAAGCACAGCAGAAGGTCTCCTTGGGTGATGTTTTTGGGTTGTGATTCTTTCTGCGTTGTTGTTTCTCTTCAAGACTTGTTCGGCGTGAGTTCTCAAATAAGGCTGCAGCATTGTAGATAGTGCGTCTCCATGCCTCCTGATGTGTATAATGTGTATAATGAGAAACATTATACACAGAGACTAAATTGGGACTACATGGGAGAATTCCTTCCTCACTGGGAATCAAACAGAATGATATGGTTGGGGAGGGGGGCTATTTTGTTGTTATTGTTGTTTTGCCCTTGCATAGGGAATAAGGATTGAACTGTATTTCTCTGGAGCATGTCCTCCAAATTCAAACTCCCTTTCAAGTCACTGTTTCCCTATGGTAACTGCCACAGAAATTCACTGCCCAGTGGTACCTTGTCTGGAAATCTTTGCTTACTCATTCCTTGACCTCTTTCCCTGGCAGGCCTGGAGTTTTGTGACAGGAGTAAGATCAGCTCTATAGGGTTCCCACATTTCACGGCCCAGATACAGGTCCCCCCCCATATCTGTGCAACCAACATCCATGGTTTCACTTTTCTTAGGGACACAAAATAGGAGACACATACCATAGAGCTGCACTGAAAAACACCTAGAGAGGTGCCCCCTCTAGGAATCGCTAGGTCCTCCAATGCAATTCTATGGTATGTTTGTACAAACCTTCAAGGCTCTAAGCACGTCCAGCTTGTGCCACTCCCTCTCCCATGTGTTAGAGGGATCAGGGCAAAAGGAAGGCAGAATGAGCTCCTGGGAGACGTGGAAAGAAGAAATCACCTTGTGAAGAAAGGAAGTGTTTGTATGCAGAACCACAATATCATCACTGAAGGTACAGAGGTGGTCCTGAACCAAGAGTGCTGAGAGTTCTGAGACCCTCCTGGTGGATGTGATTGCCACCAAGAATGCCACCTTCATTGACAATATCCTAAGTGATACCTCCCTCAAAGGCTCAAAAGGATGTTTAGACAGCTGTTTGAGGACAACGGGCAGGTTCCATGTAGGGGGAGGGAGACAGTATTCTGGAAGGCAAAGGGGCTGGAGAAAATAGTCAAGCTGTCATAGAGGGAACAAACCAAACAGCGCAAGGATCCAACAGTGGGAGGCAAAAAAAACTTGCACAGGCAGCAAATAAAGGGAACACATGGTCGCTGTGCACTAATGCACAGAGCATGGGAAATAAGCAAGATGAACTTGAACTCCTAGCACTACAAAGCAAGTATGATATAATAGGCATTACTGAAACCTGGTGGGATGAGTCTCATGATTGGAATGTAGGAATTCAGGGGTATAACCTTTATAAGAGAAACAGGCCAAACAAGAGAGGAGGAGGAATAGCATTATATGTTAGGGATATTTACACCAGTGAAGAGACCCATGACATCAACACTGGAAGCCAGGTGGAGAGCATCTGGATAAAAATTAAAGGGGAGGGAAACAACACGGATGTGATTGTGGGACTCTACTAAAGAACCCCAAGTCAGACGGAGGAATTGGATGATGCCTTTCTAGAACAGATGACCACACACGCAGAAAGGAGAGATGTAGTAGTGATGGGTGACTTCAACTATCCTGATATTTGCTGGAAATCTAACTCAACCAAAACTTCAAGATCTAGCAAATTCCTTACTTGCCTGGAAGACAATTTCATAGTCCAAAAGGTGGAAGAGACAACAAGGAGGTCAGCTATTTTAGATATGATCCTAACCAACAGGGATGACCTGGGAGTGCAAGTGGTAGGATCCTTAGGTGAGAGTGATCATGTTCTCCTGGAATTTGTTATACAATGGAAAGGAGAAGCCAGGCATAGTCAGACACGCATCCTAGACTTTAGGAGAGCTGATTTCAATAAACTCAGGGAAATACTGGGGGTGATCCGATGGTCAGGAATACTAAAAGAGAAGAGACCTCAAGATGGATGGGATTTTCTCAAAAGGGAGATACTGAAGGCACAATTTCAAACAGTACCATTGAGGAAGAAAAATGGGAGGTGTCTCAAGAAACCAGGATGGATGACTAAAGAAATTTCAACAGAGCTAAGTTTTAAACAGAACATGTATAGGAAATGGAAAAGGGGGGAAATCACCAAAGAAGAATTCAAACAGATAGCGAACACATGTAGGAGTATAGTCAGAAAAGCTAAAGTGCAGAATGATCTCAGGCTTGCTAGAGAGGTTAAGAACAATAAAAAGGGTTTTTTTGGGTATGTCCGCAGCAAAAGGAGGAAAAAGGAAATGGTAGGGCCACTATGCGGAGAAGATGGCAAAATGCTAACAGGGGACAGAGAAAAGGCAGAATTATTCAACACCTTCTTTGCCTCAGTGTTTTCAGAAAAGGAAAAGGGGGACCAACCTGAGGATAATGGAACAGAGGACACAATAGGGGAAATCCAGCACAGAATAAGCAAAGAGGTAGTACAGGAATACCTTCTTAATCTAAATGAATTTAAATCTCCAGGACCAGATGAACTACATCCAAGAGTATTAAAAGAGCTGGCAAATATAATCTCAGAGCCATTGGCAATAATCTTTGAGAACTCCTGGAGAACAGGAGAAGTCCCAGCAGACTGGAGGAGGGCAAACGTTATCCCCATCTTCAAAAAGGGGAAAAAAGAAGATCCCAACAATTATCGTCCAGTTAGTCTAACATCAATACCAGGGAAGATTCTAGAGCAGATCATTAAACAGAGAGTCTGTGAACATTTAGAAGGCAATGCCATTATCACAAAAAGTCAACATGGGTTTCAGAGAAACAAGTCATGCCAGACTAATCTGATCTCTTTTTTTGATAAAGTTACCAGCTTGGTAGATGAAGGGAATGCTGTGGATATCGCATACCTTGATTTCAGTTAGGTCTTTGACAAAGTTCCCCATGACATTCTTGCAAACAAGCTTGTAAAATGTGGGCTAGACAAATTAACTGTTAAATGGATTTGTAATTGGTTGACCGGTCGAACCCAAAGGGTGCTCAGCAGTGGCTCCTCTTCCTCATGGAAATATGTGACCAGTGGGGTGCCACAGGGTTCTGTGCTGGTCCCAGTGCTATTCAACATCTTTATCAATGACTTGGATGATCGAATTAGGGGCATACTTATCAAATTTGCAGATGACACCAAATTAGGAGGAGTAGCTAATACCCTAGAGGACAGGATCAAAATTCAAGATGGCCTGAATAAACTGGAGAGCTGGGCCAAAGCTAACAAAATGAAATTCAATACGGAGAAATGTAAAGCACTGCACTTAGGGCGGAAAAATGAAATGCATAGATATAGGAGGGGGGGACCTGGCTGAATGAGACTATGTGCGAAAGGGATCTAGGAGTCCTGGCAGACCACAAGTTGAACATGAGTCAACAGTGTGATGCGGCAGTTAAAAAGGCCAATGCGATTTTGGGCTGCATCAATAGAAGTATAGTGTCCAGATCAAGGGAAGTGATACAGCCGCTCTATTCTGCCTTGGTCAGACCTCACCTAGAATACTGTGTCCAGTTCTGGGCACCACAATTCAAAAAGAATATTGACAAATTGGAGCGTGTCCAGAGAAGGGTGACTAAAATGGTGAAAGGTCTGGAAACAATGCCTTATGAGGAGAGACTTAGGGAGCTGGGTATGCTTAGCCTGGAAAAAAGACGATTACGAGGCGATATGATAGCCCTGTTTAAGTATTTGAAGGGGTGTCACGTTGAGGATGGAGCAAGCTTGTTTTCTGCTGCTCCAGAGATTGGAACACGGAGCAATGGATGCAAGCTCCAGGAACAGAAATTCCACCTCAACATTAGGAGGAACTTTTTGACAGTAAGAGCTGTTCGGCAGTGGAACACACTCCCTCGGAGCGTGGTGGGGTCTCCTTCCTTGGAGGTCTTTAAACAGAGGCTGGATGGCCATCTGTTGGGGATGCTTTGATCGTGATTTCCTGCAGGGCAGGGGTTGGACTGGATGGCCCTCGTGGTCTCTTCCAACTCTGCAATTCTATGATTCTATGACACCCCTGTGCCCTGACTGAGGCTGGCTGGAACTGAAAGGTTTTGTAGAGAAGTTGGATCGAGTCCAACCTGGGCAAAAGGAGTGAAAATCTCAATGTCGTCCTCCCCTTGGGGATCGGAAAGAAGAAGACGGTTGAAAGGATAATTTTGTCGGCCTTTTATCCATCCGCCTGTTCAAGACAGGCACGGCTTTCTTCTTGTCCTTTGTTTCCACCAGGACATCTTTCAACGCTTCCTCCCCAAAAAGGTGTGAACCTTTGAAGGGAGTGGTGGCCAGGTTAGTCTTAGAATGCACGTCCACATCCCAGTGGTGGAGCCAGTTTGTGTGCTGGCTACTGTCACAGTGACCATGGCTCTAGATACAAAAACTGTGGAATCCAAAGTGGAATCTGCCAGGAACTGAATGAGCACATAGACCTTTGAAAGCAATCACTGTAGGGAAGTGGGGTCCAGATTCTTGTCCTGCAGGATGTCTTCTATCCATATCAGGGAGGCCCTTGTGAAGAGAGAGCCTGCAGTTGAAGCCCTAATGGCGAGCACTGTTGCCTCATGGATTTTCTTGAGGGCCCGTTCAATCCTTTTCTTCAGGGTCCCTGAGAAACCCTTCTCCTTTGCGGAGAACTACAGCTCCGAAAATGAGCGAGGCCACCAGCACATCGACCATCGGGACCCTGAGCTTTTCCAGCACATGCTTGCCTGGGGCATAGATCTTTTGTGCCAATAGCATGCCCTTTTTGCCTTGCAGGAGCTTCTCCCACTCCCCTTCCACTGCGCAGGTGAAAATGGAAGGGAAGGGAAGCTCCTTCCCCTGGGGCTTGGGGGCACTCAGTACCACTGCTGTCCGTTCGTTGCACTCTACTGCTGCTTGTTCCTGTTGGGACTGCTGGCTCATAACCGTCAATGTGGAGGATGCCTTTGTAAGTAGCGAAGCAAAATCCTCCAGATGAAAAAGCCTGTGAGGGCTCTGAGTATTCACCTTCCTCCCTTTCTGTTTGGGACTCAACATCCTGTTCCAACTCTTCAGCATCTACCAACTCTGCTTCATCTGCTGAAGCATCCTCGGACTCAGCTGAGGAGTGGGGAGAAGAAGGAGTCTTGCGCTTCGCCTTTCTGGCGTTTTGAGCTCCACTAGGCTTTGGCATGTCGCCAATCTCCTTGGGTCTCAACATATGCACAGCCTGAATAAGGAGGGAGCTGATATCCCCTGCCCCTAGAGGCTGCTGCTGGTGGTGGACATGGGCCTCTCACGCCTCATGGGGGGGCACCAGATGTTTCAGTCCCCCTCGGGCCCTGCTGATGACAAACTGGGGTCCCAAGGTTGGGGGGAAGTGACCTGGCTGCGCTTGCGCTGGTACCCTCCCCTGCATCGGATAGTTCAAAGCGAATGTGGCAAGGGGGTGGGGGGTGGCCTGGGTGACTGTGGGACCAGAGACCTATCTGGCAGCCCCCGCTTAGGCCTCAGAGAAAGCCTGCTTTGCCGCCAGCACTGCCCTCTCCTCGGCAGCAAAATACGTCTGCCAGATTGATTGAGAGGGGAACCCTGACCTGCACTGGGGTGATGTTGAGGGAGGAGTGGAGAAAGGAGTGGGAACCAAGATGGCAGCCACCATCCTCTGCATCCACAAAGGCGGGTTGAGGAAGGTTCTCCATTGCACCTTCCTCCTCCCCCGACACCTCAATTTCGATGGCATCCCAAGGGGAAAGAAACCCCTCACTTAACTCAGTGGGTGGTGGCGGCTCTACTGGATGGTTTTGGGGTCTGTAGGGAGCATCCAGAAGTGAGGATACTCAGGACTAACCCTACAGGGAGGGGTAACCTGGGGCTCCAGGGAAGTGAACCCAGGTTGAGCCCGTGACACTGTCAGAATTGCATTTTGAGATTCAGTGTCATCTTACACTCTATTTACTCTAGACACTTTCTCATTTTATGAAAACTCTAAACAGAAAACCCAGATTTCTTGTAATCAGTGTGTCAGGGTGAGGTCAGTGGTCACTGGTATGCACAGAAGCTGAGGCAGAGGTCCAGGGGCAAATTTATCCATTCTCCCTGCCCCACAACCCCCATCCAGGCATCCCTTCAGCTCTGCAGTGTTGCCATAATGTATGGCTTGTGCAGGACAACAAGACGTAGCAGTGTAATAGGCCTCCTCTTATCAGGCTTTTCACCAGCAATGTTTATGGACAGGATTAGAAAGAGTTCTCTTTTACCTGTTGTTTTGTTTTCAGTGCACCCCTGTCCCCACGTGGTGTGAGTGGCTCCCCAAGGATAACCCTCATAGTCACAGGCTTCACAGAATTATATTCTGTGACTTGTATTCTTGTTAAGTTCAGCAAACACAGGCAATGGCTCCTGCTGCAACTTCTCCCCCTGAGCTACAACACTCCATTCTCAGATGCAGGAAGTACTCGTTCTTTCCAGTAGAATTGTAAAACCAGTCTTAAAGGGACAGTGTCACTACCTACTAATATCTCCCAAGCTGTAGCTGCTTTTTCAGTCTTCTTCCCTTGCTTCTGTTTTTTAATTTGGAAAATTCCAGCTGATCGACATTTATAGAGCTATAGTAACTAAGTTATCAAGACTAACAAGTTCTTTGTGTATCAACCAAATTTGTACCACAGATGAGGCTCTTACCAACATATCACCTATTACAGTGAAGTATAGAGAACTGTCTGAGTTACAGTATTTGTGAAAATTTCTTCTAAAACAATGCTAATCAAAGTGGTGGTCCATAAACCACTGGCAGTCTTTGAGATATCAACTTCCAGTCCCTGGTGAGTTTCCAGGAAACAAATGGCTTGACTACACTGGGGTGGTGGATAAAAACCCAGGTGACATTCAGACTACTTTGGCCCAGAGCTGCGGCACATGAAATTCACACTATTTTCTGGCCAAGGTTTCAGCGCCACACCTGAAAAAGTCCAAATCTGCATTGGGTTTTTACTTTTACTGCCCATTCAAAACTGTTACTCAGGCTTGACTCTGATCTCCAGGAAAAACAAAGCCCCGACAGTAGCCACTCTCTGTGAAATCAGAACAGTGACTAGACTCACAATGGTGGGGTAGGAACCCGTTCTGCCTTCAGACTGATGCTTGATTTTCCTGGGTGATTTGTGCTAAAAAATTAAGATCCCAGTGGTAGTCACCCTCTCTGAAGCCAGAACGGGCGGCTAGTACTCACGATGTGGGGCTTGTAGGGTGTTCTGACCACAGAGAGGGTGAATACTGCTTGCACTTTGCTTTTCCTAGGTGATTATATGCCAAAAAATCAAAGTCTCAGTGGTAGTGTTGCCCTCTCTGAAGCCAGATCAGGTGCGTAGCCTCACAGTGGCAGGGCTCACCAGGTGTTCTAACCTCAGAGAGAGTGACTACCATTGTGGGTCTGCCTTTGGACTGAGAAGTGGAGGGGATGGAAAAAATGGTGGTGTCTCAGGCAGCGCTTGTCCTTCCTCTCCCCACCCCCACCCCTAAATCCAGTGCAGATGGATTGTTCACATCAGCAAACTCCAGAGAAAACTGTTGATTTTCTAAAACCTGGATTGAAGGGGCATTCTCCGAGTCTGGTGCGAATAGGGCCATACATATCATGTAGCATTATTGGGCTGGATTCAGGGAGGGGGGAATTCATCATCATCATCATTTTATTCAACTGTACTGAATGGACACAAATATCATACTCGTTGCTGGCACACTGGAGGGAGGGGGAAACAATTGTCGGTCCACCATATCAGATAGCTTGGGGAGCAGTGTTTTAAAAAAAATCTACCTTGATCTGATTAGGATCAAGAGATGGAGAAGCCTGTCACCCCGGTAGTGACATTTTCATATTATGCTGTGAGATCTAGCTGAGCTGGATTTAATATATCCTTAAACAGAAATTTAGCTATATATTACACAGGCAAAGCCAAAAATGAGTGTATGGATGACTGCAAGGCTTGTATGGATAACTGCAAGGAATCTCCAGCTGTAATGCAGAAAACTTAACCTGCCTTCTTTCCAAGCAAATACATTCCCAGGACTAGCTTCTTCTGTAATAATGGAACTGAAAGATTGAAACAGAGTAAGTGGTGCATCTGTTGTGTGAACATCAATATCTCTGCTTAAAGAAACCAACCAGCAAAACAAAAACAAAAAACACTGATGGAATATGATTCCTGGAGGCAGAAATCCAATATTATTATAGCTTGTAATAAAATTATGACATCATAATGAACATAATGATATCAGTCTGGTGAAGTCTTTAGTAGTTATGCTAGAAGTTGCTCAGATAATATCCACCCACTGTGCACTTTAAGGCTTTTAGTGAATGACATCTAGGATCTATAGGGCTTCTTGAACTGCAAATAACATGTGTGCATGTTCTGTCAGTCTGCTACTGAAGCTCATAATATTGATTCATATGTGAACACTAAGCAAAATTTAATAATACTCTGGAGCAACTGATGGGGCGTATGCATGTGTTGAACTTCACTACTAGAAATGGGCTTGGAGTCTTCCATGAGATGGAAAATTTCATACAAAAAAGCAACACAGCATTGTTTCAGTACATATTTCCTATCTTGGGAAAAGAATGTTTGTTTGGATAAATACAAAACACATTCTTACCAGAGCTTAGAATGATTGTTGGCATTGCTTTAAAAGTAATTTATTTCTTGTTGGGTTTTTAAAAATAATTAGTTATTTAGCCTGTTGCTAATGTATTACTTTTAAATAACCTTTCACTTGTAATTATTTTTAAAAATACATTTAAAATTTTAAGAATGGCCTAAATTCCCCCAAAGCAATGTTTAGGGCATAATGAGTAAATGTTAATGTTTGGGTTCATAATGAGTAAATGTTAATAAATTGTTACATGAAAAAAGTAATGATGTTATCAGTCATTATGTTCCCCCCCCCCACAAAAAAAAGACTGTTATTATGTCTTCATTACCCTCCTCCAAAGTATTGTGTTATACAGATCATTCTAACTAGAATGATCTAAGCCCTAATTCTTATCATTGGGCTCTCTACTTGCATGAATCTGTGAACTGTTTATCATTCCTATAATAAATTTCAATGTAACACAGTTATTGTTTTGAATCATTACTACTTTGTCCCAGTGAGATCTGTGGCAAAGTGGGGATCTGAACCTGAATCTTCCACAACCAACCCCAGCATACAGTCCAGTGCACCATACTGATTATGCCACATGGATGAGAAAACATGCACTCCAAGTTCACAGTTCTTCACTTGATATTGGGGAGAGGCATCTTTTTGGATTTAAAGCATGATAGATTCCCCTTTGAGTGAAAGAAAGAGTCACTTTCTCTAGACTGTACCTTGGAGGTTTAATTCAGTGATCATTTGAGTGAGACAGAACAATCATGACCAGGAGAGGAAGCAGCAACAGGAAATATTTACAGGAGGCAACACATAAGTCTTATTACTTACTCTTAGCTCATCCTTTGTCTTGAATCTGTCAAGAAGTTGCTGGTAATGTCTGTCTGTCATTTGTCGTAATAATGACAATAGACATGAAACAAATTCTCCCTAAAAGAAATAGATTTATAAAAGAGGAGGGAAAACGTTACATCTAAAATGGATGACAAATCCTTAATTCACTTACTGGGTTGGGAGGAAGCCCCACTGAATACAGTGGCACATCTGAGCAAACATACATAGGATTATGCTACAGGTTGAGTTTCCCTTATCCAAAATGCTTGGGACCAGAGGTATTTTGGAATATTTCGAATTTTGGAATACTTCCATATACATAATGAGATATCTTGGAGATGGGACCCAAGTCTAAACATGAAATTAATTTATGTTTCATATACACCTTCTACATAAAGCCTGAAAGTAATTTTATAGACAATATTTTTAATAATTTTGTGCACGATTTTGGGATATTTTGGATTTCAGAATTCTGGATAAGGGAGATGCAACGTGTATTAAAATTCCATTTATTCGTGTTACCCTATTTCTTTTAACTTGAAAAGAATTTCCATGTTGCAATCCTAGGCACAATTTCCTTGCTGGGCAAATATCTTCCCATGTTCTTATCTGTTCATTACCTTTTAAAACCATGTTAACATGACACATATGCCAGTAGTGATACAGAAGCTGAAGCAAACCTCTTGCCATATGGAAGCCAAAAGGGTTGTGTTGTCATCCCCCCCCACAAGCCAATTTAAACAAATTAAGTTATTTCCATAACAGTAACCTCTTTTCATTGCATCTGCACACATTAAGATTGATTATCTTTTGTCTTGGAAACAACTTATATGTAATATAAGTATACAACTTATATGTAATATAAATGGGCATCTCTTGTATCTGAAATCCATCACAATAAATGCAACCTTATTAGAATTCAGAGGTAATTGTATCTTTTGGTTGTCTTGCTGATATTATTGCAAAAGTGGTATGAGAACATTTATGGAATGTTTTGGGTTGCAATTACATACACTTTCTATAAGTCCTATTAGAAAGAATGGGATTTGCCTCTGAGAAAACAGGCACAGTACTAAGCTGTGTACTTCATTAAGGCTGGGCAGCATTAGCTTTGTACACTGCAACGTCAGAAACACCCCTTTCCTTAGCCTTGTTCCCATAGCTAGACCACCTTTCTTTCTGGGATAGAAAGTCAAGTCTGATATTTCAGTATAAGTCCACCTACATGTCATAAAATGTACTTTCCCCCCAATTCTGATAAAATTGAATGGGTTCCTGACAACACATGTGGATGGAACCTACCACCCACACTCAAATTGGGTGGTATCTTTCTCCACAAATAACTCAAGAGCATTTGGCTCAGTATGTTGCCACAAGCAAACATAGTACTGCATGAACCTGCTACATAAGAGTATATAATTGCCTTATGCTGTGCAATGAGTCACTTAAAAATTAAGTATTTTGATGTGGTATTTGAAACTTCCTTGCACAATGGCTTGCTAGATATTGTGCAAGGAAAGGACCCTGAGAGACTATTCTTCTGTATTATAAATGAATAAGGCCTTCATAGAGCTTTGTGAAAAGCAAAGGCAAACCCATTAAAATGAAACTTGTTCAACTTAAGGATATACTTAATTCCACAAGCCATATTTTGACACGTATGTATGGGAACTGTTAAATCGAAGTCAATGAACTGACATTCAACAAGACTTCAACAACAGGAAAAATGTATTGTAGAATTTAACTTGCAGTATTGCAAGTTTTCATGAGTTAAATATAAGTATGAAAGCTTATAAGGACATCTTCTCAGAGCCAGAGTCTGCTCTTTAAGCCATACATTATCTCTGTCAATATTACTTTAATCTCTTTCTGTTAGAAAGAAGTGAAAATTAAGATGTCATGTTTTATTAGATTATCTAATAAAAATGTTTGCCCTCCAAATAACATATCATTTAGAGTATATTAGAAGAATTCATTTTTTCCATATCTTTATGGGAATTTTTTTTTAAAAAAGGACTGAGTGAGCGAAGAGCAGGACTAATAAGGCTGCAAATCAAAGAAGGAATGTGTTAAATGTATCCCTCAAAACTTTTATTGAATGAACAAAAATAGGTCACTTGCTCTTTTAAAGTTCTTATGTGCCTCCCACTGCGTAAAGTTCCTACTATTTTTGACAAAAGCAGAGCACAACCGGACATTATTTCACTTACATGGTTTTCATGCTGTTCTCGGGGAAAATGAGATTTGAACCCTCTAACTCTCATTAACCACAATGTACAACTGAATGAAGGAGGACTTATTATGCTATTTATACCTAGGGATAAACTATTAGGATACATAATGTGGGAGATGCATGAACAGTTGTCCAACATTTTCTCTAAAAAAAGAAAGACCATTAGTTGTGAGAGCCATTAGACCAAATTCAACAGAGTAATAGCAAGCAGGAAAGGGGCTGTTTAACCTTTTCCCCCTTTGATGCTTTGTTCACTGAAAATTGCCCTGTCCAGGTAGCTTTTCTTTCTCCAGGGGAGAGATCCTATGTTTTGTTTTGTTTTGTTTTGTTTTCCCCTTTCTGGTGGAGGAGAGGCAGAAAAAAGAGCAGGGACAGAAAGCAGTTAGCAGGTCATCCCATATTCCTTATTGCCACATCCAATGCTTCTTTTCAGTACAATATGGTGTCACCCCTCCCTCGGATGTTGTCACCTAGTGCAGTTCAGCCTCTCTGCACCTCCCTAGTGCCTCCACTGTGTGCATGCATGTATGCATATACACACACACATATGGAATGAACCAATTCTGTGAGTGTATCAAGAACTAGTGGCCTTGAGACTGAAACAGTGCCATTTATGCTCACTGGCATTCACTATTCACTACCAAATCATGGGAACAGATGGTGATGGATGGATGGCTGTTACTTTCGTGTTTTCTTGATAGAAGACATCCAGCCAGTGGTAGCTGGTCACTGGGGTAGTGAATCTGCCACAGGATTTAGCCTGAACTTTAAAAGAACTGTTCAAGGATGCTGAATGCTCAAGGCTCATCATCTTGGGTAGCTTCCTTACATTTTAGACCAAAACCTGTAATGGATTCACCACCTCGCTCATATGGGAGCCACCAGTGCATCTGGCAGACTAGTGATGCTAGACCAGGTAAACCCTTATAGCTATTTACTGCTTGTAGTTCATTCCCTATCAGGAAAATAAAGGGGTTAGAAATTACAGGTTGTTAGGCTTCATTTCTCACCAGCCCTATCCATCACAGTTAATTATGAGGGATGATGGGAGATCCAGTCTAACAATATCTGGAGGTTCATCCCTATTTTAAATTTAAAAAACAACAATCCTTGCTGTGATCCCATAGGATTCTTTTTATATTCACAATGTTAATGGTGAAAGATTAAGCTCAAATGAATATTGAATACATCTCATTGTAGAGCCAATTTGCACCATTTCTGGGAAGTGATTATCAGTTCCTTAGAGGAAAACTGGGTTAGAAGGACTTCTGTTTCCTGTTAACTACAGATAAAAACAGCCATAAGAATGCTTATAGCCAGATAATGAAGAGGAATAGGAATTTGCATTCAGAAAAGGTTGAGGTTAATGAACATGCCTTCTGTTTCCCACCTCACTGTATTAAGGCTTTCCCTGAAGCTCAGCAGGCTCTTTTTCGTCTAGTAGCCAGGTCTGACAGACTGCTTTGAGCTAGTAGCTTTCAAGTACATTTTAAATCCAGCCATATGTTTTGGGAAACATTTTTTTGCTGAAAAAATGTTCCAGGTTTTCATGAAGCTCTCAGTGACCTGCCTCAAAGGAGATTATCACACGAGGCTAGTGTCTCAGAGCAGACACGTTATGAGAGGAAACAAGAACATACCACTTTGAAAACGTTTCTTATCACACCTCTCTTCTTTTGAGCTGCTTTAAAAAAACTCCTGGTGTGATAAGCCTCTTCACAGCAGTTCCGGCATTACAGCAGGCATTATGGCAAAACAATTAAAAATTATTTTTATTTTATAGTTTTACTGTAAGTACGCAAACACAGCAAAGATAAAAGTTTTAAAAAAACATGACAAGCATGGAGATAACCTGCTTTGGAATGGTGAGTGGGAGGGGGAGAGAGGAGGAGAGGATCAGGCCCCCTCATGGCACTGATTGCTGTAATGCCGGAATTGAAGCAAAGGGACCTATAGCACCAGGGCCAGCAGCAGAACAACAGCAACATTTAGAGCTATTGACGGTGTTTTACCATCAATTAAAATGGATGCCACAGTAACAGTTTGAATACAAGCCATCTACAGGGCAGTCATGACATCATGTAATAAGATTCAGCCATAGATGATACGATCCTGCTTTTATTCCACTTTTCTAGCCTTGCATGATAATCTCCAAATAAATACTAAAACAAATGTTCTGTTGGTGTGGTCTAGCTGTTCTACTGATATTAGCCACACAATTCAAAGAAACTGAAGCTAATTAATCCTTGCTTAGCCCAATCTATGATCTCTAGCCCTTTAGAGGGTGACAGAACGTGCAACCCACAATATAGGTTGCAGTCAGCCCTCTGTATCCATGGATTCTGTATCCATGAATTCCACCATCCACAGCCTGAAAATATTCGGGGGGGGGGAGAAGAAAATTCTAAAAAGCAAACCTTGATTTTGACATCTTATATAAGGCACACAATTTTACTATGCCATTGTATATAATGGGACTTGAGCATCCACAGATTTTGGTATCCCCAGGTTGTCCTGGAACCAAACCCCAGCAGATACCAAGGGGCCACTGTACAATGCATATAGAACTTACTCTTCTTCCTGGAAATTGAGAACACTGAGAATGAGGCAACTGATACAATAAACCCAACATGTCTGTTCATACAGGTTCCTATCCTCTGTCAATTTTAATATCTGAGAGTACCTCAGCTGTGTATTTATTTATTCAAATATTTCTGTCTCATTGTATGTTATGGGATCTCAGGGCAGCTCACAAATAAACAATTTAACAATTAAAATAATTTAAAATTTAGAGTGAAAAAATAATTTAAACAAATTAAAATATTAAACAAAACATTTGAAAAGGTTAAAAGGAGTTTAAAACCACATGCCAATACATTCTGAAATAAATCAGTCAGGTCACAAAGGCTTTAGTAAACAGTTATGTTTTTTAACTTGGTACTGGAATGAAGCCAATGTTGAACCCAATTGGACCACCAAAGGAAGTGCCTTCCACAGACAGTATGTTCCATAATAGAGAAGGCTCTCTCCCATGTGGTCTTGTGGCAGATTGCTCCAACTGATGGGAGCTCCAGGAGTGCCTCTCCAGCAGATCTTTGGTCCGTGGGGAGAGACAGATTGAGGAGTGGGAGATGCTCCTTCAAATACGGACATCCCAAGCTATTTAGGGCTTTGAATAACATCACCAGAAGCTTGAATATAGACCAGAAGCAGATAAGAAGCCAGTGCAACTCCTTCCAGATCAGCATTGTGTGGTTTTAATATGGTACTCTGCTCAGTGCTCTCACTGATGTGTTTTGCATTAGTTGAGTTCTGATGCTGAAATACCATAGGAAACACAAATTCACATGGATGCTGCTCCTTTTACACATCAGAACATGCACAGACACCCACCCCCCTTTGGAACCAATTCTTTTTCTTTCCATTTTTATGTATTTAGGCACATTAGAAAAAGGTGGGAAACCATAGCTTCAATATCATACAAGAAGTTACTTTTGTTGTAACACTTACAGTAACATCCTGAAACTGTAGCCTTGTCGCAGACCCTGCTGGTTGAGGGCGGCTTGTGATCTCCAGAATGGTCCTCAGCAGCACATCTAGCAGACTATTGACAATGACATCTATTTCTTCCAAGACTGACTTTTCCTTTGATTTATTTAACAGGAAGAGGAAATGGACCATTCATGATGGTGTTAAAAAGAAACAAAATAATGTTTACATTAACCTAATTTTAACCAACTGAATCCATTGTAGACATTTCATCCTGGATTTACTGACTGCTGAAATTCATGATACTCTAACAAAAAGCTGCACAGCCATTCTCCTGTTTAGGAGAATTCAGGCTTCCCATTCTTAATTAACAAGCTGGTGATATATATATGAATGAAGAGGAGAACTAAACAGGTAGATGTTTGACATAACTGCCCGCAATGAAATCCCTTTTCAGACCTTCAGCAAGTATGCAATGATCTAAATCCAACTGCTTCTCCTAACTACAGTAGGCTCATTGAATCAACAAGTGTTGACTTGCTTTGCAGCAAGTGATTCAGTGGAGGCTCCAGTTGGGACTAGGAATTGATTTCAGCCAATGAATGCATGCACATAGGAGGGCAGACTCCACCCCAACATGTGCTTGCTCATTAGCATGTCTGCAGGGAGCTCCTGCAGATGCAGCTGTGCTAAGGAAAATGTATCAGTCAGGAGCAGAGCCTGTTTCCAAAATGTTGCCTCTCATATGTTTATTCATAGAATCAGAATCATAGAGTTAGATGAGACCACAAGGGCCATCTAGTCCAACCCACTGCCTTGTAGGAATACACAATCAAAGCATTCCTGACAGATGGCCATCATTGCAGTTATCTAGACTGTTTGAAGAAGTCCAGCTCTTTGGAAAATCACCACTGGGGTTACAACTCCCAGAATCCACTAGCTGGAGGGTTTCTCGGAGCTGGGGTTGCCAAAAGCCTAACTTTCATAAAATCTGAAAACATAAGGTGGTATTTTCCAAGCCAAAGCAAAATGCAATTAAAATTTGTATGAAGATAAGACTACACACACAACAGCACAACACAACAGCAAAGCCAGAGGAATGTTTAGTTGCATACAAAAGAAGAAAAGGCTGATCTTAATTTGTGAAATCTACCCAGAATACTATTGACAGACAGCTTATATTTTGCAAGCACATATATGTTTCTTTGCATTCTTTTCTTCCTCTGTGTGGATTGTTAAAGTGTGAAAAGGGAATGCCCCATGATGTGAAATTTGGCCATTCACAGAGTGGCCTCTACAATTTGTCTCTCCCCTGCATCCTCAGGGGTGAAGCTACAAGAAGGGGGCAAAAGTAAAGGCATTGCCTCCCCAAATAAGCATTGTGCCCCACCAATGAAATTTTCCTTCAGTCCCCAAATGTCTAGCATTGCAGAGAGTGAGACACTGCTGTGCTTGCCTTCCCTTGGTGATTTTGCCTGCCCCTTTTCTTGGGATGCCTAAACTGCATTTCTAAATGCTCAGCTAAGGCTTTAAGTTACTGCAATGCTAGAATGTCATGGGTACCATTATTATGGGGGGGGAGGGCAATCCCCTCATTTTGTTCACCTCTCCCATAGCCACACTCTTGCATCCAGTGCTACTGTGTTTTTGTGTGAAGAAGCCCAATTTTCTGTCTGACATGTACCTTGGCTTTCTGTGTTGGTCTAACAGCCAAGCAATCTAACAGTCAAGACATTGAGGAATAACATATCTGACAATATCATTTGTTTGCTCATCCCATTAACAGGGAATCTGTTTCTCTGACACTATGAGAGGCTGCTATTCTTGAATATTTTCAATTTCACATAGAAGAATGCTCACTGCTTCCTGAAAGCAAACTAAAAAACAGGTAGATGGAAATCTAATTTCTGCATATTTTTAACATGGGTGGACATTTTAAAAAGTATTCTTTAACTATCTGCTTTTATTTGGAAGAAAAGCAGCTGCAAAGTGGGATGTTAAATATTTACTTCACAGATCCTGAATGCACTTTCTCATAAAGACCAACTTCAGGAGCAAGTATCAGGCAGGAAGTAGATTTTCAGGCAAGAAGAGTGGGAGGGCAAAACATGAGGAGCATGTTCATCACTGGGGCCCTGCATGGCTGTTTTTAATTCAAAATCAATGATATGTTTTAAGCATACTTTCTCAAAAGTGTGAATAACCTAATCGCTTAGCCCTGTTAGAGACCAGTGAAATGAACTAAGCAACAGGAGCAGAAAAGGCTATAAAGAGAAAAGCAGGGTGGGGGTGGGGGTGGGGTGGGGAGAAGATTAAGGGAAGACAGGATAACAATCTTCAAACTACTCATGAGGCTACCTAGCAGAAGAAGGAAGAGAGCTGTTTTCTCTGGCTGTGGGGCGCAGGACTAGAACAAATGTGTAGAAGTTACAGAAAAGCACATTTGGTTAAATGATAGAAGAAACTAACTTCCTGATTGTAAAAGCCATTTGACCGCCTTGGGAGACAGTGGGTTCCGCTTTTCTGGAAGTTCTTAAGCGAGGCCACACAGCCATCTGTCAGGGGTTTTGTACTTGCACCATTTACTGCAGATACTGCATGAAGCAGGTGAACTCCAATTTCATTTCCAACTCTATGATTCTATGACAAGCAAGTAAAACTGCAAGAACAAACTCACTCACTCAACCTGTAGCAACTCAAGATCTTTGCACATTTGCCCACCTCCCACGTTTTCTTAGAAATGCATCTTTCTTTAAAAGCCTCAGATCTGACCAGCTCAAATAATTTTCACTGGAACAGAAAAATAGCCATGTATTTTCTATGTTGACATTATTCGATAGTGAGGCTCATTCACCTGACCCAGAACCATTTTTCAAAAAACACATAACATTATCTCTTTTCCCTTAACATATATGTTCCTCTTTCCATATGGGATGTTCAGAATGTGTGTGGAAAAAAACAAAAATTCAGAGTTAAAAAAACCCCTGAGATCTTTAAACCCAAACCAAATTTAAAATGTAGCTGAAATCTATTTAAATAAGCATTTTGACCAGTCCTTTCAAAATACCTTTTTAATATAAACAGGAAACTTAACCAAATGCAGAACAATGAGCAGAGCTTAGAAATGACTTTTATAGCTTTTTTGTAACTTCACTCTAAATGCGCATCTAACAGAAACAGAATTTTTAACCAAATACAAAACAATGGAATACAGTAGTTGGAAGATACAGGGCTTGAAGAAGATATTTTTGGGAATGACGATGCCCAAAATTCCCCAGCCAGAATGACTACTCTTTGTGGTGTCTGGAGGAATCTGGGAGTGGTTCTCCAAAAGTAACTAGTGTATTCCATATTATTAATGGGGCATAAATACAGTACATATGGTTGAAGCAGAGGGCAAGAATTCTGTTCCCCAATTGAAATTTTGCTTCAGTACCCAAATTTTTAGCATGGCACTGAGTGAGACACTGAAAATCATAAATGCTTAGAATAGTGTGCAGAGCTGCCACCAGGGTTGTAACTATGGGAGCAGGAGCAAAGAATGAGGGCACTGCCACCCAGATAAGAATGCTTCCCACCTAAATTCAATTTTCCTTCAGTCACCAAATAGTTGCAGAAACATTGAAAATAATTCACATCTAGAACATTCATATACACTATGTTTGCATTCTCTTGGTAACTTTGCCTGCTCATTTTCTTTGACTGCATGAACTGTGTTTCTAAACGCTCAACTAAGTTTTAAATTACTGCAATGCTAGGAATTTAGAAATTGAAGGAAAATTTCATAAGGAAGAATTTTTATTGCGTGGGCAACACTCTCATTTTGTTCTTACCCTTCCCCTCCCCTCAGTAGCTACACCATTTCACTTTCTTTACAGACGTATTATTAGGCTTCTACTTACAGAACTATTTTTCTTTATGAGGCAAAATATGTTGCTAAGGATGCGTGCGCACATGATCAGGTCTTTTTGCTCTTGCAGATGCACATAGAGGTGATGCAAAACTACTGGCAGCAGGATATATCGGGACTCTGGAAACAAAGAAATGCAATGTGAACACTCTCCTTCTGTGGGATTTCTTCCCTCTCTAGTCATCTAAAGTAATTGATGGAATAATTTAATCATACTGTCCTTTCATAGTGGAAAATACTGCAGAGACCCCTCAGGGCCGGCCCTATCATTAGGCAGACTAAAGCTGCCATTTCAAACAGGAGATTTCAGGTATCATGACAGAGCTTTTTTTTTTAAGAGTTTTTTTACTGGCAGGAGGGAACAGAGATGCTTGTAGGATTTTCTGGCTCATGTACTGAAATATATCTGCCTTTAAGTGCTATGTACCTTGGCTTAGAGCTGTTTCGGCTGGAAGTCAACCTTAAGAAAACAGAAATTCTTTACCAGCCTGCACCAAAGGATGAACACCATCATCCCCAAATTGCCGTCGGCAAATCTGTGCTTAAGTCCGTTCAGCAGCTCACCTACCTGGGAAGCATCATCTCCTCATATGCCAAGATTGACAAAGAGATCAATCACAGATTAGCAAAGGCATATAGTGCATTTGGAAGACTTTACAAAAGAGTCTGGAGTAATAAACACCTGAGGCGAAGCACAAAAATCAGTGTGTATAGAGCCATTGTACTGTCTATTCTCCTTTATGGGTCTGAAACATGGGTCACCTATCGCCACCACTTATGACTCCTCGAACGCTTTCACCAGTGCTGTATACACACAAAATATACACTGGGCTGACTATGTGATGAATGTTGCTGTCCTTGAGCAAGCAGGGATCACCAGCATTGAGGCCATGATACTGAGAACACAGCTGCGCTGGGCAGGGCACGTTTCTAGGATGGAGGACCATTGCCTCCCAAAAATAGTACTCTATGGTGAACTCACCATGGGGCACCGTAAAAGTGATACAAGGACTCCCCAAAACAACATCTCAGGCTCGGCCAAATTGATCACCAACAATGGTCCGCCCTGGCCTCACATCTGGAGGCATGGAGACGCACTATCCACAATGCTGCAGCCTTATTTGAGAACTCGCGCCGAACAAGTCTTGAAGAGAAATGACAACACAGAAAGAATCACATCCCAGAAGCATCAACCAAGGAGACCTGCTGTGTTTTCTGCAACCAGACTTGTTTATCTCAGATTGGCCTTTTTAATCATCAGTGCGCTTGCAGAAAGAGCAGGATGAGTCCTTCCTGAATCTTCGTTTGCGAAGAAAAGCCAGAGAGAGGGACCTTGGCTTAGGTTGGGTAGGAAACGTACAGCTAAGAGAGCTATGGTACATAGGATCTCTAAGACCCTGAAGTCTCCCAGAAACCTCCCCAAAGCTTTCAGACCCCCAATTTTAAAATTATTTTCAGGATGATTTTGGGGTGATTCTTCACCCCCCAAAGCCCACAAATCACCTGCAAATGCAGTAGTGTATTTTTCCCAATCCTCATCCCCTAAAAAAAATAAAGAAAAGAAAAGAAAAGAAAAAAACAGTCCAAAAATGGCCAAAATGTCAGCCAGAAAAAATGTTATATCACCTCCGGTGCCCCAGAATGTACTAGCACAGCTTGTTGGGCAGGCACAGAGGGGAAAATGGCCCCCTCTCCCTCTTCAATTGACCACCCCTGGCTTAGATAGATGGGGGATATTGTTTGCTGTAGTGCCTGAGGCAACAGAATGTGTCAGGCCAATCCAGCATGGGTCTGCAATCATCTTTGTTTTCACACAAGGAGTTAAGTGACAAAAGGTTTCCACACAGAAAAAGCACACCCTATTGGACATGGTTAATATACTGGGCTAGCTGTTATAATGCCATATAGGTGGTGCCTAGGTTTCCCATGAATTCACACATTCCTCATTTCCTCTAGATTGGCAATGAGGAGGAGTTTGAAAGTATCTGCTCATGTTTCTGAGTAATATGAATGAGTAATGCTGTCCA
Organism: Gambelia wislizenii; assembly: GCA_030847615.1. Lineage (NCBI taxonomy): Eukaryota > Metazoa > Chordata > Lepidosauria > Squamata > Crotaphytidae > Gambelia > Gambelia wislizenii. The sequence goes on along the minus strand of JAUMIR010000005.1, from coordinate 183,195,808 downwards.
AACCCAGACAAAGTATGGTAGGCTTTAACAATGGGAAATGGAAACAAAACAACTTCAAAATCACAGTTTATGAAGCTGATTTCTTTTCACTTGCCAGCTACAATCAACCATAGTTTGATGAGAAGCTGAACCTTCAGATCTCCTCTTGACAGTCATACTATATGAGCCTGGTATATTCTGTGCTCATTCTTGTAACATTAAACCATGTATTAGCATTACAGTATGTCTAAACACAGCAAAATAGCCCTCCCTTTTCCTCTTACTATAGAATGGATGGGAAAGTGGGTGCAGGTTTTGGGTGGGGGGGTGGTAGGAGCTTCCAGATGGTGGGCTGATGGGGAACATGTGACTTCTACATGTTTTTGCACTGCAACACCCACAGTCTCTACTACTGGTTAGAGTTGATATGAGCTGCAGCCCCACAACATCAGTAAATCCACACATTGCCCACTCCTTCTCCAGGTCCATTCACACTACAGAATTATAGTGCTATAAATCCACTTTAACTGCCATGGATCCATCCTATGGATGCCTAGGATTGACAGTTTACGGAGGGGCATTTAGAATTCTCAGCCAGTGAGCATTAGTGCCTCACCAGCCTACAAATCCTAGGATTCCATAGGATGCAGCCACGGCAGTTAAAGTAGAATAACAGTGCTATAATTCTATAGTGTTAATGGATCCTCTATATCATGAGTTTGGCCATTGAGATATTGATGTGGTCTTCCTGGATATTGCTGGACTCTAACTCGCATAATCCTTGACCAATGCTGGACAGGGATGATAGAATTTAGAGTCCGAAAGCATTTGTTAAGCCAGAAGTCCACCATTCTTGCTCTGTTTCCCCTAAGTACAGTTGACCCTTCATATTCACTGGGATTTGGTTCCAGGACCACCCATGGATACCAAAATCAATGAATACTCAGGTCACATTATATGCAATGGCATAGCAAAATGGTGTCCCTTATATAAGATGGCAAAATTAAGGTTTGCTCTGTGAATTATTATTTTTTGAAGAATATTTTCAAGCCGTGAATACTTAAATCCGTGGATACCAAATCCGTGGATATGGAGGGACAACTGTAATGTTCAATTCTGTAGCATACAGAGATAAAACAGTATACTGTCTCATGAATTTCATTCCAGACCTCACGTTAATTTCCCCCTCTACAATAAAATAGCCACATGGAGCACTACCACCCATAATTTCTGAATAAGGAGAACATTCTCTAGATGTGATTTCAACATGTTAAAAAAAATGAGATTTGGTATTAATCAGTGCGCTTTAGCATAAAACTTTGTCAAAATCTCCCAAAGAGTGTTTATGAATGTCTTGAGTTAGCCCTCCACATTTACAGGTTTAACTTTGGCAGATTTGATTATTTGTGGAATATTTGCTGCCACCTCCACTGCTGCCTGATGCCATTTTTAATAGGGGCTGCAAGCCTTGTGAGACTGTGAATGTGTGGTGAGGCTTGTAAGTCCCTAATAAAAATGGCATAGGGCAGCAGTGGAGGCAGCAGCAAGCCCCACTGGCCACCCGCTTCTGCCTTGCAAAGGAACCCCCCTCCTCAAAGGCAATCTGAATCTGCAGATTGTACTTTTCGTGTGTGTTAAATATGGTTTGGGGGGGGGGCACGCAGAGATATCCGATGATGAGGATGAGCATTTGTATGCCGCCTTTCTCTCAGAATGGGATCCAAGGCGGCTCCCAAAAACAATCAGTCAAAAACATAGACACAATAAAATTAAAAACAGTAAAACCACATAAAACATTATAAAAACATTAAAAACAAACAAACACAGCTTTCAAAAGATATATAAAACATCCAAATAAAGATGTTCCCCTGTTTTCCCACTTTCTCGAAGGTCCCGTGCCCCTAATGTGGAGAGCCAACTGTATATCCAGTCTAAGTTAACAAAGAGTCAGGTAAGTAACATGAAACAGCTCTACAGCCACATAAATCCAGCTTGGGGTTGTGCCACATAAAATTAAATATCACCCTCAGCAACACTACTTGTCTCTGATTTTGTAGCACAAAACATGAAACCCCCTCAGTGTTATACAAATCTGATTAGCAGGTAAATCTGGCTTTGGAACAGAAAGTTATTTGTCACAAAAAGCTTCCTTTGTCTTAGAAGTTTGAAGCAATCTGTTTTCTCAGCCTACGAATCCTTCCCTTACCATGCTATTTTTCCATATGCAATAGCAAAGCACATTGTATTTTTATTTTTTTTGTAATATTCTGAAATGTTCATTTTCACCCTCTGAGACAGGGGAGTTTAATTACACTTCACATCACAGTGAGTATCAGCTTTACCCCAGGATAGCATGCTTTATTTTTCCAGTCCAAAGTACTTTAGACAATTGAATGAAATGCTTTCTTTAAATTTCTATAAAGCTAGGGTGGGAAGAGATGGGAAAGGCATTCTTTTCCAATTGGGGCTGATGGAGAGTAAACTTTAAAAGGGGAGAGGAAGAATGACAGATCAGGTAGGTATTTTCTTTGCGGGGAGGTGGACAAATTAAAAGAAAACCCCACATGTCTAGGCCTGAAATTCAACAATGTTTTCTTAAATGAAGTGCAAGAAACAGAATGATGGTGATAGAACTGAGAGACTACAAATGGATGGTCAGCAGTGTACTTACTTAGTGGTCCCAGACAAAATAGTCTCTTAGTCCCAGTTCCTGAGATAGGTCTAACTTGAAACATTTTGCTACTTGAGGTAGAACAATTAATGACACCCCTTATCCATCCAGGTGAAGTATATAGCACCAATGCCAGCCACATTATTTTGGCACATAAAATAAAGCACCTATCCTCAGGGCTCATAAGGGAAAAAACAGAACCACCTTCTAATAAGGAATTATTTCCTGAGTCAGCTACACCATTGGGCCAGCCTGTTATAAGCTGGTAAAGGGTCTTTGTGAAAACTCTCCATACAACTGGGAGATATCTGTATGTGTTATAACCTACACACAGTGAGCACCTGCTTAAGGCTATTTCAAATAGCCTCCATATGCCTATCTGTCATATGAGATTATAATTATGAAGTACCTAATTGGTGGGTGGGGGTAGTCAAGTTAGATCCATCTTCATTCAACAGAGGCCTCTTACATTCTGCCATCCCTCATACTGTGTTGCCCTATTGTACTTCATTGCCCATTACACTTTTTTATACACTCCATTTACCCATATGCTTCTCCTATAGGTTCTAAGAACACTGTTACATTAGCCCTTGCTAGGGTAGGAACAACTATAGATTACTATGCACAGTATAAACCAAGGGGGCCTTAGTCTCTACTCGCACATTAGTTTTGAAAATGCCACTTCCTAAAATTCACTATTTCACTCCTTGCCCCCCCAACTCAGCCTGTTTGAATGATTATACTGTTTGAATGTTTATACCAAGAAAGGGGACACCAATGATTGCAGTAACCACTGGACCATTGCATTAATCACCCACACCAGTAAAGTGATGCTAAAAATTCTACACCAGATACTTTAACCTTATATGGTACAAGAAATGTCAGGTGTCCAAGTTGGGTTCAGAACAAGGAGGCATGAGGCAAGATAAATATTGCAAACATATGTTGGATAATGGAGTGCACCAAATAATTTCAGAAGAAAATCAGCCTGTGCTTTATAGACTATAGCAAAGCCTTTTATTTTGTAGATCATGAAAGACTACGGATTGCTGTTAAGGAAATGGGTATACCATGTTTTATCATCCTAATGAGTAACCTGTACTCAGAACAGGAGGCCACAATCAGGACAGAATATGGGGGAACAGAGTGGTTTCCAATAGGCAAGAGGGTCAGGCAAGGCTGCATTTTATCACCCTGTCTTTTTAACAGGTATGCTAAACATATCATATGTTTATCAAATGACATGTACGATATACAGCACATGAGCAGAGAGAGAGAGGGGACCACGGAGGCTATAGGGAGGAAGAGGTTGCTGTTTATTGTTGTTGCCTTGGAGCAGTGCTTCACTAGCAGGACTCTGTTCTTTGCAGGACTGAGGCCCTGATGCAGCAGGTACTGCTCAGTATCCAGCCCAGCTGCCTTGCCTTCTGGGACATAAAAGCAGGACTCTTGCAGGGGCAGGTCCATTGCCAGCAGGGTCACTGCTGAAGCCACCTTGGGGGTACATGAGGGTGAAGGCCTGTCCTTCTGCCTAACAGAGGCAAGAGTTGTTACCTGTTTTTACCATCTGTCTGTCTGCATATTATATTGGTTGTTTTAACAGAAATGGCTTTTTCTGCCCAATAAAGGAAGAATGTGTTTTCCAGAGGAGGGAGGAGATGAACAGATTCAGGGAGCAGCCATAGGGGTCATGCAGGGTAGAGGGAGATACAGAGGGAGGAGACATTATCATGGAAGAGAGAAGTGTAACAGGGTTCTTGTTGCACTCAAACTTTTCTTCCTGCTCAAATATGTAGCCTAGATAGCCTTGGTGACAGTCCCCATGGGTTGAAAATGCTGCTGTTTGTTTCCAGGCACAAACAAGTACTGGCTATGACCTATAAACCTCAGGTCCAGGCTATCTGGCAGACTGTATCTCTCTGTATGTGCCTGCCTGGGCAACTATGAAGGAACTAGACAAGATCCTCCAGTGTAAAGATATTTCATTGAATACCAAAGTCAGATTTCTCCATGTCATCGTATTTCCAGTTTCTATGTATGGTTGTGAAAGCTGGACGGACAGTGAAGAAGACTGATAGGAAGAGAATCAACTCATTTGAAATATGGTGCTGGAGAAGAGTTCAGCAGATACCAGGACTGCAAAAAAGATAAATAAATGGGTCCTAAAGCAAATCAGTCCTGAGCTCTCCCTGAAAGCCAAGATGATTAAACTGAGGCTATCGTACTTTGGCCATATCAAGACACAATGTGATTCACTGGAAAGGACATGACATGACTCACTAGAAAAGACAATAATGCTTGACAAGGTGGAAGACAGTAGAAAAGATGGAGATGGCATTGCAAGTGGATAGACTCAGTCAAGGAGGCCACAACCCCGAGTATGCAAAATCTGAGCTGGGCTGTTGATGACAGGATGACTTGGAGGCCTCTCCTTCATAGGGTTGCCACAAGCTGAAGTCAACCTGGCAGCAATTAACAACAAACAAACAATTTGGTACCTTCCATTGGGTCACATTCCAGTTCCCTTTATCCCAACAAATGCTGCAAGATTAAGATCAATCTGGCTTGTGTTATACTTTGATGTATAAACAATTGATTAGCTTTGCATTTTAAAACCTTAAAACACTGGTTTCTCAGTTACAAATGTTTCCTTACTTAGCATAGTGGCATAGGGAAAAGAAAAACAAAATGAAGGAATAATGTACAATGTTCCCCCTTTGCATTCCCAGTTTTGAATGAATTGTTTCCTTGATTTAACAAATTGTTTTTACTGCTGTTGTCTACAACAGGGATGGGTATCTCCAGATGTTGTTTGACTGCTACTCCCTTGAGATTGAACTAGGATTATCAACAGTGAGGGATGAAGGGAGATGTAGTCTAAAGGCTGATTTCCCATTCTAGGTCTAATGCAAGTATGGGCAGCTTTGTGGATTCCAGGGACCAGTACTGTGCTCAGGGGTCCTCCAAGGGCTGCACAAACTGTCAAAAATAAAACCACAATAAAAGAAACCTGTAGTGGCCAGCAGTCTGTTTGTAGTTTTGAAAAACAGGTGTTTTTGATGTTAAACTATGCAGGGGAGCGGGCGATGAGCTACTGAATAAGTTAATCATCACTTCCTGGAGACTACCAGAAGAAGAAATTTTTGCATAGAAAAGAGGTGTTGAGGAGCATAAAAACAGTCTTGAAGGGCAAAATGTGGTCACAGGGACCACCGCTTACCACTCTTGGACCAAAGAGAGTGGAGATCAACGTGCCATGAATATTAGTTCATGTGGGTTGTCTTTCACCAAGACTACGTATTCTCCCTTATATCTATTTCCATTCATGTTGCCATTGTCTCAATCCAACTAGGCAGAAAAAATTCTTTTATTGAATGGCTCATAACTTCCTATGAATCCTGTTTCCTGAGATATCTCTTTCATCTCTCCTGAGCAATCAAGCAGACACAACATACTGAAAATCCTTTTCCTTGTTCATCTATGCCATCCACTTCTTTTTAGCTGTTTCCCTCCTTCCTGATAGTACTCCATTGCTGTTTTTCTTGATCACCCCTGAGGATTAAGATTTTAGACTTAGGTGATCAGCTTCACCTTAGTCATAAGGCAGCAATATTCAGAAATAATTGGAAAAGGTTTCCAAGTGAAAATATTTGCTAAGCTTTCACTTTTGCTATGGACACAAAACAGGTTAGAAATGGATGCTTACAGATTAAGATAAGAATATTTTTTTAAGTGTAGGATGTCACTATTTCCAGCTAGTAACTTTATCTTCTAGACAACTGAAAGACATGACTTTCAAAGTGTGAAAGCCCACTCTTATTTTCAATCCCGATTGAATAATGGATAAAGTAAGAGGAAACATGTATGGATCTTTGGCATCCTGTTTTCCCAAGTCACTGATCCTGAAACAGGTTGGGAGGGGGAAGCAGCTCTATTTTTCAAGGGTGTCTTTAATACTCTAGCTAATATTCTCTTTACCTAGATACATGTGGCACATAACTTGTTGCTCTCTCTTTAAGACTCTGTGGCATGTTCTCAAACCTAGGCAACACCACAAGCTGAAACCGCCTACCATTTTCACTAGTCATAGGGAAAATCACAAGGAAAACAATCTTTCTGTGATTTGTGAAGGCTCCCTGGACTAAGTTTGCCAGCTCCTGTAATAATGAAAATCTTTGGAACTGCAATTTTTTACACTTTCTGATACATGTTTTGATTTAGTGTACCCACAGTGAATTAACAATTAAGTTTTATCCTTGTCTTAAATTATTGTCATGGCAAATCAAGTATAAATTCTCAGCTACAAACTACACACCGTAAAAAGGTAACTTAAAACAGTTGGGGGGGGGGAACAATTGAAAAGGCAAATCATGCTCCCCAGAAGCTTCTGAGTTACAATTTGCAGGCAAAAAGTGTGTGGCATTGGGAGGTGGAAGTGTTTGGCCAATATGGGAGACCTATGAGGACACATTAAGAGCCCCAGTGGGAGTACATTCATCCTACTGGCCACATGTGTACCCAAGTTTAATGTGGCATTTGACTGCTACCTGAATCTAGCAATTGTTTGTTTGTTTGTTTGTTTGTTTGTTTGTTAAATAAATATATAAATAACCTGCCTTTCTCCCAGGACCCAAATAACAAGAGATGTTTTCTCCTCTATGATATTAGGTTGTCTAAGCAACATATCCCAATTTCACTATTTGGGGTGATGATTGATCTCATCCCAATTTGCACATATAGAATCATAGAATCATAGAACTGTAGAGTTGGAAGAGACCACGAGGGCCATCCAGTCCAACCCCCTGCCATGCAGGAATACACAATCAAAGCATATGAGTGGTTTAAAATTAATACTTAAAATAGAACAGAGGAAAAACCATTTTAATGTTCAATGTGCTTTTAAACATTAATATGGTTTTAGACTTTAACTTATTCTTACTCTTTATTTATTTAAAAATTGTTTTTTAAAGTCTTCAAACTGATTTTACTCTATGCCAGCCTGAGATCCTTGAATATAGAGTGGGATATAAATATTTCAATAGAATAAATAAAAATAAATATATAAACCTCAACATGTACAATACCAGTTCTGATTGACTCCCAAAACTGCACAACTATCCAAACTATAGAAAGCACAGAAATACAATTTTCATTTAAAAAAAATGTGGATGCTGAATTTATGATTTTTTAAAAAAATTTTTTTTTTACATTGAGTGACTTGAAAATCCCAGTTAGGATTCAGGCAGAACACAACTCCTTTCTTCAGCAATATATACATCACAGCACTCTAGAATAGATATCTTTATTTACTATCAAAAGTCACACAAATCTACACAAAATCTACTTAGATGACAACAGCCAAACTCAGTATTAATAACATCGGTGAAAACTACAAGTCCAAATGGCAGTAAGAGAGTTAAACATACTAAGAATAAAACTCCACAAACACTTACTGAAATATAACTGCCTTAGTTGCTCACCTAAACATGATCAGTGATGGAGCCAGGTGGACCCCACCTGGGAGAAGGTTCCAAATTTGGGGAGCCATTGCTGAAATCTCAGTGTCTAGGATAGACACCCACTGTATTTCTGATAGAATGGAGCAGAGCCTCAGAATCAAAATGAAAACTTTCAAGCAGGCTTATATGCAGGAGGCCACTTCTTAAGATAACTGGGGTCCCAGGCTGTTTAGGGCTACTGTTGCAAATGGCAATTAAAACAAGCCCTTTATGAGTGTAATGTCTAAAGGAAATGGAAATTCTCCCTTTGTCGTTCTGTTTTAACAAAAAAGTAACAAGGAGTTTGCCCTTCCTACCTGGATTGGTGTACAGTTCACTCTCCACTGTCTTTCCAATGCACTGGAGTTTCACAGCTTGAAGGGATTCATCTGCATTTGTGATGGTTGGCAAACTTCCTAGAGTATCACGCACCAAATTTGCCACCTCTCTCACATCAAAAAGCTTCAGTAGCTCTGAGTATACAGCTGGAAAGGAATTCAGAAAGACCACCTAGGAAAGCAAGGAGAAATAATATGTTATGAACCTCAGAGGGGTAAAGATAAGGGGAAGGAAACATTAACTTTGACTCTGTTGTTAATGTTCTTAGTTTCTCTACTTTGCCAGAACAACCCAACTCTGGAGATCCCTCTCCTCTTTTTTTATGAAAGTGATTTTAAATGCATAATTGCTAATTATCGTAACTACAGTTTTGAAAGGGAACAGAAAGATAAAATGACCATGGTTCAGAGGAATGAGAAGGACTATAGAATTATTATAATTTTTAAAGCTAATTGGAGGAAGTACAATAGGATGGAAGACCATCAATATTCTAGGAAGACACTGGGAAACAAAATGAACTCATAGCTCTGTAAGCCTGGCCAAAAGCTTGATAGTGCTTGATTGCTGCCAGATGCCTAATCCAACCTCTGCCACCAACAATTTGACAGAATGAGATGACAGTTTATGTCATTATAGCTGAAAGCAAACCAGCAACATTAATTTATCATATTAGAAGCAAGACTATCTATGTCTGTATAAGCAAACATACATATAGGCAATGTGGACATAGCAGCATCAACAGTATAATGCAGCAGCTTTAAAAAAAACTCACTTGGGCCTGAGATAAAGCAGTAGTCCCTTTGGTTTCTTGGGAAAGGAAGAATCGCACAGACATCAACAGCTCTTGAATACAACAGCAGAATTCCTCCTCATTTTGTCCACCAGTAGCAAGAGAGAACAGTTTCCGAGACTGGACTATATACTTAAATATATATTCCTGTGCCTACAAATGTCAAAACGCACATATAGGAAATTACATTATTCCTTTAAAAACAAAAGAATTTAAAACTATTGTTCAGACCAACAAGAATGCACAATATTATCAGCAAAAATAAGAGAGGCAATGAAATTGTGTATACCTTGAAGAAACAATGATTCACTTTCAATCTTCAAAAACACGAACACTACTATGGGAAAAGTATTGTAAGCTAGGGGGAAATGAAGCCTGTCTAACACCAAAAGGGATCTCTTCTCAGACAGACACATGTTTCATTATGGTCCATTATATGATGTATTTCGTCACAGAATTATGCTATGAGGTTACCCATACTAAAGGGCCTTACTAGAACTGAAGAAAGATTCAACAGCCAATCCAGTCAGACTCTGTTTGGGGAATGGTGTATATGTGGGGATCATTTGTCTCAGGCAATAAAAATCTCAGTATGCACATGTGGAGCATGTTCTTAATTTTAGATACATCCGTTTAGATCCAACTTATGCATGTACAGAAGGCATTTCCATGTGCATGCTCACGACAGTCTCCTTGTCATGAGAAAGACAGTCCCCATGCAGCTACAGTCCCTAACCTCCCTTAAAATTGACTCTAGAGTACCCTAAGCTTCAGACTGTTTTGGGGGTGGTCTGTGGGCTGTCAGAAGGGAAATGGGAAAATGTTCTTGCATGAGAATGTGCAGCCTTACGGTACTTTTGATCCCAGTCATGTTATCGTCATCTAGCATGAGTTATTATTTGTACAGAAGTATACATGAAAACACCAATCAGCAAAGTTGTCAAACACATCTGGACAGTACCATTTTACAGAAGGCTGAGGAAGATGATAGTTGGCTATACTGGATGTTAGCCCTCAGTACAGTAGACCCAATGAAAAAAAAATGTGATCTATTAGTTACCACTTATGTAAGCCCCACTGACTTCCATGAGTATACTATGTTGTTAGCACTAACAACAGATTTAGCACATGGTCTCTGCCTTCAGTGTTTTTTTTGCAATGGAGGAATCTCTCAAACTCAAATTCAGTCAACTTCATTTTTTTCACTTTCAAATTTGTTCCACCCTGTTTCTTCATCAAATTATGGTTTTTCCTAATCTGCATGAAAACTTGTGCATATTTTGCACACTTTTTTAAACATATACTTTTTAATACACATTTATATGCATTTTAATGTGCTCATTTTTGCGAGCATTTTTTTCAAATGTAAGCCTTTTCTTCAAGTGACTTTGGTATAAAACATATATAATTTTCAAAATATACCATACACACATCTTGTATGTACTGTTTCAAATACACAATTTTTGGTATTCTTTTCTATGAACTAGAAAAGGTCTAGTATATATAATTTATCTTTATATGTGGGAAGTATGAATTTGCTAAGTTTGTACTGGAAGCCACAGTGAACTAACTTCTCATTCCTAATTACCTTTAATACTTCCTGGTTGTGTGCCTGTCTTTCCACTTCTGTTATTCGATCTACATGCCACTTCAATACTTTTATAAGGTCTCTAGAATATAAAACAAAATTTATTTTCAAGCTGTACTGCTGAAAGCAATACATAAAATATATAAAGCCCACATTAGATTACAATAATCTAATTTATAGTGCTGTTTTACATATTTATTTTACTGTATTTATGAATCACCTCTCTTCTCAACAAGCACTTGAGGCACTTTATAATAAAACCATGAAAATAATAAAATAGAGCTATTTACAAATAATACGAATCATAGAATCATAGAGCTGGAGATGCCACGAGGGCCATCCAGTCCAACCCCCTGCCTTGCAGTAATACACAATCTAAGCACTCCAACAAATGGCCATCTAAGCAAACTAAAGCAAACTGGTAAAGTATATACATTATAGCAACACAGTGTAACCTCCTAAAATCAAAGAACAGCATTAAATTTAAAACAGTAAATGCTCAACAGAAAAAATAGTTGTTTTACTAACCATCTAAAATCTAGCAATAAAGGCACCAGCCCAACCTCACTTAGTAAGGCTTTACACAAACAGCACTAAGACATAAAACTGACAGTCCACCAACCTCTTGTATGTGTCATGTAACAGGGCATTGGAAAATGTATACAGGACTTACTCAAAGAATACAGTCTTGTTTCAAAAGTAAGTCTGTTGAGTTCAATGGAATTTCTTCTCAGGTAAATGGCTACGTGCTCATAGCCTTTGCAAAACAATGTAAGAAAAATGCAACTGAAGAGCAGAGGAAAAAACATAAACAAAGGAAGATCATGTGTTTTCCTACCCTTAGCTATATTTAAATGGGCAAACTCTCAAAGTAGAAGACGGAACATGGATTCAGGCCTAATCTCCATAAGGGATCCACAATTGAGGTAGCCAGGTGGGCCCAAATATCTGTATGCTTGTATTGGCATGGTTATAATGAACTTTTACAATCTGTATGCTGAAAGCTTCCAGGTTTGAGTCCTGGTGGAGTTGCCACAGAGGTTGTGAATATTATATGAGGTAGAATGGCCCTCCTTTGGAGTGGGATGGCCCAGCAAGGGGTCCTTGGAGTTAGATAAAATTAGGCATGTGTATTCTGTAATTGTTGGAGACCCAGAACATCCAGATCAGTTTCCCTACATTGACTTACGGGATACATTGGTCTGTGAGTCTCCCCTGTGGTTGAAAAATGCCAGGAGATCCCAGGCCAAAAATTCTGGTACTTAGAAAAGGAAAATTAGCCAATAAATTAAAGCCAGTGTTAGATTCCACGGGAGACAACCTGATAGGGCCAATGGTACCCCTGCCTTACATTACACCACAAGTGTCACAGCCTCAGCAGACTTACCAGGGGGTGGGGCAAGCAGAGGCCGCCCTCCCTCTCCAAGATCCCATGCTGCCTGATTCACCAGAGAAGAAGAAGCCAGAAGACAGGGATGATTTTCACAAAGATGGGGCGGTACCTAAGATAAACCTCCCTAGAGGATCTGGAGGGATCCATAGCTGATTGGCCTCGCAGTAAAAGCAAATTAGAGGAGGAAGAACAATTGGATACAAGGAAATCAACCAGCCTATATCCCCTGGGTCAAGTGACCCAACTGGTGCCCAATCCAGATCAGAATGCCCAAGTGCTTTATCCTAGTTTGGGCTTATATGAATTGGAAAGCCCACTATGCCTCTTATAAAGAGAAGCCTCAGGAGATTGTAGAGTTACGTGTCAGCATAATTGCTTCACATATGCCAAATTGGTTAAACTGTCAACAGTTGCTATTAACTTTGTTCACCACTGAAGAAAGGCAGGAAATTATACAACACGCAAAGCGGATAGCCTTGGCAAGGGCTCCCGAGAATCATGCTGATGCCCAAGGATGTATGTGGGAGAGAGTGCCAGTAGTGGACCCCCATTGGGATCCAAATGTGTTGGGACAGATGGAGAGCCCCACCCAGTATCAAACATTGTTATTAGAAGCTATGAGGGCAGGAATGAAGAAGCCAGTTAACATGACTAAAGTCTCTCAGAAGTACTGCAAGGTACCACAGAAGCCCCCGGAGCATACCTAGAGCACCTCCTGGATGTGTATCGCCAATATACCCCCCTCAACCCCGACGCCCCAGAAAACATAAGAATGGTTAACATGGGTTTTATAATGCAAATTTATCCTGACATTCAGAAGAAAATACGTAAGCTTGAAGGCTTTGCAGGAAAGAATATGATGGAATTGTTGGAAGTTGCTCAGAAGGGGTATGTGAATAGAGACCAAGAAGAGAAGCGAAAGAAAGATCGGAGAATGGCCAAGAAGGCAGAACTGCTCACAGCAGCATTGATAGTGCAGCACGGCAGAGGACACGGAAGAAGCAGAGGACGTGAACATGGAGATGGAAGATGGCCTCGAAGAGGCAGAGGATTTTTTTGGGAAGGAATCAATGTGCCCAGTGTGGACAAGAAGGACATTGGCAGAGTGCGTGCCCCAACAGAAAAGACGAGATGGAAGAAAGCCAGAGAGGCTGATATGGGCGAGGGAGGAGACAACTTAAACAGATGCAAAGACAAGCAGAGGTATATGAAGAGGATCCTTTCATCAGAATGGCAGAAGCAGAGCTCATCAAATAGAACATGATGGGCACTCTAAATCCAGTGGAAATTACATTGTGCATATTGTCCTCAGAGTTCCGGACAAGTAGAGAGGATGAATCAGACTATCAAAACCCATCTCGCTAAGCTGTGCAGGAAACCAAGCAAAAGTGGACGGAAATGCTGCCCTTGGCCCTGTTCAGGATCTGTTGCACACCACATAGAACTATTTGTTTGTCCCCATTTGAATTAATGTATGGTAGGCCACCCCAGATTTTGATTGGGTTAAGGGAGGACATACAGGGACTAGGAAATGTTAGCTTGCAACAAGAGGTACAGGAGCTGGAAAAGGTATTGCAAGCCCAGCGCCATTATGTGGTAGAAAACCGGCCCTCAATCCCCATCACAAAAGTTCACCCTTTCCAGCCAGGGAATGAGGTGTGGGTTAAAGCCCCATAGCCCCTGGATCACCTTGCCTTGACAATAGGCTCCCCAGCCCCTAAGGCTCGCGTCTGAGGTAACTGTGATGTAGTATGTGATTTGGAATGGTGAGCCAAATGGAAAAATGACCCCTTAATTCCCCGGTGGAGAGGACCAAAAACTGCTATACTTTCCACCCCCTCTCTCTGGCTTTTCTTCGCAAACGAAAATTCAGGAAGGACTCATCCCGCGCTTTCTGCAAGCGCGCTGATGACTAAAAAGGCCAATCCGAGATAAACAAGTCCGGTTGCAAAAAGCACAGCAGAAGGTCTCATTGGGTGATGTTTTTGGGTTGTGATTCTTTCTGCGTTGTCGTTTCTCTTCAAGACTTGTTCGGCGTGAGTTCTCAAATAAGGCTGCAGCATTGTGGATAGTGCGTCTCCATGCCTCCCGATGTGAGGCCAGGGCGGACCACTGTTGGTGATCAATTTGGCCGAGCCTGAGATGTTGTTTCAGGGAGTCTTTGTATCGCATTTTTGGAGCGCCCCTCTTACGCTGACCCGTGGCGATTTCACCGTAGAGTAGTATTTTTGGGAGGCGATGGTCCTCCATCCTAGAAATGTGCCCTGCCCAGCGCAGCTGTGTTCTCAATATCATGGCCTCAATGCTGGTGATCCCTGCTTGCTCAAGGACAGCAACATTTGTCACATAGTCAGTCCAGTGTATATTTAGGATTGTGCGTAGACAGCGCTGATGAAAGCGCTCGAGGAGTCGTAGGTGGTGGCGATAGGTGACCCATGTTTCAGATCCATAAAGGAGGATAGACAGTACGATGGCTCTATACACACTGATTTTAAAATAGCTGGCATTAGGCCCTGAATACCTTGCACTCGAGTCAAGATGGCAAAAGGGGCATGGATGATAGCTGGAAACCCTGGGAATCTACTCAGGGTGACCCTGAAGATGCGGCAAGAAGACTCAGGCTAGACCTTACCGTGAGCACTCTGGGAGGCTGCTCACCCAGCGTATGGTCAGACCTGCAACTGGAGAGGAAAGAAGAAGGGGACTAGACCTTACTGCAGCTGACCAGGTGATTGGAGGTTCCACCGAGCTGGCCAGCATATGGTCAGATCCCGAATAAATTTAAATGTATGGTGCAATGTTGGGAAATGCTATAATTGTTTTGAAATTATGTATTTAAGGGGGAATGAGGTAGCCAGGTGGGCCCAAATATCTGTATGCTTGTATTGACATGGTTATAATGAACTTTTACAATCACTATTCAGGGTCAGACTGGATAGCCTCATGGGTCTTTACAAATTCTCTTTCTCTCTCTCTCCCTAGCCAGGCTACAAATTGCAAGAGTATGGCTTGGCCAATGCTCCATACTGATAAGACTTCCTGTTCTATAAACAATATGAGAAATGCTGCATCCCATTCTATAAACATTTTCTGTTCTGTAAACAATTCCAGTACAGTATTGTGTAACTGGTGAAGTAAGAAGGGGCGGATGCTGCTTTGTGTTTACATGGCATAATACTCTATAAAAGATACTCATCAGCTGTAACTGGGGATCTGACCGTTTGGAAAGGATTCTGGTCAGGACCGCCGGCGTTAACTCTGCAATAAAGAAAACTTTTTTTCTAATCCATGGGTCTCCTGTTCCATGACTTCTGCAACACAATGAACACCCAAGTAATAAATACTTGGACTCCTTTTGACATTAGCATGTAGGTGACTCTTTCTCTTCAAAGAATTAATGTAAATGGGAGTTAATTTAACCAATTGTACATGAAGATAAAGGATCCTCATTCCAACGTTTAAGACACGTAGGGTAAATGGACTGAAAGGCACCCAAGGGTTTTGGATAACCTATTATATGTTTTAATATCTCTAGGCCGAAAAGTCATTGTCTTTTTAAACTGTATTTGCTTTAATTCTTATAAGCCACTTTGAGTCTCATACTGGAAGAAAGGTGGCATATAAACAAATATCATCATATCATCATCTTGTTTAAAGTTCACATATGAACCATAATCACTTTACTTAGAGGAAAATGATTTTTTGGCATGAAATGGGATTACGAGAACTGGGCTGACTGAAAATTGGTAGAGCTATTTTTCTCAAGGTAAAGCAATTAATTTTGATGAATGTGTTTGGTTTACCTTTAGCCATTTAAAAAAGATCACCAATAATTGCCAAAACTGAAGCCATTTAGGTTTGTGTACATATATATATACTTCTACCTGTATGCAAGTGCTCCTGCAAAGTGACTTTCAATGTAGGTGTCCATAACTGGCTTAAAATGATGGAATTTGCTACCCTGCAGCAAGTTAATTATGTAAACCTAAAAATAACAGAAATATAACATGTATTAGTTTCATTTCCTTAATGTGTCAGCTTCCAAAATTAAAACAAGACTAAAAAGATTAATGAAGTATGTCTTACCAAACAATCAAACACTTGGGAGCCATACTTTTGAGAATTTTCGTCTAAAATTCCAAATAAAGTGTCCAGTGTATCTTGAAGAAACTAGACAAATGAACATTTAATAAATATATATCCACAAATGTTCTTAGTTTTGTTGTCATGTGCACAATAAAACAAAATGTGAAAAAAGATTGTACCTTGACAATTTCTGACCCATCAATTTCTTTCAATTTGGAGAGGCAGCCTGCAATTTTTTCTGGATGGGCTCGCCATTTGAGAAGGTCAAGCATTTCCCCTACACAGCAAACATTCAATATGGCACAAATGGCACTGGGTTAAAAAATGTGTTGATACTAATTTCAGAAAGATTTGGGGGGGGAGAGGGGAGATACAATGGATACAATCCTGCAAAAGAGCCAATGAAGGCATGAAATTGCAATATAGTATTTGTTTGTTTTGTTTGTTGTATTTATATATCACTTCCCAGCCTGCAAGAGCTCCTAAGGTGATGCTAAGCAAATAAAAGTATTTAAAACAGCCTAAAAGCAATCCTTAAATATAACTTTAAATCAATTAAAGCAGTTTCAAACATCAAAGGCCCTGCAGAACAGCAACAGATGGAACCAACCTAACTTCCTTTGACAGAGAGTTGCATTATTGTGCTGCTGCTACAGAGAAACACCTGTTATGTGTGCATATCAACTGAACTTCGTAAAGTGCTAGGACATGCAACAGGACTTCCTGCAAGAACCTCTAATTTCAGGAAGGTCATATGAGATTGTGGTGTTGTAAGTCAAAACCAAGAGCCAGTGCAGTATAGTGGTTTGAGCATTGAACTATGGCTCTGGAAACCAGGGCTCAGATCCCCATTCAGCCATGGAAGCTCATTGGATGACCACGGGTAAGTCACATACTTTCATCCTCAGAGGAAGGCAAAGGCAAACCTCCTCTGAATAAATCTTGCCAAGAAAACCCCATGATACGTTCATAGACAGCACACAACAACGAAGTCAAACCAGCACCTTGAATCAAACTTGGATGCAAACTGGAAGCCAGTGCAAATCTTTTAAGATTGGTACTATGTGATCTCTAAAATGCATACCTGATACCAGCCTGCCTGCTGCATTTTGCACTAACTGAGTGATTCTCAACCTTTAGTCCTCCAGATGCTTTAGTCCTCAGTTCCCACAAGCCTCCGCTAGCATGCTTGATGGCCAAGAAGCTGGAGTCCAAACATTCGTAGGACCAAAGTATGAGAACCTCGGCTATGTATACTAACTTGAGAGTAACTCCCATGGAAATTTACTTCTAAGAAAGCACGTATAGTATTGTTGTACTTTTTTGCTCTGTGCATTTAATTATGGCATAGGTATGTTAATATATAACACCCAACACTGAAATAACAACTAGGGCAATTAACCATTCATAACAGAGCTTAAAATGTTAATTAAAACCCTACTATTTTAGTCATTACTTTCAAAATATTAGTGTGTGTTAAATGTTGATCTTACTCGTTATTTCCTGATAAACACATTAGTAACATGCTGCTAAACATATTGTTTTTAATTCATTTTTATTATGAAAAGCCTTTAGAAATAGAAAATGGCCGGCTTCCCCAACCATTGCCAGCATGTAACAATAACACCAAGAATGTGGTATCATTACTCCCTTGTTAACCCATAAAGTAACTTGTCACTTGTAACACTTTCCTTCTAAGGTCAGAGGTCCATTCAGAAGTCATCACAGTATCCTGATATCTATCTGAATATTTTATCTATCACTAAACTAAGTTATAAAAGAAAAACTAAAAAAAAGAAGAGAACAATAAACAGGCAATTCCAAGATTAATTTCTGATTTCATAGTTGTGCTAGTTTTTTTTTAAAAAAGTGCCTTACTACACCAATCCATGCCAATTTGAGTTCTATGCATCCAGTAGTCCCACAAATCATTTTCTTCACTAGCTTATAAACCAATGGTTTCCATCTTGCTAAGGTTAATAACAGAACATATTACAGCACATCTTAATGGTAACAAGCCCAGTATTGCATTATTATTGCTTAAACTATTTTAATCATCAACATGTTATGTTACCGTTTTGAGTGAGTTTAGTTGAACACAGGAAAGATGTAATCCAGAATGATTCCTTAGTGGTTTTTACTGCTTGGTGGTTGTTTGCAAGGAGATGTCCCTTTGAAAAGGGGAATTTGAGGTAGCGACTAGAGTCCTGAAGACTTACATTTTCTTCACACTGGGAGAACAATTAAATTAAATATGCATTTTAATTCACTTCATAAAAATGAAATAAAATGAGGAATAAAACTGTCACATAAAACTATTTTTCATTGGAAAACAATAAAATTGGCTAATTACCTCTCTCTGGTGCTAATTACCTCTCTCTGTCAGTTCTTTTAGTGCACTGTTCTTAGTCTTTACTATTCTCTTTCAGACATACTGCTCCTAAGTGACCTCCTCAAATCCCATGGCTCTCAGTACATTTACACACTGAAAACACTCAGTCCCACGTTCGGTCCCTATCTTCTTCTCATTGTCAACCTTTGTTATGTTTTTAATGGACTTTCATCTGTCAGCTGTCTTGGGTCCCACCCTGGGAGAAAGGCAGCATTATAAATGAAATAAATACATAAATAAACCTCCACAATGACTTTACAATGCCACATTGCTGATGCCCCACAACTGATTCCTCAAAAAACCCTTTCCATGGCATTAATTCCCAAATCCTTGACTACTACATTTAAACAGTGGATGCTATTAGGCAACTTAGTGGATTTATCTGATGCTTATTTATTTGTAATGTGCTGAACTAGCCCTGCTACATTGCTCTTTCTGTTGAGTGGGGCACTGGACCTTTGCCCCAAAGTCCTGCTTCAATAGCAACTAAGCCCAAGTACATTAAACTGCAATAACTATTTCTCCTTTTAATTCCTGCCTTCATTTCCTTCCTCTTCTTCAGTTGTCTCTCTTATCTTGAAGTCTACCTTCCAAGTCTCTTCAGATAAGGACTTGCCCTCTCATTCTTTGTTGAGCATCACATGTATCCTACATGGGAGACTGCCAATGAATACCAGATGCTATAGGCTATATTTCACAGGAAGGAACTGGCAAAACCACCTCTGAGTATTACTTGTCTAAGAAAGACCTATGAAATTCATAGGGTCCCCATAAGTCAACAGGTGATTTGAAGGCAGGCACGCATACACACACACACACACACACACACACACAATTTATAGGAAGATAGTGGTAAATCAAAATGAACTATTGAATTTTACAATGAAGGGTTACATTTCTGTAAAGTACAGCGTATAAAGTCAAAAGGACAACATAATTTAAATGAGTGAGGTGCTGGCTGCTGGTTTACTTGTAAAAAAAATAAAATTAATATTATTGTGCTTCTTATATGAACTCATTCTAGAACAAAAAAAATCTTCACCTATGTCTTTCAATGTTTAACGTCTTATTTTAGGTTTGTGGATGTATATCCACACCATATAGACTAAGCTTTAAAATACATTTTTCAGGTTGTTGAATCACAATTTAAGTCTGTGAAAAAATCACAATTTTTTACATTGTGAAGCTGATGCTTTGGCTGACCACATATGCTACTACCAGATGTCCCTAAATGTTTTTATTTTATTTCAACAATATGCTCAAAAACACAACATAATTGGGGAAGTGGCACACATAGCATAATCTTCAGTTAAAAAAAAACCAACACCACCTCATAAATCACAAATACTTAGGCCAATTCCAGCCTAAAACATCCTGAGACCCATTATAATGAGGGGAGAATACAATCACCTTTCTCATGATTCATATAACTAATAAAAGGACTATATGTCGTAGAAGTGTTTTTTTTTTCTAGAATCTTTTAAAATCTCATAGTGATTTAAAGGGGATTGGGGAGGAGAGGGGAGGAGAGAGAAAGAGAGAGAAAAGTGAGGTGAGGATTTGGTTGCCCTCCCAGCTGATTGTCTAGATACAACCTGTTAGAAAAAATGGGAACGAACCATAAGGGAAATTATTCACAGCACAAGGTATGGCATTGAAATACATAACAAGATTTAGAGAACCAACAGCATAAGCTTGAAAGGACATAAAAGAAGGCTATTTTACACAATGAAAAGTCTAGCATTCATCTGGTAGCTGATTCAATCTGCATGAATTTAAGGGCAGCCGTAGGCATTTGGAGTATCCCTCCAAATAAACTGCATTTCTCTCTGATATCTGACTGAAATTACCTTGTGAACAATGAGCTCATGAGTGCCATCTGGCAGCGTCCTTCCATTTTCCTGCATCAGAGGGACGAAAGAAAAACCAAACAACTTCTTCTCCCCCTTTTCTTTTGCTGAAACACACACATACATTAAAAATCCACCACATTCCAGGCTAGAAATGATAATGCATAGATTCATTGAATGTAAAGTTACATATTCGCTATGACATTCATTCACAATTAATAACTAGGATATCATAGCCACATGGTGGCTGCCAAAAATGACTTCCCCACAATGAGCAATCCCTAACTTTAGCCATAACTTCCAAAAAATATATTTATAGAGAACAACCCAGATAATAACAGTCACAACTAAGACCAGGATGTAATGGGACTGTCCTGTTGATGGAATGGCTTCCATCAGAAAAACTGGACAGAAGTTGACTCTGGCTTCCCTCAGCAACCCTTTCCTATACTGCCCCCATAAAATTCAGGAAGGCTGTGAAAGCCAGTTTTCATATGGTGAGGGGAGGACAGAGTAAAGATCAACTTTTGTAGCAGACCTCCACTAGCCTAGTGTTGGATGTAGGCCTGGAATTCGCACATGACAATGAACAAGACTGATATCTGACTAATATTCTCCCTGATTTTAGTTACATTAGAAATCAACCAGAGGCCACCAGGATTGTGGAGACTCACAATGTGATGACAAAAAAAACCTATACAAAAAATAGTTCTACATGGCCAAGAAAAGAATTATTCACAAAGAAGCTGTTGGGTGTTGCTTCCTCATGGCAAAAGTTATCTCTGATCTGGGTATATTTTGCTGACATGCACATTCACATTCCTGTAGTAAATATAATCCTAGATCTATCCATATTAAGTAATCATACTACCTATTTAGGAAAAGCATA
Organism: Gambelia wislizenii; assembly: GCA_030847615.1. Lineage (NCBI taxonomy): Eukaryota > Metazoa > Chordata > Lepidosauria > Squamata > Crotaphytidae > Gambelia > Gambelia wislizenii. The sequence continues at coordinate 183,174,333 of JAUMIR010000005.1, read as the reverse complement.
CACCTTGATTCCAAACAACTATACAGTTGAAGAAAACTTAATACATCTCAAAATAATGTACTTGCAAGAACACTTAGAAGGTACTAGTGTCATAAGAACAAGACTTGTTATTGATATTCCTATCTGTGACACCAAATCCATCCATTCTAACCAAATTGGAAATTACATCACATTTGAATCTTGAAATCATGAAATGATTACTGTATAGCTTATTAATGCAGTGCATAAACCTTTGCCAGTCATGTCTGATATAGATTAAAAGGAGACTCAAGCTACATTGACAACCTATTTTCCCCACAGACCACCATCTGAGGCAAGGCAAAGATTTCTAACAGCTCATCATCAGTGAATTATAACTATCGTCCATCACCATTTTGCCCAGCATTGACTCAAAAGTAAGAAGTTCTGGCTTATCTCTTTTCTTCTCCCTTTTTCTGTAATTTGTTCTTATCACACTGAGTAAATTTGACAATTCTATTAAAGCCTGGCAATTCATGCAGTTCTAGATATTTGGGTTTCAGTTCCCAGAGGTGCCAAGCCAACACTTCTCATTGTTGAGGAACTGCAAGAGCTATAGTCCAGAACATTTTGAGGGTTAATCTTTCCCCACTCATACTTTAAACTTAAACTATTTCAAGTGTTGCTCTCTGTTTGCTTGATAGGTGGACCATTTGCATTTTGCCCTCATAAAGGTAAAACAAATACTATCAGAAGAAAAGGTGGTACAAAGATTGAGGAAAAACTTCACAGCTGCAAATACTTGTACCTGGGTACTAAAGGACTTCGTAGTCTTCAGTTCTTCCACAGAATATTGTTAAGGCAAAACTGTTCATGCCAGCTGATACCTGGTGTTTGCACTGTGATGTCTAAATGAACTCCTCCTCACCTCCATCCCTAGTCCCCACAGACTGCAAATATTAGAAGCTCTATTATAAACCAGTAGGTATGAAAAGCATTTGAGAAGCCCTCTGACACAGTGTAGTGCAACTCCAAAGAACTACCACTTATGAATAGATCTTACTGGAACAGTGTCGGAATTCAAAGCGAAGGTGTGCTCCCCTGAATTTATCCACAGGAATGGGAAGTTTCAGCAGCTCCGCCCACCTGGGACTGTTGTTGTGGTACAGCACAAAGGAGTGGAATTCACTGGCTGGTGGTTCTCCAGAGCCAAAGGAAATAAAATCCTAATTAAAGAAAACCAACAGGTTAAAAACATTGCTGACCTGATAGATACAGATGGCAAATCTCCTAGAAAAGGAGGCAAAAAAGAATTATATGGAAAATGGCAAACCCTCCTTTTGAACTTCTTCATAGAATCATAGAGTTGGAAGAGACCTCAAGGGCCATCCAGTCCAACTCCCTGCCATGGAGGAATACACACTCAAATCATTCCCCGACAGATGGCCATCCAGCCTCTGTTTAAAAATCTCCAAAGAAGGAGACTCCACCACACTCCCAGGCAGTGCATTCCACTGCCAAACAGCTCTTACTGTCAGGATGTTCTTCCTAAAGTTTAAGTGGAATCTCTTTTCCTGTAGTTTGAGTCCATTGCTCTGTGTCCTAGTCTCTGGAGCAGCAGAAAACAAGCTTGCTCCATCCTCAGTATGACATCCCTTCAAATATTTAAGCATGGCTATCATGTCCCCTCTCAACCTTCTCTTTTCCAGACTAAACATGCCCAGCTCTCTAAGCCGCTCCTCATAGGGCATGGCTTCCAGACCTCCCACAATCCTGGTTGCCCTCCTCTGGACATGTTCCAGATTCTCAATATCTTTCTTGAAATGTGGTACCCAGAACTGGACACAGTATTCCAGGTGAGGTCTGACCAAAGCAGAATAGAGTGGCACTATTACTTCCATTGATCTAGACACTATACGCCTATTAATGCAGCCTAGAATTGCATTGGCCTTTTTAGCTGCTGTATCACACTGCTGACTCATGTTCAGCTTGTGGTCCACTAAGACTCCTAGATCCTTTTCGCATGTACTGCCCTCAAGCCATGTGTCACCCATCCTATATCTGTGCATTTCATTTTTACTGCATTTTCCTACATTTCTCCCTGTTGAAATTCATTTTGCTAATATTGGCCCAGCTTTCTAATCTGTTAAGGATTATAAAGGACTGTTCAAATCAAGCTTAGGTTGTGTGTCTGCACACATTCCACATTGGCAGCTCTAAAAACAGTGTCCCCTACATTAAATCCTATGTTGACTGATAAATAATCAGGCAGACTGCATTAGATCTAAAGATCCATGAGCAGAATGGGGCACAATCAGCTTCTGCAAACCAAAGGAAAACAATTTGATCTTTCTGTGCCTACATGGGCCCCATAATGGGAGGGCAGGAAGGGCTTGAGCCCCCCCACAAGCCCTCTCTAGGAAAATGAAGCTGAGTAGTCCCTCCCCCCCCACAATTATTAGGTAAAAGTGGACCATCAAAACTCCTAGGTAGTTAAGGCCCCTCAGAATTTATCAACCAAAAGTGCACTAGATGATCAAGCACTAAGAAATCTTAAGACAATTATTGTCATCAAGCCCTCCAAAGAATAAGAAATGCTGTCTGCAGTCTAGCCTTAGTGCAGTTACTTTGAATTAAGCTACACTAAATACAGGAAGGACACTTGCAAAAGTCTTCATATTTATGGATGTTGCAGTGATAATAGATGGGAGAAGTAGTTCACCCTCCCCCCGGCAAGAAGGCACAATGAATACCAACTTGTCTGTCAAAGCTGAAACACTCCCCCCCTGCTTCAAAATGGTTCCAGGTCCCTGCCAGTCTCCTTCTCCCTGTAGTCCCTACAAGATACAGGTGCCATTTGAAAAAACATGGGAAGCAGCTCAAAAGGCTGCAATGAGAAATAGTTATCAGCAAAAAAAAAATCAGCTCCTTTTCTGAAGCCTCCACTGAAATGAAATCCCTTCCACTTACATTACATTTCCATTTCTACTTCCTATGGCAATCAAAGTGGAATCTAGTGCTATAACTGTGCACTGGGAAAGGATCCCAGTTGCATGCTTAAAATTATTGCTATCTTTATCCCTTTTATATCTAAGTATTTCTCTAAATGAAATTAGACTCTAAATGAAATAAGATTAAGTATTTCTCTAAATGAAATAGCTGGATAGAACCTTCCAGTTCAGAACTACAGAAGGTAGCCGCCATTTGGAATAAAGCATAGGGAAGGTGAAGAAGGAGGTTTGGATAAACGTTACCTTTAAAATTTGACCACCACAGTCCACAATGTACATTGTTACTTCCACATTCCGGGCCACACTTTTTCCTCCTTTTTCAAACTCCCCTCTTTCTATCGTGATATATAAATCATTTCTCATTTCACCTATAGGAGGTGGGGAAAAGAGTTGAGGGTTGACTGAAGCAGAAACAACATAGGCTCAATCCTTATTTTAAAAAAAAAAAAGAATTAACAGAAGCAACAACAAAAACTGGGCAATAAGCCCATCGAGACAGTACACCTGATATACCTTCTTCAATATCGATTTGGATTTCACTATTTCTAAAGCATGGATTAAGGAGGGCTGGCTTAAAACAAATGATGGAAGTTCATAGTACAGTTTTGTATCTGTATTATGAGAGTCACATTAATACACCATGAGCTCCATCAGATAACAAGTGAGAGACAATTACAACTATATCATATGTCCACTGTTGATTTTCAAGCTGGTGCTGGTAGAACAAAATCATGCTGCAATATTCCAGTAGAAGGACTTCATTGCAATAAGAGAGGAAATTAGGGAGATTTGGGAGCACAGGGAAGAAAGAATGCTGAGGGTTCTTCCTGACAAGGTGACTTTGGACTGTATATATGAGGTAAAGTAGACAGGATAGAGTGATGTCATCACTCTTGCATGTGTTTCACAACATCTTTCTTACATAGCTGCCATGGTGACACAGTTATTTCATATAACCACCTGTGGTGGATGGCAGCAGACTTTCTAATGATGATATAGGTGCAAATATTACTTTCCAGTGGTGTTGTGATCACAGCTTGGATTTACAGCTATGGTATTGTTGAAATTCCTGCTGTGAGTGTATTTGATTGTGACTGTGTTACATCAACATTAGTCCTGACAAACCTACAGAATCCAGGGGTTGTAGTTTGATGAGCTGCTAGAGTTCTCTAACAGAGAATTCTAAATGCCTCTCCATAAACAGCAAATCCTAGGATTCAATAGGATGGAACCTAGTGCTATAACTGTGTACTGTAGTGTGAAAAGGTCCCTGGCATAGTGTGAGAATAGCTAATTAACTGAAATTTGTTTAACTGGGTAAGACTGAAAATTAATACATACAAATCTAATTAAAGTGTCCATGATTCAGGATCATAACTTCAAGACCATGTGACCTAAATGCTTGAAATCTGGTATGCATACTAAGGGGACCAAGAGGTGTGTATCTGAGGTTATTTTGTTTTGTAAAACACATTAATTAATATTAATGTGTTTTTTAAAATCTGCAATACCATCATCAGTCACTAGATGATAGACTTTCTTAACCAATATATAACTTTGCAATCAGTACAGTATGAAGTTAGAGGAGAATAGTCAAAGTTAAGTGGTTCTCTCTGCTGAAGGACAAGTACAAGCCATAAACATGGTGTTTATGCCTCCTGCCATAGTGCACGATTATAGCTCCATGCAGAGGAGTTACCAGTGCACTATGCTGTGCACTATGGCAGGAGGCATGCCTAGAAGTTCCCAAGGGCATGGCTTCATACATATATGATGGGCACTATGTCCAACTTTGAAAGCTTCAAAACTTGTCTGAAGACTTCAGTGTGTCAAATTAATGGCTAGTCCAACTTTTTTCAATCAGTGCAAAGCTGGGTACTTTAGTTGTTATAAAAGGCATTATGAACTTCTTTTTATGTCAACTCTGTAGCAATTGCCTTTTCTACTTTTAACAAGCATTTTGAAACCAAATGCAAGACAGGATCAATCTGTACATTAGAGGCCAGTTCTAATTTTAATGTAAAGAGGGGCTACCAGAAGAATTTTAATTAATGCTACAAATAAAATTAAAATGACTATGAATTTAAAGACCACTTGTTCTGCATGTCTCAGAGTTTTTGTTGAGGTTTACTACATGTGAGACAGAAAGCTGTTTTTCTTACATGGCAAGTTGGCTGGGCAAGGTATGCCTGGTGAGCAGTTCTCTTCTTTACCAACAGCTCCTGGATCTCTTGTTTTTTTTCATCAAACCAGTCTTGATTTTTCTTGTGGGAGAACGCTATTCTTATTTATGGGTTTGAAAATGGGTCACCTATTGCCACCACTTACGACTCCTCAAACGCTTTCATCAGCGCTGTCTACGCACAATCCTAAATATACACTGGACTGACTATGTGACAAATGTTGCTGTCCTTGAGCAAGCAGGGATCACCAGCATTGAGGCCATGATATTGAGAACACAGCTGCGTTGGGCAGGGCACATTTCTAGGATGGAGAACCATCACCTCCCCAAAATAGTACTCTACGGTGAACTCGCTACGGGTCAGCATAAGAGGGGTGCTCCAAAGAAGTGATACAAGGACTCCCTGAAACAACATCTCAAGCTCAGCCAAATTGATCACCAACAATGTGCCTCCCTAGCCTCACATCGGGAGGCATGGAGACACACTAGCCACAATGCTGCAGCCTTATTTGAGAACTCACGCCGAACAAGTCTTGAAGAGAAACGACAACGCAGAAAGAATCACAACCCAGAAACATCATCCAAGGAGACCTTCTGCTGTGCTTTCTGCAACCGGACTTGTTTATCTCGGATTGGCCTTTTTAGTCATCAGCGCGCTTGCACAAAGCGCGGAATGAGTCCTTCCTGAATCTTCGTTTGCGAAGAAAAGCCAGAGAGAGAGAGAGAGAGAGAGAGAGAGAGAGAGAGAGAATTTAAAGACAGAACCCAAGCAAGATTATAATCCATTCTTCCCGGAAATCTGTCAGAGTCCTACTGAATTCTAAGCACACGGGATTCATTCATTTGTAGATGCAAAAGGGTAGCATACTTCAATCCAGAGTGCAAGTAATTAAAGTAAAATGATTTGCTAATCTCTAATGCAGACAAATAAAGAAGGTGGTTGTATTCAGAAAAAGAATGACAGGTGGCACAAAAGACTCATGAATTGAAACCGCTGAAAACAAAACAACAGATTAGGACACAGGACAACAAACACTTTGGGACACCCTTGTCTGCCTGCATCCATGTCAGCGTGCATGGAGAGGTTTAGAAAGAAGAAGCTAGATATGACCATATGAACATCCAATCAGCGAGAAGGGATTGGCAATGCCTGTCTTCTGGCTACAGCAAGAATCAGGGTCATATTCTCAAATATGGAGCTAAAGAGTAAGTTGAAATCAACACTGCATTTTTGTTTTAAACAGAAGGCCTCTGAGATATGTTGTAGTCACAAAAGATTATCTTAATTAATAAACAAACCTTCTTTCTTTTGTTGTAAATCACTTTAACAGTTAAAAGCTACAGCCTAAATGTAATGTGGCAGTCTTAGTACATTGCCAGCACAATGGAACTTTCTTCCTGCCCCCCCCAACACACCCCTGCCTGAAAACTTACAGGGAATGTTTCCAGATGTCAGGCTCATCCCTGAATTCTGGGCATTGGAGTGGAATTCATGGAGGCCCTGACATGTAGCTAGTATTTTCTCAGGATTTTGGAATGCCTGAGAAGTGAGCCAGGCCTCCTGGTTGGCATGGTAACACAAGTCCTACCGGGAACTCAAGGCCACACTCCCCAGCTACTTTTGCTCCCCCGTGTCTGTTCTCACGCTTGATGCCTTATTATCTCTGGATAGTTTACATTTACTTCAGTAGCAGCTTTGCAATGGTTCCTTACACAAGCTACTCTTCCAATAAAGAGTTTTATTGAAGAACCCTGAGTTTGTGTTCTGAGTACATCACAGAAAGCTGCTACTCGCTACTTTTATTTTTTTTTCCTCTGTCCTGAAACTGTGGAGCCTTTGCCTGCAATGTCTGACGACGCAGAGACTGGCACACAGACGGACCAAGATCTGATTGCAGCCAGCGCCAGAGAAGCCGAGGCCTCGAAGCAGGAGGCCGGGGCAGAGGGGGGTGCTGTAGCTGCCGCAGCTGAAGGCACCAGCCGGGACCGAGACCGCCGGAGGGCTGCAGTATTTCGACCCTCCACTGAGCCCTGGGAGCTGGGGATGGAGCTGGCTCCAGGGAGGGGCAGCCTGCCAAGCTTCGGCACTCCAGTGCGAGAGGTTTTAGGCCCTGCCTGGCCATGGGCAGGGGCCGGACGCCGAGAAGACCGCCGGTCCCGGTGGGACAGACCCCAGGGTGAGGGGCCTAGAGAGCCAGAAGCGAAGTTTTCCTTGGCAGAAGTTGGAACCGAGGTTCTTCAACTGAAACAGCAAATGGGTGAGATACGGGAGGTGCTCCTAGAACTCCTGCACAGAACCCCTCCAGCTCCACCAGCACCCGGAGGGGCCCAGCCTCCCCCAGCGCCACCTGCGGCTGCCCAGGCACCCGGGGATGGAGTCCCCGCTCAGCCCCCAGCTGTACCTGGCCTGCCGGCTCCTGGACCGGCTCCCCCGGTGGGGGCTGGCCCGGTTGAGCCGCAGGAGCGACCCCGGGGCTGGAAACACCGGCACCTGAAGGCGAAGTTCGATGGGGATCCAGCAAAACTACCCTACTTCATGACTCAAGTGGTGAGTTACATGACCCAGTGGGAAGGGGAGTTCCAGTCTGAGGCTGAGAAAGTGCAGTATGTGTCCAACCAACTGGAGGGAGAGGCGGCTCAGTGGTTGGTGGGTCTGTATGATATGGGAGCCCCTGAACTGGGTAATTACCAAGAGTTCCTGATGGCTCTCAGGGCCCAGTTTGACGATCCCTTAAGAGGGAAGCGGGCTCGAAGCAAGCTTAGGAGCCTGAAGCAAGGCACGATGCCCGTGGCCGAGTACGCAGCTGAGTTCCGCCGCCTAGCCAGCCAAGTACCGGAGTGGCCAGAGGAGGTCAAGGTGCAGTTTTTCCAGGAGGGCCTGAACCCTGACATTCTAGAGTGGGCCAAGTTCCAGGGAGACCCCGAAACCCTCATGGGGTGGATACGGCTGGCTGGGGAAGTGGAGTCGGTGAAGGCCAGCATTAAGATGTTGCGCCGCCAGGCTGGGACGGAGGGGAAATCCGCTGGGGCCCCCGGGAAGAAGACCAAGACGGCACGCTCGGGGGGAGGCACCACCGGAGAGACCGAACGTGAGCGAAGGATGAGAAAGGGTCTGTGCCTGCATTGTGGGAGGAGCGGACACCGCATAGCGGAGTGCCCAGAGAGGAGCCCACGGGAGCAACCCGCCGCCGCCAAGCCAGCGCGGAGCGAGGGGAGATCCGGGTCCTCCAAGACGCCCTCCAAACCCAAGACCAGGGCGACGGCCAGGGCCCTGGCAGCGGGCCAGGCGGCAGGGGAGTCCTCAGATGATCCCGAGGATAGTGGGTCCTACTCCTCCGACGCTGAGCCGGCGGGAAACGGGCCCAGCCCGCCCTACTGAGCGCCCGAGGGCGGGCTAATCCGGAAGGGCGCCCGGATGCCGTGGTGAGTGGAGTGAAGGGCCCGTTCTTTATCAAAGCTCGAGTGGGGGTTGGAGGGGAGGGCCCCACCCGCAAAGTTATGTTAATGATTGACTCTGGTTGTACCCAAGTACTTATTCATCCCTCCTTAGTCAGTGAACTAAACGTTGATACTGTTAAGCTGGACAAGCCCGTGTGGCTGTCTCAGATGGATGGGGGGATGATGAAGGGGGGCCCCGCCCGGCGCATAACTGGTCCCATGCACATGAGGATGGGCAACCACCAGGAGGAACTGCAGTTTGTGATTGCTCCAGGATTAGTCCCTGCGGCAGTTGTGGGTCTGAACTGGCTAAAGTACCACAACCCCTCCATAGACTGGATAAAAGAAACACTGACTTTTGCAGACCCGTTGTGTATCAAGGAGCACGGGGCGGGGGGAGGATCCCCAGGGGACGGGGGCCCCCTGGTGGATAAGCCGCAGAATTACACAACTGCCTTAGTAAAAGGGGAGCTGAAAGGGTTGCCCGTGGAGTACAAGGCGTGGCAATATGTGTTTGAGGAGAAGGAATGTGACATTTTGCCACCCCACCGGCCTTTTGACTGTGCCATTGAGATACTCTCGGAGTCCAGCCTGCCCAAACCTCGCATTTATTCTATGACACCAGCTGAAATGGAGGCGCTCCGAGAGTTCATAGATAAGAACTTAGCCCGAGGGTTCATTAGGCCCTCAACCTCGCCTGTGGGGGCCCCGGTGATGTTTAGGCGCAAGGCTGATGGCGGGCTTCGTTTGATTCAGGATTACAGAGGGCTAAACGCTATTAGTGTCTCCAACCAGTACCCCCTGCCCTTGATGAAGGACATATTAGCCCATCTCTCCAAAGGGAAGATTTTCACGAAGCTGGATCTACGAGAGGCCTACTACAGAGTACGGATTCGGGAGGGGGACGAGTGGAAGACTGCATTTAATTGCCCCCTAGGGGCTTTTGAGTTCCTCGTCATGCCTTTCGGCCTCAAAGGGGCCCCTGGCATTTTTCAGAACTTGATTAATGATGTGTTACGTGAATTTTTGTACAAAGGGGTGTTGGTGTACCTTGATGATGTGTTGATTTATTCGGAGGACTACACGTCCCATGTGAAACTGGTGAAAAAGGTGCTTACCAGGTTGGGGGAAAATCATCTGTATGCGAAAATGTCCAAGTGTGAGTTCCACCAAAGCCGTCTAGATTATCTAGGGTACCGCATCTCAAACAAAGGGATTGAAATGGACCCAGAAAAGGTTAAGGGGGTCTTGGCATGGGAAGCCCCTAGAACCAGGAAACAGTTGCAGAGCTTCCTGGGGTTTGCTAATTTTTATCGGTCCTTCATCCCTGACTTTGCGTCGGTAGCCCTCCCCCTGACAGATTTGTTAAAAACCAAAGAAGGGAAAACCAAAGGTTCCAAGCACGGTAAAGGGAACAAACCTCCCCAAAAAATTGTGTGGTCACCACAGTGCCAACAAGCATTTGACAATTTGAAATCCCTTTTCACTTCTGAACCTATTCTCAAACACCCCGACCCCTCCCAACCTTTCGTGGTCCAAGTGGACGCATCTGATGTGGCTATGGGTGGGGTGTTGTTGCAAAAGGGGGAGGACGGGGATTTGAAGCCATGTGCCTATTTATCCAGAAAGTTCAATGACACGGAACGAAATTGGCCAGTGTGGGAGAAAGAGGCAGGTGCTATCAAGTTGGCACTAGAGACATGGCGCCACCTACTGGAGGGCTCACCCAAACCGTTTGAAGTTTGGACTGATCATAAAAATTTGGAAGTATTGGCTACCCCTAGGCGTTTGAGCCCCAAGCAGGTCAGGTGGGCCAGTTTCTTTTACCGATTTAATTTCACCTTGAAATTTATCCCGGGGAAAAGGAATTTTCTGGCTGACGCTTTGTCCAGGCTACCACAGCATGAGAGTAAGCGCAAGGAGGTCATTGATACCGTTTTTTCTCCTTCCCACTTGGGACTAGCCGTCCTCACTCGGAGCAAAGCCAAAGAACAGAAATCCACTGATAGCCCTGCTCAGGTGCCGGGTCCTACTGAAAGTGGCGGTGATTCACCCTTGGCGCAGGGACCGGTGCCACAGCCCTTGAACCCCGACCCGCCTTCCCCCGATCCGGGGACCCAGGTGGTGACCCCTACGGCAGATGGCTCTGCCACGCCCACTGTTTCTCAAGGGGAGGAAGGAGGGTGGCATGCTCAATTGGCCTCGGAACTGCCCCGGGACCAGTGGTTCCTGGCTCACCCCAATGAGGTAACTGTGAAGGAGGGGGTGGCCTGGAAAGGGGATCGCCTGTATGTTCCTGAGGTCTTGAGAGCGAGTATTCTCAAACAGTGCCATGATGTCAAGAGTGCGGGACATTTTGGGTATCTCAAAACTTTACATTTGGCCCGCAGACAATTTTGGTGGCCCCGCATGAGGAAGGAGGTGGAGGATTATGTAAAGGGGTGTACCACTTGTGCAGTGTCAAAAGGGGGGTCAGGGAAGCCCAAAGGTTTGCTCCACCCTCTACCTACCCCAAACAAGCCCTGGGAGGTCATTAGCATGGATTTTATTGTGGATTTGCCAGAGAGTAGGAAAAAGACGGTTATTTGGGTTGTGACTGATTTGTTTTCCAAGCAAGCGCATTTTGTGGCCTGTAAGAAGCTCCCCACAGCCTCCCAACTAGCCAAATTGTTCATTCAGCATATTTATCGGATTCATGGCATTCCGGCCAAGATTGTGTCGGATCGGGGGGCACAATTTACTTCGCAGTTTTGGAAGGCTTTCACAAACCTTCTAGGGGTGGAGCTTGGTCTCAGCAGCTCCCATCATCCCCAATCGGATGGACAATCGGAACGAACGAACCAGACTCTGGAACAATACCTAAGGTGCTATGTGAATTTCCAACAATCTGATTGGGTTGATCTTCTACCTTTTGCTGAAGTGGCCTACAATAATGCCACTCACCAGAGCACTGGGCTCTCGCCGTTCAAGGTTGTGTCTGGGCATGATTTCGGTCCCCTCCCCTTGTTGGAGGGGTCTCCCAACTCTGACCCCGTTTCGGTCTCCCAGTGGAGTCAAAAGGTCAGGGATGCGTGGCCTCATGTAATCTCGGCCTTGGACTTTGCCAAAGCACGCTACAAACATTATGCTGATCAGAAACGGGACCCTTCCCCCAGATATGCAGTGGGAGATATGGTTTATTTGTCCACCAAATTCCTTAAGTGTCCCCAACCCTCAAAAAAGTTGGGAGCCAAATACATCGGACCTTTTCGTGTTGTTAGGATGATAAATCCTGTGGCTTTTGAACTGTCTTTGCCTAAGTTGTACCGTCATGTACATCCTGTGTTTCATTCCAGCCTGCTCAAGCCCGTGAGCCCTCCGGACAAACACCACCCGGCTCCAGAACCTGCTCCTCAGCCGATCCTGGTGGATCAAGACCAACATTTTGAAATTTCTGAGATTCTGGACTCTAGACTTCACCGGGGAGGGTTACAGTATTTGGTAAAGTGGAAACACCTGCCTTTGGGCCATGCAGAGTGGGTTGCTTCTGAGCATGTCAATGCCAAACGCTTATTGCGAAAGTTTCATGCCCGCTTTCCCGATAAGCCGGGCTGAGAAAGGGGGAGGGTTGGTCTTCAGGGGGGCAGTATGTCAGGCTCATCCCTGAATTCTGGGCATTGGAGTGGAATTCATGGAGGCCCTGACATGTAGCTAGTATTTTCTCAGGATTTTGGAATGCCTGAGAAGTGAGCCAGGCCTCCTGGTTGGCATGGTAACACAAGTCCTACCGGGAACTCAAGGCCACACTCCCCAGCTACTTTTGCTCCCCCGTGTCTGTTCTCACGCTTGATGCCTTATTATCTCTGGATAGTTTACATTTACTTCAGTAGCAGCTTTGCAATGGTTCCTTACACAAGCTACTCTTCCAATAAAGAGTTTTATTGAAGAACCCTGAGTTTGTGTTCTGAGTACATCACACCAGACATCTGGAACAAGCTGCTGGGTTGCACCACCCCCTCCCTGCTTTGGCAGGATCCTGCTGTTCTGTCAGCAGAAATCCAGAACTGGACTCTACCCTGTATGACAAATTTAAGCCATCTTGAAATTCTCCTCTCTCAGTAAGATTAACAAGTAAAAATTCTGCATAACTCAAAGAGTGTTGCTTCAAGTGTAATGCAACAAGTGTGAGGATGGCATTCCTGCGGCCAGTTATGTTTCCCAGCACATGTACACAATAAATAAAATAGATAAATATGGACACTGATGCAATCAAGACACATAATGGTCTACACCCCATCGATATACTTCTTTTCCAATTGAGAGTCTCTCTTGGCTATGCACTTCAAAGGGAGAGATAATTGGGTGCCTTTTGTCAGCTACCCAATTATTCCTTTATTTTAAAAAAACTGGAATAGTGTGAATGGGTGTCTTATAAGAAAAGAAATCAACAAACCTTAAAAAATGGATACTTCAGATACAATATAAAATTAGCTAAATATTCTGCTAATTATAAAGACATCTTCCTAAAGAACAGTCATTTTGAGAGTGGTGTTTTTAAAAATTAAAAAAAAATCTCTTGGGACTAATTGGTGAGCAATTGGAAAGGAAGTAGGAAAATTGTGACTAGTTTATGATAATGTACAGATATTCACAAAAGAACTATACCATTTATCTAGGCATCAATGGGTACTTGTGATTTCTTTTTCTTTTTTTTTAATGGAAGATGGAAGCACAACTGATGCTTCAACTCAGTTCCACATTTCCTCTGAAACTCTAATAATAAGAGCCACAGAATCATAGAATCACAGAGTTGGAAGGGCCATCTAATCCAAACCCCTGCTCTATGTAGGATCTCAGCTAAAACATACCCAGCAGGGAGCTGTCTGGCCTCTTTTTGAAGATTTCTAGAGAAGGAGATCCCACCACCTCTACAAGCAATTGGTCCCATTGCTGAACTATTCTTGCTGTCAAAAAGTTCCTTGTAATGTTCAATCGAAATCTACTCTCCTGTAACTTCAAACCATTAGACCTGATCCTATCCTCTGGGGCAGCCAAGAACAGGCTTACTCCCTCCTCTCTGTGACAGCACTGGAGGTATTTAAAAGAGTGTGATCATGTCACTCCTCAGTCTTCTCTTCACCAAGGTTCATCATCACCATCATACACACACACACACACACACACACACAAACACACACACACTGCCATTGTTGTACAAGTAAAAGAACAACAAAACAGTTCTCTGCCCTCAGGCTTACAATCTAATTAGGTTTTATGTCCCTGGTGCCATAGGTATCTATAGGTAGCTTTCACCGCTGTATTAGGTAGCTTGTTAACATTGTTGGGCCTGCTCGTATCCACACCAGGATCTTGACATGAGCATAGGGCATTATGGGAGGTTGGTGTTGTTGGTATGTGTTGGTAGAAGCCTGCACAGCTTGTCAAGGTCATTTCTCTTGGGAAAGTTTAAGGAGTGAAGCATGGGGCTGATAGTACCAATTAGCCAGGTACCAATTATAATAATAGTATAGCAATTAGCCAGGTGGCAGGTACGGGAAATAGAAACCTAGGGAATGTATTAATGATGGGCTTTTGGTGCCAAGACCTTAGAACTGTCAATGAATTGTTACTGTACGCATCTACATCCTGAGACAATAAAGCATTCTCAGCGATGCCTGTTGTTCTGGTGAGTGGATGTTGACTGAGTTCATCACATTATGACACAAAAGGAAAAGGTGATAGCAGTATGGAAGGGGGTTAAGTCCAGCAGATACTGCCTCTTCTTTTCTTCCCGCCAAGGCAATGGCAGTTAGGATGGAAGGAGGGCCTTTCATTTGCTTCTAAGCTTAGGTATGATGGAGTTGTACCTACCTCTTCTTCTTTCACTCCTCAGCCAGGACAGTGGCAGTTGGGATGAACATGCCCAGGTCCTTCAACTTTTCCTCATATGTTTTGTTCTCCATACTTTTATCATCCTCTTTGCCATGCTCTAAACCTGCTCAAACATGTCTATATCCTTCTTATAATGAGGTGCCCAGAACTGAACAAAGTACTTTAGATGAGATCTGACCAGTGGAGAATATAGTGGGACTATTGCTTTCCTCAACTTGGAAACTATGCTTCTATGAATACAGGCTAAAATAGCATTCACCTTCTTTGCTGTAGCATCACATTGCTGGCTTATATTCAACTTATGGTCAACAATACTTCCAAGTCCTTTTCACATGTAATACTGCTAAACCATGTGTCCCCATTTGTATACTTGTGTATTTTGTTTTTGTGGCCTAAATGTAAAATTTTGCATTTGACTATATTGGATTTTACTTTATTAAATTCTGTCCAATTTTCTAGTTTATCTTGGTCCTTTTGAATTCTCTTACTATCTTCCAATGTGTTAGCTACCTCTCCCAGTTTTGTGTCATCTGCAAACTGAGTAAGGATTCCCTTCACCCCATCATCTAAGTCATTACTGAAGAGTAGTGGCCCTAGGATAGAATCCTGAGATGCGCCACTTGAGGCCTCCCTCTAGTTTGAAGCATACCCTCCAGTTTGAACTGATGACAACTCTTTGAGCACTGTTTTACAATCATTATGGATCCATCTGAGAGTGTTCCTATCTATTACACATTTAATCAGTTAGCTATTCAAAATATTATAGGAAACCTTATCAAATACTTTGCTGAAATCCAGATAAATGTTATCCACAGCATTCCCACCATCTACTTAACAAGTGATCTGATTGAAAAAAAGATATAATATTAGTTTGGCATGACTTGTTCTTGACAAACCCACGCTTGCTCATACTGATCACTGCATTGCCATTAAGATACTTGCAGACAGACTCCTGTATCATCTGTTCTAATATTTTTCCGGTTATTGAGGTCTTTGTGCTGCACCACCTTTTTGCGTCTGAGGCGTTCCTTGTCCTCCACTATACGTCCTTCTGTCTCTTAACTCTGTAGTTATTTCTCTCCCCTTCCTCCTTTCTCTACCAAGTTGCATTGCTCCTCATTTTTTCCTGTATTCCTTGAAACTTTCTTCCATAGCAGCTCTGTTTTTCCCATGAAGTTTAGTAGCATTGACCCAAGTTGCGCCTGCGCTGTGTCAGCATTGCTTTTGGGCTACGCAGGGACCTGCATTCCCCAACAGATGCCATTAGCACACTGTATCTATACTGGTCTTGTTATATCTGGCAAGGGAGTTGCTTTGTGGAAGTGAAGGGAGTCAGGGGGTGAGAGGAAAAGGTGGTTGAAAAGATATTGGCCCTGGCTATTGAATCTGTGAATTAGTCACCAGCTTCCCACCACCGCCACGCTCACCCAGCCCTGAATCCTCTCTCTCTCCCTTCCTCCATGCACCTCACCATCTCTCTGCCACCATGAGAACTTCTTCTACCCCTATTCCAAATGCATGCTTCAATTCAAGGTTGGGGATCTCTGGGCCAGTCTTCTCAGCATGTCATGGATCCAATACATCTACTGTCTCTCTGGCTATCTCTTTTCCCCTTCCACCCAGCAACAATCAAGCAGGATGTGACAATGACCTCATTATTTAAAGCATAGAAAACTGGTGAGGAAGTTTTTTTTCTGGATGCGAGGAATGGTAGGGCACGAAAAGGTTTCAGTAGGTCCCAGAGCAGGAGTGCCATGGCTGCCATGCAGTGTGAGAGGTTGTATCCACTCACTTCTTACTTTGTCTCTAATAACTTAGTTCCTTCATCAGCATTCATAACATACACTGCAGTTTGAAAACTCTGAGAGAGCTGAAGTGAATGTAGACTTGTGCCTTGTTAAGAATATAGAATAGGCACAAACCTAGGCTGTGCCCAAAGTTACCTTTATGGGTTTTATAGAAAGCATCTTATAGAAATGGGATTCAAGGCAACTTTAATACCAAAACTTTAATACAGAAAATTTTGAAGATTAATATCCAATTAAAGCTTAAACCTTTTCTTTTGGTTTCGTCTGTTACTGTCACCCAGTATTAGTAATTCTAAAAATAGTCTTAGTTAAGCAAAATATTTTTGTCATGTTTAGATCAGTTGCCTTCACTACTAAGGAAGATGGGTGCACATGGTACTTTCTGCACCTGATTTTCCTGATACCTAATTGTCACAAGAAAAATGTGTGCCCTTCTGCAAGGACAAGCTTGACCATGCCCTTTTTCTGTAGTTTATATTGGGTAGATAAGACATTACCCCAGCTTCTGCTTCACTTCAGGGACCCATTCACATTACACAATTATAAAGCTATTATTCCACTTTAACTGCCAATGTTTTATCCTATAGAATCTTTGATTTTGTCGTTTGACACTAGAACACTGTGGCTGAGAATTCTAAATAATCTTTCCTAAAACTGACAGTTCCAGGATTCCATGGGATGTTGCCATGGCAGTTAAAGTGGAATGTAGCACTATAATTGTGTTAATGGTCTCCAGGACAAGTTACAGAATGGTTTTCTTCCTTGCCATTTTTATATTAACAAATATGCAGCCACCTTTAATATTACACCTTGACTGTGGTTTCCAAATGAGCCTGTCTTTAGAAACCCACTCAAGTCTAGTAGTATAGGTCTTTCAGGCTTAAGTTAATGGAAGTTTTGCTGGTTGAATTCAGTAGTACAGGTCGGTCCCCACATCCATGGAACCAATATCCACAGTTTCAGTTATCCGAGGGACACAAAATGGGGGACACATACCATAGAGTTGCACTGGAAAAATGCCTACAGAGGTGTCCTCTCTGGGAATTGCTAGGTCCTCCAATGCAACTGTATGGTATGTTTGTACAGGAAGTCCTTATTTTAATAGGGTTTGTTTTTATACACAGTTTCATTTATACACAAGAAGTCCAAGAATGTATTCCCCCATGGATACAGGAGGTGACCCATATATCTTCCAGGTTTTTATTCATAATAAAGGCAACATTTGCTTTGCCTATAAGTAAATATGCCATGAACTGTTAGGGTTTTATCTAGAAGTATTATACAAAAATATGCTTTTGATTTGTCTTAACAGAAAACACATTTCTTCCTAGACTGAAAGTACCTGATCCCATCTGATTTTGGAAGCTTAAGTAGGGTCTTGCTTTGGTTACTACTTGGATGGGGGGGCTGCCAGGTGCTACAAATGTAGGGTACATGTCAGAGGAAGGCAATAGCAAACCACCTATGAGTATTCAAAATTCATGGGGTTATTGTAGCAGGTGACTAGAAAGCGCGTGCGCACGCGCGCACACACACACAAATCCAATTGGTAGTTCCAACTAGAACAGACCCATTGAATCAATGGAGGCTTGGTAAGCCAAGACTTAAGAAGTTTGACTGATTCAGCTGGTCTAGTTAGAAGTAGCAATCAGTTTGAGACCATAAATAAGAAACCTACCCCACTTGGTTTAAATGAAAATATATCCTCTGATGGGAGTGATAGCGGTTCTAAGCAATGTGTCCTACCCTGCATTGATGTTTTGTCCTTTTTTGTCCAACTACTAAGAAAGAATTGCTGTAACAGTTCTTTGGAGAAGTAATTCATCCCAGTCTTGTTATAGAGTCCATTATATAGCGGGTGCTGTCATAGCTGTGCTGTGTTATTGTAGATTCAGCAGCAAAGCTGAAGTTACTAAAACCTCTTTAAATATAATTCTGTTAGTGAGACCTGGGGTGCAAAGACTGAATAAGAAGGCCTCTACTTAATTCTCCACTGAACTCCAGGGACATCATACTTGCTTTTCCCTGTCACAGTGAACTGAATGTGGACATTTCCATGTATTTTTAAAAACTTCCTTCTCAAAGTGGAATTCCCCTTGGACTGAAAAGGGTTCCCCACCCTTGCTGTAGAGCAAAGGCAGCAGAAACACCTGATATCTATCCTCACATTATTTAGCCTAACTTCACATCCTTTCAGAGAGCAAGACAGGAATCAAGTGCAGTTATATGCTGAACACTCTATTTTCCCTGTCATTCCAGACTCACCCCTTTATTGCCACATTTCTCATTGCAACAAATAAATCAAGGTCACAAGGGGAAATAAAGAGTGGAGGGAGCAGGTAGAATATAAAAGCAATTATGTCTTTATTGAACCAGGCACTGTTCACTGCTGTTTTCATTTAGGAGAGCTTTAACTTTCTGGCACACATGAGGGGTTTATTTGTGTTGTGGTTTTTTAAAGAGAGGATTTAAAAATGGGAGCTGAAATAGGACACATTCCCTATAGGTGGCCATTACAATTTTATGGATGTTAATATTTCACATCTGATTTACTTAACTATAATATTTTGAACTTATTTTCAGTTGTTAATAGAATCAGAAAACCTTTTGAGACAAAGGTGTCTAGCAAAAAGAAGACTCTTAATTCAATTTATACACTTTGCAATCATCATCATCAGCAATGAAAACTACTGCCTACAAAGACCAAAGAGTATGACCGTTGAGAGAATAGTACTGGACTGTGTCAAGCAAAGAGGTTACTTTCTCAGTGCTTTTGTATAGCTTGATGGCTCATAAAATGATCTCGAAGGCTGGTAGGTACTGCTTATTAGATTTGCTAGGACAGGGAAAGAGGCTAAGACGAGTGTTCTGTGTGTTGTATGGGAGTGTTGCGGGAGAGTATCTGGCTGTTTTCAATGGAGCCAGCAAAGACAAAGAAAATTGAGTTTTGCCAGCTAGTTAAACAAGATGCCATTCATGCAATCTGCAATTCTGTGGATGGATTTTTTAGGGACAAACAGCAGGAGCAAGGGTTCTGATATTGATCAAGGCCCTTGAAGGGGGAAAGGCACTCTAACTCTTTGCATCTGGCTGCAAACCCATTCTTAAGGCTTACTGCACTCCAAAGAAAAGCAGCAAAGCAGCAGGAACATTCTTCCCTGCTGCCTTACAGCATGAAGTCGGCGTTCTTTTGTTCTGGTCCCATGGGGACTGAGGTAAAAATGCGTCTTTTTGCTAACCAGAAAAATCTGTTAGCAAAAAGACGTACACATGGTTTACCTTGGTCCTCCATGGGACCAGAACAAAAGAACACTGGAAGAACACTAATGTCACATGGTAAGGCAGTAGGGAAGACAGAATGTTCCTGCTCCTTTGCTGCTTTTCTTTGGACTGTGGTAAGACCCTTATACTCCCACCCCCAGTCTGTGTAGGAAAAAGCTCCTACTTGTGCAAACAACAGCAACTGACCTACTGGTACAGTCTGATTACCTGTTATGGTCAGAAGTTTAAAATGGGTATGCTGGACTGTTAAACACTTTACTGCTTTTTATTATTAGTGTGGTATTTTTCACCACTGGAGAGCCAATGTGGTGTAGTGGTTTGAGCACTAGACTATGACTCTAGAGACCAGGGTGTTGTCTAGATGAAGAAAAAACTACTCATAGAATTCAAGGAGAATACCTTTTGCCCCAACAAGATCTCTCAGTGATTCACAGTTTTTGGAAGGAGGGCCCCCAAAAAACTGCACAAAAAAAGCCTTCACAGCTTTTCCCTAAGTTTTTAAAAATACATGGAAATGTCCATTATCAACTGTTTGGACAACCAATTCACAGTGCATTCCAGAAATTGAAAGCTGATTGGATGGATGTGCGTGAGGTGTGGGCTTGCTGGCTACAAAGTGGCCAGAACTGCCATTTTTTTAGTTTTGTGGTAGTTGTCATGTGCATTTCTGCAGGGGTAAGGTGGCTAAGCAGCTTTTTTTAAGCAGAAGATTGCACACCCACACTTTAGGTTTAATGTTGTTGTTTTTTAAACAAAACTTGTGCAGCGGTGGCAGCTTGGACAATAATAACAGAAGTAATTCACTTGCAACCATCATCTTGATTCATAGGCATGCCTCCATGTGAACTTCAAACACAGATAACTTCACATACCAGAGATATTGCAAAAAAAAAAAAAAAAACTTGAAGAAAAAGGAATGCTGCTGCGATTTTGCATTAATGTGCAGTTATCCACATTGTATCACTTGTGTAGACAAGCCCCTGGGTTTGAATCCCAGCTGATCCATGGAAACCCACTGAGTGACTCTTTTAGCCTCAGAGGATGGGCAAAGGCAAAGCCTGAACAAATCTTGCTATGACATCCCATGATAGGTTTGCCTTAGGTTTGCCATAAGGTGGAAACAACTTGAAGGCACAACAACATTTTTTTTAACATTGTTTTAATTATATATTTAATTTAATATGTATAACTTGTGCTCTTATCAGAACCTTTTTACTTATTTTGGAAACTGCCTTGAACCCCCAGGACAAATTAGTGAGGAATTATATCCCTAATCAATCACTGGTAGCATGGTTTCAGAGCCTTCCTTTCTAGAGTTCCAATTGACTTCTATCAGAATCAGAGAACTGTTCATTCTGGAACAACGGAGCACTCTGATGTCTCAAAAGAGATTAATTTATGTTCCTCCTTGTAAAATAGCATGGCACATTTTATAATATCCTGAGGATTAATAGCTGAAATTAAAATGTGTTTTACAGCTTAATCACACTGAATTGCTTTGTTTTGTCACATTTGAACACACACACACACACACACACACAGAGAGGTTTGGTTACATTGTTTTGTTCAAAGGTGCTATACAAAATGTTGGCAATTACTGATAATAAAAATTAACTATGGTAAGAAACATTTCATTTCCTCCCTATTGCCTAAAAACGATATAAATTGAGTGGGCCTCACCCCTAGGGAAGTGTGCATAATTGTAAGCCAGAAGGAACTTGAAGGAGAAAAATACAAAGTAAGTATAGTGAATATCAGGCAATGTACTTCATATTACTTATTGACACATAGTTAAATCCCTAAGGCATCATTCATGTGTTCCAAGCTTTGACCTGATCTCAAAATCTAAAACAAATAGCTGCAGCCCAGAAATTCACAGAAATGAAGTAAAATGCTGTCCTTTTTACCTTTTTGGTAGACTGGCCCAACCAGACAGTTAGACTGAAACAACACAGGATCTGCTTTTGGAGGAGCTTGTTTTCCAACAAAAATGCTTCCCTGTAGATGGTGCTCATATCCAGCATCTGAACTATGTTGCATTGCTTAATTACACAGGTTCCCCAGCAGAAAAGCAAAGTATGTGCCACTGTTGTGGGAGAATTGTGTCCCTCTCCCACCCCTCAGATTTCTTTTGTGATCCTGTAGAAAGGTTAAGAGTGGGATCTGGGATGAGTACGCTCCTAGAAAGCAGATAAAGGTAAATTCATCTCCCTGAAAAACTGGAAAGTGACTGGGAATTAACACTGGAGTGATCAGTGAGCTCTCCTTTTCAAAGCCCTGTACAAATGGAGTCCCATTCCAGGTAAAACAGTGTGCTGTTTATAGAACCTATGAATATTTTGCACCCTTCTTTTTTTTCTTCTTCTATATTGCCTGGTGGTGATTAGCAACATGAAATTCATGAGTGTTATAGTAAGAAAGGAACCATTCAATAAAAAACCCATTTAAAGCACCAAAGACAGGACAAAAGCTGTGTGGTATCGAAACAAAAGCATGAAGCCAATTATAGAGCTGATGAAATATCATGCTGGAATCTATATTTAAGAAAAATCTATTACAACCAAAGCTGCACAGCCTTGAGCAGCTGAAGTCCACCGTTGGTTGGTTAGCTACACACTGTTTGATTGTAATGTACATTTTCATAGTGGTGAAGTGCACTATTTTGTCTCACAATGGGAAGTCAAAAAAAGAAAGATTATTTATAGCAGCCAAAGGAAAATGTGACAATATCCAGTAGAGAGCTGCTATATCATGCACTGCTAGCAAAGAATGGGACAGTACTAATGGGGACGCCTGGCGTTTGGTAAAAGCTGTTATTCGTTAGCATTGGTTATATCAGTTTCCAGTCTGCTTGACGGTATTATCTCAGATTACCAGAGAGAACAAAACAAAGTTAGGAGGAGTTGGGGATATGATCAAAATTAAGAATAGAGCATTTGAATCAAGAGTCACAATCCATGTCTGCTTGACTCAGTGAGGTTTACTCCTAAGCAACTGGGTATAGGATTACCTCCTCACTGTATTATGTTTCATTTAAAAATTCTCATTTCTTTTAGTACTCAGTGGGAGAGGGGGAGCTTGACCTTTGGAAATCAGATGAGCAGTGAAGCTATATAAATTAACTGGAAATTTTAACAAGCTAATGATTCTTGACTGCTAGTAAGAAATAAACAGCTTTAGCCATAAAGAACTTCAGCCAAAATTAAATCAGTCCCGGAATTGATTCTGGGGATGCAATGTTAATTTTGCCTGTGATTCTAGATAGATTAACCAAGCAATATAATGATCTTAGATTGCAGGCTGATAGTTGGAAAGGGCATAAACCTAAACAACAAAGAATAGGAAAGGTCTGAGCAGTATAAGAAATAATTGTCTTTTGGCAGGAGCACCTCAAGAAATAAATATTTTGATTATAGACTATAAAATCTGTGTTAGTTTTTTTAAAAAAAAAACCCACAATATTATCTATTAACAATTACATGTGTAATAGTTCCAAAAATAGTGTCGTAGGGCTTCTGGTCTCATGCCAATATGTGCTATTGGATGTTTTTATAACTAACTCACTACCACCCATGTGATTCTGAGAGATAAATTCCCAAAATTCTTGCCACACACTTCTACCTATACAGACTAGATGCTGCATAATCTCTTAAATCAAGTTGGTTTGATATATTGTTGCCATAATGTTTCTACAAACTGTCATGTGAATGCCTGATAGCTACCAAGTCCTGCTTTCTTCAGTCTAAATCCAATCATGCCGTCTTGGGAGACTGCTGCTACCCACATAGATCTAGCTTGTTCCTCTCCAGTGTCTGCTTGGTTTTTCTGTACCATGCTATCCTCTCCCTCTTGTATTAGCAAGATCCAAACTAAAAATTATTGAATTTTTAGTTTAGGGAATGGGGGGACAGATTATGTGCTGTTATCATCCACAGATTGGAAGCTCAGTGACTGATAACTAGAGTTGCTAGGTCCTGAGATTCCAGGGCCAAAGCCTGAGACATACAAATTTGTGATGTTATGGGGGCATTTGTGTGTGGGTGATGTTTTAAGGAGTGGCCTCTAGTGATTACATTAGGCATTGACCACAATAGCTCAGCATATGCCATTCAGATTTTTAAAAAACCCAACATATATATATAGATGAGGAAAATACATGCACACATTTTTGAAGGCAGTTCTCTTGCCTTGAGATTCTTCAACCTGACCTAAGGACCAAAAATAAGAGGCCAGGCCCTACAGACAATGGCTATGTGGTCTAACTGGAACTGCTCTTAAAGACAATTCAGCTGGTAGGGAATAGTTTAACCTTTCTCTCTGCTGGAGCAGGGGAGGTAGAAACATATATAGTCTATGTGTAGAATAACTGCACTTCCTATCTGTCTACTCCTGGTCCAACTGATAGCAGATTCACAGTTCCTCACACCCTAATTGCCTACTTTATGACAGATATATATATATATATGTATGTATCTATTTGTTGGGTTGATGGCAAATAACAACAAAGCTGACTTTGACATAATGGCAATCCTATGAATTAGAGCTCTCCAACAGCCCTGGTAATCAACTGGGCTGCTCAAGTCTTGCAAACTCAGGGTTGTGGCTTCCTTGATTTAATCAATCCATCTGTAGTGCAGTCTTCCTCTTTTCCTACTGGTCTGCATTTTACTGAAAATTACAACCTTTTCCAATGAGTCACAATGTCTCTCAGGTCCAAAGTATGAAGGCTCAGCTTAGTCATCTTGGCTTCCAGTGAGAGTTCAGGCCGAATTTGCTCTAGAACCCATTCATTTGTCTTTTTAGCTGTCCATGATTTCTATAGGACCCTCCTCTAGTACTACATTTCAAATGGGTTGGTCCTTTTCCTGTCAGCTTTCTTCATTGCCCAGCTTTCACAACCATACATAAAAATCAGAAATACTATGGCATGGTTAATTCTGACTT
Source organism: Gambelia wislizenii (assembly GCA_030847615.1). Lineage (NCBI taxonomy): Eukaryota > Metazoa > Chordata > Lepidosauria > Squamata > Crotaphytidae > Gambelia > Gambelia wislizenii. The sequence goes on along the minus strand of JAUMIR010000005.1, from coordinate 183,149,839 downwards.
TGGTACTTAATTATATATCTTTACAGTTGAGTATTCTAGTTCCTATCCAGTTCCTTCAAAGCTACCTTTTCCAAATCTTAGTGTTCTATCATCTATCTATCTATCTCACATCCTTTTTCACATCCTACCTGGCATGATAATATTGGAAAACCCCAGCTTCCTTGTTATTGACACTCCATGGGTAAACATGGGTGTGTAGTCCCTCCTGATTTGTTCAATGTCTCCATGTAGCAGTTGAAGAGAGACAGCCAGGCCTATAGAGGAAAAAGGGGAAAACATAGATGAGAACCATGTATATGTTGTATACAAAAACAATATATATCACTGACCATATTTATTCAGATGCGCCTGACACGTTCATAAAGAGAATCAGAAAAATGACACATATATTCACAGTGTCAAAATATATCCTTTGTAGTCAGCTTCTCCATAGTTGGAGGTGACCAACATCTTTATTTTGGGGACTATACTAAAGGGAAGATGACTCAGAACAGACCAGGAAGAACTGGACGTGCTTAGTGGCCAAGAAAAGATGGCTAACTCTTGGGGAAATTGGGTGGAAGGGAGAATGGAACAGAGTGTCCTGAAGGACAGCAGGTCACACTGGGTGGGCACTAGCAGAAACACTCCATCCTGCAGCATTTTGTTTCAAAGTGATCTTTTAATTCTCACTTCTAACTCTCTTAATTAGTCAGATGTGGAGTACGTCAGGAGGGTGCTCATGCACAGCAGAAAGATTGTTCCAGACTTGGACCAGACACTTACAGGGCTGAGCTTGTACAATATCCCTAGGTCCCATTCCTCTGGGTCAGCATAGTCTTTAAAGGTGGGTGTGACTTTGTGCTAAAACTTTTCAAAGGACGTATGCAGACATAAATAGCAATGGTTGATACACTTGCAGGTTACAGCAACTGCATCTACCTGCCACAACCCCTAGCTTACAGTAAGTGAAACAGGACTGGATCTATATAAAATGGCAATTCTCCCTTTGTTCTCGTTAAAACCCTAAATATTCTTAAAAATATATATTTTTTATTAGCTAAGCCTGTCAACCTAGACAGACAATTTCACGGACACCTCTAATTCTGAAAATACCAGACTGAATACATTATATCAGGGGAAGGCAAAGTGCAGCTCCGAAGAAAATCCATAAAAATTGTGGTAAAATCCTACAAACTCAGGGAGCCTGCTCACCAAATATAAATTACTGCCTCTTAACAGCTGTGACATTCCTGATATTTTTCCCTCTTTTTGTGCTGACACTATTACCTCTTGCATTAATCTTTTGTTTCCTTGTGGCTTAGTTAACTTTTTTTTCCCAATCTTTGATTTCTTTTGATCAACTGAGTAGTTTTTTCCCGTCTCTATTTGGCTGTTCCTTGACTTTTTAGTGGAAATATTAAAAAGAGAAAGAATTCCCTTTAGTTTGGATAAGTTGGGAGGAGTTAGTTTCATGTACAAAGGGGACAGATACAAGATAAACTCCGTGGACAAGGCGAAAGACTTTGTTAAGAAGAATAGAAAAGATTTTGGTCTAACAAAGAGAGACAGAATGGATGATAGAACAGAAGAAGATCCAGAACCAGATAATCAAGAGGAAGCTACCTAAAGAAAAGAAAAATATCATCAAAAAAAAAAAAAAAGAATCCTAGAACAAGAAGTTAAAATGCAGGATCCAACGAACTGAGCCTACTTGACTTGGATGTGTTGGAATAAAACCAGGAGAAATAATAATATTAAAAAGGGGATGAAGTAAAAAGTTTTAAAAGTAAAAAGAAAAGAGGGAAAGGGGAGAGGAAAGAGGGAGAGGAGAGGGGAGAGGAGGGGAGGGTAAAAAGATAATAACAAACGTTGTGTACAGAAGGGGGTAGTAAAACTAATTAAAAAAAACAAAGGAGGAGGGGATCACTTCAATTTAGAATAACTTTGTAATAGTAAAGGATTAATATTAATTGTGTTACATGGAATACAAAAGGACTTAACACAAAGAAAAAAAGAAACTTGACTTTCCATTATCTCAAAAAGACCAACGCTGATATTATATGCCTGCAGGAAGATCAGATTAAAAAAATTATGAATACCTTTTAGAACAAAAAAAGTTAGGGACAAAATTTGCTTCATTGGGACAGAATAAAAGAAACGGGGCTGTGCTTTATGTAAACCCAAACCTTAAACCAATTTAATACTGGAAGACAAAAAAGGGAGATTCACTGGAGGATAAATTTATTTTAATAATGTAAAAACACTTATAATAGGTATCTATGCCTCTGTTGATGAAAAATTTACTTTCTATAAAGCATTAAAAAACAAGATTATGGAACTAAACTATAGTAGATGGTGTTTACTTGGAGATATTAATGGTGTAGCGAACCCACTGCTAGACAGATATTCGGAATGGAAAAAAATAAACAAAATCAAGGGAAATTAACATAGGAGTTCTTTACTTTAGTAGAGGAATTATAACTTTTAGATGTAGGGAGACACAAGGTAAATGATGAGAGAATATACCGTTTTTCCAGAGGTTCATAATTCATTTTCAAGAATTGATATGGTATTGGTAACTAAATATTTGATTAAAGATATTACAAAGATAGAAATATTACCAAAACCCTTATCAGATCATAATCCCATTAAGATAAAAAATCCGAAAAACTAATTGGACAACAAATTGTAGATTAAATGATATGTTGTTAGGAAAGGAGAAGATAGTGAAGGATTCTAAAGAAAAATTGAAAGAATATTTTAAGCTGAATCTAGGAAATGGTGTAGAGACTAATATAGTATGGGATGCTAATAAGGCAGTAATCAGGCATTTTTATACAATGGAATATACAATGGAAAAAAGAGACAAGAAACGTATGATAAAATACTAGAGGAAATCAAATCGAAGAAAAAAGAACTAGAAAAATCTCTGACAAATAAGAAACTAAAAAATTATCTAAAATTATTATAAGATCAACTATCAATAGTGATGTCAGGAAAGATAAAAAGAAAACTTGATTATTAAAAAAAATTGAATGGGGGAATAAGCCTGGACATTGGTTAGTGTATAGATTAAAAAAGGAAAGAGCAAAAAGAATAATTTCAAAATTAAAACTGGGTGATAGAATTATAACAAATGAGGAAGAGATACAAAAACTATTTCACAACTATTTCAAAATGTTATATAAGAAACATGAAACACCACAGGAACAAAGAGATAATTATGTGAATAAATGTGCATTAAGAAAAATCTCAGAAATATAAAGAGGTAAGTTTAACAAAGAAATAACTAAGGAAGAGTTAATTAATACAATAAAGAAAATGAAAAAGGGAAAGGCACCAGGTCCTGATGGATTATCAGCAGAATACTATAGGAAATTTTGTGAGGAATTAGTACATCTTCTCTTACTAGTAATGAATTATATACTCAAAAACAAAAACATTCTGAATAGTTGGAGAAGCAAATATAATTTTGATTCCCAAAGAAGACCGTGATCCACTAGTATTGAAAAATTACAGACCTATCTCTCTTCTAAATGAGGATTATAAAATTTTCGCCTCTGTTCTAGCAAATAGGTTAAAAATTAATTTTAAAAGAAAGTATACATGAGGATCAAAATGGCTTTATGCCAGGGAGACAAATAAAGAATAATATATGATCAATTATTAATGTTATTGAATATCTGAACTCTCATAATAAAACCAAGGGAGCCCTTAATTTTTTTAGATGCGGAAAAGGCATTTGATAATTTAAATTGGAGGGTTTTTTTTTTAATATAATGGGAAAAATGGAATTGGGTGAAAACTTTATTAAATAAATTAATGCAATATATTCGAATCAGTCTGCCAAATTATTAATTAATGGAAATCTATCAAACTCAGTTTCAATAGAAAGGGGCACAAGACAAGGATGTCCTTTATCCCCATTATTATTTATTTTAGCTTTAGAGATCTTGAACAATTGAATAAGAGATTACAAGAAGGTAAGAGGTATTAAAATAAGGAAGGCTGGATTTAAATTAAAGGCATTTGCGGATGACCTAGTAATAATTCTAGAAAACCCATTAGAAGGAATAGAACATTTAACGCAAAAAATAAAAGAATTTGGTGTCAATGCAGAATTTAAATTTAATGCTGAAAAGACTAAAATATTAACTAAAAATATGGGAAAAACTGAGAAGGAAAAATTAAGAGAGCAAATAGGATTTGAAATAGTTAAGAAGGTAAAATACCTAGCCGTATATATAACAATGAAAATGCAACAATTATTATACAAAAATTTGGCAAGAAATTAAGATTGACTTAAACTGATGGGAAAAAATCAATTTATCATTATTAGGGAAACTATCTGCAATTAAAATGAATATATTACCAAAAATTGTATTCCTTTTCCAAATGATACCCATAATATTTTCAAGCAAAATACTCCAAAACTGGCAGAAAGAACTATCAAAATTTATTCGGGCGGGCAAACCCCCCGAATAAAATGGAATTTACTAATAGATGCCAGGGAAAGAAGGGGGTTAGGAGTCCCAGACCCGAGGTTATATTTTGAGGCAGTCAGTTTATCATGGTTAAAGCAGTGGTTATTACTAAAAGGTTTGAAAGAGTTAGATTTAGAAGGACATGAGCTTAGGGTAGGCTGGCATGGATATCTATGGTATGGGAAGATTAAAATAAACATAAAATTTAAAAGTCATATTATTAGAAGATGTTTAATAAAAACCTGGCAAAAATATAAAGAAAGATTAAGTCCTAATATTCCAGGCTGGCTGCCCCCCCCCAAGAAGCTTTTTGCAATCATGGACTAAGAAGAGAGGTATGGTTAACATATAAGGATCTGATGACAAATAAATTAGGGGACTGGAAAATTAAGGAGAAGCAAGAATGAGAAAACCAAGGGTTTAAAATGAATTGGTTTGGATATCTAAAACTTAAAGAGAGAGTGAAGGAAGATTTAAAGAATTGGCAGTATAATGGACAATTAACAGAATTTGAGAAAATTATATATTCAGAAGAAAGTCACATAATTAGTAAAATGTATAAGTTATTATTAAAAATTAATACCGAAAATGAGTAAGTTAAACAATGTATGATTAAGTGGGCAGTAAATATAGGATATAACATTAATATGGACCAATAGGAAGATGCTTGGAATAGAGGTATTAAATTTACATGCTCTTATAATGTGAAGGAAAATTTTTATAAGATGATGTACCACTGGTATTTATCCCCAGATAGGCTAGCTAAGATATATAAAAATTCCTCTGATATCTGCTGGAAGTACGGACGGCAGAAAGGAACCTTTTATCGTTCCTAGTGGAAGTGTAAGAAAACTCAAGAGGTACTGGTCTAAAATAAATAGAGAGATGTCAAAAATTTTAGGATTTGAAATTTCCTTGCATCCAGAATTATTTTTATTAAACATGATTGATTTAGGAAACACAAAAGAAATACAACATAGATCATTAATAAGTTATTTAGTCACCACAGCTCAATTTGTCTTCACGAGGCAATGGAAATCGAAAGGTATTCCTACAATTATGGACTGGATAGAAAAAGTGTCAGAAATGGCACAAATGGACAAACTGACAAACTTAGTGAAAGGAAAGCCAATAGAGGAATTTATGAATAATTGGGAACCATTTATAAGATATATGAAAAAAATTAGGGGTAATGTGTATGTAGTAGGATTTAAGAACTAAAAGAACGGAAAGGTGTAATGTTGAAAACAATTAGTAACAATATTAAATAAATATTAAAGTTTTAGTAATCAATTTTTGTTATAAGAATACTGTTAGGAATGTGTAATAATAGGTGGAAATGTTTTATATACATTAGTAAGAATTAGGTCAACAGTTATTGATAGTAGTGAGATAGTAGTAATATAGAAGATGAGTAGGTATGCAATAGCTTAAGAAAATATTTGGTGTGTAGGTGGGCAGTCTTTTTAGAGTGTAAGTGTTAGTCAGATGTATATAAATATTTGTACATACAGAAATTTTGGAGTTGGGGGATTATAAATAAGTAGTTTTATTGTCAAATGGTTGTATTTTTGTTATGTTTTGTTTTTCTTTTTTTTCAAATATTCGTTTCAATTGGACAATTGTGATAATTCTTTCTGTTGGTGGTTTTTTTATGCCTTGTTACATGTGTGTGTTTGTGTGTGTGTGTGTGTTTTAACCAATACAAATTATTATTAAAAAAAATTGTGGTAAGATATTGGCCCTCAAAAAAGCCATCTAGGCCTGAAAACAGATGTGGGGGATGCAAAATACAGCCCCCCAAATACAGTGAAATTGCCAGTACTACCTCCCAAAGACTTTAGGAGTGCTACTGGTTATCGGGGGGGGGATGTAGTTGAATCCCAATTGGGGGGGGGGAGAGATAGGGTGCAGGAAGAAACATTGGTAAGGCTCTCCAGAGTTCCACAGATGTGCAGCACCCCAACCTATGTCAATTGCCTATACCTCTACTACATCCTCCAACACCAGAGACAAATACATTGCCTAAGTATATGCACATCAACTGTCCGCAGCCTATTGCTCACCAGAGGTTTTGGAAAGTAACTCCTATGAGTGGTAGTGAGCGCTGCAAATGGTCAGTCAATGTCGGAGCAGTAGTCTAAAAATGTGGAGAGCAGTGTATTGGAAAATACAGATGCAAATAGAAGCACAGTGCAGGGATTTCAGCCACCAGCACTATTGTGCATCACTGAAAGATGTTGATGAAACTGCCCCTCACTTATTACTGTCTAACAGATAAATCAAGATGAGTGATTTCATGGAATGGGGGAAAAATGGCCTTCTCAAAGACAAAGATTCATTTGCTATACAGTCCAATTATTTTTCCAAGTAGAAGAAATCTGCTAAAATAATAAGATATTCTGCACTGCCTGGTGCCATTTAATCCTGTTATTCTTCCTAAACACTTTAAAGTTCAAGACCTTAAATCTAATTAGCATTTAAAGATTTCTACAACCTCTTTTTCCCCCATCTCTCTCAGGTTTCCATTGGGGAATTCTATTTTGTCCAGGAAGCAGGAGAACATCGGCCACAAAAGCAGCTTTTAACCTAGGACTTGGAAGAAGCTGCCAAGCATTTTAAATTAAACCCCCTTTCACTTGTTTAAACACCACATTCCTTAAATGTATGTTGCAGACAGTGGATGCAGCAGTAGTACAGGCTCTGCCCCTATTCTGTATCACATGGGCAATTACTTTGATACATGCAAATAAATGCTGCCACATATTCATTAAGCACATAAATAGTATGAGTTAAAAGAACTATAGGTGCCTGCATTAGAAAGAGAATAATGTTTTGTACTTGTGGTAGTTAAACCTAAGCCACTGGCTGGCTAAATTGGTAAGCTGATATGGCTAAACAAGTGTGTTGACATAGAATGTTCATGAACACACCAGTTGCACAAAGAATAAAGTGAACATGGTTATTTGAAGCCAAGATTCTGGGACTGAAGGAAAAAATTGGCAGCTTGCCTCAGATTAAAATCTCATGCTGGGAAAAGGACAGGTTGCTTACCTGTAACTGTAGTTCTTCGAGTGGTCATCTGTGAATTCACACATAATGGGTCTTCACTGCGCCTGTGCAGAGCACTCGAAAAGTTTGTTATAGCCTCTTATTTGATTTTTGGCGGTAACTCCGCCCACCCTCCTCCAACCTATATAAACTCCCTCCCTGCCTGCCTCCTCAGTTCCGAACAGCCACTAATGAAAGCAGCCAAGAGTATTAGTATTACAGGTCAGGACATAGAGGGGAGGATGGGTGGGTTTGTGTGAATTCACAGATGACCACTCGAAGAACTACAGTTACAGGTAAGCAACCTGTCCTTCTTCTTCGTGGTCTCTGTGAATCCACACATAATGGGTAGATTAGCAAGCTTACTAAAGGAGGTGGGGTGTCCTTATCTACACCCAAAAACATAAGACACCAAGGCCTCTTTAACACTACTTTATTTACCATCAAGTAGAAGATTTGTTGGCAACTGAAGAGAAAAGTACTGCTCTGCCCAGTGCAGTGTTAGAGCGAGAGCCCGAGTCCAACTTGTAAGTCTTCACAAAAGTGAGTGGAGTGGACCATGTGGCAGCCCTGCAAATCTCTTGTATAGGTACTCCATTCAAGAAGGCCGTTGATGTTGAGACCGCTCTGGTAGAATGGCTCCATACCATCTGTGGTGTGACCTTCCCAGAAAGGTCATAGGACAAGCGGATGGTCTCAGCGACCCACTTTGAAAATCTTTGTGTAGAAACAGGCTCACCCTTCTTGCAACCACCATAACAAACAGTCTATTAGATTTACTAAACTCCGAGGATCTGTTCACATAGAATGCTATGGCTCTCCTCACATCCAAGGCATGCAGTGTGCGCTCGAGTCGTGTCGTCAGATTCCAAAAGAATACTGGAAGAACAATCTCCTGGTTAAGATGGAATGAAGAGATCACCTTAGGCATGAAGGCTATATCTGGGCGTAGGACTATCTTGTCCTGGCAGTATCTCATGTACGGAGGATCCTGGCAAAGCGCACATAATTCACTTGCAAGCTGTGCCAACGTGATCGCTACCAAGAAGGCCATTTTTAAGGTCAAACGATGAAGATCACATGTGGCCATCGGTTTGAAGGTTGCTTTTGACAGCACATCAAGAACTAGATCCAAACTCCAAGCAGGCGTCGGACTGTGTACAGGCAGGTGTAAGTTCTTATAGCCTTTAAGGAAACACTGGACCAAAAAGTCTTTGAAGCATGAGGGTTTTCCCTCCCTTTGGAAATACCAGGATACTGCTGCAACATATCCTTTAATTGAGGAGGTGGGTAGTTTTTTAAGGGAAAGGCAGGCAAGAAATTCCAATAGTTGAGAAGTGTCCAGGGGAGACAACGTCATTATGTGGTCTTTTCTAAATTTCTGGAATTGAAGCCATTTATATCAATACGCCTTATGTGCAGAAGGGTGCTGGGCTGCTGCCAAAATTTCTTTGACTGGGTCCAAGGCCAACATCATGGAACGATCAAACAGGCTGTTAGCTGGAGGACTGCTCCATCTGGGTGGTTGATATGTCCCTCCTCCATTGTCAGTAGATCTGGATATACTGGCAATCTCAGGAACCACCACCTGGCAAGACGGAGAAGAGGAGCAAACCAGACCTGATGAGGCCACCATGGTGTTATCAGAATGCACTTTGCTCCGCTCTGTTGAAGCTTGGAGATCACTCTCGTAAGGAGGGGGAAAGGAGGGAACGTGTAAAGAAGTGGTCCGCTCCATGTGAAGAGAAACGTGTCCCCCAGATTCTCGACCACTCCTGGCGTTCTGACATGTGGTTCTCTCGAACAATAAATTTGACACTTGGTGTTTGTTCTGGATGCAAACAAGTCAGGGTTCCCCACATGGCGAACAGAAGTGACAGGACGGACTGCTTCAAAGTCCATTCATGATTGCTGGATTGAGCCCTGCTCAAAGAACCTGCCATTATATTCTGATCCCCTGGAAGGTGAACAGCAGTCAGAGATATGTTCCTTGCTACACACCAGTCCCATATTTGTAGAGTTAGCGCCAACAGTCTCTTGGATCTGGTTCCACCCTGTTTGTTGAGGTATGTAGGAAGGTAATGAGTCTAAAAATAAAATTGCAGGATCTAGTCCTTTAAAAACAACAAGAATTATCTTCATTTAAAAAGAGTTAAAATCATTCAGTCACATTTGACTTCACGCTTTATGCAGAGTGCGATTAAGAAGCAGACTTAAGCTCAATTATCATCAGAGGTCTGGGATCCCCCAGTTAAATTAGACTCATTACAAAACAAAGGAGTCAGTTTAAAAATGCAAAACAAAGTTTACTGAAGGTATATCAGTCTCAATCTACATACTAAAACAAACATAAGAAAAAGTCCTTAACTGACTAAGAATGGGTAAGAGAGACTCACCAGCCGTGGGCTGGGTTCCGATGCATCATGGCATGGTTATAGGAAAGCTTAAGATGCCTCCATTCTCATGGAGAGTCAGATTCAGAAGAGTGCAAGTTACACAAAAGCAATAAAATTCAAATTAGGTCATGTGTGAATCATCCAGCACTTCTAGTTGGCTAGAAGTGCCCAGTGAAGTAAGAGAAGGGAATTTTGGGAGAACAAAATGCATGCAGGGAAAAACCCTAGACTTATCTAAGATTGTGAATGAGGTACACAAGATTGCTTTTACATTACAATGATTATTTCCCCACATACAACAAGGTAGAACACCATTGTAGTGTTGTCTGACTGTATCTGTACTAGATATCCTACCAGAGAAGGTTCAAAAGCCCATACAGCTTTGAATACTGCTGTGAGCTCTAGTAGGTTGATGTGACATACTCGTTCGGTCGCTGACCAACAGCTCCTTACTGACAGATCCTGGAAGTGGGCTTCCCATCCCGAAAGGGATGCATCTGTTGTGATCAGCTTCGTTGGGTGGACTCTCTTGAACGTCACTCCTGCTTGTACCTTCATCGGGTCTAGCCACCATCTGAGGGAACCTTGGATCGGTCTTGGCATCGTTAGAAACTTGTGTGGACCATCCCGGAAGGGTTGGTATTTGGAGATGAACCAAGATTGAAGAGGCCTCATCCTCAGTCTGGCAAGCGGCGTCATGGCAGTTGTTGATGCCATATGTCCTAGGGTATGCTGTATGTCCTGTACTGTGGTGCATCTGTTTCAGATGCAATGCCTGATCATGTATTGTAAGGCCCTGAAGCGATCTTCTGGAAGGTACGCAGCTCCTTCCATAGAATCTATGTCTGCCCCTATAAAGCGTATTCTCCTGGCAGGGGTCAATTGCGATATTTCTTGGTTCCCCATAAAACCAAGGTCTTCCAACAGGGATAGTGTCAACTGTAAGTCTTTTGCTAATTGCTCGGCTGAGTGGGCTGTAAATAGCCAATCGTTGAGATACAGGAAGACGATAATACCTTGCTGTCTGAGCCACGCTATGACCACTGCTACACATTTTGTAAATACTCTCGATGCCGTGCACAGACTGAATGGAAGGACTCTGAATCGGAACGCCTGACCGCCGGTGACGAATGCCAGATATCGCCTGTGAGGTCGTGCAATAGGAATGTGGAAGTATGTGTCTTTTAAGTCTAAGGTGACGAACCAGTCTCCTTTGTGCAGAAAGGGGAGGATAGCGGGAAGTGAAACCATCCGAAACTTTCTTGGTCAGATAAAAGTGTTTACATCTCTTAGGTCTAGGATAGGACGAAAACCTGCATCTTTTTTGTCCACCAGGAAATACCTGGAAAAGAAGGTCGTCTTGATCTGAGACAATGGGATTGGTTCTATGGCCTCTTAGAGGAGTAGGCATTCACTTCATCTATGAGTGGATCTGATGGAGCCATAGACCTGTATATACCTCGGGGCAGCATATGGTGAAAATCTATGCAATAACCGTTTTGGATAATGTTGAGTACCCAACAGTCAGATGTAATGTGGCACCAGAGGTTGAATGTGATGGTAAGACGGTCGGCTGGGGAGGGAGCTGATGGTAGCAGTGGTAACCTCTTGTCAAACCCATTGTTTACTACTATCAGACTTCTTCTTAATAAACTGTGTCTTTGCACGGAAGGGAGCAGGAAACCTCTGCTGTGCTTGATAAGAAGAAGGCTGGAAGCGGGAGCGCATTGAAGGAGGGCTAAACCTTTTCTTATAGGAAGATGTGAATCTCTTGCCTGTGAAGCGATGTCATGATGCTTGGTAGTGACCTGGCAGACCAAATTTCTTTGCCGTCACCTGCATCTTCTGGGCATGCTCAAGTCTGTTATCTGTTTCAGCATGGAACAATTCAAGTTCATCAAAGGGTAAATCTTTGATCATAGAACGCACTGAATGGGATAGACCTGAAGAGCATAATCATGCATGATGTCTCACTGCAATGGAACTGTCTACTATCTTGCCTGTACAGTCACTTAGATGTTTTGCGGCTTGTCTTTGATAACTTGCTAGAGACAGGCCCTCCTCTCAAAATGAATTCACTATTCTTTGGTCTTGCTCAGACATCTTCGCTATGTGGGGGACTAAAGCGTCCCACAGGAACTTTGGATAAGCCCCCATGCATGCTGCATAAGCAGAAATCTTAGTAAGGAGACAGGAAGATGAATAAAATTTCCTTCCGACCGTGTCTAATTTCTTTCCTTCTTTATCCAGAGGAACTGTAAGGAGCCTCTGGGAAGTCTTCTTCTGAGCAGCATCAACTACTATTGAGTTAGGCTTAGGATGATAAGTCAACCAAGGAGCCACATCTGTGGTAACTCGATAAAGATGATCCAGGTGCCTAGATGTCGGCAGGACAGACGAGGGATTAGTCCAGGAGCAATTCATAAATTGTAAGAGATACGGAGATATAGCCAACAAAGGCATGGATGGGGAGTGCCTCTGTATGTCCTCAAATATAGGGTCGTCCACAATTTTTTCTTGACGATCAACCTGAATCCCCAGGGTACCAGCCATCCGCAACATCAAATCTGCAAATGGCTTGACATCGTTGGTTGGCGAGGGTGGATCAGGGTTCACCCTTCGTGGTGTAGGAGATAGCTTAGGTGATGGTGAATCTGCAGAGGACCTCTTAGAAGATGAGGACGACGACATGGAATGTGAACGTCTGTGCCTCAAGCTATGTGTGTCCACCAGGATACCATCTTGAGATTTACCGCTCTTACACTTAACAGGGGAAGAACTCCGCCTAGAGGGGGATTCCCTGGATGTACCCATTTGATGGGATGGAGAGTTATGAGCCGCAGGTTCTTGTGGTGATATGGACTTTGATCATTGAGACCTCTGTGATCCCTTATCCTCTCTCTGATCGATGGCTAAAGTCTTCCTCGGGGGAGAGCAGTCCATAGCAAGTGGAGATTGGGCATGGCTGTCCCTCGGTGAGTGGTACCGAGACATCCTACTAGGTGGACAGCAGTACCTGTATTCTGGGGATGGATAATCTTTATAATACCGGTACCTAGAACCACGGTCCCAGAAATAAGTCTCCCTACGGTACCGATACTTGTAGTATCTGTGATCAGGGCCCCAGTACCAGTCGTCATCAGACAGTGAGTCCATTTCTGAAGAGTAGTCTGTATGGATCGGAGAACGCAGTCACCGAAGCAGGGACTGGTAATGAACGGGAACGGGATCATTCACGGGATCATTCATGGGATCATTCATGGGATCTTGGGAATCCAGTCGGTCGAAGTCTACTCAAAGATCGAGATGGATCTTGAGATGGAGATCTTCTCGGTGTTGGTGACTGGGACTGCACAGTGATGGTATCACACTGTGGTGAGCCCGACTTCGACGCCGATCTAGATCCCTCCCGTGACACAGAGTGCTCACGGATACTTTCTTTCCCTGATCCTGGGGAGATCTAGATCACCCTAATCTCCGGAGATGACTCTCTAATTTCTCCTTCCAATGTTGAAGTGGTACCGTTGTAGACCTTGTCAGCATTGTGTCTTCACCAGAATCGCTCGCCCAATGGCACGGAAGTTTAATCCTATTTGGAGAAACCACCTGGGTTTCTGCAGGTACCGCTCCCCTTTGTAGAACTTGGGGTGATTGTGTGCACCGAGTAACGTCCCGATCTGATGTCTTCTGTCTGCTAGTATGGGTCTGTACCGCAGCAGACGAGGCGTCCGATACCATGTCAGATACCTTGCATATACGGGATGGGGAAGCCAGCCTCACTGACTTCTGCTTGTCTCTTGGTGACATTGGCAGAGAGGGATGTTTTGCCGCCTTTTGTTTGTCCCTCGGTGACATTGCTGGGGGAGTGGTGTTTATGTTTCCTCATCTGCTCAGTGCCGGTACCGGTTCCGCATGGCGAAGGAGAGTCTTGCACCTGCTTAGCTCTGCCCTTACTAGCAGGGAGCTCAGACTGACGATATTTTGTTGTCTTCGATCTGGTCTCCTTTGCTGATCGATCCCGGGAATCAACAGGTACTGTTATCTTTGCTGAAGACTTCGGTACCGTGGCCGAAGGGGCATGCTCATAAAATTATGCCTTTAAACGTTTATCTCTACTTCTTCTAGTCTGGTGCATAAAAGCCTTGCAGTGCCTGCACGATCGCACCTTGTGACTCTCTCCCAAGCAGAAAAGGCAGTTCGAGTGACCATCCGATTCCAGCATTTTTGCTGAGCATACCGAACAGGATTTAAAGAATACTGTTGAAGAAGTAGAAGCCATCTTCTCTCGATACCATGAGAGAAGGTATCGATCAACGTAGACAGTACCATACCACCCGGTAATGGTATTGAGCACTCGGTACCAAGGGGAGAGAGGTCAGCAAAAAACAGATTTCAACCCCCAGTTCCAAATAAAAGAAATTCAGGTAATCAGATAATGGAGAAGAGTCAAGAAGAATCTAGACTCTATAACTTGCAGTATATTCAAAGCCAAATAAGAGGTGTGTCAAATATCAGTCCGAGTCAATAACCAGGAGACAACAATCAAATATCACCAAATCCAAGGGGCTTCCGTAAGCGTAATCCAAGTCCAGTCCAAATCCAAGTGAGCAAACCGTTCAAGATCCGAAGAGAAAAACAACGAGGCTACAATGTTCCTTGTGCTGCTTTCGTGGCAGAAAGAAAGGAACTGAGGAGGCAGGCAGGGAGGGAGCTTATATAGGCTGGAGGAGGGTTGGTGGAGTTACCGCCAAAAATCAAATAAGAAGCTATAACGAACTTTCGGAGTGCTCTGCGCAGGCGCAGTTAAGACCCATTATGTGTGGATTCACAGAGACCACGAAGAAGAAGAACAGATTTGTGTGACACACTGGAGGTGGGAGATAAAGATCCCGATGAATAGGATAGTTGAGGGTCACGTGTGAGGAAGAGTTAGTAGTAGGGCAATTTATAGAGAACAGGACAACAAAGGAAGAGTATTTGAAGGGAAAAGGTTGAGGAGACAAGAAATGGAGGACCTTTACACACTAATGTGAATGAAGCAAGAAATTATTGATCTGCAGACTTCCAGTATTAGAGAACTGTGAAGCCCCTAATTATATTTTTGAAAAGGAAAGTTCCAGTTTAGAACCTCAGGGTAGAAAGAGATACAAAAATGGTAATGTATCCTCAAAGGGGAGGTAATGCAGGCTGGAAAAAAAAGTCTTAGAGCAAGAAAAAGAAAAGGTTTAAATTCAGACTTATCTGCAAATAATTGGAATTGCAGTGTTAGAGTTAAGATCAAACTGAAAACAGCAAGATAACAGAAGCAAAAAAGTGTGTTGCTATAATGATTTGGGAATATAGCACTAGGATTTTTCATTAAAATTGCAGCCAGGTCATTGTTTTATGTAGCTTGAAAAAAATGTATTAAACAGATAACTAAATAATGGCATCCGACATACAAACAACCTTGCTCTAGCTGTCCCAAATTATACTTGGAATATGATATGTTGCTGAGGACAGAGTTGTGAGGAAAGAGAAGTTTTCCACTGGAAGTTCTCCTGTCTAAATGTACAGCCTGGATGCTCGAGAGAGGTGGGATGCCACATAACAACTATCTTGAATACAAAATACTTAGAGATTTATGGGTCAACAGAAGTGCCTCAACCTGTGTCTGGAAGAAAATACGTTCTTAGCACTGATACTGTACAAAAGTATGCCTCTGACAGCCCAGTTGCTATCTGAAGAGGGTTCATCAGCTTTCTCAAAAAACAAAGCTGCCTCGTGGTCACTAGGGACCATCTCATATGTGGATGGAAAAGAACTCCATGATATTCACATGTCTGTATCAAAATATTCATTTTGCATCTTCCAAGACTGCTAATGGAACCTATCTCACCTCGAAAATCAATAGAATTGTGAAGCTTACAATGCATTTCGGAGGAATAAATGCTCTCTCTCACACACACACACTGTATAGTTGTCCCTCCGTATCCACGGATTTGGTATCCGCAGATTTAAGTATTCATGGCTTGAAAATATTCTTTTAAAAAAATAATCCTAAAGCAAACCTTGATTTTGCTATCTTATATAAGGGACACCATTTTGCTATGCCATTGCATATAATGGGACTTGAGTATTCACGGATTTTGGTATCCACAGGGGCTCCTGGAACCAAACCCCAGCGAATATGAAGGGACAACTGTACAAAGCATGCAAAAATGCATGTGAAAGATATGCACAAACATGATGTAGTCAAGGAAAAAAAGGTGCATAAAAAGGTGCATGTTAGAAAAATGTATACAAATGTGTGTATGCTTCAAAAATACATGCACAAATGTATGCATTAATTTCCTTGCAGGAAAAGGAGAGTCTTATAACCTTGTCTAAAAAGAGGAATGGAATGGGAATAGCAATGGGAAAACAGAGGAAATGCATGAGGAAACTGTTGGATTTTTGCACCCCAGTCCCACAAACTACTCAGAAAGCAGCAAGCAACAGAGGAGAGGTGCTCACATAGGTGAACACACTCACAGATGAATGCTCACAGACTGAGAGCACTCACCATCACCTCTTGCCTTTATTTGGTCCAAAGTGAAAAGACTTACCTTTGGACAAGCAAGGCAGATTTGGTGGCAGTCACAGCAACAGCAACAACTGCTTCTCATGTGCTCTTGAAGCTTTGAAAGCTTTTGTTCAGAGAGCAAGCAAAGCCTTAACCCCTTTCAGTGAAAATACAGGGATACTTTTACATCCCGACACAACACAGTGCCCTCAGGATAAGTTAATAATGAATGGTTGCTAGGGCCAAATATTCTTCAAAAGCATTTCAACCATCTTTCCAGTGAAGAGCTGGTAAAATCTGAAATGCCTTTCTGTATTCTGTTGGAATCGAGTATCCCTTAATGTATAAAGAAATTGACAACTTATCCATGTCTGTGAGCCTAATAAATAGGCAAATCCATTTGCACATAAGTGTGAATAAGCCCTAAGTAAATCCTAAACCCACAGGAACTAGGCATTTACTGTGTTAGCTTTCAAATTTAGAGAGTTAAGATGAGACTGATACCCACTTTCATGCATTGTTTTTCTTCACTGGGGGGAAGGCCAATTCCCTCTTTTTTTAAAAAAAAATGTAGTACAAAGTGCAGACATTTAAAATGAATACAAATGATCTGGGATTACCATTCACTTCCTAGGAGCAATAGCTTTCTCAACTCTAGTTTTGCTGTGAGGTCCTTACATGGTAAGTGCTAGTCTTTATACCCCCCCCCTCTCTCTCTGGCTTTTCTTCGCAAACGAAGATTCAGTCTTTATACAGTTCCACAGGAAATACAGTTCTGTATTTTAAATACAGAAAACATTCTTACAGAGGACATTCCCTAGAATATTCAACTAAAAGATGAATCCAAACAAAAGTAAACAATAATTGGTGAGTGACAGAAGTTGATGCCTCTGCTATAAAATAAACAACAAAACAGTTTGCTTATTTTTTTATCATAGTCCATTTAAGCCAACATTTCTTTCAAAAGTGTAATATTAAACACAGTGTCCATGCATGCACTTACACATCCACATACACTCAAAAGATTTGGTATTTTACTCTTGCTTCTGCCACCATATTTGAATTTTTTTACAATCAACTTCAAAGTCTGAAAAGTTAGTTTTGAGACTACACATCACAGTGATGATACTGGCTGGGAGAAATTTGGGGAGCTGTGGTCCAAAATGGACCCTTTCTAAACTGTGTTCAGCTCTTGAAAACCAATTGTTGCTTAGTATGATTGCTTTCAACATAAGAATAAGCAACAAAGGTAAGTATTCACACAAACATGAACAGAAATTTCTTGGAATAATTTCCCCTCCATGGAGAAACCATGGTGTCAACTGCAGTCTAAAACAGAAAATATAAAGCAACAGAAATTTAAGTGCCCACTTGAAATGCCATGGATATTAGTGGTTTGTGCTAGATGTGATAGCAACTAAAGTTTCTGTGAAGGCTCTTTATCTTCTGCTAGCACCAATCACAGTTTTTACATTTATTGTACAATTCGATAGCTATTTAAATAGTTCATCATATAATTCACTGGAAGTGATTTCTATAAATAAAAAGTTTGGGGATTCTTTGCATAAAACAGGTTTGCCACCAAACTCTGGACTAACAACAGTATAAGCTACTAATAATAGGGTTTTAAGAATATAACATGCTCCAGATGACCTATATAGCAGACTTTTTGCTAAAATGCCTTCTGTCAATTACTCTTCCAGTTTTACTCTTAAACCATGGCTGCAAGGTGGACTCAACAGTAAGCTTATCCAAGACAACATTCTCTGTTTATTTAGAAACTGATTGCTCTAAAAATATAACAAAACACCTTTCCAATCTTTCAGAATTTAATTGCATTAGAATGTAAACAAAGAGGAAGCCGGTAAAAGATGATGATCGTTGTAGTAACAGCAACTCAGATACATGGCTATGTTACAATGCTGCAGCCTGTAGACACAATGAGAGGGGAAATATAATACAGTGCATTGCAGCCGGTGAACATAATGATAACAGGATTTTGGAGAATTTGTTACAAACTAATGAAACACTCACCACGATATATGCAGGATACAGAGGAGGAAAAGATTAGGCAGATTAGACAGCCTTTCAATCTGTGTATAGAAGCGTATTGCATTCCTACCTGGGGCCCAAGGGCAGGGCACAGAAAATGAGGGCCTAGTAGATCAGTTTAATCAAATTTTGGGGAAGTGGCATTTTGGAACAACTCCAGTGCCATGTCGGCTGGGTAAGGATAAGATTTTACCTCTCATCTTATCACTGACCTGTGTTTTACTTTTTTAAAAAAATCAGTTTTTACATATTGCCATCATGATGCTTTATAGGGTAACAACAAGACAGGTGTGTGGCCTGGGGAGCTTACTGTAGAATTTAACACAAAGGAACAAATATAAGGAGAACAGGATAATGAGGGCAAGATCTTCTAGAAGAAAGATCATACATTCAGTTCAGTTTAAATTGTTAGTAACACTCGTATTAGTGTTAAAATTATTAAATTTATATCTGGTCTTTCTCCCAGCCTGGGACACAACTTACACAAGTTAAAACAGACAGAGCTTTTTAAAAATTCACTATACAAATGTTAACAATATAATTAAAATATCAAGAAATTTTTAAAAAGTTTAAGCAAACCATTAAAAATAACAGATTAGTTTTATTAAGCTTACTATCTCTGTGTTATGAGTTAGGGGTGTAAAAAATTGTTTTGTAACTTTAGGCAATTTCTGACCTGTCGCACAGATTTCGTTGCCCTATTTGGTTCACAGGGGTTTTGCCACTGCATTCCTCTGAGGCTGAGAGAATAGGATTTACCCAAGGTTTTCCATCATTGAGCAGGGATTCAAATTCTGATCTCCCAGAGCCTTAGGAGATTATCAGAAGCAGCAAAACCCATGTCAAAAGATCACTAGAAGAACAGGAAGGGGTGACCTTACCAGATGATGCCCTCCTCCAGTGTTCTGGGAGCAGTACTGTGGCAGTGAGTAAAGTGTCCCTTTTTATTAGCAGCTTGTCCCCGTCAATAGAAAAGGGAAGCCTCGTACACGGCAGTGCTATGCTCCTGGAATGGCAGAAGGATGCGGGCATCTGGTAAGGTTGCCCTTTCTGTTCTTCTAGCAATCTTCTGCAGTTGTGAACGTGATTTTTTGGTGCGTTCCCCCGTGTCTGATAATCTCCCTAGTCAACATTCAAACCATTATTGGGGGTTCATGAGCACATTGCTTGATCATGTAACCTCTACACCATTCCATCAGACCACATAGACAACTTTCAGTTGATCTGGAAATTATGTGACATATCTCCAGTTTTGTTCAAAAATAGGTGGTAATGGAAGAGAAGCCAACATGTTTTGGAGGTGGTATGGATGTTTTTCAGATGATTGGGGGTGGGGAGTGATTGAAAAAATACAGTGGGGGCAGAGGGTCTTTAGGGGGAATTAAATAAGAGTTGCAGTTTGAAATTCCCCACTCCTCAAATAACACTATTTTATTGTTATGTTTATATCTGGATTTAGCTAATAACTAACAGTCAATGACACAACTTCCTATTTATTATTTGCTTTGGTACTTCTTCCTCTGAAGAGATATGATCCTGTTCACATGTTCACAACTATGTCCGACCAAGCAGTCCATTTGTCTTTGCTGGTGTGTGAGAATCCCTTCTTATTCATTTTTTAAATCCTGAGATGCTACTCAGTATTTTCCAAGTACTGCAGAGATTTTTTTAAAACTTATAAATACCGGTAGAAAAAATCTAAGCAACACTTGAACCTCAAAAATACTTCTCTTCCACTATCGAGTTATAAATTAAACCTAATTGAGCAATAATTGCTAAGCAAAAAAAGTCTCTGTCAAAGTTGAATTGTGCTGGCTTTTCATTTCTTGAGAACAAAGAGAGATGCTTTCATGCTGTGTGTATTTATGTTAAATCACAAGATCTCAGCATCATTCCTGCTCTGAATGTTTTTTGGAGTGCAGCCTTCAGTGAGAATTGATACTTAAACACATCAAAATATAATGTACATAATCTCTTTGCCCCAGAAGTGTAATGAAGGATTTAAAATGGCAGATTAATATCCTGTCACAAGAGTATAAAGTAATTAAACAAAGGCACTCTGTGGATGTTAGAGTTAGTATAAAATACAGCTCTCTAAGTGGTGTTGATATATTTCTGAACCTAGGCAGCGCGTGAACCAAGAGACCCAACAGAAGATAGCTTGAGATGATTTACAGGAACAGCATTACCATTAGGCAGACTGGAGCAGCCACTTTAGGCAGCTAATTGTAGGCTTCATGAAAAGGCAGGACATTGGGGTTGTCTAAATGGCAAAAATACTCCTCATAGAATTCAAGGAGAATTTGTTTTGTCTAAATGGGATCCTGCATCAATCTGTCATATTTAGAAGGGGGGGGACTCCAAATACTCCACGGAAAAACCATTTGTGGATTTTCCCGTATTTAAAAAAAACTCCAAAGGAAATGTGCATTCCTGCTCATTGGGACAACCAATTCACTTTGTGCATATTCCTGATAAGAGCAGAAGTGGAAAGCTGATTGTTCAGTTATGTGCAGGGGACAGAGCTTGCCAGCAAGGCGAGCTCCCAGAACCACCATGTTGGTTCTTCACTGTAGCGATCATGCGCTAAGCCAACAAAACAGCCTTTCCCCCCTTTTTTTCTTTATTTAAGTGGAAGATCGCACTTCCACACCTTGGATATACTTTTTTTTAAAAAAATACCATTTGGCAGCGGCAACTAGTGACAATAAGAACATGAGTAATTCACTTGCACCTGACATCTTGATTCGCCAGCATTGCTTGCTTGAACAACAAATGCATATGGCTTTGCATGCCTACAATCTTAGAAAAAAAACCATGGAGACAAGTGAAAGCTGCTGCAAATTGGTGTTAGTGCGCATTTTATTGCCTCGTATAGATGACCGCATAGTTAATTATTAATTGATTATTGTTGTACA
The DNA here is from genome assembly GCA_030847615.1 of Gambelia wislizenii. NCBI lineage: Eukaryota > Metazoa > Chordata > Lepidosauria > Squamata > Crotaphytidae > Gambelia > Gambelia wislizenii. The sequence goes on along the minus strand of JAUMIR010000005.1, from coordinate 183,128,412 downwards.
GTTGCCCTCTGTATCCATGGATTTGGTATCCACTGATTTAAGTATTCATAGCTTGAAAATACTCTTTAAAAAGTAATCATCTAAAAAGCAAACTTTGATTTTGCCATCTTATGGGACTTGAGTATTCACAGATTTTGGTATCCACAGGGGCTCCTGGAACCAAACCCCAGCGAATATGAAGGGGCAACTATATATGCACTGTGAAGGCTCTGAAGAAACCCTTGTGTGATTTTAACTTTCAGGTGCCAAAAAAACTAGCTTGGAGTGTTCGGGGATGAGGGCAGCAAGAGTGGGTGAATTTTGCTGATCAGCCTCAGAAAACAAAATGTTTTTGGCAATTCCTATTTGCAAGGTAAAGAATATTTTCAAATTTTATCATTTTTTATGAAATAGGGAGACACCTTGTGAAAACTAACAAACCAACCACTGTGATATTTTCCACATTTTAGGGAGGGGTTGCATGCGCGCGCGCGCGCACACACACACACACACACAGTGTTTTCTTTGCACAATTTTTGGTGCAAAAATCCCTTTCTGAAATTTCCCCCCAAAAAAATCTTAAACTGAAAAATAAAATTGTTGAAAAATATTTTTAAAAACCCTTTGATAATCTTGCTCAGTAGGGAGAAAAACATTCAATATTAATCTAGTGAAATGTTCTCTACAGAATGAAGCCAAATTTAAACTGTGCCATTTTCAGACCAAAAATGTTTGCTGGATAATATACTACGGTTTTGTTTTCAATCACGCTACTAGCTACTTGCATTAGAAAAAGGTTAAACTATGGCAGAGTAACCTAAATAGCTATTCGGGTTTAGAAAAAGGATAACCTAGGGCAGAGCAGCCCTGAACATCTGTTTGCATCAAAAGACACTGAAATATTAAATTAAGATAACTTTGCACTTTGCAGTTTCATTAAATGCATGCCAAAGGGTCAGAAATACACATTTTCCCTTGTTTGCTAAGCTGCTTATAGTAAACCAGCAGTCCCCCGCTGTGAACAGAGCTTGGAAAAGTTTTAGACCATAACTCCCAGCAAGCATGACCAGAGGCCAATCTGGTTGGGGAAATTCTGGGAATTTTAGTCTCAAACTCTGATTACAAATTATCTGTGACAATTTATTCATGACAACCATATACAGGTTATAGCAATCAAATTATAATCTTACAAAGATTATTAAAACCATATCAACACTTTCAGAATCACTGTTGGCTCTATAACATACATATATGCATATATAGTGATAAACATTGAATACAAAGATTACAAAAGTGTTTAATATTAATCATGGCTTAGCATTACATAATCCATTCGAACCAGTATATATATATATATATTTATCATAAGTTCCCACCTGGACCATTATCCTCAAAATCTAACCTGAGTTTAGCTGCTTTCACCACAAATCTGGCAGTATTCAACAAGACAGACTTATCTGTATTGGATAGTAAATATATTATTTTCTCCAGATCATTTTGGTTAGCTACTAATTCTAAACTTCTCTTCAGAAACTTATCTCTTGGAGTCTTATACATCCTACAATGTAGCATATAATGTATGGTGTCTTCAATGTCCCCACTTCTACATAAGCAAACATGCTGTTCCTTGCAAATCTTTTTATATTTCCCTTCAATATAATTGGTTTTTATTGTCTGAAATCGTAGGGCTACAAGAGCCCTGCAAAGGAGAGGTTGGGTAATTTCTGATAGATATTTCTCGTCTCCAAAGCATTTCTTTACAAAAGGGAAACTGGAAGACAACTTTGAAATTCTAATAGCCTCAGTATCGCACAAATCATAATATTCTTGCATTCTTTCTTTAATAAGTTTCCTACTGTGCTGAACATCACCAGATTTTAGAACTGTAGGGTCCAGGCCAAATTTCTTTAAATTTTCCTCACATTTTGATAGCCATGAATTTTTATAATTTGAACCTCTTTGTTCATCTACAGCGCTGTAAGCACAAGCTTGCACCCCACTCCTGGAATGTTAGCATTGGCTGCACCCCATGTTTACAAGCCTCAGAAACTGTCCAAGTTTGGTTCATTAATGTGGCATTTTACAAAGGAAAACAGACAGAATGGTCTCAAAAGGTAATTTGAGTGCCCCAAGGTGGCCTTGGGCTGTAAGACCAAAAGAAGACACTTTCCACATAAATGGGAGGTTAATGGATGGCAAAACCCTTCTGTATTTACTGATTGTGAAATTTCCTCTCCTCAGCTCCCAACCTTAAAGAAGTTGCTCAAAGCTGTTAAAATCCAATCACTGGACATTAAGAAACACATTTAGCATCTTTCTCACGTTTTGTCAAGACCAGGAAACTCATTGTGCAATCCATGAAGGCTCATATAGAATTTATTCTTCCAACCCATGAAGCAACCAATTCCCTCAGGTGTATTTGGAGGTATAAATATCACCCCCAAAATATGCCTCATTTGCGCACAGTTCCATTTCTAGGGGACCCCATGTTCCTCTGTGTGGCGACCCAGTTTCATCCATCCACTCTGTCTGACTGACTACAGGACAGGTTGTATTACCCCAACAAAACCCTCTTGCAACCCTCTATCCCAAGCTTTCCTACTGTTTCTTCCTATAGTCTTGTGTGAATGCTTTTTCTGGGTGAATGTGTGTGTGTTTGGTGTTATTTTTGAACTGCTTAATAAAAACCATACTTAATTTGAAATGTGTATGTATTCCATCCAGATTATTACCGGTAGACATAGATTTCAAGGTCCCCTTGTTACCCCCTTTCGCATAGCTAAAGTTGAGTTGCTGCTAATTTCCCCAATATATTAGAAACTCGATATTTTCTTGGAATTTTCCAAAGAGCATTTTGGGTAACAGCGCAAATTACCAATTCATTAACTGAATATTTCAGTTTTATGTAATAAAGAAATGACACGTATAGAATAAAATAAGATATTGGCATTAATCCAACTTCTGCTCACATGTAGCTGATAGGTACACCTGGTGGAAGTCCCAGTATCACTCTTAAGAATTTATTCTGTAAGGTCTCTAATTTATTTGTCTAAGTATTTCACCATACCTCTGCTCCACATGTAACCTGTGATATGACCTTTGCCACAAAAATCCTTACAGCTGGAACAACCACTTTTCCTCCTTTCACTCTAGCAAATTTTAAGACAGTTTGCATAGATCTTTGTGCTTTCAAATTTATAGCTGTCAAATGACTGTTCCATGAGCCATTTTGAGAAAAACAGACCCTTAAATAATTGAATTGCTTAACTTGTTCCAGCTAAAACTCATTCAATAACCATTTGTGTTTGTAGGGGCGTTTAACAAATACCATAGCTTTGGTTTTTATATAATTAATGCAAAGTTGTTCTTTATTACATACTTCCCCAAAAGCTTTAAGCAATCTTCTCATGCCTATTACATTTTGTGACAAAAGGACCGTATCATCTGCATATAGTAAGATATTAACTTTCTGACTCCCCAAGGACACAGGAAAGTTAGAATCATTGGCCAATTGAACAATTATATCATTTACATAAATATTAAACAAAAATGGGACAAGCAGACAACCTTGTCTCACACCCTTTGAAGTTTTAACCTCTTCTGATAATTGTCCATTTTTGCCTGCTCTTACTTGAATTTTTGTATCTGAATATACCAGTATATACCCACCGGTATAAATTATCCAAAAGTATCTCTGGCGGGAGCATATCTTCTCCAGGTGCCTTCTGTCTATGTAGACTTAAGATTAAGTGCTTCACCTCATTTGCAGTTACTGCTGGCCATATCTCTCTCTGTAATATCAGGAAGTTGTAGGACTGGCAAATGTTTATTGCCTAGGTCAAAACCATCATCGAAATTAAAAATTTGATTGAAGTAGTTTCCCCATGATTTAGGCATAATCTGTGTGTCTATCCATATTTAAATTCTTTTAATTTACTTGCCACAAATTGCCAAAATGTTGTTGAGTCATTTGTAGTTGCAGCCAGTTCTATTTCTGCCCACAACTGTATGTAATAAGAATTTTGTTTTTGTATCAACAGTTTCTTATATAAACGGCGATTCATTGTTAACTCCCTCAACAGAGCTGTGGGCTCCTTGATGTATTCATTGAGATCTCACCTTGCTAGCCTACATTCCCAGTCAAACCATCCCTCAGGGTGATAACATGCCTTAATAGGCCGTTCAGTTAAACAAAAGTTGCCTAAATACTTTACAATGTCATGGTATATGGATAAAGGATCCTACAGTAGCTACCCCAAGAAGTTTAGTTCTAATCATTAGCATTTCTTTGCTTAATAAAATGTTTTTAATCTTTAATTGGCAATTAGAATCCCATCTCAGCCTACGTTTCCCTTATTATACATAGGGAAGATCCTGCTGTCTTCTTGATGTCCTGATACCCTGATAACTCTAATAACAAAGGTTGATGATCACTGATTACAAATTAAGATCCCAGTTGTGATGTAGAGGAGGAAAACATCTTTGATATTTGTGCACAAGTCGAAGGCACTTAACCACACGCTGCACATTAAAAAGTCTATTCCATCTCATGATCCATTGTCTCTTTCCAGGCATCTACCAATAGACACACATTTCAGAGAAAGGTATGTGTCACGCCACAAAGAAAAGTGGAATTCTATGCACATTTCCTTACAGCTAAGTCCCACTGAATTCAATGGGGCTTACATCCTCCAGGTTATTCATGGAATAAAGAAAACTGATTTTTTTTAATGACAAAAAACTATGTGAGGAATGAAAGTTATAAAGTAAAAGCTTGCATAGATTTGATTCAACCTCTTCCTGATTTAAAGCACAGAAGGTGGTGTGGCCAAGACTCATTCCCGTTCTCATTACCTTGGTCATGAAGAATACAAATGCTAGAAGGGCTATAGTGAGTGTCAAGAGCACCCCTATCTATAACTCTACTCTCATGAGATGCTAGAAATATGAGGTCTGTTTATTAAATAACGAGACTGTGTTTCTACCTTTCAGACAAAACAGGGAGAACTGATTGTGAATGCTTGAGTGGTGACCTTGAACATGTCTGAACCTGCATGACAAACATCAACATTCTCAGCCGTTCAGTTAATTGTCATTTGTTGTTTAAAGCAGCTGTGTTGTCTGTTGTGTGTTGGAAAAATACTAAGTTTAAAAGTCAAGCAATGTGATCTTCTGAAGCAACTTGAGTCCCAAACTGGGGGAAAAGCAGGATAGAAATAAAGGTAACAACAACAATAGCAACAACTTGAGGTGGACCCAAACCTTTTTCAAAAAAACATCACTTGTGATGAAACCTGGATCTTCCTGTATGATCCTGAGAAAAAACGACAAGCAATGCACTGGAAAACACCATCATCACCAAGAATGAAAAAAGCACATCAAAGCAAGTCCACATTCAAACCCATCCTCGTTGTGTGTGTTGAGGTTTTTTTACATCAAGGGCATAACTTTGGCAGAATGGGGTCCAGAAGGCAGAACAGTGAACCAGCATTACTATAAGGAAGTTTTGACAAAGCTGAGAGAAAGCGTCAGGAAAAAAGAGGCCAGAACCATGGGAAAATGGTTTCTTCATCAAGACAATGCACCCGCTCACACAGCACTTTCTGTGAAACAGTTTTTAGCCAATAAATGTATTATTACACTTGAACATCCCCCATATTTGCCAGATCTGGCACCATGTAATTTTTCTTTTCCCTAAAGTGAAATTGGTGCTTAAAGGAACACGTTTTGAGTCAACTGATGCAGTATGAAGAAAATGGCAGATGTGTTGACACAGCTGACAGAAACTGATCTGCTCCATGCCTTTGACCAGTGGAAAACAAGACTGCATCAGTGTGTGAGTGTGAATGGGGAGTATATTGAAGGGAATAAGCATTAGAATTGTAATACATATAAATAAAGATGAGTTATTGTATCAGTCTTGAAACTTAACAGACAGACCTTGTATCTATACCAATATTTTGTTGGCTTTTTTAAAGGTCTCCCCCCCCCCGCCCGCTCTGAATTTCTAGTAGAAACATCAAATCCACTTATTTGGTGTGAAGTTATTTTGGGGTTTTAATTTACTAAGGGTATAAGTACCACATAAATCAGGTTACAGCTTGATTCTGGCTTACATTAAGCATCCTGTGTCTCATGGGAGCACAAATACACACATGCATTCTCAGCATCATAATGATAGCTCCAAATATAGCTGAAAAATTATGTACACCACTTCCAGTGAATTCTTGGTTACTGAACGGCAACATTACTGGCATGAAAAATTCACATAAATTACCCAAATCTATCCCACAGTCCCTGCAACATTTGCCTAATTAAAGGAAGGAGAGGAATACCTTTTTAGATTAACAATATATAATATAGAAGTAAATTTAAAGTGCATCAAAGTTTAAATGCAATATGCCATGGCCCTGACATGTTTTAAGACTGCAGTATATAATTCTCTACTTACATTAACTGTTTCCAATGTCTCATGTCACCAGGGTTCACCTGCACTGTTAATTTAAACAGTAATTTTACTTTGTCTTACATGTGCACCATAACAAATGGACAGGATAATTGTGGTCACCAAACGTCACTGTACAAAGATCTGACTGCTAGAGCAGCAAGACAAGAGAAGCCCCCTCCCTCCCACTCTTTTGCTGTCTCTGACGCTCACACACACCCACACTGATATCATGGAATTTACAATAGGGCTGGGCCAACTGTTACCCTCCAGAGGTTGTTGGACTGCAACTCCCATCAGACCTCACCACTGGCTATACTAGGTGGCCCACCCTGATGTGCAGCATTCTTGCAGGTTACTAACAGTAGAAAAGACTGTCAAAAATCATATGGCTAGAAATCAGGGTTCAAATACCCCTTTGGTCATGGAAACCCACTGGGTGACCTTGAGCAAGTCACACTCTCTCAGCCTCAGAGGAAGGCAAAGGCAAACCCCCTCTGAACAAACCTTGCCAAGAAAACTCCCTTATAGGTTCGTCTTAAGGTCACCATAAGGTGCACACAACAACACCATGCAGAATTCTCCTCCCTAAACGTCTACAGATGCCTTTTTGCTCTTTAGAGCAAGTTCCAAAGAAATGATTGAAAGTAGGTGGGCAATGTCAGCTGAAATCTTAGAAGCCAGTAAGACAACTGAGTAAGATTTCTAGCTGGAAAGTAGAGCTTAGTGCTCAATGAAGCTCCTTCCCATTTTCTTTCATTCAGAATAAAATTGTGCAAAACAAGACAGCATGCAATTTAAAAAAATCTTCAAAATATGTGGAGCCTGCATAGTTTTTCTCAGTACAGAATTTGGATTCCCTGTGTATTTTTTGTGTGTGGAAAATACAGTTTACAACTATCTAAATACAGTATACTATTGTCTTTAGTGTAAGAAGTATGTCTATATTTCATGTTAAATATTATTCTTTCTGCCTACTATAATCACCAGTTAACAACAGTTCCTTTGCACAAACATCCTCCTGAGTGCTGTGAAGAAGTTGACTGAAGATAAAGAACAAACCCCTACTCTCCCACTTCGGTGTTAAGCTAGCACAAAAAAAGACGAACAAGCCATCCTAACAAGGGAGGTGGAAATAGCATTTGAGAGAGTTTTAGAGTCTTTGGGGAATGGAGAGATTCTGAACAAAACTACATATTTTACATTTAAAATAAGTTGGAATTTCTGGGACAAAAGCACACAGTTCCAAAAGGATTATTATGATCTATACTTGTAATGCACCTTCTTTCCAAGCAAGCTGAGGAGTTATTTTAGGTTGGAATCTTATATACCAAAACTCAATGGCACTGGGGTTTTTTTCCCTAAGTATATACTGTAGGATTGTACTGGGCATTTCTATATATTCAGGATTATAACATGAACAGCAATCCTATGCATTCCTACTCAAAGGTAATTGTATTTAATAGAGTCACTTCCAAGAAAATATGCATAGGTTTCCAATCTCATTCTCTTTAAGATCCCTTGTAGGGCATAGGGTGATTCACACTGGAAGACAATGACTGTCCTCATATTCATATTTACTTTCAGCTCATTCCCACAGTTCATAGTTGAACTTTAAATAAGCACACATAGGATTGTAAGGCTATCCAAAAAGCATCTAAGCTGAGCAGTGATTTGGAAGGATGTGCAATTTCCTGCTGCTTGCCAAGCCAAAACACCACCTATGACATCACACTGGCATTTCAAATTTTGCAGAAGAAAAACAAGTGATTTACCAGCATTGGATCCTGTTAGGTTATAACGAGCATTTAATTTTTTGATGATGTTTTCATGGATCTGGTACCAGTCACTTTCCGTGTTGCACCTGCAAAAGAAGGAACATTTTTAACATTTTATAAAGCAGAATATCTGTTTAATGTTATAAATTCAGGTCTCTTTTTCTCTGGTTAGGAAATGCATGTCAATATAATATCTTCTCATCAGCAAAATGGCAGCAACATCAGTTCATATCTGGAGTACTGTGCAATGAGTCTAAGGTAATCTACTTAGGAGAAATGTTATATAAATATAAAATGTGGGAATGCATCCAAGGTCCAAGTTTGAGAGAATCCCCATATTTTAAAATTCCCTTTGGTCAGCTCAGGGACCAAATGCTATTGGCATCATTCAGCTCAGTAAAGCTATTGGCATCATCTCCTACTGTTGGAGCTACCAGCTACCAGCAGTGGTTGGGAGCAGCAAGAAGCAGAGCTAGCTGTAAGCTTCCCACTACTGTAAAATGACAAACAAAAGTCCAGACATGCCACTGGCCTACAACAAGGTTGGCAACTGTGAAGGTCTAGGAGTCATTTTTTTTCTTCCTGGGACTCTCTGGGGGACTGCACATACTGCCAAATATGTCCCTCAAACCCAAAGGCTGAAAGTAGCCAGAAGTTCTCTTTGGGTTTTGGACTATTGGTATGTTTTAATGCTAAGTGGTACAGGGGGCCTGAAATCTGTATTACCACTGCTTGGGCCTTCCGAGGAGCAGCAATGTGCCTCTTTTTGTTTTGTTCAGAAAAGGGTAATCCCCAGGAGAGTGGAGCTCCAGAAACAGCTAGCACGAGGGACTGAGTCAGTCATGTAGCCATGTTTAAATATTTGAAGGGATGTCATACTGAGGATGGAGCAAACATGTTTTCTGCTGCTCCTGAGACTAGGACATAGAGCAATAGATTGATAGATTCATAGAATCATAGAGTAAACTACAGGAGTAGAGATTCTACATAAATATTAGGAAGAACTTCCTGACAGTAAGAGCTGTTGGGCAGTGGAATGCACTGCCTCGGAGTGTGGTGGAGTCTCCTACTTTGGAGGTGTTTAAAAGAGGCTGGATGGCCATCTGTCGGGAATGCTTTGATAGTATATTCCTGCAGGGCAGGGAGTTAGACTAGATGGCCCTTGTGGTTTCTTCCAACTCTATGATTCTATGTAGCTCCAGGCCTGCAGAGGCCACCCCACTAAATCTCACAGAAAGATATGCTTAAGCCTACTGAAATGATTATGCTTAAGTATGTCTAACTCAGCTAGATTTAGGTCACCACTTTGGGGGAAAATTTTAATAGCAGATGGGCACTAGGGCTCTTGAGGATATGAGATATTCCCCTAGTGCAACAAAACCCAAAATACATACATTTGGACCTCTATATTTTGTACTTTGTTGTATGGCCAGCATAGCTACCCCAAAACAACTTGTTCCCTAGCTGCCTTCCTCGTAGCAGAAGACACCAACTACTATCTATAGATGATATGTAACTATTAGGCCCTGCGTGCAGGGCCTAGCAAAAAGATTGGTTCAGGCTGCATCAGAAGCACTAGGCCCTGTTTTCATTCAATAGAGTGGGTCAAGGAGAGATTTCTCTCCACAGTTGGAAGCGGTGGGAGGGAATGAGTGCGTCATTCCCCAGCCCAGGAGATAAGGATGTTTTGAGACACTCTGGCACCTGGCATGATAATTGCCTTGAGAAACATTCTCCTTGTTAATTGGCTTGAGAAAGTTTCGTTTTCCCAAATTATGTTTTGTCTGAGGGTTCTTCTTTGTTCCAGACGCCATGTTATCTAACAATCCTCATGGGCCTTTGAACTGAGAGGACCCCGAAAGGGGCGTCCTGAATATAGTTTCCTAACAATGTAGTTTTTAAGTATTTTTAACCAGTTTTAGTCTGTTTTGATGGTGTTTTTGTTACCTGCCAAGAATCAGCTCTGTAAACTGTGAGTAAAGAAGTTTTTGTACTTTTTAAACTAACTTTGAGTCTTGAGTGGTTACTTTGGTAGTTAAACAACTTGGGAAAAGACAAAGGGTTTTGGTTATAAGCTAAGCAGTGTTTTTACATGCATGCTAACATTCTGACACTAGATGCTGCGTGTGTGCATTAAGCTTGCTATGCTCTGCTATAAATTTGGCTGCATTATCCATTAACGTGTGAAGTGCAGTGTGGATGTTTAAACAGCGACAAAATACCCTGATATTTTAAACAGTGTATTTTTACACAATTTCCAACAATGTTTGCAAAACTTAAGCCACATATAAGGGGAGGACATTAAACACAGGCTCCGCCTCACAGCCGTGTGTAGCCCTGCGGAGCTGGTTAGTATTCTCTTTCTATTTTTTAGGGCTTCTTTCTATTTATTTATGAGACTATGCTGTTTACTTTTCTCTCTGATGTCATATTAAAGTAGCCTGCTTTTCTAGCCCCAGAACTTGTGCGTGGTCATTTCGCTTGCTTCATATCCCAACCCAGCAGAGCCCCACAAGCCAAGGAGGTGCTGCTAGTGTAAACAGTAACTAAAGGTTTTAAAAATTGTAGTGGAATATTTTTGTACTGTGTTTTACTAAAAATAAGAAGCTGCTGGAAGCTAGCTACTAGCACCAATTCCATCCAGAAGAATAGCCACACAGAGGCAGGGGAGGAAGCATTTTCAATTGTTTGTTTTTTTTACAAAAGAACTCATTAAAATTCTACAATCCAATTAAATCAAATTTTATTTTTTCTATTTAATGAGTAGCCAGAATCCAAAGTTCATGTGCTGTCTTCTGCAGATAAAAGAATACTATTTTAAAAACTAAACTAAACTAAAACAAACAGTTGCAGTTATAAAAGCAGAACACAATTGGCAAGTAAACCTCTCTACTGCTGAGGAATCCAGCAGAGAACACTTTCAACTGAACTGTCAGAAAATTAAAGTAAAATAAGAGCACACTAAATTGCTCCCAAAAACATTGCTTCCAGCAGCTATAATTCAGCGCACTGGGGAAGGGGAACAGGCTCATGCAGTATTGACCTTGAAATATTGAGGTGATTCATAATCCAAGTACTAACCCTGAAAATAACAAAAGTTCCCAGCGAGTATTGGTGGTAACATCTCACTCTGTGGCTTTCTATTATTTCCCAAAACATTTTAAGTTCAAAATCAGAAAAGAACTATAAATGTGTCTCTCTGCTGCTTCCAAAAAACTGGTTCAAAAATATGCACATTATAAAAACGTTATAAAAAATTATGTAGAAACCAAGGGAGCTGTCTTATTCTGAGTCCATCTGAATCCTTGGCCCATCTAGCCTACACTGACTCTCCAGGGATGCAGAAGAAAGTCTTTGCCAGGGGCTGAGAACTTGGGACCTTTGCATGCAAAACATGTGTTGTACTGCTCAGCTACAGCCCATTCTTCAGTCTATGATCATTTTCCAATACAGAATGTAAAGTTAATATGCTAATATAGCTGAAAATAAATACCCACTAATTTCTTAATGAGCTTTTGATAAAAACAATGATGGTCTATTTTTAAAACAAAACAAAGCAAAGTTAAGACATCAAAACTGCTTCCTGGAAGCTGTTGCAATGAATTTCAGATACACTTTCTCTTACATGTATACTTTTAAAATAAGGTCATCTTTCGTGTCGCCTGCTAGTAGGTCTGCTATGCTGAGGACTGCACAACCAAAAGGTCGTCGGTACTGTACATTGCAAGCATTTTTCTTTTCTCCAGCTCCCATTCGACCTGTCAAAACAACCCAAGAAACATAGATAGCATCTTTCCAAACGGGTACAGGGGAAGGAGGAGAGCAATCATATCTGCTGATATCTGCAATAAATATCATGATTTTATTAGATTATAACTGTATATATGTATTGGTTTTTGTTCCCCATGAGCATGCAGTGTGCTACAGTCCCCTTCCAGCTGTGCTCCACTCCTGAGATGGACAGCTCTCTGCCAGCAGGTCCAGCCCGGTTATCAGGGGCCACCTGAGGCTCCTCAGCGCTGCCCTAAGAAGGTGGAAAATATACTAAGTGCTTCCTTTACATCCCATGCAGACAGAACAGAACACTCTAATTTTGTTTTACCAATGTCAAGCAGTATTAACAATTAACTCCTCACAGGCTGGTTCACTACTGCAACCTGTATTAGAGGTTTCATAGCCACAAGAAGCATGCTCTAACTTAACACTTTTCTCAGGGGATGCCAGTCTCCCAAGCTTTACATGGGTGGGGTCAGACCTCTCAGCTTTCTTCTAAACCAGGGCTGGGCAACTATGGCCCATCAACCCTAGCCAACAGGGTCAATGGTGAGGGATTATGGGAGCTGAAGTCCAAAACCAGACAGCAACAAGAAGGCCAAGTTACTTACCCTTGCCCTAGAAAAACCCATTTGAGGGGACAAAAAGCAAGATACAACACTGTCAAAGCAAGCATCTTTTGAATCTATTGCAACAAGAGATGTGGCTCCTGAATGACATCAGCTGTGCTTACTCTTCTCTGAGATTTGTTCTTTATCAGAGCAAAATCTCTCACACCCATGGACCTATCCATGATGCTGCATACCTTATCATGATCTACACTTTCTGCCTACTATGTGCTGTCTTTGCAACCCTGATTGACTTTGTGAGACCCTGCTTGGCTGGAAATAGGGGGCTCCTGTCCCAGCTAAAACAAGAAAATATATGTGACAGTAAGAACAATCAGGAAAAATAAACAGAAAACAAAAATAGGAGAAACAAAAGATCCTCAGAGGGGAAAGAGAAAGAAGAATTTAAGAAAAACAAAAAAGAAGAAGAATTGTACCAGTTTGCTTGCTCCTTTATTTAAGCATAGAGACATCTGCTGATTTTCATATGTGGGGTATCAAAACTCTTCACCACTACTGTTAATGATTTTTCAGCAGCTTGTCTGCTCCCTGTTCTATATTCCCTCTTCTAAATCCACATGAGCTATATGTTTAATTTATGTGGTGACAAAAAGACACATTATTCCTAACAATTTCTGTTCTTTAGCCTGCCACATCAACTTTAAAATAAGCTGTGCTGCATGGCCTTAAAAATGCATGGTGGTCCAACTGGTGAAATGAAAACACACTTACACAGGTTTTGCAAGATCAGAAATCATAAGCAGCTGAGCAGATGCAACTCGAACAGAAAATGTGGTGAACAGAATACTAACTTCCATTTAACATTCATAGCTAAAATTTCTAGAATCTAAAATTGCAGTCGAAGGGTGAATTTTCAGTTATTTTCTTCTGCAAGGTGACTTTGCCTCCATCTCAGAACACAGATGACTCCCCCCATTAATATGCAGTCTAGTCATAGGCCCACACTGATGTGATAGTTTCCTGAAGACTCTATAATTTTTGACCTGTGGGTATTGGAATGCCTGCAATCACACTGAAGTTCAGTCCTTAAAAATACCATAAGCCAATCCACTTTGTAATGGAAGAAAGATCTATTTGAATTCACCCTCAAACATGTGACTGTATCTATAAGCAAACTATAAACCTGAAAGGATACATAGATCTTTTATTTATCCTCACAACAATGCAGTGAGACTCTATAGGTTAAGAAAAGAACCTCAAAAAGTATCCAGAAAGCTTTCTCATTGAGTCCACATTTGGACCTGCCTTTCCCTGCCTAAGGCCCTGTCTACATTGCAGAAATACAGCAGTTTGGACAGCACTTTATCCACCATAGTTCTGTCTCATGGAATCCTAGTATTTATAGTTTGATGATGCACCAGGGATCTCTGGCAGAAAGGCTAAATACCTCACAATACCTCACAACTACAACCATATTGTAGAACATCAGTAAGTTAGAAGACAGAAAACCCAAATCTAGTCATACACTTTAGCAGTAATAATGCTCTATTACACTATTGCTTTCTCTATTACCCTTCCTTCTAGCCATTTTTTCTTTCCATGTCACTCAGCTGTTGGGCTCCTGATTTGCTAATGAAATCTCCTTTGCACTTTAAATGTTTAGAGGAAACACTCAGCACATACTTCCTACAATAACATAGGAGGAAAGTTTTGCTTCCCCCTCAAGACATTTTTACATCAGTCTTGCCAGAGAAACTGCTCTAAGATTCCAGAAATAGATTATAATATTGCTTAAGAGACTACTAACAGTATCATTTTGCCATTTGCCAAACTACCACAGCACAAGCAGTTGCTGACTATCACTGCTAACATACGCTCAACAGCAGTCATGAATAGATGAAGATACATTTAGACTTCCACAGTAGAAAGCACAATATTAAGATGCAACTATAGCTTTAAAGGCGAAGCTGGTAAGATGCTCTAAAGGAAGGGGGGAGAGGGAATGAAAAAACCACTGTGAATGACAAGTAAGGATTACACCAGTTAACTCAGTGAAGCCCATATGACAGCTCCTTTAAATAAGGAGATTAGCCACTCTTCTCTTCTATACTACCTTGACATTGTTTTTGGATTAAATCAGATTTGTCTAGAATAATGTTAACCAATAGTTAAAACATCCTAGGAAGGGAATAATGTCTTTATTCATGTGCACATTCTTGTATCAAAGCCTGATGTTATAAGAATAAAGCAGAAACAAATGAAGGGCAAATTCAGAGACCAAAGCAGGCCTAGAATAAATGGAAGCTGCTGGCCCACCAAGAGTTAAGCCAGCTGCAAGGAATCTGTCCCACAGTTCCCATCAACCCCATCCAACAAGAATAATGGCAAGAGACTGTGGGAGTTGTAGTCTAAAACATCTGAAAGTTCAAAGGTCTCCCTCCTCTGGGTTAGGGGGATCTAGAAACACCCCCCATTACTGATACTAAGCCTGATTCTGCTTCTCTTTACCTTCACTGGAAGTTCAGTAATGTCTTCAAAGAGCTCGTTAAGAATGTTGCACTAGCACTAATATGCACAAAATGGATTTCTGCCATATGCGCACATGGTAAAATACAACAGTGTACATTGTTTACACATTACAACTGACACATGGTGCAAAAGACATTTTCTTACAACAGGGTGAGGGAACATGTAAGTATTGTGTTGGTGTACTTGAAGTCCCATCAGCCCTAACTAGCATAGCTAATGGTGAAGAATGATAGGAGCTTCACTCTAGTATTTGAAGGCCCAAATGTTCTTCATCCCTGTCATAAGGGATATGTACGGAATTTTTTATTTATTTATTTTTTGCAGCCATCCAAAGCAGGCTGGCAATTTGGTAGCCATTTATCAGGCATTAGATGAATTTGCCTAGATTGGGTATCTTCAGGAGAGAAAGATGGGAAAGATACATTATTTGTAATAAACAATGAAACTCTTAAAAAAACCATGGCTGTTTAGTGATCAGGCACACTTATTAGGCACATTTAGACAAAGAAACAAGAAAAGGCCAACTACTGATTACAATTAATGGGTTGTTCCCATCTTTCTCTCCTGAATATGCCCAGTCTAAGAAAATAGAATATTGCTGCAGGCCTGTGTCATTTTAGACTGCAGGTTGCACGTTTGAAAGTTCTCCAATAGCAGAGAGACAGAGACAGAAAGAGACACAGAGATGCCTATATGTACGCGGGGGCGGGGGATCCTGCCATTTCAGGACCTTTTATGTAGATACCCAGTGTCTGGGTGAAAGACACTGGGTAACAGTACATGTATCTGATGAAGTGGGCTATAGTGTACAAAAGTTTCTACTATATTAAATGTGTAAATCCTTAAAGTGCCACAGGATTCTTTATTCTTTTTACAGTGACTGATGATCATGGCTACCTCTGTTAGTATGTCCTCTCCATGCTATCTCATAATAGGAAATATTGGATACTTTGGGGGGTCAGGTTGGCTGGGGCAAATCAAAGGTCAGCTGGAGGTCACAATGACCAGGGATGTGTCTTAAAATATAAGATTATATATATATATATATGTGTGTGTGTGTGTGTGTGTGTGTGTGGCAAGAAAGCCCAAATTAGGATTATGTGGAAAACCACTTAGTAAACCCAGTCATTAAAGAAGTATGTGCTAATCCTTTCCTCAACCCCTGGGAGGAAGGTGGAGTCTTGGCAATGATTCAACTAAGCAATTAAGTGACCATTCCTTAATCTATTCCTATAGAAATCTCTCCCATAACCCATCCTGTCCAACCCTGCAATGTTGTTGCAAACCAATCAAATCTCCCAGCAATTAAAGCAATCACTTGAGTTTTGGTTTCCTTTATCTATCCCATGGGAAAGCTATCCAAACTTTGTCATAACCAGAGTACCTCTTCAGGATATGAAATAGGGTATAAATATTAGTCTCCCAACAATAGTAAAGTCTACCACAGTGGACAAACCCGGCTACTCTCTTTCTCGGCACACCCTGGATCAGAACCTCCTGTGGCACCCTCAGGCACCTGTCTGAGTATCTTTGCTGCATGAAAGTCTTCTCTCCAAGACTGGTAACTATCTCCCGATATTCCTGAATCTCTCCCTCTATTTAATCTTTCTGTCTTACTCTGCTATAGCCTTGTATGGTTCTTAGGCACATGTATTGTGTGTGTGATGCACTTTGTGTTATTTCCACTAAAAATCCTTTATTTCACTTTAACTAGAGTGCTCTCTACAGTTAGTACTGGTATATGTAGGTGAAAAGATCCCCAAATTATCCTCCTCTCACAGGCTTCCATTTGAGCCCATAATTCCCACAGATAATAATAAAGATTTTGGCATCACCGTTGGGGCTCTAAAGCACCCCCCTTAAGGTAATACCCCTTTACATAATATTCTGTTGGTGATGATGGAATTATTCTTTTGTGAAAATACTGTACTTTTAAAACAATGAGGAGCTGTATAAACATAACAAATAAATAAATAAAGTGATTGTTTTCAGACCATAGTGTGCAGAACATGTAACTCAATCATGTGACCTTCCACCTTCAGTCCAAAAGAATAAATGTCCCATTTTACCATGTAATGAGCTGTTTATCTGGTCCAGCCATAAAAATGTTCCTAGGCTGACCCTATGCATATTACTAATTGTTTTAAACATAAGACAGACGGAATACTACCTGGTGGCTCTAAAGTATTGATAACAAGAATAGCAATTACTAAAGCACTAAACCATTTTACTTGTCATAATTAAATGTTATTATTATTAATTGTCATCAGCCTCAAGTTATGGAGCTCCTACGAATGAGTGCCCTCCAAGTCTCATGTTCTCAATAGCGCTTCTCAAGTCCTGCAAGCTCAGGAACATGGTTTCCTTGAGTCTATCCACCTGTAATGTGGTATTAACTGTTTTTGCAACATAAAGCTTTGGGGAAATAAATATGCATACCAATGCGTATAATGTGGACAGTGATGTAGATGTCCTTCCTGAGCTCACTGCTTCCCAAATCCTGAAAAAATATCAAAATGATCTACAATTAACACATGACACTTAACTTTTTCTTGTTATATTATTAATGTATAACAATATGATTTACAATGTCTAAAGTGTTATCTAAAAATGTAAGCGCATGTGCTTATTTGTTTATTTGGTTTTTTTTTTTCATTTCCTTTCTCCCCACGAGGTATCCAAGGCACCTTATGATAAGGTTAAAAGAAGATAAAACTAAAAACCTGATGATAAAAAGTTAAAACACAATGTGCTTCTATCTAGGATACTGAAGACCAATCAATAAACAAGGAGATAAAGAATAGTTTTGTAGTATGTGGGGAAATAATCATTGTAATGTAAAAGCCATCTTGTGTACCTCATTCACAATCTTAGGTAAGTCTAGGGCTTTTTCCCTGCACGCATTTGTTTTCCCAAAATTCCCTTTCTCTTATTTCACTGGACACTTCCAGCCAACTGGAGTGCTGGGTCATTTAACACATGACCTAATTTGAATTTTATTGCTTTTGTGTAAGTTCCCTTCTGAATCTGATTCTCCATGAGAATGGATGTATCTTAAACTTTCCTGTAACCATGCCATGATGCATCGGAACCCAGCCCACGGCTGTAGGCTGAGTGAGTTTTTATTACCTAAATACCTTTAGTTAGGGGCCTTTTCTTAAGTTTGTTTTAGTATGTAGATTGAGATTGATATACCTTCAGTAAACTTTGTTTTGCATTTTAAACTGACTTCTTTGTTTTGTAATGAGTCTAATTTAACTGGGAGGATCCCAGATCTCTTGAATACACTTTTAAATGATAATAGAGCTTACAAGTCTTAGCCATCTTAAGCGCACTCTGCATGAAGTCAAAAGTGACTGAATGATCTTAACTTTTTTAAAGAAATAATTCTTGTTGTTTTTAAAGGACTAGATCCTAGAATTTTTAAATACAATTTTATTTTTAGACTCATTACCTTCCCACAAGTTTCAATATATTTTAATTGTCCAGCCTTAGAATATTGATTAACCACACAGGGCTATACATGTTTAGCCAGGATGATTCTCAGAGGCATTAGGAGAAACTTGACAATAAGAATTCTTCAGCAGCAACATGGATGAGCAGTGGGCTCTCCTTTGATGGAATTCTTCAAATAGAGACTGGACAGCCATCTGTTCAGCATACACTAGGCCTGAATTTTATGCATCGAGCACACAGCTGGTCTAGAAGGCCTATGAGACCTGTTCCATCTCTATGATTCTACCAGACGTAAGACTGACAGTGTCTGCTCTTTAATGTATGTTTAGAACCAGTGGCAGCATTAGAGAGGGTGCAGAGAGGCCGAACTGCACCAGGTAACACCATTGAGGCGAGGGGTAACACTGCTCTTAGTAGTGCCACAGTTTAGGACTGCATCCTGAAGTATCTGTGGGAAATGTAACATGCGCCCTCAACCCAGGACTTCACAGCAGACAGAGAAATGAACGGCACACAAGTCCTGGGTTGAGGGTGCCCCTTCTGGATGCAAAGCACTTGCAGGAGGGTGAAAGAGGTCCACACGCTGTGGCTGCTGGTGGGAATCTTCTTCCACTGCAAACACATCTGAATAGAATTCTTTGTTTGGATTAGAGTTAGATTGAGGTCTTTCTTCAACATAAACAGCATTTGTTATTTTCATTGTGCGTCCATCTGGGTTCAAGATTTTGTAAGCACCTTTGGCATAACCAATAAGAATTCCTTCTTCACTTCTACAGTATCAATAGCTAATTTCTTGGAACGCTAGAACTATAGCCCAGTGCAGACTGGGATAGGTTCCAACCAGGATTTTGAAATTCTTTTGTGGCCCATCCCATCTGATGTACATAACTGAAACACATCAAGAGCCACTCTCTAAAACACAAGGGCTTCTCCTAAGAATGGTAAGCACAAATACAGTAGGCCA
Source organism: Gambelia wislizenii (assembly GCA_030847615.1). Classification (NCBI taxonomy): domain Eukaryota; kingdom Metazoa; phylum Chordata; class Lepidosauria; order Squamata; family Crotaphytidae; genus Gambelia; species Gambelia wislizenii. Next base: position 183,108,918 of record JAUMIR010000005.1, on the reverse strand, counting down.
TTGGTATCCGCTGGGGTTTGGTTCCAGGGCCCCCTGTGGATACCAAAATCTGTGGATGCTCAAGTCCCATTATATACTATGGTGTAGTAAAATGGTGTCCCTTATATAAAATGGCAAAATCAAGGTTTGCTTCTCAGAATTTTTTTTAAAATATATTTTCAAGCCATGGATGGTAGAATCCATGGATGCTAAATCTGTGGATACAGAGAACCAACTGTAACTTTTTCTAGTGCAATACAGTTCTATTTTTCCCCTTCCTCTCCCATGATTTGCAGTTTACTCTTACAGATGGGTGACTGGCAAAGAGACAAAACTGTAATAAATAAATGAACAAGTGATAAATAAATGAACAAGAGATAAATAAATGAACAAGTGAAATGACTCACCACAAAAAGAGAACAATGTCTTTCTGGCTTCTCTGGACATTTTGGCAAACCATTCCGATTAAGTCTTAAAAAAAATCTCTCACTGTAAAGAGAAAAGTAACATAATACAATAATGGACAACATTCATACAGTTTCCACATTGGTATTGCTCATGAAGGAGAAAATATATATTCAGCACAATTGAGTAAGATAACATGTTTCTGTCACTATTTCCAAATCAAACCTTTCCAAATTCCAAAGTGACAGTGAGTTGTCTTTTCATCTTTTTAACAAAGTTTAATCCTCTTGGTCTGTGATAAAAGACAGCTCACATTAGGTAAAAATACAGAATTCCATGAAGATAGTATTGTGGTTGAAGGGAATATTGACTTTAAATCAAAGCCAGATGGTACTGCTAAGGAGAGTCATATATGAAATTGGCAATTCATTAACAATGAGAAATATTACCAAACTATTTTTAATAGACATAATATTAATGCATGTAGGCCCTTAGAAAAAGTCAGTCAAATGGACCAGTTTTATCTCATAAGATAGAAAAATTATAAAATAGAAAAATCAACAAATCTTTACTGTTTTATCTAAAGAAGAAACAATGTACAATGAGATCCGTCAGATAACAAGCCTGAGTGGCTTTAAAAAAGCACTAAAGACGGATCTCTTTCGGCAGGCCTTTCCTAATTAGATCCCGGCCTCAGGGGATCCTGGCCTCTTCTAGCCTGCTGGCCATTTATTATATTTATTGTATTTATAGTTTTAAATGTGATTTTAGATTAGTTGTTTTAATTTATATTTGTTTAATGTTTTTTTATGGGGGAGGGTGGGAGTGGGGGTGTTTAGGGATTTTATTTGTATTGTATTTTAAATTTTGTAAGCCGCCCCGATTGTTTTAACAGAGGGGCGGGGTATAAATAAATTTTATTATTATTATTATTACATGGGAGCATAAGGAGAGCTCTGCCAGATTTGATAAAAGGTCTATGTATTTTCTTCCTACAGTAGCTAATCAAATTCTTATGGGAAGCCCCCAAGTACAATAAATGCAATAGCACCCCCCTATGCATTAACACAGAAGCAACACAGAAGATATGTAGTTCCCTGCTTCAAATGTTTCTGACCAGAGATGAACATGTCACACTGGCTCTCTCCATTTTGCCACATTTTCATACTGTCCAAAACCAAGCACTGGGACTTCAGTGGGAATCTTGGCTCAGAGACTCCTATCAACTTTCCTCCAGGGATCAGTAAAAAGAAAAATACAGCAATATAGGAAGAATATGCTAATATAGTACTGGGACTGGAAACTTGACACCCTCCACATGCCTGTGATCACAACGCCCATAATGTAGAGGTAGTCAGGTCAATGATAAAGGTGAATGAAAACTGTACTCCAAAGCAGCATGGTCTGGTTTTTTGAGTGATGGATAAGAATTCTGGGACAGGAGGGTTGATTCCCACTCAATCATTGGAAATCTACTGACCTGAGCAAGTTATACTTTTTCAGCCTAAAATATGGCATTGACAAACCTCTTCTAGATAAAACTTGCCAAGAAAACCCTCTGTCAGGGTTGTCTTGAAGGAACATAACAACAAAAATCCCAAGCTATCTGGAAGATGCCAGGTTGTATAGTCCTGGTGCAATATATAGCATAGTAAGATATTATAATTATAATCTAGTAAAAAAAAAAAATGAAAAAAATACTGAACAATTTACACAACTGTCTTAAAAGCTGAAGTACTTGTGACATCCAGTTGCATGCAGCATGTCCCTACATTTTGGGTGCTTCCAGGTGCATTCATCCTGCCTCAGTCACAGAATTTTACAGGTCAACAGAGATGGTTGATTTCCATTCACAACCTTCCCATATTTTTCAGCTGCTTGCTACATCCCCTCCCTCTTTTTACACACATGCATATGGACAGACAGACATATATACAGAAAATACTGGAAAAGGTGTAACAGTTTCACAAGTGTCTTTTGACTGGGAGTGCTAGGAATCATCAAGCTGGAAGAACTATTGTTTTAACAAAATGCAGCTGCAGAAGCTGCAAGCTCAACTGACAGTGTATTTATGGAAAGGTGGGTGGACTGTTTTTTCCACTCATGCTTTCAGCTATGCCATCCCCCATTAAAAAAAAATAAAAAAATAAAAAACACCCTCTAAAGGAAGGAAAGAGAGAGTATGCATTACCTGTTCCTTGAATGGCTAAGAACTGCTAGGGATGGGCAATTTTTATAGAACAAAACAGCACAGAAGAAAGGGTTTAAGACACTCCCCATTTCCTCTTTAATTGTAGCTTTGGCAGCTGTACTTCATCAAACAAAGCAAGCAAGGTCAAATTACTTAAGACAAAGAATTGCATATAGCTTTGGCCTTAAGTCATCAGCTATAGCATCAGTTTTATGAAACTGGCATCCAATTTTAGCAGGTAGTTCAGTAAACAATGCTGACAGGAGCAAACTGGCAAATTTGAGAGGAAACAGGTTCCACATACAACACTTTTCTAATTTCTTTGCCTTCCAATCATCTTATTAAGTGATGCCAATACAAACACAAGATCGCTCTGTACATTCCTTTTTAAGTATAGCTTTCTCAGCTGTTTCCTTGGCTTTTGTCAAGGCCAAGTGATTGTTACACATATGATTTATTCCATATGCAACAGTAAAAATAGCCAGAACATTTATGGAAGTCTCTTCAGGGGAACAAGAGAAGACATAACATTAACAGTCATATTCCTTGTATATTCTCTAACTCTGAACACCCTTTAGTTAAGGCTAAGTTCTTACGGGCTGCATTTTAAAGAAAAGTTTAACAAGCCCCTACTCCACTTTGGATATTCACAGGCAGTAGAGATACCTTTGTTGCTGCTGTTTTGCTTTAAACAAGTTAAAACTAACATGCCTAATTCCTATCTTTGGGGCAGTAGCAGCTGTCAGAGACTGGCAGAAGGTCAGGCCCCAGTCGTTCAGGTTTCAGAGTTCAGAGGAGTGCAAATGTCACTTTGAAGGGGTCAGGTGAGCAACAGAGTCCAAGATAGGCAAGGGTCAAGCCCTCTATTCAACAGTCATAGATCAGAAGGGCAAAAAGAAAGAAAAACAATCCAGAGCAGCAGGCAAGTCAAATTTCTCAAGTAGCAATTGCATTGGGACATGTGGGAATACCAGGTGGTATAGGCTATATTTCAGAGGAAGGAACTCGCAAAACCAGCTCTGAGAATTCCTTGCATAAGAAAATCCTATGAAATTCATGAGGCTCTCTTAGCCAGAGAGCACTGGTGCCTCACGAGACTATGAATTCCAGGATTCCACAGGATGTATGGCCTTACCATACAGCTCCTTTATAGCATGTTAATCCGCTACAGCTGTTTGTGGGAAGGCTGCTGAATGCTGGCAAAGTCTATTGCACCCAAGCTGCATTTCCACTGTAATCTCACCATTTGGACGTTTAATGAACGGATTTTTCTTCCACAGTAGCAGTGTGAATGCCTCCTCTTCTACTCCACCTCTCGCTCCATGATTGGTTCGTTAATTCTTATTTTTTTTTACTAGCGTGGTGCTGTCATAGCAATGCAACAGCATAACGTCATGTTGATGGAAGTGACATTTTTATTGTGAGTAGGACAGGGAAAGAATCTAGCCACGCCACCCTCCCACCATTTTATCATGTTATGTACAAAGGAAGGACTCACATTTTCTGACTCTCCCTTTTATCTGCTGAAACTGTCAATGTGCTATTTCCTATAGCACTGCTGCGGTTTTACCGTCATAGCACCAACCCAGTACACCACATTTATTGTTGCCCATAAAACACAAATTTCTTCACTCTGCAGCCACTGGAACTTGTCTACCAATTACCTACAGAGATCTTCTTGGTCATCTTAGAGGGAGGGATAACCTCACCACACCCACCTCCCACCCACTAATGTATTTCACACAAAACGATGTGCGACTGGAGTTCCGCAACAGAAAAGTTTACTGCTTTATAGCGGGAAAGGGAGTCATTAACATTATTTCTAGCATGGAAAAAATACAGATTTACAGTGCCATTAAGAGCACAACAATGGCAGGATGCCAACGTTGTCACGAGGGAAGGTGAAAAATATTGCGAAGATGGCATATTGTAATGATGGTATAGCAACACAGTGTGATAAGCCCTGTCTCACTCCTAGGACTAGCCCTACTGGAAAAGTTATAGCTTGAAACTCTAGAAAGACATATTGCCAGTCAGTGTATGCAGTATGAAGCTAGATGGACCAATAGCCTGATATGGTATTAGACAGCTTTCTAGGATGAGCCGGGTTTGCAGTGGTTTTGTAAAGGCTACAAATGCAAGAGAAAACAGTTGCAGAAATAGTCAGTGCAATTATCTAAATTGGTTCCAGAATTCTGTGCTTTATTTGAACTGCCTCTTTTCACTATTCCTGTTTTCCCCAGGTTAAAATTCATATACTTTCATCTGCTCCAGAGACAAGTGGGTGTGTTCTACTGGCTTTGACTTCTCATTAATAAGCATGTATTGTCAATGGCCAAAACATACCCACATCAGAAGTCAGGACAGCATGGCCCATAAGAGTGTTTGGTGTGTCTGAATGTTAAAAAAACAAAACACATCACTTCACACTCAATCCCTTTAGTCCTGAGCTACAGTCCTGAAATTCCTACTAACAAGGAATCTACTCAGCACCAGCTGTCTAAAGATTTTTAACTTTTACTGTTTGTTTTAAGGAGAAAACCAAAACCACATACAAGATAAAGAAGGTAGACAAAATGCTGAAGAGAACTTTATTATTGGCCAGCAAGAGCAGCTTATGGTGTGATAATCTGCAGTGGAAGCCTTTGTAGAACGGAGTTTCTAGGACATTTCAAACAGCAGCAGCAAGTCCCATGCCAACTTCAAGAAATAGCTTCAATAATTTCTAGCCTCCATGGCAACCAGTCTCTAAAGGTGGCTACATATATGACACCACCATTTCCCTGAACGTGGCATGTGATATTACATGGGGATACCACACACAATGACATGTGCTTTCACTTGTCTTGATACACCAAATGTGGATTAGTTTTCCCAGCATCCACACAGCTCTAGAAAAAGGATATACAGTAGGCCCTTGGTATCCTCTAGCATTTGGTTTTAGGACCCATCATGGATTCCAAAATCCATATATACTCAAGTCCCATTACATACACTGCCATAGTAAAATCGTGTCCCTTATATAAAATGGCAAAATCAAGGTTTTTGGTGTTGAATATTTTCAAGCTGTGGATGGTGGAATCCATGGATACAGAATCTGTGGATAAGGAGGACCGACTGTACATTCAATTCACAAAGGAGTCCTCTACCAACCTACCCTGTGGAGGTAGGCTTTTTGTGTGCATGCTCCAACTTGTGCAGTATGTTGTATAGAAAGGGGGCATTTCTATTACTCACCCACACACCAACCAAGGCTTTCCGATACCCAAAATGTATCTTAGATGTGTAAGCGTGTAACTGTACTTATCCCACTCACCCACCACAAAGAAAGGCTGCCTGGGAATGAGTTGAACAGAAACATGAGTTAGCAAGATTTTCCCGTAAGTTTCAAACAACCCAGTCTTTCTCCCCTCCTAAAGCAGCTTTTAAAAGGGAAGGCAGATGGGCACTGTCATTCATGTTTGTAGTATGTGGGGAAATAATCATTGTAATGTAAAAGCAATCTTGTGTACCTCATTCACATCCTTAGATAAGTCTAGGGTTTTTCCCTGCATGCTTTTGTTCTCCCCAAATTCCCTTTCTCTTATTTCACTGGGCACTTCCAGCCAACTGGAGTGCTGGGTCATTCAACACATAACCTAATTTAAATTTGATTGCTGTGTGTAAGTTCTCTTTTAAGTTTGAGTCTCCATGAGGCTGTAGCCATTTTACTCCATCTTAAGCCATCTTAAGCTATACCATCTTTCCTGTAACCATGCCATGATGTTTCACCATGAAGCCTTCTACCGCTGTAGGCTGGGTGAGTTTTCCTGCCCTAAATACTCTTAGTCAGTTAGGAACCTCTTTTTAAAGTTTGTTTTAGTATGTAGATTAAGATTGATATACCTTCAGTAAACTTTGATTTGCATTTTAAACTGACTCCTTTATTTTGTAATGAGTCTAATTTAACTGAGTGATCTCAGAATTCTGAATAAACTTTTTAAATGTTAATTGAGTTTTAGAAGTGTGCATTCCTAAGTTGCACTCTGCATGAAGTTAAAAGTAAATGAATGATTTTTAAACTCTTTTTTTTTTAAAGAAGATAATTCTTGTTGCTTTTTAAAAGGACTAGATCCTGGAATTTTTAATACAATTTTATTTTTTAGACTCATTACTCCTACAATGTTGTACGTCACCTGTTATTTAGCCAAGCTTTGACAATCTCCCTCAACCTCCTTTTTATGGCAAGGGGTCAAGCAGGCTCAAGTGAGAAAGCCAAGCCAAAGACTTCCTCTCAGAACTCAGGAAAAACACACACCATATTTTTGGATTACAATATTCAGAACCCAACAGTCAGTATGGCTGGGATTGTCTTAACTATTCCAAGCTCTCCTTCCCCAGGCCCACACATGGGAGGAAATTCTGCAAATTATTTTACTTCAGGGCTTTCTGGTTGCAAATAGAGAACAGCAGAGATGCCAAGGCATATCTCTGCACCAGCTGCATGGCTAGAGCTCCAACTGCTCTGCAAAGACCAAGATAAGCTTCCATGGTTCCGTTGCCCCTTGCAGGCCAGGAGCTCAGAGCCTCAAGCCCACACAGCCTCCAACATTTCACAGATGAAAACCAGAATGTATGTGACCAAGCAACATCAGAATGTGGCCAAGATTGCAAAATTTATTAATGAAGAAGAACACACAAGCCAGGACAGGTGGCAGCAGTTTTGACTGAGCCTGCTGGGAAGAGTAAGATTCTGCCACCTCCTCTTCTCTCCTCCTTGCTGAGTTTGATGAGCACAACCTACTTTTGCACTTTGAACTCAACAATCAGGACTAGTTTAAAGCACCGTAGGACCCGCAAGCACGGGGCCCCTGTTGTGCAGGGCCCCCCAACTCCCTGCTAGGTGGGGGCGGGGCAGTCGCACTGAGTTGGAGCAGTTGGAGGCTGCTGGAGATGGATGACTTGCTTGCCTGTACGAGAGCCGAGAGGAGGGGAGAGATTCGAGAGAGAAAGGCTGGTGGGTGAGTGACTATGAGGGCTCCTCAGGCCCATGGGGGTCATGCGGGGGGGCTGCCATGCAGGGTGGGGTGGGGCAGGATAAGCTGCAGGGGGGGCCCTCTTTACTCTCCTCCTGCAAAAACAGAAGAGAGAAAGAGAGAAAGAGCGAGAAAGAGATCAAGCCAAAAACCTTGTGCAGTGACCATAGGGTCTTCCTTCCTCCACCCCCACCGAGCATGACAAGCTGCCCTCCATGTGGCTGAAGCTGGGAGGGGTTTGCTGCTTGGTTGTAAACTATTTACAACCATGCACTTCAAAGGAAGAACAAGCAAGTTCTGAATGAGATAAAGAGAAGGGTTTTTTTTTTAACTTGCTGGAGATTCTGCCCTACCTAGGACTCGCTTGGAGAGAGAGATTGCTGGAGTTTTCCAATATAATTGAGACTGTCCCTGCCAAATCAGGACAGTTGGAGGGTGTGACTCAAACATCCCCACCCACCATCCCTCATCAGCTCTGAGCTGGTTGTCCTTAAACTTGTACTGTGCTTCAAAGATGTGGCACACAGCAAGAGAAAATTCCTAATCTCCCTGGGAGCTCTGGGCTACCAACACCACGCAAGACTTGTCAGTCCCTCAGCTGCACCCAGAAGCAGCTTCATTTCTGAAGCTGCTTCAGTGACCAGGGCTTTTGCAAGGCAGTATTTTCCTCCTGTTGCTAGTCATGATACACTTGTACCTATTTATGAGTTTTTAATAAGTTACCCTGAAGGCATCTAAGGCACCATATAATACAATGAAACAATAAAATCATTCTAAGTCCAATAAAAATTAACTTCACAGTAATTAATAAAAAGAAAAAGAATAGCATCGGTTTATCTACTGCACAGAAAATCCAGATGATACGCAAGAGCAAGTCCACTCATGAGTAGCAATCCAGCAAGCATGTGCTTGAAGGAGAAAATCGTAGGCACAATAGAAAGACGGGAAGGGGGAGAGAACTCAGCTGAATCCACTGAACTCAAAATCCCATGCTTCTTCCTTGCTCACAATTATAATTGCTATATCACCTAGTTAGCATAAACTTGTGAGATTCTTTTTCCTCTAAAGCAGTGTTACTCAAAGTAGTGGTTCCTGGACCACTGCAAGTCTGCAGAGAGTTTCCAGGAGAGAAAGAAACAGTTTGGGTCAATGGGCCTGGCACATGGTGGTGGTGGTGAAGTCCCCCACATCAGATAGCCTGAGAGGTACTGCTCTAAATCACAGGAAGTCAGGATGAGAAGGTATTATTAGCTATAGCTTCTTCGCTGTTGCTGAAGTGCTAAAGCCTTCTTTTCCTTTTTTAATGCAGCAAAATTGCAGGAAAAATGCAACAGAGAAACAAAAACATAAAAATGATTCAAGCTTCTTACAAGCAGGCTAAAAAGTCATTTTGGATCAAAATAAGTAAGACAGAACCTATCCCACACAAGGAAGCTTTGTATCCAGGCCGATCTCATTGTTGAGGATATGAATGTCTTAACATGTTTAGGCACAGCTTCAAAGCAAAGACACAGAGGAAATTAAAGCATAAGTCTATATATGCCTACTCAGAAGCAAGTCCCCTTAAGCTTCATGGACCTTATATGCAAGACTTCAGTGTTTAAAAACCTTTTGATAACAATAAAATGCAGTACTGTCCATACAGACTCTGAATATGGCTACAAAATGAGAAGAAAATAAAATCCAAATGGGGAGGCTACAGTGAATCACCTTTTCCAAGTCGATATGTATTGCAAGAACAAGTTTTTGAAGAACAAGACGTTTCCTTTGCAGTAATGCCATTCAGTTTTATTTCACTCTCCCAAGCTTGTAACAGTTGAAATATGTTATACACAGTCTACTTCAGCTGCTTTGCAAGGAGGAGTATTGGGGGAGGGAGAGAACCCTAACACTAAGGAGATTAAGGCAAGCAGGTCAACAAGGGATTTGGGTGTTGAAATTTTGTGTCCATAACGGAAACAACAGTATGCTCCCAATACTTTACGGTCTTTCACAGAAATAATGCAGCTCCCATTTCCAATTATTCTGTCCATCTTTATCTACATCTGTGATACCAGTCTAAATAGATTGTCTAAGACAGGCTAAATTGTCCCTGTCCTTGATATCTGTTATGCCAAATAGTTGTCTCCAAAGGAAAGAAAATATGACAAACTAGTATTTTCTGTTGCAATAGGGCTTATTCCCATATTCCCTTGTTGTTGTTCTTGTTATTGTTGTTGTGTACCTTCAAGCCATTTCCAACTTATGCCGACCCTAAGGTGAACCTATAATGGGGGTCTTATCTAGATGAGAAGATATAACACTGATTGCTGCACGTTAACGCAAAATCACAGCAGGGTTCATTTGTCTGCGCTGTCTTTTGGCAAAAGCGCTGGTATGTGAACCTATTTGTGTTTGAAGTTCAGCCACAGCCATGCCTATAAATCAACATGGTGGCTGAGAGTGAGTTACTCACGTTACTATTTTCAACAAGTTGTCACCACTGCATAGCATTTTTTTTATATTATTTTTTTCTTTACAAAAACTGCAAATCAAAGATGCTTTAAAAAGCTGTTTGGTCACCTCAGCACACCAAAAAAGTGTACAATCACTAACATGAAACTCCAAAATGGCGCTTCCAGCCACTTCATGGCTGGCAAGCCACCCCTCCCCCTGTGCACATCTGATCAATCACTTCCACTCTCTCTGAGAATGCGCAGCGATGCGATTTGGTTGTCCAAATGGGCGGTAATGCACATTTCCAAACATTTTTAAAAAGCTTCGGGAAAAGCTGCAAAGGCTTTTTCCACACAGTTAATTTTGGTTCCCCTCCTTCTGAATGGGGTGAATCACTGCGGGATCTTGTTGGGACAATGGGTATTCCCTGCAAATTCTGTTAGGATAATTGTCACCATCTAGACAACCCTGGGGGTTTTTTGGCAAGATTTGTTCAAGGAGGGGTTGCTCTGCTTTCCTCTGAGGCTGAGAGAGTGTGACTTCTGCAAGGTCACCCAGTAGGTTTCCATGGCTGAGCAGAGTCTCCAGAGCTGTAGTCCAACACTCAAACCACTACACCGCACTGGCTCAACTACATATATATCTACATATATATACAAAAAGGACCCCAAAGCACAGATGCAAACAAGGTTGATTTTGTCGTCCTCATTATGCAGCTGATACCCTTCTGTCCCCTGGAACATCAGCCAGAAGGAACTGACCTATGCAGTATGCTGTGTCCATATATATATATATATATATATATTCTGCACAGGATACACTATCCACATGGCATAGTGCCACACAACACTATCTTGGTGTGCATGAGAAGCCTTTATTTATTTATTTAACCAGCTTTCTCATGTACAACCTTGTTCACCCTTTGTGACAACACTTGCTATAATCAGACTTATGTAATTCATTTATCATTCTGTAATTAAACATCTACAGCCCAATTCAATTATTACATTCATGATTTACTGACTACTGATGTTGCAAAACCTATCTAACATGAGTACTGGTGCAATACTATTGTTAGTGCCACAGAAGAATCCTTAGGCTGCATGTTAACCTCCCCTATTCAAAGGGGTGGTGGGTGGAGAGAAGGGAGGGGAATGCTTTCGACAAGGGCATGGTACCTGCACAAACTGCAGTAATGTGGTAACCGAGAAAGCTTTTTAACCTGTGTTAAGAGTGAAATATCTCCACATGCACAAAAGTATAACAGGTACTATACCCCAAATGTACTTCGATTCAAGGATATTTTTAATTGGGAACTTTATGTTACTCTGAACTTTTAAAATCATTTCTGGTGCTTTTAAAACCATTTCTGGTGCTTTTAAAATCATTTCTCAGACTGCGGCAGCTGCTTCAGGTGACAGGTGTCAAGAAAGTTAGTTACACAGTTAACTGGGGACCTAACTGTGTTAGTGTTCTAGGCGTCAAGAAAGGGCCACAACTTGCTAGTTTGTTATTATTGTATTTTTTTACTGACAGGAATGGGGGTGTGGAGGCCCTTAAGGCATTTTCCAATTCATAGGTGAAAATAACCTCTCTATCTTTATGTACTACATATCTTGATTTTGGTGGAGAGAGGTGCCATTTGCAGCTCCAACTGAGACAGCAGAAAGTATTGGGCTGGCTGTGCTCTCACCTTCTCCTAAAGACATGGAGGTCAGGGGGTGATGCCTGCAGATATGTGGAGTTTAGAATAAGGCATCTTTCAGGATTGCCCTCCATCATACATAGGGGCACTACAAGAGGAGAGAGTTTAGAGATGTTAGGTATAAGCTTGCCATGTTTCCTTTCTCCCACAGGAGTATTCAAAGTGTCAGCTGCAGAACGGGGTGGCAGGTGTAGACTACTTTCCAATTTGCTAGAACGTAAATCAGGCACGAAAAATATGGGTCACTGCTTTGAGCTGAAATATTTTCTTCCTCCAGAATCTCAATTAAGACACACAATTAAGAAAAAATGTTTCTTAGCATTTTTAAGAGGAATCTTCTCCATGCAACAGAATATTAAAAATTCCAATGAATATATTTGCTGCAAACATTCATTTTTTAAAAAAAAAAAAAAAAAACAAACCCTTACATCTACAGGTACAGGTCAAATCAATAAATCCTTTTTTCCAGCAAGAGTATCTGGAGTACAATACAATTTTGCTTGTTTTGTTTTGCTTTGTTTTAAAGGACAGTAACAGTAGTTTTTTGACCAGGCAGCAGAGACAAAAGACTCTGGAGCCTCCACCTATCTCCTCTTTCACGCTCTATAAATCACTCCTGCTTACACTACAGATGCTGACAACTACCAAGAGGAGCTGCCAGAAATAGCTTACCTGAGAGTTAGGAAAGAAAACAGAAGCTTCCAAAGAAGTTTTACCCCCAACCAGTTTAATTAAGCTGAGCATTTACATATGCAACTGCCTTTCTGGCAAGAACCTGATGGATGGCAGCTTCACGCTCCATGTGGCACACATACTTCCTGAGTTCAGGCTGCTTCCTACAGCAAAGTATGGGTAGCATACTTGAAGAGTAGGAAACCTGTGACCCTCCAAATGTTTTGGATTGCAGATTCCACAATCACTTTCCATTGTCCATGCCAGCTGGGGTTTCTAGGCACTGAACATCTGAATAGCCAAGGACCCCTCTCCCACAATATAACATGAATGCAGACTCATCTTTAAAAACATATGTGTACCGTACTTATTACCAATAACTCTGAATGGGTAACTAGACACAAGTACTCTCATGTGTAAAGATATATGTTAACCCTCAATATATGTTAATGCTCGTTCATCATTCATGCCTTTCATACTTATAGGGAAACACTGATATTTGAAAGACCTACCTCCTTATATAAGCCAACATGTGCTTTAAGATTTGCAGAGGAAGGCTTTCTCTCAGTTCTACCACCTTTGCAGGTGCAGTTAGTGAGGACTCGGGAGATAGCTTTCTCTGTGGCTGTTCCCAGGTTATGGAACTCCCTTCTATGCCTTTTAATGCTGTTTAACTTGTGTTTTAAAATCAAAATTAGTTATAATTGTAGTTTAACTTTTGCATTGAGAGTTCTTAACTGTATTTTTTAAAGTGTGTATACCACCTTGGAAGAAAGGCAGGATATAAATCAATCAATCAAACACATAAATAAAATTGTTCTACCTTGAGACATCCCAACAAAAACAGGACTGTTATTGACAGAAGACATTTTACCATGTGAGGAAAGGAACAAATGGTGTGTTCCCTCTCAGTTGACTTTTGCCAGTTTAATCTTACTTCAGCAATGAGATAGTATTCTCCATAGCACCTGAAGGCAGCACACTAACTTGATATGGTAAAGTTTGCTCTTGTATTAAATTAAAATAGTTTGAGAGACTATAGTAGAAGAAAGAAAGAATGGTTATGGACATGGTTTCTTAACTCTTTCCCCTTCTGCCCACTCAGAAATTGCCCTATCTGGCACCCTACAAGCTGTTTTCTCAGATACAGGTGGAAGGGAGAAACCTGCTCAGGGGCCAGCTTGAATTCTGTGGTTCCATGAAGCAATTCCTCCAGCTTGCCTACATGTCTGGGGAATATGTTTCACTCTCCCTGACATCCTAGATCTTGGTTTTGGCAGAGCTAGTAAGAACTCCATACTTCTTTTGTTTTTCAAAATATACTTACTAATGGTAAATGTTCAAAGGAACCAAGTCAGACTACAAGAAAACCGACCCACTTTATATTCCAGGTGCATTATTTAGGACAAATCCGTATCATATGAAGGTCACTTGAATGCTGTTGCATCTCTGTAACTGAACCTTATTGTTTAGTAAATTACTTTTTAGCTTGATGAAGGAGTCAAGACAACACCTTTGCATTTGTGAGTTGGACACTCGCTTTTCATTATTACCACAGAATTAGTTTAACAACACTAGAGTAATACTTATGTTCATTCACAAGGATGAAGTTAATATAGCAAAATCTAGAGTAGGAATCATATAGCCCTCTGGATATTCTTGGACTTCATCCCCCAGCATTCCTCATCATTGGCTATGCTGGATAGGACTGCTGGGAATTACAATCCAGCATCATCTGGATAGACATATAATTCCCATCCCTGAGTTTAATCCCAGTGGTTGCTGTGTGCACTTAAAGATCAGCACTGCAGGGTTGGAAAAATCTCAAGGTTTAGAGATATAAAAAAAATTGTTCAGGAAAAAAACTTGGGAGGGGGAAGCTGAAACAACTGAGCAATATATGAGCACGCTCAGTGGCAACAGAATACTAACTGGCCCTTGGTGGAGGAACAGGGATAGAAAATTGGAGGAAGGTGATACAATGGGGCATCTTGAAAGAAGGAATGGCTGGGTGCAAAACTGGCAAGTGCATGCCACATTCCAAAGTTTTGTTACAAATTCCAATTGTTACAAGCACTGTCTTCCAATGTGGAAGCATAAAACGTTAAAACAATCATAGCTTCCTAAACTCAGTTTATAGTTAAAAACGAAAATGAAGTAGTGTGTGTTTCTACCAATATTTTCCGTCCTCACATACCATAGCAAATATATCGACAAGTAATGAGCAGGATGTCACCTCTGCCACATAAGAAATTTACCTGTTGAAAGCAGATGTGTCACATCCACAATATAACAATTTCTGTCATCCTAGTCAGCTGGCAGGTGCCATGTTATCTGGGGATGATGGGACTTGTTGTGCAACACATCTGAAGGGCACAAGGTTGGAGGACACATGCTACTGGTATGTCTACAATGAAATAAACCCCAAACATCTCAGACAGAAAATCAACAAGGTTTGATTTTCTTCTCTGGCTGATCATTGTAGGCCTGTTTCAGCAAATAAGCCTTGCCCTCTACCCCTGTCCATTCATCTTGAATAAAACTATAAGACTGACAAACATGGGCAAATATCCAACCCACACAGTAATTGCCCCACTTTTGCCTTCACGCTACAAACTCATTCTATGATATTACAGTTCTGTTTGGTTGGGCCCTCTCATGTGATTACAACAGCATGAAGTAGAGACAGCAAGGCTGCAAGTGCTGCTTCCACCTCTGGGCTGAATCCCCCAGTCCACCATTATCCAGTGGCGTAGTGCAGCGGAGCTTGCAGGGTCAAAGTGCCACCCCCACCAGCATCCCCCTGGCTTCACTCCGAGCATAGCTGCAGTCCTCATAATAGCTGGAAATAGAGGAAGGAGGATTTTCCCTAGAGCTTTCCCTTTTGTTGTATGTTGCAAAGTATTTTGGTTGGCTTGGTTTTTAATGGACTATTAAGTAACGTTAGCTTTAGAAAAGGCCTGCTCCTAATGGAAATAAGAACTGCTAGAACTGGGTTGTTGATATACATCAACATACCAACCCGCATTTTTGGACTGTTCTGAAGGGTCTGGCTATGGAGACTTTTTATGATAAGTGCACTTCATAATTGCTGGAGAGAGAATGTCTGAAGTGGGGTGCCTACTCCAGAACAGTAGACACGTTCTGCAATTTCAAACCATGATGGGTGTGGATACTGAAGCTCATGTCCCAATGTAGAGTAGACTCCTGCTTCCTACAGACAGACAGCAGTAAGAGCCAGTGATAAGGTCACCGCTCTCCCTCCTTTACACAACTGTCATCATGTGAGGGAGAGTCTCAGGAAAGGGCTGGGCTTGCCCTCTAAAGAACTGCTTTGCCTTAACTTCTTCCCTAGTGCTGATATTGCTACTGATGCATGCACCTCATCAGCCTTTGCCCATGCCTTGCAAAACAGACCAATGCCAATGGCATTCTGTGATCTAGGTCCCAGATTCCTAAAAATAATGTCATATCATCTGCCCAGCAAAGTGTGAAAGCAGACAGAAATCAATGGAAAATACACTGGTGCCTCCGAACACACCTCCTCCCACCTTCGCTGCACTGTGTGTCATTTTTGCTGCTGCACTGCTTCCTTTCAGAGAAAGAAGCAGGAAATATCTGTCCAGGAGCTCCAGGCCCTAAGGCAATGGGATGTCTGCATGCTGATACATACCCATGATAACTCTGACAGCTCCAATGCTGACTAATGGAGTACTAACAAGAGGTTTTCCAGTCTGTTGGAAAACCAGCATTCTTCCCCACCCCCTGCCCGCCTCACTTGTGGGCTACTAAGCAAGCAAGTCTCAGTGAGGTTTAGGGACTTCCTGCATGTCAAGAGTTCTGCTTGCTCTAATAGCCTGGGAGTGGAGAGGAAGAATGCTGGTTTTTCCAACACAGCCCACACAGACTTAGATGACACACTCTGATCCACAACTGCTTTTTATTTGTTCACTCTACCTCTTTCTTGAGAAATCCAGCTCACTTCAAAAAATGGCTATAGTAAAGGGTAGAGACTGTTTTAAGTTGCTTTAATTACTTATTCTACTCTTTGTGTTTTTATTTCGTTTGCAATTTACACTAAAAACATTGTAATCATCTCAATTAACAAATCCTTTGTGCAGTGTAACAAAAGTATACACTGCACAAAGGATTAGGACTCAAATAATTATCAAATCCAATAAACCTTAAACCTAAGATAACTACTTTATTCTAATGAAGAGTTTAAGATAACAAGGCACTGGAATATATTGGTTGGGTAGGGGAATACAAGATATCATGAAAGTAGACTGAAATTAAACTTCATTACAGACCAGATGCAGTTAGTAACATATCAGTATCTCTGCAACCTGGTTCCTTAAGCAAAAATCTTTTTTTTAAAAAATGCAGCAGCACACTTTGGCAACATTCCACCGAACTTGTCATCATTTAAAAAAAACCAAACCCAAATTCTGTGACTTCTTTGCCATCTACCTGGGCCTACACCCCCGGCTGATAAAGTGCTTCGTCCTAAATTAGAGCTGTCTTAATTTTTAGGAAAAAGTTCCTCAGGATATCATTACACCCACCTCCCAACCCCAGTTGAATTCCAGGTGCTACACGAGCCAAGTTCTTTTACTGCATTACCACCTAGGATGCAGATCAGCAATGAGAATTATACAGACTGCCAGGGCAAAGGAAAAACCATGCAGACTTTGGATACCACTGAATCCTTAATTCTTTCCCCTGAAAAACCTTTTTTTTTGGCCAAAAAAATGTGTCCAGATGGGCTGTTTAGGGACCAAAAATGATGCTTTGCAACAAAAGACAACAAAAACAAAACAGAAAACAAACAGAAGTGAGCTCTAGTGAGCTAGTAGTCACTGTTCTTTTGTGGCCTGCAAAAGGTCCACAGGAGTCAAAAGTGGCCTTCTGAACCTCAGAGCATGCCCACCTATTGTCTATATCATTGTACACTGGGATCCCGTTAGAAGGAATGACAATTTTTGTGGGATTTTTTTTTGGGGGGGGAGTTGAAGATTTGTACAAGTGTCTAATGAGCAGAGCTGATGGCACTGAGAAGCTCCTGTAAGTGCAGTGGTTCCTTGTGGGTCAGAACTCAAGCATGACTCCTCAGCTTCATCACTTTTTGTTTGTTTGTTTGTTTTTTGGTACTTCATCTGAGTTGAGAGACCAGCATTCTTGAGAGAAGACAGCCATATCTTGGTCTTGAGCCTGTGTGTGTGTGTGTGTGTGTTTGTGTGTGTGTATCAAGTCACCTGCCAATTTATGGTGACCCCATGAATTGCATAGGGTTTTCTTAAGCAAGGAATACTCAGAGGTGGTTTTGCCAGTTTCTTCCTCTAAAATATAGCCTACAGCACCTGGTATTGATTGGTGGTCTCTCATCCAAGTACTAAAACAAGGCTGACCCTGCTTAGCTTACAAGATCAGATAGGATCTGGTGCCTTTAGAATATTTAGGCCCTATACTCAAGTGATTATTCCAAACATGTGGTTCTTGGGCAGTAATAATCTGCTAGGACATTTCAACAGGGTGAATCAGAATAGTTCAATTTAAAAAAACCACACAACATCAGAGTACTATCGATTTTAAAAATTATATATAGTAAGAGGTTAGAAAAAAATCACTTTGTGGGAGACATATAACTAACAGAAGTGAAAGGGCAGAACTGCAACCATTATGCAGCCATAATAGATTTTGTCCTTACTTTCTGTCTACATGGATGATATATCTATGTTCATTTGAGGCCAGTGTGATATATGAAGGAAACATCGTTTAAGTTGACAGAGAGCACCAGATTAACCTGAAGCTAAAGGAGCCAAGAACTGTCAGTCAGCAATAACAGGACCCTCGTATCATATTGACACAGACCTGAAATATACACATACAAGCAGAATATCTTACAGCAACATCTTTCACAAGCAGTGGTTGAGAATTTCCACATTTATATCAGTCTTTTCAGAGAGAAGTGACAGAATGATTTATTTATTTTTGAAGGACTGCACAGGAGTACATTCTGAGGCACAGGGCAAGTTAAGCCCCTTTCCTCAACACAACAAATCTAATATACTATGCAAATATGCACCGCAGATTTAGTAAATGTCTGAAACTGGGACTTTTACTCAGACCTTTGTAATTAGATGGGATGCTAGATGTGTATGGTTATTGGTGATTAGCATTTTGTGAGCCAGTCCAAGTGCTGGTGATAAAACATACCATTAAAACAAAAATGACCATCAGCACCAGACATCAGATGTTTTTAAGACATGATGATCAGCTCTACTATGCAAAACAATTAAAACAACATATAACTGCTTAATGCATATATAATTTTGTACCCTTTCCTCCATAAATTTATGGCAACATTTTTATTGCCACTACCAGTCAGCAGAATAAGAATCACTATTAAAAGTTGCTCTTTTAGTACAAGTGAAAATTATCATAAGGATCATGTCTGGAGGATGACATGATTCCTACTCCTGACTTTAAAATATTGGCTTCATCCTTGTGACTCCATCCTTCTGTTGGGCTGCAACTCCCAGCAGCTTTAGCCATCATAGCCAATGGTGAGGAATATTAAGATCTGTAGTTCAATAACATCTAGAAGATAGGGTGATTCCCACCATTTTTCTAAATTTGGACGGTCGCTCCTTGTTTGCAAAATTTCACTTTTGCGCAGGATAACTTTCAATAGTGATTCCAGTTCTGAAGACCAGTAACCACAATAAAAATGTTACTACACTAGCATCTCCGTATCCACTCATTCACCAGCCTTGGATTCAATTATCCACAGTTGGCGATGGCAGGGGGAAGGGAGGGGGGAGGAAGAGACCCCTCCCTGGCTCCTTCCCCTGGGAGGGCTCCCATCGCCATGGCGGTGATTGCAGGGGCAAATGGAGAAGGGAGCGGGAGGAGCGATCCCACGTCCTCCCTTACCCCTTCTCCCCCACAATTGCCGTCACAGTGGGGCCATGGGGGGGAAGGGGGAGCAATCTCACTTCCTTCCCTTCCCCCTTCCCTCCTGCGATCGCTGCCATGGCAGGGCCATGGTGGGGGTGAAGGGGGAAAGGGGAGCAATCTTGCCTCCTCCCCTTCGCCCCCACCATCGCCGCCACAACAGGGCCATAGCAGGGGCAAAGGGGGGAGGGAGGGGGAGGAGCAATCTCACCTCCCCCCTTCTCTGGGGATGGCTCCTGTCACCTTGGTGGGGGTGAAGGGGGAAGGGAGGGGGAGGAGCAATCTTGTCTCCCCTTTCCCCCAGGATGGCCCCCAGGATGGCGTTCACTATTATCTGCAGAATTCACCATTTGTGTGTGTGTGTGGGGGGGGGTGAGAACCAATCTCCCAGAGATACAGGGGTAGTATGGTATAAGATTATGAGGGAAGGGTACAAAATGATGTGTGCATTAAATAGTTATATGTCATATGAATGACACAAGGATGAAGTCAATACAATTAAATCAGGGGTGGAATTCATGCTACCCCCCAGATGTTATTGGACTGCAACTCCCAGCTTTCCTCATCACTGGCAAAACTGGCTAGGGTTGCTGGTCACAGTCCAGTTACCTGTTAAGAGTTGCCCAATTCCCACCCGGAGACCCAATGAATCAATCGGATTTACCTTTCTGTTGACTCAACATTCCACAACTGAATGAATGGGTGTCCTCTAGTCAGGACTAACAACAAGATGCAGACTGATGGTTTCTACATGGGTAGGGATACCAGTATTTTTTTTATAACTTTTAATGGTATTTTATCTTTTGAAGTGTAGTTTTAAATCATTTTAATACAGGTTGAGTTTTCCTTATCTGAAACGCTTGGGACCAGAAGTGTTTTGGATTTCAGATTTTTTCAGATTTTGAAATATTTGCATATACAGTCGTCCCTTCACATTCGCGGGGGTTAGGTTCCATGGACCCCCGCAAATGTGAAAAATCTGCGAATATTGATTGCCCCGCTCCCCCGCCAAAGTGACCACGGAGCCTCCGGAGGCCCAATAGTCGCTCTCCCCGGACTCCCCACTCCCTCCCAAGGCCTTCACGGGGCCTCCGGAGACCCTCCCGAGGAACCATGGATGCCTCCCCGGCCCTCCCCCTCCCACCCAGGGCCTTCATGGGGCCTACGAAGCATCTCCTGAGGCCCCATGGAGGCCTCCGTGGCCCTCCCCCCTCCCACCCAGGGCCTTCATGGGGCCTACGGAGCGTCTCCGGAGGCCCCATGGAGACATCTGCAGCCATCCCCACTCCCCCCCCAAGGCCTTCACAGGGCTGCGCAAGGCTCCATGGAGGCCTCCCCGGCCCTCCCCCCTCCCCCCCAGGGCCTTCACGGGGCCTCCGGAGGGTCTCCGAAGGCCCCATGGAGGTCTCCCCAGCCCTCCCTGCTCCCTCCCAGGGCCTTCACGGGGCCTCCAGAGGCCCTGTGTTGTGGTTTTGGGAGGGGGGCCCTCCCAAAACCGCAAATAATCAAAACCGCGAATGCCGAGTTCGCGAATGTGGGCAACTGTATATGATGAGATATGTAGGATATGGCACTCAAGTCTAAACACAGAATTAATTTATGTTTCATATATACCTTATACACATAGCCTGAAGTTAATTTTATACACAATATTTTTAATAATGTTGTGCATGAAACAAGTTTGTGTACACTGAATCATCCGAAAGCAAAGATGTCACCATCTCAGTCACCCATGTGGACCATTTTGGATTTTAAAGTATTTGGGGTTTTGGATTTCCAGATAAGAGATACTCAACTTTTATTGTCAAAATTTTAATCCTATTTTAATGTTGACCTTTTTGTATGTTTTCAACTGTATTGTGTTTTAACATTCTAAACCACCTTGAGTCCCAATTTCAGGAGACAGCAGGATACAAACAAATATAGTAGTAGTAGTAGTACAGTAGCATCCCTGTATTTGCAGATTCACCAACCGTGGATTAAATTATCTGCAGTTGGTGACAGCGAGGGGGAAGGGAGGGGGAGGAGGGATCTTACCTCCCCCATCCCTTCCCCTGGGAGGGCTCCTGTCACAGCGGTTGCAAAGGCAGGGGAAGAAGCAAACTCACCTCCCCCCTTCCCCGTTCTTCCCCGCGATCGCCGCCACAGTGGGGTCATGGCAGGGGAAAAGGGTAAGGGGATGAAAAAGTAAACTGGCCTCATCCCCTTCCCCCTTTGCCCCTGTGATCACTGCCACAGTGGGGCCATGGGTGAAAGGGGAAGGGGCGGAGAAACAAAGTGGCCTCATCCCCTTCCCCCCCCCCCGCAATCGCTGCCACAGCAGGGCCATAGCAGGGGCAAAGGGAGAAGGTGGCAGAGGAGTGAACTCGCTCCCACTTTCCCCCAGGATGGCCCCCTGGGATGGTGTTCGTTATTATCTGCAGAATTCGCCATCCGCAGGCACCCCTGGAACCAATCCTCTGCGGATGCAGGGGTGCTACTGTAGTAACCAACAAGGTGCTACAGGCACAATGTGAATGAGCATGACATGCAAATCCAGGTTTCTCCAAATGTAGCATAACATGCAATGCAGCAAGTGTGCTGCAAAGATCAGCACACCAACCCACTGGCTTCTATGCTCTGAAGTGGAATGGGAAGAGTGAGCAGGAATCTGAGCCACCACTTCAGATATACATTCTTTCATCAGTGGCTTCTCAATTTTCATTGGCTAAACTTGAAGCACAACTAGGTCATGGAACAATTACTGCGTGTATTAGGCACCTATCACTATGATGTCATACCCTCCAACATTTCACAGATGAAAACCAGAACATGTATGGCCAAGCAACAGTAGGGTGTGGTCATGATGGCAAAACTTATTAGTGAGGAAGAAAAGACAAGCTAGGAAAGGCTGCAGCAGTTTGCTTTTACCTGAGCTGCCTCCTCTCTTCCCCACACCCCCGCTGAGTTAATTGAGCACAATCTATTTTTGCACTTTGAACTCAGTTTCAGCAATTGAAGAAAGCTGAGGACAAAGAGGGGGTGTGGGAGGAAGAGAGAGACACTGGGGCATCTTAAAAGCAGCTGAAAAGTGGGACAACAGCGGATTAATCGGAATTGTTCCTGCCAAACTGCTATGTCATAATTCACAACGACACAGGTTGGCATGCTAGAACTTCAAACTACTCTACCCCACCTCACTCCCCCCAAACGAATAATGTCACTTTCTTTTCCCTATTAAGACGCATGCATTGAAAACAACAACTAATTGCCTTGTTCTGTTCTAATCCCTGACTACATGCACAGGAGTTTGCATGTTGCCCCATTAAAATCACTAGGCATGCAGTACAAATTTAACACTGTTCTGTATGCCCAGCATTCCCTGGATTTAACTCTGGATTAGCAGTAAAATATTCAACAAAAACCTTCAGCAGCTTCAAGCTCCCACACTCAGTTTCTGCCCATTAGGGTCATAAGAATTTTGCTATCATTGACAGATGCAAGACCCTGAATTAATGCATTATTCTTAATGCTTGAACATTAAAGGAAATACAATCTGTGTGTGTGTGTATGTGTGTGTGCCACCAGATCACCTGTCAATTTATGGTGACCCCAAAATACAATCTACAGGCATCCCTTCACATTTGTGGGTCAAGCATTTGTGGATGTGATTATTCACAGATTACTGTATTTGCTGCCAGCTTCTCTGCTGCCCTATATGCGACCGAAAAAAATATATTCTCTCCAGGTACTTCTAGGTCCTCCAGCTCAATGCTATGGTCAACCTCTGGTGGAAGTTGACCATAGAATTGCACTGGAGGACCTAGAAATGCCTACAGAAGTGTTCTCTCAAGTAAAAATTAAAAAATAAAACAGCATCCTATATACGTGTTTCTTCCACTTTCACAGGGATCCCCATGGAAGTTGAGGGCAGTCTGTAATGCATATTTACATCCCAAAATTCTGAAGCACCACATCTATTAACCATGATCCAAAACGGACCCCGATTAACTCATTATCTCTCAGTGACACCATTCTCCTACCTATACAATAGAAACAGAAGGGAGAACTACTGTACTAAGTTCTCATGAAGACAGGTAATAAAAAATAATAGTATTTTAAATTACTACAAAGTGCTATGATGATGAAAAATAATCATAGTTTTAAGGACAAGTCATGCACCAGTAAATGACTTTGCTTTTTAACCACAGTGATGAGAATTCCTCTTGTGGGAATTCCTAAAATGCACACAGATAAGCAGAATTTGCATGAGATCTGGTTTTTTTAAAAAAAAATGCAGCTTTCCTTAAATAATCAGCTTTATCTGAGAAACATTGTAACTGGGCCCTGCAGCAAATCTGAGGTCAAATTGCCTTAACACACTATTGCAAATGGCAAAATAATAGCGGCAACAGTTTTCAGGTTCAAATGGTGTGTGTGTGTGTATGTGTGTGTGCACGTGCATGTGTAATAAACATTAACAAAAGCAATAAATGTGTAATAAAGATTAACAAAGGCAAGCTTTGAACAAAGTAGTCAGCCCTCCGCATGCACGGATTCTGTATCCACGGATTCAACAAACCACAGCTTGAAAATATTCGGTGGGGGAGGAGGAATTCCAAAAAGCAAAACTTGCTGTTCACCATTTTATATAAGTGACACCACTTTACTACAGCATTATACATAATGGGAGGTGAGTAGCCATGGATTTTGGTATCCATGGAGGGTCCTGGAACAAACTCCAGCAGTTACCAAGGGCCCACTGTAGTAGTTTTTCATGACTGTAAGGGCACTCCAAAAAAGCGATACAAGGATTCCCTGAAACAACATCTCAACATCTTGGCCAAATTGATCACCAACAATGGTTTGCCCTGGCTTCACATTGGGAAGCACGGAGATGCACTATCCACAATGCTGCAGCTTTATTTGAGAACTCACGCTGAACAAGTCTTGAAGAGAAACGACAACGCAGAAAGAATCACTACCTGGAAACATCACCCAAGGAGACCCTCTGCTGTGCTTTCTGCAACCGGACTTTTTTTATCTCGGATTGGACTTTTCAGTCATCAGCGCGCTTGCAGAAAGCGCGGGATGAGTCCTTCCTGAATCTTCTTTTGCGAAGAAAAGCCAAAGAGAGTATTTTTACAATAGATGCATATTTGAATAGTGCATAGAAGACCAAATATTACTAACATATATAGTTCAGGTAATCTGCCTATGTCACTGTAGGTGCCAATTTACTAAAACAGATAAAATAACAAAATCCATATATTTATGTAGATATCACGCTGGAAGGTTAACATACAGTGTGCCTTAAGGAACTATGCACCCTTCAATAAAACCAGCAGTCTCTATACAGGAAGGTACAGTAGGTCCTTTGGATCAGCAGGGATACCAAAAACTGTGGATGATTGCAGCCCATATTTTTAAATGGTGGTGACGTGAATGTGAACGCTCCATCATGTTGCGGTCAACAAATCACAAGGGCTATACTTACTCCTCTCTGATTTATCAAATTGCCAAATATTTCAAATGCTTCTTTGAAATTTGGGAAGAGGAAGTGTTTCTGAATACTTTGTTGGATCCGTGAGATTTCAGGAACATTGCAAGCCATGCCATGTACCTCCAAGCAGATGTGATTTGCCTTCTATTGCCCTTCTTGCACCTTACTAGCCTGGTTTAATTTGCTCCATTACTCTTTTGCCAATGGTAGAAACCAAGTATTTCATTCCACCATTCATAGGTCAAAGACTAAACCCTCAATGCATCAGAGTGATCTATGCCTGCATCCTTCATGGGGAAAATGCAACCACTCATTTGTTCCCACATGAATCACAATCTGTCTCTTCTGCCTTCTTCTACTACTGTCTCTGGGACCCAGCTGCAAACTGCCTCCATATATACCACAATATGGTCTGATGCAATTACAGGTTTGTGGTACAGCCTAAGGTTACATGACTTTTTGCCTCTCAGAAACCATCTGCTAAATCATCCTTTCCCCCCCAATACCATTTGAACCTCATTTTCCTGTCTCTTTTGTTGTTCTAATTTCTCCCCCAGTTTTCAAAACAATAAATAATATAAGGCTATGCAAGATATTTTCCTTCAGAAAATATAACCCCCAAAAAAGAAAAATATAATTAAGGCTAGACAGCAAAGTTTTTGTTAGCTCATAAGTCTCTGCTACAATGAAATGGAAGAAATTATCAGCTTCTGTACAATTCAGACTGAAAAGTGTGATCAAAGTGATCTCAGTCCTACCCTTTTGTATCTCAGCAAAGGATTGGATAATATGGCAAGAAGATTCTGAAGGGAAAGAAGTAACAATTATCTAACACATTTATGATTAAAAGGGGAATTTTTCAAAAACATTAACAGGCAGTTTTCAGTGGCGTGGCTCAGCACATGGGGTTCAATTCTTGTCTGTACCACAAGTTACTACACCCTGAGAAATCTTTTTAAAAACTGGGTCAAAACAGAATAAGACATGGTATCAAAGGCATGTGTGCATGCAAATTTTAGCACAATGCTTAAGAAGTTAAAATTGATTGGGGGGGGGGATGAGAGAAGGACACCTAGCAAATACCACTAGTAACTGTCACCACCATCATAATTATTATTATCATTATATTAATTCATATCCAGCCTTTTTCCTAGTCCAGGACTCAACACTGCTTTAAAAAGTTAAAAATTCATATCATACAAATATATTATTATGTTATATTACATTATTATAATATAACTATGCTATCAACAGAATTGAAAGCAGTTAAACGAATGCCCATTAAAAAGAAAAATAAGCAAACAATGCAGCA
Organism: Gambelia wislizenii; assembly: GCA_030847615.1. Classification (NCBI taxonomy): domain Eukaryota; kingdom Metazoa; phylum Chordata; class Lepidosauria; order Squamata; family Crotaphytidae; genus Gambelia; species Gambelia wislizenii. The sequence continues at coordinate 183,082,764 of JAUMIR010000005.1, read as the reverse complement.
CATAATGAAAGACCCTTTCCCCCCATTGAACAAATAGCTCTCAGGGGCCTAATCAAACAAAAAGGTCTTCAACCATCTATGGAAGGATAGCAGGCTGGAGAGATCCACAAACTCAAGGGGATATTAAGTCTTACAGTTCACAAATGGTACCTTCCACACTGTAGGGCAACCTCCCTTTGAGAGGTGGGGGTGCACCATTCAAAAAACAGTTTCGAGCTAGCATGGGAGTTTGTGGTTCAAAAAAAAAAAGCCAACCAGGAGTGGTCATACAGTTCATTGGATTCCAGCCCTTGTTCATACAAATATTCTAGAACATTGATTTCTAACATTCGTGGACCTGTGCATGAATCTTCAGAAGCTAAAATTACTGGCTATTGGTTATTTCAGCCTCATCTTCTGAGCATCGATGAAGGTGATGAATACTTTTGTGAACACTCTGACTGTTCAACTTCTTTATGTGCCTTCAATTTGACTCTAACCCTATCATAGGGCTTTCTTGTCAAGAGTTATTCAGAGGTGATTTGTCATTGATTTCAGCTGCTGACACACAGGAGAAATAATGCAGTTTAACACCACTTTAACTAATAATTCCATCCTATGGAATCCTGGGATTTGTGGTTTGTTGTGGCACCAGAGTTCTCTGACAGAGAAGGCTAAATATCTCACAAAACTACAAATCCCAGAATTCCATAGCATTGAGCCATGGCAGTTAAAGTCGTGTCAAACTGCATTATTTCTGCATTATTTGTCAGCAGCCTTCCTCTGACTATAGCCTACTGCGCCTGGCAGTCGCCTGTGATTTTTTTTGTATTTTACAGACCACATGGTTCTACATATTGTGTAATTCTGAGCACAATGACGGATATGAGATGGCAATGGTATGGTACAGCATGTGTAAGCTAGACTCCATACCTTTCATTTAGTAGAGTTCTTAGTACATTTGCTGCTCAGTGGTATTGTAATTCTCCTCATGTATCTCTTAAAAATAATTGCCCACTTACTGTATGCCCAGTAACAGTTTCCTTTTAGAGAGAGTTGGTTTTATTTTGAATTTTCTGGACTTACATATGCTCTTGCACTATTTGCTTTTGGTGTTGTTTTTATGTGCTTTCAAGTCAATTACAACTTGGGCGGGGGTAAGGTTTATTCAAAGGATTACCATGGCTATTGCCACTGTCTTCCTCTACAGCTGAAAGAGTATGACTTGGCCAAGGTCGCCCAAAGGGCTTCCATGGTTGAGCAAGGATTCAAAACCTTGTTGCATGGAATCCTAATACAACGCTCAGATCACTACACCATATTGGCTATTGGAAAATAACTTGGAATGGAATGGAAATGGATTCTCTGTGCATTTCAGAAGCTAAAATACTTAAACTGCTGGTTAGAAACTCACCCTCTCTTATTCAATGAACAGAAAACCTCATAAGCCTTTCTGCATTTTAACAGATGGTACGTAGACATCAATGTGGCTTGGACACAGAATTGGATATTTGGTTCTGTTTTCTAGAAAGTTACATGTAAATAGTTTCTTATTGGTTTATTTTCTGTTTATTATCTACTGGCTTTTTCCTTCTAATTAATTAGTTTTCACTTTCTTTCCTTCCTTGTTCTGAAAGCGATCTTTGCATAATAAAAATAAATCTGTGTTTACTTATGTATCTAAATGAATTCCAATACAATAAAGTTGGCAGTTCTAAAAGATTTTAAAAGCAAACAAATTATATACATATATTTACAGTGGTGGGGAAAAATCACTGAATGAGATACAGTAGCAACATTTGCTGTTAACAAAAAAGCTGAACAAGCTCACTGCTGTTGCTTTGACAAAGAAGGGATTAGGGCAGTGAGCCTGTGGTTTTTATTCTGTTTTACAGACCATGTGGTTCTAAGCACTGTGTAGTTCAGAGTACGACAATGGATAAAAGATAAGGCTTACTCTAATATGTTAATAATGGGCATTCTATCTTCAGACAGCTGGTGAATTATTTATTTACAACTCAAAGTATCAGTCTTCCTTCCCAAATATCACATAAGCACATATCCATTATAAACAAATCCAGAAAAAAAATTCTCAGCAGGTAGTGGTTGTAATGCAGCTTAAAATTCCACTAATGGCTTCTAATGCAGAGGAGGCAAAGCCTGTGAAGCATTATGGATTTTCCTCCATTGTGGAAATAACTTGCTTCATATTACAAATAATCTGATCTCTCCTCTAGTTTTCATGGCACATAATGCACATTTGATTGTTATCTTGTGAGCCTTGCAAACAAAAGTATAGCTTGGCAGTAGCAAAATAAACATTCTCAATGGTTTTGATAGTATCTAGGACAAACTTCTTCAACCTGCTGCCCTCCAGATGTGTTGGACAACAATTCTCATCCTCCTCACCCAGCATGCTATGCTCTAACACATCTGGAGAGTACAGGGCTAGATAAGGATGGAAGAAAGTCATTTCAGGTATTTAGTTATTCATTGCTGCTATTTCCAAGTATTCTGTCTCATAAAGTTTGATGTTTTTATTGTATGTTTATGTTTTAACAAAACGCAGAAGCACTATGCCCCAAAATATAACTAGTAATATGACTGCCAGCCTCCTTAGACTAACCATACAAAGATAACTTTTGTCAGAAGCAGAGAGAAACAGAGATGCGGAGAGATAGAACGTATTACATTTCACCCTCTGACAATAGATACCTTTATGTGGTATGAGTAAGGAGTCTGGCAAGATACTAATTTGGGACAAGCAACTATTCTTTCCAGCTCAGCAGCTAAATGCTCAATTATAGCCATGTTTTACAGAAATGCAGCCCCATTGATCTAAATACAGCTTATTTCCAGGCAAGTCTGATTGTTGAAACTTTTCATAGCTACTCACAAAAATTAACAAAACTGAAAACCACCTCTCTTTAAGAATAATTTCTCAGCATTATGGAGGAAATGTCCTCCTATCCATTTACTTTGCCTTAACTTCACCTTTAAACTGATTTCACCTGCCTTCAGTGACATCATACAGCCAAATTTAGTAGGTTATACAGGTTGAGTTATCCAAAACGCTTGGGATCAGAAGTGTTCTGTATTTTGGATTTTTTCAGATTTTGGCATGCTTGCATATATATCATGAGATATTATGGAGATGGGACCCAAGTCTGAACACGAAATTCATTTATGTTTCATATACACCTTATACACATCGGCTGTAGGGATTTTTATACATAATGTTTTTAATAATTTTGTGCATGAAACAAAGTTTGCATAGCTTGAACAATCAGAAAGCAAAGGTGATGCTATCTCAGCCACCCATGTGGAAAATTTTGGATTTTTGAGTATTTTGGAATTCCAGATAAGGGATATTCAACCTGTGTAGCATTATGATATCCACTTGTACACTTTCAATTCTGATTAACTGCAAGCACGCTTGTGACTCATGTGGAACCATTGCTCTAATTCTCATCTGCCCTCAATAACACTTATCCACATGTATCTATGTAGCATGTATCTATGTAGGACGGGGGAGACATTTTTGCCCTCGTTCCCATGGATGGAAGAATGGGGATTATTTGCAGTTGACCAATGTGCAGGAAAGTCAACCGATTAAGAACCACTGTCCGTTTTTCCAACACATACTCTTCTGGAGAGAACATATTTTACACTCGGAGCCAGAGCATTTTCTGCAGCAACCCGCCTTCCCACCCTCTTTTTCTCAAGACAGCACAGTCTTCTAGTCATTCTTATTGAACCTGAATAGGAATGTTTTGGTTGAGTTCTAAGATTTCCATACGCCTGCAATCTTTTTTGCCCACTTCATGCTGCACCTATTGAAAGGGGGGAAAGTTCAGTTAATCTTGATATGGCTGATTTGGCATATAATTGCCTCTAGTTTGGATGTTCTGGCTTTTTACTCAATCTCTGATCCATTTGTTTGGGATTTAATTATTTCCAATATGGTTGTTTTTGCATGCAGTTAATTCTTTTGGAACCACAGTGCAGGGTAGGAATATTTACTTTGGGCTTTTGTGAATGTATGGATGCATCAATGCATGAGGGATTTGCTCATCCTGACACTCCATCAGAACTAGCAGGTGTGACGAGCCTTGGAGAGAGAAATATCCTTGGGACTTAGCAGCCAAACAGCATTTAAGGGCTTAGCCATCATGGTGTGCTTTGTCTGCCAACTTGACTCTTCTGCTTACTCATTTGGGAATGGGCAATGACAAGATGCATTGGGGATTTTGTCTCAGTCCATCTGTGAGCTAGTGTATGTACTGCAGGTGGTCAGTGGAATACATCCTAACCTCAGGATCCCTGAACTGTTTGAAATTATCCTTGGTAGCATCATAACTATAGCGCCCTTTAAATTATAAGGTCATGCCCCTCCTGAAAGCAAGCATTGCCTCAGTTTACTTCATTTCTGGTAAGAAGACTATGCTTATTCTTCCAGGTCTTGAAAGTACTGACAGCACAATTCTATAGATATCTATGTAGCAGGAAATCACTGTTGACCATGCAGTTCTAGAGATGCCCACTCAGAAGTAAACCACAGCTGGTGGTCAACTGCCTGGAAGAGGGGCCAGCTGTCTCCCCTGTATACCCCAGCTGCACCAGAAGTAACACTGCATCACTTCTGGGAACCATCTGGCCTTTGCAGGGTAGGGTGTCTGTGTCTGCCTTTTTGTTTTTCAGTGGGTGGTTCTAAAGGTGAAGGTGGTCCAAACTGTCATCTTTGTGGACAATTTGAGGGTCTGATTAAAAATCAACACACACAAAATTGTGGAGTTGGCGGACATTGGGGTAATTGGTGGGCATGCAGCCGATGGACCATACTTTCCACAGCCCCGCTATAAATGTTTACTCAGAAATCAATTTCAATAACTTTAATGTTGCTTCTCCCACGATAGGTTTGTATGGCATTGCAGCCTGAAGTTCTGAATGTATTATTCAATGATGACAAGATCAACAGAATGTGTGTTATTCACAGTACAGCATGCAAAGAAACCACATAGAAACTGTAAAGTCTTCGTAAGTACATCACAAGTTTTTAAACTTCTCCATCTAAATTTGATTTGATTGAGCACTGAGCATTTTCATATGCCCTCACTAGGTTTCCAGAGGACTGAGGCATATAGAGAAATCTCAACAGAATGGCTTTCAGGAATTTTTTTAAAAATCATTATAAACTATTGATGGATGATGGATACCCCTTATACTGACATGCAAATATCTCTTATCATTTGGCATTCTCTGGTGCTCTCCTGTTTGAACAAGCAAAGAAAACAAAACCATCTATAATAATGCAGCAACTTTACCCAAATATTCAAAAAAAGTATACCTAGATTACTTTTTTAAGGTGTGTGACAAAAATGAATGTGCAAGATCCAAGAATCAAAGTTTTTTTAAAAAAGGACAACCCTATTGGCTAAATGGAGTAAAAGCAAAATGGGTAAAGCAACAACAGTTTTGTACTTTTTCCATGAAAATGGCAGCACTACCTGATTGGTCGATTTTCTTTACTATCAAAAAGAGAGAAGATTACTTCCAGTTCTTCTCCCAGATTGGAACACATCAGGCTCTTCATCTGAACAAAGAGATGGTGGCTGCTTGCTGGAACAGGGGTATCTTTCTTGCGATGACGGTGCTCCATCTAAGCAATTGACATTAACAAAAATTAGCAGTCAATGACTTTTTGTTTGAAATGAAATACAGTATACTATGGAGGAGTGGCAGCTGAAGGTTTCCATATCAGTAGGTGGTAGATACACTCCAGCTTTTAGGCCTAACTTTAAAAGCACTGTCTTTCAAGGACCAGATGAAAATTATCGCTTAAATATGTTTAGAACCTTGGATAGCTCTTTTCAAATTGAAACTCAGCTAAAACCTGGAGCTGAATATCACCATCCCACTGACACCAATTGCAACTGCCAAGGGATAGGAAGTCGAAGGCTTTCACAGCTGGCATCCATAGATTTTCCTTGGGTTTTCTTCCGGGCTGTGACGCCATGTTCTAGAATAGTTTCTTTCTGTTGTTTTGCTTGCATCTGTGGTTGGCATCTTCAGAGAATGGTTGGGTACAAGTGTGTGTGGAGTTTATATGCTGTGAACCCCTGTTGGGGACTATATGTAAATTTGTGTAATTGAATGATTAGTTTCTGGGTATAGAAATGCAAGGCTGATTAGTGTCTGTTGGACTAATGGTTGTTTGATGGGCCATTATCTGCTGGAAATCCCCTTGTCCCCGGGTGGAATTCCTTTATATGTGTTGAGTTTTGATTCTATTGTTTTTCAAAACTGGGAGCCAGATTTTGTTTACTTTTAGGGTTTCTTCTTTCCTGTTGAAGTTGTCCAGGTGTTTGTGGAATTCAATAGCTTTTCTGTGAATTCTGACATGATAGTTATTGGCCTGGTCCAGAATTTTTGTGTTTTTAAATAACATTTTGTGTCCAGGTTGGTTTATACCATGTTCTGCTACTGCCGATTTTTCTGGCTGCCCCAGTCTGCAGTGTCTCCCACAGGAATGAAGAAGAAAAACAGCCACCCAAAGGGAAGGTATTTTTACCATACATCAAAGAAGTCACAGACAGAATAGGGAAAGTGATGAGGAAACACAACCTACAATCTACAGACCAACCAAGAAAATCAAAGAAATGCTACGCTCAGCGAAGGACAAAAGAGACCCTCTCACAGCTGCAGAAGTTTACTGCATACCATGCAGCTGTGAACAAGTTTACATAGGGACGACTAAATGCAGTGTACAAACACACGAATCAAGGAACATGGGAGCCACTGCAGAGGGGTGCAGTGCATGGGGGCCAGCCAGAAAAATCAGCAGTAGCAGAACATGTTATAAACCAACGGACACAAAATGTTATTTAAAAACACAAAAATTCTGGACCAGGCCAACAACTATCATGTCAGAATGCACAGAAAAGCTATTGAAATCCACAAATACCTGGACAACTTCAATAGGAAAGAAGAAACCCTAAAATCTGGCTCCCAGTTTTGAAAAACAATAGAATAAAAACTCAACACTTATAAAGGAATTCTACCCAGGGACAGGGGGATTTCCAGCAGATAATGTCCCATCAACCAACCATTAGTCAGACACTAATCAGCCTTGCATTTCTATACCCAGAAACTAACCATTCAATTAGACAAATTTACATATAGTCCCCAACAAGGGTTCACAGCATAAAAACTCCACACACACTCCTACCCAACCATTCTCTGAAGATGCTAGCCACAGATGCAGGTGAAACATCAGAAAGAAACTATTCCAGAACACGGCGTCACAGCCCGGAAAAACCCAAGGAAAATCTTTGCCAATGGATAATATAACATTTTAAGATTACATTTTCTCACCAGATGTCACATAATTTTTGTCTACAACATTCAATTTTTTAACCTAAGAAGCTCACTAAATTTTAAATGTTTTCCTTGTGAGGTCATCCTGGCAATGTCTTGAGCTTGCCCCTCCAAAGGGTCCCTCAGTTGTGGCTAAGTGTGGTAGCCAACCAATATTTTCAGTAAACAACATTGTCTCCATTGCAGTTATTATTTTTATTTATTTGTTTTAACTTACATCCCATCTTTCTCCCAAGAAGGGACACACTTGTTTCAATTTGTGCTTCCAGATTTAATTGTTTCATCCTACCCTTCTTCAACGGGGCTCACAGGTGGCATATGCTTCACCCATGTTAACCCCACAACAATCTGTGAGGTTATTTGGGCTGAGGGAGAAGGAGACAGGGGGAAAGAGGGGGACAAAGAGGGAAAGTGAATTGCCCAAAATGAACTAGTAAACCTCAGTGCTTGGTGGAGCTATGTGCCATGATCATTTTTTGTTTTAATCTTGCAGTCCAACCCTATATTGTGCTGCATTTCAGAGATAAATTTATTTATTTTTATTTTCATTTTTATTTTATTTAGTTATTTATACCCCGCTCTTCAGCCACAAGGCTATCAGAGCAGCTTACAAATTGTTTTAAGCAATAGCAATTTACACATCTACACTGCAAGAAGCAGTTTCCAATGTGTGTTAGTTTAGGGTAAGTTTTTTTTTTTTTTTTTTTTTTTTTGGCCATCTTTCCCCTTCCACAGGTTTTAGAAGGGAAGGGCAATGGGCAGACTGTGGCTGTATTTGGAATAATTCCACCAGCCCATGGATACTGAACTTGAACTCTGGCAGAAGACATTATTTGGTGCTATTTTGAAAGAGGCACATTTGGCCTTTCCGTGTTTGTGCGCCAATGTGTTTTTAAAGCATCTTAGTCTTTTGGCAAGCATTATGGATTTCCCTCCACTATGGAAATATCTTCCGTGCCATACTATAAATAATCTGGCCTCTTCTGTTGTTTTCATTACACATAATGCATATTTTAGTGATATATCTTTTCACCTTTGGAAAGAAAAGCACAGCTAGGCAGTAATGAAATATAAGTTTGAAAAGCTTTTCATAATCTCTATAAAACAGTCACCTCAGCAATTTAGCCATTCAACACTGCTATTTCCAAGAAGTCTCATCTTGCATATTCTGATGCTTTAACATAAACATAGTTTTTAAAAACAAAAATGAGGCTATGTGGCTGATAGCTTTAAAAAACAAATCTCTGATGAAATATACTAAAGGCTTTCTTCTCCGTTAGACATTGGTTCCCTGAGTACTGCAGCATCTCACCTTTTTGCAAAACAACCAATTTTTGAACAATAACATTAAGTAATAATTAGTAAATCTGAAAGAAGCATTTGGGTTCCCTGGGTGTAAAGCCATTATATTTATTGGTTTTGCTGCATACAAAGAGAAGCCCTGTGTTGAAAACATACTATTTTGCTGCAACATTAAATTAAAAACTGAGCAATTCCTGTCATTTGCAAAGAATTCACAATCATCCCAAAGCATTTCATTTTGAATTGGCATTATCAGACATTTAAATCCAATGAAGAAATGAAGAGATTTGGTATTATTTTAGTACATTGCGGCTGCAATCCAGTGGCTTCAAAATCCTCACAAAGAGTCTTTCCACACAGAACAATGAGGGAGAAATTATTGTGCTCATTTTGCTCCTTATAGCATATTTCCAAACATTTTGAGCTTGGTTTTAACTTCAGTTAGGGGCGAGTAGAATATCTACTCATAGAGACACCTAGACCAGACCAGTGGTTCTTAACCTACGGTCCAGAGAACTCCAGGGGGCCATTAATGTCCTCACAAGGGGTCCACAAAGGCTTGAAGACTGCTTAGCCCACCTCCCCTACAGTGGAGTGGCCACATGACAGGTTCCAAAGCAAAGGCTTGCCAGCTGGCTGGGCCTGTGCATTGCCATTCAATGTGGAAATTTCAGCCAACCTAGAGATCTGGGGAACTTACCAGTCTATACAGCTCTGTAATACTGATTTCCTCTGGATCTACCATTGCATATTCCTTTCTTGGAACCAAGTCCAATCCCAGTTGTCTGTAAGTGAATTTGGAAGGTCTGGTTAGTCAAGAACTTTCTAAGGGACCCTGAGCAGAATCTTCCAAAAGCAAACTCATTTTTATCCATTTTCTCATCATCTTTATCTGCTACAATATTTCAAAATTATCAACAGGAACAGGAAAAATAAGCAATATGCACTTTCTACAGAATGCAGGCCAGCACAAAGAACACAGTTAGAAGCAACCTCATTTGCTACCATTGATATAACACTTGTGATGGCTCAAAATGTTTCACATGCAGTTATCTTGTAATCTTTCCAACAAAGAGCATGCTTAATTAATCTTTCCAACAAAGAGTATACCTAATTATCTTCTAATGTAGCCAACTCATTTCTTTTATAAAAGTAAAGACAGCTGGAGGTTAAATAATAATACTGATGATGAGAAGTGACAGAGGAAATAACAGAGAAGGAAATCTGGAGAGGGAGACAATGGTGATGAGAATATAATAAAAGTAAAAAAGTAAATGTTGAAAATAATCATTAGTCTTTTGTCTACAACTCAAATGGTTTATCAGCTCTTTGTATCTCTTGGGAGACATGCTTTTCTGTCTTTTCTATCTTTTTTGACCTTGCAGTTCTTTCCAAGGCATGGATCCAAAGCTCTGCATGGTTGAACAGAAGGTGTGTCTTCCCAGGAGCATGGGGTCACCTGTATAAGTACTGCTTTCTGCATCCCTTCTTGACACATGACAAGGCTTGCTTATCATGGGAGTGTGTGGATTCTAAGGAAGACAGTTCAGAACATTTCTGTGCATGCAATAATACTTTGACTCAGTCTTCCTTTTGCAACTAAATGGTAGAACAATTGCCTGAGTAAAAATAATGTTACCAGATGGCATAAACATGATTAACTTACCTGTTTAATCTTGCAAAACAGTGGAAACACTTTAAGTATCTTTGATTTTTAAACTGTACAAGTAGCTCCTTTGATTTAGTAGATTAAAGGTCTTACAGGAATGTCTACAGCTGCCTGCAACCTTGCTTCTAAACAACCAGCTGGCAAACCATTTATGCAGAAACACAAAAGGTGCCAAATCTGTGCAGGAAAACTTTCTACTTTTATATAAAAGCATCTCTAAAATCTCCTTGCCCAAAAACACTGCTTACTATGTGAATTGATCCTTATCCTCTCCTCCACTCTCAAAGACCCCTACTGAAACACATCATTATCCTTACTTTACTCTATATTCATTCTTTGTCCATTCTGCAACTTCAAGGAACACTTCTCAGGCTAGTAATGTGAGGAACCCACTGTTGTTTCCCCTAATATGTCAGGCATCAGTACCATATTTGGGGGCCCTGACTACAACTGTTTCTTTCTTTACTGAAAAGTCTCCATGGACCGAAAAGTGACAGTTCATGGACCAGTGCCAGTCCAGGGACCACCACTTTGAGTAGTGCTCACCTAAAGCATATTGAAGTAAAGATTTGATTCATAAAGGTGAGAGGTCTGAGAAAAATAATCTACACAGCTGACAACACAGACCAGAAATATTGCAGAAGAACTTGTGACAGTGGCACAGAAACTATTACTTAGTTTTCTGTGTGTATTGTCTCCCTGTCTATCTGTCTCAGGACTAAACTTTAGAATTTAGAATGAATGACTCAGATACAGAGATGCCAACAGTTAGCATTCTCTTCAATTTTAATAGAAGTTTGTGATACCCTCTAGGGCAATTAAGGCACATATAAATGCCTGGAACATAAGAACATATACCGGGCAAGCCCTATCAATAGGCAGAGTGAGGCAACAGCCTTGAGCAACAAATTTTGTTGATTTGTTTTCACTAAAGTTTTACCATTAGGGATTGGAAGAGGGTTTGCATGGTTTTTACCCCCTCTTGTGCCATAATAACTTGCCTGACATTGGGTAGGTACTATGCATCTTGACTAGAGCAGTGGGGGAGGATGCCACTTGCTGCTCCACCTCAGGCAGCAAAATGTCTTGGGCTGGCTCTGAACGTATTATCTCTCTCTCTCTCTGGCTTTTCTTCGCAAACGAAGATTCAGGAAGGACTCATCCCGCGCTTTCTGCAAGCGCGCTGATGACCAAAAAGGCCAATCCGAGACAAACAAGTCCGGTTGCAAAAAGCACAGCAGAAGGTCTCCTTGGGTGATGTTTTTGGGTTGTGATTCTTTCTGCGTTGTCGTTTCTCTTCAAGACTTGTTCGTCGTGAGTTCTCAAATAAGGCTGCAGCATTGTGGATAGTGCGTCTCCATGCCTCCCGATGTGAGGCCAGGGCGGACCACTGTTGGTGATCAATTTGGCCAAGCCTGAGATGTTGTTTCAGGGAGTCTTTGTATCGCTTTTTTGGAGCGCCCCTCTTACGCTGACCCGTGGCGAGTTCACCGTAGAGTAGTATTTTTGGGAGGCGATGGTCCTCCATCCTAGAAACGTGCCCTGCCCAGCGCAGCTGTGTTCTCAATATCATGGCCTCAATGCTGGTGATCCCTGCTTGCTCAAGGACAGCAACATTCGTCACATAGTCAGTCCAGTGTATATTTAGGATTGTGCGTAGACAGCGCTGATGAAAGCGCTCGAGGAGTCGTAGGTGGTGGCGATAGGTGACCCATGTTTCAGATCCATAAAGGAGGATAGACAGTATTGACATCCATTTTCCATACTGCATGTTCTTAAAACTTGAAATAAACCCTCCAGACATGTTTCCTTCTCCAGCATCTGCTCCATTCATCTGCTAGGAAAGCAGATAACAAGGCCTCAGCAGTTGGTGTCTTTCGAAGAATGAGTCAGAAGGGCCTTATGTCCCACCAGCTTACTGTAGGAACATATCCCTGAACTGGAATACAAAAGCCAATGTGCTTTAACTCTGTTTTACCATTCTCCCAAGTAATATTGCACTAGAGAAGCCTATCATGTTTATTTCTTTCTGCCCAACATGATGTATGGGTAGAATAGCGATGAGCTTGTCAGCTTTTCAAACTGCAAGGTATTGTCAAGAGCAGCAGGAGCCATACCTGGCAAGATTCAGATCACACTCAACGTCAACACATTGCTCTATGAATTTTTCATTTTCTCCAAACAAGTGACAGTATTCTGCATTTAGTAACAGCAGAGTGAAAGACTTTGATATGGCACAAGTTTAGCGAATGCAAACGCACAAAGAAAATGCTTACTTGCTGTAAAAACTCTAACAGGGCATGTTAATTTACTCAGTATTATCAAAGCAAATATTCAGATGAGAGCAACAACAACAAAAAGCCAAGTTTTCTGAATGATTTCTGCTGTGGGTTTTACCCCTCGGTTATATACACCACTGGAAAGAAACTAATCTGGTTGTAGCTGTCGCAGGATAAAATGAAATCTTGGTGCAAGAATATCTGCTGACAGCAGAGCAGAATTGAAGCGACTCACTAATGAGATTCAATCTAGTATACAAAACTGCCACTAGAAATATCCAATATGCTTCAAGACACCATCACTACATCACCTGGGGCACAGGAGCCTCATGAAATAACCACATGCTGCTTGGAAACATACATAAATATGAGAAATTGGGAAACTTGGGGGGGGAGGCAATACAAGTCTCAGTCAGCCTGGCGAGCATGATCAGTGAAGGATTCTGGGAATTATAGTCTAGAATAGTAAGTTTTCTTGGAGCAGGCAGAATATGAAGCTCTTTGATAACTGCTTGCTAGAGTATCAGTATGGTGAAAAAGACCTATTTAGTAATTCCCCCAAATTGGAACATTCACATATTCCCCAGCCACATGAGATTACAGCACTGTACCATGGTTGAAGGATGGATGGAGGGTGGAGACTGCAGAAAGTAGGTAGGAGGGGAATTTTGCCCATGTAATGGAACTTCCTTGCCTTCTGTTTTTACAAGAATCCTTTACAATGGAAGGAAAACTGCTCATGATAGTCACCAGGGTGGGCTAGGCTGGGCTTAGTGGGGGGGGGGGCTTTGAAAAGTGGGTGGGGGACAAGACACTCACTCTTGCCCATGAGGAAGTGCCTTCTACTTAAAGATCCTCTCTAGATAACTAGCCATTTGATTTCCAAGATTAGCTAAAGGCACTAAAAGTTCCAAGGGTACCAATGATGGGGTCAGGACTTCTTAAGCCTTCCGGTGGAAAATCTACATTCTTTTCATGTTTCACGTTACTGCTCAGAGAACTCAGCTTCCTTTTAATCACCTTATTATGGACACAGTAAAGACAGTAAAGGTAATATAGTTTGTCTCTTACTCACTCGTTGCCCCAGTCCAAGCGGGCAGTGATGTGCCGTTTGACATCCTTCATCCTATCATGAGTGAGATGTCCCACCAATACCTGCCGTCGCAGGTCTAGGATTTCATTCATTATGTGCCATAGTCGATGAAATAGATCCCCCTCATTTCTCTGTCAAATACATAACGACATTTTTAGATTGCCAAGATCATTAAGTTTGGCATAGACAACTGTTGCTATGTCGATTCTAAGGAATTTTTTTAAAAAATAAAGAAAATGAGCAAAACTGAAGATCATTTTTATTATTGTATGAGGCTACAACCCAAGTTAATTCCATTTAAATAAAACCTATTCTTCATCTGTTCATAAACCAACACAGCTTGGCAAAAGTAATACTGTACTTGTTTTGATATCAGGTTTGCTTCCTCTTTAGTGTGTATGTGTGTTTTACAGGGAAAGGGCAATGTGTACTAACAGCAAAGAGTTTTCCTGTTCCTGCCCTTTCTAACCCTTTCTGCAGTTGGCTTCCTCACTCACCCACTCATTGACAGACCAAACTGATAAACAAGTACTTTGAGGTACTATGAACAAGTAAAAATAATTGATCCCTTGGCTGGGAATTCAATAGAAGAGCACATGTTCTTGGCTCAGAATTCAAGGACAACATAAACTTTCCATGCCAAAGGTCCAAAATTCAATCCCTGGTATGTCCAGATAGAGCAGGAAAAAACCCCACCCAAAACCCCATCCTAGAGAGCTACTCTTTGGCGACCAGGAGAGAGAATCATGTGGTCCTCCAGATGTGATGGGAATGCAGCTCCCTATATTCCTCACCATAGAGTATGCTAGCTAGGAGTTTCAGTCCTGCAACATCTGAATGACCATGTTTCTCACCCCAGTGTAGACTGTGATGGTGCAGAGTTAGATGGAACCCTGATCTGACTTTTAATGTAGCCTCTTGCATTCTTTCATCTTTTAAAGTAGATAAGCTATGTAATGCCTGTAAAGGTACTACAACTTATGTTAATCTAACTGCTTTCTGCCCAAATGCAAATCTGTCCTAAATTATAAAGGGCTACTTGTGCAAATCCTGATGGGCCATCTTGATTTCAATCATATGAATGATTCACATATACACCCTCCCAGTCAGAGGCAGCCACCGGCACTTGGTTATAAGCTTTGTGATCACGTATGATAAGGGCTATGCATAAAAATACATGTGAAATCAACACCAGTTGTTGTATGCCCAAGTTGCTCAGGTCCTATGTTTCTTCTATCTTTTATGGTAGGAGTAAGAATAAAGGAAATTGGGTTATCCCCATTCTATGCATCCATGTATCCGAGTATATATGACTTTTTTCAAATGTAAAGTGATATGCTTATATAATCTAGAACACGGGTGAAGTGGAGATAGGGGCCAAATTTCTACCCTAACCTCCTCATAGGTGGCATTCACCCACCAAAAAGCCTTCTATTTCTTCTCTTTCGCCTACAAAATGGCAACTAGAAGTGATGTTGAATCATTTCCTTATGTCATTTTGAAGCAGAAGTGGAGGGAAAGGAAGACATGTAAGAGGGAGTGGGGTTTTGAGGGATATTGAGGAATGTGGATTTTACCTATTATTATTAGTATTAGTATTGGTAGGACCATCGCCTCCCAACAATACTACTCTACGGTGAGCTCGCCACGGGTCAGCGTAAGAGGGGCGCTCCAAAAAGCGATACAAAGACTCCCTGAAACAACATCTCAGGCTTGGCCAAATTGATCACCAACAGTGGTCCGCCCTGGCCTCACATCGGGAGGCATGGAGACACACTAGCCACAATGCTGCAGCCTTATTTGAGAACTCACGACGAACAAGTCTTGAGGAGAAACGACAACGCAGAAAGAATCACAACCCAAAAACATCACCCAAGGAGACCTTCTGCTGTGCTTTTTGCAACCGGACTTGTTTATCTTGGATTGGCCTTTTTAGTCATCGGTGCGCTTGCAGAGAGCGCGGGATGAGTCCTTCCTGAATCTTCGTTTGCGAAGAAAAGCCAGAGAGAGAGAGAGAGAGAGAGAGAGAGAGTAGCAGTAGTAATAGTGTCCCACCTTTCTCCCAATATAGGGACTCAAGGCAGCTAACAATGAGTTTAAAACAGTCTTAGTGAAAAACAATACAAAATATTAAAAGTATAAATATAAAAATTTAAAAACAAATTAAACAGTTTACACAGTTAAAATCATAAACTTTAAAATACTAAAATATATAAAAACTTTACAATCCAAGTCACACAGCATTTAAAAGCCTAGCACCCATCAGACTTGAAATGCCTGATGGTACAGAAATGTTTTTTACCTGTGCATTTGTATCACCATCACAGGCACGTTTGGCAAGGACATAGGAGAAAGAGAGCAAGCCTTCTTGGTGGCTGCTCCAACATAGTGAAACTCCCTTTCCTGGGAAGTCCAGTTGGCCTCCTGCCTGTTGTTTTTCTTCCAACAGGTAAAAGATCTTTTTATTTAAGGAGGCATTTGGCTTTTTATGCAATTTTCAGGCAACTTTTACCTGAAAAAGTTCCTATTTTTTTTTTTAAAAAATGAGAGGATTCAAGGGGCTTTGGGGTACTGGGGCATCCATAAATTGGAATGGCATGTGGCCCACAGCCCATACTCTTCTCACACCGGCTTTAGAGGCTTTCCCAGATCCTCTGCTATATTAAGCTGTTTCAAGGAAACATGGCAAAATCAGAAATGGTCTATGGCCATTCAGGGTGGCAAATGGTTCCAGTAAAGGACTGTTTCCCAATAACTGAAACCTAGCTTCACTCACGATTCCATTATGCGATTTTAGGATAGGCATGGGATTAGTACATTTGATTTTTACTTCAAAATGTGTTAGATAGCCATTCCTAAAAGCACCATTTCCCACTTTGAAGAATCAAGGTCAGTTTTTTCAAACTACTTTTGTGCATCAAAGTAGGCTTTTTCTTTGTAAAAACATTTTCTTTATCTTGAATCAAAGTCCAAAGATGCAAGACTCTGTTAAAAAGGGCAAGTTCTAATGCTTTTTGGTAGCCAGCCCATTCTCTTGTTTTCTAAAACTAAATCAGCTAACTGCAATTTTCATTTCTTGACATTCTTATTGATATGCAGTTAAAATAGAAGAGTCTATGTTTTATTTTATTTTTGCTGTTATAAGTCTTTCCCCTATTCATATTATTCAAGGGTGTCCTTCCAGATTTTCTGGAACAGGAATCTTATATGTGAAAGGTTGCTGCATATATAGTACCTAATAGCCAAGCTCTCATTTTAGGTTGTGTTAACAATTCTAGGTGCTCAACTAAAGGTGTATCTGCATTACACAGTTACATCAGTTTCGTAACACTTTAATTGTCATGTCTCCATCCTAAGGAATCCTATAACTGGTTATCTGGTAAAGTAATTAGAAGATACAAAGGCACCCTGAGAAGGAGAGAGAGATTGAAGGTTATATCAATTCAATTTTGTAGTATAGACAGGCCTTTAGTTTACTTTGGGAATTGCAGTTCATGGGGTGCTCTAGAAGAAAATTCCAAGTAGCCCATCTAACTTTCAGGATTCCTTACAATGGAATCTGACAGTTAAAACAGTATGGAACTGATATACCTGTACAGTGTAGATACACTTGAAATACAAATTATAGGACTCAACAGGTTATTTGAATATGTTTGAAGGGCAAACGAGAATCCCAATTATGTTTCTGACCTCATCCCCCAAATTAAACCTCTTAAAAGAAAAGAAAAAAAAACCCTTACATCTAAAGACAAAGATTGTAATAGGAATATCTTTGGATCTGGACCAATCCTAAACTCCAATCCTGAATTAGGCTCATTCAGACAGATATGGGAGATGTCTGATTCAAAGCGTAATTCCTCCTAAGTGTCCAGAATCTGAACAATCTTGATGAATCATTAGCAATTTTAACTATAATCATTTACCACATAAAGTTGTTTCCACATTGTCCCCCAGTCTCTTAAGGTTGATGTCATCTCTGTAATAACAGAATCTTCTGTTGGAACAACCATTTCAAATTGCCTATTAGAATCAGAAGATATAAGGTGTCAAAGAAGCATTTTAAGCAACATTACTGTTATTAAACCTTTAAAAGAAACTATTCAAACTGCCTGGGATTTCTGGTCCTATATGGAATTTCCTTAAGCTCACCATTCTCTGCCCATCAATAACAAAGACAACAAACCATTCTGTTATGTGAGGTCAGAGCAGGACCAGGGCATTTTGCTACCTGAGGAAAAATGGTGCCTGTCCCCAGTTCACATGTGGAAGTTGATTGAACTGGCAGTTAAATCATATTTCCTCACACCAGACAAGATTGTGTTTAGCTCCATATCTCATGGAAGCAGGCTCACTTATGAGGCACAAGGCTGGCTACATGACACACAGAGCTCTGTCTTTTAATACCTTGCACCACTCAGTATCTTCCTAAGGATGCTGCCTCACTCTGCCTCATGATAGGGCCAGCCCTGTGTTGATGACTCTATAGCGAACAATCATGCAGCAGTACAGAGACTTCTTGAAAAATCCCATGATCTCTACCTAACAAAGGAGCCCATGGCTTCACAAAGGAACAGGGATATGCTGGATGCCAGAGAGGTTGCCTCACTGCTGCAAAAGGATTTAAATTTTACTGTCTTTTGTCTCAACTCCACAAAAGCAAGAAGTAGAAGTGGCCTCTGCGCAACAACACAAATAACATCTGAAATGACATGTAGGCCTGTGACTCCAACATTGTTACTTTTCTTTCTTTTTTAACATCTTTTGCCTGATGAAGAAGCCAGTAGAGTTTCGAAAGCTTGCATCACGTGTTTTGCATTTGGTTGGCCAGTAAAGGTATTGCTTTTTTGTGGGTTTTGGATTTTGTTTTGCTGCATGGCCAATACGGCTACCCCTGAATGTGTTTCCTAAATTATTGCACTGGCTCATGAAACAGTCTATTAAACTCAGCTTGGTTCATACTGACTTTCGGAAGTAGCATCAAGAAATGTCTTGATTTGGAGACTCAACTACAAATTGTAATGAATTAGAATCAACCCTTTCCCTTAACAAATATTTTAGAGTTGGCAAGCTATGGCCCATTCAGCTGCAGTCCATTTAGCCCTGAGTAAATTATGTTAATCACCAGTAACACTTTCACTCCAGCAGGACAGCTGTAATCAGACTGGTATAAGGAAAAGAAAGAATCCTGTGGCAGCTTAGAGATTAACATTTGTTGATCATACACCCATAGCAAACACAAGCTGCCTGCTCCTTCTAAGCATGGATAGGAGATCAAGAGCTTGCATACTCCTTCCCATCCCCCATAAGAAATAAACACACACACAACATATCACATTTTTCAAGTTAAGCACTGTATATTTCCATTGGTGTTGTATCTGTGGTTAGATCAACCTACAGTTTACAAACACATTTCCAACATGTGACATGGTTAGTGGAAAACATTTGACACTGAATCACAATTAGCTTCAAAATGCAGGAGGTTAGAATGGGATGGGGTACAAAAACCCATAGGGCACTCCCTGCATTAGGCCTTTCAGGTGCCATAGGGCTCTTTGTTGGTCCAATACTTTTATCCATCTCCAAGCATGATTACTTCATCAGTTCACACTTTCCCCATAGCTGCTTGTCATTTGCTAAAACCAGGGAGCTCAGAATCTCTACCTACCCTTTATTCTTAACACATGCATTTTTCAAGTGAATATAGTTGGATGGGAAGATACCCTGAAAGAGAAAAATAGTCCAATAAATGCAAGAAACTTCCAAAAGCAGAGAGAGGAAATGGGCATAAATGAAGCATATGCATATGTCTGTTCATTTGTGAAAAACACAGACACAATAATTTATGATTGAAATAAAAAGTACTAGTGGAAAGCAAATAGCAATGGAACTTCATGTATTTACATAGACTAAGGGGGCACTCAAAATACATGGTGGTTTTTATGTGGTTAAAATGTCTTTTCCATCCTGGAAAATAGCTCTTGGTGAAGAAGGTGAATTGTAGGCTCAGGGAGACATTCAAGCCTGATTATAAAACAGGCATAGCAATGAAGAAACTTCTGCTGTCCCCTTTACTTCTATCACTATTATCTCCTTATCACCAATGGCAGAAAGGGTAGGTATTAGGGAGCTCAAGAGGGATGTGAGTCCGCCTTTCTTCTCCCTTGTGCTTTACCTCACACTGCTGCTATCTTCTTTCCCTATCCACTCAGTCTGCTTTCACACTATACAGTCATGGCACTATGATTCCAATTTAGCTGCCAGGAATCCTGAGGTCTATAATTTGCTGTGGCACTAGAGTTCTCTGGCTGAGAATTCGAAATACTCCTCTGAACTGCAAATGCCAGGATTCCCTAGGATATGCTGTGGGAATTAAAGTGGTACCACAGCACTATGGTCTTTTCTATATGAGGGTGCAAAAATACAAACATGTCCGAAAGAGCAACCATTTGCAATGCTGTGACCTGTCTTAACGGTCAAAAGAGCCCACTTAAACTTCACATGACCCCTAGCCAAGATGGGGGCTGAAAGTGATTTACTTGTGCTTTAAAATCTGCCGCCACCTATTTTTTTTTTTAAAAAAAAAAGTGATACGCATATGTGATATTTAGTATTTACAAAAAGAGAAAAAAAGAGAGAATAAGATTGTCATTTTATTGACTTACCGGACCCTCACTTAGTCGAAAATCCAACATGGCAGCAGCAGGCATGTTCCCTGTTTGCTAGTCCCACCCCCATGCTCGTGCAGCCAATCAGATTACACTCCCTGATCACACCAACACAAATGCAAGTGTCCAAACAATTGCACATTCGCATGTTGTACAGAGCTTTAAAAAAATCCAGGAGAAGCCCCTGAGGCTTCTCACATGGAGTTCACAGAGGATTTGGCTGCCCCCCTTCTAAATGACATGTATTTATGCAAAGATCCATTTGTACAGCTTGCCTCCCATTCATATCCCATTAGGATCATTTTCACTGTATAGACAATCCCTAAAACGGTGTAGTGTGAAAGGCTCCTGGTTAAACCAGGGCATCAAAGCAACAGCTGGATCATCTGCAGCTTATCCCTTATCATAGGGCCAGAAGGGAATCATTGACTCATTTCTGCTCTGGAAGACTTCTTCCACTATTTTATAATCTGACTTCCCAAGTACTTTACAGTTCCCCCAGGGTCTCAGTACTCTTCCATATTTCATCCCGCTTTCTATTGCTTTCATACAGAGATAGTATCCAATAGGTGGCACTTCAGCCTCCTCCCATAAACCAACTGCACACTGCAATGCTAGTAACTACTGAATGAATTTGCTACATCTACACAGCACCACACAGCACCTAGTGCAAGCAAGATAGGACTTTTCTATTCATATACAGTTGTCCCTTCACATTCGCTGGGGTTTGGTTCCAGAACCCCCTGTGAATACCCAAATCCATGAATACTCAAGTCCCATTATATGCAATGGCATAGCAAAATGGTGCCCCTTATATAAGATGGCAAAATCAAGGTTTGCATTTAGGATTATTATTTTTTAAAGAATATTTTCAAGCCGTGAATACTTAAAACCGTGAATGCCAAATTCGTGAATGTGGAGGGACAACTGTACTTTGTTTCTCAGCAAGTCTCTGTATTTTGCTCCAGGTGCAACCACTAATAGTCTACCATGGGCCAAAACTCCCTTTTATGTTTAAAAAATTATTGCTACATTGTTATGCCAGACAATTTATGTGTTGTGTGACAGCTCAGTAAACTATCTACCTATTCACTGCATAAAATTTAATTTAGAAACAAAGAGTAATTTTACCTTGAGATTTGGATTTTTTAAGGCAAATCCTCTGTACCAGCCTGCAGAGAAATAACAATTATTATAAACTTGCATTTATGTTTAAAGCAGAGTGTCTCATAGATAGTTGACAGAAATCCATAGATCTAAATCTAATCCTTAATCCCAGCTACAGCACATCCATTAAATCATTGGAAAACTGGTATAACAATTATATAAGTGCCAATGATTCAATGGGTTTACTCTATCTGGAACTAATAATTGGATCTAAGCCACAAATATTTCAGTAGATAATAAAAACAGATTTGTATGATGCCATTGTTACATAGCTATGCATCGCAGGCTCATCTACACGAGACAGAATATGGCAGCTCCTCACTCGCGTATTATGCCTGTGGATCAGGCCTATTACTCCCCAGATGCCTGGATGAAATGGGAGGAGATCCAGACTGGCATGCCCTCTGGTCTCTGTAGCTGCCACAGCCCACGTCCAACTCTACGTAGCCAGGAAGCCAGCCCGTAGCACATGACCAAGGACCCCTGCATGTGACCAGCCTTGGTCACATGCTGCAGGACTTCTTTCTGGCTTCAGCGAATGCAATGTGACAGCATGCTGTGGGACTCCTTCTTAGCTTCAGAGAATGTGCCGTGGGTGATATGCCAGGCTGGTGTGCCAATAAGGGCTCTCGTGGTCACATAGGGCCCAACTTGTTTTTTCTGGAAAGAAGCTGCTTTTGGTAGGTCTTTTAAAAAATGTTTTATCAAGCTTTGCCCCATCTTGTCTCAGGGATTGTGAGGACTGCCTGGGGGCAAAATGAGGCAAAAACCCTGTGTTGTCAGGACTGCAGGGCTCTAAGACAGCGTCAAGACTGGGTAAGTAGCCCATCTGGACAAGCCCTTTACCCTTCAGTGGTATTTGGGGATGAGAAACCATGTTCAGGACTGAAGTCTCTTTTTTTCTATATGTTTTTACCTGGAACAAATGATATCTCTTTGTAACTAATACCTACAGCCTGATGTAGATCCACAGTGCCCCCTAAAATGTCTGGTAATTAGCATCATACAGTGCAGCCGGAATAAAGCCCATGTTAACTTTTGCTCTCGAATAAACATCTAGAACTTCAGCTCTTTAAAAAAAAAATCCATTTAGGTCAAACTGACTTTTTCTTTTTAGATTTGAATTAAAGGCCATTACAAAGGTAAATCCAGCTACTAAGTAATCTCATAATTTGCTGGCTAGACATAAATACAAATGACATCACACTATCGCACAGAGTACAGGCAGACTTTCCTAAACAGCCAGCTTTTACTGAAATCGGATTCCTATAAAAGTCAAACATGTTCATTCCCTATCATAATGCCACCTAATCAGAGGTCACTTTCACAGAGCATCCTTTTGCAATGAACTCTGTATACACTGTGAAACCCAAAGAGGACTCTACATGAGTACATAATATGTATCCAGCCCTACGATTCTGGAGTTTCAGGGGGAAGCGGTGATATGCACATAAGGATGTATTTGGGCATACATCAGGGCTGGCAACAGTGTACAAATTTTGCTTTCCTCACATCACAGGAACTGAAGATGCCTACCATATGGTTATGGTTGCCTTCTCCATAGCATCTGGAGAGACTAACTTAATCTGAAATGTTGTGGATTGGGTGCATTTTATTACCCCATTTACACAGGCACCCCTGAATTCTACAGCCTTTTGGTCATAGAAGCATGGTTTGCCTAGAGCTTGGAAAAGCTACTTTATTGTGCTACAACTCCAAGAATTCACCAACCAGTGTGGCTACTGGGCTCTTTAATCTAAAAAACAACTTTTTTACAAACTGTGGTTGTTGAACTGTATTTTTCTGTTTAGATGGATTGTCCTCTGCAGCAGACATTAGATTCCTGCACTGGCATAACTATAAGAGATGACCTTGAGCTCTCTTCCCACCTGACAATCCTATACTAACCTCAACACTTACCATCACATTTCTCCAGTATTTGAACAGTGTCTCCAATCTCCAGTGATAAGCCATGTGGGACTGCTCCTCGAAAACTTGCAATTACTGAAAGGGATATTGAATACCAATTAATCATAATGTTTTTAACAAGCCACATGTTTGCTATTACACATCCACACTGCAAGGAAAAGCACAGCACTATTTTTATAAGTCTCACATTGCTGTAAGCTATATCAATTATAAATATCACATTAAAGGTTCTGTGGGCAGTTAGTAATAGCCTATTTTCCCCCTTAGTCTTCCCAAACTGAAATAGATTGCTTAAGATTTTAGGGGTGGGGGTAGTTTGTATGTGGAGGGTGGAAAAATTGTTCAGTATGCAGGCTATACTTATGTTCCTCTGAAAGCAGCTTCAAAAGTATGTAATATATTTTATAACGAAAGTAGCACTGTGCTTGGTTATCTAGTGCCTCTTCTATATATTCAGAAAGAAAGTCTAGCAACTAGGTTGCAGCCCAAAATTGTAAGGAAAAGAAGGAACATTTTACAGAACACCCCATGGCCAAAGCAAGATTCTCAATCACCAAGTATAGTAGTATGTCCCAACTCATGGATGTGATTACTCCCTGTTCCATATGTAAAGTATCCACATCTGTTTATACTCTTTTATTTGGAAATTAGGTTGGACATTTGCATATCATGCCCTCCTTCAAATGGGAATGTATCAGCTCAAGAGCAAATGTGGTGTAGTGATTTGAGTGTTGGACTACAACTCTGGAGACCAGGGTTCGAATCCCTGCTTGGTCATTAAAATCCATTGGGTGACCTTGGGTAATTCACACATTCTCAGCCTCAGAAAATCCCATGATAGGTTCACCTTAGGGTCACCATAAGTCAGAAATGACTTGAAGGTATACAATGAAAAATAGCTCAAGTACAGATCTCTACATGCTAGTATACATGCTAGTTTTTAGGTATAGATGCATATTTAGAATTAATTTTTCTGTCATTTACATAAAGGACAACGCATTTCACCATAGTGGGGAAGACTGTAACTATTTGCATGTCTGATCTCTGCTCTGCTCTCCAGTGCTAATGGGTAATGGACAACCTCAGGTCCCTTGGTCATCCTTTCTATGGTCTTCATTCTTTAAACCAGGCAGCTCTTCAAAACAAAACAAAACACACAAAAAAAGGATGCCTTCCAACAACAGCCCATCTTCTGATAGCCCTTCAAATAGAGGCCTACCCTATGTAAAGCAGGAGACACCAGGATGATGGATGTGGGGCCTGGGAAGCATATCTGCCCAGGAAGTCTCACCACCCACTTTGATGTTT
Source organism: Gambelia wislizenii (assembly GCA_030847615.1). Classification (NCBI taxonomy): domain Eukaryota; kingdom Metazoa; phylum Chordata; class Lepidosauria; order Squamata; family Crotaphytidae; genus Gambelia; species Gambelia wislizenii. The sequence goes on along the minus strand of JAUMIR010000005.1, from coordinate 183,057,996 downwards.
TGCTTTCCTTTCCAGGCAAAATCTACTGGTTCCTTCTAAGCATTAATAACTACTTGTTATTTTAAGATTCTTTCTCGCAGAATCTAAAATTAGCTAGCATCATGTTTTAAGTGTGATGTCAAGTACGTTACAAACCTCAGCAGACTTTGTGGAAAAGGAAGTCTTTTTCAAAAGATACACACACAGGAGACCAAGACTAATATCAGGAAGCCAAGTCTTGATACAAAAAGACAGTGTGGTATAGTAGTTTGAATGTTGGACTAGGACACTGGAGACCACTGAAGACCAGGGTTCAAATCACCACTCGGACATGGAAACCCACTGGGTGACCTTGGGTAAGTCACATTCTCTCAGCCTCAGAGGGAGGCAAAGGCAAACAAATCCTGCCAAGAAAACCCTGCAATAGGTTCACTTCAGGGTCGCCATAAGTCAGAAATTACTTGAACGCACACAACAACAACAACAACAACAACAATGTTTTGATACAGGGTGCTGGGGCTTTTGATTGCCCTGTTAATGATTTGATACATGCTCTAAGGAAGAAACCTGATCACCCTGTGCCCTTGTACGACTATGTATTTTATTTTATTTTATTTTAAATATATGGAACTAAATGAATTAATAGAAGACAAAAATAAGTGATAAGTATCTGGACATTAAGCAATATGTTTATACTAAGGTTGGCCAAGGAACATGGTAGTATCGATTCATTCTGGGCCAAACATTCTGCTAGCCTCCATAACCCCCAGGGGAGAGAGTAGGCCAGAAACTAAAATCAGTGACTGTATGTTGCTCAATAGATGAAAAGATGAGAGCAGGAAGAATGAAAGGAAATCCATTAGACTGCCTGAGAAAGCAAAACTCCAATAAGGAGGAAGCAGCTGTGGAATTGCAGATGTGCAGGGAGAATTACTTATCAGCCCAATCAAGGAACTGCAATGATCTTTCCAGTCTCAGCTACATGACAAATTGTGTTTAAAATACCAGCTGCTCTCTCAAAGACACTATTTCTAAGCTTCACAATGGGAAGTGAGGGGAAGCAGGGCAGCATGCAAGGTCAGTGGCGCCCTTAAATTGTAATCCTAGAGACACTTCCTCTTAAGCCTCCCAGCTACAAGCCAAGCAAAACAAGTACTTTTACAAAACATGTCTTGGAAGAAACAGGCTTACAATTGCCCACTCTCAGTACAAACAGAGTCATTACATTTACACATAGTGATATGTTAAATGACTGTTTCTATGCACGAAAGAAAGAAAGAAAGAAAGAAAGAAAGAAAGAAAGAAAGAAAGAAAGAAAACCTGCTACTTTTGAAGCCATTGCCATGACTAATGAAGTGTGTTTGACATGATCATGAAGACAGATCCACAAATAAATCTGCACGTTTGCATGAATCCATGATGCAATGGCACAGTTTCAGATTCCAACAATTGTGGAGGTAGGTGGTTGGAAAAGGAACAGATTTCAGATGAGGAAGGACTGGTTCAAGGGCTTGCTCTTTGATGTCAAATTGGGAAAACACAGTGGCTTTGGACACTAAGATAAGTGAAAAGCGGAAGTTCAAAGGAACAACTCCTATCCTCTGTTTGCCCTTCAGCTGCCTATGTGACCTTCACAAACACACACCCAACAAAGACTCACCAGAAAATCAGAGGAGGCCTCTTGAACAATGTAGATGGGAAGCATCTACCAATCCTTCTGTTCACTTGCTTGCATTCACTTATCTTAGGATTCAAGCCAGAACATTTTTAAGAATGTTTGTTACTTTCTTTCTCCCAAACCTTGTTTGGCCATGTCACCACTAAGCAGTCACAGAACAACCATTTAGGGTTATTATCTGATGAGCAAAGGGATTCATGGATTGAACATGAATATGCATACCAGTCCATTTAATGCTTCATAATAATAGTTATTCCCTCAGCATGTAGAACAAGCAAGCTATTACCTAGACAGGGTGCCTTGCCTTGTGGCTGAAAAGCACTTCTGACATGCCACCGGCCTGCCAAGCCACTAGATATTCTGTCCTCAGCTGTGCAAATAAATAAGCAAATCTTCACGTCTGTTATCATACTGCTTTTTAAAAAATTATTTAATATTTTCAACTGGCTCTATTTATTGGCTTCTGGATGAGCTGCAGTAATTTTGCTACTACTAGTGTTATTCAAGAGTTCATCATCGGACAACTGGTTCATAATGTATTCAGCATGTACGTTCTACTCCTAGCAGCAGTAAGATTTGACCTGGTATTGCACTCTCTCTCCCCCAGTGTACAGAACCATCACACTTATAGAATCATAGATACATAGAGTTTGAAAGGTCTGTAAGAGCCATCTAGTGCAACCCCTCCAGCATGTATGAATATGGAACTAAAGCACTCTCAAGAGAAGCAATCTAATCTCTGTTCAAAGACTTGCAAGGACGAGAGTCCACCACACTGTGAGATAGTCTATCCTACTGTCAAACAGCTCTTACCACTAAGGAAGTTCCGCCTTATGTTTAGGCAGAATCTCTTTTCCTGTAATTTGAATCCATTGGTTCATGTTCTGGTCTCTGAAGCAGCTGAAAATAAGCTCACTCCATCTTCTACATGACAGCCTTTCAAATATTTAACGACAGCTATCATCTCACTGCTCAGTCTTCTCCTCTACAAGTTAAGGATACCCAACTCCCTAAACTATTCCTCATTGTGCTTGGTTTCCAGGACTACTTGAATACTATCCACATGGTTCATCCACTTTTTTTGTTTGTTTGTTTAATGTATATGACAGAGTATGCTAAGAGAGCCTTCTCTTGTACTGATCCATGTGCATAGGGCTCTTTCATGCTAAATATGAGCGGGCAACATGAACCTAAGGGTCATTCTTGTACCTTGATAAGTTTAGAAAATACATTATTGCTCCTGGATCAATAGAGAAATAGCAGTGTCAGTATAGTGTTTTTAATACAGAAGGGAACGTTGGTCTTACCTGTGATACGTTCTTTTCCAGTGTAGAGGCGAAGAGCATCCGTATGCTTGGGTTGTCCCTCCCACTTGCTCCCGGTAGGCAGGATACAGTGACTCTTATTTTGAAGAGTCTGACCATCAGTGGTGTCATCCAGGAGGGACGACCCCTCTGCTGGCCAGTCAATATCACAGCCTCGTGATGCTGTAGTTTGACTCATCCAGCCGTGATGCCCCAGAGCGATCCGCTTTCAGCTGGTTAATCTGAGGATGTGAAGCATCTTTTCTCTTTCTCCTCAGGATGTATCCTGTTCGCCCTGGGTGGGCCGGATGCTCTTCGCCTCTACACTGGAAAAGAACGTATCACAGGTAAGACCAATGTTCCTTTTCCCAGTGGAGAGGGCTCCAGAGCATCCATATGCTTGGGATTTACTATAGCTACCAGACCGGGTGGGCCAGGTGAACCCTCTGACTTCTAGGGCTGAAGAACTCACTGCAGAACCCTCCTCCCGAAGGCAGCCTCCGTTGATTGCATTCTGTCCAACTGATAATGCCTGACGAAGGTTGAGGGAATCCTCCAAGTCGCTGCTCTGCAGATCTCCTCCAGGGGGGCGTCCTTTTCCCAGGCCGTTGAGGCCGCTGCGCTTCTTGTGGAGTACCGGTTTGCCCAGGGACTCGTAGCATGAGACTATACAGCACTTTATCCAGCGTGCCAGGGTAGAGGGTGACACCTTCCTCCCTAACTACTTCGAATGAGGGGAGACAAATAACGCCTCAGAGACTCTAAATGGCACTGTTCTCTTGATGTATACTTTGAGAGCTCTGCGTACATCCAGAGTATGCCAAATTCTTTCCAACTCTCTTTCAGGATTTGGGCAAAAAAGATGGTAATACCACTTCTTGAGATCTGTGAAAAAAGGAGTCCACCTTTGGCTTGAAATCTGGACGAAGTCTAAGGACTACGGAGTCCTGTCTAAAGATACATAGGTCTCTTCTGATTGACAGAGCCGCCAGTTCTGACACTCTGTGAGCAGACGTAATAGCCACCAGGAAGAGAACCTTCCACGTGAGGAATTTCAGTTGTACCTCCCAAATCGGCTCGAATGGAGGTACTGTTAGGGCCTTCAGCACCGTATGAAGATCCCACGACGGGAAACAATGTACCACAGGGGGGACCAAGTTAGTCAGGCCCCTGATGAAGTGACGGACGTGGGGGGGTGCTGATACCACTGCTGCTTCTTCTGGAGACAGAAAGGATGTTATTGCTGCGATCTGTCTTCGTAATGTATTAGGTCGGAGTCCAGTGTCAACTCTGTCCTGAAGAAAATCCAGTAACACGGGAACTGTAACCTCCCTGAAGTCCTGTCCCTTGCTTCTGCACCATCGGCAAAACACCCTGAAGGTGTACTCATAGATCCGCTGGGTGGATTCCCGTCTTGATGCCAAGATTGTACCCACTACTGGTCGGGAATACCCGCGCGTCATCAGCATTTGGCTCTCAATGTCCACGCGCGGAGCTGTAGCCAGGCCGGGTCTGGATGGTGTACCTGTCCCTGAGACAACAGGTCTGCTCGAAGCAGAAGAGGGCTCGAATCCACCTGCATCTCCAGGAAATCTAGAAACCATGCTCTCCGAGGCCATTCTGGGGCGACTAGAATGATCTCTGCCCCTCTGCCCAGATTCTGTTGAGCACTCTGGGGATCAGCTGCACTGGTGGGAAAGCGTAGAGTAGTGTTCGTGGCCAAGGGCACGTCAGGGCATCTATGTCCATTGCCCCCTCTGACACGTACCTAGAGACAAAACGGGGAAGCTTTGCATTTGTGGGACAGGCGAACAGGTCTATCTCCGGCTGTCCCAGGGCCCGAACTACATCGTTGAATACTTCCTGGTGCAGGCTCCATTCCCCTTGATCTATGTCTGATCGGCTGAGCCAGTCCGCTTTCTGGTTGAGGGCTCCCTAAAGATGATCCGCAGATATCGACTCCAGATGGACCTTGGCCCAGGTGAACAGGCGTGATGCCTCCTGCATGAGGGTCCATGACCTGGACCCCCCTTGGCGATTTATGTGCGCTTTCGTCGTGACATTGTCTGTTCAGATGAGTACTGCTCTGCCTTTTACCAGGTGCGCAAATGCCTTGAGAGCTAGTCTGACCACCCTCAGTTCCAACCAATTGATGCTGTGGGCCGCTTCCTCTGTTGTCCATCTGCCCTGTGACAGATGTGTTCCGCAGTGTGCTCCCCACCCCCGTAAGTTGGCATCCGTGGTGATTTGAATCCTGTTCTAGGTCCAAAGATGGTGGCCTCTGTGAATCGCTGGTGAAATCCACCAATGGAAAGACGTCTTGACCTCCATGGGCAGTCTCACAGTCTGGTGTCTCCTGCTGGCTATTTCTTCCTGGAAGGGAAGGAGAAACCATTGGAGAGTCCTGGCATGGAATCTCGCCTATGGGATGCAGTCTATTGCTGCTATCATGAGACCTTGTAGATGTGCCAGGTGCATGATGTCCGATCTGACTGCATTCAGGGATCTTTGAATCGCGGTCTGAATTGCTTTGATTGTTTCTATGGGGAGCCGGAGCTGGCCCTCCACTGAGCTCACCAGCGCCCCCAGGTGTTGTATCTGTTGGGATGGAATGAGGGAGCTCTTCTCCATATTTATCTGGAACCCGTGTTGCTGGAGCGAGTCCATAATGAAAATGAGGTCCCTCTCCGCTCCCTGTTTGGATTGGGATCGGATCAGGAAGTCGTCTAAGTAGGGATATACATGTATTCCTAAGCGTCTCCATGAAGCTACTAAGGCAACCAGAATCTTTGTGAATACTCTTGGAGCCGAGGAAAGTCCGAAGGGGAGAGCCTTGTATTGATAGTGACTGTTGTTATAATAACAAAAGCACAGGTATTGTCGGTGGTCCCAATGAATTGGGATGTGAAGGTACGCATCCTGTAGATCGAGAGAGGACAGGTAATCCCCTGGTCTTATGGCCTCCGGGATATGCTTCAAGGTTTCCATTCTGAACTTTCTTTTTCTGACAAATTTGTTCACTCCCCTTAGGTTGAGGACCGCTCTCCATGTACCGTTCTTCTTTGGCACTAGGAATAGTATGGAGTAGCAGCCCTTTCCCTGTTGTGGACCTTGGACCTCCTCTATGGCTCCCATTCCTAAGAGATGTTGGATGGCTTCCTTCATCAGGGTTTGCCTGAGGCTGTCCCTGTGTACTGGTGTTGGCAGGAACCACTGTCGGGGAAGTCAGGAGAACTCTATCCGGTATCCCTGACGGATAGATTGCAGGACCCACCTGTCCGATGTAGAGTTTTCCCAAGCCCCCATGAATGCCTGCAATCTTCCTCCCACCTGGGAGGGGCTGTCATAGGTGGGACTTGGCACTTTGTTTGGTGGACTGGGCATGTGAGGTCTTGCCCGTCCCTGCCTGTTGACTCTTCCGATGGTATCTGTTTTCTCCCCAGCGCGATCGCTGTGATCTGCCATCCCTGTAGCTGGATTGGTTCGATGAACTCCCAGTTGAGTGATGGTTACCGGATGAGCAAAAGGAACGATATCTTTTGGCATATCTCTTCTCCCTCCTACGAGAAGCCAGAGTCGTCTTCTTCTTGTCCTTGTCCTCCACTAACACGGGCTCCAGCGATTCCCCAAAAAACTTCTCTCCAGGGAATGGCGATTAGACCAAATTCTGTTTGGACTTGAAGTCAACGTTCCAGGACTTCAGCCATACCTGTCGTCTGGCAGCCACCGTAGCTGCCTGGGCTCTTGCGCAGAACTGAACAGAGTCCAGGGTGCTGTCTGCTAGAAAAGCCGAAACCTTAGACAGCTTGTTGAGGTCCTGTCGAATTCTTGTCTGTGCTCTAGGGACGTCTTTTAGGGCATCCTTTGACCATTGAATGGCCGCTCTAGCCATCATGGTTGCCGTGGTGGAGACTCTGAGGGCTAACGATATAGCCTCATGTGCCCGTCTCAGTGCCAAAGCCATTTGCCTGTCCTCTGGAACCTTTAAGGCCTCTTCCCCATCCTTGCAAAAAATCACAGAAGAGACCAACTCTGACACCAGAGCGTCAATCAGAGGGATTTGTAGTTTCCCCATGACTTTCTTTGGCAGGGAGTACAGTCTCTTCGCTATGGAAGGCTGTGGTTTGGCTACAGCCGGTGCCTTCCATTCGTTGTAGATCAAACGCATTACTGCCACCGGTACAGGCATCTCCAACATCAGAGGCTGGGCCTCTGGAAAAAATTCCCCAGAGATTTCTGGCAGGTCTGGATCCATCTGTGACTGTGGGATGGTAGGCAGGCTCAACCCCAATGTCCTGATTGTCTTTTCGAATATCACTGCAAAGTCCTCAGGGGAAAAATGATGCGTCGAGGGTCATGCGTCATTCACTTCCCCTACTTCCTCCTCTGACAATTCGCCCTCCTCGCGATCTGATTGGTCGCTGTAGGAGTCTTCCCCCGATGTGTATAGGGATATGACGTCTTCGTCGTCTTCATCCTCTCTGGGCCGCATGTTGTGGGGGCGACGCATGTCCCCATCCTGGTCCCAGTCATCACCATCCTCCACACTGCGTGGTCTGGTGTGACTGTTGTCACCCATACCGGTACCAGGTGCAGGCTCCGTGGTGGCCCCCTCTCCTGCCGCCTGCATCTGGGTGCGTGGGCACTTGGTTTTCCCTTTGCTGGTTCCACCCCCTTTTCCAACCCTAGGTCTCTTCTTTGTGGCATCCGCAACCTGGTCATTTTGTGCTGTGACTGGGCTGTGGGGTCTGGATGGTTGATGTGCAGGGGAAGCGGTGCCCACTTTGGAAGGCTGCGTGGGGGGGGTTGATGCTCACAATGGGAACCACAATTGAGGGGTGCGCTGCCATGGAGGATTGCGCCGCAATGGGGGCTGCATGGGGGGAGGGGGATGCGGGGATGCTGTGCCCATTGGTGCTCCAAAGGGGCCTAATCCCCCCATGGCCTGCTCGCTGGTGACCCCGAGGTTCGGCTGGGTGATGGTCTTCACCAGCCACCTCGCTGCCTCCCTGGCCAGAGTTCCTTCCAGCCATGTCGGTAAGGCTGGCGACTCTCCCTCCCCCAGAGGTCCCGTCCCTGGGGCTTGCGCCCCACTCACGGTCTCCGGCTCCAGTCCCGCGTCGCTGGGGGGGCCCAGAGGCACCGCCACCATGGAGTTCATCCCTGGCGCTGGGACACTCCGCACCTACTGGTCCTTCCTCGGTCGGGTGGTGGTGCCCTCCACCGGCCCGCAGTCGCGCCTGTTCGGGCAAAGAGGGGCCAGGGCGCAGCCAGCGGCAGCCGGAGCAAGGGTCTTCCCCCCCTTACCCGGCTTCTTCCTGCTGCCACTGCCTCCTGCGGGCTCTCCAGAGCCACCTCCGCCTGTCCCACACGCTGCTGGGGGCTCCGATGAGCCAGCCCCAGGTGAGTCCAGGTGATCGCCATGAATCACCGCCTCGATCACTGCTGCGATCTCCTCTGGTGTTCCCATCTCCTGCTCCCCCTACGTGGCTGGCAGTTAAGTAAAAGGCTTTTTTTAACTTTTTAAAAAAAGTTTTGAAAAGTTTTGAAAAGTTTTTAAAATGGCGCCAGCCACGTGGAGGGGGACAAAGAGAGAACAAGGAGAAGGATGTCCTACCAGGAGCCTAGGCAGGAAACAGACTGGCCAGCAGAGGGGTCGTCCCTCCTGGATGACACCACTGATGGTCAGACTCTTCAAAATAACAGTCAATGTATCCTTTCACCACCACTTACGATTCCTCGAACGCTTTCATCAGTGCTGTTTACGCACAATCCTAAATATACACTGGACTGACTATGTGATGAATGTTGCTGTCCTTGAGCAAGCAGGAATCACCAGCATTGAGGCCATTATATTGAGAACACAGCTGCACTGGGCAGGGCACGTTTCTAGGATGGAGGACCATCGCCTCCCAAAAATTGTACTCTACAGTGAAATCGCCACGGGACAGCGTAAGAGGGGCGCTCCAAAAAAGCGATACAAGGACTACCTGAAACAACATCTCAGGCTCGGCCAAATTAATCACCAACAAAGGTCTGCCCTGGCCTCACATCGGAAGGCATGGAGACACACTATTCACAATGCTGCATCCTTATTTGAGAACTCACGCCGAACAAGTCTTGAAGAGAAACGACAATGCAGAAAGAATCACAACCTGGAAACATCACCCAAGGAGACCTTCCGCTGTGCTTTCTGCAACCGGACCTGTTTATCTCGGATTGGCCTTTTTAGTCATCAGTGCAATTGCAGAAGTGCGGGATGAGTCCTTCCTGAATCTTCGTTGGCGAAGAAAAGCCAGAGAGAGAGAGACTATATTTCAGAGGAAGGAACTGGCAAAATCATGTCTGAGTATTCCACAAGAAATGAAACCCTGTGAAATTTATGGGGTCGCTATAAGTTGACAGGCAACTTGAAGGCACACACACATAGTCGTTTGTACTTTTAGCTTAAGTTTTATCCTTAATGGCAGCAAACATGACAGATATCACTGTCATCACAAGCTTCCAGCATAAGACTAACAGGATGCATCTGTTTTCCTTCAGAAGGAGAGAGATGGCATTGTAAAAGCCTATAAATTTTGTGATCAAAAATTTCTGTTCATACTAATGATCTCCCAGAAATATGAAACTCTCAAGATCATATGCTCTAGGCATAAAATTTTCTAAAGCCCCACTTTGGGTCAAGTATGGCAAGCTTGTTATCACATGCCACTTACAGAGGTACGCACTATACTAGCATACCCTGGTCTGGAGCCTTCCAAGTGGACTACGAAGCATATACTTCTCAACCCCATCATGACTGTGGTGATGGGACTTGTAGTCCAACAGATGGAGTAACAGTTGGAGAAAGTTGTGTCTCCTAAATTTCAATCTGACTAATCTGAATTGCGCTCAAATAAATTGATTTGGCAATAAATTTACTTTGAGTGTTAGATTAGGACTCCAGGAGATCAGGGTTTGAATTCCCACCCAGCCATGGAAACCCAATGGGTGACCTTTGGCAAGTCACACCTTCGCAACCTTAGAGGAAGGCAATGTCTAAGCCTTCTGAACAAATCTTGCCAAGAAAACCCCACAGTGAAAAAAAGGACAAAATAAGAGAGCCATAATGTGATCCATCACATTCATGATCTCTGCTCCCAAAATACAGTTGGAATTCTGAGAGGCCTCATGTCAAGATCAGTTTCAATACAACTAGCCTAGCAGAATTACTCAAAAGACATACATAGCAGAAAGCAAAAGAGATTTTGAGATTGTCAAAGAAAGCACAATGGACTTTGAAAGAACCACGAAAGGGTATTTAAATGAAATACATTTAAGAAATTAAATTCAAGACCCTACTGTTACCCAAAATGCTCCTTGGAAAATTCCAAGAAAATATCGAGTTTCTAATATGTTGGGGAAATTAGCGGCAACTCGACTTTAGCTATGAAAGAGGGGGTAACCAGGGAAACTGAAAACCAATTATACCAGTACTAGTCTGGATGGAATACGTAGTACACATTTAAAATTAAGTATTGTTTTTTATTAAGGAGTTCAAAAATAACACCAAACACACACACACATTCACCCAGAATAAGCATTCACTCAAGGCTATAGAAAGAAACAGTACAAAAGCTTGGGATAGAGGGTTACAAGAGGGTTTTGCTGGGGTACATAATATCACCTGTCCTGTAGTCCATCTGGCAGAGTGGATGGAGGAAACTGAAGGGGCTAACACAGAACAACAGAGTTTTCCCCTGTTACTGACTGTGCGCTGGGTTGGCTAACACAGAGCAACAGAGCTTCCCCCTGTTACTAACTGTGCGCAATGAGGCATATTCTGGGGGGTCTTATATACCTCCAAATACACCTGAGGGGATTGGTTGCTTCATGGGCTGAAACAATGAATTCCATGAGCCTTCATGGATTGCACAATGAGTTTCCTGGTCTTAACAAAAGGTGAGGAAGATGCTAAATGTGTTTCTTAATGTCCAGTGATTGGATTTTAACAGCTTTGAGCAACTTCTTTTAGGTTGGGAGCTGAGGAGAGGAAATTTCACAATCAGCAAATACAAAAGGGTTTCTACATCCATTACCTTCCATTTGTGTGGAATGTGTCTTATTTTGGCCTTTCACAGCCCCCGGTCTTCTTCCAGGGAAAAACAAAATGACCTTTTGAGACCATCCTGTCTTTTTCCCTTGTAAAAGGCCACAATAATGAACCAATCCTGGCCAGTCTCTGAGGCCTGTAGCCAATGCTAACATTCCAGAAGTGGGGTGCCTTCTTAGTAGGGTGCAAGCTTGTTTACACTACATTCACAATTCCATTTTACAACAAACTAGGGACAAGTGCTCCCAATCATCTGATAAACAGGACACTTGAAAACACAGTTTCCCACTCAACATATTTCATTTCCTCTGCAACGTCCAAGCAAGTAAGGAGCCAGTATGGTGTTATGGCTTGAGCATTGGGCTACGACCCTGGAGACCAAGGTTTGAACTCCTGCTTAGCCATGGATACCCACTGGCAAGTCACAGTCCCTCAGCTTCAGAGGAAGGCAAAGGCTAACTGCCTCTGAACAAATCTTCAGAACAAAGAAAACACTTGCAAGGAAAACACCTTAGGGTTGCCATAAGTCAGGAATGACTTGAAGACACACAACGACAACAAAACAAGCTAAACTTATGGGCAAATTAGGATCCATGCCAAATAGTCATTTCAGAAGCCACCTCCAAAAATGTTATACCGCATTCCTTGAAACAAAGTGATCATGGTGCTTACTTGTGGTTGTTGTTAATTACTGTCAAAGCAACTTTGACTTGTGGCAACCTTATGTATGAGAGAACCCATCCATCCACAACCCATCCATCCACAACCTTTATTAGGCATAATAAAATCACCCTACCACCAACAGCCCTGCTCAGGTCCTGCAGACTCATTGTTTGAATCTATCCATCTGTAATACCGTCTTCCTCTTTTCCTACTGCCTGTTACCTTTCCAAGCATTATTGTTTTTTCTAGTGAGTCATGTCTTCTCACGATATGTCTAAAGGACAACAGTCTCAGTTTAGTCATCTTGGCTTCTAGGGAGAGTTCAGGATTGGTTTGCTCTGGGATCCATTTATTTGTCTTTTTAGCAGCCCATGGTATCTGTAGAATTCTTCTCCAGCACTACATTTCAAATGAGTGGATTCTCTTCCTCTCAGCTTTCTTCACTGTCCAGCTTTCACAACCATACATAGAAATGGGAAATACAAGGGCATGAGCAATCCTAACTTTAGTATTCAATGAGATATTTTTACACTTGAGGATCTTGTCTAGTTCCTTCATAGTTTCCCTTCTAAGTCCAAGTCTTCTTCTGATTTACTGACTGCAGTCTCCATTCTGATTAATGACTGAGCCAAGGTATGGAAAATTTTTAACTATTTTAATGTATTCATCATCTGCTTTAAAGTAGTACTGGTATTGGAAATTAATCTGGTAAGAAAGGGAAAGAGTGACATCTCCACAGGGACAATTTCCAGGAAGGGTGGCCATGTTAATCAGCTGAAGCAACAAAAGCAACAGAAAATCTTGTTACATGAAAGCTAGCCCATGAAAGTGTATGCCAAACAAAATCTATTAGTCTTTAACATGCCAGGAGACCTTTTACTACTAGTCCACCTCCATAGCATGTGTCTCTGTACCTATCCACCAAAGCATTTTCTTGATGCTGACGAAACAGCTGGTGTTGAAAACTTTCACTTTGTAATCTCTGTATGCATAACTAAGTGCTATATTTTTTAAAAATTGGAAGAAAGAAGCAAAACTGTCTGGTTTAGAAAACAATTTGATTAATGTTTCTTTTATCCAAAATGGTAACATTTGAAAGAAGTATCATGACATAATCACTCTGACCTTATTTACATATATGTTGGCAACTTACCAAATGACCTCCCTTCTATTCACATTAAATCTAATTTTAAAAAAACAAACAAAACAGCACCTCCCTGTGTACTTTGATAATTTCATACATTCCTTTATATACAGCTTTTCTTTTCATATATATATAAACATGAAGTTCTAGTACAGTGAAAAAGACTCACAAAGTTGCTTATGCATTTTGAGAGACAAATCCACCTTAGATCATCATAGCTTTTCTTCAAATCTGCATGGATCCCACATAAGTAGACTCTGGGGTTACCTCATACCTTCTTTATCACACTGTAGCAGGCAAATTCCTTTTTGCTTCACTGAAATCCTGCTTGTGGGTAGGGATGAGCAATAACATGTTTTTGAATCGCTTGTGTGTCCTGTAGTATTTTACTGTCCATTGTGAAGGTATGTGCACACACACACATACATACACCCTGAATTTATCTCCCAAAGGCTACCTGGGGCAACATCAGTGGGTGACTGTAAGGAGCTTCCAGGCTTAGAACTGTCAATCCATAGTTCTGTGTGCCTGGCATCCTCATGGTGAGCTATCAGAACTACAGTATACTTAGAACATCTTGACAGTAAAGTATTCTCCCACTCTCAAAAGGACCTGCCAACTCAGGCAGGCCATCTAAGAGGAAGGCCTATAAAAGGGCTGGGAATACGCCAGAGCAACAAGACTTTGCTGGGTCTGGTGTCCTTTTCTGCGTTTCTTGACTAACTCCTGGCTTTCTTCCATTGAATGCCTTGGTGCAACTTGCTAGCAAAACACTTGGTTCCTAGCTCATCTGGTAATTGCCTATATTAGTATCAATAGCGACTGACATAAGAAGACACTTGAGAATGAAGTCATCTCTCAGATCTACAGCCAACATTTTGCTACCAGATAGCACGATACATCTTTCTTCCTCTCCTGGACACATTACAACAATCTACATGGCCCAAAAACCAATTCTAGCTGGTTTCTCACTGGCTAAGGAGGGTAAATGAGAGTGGGCTGCAGAAGGAGCAATCATCTCTCTCCTGGTTCTACTGGCAGAAGCAATTGTCTCAGTGCACAACTCCTTTGGATCATGCCCTTCGCCTCACAACTGAACTCTTGGAGGCAAAAGGAAACCACCAGCCAGAGGAGTTTCTCAATTCCATAACATAATTCAGTGGTCTGCATTCCTCATAACAGGAACATTTTTTGGAACTGGATTTGTCATTCGAGCCTGTGCAATGGATTTTTCTGGTGGAGCACAGAGTGCACAGAACTGGCCTCACCCTTTAAACCAAAGGTTCATCTGCTGTGGCCTTGCAAGCATGAACGTAGCAGCGAGGTTCTCGGGTCGTAGGTTTGATTAGAGTTTCCTTCTCTTAGATGGTTGACCTTACAGGGTTGGACGAGCACCATCTGCCCGGGTTTGGGATTAGAGTTTTCCTTCTGTTGGGAATGATTTGATTGTGTATTCCTGCATGGCAGGGGGTTGGACTGGATGGCCCTTGTGGTCTCTTCCAACTCTATAATTCTATAATTCTAGAATTATAGAATTATAATTCTATAATTATAATTCTATAATTCTATAATTCTCCTAGGACGGTTGCCATAAGGCTAGAGAGCCCATCCTGCCCTTTGACGCTCTTTGTCAGACCCTTCGGTTTTGACCTGTCTGGCATGGGAGACCCTACTGGTGGCTATTATGCCACCACCAGCATAGCTCAAAACATTATTAGGGTATGCAAGCCTCTCTCCCACGACATACCACACATCATTTATATACTCTCATACAATTATATACTTTAAGGACCTAGACATAGGACTACAAAAGAAATGGCAGACCTGCAATGAGTGAATGAAGAAGCTTTACCCAATTAATGGGTTCATGAATCTGTGGAAGTAGCATATTTTTACTATGTATCATCGAGTTGAATTCATGTGACTTTGAAGCACAGAGTGGAATTGATATTTGGAGGCCCTACAGATCAGTAGTAGAATACATGCTCTATATTCAGAAGATTTCAAATAGAATCACTGCCATGTCCAGATAGGAAGGTGCTAGGAAAAGATTCAATTATTTTTATTAAAAACACATCATTCATTAACATAACATGACATGACATAAATGTAACATAAAACACCAATACCAACAAAACTTACATCCACATGTCTGTAATTACAATTATAATTATAAATAACTTACCGTAACTAAAATCATTCACGTCATCATACATCGACTTCCTCTCTTCCCGATTTCCATGTTTATAAAATATATATTCTCTTTTCCCTCTTTTGCTACATATTCAACAATTTGTAAAAGTTTTCTTTCAATACATAACTTCTTGTAAAGTGAATGTTAACCTTCCAGGCCTTCTCCCAATCTTCTATTTTAATTTCATGGCCTATTTGTTGTGCCCACTTAATCATATATATTTTTGACAACCTCCATTTCTTGACTAAGTTTCAATAACAGAATATATATTATAGATATCATTTTTTCTTTTCTCCAAATAGTATTTTATTGAATTCTGCCTCTTCTAATCCGATGCCTTCCATTTTAGAGTCAAATTTAAATTTTTCATATACTTGCTAATATAGAAACCAGTGACATAAGACACCTTCATTTTTAGTTCCTCCTGTGTTTTCATTTCATATCGACCTTCTTGTTTCCTAAGTATTGTCTTATATGTTAGCCACTTCCCCCTATATGGGTTTTCCTTTTTATAGAAGGCCTCATTATTTGAAGTCCACAAAGGTATTCTTAAATATAGTTTTCTTTTATATAATTGCTAAACTCTTAATAGTGCTCTTCTAATGTAGAAGTGACTAAATTCTTTATGGAAGGTTACTTTGTTATGCCACGTATAGACGTGCCAGGAAAAGATTCTATTTGAACCCCTGGAGTATAAGACATTTTCGTACCTTCCTAACATTGTTTTAAAATACAATATTTTTTTA
The DNA here is from genome assembly GCA_030847615.1 of Gambelia wislizenii. Classification (NCBI taxonomy): domain Eukaryota; kingdom Metazoa; phylum Chordata; class Lepidosauria; order Squamata; family Crotaphytidae; genus Gambelia; species Gambelia wislizenii. Next base: position 183,042,196 of record JAUMIR010000005.1, on the reverse strand, counting down.
AGGGGATGGTGAATGAAGAAGTGGAAGTGTATTACTGTATATGAGAATCTGGGAATACATGTTGAGGATGGAGCATAAGGAACAATTGGATTTTATTTTACTACTCAAGACACTTAAAGTTAACTCAAGCAATTACATTCAGACTCCCATACTCACAGGGGTTTGGTTCCCAGATTTACCATGGATACTGGAAACCGCACATAACAGCCAACCCTATTAAAATAAAGGACTTCTGGTAAAAACATACCATAGAGTTGTGTAGGAGGACCTAGAAGATGCCTAGAGAGGATGCCTCTCTAGGTATTTTCCAGCATGACTCTATGGTATGTGTCGCCTATTTTATGTCCCAGCTAACTGAGGCCATGGCTATTGGTTCCATGGATACAGGAATCCTACTGTTTCTAATTATACACTTTCTTCTAATTATACACTGTTTCTAATTATACACAACCCGAATGTCCAATTCCTTCCTGGCAAGCCACTGTATTACCCTATCAATGAACAGGATAGCTACAGACGTCTATTCTCATTACACTGTGTGAGCCACAATAATAAATCTCATATGCATTGTGAGAGAAAGCCTCATAACAACTGCCCAAGAAAAGGGGATACACGTTTCCATCATCTACAGCTGAACAAAGCTAAAGGCTCAAACACCTACTAGCCTCTGGATATAATAAAAATTAATGAGCCTTCCCAGGCATTCATAATCTTTCTAAGCTTCAGGCACCTTTCACTGAAGCAGGGGGGGAAAATATCACACAGTATGTACACTTCTATGCTGCAATCCAAATACAACATAATATATGTTGTCTCATGCATATTTTTTGGTTGGAAAGGTTTGGTTGTGTGTTTTAACTATTTAAAAACCAATTCCCATTTATATTTTCAGATAACAAAGTTCCATCACAGCAAAAAGCAAATTTGCTTTCCCTAAAAGAAACACCTTTGAAAACTAACATCTCTATGTTTTGGCCGAACGTTTGCTCATCAGTTACCAAACATTCATCCAATATTTCAAAATGCTACTTCACACCCAGTTATATCTAATGCTATTTGCTAAGTGATATTTGGTGCTATTTGGTATGAGAGATGTGACAAACAATGATATTTAGTTGAGGGGTGTGTGGCAATATTTGGACCACAAAACCCAAAGCAATAAAAAAATGGCAGCCTGAATTTCTAAGTAAAAAGGTAATACAGTTGTCCTTCCATATCCACGGATTTGGGATCCATGGATTTAAGTATTCACAGCTTGAAAATTCTTTAAAAAATAATAATCCAAAAAGCAAACCTTGATTTTGCCATCTTATATAAGGGACACCATTTTGCTATGCCATTGCATATAATGGGACTTGAATATTCATGGATTTTGGTATCCACAGGGGGTCCTGGAGCCAAACCCCAGTGAATAGGAAAGGACAACGGTATTGAAAATGTATATTAACCACTTGAAATTCAGAAACAAAATACTATAGAGATGTAAAAAAAAAAAAGTGGGAAATGTATGGAACTTCATATGGTTGCCAATATTCATTTCATTTCTAAAATTATAGCAGTCTTACAACATCAGGGCACATAAACCTAGTCCTGCCAGATTTCATACCAATCCTGCCATTTGAGGCACATAGTGCCATGCCCCGTGAGCCTGATGAGGCAAGAGTCAGAGAAGGAGGAGGACATGGCAGGGAACAGCACTAGGGACCCTGGCGCAAGTTTATCTACACCTGTGCAAGCAGGGAAACCTGCCAACCTAGAGGCTCGAGCAGAGGAAGAGCCCGGTCCAAGTGGGTTGGCATCAGTCCCAGCAGAGAGTCCTGCCCATTCAGATAAGGACAAAGAAGAAGAGAGGGACTTACCTCCACCATTGTATACCCAGCAATGAGCTCAAAACGAAGCCCAAAGGAAGTCCCTGAGACCTTATGAGAAAAATCTGCTCGTTAAGAAACACCTGACAAAGCCTTAATTGCTTTATATATGCTGGGAGAGGTGATGGAGGCTTTGTCAGAGATCAACTGATCTTCCTGGTGAAAGCGTCCTGCTGACTTCGGTGCCTGGATTCCAGTTATCTTGACTTCTGTTACCTTGACCCGTGCTTAGACCTTGGACTGTCCCTTACTACTCCGCTGCCTGCTCCTGTTGACCCTTGGACTGCTTTGGACCATGCTGACTGATTGCCGTAAGCCTCTGACCTTTTGGACTGTGTTTGCATTCCTGTGAGCTAATTAATAGTTGGCTTCCTTCCCAGACTAGTGCTGTTTATATTTTGCTGGTAACTAGTTGCTTTCTGGACACATAGCTGCAGCTGTGAACTGGGTAGATACAGTTATTCCCACAAAGGTGTTAGTGTAGCCATCTCATTCTTCCTAACAACTGTTTCTCTCTCATTCTTCTTTACAGATTTATGAGGCAGGCCACTGGAAAGTGAATTCCCTGAGGCTATCCAGATATTTATGAGTGAATAAGAAAAACAACAGTCCAGCACACTTAATGGGATTATATTGGCTCTTAGTACAAAGAGATTTACTCAAAATCAAATTGATGTGGTGAGTGAGGCCTGTATAGAATCTTGGTGCATGTGTAGGTACGCAGGCATATGTGCGTGAGCACACACCCACACACACCTGAATTTTAGGTCATACCCCTCAAAACAATGAACTATATACTTTATAATTACGACCATTTGATAGACTTGAATTGTCCTGGTTCCACTCCACAGAACCCTGGAACATGCAATTTGATGAAATATTTCAGACTCTCCAACATTTCACAGCTCAAAACCTGTGGCCAAGCAACATCAGAGTGGCATCAAGAAGAGAAATGTTATTAAGGGGGAAGAACATAAACTAGGAGAGATTGTAGCAATTTGCTTTTGCCTGAGCTTATTAGGAAGAGCAAGAGTCCTCCCTCCTTTCCTCTCTCCCCGCACTGCTGATTTAATTGAATGTGAACTACTTTTGTACTTTGAACTCAGTTTGCTGCTACTGAAGTAAGACAAAGGAGGAAACTGGGAGGAACAGAGAGAAACTGGGACATTTTAAAAGCAGGCCAGAAGATTAATCCGTGCTGTCCCTAAGCAAGTTGAGATAGTTGGGAGAGTGTGGTATTTAGACTCCTGTGTTACAGAACTCTAGCCCACTTGTCTGAAATGCAGCCCTAAAACACTGGAGCAGAGAATTCTAAATTCCTCATCAGACTACACATCCCAAGATTACAGAGGATGGAGCAATGATGAGCTGTCAAACGGCTACAACTGTATACTGTATGTTCACTCAATACCTTTGTTATTTAATCAGAAAAAAATATATCAAAGTGTTTGGAGGTAATGGGGGATAACAGCTGAACCAAGTATTGTCTCTTCTCAATGTATCAGTGGGATACAAATGGATTCCCAAGTAGTTCAGCATATTGGGGTACTTGTTACTCTGTACACTTGAAGCGCCAACTAGTGTGAATCATTTCAGTACAAAGGTCAGGAAGCTGAGAAGTCAATTCCAAGCCAAGGAAATCAAGTCAGATAGGGGGAGCTGCAGAAGAGTTCTTGAGATCCAGTTCTTGGTTCAAAAAAAACAAGGTGAGTCTCCCAACTGACTTGGGTGTTTTCCACAAGGAGTAATGGATATTTCTCCCAGCATCCAAAGAGTTTTTGCAGCCTAATAGAGAATTAAGCAAGAACAACTGGGGCAGCACCAGCTGAGTTGCAGATGTGCTTGGCCCCTCCCCAAGCCTTCTCCTGCCATTGCATCTCAGAGGGAGGCATGATCCTTGGTTCCCTGGTACATGATCACTGCACAGAACACTTGCACTCACAGGCTACTGCTGAAAGCCTGAAGATGTCCCTACTCTGTATGCCATTATAGAAAAAGAGATAGCAAGAGAGTAGCAATTATCAGGCAACATCACCATATACAAGGTGATTGTGGAGATGGGATCACAGCCACAGCCATACATGTAAAATGTATGTGTTTTACATACATGTAAAAAAATGTATGTCTGGAGAAGGTTTTGAAACTGCAATCACTCATCCCTTCCCAATCCATATGCATTCCTTCCTGTGAAAAATTATGTCATTTGAAGAGTACACTACTGTGTCATGTTCACAGTGGACAGGGATGATAGGGCTATCCCCAAGTCCTGGGATTTCAGGGCTGAAACCTGAGATTTGGGAATGACCCTGTCACAGGAGGCAGCCCCAAGTGATATCATTAAGCATGACACATTAAGCATCAACTACAGTTCCACAGGGTAAGCCATTCAAATAAAAATCATGTCTTAAAAAATGAGGAATACACACACACACTTTTTCAAACCAGTGCTCTTGCCCTGAGATTCCTCATCCTCACTCTGGAAAAGAGGGTCTAGGCCTTGGGATCTGGGAACCCTTGCTCTGTAAGACAGTTCATGTCCATTTTTCTTCAGACTACTATTGCCAGTTTGTTTGAAACATACACTTATTCCAAGCTTCTATGAACAAAACATCCATCTTCAGCTTCTCCTACCAAAAAAGCTAATTAAAAAAAAAAAACCTTCCTCCTCAATGTAGTATAAATGTCTCTGCCAAAGCAGAAATTCTCGATTCTAATTTTGCTTGGGCAATGGACAAGGGTGTAGAGCTCTTAAAACTTTTTATTATCAGGTTTAAGTGGGTGACGCTTTGCCTGTGTCCTCAAGTTTTAACACTGTTTCCTGGACTTCAGTCTTCACATTTACATTTTTAAAAGCTCCACATATTCTTGTAAAAAACATCTCAGAATTTGTTTACTAAAAGCCACCTAGACAGTAAAGCTGAATGATGGCACATGCATCAATTGTCAGGATCATGCACAGGAGAGGTTATTAGCTTCTTTCTAAACTGTCATCTGCTTGTCTGAAAAGGTGATGGATCTCCTTCTGAGCCTTCTGTTTCTTCCAACACTAACATCCATAAAGATGAGTGCAGCAGTAACAATTTCACTTCTCTCCCACACCTCTCTCTCTCACACACACACACACAGAGCTAACACAAACCCATTCGCTCTGCCCATTCTTTTTTGTTGCTTGAATTCAGTGGGTCATTATGTTCTGTAAGAATCTTCGCCAACTTTCTGAGAGATGTAATAAATGCAATGAGAACTTCTAGCTCAAATCAGCAAAAAGCAAAAAGAAAAGAGGTCTGAGAAAGCGCTATGAAACATGGAAACTCAGAAGGCTACACCTAATTGTTATTCTCTCTTCTTCATCTCCAGTATATGAAAAAAGATTACATTCCCCCTCCCCCGTAAAAAAAGAGTGTTCTATATAGCCTAGCCCCAATTTATTTATTACCTGCACATTTTGTCCTCTCTCAAAGTTATCCACATTCTTCAGAGACTGACAACAGCAGTAGATTGGCATGGTTTGGAATCAATACACTGATTAACGTGATTGGCAAGGTGTAAAAAAAAAACAAGAGAGGAGAGAAACCCTTGAAGGGCTATAAGGGATGCCTTCCATGAAAACCTGTGCCAAACCCTATAAGGATGGGGAACTTTGGTTAATATTAATAATGGTTAGTATACATGTAATGGCAAACTATGGTTAAAAAAAAACAACACTAAGAACAGGAGAGGAAAAATATCTCCACTTCTCAATCATACTGTATTATCGCCACACTGATTTCCCAAATAAATAAATAATTTTGTTTGATTTCAGCAGGAGACCTGACAACAGAAACGTTAGCTTTCCCTGATCACAGCAGAAAGGAGAGAGCCTGCAGGAAAGAAAGAGAAGAACAGGAGTCTTGTTTGTGTTTATTTTAAGGAAATTATATTCCATCTTTGCTGAAGCAATTCACACTTGCTAACAATCAATGAATAAAACAATAAAGGCCATAAAATATAGCAGCAAAAATAAACCTGCATGATCATAGTAAGCATTGCTCACTAAAAAATTCCACAGCCATCCAAAAAGGAAAACCAATAGGAAGCAATTGCACAACCACCATCAATTCAGCCAAAATGCCTTATTCCAACAGTGGGCAAAGCATGCCCCCCCTGATGTTTTTAGATTACATTTCCCATCATCCCTCACCACCAGCTGTACTGGCTAGGGCTGATGGCAGTTACAACCCAAGAACAGCAGGAGGACTGCCCTTTGACCATCCCAGCCATGTGTGTGTTTCAGGCAAGCAACGAAAATCTACGGTATATCAGTCTGGTCCTGGTAGGCCTCCCTAAGGAAGACATTCCAAAAAATTGACATCTGGCACACATTGCCCTAAGCTAAGAAAGAAAGTGTACAAATCCTGCCTTCGTGCTTTGCTGAGGCTAGTTTTACGTATAGCAAATTCCAGATACAGAATCCATTTATTCTGCTTTCACATTCATGTCCCTTTTTACAGTTAGGTTATCCAAAACATGGAGCACTAGCTCCAGATTTGAGGGGGCTGATGGTTACATATACTCTGCTGTGCTGCTTTCTATATGGGTGAGCCCCACTGGGCTTATCAGCAGCAGCAAGACTGTTTGAAGATGCCATTTTAAATCTTCCACAGTGTCTTTAATGTACCATTACTCCAGAAAGTAGTGGGTGATGTAAAGTGATAACTCCAAGCATGTGGACAGGACAGGATTGGTGTCAGTACAGCAGTGGGCACTGCAGGATGCTGGGAACATGGAAACTGCCCAAGGTTGCCATGCGCTGACACCAAGAACTTTATCAGATGCAGCCTCTTTAAACGTTCTTTTGCTGGCATAAAAAAAAGCATTTGTATGCCGGCAAAAGAACATTCCCCCCTCCCCACACGTACTCTCTAATTCCAGCAAACTCCAGCTCCTGGCAATAAAGAGGAAGTGAATGGAGCCCCGTTCGCTTCCTCATCTGAAATCTCACGCGATTTCATAATTCAAACTTAAAAACAAAAGTGAACATCTAAAAGTTACCCTAAGCACCTGTTATAAGTGGGACCCTCCCTTCCTCTATGTGCAATCCAGTTTCACAGAGAAAGGAAGGAAGGCTCCCAGCCTTTTTGTACAATCTGAAAACACACTCTCCCAGGGCTCCTGTAGCCTAGAGGTCCTTGGAGACTGATCCTTTGGTAGTCTGCCACCAGTCCTTGTTTTCTGAATTGTGAAATGTGATTACAAGGAAACAATCACATCGTTACTTTAAATTTCCAGCCTTAGATGAGGGTTAACTTAGCCCCCCACTTTCTAGCCCAAAGAGATTCAAGATAGCTGACCGACAGATGCATGAGCCAAGTTGGTAGAGAAAAAGAAAATAGACTTTATTTTAGTTCCAAATGCTTAAGTCTTAGCATGGAGGGACATCTAGTTTCTCCACGCACACTGCTTAGAGGTACAGGAAATACATTCAGTCATAGTATTAAAATAAATCATAAACCTAACACATGGCTAGCTATACATTCCCTAAGCTAAGAAATAATAACTCACATTTATGATGTCCATGCAATCAGTCCATGTCCCAACTGGGATGGGCTAGGCCAGGCTCCATATAGCTGGCTTAGCTGGCTCTGGAGATGGAAATTCAGTCATTTTGGATGGAAGCCTCTTCCCCAGACTTCAGATATCATTTGGGGCTCTTTTGATGTTATAGAGCCATGAGGAGGTCGCTCCCCCGACCTCAGTTATCATGTCTGGTTTCAGCATGTGGCTCTCCATTTGGCCTAAGCCATGTGGTATAGAACAAAGGAATCAGAAACTTAAAAGTCTTTTGGTTAGATTTGATTGGTTCTGCCTTTCCAGGTTTGGATTGGCTCTTCAGTCAGATGATGTGATGTCATGTTTAGGAAATGAGGTTCCCACCCCCTTACCGTACCTGTTGCTATGGAAACCAGGGAGTGGAATTTTCCTATGCTGTGACCTGTAGGTTTTGAGATGAACTGTCATGATGGCCGTCAGTCCATCATGACAGCACCCAAACACACTGTAGAGGTCCCAAGTAACCTAGGGAGGGTCATAAAAAGAGCGAAACTTACTTGGATATCTCAGTCTCACCCAGAAGTGTTCGTGTTGGAGAGGCTATCGTCAGGGTAAGTATGTGATTTAAATGGCCCAAGGTATCGCATGCTAGCAATGCCAGCAAAAAAGTGGCAGGAGGATCTATTGGTGGCTTAAGCCATCAATTAAAGAGTACATGATTTGCCTCTTTATAACCACAAAAGGGTGACATCATCTGATCTGCCACCCTTTCGCAGTTATGTAGCATCCTTATGACACCGTATGTTCCTCCTCTGATAAAGTCCCTAGTCTGACAGGAAGCAGTAGTCTAGTACTTCCCCTTCATGGCATCCAAGTAACATCATACTCAGTATTTGTGCAAATATGACGTTTCAGATGGAATGGAAATATTTTCAGGTTCTTCAAGTTAATGCTCATAAAAAAAAAATTACCTATATATTTAGTTGGCACAGAAATAATAGTTGTCATTTTCTTTTTCCCTGCCCAATTCTGGGTTTTCAGGAAGAATAACACAGCAGTGAGAATTTTGGACAGTTTTTCCCCACTAATCACATATGCCAAGGTATTTCAGGAAATCATTCTACATAGAAATACATGTGGGTTTTTTTTTTAATGAGGGAAGCAATGAGTTTTGTGGGGAAACTGAGAGGTTTTGTGAGGAAAAAAAACACAACTTGTAAAAAAAATCCACATGTATTTTGGGAAACGGTGTTTTCTTTTATGTGTATGCAAAAATAAAATAGTCAAGATTTTGTTGTTGTTGTTGTTGTGTGCCTTACAGCGACCCTAAGGAAAACCTATCATGGTTGTTTGGCAGGGGTGGGTGGAGGGTTGCCTTTGCCTTCCTCTAAGGCTGAGAGAGTGTGACCTGCCCAAGGTCACCAAATGGGCTTCCATGGCCAAGCAAGGTTCCAAACCCGGGTCTCCAGAGTATAGTCCAACACTCAAACCACTACACCACTTTGGCTCTCAGTCACAATTTACTTCACTGATTTTTAGGAGATCACCCAAATTCACACCTCCGGATCAACCTTTTCTCTCTTGAGTAAAATTGTTTTAAGCACTGCTTTTAAAAAATAACCCACACTGAAATTAACCTTTTCCACATGCATGCATACCAACTGTACAGAAAATCTACACAGCTTTAGAAACAATAGAATGTGTAAAACTGCATTAAGTTGTGAGTTTCCTTTTACTTCTGTTCAGCGACAGCATTCAGCTTTTCCTTTGCAATGCCAAATGCATGCAAGTTTGAAGTCATTACACATGCTGCAGCTATGTTCCAGCTTTCTAAAGTGTGAAATTTTGCTAATCACAGTTCTCACTCTGGCTGGTATATTACTTTTGTTTTAAAAGAAAAAGAAAATCTTTTCAGCTTTGCTCTTAAAGACTGCTGATTAACTCAGCATTTCTTCCTGCTGAGACTGTGAAAGGCAAATGTCCTGTTTTATATCTATTCTACCAATGAGAGTAACAACTTTCCTTGCAGCCCTCAACAATCAAGAAGCCTCTGGAGCCTGCAGGCATGTTGATGAAGCTCATCACTGAGAAAGTCTTCCTGGGATCAGTTTCATCAAACACAGCACGATTAATTCCAGGGCCTGTTGAAATGTGTTTTTTAAAAATTTAAAAGCCAAAGAAGGCATGTGCTGGGCGTGTTTTTCTTGGGCAGGTAGTGGGTTATTAGCTTACATCAGTGGTTCTTAACCTGTGGTCCGCAGAGCACCAGGGATCTGCAATATCTTCACAGGGGGTCTGTGAAGGCTTGACTGCTTAAAGGCTGCTCCTTCCCACAGTAGAGCAGCTATGTGACAGGAGCCAAGGGAAAGGCAGGCTGGCTAGGCCAACATGATGCTATTCAATCCACTCCTGCAGCAAACTAGCCAGAAGAAGCAGGAGAAGCACCTCTGAGGGAAGGTTTAATGGATGGTGTACTTGTAAATGGTTCAGTGTTCTTGTTGTTGTTTAAAATCTTGAGTTAAGGGTCAGCAGCAACAAAAGATATTTAAAGGGGCTATATGGCAACGAAAAGGTTAAGATCCACTGGCTTACAAAATATCATAGCTTCTTTTCTCTCTGTGTGTGTGTGTGTGCGCGCACGCGCGCCAGATACAGTTTGATATTAGAAGCTAAGCAGGGTCATCCCTGGTTAGTACTTGGATGGGAGACTGTCAATGAATACGCACACACCTTCCTGACTTATTGCAACCCCATGAATCTCATAGGGTTTTTTCAGTTCTTTCCTCTGAAATATAGCCTACAAGACCTGGTATTCATTGGCAGTCTCCCATCCAAGTACTAACCAGGGATGACCCTGCTTAGCTTCCAATATCAAACAGAATCTGGTGCCTTTGGATACAAAAATCCCAATTCTGGTGAGTTTCTCTGAATCCCACCTGCATTTCCCCCCATATCTACTGATTCATTATCCACTGATTCAATTATCATGGAACACAAAACAGCACACACCATTGAGTCTTCCTAGAAAATGTATCCTCTCTAGCCATTTTCTAGGTCCTCCAAGGCAACTCTATGATATTTTAAACCAGAAGTCCCATTATTTTCAATGGCATTTGGTATATTTATATTATCCACAGTTTTCAGTATCCACAGGGCCCCCCAGAACCAATCCCCAGTGGCTACAGAGGTCCTACTGTACATTGTTTGTACTGGGTTCTGCCACTTGACATTTTCTTCAGTTCTTTCACTAAAATTCATGCTATTTTTGATGCATTTTCCCCAGTTTATTCACACAGCTTACCTACTTTACTCAGTTAGGTGAAGGATAATTACTAATCTCCACACGGTACTTGAGAAAGACGTTTGGACACAGGTAAATAGCCTATATAACAGTGTTTCTGAGGCTATCTGATCTGGTACCAGAAAACCCCCTCCCGCAGTGTGATAGGAACTGGCTGCAATGTAACATGGGCTTTTCTCCAAATCTGGGGCTATCCAACAAACATGGCATGGCCCAGATTCACAGCATTTCGCGGTATCTTACCAGGATGTGCAGTATGTGGGGTTCAGAGTTTTTGTCCACTGCAGCAGCAGCAGCTGCCACCACCACCACCACAAGGACCAATTTTAAAGCTCTGGAGGCAGTTGCCAGCTGAAGGGAGAGGTTTTCTCCCTTCCCCTGACTTGGAAGTGCTGCCTCCGCCCACTCACCCATCACAGGAAGAGGCGTTTGAAGAAAGCAACGGAAGCACTTGAAACAACCAAAGAGCGGGAGGAGGCAGCACTGTGGTGGTGGTGGCAGCAGCAGAGGTGGATGAAAATCTGCAGGGATGGTGAAGACAAAGGACCCCGCAACCCTGCATAGAATAATAATGCACAGGGCTTTGGGGGGGGGGTAGAGAAACCCTGAGGCAGCAGAGAACTAGCCTGCATCCTCCTCTTCATGGCAGCCCTGAGATATTTAAAGAGTGCAATCATGTCACACACGCCCCTCAGTCTTCTCTTCACCAAGCTGAACATGCCCAGCTCCTTCAACCTCTTCTCATATGTTTTCTTTTCCATACGCCATCATCCTTGTTGCCCTTCTCTGGACCTGCTTATCTATATTCTTTTTAAAATGAGGTGCCCAGAACAGAATTAAAAGAGATACAGAGATTTTCATTTTTTAAAAAAAGAGAGGGGGAGCAGTATGAGCTGAAAAAGACCATGTGACATGATTTGAGCAACTGGGGTGTAATTTATGTGACTTCAGTAAAAAGTTGATTTCCCACTATTCATCCAAGAATCCTATCAACAATTTTGTACTACACCCCTGTGGCACCATGGGACAAGATGACTCAGATAAGCAGAAACTGTTACACAAGTCTCCCAATGCTTGAATGGGGGAGAGGCTAACTATATTCACAAATACTAATCTTAGGGAAAGAAAATGTACTTATACTCCAGACAGAGTGTAAGTGGATGGTGGTGGTGGGGGGGGACTAGTTTAGTCTCAGTTTGGACTGTCAATATAATCAAAGTGGTAATTGGTGTAGGAAAATATCAGTACAATATCGATTATAAGCCGCAGAAAAATACTTCCACAACATATGTATTTGTGGGTGTAGGTGATATGAAAGGGCCACACCAATTGGCAAAATAGTGAAGAGAGCCATTGGTATGTGCTTCCATGACACGTAAAAGAGAAAGTGTGGTGCAGTGAATAGAGTAATGAACCAAGACCAGGAAAACTTGGTTCAGATCCCCATAGATTTCACCAACCAGGCTTGGAATAGTGTCACACACTCAGGCTCAACTAATTTGCTAAGCTGTCTTAAGGATAAAATGAGAGGAGGGAAATAATTTGTTCCACACTGAAATCCTCGGAAAAAAGGGCAGAAAGATATATAATTAATAAAGTAAATAAACAGAGGTAGTGGGCAAATACAATGAAAATCTTACCTAGAAAAGCAGATTAAGCAGGAAGGAGGTAGGGGAAAATTAAATTTAATTAAACAATCAAATCCAATGTCTTCTCTGTTTACTCAGTTCCAAGTAGTAAACATTTTAAATGACTGCTATAAATATATACATACATACATACATACATACAGTGGGCCCGTGGAATCCATTCGGGTTTGGTTCCAGGACACCCCTCATCTGTGGATACCAAAATCTGTGGATGTTCAAGTCCCATTATATACAATGGTGTAGTAAAATGGTGCCCCTTATATTGTATATTATATACCCTCTCTCTCTCTGGCTTTTCTTCGCAAACGAAGATTCAGGAAGGATTCATCCCACGCTTTCTGCAAGCATGCTGATGAGTAAAAAGGCCAATCCAAGATAAACAAATCCAGTTGCAGAAAGCACAGCAGAAGGTCTCCTTGGGTGATGTTTCCAGGTTGTGATTCTTTCTGCGTTGTCGTTTCTCTTCAAGACTTGTTCGGCGTAAGTTCTCCAATAAGGCTGTAGCATTGTGGATAGTGCGTCTCCATGCCTCCCAATGTGAGGCCAGGGCGGACCATTGTTGGTGATCAATTTGGCTGAGCCTGAGATGTTGTTTCAGGGAGTCTTTGTATTGCTTTTTTGGAGCGCCCCTCTTACACTGACCTGTGGCGAGTGGTGTACCTTATATGAAATGGCAAAATCAAGGTTTGCTTTTTGGATTTTTCAAGCTATGGCTTGTTGAATCTGTAGACGCAGAATCTGTGGATAAGGAGGGCCAATTGTAATCAATCACTGTCAATAGGCAGCTTGCACATCTTGGATGGCAATGGCTAAAGCAGGGGTGGGCAACTGCACGGGAGTAATTATTTTATCCTGTGTCTGCCCAGTGGACCATAGTGGCACCAGTTTAAAGGCTAATAATAATAATAATAATCATCTGAAAATTGGACCAACTTAAGGGCTACTGTGAGAGCCTCACTTAGGCATCCAACGGGGTACATGTTACCCGCCATCCAAACTTTGCCCATTGCTGGGCTAAAGGACACTAGACACATGGAGCCTTATTCTGACAATAAGATAACTTATTTCTTTATATGAGGTGATGAACTACTGGGATGGTTGATTAGTGGGAAGGGATACAGACAAGTAAATAGGGACCATGGAATATCTAAAGCAGGATAGGGAACTTTTGGCCTTCCAGATGTTTTAAACCTGAACTCTTCAAAGCCCCAGCCAGCATGGCCAATGATCTGGGATGAAAGGAGAAATACTAGTAAGTACAAAGGTTCCCCACCTGTAACCTAACGAAATCTATCAATTAACAGATTAATAGAATTTAAAGCTGGGTTAGAGATCAACTGGTTCAATGTCATCTTGTGGTTGACTTTGCTGACTAGTTTTACAGATCTAATATTTATTTATTTTTTACTTTTAGTTTAGGCCTTCCTCATTTTATTTTATTGCGATATTATAAAAGGAATACTGAGATTACATAAACTTACATAATGTCTTGAGTATTCAGGACAAGGACCATGTTGTTTTTGTTATGTCCTTAGACTCCCTCAAACACAACCCTGCAAGGTAGGATAACATACCAAGTGGCATTACATCACAGGGAGAGGGGTAGAAAAATGTCCTTGTGATCACATAGGTAACTCAAGTGACTTTCCATCTTGTGTAAAAGCATCAAACTTACTTGCCTGTTTTTCTTATCTCTTTCTTCTGAAGGGCAAGGTTTTGTTTTGGAGTTGGCAAAGTCTCACTGGAATACTAATAGCAAGGAAACAGTGCGTTATACACTTCTGAGTGACAACATTTTCCAGCTTTACCAAGGGTCATGTTGTGTTCTCTCTAACCTCATCCTCTCACTTTCTTGGGCTTATCTCTTTGACATTCAGCTTTCATTTCATTGGAAAGAAATGTGCATACAGTGTTGTTTCACACGCACGCACACACACACACACACACACACAGAGCAAGCCTTTAAAACTTTTCCTTTATCAATAGGAAGTAGGCAGAGTATTCAACAGAAGCATGTTTTCATTGTCACAGCAACATTGCCAAATGAAAGGTCTTTTGTTAACTATTTTTTCATACATATTTCCAGAAAGAATATTTTCATACATAACCAATGTACACTACAACCCCCATACAGATGTAATCCTATATAAGTCTCTGGTATTTGTTTTATTTATTGTGGCCCCAAACAATACAGTATGTATGAAACGTTAAACTATAATCCACTATTAATCCCAAAATTCTGTCTTAAAAGTTAATAGTGCTAAAAATATCAATCTGCTTCCCAAAGCAACACTTCACAATTTTCTCACTTTTTCAGTGTTGTGTACTCCCCTGCCCAATGTTGCAATGCACAATTTCTTTGATAATATTATGTCATGGGCCAGGACTCCAAGTCTGAAGAGACTCATGCAGCTATCCCTGTTGAAGAGCCACCTCACCCTGAGAAGGAACAGAGCTGGGACTCACCTGCAGCCAATTTGGCTGCTGAGGAAACAGCATGGCCCCCAAGTCCACTGACCCAGCATGTGGAGCAGAGAGCAGAGCAGAAATGCCCAATGAGGTGCCTTGCCAAGCAGCAGGGGAGGTGCTCCTGATTAGAACAAGCTGGCACCAGCCCATCAGGGCCGGTTTAACCTGTCTGCCAAATCAGCATTGGCAGGGGGCCCCGAGGTCAAGAGGGGGCCCCGAGGTCAAGAGAGGGCCCCGTGTTGGCCTCCTTAATATGAAAATAATGGGATTTCTGGTTTAAAATACCATAGAGTTGCCTTGGAAGGCCTAGAAAAGGGCTAGGGAAGACACATTTTCTAGGAAGACTCTATGGTAGGTGTGCTGTTTTGTGTCCCATGGATAATGAATCCAGGGATACGGGGGCCCTACTGTGATCTGAACATCCTGTACGGTCAATAGGTTAGGTTACATTGATCTGAGATAAACATATGGGGGCCCCAAAGTAAAGCATTGCAGGGGGCCCCAAAATTCCTTAAACCGGTCCTGCAGCCCATTTAAGAGCCAGCTCTGGCTAGTGCCGGTTGCCAGAAGCAACTTATCTGCTTTCTGGCTGCTATTCTTGTTTCGTGACTTCTGTGACTTAGACTCTCTGACAACCTTGCTGAATTCTTAGACCCTGGGCTGCCTAATGATGCTGCTTTTTTCCCTGATCCCAGACCACCCTTGTCTATGCTTTTGCCAAATGGATTTCCACAGGCAACGATGCTCTTGGAACCCTGTTGATATATTGCCTTTGCCTGAGCTATCTCAAAACTCTGAACTAATTGTTTCTCCCTTGTTCAGTCTGCAAGTGTGTGCTAGCTGAGCCAGGACAATATTTAGAACAAAAAGGCTATGGCTGCTTCTCTACTTAGGAACATCAGAAACATGATGGGGCACCACACCTGTGTATACCCCCTTCCCTAAGCACAATTACAAATGTACAGTTACATATTTGTAGTTGGGAGTATCATGCATATGTTGGGGAATCATACCTGTGTATATTCTCAAACTTTGCAAAATTATTTGTATTGAAAGGGTTATATACATACACTGGCACCAGATCTCCATGATATTTTCCCATCATTTTTTCTCTGTAGACAGAGAGGTTATTGAAGAATGGACATATACCTTGCATTGCAAGCACACGCAAACAATGGCCCTTCCACATAGACAAGACACAAAAGATTTTATTTATTTATCTATATTGGATTTATATTCCACCTTTTTCCCAAGATGGGATTCAGGAAACGGGAGTGTTACTTTGTTCACAAAGTGACTATGGCCCAATTCATAAATTAATGAATTTGTATGAGAATTGCATTGGAAAGGAGGCTTCCTACATTCCTGCTAATGCCCACTCTAATGTGCCTCAGGCCACACTGGTACAGCATGTTAACTGCATGGCATTGAATAATTATCTCTCTTTTAATGTTGACATAAAGGAGGGATACAAATCATATAGAAAACACATGCTGCCCTTTAGGGCTCTAGAGGGGCCAGTGGGACTCCCACTGACCCTCCATGGCCCCAGCACAATTTCAAAACATGTTGGCTAGTTTCTACATTTGGGGGAGGGCAATAAAGCCTTTTAAAAGCCTTCAGATAAGACAAACCTGCTATTTTGTGGGTCTCTCATGCTGAAACAGCAAGAAACACCTGTCCCCCCACTCCCATGGCCCAAAAGGCAACAGACTGACATGGCCCTCCAAGTTCCAGACAGTGACCATACTTGCCATAATGAGAGAAGGAAGAAGATACAATCTCTCATCCCTTTCTGGTAATGAATCATTATGAAGTAAGTATGGCCACTTCCTTCATACAGGAGAACTCATTCTTTTATGCAGGGACAGAATATTGCAATGCCGGAAGAAAATCAAAGACAATGCCAGTTTCATGATCTAAGAAAAAGCTTTCTTTTTAAAAAATTTAATTTTTTTATTAAAAGAAGAAATGATTATTTTGCATTTTAAGTGCTTCACATGATCTTGTAGCAACTGTGTACTCTTAGGAGAGGAAAGAGGAAATGCCACATTGGTTACTTACCGTGAAGGTGCATTCTTGAGGGAGTGGGGTGATGCGGGTCCTTTACATCTGGGTTTCGTCAGTCACCGCCCAGGTGTAGCAGGAAGTTACATTAAGCCTCTTCATATTCAAATTTCTTTGTCTTCATCTCCTCCATCCTGGAGCCACGAGGCCAGTTCACTGACTAGCAAAGCCCTGTAAGGACTAAAGAAATCGTTTAAGTCAAATAACATTAAGCAGCGCTAAATAATAAGGGTACCGCCATGTAAGGAAAAACGCACGCAGTCACTGGGCGGGGAAAGGACCCGCATCACCCCACTCCCTCAAGAATGCACCTTCACGGTAAGTAACCAATGTGGCATTCTCTGAGGGAGGGGTGATGCGGTTCCTTTACATCTGGGACGTGCCCAAGCTGACTTAATAGGGCGGGAGTGACTGCGGGATTGGCGG
The DNA here is from genome assembly GCA_030847615.1 of Gambelia wislizenii. Taxonomy (NCBI): domain Eukaryota; kingdom Metazoa; phylum Chordata; class Lepidosauria; order Squamata; family Crotaphytidae; genus Gambelia; species Gambelia wislizenii. Next base: position 183,024,887 of record JAUMIR010000005.1, on the reverse strand, counting down.
ACTCAGTCTCTGAGCACCTCCTGGAGCACCCTCCGACCGAAGTTCGCCTCGGCGGAACGGAACTTATCCACCTTATAGTGTCTAATGAAGGTGGACGGTGTGCTCCAGGTTGCTGCCCTGCAGATTTCTACCAGGGAAGCGTTAGTGGAGAAGACCGCGGATGTCGCGGCTGACCTAGTCGAATGTGCCGTGACCCCTGAAGGTCTGGGAAGCCTAGCTGAGTCATAGGCCTCGAAGATACAAGCCCTGATCCAGGAAGCAATGGTCTTCTGCGAAGCTCTGGACCCTATGGCTGTCTGAGAGAAAGAGACGAATAGGGCGTCGCAACGTCTGATGGGGGCAGTACGTCTAATGTAGATCTTCAGGGCCCTCCTGACGTCCAAGTTATGCCAGAGCTTCTCCTTCGGGTGCGAAGGGTCAGGGCAAAAGGAGGGCAGAATCAAGGGCTGCGAGACATGGAACTCGGAGACTACCTTTGGTTTGAATGACGGGTCTGGGTGTAGGGTCACTACATCCTTGGTAAAGGAACACAGGTGTTCCCTAATTGACAGAGAGGCCAACTCCGACACTCTTCGCGCTGAGGTGATGGCCACTAGGAAGGCAACCTTGATGGTGAGAATTCTAAGGGAAACTGTGCGCAACGGTTCAAACGGGTGCTTCATGAGTTGCCTGAGGACTAGGGAGAGGTTCCACGACGGAAACCTGTGCCGCACCGGGGGTGAAACTATCGAGGCACCCCTGAGGAAACGCCTGATATGGGGGTGCGATGAGAGGCGGTTTCCGTCCTGTGCTGTGAGGAAGGCCGACAGAGCGGCCACCTGTCTCTTCAGGGTATTTGGTCGTAAGCCCGCCTCGAGGCCTTTCTGTAAGAATGCCAGGATGTGTTTCACCGAAGCTTCTTCAGCGATCAATTGGCGAGGGGCACACCATCTCTTGAAGGCTCGCCATGTAGCTTCATAGATCCTCCTGGTGGACACGCGCCTAGAGGAAAGAAGGGTACTAATGACTGAATCGTCGTATCCATGTTCTCTTAGGGCTTGCCGCTCAATCTCCAGGCTGTCAGTTGTAACCAGCTTGGATCTGGGTGGAGGATCGGACCCTGATGAAGAAGGTCGGGTCTCTGAGGTAGACGCCACTGGCTCTGAACCCTCATGTCCATCAACTCAGAGAACCAGGGGCGCCTCGGCCAATGTGGCGCTATCAGGACCACTTGTGCCTTCTCCTGGCGAATCTTCCGACAGACTTTCCCTATGAGGGGAAGTGGGGGAAACAGGTATAGGAGACCGGCCGGCCAAGGGGATCGTAGGGCGTCCGTGCCTTCGGCGTTGTGGTGAAAGAACCTGGCGAAGAACCTGTCCAGCTTGGCGTTTGATCTTGTCGCGAACATGTCCACCTCCAGCTGGCCGAACCTGGCCTGGACCTGAGTGAACACGTCGTCGTTTAGCTCCCACTCTCCGGGTAGAACCGAGTATCTGCTCAGGTAGTCCGCTTGTTGATTGCGTTCCCCCTGCAGGTACTGAGCCGCAAGGGACTGCACCGTCCGTTCGGCCCAGAGGAAGATGAGATCCGCTTCCTGTTGCAGGGACCGGGATCTCGAACCTCCTTGTTTCGCTATGTACGATCGGGCTGTAGTGTTGTCCGTCATCACCATGACGTGTTGACCCCTCAGGACTGGGGTGAAGTGTTGCAGGGCCAAGCGAGCCGCTCGTAGCTCCAACCAGTTGATGCTGTGCGTCTTTTCCTGTGGGCTCCAAATCCCTTGCGTCACTTGTCCCTGACAGTGTGCTCCCCAGCCCCGTAGGCTCGCATCGGAGGTGACCAGGATCGCCTGGGGTACTGTGAACGGAGAACCCTTGCTGACTGTCTTCATCTGAGACCACCAGGCCAGCGAATCCTTCACATGCTGTGGGAGGAGAAGGAGAGGGGACTTCCTCAATGCGATCTCCTTTTGGTAAGGCATCAGGAAGTTCTGAAGGGGTCTGGAGTGGAACCTTGCCCAAGGCACAACCCCAAAGGCTGATATCATAAGGCCGAGGAGTCTGGCTAGTAGGGACAGTGGTACCTTCCTTAGTAAACGAACGGTGCGAACTTCCCGTAGGAGGACCTCCTGTCGCTCCTTGGACAGGGTGATCTTGGAACGTTGTGTGTCTATTTCCACACCCAGGTGGACGATGGTGCGGGCAGGAGACAGGCTGCTCTTTTTGAAGTTCACCAGAAAACCATGGGCCTGCAGGTAGTGAATTGTGGTCTGCAGGTCTCTCCCTGCTTTGTTCAGAGAGGACGCACGCAGTAAGATGTCGTCCAAATATGGGTACAGGTGGATTCCCTGTGCCCTCAGGTTGGCGATTAGGGTGACCAGGACCTTGGTGAAGACCCTTGGTGCTGAGGCCAGACCAAATGGAAGGGCCCTGAACTGGAAGTGTTGATCCCCGAATGCAAAGCGGAGGTATTGTCTGCTGTCCTCGTGGATCATGATGTGCATATACGCATCGGAGAGATCGAGTGAGGCTAGAAAGTCTCCTGGTTGGAGCGCCTCCCTTATGGATGTAAGCGTCTCCATCCGGAACTTTCTGTATGTGATGTGTCTGTTGTTGTATTTTAGGTCCAGGATGGACCTCTGGCTGCCATCCTTCTTTGGTACTGTGAAGAAGAAGGAGTACACGCCTAAGAAGCGCTGAGAGGGTGGTACCTCTTCTATGGCTGCTATGTGTCTTAGGTGAGATATGGCTGTCGTCAGGTCTCTCGCCTTCTTTGGGTCTTTGGGTATTGGGGCTGGGAGAAATCTGCCCCTTGGCCTTGAGTCGAACTCGATTTTGTACCCGTGGGTGATTGTTGAGACGACCCACCTGTCCGTTGTCGAGTTCGACCAAAGCTGCAGGAACAGACTGAGGCGGCCGCCCACTGGGGGCGACCCCGAGTCAGGATTGTTGTCGCGAGCCTCCACGCTGGGCGTTGGAGCCTCCCCTTCTGCTGTTGTTGGGCTGCGGTCCAGTGTTCTGTCTGATGACGTAGTTTGGCTTAACCCATGGTGGGCGAAAGGAGTTGTAGTTTCGCTGCTTCCCGAATCCCCGAAAGGAACGAAAGGGACGAGAAGTCTGAAAGGGTCGTCTGCCGCTCTTCTTGTCTGGCTTCTTGAGTGTGGAGGGCATGGCCAACTTTTTGTCCTTTGTCTCGACTAGGATACCTTTTAGGGCCTCTTCCCCAAACAGTTTAAGGCCCTTAAAGGCCGCTGAGGCCAATGCTGCCCTGGTAGGAGTATCCACCTGCCAGTGCTTTAGCCAGACTGATCTCCTGGCCAGCGTGAGGGCCCCGATCGCACGGGCGGAAAAAATCATGGCGTCCTGTGCCGCGTCGGCTATGAAGAAGAAGGTACGCAGGAATCTAAGCAGAGACTTGTGCAGCACGTTTGGATCGAGCTCCTGGATCTCCATGAGCTCTTGCAGCCACACTATCGCCGCTCTGGAAAAAAGCGATATTGCCAGCGTGGATCTGACCCCGCATGCCGCGGAGTCGTGGGCCTTCTTGATGGCTGCGTCGGTTCTTTTTTCGTCTGGGTCCCGGAGAGAGCCCTCTCCTTCCTTAGGAGCCAGACAATTGGAGACGAGGGACGCGACAGGATTGTCGACCACTGGGGGCTTTAGGAGGTCCAGAAAGCGTTGAGTGGTGTTGTAATATTTCTGAGCCACAGTGGTGCCCCGCCTTCCCATTGAGGGTTTTTCCCATTCGTCAGTTACCAGGGACCAGAAGGCCTCTGGGAAGGGAAGCTCCGGCTTCTTTGGGCGTGAGGTGCGCATCACTGCAGCGACCTTCTCGTTGGACGACGATGTCGATGGAGCTTGGTCTGTGTCTGTAGGAGTAATTTCTAGTGTTGCCATCACTCTAGTAAGGAGGGGAACATACCACTCTCCTTGGAAAAGGCGATCCGATTGGTCCTGGTCTGCAAACTCGGAATCAGAGATTTCTCCTTCTTCCTTGTCGGTTAGGATTACATCGTCGTGGGTCCCAGACGCCCTGACGACGTCGGTGAGGGCGCGCTCCTCATCCGAGGGAGGTAGGGACTCTGCAGAAGAGTGGGTGGAGGGAGGATCCTTCCTCTTCTTGGCCAGGACATCTGTGCCTCTTAATGGGTCCCTAGGGCCCTTGGACGCGGACTTAGCTTTTGCCTTGCCCGGTCCTGCTGGCTGCTGGGACTGCGCGTTGTTCGCCTGGTCCTTAGGGGGAACCCCCGAGGTTGAGGCGCTCGTGCCAGGCTCTTCTGACGAATCCTCGTCTGAGAGCAATGCCTTTGAGAGTAGCTGTAGGGCTGCCTTAATGGCGCCCTTACGCTTTCTACGACCCCCCCGCTGTGTGGGTCTAGCTCCCCTGGCCTTGGGTGGGTGAGCGGCCAACCCCTCGATGTCGGACTCTTCCCCGCTAGAGTGATCGTAAAACACTGGGATGCCATGGTGGTTTTGGCTGGTATGGCCCGTGGGTGCCTGGAGAGGCGGGGCCTGAAGGACTGGGGCCTGGTAGGGCTGTGCCTGAAAACCCACCGCCTGCATAGGCTGAGGCTGGACCACTGGTGGGAGGAAAACCTGATTTTGGTTACCCAAGCCCAGGGTCTGGTTCACCGGCCCCTGTGGCGGCAGGGCCTGGTAAACCAACGGTTGCTGCGCCTGGATAGGTACTGCCTGCTGAGGCATTGGTTGGAGCACCAAGGGCAGCTGGTGTTGCTGGGGTGGCACCTGGGCAGGCAAGGTCAGGAGGAGTGGAGGTTGGGAGGCCAGGGCCTGTGGGGGGGTGCTTGAGGAGTTGGGGCCTGTAAGGCCTGCTCCTCCATGCCCAGGCTTTGTGGTGGTTGGCTCGGTTGGGGTAGGGCCTGGCTGCTTCCTGGAGTGGGGTCAGACAGCGAATGGGGTTCCCCATGCGGTGTGCCCCCCTCCCCCGAGGCAGCTGCGGCGGTTGCTTGGGGCCCGGTGGATGGTGAGGGCTCCGCATGGGAGCGCGAGTCCTCGCTCTCCCCTTCCCCCTCCTGCGCTCCGTTTGGCCTCCAGGGGGGTAGAATACGTGCCGTCCCCAAAAGCAGGGAGGGCACGATGCGTGGGGGAAGGGGCAGTTCGTCCCCGCTCCCCCCAAGGGCCCCTTGTACCTTCCTAGGGGCTCCTGCCCCTGGCCAGTCCTGGCAGCAGGCACCTGGCGCGTGCCAAGCACTCCATAGGGCCGGAGGTTCCATCGCGGTCCCGCTGGAGGCATCGGAGGCCAGCTTCTTCCTGGGCTGTGCTGGCCTCTTCCGTGGCTTGGCTGCTGCTTGGCCATCGGAGGCTTTCCCAGTCACGATGGCCTGGTGTGCCTTCCGGGCCGCGTCCCTCTGAGGGACGCCCACATGGGAGCCGGCAGCGGCAGCAATGGCGACCGCGGCTCCCTCAGCAGCGCTCTCCGCGTCCTCGGAGTGGCCGCGGTCGAGAATCGCATCCCCGGCCACTCCGGAGTCCTTCCCCGCCTGCTGGGGAATCTCCTGGGCCTGCATGGCCTCGGAGAAAAGAAAACAGTAAGGAGAGAGGTGGGAGGGGGGAAGAGAGAGAGGAGGAGCAGGCTGGAGCCGACTGAGCAGCCGCGCGGAGAGAGGAGAGGATTTTTTTTTTTTAAATAGGCGGGAAATTCAAAAGGAGAAAGGCAAGGGCTGAAAAGCAGCAATGCCTGGAGAAGGAAAAAGGTAGGTAAAGGAACAAGAAAGTAAAAAGAATAAAGGTGGAGATAGAAATTCCAGACGGAGGAGATTTCTCAGCTACCTACTGGGCGAAGCAGGAAGTTAGAACTGGCCTCGTGGCTCCAGGATGGAGGAGATGAAGACAAAGAAATTTGAATATGAAGAGGCTTAATGTAACTTCCTGCTACACCTGGGCGGTGACTGACGAAACCCAGATGTAAAGGAACCGCATCACCCCTCCCTCAGAGAATGCCAATACTCAAGCTGCTTACGGTCCATAGCCATCAAATTCCTGCTGTTGCTATCTCAATCAAGTGATCCCTGCCACTGCCTTGGACAGTACATATTGTGCATGATTACGCTAGTAAATAACCAGTTCCTTATTTTCATTTTACTTTCATTTGCAGATTTTACTTTCATTTGCAGTCCTAGAAAATCCTCTATAACAGGTTCACATACTTCATTTCTCCACTCCCGAATTTAGAGAAACTGAGAAGTGAGACTTAAAGGGAAAAAATGTTATCTATTGTGTTGTTAAATAGCTGTTGTTCTTGCAAACTGCCAGTTTCTTTTTTGCTGTTTCAATTAAAATCAATGTATTTAACACAATAGGTAGAACAATTTCAAGTACAAATGTAGGTGAGTGGGAAGTCCATGTTCAGAAACAGTTTTTCCCAAATAAATTTATATCAATACAGGAAAGGAAGAGGGAAAAATCACTATTCAGTCATATAAACAGTCAAATATTATATTTTTGCTATATTTAAATATTTGCATGAAATAGATCCCACATATTAAACCACAAACTGATTATTCCATGTGTTTGGGTTTTTTATATAACCACTTTCCACTTCATTAGGATTATCTGAAAGGTCAGCCTGCAGTCTCTTTCAGCAGGCATTGCAATTCATTAGTCTCAAAAAACAGAAGTGATAATTGTACTCCTTGGGTGGTTTGCCTGCTTGCAGTGACAGAGAGAGATACCATTATATGACCAAGCTAATCCTGTCTAAATACCTTAAGGCATATGTGTTAACCACCAATGTGATGGTGGTGGGATTTATTTAAGAGGGTGGAAAACAGTGGCGCAAATATATCTTTTAAACTACCTGTGTCATGCTACAGTAATAACCATTGGGTTTTCAAGTATGAAAATTGACAGATCTTTAGACCTGCATTTGAGAAAATCTCCTAGGATGACAATTTAAGCTGATCTTATGCAAATGTGCCTTGGAAAGTCTCCATAGCCTTATGTTCCAGAGAGACAGGAAACCATTATGACACAGTTATTTGCAAGGGAAATAGCATTGCTGACACTTCAACTTTTGTCCTTACCATAAAAGATTTCTGTCTGTCTACTAATGAAGAAGTCAATTGTTTGTTTACATGAATCCTCCCCTCTAGATAAGGCTTCTTGGGTTACACAAAAGACCACCAACACTGGGAGTAGCAGAAAAAGGCTGCCAAAATATTCCCCCAGCCCCAGTCCCCAAAAGAGGTCATCCTTTAAGCAGAAAGTTGAGTAAAAATGCATTAAAAGTACCATCAATAGACTCAAAGTAACAGGAAGAAGAAGAGAAGAGGATCTAATTATTCTCCTTTACACTGATGTGATCCCTGAGAAGTTGGCGCAATTACTGTGCACTGATGCAAAACCTGGACTAATGAAAGAAAAAACAGGGCCTGCCTATCTGTGTGGGAGATCCAATTCTACTATTGAACTGTTGCCAATTCAAGCTGCTGTGTTTTCCTTCTGAATCTCCAGATATTTCAGGCTTTAAAAAAAAACAAAAAAACCCTTACTTTTGAAGTGCTCATATTCAAAGGCCATTCTTTCACATTCGCAAGACAACAGCAGGTAAACCAGGCTCATGGAGGAAAGCCAACCCCAAACAATTGCTAAAGGCAGTCCTCAGCTATGGGTTGCAGCACATCTTCTTCTAAGAACCTGCCAAGTTTCCAGTTGGCAGCAGCAGAATCTCTGGAGGTTGCCACAAGCAGGTATCTATCTAATCAAGGTAAGAAACAGGACGATGAATGGCTGCAGCAGACAAGGCTTCAACAAACACCACATGAGGCTCCTCAATAATTGCAAAGAACAATTTCAAGATGTGCAAGTTCTAGAAGAGTGATAAAAGAGGTGCTGAAGATTTGTTGATTTCTTTATTTATTAGATAAATAAATCTTAGGGCAATGTATAATAAAACCAACCTGACTAAGGGCCCGTCTAAATGGTGAAAATACCCCGCATGGAATTTGCTGGGAATCCTTCCTGTCTAAACAGAATCCAGTACCAATCCACACTATTCAGAAAGAGAGGGACCCAAAACAGCAAAAACAACAGGGTAAAAGCCTTCGCACATTCCCCTGTACTTTTTCACAAACTGTGAGACAGTTGCGCATTTTTGCTCATTTGGACTATAGAAAAATAAAAAACTTGAAGGGAAGCACAAAGCTGATTGGGCGGTTGAGAGTGGGGGGCAGGGCTTGCTTGGAGTGCAAGTGCCTGCTGCCGCCATGTTGGATTTTCATCTTAGCGATCGCTCGCTAAAGTGATAAAAAGGATCATTATTTTCTGTTTTGCTTTCTTATAAAATTGGAGAATTGCTCTATCACACTAGCGCACCTTGAGATGACTTTTTTTTAAAAAATGGCAGTTGTGAACAACTAACTCAAGTAAATCACTTGTGGCCACCATCAAGAATGCGGGCTTATGGGGGCTTCTGGGGCCAGAAAAATCATTTGGACATGTCGCTGCTGCTGCGAGATGCCAATACTATGAGGTATTTTAGATTTTTTCCCCTCATGTAGATGAACCCTAATTTAAACAGTATAAAAATAAAATGATTTTTAAAGGCTAAAAACATACAAAACAAGTGAACAATTTAAAAGGTGGACTGTTCTACACAACTCTGAACAGGTGCAGAAGCCTATTAAGCAAGTTGAGCCGTGACCTGAACTTTCTTGATACCTGTTTACTAAAATATCCTGTCTATCCTTAACCAGACAAGATGGTACATCATAATTAGGTCATAAAGTCCTTTTGGGTTTTGCCTTCCTTTTAGGGTCATTAGAGGTACCATCCGTATACAAGATGCTTTCCAGAGCAAACTAGGGTGGTAGCTGGCAAATCCATTCAAAGAGCATGTGAATTCAGTGTTATTTGAGATCAGTTAGGGGTGATGCTACAGGAGCCAAGTTAAGAACTTTGCAGAAACACTGAGATATGAAGAAATTTGAATGAGAATGAGAAGGTGGGAGGGAGAGACAGAGGAGCTGCTATGAAGGTGAGGTGCTAAGGAATTTTACTAGGTAAGAGGGAACTAGAGAAAATGGTCCCCTCTGTCCCTTCAGAACTTGTCCCCTTTGAGTAAGCCCAGTGTTGCAGCCATTGGTGGCACACAGGGTAGATAACAGTAAGCTTTTGAGGTAACCAGTACTACCACCTGACTGACATTATCCCCTAAAAACACACAGTAAAAAGGCACTCTGCCCTACCCCCTGTCCTTCAGAAGCAGCTCATCATTCCCACAGTTACAAAAGGCAGTTTGAAAGCAAAGAGGGGTGAGAAAGCTGGCAGTTTAGTACATTGCATCAAACTGAAAACAGTCCTCTTTGTGATCATGAAGAACAGCTTTTAAAAAATGCACTACTTTGCCAGGAAAAAAAATCCTTGTTCATTCATAGTCCAAATTTCATGGAGGTTTTATGGAGCTCTCAAGATTTCATGGCGATTTGATTCATTGCTTTTAAAACTTAGCAGGATTACCAGGCATGCAAAGGAAGAATGCAACATCTGGCAGGAATGCCAACAAAATGAAATGTGAAGACTGGTATCAAACGTTGGGCTGCAATCCTTCAAAATCTCCACCACATTGTGAAAATCAGCATGAAGACAAGTGAAAACATTCTCAAGTCATCCTGTGCTACACTGGCTTTGATTTAATAAGTACTATGTACCAGAGCTTGGAAATTTTACATTTTTAGACTACTGAAATTCTCCAGCCAGCTAGGGGGTTCTAGAAGTTGTTTGTTTATGACATTTAGTATTTATTGCCTCTCAGTTCAGCCAGCCACCAAGGCAATACAGGAGATATAAAAACACTTAAAACATTAAATACTGTACTGTATATAACTAAAAACCAATTAAAAACCTTCTAAACCTCTCTTTAAAATTACTTCTAAGACCATAGTTATTATTGTTATCTTTTATTTCTATAGTGCTATCAATATATATGGCACTTTACAAGAAAAAGAACAACAAAACAGTTCCCTGCCCTCAAGCTTACAATTTAAAAGCGGCCAGAGCAGACATTCCTAATTTTAAGTACTAACAGGGAAGCAAAATAACAGAGTCTTAATGGCTGCCAGGAACTTAGAAGGAATGGAGTCAGCCTGAACTCCCTTGGGAGGAAGTTCCATAGTCAGGGTGCCATTACAGAGACAGACCTTTCATGTGTACCCAGCAGCCTAGTCTCATGGGTCCTGGGACACATAATAGTGCCTCTGCAGAAGAACTTCGATTTTGGGCAGGCTCAGGAAAATGCAACCTGTAAGCTGCATGTGGCCCCTGGGCCCCATTTTTGTGGTGCCTGAAGCCCCTCTCCAATCCCACAAAGCCTCCTGAATCCCCATTTCCCAGTGTACTTTTTGAGTGATTTTCACCTGAAAATCATGTCCAAAGCCCTCCAAACACACAAAAAGGCCTCCCCAACCCCCTAAAACAGTGTCAGAACTTCCCATGTCAAATACCTCAATTCCCCACCCCATCCCCACCAATACCCTTCCAAAATGTCAACAGAAAGTTATATGATGTCACTCCTGGTCACTATTTTGAAGGAGCAAAGGAAGAAAATAGACGTATTTTGGCAAGTTGGTAGGGTGCAGCCTACCGGGGGTTTGAGGGGCATTGTTTTTTTAGCTACCATGCAGTTGCTTGCCTCTGTTATAATCCGGAAAAGTAACTTTTCCATGGTTCTGCTATGAACTACAGTGCCCAAACCATGGTACAAAGCACCCATGTATATCACTTTATTTAACCTGACCTGTTTCCTAGTGCAGGAATTGGTTTAAAATCACAAATCACAGCCATGTCCAGCTTTAAGTACCAAATCCCTAGACCAGCCTTTCTCAACCTTTTTACCCTGGTGGAACCCCTGAAACAATTTTCAGGTCTAATGAACTCCTGCCTACAAATTATTATATCTACAGCTTAAAAAATGTTTATTTTTTTCAATTTCAATATCTCGTGGAACTCGTAGCAACCTCTTCTGGAACCCTAGGTTTCTAGGGAACCCTAGTTGAGAAACCCTGCCCTAGATGATTTGAGGAGAGGTGGTGAGAGAGGCAGCTCAAACACGTTGCTTTGTAGCTCTGTTCTAAATAACAGGATTTTAAAAAATAAAAAAATATATAACACCAATACCACATTGTAATATATGGCTGGTTCCCCAGGGTATCTAGTGGATCCTCTTCTTCAAACCGTGTAGAAGAGCCACTGATAGCTAAATGTTTAAACAAAGAACACCTGCCAAGAATGCTTACCCTACAAAACCAAGGGAAAGGAATATTGAACTAGGGACTGAATTAAAGGAGCTTCAGGTATATTTTGCAGATGTTCTGACCGTGCATTGGGGAATCAGCTGTTAACATGTTATGCTCACTTGCTCTAGGTCTAGTTTGGATGTAATACTATTCAGTGGGTTAACATTACATCTACAAAAGTTTATGGTCTCATCCCCTTCAACATGGGCATGAAAGGAGACTGAAAGCTTTCATTTCCACTTTTGAATCACTTTGTTTTATTGTTACGTGGAGACCCTGAACTGTGGTGGGTTACATGAAGCCTTTCAGATGGTTGTTAGGTTCCAACTCCCATCATCTCTCAACTTTGCTATGACAGCAAAGGCCATACCTCTCCCAACTCCCAATCAGGAAAACAAGCCCAGGATTGTAAATCATGGTTTCAAGTTGGCTTGTGTGCCCTGTGTCAAGGGTGGGGAAAATCCAGACCTCCAGATGCTGTTGGGCTGCAGTTCCTACCATTTTAGCCAACAGTGAGGAATGCTGGGAGTTACAGTCCAGCACTTATAGGGATTCACTTTGTCTAACACTGAACCTACATCACAGATAAAACTAACCACTATTTGTCTATGATTGGATATAACAAGTAACATTAAAATCTAAGGCTTTCAGTCTTGCAGGCATGCTGGATAAGAGGTGAGGGGCAGCTCATGAACCAAAGGTTCATTCATGTTAATGCTCCCACACTGTTTATCATTATTTCAAGAATTCAAGAGTCCATATGTGGAAGGAAGCATCCAGCAACAGCAAGGGAAGTTTGTCTGTCTTTAAATAAATGAGGACATTTATTTAAACGAGGGCTCTTTAAATAAATGAGCCCTTTAAAATAGGTATTTATCGCAAATGCTGGCAGCTAGAATTATAGTGATGGCAAGACCTGCTCCTGAAAAGTTCCTTCTCTGAGCATGTTAAATGAGAAGCATAAATCCACTGAAAACTAGCTTCTCTTTTGAGAAGCCTAAGAAGAGGAAATTGCTAAGAAAAACAGTTAGTCATAGGCTTGCAAAATTCTGGCCATTATCTCCATAGAAACAAAAGTGGAAAATATACATAGGAATGCTTAAAAAGCAGTGCATGGAATTCACTGGAATTTTTAATCTTGTCATAAGACCCTTAAGTAGGTCACTGTAAGCTTAAAGATTTTTGACAGTAAGCAAAGAATGATGGTTAATGTCATGCAAATCACCTTGGTAGCAAACTTGATACCTTCTCCTCTCAATTTGGACCAAACCTCAGTTTGAGAAGGAAGCCAATGCTCTAGAAAATTGGGGATGTTAAATAGGAGCAAAGTGGTAGCAACCAATTCCAGCAGCTTTTAAGACCAGCACGGAAGGTCACTGCCTAATTTTTGCTGCTGCTTAATATAAAGTGAATGTACAAATTCAAAGGCCTTTAAATACAATGAATTGTCATATATACACTTATGGGAGGGAGGTATCGGCCCTCTTGGGGGAACTGTATGGGATTTAGGAATACAAAATCTCTTTAGGAAAAGAAAATCTCAAGGGAGACCTCTGCTTCCCAACCAATAACTTAATGTGATCTGAGCATGCTCAACAGTCGCAGTCGTCTTAGAATTCTGACTGGTGATTGGGAATGGATAGGTGGATGGAAAACTTTGAGAAGGGGAACAGAAAGGAGTGTATGGAGTCATGAATTAGAATAAATTTCCCCAAGTGCCTATCTTTCTGTTGTAATACACACATGGAAGGAAGGAAAGAAGGAAGGACAACAGAGGCAGACAAAAGTAAAGAACCCTAGACATCTGTTATCCTATGAAGCCAGAGATCTATCTGTTAAATATGTTAGGAGAGGTGAATGGAAGCAACATAAAACATCACTGGAGGATCATACTTTACATGATATCACTGGCAAGAATTTTATTTGCACAAAAATGGAAAGAAAAATCAATTCCCACAATAGAGGAGTGGAAGACGAAACTATGGGAAATGATGGATGCAGACAGACTGTCAACACTATTAAAAGAGAAAAATGTGGAAAGGATTGAAAAGGAGTGGGAACCCATTGTACGTTTCTTGGAAAACAAATAATCCCAATAAATAAACAAATGAAAAAATAAAAGAGGAAGGTTAGAATTAAGCCTATAGTAAAATAGAAAAGGAGTAAGGTCTGAGAATCCGACTAAAGGAATTTAGTTTCTTATAGAAAAGGATATAGCTTAGAAGCAACAGTAAAGATAAGTAAATAGGCAGAAAGAAACTGGGGTAGAATAAGTAAAAGAAACCCAAGCAATAAAGGTTAGAGGAAGGAAGTGCGGAGGGGGGGGGAAGGGTTTTTTTTTTTCCTCCTTTTTCTTCAAATTCAAAATTTGATCAACAAGAAAAATAATGTTACAAATACGAGCTGGAAAGTATAGAGGTATTGAAGATGTTAAAATTTGAACATGTGTAATACATGTAGAAGTATGTTAATTGTGTGTAATATGTGTAGAAGGTTACGCTACAAAACTAAAATATGATTTGTAATCGTGATTTGTAATATGGATTATGTGTAACAATAAAAAATAGATGCAAAAAAAAAAAAAGTAAAGAACCCTGATGAGTGGGGAAGGAAGACATGGTGAGGGCTTCGTGAATACAAAATATGTCGATCATGGGGAAACAGTAAACCAGATGAAGACAAATGCATACCTTCCAACTGTCCAAATCTGGCAGGGACAGTCCCAAGTAATTCTCTGTTGTTCCACTTTTGCAGCTATTTTTAAAAATGTCCCAGTTTCTCTCTCCTCTCCCTTTCTCCCTTTGTCTCCAGCTTATTGCAATTGCTGCAAACTGAGTTCAAAATACAAAAGTAGTTTGCACTCAAATTAACTCAGCAGGGGGAGAGGAGAGGGGAAGAATCTTGCCCTTTCCACTCAGGTCAGGCAAAAGTGAACTGTCATAATCTCTCCTAGCTTGTGTATGCTTCCTCATTAATAACTTTTGCCATCTTGACCACACTCTTGGCCACATGTCCCAGTTTTCATATATTACATGTTGGAAGGTATAAAAAAGGAGCACCCTTGAGAATTCTTGGTGGGTTGGCATTGTGAAAAGTACAGCTGCACATTTTGTTGCAAGGCACTCTTGTAAAATATTTGTTCTTGTTGGGTGTCTTCAAGTTGTTACCAACTTATGGCGACCCTAAGGTGACCCCTACCATGGAGGGTTTTTTTAGGCTGAGCGTGTGTGACTTGCCCAAGGTCACCCAGTGGGTTTCCATGGCTGAGTGGAGATTCGAATCCTGATTCACAGATTATGCCTCCCAGTGGTTTCAACTGCATAAAACATCCTTATGCTGCCATGGCTTTAGCCAATCTCTTCTATTTCACTGTCATAGACTCTTGGTTTCGCTATGCCAGGTACTGCACAAAGGAAATGGAGCAAATAAATGTAATGTTGGATTTGTTCTCATGAGAAGGGTGCACAAGGCTTTCCTGAGATGCAACTGACTGCAGTTGGAGGCCTTCACAAGACTTCTTTTGGTATACATTCTTGGTACTCACCTCAGGTAAGCTTTACTGGTGATAAATGATACAGTAGGTGGTCTGCAGCAAAGGAAGCATCACAGTACTTTAGCTGATGGGTTCCAGATCCACTCACGCATAGTGATAGAATTTGGCTGCTATTAACAAATTCTACCCACATTATTCCTGATGCCTATGGCTAAACAACTGGGGCCCCAGGGTGAGGCAACTCCCCTGCCCCAGGGTGAGGTGACTGGAAGATGGATTTACAAGGTTATATAAGGGAGAAATAAATAAAGGAAATTGAACTGTGCAAGTATGAGCCATATCTCATCCTAACAGCTATGAGAATTGTACAGTATCCTCTAGAGTTCGGTTCCAGGATACCCCATGGATACCAAATTCTGTGGATGCTCAAGTCCTATTATATACAATGGCATAGTCAAATGGTGTCCCTTATATAAAATGAGGAACAGCAAGGTTTGGTTTTTTGGAAAAAAAAGTTAGGGAATATTTTCAAGCCGTGGTTGGTTGAATCTGTGAATAAAGAATCCGTGGATATGGACAGCTGACTGTATAAGCAAGTTGCTAAATGTGCTGTGTTGGAGTTTTATTTAATTTTATTATGTTTTAAACATTTTAAAAACTGTTTTTAACTTGTGCATTTCAGATAGAACTGTGGTTTCATTATCTTTTAACTTTTGTGAGCCACACTGTCCAGGTCATAGAATCATAGAATTGTAGAGTTGGAAGAGACCACGAGGACCATCCAGTCCAACCCCCTGCCATGCAGGAAATCACAATCAAAGCATCCCTGACAGATGGCCATCCAGCCTCTGTTTAAAGACCTCCAAAGAAGGAGACCCCACCATGCTCTGAGGGAGTGTGTTCCACTGCCGAACAGCTCTTACTGTCAAAAAGTTCCTTCTAATGTTGAGGTGGAATCTCTGTTCCTGGAGCTTGCATCCATTGCTCCATGTTCCAGTCTCTGGAGCAGCAGAACACAAGCCTGCTGCATCCTCAATGTGACACACCCCTTCAAATACTTAAACAGGGCTATCATATCGCCTCTTAATTGTCTTTTTTCCAGGCTAAACATACCCAACTCTCTAAGTCTCTCCTCATAAGGCATGGTTTCCAGACCTTTCACCATTTTAGTCACCCTTCTCTGGACACGCTCCAATGTGTCAATATTCTTTTAGGTATGCAGCAGGTTGAAGGGAGAAGCAAGAGGGTGGCTGTCAACTGATCCAGAAGTTGTTCAGCAAGACAGTATTCCACATAAGCAAAGCCAGCAAGAAGTAAAACAGAGTTGTACTTCATAGCCTGTCCAAGGTTAAGAAAACAGGAACACTGAAAAGTAATGCTTATCACCAAGGAGAGATGAAAGCAACAAGGCTGCCAGGGAGTGGCTGGAAGATTTATAGGTAGCACACAGGTGCCTAATTAGGTCAGTGTCTCTTATTTAATAAGCACCGGGAGCAGTGCAAACTCTCTTTGTCTCTTAGTCTCTCAAGAAATGATGGCAATGGATCTTCAGCATCTGCAACCTCTTGCTGGGGAGCAGAACTCCCTTTGCTTCAGTCCCCCAGCTCTTCAGACTCAGATTGACCACCAGCACCAGGAGCTGCAGATTCCTGGCATTCTGACTCCTCCTCTTCGTCCGAATCTTCTGACTCTGACTCCAGAGGGTGAGTTATGACAATAAGCCATTTGGAAATATCCGTAACCTGATAGGTGGCATAGAAGTAATTGTAATAAATCTACAAAACAAATCAATAATGCTTTGTCCCAGGTTGTCTCCCAGTTGACATGCCTTTGGCCGCAGCGGTTCTTGTACCTTCTCTCGCCCAACCCAAGTGGAGCTTTGGTTAGACTGCTGGTGACTTTCAGTCACGTCAACAAGTTCTGTTTCTGGGGGAATTCTGACACCACCCTTAAACAAGAAGACTGAGGTCTGTTTCCAAAGATACAAGGCTGGAATAAAAGAATGAAGCCACTGTCCATTTGTAAGCTTATTTTTCAAGCCTGAGCATTATAAATCCAATCCATACTACCGCAAGAAAGGGTATACAAGCCAATGGGAGAATGAAGTGAGGAGAAAACATGGAATTTTGTGTTATCAGTTCCATCCATCATGACAATTATATGGCAGTCAATTCTACACTAATCTCCTTGGCACACCATCCTAAGTGATTAGTACAACACTGAACAATTGCTCAGCTCATGCTAGAAACACACCAGCAGGGCAACTTTCCACATATGAGATTATGGATGCTAATAGTTCGTTGTGTATCTTCAAGTCATTTCCAAAAATGTATAGGATAAAGACCTGCTATAGTCCTTCAAGGTGAAATCCATAATGTTCAATTCTAGGGCCAAACACTGAATGAATGGTCTATAGACCCACACATTCGATTTTTTTAAAATCACACCACAGTCCCTGGTGCACTGACAGAAGAAAATGTTAGTGTCCATAAGATGCAAGTGTGAGTTCACAACAAAAGAACATTTTAAATTCTCAAATATGTAAGAATCATCCTTTTCTGAAATTTATAGAGGTGCAGCATGATAGTTAGCACATAATTTCCACCTCCAAATACAGAAATCTTGCCCTATTAAATATAGTGAGTTGAAAGTACAGGATTTTACAGTAGAGAAACATTTATTCTCATATGGATTTTTCTTCTCAAAAGATCACCTTCACAGAATATCAAGTTCTTAGCTATTATTCAGTTCTTTTTGAATCAGTTCACACACATTATACTTTCAATTCTTTTATCTAAAGAGCATTTAATTTAAGAGTAACTTGGCTTTTTTTTCCATGGAGCTTAATTTTAGAAAGCTCTCTCTCAATCTCTCTCTCTTTCTCTACCTTTGAAAGGCTTCAGGTTTTTCTATTTGCTGCTGAAGGGCAGCAAACTTCATTGCCTATCTAGGTCAAGGCTGTCACTTATGAATGATCATAACCAAGGGCAAAATCAAGAGAAAATGAGTTCAGAAAGGAAGCTGTATTTTAAATATTTCTGGGAAAGAGAAACACAGAATACAGAAAATGAATTCCACTCAATAAACAGATATAGTCTAAGTTATTGTTTGCTTAGGAAGACTCTTGTTAGCACCAGTCTCCCCCATGCCCCCCAAAAACACTTTACCCCATGTACCAATGTTAATATTCATTTCCTTTACCCTTTATCAGATGCCTTTAAATGTAATATTTTCAAATCATCAATCATCAAGGAGAGAGGCGGGTAATAAATAACTAAGTATATAAGTATAAGTATCAATGAATATCTTTTTTCTTTACCTTCCCATATTTAATTTTATTTAAAGATGCTCAAGCCATCAAGGTTTCTTTCTTTGGCAAGAACTCAGCCATACGATTATGATGATGACATACTCCCTGATGGTCTGACCATCAAATTCCTTTATCTGTTAGAATTCATCCCACCTACCCACCCCTCACACATTTGTCATGGGGCTGGGAACTGTAACAACCATTGAAAAGTATGGTTTTTATGAGCCCTCCAAATCAGGACTGAACAACTCAGTTTCCACACAACCAGTACACCTATTGTGTGGAGTCAATGAACAGCTATGGCATACCATCAAACATTTCACAGATGAAAACTGGGACATGTGTGGCCAAGCCACATCAGAATGTGTTCAAGATGATAAAAGTTATTCATGAGGAAGAACAGACAAGTCTGGGCAGACAGTAGCAATTTGCTACGGAAAGGACAAGAATTCACCACTCCTCTCCTCTTCTCTTTGCTGAGTTAATTGGCTTAAAACTACTTCGCACTTTGAACTCAGTCTGCAGCAACTGAAGTAAGTCAGCGTTCAACAGTGAAGTGGAAGGAGGAGGGAGAAATTGGGACATTTTTAAAGCATCTGAAAAAGTGGACAACAGAGGGTTAATAGGGACTATCCCTTCCAAATCGGGACAGTTGTGGGGTATGGTATGTGGAGGGAAATCTACTCATTCCTGAGCATCCACATGCTAGACTGAACTATACCACACTTAATTCTAGCAACCTAATTGGAATATTACAACTACCCCACAGAGGCTGGCGTAAGATTTGATAGATCTTTGCCAAGTTTTTTAACCACAGAGCTACTAAGTAACTGTTGTGGCACCCTCCTAAAAACTGGTCTTAATCCTTCCTTAGCCAACTATCTAAGAAGGTCGGTGAGTCAATTCCATCAAAAACTGGGATCACATCTCACATGACATCTCTGCTCATAACAACTGTTCTATTACAAAGAGCAAATACTTAAGACTCCATAGTCAATATTCTCTTTGTAAATTTAAGGCGTCTTACTATTTGCTCGGCTCTGAATAAACTTTCTAAATTCATCATCTGAAACATGAGGCCATAATGGCAGATTCTTATTATTGGAGAATATCACTGGACACTATTACCAGACTAACACAAAGACAGTTAATCATGCAATAAAAAAATGCTATTCCCATTGCACGGTTCATGGTTGACACCCATGCATCCTTCATTCCCTATGATACATGATGGTCACATTTTTTTCTCCATTACCATATGATTTAATTCTATCTTGTTTGAATGGGGACAATGAACATACAGAATAATTCATTTTGTCTTCCATGAAATGAAAAATCACCACTTACAACTTTCCATTTCCTGGAAAGAAACAGAGGCATCCTCATGTGAGTCTGCTGCTCCCACATCATACTGCTCAGGCAAATAAACACCACTCATGTGAGCAGTGTTGTTGTGTAAATCAGCCACTGCAGTCACATAATAACCAACTCAACCACTAACACAGCTATCAAGCCGAAAGCAAAAGAAATGCACCACTTTGATAATACAGTATATTAACTGTTGAACATTATTAATCAACACAATAGAGACACAGCCACATTTGTACACATCTGGCTGATGAAACAAAGCAGCTGTCACACCCAGGAAAACAGTACAGGGCTTTTTTTAAAAAAACCAAGAAGATAAGGGCTAGTGCTTGCTTGAAAGGAATTCTTAAAGAGATATTTATGTTACTCTGTGTCAGTATAAAAATAAAGGATGGGAGAGGAGGAAAAAGAGTTTTGTAGCACCCATAAAAGAGATCTATTTTAGCTGAGCTTCTGCAGATTACAATCCACTTCCTCAGATCTGTTGATAGAGTCTTACTTGAAAGCTAATTAGAAGCCATTTCTCATATCCGACAAGCTAAGCAATTAACTTTACCCTCCTTGTGCACTTTAAATCTTACCAAAAGGGGGAAATTAAAAAGAAACCTTATGCTAGGATGTAGGGCAGTATTCTAGGTCAGTGTGCCAAGAGGAGCAGGGGAACGTTAGAGGCTGGACAACAGTGGTACTGTAATCTCACTGTTTGCCAGTGGGTGTTGCTATGGTTACAGAGCTCATTAAGGGGGTGAGATAGGAAAGCAGTCCTTTTCAACAAGTGATAGCACAGGGATGGAACAATGCAATCCATCCGTTTGGGATTCATCCTTACCAACCAGGAAACTCCTAGATTCTATCACTGACTGGAAAGAAAGGAAGAAGAAAAAACATACACACGTTTGCCACATCAATATTTTTTCACTTTCCATAACAGTCACATTAATAGTCTTTCAGGCTTTCATCTTATGTTTGGATTTGCCTGTGTCAAACTGCAGGAAAGCCCTGTGACCCACACAGACTGTTGTAGTTTGGTGACCTGCACCTCTCTCTCAGGCCCCATCTACACGATGGGGGAAAAAATCCGTTTTGGGGGTAAAAAATCTGAAAAGGCAGCCGTTCATATGCGTACGATCTGCCTACACGGTTTTTTTATCCCCTTCCTTAAACTCCATATGACCCCCCCCTTGCCCAGCTGGCTGGAGCGAGCGATCCAAGCAGCGGTTTTAAATCTCCTGCCACTTTTATTTATTTTATTTTAAAAGGCGCCTGTTTTGCGGACAGTCGGTTTTCCCTATTTACAATGTAAAATAAAAATGAATATATGTAAAAATCTCAATTTCAGGGACTTACCAGACTCTCACTTAGCTGGCAATCCAACATGGCAGATGCTTCCGATTCCCCTCTTTGCTAGCCCCACCCCCTGTGCTCAGCCAGCCAATCAGATTATACTTCCTGTTTGTATGTGTGCAAACAGGGTGTACAGACCATCATCAATACGAACAGCTGTACAGATTATAGCTCAAGATTCATTAATCCTCCCAAATGCCGAATCCACGTAGTTTACGGGGATTCACTAGCCCCCCTTCCAAAAGACACATATGCATCCAAATGGCCGTGTGTACACATGATCGATCTTCTGAACGCCATACGTATTTTTTTTTACCGTTCAGATGGCCCTTCAGTCTCAAGGGATTGTTCTGCCCTAGCTTTCCCCGTTAGGCTGTATATGTTTTCCTTCAGAGTTTTTAGCACTACTTTTTCCATCAGGACTTGGTATAGGCCTGGCTTGAGATTTTCAAACAGCTGCTGCCCAAGTGTCTTATTTTCTAATATATCCCTTATTTTCTAATATATTCCTGCCAAATCTTCTCTCAAATATTGGAATTTTTAGAAAAGAAAGAGGATTTGGCAACCTGTTGTTTCTACTCTTTTAAGACAAACAATTTGGGAAATACTGCAATTCAAGGTGAGACTGTCTTTGGATTTTGTATGCTTCACATTCACTCAGCCTTCCCTCGTACACAAAACCCAGTCTTTCTGGCAGAGAACTCTTAGCGGGGAGATTTGCAGAGAAAAGGTCAAAACTCACAGGGCTCTTGAGAGGGCAGTGCTGCATTAGCTGATTTTAAGCTGCTAAGAAGGAAAACATTCAGTGTGGTATAGCTCTTTCATCATAGAAAGTCTGCCCTCATTCCTGCTTAAAGTGGAGTAAGTAGAAACAGATGGGCTTGCTCCTTCTTCCATTCTCCAAGCTGCAAGATGCTACCTGTGGATCCCCCTAAGAACCAGGATAACCCAATTACTACTGGAAGCAAATGGCACTAGTTTTGGTATCAGGGGAGAACATGCACCATGTTCTCATGATAACACCCGTAGGACCAAAGTTTAGGAATCACTGCCTTAGGAGAACCATTTCCTCTTCTTCTATACACAAAAGTACTTGCCCCCATCTTAAAGAGACTGACTTATGCAGATTTAATCAATTGGCTAAAAGTCGTAAGATTAAATCAATAAAGTTTACTTTAAATTGGGTGACACCAATAGAGTTTACTTGCTTTAAGGCAGATAATTTGTTCAAGGAACTCCTCTGGAAACAATAGAATACAGTGATAGGTCAAAAAAGCATGGGACAGCTGAATCCCAAACAAATTTAAGAAGGGAAAAATGATTTATCTAGTTCCTTGCAGACCGCAGAAACACTGCACCAACATATAAACATGAGCATCTTTGAAAATGCAACCACAAGATTTCTCAACTTCCAATTACATTTCCAAACAAAAACAAAAACAAAAATCCATCCTATGAAATGTTACTCATAATTGGGCCAACATTCAAATATGCACAACCTTTTTTAAAAAAAAAAATGCATTCATCTGACAAAAACAAGGTGAACTCAAACCCTGCCTACACACCGGTGTGATAATACTATTTCATGCCAGGATCCAGTGATTAGGAACCAAACTACACCCAGTTAACAAAGGGATAATTTAATCATTAGGGGACAAACATAAGATCAGGGGAGATACCCTTTGCCCACAAAGCTCAATGGAAGTTAAATAGGTGCCAAAACATCAGGAACCTTTTATGGGGGGAAAATCAGTAGAGCCTGGAGCCAGAAGAGATCCCAGACTCCCAGCTTTCTAGCAATGGAAAACACAATGACATCTACTCCAAATAAAGCAAATAAGGGACAGTGTAGTCAGAGGCATCAGGAATTTTTCTTACATTCTCTAGCTGGTTGTTGGTTTCGAATGTACTCAGATGTAAATTGTTTTGTAACTTTTCCACTTAACACAGAGAAAGGCTCCAAGCTGTGTATGCCTTGCTAGCCTGACACCATGTTTACACACACACACACACACACACACACACATTCACATTGGATGCAAGAGCTTAAGATGGAGAATCTTGATAACTGGAAATGTTTATTACCTGTTCACAAAACAAGCAAGATATTTAATTTAAAATTATAGACAGTTTATCTAGAACAATGATGGGGAGCCTTTGGCCTTCTCAATATTTTGGACCACACGTCTCAGAATCCCTTAGTAATGGCCATCCTGCTGGGGTTCCTGGGAACTAAAGTCCAAAACATCTTGAGGGACAATACTTTCCCACCCCTGACCTAAAAGAATATATATAAAGAAGGCAGGAAGGAAATTAAGAACATAAAGCAGACATTCTGGCAAGAAAAATCCTTAATTGTTAGAAGCTATGGTTCATATTTCAGTGGTTTACAGTTTACAAAAAGTCTTTTCCTCCTGGCATCTGGAAGTTTGCCACAGTAAATGGAAATATGTTTGTGCTTTAATAGACAAGAGTGATATTTATTATAGAAGAGAGTAACTCACTTTTTTGGGTGGGAGTGAATCTCCCATAAAACAGCACCACTGTCTTTGCTTATTAGCCCAAGTTAATTCAAGCTCTGAAATACTCCGGGAATAAACAAAACAGTGAATCTTAGCTTACAGGAGCATTTATGGCCAATAAAATTCCACAAAGCCAAGTTTAAAACCTTTACTATGTTTCTCCCCTGTAACCTAACAATGTAATCTTTGTTCACAGAGAATACATTTCAAGCACCTGTTATTACGGTCCATGTTATATAGTTCGCATAACATAACATCTGTCATGTAGACACCAAAACAAAACATATAAAAGGCCAAAATATAGGACTCAACCAAGGGAGCATGCACAAGCCACACAGACATCACCCCCCCAAAAAAAAATTACTAAAAAACAAGATAATGAAAAAAAGAGGATACTTCTCCACATTTTTTTTTACACAAATTAAAAGTACAGATGCAAATTTGAAAACGATGATGACAATTTAAGTAGAACTACAACACCTAAGAACTGTCCTGCTGGATAAGACTAAAGTTCTACCTAGTTAAGCATCCTGGGTCTCACTGTTGTCAACAAAATGCCTAAGGACTGTGAAAGGTTTACTCCCACCATAGACCCTTGGAGGAAAGTGGTAACCTTCATTTTTTAGATGTCCTGTGCCTCTATTTAATGCATGGATATACCTCTCTGGATAGGCTCCCATAGTCTCCTCTTTTATGGGGGCATTTTGTCAACAGGCAGGAGATTTTTCACCCTTCCATCACCCCTACACATATACTTCTGGGAATCAGAAATAACTGTTCTTGGTACAGTGAAGTAAACCTGCTCTTCCTGGAGCTTTTCCCTTCCTTCAAGCAGGGAAATGCACTGGTAAGCTAAGAGCTTGTCTAAACAGTGAAATACTCCTCTTAGAATTCAAGAATACCTTTTGTCCAAATGGGATCCTGTGGTGATCTGCCATATTTGTAAAGAGGGGGCCCAAAACCGCCATATACTGCACAGGAAACGCCTTCATGACTTTTCCTGAATTTTTAAAAATAATGCAAGGGAAATGCACATTCTTTGGGACAACTGATTCAGAATGCAACACATTCCCGATAAGAGTGGAAATGGAAACCTGATTGGTCAGACATGTACAGGGGTGGAGCTTGCAGACAACAATGTGGCTGAAACTGCCATGTTGGATTTTTACGGTAGTGATCATTTGCTGAGGCGACAAAACTGCTTTAAAAAAAAAAGCTTATTTAAGCAGAAGGTCACACATCCACACCTTAGATTTGCTGTAAAAAAAATTGCAACTGTTCAACAGCAGCAACTTGTGGAGAATAAAAGCACAAGTAATTCATTTGTGGCCACCATCTTGATTTGTAGGCATGCCTGTGTGAACATCAAAGACGGATAGCTTTGCATGCCAGTGATCTTGCCAAAAACCATGAAGACTAATGAATGCTGCTGCAAATGGGCATTACTGCACACCAATCCACATTCTATTGCCTCATCTAGACAAGTTGAGGCACAACTGAAAGTGAAAAGGAGGAATTTGTAAGAAGAAATCTTTTGTGCCAGATAAGAAAGTTAGAACACACAATGTACATGCATCCCTTCTCCAGGTACACCTTAGAAAGGTGATAAGAGTCACAAAAATTAGCTTTACGCCAACATTCAGCCCAATCCAAAACAAAGAGAATTCACCCTGACACGCCTGTCTATCACATTTCCTATTCTACTCACATTGAGATTGGTGTTTTTGCTGAAGAAAAGCTGAGAATCTCAACCTTTTGTCCCTATTCAACTCTTGTTTCCCCAGTCAGGCAAATGAAGTAAAAAGTACCTCTGACTCCACTGGCTCCTTCATCACTCCCCACCAATCCCCCAATTCCATTCACACACATGTTTTGGAGCCTTGTCCTTCTAAAACCTTGGCTTTGAATGCTCCAGACTGGTCCACTTTTTTCCAACTTCTATGAAGCCCCACTGGCAAGGATCTCTCTCATTATCTTGCATTGTGCTTAAGTGGTTTTATTTATTGTTGCTGTTTTCGCTGCTGCTCTTCTTTTTGCTGTTGTTATTTTACTCATTTATACCTTGCCTTTTTCCCAGTACCAAAACTCAAGGCCACTTACACTTTATTATAATCAGTACAGAGCAAAAACATACCAAAACATCAGTTAAATATATTGATACAAATATATAATAAATATATAGAAAGATGTGTAAGTTATTTAAAACCAAATAAACATTTA
Organism: Gambelia wislizenii; assembly: GCA_030847615.1. Taxonomy (NCBI): domain Eukaryota; kingdom Metazoa; phylum Chordata; class Lepidosauria; order Squamata; family Crotaphytidae; genus Gambelia; species Gambelia wislizenii. The sequence continues at coordinate 182,999,400 of JAUMIR010000005.1, read as the reverse complement.
CAGAGATAAAACCTTTTAAAATTCATAAAAAGACAGAATACAAATATAACAAAACAACACACCATTAAAAGCCCATTGCAATCAATTCCTAAAATTCTGATGAAAGAGGTGGTCAAGAAGGGAGGCATCCTAGTCTCCCTATGGAGGGAGTTCCAAAGTTTGGGAGCAGCCCCCAAGGAGTCTTTCTCCTTTGTTAACCCTTTAATCACTTATTACTTGAGCCAGTGATAGAGCTTATTGTCACTTTGCAGAATTGTTGTACACAACAAGAGAACAAACTAAGCATAATGGTAGGGGTCCCATTCTCATAAAACTGACAAACAAGACACGAGACTTGCTCAGATGGTTATCCATAGCCTAACTACTGATGAGCTGTTTCAAAATTCTGCTCTCCCTCCTTATTTTTCTTAGTTTTAAAATTTGGTTTTGCACAACCAATCAAACAGAGTACACTTTCAAATAGCAGAAGAGTGTCCTCTGATAGCCATGTAAACAGACAACTGTAGAATAGGACCCCTGGCCACTCTAGGAACCATTGAAGACATCACTCCGCAAATGCTTTTTCCTTACTTTTGGACAGTATTGATATTTACTAGGCTGGGGCAAACCTTCCCTACACATATCACCATCAATATTGCTGAAAGATTGTACAAAGCCATTTGGGCACCCAAAAATGATTAGGTTGTAACATCTTCTGCAGAGGAACAGCATACGTTAGTAACCCAAGGAATACAAAGCAGTACAGTATACATACTGGTAATTGCATTCAGCAAGTTTATCTTTACAGCAACTTGTTGCATTAGGCTAGGCTGAGTGATTGTGACTGGATCAAAGCCACTAAGTGAGTTTCAGAACTTACAGTTTTGATGCTGGTCTCAGTTTTAGCCTGACATTCTAACAACACTAGCTCTCTATTGAGGAAGGGATGAGCTGACACAGATTGTCTCCCAACAAGAAGGCAAGATTTTTTTTCCCCCTTTCATTTTGGGCTGGGAAGGAAGAGGAGAAAGCAAGCAGATGCTTATCTCTGCATTTTGCTTGAATCCAAGAAGAAAGTTAAATTGTCACACACACCTTCTCTCGACAGAGTAAAGTACGCAGTACACAGAGAAATGCTTCTCTTATATAGGCTGGCAAAAGCAGTCTTCCCCAGATGTGAAAAATAAGATTGGTTGCTAGTGAATTGGATGGTGTCTTCCATATAAGAACTTGTGCAAGGGTAGGAAAGGCACAAAGCAGACACCAGAAAAATGCATATCTTTTCCTGTTATAGTTTTGTCATCTTGCCCCTGGCCTTGAGTCACATATTCATCCCCAGCCTGCTTCACAGTTTTCAGTTTTAAAAAAGTATACTGAAGACACATATACAGTATAAGACATATAATACATATTGAGAGATAGCATGTCGTCATGGTTTGAGGGTTGGAATAGGAAACCAGCAGACCACAGTTCAAATCCCAACTCAGCCATGGAAACAAACCCACTGGGTGATCTTGGAAAAGTCACTCTCTCACTCTCAGAGGAAGGCAAGGGCACACAAACTCCTGAACAAATCTTGTCAAACATGATAGACGAATCTTAGAACCGCAACACATCAGAAATTACTTGTATATATATAAGACAACACATATTTATTTCCAATTTCCAAACCGATTCCTATATATTGAACATGTTTTGTCAGTGATATAACACACATATTATCTCTTTTGCTGATAATTACAAGCTTGGTAGATAAAGGGATGAACATGAGTGAATAGCATGATGCAGCAGCTAAAAAGCCCATGCAATTCTGGGCTGCATCAATAGGAGTATAGTTTCTAGATCAAAGGATGTAATAGTACCACTTTATTCTGCTTTGGTCAGACCTCACCTGGAATACAGTAGCACTCCCGCATCCACTGATTCGCCATCCATCGATGGCAATGGCCAAGGTGGGTGGGCAAGGGAGGGATGGGGAAGATGAGCTCTCGTCCCCCTCCCTTCCCTGGGATGGTTCTGGTGCTGTGAGTTCTGACAGCAGAGCTGGTGCGGGGAAGACAGAGAAGGGAAAGAGGAGGGAGTTCACCTCATTTCTCCCTTCCCTGTGGGGGGAGGGCCGGCAGTGCAGCATGGCTGGCAGGGGGGGTAGATGAAGGAGGGGGGAGGAGCTCACTCGCCTCCTTTCTCCCTTCTCCGTGTGGGTGGGAGGGTCTGGCATGGCTGGCAGGAGGTGGTGGTAGACAGAGAAGGGAGGGATGAGGGAGCTCGCCTCCTTCCTCCCTTCTCCACAGGGAGGGGGGGTGTCTGGCAGCACAGTATGGCTGGCAGGGGGTAGACAGAGAAGCTGGCAGCAGCAAGGGCATTTGCTATGATCTGTGGAATTCACTATCCATGATGGGGCCCGGAACCAATCCCCTGTGGATACAGGGGTCCTATTGTACTGTATCCAGTTCTGGGTACCACAATTCAAGAAGTATATTGACAAACTGGAACATGTCCAGAGAAGGGTAACCAAAATGGTGAATGGTCTGGAAGCCATGCCCTATGAGGAGCAGCTTAGGGAGCTGGAGGATAGAAGGTTAAGAGGTGCCATGATAGCCATGTGTAAATACTTGTAAGGATGTAATATTGAAGAGGGAGAAAGCTTGTTTTCTGCTGCTCCAGAGACTAGGACATGGAGCAATGGACTCAAACTATAAAAAAAGAGATTCTACCTAAACATTAGGAAGAACTTTCTAACAGTAAGAGCTATTCAACAGTGGAATACACTGTCTCAGAGTGTGGTGGAGTCTTCTTCTCTGGAAGTTTTTAAACAGAGGTTGGATGGCCATCTATCAAGGGTGCATGCATTGGACTCGATGGCCCTTGTGGTCTCTTTCAACTCTAGGATTCTATGATGCTAAGAGAGTGTTGTGGATGTAGCGTTTCTTCATTTCAGTAAAGCTTTTAACAAGCCCCCCCCATGATATTCCTATAGGCAAGTGGGTGAACTGTGGGATAGACAGTGGTACTATTAGGTGGACCTATAATTGGTTGACAGAAAGAACTCAGAGATGAAGGCACAATTTCAAACAGTACCATTGAGGAAGAAAAATGGGAGGTGTCTCAAGAAACCAGGATGGATGACTAAAGACCTTTCAATGGAGCTAAGTTTTAAACGGAACATGTATAGGAAATGGAAAGGGGGGGAAATCACCAAAGAAGAATTCAAACAGATAGCGAACACGTGTAGGAGTAAAGTCAGAAAAGCTAAAGCGCAGAATGAGCTCAGGCTTGCTAGGGAGGTTAAGAACAATAAAAAGGGTTTTTTTGGGTATGTCCGCAGCAAAAGGAGGAAGAAGGAAATGATAGGGCCGCTACGTGGAGAAGATGGCAAAATGCTAACAGGGGACAGAGAAAAGGCAGAATTACTCAACACCTTCTTTGCCTCAGTGTTTTCAGAAAAGGAAAAGGAGGACCAACCTGAGGAGAATGGAACAGAGGACACAATAGGGGAAATCCAGCTGAAAATAAGTAAAGAGGTGGTACAGGAATACCTTCTTAATCTAAATGAATTTAAATCTCCAGGACCAGATGAACTACATCCAAGAGTATTAAAAGAGCTGGCAAATATAATCTCAGAGCCATTGGCAATAATATTTGAGAACTCCTGGAGAACAGGAGAAGTCCCAGCAGACTGGAGGAGGGCAAACGTTGTTCCCATCTTCAAAAAGGGGAAAAAAGAGGATCCCAACAACTATCGTCCAGTTAGTCTGACATCAATACCAGGGAAGATTCTAGAACAGATCATTAAACAGAGAGTCTGTGAACATTTAGAAGGCAATGCCATAATCACAAAAAGTCAGCATGGGTTTCAGAGAAACAAGTCATGCCAGACTAATCTGATCTCTTTTTTTGATAAAGTTACCAGCTTGGTAGATGAAGGGAATGCTGTGGACATTGCATACCTTGATTTCAGTAAGGCCTTTGACAAGGTTCCCCATGACATTCTTGCAAACAAGCTTGTAGAATGTGGGCTAGACAAGTTAACTGTTCAATGGATTTGTAATTGGTTGACCGGCCGAACCCAAAGGGTGCTCAGCAGTGGCTCCTCTTCGTCTTGGAAAGATGTGACCAGTGGGGTGCCACAGGGTTCTGTCCTGGGCCCAGTGCTATTCAACATCTTTATCAATGACTTAGATGAGGGAATTAGGGGCATACTTATCAAATTTGCAGATGACACCAAATTGGGAGGAGTAGCTAATACCCTAGAGGACAGGATCAAAATTCAGAATGACCTGGATAGACTGGAGAGCTGGGCCAAAGCTAACAAAATGAAATTCAATACGGAGAAATGTAAAGTACTGCATTTAGGGCGGAAAAATGAAATGCATAAATATAGGATGGGAGAGACCTGGCTGAATGAGACTATGTGCGAAAGGGATCTAGGAGTCCTAGTAGACCACAAGTTGAACATGAGCCAACAGTGTGATGCGGCAGCTAAAAAGGCCAATGCAATTTTGGGCTGTATCAATAGAAGTATAGTGTCTAGATCAAGGGAAGTAATAGTGCCACTCTATTCTGCCTTGGTCAGACCTCACTTAGAATACTGTGTCCAGTTCTGGGCACCACAATTCAGAAAGGATATTGACAAATTGGAGCGTGTCCAGAGAAGGGCAACTAAAATGGTGAAAGGTCTGGAAACAATGCCTTATGAGGAGAGACTTAGGGAGCTGGGTATGTTTAGCCTGGAAAAAAGACGGTTTAGAGGCGATATGATAGCCCTGTTTAAGTATTTGAAGGGATGTCACGCTGAGGATGGAGCAGGCTTGTTTTCTGCTGCTCCAGAGACTGGAACACGGAGCAATGGGTGCAAGCTCCAGGAACAGAGATTCCACCTCAACATGAGGAGGAACTTTTTGACAGTCAGAGCTGTTCGGCAGTGGAACACACTCCCTCGGAGCGTGGTGGGGTCTCCTTCCTTGGAGGTCTTTAAACAGAGGCTGGATGGCCATCTGTCGGGGATGCTTTGATTGTGATTTCCTGCGTGGCAGGGGGTTGGACTGGATGGCCCTCGTGGTCTCTTCCAACTCTGCAATTCTATGATTCTATGATTCTATGATTCTATGAAGAACAACTCAATGGTTGTTCTTCATCCTGGAAAGAAGTGATGAGTGGGGTGCCTCAAAGTGGGGTACTTGGGCCCCGTGTGGTTCAACGTTTTTATAAATGACTTAAATGATGGAATAGAAGGTATGCTTATCAAATTTGCAGCTGACACCAAAAGGAGGGGGGATTAGCTAATACCACAGAGGACAGGAACATAATGCAAAATAACCTTGACAGATTAGAAAGCTAGGCCAAAACTAACAAAATGAATTTCAGCAGGGAGAAATGTAAGATACTACATCTGGGGAGGAAACATGACATGCACAAATATAAGATGAGTGACATCTGACTTGAAAGTAGTACATGTGAAAAGGATGTGGGCTCTTAATAGACCACAAGCTAAACATGAGTCAACAGTGAGATGCAGCAGTAAAAAAAAAGTCAATGCAATTTTAGGCTGCATCAGTGAAGGACAGTCTCCAGGTCAGATCAGGCCTTACCTGGAATATTGTGTCCAGTTCTGGGCACCACAGTTCAAGAAGGATATTGACAACTTGGAATGTATCCAGAGAAGGGTGACCAAGATCATCAAAGGTCTGAAAACCAAGCCTTTTAAGGAACAACTTAGTAAGCTAAGTATATTTAGCTTAGAGAAGAGAAGACTGAGAAGTGACACAATAGCATTATTAAGCATCTGGAGGAATATCATGTAAAAGATGAAGCAAGCTTGCTTTCTGGGAGGGGGGGTGGACTCTTCATCTTTGGAGGTCTTTAGAGGTTGGATGGTCATCTTTCAGGGGTGCTTTAATTGTTTTCATGGCAGGGAGCTCATGGCAGAGGGTTGGACTAGATGGCTCTTGTGGTACCTTCCAACTCTAAGATTTTATGACTCTATCCAAACTGCATCATGAACATGACATAGCTGGATTTAGCTCATTTTTCAAGGTGCCAACCCCAAATATGCCATTTTACAATCTTGAATAGACACTTGAAAATAAAAATGGTGGGGAACATGTTACTGGACTATAAGTCCCATTAGGCATAGCCAGCATAGACTAGAAGGACAAGAGAATATCTGGAATGTTCCCCAACCCTAAAATATAGGAAGAACATTGGTCCCCTGCACACAAAATTATCTAAACCTGTGGTCTCTAAGCCTGGGTTTCCAGAAATTGAACTTCAGCTTCCATATGGGCAAGTAAGCATCATCAGTGGTGATGAAATCCTGGGAGTTGCAATCCAGTATCTGGGGACACACGCCACTGGTCTTCACTGACTGAGTGGCTCTCTAAAGTTCCAGGCAGGATTTCCCCCCTCCCCCAGGTCTATATAGAGATACTGGGAACTGAACCTAGGAATGTCTGTATGCAAATGCTTTAGTATTGAACTACAGCCCTTCTCCACAGCATATAAGCAGGGTGAGCAGAATGCACTCCAAACCTTATTTTGAAGTCATACCCCCAAATAAACCTCCTAAAGTCCTTGGATCCCAAACATTAAAAAAAAATTCACAAAGGTATGTCCAAACCACCACAAAGAGATGGTGGTTCATGTCTATTTGCCCCTCATACCTTCTCCCTCACCCACCAAACTGCCAATTTTCAGCTGAAAACAAAACAGGAAATGACATCATAGCATTCCAGTTTGGCCAAAATACAGCCACTAAGAGAGGCCAGAGGGGTAGAGGAGCTGCCCACCCTGATGTACAGAGTGTGTGTGAAGGGTCACTTTCTTCATATGCACCTACCTGGACTTTCTGCACAGTTTTGGAGGGTCCTTCTGGGTGTACTTCTCAGGACCCATTCACACTACATAGTTGTAGCATTATTGTTCCACTTCAATTGTCATGGCAACATCCTATGGGGGAATCCTGGGATTTGGTGTTTTGGGTGAGGTACTTACAGTTCTCAACTAGAAAGCTTTAGTGCCTCACCAAATGACAAATCGCAGGATTCCAAAGAACACAATCTTGGCAGTTAAAGTGGGATCATAGTGCTGTAATTTGGTAGTGTAAAAGCCCCCCCCCTACCAGTTTTTGCCCTCCATCTGTGGACCGACTTTCATAGAAAGGTTTATCAGGCATCAACAGTGTATTCTTTTCAGAAAATTGTTCTTCCAATCTTTTAAAGGGTTTTAAAGGTTTAGGAACTTTGAACTCAAAAAAAAAGTTTCTTTGTCCTGCTTGGGAAGTCTTAACTGTATTGTCATCCACCTAGTGTGTAATTCTTTATAAAAATGTCAGCAAGAAATCAAAAAATACATCTATCATACCAGCTGGATAATGCAAGCAAGCAACAACATAGAACCCTAGAGAAAATGAGCACATTGGCAGCAGATGTTTGCCCCATTGAAAGGGGGCTAGCTGAACTGTTCTTGCAAGCCAAGAGCAATCACAATCTTCCTTCAAACAGATTGCTCTCCACCAAATCCCGATACATACAAAAACACAGTTTCGAGTTTGTGTTTCCAGTATATATGTGTGTGTGTGTGTGTGCATGTGTATGTATGTGTACAGTGTATATATGTGTGTGTATATATATATATATATATATGAAATCTATGTGTTACACTAAGAGATCCAAAAGAACAGTAAGAGGAAGCATGCCCCAAACAAGTTTCCTGCAGTCATCAGAAATGATTCACAACTTCCTTAAACAGCAAAGAGGACAAAGACAGGAGAAATGAAAGCTCTTGCCTCACTCTGTATTAGACCTCAGCAGATATTTAGATCTATATTTAGCCCGTACCCAGGCAGCTAAATGTGCCTGGTTCTTCTATCATGCTTTTCCTCCCCTCTTTATCGCTATTCTGTCTAACTGACCATTTTTAAAATTAGATTTGAGTTTGTTGGCTTGTTTGTTTGTTTTAGGAATAGTTACAATTCTCCACCAGAGAGCTCTAGTGCTTCACCAAACTACTAATCCCAGGATTCCAAAGGATGTAGCCTGGGCAGTTAAAAGTGGAATCATAATGCTATAATGGTGTAGTATAACTAGGAAATGGCTCCTAGTGCTCTGAGAACATTGCTAAAAGGGTGGGAAAGAAACACGAGCCTGAAGTATATAGTATGAAATCAAGTGAAAAATTTACGGAAAGAACACTTTACCTGCACTGCCCCCAGAAGTATCTCTGGAGAATTATGGGACCACCTGAACAATGTGGGATAGGACAGGGTAGGAAGGAGGCAAGAAGCTTTCCTTCATTAAACCTCCTTAAAGTTAAGCTTATTTCAGAAAGCAAACCAGATGGGTCACTCCTCCCTACATTGTTCATTGTTCCAGAAAGGAACCTTTCCTACCATAAACTTCGGCCTTGACTAAATGGTGGGAAACCCCACACCTTCCTTGTAGGCGTGATGATTTTCTTCATAGCAGCCCTGTAAACACCACACTCACTAGGCTTCTCCAGTTGTAGATCCGAATATCCCAACACACTGTTAGTTCCATCCGGGTAAAAGGGTTGGCCTACGCTGATCACATGTCCTATACATTGTACTATTTCTGGCCACATGGCTGAGGATGCTCCAGTGAGGTTTTTTCTTTCTGTCCACTTGTGCATGTGACTAAATAGTCCCAGAGTACCATATTACTGAATAAGCAGAGATATGCTTATCTAGATATCGCACAATCAAAATATTTTTTTTTAAAAAAAGTTTTTTTAAAGCACCAGAACAGAGTCCTGGCCACCAGAGGTCCTGCCCCGGCTTTGCTCCAAAGCCAATCCTTGGTTGCCACATGGCCAAAAAATCCAGGTTTTCCCCTCAAATCCAGAGCATACTGTGAATCTTGCAGATCTGGATTTGAGGGGAAAACCTGGAAACCCCAGTGAAAATGCACATAATAAAAATACCAGGCGCTGTAGGCTATATTTCAGAGGAAGGAACTGGCAAATCACCTCTGAGTATTCCTTGCCTAAAAAAACCCTATGAAATTCATGGAATAACCATAAGCCAACAGGCAACTTGAAGGTACACACACACACAAACAGTGCATGATATTCAATGGGTCAAGCTACAGATGCCTCATTAGTACATGTGGAATGGTAACAGTACTTAGACCTAAACTGCTATTCTCAACTAGAGTAGATCCATTGAATAAATGGATATTTGGTAAGTCAAAAAATACAAGTTCCATGACTTCTCTGAGTCTGCTCTAATTGGGAATAACAATTGAATTTGATTTTGAACCAGGCACTGAAGACCACAAGCCACCATGCTACTCTGTTTGCCTTAAGGGAAAAAAAAATTTGCCAATGGAATGCCATGCAGGGATTTGGCACTGAGATATCAAAATAAATGCTAGAGTGGAGCGGGGGGCAAGTTTTAAATAAAATATCAAGGATGCCACACTTTTAGCATTCCACTACTGTAATCCTAAAGTGGGTTACAAAATGTGGATTTCATGGAACATTAAAAACAATGTTAGAAGTCCTCTTTGGCAATATGTACATATGTAGGAAAACATTTATGCAACAAGAAAAACATGAATTGAAATTTCAATTACCATTTCCAAAATGGCTTAACTGCCACCTTTACTCTCACACTGGAAATAGCAAGAGCAGGCCAAGTAATGGCCTCAGGCCCACACATTCATTCAATTTTTATGCATATATGCAATTTTTATTGTGTCAATAAAACTATGCAAAATAGCTATTGCTTGCCAGCACTTACTATGTTTTCATATTCTTTTGTGAATAAGCTACCCCACCAAATCTACTTTCATTTGGCAGAGACACACGGAGAGAAAAAGCGGTTGACTGGGTGCATGGCATCTGAAGTAATCCTATTTAGACATTGCCATTAAGGATAGGCAGAGAACTCCTTGCACAGCAACACTCATTTGAAATTATCTCTCCTCTGTGTTCAGGAATATTATTTTATCAATAAAAGTTTAGGCAAAAGTTAAGACAACTGAGTGACATAGGTCTAGAGTTCTGTATTATTGGTATGCATGTAGATTAGTCACTTATACATTGCCAAAAAGAGAAAATGCACCATCAAAGAACAAATGAGGATGCATTTATACAATATTTGACTATTTTTGTTGTTTTCATATTCTCTTATATCCTGCTTTTTCCCCAATATTGGAATTCATGGCAGCTTACAAAATATTAAAACCAAAGAAGATTAAAAATATACCAAAACATCAGTGAAAATGCATAAATTTTGTTTATTTAAAAAGGCAATTAAACTATAGAATGAAAACCATTTAAAAATTCATTGCAAAACAGGATACAGTTGGCCCTCCACATCCACAGATTCTGCATCCGTGACTACAACCATCTACAACTTGAAAATATTAAAAAGATTAAAAGATTTTAAAAAGCAAACCTTTATTTTTTAAAAAAGATTTAAAAAAGCAAACCACAACATTTGCCATATTATATAAGGGACACCATTTTACTATGCCATCCTATATAATGGGACTTGAGCATCCACAGATTTTGGAATGCACAGTGGGTCCTGGAACCAAACCCAAGAGATACTGAGGGCCCATTCTATAAGAAAACAACCATGTAGAGATATACTTTTGGTTATGATTAACGTAAACAGAACAAACATGGTGGGAAGAGTGTGACAGGATATCCTAGGTGCCTGCTTACTCCACTGGCCAAATGCATACCCTTCAACGTTTCATAGATGAAAACCAGGACACATGAGCAACATCAGAGCATGGTCAAGATGGCAAAAAAAATTTTTTTGAGAAAGAACATCCAAAGTATGGGATACTGCAGCAGTTTGCTTCTGCCTGAGCCTACTGGGAAGGGCAAGACTACTTTTGCACTTTGAATTCATTGTGCAGCAACGAAAATATGCCAAGGATAAAAGGGAAAAGTGGGCAGAGGAAAGAGAGTGGGACATTTAAAAAGCAGATGAAAAAGTGGGATGACAGAGGATTCTTGGAATTGTCCCTGCCAAATGGGGACAGTTGGCTGGAATGCATGTGGTAAGTCTCAAGGCCCCAAATCTCCCTTTATATTTTATCTGCTGGAAAGCTGTTCAAAGAGAGGATTATGTCTCAGACAGCAAACTGTTTCCTAACCCGGCAACCATATCAGTGGCTCATGGACAGTGGTTTTCCATGATTTCTGACAGCTGACAGGATCCTTTCTTCAGTCTTCCTGGAGATCCCTTAAGATCTCTTGTCCAAGTACTAACCAGGTCCAACTCTGCTTAGCTTTCAAATCAGACAAGATTGGCTACGTCAGGCTGTTATAGTGGTACTGTTGGCCATCTGTATCTATGGATTCCACCATCCACGGATTTTGGCATCCGCAGTGGGCCCTGGAATCAAACCCCAGAGGATACCAAGAGCCCAGTGTACGTGCATGGAGATTCTATAGAGACAGGAGTTTCCCTGAAAATGCTGACCCCAGCTCATGTAGGCCTCTTAAATAGGTGACATCAGCACTTTCAATTACATGTAGAAACTAAATGGGGAAACACTGAAACTCATGCAAACTAGAGATAAGTGCTTTGTGGTCAGCAAGGCTGTTAACATTCTCAGTCAAAGCAGCCTGATACTCTTCTGTTGTGCTGGACTACAACTCCCATCGCTGCTAGCCTACATGGGCCCTAGGATGGGGGAGACTGCTTTGACAAACTGTGTTCTTTTGAATTTCACTGCACTTTAAAAATTACCATGGCTGTAAGCACAGGAGAAGACAGAATGGAAAAAACAGACATGGAACCTGCCTATGAAGATCAAGCCACACAAAAAGCAGAAACCTCGCACAAAGATTATTCGTGGGGAGAGCTGTGAATTGCAATGGTCTGGTGACAATCTGGATCTAAGGAGAAAGACCACTCTTCTGCCACACATACCCAAATAAACAGATATGCATTTATGTTCACTCTTCTGAAGTTCACTAAGAAGTCCCTAACACATGTTTAACTCTTGTGACTCCTGTTGAAGATTTCCAAACAATTACAACAGAAGCAACAACAAAGCAGGTTGTTAGTAGTCCTGAGTAAGTGCTCACTGCACAAAAACCAACCCCTAGATCAGCCTTTCTCAACCTTTTTAACCTGGAGGAATCCTTGAAATAATTTTCAGGTCTCAGGGAACCCCTACGTAAAAATTATACCTACGGCTCCGTTTTTTGTTTTTGTTTTTAAATTACAGAAAGAGTGAAAAAATAGATGCTTATTATATTCCACATTGCTAGCAATACATATTTGATACTTGCAGGATCAGAAATTTCTACAATACAAATATAAATATAAATATAAATATAAATATAAATATAAATATATCTCTCCAAAGTAAGACAATCTCAGTTTACTCATCTTGGCTTCTAGGGAGCATGATCTGCTGCCTGAGGCAGCAACATAGAATTATAGAATTATAGAGTTGGAAGAGATCACAAGGGCCATCCAGTCCAACCCCCTGCCATGCAGGAATACACAAATCATTCCCAACAGATAGCCATCCAGCTTCTATTTAAAAACCTCCAAAAATGGAGACTCCACAACACTCCCACACAGTGCATTCTACTGCTGAACAGCTCTTACTGTCAGGAAATTCTTCCTAAAGTTTAGGTGGAATCTCTTTTCCTGTAGTTTGAACCCATTGCTCTGTGTCCTAGTCTCTGGAGCAGCAGAAAACAAGCTTGCTCCATCCTCAGTATGACATCCTTCAAATATTTAAATATGGCTACATCATAGGCACAGGCTGAGAGCAAGGCTGTAGCTTCCTGCCAAGGTAAATGAAAGGATTTTTTCAATAGTATGGGAGTTGGTCAGTCTATTTGTGACCCCCACATTCAGTTACCAGACCCACAGTTTAAGAACCTTTTCTCTATCTATAATGACTCCTTTACTGTAATGGATCTGCCCTCTCCAAATCTGGTTTTAAAAGAATAAGCCCTAAATCACTTTTATCAGAGTTCTCCCATCCACAGCTGGCGCCTGAGTAGCTGACTGACCAGGGGGTCACTTGGATTACTTGGTCAGTTTCCCCCAATTGGCTAAGAGCTGTACAGTATTGTAATTCTCTTTCCATTGTTCTGAATTTTAAAAAAACACTCATTTTGCATTTGTACCTTTTGCTCAGTTCTGGGTCCCTGGCTGCTTTCAGGAAGCAAATCACACACACACATTCATTCTTTGCCTCCTCCCTTTCCCAGGCCATGAGTAGCTTCATTAGCATATCTAAAGCAGATCAAAAGCTGGGAGGGAGGGCAAGGTATTTGGCATGTAAACATCCACCCCCCTCCACCCACCCGTAAGAGGACCCTTTGAGGCTTTGTTGGTGTGAAAACATTCATTCGTCACCTGGCTTTCTGTGTTGTGGAAGGGAGATATAAGCCTTCAGCTCACCACTTCTCTGCGATTTATTAATTTATTACTATTTTCTCAAGGAACCACTGCCCTAGATAATGGCTAGTAACATGCTCCTGGAGGGATAAGCTAGGCTTGGAGAATTGTACAAAGTCAAGCAGAAGAAAGAATAAAAGCAACAACAGCCTCAGCAGAGGTGACATTCTATAGCAAGCAGAACAGACTGGCTTCAGGATAAAAGGCATGCATACAGTTGTTCCCATTTGCCCTCATTTCCTTCCAGCGGCCCAAATAATGACTCTATGGGGTGGGTTGGCAATGCTATGTCCAGCAGTGGCTCTGTTGCCAGAATCTTAAGACAAAGTGCAGGCTCAAATGGATTAGGTTTGAGTAGGCATAATGCAGATTTCGTATTACCCCAGGACTGTTGGGCAAATGGTAGATTCTCTGGTTTCTAAAAATCTAAAAATCCAGATGTTACTTGGCTGGTTTCTACAACTTTATGCAAAACCACCACCTTTTCTGGTAGACAGAGAACAAGAGTGAAACAAAACACAGTAGCTTTAAAAAAATTAAAGCACTAGATATAAATTTTGAGTTCCACACTAGATTAAAAAAAAAATCAACCAAAAGCAAATTGGATGGTGTTGCCTAGTGACTGACTTGGAGCTTTTGAAATCTTGCTCACAAATTTCTTTAGAATTTGATTGGACCTAAGAAAGGCATTACCTGAGCCAGGATTTTGGAATATTTTTCTAAACAGGTCAGTTCTGTTTATTCACTTTTATGTGCAACTAATATCACAAGTTATCTTTTCTCCCTTGAGCTTTTGTTTAGCAACCTATATTTCAGTGAAAACTAAACAAACTGAATTACTGTACTGTATATGAGAAATAAAGGAAAAAATGAGCCATCATTTGAAAGAGAATATTCTTCTGGGTTATCAGTTTAAAAGAAGCACAGCATCTCTTCAGATTCAAAATATCTCCTGAATCCATCCAGATTCAGGACAAAAGTAGTTCTTGAGTGATAAACTTTTGTGATACCCCTCCTAGGTGCTGTTTTAAGAAGGCTAGAAAGGGCTCACTAGAGGTGTCCAAATATTCCCCCTCTCTGATAGTACTCTAAATTGATGAAACTAAATTATTTCCTCTAATGACATATTAGACAACAGTGAAAAAAAGTGGAGTAGGCTTGGTCTATCTGAAAGACCATGTACAGTAGGTTGCAGAATTTGCTGGAAGATTTTATACTTAAGCCAAATAGATCAGGAGTGCCCAGTTTGTGCTCTATAGAGCCCCCCAAAAAAGAAGAGAATTGGGGAATCCATACCGAAAAATGTATTGTGAGGCATTTCTAATTCACCAGCCATAAGGTTTATGCTAAGCAATAGTGCTGGTCTCTTATAAAAACTGGTCAAGTTCCACTAGGCTGGGTTAGAGGCTTACTCTTTTGGGCAAGCTCTTCTAAACATTTGAATCGTTCTGAGAATCCTATTCTATAGACCCTTAAAATATGGTCCCACTGGCAATGTTACCTGTTGTCATCCCATGTTAATGAATACTGACAAAGATTTGCTCTGTCAACGGCTAGGAAGAAAAAACTTGTATAGAATGATAGAATTGCAGAATTGGAAGAGACCACGAGGGCCATCCAGTCCAACCCCCTGCCATGCAGGAAATCACGATCAAAGCATCCCCGACAGATGGCCATCCAGCCTCTGTTTAAAGACCTCCAAAGAAGGAGACCCCACCATGCTCTGAGGGAGTGTGTTCCACTGCCGAACAGCTCTTACTGTCAAAAAGTTCCTTCTAATGTTGAGGTGGAATCTCTGTTCCTGGAGCTTGCATCCATTGCTCCATGTTCCAGTCTCTGGAGCAGCAGAAGACAAGCCTGCTGCATCCTCAATGTGACACACCCCTTCAAATACTTAAACAGGGCTATCATATCGCCTCTTAATTGTCTTTTTTCCAGGCTAAACATACCCAGCTCCCTAAGTCTCTCCTCATAAGGCATGGTTTCCAGACCTTTCACCATTTTAGTCGCCTTCCTCTGGACACGCTCCAATTTGTCGATATCCTTTTTGAATTGTGGTGCCCAGAACTGGACACAGTATTCTAGGTGAGGTCTGACCAAGGCAGAATAGAGCGGCACTATTACTTCCCTTGATCTGGACACTATACTTCTATTGATGCAGCCCATTAATGTGGCTGCTTCTTCATGCATGAGATGTCTGCTAGAATCTTTAGAACATCTGGGACTAGTTTTACCTATAGTAGACTACTGACACCTTGATAGTACTGTCACTCTCTGGTCATCTGTAAGGGATGAGCACTATTGTCTACAGGAGATGAAAGGTGTTCAAGTTGTGCTGCCCTCTCCTTCTCTCCCTCCTAGAGAATAACATTATTGTCCCAAGCTACACTGTCACAGTACTGAAAAGGAGCCCAAAGAAACAATCCAGCACTAACAACAATAGGGGAGATAGGAGGAAGCCCCTAGAATGAATCAGTTCTATGAGATTCTCATTATCTACATTGGTTCTAGAAAATCAGTTGGGGCAATAAAAATAAAATTGAGCACAGCAATCCATTCATCAGGAATGGAAAAGTCAGATCAAAGAAACAACAGCTCAAACACATTCAAATGTATTACTAATTATGAAATCAGACATTTCCAGCAGCCATACTGGCGCTGGGGGCATGGAAACTGTTGTCCCAGTACATCCAGAGGGCACCAGCTGGGGAAGGGTAGCTTGGATAGACAGATATGCTTGAATCCTGCTGGTAAACTATAATGGTGTAATTGTAGACAGGGATGACAGGAAGAAAAAGAAAAAGGCTATAGGTGCGGCAGATCTGAAAAGAAAAAGCATTGGAGAAATAGGCTATTCAAAGGTAGTAGATTTTATCTCTCAACAATGGCACTAACTTTCTGCAGTAGTAGGACTGCATGCTCCTGTGGATATGCATGTTAATCTATATATCAGCATAAAAATATGTAAAGGAATCCTGTGGCAACTTTAAGAGTGAGTGAGAGGAACTTCTAGCATAAGCTTTTGTAGATTCCATTCCATTTCATCAGCTGGATGGAGTTAAGTCTCTTTGGACATATATCAACAGGTGGGAAGGAGCATGGGTTCAGTAGTGGCATTTGAGGAGTTTGGAGAGGCTGATTTGCACTAGGTGACACCACTGGAGGGAGGGATGACAATGGCCATAGTAATGTCACAATGTGGGCTGTAACAGATATGCAAAACATTTGAGTATGGTGATGGGGTGACAAGTTTAGTTCAACAAAGGCTGTCAAGAACAGCTGGACAGAATAATGTAGGAGACAGATTTTACATATAAGCCAAGGTGAGCATATGAACAGTGGAGGAAGTTCTTGGTCTAATGTATTGATATCAATACACTATCAATAAAGCAGTAAAGCATTACAACACAGCAGGCATGAGAACTCTGGTTAGTAGCTGGGATGTCAACTAGTGTTTAAATTAGTATGATCCTTTACTAATAATGGGTCTTTAGTGTAAAAGGACTCCCAGAACAGGGGAGCAGTTGATGGAACAACTTAAGCTGCTTAATGTGATATGGCTACCAATCCACCAAATTGTCTGCTTCACAGCCACCCTTTCACTAAAAGTATAAACAGGGCAACCTTGAAGAGGTTTTGTGAATTATTACTCTCAGCACTAAATTCTAAGGGCTGGCTCTCTAAGCTTTTTTTTTTTAATCGATTGATACATTGTACAGCAACTTTGCAAGTGCTAAATTATTTGAGGGGTGAGATCAGTGAAGGTGCCTGGTGCACATTATGGTCTAAAGCACCTTTTAGATCTATTTCCTCTGCAAATTGGGAACATTCATTAAGAGTTATCCACAGATGGTATCTTACTTCAGTTCATTTGAAACATTGATGGAGATGGTACAAGGTTCCCAGTATCTATGTGCATTTGTAGTAGTCATGTCCAGTTTCCCAGACCTCTTGGTCAACTGTTTCAGTGAAATCAGTGTGACTGCTAACCAAACTGTGCCTTATGATAATTTTGGAATTGGTCTACTACCATTATTCCGTGATCATAAGAGATCTTTGCAACATAAAGACCTTATTACCTTTATGTGTTCAGCAGCTTATCTCATATTAGTGGTGAATTGGAAAGTTCCCCACAATTTAATTTTAAATAGGTGGAGAAGCCATCTATAGGAGCTGGTACTTAAGTCCTCTAAATTGACCCTATTGAGAAATGAAGGCACAATTGACAAGTTTCATGGTACCTGCCCGAATTTACTGAATATCAATGTCACCGCCAGTATCAACAGCGCTATGCCTCTCTTTACAAATTGTTTGGGAAGATGTTATTGTATTCATGTCCTGCTTATAACCTGCCTGCCCCTGCCCCCAGCTTTTAGCTGGCACTGTGATAAACAGGATGGAAGACTTTGGCCTTATTCAACATGACTCTTCTGTACTTATGGGAGCCCTGGTGGCACAGTGGTTAAATGCCAGTACTGCAGCCACAATGTTGTAAGTTCAATCCTAGAGGGCTCCAAGGTTCACTTAGCCTTCCATCTTTCTGCAGGTCAGTAAAATGAGTACCGGGCTTGTTGGGGGCAATTAGCTAACATGCTGTAAACCTCTTAGGGACAGCTTTCACACCGATAAGCGTGTGTTTATCTATTCCTATTGCTATTGTGGAATAGTGCTATTACTATTCCTATTGCTATTGTGGTTAAAAACAGTGATCTTCATGTTGATGCAACAGGGAGTCTGTACTGGGTTTTACTCTGAACTTTAAGGGATATACTCAAGGTGCTGAACCCTAAACCCAAAATAGGTTCAGCACAATGGGCAGCTCCTTTAAAGTTCATTCAAAAATAGAATAGATTAACTGCCCCACCAACATGGATGACACCACCCACCATTGTTAATGCTCAGGGGAGGAGTTTATAGGTTTGTGTATTTTATTGAGAGCCTCCTGTCAAGCACTGTCAGTATCACACAATGTGATTATTGTTGAAAATGCCCATGTTCCACTGATAGTATCCAAAAGCAAACATATGAGAGTGAATATAAACACACTTTCTGTCATCTGGACCTGATTTTTTCAGTTACATGCACATCAATATTAAAGAAGTAATGCCATACATTCAAACTGAGAAAGAAAACAGTCTTAGAGTAAAATTGAGATTTTAATAGCATATCAGTTCACTGATCTGAATAACATTTTTATTAAAGGCCTCACATTTACGGTACATCTTTCCAAAGTCATGAATGGATGCTAAGTTCAATTACATGGTCACTTCAGGATGTGGAACACTGCTGATCTCTTTGGCTTGGAATGAACTATCTGTTCTACTACTGAACTGTGAAGAAGGCTACAATTTTATTTGAGATGTGAAATCAGAAGGATTGTTTAGGGCAGCCAGAAAAGTAAAATAAAAATCCCAGGATGGGTTCCATGCATCAGACAAGGCAATTTTATGGCCCCTGACGAAATCCCCCCCCCCGTAAGCAACACCCCTCCAAACCTCTTTTAAAAAAAAAACACTCAATTTTCATACACTATGGTTCTCCAGCAACTTCCTTCCATCTACTTGTATGGCTTCACTGTTTGACCCACACCCAGGGGTTGCCCCTCCTTCCATGTTAAATGCCCTTCAGAGCCAATCTGGGCCAGCCAGGAGATGCCTGGAAGCTTGTCTCAGGGCAGAGGAGTTGGGCAAAGAATTGAAAGAGCTGCTCACCCAAGCCATGAAAGTGGAGACATTGCTTCTCCTCCTCTGGGAAGCTGAAGCCAAAGTGTGCGCTGTGTCTCTGTCTTCAAGCAACCTCACCATTGTTGGAAGCCCTGCATTTTGCCTGTGGAATCTTCCCCTGCTGTCTGTCTGCTCCCCTTTCTCCCACTCACTGGTACTACTGTGTTCGTTTGGTCACCCTGGCTTCTTTTTTCCCCTCCCTTGGGCCACACTCTTCCTCTCTCTGGCAGAAATGGCAGACTGGTAAATGATCTTTATTATTTCGTAATACAGAAGTTTGGAAGCATTATTATTTTCTTTGAAATTTACTGATTTTACAATGGACACCAGAAACAACTGACAACACAGTCAGGTCCTGGGACACAACCACACTTCTAGGCCCCAGTAACTTGTTTCATTCCCCTCTCATAGGCCCTGGGTTTGGCAGAAAAGCAAGGTTTAAAATACAGAAGTGTTTTGAGAAGCTGGTGCAAGTCCCAGAACATCCTGAGGTCAGAAAAAACAAACACCAGACCTCCAGAACCTGCCATCCCCTAGTATAGATGCCATATTATAGATGCCAGAATTAATGTTAGCCAATATGCTTGCCATGAGAAATAAATGAAATAACTTTCTCTCCTTTCTCTTATTTTTTCTTGTGGTAGGCATATTGGCTAATATTGATACATAGCAATTCATTCTCATGCTAGGAGAATTAGTTATTTCTGCAGACAAGTATATTTTGACAATCTGATTTAAATCCAATTCCATTGTTGCACAGCCACTGTTGCATCCCAGGTAGTTAGTGAAATGGTCTGAGGAGCATTACGGAGACTCACCAGAACCACTACTTAGAATACAAGAATCAGCTGACAACTAAATCCTATTGATAGAACTTGATCTTCAAGCATACTTGTTTCTTGCATGTATACTAAATCCCACTCCAAAGGAAAAGCACAGCATAATCCTATAAATATGCCAGGAAAAAAATGATACCTACTATTTATAGTAAGCTTTAAAATGCAACGTTTTCCCAATACTATTTACAATGTTGCAGTTTGGCTAATCTCTTCAATTCCTTTTCCATGCTATTTTTTGCCCAGGCTTTTTGTTCCTTTCTAAAATCTTGAAAAAGCAAAATGAAGTGGGGGGAAATAGCCCAATATAATTGAAGTATGGGTGATAATAAAGTTTAGTTCCCAGATAGGAAGACAAATTTGCAGTCTATCAACTCAGAATATGTAAGAGTAATTGGGGGAACATCCACATTACTTCAGACCTTTCTAAATCTCTTAACAAGACTTCCCCATTTACGGCTTAGACAGTTACTTTAAAGGAGAATTAATATAATGACAAGCTGAAGCCATCCATAAAGGAGCAGTGGTAGGCCACTAGAGGTTCATCTGTCTGGTTATGGATGACTTCAGCATGTCATATATTTGTTCCTATTTAAAATAACTAAAAGATAATTATGTTCCAGTTCACTATTTACTTCAGGACATAGGACATGTTAGCTCATAAAAAACAAGCAAAATCTTCCTCCATCCCTGGACCAGAGTTCATTTATAACCTGTTTATACACCCTTAGAGCTATCTATCTCTTATGGACAGCTGAGTTAATTGCTTACAATAAAGCAAAATCCAATGTTCCACTGGTGATTGGCACACAGTTTTCTTCCTCTGCAGACCTCTCTCAGCTAAGAATTACCTTTGAGAGGTTTCCCAATCCTCCAAAGATGGTTTGGGGGCATACGAAGGCTGCAGTGAGGAGCAATGACAAATTCTGCTTTTAAATGCCATACCTTGTCCAGCACCAGATAATGCTCAAATGTTCAGTTTAACAAGATGGCAAATGCAGAACAGAGTTCAGCAGTGACTTTTCTAGGATACTTCCTCTCTTCTTTAAAGTAGTGATGGGCTTGCAAATTTTCATCATGCAGCCAGATCAGAAATATGAGACCCTCTTCTCCAATTATACAATTTGCAATGCAAGTAAAAGACACAATTAAAATATACGACAGCTAGAATGTGTGTACATAACCACTTAAAAAATATTTTTTAGTTTGAAGTCAAATAGTAAAGTAAAAAATGTTTTAAAAACCCAAGAAGATATAGCTGAGACTGGTATGTCTGAAGACAGTATCCAACTTCAAAAAACTGAGGGCCCCTCATGGAATTCGCTGGGAATTCTACCTGTCTAAATAGGATCCAGTGCCAATCCACACTATTCAGGAGGAGGGGGGCCCAAAACAGCAAAAACAACAGGGTAAAAGCCTTCACAGATTTCCCCGTACTTTTTCACAAACTGCAAGGCAGGTGTGCATTTTTGCTCGTTTGGAATATAGAACAATTAAAAACTTGAAGGGAAGCACAAAGCTGATTGGCCAAGTGAGAGTGGGGGCAGGGCTTGCTAGGAGAGCAAGTGCCTGCGGCCGACATGTTGGATTTTCTCCTTAGCGATGGCTTGCTAAGGTGATAAAAAGGATCTATATTTTCTGTTTTGCTTTCTTATAAAATTGAAGTATCACTCTATCACACCAGCATACCTTGGGATGATTTTTTAAAAAACAAATAAACCAGCGGTGGTGAAGAACTAATGGGAGTAAATCATTCGCAGTCATCATCAGGAATGCGAGGCTTATGGGGGCTTCCAAGGCTGGAAAAACCATTCAGACATGTTGCTGCTGCTGCAAGATGCCAATAATACGAAGTATTTTATAATTTTTCCCCTCGTGTAGATGGGCCCTGATTGTTTGAGGTTCCTTGTACCTTTGCTGGAGATCACTTCTAAAATGTCATAATAGACTTAAGAAAAAGACTTTTCATACTTAAAAAAAAAGAGAAAGAAATTCCATGGATACAGAGTTCATCACCATTGTTCTCCATTTCTGTTACAGCACAGCTCCTAAATTTAAAGCCAGCATGTTATGAATGTAACATTTAGCAGGCAACAACTCTGCAAATGTGATCTTACCACATTCCTCTTATGCTGATTAAGACATCCTTAATTTTGAAATGAGGAAACAGTGCTTTTCAGACAGGAAGTGTATGATCAAATCTGGAACAGAATCACGACTTCAGCTATACATGACTTGAGCCAGAATGCTTCCTCTTGTCATGTAAACTATGCATTCAGATGCACAGTATGTCCTTTGTGCCAAATAAGGGAAGGAAGCAGTGGTTGCCTACATTTGGACAGATTGCATGTCACCAGCTGTCAGGTAACCATGGATTTTTTTATATCCTATTCCATGTCCATTTTACATTTAGTTCTGGAAGGAGATACTCTCCAAACTTGCATCCTCAACTTTCAAAGGATTTTCAAGGACTGAAATGGGGACCTTTTGAATACCAGTCCTTGTGTTCTAGGCATTAAGTCAACTTTCTCTAGAGCCTAAACACACAGTGTTTCTGCTGTAAAACCTGAGATATATGTACACAAACTGCAATGCATTGATAAAGATGATTGAAACAAGTTTGGCTGTCCTATCTACCAAGGGAGTATGTTTTCTTTTGCATAATTTCCCTACCTTCAATCTAGCTTTGAAATGCTAATCAGAAGGAATCACATTGTGGTTTTTGGACTTTAAGAGTAACCTACCAATCAATAAAACAAATCAACAAAAATGAAGAAAGTTAGTAGAATCCTGTAGCTTTGTGAACTTTTGATGTCATTCAATTCTGAGATATCTGTGCCCCTAATACTTGATGTTGCTGTTAACTGCCGCCAAGTCAACTTCAATTGATGGCAACCCTATGAGTGAGAAACCTCCAAGTCAACAGCCCTGCTCAGGTCTTGAAGACTCAGGGCCATGGCTTCCTTGATTGAGTCTAATACTTGACACTACTTGAAAGAACTTGAGCAAAAAAACCACAAGCCAACAAGAAAATATGTGGCTAATTTGATAAGTGTTTGTATAGCACAACTGTATCAATATAGAGCTGAAAGTTATCCATTATTCCTTGTTTCCAAAGTAATTCCTTTCTCTTTTCAGAATGAACTGAAGAAGCAACCAATGTGTTTAAACAGGGATAGATCTGTGAGCAAAGCAAACACAACTTTCAGATAAGAGAGGGGTTGTGACTAGCAGAGGAATACAGGTATCAGGAGAAACCCTGAAAAGAGTTTCCTTTCTAAACAGCCAGGATGAATGTTCCAAGAGACAGAAAGTAAAATGAGAAAGCAGAAGAGGAAATGCCAACTGACAGGATCAATTTGTAAATCATCAACTGTGAGTCAATATTTATCTTTGAGTAGCACACATCTGGAAAGCTTTGATTATCGCATGCACACGTGCATTATCCAACAGTCAGAAAATTAATAAGATAAATTCAATAGCAAAGAAAAATGAGCATTAAGCATGAAGTAAAGGCATCCCTGTGCTGCTTGAGGGGGCATAAAATCTATTCATGGGATGGTAGCCATCCATGCAGTAAAATGTTGTAGAATTTAGCCATGCAGTAAGCTGTTTTTTTCTTTTATACAAAGGCTGCCTAAACACAGTGTCCCCATGACCACAGCTCAGCTCTGTTTCAGCTTTAATCATGGAGACACTGTTTTAGGCAGCCTCTTTATAAAATTAGATATGTTGAATAACTCTAATCTGATATTAGATATGTCGAATTTCCACAAAGCCACTAAAGCACTCATAACATATCTACTGCCTTACTGCTTTCAATGAACCTTAGGTAATAGGTCTACATGAAGTCAAAGTATTAAATTGTTTGGTCTTCAGCATATTATGAACTGGAAGAGGATTCTAAAGCACTATTTGTAATGAATGTCCCTCACTGAAAAAGCAAATGGAAAGAAATAAAATTATGTATACTGGAACTCTCTGGTAAGTTCTACTCAAGTGTTTTGTGTCAAGCTCAAGTAAGACATCAGGTTAGGAAAATGTTAACATTAATTCCAAATAGATCAATTCAAAAAAGATCAACTTGACTCCTCAGTAGCTATTTCAGTCTTTAAATATTTGGGCCATTTTAATGCATCCTACTAGAATCCTTCAGGGAACATAGCTAGTGATTATGTTGGCTGGGGAATTCTGGGATTTTTATTCCAAAAAAGTAACTATTCCAAGCCCTATCTATAGTTGTTAGGAGTTAGGAGTTTAGTTGTTAGGAGGAATCTTTCACTCTTTTTATCTAAATATAATTAGGATTTGCTCAAGTCTTTTTTGCCCAGTACAGTTGCCCCTCCACATTCACGACTTTCACATTCGCGGTTTTGATCATTTGCGGAAAGCTGCCTCCCCCCTCCCCCGCTGCTCAACACCCCACTCCGTTCCCAAGACAGCCAGGGGCTTCTTAGGAAGCTCCTCGCTGCCTTGGAAAGGGAGGGTGGGAAGCAGCTGGTGCACTTGCGCCACACCCCACTCCCTTCCCAAGGCAGCCAGGGGCTTCTCAGGAAGCTCCTTGCTGCCTTAGGAAGGGGGGGTGGGAACCAGCTGGTGTGCTCGCGCTACACCCCACTCCCTTCCCAAGGCAGCCAGGGGCTTCTCAGGAGGCTCCTCGCTGCCTTGGGAAGGGGGATGGGAAGCAGCTGGCGCGCTTGTGCTACACCCCACTCCCTTCCCAAGGCAGCGAGGGGCTTCTCAGGAAGCTCCTCGCTGCCTTAGGAAGGGGGGTAGGAACCAGCTGGCGTGCTCGCGCTACACCCCACTCCCTTCCCAAGGCAGCCAGGGGCTTCTCAGGAAGCTCCTCGCTGCCTTGGGAAGGGACTGGGGTGGAAAACCGCTCGCTGGCAGGCTAATTTCTTATTCACAGTTTTTTTCAAATTTGCAGGGGTTGTCTGCCCCTAACCCCCACAAATGTGAAGGGATGACTGTAGTGTTATAAGGAATTTCTACCATCCTTCTTGAATCCCAGAGGATGTTCATGGATTTGGCAGCTGTCATACATTCTCGCCAAACCTGGCCAACTCCTCACACATATAGCTGGGCTCCATCCAGGAGCTTCCAAAACAGCTCCCCAAACTCATTTTACAGATCATAGCAGTAGCCACCACTACCAAAAAACATAAAATAAAATGGAAGGTCCATTACAGGAAAATCACAATGGATGAAAAGACACAAAATGCTTGAAAGATGGTCTTGAAAAGGTAGAAGATTTTCTGCACTTTTTCAAGAAAGAATACTGGCATTTAGATCTAGTATATATAATACAGAGTTCTGGGTGGCTTCTTTGGGTGGGAGAAAGCACTTTGTATGGCTACTAAGACAAGGTACAAATATACTGTACATGAGCTTCACAAAAGTTGTTGGCAAAGGCACAACAGAGTAGGGATGGAAAGGATTCTCACTGATTTTGGGATGCCCACCAAAATTATCCATTTCTTCAAATCACTGAGAGTTAAGCACGTTTTGCCACAGAAATTCATACATTTTTTCACCGTTCAGTATGTTTTGAACACACACAATCACATATCCATTTTTAAAATGCAAATGACTAAAAATGTGTACATTTGAAATATTCACACTTTAGTCAAGTAGAATGTGTTTTAAAACACCCTATAAATTAGTGAAAGTGTGTAAATAATTGTGCATAGCATGAAAAACGTGTATAGAAAATGCAGATGAGTATCCCTGAGAAACAGAAAACCATGTCTCGCAACCCAATACAAAGGACAGGACAAGAACATGGCTCTGATGTTGAGAATGACATTGAGACTTTTTCACATCCC
The DNA here is from genome assembly GCA_030847615.1 of Gambelia wislizenii. Classification (NCBI taxonomy): domain Eukaryota; kingdom Metazoa; phylum Chordata; class Lepidosauria; order Squamata; family Crotaphytidae; genus Gambelia; species Gambelia wislizenii. The sequence goes on along the minus strand of JAUMIR010000005.1, from coordinate 182,973,629 downwards.
TACTACATGGCACTCCCTACTATTTTGTAGGTTCATAAACTTGAATGTGGGAGGTGTAGGGCACTCATCACTTATACCAAACATAGCTGTCTAAAGCTAAAGGGCCTATTTAGGCACTTATGAGTCAAAAAACTAGCAGAAGATTTGGGTGACCCAACATTCTTTCAAGCCATGCATTTGTAGCACTATGATTCCATCTTAATTGCTATGGCAACACACTATGTAATCCTTGGATTTGCAGTTTAGGCTGGGGTATTTAAAATTCTCAGCCAGAGAGCTTTAGTGCTTCCTCAAACTGTAAATTCAGGATTCCATAGGATGCTATCATGGCAGCTAAAGTGGGATCAAAGCATTCTAATTGTGTAGTGTGAAACGGCCTTGCCTACTTTACCATGAGCAGCAAAGGACTGGGTATAACTATGCTGTACATATTTAAAACCTGTATTTTCCACACAGCTCAACATTTTCAACAGAGCTGGGTGAGGGAGGATGGCCACAGAGACACCAATCTGCAACAAACATGGTGCTTCCTCTAGGTTTGATATTTGTCCATACTTTTCCCATCCCCCATTGAGGCTAATAGAAATATCCTATCTTGGCTTTCCTATTTCCACCATTATCCCAGGCTTCCGTTTCAGACTAATATACAACATGAGTAAATCCCAAATTAGTTGCTGTACAGATCTAGAAAACAACTCACTCCCCTATGAATGGTACATTTCCTGATTTAAGGCTACTGCACTAATACTCTTAAGGTACTGGAAAAATAAAACAATACCCACTGTTTATAGAGCAAAGGAGGTAGAACGCAGAGCAGGTGCAGTTTGCCTAGGGTTGTTGCCATTTGGATGAGAAAAAGAAGGGGATTCTTATTTATAATACTTGCCTTTCAAATAACCTGCTGATCTGGTGGAAATTTATGTTAATATGACAACTGGAAGATATGCAAATCCAGTTATTGCAAACGGTTTGCATAAACACGAAACCAGACTGTCACAGAATTCTAACTTTGGAATTGAGGGCACATTATTTGAGGAATTGTTCACACAATATAGCGGATTCTTACAATCTGTATTTCCAAGAATTTTAACTCTGTGCTGACCTAGTCCTTATAAGCTACTCCACGAGGCTGCATCTAGGCCTCTGGAGTCTAGTGACTGAAGAATCTGTCAATTGTACTTTTTCCTGCATTAAAAAAAAAAAAAAGCCTTGTCTTTCTGTCCCAGATATGATTAAATCAGCAATTTTATGATTAATCTATACAGAAATGAATTATCTCATCCATTCATACTGGCCCCAAATTGAAATAAACATCTCACAGGTTTGTACAGACCAATTCTTAATAAGTACAGTTATTCCAAGTGTAATGAGCATCATATTACAGTTTTCCTGCCACATAGGTATTAAAAATTGGGAGCTTCTCAGAAAAGAAAGGGTGACAACCATAATTCAGCTATAACATTGCTGACTGTACAGGGATTCATACCAAAGCTTTAAGAGCTCTCATATCCTCAGACTTGAACAGATAAACTTTTCAATTTCAGTTTCTCCAATATTTTAATTTTATCTGTTTTTTAAACTTGAATGCATCCACTCCCAAATATAAAGATTTTTTTTCAGATTTTGGTAATTTCATACATAAAATAAACTAAAATGAAATTGTTACTCATACCTGACACTCACTATGCCAGTAACATATCTGGCTTTCTGACTGCACTGCCTCAGTACTCCCCACCCCACCCCCCACTAGAAGACCAGCTATCTGCTGACTGAAAAAGGGTCTTGTGACCAACTTATGGTAGATTCAGTAGCTGATATGTATACAAGTTGCCCCCCCCCATATCTGTGGGGGAGATGTTCCATTTATAAGTGAAGCCATGGATAATAACAAACTTTATTAAAATAAAGGACTCCCTTTACAAACATACCATAGAGTTGCACTGGAGAACCAAGCAATTCCTAGAGATGATGACTCTATAGGCATTTTCCAGCATGACTCTCTGTTACCAGGAAAGAACTTCACAATGTGAGGGGAAGTCTGTTTTGTAGGGTTGTTGTCAGATTTCAGGGCCTGTACCTGAGTATCCAGTATTCATGAGTCATCAGTTTTGGAATGCTGAGCTCTGGGCCAATGTAAAGGGTTATGCGCAAACCTCCAGCTCAACTAGTAGAGCAACAGTTTGCTAAAATATATATGGTTTAATTGATTTGTTGCTGCAACTTGCACAGACTAAGTAAGTTCATGTACCGTATATTCTGGCGTATAAGACAACTGGGCATATAAGACGACCCCCCCCCAAATTTCCAACCAAAAATCTAGGGTTAGGCATATATTCGCCATATAAGACCACCACCACCCTTTTGGCTGGCTGGCTGACTGGCTGGGGGAGCCTTGCCAGCTGATCCTCTTTGTTTCCCAACTCACTAGGATCTCCTTGTGAGTTGGGAAAGTGAACAGGATCAGCTGGCAGCGCTCTCCCAGCCAGCCAGCCAGCCACAACATTCGCCCCTCCCTTCAACTTTCCAGTCAAACTTGACTCGAAGGTGGAGAAAAGGGGCAAAAATGCCCAGTTTGCCTCAGCAGCCCCCTTCCATCTGTCTTGGCTCTTCTGAAGGGGACCAAGGCGGGGGAAGCGGGGGCGGCCGCGGCAAACCACTAGGTTCGCCCCCTCTCCCCACCTTCAAGGAAGGTGGGGAAAGGGGGAAAAATGCCCCGTTTGGCTCCGTGGCCCCGTTACCTCCGTCTGGACCCCCTTCCGAAGAGGGCCAAGGCAGGGGAAGCAGGGCCACTGAGCCAAACCGCTAGATTCGCTCCCTCTCCCCACCTTCAAGGAAGGGGTGCGTAGAAGGGGCAAAAATGCCCCTTTTGGCTCTGCAGCCCCGATCCCTCCTTCTGGACTCCCTTCCGAAGGGAGCCAAGGCAGGGCAAGCGGGGCTGCCGAGCCAAACTGCTAGATTCGCCACTTCTCCCCACCTTCAAGGAAGGGGTGGGGAGAAGGGGTAAAAATGCCCCATTTGGCTCCATGGCCCCAATCCCTCCTTCTGGACTCCCTTCCGAAGGCAGCCAAGGCAGGGCGAGTGGGGCCGCTGAGCCAAACCCCTAGATTCGCCCCCTCTTCCCACCTTCAAGGAAGGTGGGGAGAAGGGGCAAAAATGCCCCGTTTGGCTCCGCGGCCCCGATCCCTCCTTCTGGGCTCCCTTCTGAAGGGAACCAAGGCAGGGCAAGCGGGGCAGCTGAGCCAAACCCCTAGATTCACCCCGTTTGGCTCCATGGCCCATGTACTCTGTCTGGGCTCCCTTCTGAAGGAGGGGAGAGGGGGTGAATCTAGCAATTTGGCTCAGCAGCCCTGCTTGCCCTGCCTTGGCTCCCTTCGGAAGGGTCCAGAAGGAGGGATCGGGGCCACGGAGCCAAATGGGGCATTTTCACCCTTTTCCCCCACCTTCAAGGAAGGTGAGGAAAAAGGGCGAATCTAGCGGTTTGCCTCGGCCGCTGAACACACAGGCGATTGAGCGGTGGCCGCAGCAAACCGCAACATTCACTCCCCTCCTCTGTCTTCCATTGCTCCCCAAAGGGGGAGAAGGCAGAAGAGGGGGGCGAATGAACTGCTAAACACTTTGCTCCACCCCCCCTGCCCCATCTCCTGCCTCTTCACTCTATTTGTGAAGGTTGCGAAGAGGCAGGAGATAGGTAGGCGGGTGAAGCAAAAGTATATCCGGCGTATAAGATGACCCCCAATTTTGCAGGGCATTTTTGAGTGGTCAAAAGTCGTCTTATACGCCAGAATATACGGTATTTGGGAACAGCCCCTTTCATTAAGATTTCTGTCTTAATTTCCAACCAGGAATAGGTGTTCACTCTGTGTGTGTGTGTGTGTGTGTGAATGAAAAGCTATGAGCAACTGTGGTTGGTACCTAGAATCAGAGTTGAAAGAGGCCACATGGGCCATCTAGTCCAACCTCCTGCCATGCAAGAATCCTCAATCAAAGCATTCCTGACAGATGGCCATCCAGCCGCTGTTTAAAAACCTAATGCATAATGCTTAATGACATCCCCAGGGGCTGTCGTTAGGTCTCAGGTTTTGGCCCAGAAACCTCAGGGCTTGGGATGATCCTGATCTGGGATGATCCTGATCTTGTGATGATCATACCCAGCTTATAGAATGAGGTCCAGCACTGCATGAACTCTCACCCTCTCACATGAGCTAATTTGTGCCTATCAATGGCCTAAACAAATCATGAATCAGCTACATGACACACGTTCTGGTATGAATTTCCACAATTGTGTAGTTCAGTAGTGCTCAGACTCTGGCCCTCCAGGTGTTTTGGACTTCAGCTCTCAGGATTGCCAATCATCAGCCATGCTGGCTGAGGCTTCTGGGAGTTGAAGTTTGAGAAGTACTTTAGTTGACATTGCTCTCAAAGCTTGGAAACACTACCCTTTTTTTTACTATAACTCCCAGCTTCCGTCAGCCAGCTAGCCCATGTTTGTTAGGGGAGTCTGAACATTGTGAAGAACAGGCATCTTGAACAGGGTATGTCACACAAAGAATTTACAACTTTTTTCACAGACACGTATTTCCCCCCTAAACATTAGCTTGTGTCAGTTGTTGTACTACTTGTTTCTTACAGGGCATTACCTTCCAGCATGCACCTCCACATGGGCCCACTTGTTTTACACAAAGTGAACAGTCAGTCAGTCAGATAGGAACAAGCAAGCCAGGCGCTCAAAGAGATTTCCGAGGGGTTTGGTCACATGCCTGCCCTTGCCAAAGAGTGTTAACTTCAAAACAGACGTTTCCCTAGAATGCAGAACGCTAGGGTTCCTGATGTTCAGAAATAAAAGCACTGTAAAGACCAATAAGACTAAAATCTAAGTTTCAAGGTCAAAATTCAATATAATGCTAGCAGTAACATCAGAGTTTGGTGTCCTACCCCTCACCCTCAGAGGTTAAAAAAAAACCTATATTTGAGAGGTTTTTTTAGCCTTCTAGAAAATGCTATCTTGTTGCTGGAAGGGGGTTGCAGTTGCATGAGATTGCATCCTCCCCCTTTGCTGGATTCTTTCTTGCAGAAGTCTAGCATTGAGCACAGGCCAAGGGACTGCATCTACCAAAGCCAATATATCTTATCACCCCATACTCCATATTACAGCAATACCTTTGTTAGACCAAGTCAGAAGCAACAAAATGCTGTGCAGGCACTTAAAATGTCTCTTCAGTCAGGCAAAAAGTTAGAAAGAACAAGCTGGCAAGGAGAAAGTTATGGGGGAGACATGGTGGAGTTGATGGCGAAATCTTCATCTCTATGTAAGACAGAGCCTTAAGGAGGAATGGTAAAGGACATCCCAAGGCATCCCAATTAAACTGTAATGGTTTAAAACACAGAGCTTGGGCTGTCCCTAGGACCGATGAGGATGAAGAAAACTAAGACCAATTGCCCATTTTTTAGAATATACTGTATAGTCCAGCTTAGTAGAAATAGTCTCCATTCTTAGGTGAAATATGCAGGTTCCTTGGTAGATGGAAAACAAGCAGGGAGAAACTTGATTATTCTTAAAGCCTGAATGGTAAACCATCAAGGTAGTGCCATATTTGCTTTACTAGGCTTGAGCTAAATGTATTTTTAATGCTAGCCGCAAAACAAGGTTTTGAAGTATTAGTGCTTCTTTGGCAATAGCTGTCAGTATTATTTATTTTTAAGCTAATGCCAAGAAAGCCAATAGGTCTGGCACAAATGCATATTAAGACTGTTACTTCTCTAGGGAAATAATGGAAGGCTAGGTTCATATTATATGAAATATATATTTACTATTTTCCAGCAACACAGGCATTCTACAATGCCTTGCCCATTTTGTTTTCATTTATAAAGTGAAATTTTCAGCAACATTACTTTAACACAGTCAAGGCTTGAAAAGCTTTCTTGTCTATGAGGGTATTACAGAAGCAATACATTCATTAACGGGGAAATTATTTGTATAGCTTATATTGATGGGGAAAAGCTCCCATCCTTTTGTTAAGTGATGCACCTTCACAATCCTCAGGCTGCCAATATTTAGTATATTGGTCTTCACCCTGAGTAGTAGATGTTCGCACATCTACTACTTAAAGAAAATGTCATCGAATATCTCTCACTAATCTTTAAAACCATAATTCAGAATCCCATTTCCTATTTCTGATGTATATTGCTATAATAACTCTGAGCAAGGAAAGAAGGGGACTACTTAAGGAAGGCACTTGCAAAATAGGTCCAGCCTTCCTACTAGCTTATTGGAAACAGCAACCATGTCATGTTTGTGTTTTTCTATCTTTTCATCCGGATGTATTCCACGCACAACTGTATACTCCCCAACTGCCCCAGTTTGGCAGTGACAGCCCCAGTTAATCCTCCATGGTCTCACTTTTCCAGCTGCTTTTAAAATGTTTCCAGTTTATATAGAGCTCCAACTTGCTTCTTGAAGTAAACAAAACAAAAGGAATAAACACACCTTGTAAAAAGCAGGGGGAAGGGAAAGCCCTGGCAGTTCAGAGGGTCTTTCCTTGAGGGAGACACCCTTTGAATTACAGCACCCTCAGAGCTATGAACAAATGTCCCAGTTTTCGTTGCTTTCTCACTATCAGTTACATATAAAGCACATGACAAACAGCATGTTCAGTTTCGCCCTGATGTCTCCTGAGTCTGCTCCCATCAATTGTGCACTATAAGTGCTTGTGTGATTTATCTGTTTTATACAACCCTATGTTCTCCTAAAAATGCACCTTCAGCTAGTTTGAGGTTCTAGCAGGAGATCACAGCTATCATATCCCCTTGACTAAAGAAGAGTACGCTCCTATGTGGGATGGTTGTTCTCTTCCACTCACCATGCAGCTTTGAGAGAGATGCACATGGAATGATGAGGGAGGAAGGGGAAAATTGCCTAGCCAGCCAGATCAGCCAAATCAACCCTAGCGAGATCGCCCTCACATCCAACATCTAACAACCTGTTGATGCTGTATTATGTCACAGTAAAAAAAAATCCTAATAAACTTTGACAAGTGTAAAAGAGAGATAACACAGTATTATAGCTACTCTTAGTTAGGATATCAGAGAGGCAACTTGTACACATTTCTGCTTGGATCAACAAAAGTTACTTCAATTGATACAGATGTCATTTTCACACCTCTTAACCATTAGGACAGTGGTTTAGAAACTTTGGCCCTCCAGGTGTTTTGGACTTCAACTCTCAGAATTCCTGACTGTTGGCCAAGGTGGCTAGGGCATGTGGAAGATGAAGTCCAAAACACCTGGAGGAGCAAAGACTACGTTTCAGAATAATAATATAATAATAAATAATGATTTTTTATTTTTAACCTGCCCCTCTGCTCGGCAACCAGAGTGGCGTACAACAAGATTAAAACAACAGCAAGTTAAAACAATCACTGCCTTAGAATGTGCAACAACTGCCATTTTATTCTCAGTAATATATTTATTCTAAATTGCTGACAAGCACTTTCTTTTGTACCCTTGCATTATAAGACTACCTAGATGAAGTGCCATTCCTTTCACAGAAGACTTAAAAGATACACCAATCACGAACTTATATGCCCTGTTTTTCTCCACCCTCAAGAAAGAAAACAGGAAGCTCCCAAATCTACCCAGATACAACTAGGTCCACTGCTACCTACTATTAAACCCTGTACTGACACTATCCACACACACTACCCTGGGTCTTCAACATCTGCAACCTTCTCCTGGGGAAGCCGGACTCCCCTCTGCTTCAGCCCCTGGCTCCTCTAACTTAGAGAGACCACTGGCTTTAAGAGTTGCAGATTCTTGGCAATCTGCCTCCTTTTTATCTGAATCTTCTGACTCCAGAGGGTGAGGTATGTCAGGACTACTTGGGATTTTGAAATACATCTTTTTGCAATAGTTAGTGAGTGCCATGCCTTTTAGACATTCACACAGACATCACATACACGTTTCAGTAGCAAGCACCAGTATTTGCCCAAGGATCTGAAATTTCAGAGAACTGGGCAAAGATTTTCAGCAACAGATAAAATACAAAGGTAGCCTTGTATATATTGTTATATGGAACACAAACAAGTTTTCCAATGTTAGGGCGAGAGGAAGAGAGAACAGCAGCAGTAGTCCGATACATTTTAGCTATTCTTACCACACAGTAACAGACAAGAAACACTTTTCTTACAACACTGCCATACCACACATTAAAGTATTGTCACCTTGCTTCACTATGGTTTGCTCAAGGCACAAACAGCTCTGACGGGCTAGCCCCCACTCCTCTGAGGGCTGGAGGTCCAATGGCAGTCCGCGGCAGTGGAGTAGCAGACGCCACAGCGGCAGCAGATGGGCTAGTGAGTTCTTGCCCCCCACCCCTGAAGAGGCCGGAGCCTCCCAGGCCACAGATCTTAGACGGCTGCAGCAGCAGCCTGACAGAAGAGAGGCCAAGGCTTGCTCCCTCCTCCCCCGCAAGAATGCTAGCCGAAGGACAGAGGAAGGAACAAAGGACAAAGGGAGGTAAGTCAAAATAGCCCTCACGTGCACCTCCTCCCCCACGCCTCCAAACCAGCCTCTGTGGTCTTCTATAAAGGGCAAATGAGAGGAGGCGGCTAGGGGCGGACTGGCCTAAATATAGTGAGCTCCACCCCTACCTCCTCCCTACTATGGTGGGAACATCATGGTCTACTCCTGTGCTCCCTTTCATATGAGGTCATTAAAACACCTCCCCCAATGCAACACTGTGCAATGCTCGGGGTGGTGGTGGCTATTATCACCTTGCTTCGCTATGGTTTGCTCAGAACACAAACAACTCTCTCAAGATAACCCAGCTAGGAAATGTTAAACAGACTTTTGAACTGTGAAGCTTCAGAAAGTTGCTTGATTGTATTTGTAAATACGTGAAGCTTGCATTGACTACAGCATTTGTTACTTATTATAACTAAGCCAGAACTCTTATTTTCTGAAGCAATGGTACACTGCTCATCATGGCACAGAAGTTGTTTTCCACAAGCTCAAAAGGTCCAGTCTTGCATGGTGTCAAGCACGTCTGGCTCCTATTGAATTCCCGGGCTGTTACCAGATAGCTGGAATTGTGAGATACCAAAGCCAAGAGAAACATTACCCTTGTTCATGAACATAAATGGCAGAGTATATAACACAGTTAATTATATAATGTTCAAAAGCACTCTGATAAAGAGATTCATTCCCCTCCCTGCTTAAAATGTACAACGATAAAGCATGCCAATTTAAACTAGCACTCAACTCATGAAAACTCCAGAAGAAGATGTAAGTGTGCCTTTGAAAGCTTTAGATCGAAGTTAAATTTACCCTTATCTTCATATTCAAAATCATATGCAACCAATAATCTTGGGTCATTTCTCATCACCATAAATCAGCTTCATAGCACTTTTTTGGCATAAACTGTATTTTATCGTTCTTATAAAAATTGGATACTGCTGATGGTAGCATGTATAACTTAAGCCGTCCGACGGCTCGCACTAAGACTCTAAACTATCTAGTCCGTGAGCTGCTCTTCGCTGATGATGATGCCCTTGTTGCCCACACAGAAGCAGCTCTGCAGCGCTTAACATCCTGCTTCACAACAGCTGCAGAGCTGTTTGGGCTGGAAGTCAACCTTAAGAAAACAGAAATTCTTTACCAGCCTGCACCACAGGATGAACTCCATCATCCCCACATTGCCGTCAGCAAATCTGTGCTTAAGTCTGTTCAGCAGTTCACCTACCTGGGAAGCATCATCTCCTCAGATGCCAAGATTGACAAAGAGATCGATCACAGATTAGCAAAGGCATATAGCACATTTGGAAGAATCTGGAGTAATAAACACCTGAGGCGAAGCACAAAAATCAGTGTGTATAGAGCCATTGTACAGTCTCTTCTCCTTTACGGGTCTGAAACATGGGTCACCTATCACCAACACTTATGGCTCCTTGAACGCTTTCATCAGCGCTGTATATGCACAATCTTAAATATACACTGGACTGACTATGTGACGAATGTTGCCGTCCTTGAGCAAGCAGGGATCACCAACATTGAGGCCATGATATTGAGAACACAGCTGCACTCTGCAGGGCATGTTTCTAGGATGGAGGACCATTGTCTCCCAAAAATAGTACTCTACGGTGAACTTCCCATGGATCAGCGTAAGAGGGGCACTCCAAAAAAGCGATACAAGGACTCCCTGAAACAACATCTCGGGCTCGGCCAAATTGATCACCAACAATGGTCCGCCCTGGCCTCACATCGGGAGGCATGGAGACGCACTATCCACAATGCTGCAGTCTTATTTGAGAACTCACGCCGAACAAGTCTTGAAGAGAAACTACAACGCAGAAAGAATCACAACCTGGAAACATCACCCAAGGAGACCTTCTCCTGTGCTTTCTGCAACCAGACTTTTTTAAATCTCAGATTGGCCTTTTTAGTCACCAGCACACTTGCAGAAAGCGTGGGATTATCCTTCCTGAATCTTCATTTACGAAGAAAAGCCAGAGAGAGAGAGAGAAATTAGTGACACATGCCTTAGTTACATCCCATTTGGATTACAGTAACACACTCTGCATGAGGCTGCCTTTGAAGAGTTTTTAGAAACTTAGCTGCTCCAAAGAATTGCAGCGAAACTGTTGGCTGGAACTGATTATAGGGACTCCCTTGTTATAACAGCTCCACAGAGGTATCTTTCCAGGAACAATTCAAAGTGCTGATTATGAGCTATAAAGGGCTCAGGTCCAGCTTATCTGAAGGACCCATATTTTCCCATATGAACCTGCCTTTCAAGATTTTCACGGGGAGGCCCTCCTCTCCATCACCCATAAGCAAGGCCAGTAAGAGGGGTTAAACTGTTACAAATTACCTGGGCCCAGCAATATGGAAGGCAGTCTTGGGCTTCACTATGTTGAATATGTTTTTGTCCTCAGAGCAGAGCAGATCCCATACTTCCGATCCAGTGAGAGAAACAAGAGTGGAGACCAGCTACAATCACTGTCATGTTCTTAGAGTTTCAGAAGTGCAGAAGTTCCAAGCTTTCAAGGTTAACACAGCAAAGCTTTATTACAGAAACTGCAGCAAACATCATCCACTGACTTTCATTGTCACAACTGAACAGTCTTCATTAATACAGTACAATAAAAATGTAACAACTTCAAACTTATAGCAGGCTGATTTCTCATTTGTCACTTTAGCAAAACATCTTATTTTCCCAGGCTAAGTTACTTCGCTTCTATACCCTGTTCTTCTACCAAACTGACCTTGACCACAACTAGATAATCAAATAGGAATGCAATAACAAGCAGTCTAGATAGATGTCCCTCATCACACACCATACTACTATGCATGCCATCATTACGACTCCATGCAGCCTCACGGCAGGCAAAATGAATGTGCCAGCACCTGACACTCACAATAGACTGACCCCCTAGCATTTGCTATGCAGCAAAATGGCCTCAAAATACATACTGGCTTAAGTACACATATAGCGGGCCCTTAGTATCTGCTGGTCTTGGGACCCCCGTGTGTACCAAAATCTGTGGACGCTCATGTTCCAATATATACAATGGCATAGTAAAATGGTATCCCTTATATAAAATGGCAAAAAAACAAGGTTTGCTTTTTGGAGTTTTTCCTCCGGAATATTTTCAAGCCATGGTTGGTTGAATCCGTGGATGCAGAATCCACACATACAGAGAACTGACTGTATTAAAAGCCACTTCTGAAAAAACAAACTTGCTCTTACTTAATTGGAAGTACATTTTTACTTCTGAGCAAACAGATTTTAATCAATTAATCCAACTGATTATCTCACTAAAGCTGCAGTCCTTTGTGCTTGGGAGTAAGTCATATTGAACATTCAGGACTAGCATATGAGTTAACCCACTTAAAATCTAGCTGTAAATATTGGCGTCCTAATTAGTTTACAGATCATGATCTCAACTGAAGAGATGTGAAGTGCTTTTCAGACTTAATGTTGTCTACATAAAAATATTTTTGAAACAATTAATCATACTCACTTCTCATGAGAGACGCACCTAGCATAACTGTAAGAACATGTTTGATATTCATTCTCCAGAGACAGAAGTGCAGAAAACTCTTTGAAGAGGAAATAAGTACTTAATGATCAAGGTTTGCCAAAATGACAAGCAAGTGGGGGAGAGAATGAAATGAAATATTTGGGAAGCTTTTGTTGTTGTTGCATTTAATGTATTTCCTTTCCTTTTTGTCATGCTTTTAGAACTACATTCTCCTGTAAGTAATGAATCACTTGTAGCACACTCTAGGCAAGTATATTCAAAGATACATTGTTTCTTCACTTTCTTCTCCAGAGACAGCTAACATTGTAGCTCATGTGCTAATATGGATACCTAAACAGCTATGTTTATACACACCCAGACTTTCTTTCACACATCTTTACACTTCAAATTAGTAATTAATTCTTTCAGGCCAAGTCATTCTTCTTGCCTTCAATAAAATGCTAATTGAACAAGCTAGTATATCCCAGGAGCTTGCCACTCACTACACGTACTTCATAGCTCATTGATATTGATCTGTTGTAGATTGAATTAACAATGGATTATGCAATTAAAGGAGAACCAATCATTAACACCACAACTGAGTTAACTGTAGCCTTTCCTAACCCTGCTCCTTCCAGATGTGTTAGACTACAGCTCCCATTGTTCTGGCCAGAAATAAGTGGGTGGTATAGTCCAAAAAATCTACATGAGAAAGGCTGGTTTCATGGATACAGTACAGCTGTAAAAGACAATAAACCGGTAAAAAGACCCCTGCACTTTAGTGAAAGGAAGAAACCTTTTCAGAAATCCAGATGTGACAATGTGTACTTTTCATCTCTCTCCTGGCAATTTTATCTTAATACTGTTGCAGGTGTGGCTATCAGATGTGATTAAAACCTTTAAAACCTAGTTTTAAAACCTAGGTTACCAAGTCAAAGTTTCATGTACTTTTGAATATCTCACTCCATCACTGAAAGATACACCTTTTAATTTCAGTGGGTTGGATGCCAAAGATGGAACAGGAGAACAGAAAAAGAGCCACACTGGATGATACCAAAGGCCTATTGAGTTCAGTGTTTGGCTCACATGGTGCCCAAGGATTACCTCTGGGGAACCTGTTAGCAGGATATGAGTGCAACAGAATTCCTGCAGAATATGCCAATTTCATTTCCATCTTTATTTCTGCAGAATGGATCAGAGTGATGAATGGAAAAGTAAGCAAACTAAACCACAAAATATGTATTAGATTTCTTCTTTTATTCATATTTGCTCAGAACTGCACTTCCTCTGACCACTGTTAAGCACTTCAACACTTGGCAGGGGAGAAGAGGTATATTCAGGATATCAGTTCACACTCGATGAGATTATGTAATTTTCAGACTGTCTCATGCCTCAGAATGTGGTAGATTCAATTGAGGGGGGCATAAGTACCCTTAAAAGTAAAGAACAAAGTAATCTGTTGTTCATTAAACTAGCAAAGACACTTTGGGCTTTGAAGAACATGTTACTCCCCTTAAAAGTTGCAATTTTCTTCAAAGTATAATGAACATCTAGCACAAGTATGCCAGGGCTGGGAGCAACTGGCCTGCAGGCCATATGCTACCACACTGTCTAGTTTTGCAACCTTCCAGTCTCCTGCTGCTACAGCAGTGCAAAAAGAATCATTTTCTCTTTCAAGGTAGCTATTTTATTTTGAAACAAGGTTCACATTCCCTGCAAAGGACAAAAAAGGACAAAAAGACACCTTTAATGGGAAAATACTGCTTTTTGCTCCTTGAAGTGGCAAATTTGGTGGTTTGGGGGTAGTCCTTGCTCACCATGTCTCCAATAACCAGAAGTTGAACCAACTATGGCATGTGTATTTACTTAACTGTGAAAGAACACATTAGAACCCATTTGATTAGCCAGAGGCTTAATGGTTCTTCAATCCCATTCAAATCAAAGTGCAATTAGAGGTCCAATCCTTTGGGAAGTGACATGCCAACTCTTAATGTTTTTCGTTCCCACACTTTGCATTCAGCTATGTGTAAAAAGGAGGAAGAAGAGAAGGGTGTTTCTTCCTAGTTATGTTAAGTGAGAGGAAAGAGCCTTTATCTCATGGAAATATGGACAAAAGAAGCAGTTACACTATTCTTTTAAAAAGAAAAAGAAAATAACTCTAGAGCAATGTTACTCAGAATGATGGACAATGGACTGGTGCCAGTCCATGGCAAGTTTCCAAGAAAGAAACAGTTGTAGCCAATGGGGGCAAATATGGTATCAGCTCCAGGGATATTAAGGGGGGAGGGAAGACTGTGCATCCTTCACATCTGAAAGCTGGAGCAGCATTCTCTAGGAGAACATGATCTCTCTCACACACAAAATCAACAATATATCATTAAAAGCCTCCCTTGTTATTGAGTCACTAATAACCCTTTGCCCACCCTTACCAGTATATTCCTAATCTTTCCGATTGCCCTTTTCTTCTTTTCTTGTTTGTCTTCTATTTGTTCTATATGGTTGTTACATTTCCTATTACAGTAAACAGAAAAAGTGATATAGTATTGATTTCTACCTTAGTATATAATCAGTAAAAAGTAGGTCACATGCAAATGACTGTCAGCTTGAATGGGAGAAATCATCTGTAACACTTTGTTTGGCGCTTCTGCCATAGTTATAAACTAGTATGAGGGCTGGATGAGTGAAGAGTATGGTATCTGAAAATAAAATTGTTTACAGTTCAAAACAAAATGGTTGGTGTCAATGGAAAACTTTCGTTCCCTGGCCTGGTTGGCTGCTTATGAAGGCCACTCATTAAATGTATCCTTTTAATTTTGTATCCCCCATGTTGTACAGTTGTCCCTCCGTATCCAACGGATTTAAGTATTCACGGTTCAAAAATATTCTTAAAAAAATAATAATCCAAGAAGCAAACCTTGATTTTGCCATCTTATATAAGGGACTCCATTTTGCTATGCCATTGCATATAATGGGACTTGAGTATTCACGGATTTTGGTATCCACGGGGGGGGGGTCCTGGAACCAAACCCCAGCAAATATGAAGGGAAACTTTATACTGTACTGCAGTGTTCCCAATTAGCTGAAAAATAGCATTGCAAAATGTGTTACAGTAAACACATTTATGCCACTCAATCATATGTACAATTTTACACTGAAGATTGTATTTATGATTGTAATTCTAAAATTACTTATGGGTCAGAAATCCCCACTGAAGATATACTTGCAAGAAAAAGTGAACAGAATTACACTCAGAGTTTGGGAAAATTACTTTTAACTCCTCAAAACTCCCACAAAATAAAGCCACTGAGAGTTGCAATCCAAAAAAGCAACTTGTGTAAGTTGCTGTATTCCACATGTCTTTGATATGTTTAATAATTTTAGAATATGAATTCAAAGATTGTTAGAAAAATGCACACAAAGCTGGAGACTGGAACACGGAGCAATGGGTGCAAGCTCCAGGAACAGAGATTCCACCTCAACATGAGGAGGAACTTTTTGACAGTAAGAGCTGTTCGGCAGTGGAACACACTCCCTCGGAGTGTGGTGGGGTCTCCTTCCTTGGAGGTCTTTAAACAGAGGCTGGATGGCCATCTGTCGGGGATGCTTTGATCAAGATTTCCTGCATGGCAGGGGGGTTGGACTGGATGGCCCTCGTGGTCTCTTCCAACTCTGCAATTCTATGATTCTATGATTCTATGATTCTATGATTAACAAAATGCACTGCATCAGTACCATCAAGGAGTGTCACATTAATCTTCAGTAATCTTCACAGAAGCAAAAAGAAAACCAGCATCAATAGCTCAATATGGATAGTTCATGTTGACTTTTAAAAATATCCAAATGTTATTTCCTCCTCTAGAAAACCTATCCAGCTATGTAATATATTACTAGAGACTGCCCCAGGATTGCAAATGCTGGGAGAGGTATTTAAACAATATAAAAAATAACATTAACACAATTTTAATTCACTGGGCATCTCTCCAAAAATATGGGCAAACTGTCTCCTGTTAATGGGCTCCTTAATGAGCCTGGAACGCACAAGAGCAAGTTGATTTCCATTTCTAATTCCAAGATACTATATAATCACGTCCAATTTAAAAAAAAACAGCCAGGAAGAAAATAGTTCACTTTCTCAGTATAAATAAAGCCAAGTTGGACACTTGTTTTGACAAAATATTTGAAACTGAGAAAAGAGGATCCTTGGAAGTACGTACCGTACTGGTAATTGTAGCTGTATCTGTAATCCCCATATAGAGACCCAATTTCAGATAATAACAGATTGTTTTAACAGAGGGGCGGGGTATTATTATTATTATTATTATTATTAAAAAGTAGTAGTTTCATTTAAAAACAACAACACAGATTCTGCTAGATTCAGGAAGCTAGAAATATGAGGTTTCTTTGTTTTGTTTATACAGCCTCAGGAATTAGTTAGAAGCATGTCTTCACGCATACCTTTCCTTGCACCTCTCCTGCTCCCAACGAATCTCATTTTGATCATCAGTGCCTGGGTGAAGCAAGCTGAAGGTAAGAGCAGTGGGTGAGGGCTTTTGGCACTTCCCATTTAGTGCTTTAAGCTGTGTCTCATTTAAACTTTTTTTATATGGGATTGGAATACATTGTCTTTAAGGTGCAGAGCTGCCTCCCTCATGTCCATTTTGGGGCACAAAAGGGTAACAACACATGTAGCCTTTGCAAGTCAGTGGTTTATTTACGAGGAGCCAAAGGTGGACCACTGCTAACATTTTGGTGGTGATCCTGTCAGCTATGGTTTTAAGCAGGCTGTGAGTAGGGAATGATTTGGCAAATACTGGGGAGAAGTCAGGGTATGGGGGTTTCATTAAGGAAGATACCACTCTCCCACCTCACAGTATAGACAATAGAATTAGCAGCACAAGAAGTTGCCTGTTTTAAAATGATTTTTCTAGACAAATCAAGACAACTTCCCCCTTTTTTTTGCCACTCTTTGCTTCATTTTATTGACTAGATTCAAAATGGTAAATCCACAAAGAAAAGTGATGTTCCCAGAACACATTTTCTATAGTGGCATGACATATTATTTATCTTTATGTGCACTATGCACACTGAAAGTCTAAACAGCACCTGTGATCATAGCAAACACAACCAGTCCCTGAACATTAAAACAGTACTCATTGAAACCTCCATTTCCAACATAACTACAATCACTTCGCACCACAAGCAATTTTCGGTGGTGCTTTACTGCTGAAGTGAGACAGGGGGCGGAAATGAACACTGATACAATTTTAGCTTAACAGCAGTCTTACTCAGGTGTCACCTCCCTGACTTCATGTAATTCAAACTGTGTGAGGAATGAGCATGGGTGTGTTCCTTGGTCTTGCTCCCTTTATCACATCCCTCTCACAGCTCTCCATAAACTGGGGTCTAAACTTTTGCAACAGGAGATAAAGTAGACAAGTAGATAAAGACTCTGCTTAAATTTAGCCCTCGGTGCATTGAGAGCAGCACGGATGTCAGTGGAAAGGGATGGGATGGAGAACTGGGAGCAAAGAGAGTACCCTGCTGTTCTCTTTGGCTGTCCCAAGGATTTGGCTGCTACCAGAGAGCAAAGCTGTGGTTCCCTTTTGTGTCATTCCCCATGGGGCACCTTGGTTCAAATGACTTCTATTTTATCTGAATATTGCTAGAAGCATATGAAACTTCACAGCACAATTCAAGCTGTAGGTTTCCTTCCCAAGTCCTGTTCTGATATGATGTGATAACATAGTAAGAGGGGAAAATTACAGGTCATCCCTGTAGCTGTGGGGGATATGTTCCAAGCCCGCGCCCCCATGGATACCTGATAATAGGGAACCCTATTATTTTCAATTAGATGAATGCCAGAGGTTGACTATAGAATCACATTAGAGGACCTAGAAATGCCTAGAGAGATTTTTTTTTTCCCAGACATGGCTAAATGAACCTGTGAATATAGGGGTCATCCTGTATGTAATTTGCCTAAACTGTATAACTTGCCAGGTAGCCAATATCTTAATTAGTGCCTTCAAAGGGTTAAAGTCATAGAGCAGGGGCAGGCATAGTGTAACCATGTGGTTTTATGTGCCCACCCTCAAGGCTGTCTTGACTCCGGATGATCTGCGCTTCCCTTTTTTGGCCAAAAGTGAGCAATTCATTATTTAATTAGGTAGTTGAATGCCTGTGGCTCAGAGGGTATGTCATAAAAGTAATCTAGAAGGAAAGGGAAGTGACCTGAGAGGACAGTGGATAAAGTGGCAAGACAAGAACTTCCTCTTCCCTTCCCAAGTTGTGGAAGGAGACAGCCACAGTCACTGGAGTTCTGAGGCTCAGGATGTGACCAACAGCAAAATACAACACTATCCTTGCTTCAGGAATGACTGAGAGCAGAAGTGTGAGTAGTTAAGATATTTAGCTAGACACAGTTGAAAGTATTCCCTGTATATATATATATTCCTATATAGACACTCCTGTGTCTAGTAGTTATATTACCATTTGACTCCCAAATTAGTAATTCCTTGGGTTTTTTTTACACTATTAAAGTCACCTGTAACACACAGCAAACTTGTATTATATTCAAAATGCTGGTTATGACCAATAAAGCCCTATATGGCTCAGGTCCATGCTAATTTGCAAACCATATCTCCCCTTATATGAGCTTGCCCAGGCCCTGAAAGAATCAGGAGAAGCCCTTCTCTTAGTCCCACCACCATCACAATCACACTTGGTGGGAACAATGAGAGAGAGCCTTCTTGGTGGCTGTCCCTAGGCTCTGGAACTCCCTTCCCAGGAGTTAATTTTAATATTGTCAATAGTTTAATCCCATTTTAATGCTGACTTTTTTTTGGTATGTTTTTAGGTGTATTGGTGGGCTTTTTTTTTTTTTTTATTGTAAGCTGCCTTGAGTCCCAGTTTTGATTTTGAGAGAAAGGTCTCTCTCTCTCTCTCTCTCTCTCTGGTTTTTCTTCGCAAACGAAGATTCAGGAAGGACTCATCCCACGCTTTCTGCAAGCACACTGATGACTAAAAAGGCTAATCTGAGATAAACAAGTCCAGTTGGGAGAAAGTTAGGATAGAAATAAATCAACAACAGTAATTCATCTATTTTCTCTCCTCTTAATAAAATATAGCTTTTGAAAGGTTCCAGGATTTTTTGTGTTCTAAGCAGAGAAGGCTGAGCCAGGGTTTAAGACTGAAAGGTCAACTCCCAAGGGAGCCTTGATGGCAATTGTCGGGTTCAACAGCTGTTCAGTCTCTCACTTTGCAAATGGGGGTAGAGTTTGGGTCATCCCTTACAGGAAGGAGGGTGCCTGATTTTGAGGGGACAATCCATAACTGGTAGGCAGTAAGTAATCCAAGGGGACAGGGCTCTGTACTTTGAAAAGCGCAGAACCATCTCTCAGAAATGCAAAGTGGGTTGCGGAGGGGGGTTGCAGGTCCCTAGTATCTGCACCCATAGCACTAGGTGGGGAAACAGCTTTGAGACACAGGCAAGTGAGAAATAAACCCTCACTCACTACTCAGCTTGCATGGGTTCAAGATCACAAATATTCAGTCTTTCTCTGACTCTGATCCAAATGAAACCTCACTGTACCACCTATTAATTCACTACCTAGATCTTCTTAGAAACATGGAGTTGGAAGAGACTGCAAGGGCCATCTAGTACAACCCCTGCCATGCAGGAATACACAACTAAAGCACTCTCAAATAAGAAAGGGTTGAAACAATATAAACCCCATTTTCTTGTTTGCTGTGTGCCTTCAAGTCATTACTGACTTATGGAGACCTTAAGTGTACAAATCACAGCGTTTTCTTGGCAAGATTTGTTTTATAGAGCACTTTTGCTATTGCCCTCCTCTAAGGCTAAGAGGGTGTAACTAGTCCAAGGTTACCCACTGGGTTTCCATGGCCAAGCAGAGATTCAAACCCTGGTTTCCAGAGATGTAGTCCAATGCTCAAACCACTACACCACATTGGTTCTCAATCCCACTTTACAACCCACTTAAAAGCTCATCAACCTTTGGTATAAAAAGCAAAAGACTGGGGTGGTGGTGATGGTAGTGTAGCTCAGAGTCATCATTTCAGGACTGCCCCATTCTTTTGTAGGGTCTTCAGCATCCAAGCTGACAACTGCCATAGCATGTCAGAGCTCTGAGAGGTTTCCCCCTTCTCTCCAGAATTTCTTTCCTCTCAAACTCGTAAACTTTGGGAGTCTTTTCTTCTTTTCCCATAAATTCCCGAGCTTCACAGTCAAGTGCTGGTCAAAAATCATTGCTCCTTTTGCCACTTTCAAAACAGAACAGTAAGAATTAGTAGTAGCTTTCCTTTCTTCTCTTCCAGTCTCTTTTCCCAATTTCTTCAAACGATTTCTACAGTTTCTCCATCCCTCTACCTCCTTTGAAGCCACAAGTCAGATGATACACCTGCACCACTTATCTCAGAACTCCTCACTTTCCTTTGTGTGTAAGCTTTTAATTGTGCTCTTTTTAGAATAGTTCTGATACCATCAGTATTTTTTATTTTTAGTAACTTGTCTGTACATTACACTACTATACTAAACCACCAGAATGGTGCTTGGCTCCTTTGTGTTTCAGCTGAATTGTGCTTCTCTGGGCCAGTTATACCAGAGAGATAGTAGAATATCCTCCAACAAAATAAAAACAGGATGGGCATAGGAAACAACTGTTTTAGTGCTACACATTTTAGCTATGCTCCTCCATTCAGTAGTTTTCTGCAACGGTTTATTCCTCAGATTCAATGTCTACAGGCATGTGTAGACACACATGTCTCAAGAAAGTGTTGTATCAAGATAGGTCTGATTCCAAATTCCTTTCCTCTTCCTCATCCTGCACAAAGATAGATTCCTTCATCCCTTTTTAGAGTTATATCCAATAGGTTGCTGTGACATCAGAATCAGGCAGTTATAGAACTGAAGCCAAGGTTTAAGTTTGGGGCTATTGCCTATCTCCCAAGTACCATGCATGCATACACACACTTATTAACAAGCATGTTAGCAGGTTACAATAGAAATACATGTTTGTCCAATCCAAACTTTATAATAAACCTGGAAATGGAGAAGGTGGTTGTCAGGTATTAGCATTCCCAGACTCAGTAAGCAACAGTTTCAGAGTTCATCAGAAAACTGTATTGCCAGAAATTCAAGAAGCAAATAATACAAAGTCATTGCTGACAATGAAGGTATAACGGATATACTCTATGTTAAAACCATTTTACAATCAACAAAATCTGGAGGGTGCATGATCATTGTTCATCCATCATCCACTGATGTAGGTATTTCTTAAACCGAAACTATCTTTTTCCCAGGCTTTGAAAACCGTTAATTGCAGCTGCATCACTATCTCTGTATTCCCAAGCTAAACTGGAACAGTTACACATACACCCCACACACAAACTGCTAGGCACATTCTACACCAAGGCCACAGGAAAGCAAGCAAAAATGGCAGGAACAGGAGCCAAGGGTCTGATCTTGACAGCGATTAGTGTGTAGCAGGACAGTCTGCAACATGTTTCTGATCTTCTAAAACCACCATCTGGAAGAATGGAATGGACATCTGACTTGAGAAGACTGGAAATCTGAATTGGGGCACCATCTCATTGCTTAAGTATGTGAAAGAGTACTGACCAATATCAAATCTTTCAGTACTTATTAATCTTACCTGTTGGAAAAAAGCAACAAAAGAAATACAGAAACACAGATGTTTTCTGTCTTCCAAGACACTGAAAAATGCTTTCCCTAGGGGCTTCCAGAAAGGAGCTGATCTGTTGCTAGACACCATTAACCTAAGCTGTCTGTGCAACAAAAGAAAACCACTAAAGTATGAAGTAGAAGTACTTCATACTTTACTTCTCAAAGTAATGATCTTGCCATTGAAAGCAAACTAGAAAAGTATAACAGGAATACAAACCTGTTTTCCTCTGGTTTCAACCACTTAAAAGAGCAGATATTTCCATTTCAATATATCTCTCACTGTTGGAAAACACAACACACCCTCACTTTTCAAGTACACATTAGACAATGGCAAGAATCTCAGCCTGGTGACTGGTATCAGGGGCAGAGATCATGTGATTTGTTAGCCTCATGTGGCCATTACCTAAGGCTGTTTTTATGGCTGATAGCTTCTCCTCAGCTGGAAAAAAAGCTCAGTGAAAAAGGGAGGATGGGATACTTTCAACACTGTTGTTTTCAAAACCAGAAATGATTTATGCTTACTACATTTTTTTATGGGGACAGGACACGGTGGCCCCCAGTTCCTAGCAGTCTGCCTATGGCTGGTCATCATCCACCAGCATCTCCCTCAGTTACAATACATTTGAAATACATATACAGAGCTGTCAGCATTCACATATTAAGAATACCATATTTTAGACTGCTGAATGTCAGCAGAGGTCAGACTTTCACTGTTAACACATACAAACAGGTTACCTTGTATTTGACAACTACAATATAGCATATTGAAAGTATAGCTACCAGAGAGGGCGAAATGATGTCATTGCCCCTTCAAATAAAAATCCCACCCCTCTCATGAAATTTTCCTTCAGTCCCAAAATTTCTAGCTCTGCAGAGGGTACAACAGTGGAAATAATTTACACCTAGAATTCATATTTGCTGCTGCTGTTGTTACTGTGTGCCTTCCAGCTGTGTCTCACTTACAGCAGCCCTAAGGCCAACCTATTACAGGGTTTTCCTGGCAAGATTTGTTCAGAGGGATTTGCCTTTGTTATCATCTGAGGCTGAGAGAGTGTGACTTACCAAAGATGGGGTTTCCAGGGCTCAAACTGCTGCACCATGCTGGCTCTCTCATATTTGATGTGTTTCCTTCGTAACTTTGCTTGCTTGTTTTCTATGGATGCCTAAATTGGATTCTAAATGATTAACTGGAGTTTTAAGTAACTGCAATGCTAGAAACCTGGGAACTGAACAACAATTTCTTGTGGTGGGGGGGGAGAAATGTTATTGGGAGGCAATGTGCTCTGTCCTGGCCCCATAACTAAACCCCTAAATGCTGCCTTATCAGCTCTAACAATTTGTCTATCTAACCAGCATGGTGAGCACCGCAGGGTCTTGGCCTCTCCAGTTAAGAGGAGCAGGTGATGGGAAAGGCACCCAACCCCTAATACTGAGTCACCAGATTGAGATTCTGAGCATGTTTTCAATGTCTTTTCCATCTCTTAGCTAGAGATGCCAAATATTAAGCCTAGGAACTTCTGTATTCAGCTCATGTGCTCTCCCACAGAACTACCAGATTGCTACTACCTGCCCTTAAGCAAATGACAGTCAGACTGAGAAAGATGAGACAAAGAACAGGACACAACAGGTTCATTAGTATACTCATAGTAGCCAATGGTCGGTCAGTCAGTCAGCTCTATGTCAATTTAAATAAGATTATCAAGGGAACAGGAGCCAGTGTCAAGTTGTGGTTTGAGGGCTGGACTATGACTCTGGAGACCAGGGTTTGAATCCCCACTCAGCCATGAAAACTCACTGGGTGATTTGGGCAAGTCACACAATCTCAGCCTCAGAAAACCCCGTGATAGATTCGCCTTTGGGTCCCAGAAATCAGGTGGTTAGAATACAGGGGCTGTTCTAAGGACCTGATTTCTGGGACACTTGCTGACTGGAGCATGTTGATTAGTTAATTCAATCCAGGTCAGTCACACAGTATCCAGCAGGATGAAGGGAGAAGCAAGAGGGTGGTTGTTAGCCAGTCCAGGAGTCATTCAGTAGTCCAGATAAACAAAGCCAGTAAAATAGAATCATAAATTGTAGCCAGTCCAAGATCAGGAAAATATGAACCAAAAAATACTGCTAGTCATTAAGAAGAAGGGTTGAAAGCAACAAAGCTGCCAGGGAGTAGTAGAGATAATCTAATCGTTTAGATTCTTTGGGTCAGCAGAGAACAGGTCTGCCACCTCTTTTCTGTGACAGGCCTTGAGGTATTTAAAGAGTGCAGTCATGTCTCCTTTCTGCATGTATGGTAGTACTGCTGGCCCATGCATCCCTATTCCTATACCTGTGCATTTGATTTTTGTGGTCTAAATGTAGAATTTTGCATTTGTCTCTATCAAACTTCATTTTATTAATTTCTTCCCAATTTTCTAGCTTATTTCCTAGTTTATCTAGGTCCTTCTGAATTCTGTTTTCATCTTCCAATGTGTTAGCCACCCCTCCCAGTGCAAAAATGTGTCATATGCAAACTTGATAATGAATTCCCTTCACCCCATCATAAAAATGTTGAAAAGTAACGGCCCTAGGATAGAACCATGAGGGACTCCACTGGAGACATCCTTCCACTTTGGAGCACAGTCATTGGTGACATTGAACATGGCTTTCCAACTATTTATGGATCCATCTTATAGTGTCCCCATCTATTCCATAGCTAATCAAAATATTATGGGGGATCTTATCAAATGCTTTACCAAAATCCAGATAAATGACATCCAGAGCATTCCCACTATCTATAAAACTAGTGACTTGATTGAAAAAAGGTAAGATTAGTTTGGCAGGATTTGTTCTTGACAAACCCATGCTAGCTCCTAGTACAGAAATAGTAAGCATTCATTCTCCAATTAGAGATTCAAGGAAAAGTTTGATCCAAAAATTTGATCTACATTATTCAAAATCATTCTTGCATAGTTTCAGTCCATCTGTTTTCTTCAAGGGAAAAGACTTACTCAAGTAAGCCACAATACCATACAATTTCAGACCCAACTGTGCTAAGAGACTCCCTGATACTTCCACTGCATGCAAAAAATATCAAAATAGTGCCATATGTACTTTAAGTGGACATTAACCACATTAAAATAAACTCAGACAACACAAACTTCCTCTTTTAAACTGATTTCCTTTCAATCTCTTAAACTGAACAAAGGAAAGCACTGATAGATTCTGTAGCTACACCAAGCTGTATTTAAACTCTTACCCAATCTGAGGACAAAAACCAACAGCATCAAATCAGAACTGTTCTTTTGTTACGAAAGCTTCCTCTGATTACTCAGCATTTACTATTTGAAGCACAGAAAAGATTCCTTTTTTCTTTATGTTGGTCCCTCACATCAAGGTACATGTAACTCAATCTGGCAAGGACTGCTTGGCTCAGCTTTACTGTGTAAAAACGCAAATAATAGGCAAACCAACCAGAGACAGATTTTGTAAACCACACACTAAGGAGATTATCAGACAGGACCCAGAAATTGTCCCTGTCTTGCTACTCCACCACCACCACTACACTCCCGTCCCTTTCCCAAACTTTTTTTTTTCATACACTTACCTTGCTATGCTATAAAGAATCCTCCCCCTCCCTTTGGCAGTCAAGGTGTGAATGGAGCTGTCTCAAAGCTTCATTCACATCCTGGAAAGCAAATCCTGCTCGTTCTTGCAAAAGAATGATCGTGCAGGGATTTTAAAAAGAAAAAGAAAAGAAAAGAAGTAACAGCAAGCACAAAAACACACTCAATAATTTAAAAGGAGCATGGGGAGGGGGGAAGGGTTTAATTTACCTCCTCATCCCAATCTCAACTGGAAGTGCTTTCCAGGGTTCGGAAGGAAGGGACTTCCCACTGTGGCTGGTATTGCGCCAGCATAATGGGGCTCCCTTTCAAATGCTTGTTATTCCGTGACAGAGACGGAACTCATTTTAATCTGTCTTTTCCATTGAGTATAGCATTTTGTGCACATTTTCAGATACACATTTTTTATTTATCACTGTGTACATTAATTTCATATACTATAATCTGAAAAGAAAAAAGATACTTGTAACTTCTTCCTGATGATGATCTTGCAAATCCAGAAGTAGATTTTTTTTAAAAAATGGTTAGTCTATTTTAATATCCCTAGTGTACACACCCATACACTTTAGGTTTCAATCTAAAGTCACAGTGGATTCTTAGTATTTATACACATTTAAATTTATTTATTTTTTTAAAAAAAATGTTTTTTCAAGATCACATGAAGCAACAATTAATTATGCCTCCACTAATATAAATGTATGACTCACCTACAAAATGCTGTTAAGAGTAATTGTTAGCTGTCAATTTTTATACACTTTGATAAGAATTAGATTTTGTAGCACATCATTGTTGTCATTATTAAACATACACTGTTCTGCCACAATTTAACACAACTGAAATCAGTAACACTCTTCTGTAAAGGCCACTGTCAGTGAACTTACCCTTCCCATATAAAGCAAAGAAAGATCACCAACTATGCTACATGGGGAATAAGATTCTGGATGACATTCAGAACCCCTTTCACTATACAATATGCTGGGTTCCACTTTAATTGCCATTGTCTCATCCTATGGAACACAGGAATTTGCAGTTTACGGAAGGGTACTCAGAATACTCTGCCAAACAGCATTAGTGTCTCACCAAACTACAAACTTCATGATAGTACAGGGGGCCATTTACACGATGAAAATGTCCTGGGAAGAATTCGTGTCGATCGCTGGCAGTTTACACGTACATCGGGTCGGGTACGTGATTTTCGGAAGGGGGGCCACCTTTTATCCCTCAACCTGCGGGACTTCCAGTCCCGTGGGTTGTGCCGGTTTTTAAAAAAGTCATGGGAGGATTCGGAAAATCGGAAATGTAAACAGCGTGGGACAAAAAGTCTCGGTACTGGGATGACCGGAAATGGTGACTGGGGGCGGGCTTAGAGCTCAGGGACCAGAAAAGGAGGGGTCAGTCACCCGTTCAACAGATCCAGCCTCACCAGCCGAAAACAAAGGCATCCCTTCCAGCTGCACGAAGGTTGATGTGTGTGTGCGTGCGAGCTTGTACTCAATCACGTTTTTAAATGGATTTCTACACTGCAAACCCTTCAGCTTTACCCTTTCCTCAACTGCATGTTACAGAGAGATCGTCATAGCCCATTCATCCCCTGCCTTGGTCACCTCCCTGGCACATTAAAATATTCAAGCCTCTGAGCGAATTAGCACTCTTTAATTCCCCATCTCTGTGTTTGTGTCTTTCAAAACGCCTGCCTATAGCCGCTTGAAATCTCTGCAGCCGTAGGGGTTAATATTTTAAAGAGGGAAGAAGAAATTCAAGCGGCTTGATTTCAAAAGGAAAGCACTCAGCTTGCTTTCAAAGCACTCAGCTTGATTTCAAAAGGAAAGCCCTGCGTCTGAGCGAAAGATCTGTCTGGATCTTTCAAAATGCTTTCTGCCTCTTCTGAAAGGGTTAAAATGTTCAAGAAGCAAGGGGGAATAACAAACCTCTGCCCCCCTCTCTCTCCCCCCCCCAGCCAGCCAATAGCATCGCTCGTGGCGCGGAACTCTAAAGGAAGTGCGTCACCGAGGTTGTGAAAACACGAGTAATCGCATCTTTGATTGACAGCCAAAAAAAAAAAATTAAAACCTAAACAAAACCGGAACTATGGACGTGTAAATATCAGTCACAGGACCACCCGGGATATCCAGATCAGAGACATAAATTGTATAAACAGCGAGGGACGGATTTGTGATCACTATGTCACGGTAGGCACCGCGACAATTTCTGTCGTGTAACTGGCACCCAGGATTCAGGCATGGCAGTTAGTGAAATCACTGTGGTATAATTAGGTAGTGTGAAAGGGCCCCTGATTCATGTCTTTCCTCTTATCTACCGCAGATAAGTTACTTTTCTGTCAGTAATGGAGTTAAAATTTTATTATCTGTCTGTGTCTCTAGTCCAAACATGGGCAAAGAAGGGGACAGGCCTCTGCCTGCATTGAAATCCCTCAATACCATCTTAACTAACAGCATTTCAGACAGACTATAATCCTGTGACTCTAACATAGCACCATTTTTTTCCTGTATGATTTTTTAACATCTATGTCTGATGAAGAAGCCAGTGAAGCTTTGAAAGCTTGCATAATATATTTTGTGCTTCAGAGTTGGCCCAAAAAGGCTTTACTACTATGGATGTTGTATTTTGTTGTATTCTACTCAGAACTGTTTCATTTTGTCAGAGGTTTAAAACTGCTGCGCTCAGGGCCGGTTTAAGGAATTTGGGGGGGCCCCGCAATGCTTTATTTTGGGGGGCCCATATGTTTATCTCAGGTCAGTGTAACCTAATCTAACTCAACCTAAGCTATTCACAGTACAGGATATTCAGATAATTACTAATAATGTTTTTACAAGAGGAGGGTTACTATGGGGGACCTCACAATGATGGGGCCCCCTGTGGATGTTGACGCTGCGGGTGCCTTAAACCGGCCCTGGCTGCACTTAATAAAATCTAACACAAGCATTTACCATAAAGAGGAGAAAAACAGCATGCCACTGCATGAACAACCTACGGTACTATCCTATGTACAACTAGTTACCTGTGAGTAAGGTGATATTAATATTTTAATTGGATTTCTTGTATAATGTTTTTTAAACTTTTTGTACCACATACTGTTTTAGCCATTTTGTTTCAACGTATATTATAAGCTGCCTTGGGACACATATTGGGAAAGGTGGGATATATATAAAATAAAGTAAGAATGTATGTTTACTTCAGAGTTAACAAGAATTTATGTTTACTTCAGAGTTCATTTTCATGTAAAACTCATGTAAGGAGATTATCAGACAGGGAGAAGTTAACATAAAAGAATTTATGTTTACTTCAGAGTTAACAAGAATTTATGTTTACTTCAGAGTCTAGTTTCATGTAGTACTCATGTAAGGAGATTATCAGACAGGGACAAATATAGCATCCCCGTCTCGCCTTCTAATTCCCGCCCCGTTCCCGTCCCTGTAATGATGTAAAAATGTTTTTTTCAGACACCTACCTTAATCCCAGATTAAAAAGTCCTCTCCTCCCCTCCCCTCCGGCAGCCCAAGTGGGAATGGAGCTCTCAGAGAGCTTCACTCACTTCCTGGAGACCAAATCCCAGCCGTTCTTGCAAGAGAACAATCGCGTGAGAAAAACAAAAATAAAACAAAAAATCAAAATCAAAAACCTAAAACCTAAAACAAGCACCTAAATAAACATTTAAAAAAAAACAAGTACACAGGGGAAGGTACAAGAAAGGCTGTCACTTACCTGGATGTCCCGATCCCCACTGGAAGTGTTCTGTACTTACCTTCCAGGACCTTACAGGGAGACCAGCATCATGTGGGAAATTTAAAAATAAAAATAAAACCAAACATCAAAAAGTTAACCTAAGCACACTAAAACAAAACAAACAATTTTTTAAAAAACCAAGTAAACAGGGGAGGGATAAAAAAAAAGGCTGGCACTTACCTGGATGTTCCAATCGCTACTAGAAGAGTTCAGCATAGACCTCCCAGATCTCACCACAGGAACGGGGGCATCTTTTCGCTTGCCTGTGATTCCGTTACTGAAATGGAATGGGTGATCCATTGATGGCTTTTGGCCATCAATAAAAAAAATGGAAGGGAATGGAAGCAGCACGGGAGCATACCAGGACAGGGACGATGTTGTCTGAAAGGGAAGCCCTTTCTCAATCCTGTGGTGTCCCTGTTCCGGATTATTAAACTGGTCTGATAATCTCCTAAGAAGAAAAATGAGGCTATATGCTGCAGTTTTCTGAAGACTTGAAATGACTGGAGGAAACTGCCCTTTTTAGTCATGATTTCTACTAAGAAGAAGGAAGATGGAAACTTGATTTGAAACAATCAAAATTACAAGGAGGAGATATAAAAATACACATTAAGGTTAAATTATTTTATATGCCTATAAAAATAATTCTCAGATACTACATGAAATTTAAATCAATATACATGATTCACCTTGAACTAGTGAAAATTTCAGCCCTGCCATCACACTCGATACTATTATGTCCGTACTGAAAAATCTCAATTATATTCATATTTCCCACTTCTTTCTCTCTAGTTTTCAGAGTAAATTGAACTGAATCTAACATTCCACTTCCCCTTGCATGGCTGAAAAGAACATCCACCTTTTCCAAGTGCTATGCTGGGATCCTAGCAGCCAGTAATAGATAACATATTAATTCAGTCCCTAGTTTTGAACTTCTATATTCAACATAACCCAGAATGACCACCAACGGATCAAAGGGAACTGTAATATCAATCATTGCACAAGATCTGCTCTACTATGTGAACATCACCAACAGCAGGAAGAGAACAGTAGGCTAAACAGTAGGGATGACTCTACCTTTAGGCAAAGGGAGGCAGGAGTCTCAGACAACAGATCTGGGGTGACATAAAAGGGCAGCATAATTGTTATCCTCAAGTAGTAGGGGAGGTGTTTAGGGAACTTTCTGCTTCAAGTAGCAAAGTAATCTGGTTGGCATCTTTACTTGGATGCATGAGTGGGGACTGCCCTTTCTTGCTGTGCAGTGAGCAGAAAAATGCATTAGGCTCACCCTAGTGCCAGCCTGCCATCTTTTTCTAATCATTTTGAACAGGACTTGACAGAGGAACTTCTTCATTCCTTTCTTGGTCAGACCCAGTTATAATTCATGTTTCTAACATAATACATTTTAAGTAGTAACTGTAGCACTGTAATACTAGTAGTCTCTATTAATCAACAACTTTAGGTAGCAGACCTTTATCGATATCCATTACTATACACTCAAAATCAATTCCTTTGAAACTAACTACTCACTTTATGGTCTCAATTTGTGCAGGACAAATGACTTTTATAGTGGTTGCATTTTAAATGGTTTTGAATAAGAGAATCTCTCATGCGGCACCATGGCCCTCATCTAGCAAGAAAGCTCTCCCGTAACTGGGAAAAGCTAGGGAGGGGAAAAACACTTCATGATGGAGTTCTGCTGGCAGCTTACTGGGGGCTTTGAGGGAAAGCAGCAGAAAGCTTCATACTGTACATGAAAAACTCAATGCAGCTACAACCACACTAGTTAGACTTTGGATCTGAAGTCCAAACCATGATGGCTTTTAGAAATTTAGAACAGGGATGTGCAAGAGGGAATAAACAATGTAATTGATTTTCTCCCTACTGCCTGACATCTTCAAAAGATATGCTGTTTTCAAAGCAGTCTTGCATGGAGAGAAAACCTCTGGTGATGGCAGGAAAGATTCCTCCTGGCATTTCCCCACATGACAACAGGTGGGGAAGGCAGCTGCTTCCCAGATCTTTGGCTGCTCTCCTCCCCTCACTCATCCAACATACCATGGAGGGGAGGCAGCCAAGGATTTGGAGGCTATAACCTTCTAGGATTCTTTACCAGCTCTCCTGCGCCCACTCACTGCAAAACATTAGGAGGCAATTTTATTCAATGACTGGGATGAAAATCAAGAAAGGGGATTGAGGAGAATTCTCCTCATTGGGGGTTTTGGCACTCAAAATGCCACTTTCTCTGTTTTTTCCCTAGAACATTCAAATATTCTTTCCATCCCTAATTTAGAATATTATCATTTGAACATTCTGAAGAAGACTAGTAATACAGCATCATTAAAGTTATGTTCAGGTACTAGTTCTTTTCTTTCTTTCTTTTTAGATTCTGCAGGTCAGTATAACTAAGATAGAGATGGGGAACTGGTGGCTCAAGAGCTCAGTCTAGCTATTTTGGGTCTCATCTCCTCTCTTAAGCATAAAGGATCATGCCCCTCCACCAACTCCTGAGAGTCCTTGCCTTCCAAAGACTCTAACCCCAGTGACAGTTAGTTGTCCCCATGTCAGTGAGGTAGTGAGTCTACTCTGGGTTTTAATCAAAACATGACAGTAGCAATCAAAGGCACTGACCCTACATTTATGACAGGGTTCATTATTTTGGGTAGTTCATTTAAAGTTCATACCAAAGCCCAGTGTGAATTCATCATCCCATTGATATGGAAGAACCAGCCACTACCATTTGCCCTTTCCAAGACACTGTCTACTCACATGTTGGGCTAAATCTGGGATGTGGGCGCACATGAAAACATTGACCACAAATGTTGCTGTGCATGCAGATGCATGCTATATCTCTGCATATTGAGCAAGAAAATTCAGCTGAATTCAGTACAGAGGACCTGTCTTACCCGTATTTTTGATCACGGGAGTTTTGTAAATACATTCAGCCAAACACGATCATGCTCAGTACTCAAGAGATCCAGCATGCCTCCAAGTTTGTGGTGACATTTGGGAGTGGGATGTACTCACATCCCTGCTGAATTTTAACCCTAGAAGGGAGCAGGCAAATACTAGCATAGAGCTAAAGGTGCTGTTCTGAGAAAGAACAGTGTTAAAGCCAAATTTGAGGAAAAGGGAAATAAAGCCATTTATTTGCCTGTAGTTACATGATGGTGATGGTGATGGTGATAGCAACGATGACTCCACCCTTCCCCCAAAAGCAGGATTCAAGGTGGTTTACAAATTAAAACAACTACAACATAATTTTAAAATCAACATTAACACTGAATTAAACTATTAATAAGACCCTCTCTGGCTTTTCTTCGCAAACGAAGATTCAGGAAGGACTCATCCCGCGCTTTCTGCAAGCACGCTGATGACTAAAAAGGCCAATCCAAGATAAAAAAAGAGTCCGGTTGCAGAAAGCACAGCAGAAGGTCTCCTTGGGTGATGTTTTTGGGTTGTGATTCTTTCTGCATTGTCGTTTCTCTTCAAGACTTGTTCGGCATGAGTTCTCAAATAAGGCTGCAGCATTGTGGATAGTGCATCTCCATGCCTCCCGATGTGAGGCCAGGGAGGACCATTGTTGGTGATCAATTTGGCCGAGCCTGAGATGTTGTTTCAGGGAGTCCTTGTATCGCTTTTTTGGAGTATCCCTCTTACGCTGACCCGTGGCAAGTTCACCATAGAGTACTATTTTTGGGAGGCGATGGTCCTCCATCCTAGAAACGTGCCCTGCCTAGCACAGCTGTGTTCTCAATATCATGGCCTCAATGCTGGTGATCCCTGCTTGCTCAAGGACAGCAACATTCGTCACATAGTCAGTCCAGTGTATATTTAGGATTGTGCGTATACAGTGCTGATGAAAGGAGGAGTCGTAAGTGGTGGCGATAGGTGACCCATGTTTCAGACCCATAAAGGAGAATAGACAGTACAATGGCTCTATACACATTGATTTTTGTGCTTTGCCTCAGGTGTTTATTACTCCAGACTCTTTTGTAAAGTCTTCCAAATGCACTATATGCCTTTGCTAATCTGTGATCAATCTCTTTGTCAATCTTGGTATCTGAGGAGCTGAGGAGCTGATGCTTCCCAGGTAGGAGATTTGCCGACGGCAATGTGGGGATAATGGTGTTCGTCCTGTGGTGCAGGCTGGTAAAGAACTTCTGTTTTCTTCAGCAACACCACAAACTATGTAAAAATACAATTAAAACCATTTATAGCATACAATAAAATCTGTTTAAGAACCAGGTACAATTATAACAGTACAGTACACTCTTTGAAGCCCTTATATTAATAAAAAGGAAAAACTAGAGGAAGCTGGTAGACATAGCCAATGTGGCTGGTCTTTTAAGCCAGAGGTGGACAAATAGCTGGACTAAAAGAAAAAAGCCAACATTTGAGCATTTGGACTACAAGTTGGAGACCAGGATTCAAACCCTAGCTCAGCCATAGAAATCCACTGGGTGACCTTGAGCAAGTCTCACACTCTCAGCCTCAGATGAAAGCAAAGACACCCCCCCCCGAATAAATCTTCCCAAGAAAAGCCTGTGATATGTTCACCTTAGGGTTGCCATAAGTTGGAAATAACTTGAGAGCACACAACAACAATGGGCTAAAAAGGAACGTTGGTCTTACCTGTGATATGTTCTTTTCCAGTGCTGAGGCGAAGAGCATCCGTCTGCTTTGGGTTGTCCCTCCCCATTGCTCCCGGTAGGCAGGAAACAAACTTTTGGGACTGCCCCCGGTGAGGTCATCTAGTAGGGACGACCCCCGGCTGGCCAGTCTGTTGAAAAAGCCTTGCGCCTCTTCTTGCGCCTTTGTGTCACGATGATCAAATCCTCTGTCTTCAGGGTCTCCCTGCTTCCTCTTCTGCAGGCACCTCCTCCTTTTCGGCCCCCCATGCCCGCTTCCTGGTGGGCTGCTGTCCGGGGCCTACCACCCATCTCCTCCTCCTACATTCACCAATGGGTGGGTCCGGATGCTCTTCGCCTCACCACTGGAAAAGAACGTATCACAGGTAAGACCAACGTTCCTTTTCCCAGTGGGGAGGGCTCCAGAGCATCCGTCTGCTTTGGGATTTACAGAAGCTTCCTCTCAGGGTGGGCTTGGCGGATGGAGACTCTTCTAGACTTGTGCCACCTACTGCAGGACCCTTCTGCTAAATGCTGCCTCGGCAGATTGCATTCTGTCCAGTCTGTAATGTCGTACAAAGGTGGAGGCCGTTTTCCAGGTCGCCGCCCTGCATATCTCCTCCAGTGGCGCGTCTCTCTCCCAGGCCGCTGAGGTCGCCGCACTCCATGTTGAGTGCGGCAGAATCCCCTCAGGTACTTCCAGGCGTAGGGCCTGGTAGCATGTTACGATGCAGCTATGTATCCAGCGGCCCAAAGATGATGGTGACACCTTCTGCCCCAGGTATTTGGCATATGGAGACACAAACATGGCCTCTGATATCCTGAATGGTCTTGTTCTTTTGATGTAGATGTGCAGGGCCCTGCGCACGTCCAGCGTGTGCCATATCTTCTCCAACTCCCTAGTTGGGTTTGGACAGAAGGATGGCAATATCACCTCCTGCGCTCTGTGGAACGCCGAATTGATCTTTGGCTTGAAGTCCAGTCTAAGGCGCAGTACTACTGAATCCGGTCTGAAGATGCATAGGTCTTGTCTAACGGAGAGCGCTGCCAGCTCAGATATCCTACGTGCCGACGTAATCGCTGCTAGGAATAGTACCTTCCATGTCAGGAACTTCAAGGGAACTTCCCTCAGAGCTCAAACGGATGGGCTGTCAATGCCTTCAGGACTGTATGCAGGTCCCATGTGGGGAATCTGTGCACCGTAGGTGGTGCCCTGTTTGATAAGCCCTTGACGAAGCGACGTACATGAGGATGCTGGGCCACCTGTGCCGCTTTTTCTGGAGGCAGGAAGGATGTGACTGCTGCTATCTGTCTCTTGATGGTATTTGGTTTAAATCTGGTCTCCACGCCCTCCTGCAGGAAATCAAGCAGGGCCGGGACCGAGACCTGTCTGAAGTCTCTTTTTTTCCTGTTGCACCATCAACGAAATACCCTAAAGGTGTATTCGTAAATACGCTGGGTAGACTCCCTTCTGGACGCCAGGATGGTATCGACGACTGTCTGGGATTAGCCACTCACTGCTAACATCTGCCTTTCAACCTCCACACGTGGAGCTGAAGCCAACCGGGGTCCGGGTGCTGCCCCTGCCCCTGTGTCAGAAGATCCTGTCGTGCTGGTAGGGGGCGTGATTCTATTGCCATCTCTAGGATGTCCAGAAACCAGGACCAGCGGGGCCACTCTGGTGCCACCAGCAGGAGCTCCACCCCCTCTGATCGGATCCTGTTCAGGACTCTTGGTAAGATCTGCAGTGGCGGAAATGCGTATAGCAGAACCCGAGGCCATGGGCTCGTTAGGGCATCCATCGCCTCCGCTCCTTCCGTGAGATATCTGGAGAAGAAGCGAGGTAGCTTTGCATTCGCCAGGGAGGCGAAGAGATCGACCTCCGGGCGTCCCATGGTTTGGGTGATGGTCTCGAACACTTCCTGATGCAGGATCCACTCGCTCTGGTCTATATCCGACCGGCTGAGCCAGTCCGCCTTGGAATTGAGGACTCCCTGAAGGTGTTCCGCCTCTATCGAGATTAGGTTCCTCTCCGCCCAATCCAGTAGGCGTGTTGCTTCTTTCATAAGGGCGCGTGACCTGGTGCCCCCCTGTCGGTTTATGTGTGCCTTCGTTATGATGCTGTCTGTCCGCACCAGCACTGGCTTGCCCCTGATCAGGTCCGTAAAGGCCAACAGTGCTAGCCGTACCACTCTGAGTTCCAGCCAATTGATGCTGTGCGCCGCCTCCTCCCTTGTCCATTTGCCTTGGGCAAGGCACGGTCCGCAGTGTGCTCCCCACCCTCTCAGGCTGGTGTCTGTCGTGATCTGAATAGCGTCCGGCCTCCACAACAGGTGCCCGGTCTGTATCGCAGGAGAGTCCCACCATTCCAGAGAAGTCAGCACTTCCTGCGTCACCCGTACCTGCTGATGTCTCTTGAGGGTGATCTCGTTCTGGAACGGAAGCAGAAACCACTGCAGTGTTCTGGTGTGGAACCTCGCCCACGGCAGGCAATCGATTGCTGCAATCATGAGCCCCTGAAGGTGAGCAAGGTCCATGATGTCCACCCTGGTCTCGGACCTCACCTTTTGGATTGCCCGCTGGATGGCCTGGATCCTTTCCGAGGGTAGGAGTACCTGCCCCGTGGCCACGTCTATCAAGGCCCCCAGATGCTGTATCCACTGAGACGGGGTCCACTGGCTCTTCTCAAAGTTGACTTGGAATCCATGCGCTTGAAGGGACTCCAGAATCAGGTTAACGTCTTGGGCTACCTTCTGATGAGAAGAGGATCGAATCAATAAGTCGTCTAGATAAGGGTAGACATGCAGCCCTAAGCGTCTCCAGCGTGCCACTAGTGCTACCATGATCTTGGTGAACACCCTGGGCGCCGATGAAAGGCCAAAGGGAAGGGCCTTGTATTGGAAGTGTCTGTTGCAGTAACAGAAACGTAGGAAGCGGCGATGCTCTGGGTGGATGGGGATGTGGAGGTACGCATCCTGCAGATCCAGCGAAGATAGGACGTCTCCGGGTCTTATTGCCTCCAATATGTGCTTCAGTGTCTCCATTCTGAACTTCCTCTGGCGGACGAACCTGTTGATCCCCTTCAGGTTCAGGACCGCCCTCCAGGTTCCGTTCTTCTTTAGTACCAGAAAGAGGATGGAGTAGCACCCCCTACTGTGTTCTGTGTCGGGCACTTCCTCTATTGCTCCCGCCTGGAGCAAATGTTGAATTGCTTCTTCCATGAGATGTTGTTTGCGAACATCTCGCTGTGAAGGGGTGGGGATGAACCAACGTGGGGGCTGCTGGGAAAACTCTATCCGGTAGCCCTCCCGGATTGATTGGAGGACCCATCTGTCTGAGGTAGAGCCCTCCCACGCCTCCACGAAGGCCTGCAGACAGCCCCCCACGGAGGGGCTGGCATCATTGATGACTTCTGTTGTTGCTCTTGGTGGTCTGGCTCTAGCTTGACTTTGGCGCGTCGGCCCTTTGGTTGCGCTTCTGGTAACGGTTGTCTCCCCATCGGGTTCCTGATGGTTTGACGTCTCTGGGCCTGTTCGTGGACGATCCTGTCGCTGAAGTCTGCTGTCCTCCTGAGGGACGAAAAGGCCTGTAACACTTGGAGGGCCTCCTGTCCTCCCACCTCCTGGCTGACGCAACGGTTTTCTTCTTCTTGTCCTTGTCCTCCACCAGGACCGGTTCGAGGGATTCCCCGAATAGCTTCTCTCCCAGAAAAGGAGATGACACCAGATTCTGCTTGGACTTGAAATCAGTGTTCCATGATTTCAGCCATACTTGTCTCCTCGCTGCCACTGTCACGGCTTGAGCTCTTGCACAGAACTGGATTGAATCCAAGGTACTGTCTGCCAAGAAGGCCGACGCCTTCTCCAGCTTGTTGAGATCCTAGCGTATTCTGGTTTGGGACCTGGGAGTGTCCACCAGCACATCCTTCGCCCATTGTCTCGCTGCTCTAGCCATCATGGTGGCGGTGGAGGAGGCATGGATAGCCAGCGAGAGTGCCTCGTGGGCCCTCTTCAGCGCGGTGTCCATCCGCCTGTCCTCAGGAATCTTCAGGGTCTCCTCTCCATCGCGGCAAAAAATTGCAGAGGATACCAACTCTGAGACCGGCGCGTCGATGAGGGGCACCTGCAACTTGCTCATGACCTTCTTAGGCAGGGCGTATAATTTCTTGGCATGCTAGGCTGTCCTTTAATCATGGCCGCTGATGACCACTCATCATGTATTGTGCACATCAGTGTGGTGGGGACAGGCATTTCAAGGGTTTCAGCCTGAGAATCCGGGAAGAATTCACCAGATATCTCCAGTAAGTCCGGGTCTGGCTGTGACTGCTGGTTCTTGGGCAGTTCCAGCCCCAGAGTTCTCACTGCTTTCTTAAGGAGGACTGCAAAGTCGTCCATAGAAAACAGTTTGGCTGAGGGACGGGGTGTCTCTGAGGTGTTGGCAGGCTTTTCCTCTGATAACTCCCCCTCCTCTCTGTCAGAGTTCTCCAGGGGATCAACCTCCTCCCCCTCTGAGGAATAAATTGGCACTGCCTCTTCCTCCCCCTCATGGGACTGCTAAAGGCCCTTATGGCGCTTACTGGGGGGTTGTTGGCCTGACTCCTCCTCCTGATCTGAGGCCCCGAGGTCCTCCTCATCAGAAGGGTCTCCCTGTAGGTTGTCTGTGGCAAGGTGGGGTACTGGGTGGGCGCTAAGACCTGGGGGATGCTTGGAGGCCGGGCTCACTGCTGCTGCTGTTGCTGCTGCCTCAGATAAGCCCGTCGCGCTGGCCGGGGGGGCACCTGCTCTTCCCTTTGCTAAGGCCGCCCCCCTTTCCCCCTCGCTGTGGTGCCTGGGTCTGGGTGTCCACCCGCTGGGGCCCGGTACCCGTTGGCGAGGGGATAGGGGGGTCCCGTGCCCCCTGGAGCTCGACCCCCACCCTGGTGCAGGGAATCCCGGCCAGCCCTGCTGAAGGAAGCCGGCCGCCAGCCAGTTCGCTGCCTCCCTGACCATGGCGGCTTTGAGCCACTCGGCCAACGCTGAGGGAATCTCCCTCCCCGTTGGCGCCACTGGGGGGGTTTCCCTCCCCACTGTTCCTGCACCTGGGGCCCCGGACGGACTCACTGCGGCCGCTAACTGCGGCTGTGGGACTGGCTCCTCGTCTCCCGCGGCGTCCGGAGGGCCCAGGAGCACCCGTGCCATGTCCTCCTCCCCACTCTGGGGCTCGGGACGCGCCGCCTCCTCCTCCTGGAGGGGCCGCGCGGGGGCCTCCTCTTCCCGCTTGTCCCTGCGCCCCGCCGGGCGGGGAGGGAGCGGGGCGCAGCGCGCCGCGGCCAGAGCGGAGGGCTTCCCCTCCTTAGCTGGCCTCTTCTTGCCGCTGCTGCCCTTGCCTGCTGCTGCTCTGCTGCTGCTGGTTCCCGCGCTGCCTTTTGAACCCGGCTCCTCCAGGGCGCCCCTGCTGGCGCTGCCCTGCCAGGTTGATCGCTCACTAGCGATCACCGCTGCTATAACTGCATCCATGTCGGTTGGATTCATTTCTCCTCCTATTCCCTCTCTCCACCAGGTAAACCACCAATGTATCCTTCAATTTAAAAGGGGTTTTTTTTGGATTTAAATCAAAATGGCAGCTACCACATGGAGGGAGGTTGCAGGGAGCAAAGCAATCCACGTCCTACCAGGAGCTAGGCAGGAAACAGACTGGGCAGCCAGGGGTCGTCCCTACTAGATGACCTCACCGGGGGCAGTCCCAAAAGTTTGTTTCCTGCCTACCGGGAGCAATGGGGAGGGACAACCCAAAGCAGACGGATGCTCTGGAGCCCTCCCCACTGGGAAAGAACCCTGTGTTTTAGTCAAACCCAGGTTTAAAAGACATATAGAATTAAATGCTTCCTAGTCCAGGGGTTTGTTTTAAGCACTCCATGCATTATTTTAGTCATGTTGTCACTACTATCTTTTGCAAATAGGTATTGGAAATCCCAGCAAATCACCCAGAAAACTACCAAGAGATCCAAATCCACATTTTGCATACTTCTTAGAGAGAGAAAAAAACAGTGAATGTGTGATCCTCCGTACATGTAAATGCTGTTGGATTACTGCTCCCATCATTCATCACCATTGGCTATGTTGGCTAGGGCTTCTGGAAATTGCAGTCCAACAACACGTGGAGGGCCAGATGTTCCTTTAGAGAGCTTTCACTGCAAAATGGCTAAAAACTCTAACTTTATAATTAGCATACATCACTTGACCCTAAGTCTCATCTGTTAAATAGTAATTATGTAAAATCTGGTCTCTGACTGGTTTTGTCTTAATTAAAATAGTATTATACACTGACAGAGTAAGTTACCTACATAGAAGAATCCAATGTGGAAAAAACATGTGGGGTGCTTGCTTATCAACATGAGGTCACTTAGTATCAACTCCTAGAACTCTAATTTGAAATTTGAATTGTAGATGTTATTGTGACTAATGTGGATAGACTGCTCTCCCATGAATATGTCCAATGAATGTATATTTTCAAAACAGGCATCTAAAGTAGTAACCATCACTAATCTTGTGGCAATGCTCTGCATCCATTGAGTCATGCATTGTGTGAAAACTTATGCATCACCTTTACAGTCAAGCCCAAAAATTTCACTGAGTAATCTGAATCCTAGTGATAATAGAAGGGGAGGCAGTCCCTAGCAACTTTCTCCACACAGTAGATATAGTACCCACCAACCCCTGTATTTGTGAGAATGGTGCACTGCAACAACACTGCCAAGAAACTCAAGCTACTTAGGTGGCTGAACTCACAACCCACAAAGAGTATACACACAGCTGACTTCATGACTACATATAAGGAAACACAACTAGATTACCACACATTAACAAAAGCAAAAAATGCTAATTCATCTTGATTCAAATACACAACAGATAAAGGCAGGACAGTGGCAACCAAATTAAGTTTTTGTGAACTGTAGTATATTGTGACTACTATGAAATCAGGAAATGTTCTGTCAACAATTAAGATTGCACATCAGAAAGTTACTTTTTAAATGCCTTTAAGCATATAAAAACAAAAAGCAAACAAGGATTGCTCACTTCCAGTTTCATATGTCATTTGCTTTGTGATCTGAACAGTTAACTGTCTCTATCATGCAAGCTTTTTGGAAATACGGGATCTCATCGTATTCTTGAGGGTGGAAGTAGTGACTGTCATTATACAACATGCTCATAAGCTGCTTTAGTTCAAATCTTGCTCTACATCATAGTTTGACAGAGTAGAAGGGGTTTTCCCATACTGACAGCTGTTTGTATTAATCCAGCAACCAGGAATGGCAGTTCTGGGTTGGAGTTTTGGTTTTCTGTCAGACCGGTTTGCTTTTTTAATGCAACACATGTTCAGATGATTTTACAGCAATATTAAGAATTACATTCCTACAATTACAGAAGCTGCAAACCCAGAGGATTTAGAAGTACAGAAGGATTATTGGAGAAACAACTTCTAGCAGGTGAAAAAATTAAGGATGAAATATTATCTCTCTGATTTGTTAGTGGCAGTGCTAGATTTATGCACAAGATAAATGAACTACAGTTTAAGGCTTCAGGTTATGAAGAGCCTCAACATAAACACAATTGTTACATTCAAGTTTTAGTAATGGTATGGGGTTTCCTTATAATAAGAGACGTAGTAAGCTTTCAAGTCAGAGCATTAGTCCATCTAACCCAGCCTTTCTCAACTTTTTTACCCTGGAGGAACCCTTGAAATAATTTAGCTATGCAAGGAACTTCAATAGGAGCATCAGCAGGACCTCTCCATGTGCAAAATTAAGTACAGTATCCCCACAAACAGGCCAACACATCCAAGGAAATGAACGTGGTTATTGATTTGTATTCATAAATGTATCTGCCATATGTTACACCTTTAGTACTCAGAGAAGTGGGATATATATTTGTTGTTACATGTGTCCAAATCAACTCCAACATATAGATACCCAATCACAGCATTTTCTCTGCAACGTTTATTCAGAGGAGGTTTGCCTTTGCCTTTCTTCTAAACTGTGAGAGTGTGACTTGTTTTCATGGCTGAGTGGGGATTTTAGATCTAGGGATATTATCACACTATCTTGTCATAGTGCTATTATTCCACTTAACCACTATGGCTGCCTCCTGTGGAATCCTGGGATTTGCAGTTTAGGGAGGGGCATTTAGAACTCTCAGTCAAACAGCTCTTAGGCCTCACTATACTACAAACCCCAGAATTCCACAGGAAGCAGCCACAGCAGTTAAAGTGGAATAATGGCACTATAACAGTCTGGGTCATATATACATAGGCTTAAATCAAATGCTAATTTCAGCTACAATAAACGCACTGAATCAGTTGCCAAATGATAAGCCAATACTGTACTTCCATAAATTTACTGATTCAGTGAGTCTCCTCTTATTGGAAACAATAACTAGGTTCAGACTATACTATTATGCATGTCCCAATTTTTCAGGTTGGAGGGAAAAGAA
Organism: Gambelia wislizenii; assembly: GCA_030847615.1. Lineage (NCBI taxonomy): Eukaryota > Metazoa > Chordata > Lepidosauria > Squamata > Crotaphytidae > Gambelia > Gambelia wislizenii. The sequence goes on along the minus strand of JAUMIR010000005.1, from coordinate 182,931,467 downwards.
ACAAGCACAACATAAGAATTGCTCCAAGTCATCAAGGCCCAGCACAGCTGTAGCAGGTGAAGAGATTCATACTGTATGTGCTAAATCATTAATCCAGATTTCTGCTCAAAATGTGATGATGCTTCTTCACTCACATGGCCTGTCTGTTGTGTCTTGCCTCCCAAGGAGACAGAACACAGCAGGAATACCCTTGTTTTTTCGATAATCTTATGCAATAGAATCAAAGTGCTGTGGGCGCCCATTCTGATGGGACCCTGATACAATATGCTAACCTCCTAGATCTCTGGCCAAAGCTGGTTAGGCTCCCAAATCCAAGTGTGCACTTTTTAAAATGCTCAGACAAGTCAATATGCAGAAGCAGACATGGGGGGGGGGGAATCAAGGGAAATACCCAATTTGTATTGAGAAGAAATTAAAGCCTGTAAACTGTGTATCCCAACCTAGGAGTAAATCAATGGAACATAGCGGGACTTCCACCCCAGCACAAGCCTGCCTTCTAAAGCAGTATTTTTCTGTCCCTTGCTGAGACTACCAAATGTTAAGCAACTTTTATCAATATGTTTCATTGTAGAGGGAAAGGGGAAAATATATTCAAGTATAGTGTGAAGGAAATAGGGCTATGGAAGGCATTTATTTTGTTAAAATGTTTTAAAAACCATTACTTTGAACCTGTATAAAGACAGGTGTAGGAAATAAGAACTCATAAATTTGCCTTATGCCAAGCCAGACCATAAGCCCATCTAGCCCAGTACTGGCAGTGGCTTTGCAAGGTTTCAGGCAAGATTCTTTCCTAGTCCTTCCAAGAGATTCCTGGTACAACTTGGTGGCCTTGGGGGGGGGCACTTTTATTGATCAAACCTGAACAAAAAGTATTCAAGAAAAGAGGGATTCAAGGAAGAGAGGAGGAAGGATTTGCAAAGTGGACCATTCTTAATATGGTCCAGAGCTCATACTAGGAATGTAAATCTTTTGTTCACACATGTGAGGATGAAGATTTCCAAACTTTTTGTCTCCACTGGGTGAAGTAACAAGAGCTCTCTCTCTCTCTCTCTCTCGTTTTAAGGGGGGGTTGTTGTTTTTTGTTTTTTTGGGGGGGTTGCATTTTGGGACTTTGGGCAAAAACTTCATTTGTGAAAAATCATTTTTAAAAATTTGCAAAAACTGACATTTGTTTGAGCCCACGTAGTCCCTTCTAAATGTATGTCCTTGGTGAAGTGTGCTTTTCCACTGGCAAGAAAGGTTAAACTGCCAGACTGGTTGGCTTCGGGCTGTAAAATGCTGAGGATGTATAAAATATCTTGGGCCCACCTAAGATGGCCAGTCATTAAGAGCTATGAACCTACACTTCAATTCCCATGTCAAGATGTCTGTGATTTATCAAAGAACTAATGCGACTAGGCTGCACCTTTCTAGGAAGCTCTGTCTTACAAACAAGGGCCATGGAATTGGAAAGGGCCCCAGGTAATCAACTATTCAAGCTCCCAAACTAAAAATACATAAGATGAGGCAAAGAATTACTACCATAAACTTGTGACTGGGGCTTATGGCAAATTAGTCTAAAGGCAAGAGTTGAGTTGTGCCTTCGTGTATGTCTCGTAAGCAAGAAAAATACCGAGGTTCATATGAAAGAACAAGTCAGAAGAAGATGATGATTTCCTAAAGTCACGCATTTCTGCCAATATGAATTCTTTCTTGCATTTTTTAAGACAAGAGTAAATAATGAATGCATATCCAACAGAAAGATTCTAAAAGGTCAGAAATAACTTTGTGATAATGTTGAATGAGCCCTCTTCCCGCACAAGACAGCATTTCAAAACACTGAAAGAATTGTTGACATGTGCTCTTTCATCGTTCTGAATTATTTCCTTAGATCTTTCAGCAAGATGCAGGATTCCTTACATCTTCAAGATGATCAAAAATCCCTACCACATATACTACAATCCTTTCTATCTTCCTAATCTCAACTTGGATGCAAAGTATCTACTACTCCATAGCTTGATGTACCGTAGTTCTCTGAGGTTAACATTTCTCAGGGATTCATATATCATCTATCCAAGCATAAGTTTGGCAGAAATGACCATGAGTAGGGGCTCATCTACACAACAAAAAAAAATCCAGCAAAATGCGGGCAGATTTAGATGAGCCCCTGCTGGGATTCGCCATATTTAGAAAGACGGGGGCTGAAAACTCCAAATATTGTAATAACAGCTTTCGCTGTTTCTCACGATCTTTTTTAAAAAGTAGACAAAAATGAGTATAATTGGTCATCTGTACAACCAGTTCAAAAAGGGGCACACAGCAGGGCTGAAACCTGATTGGCGGACCTCAGAAGGGGGTAGGCTTGCAAGGGAGGGCTTGTGATGCCGGAGCCGCCATTGCTGTTGTTTTTGCTGCCAAAAGTGTTCAAATGGCAGAGCAAAAGAACGAAGGTTTCTTTCAGTGGAAAACAGCTCTTCCACATCTGTTTTTTTTTTTTTTTAAGGGGTCGGTAGGACGAAACTCACTCGTGGCCACCATTTTTTCATGCTGCTCCATTTGAACTGCAAAATCACTACTTTTTCCCTTCCACCAAGCTTGTGAATCAGTCATGGGCACTGCAGTGAAAGGGACGTAAATTGCTATTTTTCGCTACAAATTCTCCCAAGCTGACTCCCATGTCAGTTCTTTTATTCTCCCAAGAGTATAAACTTCCTGGCTTGAAGACCGCTCAGTAATTTGTTTAGAGCTGTAATGAGTCATGCTGGATACATCATAAATGGGCCTAGTAAAACTCCTATGCTGCACCTTTCTGGTAAAACTTCTGTGCTAATTGATGGATTAAACATAAAATGAAGTGCACATACATACTCTTAATATGTCTGGGTTATATTGTATTATGTTTGTATTATCATTAATTCCTCAATGAATCCTAGGGGATAAATACTAAGGTAGTTCCAAACAGAGTAGATCCATCTAAATGAATGAGACTTATTAGTCACATTCTTTTCAACGTGTCTACTCTAGGTGGAACTAACACTGGATCTAGCCCATTATCTCTTAGCAAAAATCCCTTATAGCACTACTTGTCACACTATCTGATGTTAGGAAACAGCTAATTTTTCTTTTGCTGTGCCAGAGACCAGAGACTTGCTGTGGACCAACAGCTAATTGTTTGTAGAACAGCACAGTCCATGGGCCACCATTTTGTGTGTAGCAATGCCCTATAGGACAAATAACTGAGAAAAATCCACAAGTGTTTACACTAAAAAGGAAGGGTAATTTTTGGCATGATTACATTCCAGATTGATCAATGTTTATTTTGTATTCGGTAAGATATTCTGCCTGGAAATTTCTTTTAACATGATCATTGTTCAAATTGGTTGAAAAATGTTCAGCTCACAAGTCCAAAACTGTTCATTCTGTATGTGTCTTTGTAATTTCAAGAAAAAAATATTAATGAAGTAAATGGACCATTACATTCCTTTGTATTTTATATTAAAACTGAAATGTACTGTATCTAATTATTACAGAACATTGGATGATTGCTTTTTTTTACTAATTATTCTACAAGGAGACATCATGTTCTTTGTCTGTAAAGCAAAAAGCAGTGCTAGAAGTAAAAGGATCCATCCTACATACTTTTCTGGGTATTAAGTTGAAATTACTCTGAAAGTTGTTTACTTATTTTTGTCTGTCCTATTTTCTGCAGATCATGCCCATGGGTAAATGGAGAAAGATGCTGCTACTGCACAGCAGACAGCTGGTGGGGGGGGGAGCGGTAAAAAGAAATTAATTCTTGGATCTATAACACAGCAGCACACCTAAACAGCTATGCACTGAACAAGTAGATACAGATAATTTACACCATAAGGTGAGAATTCATCATGGTGTACATGCAATTACCTACACGTAATTACCCTCTAACATTTCACTGATAAATACATTATCCAGTGGATGCTTATATATATTTGTAGGACAAGTCTCATATTGAGAGCCAGTGTGGTGTAGTGGATTAAGCGCTGGACTATGACTGTGGAGACCAGGGTTCGAATCCCCACCCGGCCATGGAAACCCACTAGGTAACCTTAGGCAAGTCACACTGTCTCAGCCTCAGGGGGAGGGAAAAGCAACACACCACATCCTCAGAACAAATCTTACCAAGAAATATCCGTGATCGGTTCACCTTTATTTATTTAGTTAGTTAGTTAGTTATACCCCGCTCTTCAGCCACAAGACTATCAGAGTGGCTTACAAATTGTTTTGAGCAATAGCTATTTACACATCTACACTGCATTAAACAGTTTCCAATATGTGTTAGCTAATTGCTAACCTTAGAGTTGCCATAAGTCAGAAACAATTTGAAAGTACACAATAACAATATCTTCATATTGGAGTCACTGCTGGAGTGTCCCCATCACTGATGGATTAAGGGGCAGGTGACTCAGGCAGTTTGAGAGGCTGTCTACTCAATCCTACTCAGCAGCTGTAGTAAACAGTACAGAGTTCTTCTCTTGTAAATTGTCTGTTGTATATGTGTGCCAAGGACAGGAATCATACAGCCCTCCAGACGCTAATGAATTGTAAATCCTAGAAGCTCTAACCAGAAATGCTCGGAACTGCACTGCAACAACCTCAGGAGAGGCACAAAATTTTCATACCCACTTTAAGCTGTTTTCATTTTAAATTGTTTTTAAACCAGTTTTAATACTGTTGCTACCCTAAGTTACTTTTTTTTTGGTGCTGCAAGTCTGGATATAGATTTAATGAATATTTTTATTAATATTTCTGAGAAATATACAGCAGTGGCAGTTTAACAAACAGTATGCATGTGAGTGACTACAATATAGGCACTTAGGAATCTGCCTGATAAACTGAGGCAGACCCTTGTCCATCTAGCCGAGTTTCATCTACTCTGGCTCACAGTGGCTCTTTGGGGTTTCAGCCTAGATTCTTTCCTCTCCCTACTTGAAGATCTCCACCAATTCCTGATGGTTTCTCACCCAAATATGAACCAGATCTGATCTTCTGTAGCTTCCAAAATCAGACAAGATCAAATTTGTTCAGCTGTGCTTAGGAACCTATTCTGGTTAATTTCATCAGTACCAACACAAAAATTAAATGAGAAGGTATTAATGTTGTAAAATGGGCTACAAATGCAATAAAAAAGAAGTTAAGTCAAAAGTTCAATGGATAAGGGAGCAGTAGAGGCACTCCCTGCACTGTTTAGCATAGGATGGATCCTACTCCCCATTCACCCTATCACACACTGCTGAACGGGTTTCCTGCCTGATTTGTGTTCATTACCATGGCAAAAATGTGTCCTAGAGTAACTCAGAAACAAGACAAATTGGTCAATTGACCACAGATTAAGCATTTTTAATAATGTAGGTTTGTCTGTAATTCCCTAGACCATTTGCAGCTCAAGCTATGCATTTAGCAGCTTCCACTATCTGGATAGGCCATTATGGCTGAAACCACAGTGAAGCAGTATACAGGCATTGTGTGAGTATCTGTGTACATGCATTTTCCATTCACATGCATTAGAGTCATAAAACATCTGTCTCCACTCAGAGATTTAGCTCCTAGGGACATTTGGAAGCAGCTGAAACTGGCATAACTCAAGTGTACATCTGTTCATATTTACCAAATGTTCACAAGGCATCCTAACATCTCCCCAAGAGGCAACAACATTCTACCAAAGACTGATAGCAGAAACTGACTACATCAGCTGGCTTTACCTAGACAGGATAGTTGGAACAAATTAATAACTTTGCTTTTAACATGCAAGTATAGTTAGGCAGCTAGTGGTGAATAGAGGGTTTTTTGCACACCACCCACTCACAATCAGCAGGCAGGAAAAGGAAGTGAGTAGAAAACTTCTCCCAACCATTTGGCAAGGCAAAATGGCAGACTAAGCACCAGGACTAAAAAAAAGCTTCAGGGAGAGTGGAGAGAAAGAGAATGAAAGTCAACAAATGTGCTTCTTCACTAGATTGTTCAATAACAGTGAGCTAAAGTATTCAATCTTTATTGTATTCTATACCGCTCTGTGTTATGCATGCGTGCATTTCCTTTATCCATTCCCTCTCTTTCAGAACAGACTCTCTGCAGAGTCTGGGGATCCAATACCTGATTTTAAGCCAAACTGCATATTAAGCAGCAAATCTGTAACTGAGCCTCCCAATTTTTAATAAACTCTTACTGTCGTTCTTTATTTTTTACTGAAATTAAGCCAAGGATATTGGCTTCCTAAAGGCAAAGAGACTCCTATATCCAGATAGAGCAGACTTTTAAAAAAAAACACTTACAAATAAAAATTCTTACAGAATAAATTATAAGTTTCTTTGCAACGGTATTACCATCACTTAGTAATGCACAGATGTGGAGACTATGCCCCTTTGCAGCTAAGGCATTATAAAATTACCTTCCAGAGGATGGAGCCCAAATAGATTAACACAAGAGCAAGCTATAGAGAAACCTCAAATGTTTGGAACCAGCTATCACAGTAATTTTCTACAATTACTTTTGTCCGTATCTATATTATTTTTTTAAAAAAAAGGATCACCCAGACACACCTTCCACCAAATAGCAACATTATATATTCTACCTTCCTCTGTAATGTTCGGGACAAATTACCCAGGTTTTGACATTACAGTATAGCTTTCTTTCATTCCAATCCCTGTCAGCAGCAGACAGCAGGTGTAAGGAAATGCAGCAGCATTCTGAAGTAAGAACCCAGGCACATTATTTTGGACTATACAGAGAGAGAGAAGGAATTAAATATACTCTCAGTTTTCCCAACTAGCTGTGCACATGTGTCCTAGCCTCCAGCAGCTTCAGCTACACACCAATGGTCATAATATTTTCATCCACTTACAGTTCTATTTAGTACCTAAGTAAAGCTGAGCTTGCACGGTTCACATAGCTTCAAATTTGATTTTAATTTTGTTATTTACTTACATTGCTTTTGCTTATATAAAAGTTATATACCAGCCTTCTCTAACCTGATACCCTGTTGTAGCACATCTAGAGTGCACCTGGTTGGTGGCAAATGCAAAGAGGATTTAAGACAACAACAATCTGAATTTTTTTAAAATGAGCAGATTTCCAATACATGCTGTACAGTCTATAAGCCAGCAAAGGTCCATTTTGGGGTCCAGAAGATTCCCTGAGGGTATGTATGGATGTAGACAGAGATACACACACACACACAAAATCAGTCCTCCACGTTTGTGGGTTCAGCATTCATGGATTTGACTATTAATGGATTTGATTACGTTCTTGGAGCGTACTTCATGCTGGGAGACTCTGAAGGAAGGAACAGGGAGGCTTTCCGCCATGGCAGGACGGTGGGGCTTCCTTTGGGCTCTCTGGGAATGGACTACGCTCTTGGATTTAAGCCCATGCCCGGAGATGCTGGAGGAAGGCAAACCCCCCCTTGCTATGTCTTTGACAGTGCTTTCAGGGCTTTCCACCATGGCCGCAAAAGCAGAGGTGGGGCTTCTTTTGGGCTCCTCGGACATAGACTAAGCTGTTGAAGGTTACTTTGTGCCTGGATACTGGAGGAAGGCACACCTCCTCACTATCAGCAGCACTTCAGGGCTCCATGGTGGGGCAACCCAAAAGAAGCCCTGACGTCGTCTGCTTTCCCTGCCACGACGCAAACCCCCAAAGGGGAGAGTGGAGGAATTTGAGGCTTTTTCCAGGTTCCATCATCTCCTTTTAATCTCCACACCCTGGCAGCCAGGCAACAAACCACTGCTGCCGCCATTTTTTTGAGCAGGTATTACAAAAGGCCAGAAGCAATGCAGTGCCATCAGAGATGCCACATTGACCCAGGTGTAAGTCAACCTAGGGTTTTGGGATTTATTTATTTGCACAAATTTTATTTTATTTTTTCACTTTTGCATGGGTCTTGAGCCAAAAGTGGAGGGCCAACTCTCTCTCTCTCTCTCTCTCTCTCTCTCTGTGTGTGTGTGATATTAGCTGGCCCAGGAAGTACCACCAAAACAAATAAAGAACCAACCAGTCTGGGGTAAGGAGAGAGTTGACATTGACAAGCTCTGTGATGACTAAACTGAGTACTTTGGACGTACCATGAGATGATATGGCTCATTGGAAAAAGATAATAATGCTGGGGGAAGTAGAATGCAGTAGGAAAAGAGGAAAACCACATTGCAGGTGGATTAATTCAAACAAGGAAGCCACAGCTCTGATTTTGTAAGACCTGAGCAGGGCAGTTGATATCCAGGAACTTGGGAGGTCTCTCACTTAGATGACCACCATAAGTTAAGGTCAACTTGACAACAAATAACAAATGATGGCTAGCGTGTTGTACAACAGGGGAAGACTTTCTCTTGGCCCACCACCATTACAGGCTTGCTTGTTGAGGACACAAGAGAGAGCCTTCTCTGTGGCTTTGGAACTTCCCACCCTTTGAAACTCCCTTCCACATGAGGCTAGGCTAGCCCCCTTTCCTGTTTTCGTTTCACCGTCAGGCAAAAACATTCTTGTTCAAACAGGCCTTTGACGTATAATTGTGGCTTTTATCATAGTGTGTTATGTTGTTTTTATCTGTTTTTTTTTACTTTGCATGTTTTAATTTGTTTTAATTGTGATTTTAGTTGTTCTGTGAGCCACCTTGGGTCCCACTTTGGGAGAAAGGCGGCATAGAAATTGCATAAATAAATAAATAAATAAAGGGAAGAGACTGTCTGCAAGGAATAGAACATAGATCAAAGAGAATCACAGGTTTTTGGACAAATGTTAGACTGTAGTGAAAGCCAAGGGGGCGGGGAATTATCTCTTTCACACTTTCTGTCAGGTGTCTGTCTACAATGAGAGAGAGACTTTTCTGCTTAACACCCAGCAGAAACAGTCTGAGTGACTGCATTGTGAAGGCCAAGATGGAGGTGAATTTGAACATTACCATGACCAGTGCAGAGTTTTTAGATTCCCTTAAAAAGAACCCAGATCCCCTAAAAATATAATAGGCCAACTCATATATTTTTAAAGCAAGATGCTGAGGACAAGACAACTCACTTTTAAAGTAAAAATATCATATTACATTTAAATATTTCAGTATGAAGATGTTATGTTGGCCCTTAAGAGGGTTACATAAATGACCTCCGCTACTGGTTTTCTTTGGAGACTCCCCCCCTACACAATAAAAAACAAACAAATGAAATAAAAGGCTCCCTGGACTCTAAAGGTCTGGTTTTCCTAGTCTGAGTTGAAACAGCAAACTGGGTCTGTGACTTTACACAGGTAAAGCAATATGGAGAAACTAGCTGTAACCAGCGTAACATACACTGTTAAAAAACTCCCCAAAAATGCCTGGTAGACCTCATGACAACCCTGTAAGGTAGGTTGGTGGATTTTTAAATTCCTCCTCCCTTCTCAGCCTTCCACACTTTTCCTGGAATTGCGGAGGGTGACTCGCTCTGTTGGGCTGCCGCTGCCATGGCCACTGCCAGTTGACTGCCTGGGTCCTGTTGCAGGCAGCCCACCGCCACCACCAGTTGACAGTCTGGGTCCCAATCTGGGCCACAGATTGAGTGGCAGGAGCAGATTGTGAGGTGGAGAGGGAATTGAATTTGCTTGTAGGTGGTGACTGGCTGGATGTGTTTCCTGACCAGCCAATCAGCACACTGGGAAAGGCAACATACCTGAGAAAATTATATATATATAGATTTTATCTCAGTTTGGGGGGGAATCAAAGAACTTTCTCAGAGCTGGCAACTCTAAATTCTGGCAATGAACAGCAACAGGAAACAGGCTAAACTACGATAGATGATTAAAAAGCTGGACTGATTGGGTATTGGCAGCATACAACAAAAGTACAGGCAGAAAGATACAGCAGTTTGCAAAACATCTCCAGTAAGAACTGTGGTCTTGTCTATATGAGGGGAGAAAAATATGAATGCATTCGGAAAGACAGGCATTCACATAGATGCGACCTGTCTACATGACCAAAAGAGCCCCCTTAAACTCCGCATGACCCCCAAGCCAGATGGTGGCCACGAGTGATTTACTTGTGATTTTAAATCTGCCACTGCATTAAAAAAAACAAAACACCATTTTCCCAGGGTGTGCACAAGCAACACTTCGTATTTACAAAGAAATAAATGGGGGGGGGGAAAGTATGAGATCGCCATTTGATCAACTTACCGGACCCTCACTTAGTCAAAAATCCAACATGGCAGCCATAGCCACTTTCCCTCTTTGCTAGCCCCACCCCCTGTGCTCATCCAGCCAATTAGATTGCACTACTTGCCTGTATCTGTGCAAATGTGAGTGTTCACATGGTTGCACATTCGGAAGTTGTACAGAGCTTTGTACACGTATTTGGCTGCCCACCTTCCAAATGACACATATATGTGCGAATGATTGTTTGAACAGATCGCTGATCTTTTGCATTGCATTTGTATTATTTTGACCATATAGACAGGACCTCAATTCAGACTCCAAGGTGTTCTTGTCCATTTTAAGCAAGTACCACCAAGATTTGTATATTTGTGTGCAGGGAGGGTTAACTCATGGAGGTTAGCAAATACCACTTCTGCCTTCAATGGTCAATAGACTGACAAAAAGATCTGATTAACAGGCTAAGTACTATATAGATATTGTGGGGGGGGTGTCACATATTAACAACAAAGTGACTACTACAAAATATTTATTTTCAAGGCTGATATCAGTTCAAGGTGAACAGGACTGAATTGATATCAGCTTTTTAAAAACACACAGTAAACATTACTATTTGTTCACATACAATAAAAGGTGTCACTGTATGATGATTTATTCAGGCTGCAAATGGAGGTTATGCTCCCCTGGGCATAAAAGTTTGAGGACTAAGTCCTACCTGTCAGGGCCACTTAAACAATATCAGCAGTCCATTTGTGACATTTCCACACCTTTGTTAAATCTGACTAACAGAATATAAAGTCAGAACCTTAGGCCCGAACTACCGTATTTTTTTCCTCCAGGAATAATTTCTCTCCATGTTAATGACATATAACATATTGATCCCAATTTTACCTGTAATATTTGACACAATAGATGGGGATAATTGGCAATAATATTATTATCCTCCAAATGCATTCATTTATCTTTTTGAAAGAAATTGGAATGAAAGTCAGCTTTTGCTACAGATTTCTTTGGCAAACTTTCCAATTTATAATTTACTCCCTCCCTGAAAAGAAATCCTCAGTGCCAGTAAAGCAGCAGGCTCCCCTTGCTATACAAAACCTACACTATGCCATTAGTTTAAATACGACAGATACAGGGAAAATGTAGCAGCAGGTATTCATTGTTTAGAAGGGTCAGTTTCCATACTTATTCAGATGTAATACATAGCTTTCCGTAGCCAGAGGCCTCAAACAATTGTGTGTGACAGTTAAAAGTCTGTTTCATTTGGAATATATTTTCTCTTATACCGAATAGTATTCCTCTATCCACTCATAGGTAGAAAGAGGGTATATAGGGAGGTGTGGAAAGATATTTATTCAACAATAGGTTTTTCAGGCAGAGCCCATATAAGCTTTGCATCAGGAAGGTCCCAGGTTCCAATAAAATGCAGAAGCATACAGAATGCTTGATCGCACATTTTAAAAGCCCAGTATGAGAGAATCATATAAAGACAAATTACAAACAAATTGTGAGCAGACTTAGGTAAAGTTAATAAACAATACAAAATGTTACCTTGATTATAGATATCACATATAGCTTAGTTGCAAGAAAAAAGTGAGCAATCTATGCAAGTTCTCATTTCTACATACATACAACATTCTGGAATAGACTATTTAAAAATCTAAGTAGGACAGATTAGATATTGGCAGCATGCAAAGAAAAGTACAATTAGCCCTCAATTTTTGTTGGGGTTTGGGGTGGAGAACCCCTGTGAAAGTGGAAAAACCGCAAATATACATAGGCCTACTATTATTATTTTATTGTCTCTAGGCATTTGTCTCTAGGCATGTGTAGGTTCTCTAGCAAGATTCTATGGTCAACTTCCAGCAGAATCTCTATGTCCTCCAATGTGACTCTATGGTAAACTTCTGGCAGAAGCATAGAATGAAATCATGCTGCAGGTCCTAGAAAATGCCTAGAGAGAACATATTTACAGTAGTAATTTGCAAATAATTAAATCTGCAAATGCTTAACCCACAAATGTGGAGGGACAACTATACAAGCAAGCAGATAAGGCAGTTTGCAAAGTATATCCAGTAAGGACTCCATTCAGACTCAAAGGTTATCATAACCATTTTAAGCTCATATATTAAAGTGAGTGGCTTTCCATCCATAACATTTTAAAATCTAGGTTCTTAGGTGTCTGATGAACATTCAAGCTGTCTCACTGAATACCAGATTTTTGGATTTGCCCTGTAATTGTGTCTGTGTTGTTACTGGATGGGATTTCAAGTTACTGAGCTTCTATATGAATAGCAACTATGATAATCACCCGGTATTTGGAAGAGTGAAACAAGTAGATTTCTATGTACAGCTTACACTGAAAACTGGTTTTCAAACTGTGTTTTAGGAACTCCAGGGGTTCCTTAAAAAGAAAAAAATAACATCCATTAAAGATATCTTGTACCACTCTCAAGTTTGCCCTTTAATGATTAGTCAAAGGGGCATGTTTGGTAAAATTTAGGATGTATATTTGTTTCAGCAACAAAAACAGGCAAGTCCAATAGTGAGTGTTCAGCCTAGAATATACTATCCAAGCCTCTGAAATGCTTAGAGATTCCTCACTAAGAACACCAAAGGAAAAAGATTTCCTTTAATATATAGTGGGCCCATGGTATCCACTGGGGTTTGGTTCCAGGACCCACAACGGATACAAAAATCCATGGATGCTCAAGTCCTATTATATACTGTCTCTCTCTCTGGCTTTTCATCACAAATGAAGATTCAGGAAGGACTCATCCCGCGCTTTCTGCAAGCGCGCTGATGACTAAAAAGGCCAATCCAAGATAAAAAAAAGTCCGGTTGCACAAAGCACAGCAGAAGGTCTCCTTGGGTGATGTTTCTGGGTTGTGATTCTTTCTGCATTGTGGTTTCTCTTCAAGACTTGTTCAGCGTGAGTTCTCAAATAAGGCTGCAGCATTGTGGATAGTGCATCTCCATGCCTCCCGACGTGAGGCCAGGGTGGACCATTGTTGGTGATCAATTTGGCTGAGCCTGAGATGTTGTTTCAGGGAGTCCTTGTATCGCTTTTTTGGAGCACCCCTCTTACACTGACCCGTGGCGAGTTTACTGTAGAGTACTATTTTTGGGAGGCGATGGTCCTCCATCCTAGAAATGTGCCCTGCCCAGCGCAGCTGTGTTCTCAATATCATGGCCTCAATGCTGGTGATCTCTGCTTGCTCAAGGACGGCAACATTCGTCACATATTCATTCCAGTATATATTTAGGATTGTGCATATACAGCGCTGATGAAAGAGTTCAAGGAGTCGTAAGTGTTGGTGATAGGTGACTCATGTTTCAGATCCATAAAGGAGGATAGACAGTACAATGGCTCTATATACAATGGCATAGTAAAATGGTGTCCTTTATATAAAATGGCAAAAAAAATTCAATCTGTGGATAGTTGAATCTATGGTTCCAGAATCTGAGGATACTGAGGGCCGACAGAATTAAGTTTGAAACTACGGTTATCATATACAGTTTAACACATTTCTGTAGTGTATATAAGGTTCACTAAGATAATGATTACACATTTAGTGATCCTTATAAACACATAATTTGGTGAGAGGAATCAATGTTGTTATAGCCATAGAAAAACCCTCAAGGTGATAAGTTATTCAGTGTTATTGTCACCAGGTTGCAAATAATGGGCCAACTCAGTCACAATCTGACTCAAATTAACAGTCCTAAAAGTTGATCCAAGTGGGACATAATGTGCCTTGGGCAAGACACATTCTCTCAGAAGAAGGCAAAGGCAAAGCCCCTCTGAACAAATCTTGCCAAGAAAATCCCATGCTAAGTTTGTGTTAGAATCTCTGTAACTCAGAAATGACTTAAAGGGACACAACAAAAATGGGACTTCCACCTACATGGAGTCAAAACAACAGTCAACCCTGAATACCACTTTGGTTCTCAATCAACTCACTGCACACAGACAGGAAGTGCAACATACAATAGTTAGACCATCACAGATGGCATTCCTTGGTAGAGCCAAACAGCTCTACTGAGAAACAGCATGTTAATTAATACATCTGGCAGATTACCTATGTAGGATAGCTTAAGAGTTGCTTCTGAATCTTAGCAATTCAGTATGCAAGGAGGTTTTCTATAGCTCACAATAACATAATTCTTTAATGTACCAGATGACACTACTGCAAATCTATTTTCATCTGTTTTTCAATATCCAAAGGATTATGACAGCAGGCTCAGGATTAAGATATATTTCTAGCTGGCTGTCTTTTACCCAGTTCCCTAAAATATGCTCATATTCAGTTGCAAGCTTTAAGTCGCATGAGACAGATCAATTGATAACACGGTATATTAGGTTGCAGTTCTCTACTAGTACCTGCTGTCTATTGTTGAAGATCAACTTTCATTTGAGTTTACTTGGTTTTTCCCCTCCATGAAGACTGTCAAAGAAAATGCAGTTCACTAATATGTAGAACTGTTCTTAGAAGAAGAGAAAGACAAGTTTGAGAAGTGAGTACTCTCATTTGTGTTGTACATACATATTTTGGACCTGAATTACACAATTATTAAAAACCAATGGCGGTAGAATTCAAAGACAGCTGTGGTAGTATGGAGTATCAGTATGCAAAGGGATTTTATAGCACCTTTTCTATAAAGCTTTTGTAGACTTAGTCTACTTCCTCAGATGCATGGAGATGTCTCCATGCATCTGAGGAAGCAGACTAAGTCTACAAAAGCTTACACTACAACTTGTTTCTCTCAGTCTCAAAGGTGCTACAAGATTGCATATTGAGAACCAAGTCTGAGGAATGGTATTACCACTTGAGATTTGTAAGAATCAATTATTGTTACCACCTTGCTGATTAAGGTTGTCTTGCCTTGCTTCAGAAACTTATCTTCTGCTGATGGCCGAAGTCCTCAGTCAGTTTGAAATTTAATATCATCTTTTGTTTAAAATTGAACTAGCGTCTCTGCTATATCCAAGTATTTCATAGCAATGAAATCCTTCTAGTTAGGCAGTGCTAGCTTTACTTAAGAGCCTGTGAAGTAAGTCCAGTTGTCAGACAAAACAAACGTCTGGACTCTGGACGACTACATAAGGAAAAGAATGCACCATGAGAGAACTACAGATGATGCCTTTTCCTGACCTGACCCAATTTGGATTGGTGAGAAGACAGCAGCATCACAGCAATCAAAGGCTAAGAACTCCAAAAATATCATAGATGGGATCCTGGTTGACTCACTTAAAACTTATGTCTGGCCTTGATCAACACGAAGCTTTTACAAAATATCTCATTTTGAAAGAATAAATGACAGCTTGAGTGTATAATTATTAAATCAACACATCTTAGTGTTAGCAAGCCCTACTACCCCCTCTCCATGATATAATTGGAAATATTGGACACTTTTCGGGGTTGGGTTGGATGTAACAAACCATAAAGGTCAAGTGGAGGTCACAAAATGACCTGTGATGTCTTTGAAATACTTTGGCAAACAAGCCTATTTTAGGATTGTGTGGAAGCCCCTTAAACATAGTCATTAAGGAGTTATGTGCTAATCCTTTCTTGGGCACCTCAGCAATGAGTCATTCAATCAAACAATTAAGTGACCATTCCCAAATCTATTCCACAGAAATCCCTCCTATACCTCCTACCTGACCAACTATTAAGAGATTGCAGCAGAACCATCAATGGTTTGTCTTGCTGGAAGCAAAGCAATTAGTTGGGTTTCATTCCCTTTTTCTATCCCTTGGGAAAGCCATCCAAGCTTTGTCAAAACCAGAGTACCACTTCTGGATATGAAATAGGGCATAAATATCCCTGCCCAGACCCCAGCTAAATGTGCCACAGATGGGACACCAACACTCTACCGGATTCTGTGCCACCCTCAGATGCCAGTTTGAGCCTCTTCGCTGCATGGAACTCTTCCCTTCAAGACTGGTAACCATAACTCTATCGTCCCAAACCTCTCTCTATTCAACCTCCCCACCTCTCTTTCCAATAGCCTTGTATGGTTCTTAAGAGTGTATGTTTTGTATGCTATATCCCCTCTGTTATTTCCAATAAAAATACTTTGTTTTACTTTAACTGGAGTGCTCTCTACAGTTGGCACTCGTATACATAGGTGAAAAAATCCCTGAAGCCACCCTCCTCTTGCAGGTTTCCATTTGAGCTAATAATTCCCCACAAATAATAATAGAAATTTTGGCATCACAGGTGGCACTCTAAAGCACTCCCCCTTAGGGTAACACTAGAAAGGCCTTTAATGGCTAATATAAAATGAGGATCGTTATTATTATTGTCATTACCATTATTACCACCACCACCACCTTATATATTATAAAATGATGCCTTGCATTCAAAATAACCTAAGGTGATCTTGGAATAACCTAAGCTGATCCCATCTGATCTCGGACGCTAAGCAGGGTCAGCCCTGGTTAGTAGTTGGATAGGAGACTATCAAGGTATACCAGGTGCTCTAGGCTATAACTCAGAGGAAGGAACTGGCAAAAACATCTCTGAGTATTTCTTGCCTAAGAAAACCCTACAAAATTAATGGGGTCACCACAGTTTAACAGGTAACCTGAAGGTACACATACACACACATTCAAGGCGCCCCTTCTACAAGTAGAAGGCACCTGCAGCCTCAGACAACACATGGCATGCCATTCCACAGGGCCTCCTCAAACTTACCTTAAAACTGAACTAAGGGAGGGAAAGTGAAGACTGAATTAGGAGGGGTGGGGGAGGAAAGCCTTGCTGTACCTGTAACAGCAAACAGATCAGAAAAACATAGCCCAGGTGATCAACTAACCAACCAAGGTAGCAGAATATTTCAACAGTAGCTGAACAGCTTAAATTCTGTCATTAGTGCAATCGTTATTACCTTGTATAACATACACAGCTCTATTATGGTTACTAAGCTTACTTAACAGCACACTTCAGAATAAATGGACAGGAAACAGATGATAAATTAAACACAGTCTAGAAGGGAATACCCACAGAAAAAAATCCAGGCTTTTAAACGGCACTTTTACTATAATATTCTCATATGCAATCCACAATAATGTAAGTTCCCATTTTCCATTGCATCACCTATAAAGGCCTTTTGTTCTGCTGTTTAGAATGGTAGTGGCACATTAACACATTCTCTCACACTCTTCTGTTTTCTAAATAAAATTGCCTGCCAACTCTGTAAGCCTCCAGAATGTTCTATAAACAGCAACCATGGGAGCTTCTGGAAGCTCAAAACATTTTATAAGCCAAATACAGTCAAACATGGATCTACCTCAATGAGAGAGTTAAAGCAGTTTATGCTTTCCAAGGAAAAACAAGTTGTCACTGGCACTTCAACCAGTGCAGGTGCAATCAGAAAGTATCACCTGCATTTTTATAATTTTGATGCCAATGTGGCACTAAAGAGCTCACCAAACATTCCAACAAGTACAATTAATAGCAGCTTCATGCAACTAACATCATGCCATGCCAGCTTTACAACCACAACTCCCGGCTGGAGTTCCTAAAATCTCCCTAATTCAAAGTTTGAAACTGAACAGTAGTCCCTACTTGCCAATTGTATCTAGGTACTAGAGAAGAACTGAGGTGTTCCAGGGATGATGCAAGGGGATGAAGAAGAGACAGTGTGGTGTGAGAGACAGTATTGTGTAACAATTGGAGTGCGGCCCTGGGATTTGAGCTTTTGCTCATCATTCAGGAGCTGTTTTTCAGATTATAGTGGTATATTTTTGGTGACCTGTCACTGGAAAATATATATAGACTACGATGTTCTACCTGCCAACAACAAATACCACAGCACTGCCCTTCTCAATGTTTTGAAATCAGGGAAGAAGCTGTTGTATCTTTTCCACACTTCTGTCTGCAACTTATTTGCTAATAGAGATGTAGTAGTATCCCTTGGGTCATATTAACAAGAAGAATTGAAATAGTATATCTCTCCAGCATTCCAAGTTGAAGCTATTAGCACTCCTGATCACAGTCAACTGTTTTAAGTAAAGGTCAATAGATAAGCACATTATGCTAAAGTTACTAAATGTTCAAAATGATATATGATACAAAATTAGCTTTTAGAACTCTATATTCCAGTTGTTTTAGAGCAATGAGAGAAAGGCAGAATTGCAATGTGCTGTCGGTAGCATTTTATATCAGTCCTGGATCAAGATATTTCCTTTTCCAGACTGACGTTTGATAGAGTTCAGTTAGTTTTAAATAGACCATCTTTGCTCAAGTTCCCATTTTCACAATGTTAATAATCAATATGTAAATGAATTCTGAGTTTCATTTTCCCTCATGAACACACTTAAAAGAGAAGGGTACCATCCACTTTTGAAGAAATGGTATTCCAGTACAACTGTGTCCTCTGAACTTCCTTAAAACCATACACAGACTTATTAATGAAATACTTACTACGACATATTATTTGGAGATAAGAAAAAACATGGCTAGAGAACAGACAACATGGGCTGGATCCAGGCTAAATTAGTTATGCATTAATCCCATTGACATGAATGTGATGGATCAGTCATGGATTTAAGCCCCATTACTTCCAAAGGAAACTACATACTATGCCATGTCACCTTGATCAACTTCATAACCAGTTATGTTGAAAGAGGTGGTAAAGAAAAAAACTTGTAAACTTGAGATGTGTCAAATAGAGCCTTGGGATTAATTCAGTGATGAAGATTGTCATTTTCCTCATTTGCATCAATTCTTTTTAATCTGGCAGTTAAGAGATCAAACAGTTATACAGTTGTCCCTTCATATTTGCTGGGGTTTGGTTCAAGGACCCCCCGTGGATACCAAAATCCATGAATACTCAAGTCCCATTATATGCAATGGCATAGCAAAATGGTGTCCCTGATATAAGATGGCAAAATCAAGGTTTGCTTTTTGGATTATTATTTTTTTAAGAATATTTTCAAGCCGTGAATACTTAAAACCATGGATACCAAATCCGTGGATACAGAGGGACAACTGTACTGCTATGTGATAGTGTATTAGAACCATAGTTTAAGAGGCTTTTAAATGAGAGGGTATGTAGCAATGGTCTTCATAAGGATACAATGACTACAGTGAAGTTTCATTCACAAGATTTCACCTTCTCTTCCAATTTTGCATGCAAAACTGGCTCTAATTTCTCTTCCCTTCTTCTCTTGGTAATGTAGTGACAAAATCTAAGAGGATCTTAACAAAAGTCAAGCTTCCACTGGCATAATTGGTGCTGGGGGGGGAGATGTTGTCTCACACTTTTAATCATCATGTTACAATTGTTTTTGCAGAGTTTTTACTATATATTTAATCGACACCGAATATATCTGATAATTCAGTAGCTCTGCCACTAAAATTACATTGCACTAATCTCATTATATCCCCCTCACTGTTCCCCCAATAAACCTGTCCTTCTACAGACTGGAGACACAAACCAATTCTTATGCATGTCTTATGTTCCTATGGATATGAAAGAGTTGATTCAACACATTCTAGCACTTTCCAGACCATTTTGCCAATCTGACCATCAAAACATACTCTTCTTATCTCAAATACCCTATCCTCTGTGTATCTTAAGCATCTGGGTAGCTTATTTCTTTTCAGTACTCTCCCAACTGGACAGCATCATCCATTCTGGTTTACCTTAACAGAAGCAGCTTCAAATGTTTAAGTTACGTTATTTGGAGTTTTTGCTCTAATGTGATGTTTCAAAGCATGACAGAAAGTAAAGCATAAGTACAGGCTTTTGTAACAACCAGACGCATGGAACATGGAACCCAAGGAATTGTTGTACTCCGAGCCTCTCCCCTGCCCCCAAAAGGAAGCATCGTTTGTTCGTTAAAACTGTATGGAATACAGAGTGTGGAGAGCTACATTTCTGGCTGAGAATTCCCAGCATGCCCCAGCCAGCATGGTCAGTAATTTTAAAAATAGGGCTATATGAACAACTACAGTGCTAAGAAGTATTATTCCCAAGTTGTGAATAACAGCTACTATTTCGCATATCCAACCTGCTATGCTGCAGCAAAACTTCCCTTATAATAAAATGGGGAATTTCACTAATGCTGCTAGAAAAGGGTTTCGGGCAATATATTATCAAGTAGAAAATAAGGTCCATGCACACCTTCTGGATTATGTAAGATGAAAACATACATTTTTCTGTCCTCATCTTTAAACATTAATATGGGATCACTGCAACAGCTCAACAAGAATGGTGCTATTTTATCAATTTCTTAGATTGCTTACCATATCTAACAATATCTCAAGGTAGTGAACAATGTAAAAACAAAACAAAACTTCACAGGCAGCTACCCTGTTGTTACATTAGTTTGACAGATCATGGGGCAAGATCTGCTGCCACCATCCTTAATGTCTTCCTAGTGGATTCACTCACTGAATGAAGAACAAGAGAATTAAGAACAATATCAAATACAAGGCCAACCCCCAATGGTATTTGCATTTCTTTCTACATCTTAAACATCTAAACATTTAGTGCTTCTACTCCAGCCTTCTTTTGCAGTTTGGCTATACACAAGCACTACTTAACCATAAGTCATCCTTGTCCCACCTGGGCCCTTCCAAGATGTTTTGGCTCAAACATGTAGATGAAACCAGGTTGTGGGAAAGCTTCAGCCTATTAGTTATCTAGGTACTCTCTCAAAGAATAATGGGAACTGAAGTCTGAGGTACTAGACATTCCCTGCTTGAGATCTCTAGTACTCTCCCAGAACTACCATTCTGATGTAACCTGGGATGAGATAACCACTTTAAACAGTTTTAAGAAAATCCACAAAGATAAGTCCTTTGAGAGTTGAGATATATAATCAGCCACTCCAAACAACATTTCAAGCCACAGGCAAAAGATCAAAATACGAATTAAAATAAAAAGTTGTACCCAAGGTGACATTCATTTGGGCTTGTCTGGATCAATTTCTAGTCATTTGTGTATTCACTTGGATTGCACTTCCTAAAAAAGAAGGTTTTTGGTCAGGTCAGTTAAGTTCATATTGTCATGAAATATATTCAAGAGAGAGTAATCACAACTTACTGATAAGAAGCACAGATTACTTATCAAGGTTTTTTAAAAGTTGTCTTCATTGGAGCAAAAATTAACCACAAAAACCAAAAGGTCTCTTCAATTGTTCTAAGGCTGCTGTAGTTCTTTGTTGCAAAAGAACAGAAGGGTAGAACAACAATACTGTGGAGTCATGGAACTGATCTTTACTAACACATCTGCAAACAAGAACAAAACTTCTGACTACTCTGAGGCAGTAAAAAAACACAATTGAAGATGGACTTTTACATCAGTTTTTTTTAAGAGAGCAAATTACAGGCTGTGTCACAGTAACAATCTCCAATTATACCTTTTATCTCCCTCCTTCTGCATCCAAGCTTTCATTATTAGCCATAGAAG
Source organism: Gambelia wislizenii (assembly GCA_030847615.1). Taxonomy (NCBI): domain Eukaryota; kingdom Metazoa; phylum Chordata; class Lepidosauria; order Squamata; family Crotaphytidae; genus Gambelia; species Gambelia wislizenii. Next base: position 182,909,912 of record JAUMIR010000005.1, on the reverse strand, counting down.
GAACAACAGTGATTAAGAAGGCTTTCAACCACTCCTCTGCTCTCTCACAACATGCACAATCACACACCTCCCACTAAAGTTTTCCCAACAGTGAAAACTTTTGAAAAACCCAAACAAATTTAGAGACTACAGTGGAATAGAGTAGATAGCTCCTGCCCTCAGACAAACAAGACAGTGGGTGGAAAACAGGCTTTGGGGGATTTGTCAATAAATGAATGGCACAGCTTCATTTTCTCCCCCCACCCACCCTATTGTATTGGTTCTGCTCTACTCCACTCTGCTCCTGCTCTGGGCAGTATGCAGTATTTACAAAGGTGAACTGTCAGAGCTGGCCCAAGATATCTGCTGCCAAAAGGCAAGAAAGTTCCCAACATCCTCCAGAAGGCCAAATGTTTCTGATTCCACATTCAGATGTTGTTCTTGTTCTTGTTGTATGCCTTCAAGTTGTTTCCAACTTATGGTGGCTCTAAGGCCTCCCTATCAGAGGGTTTTCTTGGCAAGATTTGTTCAGAGGTGGTTTGCCATGGCCTTCCTCTAAGGCTGAGAGTATGTCACTTGCCCAAGGTCACCCAGTGGGTTTCCATGGCTGAGTAGGGATTCAAACCCTCATCACCAGAGTTCTAATCCAACACTCAGACCACCACATCATGCTGAACAGACTGGAAACAGAACTTGTCCGGGACCAGCCAAGGCTAAAACGCAGCTAATACATAGCCGACCGGCAGTTTGCCAAGGAACGAAGAACAATACAGGAACAAAAATTGCAGCGCATAATTTCTAGGCAACAGGTTCAGTCCACAAGAGTAAGATATTAGTCCAATTTACCAGTCCAAAAGTCACAGGTCACAGCTAGCAGGATATCCAGTACAATCCAGAGGTCAGCGCAAGGCAACAATAGTCTTCACAGAAGCAGAGGCTTCCCTCCAAAGATGCCAGATAATCTCTGACAAGTTTTCAGAGCAGCTGTATAGTTCTTCAGTGTTGGTACAGCTATTCCTTGATCGTTCTGTGTTTCTCATAAATATGCTGTGATCATTGCACTTCCTCTTTTTGGTGCCTGTGTTCTTGGAAGGTGGGTAAGGCTGGGTCTATGTTACCGGTATCTATTATTTCTCTGTCTGAGGGGTCAGGCCTCTCTGCAGGGTGTAGGTTATCTGCTCTGTCCCTTCTACTATCTCAGAAGGGCCAGGAAGCTATGCTGGGGTAGGTGCTGATAAATCTGCTCCAGAGGGGTCAGGAATCTCTGCTAATAAACCTATTCCCTGCTGTAAATCCTGCTTTAAAGCTCTACCCTCCCCTGGTTCATCTTCAGAGTCAGAGTAGCAGGGCAGAACTGAACTTCACCACTGGGTAAACAACCTACATCCCTACCTCCATTCTAGCACACTGAAGAACAACAGCCTGGTTTGGAGGCAGGGAAAGGATACGCAATACACACAACTATGTCCTCCAATACCTTGCTGCTACTCTGGTTCCTCCCCCTGAGACTTCCCTCTTGTTATGTTTGGGACAACCCTAGAAATGGAGATAAGCTGCTATCAAGAGGAATGCAAAGTTACCTTAGTGTCCTGCTGCCACAACTTTCTGAAGCAGAGGATGCCTTTGTGGCAGGGGATGCTGTCCAGATCTGAGACTCCCAAGTAGGTTTCCTCTCATGAGAACTTCCAATTTCTACAGCCATTTCCATAGTCAGCTCTGTCTACCATATTAGGAACAATAAAACCAACTTCTTTGTGCATTAGGCAACCATGCTAGCAATGGAAGAACTTACACATGGAGGTTTCTTTTCCCCACATACTTGGAGAATGGACACACAAAATTTTGCATAAGCCATCTAGAGCACTGACAACCAGAAAGTCCATTTTAGCAAATAAACAAATTATGTTAATGCCATAGCTGCTTCTTGTATAATTTGTGTGTGTGTGTGTGATTACTAGCAAACATTATCATGCTGAGGGGAAATTTAGCTCAGGTTAAAATGTAACTGTCAGATTATAATCTCCTGTTTTAAAAATGTATGCTAGAAGGCAATGGTAGAAGAGTCAATGTGGTATTGTGATTTGAGTATTGGACTAGGACTCTCGGAGACCAGGGGTCAAATTTCTGCTCAGCAATGGAAACCCACTGGGTGTTGTAAAGTTTTGTCAGCCTTAGAGAAAGATAAAATTTCTCTGAATATTTTTTTCCAAAGAAAATCCATGATAGGACTGCTATGTTGGAGTCAGACACATAACAACAAGGAAAGACAGTGCTAATAGGCTCTTTGCTAATAGGCTCAGGCTTCATTGTCCCAAGACCACCTACTGAAAATCATCTTGAGAGAGATGTTCATTGTTTCTCCTTTACCATTTGCAAGCTTGCCTCTGAGGGTATTTAGGATAGTCGCCACCACTACTTTTATGAAGTGGTTAAGTGGAAACACTATTCCCACAACATAGTTAATACAGAAGTCAGTAAAGCAGACAGGGGATGCGTACATTAACTCAAAGTGACAACTCTGAACAAACTGTAATTATACCTGACCGAATACTATCAAGATACGTAAAAAGGAACACTGACACAGTAGCTTGAGGTATCTTTTTCCTTGGATTTGATCTTCTCATTACACCAAAAATATATATTCACTCAATAGGAAACTCTGTTTTTAATGAGACAGTAAAACAGTGGGAAATGATACCAGGGGCAGTGTTCCCTCTTTAACATAATATGTAAAATAGAAGTTCTGTACAGCTTTAGTGATTAAAGATTCTGTGTGGACCTTTCACTCACATATACACAGAGTCCAAGAGCAAACACGTTAGCCTCAGTACACTGATCTATCTTTGAACCAGGCATGCTGTATGATCAATACAGAATATTATTTTTGAACTCCCTAACATTCTGTTATTATGGATAGGGAAACCAATACAGGAGTCCCCCAGTAGTGACAGCTTTGTTGTCATCTGGACTGAATGAAATTGAATTTAACCCTGTCAGGAAAAACTCTATATATTTTTGAAGTACTGTAAAAGAACCCAAAACCAAACAACGCAGCATGTGCAACATAGTCTTTAAGGCTGTAGGAGATCAGCTGAAGTGGGATTTGAGCTCAGCTTGATGGCTCCATGTTTGCTGCATGTACTGTTTTCAGTGAGTTAGGCTGAAGTGTCTTCAATTCTTTTTTCTAAGTTCCACAGGTTTTGGGGGCACTAACAACAAAAGTGGAGGTCTACCCTCTTGCTTTAAAATAGGTTTCTTGTTCAGCTTCCATTTTGTTCGCAAACAAAGATGTTCAGCTTCCATTTTAATGTCATTTGTTCTAGATAAAGATCAGTAGAACACAACTGTACTTTAAGGAACCACTAGCAAGCTCTCTAAGAAAGACTACAAGCACTATAAATAATATAAAAGGAAGCTGGAAACTGATGGGTTAGTGCCAACAACATACTGCAGAGCAACAGGAGAAGTGCTGATTATTTGTTGCTTTGCCTATTATTATCCTTGCTCTGTTGTGTCTCCTTGTTAACTTTAGGGTGTTAAATTCCACAAAGCAGTAACCTAATTTTTAAGCTTGCTGCTACTCAGACTTTTTTTGTGGGGTGGGAGGAGAGATTCAATCATACAATTCCCACATCCGCATCTGAAGTGAACATTTAGAGCCTCTGTGCCAGGACAGATTCTTGGCCGATCTAATACAGGTTGAATATCCCTTGTCCAAAATGCATGGCACCAGAAGTGTTCCATATTTCAGATTTTGAAATACAGTACCTGCAAATACATAATGAAATATTGTAGAGAAGGAGCCCTGGTGGCGCAGTGGTTAAATGCCAGTACTGCGAGTCACCACGTTGCAAGTTCGATTCCAGAGGGCTCCAAGGTTCACTCAGCCTTCCATCCTTTTGTAAGTCGGTAAAATGAGTACCCGGCTTGTGGGGGCAATTAGCTAACACACATTGGAAACTACTTAATGCAGTGTAGATGTGTAAATTGCTATTACTTAAAATACAATTTGTAAGCTGCTCTGATAACCTTGTGGCTGAAGAGCGGGAAATAAATAAATAAATAAATAAGTCTAAATGCAAAATTCATATTTAACAAAATATTTTTAATAATTTTGTGCATGAAACAAAGTTTGTGTAGCTTGAACCACCAGAAAGCAAAGGTATCACTATGACAGTCACCTAAGTGGACACTTTTAGAGTATTTCAGATTTCTGGATAAGGGATACTCAATCTGTATCATGCTATCTCCAGGAAAAGAACTTTCTGACCCCTATTAGCCAAGATCTTTTTACTTGACAAGTCCAGGAACTGAACTTGGAAATCTATGCAAGGCATGCGCCCAGTCAACAGCCACACTCCTGAAAGAACAGACCAAAAAGAGTTTTATAATGTGGTCTTCTGTTCACTTATTAGTCCACACTATGTTTCAGTGGATTCATTTGCTAGTAACTCAGTGAGGAGACATCAAAAAAAATTCCCAAGTGTGCCCATCTTCTTTAGTGATGAAAAGTGTTGATAAGTTGCTATTTCCTTTTGTCCTGTAATAAAATGACTAGTTAACATGACCTGGAATGTGTTACTTCAACATTAAGATGATGTAAAGACTCAAGATGGCTATGGGTCCTGCTTTAGATGACAGCCCCCTCTATGAAAGACTGTCTGCCTTGGTGATTCAGAAGTGAGAGAGACCTGGTTAGCTCTTTAGGAACTCTTTAGAAGCAAATGAAGAATCTCTAGTAATAAAGAGACATCTTGAAACAATATACAGGTTTAGCTGTTTTCTCTTTTGTTCTTTTTGGGGGGGCGGGGGGGTTAAATGTTTTTTTAAAAAAACATTCTTATTGTTGTGCTTTCAATTGTTCATCAACATTTAGCATCTGGATAGCAAACTCTACAGGAACATAAATCACACAGTAACAGTCTCATTCATTGTGGTGAGATGTATTACCTTTCTACTTAAATTCTATATATTATTTTGAAATGTGCATCTAAACATATAAGTTAGCATATGCAAATAGCAAGCAAATTTGCATAATCTCTTGACCACATTTTTGGTGATGTCTAAGTGGCAAGGCTAGGCTGACATGTCATATCTTTTGCATCAAAAAAGGTTGTATGAATATGTACTATGCAACAATAGTATTCTTTGTCACTTAAGTATTTTTTAAAAAATAGCATTTATATGCCGGTCTGCTCACAGTTTGAGAACATTAGTCCTGCAGAAGTAATCATGATTTTCTCTGTGGCTTCATCAGTCTTCACACACAGGCTATACTCTATTTGATTTGCCATTCACTCATGGCAGATTCAAACTGGAAACAAATTTAATCTAATTAACTAGCTTCTGGTCAGTATCGGTGCTAGAAAAATGGGTGGATAAACCAGAAAAAAAAGTCCATGATGCTTTCATTCCTGAGAAACAAACAGGAGTGGTCAGTAAAGGCCAGCTACAGAACTGCTTAGTGTAAGAATGAATGCTTTAATACACAGCAACTGCCTGTAACACAACTGTTAGAAGTCCACAAATCAATTCTCCCATTGTTAAATTTTCTCTGCACCTTTGGCTTTGTTTAATAAAGCACAAATGAGGATGCTAGATGGTTATCCATATCCCAAGGCTGCCTTCCTCCTACTCTTTTCCTGCTGCCATCAAGGTTTTTTTTATCAGATATTAAGACTTATTTGCATAATGTAATAAAATTGAACCATTCAAGTTACATGTGCTATGCTTTCATATTTTCAGGGTCATTTTTTATTAGTTAGTATAATACTATCTAATCATGTGTTACATCCCTTAAGAAGATCAGATTTTACATCCACTGTGTTTTTCCTAAGCTTCCCCTTCTCTTTAGCTAAACTGTTTTACCTGTTTTGAATGTATAAATGCATCAGCAGAAAGATAGACTGACAGATGCCATAGCAAGTCTGCAGAACCTAGTTCCCACTAAATGAAGTTTACTAACAGCTCAGCAAACCTCTGGTTTTGTTATATGAACAGAACTGTAAACACAAACCTGGGAAAGTAGGATCTGGTGGGCTACAATATGTCATTGGCTGACCTTAAAGCAGCAGGTCACGTTTCATAGATCCATATTGCAAGCATTTTCGTGAGTTGGCCATACCAAATAAGTAAGTCAGTAAAATGCATTGGGATGATCCTACTTCTTTATATATCTGAAAGACTGTTCCTTATGTTTATGATTTGCCTCTCCTCTGTTCCAAGCACAAAAATAGAATACAATATAATAACAGGATCAATGGAACACAAAACAACAAAGAGCTAGGCTCAACCAGAATATTATCAAAGCAATATACCTATGAGAACCAGTTGTAAAATATTGGTTCTCTCATAGATACTTATTTTTTGACCCTCAAAAGATAGATGTGAACAATCTTCCTTACTGAAGTGTAATCCATACAGTTTGAAAAAGTGTCAAGCAATCATTTGTGGGGGGATTCCCATACTGAAAAGATGTAGGACACTCTGAATGAGCACACCAAGCAGTTGGTAAGGAGACCAACAATTTAGCAGCATGGAGCCCTTGGGTTGTACAGCACAGCTCTTTGGGAAATTAAAATGACATGAGATAGCCTTAGAAGAATACATAGCTTACATTTGACACAATCATAGATGTACTCCTAATGCATCTTATTTGCAGAAATTGAGTTTACTGCCATTTCATTTATCTTTTATTTTTGCATAAGTGAGTTACACATGTATAATTTAGAAATTAATGATGATTATTTGCTACCAAAGTAGTCACTTCAATAACATCAAAGAGTTCGTCTATATACAAGTTCAAATATATATATATATATATATATGCATACATATATATGGCTGTGCTGTTTATTCTGTATTAAACCATTTCAGCATTTTTGTTATATTAAATAGTGCCATTTTTGTTCAGGCATAATTCTTCCTCTCTAAATAGGGACTAAACTGGTAACAGTCTCCAACTGGAGAGAACATAAGAGGCTTGGATCCTAAAACATCACTGCCTGAGCAGAAGACAGTTGTGCATTTTGGCAGTTCTCTGTTGTTGCCCCACCTCCACATGTAACTTTGTGAAACATGGTTCCAAGAGGTTACAGGATCGTTCACAGTTGCTTTTCAGGGAGTACCAATCAGCAAATTGGGGGAATGGGATTTGTACCGGTAGATACCTTCCCACATTCAAGTCATGGCAAAAATATCCTATGCAGATAGTCTGTGCCGACTGTTCTAATTATTCTCCCCAAAGAAAATATTGCCAACTAGAAAAGGTATGAACTGCAACACCACCACAAGTGTATAAAACCTCATCCTTCCAATTAACTAACTCATACCCAGATAATCTTATTTACTCTACTTATTTTGAATGATGTCATAGAATTTCAACTGTACTTATTTCCAAGCAAATAAGCTTATAACTGGAGTCTTTTTTTGTGTATGAAACTCATATGGATTTAACAAGTGCCAACATCTGACACCCTAACAAAACCTACACTTCAAAAACCTAAGCAAAACAAACAAGAGTCTTCCAATTGATATCTTCAGAGAAGCATTAGTGGACAGACATTGTCCCAACACAGGCAGCAGGTTAATGGGAGGGGCGGCCGGGGGTCTGTTAAATCAAGGTGCGCATGTTAACATTTCTACATATGTTCCATTTGCTTTCTAATTGTCACTGTTGTTGTATGCCTACAAGTCATTTCCAACTTATTGCAACCCTAAGGTGAACCTACAATGGGGTTTTCTTGGCAAGATTTGTTCAGAGGGAGTTTGCCTTTGCCTTCTTTTGAGAGTGTATGACTTGTCCAAAGTCATCCAGTGGGATTCCAGGGCGAAGCGGGGATTTGAACTCTGGTTTCCAGAGTCATAGTCCAACTCTCAAGCCACTATACCACGCCAGCTCTCTTCTAATTGTCATGTTACCCCTCATTTTACAATGATGGGCAAAAGAAATTATTTGGACCACAGGGGCTTTTCTGCAATTCAATAGTTTTAGTATGCTAATGAAGTCTTCTAACCCAGCTGTATTTAAAGGAATGAAAGGCACATTCAATTATCACAATTTGCATCATGATAAATTCTGAATCAATTGAAGTGCAAGGGATTTGGGGACAGTGCTTCCATTTGGCAAAATACACATGGACAGATGAGTCTCTTCTCACTTTTAACAGATAACAATTTAATCCTTTAATCTAGGAGAAGGCAATGTACTGCTTATAGTCTATATCCCGCATGCCTAGGTTTTGCTTTTAGCTTGCAAAATCTAGTCAGTTTTCTCCACAGTCTGTGTCTCTGTTGCCAAGATCAAAACTAAATTGATTAGGTAAAGTTATGGGCCAGAGCATATCTAGCTCATTTCCGATGAACCCATAAAACCAATCACAAAATGTGGAAATTAAAATGAAAGCTACTAGCCAGATTCAACTAGGTTCCCCATTGTTCTTTTCAATCACTGTTAATTGATTTAAACTGGTTAAATTGTTTAAAATATTCTTTAACCTGATTAATATTTTTTGGTTTTAAATTGGCCATACTGATATTATGGTGCACTGCAGTTAGATCTTTAGCTATTGGGCATGATATTAATATTTCAATAAATAAATAACTCCAAAGTTCATTAACTGACTTTCAGTAAAAGACTTATTTACATATCTCTACAGAATATGTCATAGTCATATTGTTAAAACTAAGCTCATAGCAGCATACATGAGGGCATGTTTACATGCCAGGTATCCCTGAATGACAATCTGATTTCATGTCATTTCCCCATAAGTTTAAGTATTCAATTAATTTATAGAGCTTGGTAGGAACTGAAGAACACCTAACTTTCTTGCCAGTGTTGCTGATTTTTTAGTTTATTGCAGCCAAGATTTCTGAAGACATTTTGATATTGAGCTAAAGTGCAAAATGATGTCTTCCTTCTCTCCATAAACAAAAAGCAACCATATTGGCAATTATATTATGAGGGTATATGTTTTGTATTGTCCTTTTTATTGCTGTTTTTTGTCTTTCCTGTGTGTGGGTTTTTTTTAACATGTTTCTTTATGGGTATTTGTATGTTTAATCTATTTTAAGAATGTTATTTAATAAAGATTATTTGAACATATTGGCAATTATATCTTACTTCAACACTAGTTATGGGGCACCATCTACTACTGTATCTGAAAGCAGCAATTTCACACCGGGGTTAAAGAACAGGCAAAGCTCAGCTCACAGCATTGCTCCTGGACAGCTGCTGTCTGAGAACTCATTTTGCCTAACAGTAGGACAGTCCCACCACCATCCCCACATTGCGGTCAGCAAATCTGTGCTTAAGTCCATTCAGCAGTTCACCTACCTGGGAAGCATTAGCTCCTCAGATGCCAAGATTGACAAAAAGATCAATCACAGATTAGCAAAGGCATATAGCGCATTTGGAAGACTTTACAAAAGAGTCTGGAGTAATAAACACCTGAGGCGAAGCACAAAAATCAATGTGTATAGAGTCATTGTACTGTCTATTCTCCTTTACGGGTCTGAAACATGGGTCACTTATGACTCCTCGAACGCTTTCATCAGCGCTGTATACGTACAATTCTAAATATACACTGGACTGACTATGTGACGAATGTTGCTGTCCTTGAGCAAGCAGGAATCACCAGCATTGAGGCCATGATATTGAGAACAAAGCTGCGCTGGGCAGGGCACATTTCTAGGATGGAGGACCATCGCCTCCCAAAAATAGTACTCTACGGTGAACATGGCACAGGTCAGCGTAAGAGGGGCACTCCAAAAAAGCGATACAAGGACTCCCTGAAACAACATCTCAGGCTCGGCCAAATTGATCACCAACAATGGTCCTCCCTGGCCTCACATCGGGAGGCATGGAGACGCACTATCCACAATGCTGCAGCCTTATTTGAGAACTCACGCTGAACAAATCTTGAAGAGAAACGACAACACAGAAAGAATCACAACCCCGAAACATCACCCAAGGAGACCTTCTGCTGTGCTTTCTGCAACCAGACTTGTTTATCTCGGATTGGCCTTTCTAGTCACCAGTGCGCTTGCAGAAAGCGCGGGATGAGTCCTTCCTAAATCTTCATTTGCAAAGAAAAGCCAGAGAGAGGGGAGGACAGGCCCTTATAAGTCCAGTTCCATATTAGACACAAAGCTTGGGAATCTGTGGAGAATTACAGGTGGAAGGTGACAAAGCACCATGTATATTCTAAAGCACAGTAGTTCTTCATTTATTTTTATATGCTAATTCTAAATGATTGTTTTCAATGTAAATCTTAAATTGTGATTGAAACTTTACAAAGAGTCAGTGTAGCATTTCAGCCAAATTTTCAGAATTTTAAAAAAGCGCTCATAATTCTGCTTGGGTTGTTAACTGCTCAAACATCCAAACCTGTGCATATTTCTTCAGAAGTGTTCAGCAGAACTTACAAGGAAGTGATCAAGGAACACAGAATGTAATACAAAGAATTCTCATACTTTGGAGGATGTCTGACTGAACAATGGGCCTTAATTGCAAGTATGCACAGGATTAGCATCCCAATGTGTTCACTGGGATTTACTACCTGCTAAGCAAATTTAGGATTGCTACTGAGACTTTCTTCTCAGCAAATATACACAGGATCAGTTGTCAAACTAAAAGCATATTCTAAAGGCATATAAACATTGATTTGGCCTTATTTTAGCACCAACATAAAACCTAAATCTTTACCAAAGCTTTTTGGACCCACTGATCAGAGCTTGATTTGTTGTGGATTTTTGTTTGGTTTTTTTTTTTAGTGTGAACTGGTTGCACCCTTTCAGATTGTTTTAAACTCCTCAAAATCATCATTTTACATGGTTGTAATTGCTCTAAATTCTCTAAACAAGGGGTTCTTGTAGCACCTTTGAGATTAACTGAGAGAAATTGTAGCATAAGTTTTCGTAGACTTGGTCTACTTCCTCAGATGCAGGCTAACACAGCTATGTCTGTGAATTCTAAATTCTCTAAGGTTTTATTGCCTACCGGTATATCTCACCCTGAGACCATTGAAAACAGGGCAGGATATACATTTTTCAATAAATAAATAAATATAAATGAACAGACTAAATATTGACTGCATTCCTAAGACAGCATGTGTGCACCAACATTGTAAAAGAGTGACAAGTAGAACTGTGCATTCTCAGTGTAGTATAATGGCTTATGTTTAGAGTAATTCAGGAAAGAGCATCAATAGTTAGATCAGTAAAGGGTGTGCTCAAAGCTTTAAAAAAAACGCTGGAAAGAGTGTGTTATGTTTCTTCCCTCTCTGTGATCACAAGAATAATTGTTTAGCCACTCTGTCTCTCTTCTTCCATAGGAAGGGGAGCAACAAACAGAGCTCAGTACCAAGTTAACCAGGTAGGCACATCTGTTGTGTGAAAGGCTATGGTTCAACAACTGTAGGGTGGTAATTCAGTTGGGAATTCTACTACAGTACTTCTCAGTTTTTTCTAAAAGTAGCGGTCATATCTGATGGCAGTTCCCCCTTTTCCCAGCAATTCACAAGGAGTTCATGGAATTTATCCTGGAGTACATGACCTTATTTGAGAACTCACGCCGAACAAGTCTTGAAGAGAAACGACAATGCAGAAAGAATCACAACCCGGAAACATCACCCAAGGAAACCTTCTGCTGTGCTTTCTGCAACCGGACTTGTCTATCTCAGATTGGCCTTTTTAGTCATCAGCGCACTTGCAGAAAACACGGGATGAGTCCTTCCTGAATCTTTGTTTGCGAAGAAAAGCCAGAGAGAGCAGTCATATTGTTCTCTGGTTACTGAAGATAGGTTTCAGTTGAGAAATTATATTGTCTTTCAGAGAGAGCAGTGTGTGTGTGTGTGTGTTTTAAAAGCAACCATGCATTATGGCTTGAAATACTTGACCAGTTATATCCTACATGCCACTCCAGGAAATACCAGAGGGGCTTTTAAAATCCATGTCCACAGCTCTGTATCTCTCTCTCTTTCTCTATCTGTGTGTGTGTGTATGTGTGTTCATTTCTCTCAAAGGCCAATGAGAGGACTAATCAATATCTAGCAACCCAGCTGTGACTGGATACATAAAGAAGTCAAGAAAATAAATCCCCTCACTGATCTCTTTAATGTAACATTTGGGTCAGAGAGCAGCATCTGGAATCATTTCTAAATGGGGTGGCTACAAGGGACAGATCTTGTGTCCCAGTGCTAATTGTTAATCACAGAGAGATCGGCACAAAAATCTTTGCAGTCCAACTGGATTCTGTGTTACATCCACAGTAGTACTGGCATACCTCAGTACAGAACAAGCAACATTCTTGTCATGCCCTTTACCTGTAAAGCCAGTAAAAGTGACTATGAATGCTGTGTTATAGATAAATATTCTTGCAAACATTTACAATCTTAAGCACATCTACTTAGTCATAATTCGATGGGGCTACTCCCAGGTTTATGGGCAGAGGATTGCAGCCTTCATCACTTTGTCATCTGAAAAATCCCTGTACTCCATCCCCAAAGCAGAAATGGGAGAAAGAACCCAGTAACAACTGCTATCCAAAACCTGACACAGAGAGGAAAAACAACATATTCTTGATGTCTGCACCATTTAAAAGTTGGGGGGGGGTGCGGGTTTATAGGAAACGTACATCACAAGTTTAAGCCCCATTTTAAAATGAAAGACTGGTTATGTGATCTAAAGAGATGAATAGTCCCAAGTACTATCGGGAGGATCTGGTGTAAAGTGTCTGGAAGCAGAAATAAAATACAAGTTTTAAAATATTCAGTTGATGCGGGCAGGGGAGGGGAGGAGAGGGGAGGGAGCCAGAAGAAATGCGATATTTTACTGTCGGGAGGCGGGGTGAAGGGTAAAGATGAGAAATCCCACATTCATCCGTCAACATCTAACGTCCTTTGTTGTTCACCTTTTGTAGAAAGGATGGAAGCAGCTTTTTTTTTCCCGCCGCCCCAAACAGTTGCAAGTTCCCCAACTGATCAGACATTGACCTGTCTGTTTTCTTGTGTCATCCGGATACTTTTGTACTCGATTCAACCAGAGAACAACAACAACAACAACAACAACAACAACAACTAACCCCCCACATCACAACTGGAAGTAGGTTACTATCCAAATTGAAACAAAAACACGACACACACAGGCAACACTTCCCCGCGCATCGGTTGGTGCCTCTCTCGCTTTACACGAAAGATGGCAGTTTAGCTCCTGTTTCAATCCCGGTGCCAAAAACACCCAGTTTTAAACCATCGTGAGAGATTGCTTAGTCTGCTCTTTTATTTTATTTTTAGATGTGTGGGGCTGACAAGATTTCTCCCCCCCCCATCTTTTCTTTAGATGAAGATACTGCTTAATGGGAGAGATATTGCTTAGGCAGTCTGTACCACGATTTTAAAAATAAAATAAAAGCGACTAGTCTCTCGCTTCCCTATTAATGACGTCCAAAATTTGTGAGAATCCCCTCACACCCTTTTCCTTTATGCTACACATTTTAAAACAACCACACGCTGCCCAAAAAATGACACTTGGAGGGAGAGAGAGAAGGATGGGGAAGGAGGAAGAGGTGAGAAAGACAGGGGCTTGTAGTAGGCAATAAATGTAATATATATTACAATATATAGGGAAAACTCAACCAGCCTCCCCTTGAAGAATAAACCAGACAAATGCAAAATAAATGCCCAATAAGACCAAAGCTGTGAGGAAGGTGGTGGTGAGGGAGGAAGGTTGGAGGGAAGGGTGTGTAAATTATGGGTTCATTGGGTCTCTTTCTTTCTTTCTTTCCTTCCTCCCTTCCTTCTTCCTCTACTTATTTATTATTTTTAACTTCGACCACACACAGAAGAGCCCCAGGGAGGGCGACAAACAGCCCCCAAAGGGAGCCTTGTAGTAGTAGGGAGGTCTGCCTCTCTTTTTTCTTTCTTTCACTCACCCACTCCGTATTTCTCGTGCTCTGTCGGAATCCACATGCTTAAAAAATAAAATAAGAAGAAGAAATAAGAACTCGGCTCTTGGGGTTCCCCCTTTCTCCAAATAATTAATCACCACAGGAGCAGCAGCTCCCGAGCAGGCAGTGGTAATAAGCCAAGGCTAGCCACGAAATTCCTCCCCTCCTGCCCTGAGAGGACAGACAGCGCGGCGGCGGTTGCGGTTGCTGCTGCCTCAGCTCCGCTCCTGAAGCTCCGGCGGCGAAGGCATTGTTCTGATTGACTCGAAGCCCAGCTCACACGCTCTGGGACAGCCGCCGCCACAACCCCGCCTCCTCCTCCGCTCCCCCTCCCTTTCGCCCCGTTGGATGACGGGAAGTGTAGTCTTTCGCCCAACTAGCCACCTCAGAAACAACCACGCCTCCGAGCCGCCGGGGCTGGGAAAACAAAAGGCGTCCCGCTTCCAACTCCCGACATGCTTTGCTTGCACGGAGTGGGTGAGGGATGAGGGAGGGCCACACTCGCTCCCTATTGGTGCAGGTGGGCTTCCAAGGGCTCGGCTGTAGTACTCGGTCCCAGGCGGCATGGCAGCGGCTCCAGGCTTGCGAGAGGAGAGGCGGAGGGAAGGTGAGTCCCGTCGCCACTTCTGGAGTATACAGTATTCTCCCCGCTTCCGTTTGCGAGTGCCTTAAATTTCAAACGCAGCCTTTCTATTCTTCAACTCACCAGCCCTGTGTCTTCTTCCGGGATTTCCTCTTCACCAGTCACAAGCTCAGTAAGGAAATGCTCAGCGAAGTTGACAAACCATTAGACAGGAGGAATATATATACTGTATATATGTGTGTGTGTATATGTATTAGCTAACACACATTGGAAACTGTTTAATGCAGTGTAGATGTGTAAATAGCTATTGCTTAAAACAATTTGTAAGCTGCTCTGATAGCCTTGTGGCTGAAGAGCGGGGTATAAATAAATAAAAAAAAAATAAAAAAAATATAAGTACACATATACATACATATACATATATACGCATATGTATATACATATGTATGTATATATGTATATACGTACACATACACATATATATGCATATGTGTGTATACATATGTATGTACTGTATATATGTGTATACATATATACATACACATATATACATATGTATATACATACAGTATTTCCCTTTTTTATGTAACCTGGTTACACTTAAAATGTGTCATAAGCATGTTAAAATTGTTTCTACAATCAGTTGAAACTGGATCAATGGCCCTCTATCAAACACATTAAATGAATGGCTATTTTCTGCATACTGTATATAAAGAACCATGAGACCAAAAAAAAAATCCATTTGTGTTCAGTGTTTATAAATATGGAATTACAGTTGTCCCTTCATATTCGCTGGGGTTTGGTTCCAGGACCCCCATGGATTCCAAAATCTGTGAATACTCAAGCCCATTATATGCAATGGCATAGCAAAATGGTGTCCCTTATAGAAGATGGCAAAATCAAGGTTTGCTTTTTGGATTATTATTTTTTTAAGAATATTTCCAAGCTGTGGATACTTAAATCCGTGGATACCAAATTCGTGGGTGCGGAGGGATAACTATATATACTGTATATGCTAAATCCACACAACACAAATAACCCAGTTTGAAACTGAATTGTTTGCCCTGGCTCCTTCCTGTGGAATTTATTTATTTATTTATACCCCGCTCTTCAGCCACAAACGTTCTCAGAATGGCTTACAAATTATTAAGCAATAGCACTTTACACATTTATGTGTGTTAGCTAATTGCCCCCAGAAGCCAGGTACTCATAGGAGTTGTAGTTTGGTGAGTTAGCAGAGAGGGCTAAAGATCTTCTAAAACTACAAATTCCAGGATTCCATAGGAAGGTGTCATGGCAAATACTCCAGTTTCAAACTGGGTTATTTGTGTTATGTGGATTTGGCCTATATATGTGTGTGTATGTGCGCACATGTGCATGTATATATGTACTGCATATATTCAAAGAGGAAAAGCTGGTTTTTCTTTTCCATGTTTATTGTACTGATCTACTTCCCCAAAGATAGTAGGTACCCTTCCAGATGAGTTGATTTCCAATTCCCATTATCCCATCCAGTATGGCATGGCATGGCTGGTTGGGGATGATGAGGGTTGCAACCCAGTAGCCATGGAGGGTGCCAGTATGGGGAGACCTAATCCACAGTAAAAAATGTCATCCATGTTAAATATAACCATGCAAATGCTTTCTGCCATCCTGAGGGAAACACTCTGAAATTAAAACATTAAAGAGTCCTGTGGATCATTAAAAACTAACAATTATGTTATGATATGAGTGCTTGTGTACTCATGCTGTGATAGATTTGATAGTCTTTAAGATGCCACTCCTTGTTATTTTAATTCTGTAGTATTTTGAGATGGATAACAACCACATGTTGCTTAATCGTGGATATATGCCCTTTATGGAGATGCCTGATAAGATGGTTGGTAGTCTACCAACCCTCAACATTTTGTTCTGACACTTTTGTACAGTATTTGCATTCAACTGACTGCTCATTTAACTGCAGATTTCTTTTTAAAGAGGTTTTAATAACCTTGGCCACCTGAGTGTGCTGAGGGTTGGACTTATCCGGTAAGGAAAAGGCAGAATAGATGTTTGAAATTTATCTCATGTTTTGGTACTTTCCCCACCCCTCAAGACCCAAGCTCTCCTGTCAACCTGTCTTCTGGTCTACTAATGTTGCTGCTGAATGCCAGGCCAGTCTGTAATAAAACAACCAATTCACTTTTTGTGGAGCTTCTCTTGAAGATGATATGAAAGCTTGCCTTTACTACAAAATGCAGCAGTTAGACTTATGACAAGAATGCTTTACGGCAGTGGTTCTTAACCCTTTCTTTACCAGGGACCCCCTTTTAATATCTTTTGTTGTGGATCCCCAAAACTTAACTTAAGATTTAAAACCCTAATAATAACAATAACAATAACAATGCTACCTGACAACAATATTATTATTACTATTATTATGACTACTACACCATCTACTTGAGGGGGAGGGAAGACTTCTCTCCTGCTTCTTCCTGCATGTTTGTGGCTGGAGCAGATTGAATGGCAATGCACAGGTCAAGCCAGCCAGCCTTTGCCTTGGCTCTTGTCACATGGCCACTCCACTACAGGGAAAAGGTAGGCCAAGCAGCCTTCAAGCCTTCACGGACCCCCTGTGAGGACATTGCGAACCCCTGGCAGTTCCCGGACCATAGGTTAACAACCACTGCTATACATAAATCATAGAGCACTAGCTGTATATTTTTTATTGGCATGGGTAGCCAATATGCTTTGGGTCCAAATTCAAGGTGCTAGTGATAACATTAAAGACCCTAAATGGTTTGGCACCTTCATACTTGAAGAAGTACTCCTCCCTATATATGCTTGCTGGAGAATTGATGTCTCTTGGAAAGGCCTTCCTCTGTGTTCTAGCAGTGGGGTCAATATACAGGGGGAGAGGGCCTTCTCTGCTGTGACACCCCAGTGATGGAATGCCCTCCCCTTAGAGACCTGATTGGCAGCAACCCTGATGTCATTCCAGCACCAAATAAAAACATGGCTTTTTTGTAATAACCTTTAGGACCAGATGATTAAAAAAAAAAGAAAGAAATATGAATATACAATTGCTACAAGTAAAAAAACAAAACCCACAGGATGCATAAAATTAACACAGTAAGGAACACACAGAGCACAGTATGTTCCAGTGCCGTAAGCACATTTTTCCTTGACTCCCCTAAATAACCTGAAGGCACCAGATCTCATCTGATCTTGGTAGCTAAGCAGGGTCAGCTCTGGTTAGTACTAGGATGGGAGACTGCCAACAAATACCAAGTGCTGTAGGCTATATTTCAGAGGAAAGAACTGACAAAACCATCTCTGAGTATTCCTTGCTAAGAAAACCCTGTGAAATTCATGGAGTCACCATAAGTCAACAGGTGACTTGAAGCACTCTCACACACGCACACATTTTCCTTAAGTTACTTTGTGAAACAGGTGGACAATACTGACAATAGCCAGAATGTGGGCCCATATTATATAGAATACATTATGTGGTTGGTCCTTAGTTTTTTCATGCACAGATTTGGTCAGCTTTTCCACAAGAACCCAAAAGCAGTGTTTCTTTTTCTGACTATGAAGAGACAGATTCATTGCATCTTTCCAATGCCGTTTCTATTTGTAATCTTGTCACTAGGCAGAAAATGCCAATTACCTCTTGATGCAGGATAGATTATTGAATACCAAAAATGTGCTGAGAGACTCGTTGCTGGACCAGCTTCAGCCTTCCCAGGGTTACCCATGTGCTTGGTTTTAACTTGTCAGATTGTTTAATATGTTCTTAGCCTATTGACTACTATTGTTTTTTTTTAAAAAAAAACATTTTAAACTGTTAAAATGGTTTGTGTTTTATGCCACATTGGGAGTTTATAGTTTGGTGAAGCACTATGTTCTTAGCCTATTAACTACTATTGTTTTTTTAAAAAAAAAAACATTTTAAACTGTTAAAATTGTTTGTATTTTATGCCACATTGGGATCCTTGGATACAACAAAATAGAAATATTTCAATAAAAATAACTAAATAAAAGTACTGAAATTATTTGATTGATTGATTTAATTTTTATTCCCTACTTTCACCCAAAGACCTGCTTAAGTCTTTTTAAAAAAATTAAAAACAGGTTTATAAAAAATTATGATTAAAACATAGTGTAAAAACAAATACATGAAAAGTACATCCATAAAAGGTGCACACACCTAGTTCAGGCCCTTTTCAAATGAGACCGTCTTACATGCTAAGGCACACCTGAATACAAAAATGTGTGCCTTTGATTTTCCTTCTTCTTGAGGAGTTTTAAAAGAACTCAAGATGAGATCTCATGCTGTTCAAAACAGCAGCATAGGCAACAGAACTTGAACAAAACTAAAGGTAAAGACTGAAGCATGTTCACTGATTGTTCCAGTGTAACAGTGTGACATGTTTAAGAGATGTTTGCCTCTTGAAGAACAGCTCTTGCCCTTAATGTTCCAATTTTGCCCTCTTCCATGACATTCCCATCTTCATTTTACTCAACTAACCTTGCTTCCAAGAGTGTTGCAGTTTCTATATCTTGCAATCAATGTGCTTCTAGGAAATCCTCCATCTTTACCTGCTCTGAATGATGATAGAAGAAAAACAGAGTAAAACAAATTGTATATATTCATTTAGGTACAAAACAGCCTTGCGTTACTATTCTAGAAGTTCAGTTTGTCAGAAGCAACAGTGGCGGAAGGATGTTGCCATCATGATCTACTTGAGCATCTGGTTAGCTACTGTGGTAAACAGGATGCTGGACTAGATAGGTCTGGTCCATCTGAGCACTTCTTATGTTCTCAGCTGATGAAAAACAAGTGGTAGTTATGCCAGGGGAACTTCTAATGAGGAAAGAACCAGAGCCAACATAATAAATGATGGATAATGTAGACTTTGGACCAGGGCCCCGTCATACTACATAATGAGAGGGCTATTATTCCACTTTTAGCTGCCAGTGATCCATCCTCTGGAATCATGGAGTTTATAGTTTGGTGAAGCATTAGAGCTCTTAGACTGAGAGTTCTAAATACCCATCCCTAAACTGCAAATGCCAGGATTCTATATGATGTTGCCATGGTACTTGAGATGGAATCATAGTGCTATAATTGTGTAGTTTGAAAGGGCCACTGGAACAATTGGATTCCCTCCCCTGTTCAGCGATGAAGCCTGCATGGTGGTACTGAAGAAGTTACTTTTTTCTAAGCCTAATCTACCTAAGAATTAGTGTAGTGGCTAAGAGCATGAGATGTGAAACAGGAGGTTTTCCTTTCAAATATTGTCTCAGCCATGAACTCACGAGAAGTCAAAAGTTTCTATTCCGTTCTTCTTCTCTCCCATCTTCCTATGCACGTAACACCACAATACCAGGCTGTATAAAGATTATGAGGCAATGTCCCTGTACACTTTGAAAGTTTTCTTTAAATTGTAAATATTATTCAGGAGGGAAAGGTGTCCAGTGTGTTGATCCACTTCACACATTATCAAAATGATGAGCTCTTCGAAGACCTTGAGTGAACTCATTGAAAGCTCTAAAATCCCAGAAAGTTCTTGTTTTTGCCATAAGGTCAACTGACAAGTCAGTTTAGAACATTCCCAGACTTGTCCTTTTTCAAAATTGATTTTTACGAGTCAAAACAAAGACTTTCTTACTAAAAGTCTTAGCAGGTGTTTTAAGAACATTCTTCTAGTGCAGCTCTGTTAGAAAGGTAATCATTACAAGCACAAGTGATTATGTCTGAAATAGCTTTACTAATTAAATTCTAAGCTCCAGTTATTATCACTACCAAAATTGAACATCTTAAAATAGTAGGTTTTAATTACATGGAATTAAAATCGTATGAATAAATCTAAGTAAAACCTTTTAAAGTTATTATCTGATAACCACGCTATGTGTTGTGGATGGCTGAAAGCAGGAGCTTTGAAAGTCCATGAAACTGATTGGGAGGAAGGGCAACTTTATACATGAAACAAATTGCATCCACGTTCCAAACATCCCAATTTTGGTTCCATAGTGATTATCTTTGGCCCTCAAGACACCATGCTGGTACTTTATCTCTTGCTTCAAGCAGTGGGCTTTTCTCAAGTAGTAGGCTATAAGAATTGTCAAACAGCTGCAAGTAACAGTATAATTTCAGTTTGTAATGGGTAGGAATGGTATATGCATGCATTCTTCATAGGCACATCAAGATCCATAACCTCATGTGCAAAAGCTTCCTATACGACAGAAAAGATATACAGTACCATGTAATGCCCGTGCATACCTGATTCCCTAAAAATCTTAAGTCCGCCTACATTCCATTTCAGATAGCATTTACTTTTGAGAAATTAGATTCTGTGAGGCCTGAATTAGGGACACTTTGTTGATGGCATCACAAGGATAGGACACCCAGTGTAGAGAACAGTATAGATTTGGTCTGTTTTATAGATTAATTCCTTACAGGCTATTAAAACCAGCTGATAATTCACAGGGATTAAACAGCATAATCCTATGCAGTGCTACTCAAAGCAGTTGTCCATGGACATGGACCAGTCCATGAGCCATCAGTTGCCAGTTCCCGGAGAGTTTCCAGAAAGAAAGAAGCAGTTGTAGCCAATGGGCACAAGTATGGTACCATTCCCTGGCACAATGGAGGATAATTGCCTCTTCAGATAGCTTAAGAAGTACAGTACTGGTCTTAATGCATGCCCATTAATAAATCTTGCTAAATACTTCAAGGACTTACTTCTATGTAAAGGATTGCAGCCCTGATATAGTAGTGAGCATGCATACACACACACACACACACACACACACAGCCAATTTGTGATATATCTGCTTCATTGACTTTTAAAAATTAGTAGTAGTTTTAAGTTTGACCAGGGATCACTATTTCTTCTGAAGAGACTATTTATCTTGCTGGTTCTGAAACAGCTGGTGGCATATCATAATGATTTTTTTTTTTTGAGGGGGAAATGAAGGAGAGGAATCTTTTGTGTTTCTTAAATTTTACTGAAGGTGCCAGAATAGCTGAGTTGAGAACAGGTGCCAGACTTGAAGCCGCTACCAGTCTTGTTTCCTAATGAAGTAAAAAATTACTCTTGTGCTCATTTGAACTAAGGGGCCAAGTTGCTAGAATTGCTTCTGTGAAACAAAGACATTCAAGTTTGTAATGAAGGAAGCATAATGGCATGCCAATAAAATATTTGGCTGTATTCAGAGCCTCACTGACACAGAATTCAACAAGATCTATGCTGCTTCCAGTGAGAGCTGAATCACTCATGCAGAAAGGCTACACCTTCTTAATTCAGTGTTTTAACATTTTCTTTGAAAAGCAAAGCTGATCCTCCTTCATGGCACTTTAGATAATTTAAGACTTTTAGGGGGAGGAATTGGAATCAGAAAGTAACATTTTCAGGGATAAGCATATCTGAAGGTGAACTCTGTGTGTGTGTGCGTGTGCATGTGCATGTGCATGCACCTTCAAGTTGCCTGTTGACTTATGGCAACCCCATGAATTTCAGAGTGTTTTCTTAAGCAAGGAATATTTAGAAGTAGTTTTGCCAGTTCCTTCCTCTGAAATATAGCCAACAGCACCTAACATGTGTTGCCAGTCTCCCATCCAAGTATTAACCAGGGCTGAACAATACAGTGCATATATTGCGTATGTGTATGTTATGGTATAAACCTTAGTGGGTTATATTTAGAGACTATTTGGCAGTGGACTTAATTACTTCAGTATGCCTGACCTGCTACATTTGAGGTCTTACTACTTATTCTCCTGAGTGGGACCTGAGCTTTTGTCCCAAAGTCCTACCCTGACATATTTTTTTAATGATGTTTGAATTTTGAAAAGGATTTGCACATTAATGTAGAAACCGGGATGGAAGAGATTTGCTGTTGTTTTTATTGGCTGTCAAGTGAGCTTTGACTTATGATGACCCTATGAATGGGAGACTTCCAAGAGACTCGGGCGGGCATCAGCAACCCTGATCAGGTCTTGTAAACTCAAGGTTATGGATTCCTTGCTTGGGTCAATCCATCTGTAATGTCTTCTTTTTCTACTGCCTTCCATTTTTCCCAAGTATTTTCTCATGATGTATCCAAAGTATGATAGCCTCAGTGTAGTCATTTTGGCTTCTAGTGAGAGTTCAGGCTAGATTTGCTCTAAGACCTATTTGTCTTTTTAGCAGTCACTGGTCTTCATACAGCTGCCTTCTGGCACCACATTTCAGATGAGTTGATTCTCTTCTCTTCAGCTTTCTTAACTGTCCAGCTTTCACAAACATACATAGAAAGCCATACATGATAAGACAATCCAAAATGGAACAGATTTAGGAATAAACATATGTAAAACTGGCACAGACTTGTAATAGACTGATGTCTCTGTCGTAATCATGCCTGTATGTCTTTTCCTCTCTACTTAACAGCATCTTTAACTGAGGAATACAGTTGTCCCTTCATATTCGCTGGGGTTTGGTTCAAGGATACCAAAATCTTTGAATACTCAAGTCCCATTATATGCAGTGGCATAGCAAAATGGTGTCCCTTACATAAGATGGCAAAATCAAGGTTTGCTTTTTGGATTATTATTTTTAAAGAATTATTTTCAAGCCGTGAATACTTAAATCCATGGATACCAAATCCGTAGATACGGAAGGACCACTGTACAGTTATCCCAGCAGTTGTGATCATCAAAATAACTAAAGATTTTTAAAATGACTTTTTTGAACTACAGGTTGTAGTCCAATCTGTAGGCGAATGGTGACCTGATAAGCCAGTATGTCAATTCCTTTGATTCTTTGGGCCTACTCTTGTTAGGCCTGGAACCTAATCTTAGTCCCATGTCTGAAGTACACTGCATATTTAAAACTGGGTCATTGCAATATAAGCTTTGGGATAAATGCAGAATCTTCTAGTATACCCATTACATTTGGACCCTTGTATCCATGGGGGTTTTGTTCCCAGACCTACTGTGGATACCAGAAACTGTACATAATAGTGAGCCCTATTAAAATAAAGGACTTCCGGTAAAAACATACCATAGAGTTGCATTGGGGGACCTAGAAGATGCCTAGAAAGGATGCCTCTCTAGGTATTTTCCAGCACAAGTCTATGGTATATGTTTCCTATTTTGTATCCCATGGATAACTGAAATTGCAGATATTGGTTCCATGGATACAGAGGTCCAACTATAGTTTCTAAATGTCTCCCTGTAGTCCGAGAAGGAGCTCTATGGTCCATACAAGAGCTTTCTAATAGAGTGCAGCAGTCTAATAATACAGTAATGCAGTTGCAGATCTCACTGTGATTCAATACAGTGGGACCCACGTATCCACTGATTCAATTATCCACAGGACACAGAACAGCACACTTACCATAGACTATTCCTAGAAAATGTGTCCTCTCTTGCCATTTTCTAGGTCCTCCAAAGCAATTCTATGGTATTTTAAACGGGAAGTCCCATTGTTTTCAATGGTGTTCACTATTATTCACGGTTTTCAATATCCACACCCCCTCCTCAGAACCAATTCCCAGCGGATATGGGGGTCCTATTGTACCAAATTAGTTCATCAGTCAATAGAGGTCTTCCAGTAGTAACTGGACACTTATGGAACTCCATCCTGCTTGCCAAATGTGAGAATTTGACCCATTCAATCTGGCAGTTTAGATTTCCTTTCAAATGCCAGCTTCTATTAGTTAAATATGATCGATTTCTTATTTAGACCACTTCTATTGGGTTTTTGGTACTGGTGGGCATGAGAGTATGTTGTAATTTATATACAGTCACCCCTCCACATTCGCGAATCTGACATTCGCGGTTTTGATTATTCGCGGTTTTGGGAGGGCCCCCCCGGCCCCCCCCAAAACCGCGAAACGGGGAGGGAGCGGGGAGGGCCGGGGAGACCTCCACGGAGCCTTCGGAGACCCTCCGGAGGCCCCGCGAAGGCCTTGGAAGGGAGGGGGAGGGCTGGGAGAGGCCTCCACGGGGCCTCCGGAGACGCTCCGGAGGCCCCATGAAGGCCTGCGTGAGGGCTGGGGTGGCCTCCATGGGGCCTCCGGAGACACTCCGGAGGTCCCATGAAGGCCGGGGAGGGAGCGGGGAGGGCGGGGGAGGCCTCTATGGGGCCTCCGAAGACGCTCCGGAGGCCCCACGAAGGCCCGGGGAGGGAGGGGGGAGGGCCGGGAAAGGCCTCCGCTGGGCCCCGCGAAGGCCCTGGGGGGAGTGGGGAGGGCCGGGGTGGCCTCCATGAGGCCTCCGGAGACACTCCGGAGGTCCCATGAAGGCCTGGGAGGGAGCGGGGAGGGCGGGGGAGGCCTCTATGGGGCCTCCGGAGACGCTCCGGAGGCCCCATGAAGGCCTGGGAGGGAGAGGGGAGGGCCGGGGAGGCCTCCATAGGGCCTCCGGAGACGCTCCGGAGGCCCCATGAAGACCCGGGGAGGGAGAGGGGAGGGCTGGGGAGGCATCCACGGGGCCTCGGGAGGGTCTCCGGAGGCCCCGGGAAGGCCTAGGAAGGGAGTGGGGAGGCTGGGGAAAGCGACTATGGGGCCTCCGGAGGCCCCATGGTCGCTATGGTGGGGGAGGGGGAGGGCAGTCATTATTCGCGGATTTTTCACATTCGCAGGGGTCCGTGGAACGTAACCCCCGCGAATGTGAAGGGACGACTGTAATAGTGTATTTGATAGACTCTATAGTATTAGTTTCACTTTTATATTAGTAAAGGGTTTTTGAAGAAATCATTTATGCGTATTCTTTCCTCTGAGATTGATGAAACTGAAAAGCAGATGACAAACTTTTATATAGATATAACATGTTTTCAGGGTTCTCTGGTCCCAGTAGTGCTGTTGTGCTGTTGACTGTACCAAGCATAGATATGTTTGCCTTCCGTATTTGGTACCATGGTTTTGTGACAAGAAAGGAAGAAATGTGAGATGCTAATAACTTGGGGAACTTGCAGAAGTAAAAAAAGAGAATACTTAAAAAGTTGTGAGGAATGTTTGTTCCACAGTTGGCAATTTCCCAAGGAAAAAATAGTTTTGAATATAAGTGGCAGGGAAGGTAAAAACTTGGAACTGCATATATTTTCTTGAGCTGGTGATTCAGTTACATCTTTATCAGTGTCCAAATAATTAAATGTAGAATGTTTTTTTGTTCTATCTGTTAACTTAAAATTCAATAAATAAGACCTATCTCTCTGTGAAAGAAACATGAGTATTTTGTTATAGAAAAGTGGAAATCATGTTCCTCGTAGATGTTGTTGGACTGCAAGTCCAAGCAACCTTAACTAGCATAGCTGGCAAGGAGTGTTGGCAGTTGCAGTCAAACAACACCCAGAGGTCTGCATGTATTCCTCTCCTGTGTTATAGAAGGTTTCTTGCCATTTTGTATTAGATGGATCATCTACATCTCTTATTTTATAACATTCTGAGAGAGAAAGCATGAGAGTGTGATAGAATGTGTATGATGTTGTGTTTGGTAGACTCCTATCAAACACATTTCATTCCACACTTCAGAATTTATTACTTTTAGAATAAAAACAGAAATATCTTTTGGACAGGAGGGTTGTACATTAATTTTAATTATTGTCAATAATATTGCAAAATACGTTGCAGTCTTAACTTTGTTAACTTTCTACATATGGCAAGCCAAGCTGAGGGAAAGACTTGTGTATGGACAAACAGGACATAGTAGGAATGTATCTGAGGTCTAGTTAGGGCTAGCAGACTTCAGTACTCCCATACACTTTCTAATTACAGTAGAACCCCCGTATCCACTGGGGATTGGTTCTGTGGGGCTCCGTTCGTTGATATTGAAAACCATGGATAATAGCAAATGCCATTGAAAACAATAGGACTTCCAGTTTAAAATACCATAGAGTTGCCTTGGCGGATCTAGAAAATGGCTAGAGAGGACACATTCTCTAGGAAGACTGTATGGTAGGTGTGCTGTTTTGTGTCCTGTGGATAATTGAATCAGTGGATAATGAATCAGTGGATATAGGGATCCTACTGTATTTGACATTTGTGAGTGTATTTCTGAATCTTCTGCCTCTAACCACTGCATTGTTTAAAAAACAAATTAAAACATAACTTTTTATTTGCAGTCCATGTAATGGAACAAGCCTAATAATAGAAGATACTCATGATAAGATTCCTTTCAAAAAATAGCAAAAAAAATATTTTTTTTATCTTTTGCTTTTCTGTTTTGAAGGGGCAGGGCAAAGAAACCATTCACAAAAGCCAGCATTATAGTGTTCATATAACACTCTATATGCCGGGACTTGCAAAGCTTCGTAAAATCCATTCCTGATGCTTTTAAAGACTACTGGAATGGCTTCAACAGAAGTCACATATGCATGATCAGTCTCAAAGACTTTACATGCACTGTATGTGCTAATATACCTACTTTGGTTTATACAAAATGGAAAATTACTGTATTGTTCTTTTCAAAAGGACCTGTGCCCAGGGACATGGCCCCACAAGGAGGCTAAAGGAAAATATCTTGCTTTAAGCCTGTCCTAATTTGGCCTGTTTCCTTCCAACTGTTAAGATTTTTGTTCATCTGTTTGCTATTTCTTCCATTCACTTATATTCCAACGCCTCCACTCTGGTACCCATAGCAACACTTGCTAATGCTAATGAAACTGCAGCATCTAAAGCCTCTTTACTGAACAATGCTGTTAAATGTAGCTGTTAAACACAGTTGCATTTCTTTCAGTCTTAGGTTCCAGCTTGGAGCAAACTCTTCCAATGTGACATGATCCCCGGTAACTTGCTGCTCTGCTTCACCCTCCCCAGTTACGCTGTTATTCCATGAAGTCTTGTATTGATGGCAGCGGATGCTCAAGAAGATCAATATGTAGCTCTTGTAAAATTGACCCAGTTTAAGCTGTAGGGTAAAGTAATCTTTTGAAGTATTAAATTTGCATTCCATGAACCACTGCAGAATGCTGAGGCTGATTGATCTGTGGGATGTGCTGTCTTAGAACACATGGATGATTTGGCTAATTCCCATATAGCATTAATAGCATGTTAATGAGAAAAATAATAGGCAAATGTTTCCTGTGAGCTTGAACAAAATAGCCATTTAGTATATCAGGAGACTAAAACATTTTGCAGAGGTTCACAGGTTCAGTTCCTTTCATTGGGAAATCACCTTCTGTAATCTTAAGGCAGAAAGCTTCTCTTACACTAGGTAATGCTGCTTTTAAACAGCTTTGTCATCAGCTTTGACATAAAAATCTTTTTCATACCTAGGACATCCAGGTTCAGGAAATCATATGAAAAAAGTGTCAGTGAATATAGTAATAATGTGAACTTATTTGCAGCACATGCCTATTGACTGATGCTAAGGAAATATAACATTGTCCAAGTCGGATTTAGAAGAGCTATTTGACCAAGTTGTTAGGCAGATGGATGGATGAGAGGGCATCAGGATCATAAATCCATCATCTCTGCGCACTGGGTGTAATGATCTCAGTCCTGTTGGTAGTTCCAACTAGAGTAAGAACCACTGAATAAATTATTGAATGGTCAGTAAACACCTATAACCGCCATGGATTCATAGGGCTGCCTCTCGTCAGGTAGATCCTTTACTCAGTAGGATGTTTGAATTCACAGTACAGTTGTCCCTCCATATTCACGGATTTGGCATTCATGGATTTAAGTATTCACGGCTTGAAAATATTCTTAAAAAATAATAATCCAAAAAGCAAACCTTGATTTTGCCATATTATATAA
This sequence comes from Gambelia wislizenii, assembly GCA_030847615.1. Classification (NCBI taxonomy): domain Eukaryota; kingdom Metazoa; phylum Chordata; class Lepidosauria; order Squamata; family Crotaphytidae; genus Gambelia; species Gambelia wislizenii. The sequence continues at coordinate 182,881,683 of JAUMIR010000005.1, read as the reverse complement.
GGGACACCATTTTGTATGCCATTGCATATAATGGGACTTGAGTATTCACGGATTTCGGTATTCACGGGGGGTTCTGGAACCAAACCCCAGCGAATGTGAAGGGATAACTGTATTTAACACCTGGAAGGCAAGAAGTGAATGTAATGCACATTGTACTGTATGCACATTGGTATCAGTACAGTACATAAAGGATAGATATTCTTTATGATCTTGAGAGCTGGGTATAGTATAAGCTGAACAATTGAGAGTTGCACATGTATCCATACATGTATGTCTGCTTACGGAGAGCCAGTGTAGTTTAGTGGTTTGGGCATTGGACTCTGGGGAACAGGGTTCGAATCCCCACTCAGCCATAGAAACCCACTTGATAACCTTGGCCAAGTCACAGTCTCTCAGCCTCAGAGAAGGGCAAAGGCAAAGCCCCTCTGAACAAATTTGGCCAAACAAACATGATAGGTTTGTCTTAGGGTCGCCATAAGTCAGAAATAACTTGAAGGCACACAAATATATACTTATGCTTCCTCACACCTATCCATATTTCAGCATGCCAGGGTGGAGAAGTTTTATACTCTTCCTCTATATGTACAGAGATAACCTATTGTGTCTTTGGAGATGAAAACCTATTACAGTATTTTTCTGAGCAAGCCCTACCAAGATTGCCTTTTCCTTTGCTGCAGGCAGCAGGGAAACAACAGTCTTGGTAGCGGAATAACCACAGCTTGAGAGAGGGTTTTACCTTTCTTATCCCCTGGCAATCTTGACTATATTGAGATCACTTGGGGTGTAGGGGAGTGAAAGTCTGTCCTCTATAGACTACCCTGCACACACACCCCAGCCTAACCAAGGTCACTGGCCTGGCACTGCTAATACTGAGTTGAAAGTGTGTCTTACCGACAGTTCATTGAACAGACAGGTGGAATTCTCTAGCACAGTGGGATTCCAAACATTCCCCAAATGTGTTAACAGCCCTACAGAGAACTTCTTATTCATACGCCAGACAGGTAGGTGCACCTATTAATTTCTAACAACCTGTTCACTATGACTGCTATATTGCAAGTGATATTGTGTGTGTGTGTGTGTGTGTGTGTGTGTGTAACAGGGGCTGGCTTTGAAGCTTCATACAAAAATAGACCAAATTTTTCTAATTTTCTAATTTTACATATTGTGGCAGCTATGGGCTTGGTAAGTGAAGTTCTAGATTTGCAAGGCAGTCTCATTGTTTGATGGCAGTCCTGATTCAAAATGGTAGCAAAATGTGTTCCCCACAGTGCTTCAGATGCCAGTATCTATTCAAGGTGCAGTGATGGAAATCACAAGATACAAGCTCCTAGAGGGTGTTAGTAGCATGTTTTCTGATTGCCATTCTTTCTCCCTTTCAAATATAGTTTGGGGTGTCTTCATTTGCCTGTAACACACAGTACTCTAAGGAATGTCATCACAAAGTAAATGCTACAGAACTTCTCCATTTGTTTTTTATTTTGTTGATGTGTACCATACACATCATATACATGTGCCACTTCAGAATTTTTATTTTGTCAGAAAAAAAAATCCCTCTTATTATTCTGACATGTTTTGTTGGCTGTACTGTGTTCTTGTTGTTGTTATTGCATTTCTTCTTGTTTGACAATTGTTGTCAAGTTTTTCAACTAATCTCCTCATATTAGTCAGCTGTATTAATGAGATAATAAACCAGGCTTGTTGCTAATGAATTGATTCATTCAACTGCTGAATTTAATTAGAAAGACACTTAACATTCCAGCAGATGTTCTTATTTTGTTTCAGTACACTTGTATTTCCACACAATGAGCTGACAAACACATCAACATCCATATTCATATGCCATAGTCTTAAAGTCATGTTTTATGATAAACTGTATAATACTGACAGCTCCTGAAGTCACAGACAATGAGAAGGGAATATCTTACTCCAGGGAAGAGAGATGCATCTCTTGGTAGATGGACAGTTATCCTCTTGTGTCTTGGAGACAACTCTGATCTGCAGAGGTTTGTGACAGTGGGTGATTCAGTCACTAGAAACATAGGTAGTTGGATTTGTGACAGGCATGTAGACCATATGGTAGACTGCCTGTCTCATGTGAAGGCTGGATCGTGCATCATCTAGATAGAAAATCATCTAGAAAACTGAAAGGAGGAATTTAAAAGGGTCCCATCACTCCAGGATGCTGAGGCACTACTAATTAAGAGCAGGTCAGCTAGAATGCATACCAGAGGTCAAGAAAGGCAGAATTATGTCCAAGAGATCACTAGCATGGCTAATGAGTAGGGATGGAAATCTTTCCTTATTTCATTCTCATATGTGTGTGGGGGAGGATCAAGATTATGAGAATTTTTGCACATTTTCCAATTATTTTGCACATTTTGAGAGTTTTCACTATAACTCTCCTGCGTTTTTACACAAAATATGTTTTTGTGAAGAAACCATTCTTTTCATAATAAATGCAACAATTTTGCAAAAAATACAGTGCTTTGCTCAAAAACGTTTTTCTGTCACTGCTAATACAGAAAGCACTTTTGATTTCTCTCAAACTCAATGAGCTAAAAATCTTGGAATGTTTGATGTTTTTTTCAGCGAAGCAAGACATTTGTCTAACATAAGTGAACATTCTTTTCTTCTTGTTGTGGGCCTTCAAGTCATTTCTGACTTATGGCTACCCTAAGGTGAACCTATCATAGGGTTTTCTGAGAGCTGAGAGAGTATGTGGGTTTTCATGGCTGAGCAGGGATTCGAACCCTAGTCTCCAGAACTGTCCAGCACTGAAACTGCTATACCATGCTGGCTCATTCTTTACTTCCTTACAAAAGGAAGCCTCCAGAAAGTGTGAAGCTTGCTCAAATGGGGTGAACTTAAAGGAAGATAAAGCTGTACAAAAGAACTGCAAGCAGAAAATTTGTAAAAAAGAATTTGGGAGTAGATATTGTTAGTAGCAACAGGACTGAAAATATCCCTCTGTATCCACGGATTTAAGTATTCACAGCTTGAAAATATTCTTTAAAAAATAATAATCCAAAAAGCAAACCTTGATTTTGCCGTCTTCTATAAGGGATACCATTTTGCTATGCCATTGCATATAATGGGACTTGATTCACAGATTTTGGTATCCATGGGGGTTCCTGGAACCAAACCCCTGCGAATATGAAGGGACAACTGTAATTCTTTCAATATTTCAAAAGAAGGAAGGCAGCCAGGGACACAGTGGGATTCTTGGGTGACAAATGATTTAATGAAGGGTGAGCAGCTGCTTGTAGGGCCATGGACCACATTTCAGGTTGGCCAAGTACTTGGAGGAGGTCCCCTTTTCCTTCTTGGGTTTTTTTTTTTTTTTTAGTTGAAATACATTAAAGGTGATGGATATGTATAATGAGAGTCAGTGTGGTGTAGTGGTTTGAGTGTTGTCTTAGGACACTGGGAGACCAGGGTTTTAATCCCCACTTAACCATGGAAACCCACTGGGTGACCTTGGGCAAAAGGTTGGGGCCTACCCCCTCTGAACAAATTCTGCCAAGAAAACCCTATGATAGGTTTCCCTTAAAGCCATTGTAAGTCAGCTATGACTTGAAGGCATACAACAACAACATATGTACAATAGATTTAAAATTTAATGAAATCAATTAGAAGTTAATTTGTCATTATTAAATTAATTAAAAATTCTGCGCACTCAGTTAACTTCCTTAAATGTGCTTAAATTGACTTTAATTAATATGATGTTGAGTATTGATATTAGAGTCCTGATTAGTACTTGGATGGGAGATTGCTAATGAATACCAAGTGCTGTGGGCTGTATTTCACAGGAAGGAATTAGAAAAACCACCTCTGACTATTCCTTGACTTAAAAAAAGTATGAAATTCATGGGGTTACCATAAGTTGACAGAATGTATAGAATATGGACAAGAACTAAGTAGCTTCTTCCTGAATGGGACATCAAATATTGTCTGCCCGTTGTAAGAACTTTGGTATTCGTTTCACTTGCTGCCGTGTAGTTAGCATATAATCATTGTGAGCCTAAACTTTAAACTTGCTAGTCCCAATTAGAGCAAATCCACTGAAACAAAGTTAACTTTCCATTCATCAATTAATGCAATGGGTTTACTCTAGCTCAGACTGGCTATTGGATTTAGCCTTGGTATGTAGGCTGGGTATAAGTTCATCCTGTAGATTAATAGTTGCCAATTGTTAAGATGATACAGAGGCATGTCTGTTTGAGTAATTAAATACATACATAGTACAGTAAATCTTTCTTTACCATCCAATGAGATGAACTGTATAATGCATTTGCAAGCAGTCTGTATGGGAGCCTATAAATGGTGCCTGGACCCATATCAAACATAGACCATAGCTGGAATGTACTAGTCCAAACTGGCTAGATGTAGTCACTTTTCTCCACTGCCTCTCTGAACCCCTATTACTACAAGAATTGTTCATGGTTCAGGAGGAAACATTTGATGGTATTACTGATCAATCTGTTTCTTTATGATGTTAGGAACTTCCTAACAACCTTCTTTCTCCTGAAATTTGATAGCATCCATACCTGCCTTAATCATATATACATGCAGATATATATATATATGCTTGTCTTCTTCAGGGCATAAAGACTACATTTTGGAGCCACTCACTCTGCCAGAAAACCCAGGTGGCATTTCTGCTGTAGAAGGATCTCCATCTGTGTCTTGTCTATTCTGTGAAGAATATTCGCCAGTATCAGAACAAAACCAGCTTCTAAAGCACATGATTATAGAGCACAAGCTTGTCATAGCAGACACCAAGCTGGTCGCAGATTTCAGGAGGTATGTTATTATTATGCTTGCTTAAAATTAGATAACACAACCAAGCGAAAAAAATGCCAAGGACATTGTTTTTTGCTGAACTATATGTCTACTGGAAAACACTAGAAAGTAAGAGAGTTTTTATGTTCTGTAATTGATGAGGAATAATGGAAACAGCAGCAGTGTCAAGGAAAAAGCCAACAAGAGTTGATCAGAGTGAATATAGCATGTGTTTCCCAATCTTGGGTCTCCAGATGTTTTTGAACATCCTGAATCCCTTACCATTATCCATTCTGGCAGGAATTTCCAACAGTACAGTAGCACCCTGTATCCATGGGGGATTGGTTCCAGGGCCCCCTGCAGATAATGAATTCCACAGATAATAGTGAAACCCCCCCCCATTGCCTTTACAGCCACTGGAGCCATCCCGCCAGGAGAAGGGAAGCGAGATCTCTCCTCCCTCTGTCCGCCCCCCTCGTCACCATTGCCACTACAGAAGCCATCCTGCAGGGAGAAGGTAAGTGAGACCTCCCCTCCCTTCACCTCCCCCATAGACATTGTAGCCACCGGAGCCATCCTGTGAGGCGAAGGGAAAAGGTAAGCGAAACCTCCCCTTCCCTCGCCCCCCCTGCCGTCGCCATTGCAACCACCAGAGCCATCCCATGCGGTAAGGAGAGAAGGGAGGTGAGACCTTCCCCCCTTCATCCGCTCCCCCATTAGCTATTGCATCCACCGGAGCCATCCGGAAGCCTCCTCCCCTCCCTCCCCAGTCCACCCACTGTTGCCAGCTAGAGATAATTGAATCCACAGTTGGTGAATCAGCGGGTGCTACTGTATCTGGAGACCCAAGGTCAGAAGCCCTTGAAGCAAGCTAGGTTTAGAGTTAAGAGGAAAATATGTGGGTGCAGTTGGCAAGTTTGCTAGGTGTTCTTGCAGACACAAACCTAGAATTTTCTATAGGAGTAAATATATGTGCAAAGATATCCCAAAAAGAGAGGGGGAAGAGAGAGCAGTAAATCATTGTACAAAAGTAGCATTGGCCATGGAAAGTGAAAGGGAGCTTTTGGGGAACTATACTCAGGTAAGACTCAAATTAGAGGCAGATCTTTAAAACAACAGAATTCATTCCCTAAAGGACTGTTGCATGAATAACCAGCATAGATTTTGTTGCATGAATAGCCCCTGTAGATTTTGGCATATTTGCTCATTTTGTTTCTGGAGTTCTAGCAGTTATAGTAATTGTCTTCTTCTACTGCTGATACTACTAAACCTGTTGAAGGAAGATTCTAAAACACTTTGTACATCTGTCTCCTTGGGTTGATTCACATTTGCATGATGGCAGCAGTCTACACAATGAAATGTACTACTAGGAAGATGGGTATTGTAATATCACCCTTCCATAGGAATGCTATTTTGATTGTCTTTCTGATTTCCCAATGATATACTCAGCTCTTTACAATTCACTGCTGAACTTCATACTCTTAACAATTCATACATATTGTAGTCCTCAAGTGATATCCATGCATGTGTGAACTTCTGTGAATACATTGCCACCAGTGTTAATTGTATGCTCTGCCAACAAAAGTTTCAGAGCAAGTTGCTGGAAATGATTACAGTCTGTGCCAAATATACCTATCCTGCTCCATGGCCATGTGCAATTTCATAAGGTGCTCTTGGTTTCTCTAATCGACAAGCCTGATTCAAAGCTTGAAATGCTGTTGCTTAGCAATTGCATATACTATAGCATGTGTTCCAGTCTGTCCATATGTTCTGTTTGTCACTGTCTTTCAAGCCTGGTGTCTGTAAAGCTTCTTTTCTCCTGGTTAAGTATCTCTTGCTTCTGATGGCAGAGATCAAGCTCTGAACAACTTGTTTACCATGCATCAGTGTCAGATTTCATATGCACAAAAATATGTCTACGATTCTTTTACCTTCAACAACATGGCTGAAAGTTAATGTTCAAAGCCAAACCTTTCCATCTTCCATGGCCATAACAAAAAAAAATGTGTGCAGACCAAAACTCACCGGCTTGTCCTTGCCTGTCTCATCTGTGGATGATATTTAGTGACCAGTTGCCCCTACATATGGATTGTAACAGAGACAAACCAGCTGCAGCTAGATATTCTGCTTTGGTAGAGATTGCACGAGAAACAGAATTCTGTGGCAGTCTTGGCTGAATGTTATGACCTGTATGCAATATGTAACACACTGAATATGGAAAGCAAAGAAGAGAGGGGATCAACGATAAAGCAAAAGCAGGGTGAATGGCGATGTTGCTAATGGTACTAGAAAGGGATCAAGGGACAAAGGCTTGAGAGGAAAGACACGTAGGTATGTTGAATATAATGGATATGCTGAATTTTAAATGACAATGAGAAGTCCAAGTGGAGATCCAGGACTGGACCATAGGGGAGTGATTAAGAATAACAGTGCAGTGGTCATTTGCAATGCATCCTTATCAAATACATATAGATCAAGGGTAGGCACAGTGGCCCCCAAGGCTTGAGAGGAAAACTCATTTTTCAAACCAGAAGCTGTTTTCCTTTTCATTTTTGACAGTCCATGTGGCCCCCAGAGGGTCTCTGGGACAAAAAACTGGCTCCCAGACCCACCCATGTTGCCCACACCTGGCCTCATTCAGACATAACCATAAACGTGTCTCCCCCAGTATGGCAGTCTTCAGTACTGAGGAACTGCAACTTTCATCATCCCCAGTCAAGACAACCCTTGACATGGGCAATGAAAGTTGTAGTCAAACAAACCTCAAGGGTGTTAGGCTGGGTAAGCTGGGACCATTATTTAACCATGATTTGATGAAGAGGTCAGGATTATGCTCACAAGTCTCTGTGGCTTGGTTCACCTAATACTCTTGGAAATCTTCAACCTCATTCAGCATGCCTCTTTCAGTAACCACCAATCCAAAACCTTCTCTCCCCTCACCTATTATTGGATGTATCCCATGGTGCCATTATTTCAAATCCTGTCCTTGCACCCCTCATGAACAATCAAATCTCTTGCTGCAGTAATAGTGTTGATGATGATGATTCCTTACCCAACTCCTCCCCACAGATCAAGGCAGGGAACAACAACAGATTAAAACACAACATGTAACATCAATTCAAAACACATAAACCAGTTAAGAACACATGTCAGTTTAAAAGAACAATCAGTCCATACTGTTGGCCCTCCATATCCATGGATTCTGCATCCATGAATTCAACCATCCACAGTTTGAAAATATTCCTCCCGCCCCCCCCCGCAAAAAAAATTCCAAAAAGTAAACCTTGATTTTGACATTTTATATAAGGGACACCATTTTACTATGCCATTGTATATAATGGGACTTGAGCATCCATGGATTTTTGTATCCATGGGGGTCTTGGAATCAAACCCCAGTGGATATGAAGGGCTCACTGTACTTTAACATTCAGAATTTAAAATTCATCTGAACAGGACTTCCAGAAGAGACTGGCCTTTAATGCTGTTTTAAACTTAGACAGTGTATTCAGCTGTCAAATCTCTTCCAGCAGGTCATTCCACGGTCTAGGGGCAGTTGAAGAAAACGTCCTCTGGGTGACAGTTGCCAGCCTAGTCCCGGCTGACTGGAGTAAACGTCCCCCAGAGGACTTGAGCGTGCAGGGTGGATTATACAGAAGTAGGCGATCCTTTAGGTAACCTGGGCACAAACTATGTAGGGCTTTAAATGTAGCAACCAACACTTTGTACCTTGCCTGGAAGCTAATTGGCAGTCAGCAGAGTGATTTAAATATTAGTGTAATATGATCACTCCTAGATGTACAAGTAACCAACCTGGCTGCCATCTTTTGAACTAAGTGAAGTTTCCAGACTTGGTACAGGGGTAGCCCAGTGTACAGTGCGTTGCGAAAGTCAAGCCTTGAGGTTAGCCATCTTTAGGTCCTCCAACTCTTGGAAGGGGCGCAGCTGGCATAACAGCTGAAGTTGGTAGTAAACACTCCTGGCCGTCACATCTATCTGAGCTGTCATTTGGAGCAAAGGTTCCAGAAAGACTCCCAGGCTGCAAATACAGTCTTTTGGAGGAGTGTAACCCCACCCAGGACTGGTTGACACGCCCCCAAACCCAGGTTAGGACCCTTGTCAGTAAAGACCTTGTCTGGATTTGTCTCATCTGGATTTAGCTTCAGTTTTTCTGTCTACAGTCATGGCCTATTGGCATCAAAGGGATTTAAAAACAGCTCCTTTGATCACTCAGCCACCCAGAATCAGTTATATAAAGGATGAAGATGGGTCAAGGGAGAGATTTTTGAGTACAGTAGGATCTCCATATCCATGGGAGATTGGTTACAGGGCCCCCATCGCCATTGCCTCCATGGGAGCTATCCAGGGGGAGAAGGGAGGTGAGACCTCTCCTCTGGGCAAAGAGAGCAAGACCTTTCCTCCCTTCCCTTCACCCCCTCCATCACCATTGCCACCACCAGAGCCATCCTGCCAGGTGAAGGGAGAAGGGAAGCAAGACCTCTCCTCTTCTCCCTTAGGCCCCTACCCATTGCCATTGCTGCCACAGAAGCCATCCGGAAGCTGCCTCCTCTCCCTCCCCTGTCCACACACACCCTGCTGTCGCCAACTGCTGATAATTGAATCAGCAGTTGGTAAATCAGTGGATACAGGGGTGCTACTGTATTGAATAGATAGTAGCATGTTTTAACACAGTAGAAAAAGAGCCAGAAGAGAAGGAAAGCATAACACTTTCGTGGAGAGCATAAAAACAGAAGATAGAACCTGAAGCTGGGGAGGAAGCAGGATCAAACAGGTAAATGGATAGAACAGGTGAGGATATTTCATCAAGAGATCATGAGAGATCGGCTTGAAAGACCTGAAGGTTATGAAATGAGCATTTTTGAAGAAGTGGTAGGAAGAGTAAGGAAGCTAGAGTGATTATGTTGGGTATCTCCAAATGTTACCAAGGAATGAGGAAGCATATCCCCAGGCAGAATGTAAGGACAGGCGATAACGAAGGGTGGGACTTAGTCCAGGGAGTGTTGCATTGGTTATGGATTGCAGTGGAGTAGCAGTATTGCTTGGGCAGATAAATAGCAGAAGGAAAAGACCACAAATGTTAGGTGGGCAGAACTGAACCAGACGGTGCAGATGTTTCCCCCAAAGTTCTCAAAAGGTTGAGAACATAGGAAAAGATAATGGAGCCCAGGCTGAGGAGAAGGGTGGTGGTCCAGGGGGACAATGGGCCAAAAAAATCAAGAGTCAAGGAGGGAGGAGTTGTAGAAGTAGTCTTAAGAGTAGGGACTTTTTCAAATGGGGTGGAAAAAACCCCAAGGAAGTCAGGAGAAGAATGTGGCTGTCGTGCTTACAGAGCCCCTTTTCAGACAAAGCCATCCTCCCAACCTTCCTGCGTCCTTCCTCCATGCTGCCTGTGCAAGAAATGCTCCGCTTTTATTAACGGAGAACCCCCCGTCAATAAAAAGCAGTGCCCACAGCATAGAGAAAGGATGGGGGAAGGTCAGGAAGAGGACAGGGCTTTCTGAAACAGGGCTCTGTAAGTGCAACAGCCCGGTTCTTCTCCTGACCTCCTTGGGGTTTTTTTTACCCTGTTTGAAAAAGCCTAGGTAGCAATTTGCAGAACAGACTAACATATGGCCCTCCAGATGTTGAACTGCAACCTCCATCAGTCCTAACCAATACAGATTCCCCCCCCCCATACTGCGGGGGAGACGTTCCCAGGCTTACTGTGGATAATAGCGAATCATATTGAAATGAATGATTTCTAGCCCAACTTCTGGCAGAAGCATACCATAGAATTGCACTAGACGATATAGAAAATGCCTGGAGAGGACATATTTTTCGGTAAGTGAAACCAGTCCCATGGTCAACCTATATAATCAGTGGTTTGCATTCCTCTAAGGCTGAGAAAGTATGACTTGCCCATGGTCACCCAGTGGGTTTCTATTGCTGACCAGGATTTGATCATAGTCCAATGCTGAAACCACTAGACCACGCTGGCTCTCAGTGATATGAAAGCTACCTTTAAATAGTTGAAGGGATGTCATGTAAAATATGGAGCAAGTTTGTTTTCTGCTGCTCCGGGGACTAGAAGATGAACCAGTGGATTAAATTACATGAATAGAGGTTCCACCTGAGCAATAAGAAGAACATTCTTACTACGAGAGTTGTTTCGCAGTGGAAGAGATGGCCTTGGAGGGTGGTGGACTCTCCATCTTTGAAGGTCTTTAAGCTGGCTGGATGAGCATCTTTCAGGAGTGCTTTTGTTTTGTATCCCTGCAGGGAGTTGGACTAGATGGCTCTTGTGGTCCCTTGCAGCCCTAACATTCTTTTAATTCTATGATTAGAAATGAAATTCCTGTATTCGCTTTTGACGTGTTCCACAGCAGGCATGGCAGATTTATTGAACAGGTGCAATGTATCTTGATGCCATTTGTAAAGTCAGGTTGAGCAAGGTGCATTCTGGGACTTCACTGATTTCAGCCTAAGCACAAGGTGCTAACTAGCTTCCTTTTAATGCCTAAAACACATAGCTTGAATACTGGGACTGCCATTTTCAAGCTCTCTAATACATTCATATCCATGTTTGTCTTGCATGTCATCCCACTAGAACTGTTCCATTCAGGCTTTCATTACTCCATTCCCTTTCTTGCCAAATTGCAGTTCTAGTGTACGCAGATCCAGAAGTTGACCTTCTCAATCAAAATGCCATGTCATAGTGTGTGGTCCTATGCCACAAGTCTAGCTCACACTGAATAGCTTGGTATATGTTTTGTTGGGACTACTCATTTTACTGTCAGTTGAATTTTTAAACTCCTAAGTAGTCTCAGCGTGCACACAATATTCATTTTTAAGTCTTGTTACAAAGCATGCAGAAAGCATCCATTTATGTCTCAGTAAGTATCAAGTTTTAAAGCAAAATAATAAGAAGGAAAGAATCTAGGGCAAATAAAATCCTTACTTTTTTAAAAAAGTTAGCTTATTCAGTAGCATTAGCTTGGCATGTTTAAAAGCAAACACTAGTCATTGTGTCTGTTTTTTTCATACAAGATAGACTTCAAAAAAGTGCTTGGTAATGGATTTCTAATTTGCAACTTCTCTGTGCTGGGAAGGTGGTTCCAGCTAAATGTAAATGTCTTCTAGTTTGAAAATCAGCCTCCTCAAAAGACCAGCAGTGTTAATGAATGATTGGAGTATCCAAATGCTAATTTTAGCATGGTATACTAAGAATGTAATGAAATACCAACAGTTTGGAAATGTTTTGTAATAGCTGCTTACAATGTAGCTTTTCCCATCCTCTTTAAAGATATGCAGAGTACTGGAAGAAAAGGTTTGCAGAGCAACCGATTACAGATTTCTGTTGTGTAATAAGAACAAATTCCGAAGCACCTCCAGGTAGGTATACTTTGTAATGTAACCTGTGTAATACAACCTGTAATGCTGGATATAGGCCTCTTGCTGCCATTATACCACCAAACTGATGACATGTTTTTGTTTAATGTGGGGCTATGGAATGTATGTCTTTTTTTCAGAGGCTGTACTAAAACTAGCCCTTGCAAGCATTGCCATTGGTGAGGGATAATGGGCATTGTAGTTCTACAGTGTCTGGAGGATCGCACTTTCCCCACCCTTGACTTGGTACTCAACTGTGTCACATACTGAAATGTTCAGTTTGTGGGCTCATATTCCATGGATGCTTTGATTTAGCTTGAATACACAGTTTGCATGAAATGAAGGGCATAGTGTTGCATTTTAGATTATAAACTTAACCATATCTATAGATATGGGCAAAACTATGTATCTTTTAATTTTTATTAGTATTTTAAAAGTTATTCTTATAGTTTTCTAGGTGCTCTATGCCATCATCCATTGACAAAGATTTATCTGCATCTTCCACCAACCATTGCAAATGAAGTTAATAGTGTAGCATTACATTTTCAGTTATAGATATAGATTATGGGCAAAACTGTACATTTTAAAAATTCTATGGTTTCTATAAAGTGGAATTTCTTTATAAATTATCATCATTATCATCCAGAGCCAGAAATTCATCTGCATTAGTCACCACCCATTGCAATTGTTATGCACAAAATTAGCAAAAGCATCTTTGCTTGGGTTCAACTCTGCTATTCCACCCTGACTGTATTGCTGTTTCTCCACTCCAGTGATAATTTAGCTGATACCAGCCTTGCCTGGAATAGAAGCCATTTGATCACCCGTGCATTTTCTCTTCTCCCTACACTATCTCCTCTCTCTAACATGACCCAATCTGTTTGCTTCCTTTCTGTTTTTTTCCTCCTGCCTCTCATCCTCAATCAGCCTTCCCTTCTCATAGCTATCATCCTTCCCAGACCACAAGTGTCTCTCCCCCCTCCCGCCTCACTCTTAGGGTTGCCTTATTCTAGTCCCCCAAATCCAGGCAGCCAGCTTTATCATTTATTTGCTTATTTTTAAACTTGTGTTTCTTAAACAGAACTATGATTTAATGGTGTTTTACCATTTGCATTAATGGCTTTTAAGTGATTGTAAGTAGAATTTTGTATTAGGAGAAAGGCAGGATATAAATTAAATAAATAAGCAAATAATTTGGTGGGTCATGAAAAGATTGTGCACACATACACCAATTTTCCACTCATAAGCTTTATAGGAAGATAACAGAAAATTGGATTTTCTTAACAACTTTGCATGTGATGCAGGAATGTACAACCAGCAGTCCAAGGTCTTTACCACCTTTTGTCCTCACAGAGCTTCTGTAATTTCAGTAGATGGCAGGAGCTATAGCTTTCCCAGGAGTGGAGATACCGCATAGCTTAGAATCTTTCTTGAGGCATCTAAAATTACCAGACAATGCCTTTGCTCAGCCTCTTACCCGTTTGCAAAATGGAAATAATCATACTGATCTGATTAGATTTACTGTAAGGATTATTGAGTTTATGCAATAAAAGTTCTTTGTGTGCTCAAAAGCAAGAGCTTGTAGTCCAAAATAACAATGTTTCCAACTTCAGGAATCCTCTGGCTAGCATGGCTACTGTAATGCAGAGATTAATGGATTACTGTACAGTTTAAAACCTTTAAGACCCCCAAAATGGGATGTGTCACAGGCTTCACTCACTGGCTAAGCACATTGAAACACAATAGCAGCTTTGTTCCTTGCATAACAATTGAGCACAATAGTGACTCAAGTTTTGCCTCTTATCTCAAATCTTACAAAAGCTAGAGATAAAGGTATAAAGAGATGCAGTCATCATCACCCTGTATAAGAAAAAAAGAGCAAAATCCAATTGCTCAAACTTTCCAGGCATAACACTGCTCTCTGTTGCTGGAAAAATCCTTGCAAGGATACTCCTGAACAGATTAGTTCCTGCTATTGCAGAAGAACTTCCTGAAAGCCAATGTGGCTTCAGAGCCAATAGGAGTACTGCAGATATGGTATTTGCCCTTAGACAATTGCAAGAGAAATGCAGAGAGCAGAACAAGGGTCTCTATGTAACATTTGTCGACCTCACCAAAGCCTTCAACACTGTGAGTAGAAAAGGTCTGTGGCAGATCCTGGAAAGACTAGGATGTCCCCCCAAATTCCTTAAAATGATTATCTTGCTACATGAGGGCCAGCACAGTAAAGTCAGATATGGTGGTGCTCTTTCTGAGCCATTTCTAATACCTAATGGAATGAATCAAGGTTGTGTTCTTGCTCCAACTTTATTTACAATCTTCTTCAGCATGATGCTCCAAAGGGCTACGGCAGAGGTCGAAGAAGAAGACGGCATCTATATACGTTACCATACTGATGGTAGCATGTTTAACTTAAGCCATCTGAGGGCTCGCACTAAGACTCTAAACTATCTAGTCTGTGGGTGCTCTTCACTGATGATGCTGCCCTTGTTGCCCACACAGAAGCAGCTCTGCAGCGCCTAACGTCCTGCTTTGCAACAGCTGCAGAGTTGTTTGGGCTGGAAGTCAACCTGAAGAAAACGGAAGTTCTCTACCAGCCTGCACCTCAGGACAAACACCATCATCCCCACATTGCCACCAGCAAATCTGTGCTTAAGTCCATTCAGCAGTTCACCTACCTGGGAAGCATCATCTCCTCAGATGCCAAGATTGACAAAGAGATCAATCACAGATTAGCAAAGGCATATAGCACATTTGGAACACTACAAAAGAGTCTGGAGTAATAAACACCTGAGGCGAAGCACAAAAGTCAATGTGTATAGAGCCATTGTACTGTATATTCTCCTTTACGGGTCTGAAACATGGGTCACTTATCGCCACCATTTACGACTCCTCAGACGCTTTCATCAGCACTGTGTATGCACAATCCTAAATATACACTGGACTGACTATGTGATGAATGTTGCTGTCCTTGAGCAAACAGGGATCACCAGCATTGAGGCTGTGATATTGAGAACACAGCTGCACTGGGCAGGGCACGTTTCTAGGATGGAGGACCATCGCCTCCCAAAAATAGTACTCTACGGTGAGCTCGCCACGGGTCAGCGTAAGAGGGGCGCTCCAAAAAAGCGATACAAGGACTACCTGAAACAACATCTCGGCCAAATTGATCACCAACAATGGTCTGCCCTGGCCTTACATCGTGAGGCATGGAGATGCACTATCCACAATGCTGCAGCCTTATTTGAGAACTCACGCCGAACAAGTCTTGAAGAGAAACGACAACGCAGAAAGAATCACAACCCTGAAACATCACCCAAGGAGACCTTCTGCTGTGCTTTCTGCAACTGGACTTGTTTATCTTGGATTGGCCTTTTTAGTCATAAGCGCGCTTGCAGAAACATGGGATGAGTCCTTCCTGAATCTTCATTTGCGAAGAAAAGCCAGAGAGAGACTTTCCTTATGATTTCCATTTTTCCATCTATGGTTTTTTGAAAATATGCTAGAGGGAGTTGGTCAGGCAGACTTATCTCCTTTCCTCCTTCCTCTCTTGTTTTGCTGTTCACACAAGCTCAGTAAGGGGTTCTGGAGGCAACTGCTGTATAGCTCACCTCTTCTAGGCAGGCACACATAGCTGCAATCGGATTGGCTAGAGTAAAATCACATTCTTTCATAGCTCAAGCTTTATTACAGTGCTTACTGCAGACACACTGCTGCATTTTAACACCAAAGTCTGTACTTCTTTAGCCCTTCTTCATCATCCTTGCTGATGCTGCTAAAAATTCTTCTAGCTAGATAGAGGACAAGGAGAAAAAAGGGGGCCGGGTGGGCAGAAGAGAAGACTTGGTAAAAAGGAGCTTAATTGTCAGAGGCTTTGTTAACTGAGATATGCCTGTACTTTAATTGTAATTGCTATATTTTGATGAATCCTGACATTTGTAGTTAGAGGTACTTAGAATTCTCTACATGAGAGTTTTAATTAACAACACAGTTCCTATGATACCCAGAGTTCTGTTGTCATTATAAAATCAAGCTCATTTAAATCTCAATCCCTTTCTTCTCAAAATACCTTGGTACCATCTAAATACCGCACCATACTGCAAACATCAGGAATTTTTGGGGTGGAGCCATAGCGATCAAAGTGGTAAGAAACTGATACAATTGTGTACTGCAGATATATTTTTATTCTCATTTTCAAATGAAATCTGGGGGATTTAGCCCAGCTAATGGCACCAGGTGGCACAAGCTAGAATTAAAGTTAATTCAAGCAAGCTGGACAATATGGAAACTATACCCTCTACTCTTTCTTATAAGTGGTGGAATTCAGGGTGGTGGGGGAGCCCTCTGCCTCAACTGTACAGTCTCTCACATTGCCAAGATGCTTTACTTAACTTGACTGTAAGCTTGGAAAGCAAATATATACAATAACAGCTGCTACTGCAAAATAAGTAAGTAACTGCTCAGGGACTTAAGATTAATCAGTTCAGTTTCCAGCTTCTCTTACTGTCCCCATAACAAAAATTGTCCCACAAAGTCCTTGCATTCTAGAACTGAAGGACCCTCATAACAAATGTTTAAATTGAGTTATATTGATCTGATTCTAGTTCCTCTGTCTGTGGCTGGGGATGGTGTGCAACTTTCAGCATCATCCAGCTTTCTAGATCCTGTAGGCCAACTCTTGTTCTGCAGGTCACCCTTTTAAGAATAAAATTTGCTTCTGTTTTCTGTATGTGCATGCACATTCACATGTGTGTGAGAGAGAAGCAAACAGGCCTTGGAAATGTTCTCTTCTTTGGATTGCAGTTAAACTACTGACCATGCTGGGGGGCAATCCCAAAAAGTAATTTTTCCTAGATTGTAGGAAAGACAAGATTTCATTCTATGCAGTAATAAAGCAAGTTGCATCCACTGTTGACTCTGGTGTCACCTGCCATCAGTTTCAGGCTCAGATTGACTTTTCTGGTAGATCGGTAGCCCTTCATGAAAGACAGTTTTCCATGCCTGCTCTATCTGTATACATGCCAGATTGCATTGAGAGAAAAAGTTCAGCCTGTCCATCTGTGTGTATGCGAGGCCCAAATTCAACATTCAGATTGTTCCTTTTTTCCATAGTGGGAAGTGTGAGCATTTTACATACAATATACAGATATGTGTTAAATATACAGACTATAGATGCTTCAGCAGTGAGAGACATGGGGTGGAAGGTATGCAATGGCTAATGAAATCTGCTAACAGCGTACCTGGCTGTGTCTCTCTTTTCATTAGCAGTATGATTCTTACTTGCTTTAATGTCAGTTTGGCAAGTATGTTTGTGAATAGTCCTCTTAACCTTTAAAATGTACTTGTTCCAACTGTCTAGGATTATCATGTGGCCCTGAAATATAAATAAAAGGCAGCATAATAGAGGGTTGTAGTATATGTGCAAAAGTTATGAACATCCATTCTGTAATCTTCTAACAGAGGACCAGGAGAATTATTTTCTTTTATGCGATGCTTTACCTGAAGATAGAGCACTAAGGGAGAAGCTCCAGCAGCAGAGACTGGTAAGGTGTGATTTTGCTTCCTAGAGGCCTTTGAGGTATGATTCTTTGTTTAATTCTTTTATTTTCCTGTCTAGGTGCATGCAGGGTGAGAGTGTTGGGGGCCCTCGGGTGCGCATGTAGAGAGAGAGAGAGAGAGAGAGACTGACTGACTTCATATTGCTCTTAGGCTACCAGTTCTCACCCCAGCTGTGTATAATGGTCTTCCGTAGTAGTAGGAATAGTAGTGGTGGTGAACAAGAGGAGGAGGAGAAAACCATCACTTGGATTCAGATTGGATCCTCGGAGTCAGCTTGCTAGGTAACCTTGGTCTATGTATGTCCCGTTCTCTAGTCTCCTTCTGCAAAATGGGAATTGCAGCAGTCTACCAATTTAACATTCTTAGAGGAAACTTGCAAGTGCTTATCGGTTGTGGTTCTCCTTTGATGCAGAAACATCAACGATCAGAACTAGGAAAATAAATGCAAAAGCCCTTGAAGGAGGAAGAGCTAGAACTAGAGAAAGCGCAACAAAGAGGCTCCCTTGCTCTCTTTCCCCTCTTTGAACTACGCACAGACGTCTGTGTGAATGCATTTTCTCTGGTGCTTATATCACTTTGTGACTTGCAATGGAATGGTAAGAGCACCATTAGGGAGAGCTCATAAGCAAACCTGTAAACTTTGGTGTGATTCTGGCACAGGGACAGTGCTGAAATAGCACCTCTGAGCTCATCACATGAACTGATTGTGATGTAATAATGCTAGAACTGATAGTTGATAAGAAGGCTCCATGGTGTTTCTTCATTCACAGATATTAGTTCCTCACTTTTTTGGAGGTACGGAGACCAGGCAAGAATAACCTGTTATCCAGCAAGTTATCCAACCTCTTTGAAAAGAAATGATGTCCGTCAGAATAAAAATGTTGGGGGTAGTAGAATATTAGAATTGGGCAGAAGGTAAATTGGGATCTGCTGATAGACCTTTGCATACATTTCAGTTTATTGTCAATGGATTCCAACTCCAAGCTGTTTAACAATAACCATTGTCAGGTGTAATTTAAAGTCCCTAATCTGTAGTAACTCAGGTATAATTTGGTATGTGTAAGCCGTCCCAATCTATGGCATATGGAGAACAATAGCTATTTGGCTCTTCCCTCTTCCCTCTGAAGAACAATTTAATATATTGGTACTGAGTTTCTAAGAAACAACAGAGGAGGTCCTCCAAGCCTGAAGTCTATATTCTCCTGCATTGGAGGACAGAGTGTCTGGTGTGTGCAGAACGAGAGCAAATGATGTAGCAGCAACACGGGTGTGCTTTTTAATTAACTACCTGTTTCCTGCCAATATGCTTAACAATGTGTGAGAGTGAACAAATACCAAGGGCCTTTAAGAGGAGGGCATGCTTAGTTTAATGGCCCTGGGCCACAAAACCACTGGATTTTTCTCCCTGGTGTAGAATATATTATTATTTACGTCCAAAACAATTTTCAGTCACAATGCTCTACAGTTTTCATTCCATTCATCTCTTTATGGTTACAAGGAAACTAAATATCTTCACAGTTCCCACTTTCTCACTTCAAGCCCTCTCTTGTTACTAAAGTGTAAAATATAAATGATGTCTTGCTCCATTTTCTCTTGTGGAGAGGATACCCCTAGACTCTCTCTTACTCACTTCACTTGCCTGAAGCATTATGGAGCTGAATACTAGGAGCAATCAGCAGTAAAAATGCAGTTTTTATTTAAATTGGAGGAGAAAATCCCCAGAAACAGACATGGAGATATGATCTTTTTAAAAAAAAATACTATAGGAGATCTTTTGGGAATAAGTGATAAAATATGTTTTTGGGGTTTTTTGCTATAAGCTTTAAATCTATATTTAAATCTCCCCGCCCCCCGCCACCACCAAAAAACGTCTATTCCCTTCATTCACACAAATTCATCTATTCCTCAAGGAGCCCTTGACTGTCATATTGACTTATCAAGGAGAAAAGCTTTTATAGACAAAGTCCCTATATGTCATGATTTTATCTAGGTTTTTTTTTTACTACTTTTATTTTGCATCATTTCAGGGGGGTGGAACACACACACATATATACATACAGTTAAGTCCGGAAATAATTGGACACTGATGCAAATTTTGTTTTTTCAACTGTTTACCAAAATAAATTCAAGTTACTGTTAAATAATGAATATGAGTTTAAAGTGCAGTCTCTCAGCTTTAATTTGAGTATATTCACATCCAAATTGGAGGAAGGGTTTAGGAATTACAGCTCTTTAATATGTAGCCCCCTCTTTTTCAAGGGACCAAAAGTAATTGGGCAATTGACTCAAAAGCTCTTTCATGGAGAACATGATGTGCGCTATCCTGCGTTATTTCTTCATCAATTAGGCAGGTAAAAGGTCTGGAGTTGATTCTAGGTTTGGCATTCGCATTTGGAAGCTGTTGCTGTGATCCCACAACATGCGGTCAAAGAAGCTTTCAATGCAAGTGAAACAGGCCATCCTTAGGCTGCAAAATAATAATATTAATATTAATATTAATGATAATAATAATAATAATAATAATAATCCATCAGATAACAGGACCATTAGGAGTAGCCAAATCAACAGTTTGGTACATTCTGAGAAAAACAGAATGTACTGGTGAGCTCTGCAACACAGCAAGGCCTGGACATCCATGGAAGACAACATGGTAGATGACTATAGCATCCTTTCTGTGGTAAAGAAAAAACCCTTCACAACATCCAGCCAAGTGGAGAACACTCTCCAGGAGGTAGGCATATCATTATCCAAGTCTGACATAAAGAGAAGACTTCATGAGAGCAAATACAGAGGGTTCACCACAAGGTACAAACCATTCATAAGCCTCAAGAATAGAAAGGTCAGATTAGACTTTGCCAAAACATATCTTAAAAAGCCAGCCAAGTTCTGGAACAGCATTCTTTGGACAGATGAAACTAAGATTAACATGTACCAGAATGATAGGAAGAAAAAAGTATGGAGAAGGCTTGGAATGGGTCACAATCCGAAGCGTTTTACATCATCTGTAAAACATGGTGGAGGCAGTGTGATGGCATGGGCATGCATGGCTTCCAGTGGCACTGGGTCACTAGTGTTTATTGATGATGTGACAGAAGACAGAAGCAGCCTTGTGGTGAACCCTCAGTATTTGCTTAGCTAGATGTTATGAAGGGGTTTTTCTTTACCATGGAAAGGATGCTACAGATCATCTACCACTGTTGTCTTCCACGGACGTCCAGGCCTTTTGGTGTTGCAGAGCTCACCAGTGTGTTCTCCCCCCCCCCCCCAGAATGTACCAAACTGTTGGTTTGGCCACTCCTAGTGTTCCTGCTGTCTCTCTGATGGAATTTTTATATTTGTTTGTTTGCTGCATAGGGATGGCCAGTTTCACTGCTTTGAGAGCTCCTTTGGGCACATGTTGTGTGTTCACAGCAACAGCTTCCAAATGCAAATACCACACCTGGAATCAACTCCAGACCTTTTACCTGCTTAATTGATGAAGAAATAATGAAGGAATAGCCCACACCTCTCCATGAAACAGCTTTTGAGTCAACTGTCCAATTACTTTTGGTCTCTTGAAAAAGAGGGGGCTACATATTAAAGAGCTGTAATTCCTAAACCCATCCTCCAATTTGGATGGGAATACCCTCAAATTAAAACTGAGAGACTGCACTTTAAGCCCATATTAATTATTTAACAGTAACTTGAATTTATTTTGGTAAACAGCTGAAATAATAAAACTTGTATCAGTGTCCCATTATTTCCAGACTCTCTCTCTCTCTCTCTCTCTCTCTCTCTCTCTCTCTCTCTCTCTCTCTCTCTGCATTAGATTATATTAAAATTGCCCTAGGTTAGATCGGCCTTCAAATCTTTCTGTTTTGTTATTAATCTTTTTTCATGCTATGAGAATATTTGAAATTAATAATAGGAAGGAAAGTAAAATTTTCAAATGACTCACATGCTTGTTCTCCCTGTTGTTCATTAGCCTGAAAAACAGTGGCCATGGTTGCAAACATGATAAGCCAGGGAGCTGAAGGAATGTTGGCTCACTAGGGACAATTAATGTGCAGAGTGAATGGTTTCTTTATTGTGTCCCCCAGATATGGGTGCATTTTCTTCTATGAGCTGTTTATCCCCTAACAAGCCAGAGAAAGAAACCTAAAATAAGCCTTGTATTTTTCTCCCTCTGGTTTGTTGGGCGGGAAATGGAGCAGAGAACACAGAACACCCATGTTTTGAATTTTTGTTTTGTTTTGCTTTGTTTTTGCCATTTGCCTTTGCAGCATTGACTAGCATACTGCTCGTTCACTGTAAGCCAAGGCTCCCACCTTTCCCTTGAGCTTACTATATTGTGTAAACATATTGTGGTCAGTATAAAATTACTGGGAATAATTTTCTACAAAGCTTTGTGGCTTCTTGATAATGATACCGTATCTTCCTCCCTCCCCTTCTTCCAATTCAATAGAGAGAAATTCTAGAGCAACAGCAGCGAGAAAGATATGATGCAAACTTTAGTGGTGCATGTATGTTCTGTGACCAAGAATTTACTGGTAACAGGTTGGTATTGAATGACTGCATTTTCGTACATTGAAACATTACAATTCTGTAGATACAGGTGAAGTGTCATAGAACAGCTTGTGTTGACATAACTGAAGCAAGTTTTTATACCTAATTAATTCTTAGAAGTGGCATGGATTACCGAACAGCTCTGCTAGATCAAACCATTTAGCCTGGGATTCCCTAACTGGTCTCCTCTAAATGTGTGAGACTGCAGCACGTGCCATCCCCCACCAGCATGGCCCAGCTATCTCTATCCACACTATGTATAATTTTTGTAAATTTCGATTGTGTTGTCATTTTGCCTTAAGCCATCTTGTTTTCTAGCTGCTTAGTTTAACTCCAGCTACTTAGTTTAACAGATGGGGAAAGTGCTGTAAATCTTTGATTATTTTACCTGCTCCTAATTCTCCCCCTCCCAAGCAAGACTAGCTGATTTCAGGCCACACATTACTAACATAGGCATACATAGAAAGATGTACTGATAAATATGTTTGTTGGGTAGTAATTGATTTGTTTAACTGGTACATGTGAGTAGCACCTGGCTCTGCCTCCTCCACTCCACTAAATTCTACATCCTGCAAGAATTTGCATGGCAGTATTATGTGTGGCATGTGACAGTAGCACAGCTTAGGTTGCCTTGGTGGATGACCTACGCAGGGAATTGGACAGGGGGAGTGTGTCCCTGTTGGTTCTACTAGACATCTCAGCAGCTTTTTATACCTTTGACCATGGTATCCTTCTGAGTCGCCTCTCTGGGATGGGCCTTGGGGGCACTGTTATGCAATGGTTCTGATCTTTTTTGGAGGGGCAAACTCAGAAGGTGGTGCTGGGGGACTCCTCTTCAAAGCCCTTAGACGTTGACCTGTAGGGTTCCTCAGGGTTCTGTTCTGTCCCCCATGCTATTTAACATCTACAGGAAACCACTGGGAGAGGTCATCCAGAGTTTTGAGGTTCGGTGTCACCAGTGTGCTGATGACACCCAACTTTGTCTCTCCTTCCAATTGGATTCCAAGGAAGCTGTCTCGGTACTTAGCCAATGCTTGTTGTCAGTAATGGCATGGATAAGGGCAAACAAATTGAAACTTAATCCAGACAAGATAGAGGCGCTCCTATTCAGTCAAAAGGCTGGTCAGGCAATAGGGACCTGCCTGTGCTGGATGGGTTTAAACTCTCCCTGAAATGTCAGGCTCGCAGCTTGGGTGTTCTCCTGAACTTAACTCTGAGCCTGGATGCCCAGGTTTCAGCAATGGCCAGGAGTGCATTTGCATAATTAAAACTAGTGTGCCTGCTGCGTCCATTCCTTGAAACATCAGATCTGGCTATGGTGATATATGCCTTCATTACATCCCATTTGGACTACTGTAACACACTGTACGTGGGACTGCCTTTGGAAACTGTTCAGAAACTTCAGCAGGGCCACAATGCTGCAGCCAGAATGCTGACTGGGGCCAGTTATAGGGAGTATATAACTCCCATGTTCAAACAGCTCCACTGGCTACCGGTTCATTTCCAGGCACAATTCAAAGTGCTGGTCTTGACCTATAAAGCCCTACACAGCTTAGCTCCAAACTATCTGAAAGATCATATCTCCCTCTATGAACCTGCAAGTGTCTTAAGAGCTTCAGGGGAAGGCTTTCTCTCAGTCCCACCACCATCACAGGCTCACTTGGTGAGGACACGAGAGAGAGCCTTCTCTGGCTGCTCCCACCCTTTGGAACTCCCTCCCATGAGAGGCTGGACTAGCCCCAACAAGCAAAAACATTCTTGTTTAAGTTGGCCTTTAATGTATAATTGTGGCTTTTATCGGGGTGTGTTTTTATGTGTTTTTATCTGTTTTTTACTTTGTATGTTTTAATTGGCTTTCATTGCTTCTAATTGTGATTTTAATTGTTCTGTGAGCTACCTTGGGTCCCACTTTGAGAGAAAGGCAGCATAGAAATTGCACAAATAAACAAATAAATATAGTAGCAGCTCTTGCTGCCCTAGCAGCGTTGGCTGGTGTTGCTCTTCTGCAACCAAAACTCTGGAATTGGCTTATGCCCAATAAAAGCTAAGTTTCGAACTGATGAAATCAAGGAGCTTTGGGGAAGGGGCCTCTCCTACTGTCTCACATTTGGTCCATAAGGAGAGAACCTGTGGCTAAATCAAACATTAATCCTAACTGAAACAGACTGATTGAAATGAGTGGGGACTTCAATTTGTTGTGACTAAGAAGTCCCATTCATTTCAGTCAGTCTAGGACCAGCATTGGATTTAGATCCCTGTAGTCAAAATAGTTCTCTGCCCCTTGTATACTGACTGTAATTGGAAAGGAAGCTTAATTGGCCATTATATTCCACACTGAACTCAGCTGTGATGGCATTGTTCCAAATAGTTGTTGGCTTTTTCTTGTTAAAAATGGTTATGTTGTGCCACTCAAATTGTCGTCTTTTTTTTTTTTTTTGCATCAGATTTACGTAGCATTTGTTATAGTTCATTTAACCAGTTCCCCTGGTAGTTCAAGACTGCATATGTAGACCCTCCTCTAATTTTATCATGACAATATAGAGAAATGTTATGTATTAAGTGGAATTCAAACTCATACCCACCACTCTTTGTTTATTAAGCCACATTCACTCTGGCTAAGAAGATATAGATGTACCTAACCACTTCACTACAGAAGTTAAAAAAAAAAAGAAAACCACGTGTGTGGCTCTAAATAGGGAAGTGTGTTTGTGTTGTAAGAGTTGTATCCACAGGCTTCCTGGTTGGGTAAGAAGCCATCTTTGTCATTATTGTTGTGCTGTGAATTTTTCAACAAGCAGTGTTCCACATGGAGGTGCCTTGCCACAGATGATGTGAAGCCAGAGCGAACAAATTGTGGCTCCCTACTGGCCATCATTCAGCATGAAGCACCTGGGTCAAGAGACAAGACAAGCAAACATATGACCAGAAGCAGGGTGGGGGCATTCTGGACCCAGCTGTTGTCCATTTAAAGCTGTGTCTATATTGTTTCTTGATTGAATAAAACGAAAAAGAAATGGTCATTTCCAGTAAAGAACTGAATAAGTACTTCTACTGTTTTCTATTAACCCAACACAGGTGATAGGTTTAAATACTGTGACTGCCAAGATAATAATAACAAAATGTGCCAGGCCTGCCCTGAATTCCATCTGTATTCTCCACATTGATTTAGTTTAGATGTAAAAAAAAATCCCTGGTCAGCTAAGCCTTCTGTGTGAGAACAGAAACAACCTACGTGGCCCTGCAGTCCATCCTCCCCTTTCCTTTCCTCTCGCCTGTACTCAAGTGAATGCCATCCCCTGTCTTCTGCAAGTTATCCTCCTCTGTTTTAAACTATAAAACGAACTTCAGAACTATCTTTCATACCAGAGCTCTTAGCCTTAAAAAGATAATGTGTGTCTTCTCTTATTACCATTGCTATTGTTTTTACTACACACTAAAAGTAAGTTTTACCCCTCCTCTACCAAAATCTTTGTCTCTCCTATTGAAATCTGAAGTGGCAAGTTGATGAGCAGTTGCAATATTGACCGTGATCAGTCATTGGTTTTAGTTTTTAGGTATGTAGACAGTCTTGTGATATGCTACAATGAGATGGCAATGAGTCTGCTGACAAACAGTACGTTTGCTATTTCAGTTACACAAGACGGTTTTTGCTGCTAGCAAGGCAAACATTGCTTTTGACTTACTATTTGGTTTTATAGGTCTGAAATGGAAATTTTCTTCAGTTAAAGCAAATAATATCTAGCAGCAAAATAAAGTGCAGTGGCTTTAGATGTGTTTTGATAGCATTTCCTGTCTTGTTCATACATTTCTGAGCATTAAGAGTAGCTTCACACACACACACTTTGGGCTTTTCTCCTCTCCACATGGTGATCTCTGCAGTGAAAAGAGACACACTTGCAAAGGGGGAAAACCACAATAATGTTAGCAGTCCGACTTCATTTTTAGTGCAAGCCTTTCGCCCAAAGCCCATATTTCAAGCTGCTTTAAAAGTGCCCTGAAGAAAGTATCTAATTCTTATGATTTTTTTTGGTAGGTCAGTCCTTCTCAATCACATGGCAAATGATCATGCATTCAATGTTGGACTGCCAGACAACATTGTCAACTGTAAAGAGTTTTTAGATCTTCTACAGAAGAAACTTGACAGGTACATAAGTATCTTGGATTATTAAAAAAATATTTTTCAATGTTAGCTATAACTGAGTGTGTGTTTGTAAACATGTACATGTGTATACACTACAGATGTTCTAGTTACATTCTTCTCGTTACATTTTTCTTTCAAACTATCTAAAGACCATATCTCCCCATATGAACCTGCCAGAGTTTTAAGATCTTTAGGGGAAGGCTTTCTCTTAGTTTCACAACCATAACAGGCTGGCTTGGTGAGGACATGAGAGAGAGAGAACCTTCTCGGTGCTGCTCCCAGCTTCTGTAATTCCCTTCCATGGTAGGCTGAGCTGGCCTCCTTCCTTGGTGGCAGGCAAAGACCCTTTTGTTTAAGCAGGCTTTTAACGTGTAAGCAGGGAGGCTTCTTATTGGCCTGTGTTTTATTTATTTATTTAACTTTTTTATGTCTTTTGAATGATTTTATACTGTTGATGTGGTGATTTTTAATTGTTTTTGAAGTTCTATTCTTTTAATTGAGTCTTTTTGGGAGTCATCTTTGGTCCCACTTTGGGAGAAAGGTGGTGTACACATTAAATAAATAAATTACTATTTGAATCTTACAGTACCTTAAAATTTCATTGTGAGTCATGCTCAGGCAGTGGAAACAGACTGATAGAGAGGGTGCCTTCATTTGGCACTCTTTTAATGCCAAGCAGAGTCATTCTGCCCAAAGTTATCTAAAGTATGTATTACTGAACTTCTTGATGTTCTTCCACAGCATAACAGTCTTACAATAAGCAGCCTTTTTTAGTAATACTCTTGACATACTGAGTCTCTCTGCTTTTACAGCATGGAAGGTCATTCCTATCCCAGACTGACTAATGTCAGTAGCTAAAGCTCAACAGTTCTAGCTGTTGAGCTTATGGTGGTTTTAAGCTTTGAAATAAGACTCTTCTAAATTAAATATATCTATTTCCCAGCATTTCCATTCTTCTTCTGACTGTACTTTGCCTCCTCGCTTTCCTGTGCTGAGAAATAAATTATAACAGTGTAACTCAAATGCCCAATTCCAATAAATTGGCAATCCCATAAACTATAAAACCAGATAACCAATAACAATATTGATCTGATGTTATATATTTATGTCCAATCTGTCTTTGTATATACCTCAAGCAACTGTTTTCCTTATTTCTTTTCAAATGTAATTTTCTGATGATCCTAGAGTTCTGACACTGCTATATTTCATCATGCATTGTCTGCTAAAATAACAGGCTAATTACTTACATTATTGCTTCCACACCCATCTACTTCCCCCTCCCCCTAGTTTGCAGTGCTTATACTGTGAAAAAATATTTCGAGATAAGAACACACTCAAGGATCACATGAGAAAGAAGCAGCATCGCAGAATCAATGCCAAAAACAGAGAATACGACAGATTTTATGTTATTAATTACCTGGTAAGATGCTTATTTCTTTGTTTTTAATAAAATAAAGGTTGCATTTTTTTCCCAGGCAGAAATTCCCCTTAAGGTGATACAGTATATAGAATTAGCAGAAACAGTTACAAAGATAAAATGTCATACAGTCATCCCTTCACATTAGCGGGGTTTAGGTTCCCCAGACCCCCGCAAATGCGAAAAATCCACAAATAACAACTGCCCTCCCCTCCCCCACAAAAGCGACCATGGGGCCTCCGGAGGCCCCATAGTCACTTTCCCCCGCCTCCCCCCTCCCTCCCAAGGCCTTCATGGGGCCTCCGGAGTGTCTCCGGGGGCTCTGTGAAGGCCTTCCCCCTCCCACCCAAGGCCTTCATGGGGCCTCCAGAGCGTCTCCGGGGGCTCTGTGAAGGCCTCCCCAGCCCTCCCTCCCAAGGCCTTCATGGGGCCTCCGGAGCGTCTCCGGGGGCTCCGTGAAGGCCTCCCCGGCCCTCCCCCCTCCCTCCCAAGGCCTTCATGGGGCCTCCGGAGCATCTCCGGGGGCTTTGTGAAGGCCTCCCTGGCCCTCCCCCCTTCCTCCCAAGGCCTTCATGGGGCCTCCGGAGCATCTCCAGGGGCTCCGTGAAGGGCTTCCCGGCCCTCCCCACTCCCTCCCAAGGCCTTCATGGGGCCTCCAGAGCATCTCCGGGGGCTCCGTTAAGGCCTCTCCGGCCCTCCCTGCTCCCTCCCAAGGCTTTCATGGGGCCTCCGGAGTGTCTCCGGGGGCTCTGTGAAGACCTCCCCCCTCCCTCCCAAGGCCTTCATGGGGCCTCCAGAGTGTCTCCGGGGGCTCTGTGAAGGCCTCTCTGGCCCTCCCCCATCCCTCCCAAGGCCTTCACGGGGCCTCCAGAGCATCTCCGGGGGCTCCGTGAAGGCCTGCCCGCCCTCCCCACTCCCTCCCAAGGCCTTCATGGGGCCTCTGGAGCGTCTCCGGGGGCTCCGTAAAGGCCTCCCCAGCCCTCCCTCCTCCCGCCCATGGCCTTAACGGGGCCTCCAGAGGCCCCGTGTTGCTGCTTTTGGGAGGGCGGGGGGGGCTCCCAAAACCCGCTATGTTCAAAACCGCGAATGCTAAGTATGCGAATGTGGAGGGGCAACTTTATATGAAACACAACATGTCAACAATAAAAGAGCAGCAGTCATTAAAATTGTTCAGTTATAGGAGAGCAATTAGTTAATTCACAACAGTTTCTGTTAAAAGCAGATTCAAACAACCAGGTCTTGAAGCCCCATTTAAAAAGCAGTCCACCAGGAAGCCAGACTTACTTCCTGAAAGAAGGGAATCTGCAATGGGTCTGTCATGAAAAGCTCCTAACTCTTTTGCCCACTGTTCTAATGATCTTGCCAGTGAGCAGAGTGACTGATCATAAAGTCTAGGCACATTCCTGTAGATGTGACAGTGAGCTACAGATGAATTTGAGGCCAAAGTCTAGGACACTGCAGTCTGGGATGGGTGGAGAGCAACTACCCAGAGAGTGGCAGGTGATGTCAGGGCAGTGGTGAATAGGTCTGGCTTCAATACCTGGGCTAGCATGACTTTATTGGGTCTCATCTCTTGATAATAGACATTGTCATCCTCCTCCTCTTTCTTTCTACTTAAAAAAATACTACAGTCAAGATTCAGGTGGACTTGGTCCTTTACAGGGAGTGGAAGCCTGTTTTAGACTGTTTGCCTATATCCCATTCAGCAGGATTCCCTGTCCACAGCCATACCTAGAGAAAGCATCATTTTCTTTGCTGCCATCTACTTGAAAGCTGGCTCAGGACACCTAATCAAGCCTTCCAAGTCGCTCTAGGTTTTGCAGGTGGAAATAAGAGGTAGAGCTGTGTGTCATCCATGCATTTGAGTTAAACCTTCAAATGCCTTCGCCCAGTAACTTCATGTAGATGTTGAATCTAGATCCCTGAGGTACTAAAAAAGCCAGTAGCCATGGTGCAGAACAGTTCTCTAGCACTGTCAAATGTGGCAAAACTTCTATGAACAGAATTGGGCAGAAGGAGGCATTTTGGTAGGTAAAGCCCTTGCTGCTGTAGCATAAAAACGGACATTTGCGTCTCTTCTTCCCAGCTATTAAATGTACAGAAGCACTGTCTTTTGTTTGATCTCTCTCTCCTATTATGTTTCAACACATTGATAACAGGTAGTGTGTGCCCCCCCCCGCCGCTGGTGTTGTAAATCTGCCCCTATGTTCCTCCACCATTGGTATGTTGGCTGGGACTAATTAGAACCATGGTTCCAAGAACAATTATAGCACCACAGCTTTCCCACCCCTGCCATAAGTGGTGTTTATCCAAGCAAGCTTTCATGACAATGTGAACCTGACTTCCCTGAGGAAAACAGCTCTGAACTGTATAAATTTCCCAGTCACCATTAAAGCTTTCACCTTCTCTTCTGGTGAATATGGATGACAACACTAAAATTAGAAATGTGTAATCTCTTATCACTCATATTGCACACCCAGAAGCATCCAGGGGTCATGAACCATGTATGAGGTATTTCCAAGAAGGCAAAAATGTAATAAACGATTGCCTTATAACAATATTTCTTTTGGAAATAAATATTGTCAAAACAAATGTCCATTACTGTAATTCAAGCAATAAACTCTCTACCATTACTAGTGTTCTAGAATGTAGCTTAATGCGATTATTTGTGGCTTATACCTTAGGAGGTCTTGCTGTTGTTCGGAAGTAGTTTTGTTTGTGTCATAGTTTTACTGATCTCCCTTGCATTAACACTCTCCAAGGGCCAATTTGCAAACAGCTTAGATGTGTGATCAACATGCCAGGTCAAAAAAACAAGCTTTTAATAAAAGCCCAAACTTCCATACACAAGCCCTCCTTTCATCACCATGTATCTGCCCCAGTTATGAGCATGAGTGGGGAATGTTTATAGCCTTTAGGTGCCTGCCTCTTTCCCTCCACATGGATATTCCTATGGGACCAGACTGTCTGGGTGAATTGGTCCTGGTGGACTTTTCCTTTCTCTGGTGGAGGGCAGACACAAGCCATTAATGAGATTAGTGCTTTGATTTGCCTGCAGTGGAACTAACTGGCAAAATTCCCAAGGCATTTAAGGCAGCTGGAAATGACTGTAATGTGGTCCAGATCAAACACATACGCACACACATCAGAATCCATTCCCTATTTTAAACTTGTGGATCACTTGATACTATTACACTCTTAAATGCACAAGGAGGAGAGAGAATCTTCTTTTCAACCTTCCTGTGTTATTTTTCCCCAGCTGTTAGCTTTTTGTTAAAATCTAGCAGCTAATTTGCTAGAAGCAACCATTTCCATGAGAAACTATGTGATACTCTTGAGGAGGAAAGAGTAGCTAGAGGGGTGTTAACTGCTTTGTATTATCTCACTATCCTGGCAATGTTAATGAATCCAACTGCACTTGGAGAGTGTACCCTAGAGAGTAACATCTCTCTGAATTAATTACAGGTTTTTAATTCTCTAATCTGTAATGACATCTTGTTAAGGGCTATTCGAGCACTGTATGCCAGCACACCATTTACCTGACATGGTGAAATGGCTTTGACACGTCTGATTAAGATATAAAATGGCTCTCTCTGTTGTTGTTTTAATCTCCATTTGATATAAACTATTGCAGTGTATAACAAAACTTTGTACATGTTCAATTGTATGCTCTCCATTTTCATCTGTCTCCCCTTTTGCCCTGACATTTTTTTCCTAAACAAGCAGAGATATGT
Source organism: Gambelia wislizenii (assembly GCA_030847615.1). Taxonomy (NCBI): domain Eukaryota; kingdom Metazoa; phylum Chordata; class Lepidosauria; order Squamata; family Crotaphytidae; genus Gambelia; species Gambelia wislizenii. Next base: position 182,850,119 of record JAUMIR010000005.1, on the reverse strand, counting down.
TAAGATGATCACTGCCACTTAAATGTATAACAGCATTTATTGTTGCCGTGTGTTCAAGTTCACTATTCAGGGAAGGTTTACTATTGTCTTCCTGTAAGGCTAAGAGAATGGGATTAGAAAATTAGAATATGGTGTGGGGATTAAAGCACTGGATTAGGAGTGGGGAGGCCTTTTCAAATCTCCACCCAGCCATATAGCTTACTGGGTGACTTCAGTTTCTCAGCCTAACCTACCTCACAGGGTTCTTGTGAAGATAAACGTGGTGGGGGGGTCATGTATGCTGCTTGAGCTCCTTGGAGGAAAGGTGGGATATAAATGTAACAAATAAATGAATGCTCAGTATTAAAGGCACAAGCTGGGCTACTAAGAATCCTGGGAAATGGAGAGCAAGAAATAATTGTCTGTATTTCAGAGGAAGGAACTGGCAAAATCATCTCTGAATATTCCTAAGAAAACCCTATAAAATCCATGGGTTCACTGTAAGTTGACAGACGACTTGAAGGCGCACGCACGCGCGCACGCACACACACACACAGCCCTATGGAAACTATTTAAAGAGGGACAGTAGAACTAATGCCCATCAGTTATAGTGAAGAATTATTTGAAGGAGAGTTGTAAAGCTTATCGTTTGATGTCAACATTTATCTGAACAGTGTCGGGTTATAAAACTTGATTATTCTGTTGCTTAAGGTCCCAAGGTGACCTTAGACTTGTTACTTATCAGTTAGTGATTGGTAATTAATGGAAAATGAAATTTGTGTGAGGTTTAAAAACTGGGGGGAGGACTAATACACAGATGTGTAGAAAAGTGTGTATGCTTAGGGTTTAAAAAGTAGTTTTTGATTTATGAGTTGTTTTCTCAGAAATGTGCCAGAATTCATCTTACCTATCCTGAAAGACGTGTTTAATTTTACATCTCATTCATATTTTTTCATCTCATTGGAATTTTTCAGGATTTAAGACTGAGTCAAGCAACCCATTCAGTGCTACCCAAGACATTTGGTACTTACATGAGAGCTCTCCTTTTGAATGATTATGGTCTTGGTGTTATGTATTCTTTGTTAATAAGGAACTATTTTCCTAAATTGTTGTATTTTGTTGTGATATTTTATTGAAGGGTCTGGATCTGATTCTAAAATGAAAAATACCTTTGAAGAGTTTTCCCTTATTATTACTGTTTTAATATAAAACCAAAACTGAACTCACTGTGAGATAATTTTAGATGCATTACTTGCTCAAATGATATTGATCAACTATAAATAGTTAACTGACAGAACAAAGCTTCCTAAATTCTAGAGCTACATATTGATAACTCTAAGCAAGGGCCCAATTCATAATGTTTTGTGATCCATTTGTTACAGTTTCTTTATTTGATTTATTGATCTTTTTCAAAAACATTCCACTGAACTAGCTAGTTCAGGTTCTTGTGGCAGCTTCTGGCCACAAGAAAAATAATATTTTTGCCCCACAATAAAACTTTAAATAAATTTTCAAACAACATAACAGTAATAGATAGGTGCTGTAGGCTATTTTTCAGAGGAAGGAACTGGGAAACCACCTCTGAGGATTCCTTGCTTAAGAAAACCCTATGAAAATTCATGGGGTTGCCATATATCAACAGGTGACTTGTAGGCACATAAACACAATATATGTAGTACTGTTACTTCTTATCTGCATACTAAGAAAACATCCAATGTTACTGTGAGGTTGGGTTTTTTAAAATCCATCTTCTAAAGATCCCGAGAAGACCCATCATCCTTTTTCGTAGAGCCTGTCCTGTCCCTAAAAGAATTCTGATTTAAAAACCCACAAAAATTCAGATACAAAGAGACAACCAACCAGTCCACTTTTCCCCCCATTGAACATCCCTGTCTGAAGAATAATTCAGATGAATATATAGGCATCATATACATGGACAATAACAATTTTGACAAAATGCAGGACATCTGACAAGTGAAGCAGCTTGTTCAAGGTTGCATAATAAAACAAGAGCAGAGGTCTGAGCTCTGGTGCAGTGTCCTGTGTATATTGTAGGCCTTGATGAAGCTATTTCTCTCTTTGAATAATGGTTGAGTCTTGAAAGGCTGGTAAAAGGCGTATTACATGAAATACATGCATACAAAGAGAAATGAATTGATTTGTGTTTTTCTACTGCCTTATACATTGGATAGATGTTTAACATGTAGAATCAGTAGTTGAATATTTACACCTACCACCTAAGACTATACTACAACTTAAAACTTGGGTTTTTCCTGAGGTAAACTGGATTTTTGTTTGCATTTTTCTTCAGGAATTTGGAAAGTCCTGGGAAGAAGTTCAGTCAGAAGATGACCGTGAATTATTGTCCAACCAGGAAGAGTAATTGAGAAGTTTTATTCCGTTTTTAAGGGGCAAGGGAAGTGAGAAATCTGTCCTATAAGCCTGGTATATCATATTTAAAATGCTGACATTCAGGGACAAAACAGACATGACAGAAGAAATTCATGATCTGGATTTCCAGCATTTTTAAATGTGAATAGTAGTGTTTTGGACTAGTGTCTATGGGACATTAGGAGAGATACTTCAGATATCCTCCACAATGTTGTTTTAATAATTCTCTACCACCGGTAGCTACAGTTCCCCCAGAGGATAAAATATATAAATTCTAATACCCCATGAGAAAAATAAAGTTAGAATGGTGGAGATCTAAGTCATCTTGCCTCCTCCTTCATGATTGCTTGCTCATATTGAAAAATGCAACAAACATAAGACAACTTTTAATGTCTTCCCATATTAGATCCCATATTAGATCTCCTTCCATTAGTTCTTAATCAGTTCCTGTACCTGCCTGCCCCTAGTGAAAGTTCCTGACCAAAACATGGAGAGGCAGTTGCCAAAGGATCTGAAATACCTCATCTCTTATTACCAGAGTGATGATAGTAGTGAATGAGCTAGTGTTCTCCACCCTGTTTCTGTCTAGTTTGTAAAGCAGTCATTCCTCAACTGGTGTTCTTCAGAGGTGTTAGCCATGATGGCTAGGGATGAGTGGAGTTGTATTCCAGTACACCTGAAGGGGGCTCCCAGTTGGAGAAGGCTGTTCTAGGGCTAGGAAAGAAGGTAGCAGGATAAGAGTACATACCATAAAGGATCATGTGTGATAAGAGCAGTGGATTTTTCCAGCATTTACAGACCTTACCTATTTGCATTGAACCATATACTTTCCAAAGTTTCACACCACTTTCTTAAGCTTTTATTTAAGGTTCTTCTGAGCAATTTGTGGTAAGGGTTGAGAGTAAACAAGAAGAAAAAGAGGAAGAACTGAATCCAGTCCGATGTGAAGTCGAAGGCTTTCATGGCCGGCATCCATAGATTTCCCTTGGTTTTTTTCCAGACTGTGAGGCCGTGTTCTGGAAGAGTTTAATTCTGACATTTCACCTGCATCTGTGGCTGGCATCTTCAGAGAATGGTTGAGTAGGAGTGTGTTTCTATACCCAGAAACTAACCATTCAAATACTCAAATTTACATATACTCCCCAACAGGGGTTCACAGAATATAAAGGTCACCCTGGGACCTTAAGCAACAGAATAATCAAGTTTTATAATCCGACACTGTTCAGATAAATGTTGACATCAAACGATAAGCTTTACAACTCTCCTTCAAATAATTCTTCACTATAACTGATAGGCATTAGTTCTACTGTCCCTCTTTAAATAGTTTCCAGAGTGCTGTGTGTGTGTATGTATGTGCGTTTGTGTGCCTTCAAGTCATCTGTCAACTTACAGTGAACCCATGGATTTTATAGGATTTTCTTAGGAATATTCAGAGATGATTTTGCCAGTTCCTTCTTCTGAAATCCACACACACTCCTACCTAACCATTCTCTGAAGATGCCAGCCACAGTTGCAGGCGAAACATCAGAAAGAAACTATTCCAGAACACGGCCTCACAGCCCGGAGAAAAAACCCAAGGAAAATCTATGAATCCAGTCCCTTCTCTAGCTGTTATTTCAGAGCATGGCCAGTAGCTAATGGTTTGAGATTGTTATATATTCATTGTCTGGGAAGAAAAAAAAACCCTGTTCAAATGAAGTATTGCTATGAGTGTAGCTACAGGGGTACCAAAATGAGGACACGCTCCCCCCTCAAATTCCATTCCTCCCATGAAATTTTCCTTCAATTTCCAAATGTCTAGCATTGAAAACTCTTAAAATTTTGGTTGAGCATTTAGAAGTACATTAGCACCCCCATATCCGCTGATCCACCATCCACTGACTCAATTATCCGTGGATGGCAACAGTGGGGGGTGGATGGGGGAGGGAGGGGAGGAGGAGAGATCGCTGCTGTGGCGGGAATGGTGACAGTGATGGGGAGGAGTAGATCTCACCTCCCTTCTCCCTTTGCTCCTGGGATTGCTCCCATGGTGGAAATGGTGACCCGGTGGTGAAGGGAGGGAAGGAGTAGATCTTGTTTCCCTTCTCCCTTTGCCCCCGGGATTGCTCCTATTGTGGGAATGGCAACAGAGGGGGTGAAGGGAGGGAGGAGGAGATCTCGCCTCCCTTCACCCCTGGGATTAGCCCCCCTGGGATTGCTCCCGTGGTGGGAATGGCGACGGGGGTGTTCACTATTATCCATGGATTTCATTAGCTAAAGAAAAGGGGCAGGCAGAGTTATCAATGGAATGCAGATATAGCAAATAAAATGAATTCTAGGTATGAATGATTTTTAAGGTCTCACTCTCTGCAATGCTAGAAATTGGAGAACTGAAGGAAAATTTCATTTGATGGGGCGGAATTCTTATTTTGGATTACAGTAGCTTCATTTTGCTCCCCTGTAAGGAGAATGGATGCTACTGCTTTCTGGATATATCTGAATTGCACAGTTACAGTAGTTCAATAATAATTTAACTGTCATAGTTACTTCCTATAGAATCTTGGGATTTGTAGTTTGGTGAGGTACTTAGAATTCAATATAGACAGGCACTAAAGCACTGTAGCAAAGCATCTCGCCCAACTACACTTCCCAGCATTCTGTAGTTGTATTTAACTGCTGTAAGTAATGCAAAGGCGCCAAATCCTGTCTGATCTTGGAAGCAAAGAAGGGTCAGCCTTGGTTAGTACTTGATTTGGAAACTGCCAAGGAATGCCAGGTGCTGTGGGCTATATTTCAGAAGAAATATAGGGCAAAATCACTTCTGAGTATTCCATGCCTAAGAAAATCCTATGGAATTTATGGTGTTGCCATCAGTTGACAGATGACTTGTAGGCTTGCCCCACACATACACACCTATATAGTGTAGGTGCACCACCTGTTACTTTTAGATAAGTAATACCTGGCTAAAGATTTGAGAGAGAGAAACTGAAAGGACACATGCCCAAAATGAAAAGGTTGTGCAACTCTACTGTCTTTTGGGTGGAACTTTTAAGCCTACTACAAAGGAGGTCTTATGAAATTTGGATTCCTGCCAATATCATATACTTTTCTATGCTATCAATCCCTCTAATTGCAGACCTTCATTCTGAGTGCCAGTAGTTATGTAGCCAAAATAGGGGTAATGAGAAACAACAAGGGGGTATCAGTGTGCTTAGAATAGTTGCAAGGGTGCAAAAAGATAACAATGCTTAGGAAAAAACTAAGGGGGGAAACCTTTTAAGAAATGACTTGATAAGAACTGAGCATGCTCACTGACTACAAAATGCTGAGTGTCTGTTAGAGAGATAAACTTTAAAAAATCAGGAGTAGAGGGTTGATGTCTTTGAAAAGGAATGGCTGGGAATTCCTTAGCAGCATCACTCCACAGTGCCACATTTTGTTGAAGTAGATAGCTTGTAGAATGTAGCTCTGTGCTACAGCTTCTATAGTTTTGGGTTGTTTTTTTTTTTCAGAAACAGGCCCCAAACACCAATTAAGATGGATTTTTGTATATTTTCTCCCCTCACAGAGACTGGTCTGGCTGGGAAGAGCATCCTGTTAATGCAGTCTGCCTCTTCTGTGAGAAGCAGACAGACACCACAGAAAAGCTCTATGTTCACATGGAGGTAAGAGGCATGTGTGCTTTTTATTAGATCAGGCTGGGAATCCTGGAGATGTTGCTGGACTGCAGCCCCCAGCAGCCTCAGTCTACATAGCTATTGGCAAGGGTCATTGGGAGTTGCAATCTAACAATGTCTGGGGAGCTACCTGAATTCTACTTGCTTTGGAAAATAAGTGGGACATACTGACATCACATTGTTCTAGGTGCTCAAAAATCCAGCATTGTTTGCTAATAATGTTGTAAACAGCTGGGGATCTGGCTACTTGGTAGGCTTGCTTCATTATGAACCTTCTAGATGTTAAGATCTTCAGAAGAAAGTCTCTAGAAGCCCACTTGAGGGTCATATAGGATGGGGCTTTTGTCTTGGGTTGCTTCCAGATTGTGGAGTGCACTCACCTCAGAGTTGCAGTCAGTTCCCACTGTTACTGCTTTTAGGAATGGTGTGGTGATGCATCTTTTCAAATGGCCTTTCAGACTGCTTTAAATGCTAATTAAATTTGACAATTATGGTGGTTTTAGTGGTTTTATTGTTTAATTTCTTGATTATGTTTTTAAGTGCTGGTTTTTGGAAGAAATCTTAGACAGAAATGTGATGCGTACACAGATATAGCCATACAAAAGATACTGTCTCTATTCCAGTGAACCACAGCAGTGAGGATCTTATTAGCTGCTTTTGGCAGAGTTACAAACCTTGTATTCCTGTGGTTAGATCCAGATTTAGTAATACTCAAACCCAATTCATTGAAATCAATGGAAATTGCCCAGCTCATTTCAGTGAGTCTGTTTTAAGCATGACAAGACTGAGGTCTGGCTCTAACCTATAGGAAAGAGAGTTTGGAATAAAGTTTAATAATTTAACTAATTCACATTATTGTTATTGTTGTTACCATCATTGTCGTTATCATCACCATTTATTTATTTATTTATTTAGTGCCATCATTGAACATGGACATGAGTGGTTTACAATTGTTAATTTGACAGTTCCCTGCTTTTAGGCTTACAATCGAAAAGGATCAACACAGAAGGAAAAGGGAAAGGCAGTGAGGGAGGGGATTAAGGTGCTTGGCTGCTGTTCTCTTCCTCCAAGGCCACAGCAGTGGCAATTGGGATGGAGGGAGGGACTTTCCTCAATTGCTTTGGGGAAGCAGGCAAAGATCATGCATAAGAAATAATAGCATGTTTGGTGGAACCATCGTGTGATTTAGGGTGATAGAGCTCCCTAACCAAAGCTTCAGTAAGTTAACATTTTGGTAGCTTGCTGTCTTTTAAACTACGACTCCCACAACACTCCATGCTGTAACCATACAATCTAGGGGATTCTGGGAGCTATAGCCAAAAAATAGTGATTGATAAAAGCTCTGTTCCTAACTGAACTTACATTAACAATTTCAAACATTATGGTCTCTTCCAACTCTACAATTCTATGATTCTATGATTCTGTTTTGGTAAGGAATCCATATAGTACTGATTTTTGAACTGTAAAACTTGTGTAGCACCTATTTATTTAGAATGTGTCTATTTATACAAATTGAGTTTCATTATGTTTAAAACATGTAAAATAATTCATACTTAAAATCTCTCTCTTTTTTTTAATTTTCACAATCCCAGGAGGCTCATGGATTTGACCTGCTAAAAATTAAGTCTGAGCATGGTAAGTAAATGTTATAATGTAATGGAGACACCCAGTGCCATTGGAAATGTGGCTTTTTAGAGGCAGGGAGCCATACCTCAATCTCTGTGACTCCAAGTAATTGAAAACAAAATGGCAGGATTGTTCTCTATTGAATGCCAAAGGATAGTAGCAACTGGTGGTAGCTGTTCTCAAGAAACCACTACTTTAAAATGTTGAAAGTCCAATCTTCTCTCTATAAATCTTAGATATACAGGCAGTCCCCATGCTAAATAAAACCATACCACATTATTAAACGTGCTATTTTCCCCCTTTCTAGCAGAGAAGTGTTTTTTTTAAAAAAAAAAACTTGGTATATGACTTCTCACTATCCCTTGCTTGCTTTCTATCTTAGCTAGATTATGATTCATACATCTGTGAATAAGTGTTCTAGTTACCATTTTCACATTCACAGTTTCTAGTTCTTTAACCCTTCTTTTATTGTAACAGTCGTGTTTCAGCTGTGCATCTTTCCCTTTTTTTATTTAATACTTTGTTTAAACACTTGCTTTGATTCCTAGGTTTGAATTTCTATCAGCAAGTGAAAGTAGTGAACTTCATTAGGAGAGAGGTCCACCAGTGTCAATGTTACAGTTGCCAGGAAAAATTCCCATCAAAAAAGGACTTGGTAAATCATATGGAAGAGACCAAACATATAACATCGCTGCCTGCCCGGTCTGTGTGGGACCAGCCACAGTAAGATTTCTTCTTTGGTATTGCAGCCACTTCATTATAGCATCTGATAAGTGAAACCTGGGTTTTACATTCTTTGCCATTGCTGTGTGATCGAAGACCTCTTTGTCTTTTCTGCAAACGAGTTTGAAATTTTGCTTTCCCAGTACATACCTCCCCATCTAGCAGGACCAGCTAGAATTCTCAGCCACCAAAGGGAATTCTGAGAGATGTAACTCAAAAAAGCAAATTTTTCAAGCTCTCATATAGCCACATGTCTTCAGATTAAGAGGAGTTTTTTGCTTGGTTGAAATATGGCCATTGCACAGTATTCCCATCAGTCAGGGCATGGTATTCACCAAGTTACGTGTACAGTCAAAGAGCAACTCATTTTCTGTTACAGAGTACATTTTAATTGTCTTTGTGGATGTGAGGTGACCCCAGTCCCCAGTTCTGCTGTGTTGGCAGTGACATCCACAATACACAGTGCAGTGAAGTGGAAACAGGTAACTATTAATCACTCCAAGCAGAATAAATCAAGTACAAGCTTGAAGTCCTTCCTGAAAGGGCACCCTGCATTGTTATTAGCTTGTATTCTGAAAAAGTCCATAAAACTCAGCTAGGATTTCTAATGACAAAATGCACTGATTTATATGGAACTAACAGAGTATAAGGTTTGTATTGAAAATGCTTCCCAATAATGCTTTCAGGCTGCAGAGAAATGTGTGTCCGTACTGCAACCATGTTGGACCAGCCAATCACATAGTTCTTTCCTGTGTGACTACCACTGCATCACACCTGGGATGTGGAAACTTGTGGCTTGCGGATCAGATTTGGTCCGCCAGACTTTCCCTTGAGGTTTCCATTCAGTCCTCTTTCCTCAGGGGATAAGAGAGTGAGGACAGAATACAGGTATCCCTTGAGGCACTGATTGGGCTTCTCCCACCAACAGGGCCCCTTACCTGTTTAAAAACCAGGCTACACTGGAGATCCTGTATTGCAGAGTGTAGTTCTGAAAATGGAACTACATTATGTCTTCTGAATCCCTCCCAGACTCACTGTTTTAGCTGCTGCAGCCCTTATCCTCCATGGACATACAGTGGCTGGTGAAGAGCAGGGGCATCAGAGATCGTGTCTAACTATATCCCCATATCCAGATGCATACTGGTGGCATCCTCCCCTGAGATCTGCCAGGGTCCTGCAAATGTATCAGCAGATGATGTAATCATTTGGCGTCAAGTTTGAGGACACAGCCAGATGATTCTCCAATTCCCTCAGCTCTCCACCAGCCACTGAATGGTTGTGGAGGGAGGGGGCTATTGCAATAAAAATGAGTCCTGTGGAGGCTTTGGTCATTGTGGAGAAAGGAAGAAAATGCCAAAACATCCATAGGCATAAACTGGGCTTTCACTTGCATATGTCACTAACAGGATGTTGACCTGTATATGCGTGTCAGTCTGTGGGATGTAAATGGAATATGTGTGTGCATGTTTGTGTGTGAGAGGGAATGTAGTCCAGGCAAACATGTTGAATGGGAGTAATGGGGATTGCCCTACCCACTGCTGCCATGTAGCCCTCCAACAAGCTAACCTGAAAGCAGTTCAACCCTTGGACCAAAAAAAGATTTCCCACCCCTGACCAAAAGGAACAAAATTCATCTATGGCCTCCAGCAGTGTAGGGTTGTATCATGAGCAGAGTTTGCAAAAGTTACTTTTGGGGACTAGAGTTCCTATTACCTTGCTGGCTGGAGTAGTCTGACAGTCGTAGTCTAAAATAGTAACTTTCTGGGTTGCAGGGAAACAGCGCAAGTCCAGTGCTCCCAAGGTATGTTCATAAAAAAGCCTTTGACTGACCAGGTATTATGTTTCTCCTCCTTTATCTTAGGTATTATTTTCCGACCTATGAAAATGATACTCTTCTCTGTACACTTTTGGACAGTGAGGATGAACTGTCATCTGGGAAGCCAAGAGAGGATGTACCTGTCATTAGTGAGGACATTTCTAACATAGAGGCTTTGAAACAGAGCAGTGTGTTAAATCAGCTTCTCTGTGAGGAGATGAATAATGAAGGACTTTGATGTTGAGTGTATTTTCTTTTCTTAATGTGGAGACAATTACCTTGCAGCAGTGCAAAAACTGATTTGATAATTGACCAGTGCAATTTGAGTCCATGACTGTAACAGACCAATTCCTTGAGAGGGAAACACAAATAAAAATCAGCATTTTGGGAGAGGAGGATCTTACTTTTTTATTTTCTTTGCTGCTTATTTTTTTTTATACACTTAAGAGTACAATCCTATTCATGTTTAGTAAGAAAGCAATCTTGTGAGTTGGGGAAATCCATCATAATGGAAATGTGACTTCTTAAGCCCTGAAAATTTGCACCTCACAATGTGGAAGGTGTGGTGGGAGTGTTTTCCTTTTTGCTGTTCCTGCTCCATTCCACCCTCCATTGATAGTAGTGGGCGGGAAAATCACTACATCAACTCCAGATCTGGAATAGTTATTTTCTCCCTTGTGGGAGAAGAAAGAGGACTTTGGATTTTGCAGAGGCCTCCTGGAATCCCAGTTACATGGCTGGAATGTCCCTTATCCTCAGTGTTGTTCATGAAACACACGTGACAGAAGAGTGGTTCGACATTGTTCTACAGCCCATCAGAGACTACCTGACTGAAACTGCATTTTAACTGGAAACTTAATTCCAGGAAAACAAATTTAGGATGGCAGCCATAGTGCTACATAAATATATAATTTTAGCTATTATTAGAAACACAGCCAGCATGGTGTAGTGGTTTGTGTGCTGGACTACAGGTGGAGACCAGGGTTCAAATCCTTGCTCAGCTATGGAAACCCAGTGGGTGATCTTGGGCAAGTCACACTCTCTCAAAGGAAGACAAAGGCAACCCCCCTTTGAACAAATCTAGCCAAGAAAGCCCTGTGATAGGGTCACCTTAGGGTCGCCATAATTTGGAAACAAGTTGAAGGCATACAACAACAATTATTAGGAGCATACTATTTTATTAGTACAACTGCATGGGAGGGTTAACTGGATATTTTTAAGAAATCATCTGTTGCTGGATGTAAACAATAGACAACGTAGCTCCTCACCTATGTATGTACGATTGCTTTGAATCAGTTTGAAAGAATGGGCCTTCAGTTTCCATTCAGATCAAATCTGTTGCTTAAAATCAATGTAATATTTATGAGAAAAAACCAGAGTGAATTATTCATGTGGAGGATAAACTCAACATAGAATGCTTCTGAAGGCCAGCTCATATGTTGTTACCACAGTGTTTGTGAGCTGCTGTTCATGGCTTCTTCCTTTGCTGCTTCTTTGGATGCAGAAATCATGCTGACAGGGACAGTGAAGTAGTAACCTGGCACCAAACCTAGTTAGGAGCATAAGTGTGCTCATTGCGTAAGTGATGCCTTGCTCTGGGGCAGAAATAGCGCAGCCCAGAAAGAATGAGAAGGGGGCTTACTACATAGTAAGCCCTCTTCTCTAATTTGCAGCCCAGATGGTGCCCCCCTGGGTGATCCTCCTCCCGAGGCTAATTTGCAGCCCAGATGGTGCCCCCCCCCGGGTGATCCTCCTCCCGAGGCCATGTTGGCCGCATGGCGGGCCAACATGGGGGCTGCCATGGTCGGCAGTAATTTTGGAAGAAGATTTGAAGTGGTCTGTAGAAGTTTCAAGATGGTTTTGTTCACTTATCAAAGGCTTACCTGACCTGATTGTTTCATTTCACATGTGCATACGGTTAGTTCTGAATAAAAATTTCAGTGAAACATAATTGAACTGCTCTTCCTTTTTTGTGGTATAAGAATCTATCCCTATTACTTCCATGTTATTCCTACGTCTGATATCAAATTTTCTGTTAAAAAAAATAACATCTAAGAACATATGTACTTAGTTAACTGAGAAATGCCTGTGCATGCCTCAGAAGATGGTAGAAACAAAAGAAGTGTCTGTCCTGAACAGATTAGAAAGCTGGGCCATAACTAACAAAATGAATTTCAACAGGGAGAAATGTAGGATACTACACTTGGGCAGTAAAAATGAAATGCACAAATATAGGATGGGTGACACATGGCTTGATGGCAGTACATGCGAAAGGGATCTAGGAGTCTTAGTGGACCAGAAGCTGAACATGAGTCAACAGTGTGATGCGGCAGCTAAAAAAGCCAATGCAATTCTAGGATGCATTTAATAGGAGTATACTGTCTAGATCAAAAGAAATAATAGTGCCATTCTATTCTGCTTTGGTCAGACCTCACCTGGAATACTGTGTCCAGTTCTGGGCGCCACAATTCAGGAAGGATATTGAGAAGCTGGAACGTGTCCAGAGGAGGGCGACCAGGATGGTGGGAGGTCTGGAAGCCATACCCTATGAGGAGAGGTTTAGTGAGCTGGGCATGTTTAGTCTAGAAAAGAGAAGTTTGAGAGGGGACATGATAGCCATGTTTAAATATTTGAAGGGATGTCATACTGAGGATGGAGTAAGCTTGTTTTCTTCTGCTCCAGAGACTAGGACTTAGAGCAATGGGTTCAAACTAGAGGAAAAGAGATTCCACCTAAACATTAGGAAGAACTTCCTGACAATAAGAGCTGTTTGGAAGTGGAATACACTGCCTCGTAGTGTGGTGGAGTCTCCTTTGGAGGTTTTTAAACAGAGGCTGGGTGGCCATCTGTCAGGAATGCTTTGATTGTTTATTCCTGCATGGCAAGGGATTGGACTGGATGGCTCTTGTGGTCTCTTCCAACTCTGATTCTATGATTCCTGAATATCCAGACAGGCTTGTATGGCAGAATACAGACAGCCTGAACTCAAATCAGTATAGGGCTTTCTAGCTAATAATTTTGAGTGGTGACTAAGATGCCACAGATTTAAAGAATACTTGCAACTTTTCTTGTTTTCAGTGAGAATGAGTGACCTAACACATTAAAACGCTCATTGAAAAAATAATCAACCACTGCAATATATTTCACATATTGTAACTTAGTGAAAATTTCATTGGGGCAAAACCCACTGTTTTCTGTACCAACATTGCTTTTTTTGTAAAAATAAATTGCTATAGAAATAGTTCCTTTTGCAAGAAGTCCAAAAATGCAAAAAATAAATTAAAAGACATGGGGGGCGGCTCCCACAAACATGTTAGTAGAGGGGGGGACTTGCAATTACTCACTTTTCCATGTAAGAATGAAATAAATGACAATTTACATTCTATAGGACAGAATTCTGCTCTCCCATAACTGCCTGCTTCCTTTTGACTACAACCTCCTGGCTCAGAGGTAGGACACGTGCATTACTTGCAGATATTCCCAAAATCAATCACTGACTTCTTTGATTAAAAGGAGACAGTGGCATTGACATGAGCAACCTATGCTGACCTTACCAGGCAAATAACCTCATCCAATGTAAGGGAAAATGTAATACAGTGAACCCTCTGTGTGAAGACACACCCAACTAAAGGTGGTGGCAGGTTTGGGTGTGCAACGCCAGTACCCTGGTGAGATCAAACTCCTTTAACCAAAAAGGCTCTGATGCTGAATATCAAGTTCAAAAAAGGGGGAAATTTATTTTAAAGAACAAAAGAAAAGGGCTGTTTCCTCCCCAGCTCTAAAAGACTTGAAGTAAAAGGTACTTTACTATTGGAGTTTCAGCAATCTTCAGGGTGTCATCTCTCTGGGTTTGATCTCCTCACTCAATGGAGCTGGTGCAGGGTCTTTCAGCTCCTGATTCCTTTGACTGTTGTTGGTAACTAATTTGGCTAATGATTGTTGGTAACTAATTTGGCTAAATGACTGTTGGTAACTAATTTGGCTAAATGACTGTTGGTAACTAATTTGGCTAATGACTGTTGGTAACTAATTTGGCTAAAGATTGTTGGTAACTAATTTGGCTAAATGGTTGTTGGTAACTAATTTGGCTAAATGATGTAAGAAATGCCCTTCCTGGCTGTCTGGGCCTGTTTGCCACCAAAAACAGCTCTCTGCAAACTCACAGCAAAGACTGACCAAAAACGAAAAACTACTAGGTAAAACAGAGCTTGCTGGGAAGGAACAAACCAAAACCTGGAAAAATGCAGGGGAATTCTTCAGCTCCTCCCACAAGTCTAATACAGTGAAGTACAGTCGTCTCTTCACATTCGCGGGGGTTAGGTTCCCCAGACCCCCGTGAATGTGAAAAATCCGCAAATAATGATTGCCCTCCCCCGCCAAAGCGACCATGGGGCCTCCGGAGGCCCCATAGTCGCTTTCTCTGAACTCCCCAGTCTCTTCCTAGGCCTTCACAGGGCCTCAGGAGACCCTCCCGAGGCCCCGTTGATGCCTCCCCGGCCATCCCCCCTCCCTCCCAGGGCCTTCATGGGGCCTCGCAAGGCCCCGTGGAGGCCTCCCCGGCCATTACCCCTCCCTCCCAGGGCCTTCATGGGGCCTCTGGAGGGTCTCCGAAGGCCCCATGGAGGCCTCCCCTCTCCCTCCCAGGGCCTTCACGGGGCCTCGGGAGGGTCTCCGAAGGCCCCGTGGAGGCCTCCCTGGCCATCCCACCTCCCTCCCAGGGCCTTCACAGGGCCTCCGGAGGGTCTCTGAAGGCCCCTTGGAGGCCTCCCTGGCCATTCCCCCTCCCTCCCAGGGCCTTCACGGGGCCTCTGGAGGGTCTCTGAAGGCCCCGCGGAGACCTCCCCGCTCCCTCCCAGGGCCTTCACGGGGCCTCCAGAGGGTCTCCAAAGGCCCCGTGGAGGCCTCCCCGGCTCTTCCCCGGGCCTTCACAGGGCCTCTGGAGGCCCCATGTTGCGGTTTTGGGAGGGCAGGGGGGCCCTCCCAAAACCGCGAATATCGAAAACCGTGAATGCTGAGTCCGCAAATGTGGAGGGGCAACTGTACTCCTATACTCAGACATGCTAAGGCCTGAACTAAAACAAAGAAAAATGCAGGGGAGATTTAAACAGTCCTGGCTGGACATCACACTCCCATTCCCCCCTCCTTGCCCCCTTTTCTCCAGCAATGAAAATGCTTTGTTCTCCAAGGATGATGGGTTTTTAGTGGGTGACCAATAAGAGGGATGGAAGTGTAGAGGGCTGTTTAGGAAACATTATCAAGAGATTGGTGGCATTTTGTTGAATCAGAACCTCTTTAGCCCCCTTCCTCCCTTTAGGGAGAAAAAAATAAACACTAAATCAAGAGTTCCACAAGTTTGTGGCAACATACACAAACATTCAAGATTTTGATTGGAGGACTTGTCTTCATCTGAGTTGCAGTGCTTGCGGGTACATATTTGCAATGGGAATTTAATTGGGTACCCTCTCTATACTTTTCCTCAAGAAGCCAAACCTAGATATCCTATTAATTTAAGGTCTGATAGCGTTTTCAGTTGGACCAAAAGCCTCAACTATTCCCAATTTTCTATGTAGTTGTACCTTTATATTGCTGTTTAACTTACTAGCTGGACCCAGTGTACCATATACCATTAAAAAATTCTGCCCCCTGCCCCCCCCCTCTGCTTGTTCTGCCCCCTGCCGCCACCCCTCCGCTTGTTCTGCCCCCCTGCTGCCACCTCTCTGCTTGTTCTGCCCTGCTGCCCCCTCTGCTTATTCTGCTCCCCTGCCACCCCCTCCGCTTGTTCTGCCCCCTGCCACCCCCTCCGCTTGTTCTGCCCCTGCCACCTCCTCCACCTGTTCTTCCCCCTGCCACCCCTCCGCTTGTTCTGTCCCCTGCCATCCCCCTCCGCTTTTTCTGCCCTTTGCCACCCCCTCTGCTTATTCTGCCCCCGTGCCACCACCACTCCGCTTGTTCTGCTCCCTGCCACCCCCCTCCGCTTGTTCTGCCCCCCTGCCACCCCTCTGCTTGTTCTGCCCCCCGCCACCACCCTCCGCTTGTTCTGTCCCCCCGCCACCCCCTCTGCTTGTTCTGTTCCCCTGCCACTGCCCTCCGCTTGTTCTGCCCCCCTGCCACCCGCCTCTGCTTGTTCTTCTCCCTGCCACGCCTCTGCACTTGTTCTGCCCCTCTGCCACCCCCCTTCCAGCTTGTTCTGCCCCTCTGCCACCTCCCTCTGCTTGTTCTGCCCCCCTGCCACCTCCCTCCACTCGTTCTGCCCCTTGGCCCCCACCCCCTGCACTACTGCACACACTACCCCCACCCCCATGGTACTCACTCTCCCTCTGCAGCCGCCATGTTTTGAATCTACATGGTCCCGCCCCCAGTGTGCAGATTGGCTGCCCAACAGACCTGTGATTGGCTGGTCAGGTCCCTAAGCAGCCAGTCAGCACACTGGAAACAGCAACATACCCAAGAGAATTTTATAGATAGATAGATTGTTATTAATTGATGTTTGACTTACCAGTTATTATTTTGCTATTTTTGATAACAGGGATATTTCTTTTAATATTTATCAGAGCCAAACTGATAGCTAAATGTATAAGACAGAAAACTCTTAAAACAAATCAATAATAAACTGCTAACAAACAATGCACAGGCTGAAAGCTTAAGGAAAGCAGTTCATAACATGACAAGATTTCCTTTCCATAACTAAGAGAGACTGCCACTTTGATTCTGGTTTCTTATTTTTTCAAGAACAAGGAAAACATGAAATGAGTTGTTAGAAGAAAATGCTTCAAAACAAGGCATTCATGCTCTTCACAAAAAGGTATGTTTTTAACATGCTGCAGGAAAAGAGGAAGATGTGGACTTAAGAGGAAAGAGCAATGCAGTGGGTCCTTGCTATCTGCTGGGGTTTGGTTCCAGAATTCCCTGTGGATACCAAAATCTATGGATGCTGAAGTCCCATTATATACAATGGTGTAGTAAAATGGTGTCCCTAATATAAAATGCTGAACAGCAAGGTTTGCTTTTTGGATTTTTTTTAAAAATATTTTCGAACCATGGTTAAAATCCGTGGAAGCAGAATCCATGGATACGGAGGGTCGACTGTATTTTAAAACTCTCCCACCTCTGAAATCTACATGTTTGTACAACTGTAAGATACAATATTAGTATTTGAAAACGTGGTTAACTTAGAATGTGGCAGCTTTGGTCATTTCATGTGAGAGAGGGTTGCAATAGGTTAAAAATTGATGGTGGTGTTGGCTCTTGATGTGTGATGGACTCAGCAGCTACCAAATGTTGGGAAAGCATTCTGTTGTATTCCCACCATCCAGGGACTATGAAAGCCATCACAAAATAAAGGAAAACCAAAATGGTCTGGCTAAGATCCATCCTCTGAGTGAAGCAGAAGCAAAACAACAGTATTTCTGTGGAAATAAAACCAGAAAGTGGGGTAGTAATTGTTACCTTCAATTCTAGAGGCTTACAAAGTGCTTACCCTACCTTAAAACCCAAGCCTATCTTTTAATCCTAGGCCAAGATCCAACATTTCACTTCTGTGCATAGGCAATCTATCATAGGCTGAGCAAATTCCAGTTGGTCTACCCTATTCCCTGCTTCAGAAGACTAAGGTGGCAGCTGCTTCTTCGTAGGTGGTGGCCATAATACTGACACTAGGCACAACCAAGAACATAGGCAAGAAATGCTACCTGAGGAAGCCATATGTAGTTTTTGTCTGTGTACTAGAGTTTGAGTATAGCCCTATTTCATTAGAGAGCCAGTGTGGTATACTGGCTTAAGCATTGGACTACAGCTCTGGAGATCAGGGTTTTGAATCTCCATTCAGCCATGGAAACCCATTGGGTGACATTGGGCAAGTCACACACTCTCTGCCTGAGATTAAGGCAAAGGCAAACTCCTGAACAAATCTTGCCAAGAAAACCCCATGATATGTTCACCTTAGGGTCAGTGAAATAAGTCAGAATTGACTTGAAGGTATACAACAACAACCTATAATTGTGGTGTAGGTGGGCTTTTTTTTTTTTAAGTTAATCAGGGTGTGTGTGGAAAGAAAGCAGAGTAGCTTCTCCCAATCTATTATTATTCTCTTGTTTCTGAAGAAGAGAGTGTCTCTATATGTGGAGGCTTTCCATGTGGTTGAGAAACCTGATTTTTCAGGGTCCCCATTGCATAGAGAACCTCCACACCTAGCAGAAGTTATCCACCTCAGAGTGTTGCTTTCTACATAGAGTGACAACGGTGGGTCCGAAGTCACATACTCTTTATGTGTCCAAATCAATCCCAAAAGAACACTTGACTAGAGCTTGTGTATCCTTCATAATCAATTTTGAGAGCTTCTTGAGTCTATAAAGCAGGATATTATATAAAAATAAATAATCTCAAGGTTACAACAAAGGGAAATATAGTATATTCATTATTTCAAGGTGTTGAAAGTAATAAATCAAGAATGCAGGTCCAGCCCTAAACATTTTGCTATTTAAGGCAGAGCAATAAATAATACTCCAACTTTACCCATTCAAGTGAAGGTACGTAGTCCTCCAAGCCAGTCAAACTGTCATTTGGGGCAGTAAATCCCACAAGCACTTCTTTCCATCCCATACAATAAAAATATTGTGCTCATACATTATAATATTACTGCACTGTGAAAACACAGTAATAAGAAATTAAGTAACTAATGATTTGCTGTTCTTTCATGATACCAAAATCTGCCACCTGAGGCAACTGTCTCATTCTGCTGAATGGTTGGGCCACTACTGCAAGAGTAACATTGCCTTTTAATGTCTGAGGTTGGCTTCAGAAGAGGTATTTATGCATGAAAGGAATTTGAGGCTAGTGCAGCATCAAGCTGAAATGTGAGGGATAATGTATTTTATTTCAGTGACTACTTTCCAGCATACGCACATACTAGCTGCCTTCAGGCATAGAATCTCAATTTAGTGAAGATCCAGCTAGTCATTGCAGTGCTGATAAATCCTGTTTTGAGGCATAGATATGAAAAAGTCTAGCAGTCCAGTGAAGGAAAGTCTAGAATTAAACAGAATTGCACACATTGCAAAAATATTTTTCTGTGTTTACATACTTTCTTAACCACCCCTACCCCTCAACTTTATTTCATCAATTCTATTGACAGCTATATCAAAAAGGGTCGGTGGGTTTTCAAAACCACTTTAGGCTGCTATGACATAAATCAACACCAATTCAATTTTGGGAGGCAAAATATATGATGGAACTGAAAGCACAAATTTTCTACTCTGGATGTGTACACAAGGGGAACACGGGGCTTTGGAATCTAGGACTTGAAGAACAACTTAATTTCAATGGGATAACAGATAACTACATTCAAATACATAACAGGAAATGAAGATGACACAAACCTAGAGGTGTGAATTCAAGCATGGAGATTAGGATGATATAAATAGGAAGGTGTGAAACCAGATCTAGATATTAGTAATCCCTAATTATAATTAAAGATGATCACAATGTGGAGCAAATTCTGACTATCCAGGTATTGCCGAGTCATTTTGAGCAGCAGTGGAGGAGGAGGAAAAAACAAGATAGTTTCACCACCAAGAGTAAAAAAGGCACAGCAGCCCATGGCATGCTTGGTTTATGGTGAATGCTGGTATATTAATCTAGCATAACTGTCTGTTACACTAGTGTAGCACACTTTTTGCCTGCTGCCACAAGGGCAACAAGGTTGCCTCTGCTATCATCGATAGCAGCCAGCTTCAATCAGACTATTTCTCTAATGCCTGGGGCTTGTCTAAATGATGATATTACACCTCATAGAATTTGAGGAGAATACCTTTTGTCTCAATGGTATCCTGCATCATTTTGCAGTATTTGGAATGAGGGGCCAAAAATGCCATATACTCGGAGGGAAAAGCTTTTGCAGCTTTTCCCGATTTTTTTTTTTTTAAATTGTGATGCAAATGCACATTCCTGCTCATTGGAACAACCAATTTACTTTGCTGCACTTTCCTGAAAAGAGCAAAAGTGGAAAGCTGATTGGTTGGGTGTGTGAGGGGACAGAGCTTGCAAGCAAGGCAGTGCCCAGAACTGCCATGTTGGATTTTTTGCCATAGCAATCGTGTACTGAGGCGACGAAAAAGCTTTTTTTCCTGTTTATTTAAGCAGAAGGTCGCACTTCTGCACCTTGGATTTGCTTTTTAAAAAAATACTGTTCGATGGTGGCAATTGGTGAGAATAAAAATATGAGTAATTCACTCATGCCTGCCATCTTGATTAGCAGGCATACCTGTTTGAGCATCAAATGCAGATAGCTTCACATACCTGTGATTTTGGGAGGGGGAACCCACGAAGACAAGTGAAAGCTGCTGCAAATTGGCGTTACTGCACACTAATCCACATTTTATTGCCTCATATAGAAAAGCCCTTGGTTTCAGGGTGGGTCTTTGAGTGCAGGGTGTTCTGAGAAGGCTGCCTAGGGAAATTGCCTGTGCTGACATTTGAAAGAGACATCTTTGCTTTTCTTTGTTTCCAGTGACTTTGAAAAAAATGTTATATCGTGGTATTCACTTGACTTTTTTTTTCAATAGTTGCCAGAACAAAATTTATGGACTACTCGTAACTATAGTTACAGACTTCTGCTGGACTTACCCCTTGATCCATCTAGCCAGTATCATCTACACTTATTTAAAAAGTCCTTTAAAAGGTTTGGCACAACTCTTCCCCAATCCGGTCATGACATACCTTTCTAAAACTGGACGTGGCAGAAATTTACTCAAGGACTTCCATGAGCCATGGAAATGAACTGAAGCCAGATTATGGCTCTTCCAGTAGCAGATGGGGGGAAATGGTGGGAAGAGTGGAGCTGGAAAACAGATGCCCCCAAGGAGTGGAACTGAGTGATCCACAAGTACATTAATGGAGAACTCTGTTGTATTGCATGAATTCACTCCAAGATGTGAGAAGAGCATCTCCATTGTGCATGCTAATGCTTACCGGTAAATATCAAGCATGAAGCAACCCTGAATGAAGACCACTGAGATCCAACAGCTTTCTGTGGAAGCATCCATGGAACAGCCACACCACTGAATTCCTTAGCTATTGGATGTATCTATTCTAATTTATCCTCCACCATTCTTAGATTATTTTTTTGGCACAGGAAGAAGAGGGAGATGGGGGTTTGGGAACCATGTACCACTCAGAACACTTCATCTAAATTTGAAATATAAGCAAGGCCAGGCTTGACTAATACTTGGATGGGAGACCACCAGAAATCTCCACATAGAGCTAGGAAAGAACCTTGCCTGAAATGCTGGAGAGCCAGGTCCCTGCCAGAGTTGATAATACTAGGCCAGATGGACCAGTGGTCTGATTCATTATGAGGCAGCTTCCTATATTCCTTTGCATATATTACCCCACTCCACCCTGATTTCCATATCCTGTCACACTGCTTGCATGTCTACATATGCATTTGTATGTGTGGTGGGGAGAAAAAGTTTTCAGGCAGACTATACTGGGGTCCTCCACATGGTACATTATACATTAACCATGGTACGTTATACATTGACATTTGAAGAAGCGTGAAGTCATGTATTTGTGATGACACACAAATCCATGCAGTTTAATCAAAATACTTTAGTATTTGTTTGGTTGATTGGTTGGTTGATTGATTCATACATTTATTTATTTCAAAATTGTACCACTCTGTCGTGTTTAAACTTGGCAAGTGCCCAGGTAAATGCTCTTCAATCCATAGGAACAGACAATGGAGAAACCAGGCCAGTCTCAGCCATACACAGGGAATCAGTGGAAGCAGTAGTATGTTCCAGGCAGTTGGAAGTCCAAACATGGAAAGCATTCCTGAGCAGGATGGAAAGCCAATAAAGAAGATGCTAGAAAGAGTAATCCAAGTACACTCTGAAGTTCTGAGACCCACAAATCCAGACACTTCAGACCAGGTCACAAAGGAAACATTGGAGCTGATTGTCAGCAGCAACAGAATGGCCTTGGCTGAGCCAGTTGTAAATTAGCCTAGTTGGCCTAATTAGTTCTGGTTTGTCCTTTTAAAGTGGATCAGGGCTTTACCTGTTCCTTTGCAACTAGCATTTTAATCTACAATGCTCCATAGGATGAAGTGCCTCCATATCTGCCTCATGATCTTCAGGAGCTTCATGGGATGGTATGAGATCTATTTCTGCCAGTGCCATGGTAGGACCACCAGCCTCTGCTGGCTCCAACTGGAGCCGTTATCTGGGCTCTCCCCTTCCCTTTCTTTGTCTGAGGAGGCCTCCTCCAGGTAGGACATGTCACACTCTATATCATGTGCAGGGATCAGGGCTTGGAAGAAACAAGATAAACACAGTGTTGCTACTTGTAACTAGTTAATTTTTGTAGGGTAATGAGAGTGAAACAAAGCCACATATCTAAAATAACCTAACAAATAGGAGTGAAACTGTTCTAGAGATGTAATGAGTACTGTAATAGTTTCTAGTTACTGTACTTTAAAGAGATACAGTACTTTAAAAGGCATGTTTAGAGGCATTTTGACAAGAATTCTAAGTGTTATGCCATTCTCTCATCTCTTTCTCAAGAAAGTAACCAAAAGTATTTTTTAAAAGTAATAAGCAGGGCAAGAGTTTATGTATCATGTCATCTTTTTATCAATGAAATGAACAAGTTACTTTTTAGAATAACATTAAAAACTAGCTGGACCTGACGTACCATACACCATTAAAACACTGCCCCCCAAATGCCCAGCAGACCTCATGACAACTCTTTGAGGTAGACTGGTGGGGTTGTCACCCCCCGATGCTGCTGCTCCTGCCCCCCCCCATGCTGCCCGTCCTGCCCCCTCCCACGATGCTGGTCTTGCCCCCCCCACTGCCCATCCAGCCCCCTCCCATGCCGCCCATGCGCTCATCCCCCCTCCCATGCCACCCATCCAGCCCCCTCCCACACTGCACATGCCGCCCATCCTGCCCCCTCCCACACCACTCGTCCTGTCCCCCATGCTACTCCCTCTCCCTCTCCAGCCAAGTTTCAGATCTACATGGTCCCGCCCCCAGTGTGCTGATTGGCTGCCCACCAGACCTGTGATTGGGTGGTCAGGTCCCTAAGCAGCCAATCAGCACACTGGAAATGGCAACATACCCAAGAGAATTATATATATAGATATTTAAATATAATATAATTTTAGAAGAAAATTTCCAAGCTCTGCCTGGGCTGCAGTATCAGTCTCACCAGTCGGAGTTGCTATGGGGGGGGGTTTGAAATCCTACATCTAGATGGGTGCTACAATCATCCACATAGTTCCAGGAGTAGATTACTCCAACAGCAATTAGGTGGCCAGGAAAAGGTGTGGAATACCTGGAAAACATTGGCTGTACTTCTGTAACTGGGCAGAAACAGCAGTTATTGCCTTCCAAAATCTCTAGAAAGTATACTGGAGATCCAGGAGGGTGATGGTTGCTCTTCTCTCACAGCTGTGGCCAGGCACCCCATTCCTTCCCCTGGACACCAAATGGCCAAGAGATCATGTACCTGCCCTTTGAACCAAGTTTGCTGTGGAGAGGGAGGTATTATGCAAGGAGTTACTGGTTACTCCCTTCTGCAATGAACACCAAAAGACATGCACACAACCTCACATTCCACATGTGTAGCCAACCAAGACGTTTCCAGCCATAGTCAGTTGTTACTTCCTTCTCCAGCACAGTAACATTGGTCTTCAAAGCAGAAAACATCTCAGAAATAAGGGGACTTGTAAAAAGATAACTGAAAGAGAAAGTCATTATTTGGGGACTATTCAAAACCACAATGATAGAAATGCAGCTAGTGTGTATAGTGGAGATCAGGAAAACTACCAAGTACAAGAAGATCAGTGTGTGGTCTAACAAGCAAGGCCCATTAAACTATTTGCCTTCAGAAAATGGATATTTGGTAAAGCCAATATGGTATATGGTATATATGCACATACCATATTGGCTTTACCATATAAAATTTGAGGAGCATATTGCTAAAAGCATTAAGGCCATCAATACAAATTCATGCTGGCTGAGGAATTCTGAGAGTCATAGTCCAAAAACATAACTCTTCCATGCTCTGCTCAAAATTCTGTAGAACAGAAAGCCAGACAGGCTACCAGAAATGTTAGGTGGGTAACATACCAAGTCAGAATTTATGTAATTTAATCTAAAGCAATTTAGCTTCATGTGAACATGCAAAGTTTGGAAATGTTACTTAAAATAATTAATGCATTGTGTTAGTAACACATTTACATACAAGCATGTGTTAGTAATGCTATTTTAAAATATTTTATTTTTTTAAAAAAAAATCCATTAAAATAAGCAGTGGCCAACCCCTCCCAATTGTCTCTTTAAAATAATGTTTCGGAAATAAAGAGTATCTCTCCCCACCCTCTGCCATTAATATGGTAGTGGGGAAAGGGTATCATTACCTCCTGATTGTGTATGTGTATGTACCTTCAAGTTGCCTGTTGACTTACAGCAACCCCATGAATATCATAGAGTTTTCTTAGGCAAAGAATACTCAGAGGCAGTTTTGTCAGTTCCTTCCACTGAAATGTAGTCTACTGCACCTGGTATTTGTCGGCAGTCTCCCATCCAAGATCAGACAGGATCTGGTACCTTATTACCATTCAGTTAATACATGCAGTTTAATACATTACTTCCAAGTTCTATGTGTTTGCAAAATTCATTGTTTGCCTTTTTTAAAAAAGCAACCGTTTGAAAAGTGAAATTTGTAGTTTAGTTGATATCAAGTCATTGAATATCATGTTAATTTGCTCCACCTGACTAATTTATTATAATCATACCGTTTGTGAGTTCATGGTACAAAGCTACAGGTCCTGCTTGGTGCAATTTTGGTAAATCCCTAATTCTGTCATGAAAACCCCTGTGTTCCCATCACTGTGGCTGTACAGAGATCCACTTACTTATGTCTGCCTGTGCAGATATGTGTACAATGGTGGCCTGAGGCAGCTGGCTTGTGACAAATTGATGGCAACTTCCAGAAACCCAGTGAGTAATTACTGAACAGTTACAAAGAAATTGTCGTGCCACTGCCTGTCAGCAGGCTGTTATTTCCTGATTAATGAACTTCAGGCAACCTTTGGGGGATGTTCCCATTTAAAAAATAGTTTTTGGCACCTGTGACAAGTTGCAGAAAACTAGTATCTTCCTTGAATACAGGCATTGTGCCATAGGTTTTCAGCATCAATTGCTGTCATTTAACACACTGGCAGAAGCCCCCAAACCATAGAAAGGGAAAGAAGGTTTCTGCTAAGTAGCAAACTCTGCAGCCTAGACATG
Source organism: Gambelia wislizenii (assembly GCA_030847615.1). Classification (NCBI taxonomy): domain Eukaryota; kingdom Metazoa; phylum Chordata; class Lepidosauria; order Squamata; family Crotaphytidae; genus Gambelia; species Gambelia wislizenii. Next base: position 182,824,632 of record JAUMIR010000005.1, on the reverse strand, counting down.
AAAAATTAAAAGGGACATTCAGACAGGAGATGTTATTTAGCTTCCAAGAGTCCCAAATGGAAACATTTAAATACAGTACCTTCAAGAGGCAAATTGTAAATGATTCCTTACAAAGAGACAGTATTCAATGCGTGACATTACTTTTCATGGATGTATTCTGTCTTAACAACTTAAAAGTGACTGTCAAAAGCAAAGGGGTAGAATAGATTTGGGTGGTTTTTCAACAAAAGAGCTGGCTCCACACTACTGTTCCCTCAGAAGACTAATATTTTATATCAGTGCTTGAGAGAGTAAATAGCACTGAGAGTAATGTGCAGACCATTTATACAGAGAGTTCCTGACCTTTGGCCATTTTCTTCAGTTGTAGGTCCCAGGTGAAGGTGTATAAATACATCCAAAACAGAGAACTGGAATGTCTTAACGACACCCTTAGTTCAACAATAATAAAATAAATAAGTAGCCATTGATTTTAGGTGGACTAATGGTGGAAGCCTGGCTGGTGTCACCCTTAAACAAAGAGAAACAGATGGTGGGAAAGGATAGTAAGATGTGGAGAAGAGATTACTGTGTGCTGCATGGCCTGTACTAAACTCTCTAAGTTGGCCTGTGGCCTCATATACAGTGGAGGGCATTGTCTCATCACCAGTGTGGAAGTAAAAAAAAATCAATGCAAGTCTAGTTGGCTTTTGTACATCAAAAGGAAGAGAACAATTTTATCCTTTGCCTCAGGTAGCAAAATGTCTTGAGCTCCATTGGTTGTTTCAGCTCTCCCTCCCTGCAGAATCGTTGCTGATAGCAACTATTCTAAGAGTGGAAAAGCAAACAGCAGTTGATCACAGCTGAGCTGAAGGGAGAGGACATAAAAGGCACAGTCATAACTAGGTTCACAAAATGGTACTACTGTATTGTTACCATATTTGAAAAAAATATTTCCCAAGCTCTAGGATGGATGGCTGCATGCAGAAATACCTTTGTGTCTTAAGCTTTCCCTTGAGGTTTCCACAGTACATAGAAGATACTTCTCTCTTTGGCTTTTCTTCGCAAACTAAGATTCAGGAAGGACTCATCCCGCGCTTTCTGCAAGCACGCTATTGACTAAAAAGGCCAATCCGAGATAAACAAGTCCGGTTGCAGAAAGCACAACAGAAGGTCTTCTTGGGTGATGTTTCAGGGTTGTGATTCTTTCTGCGTTGTCATTTCTCTTCAAGATTTGTTCGGTGTGAGTTCTCAAATATGGCTGCAGCATTGTGGATAGTGCGTCTCCATGCCTTCAGATGTGAGGCCAGGGAGGACCATTGTTGGTGATCAATTTGCCCAAGCCTGAGATGTTGTTTCAGGGAGTCCTTGTATTGCTTTATTGGAGCACCCCTCCAGGGATCACCAGCATTGAGGCATGATATTGAAAACACAGCTGTGCTGGGCAGGGCACGTTTCTAGGATGGAGGACCATCGCCTCCCAAAAATAGTACTCTATGGTGAACTCGCCACGGGTTAGTGTAAGAGGGGTGCTCCAATAAAGCGATACAAGGACTCCCTGAAACAACATCTCAGGCTCGGCCAAATTGATCACCAACAATGGTCCGCCCTGGCCTCACATCTGGAGGCATGGAGATACACTATCCACAATGCTGCAGCCTTATTTGAGAACTCATGCTGAACAAATCTTGAAGAGAAATGACAATGCAGAATCACAACCCAGAAACATCACCCAAGGAGATCTTCTGTTGTGCTTTCTGCAACCGGACTTGTTTATCTCGGATTGGCCTTTTTAGTCATCAGCGCGCTTGCAGAAAGCGCTGGATGAGTCCTTCCTGAATCTTCATTGCGAAGAAAAGCCAGAGAGACTTTGTAGCATTCATGACCATTACTACAGGGGTGTAGCTACAGAGGAGGAGCAAAATAAGGGCAATATACCCACCAACTGCCTGCCAATGAGATTTTTCTCCAGTTCCCAAACTTCTAAAATTTCAGTAACTCAGAACTTCAACTGATCATTTAGAAACAGAGTTTAGGCATCCAAAGAAAAGGGGCAGGTAGAGTTACCAAAGGAATGAGGACACAGCACATATTGGAAGAGTCCTAGGGGTGAGTCATTTTTCAGTATTTCACTCTCTGCAATGCTAGTAATTTGGGGACTGAAAGAAGATTTTTTTGGGGGGGAGGTCAGAGTTTGAGAGGGGAGACACCCTCATTTTACTCGTACACCCTTGCAACATCAACCACCACACAATGAAAAACCCTAGTGAGGGCAACAGGGGAGGCAGCAAAGAAGGGAACTACATAGCAACAAAAACACTTTCCCTCATTATCATTTCCAGGAAAATGTCCTCAAAATTAAAACTAAATGTCATTGGGTACTTTACATTCTGGATATTTTTTTTTTAATGTAATTAATATGAATGCCTTGATTGGGATTTCTGTGTCGATGTTTGTACCCACACACATAGATGACTAATAGATCAATTCACTTTGTGTTTTTGCATTCTGTGTCCATTTCCTAGTGTCCTGTTATTCTCCCCACTACATAAATAAATAAAAAAAATCCTTATCCCTATATCACCAGATGAATCTCTGACATCTTGCACAATGCACAGGCACAGTTGATACCAAATGATGCTCTGCTGCTAAGCAAACAGTGATAGTACACATTGCAGAGCTGGAGGTTTATTAATCTCACAAATGCATCTCCAGCCAGATGGATCAAGAACAGACGTTTGTTCAAAAAGCAAGGTTGCCAACAATATGAAATCACCTGAATACATAAGTTATTCTGTTCTCTTATTCACTGAAAAATTCAAAATCAATTTGGAGCAAATAATATCCAGTTCAAATTATCACCAGCATCCTATATGACCTGTTACGTTATGTATCTTTATGTAGACCCAGGTCTATAGCAGAGGCACTAAGAAACCCCTTTACTGAATTGTAAAGGTGCATAATGCAACACTGGCAAGAGCACCTGATGATCATTGGGACCAATGTGCATCATGTCCGATGCACACTGCATGCCAATGTTCATTGAGCACTGATACACATCAGGCACTTTGCCAGCACTGCTACATAGTAACGTAACAACAGCCTTCTACTGGATACAGATGTTATGCAACTGCACAATTCTAAGTCCCACAGATATAAATCCACTTATGAAGATGTAAGGCCCCCAATAGGATTCTGGCCTATATTTATTAGAATGTTATCTTGGGGAGTGAACATACTTCTTTTCCTTCTTATGAGAGATCAAACTATGCTATATTTCAGAAAATTGGGATGGCTGATTTACAAACTGAATACAGTATGATCCCCATATCCACAGGGGATAGGTTCCTGGACTTACTGTGGAAACATGGAACAACGGATAATAGCGAACCCTATTGAAATTAATGACTTTCAGCCCAAGCATAGTGTTGTGCTGGAGGACCTAGAGATTCCTAGAGAGTACACCTCTCTAGGCATTTTCTAGGTCCTCTGGTATGCGACTATATGGTCAACATCTGGCAGAAGTATACCATAAAATCACACTGGAGGACATAGAAAATGCCTTAAGAGAAAATATTTTTTCAAATACATGTACCAGTCCTGCAGACTCAGTGGTTGAATGGCAATGAACATCTTCTGTGTAGGCTGTGATATTCAATCTCTAATCAAAAGTGGTGCTAATGATCCCTGGGTTTTAGCTTACACTGCTCTACAACAGTCTTCCCCAATCAGTGTTTTGTGCATATGTTGGCTACAACTCCTATAATCACAAACCAGCATGACCAATGAGGAAGACTGAGGAAAGCTGAACAATCAACTATGATATTGAAGGTTCCAAACTGTGGTGAGGTAAGCTTGGTGTGAGAGAGATTAATATGGATCTTGGTAACCAACCTAGGGCCTCTCAGGACTTAGCAGTCAGGAGGTATACTAAAGGATACCCAGAGAAACAGAGAAAGCAAGTATCTTTCAGGCTTTTCTGAGGAACTGTATTGCAAAACCTCTGAAGAAATTCTCATCCATCCTAGGCTGATACCTTGCCATTAGAGTTAGAAGATTATAACTTTTAGCACTCATATAGGAAACCATTTCAGATTCATTTTCTCAGTACAGTAATCTTATAGCTGTCTGCTAGTACAATTTTCTCTATATTCAAATGGGATTTGAGATACAATGGCTTGCTGAAGGCCAACTTAAAATGAGAAGAGTCACATCTCAAGGTGTTCAAAAATGGTTGTTTATTGGTAGAGCAACCCAATGAACTTACTGGACAAATTCATCTAGTAAATGATCGGAGAGTTCCTGGTTCAGAAATTTCTGAAGTTTCATTCTAAGTAGCTTCCTGAAAAAGTTACAAATCAGCCAAAATCCATCAGGCTTTTCTACCAATAAACAGCCATCATTTGAACATCTTGAGTCACATCTCTTATTTCTTCTGCAGATTTCACTGGATGTTCCCCAGTTTTTGCTTCTTTCACTTAACAAGTCAACCTTACCTCTGGGATCAGAGTTGTTGCCATGCCAGACACATCAGAAGTCCTGCCAAGCTCCTGCCAGCTCCAGCAAGTGAGGACAGATGTTCTCTCTGCCTTCCTGATTTTATTTTTTAAATAACTATTTCCCTGGAATATATGGGACCAAGGACCAAGACAGTTTTGAATCTCATGTATCTATATCTTCCCCTGATCTACCTATCTACTATAATCTGTTCCCCTCCCATTTGCACTTTTCCAGTGTTCAAGGAATAAAGGCTGGGAATTTTTCTGTCTCACTAATGATTGGGGTTCCAAGGCTGGGTCTCTCTGTGTCTTTGCAGGAGGAGTATCAATATTTTCTGTGGTCCTATGGCATAACATTTACTCAGAACACTTCAAAGGTCACTACTGCTATTTTAATTTGAAGCTTCCTCCTTGCAGCTTCTGCTCTTGTCAATGGCTTAATGTTCAGAGCAGCAAACTTATTTTTAACTTGACCCCAAAACTACTCCTTTATTATTTCCAACCCCTAAAGCAATGAGGTTTAAATTACTGTCTTCTTTCATTAAATCTTTATTTTATTTGTTAAATAAAACCTTGTCATAATAAAAAAAAAAGGGGGGGGAAGAATAGAGGAAACCAATAATTGAAGTCATCGTCTCCAAAAGAAGAGACTAGAATGATTAAGGAGCAGTTAAGGGGTCAGTTCATCAGTAAGGCTGATGCCTTACATAAGCCACAAAGTGGAAGTCTCTAATTAAAGCCACAGTGTGTCAAATAGCACTTTGTCATTCTACACAAGACAGGTTGCCACTCTGGTTGTATTTTTAGGAGAAGGGGAAGGAATCACCACAAACCAGGTGTGAAAAAAACCAGGAGGACAAGACAGAAGACAATGCAATGGAATGCAGTGTGGTTGTTGACAACAGCATTGCCTGGATTTTCCTTTTTTAAAAGAGTGAGTGGATGAAGACTGGCCATTTCAGGCTAGTGTGGAAGCAAAATGCCTGCTTATGCATTTAAAGATGTAGTCATTACCATTACTTTAGAACTTGTGGGCTGGATATCTTGGATCAAGCACAAAAACCTCATGCAAGAAATAAAATAAAATACCGTACTCAGCTTCAATTACGCAGCCAATTGTTTGCTGCACCAGTTCAGCAGTTCCTGTAACTGCTTGCAGATGAGGAGTGCCATGTATACTATTTGCCTTGAACTTATGTTGTTTTACAAAGTAGGCTTCCTGAGTCCAAAAGCTACTTAGGAAAACAAGTGAGAAAAGGGAACAAACTAGAGAGCTGTTTGTTCGGCTCTTCTATTGAAACAAGGCTCTTCGCCAGCTTCTTGTTTTCCCTTGCTTTTTCTTTTCAAGTCTGGTTTCACCATTTACTTCTTTTGATGTTTCTTCCTTTTGAACATTGTGTTCTCTTCTGTTTTTTCTCCCAGGGAAGCAAAGACACAGAAAGAATGGCAGGACATCTTTAGCAACTAGCTCCAGCAGTTCAGGCTTCATGGCCCTTTAGGGTGCCTCCTGATAGATTCATTGATCAGCTGAGGTTGCAATCCTATCCTGCCTATTTATTTATTTATTTATTTATTTATTTATTTATTTAAAATACTTTTATATCACCTCCCAGCCCACTGACAACTCCAAGGTGATGCATAGCAGGTAAAAATATTTAAAACAATAGAGAGATAAAAACAAATTAAATATCTCTTTACCAGCTTTTAAAAACAAACTAAAGGTACAAGAGTTGTCCTGATTCAGGCTTCAGTAATCCCACAAATGATGGCTAGGAAGGAAGCAATTTACTCCAAGCTCTTGCAGATAAGGCAGGGCAGTAAATTAAACAGAGTTACTGTAGACAAACTTGACTTGAAGGATTTGCTTGCCAGCAAACACACAGGAGAGATGTCAAATCCAGTCCAAGAGTCGGAGAGCCACACAGGGTTGCTAGCCAGTCCAAGAGTCAAACAGGGTGCCAACCAATCCAAAGTCAGGGTTTCAGGGTTCTGAAGCAGAATCGCAGGAACTTACATCAAAGCTGGAGAATTTCCAACAGAATGTGGGTCAGAGTGTTTCTTAAATTGGAGGTAGCCAACTGACCTTGATTAAGAGAGCATCTCCTTTTGCTTGGCAAGAAGCATCAGTGAATGCCTTTGCTCTGCTCTCTATTCCTCCCATTGACACTATAGGCTTAGGGACTCAATCTCCTTATCAGTCTCAGACGACACCTAGCTTGGTGTATCCTGAGGCTGCCATTCCACAGGCTGAGCTGCAGTATTATCTTCATCCTCAGTCTGAGCCCTGGGCCATAACAGGAGCCCTGTAAAAACTGTAGACACTACATTGGGCCTTCTTAGTGATAGCATTCACCCACTACAACACTCTCTCTTGCATGGTTTGAGAAACAGAAACTGGATTCAGTCTTAAACATCTGCTTAAAACAGTAGATGATAATTATTTTACTTTCTGTGTTATTCTTGAGGAGTTTAAAAATATCACATTTTAAATTGCTGTTAAACTACCCTATTCGTATCAAGCAGTATACACATACTGTAATATGAATAATAATGAACATTTTCAAATATTGTGATTCTGCATCACTTTTTTAAAAAGAGAACAGAGACAGAAGAACAACACGCCAAATTAAAACTAAGGCCAGAGGCATAAAACAATATATAAACATAACAAAATCCAAAATCCAGAAAAGAGTGATACTGTTATTGGTCAACCAAAATGCATAAAACACATCATGCAAGTTTTCAAAGCTTCCCTGGCTTCTTCATCAGGCAAAGAATGTTTAAAAATCAGTCATACAAGAGAAGAACAGTGGCAGTGTTTGTCACAGGCCTACATTTTGTATCAGAAGTTGTTTCTGTTGTAATTCAGTTGGTTTGGAGGGATCTCGATGCAGGCAGAAGCTACTCCCCTCTTGGCCATGTGGAGACCACAAAGGACAGTACAATTTAAAATCCATTAGCAGCAATGAAGTACAGTAGGACCCCTATATCCACTGGGGATTGTTTTGGGGTGGGGGGGGGCGTGGATACTGAAAACCGTGGATAATAGTGAAAACCATTGAAAATAATGGGACTTCTGGTTTAAAATACCACAGAGTTGCCTTAGAGGACCTAGAAAATAGCTAGAGAGGACACATTTTCTAGGAAGACTCTATGGTAGGTGTGCTGTTTTGTGTCCCATGGATAATTGAATCAGTGGATAATGAATCAGTGGATACAGGGGTCCTACTGTAACTTCTCTTGGGATCCAAAAACAACATCTGATACAAAATGTACGCCTGTGACTCCAACACCATCATTGTTATTCTCCTGTATGATTCTTAAACATCTTTTGCCTGATGAAGAAGCCAGTGGAGCTTCGAAAGCTTGCATGACCTGTTTATGCATTTTGGTTGGCCAATGATTTCTTTTTTGTGGATTCTGTAGGTTTTTTTTGTTTTTTAATTTGCTTCATGGCCAACACAGCTACTCCTGAATATGTTTCCTACATAAATATTAGCATTCTAAACATTGTTTTAAAAAACTTTGGAAAATAAAAGGGTCTTTTCCTAGGACCAGAAAGATATTAAAGATGGTACCAACCACATCTATCTGGACTAGAAGGGACATTCCAGGGCCATGAGGCCACTATTAGAAAAGCCCATTCTGTCACAACCACTTTGCTTCCCTCACTAGGTAAAGTCATTCAGAGACAGCTTTCAGATGATAATTTTTGCGGTCAAGTAGGTGGGTGGTGGGAGAAGCTATTTTTCAGATACTAAAATCCCAAACCTGGCCATCCCATTGGATAGAATGAGGGAGCTGTTTCAGGCAAGAAATGCCATGGGTACCAGCTCTGGGTCCCAAGAGGAATTACTCACCTGAGTCCCGTAACCTAGCCTACTCTGTGCCTGCTGAGATAGTTCATTACCCTCGGGTACAGTGGACAATGTTGTTCCATCATCAGTATTGGAAGTAATGTTCCGCTGTAGTCTGATCAGCTTTTGTACATGGTGGGAAAGATGATGCTCCATTTTGTTCTCTGCCTCAGATAGAGCCCTGGTGGCACTGTAGTTAAATGCTGGTATTGCAGCCACAACATTGTGAGTTCCATCCTGCAGGGCTCCAGGTTGACTCAGCCTTCCATCCTTCCAAGGTCAGTAAAATGAGTACCCAGCTTTTTGGGGGCAATTAGCTAACACACTATAAACCACTTAGAGAATGCTTAGTTCTATAAAGCAGTATAGAAATGCAGGCGCTATTGCTATTGCTAGCAAAATATCTTAAACTAGCACTGTGAAGTCACAAAGTAGTGAAGGGCTTTGAAGGTTGAAAGCAGCACTTTGAACTGGGGCCAGAAACAGAGCCACTGAAAGGGACGTACTAGCACAATGTGTTAATAACACCCAGGCCCACTTAGTCCTCTAGTACTTGGCTTTTATACTAAGTACTTCAGACCATTTCCAAAGGCAATCCCACATATAACAAAAAGCAAAAATCCTGAAGTACTTGTACCTGCATTACCAGCAGAAGTGTATTTCTCCCCTGCTGGATTGAGGATGTGAGTGGGAAGACTTTCTAACAATTTCAGTAACAATTATAGTGAACATCAAAATAAATGTATAGGCCACTGCCTGCTCCCGTAGGAAAACTATAGTACAAATGCATGCCGTCATTAGAATTTAATTTCTTCGTAAAGATGAGGCCAGTCTTTTCTTTTTTTTTTTTCCTTTCCTTTCCTTTTCTTTTCTTTAATAAAACAGGATCACAGCTGGAGAGTGCTGCAGAAACTTCTGAAATCCCTCATCAGGTAGCTGATACACAGGAGACTAAATTAAATTCTCTGCAGGCTGTAATGGAAGCGTAGAAGCATATTATCTCTCTTTGAGGAGTGAATTGTAGAGCAGCCTGATTGAGTCTAAAATGATGATAATATTCTGAATTTGACCCAATGGGATGGAAAATTTTATTTATTTATTTATTTATTTTAATTCACCTCCCCCGCATTCCTGCTTATAAAAGGATCCAAGGCAGAAATTGAACTTGCAAAAGAAATGGATGCCTTAGTCCTGAAGATACTTGTGGCCACATATGTCTCATGTTTGCCAGAGGATTGCTGAGCTAACTATGACTTCCAGGTTTAAGTATTTACCAAGGCATATGCTTTTGACCAAATATTTAAATTGCTAATACAGCATTAATAATATTGTGGATTATTTACCAAACAAAGCATAGCCTAGTTCTTTCTCTTCCATGCAGTCTCAGTTCTTTATTATAACCAAATAAATGTAGCATTTGAGTTCCATTGTCAAATTGCACAGATTATAGCTGTCACACTGGAGACATTGATTTGTTATGCTGGAAACATAACAAAACAACTGGCACAATCAGAATCTTTAAGAGATCACTTGATCTCAGAAACAGAAAAATAATGCTCTGAATGGAATAACCTGATCAACTCTAGCAAATAAATAAATAAATAAATAAATCTTGGATTTTGAAAGGTTTTTTATGCTTTAACTTGCATATTTATTCAATGAACACACAATATAGACAGGTAAACATTTTAAAAGTAGGCAGTGAGTGGACTCATTTGTAGAATGGTGAGTCAATACTTGTGTAAATCCAATTTATTTAATTGGTCTACTCTAGTTGGGATTACAATTTGGAGTCAGGCCCTGGTGTCTCCAGTCTTTTTGACTACAACTCCCATAAATCCAGACCATGCTGAATGGGGTTTCTTGAATTGTACTGTAGTTCAAAATATTTGGAGAGCACCAGTTTGCCTTCCCCCACTTCTAAATAGCAAAATTGTTACTTTGGACCTACGGTTGCCATAATTCTCTACTACAAAACCAGGACAAAAGTATCCACATTTTGACCAGGGAGGGGGAGGATGGCTCTATCCTCCCCTCCCCCATGGAAGCTTTCCTGCCACCGCCACTGATTTTTTCTACTTTTCTGACACAGGCCATTATCACACAAGCACCGTTGTAATTGCAATCATGTTTGTAAAAGTGAATGGATAGAAACCGTTGGCACATCCCTTCAGTAGTGTGCCTGGGGCTGTTTCAGCCAACAATGATCCCTCTGTTCTCTTCCGGACTCTCCCTTAACCCCTTCTCCTTGCCCTATTGCCCTACCCAGCGTTCCTTTCATAGTTTTTTATTTTATTTTTAGTTGTAATGCAATTTGGCAATTATGGCAATGCAATTTAGTGAAACAAAGAAAAAAGGAAAGGAAAGAAACTGGGGCGCGGGGCGGAAAGGGGAGAAACCAGCCTGCCTGGAGATAGCAGGAAGGCGGAGGGAGGGGGAGAGAGGAGGAGACTGAGATCATGTGACTGTCCAGTCTCGGGACTGCAGCTGGAGAAATGTATTGCACCTGAGGATTCATGGCACAGCAGCGCAACTGGGAGCTTATTGACGGGTGTTCCCCATCAGTGGCAAGGGATGCTCTAACCAGGTTTGGAGGCACAGCAGCAATGATTTGGAAGTAACATCATGTGATAAGTGTCACCGAAGTTGTTATTATCCAGCTTCAATTCTGTTTTAAAAATCTTGTGTGATAAAGTCCATAGATACCATAGTTGCAGCCTGAACACTTGGTAGGTCTAATACTTCCCTCTGAGAAGCTGCTCCTCAGAGCAAGGCATTAGGTGAACTGCTCAAAAGAGGCTTTTCCTAGTTGTTGTTGTTTACTTTTGAATTCTACCTTTTCCCAGTAATAGGACTCAAGGTGGATTACAAATTATTAAAACCAGTGCAGATTTAAAATCATGCAAAAATATCACTGTGTGTATGTGTGTTATTTAAGAAACTATTAAACAATATATAGGAGATTGGGACAGAAATGGGGCTGTTCCAGTAGCAGCACCCCATTTCACATGCCCCCTTCCTTCTCGCGATCTCCCGTCGTCTTCCCTCTGTGCTGGTTCCGTTTCTCTCCCGGTAAGTTCTGTGATTTTTTTACTAACGAAAGTTCTTTGTTAGTAAAAAAATCACGGAACTTACTGGGAGAGAAATGGAAGCAGCATGGAGGGAAGACGACGGGAGATCATGAGAAGGAAGAGGGCGTGCGAAACGGGGTGCTGTTACTGGAATAGTCCCATTTCTGTCCTGATCTCCCCAGGGAATAATTTCCCTGTGTGAAAATCTCCATAGAGTTAATAGCATTTAAAATTCATTAAAAGATAATATTTTAAAAAATTAACAAAACAACATAGCACACTTTTAAAGGCCCATCGTGGTCAGTTCTTTAAGAAACTAATGGAATATGAAAGTTACTTGTCAGTAGAAGAAGAGCACAGATGGAACCTGAGACTGTATATAAAATGTTGCTTGATTTATTGTGTGAGTATGAGGTAAGTGCCTGTTGGAAAGAGGGATAGAACAAAATCTTGAAGTGGGTGCTGATCAGTGGAATTTTTGAAATTTGCATAGGACAGTTGGTAAATGTCAGTTTGAGTTTGAGTGGTGTTTGAGAAGAATACAGCAAGAAAAAGTGGCTGAGAGGGTTGGAGTTAGGATTGGAGTGAGAGAACTTAGTTTGAGTTGAGTGGTTGGTAAGGCCATGATTTAGTGTGAGAGGAGAGAGTGTGGTGTTTTAAATGTTATATATCAATAATCTACTGTTTTATGTTTAACTTCTGTAAATAAAGTTTTGTTTTTATGTTTATATGCTTATACGTCCTGAAATGTTATCATTCTGAGTGTTTGGTTTCAGATAAAGTGTTTGTGGTGGCAACATTAAAGATGAAAACATGATGTTCAGTGGGGGATGAAAGTAGTATAAATCCTAATAGCAACCTTGAGGGCATATAGCCTGACCCCACAGTTGGTGTCAAATACGGTAAGGGGAACAGGAATAAGTCTTTACATGTAGCAGAAGTGAGGCTCAGGGAAAGCTCTCACACTGCTTGCAGAGACCACCATGAAGTCTTGACCTTTGGTGGGTTAAGTGTAAATACAAACTGAGAGACAAATTAAGAAAGTGTAGTAAATTATTTTCAACAAAACCAATCTCCACATATCTCTATAAATGTATTATGGGATGCTATGAAAGCTGTAGTAAGAGGTGACTCTATAAGAGATTTTTTTTTTAAGCCTCTCAGTCAAACAAAAATAAGCTCATTAAAGAATTACAAATTTTGGAAACAAAGCATAAAGCCTTTGGATCTACAAAACTTAGAAAAGAATTAGAGGTTGAAAGGTCAGAGTAGCATATTTTAGAAATGGATAAAATAAATTCACTACAGTACACAAATAAAAAATACTATGAATATAATCCCGTTGTTATTAATAAATTATCTGCCAATTATTATAAAAGGTTATATACACCTTCATACATTAATGAATCCAATATTAACTCTTCCCTAAAAGATATTAACATCCAAAAACTATCTGAATCACACAAGGAATTCTTATCTCAGAAAATAACCCCTAAAGAAACACAACAAGTTATCCATAATTTTAAAAGAACAGGAAAGATCCTAGAGTAGAAGGCCTTGGGAGTCTCTTTTATAAAATGTTTTTTAAAATGTATTAATGCCTTATATGTGTTCATTTGCCTAAATACCCTAAAGGAACCAGATCCTGCTGGTAAATACTAGGTGCTGTAGGCTATATTTCAGAGGAAGGAACTGGCAAAACCACCTTTGAGCATTCCTTGCCTAAGAAAACCCTACGAAGTTCATGGAGTCACCATAAATTGACAGATGACTTTAAGGCACACACGCACACACGTTCATTATTCAGTTCTATTATGGAGGCTTCCCTTGTCCAGATTCTTGGAAGATGTCCAAAATTATAGCAGTCTTGAAACCCAAATAGAGTCTGAAAGAAGTTGAGTCTTACCATCCCATCTACCTGTTAAACCAGGATAATAAAACATTCACAGCAACATTAGCCGAATGACTAAGTAAAATAATCAGCTATTACATTGATCCAGATCAATTTGAATTCCTTAAAGATCACCATATTAATGATCCAGTAAGATGTCTTTTGAATATCATTTATTCAGAACTTTTACAATAGCATCCACTGATATTGAAAAAGCATTTGACAAATTAAATTGGACTTATTTAAAGTTTGTGCAGAGACAAACATGGCTGACACATTTCTAAAAATTATGCACTTCGTGAGAGTGCACAGGGGTTGGTACATAGAATCATAGAGGTGGAAGAGACCATAAGGGCCATCCAATCCAACCCCTTGCCATGCAGGAATAAACAATCAAAAAATATATTCATCTTTGGTGGAAATGCCAATATAGCAAAATTTTGGTCAGATGTACAGTATTTCAGATGTATTCTCTGAAATGAGTAAAATCATAGTCCAGACAATTTCTGTGTCACCAGCAATTGCTCTTTTATCTCTTTCCCAAAGATCATAAACAACTGTCACACAAAGATCTTATTATATTCCTATGGCTGGCAGCAAAATTAGAAATCCTCTTGGTATGGAAATATCTTAAGGAATTGTCATTTGATCAGTGGCATACATGTATCTGGAATATTGCACTTATGGAAAAGCTAACAGCACAAGTAAAAGTTCTTAAAAATGTAAAGTTTATTAGATAATTTTTATGGTACTTGGTTTTTGTATTTTGACTGCGCCAACAATATGTCCTGTTCTCACAATGAACCAGAATTCAGAGTGCCCAAAGTTCAGAAGCCATAGCAATAAGAGGCATCTAATATCAAACAGTTCAGGGTCAGAAGCTATAAATCAGAACTGAGTCCAACCAGTCAAGGTAGCAGAGTCAGTAAACAGTCCAAACTTATAAATCAAGTATTCACAGTACCCAGTCAGGTCAAGAGGTGAACTGAATGTTTGCTTCCAGTAATTCAACTGGAGGAAGCTCCCCCCTTATAAAAACAGCTAGCTCAGCCAATGCCCACATTTCAGATAGTATTTAAAGAGTGTATTTCATAGCACTGTATGCACCACCTTTTACTCCATCTGCAGGTGAGGGTTTGTGTCAGAAGCTGAAGCCTTTGCCTTTCCCAGGGGCTTGGAGGTCTTTCTTCCACCACCTGTTCTTTCAAGGAACACAAACTCTCAAGGGAAGGGTGCATGATGCAATAATTCTGATGTTGCTTGTCCCCCAAGGTCCCACACAAATTTGTGGAGTGTTGTACTCATTATACCCATATGAAAAAAAGCAGGACATGTTGTGGCTTATACTTTTTTTATGGTCAATGGTTAGAAAATTGCTAATGTTAACACTATATGTTATGTGCTTTTTCTTCTCTTTTGTTTAAGGATATAATTGCTTTTGTATTATTTGTTTTTTTTTTAATTAAGTGTAAAGACCCTCACATTTGCCCATAGTGGTGGGATTGCCTGAGAGGAATTCTCATAGTTGGTGGCATTGATGTGATTGCCTAAGTTGAAAACCCCACAACTGATGTAGGCAGCAGTGGGATAAAAGCACAGAGTCATCCTAGCCTCTTTGGGGAGGGAGTTCCAAAGCCTGGGAGCAGCCACTGAGATGGGCTTCCTTGTTCCCACCAAACAAGCCTGAGAAGGACATAAGATAGAGAGAAGGGCCTCTCCCAGATATCTTAAAGCTCAGACAGGCTCACATAGCATGTTGTTTTCCTCCTGTGGCAAAGGCAGATATCTTGATGCATTTGGAAAGGACCAATGGTTGGCTCTGAGGACTCAACAGAAAGCTGCAACATATTGGTAATATAGAGATAACTGTGTCAGTTACTTCCTTTCTGCCGTGAATTCCACAGCAGGAGTATAGCTGGTGTGACTTGACAGAACGCTCATTAGGCCCAAGCAACCTTGGCTCTGAGGCCTCCTTCAGAGGGTTCAATGGGGTGCAAGTATTCCTGGAAATTGACAGTGCCGTGGTGACTCAGGTGTGTGGCCAGTGTATTCACAATGCTGCAATCTGAGACAAGGTCCTTTAGATCAAGACACTAATGGGCTTAAATCAGGGGTGGGCAGAGGTTAGACTTGTGGGATCCACTATATATACTCATGTATAAGTAAAAAAAAAATGCCAAAAATCAACCCCCCAAAACCTAGGTCAACTTATACATGGTCAATGCGGTACCTCTGTTTGCCACGCTGCCATTTATTGCCCTTTGTTATGCCTGCTTGAAAAAATGATGGTGGCAGCAGTTCTTTGGGGCTTCCCCACCACGGCAGAGAGAGTAAAGAGGGTGGGTGCTTATTTCAGGCTCTTTTGGCACAGATTAAGCTCTGAGACACCTCTAAGCCCTAAGCAACAACACCCCACTCTTTCTTCAGCAGCTCTTTTGGGCCTTCCCCAGCATGGTGGAGAGAGCAAATTGGGTGTATGTTTCTGTCAGACTCTCTTGGTAGGAACTTAGCTCTGAGAATGTGAGAGTTTAATCCATGCCTGGAGAGCCCGAAAAAACCAATGCCCCTCTTCTCTCTCTCTCTCCGATTGTTCTTTTGCGGCTTGTGGAGGAGCCTGAAAGTCCCAGCTGTCTGGCACACCGGACACCTTAAGGGAATCTCACCTCCCCTTTCTTCCTGCTTTTAAATTAGGTAATACATATCTTCAAAGTAATCTTTGAGGAAAGAGCTCGGAAGTTAACTTACTTTTACAACCCAGTTTATCTTGCTATCTATATTCTTCACATGGTAGGTTCCTTTGATGTAATTTCACATCCCTATGTTAAGTTCCTGGCTGTACCCTTTTGATCTTAGTTGATTGATTATATTATAGACAAATGATTAGTTCTGCCTACGTGACTTATACCCTATATAAACTGTGACCCCTGAATAAAGTTTTAGCATTCTGCTCACTTTCATCATGCTTCTGTGTTACTTGCTGTAACAGGGGCTTCCCTGGCACAGTTGTTAGGGAAAACGGGGTGGGTGCATCTTTCAGGCTCTCTCTCTATGGACTAAGTTTCAAGAAAGAAGCAACGATCCACCTCTTATCTCTCTCCATCCGCTCTTTTGAGCTTCCCTGGCATGGTAGAGAGAGCAAATGGGGTGGGTGTTTCTTTCAGGCTCTCTTGGCATGGGATAAGCTTCCTTAAGCAGGCTGGCTGTGGACAACTGAGAGTAGTCGGTCAGGCAGGCAGCAAAGAGGAGCCAGAGAAGGCAGGCAAAACACAGGAAACCAGACGCCCCTCCAGCCACGGCAGAGGGATCTAGTGGAAGCAGTGAGTGAAGAAACAGCAGAAGTGATAGGGAGGTTTCCTCACCCATGCTCGGTTGTTTGCAACCTGCCTACTTGTCTCTTCAGAGGATGGATAGATGAAGAAGGAGACAAGCAGACCAGCTGCAGACAACCAAGGGCTGTTGGGTGGGCAGGCCTGAATAGGACCCAGAGAAGGCAGGCAAAAGATGAGAAACCAGCTGCCCCTCCACCTGTGGCAGAGGGATCCAGAGAGGGTGACAATTGGAGTAGAGCCCACTTTCAGGCTGACCAGCTGGTGGAGTAGGAAGGCTGGTTGAGAGCAAAAGGGAGGGAGCGGTCAATACTAGCTCCAGCATCACCAGGCAATGTCTACTCCTTGTGGAAGTGGTGATTGAAGAAACAGCAGAAGTGACAAGGAAGATTTGTGAGAGGGGAGTCCTCACCCACCCTCAGTTGTCTGCAACAGCCCACTTGTCTCTTTTGAAAAGGCAAGAGATGAAGGAGACAAGCAGTCCAGCTGTGGACAACTGAGGATGGGCAGTCAGGCAATGAAGAGTCCGTCCAGGTAGAGCCTGCTGCAGAAGTAGCACTGACCCCCTCTTCTTTCCTTGCCAAGGCAGGGATGCACCAAAGAGCTGTAGCCACTACTATTTTCCTGCCCAGGTATTCAAAAAGGCCAGAAGTGGTGCTACAATGTAGAAAGTAGAGGAGGTTGGTGCTTCTTTTAGGTTTTCCCAGGACAGACTAAGTTCTCACTTTTCGCTATTTTACTTACAGAAGGGAGTGGTTCATTTTTTGATAACAGTTAATACTGTACCTTAACGTTTATAAAAAAAAAACCAAACCATTCCCTTCTCTGAATAGAGTGGTGAAAGGCATTTTTGAATGTGTGGGTGTGAAAATGGTGATAGTGGTGGCGGCAGCGGTGGCCAAGAGAGCTTTCACCTCTCCACAGAATGGATCCAAGGAGCCCATTGCTGAGCCCAAAGTTTTACCCTCAAATTATCCGTGTGTCATATCAAAATCCATTATTTTGGCCCTAAAACAAACCCTCAAAGTATACATGAGGTTGACTTATACATGAGTATACGTGGTATTTTGTTTTTAATTTAAACTTCAAGATCTACCAAATGGAGCCAGGAGCTAAATCTCTTGTTGTATGTCTCTTTTTCACATAATGCATGTGAAATGTTTGCAGCAAATTTTCAAGTAGGAATTGAAGTCACCCAAGGACTGGCAAATACATGGTCATTAAAGCAGTCCAAGGCATCTACTCTGGCTGACTATAGCCAAGCCCTAAAAGTTTCTCTTTCTCTCCTTGTCACTTAAGAAAAATGGGCTTATTAGAAATTGATGTAGCAACAATATTAACTTACCTTCCTCACTAAGCTCAGTGAGACTTAATTCTGAGTAGACAAATTTATTTAAATGGAAGACCTAGGTAGTGCAGGACATGGGTTTAGCTATCTGTATATTCATGTTCCAAAATCATTCACAAATAGTTCCAACCAAACTTCTCAAAGGATATGATGCACTGAAGCAAGATAGGTGGAAAATAAAATTAGAGTGGGCATGGACAGTGAGACTAAAATCAAGAGAGAAGGAAATGTGGGGGTGAGGAAAGCAATTCACTTAATTGTCCAACTGCCTAGCACTGTGTGAGAAATAAATACAATAAAGGAGTACAAAGGAGTTCATTGAAGCTCACTTCAGATAATAATAATAATAATAATAATAATAATATACAAAATGAAAAACAATCCAGTCAATGAAGAATCATATGATACATTTCTTCTAATATGCCTCTTGCTCCTGAGGCTCACCTATCTTATTGTATCCATGAGAGAAAGGCACCCCATCCCCTAGTTCAGTCATGTTTAGGGGACATTTAGTTGTAATCACCCCTCCCCTCCACAAAGCTCTGTTCCCAACTCAGGCAATGGGACATCTTGTGCTTCCACTGAGTAACAAATCTGAGATCTTAGATGTGTTAGAGTCCCACTCATGATGGCAAAATCTCCTTTAATATTTGGGGGAATTATTAGCTCAGATAGGAGGCCTGCGAGAGGAGGACAACTGAGGGGATCTTTTCACCTATGTATACTAGTACTAACTGTAGAGTAGGCTCCAGTTAAAGTGAAATAAAGTATTTTATTAGAATAATACAGAAGGTAAACTAACATACATGAACATGCATCATTATGAACCATACAAGGCTATAGTAGAGTAAGGCAGAAAGGTTGGAGAGAGAGAGGTCTGGGAAGGTAGGGTGATAGTTACCAATCTCGGAGAAAGAGAGTTCCATGCAACAAAGATACTCAGACAAGCATCTGAGGATGGCACAGGAGGTTCCAATCCGTGGTACATCAAGAAAGAGAGTGGCACAATGAGTGCTGTGGCACACATTGCTATGGTTGGGGCTTTAATATTTATACTCTATTCCATACCTTGAGCGGGGGCAAGTTAGTAATAACAAGGCTTGGGTGGCTTTCCCACAGGATAGACAAAAGAAACCAAAACTCAACTGATTGCTTCAATTGTGAAGAGATAGAACATCGATGGGCAACAACCTCATAAGGTTGGACAGGAGGGGTGTGAGGAAAGATTTCTGTAGGCTATGGATTAAGGAATGGTCACTTGTTTGCATGATTAAATTATTGCTTGAAACACCCAGGGTTAGGAGAAAGGATTAGCATATACGGGGGGTCCTGGAACCAAACCCTAGCGAATATGAAGGGACAACTGTACCCCTTAATGACTGGGTTGTTAGCATAAACCCATTATGGGGCTTTCTGCATAATCCTAACTTGGGCTTTCCCAACATTATATTTCTAGACACATCTCAAGTCATCATGACCTCTAATTGCCCTCCAGTATACCTAAATTAATGTGACCCCAAAAGCTGTTCAATATGTCCAGTTATGGAATCTCATGGGGAGGGGTAGTAGAGCATGCTAACAGATGTATGCCTATCTGTTAGCTTGGAAAGTAGGCAGCCAATCAAAATTAATTCACTGAAGTTAATCCCAGTTTAGCTCCAAAGGTCCAAGCAAGTATGGATAGCAAGAGGTGGCCCAAACATTGCATTAAGTTCCAGATAACTTCTGTAATATTTTGTGGTTTCTCATTCTTGTGTCAGCATGTAGCTGGTGGACAAATCTCAGTTTATTCAATTTGAAGTAGAATATGATGTGTAGTCCATTCCTGCTGGTTCAGCATAGGCCTAGAAGACATTTATGGACAGGCATAACCAATGGGGTTTGGTAGAGGTAATCAAGCACAAAACTCAAGAATATTTCATGATAATTAGATGCCTTTAGGAAAAATAATCGATCATAAGTTACCCACAGAGACAAAGCAGCTGGTTTGCATGTGCTTGGACCATCAGCAACAAAATGCAGAATGAAAATTACTGAACTGTATAGCAGTGTTGGCATTTTTAACATATCCGAGTTGGTTAGTTAAGGTGGATAAACAAATATAATTCCACTTAGCATTGGCATTTCCATGAGCCAAAGTGAGACTCTTGGCTTAGGTGGCAAATTAAGAGGATGGCACATTGCACACGTCATACCATTTTTGTTGGTTTCCTACCCCAGCACTGAATGCAGACTTACCAGCCCCTCACCATCATCCATCCATCCATCAGCCATCTGCCCAAAAAGAAAGTTGTAGTCTGTGTGTATATCCTGGTCATGACACTTTGCTACTTGGCTTTCCGAGGTCATCTTGCCTGGTTGCACGAATGTCTTCCTCTGAGAGAGGCTTTGGGGGTGGGTGGGTGGGATGGCACTTTCATGAATCTCCTGGCTGAGGACTCAGAGAAGGAGGAAGCACAGAACACAGACATGGCAGAGGGGGAAAGTATAGCTGACTCTGAAAAAGCAGAGACTGCTCTGGCCAAACCAGAGCACTCTGAAGCCAGTGATAGAAGATGCAGACAACATGCCGCCTCCCTTCTCTGTAAGTGGAAGAGACAAACACCATTCTCAGGACTTTTTCGGATGGGGTTTTGTAACGCGAGCAGCCTCGTCCCCATTGTGAGGCTGCTGCACGGCAGGGGGTCCCTTTCGGATGACGCTCTCCCCCGCCGATACTGTTGCAGAAGTGCTGGGAGGCTGCAGTGCCATATTTGGTGATTTTCTAATCACGAAAGTTGATCGTGTAGGCTTTCCCAGTAGGCTCAGGCAAAAGCAAACTGCTACAGCCTCTCCTAGTTTGTGTGTTCTTCTTCATTAACCACCTTTGACATCTTGATGTTGCTTGATGTCCAAGTTTTCATCTTTGAAGTGTTGAAATGTTGGAGGGTATGAGATCAGCTTGATTTGCAGATTTGTCAACAGCAGCAAACAAAAGAAAACCCTAGATCTGGGCGGGGGGAGGCCTGGCCTGTGGAGAACTGCAGGGGAGTCGATGCCAACTTTTAATTCTTTGAACAGTGATCCTGGCCATCAAAAATGTCATTTTGTTTTTAAAAGTTTTAAAGTAACAGTATGGATCCATGCAACTTAAAAATAATAATAAAGCTGCTACTTTTCACACAGTACTGTACTTCTGAGCTCTGGACTATAATTTACTCATTCATTTGTTCACTCAGGATTATACACTGCCTTTCTTTACCAAATGGAGGGCAGCTATCAGGTTACATTTTAAAAAAGAAAAAAAGGTAACACACAAAACAAACAATGGCGAAAGAGATAATTGAAGTCAAAGGCTTTGGTCCCTTCCTGGCTGAAATTACTCTGCTAGAAGCAGACAGCTCTTTAAACTATTTTATGTCTCTTGTTCTGTGTAACAAGCATGGAAATAACACCTCTTTCCCCTTTATTTAAAAGTTAGTGTTTTGCCCACCAGAAGCAAATGGTTGATGCAAACTGTGAAGCGGAGAGCAGGATGGTACTGCTCCCTATTGGCCTGTTGCATTATAGACTTTATGCATCGCCTTTTATTCTGAGAGTCAGGAAAAAATGTTGAAGTTTAAAGAAATGTTTGGTATGGATACAGGAATGAATGTAGTACAGTTGTCCCTCCATATCCATGGATTTGGTATCCATGGATTTAAGTATTCACGGCTTGAAAATATTCTTTAAAAAATAATAATCCAAAAAGCAAACCTTGATTTTGCCATCTTATATAAGGGACACCATTTTATGCCATTGCATATAATAGGACGTGAGTATTCATGGATTTTGGTATCCATGAGGGGTCCTGGAACCAAGCCCCAGTGAATATGAAGGGACAATGTACTATGTGGTAAAGATTCTGACAGTGGAGAAATGAAGAAAGATGGCTAAGAAAAATTAACAGGATACCATGAAACTGCTATGATGATGTGTCCTTCCTGAATCTTCTTTTGCGAAGAAAAGCCAGAGAGAGAGAGAGAGAGAGAGAGAGAGAGAGAGAGGTTATTGTGATGTGTATAATGAAGTGAGGAAGAACACACAAGCTAGGAGAGGCTGTAGCAGTTTGCTTTTGCCTGAGCCTACTGAGAAGATGCCATCCCTGCCTCTTCCTCTCTCCCCTGCTGAATTGAGTGCCAAATGCTTTTGCACTTTGAACTCAGTTTGCAGCAACTAAAGTAAGCCAAGGATAAAGAGGGAAAGACAAACTTGAACCTTTTAAGAGCAGCTCAAAAAGTGGGACAATAAAGGATTAATTGGGATTTCCCCTGCCTAATTGGCATAGATGGGGGAGGGGGTATGGAATTGTTTCTTTATGAAGCAGTGGAAAAAGAAGATGGCATTCCTTTTTGATAAACAGAGTAGGCCCAGGACTGGTACACTACATTTTGCTATTTGAGGCAAAAGACAAAATGGTACCTTTTTCCCATACAGAAGCGGACTGGACTGACAGCTGAATCTTAACGTAGCAGTTCTCTCCATCACACCTGATACAGCAGGCTAATTTCTCTCCAAGATCCTATTACCTGTTGTAACTAGAAGGAGATGGGAGCAACAGTAAAGGAAACGTAGCCCTGGGCACTGCAGTTATTGGCTAGCTCCCAACCAGCTCAGGAGCTAGCGGGGTACCGTATCTTTTCTCTTCTGAGGGAGGTGACTTTTGTTGCTGGTCCTTCCCTACCGCTAAGCCCTGCTCGAAAAAGTGACTCACACCAATGTAACAGCCTAGACTGCCACCAAAAGGTTTCCAGCTTACTCTCCACTTCTTTCAGTTGAGTTTAGGAAGAAATTTGGGAGTGTTGTATTTAAAAATCCCATCCAAATGAAATGTGCACCCCAATTCCATAACAGCAAGATCTTTGAAGAACACAACAGACATCTGAAATAAGATTTAGTGGTGCAGCAGCAGTCAGCTAAAGCACATCAACGTTATCTGATGTGGCTTCACTAATTTGCTGCATGTAACCCTTGGGCCCATTATCTCCGAGACAGTCATAGGAAGGAATATTTGGTATGGGCAAGGAATAATGTATAGATGAGTACATCCTGTCTGTAGCAATCATGATAACAAGCTGATGCTACTGGAATGATGCAATTATTCATGGTGATCCAGTGAACCTGAAATGTACCTTTTGCATTAGGTGGGACTGGAGGCCTCGGCCTGCTCTGTCTTCCTGATAAATATCTGTCCTCACAGTGTATTTCCCACCAACCCATCCACCCCATTTGTGAGAGAGACAAATAAAAGCTTAGTTGTGTTACGTAACTATTAATGGCACTTGCTTCCTGATTTCCATTAATTCAGATTACCACCTAGTCTTTCTTCATTATCTACCAAGAGATACCTGTTTTTAAAACTGAGAATTTTACCCCTATTATTCAAGGGCATCCTCTTTTTCTGCCACGGTGTTTTTCCTGATTAACACATTTAATGTACTCCCGTTAGCTTGTTATGTCTGTGTAGCTGTGCAAAATCTGCCACTGAAATGTCACATTTCTGCTGTCTCTTTTTGCTGTTTGTATTGAGCAGGACTAATATATTCTGTCAACCACAGAGTTTATTGCACTCACCCTTGTTGCAACAAATGGTTACCATCTTTCAACATGTTCCATTTTGATTGAACATGGAACTGGTATTCCTCAACTTCTTGCAAATGGCTTCTCTGTGCTCCACATCCATGGTGAGTGACGAGTACTGTGATTCCATATGCTGTAGCAAATGGTGGCTCTTTGCACAGGGGTGGTGAATCCACTTTGGGTTTTAGTCTGAACTTTGAAAGAGCTTTCCAAGGTTTTCAACCAATTCTGTGGAGAGGGTCCACAACACCTTTGGATAGCTTCTTTTAAAGTTCAGACTAAAACGCAGAGTGGAGTCACCATTCCACTGACATAGAAGCCACCACCTGTCACTGTTTGTAGTCTGAAAAGTAGTCATTCTGCCTAGTAGTGAGATAATCCCCTTTGCTTTCTACCACCTGCAAGCCTGTACTTTGAGGCAGCAGATGAAGCAATGGCTTTGCTCATGATCATTCCTGGCCCTTGATGTGAATAGAACACGACAGCGTCCTGCAGCTGTCCATAATTTAAAGCCAAACTTGATTTACTTATCCATGCACTCCAGTCTAGCTCAAGGCAGTTCACTGCTTACTCTTGCATGGGATTTGTATATAGGAGATGACTGAAGACTCTTGCTGGAGGGGGCTTATGCTAATCACATTTGTAAGTTAAAATTACACTTTGAAAGCTGATGGTAGCAAAGCAAATAAAACTTATCCCCACTGTTTTGGACACTGTGTTTCTGACCTTATATATTCTCTCATATTTTTAATCTTTTTACTCCCCCATCCTAAAATATTATCTATAAATAAACTTTTTTTTTTTGCAAGTTCATGCAACATCAACAAAAGTTGTTGGTGCCTTACTACCTGCTAGCTGTTTCTGCAAATACAAGTATTGCTGCCGCCATGAGCTAGAAGATGGTAACCAAAGGAACACATTCCTTCATTTCCTAAAACTATTATGGTTTCCTTCATCATGTTTATTTTAAAAAAGATTACTGTACTGCCACAGCTACTGACTCCTTTGATTAAATATGCAAATAGCCTGTGATAGCTAAGTACAGCAGTTGGTAATTACTGTTTGGCTACCAAGTGTTTCATATAGATGAACTCTCTCCATGTATGTAGATTAAAGGCTCAGTAAACATAGGAGATGATCAAACGACCCCATTTAAAATAAACCATTTCTATGCCAGCAAAAGAATGCTCCCCCCGCACTTACCTTCCTCTCCCGGCAAAGGCAGCCCAGGCAATAAAGAGGAAGTGAACCTCCTCATTCAAAATCCCGTGAGACTTCATTATTAAAAGTTTATACAAGTACCTAAATACACTTTACAGGTCCCAAGTAACCCCGGGAGGGTCATAAAAAGAGCAAAACTTACCTGGATATGTCAGTCTCACCCAGAAGTGTTCGTGCTAGACTGGCCATTCCTGCTGCAGTGACGGGATTTAAATGGCCCAATGTTTCATACACCGGCAATGCTGGCACAAAAGTGGCATGGGGGAATCTATTGACTGCTTCAGCTGTCAAAAAGGTATGTTAGCATAATGCCAGTGGAACGCAAAAGGATGACCTCATCTGATATTAGCGTCCTTTTGCGTTCTGCTGGTGTTGTGATCACGCCACATTTGATGCGGCTGATAATCTCCACAGATAGAGTATGGAGCCAAGAGATCTGTAACTAAAATGAAAAGTCATTCTGGGAGGCTTTTGTCTTAGGTGATTCCAAAGGCATAGTCATGTTGCTGCACAAATGCAGGGTGTTGTGACATCTTGAATGTTAGCAGATTAAGGCTGGTTCTGTTGTTAGGTTCTATTCAAGACATGATAAAGAAGATACACAATGAAGAACTTTGAGATTATCAGATGCACTAAATATGGCATTACACGAATGCCAGGAGATCGCTATAGGGTTTCTCTTTCAGACAACGTTCCCATGTCGTAATGCACCCGTGCTACTTCCATTCCGCCGGTGCTGCTTTTTATTCATGGGCTAAGCTGTGAATGGATCCCCTGTTCTGCTTCTGTAATGGAATGTTGTGCTTCTGAAAAGGCGCGGCATTATGCTGGCATGCCAGCATCAATGGAAGATCTGTGCCAGAACACTTCTGGGTAAGATCAGGACTTCAAGGTAAGTGACACATTTTTTGTACCCTTCCCGGGTTACTTTGTATGTTTTAAGTCTGTTTTTGTGCTTGCTGTCACTTTTTTTGGTCTGTTTTACTTTTAGTTTCTTAATTTCCCGCACTCTCATCGTCTTACAAGAACGGCCACGATTTGAAACCAGGAAGTGAAAGGAGCTCCATTCGAGCTCCATTCACTTCTGGGCTGCCCTAGTATGCCACTAAAGGTAGGTCTTAAACTTTCTGTCATTGTTTCGGGATGGGGACTGGAGAGGGGCAGGAAAGGAGATTGCAAGACGGGGATGCTTTTTTTTTTGGTCTCCATCTGAAAATCTCCTGAGACTTGTTGACAGGAGCCAAAATAATAATTGCTAGTAAATGGAAAAGTAGTGAAGTTGCTGCAGGTAATATGAGAGTATTTAACATTGGGCATATTGCAGGAAATGATAGAATATATCCATTCACGTGGAGGGACAAGGCAACAGTAGCCCTCAAGATTTTTGGGTCTATAGTTCTCATCAGCCTTAGCCAGTGTGGCCAATGGTGGGGCATTGTGGGAGTTGTAGTCCAATAAACCAACAGCACAATCCACAATTGCCTATCCATAAGGACATGAAGAATTTGATGGAATCTATCTATGAGAATTGGTTACCATTTACAAGCTTTATGCAAAGAAGATATCAAATATTATATTTTGCTGTTGAACATTTTATATAAGTCACTTGGAGACTAGGTAGGGACAAGCAGCATTTAATGCACAAGCAAACTCAAAGGTCAGATATGTGACACTCAGAAGCTCTCTCCCAACATTTGAAACATCAGTAAAATAAAGCACTTTTCCTTGTCCGCTCTTTATTTCATCATGTGATTGGTATTGATTTTGACAGCAATCCTATACACACTTACCTGGGAAGTCTTTATTGAATTCTGTGGAACTTCCTTCTGAGAAGACATGTAAAGGATTGCACTGCTTAACAGTTAAACTTACTCTATGTCTAGATAAGATAAGCTATAACCCCTGGTCCCTTGTGTCAGTTTTACCTTGTACCAATAATTTAACCTTGTTATTTCACATTAATAAATAAAAAATCTAACCATATAAAATTATTTTTTTAAAAAAATCAATCTTTCTACCACCCCCAGGCACTGAATATTAAACTCCTTTTTCAATCACTATCTACCTAGAGGAAGTGATTACTGTATGATGAACACAGCTTATCATTCTTTGTGTTATTATTTCATAAGTATTTAAACGTTCCCAGTGCAAGCAGACAGCAAGCGATCATCTGTGATTAGCCTAGAAATTGAAAAAGAATTGTATTAGGAGTATTGTGACTTTTTAGCAATTCAGAAATTTCTTCACTGTATCACATTTATATTTGGAAGTTCCTGCAGAGTTCTGTAAATGACAGGATTTGCCACATGTGGAGATGCTGGGCAGAAATGATACCACCTACCTTAAACCACAGTGCTGTGGTAGTTAAAAGAAATGTATTTCCTTCCTTTTCAGCCTCTGCAAGTTTGCATTGCAAGATTACAGGTGAGCAGCAATTGTAAGTATGAGGCTAGCATTATAACTGCCAAGCTCTGCTGCTAGAAGACTCTCCCACACTCATCTTCTTGTATTTGGATTACGGTAGTATCTGGAAAACTGGGTAATTTCTTTTTGTGGTGTGGATTTGGTCATGAAGTCTGTAATTGCTGATTCCTAACACTGCCATTGCATTAGGTCCTGACTGGGGAAAACACATCCCTCCAAATGTTGTTGAACTGCAGTACCCATTCACCCTAGTCAGCATTGTCAGTGGTGAGGAATGCTGGGTGTTGTAGTCTAACAATTTCTGGATTGAAATTAATATTAAGAATTCGGGAAATACAAAAAAAAAAAGAAAGGAAAAGAAAAGAAAAGAAAAAAGAAAAAAGAAAAAAGAAAAAAGGAAAAGAACCTACACAGGTTTCTCACTGATAAAGACAACTTAACCTACCTCATCAGGTCATTATAAGGCTAAAACAATCCTTCTGTATTCTTAGGGAAATGGCAAGACACAAATATAGTGAGTAACAAACATAAGTACACATAGCAATAAAAAAATGAAGCCAGGACCAGAAATTGAATACTGAGAGGAAGATTGAGAAGCTGAATTCCTTATGAGACCCTGTGACAGCTATGTAAGTACCCCCCCACACACACACCAACACAAATACACTCCTGGAGACACTAGACAATGGCCCTCAGCAACAGTAGACCTGGGCTGCATCTATACTGCAGAAATAATCCAGTTTGACACCATTTTAACTGCCATGGCTCAATGCTATGGAATTCTGGGATTTATAGTTTGTTGTGGCACCAGAGCTCTCTGACAGAGAAAGGTAAATATCTCACAAAACAACAGATCCCAGGAGGCAATCTGAGATGATATCCTGAAGAACCTGCCTCCCTCCAATGAAGGCATAGGAGGCTGGGCAGCTATTCAGCCTGAGAGGGTACTGGAGCCAGAAGGTACAGTTGCGAGTTATCTGTATTGCATGGGGTCCATGAAGAACCCACTCATGTCCAGATATTAATATGGGGAATTTTAATTAGCTCAGTGTAGCAGTGAGAGGCCAGGTAACTATGAAACATTTTGACCTATGTATACCAGTACTAACTGACAAGACTAACAGCCAGGAAATAAATTAAAATGGTTTTTATTGAAAAAATAACCTCAGAAGCATTCACGCCAATACTCAGGCTTCAAGCAACCACACAAGGCTAATGAAAAATAGGATGAAGTATTGGGATAGAGGTATAGAGTTCAGGAGGATGGGCTATATTGTACATGTTGGACGAGCAGAGATTCATGTAGCAGAAGATACTCAGACAGAGCTCTGAGGGTCACACAGCAGACAGACAGAGTGACGGGGGGTATGAAGACTGTGAACACTTTGACTGTGTTTTGGAGCAATATTTATACCCAATATTTGCCCTTAAGGGGTGTTCTGAGTGGAATACTGTACAATGTTAGATGGAGTTTCCCACAGTTAGACAATGGAAGCGCCAGCTATGTCAACAATCGCTAGTGGCTGAGACATTAAGACTGATGGGCACCAGGCAACCTTCTATTGTTGAGGAGAGGGGTGTGAAGGAAAACCAGTTTGCAGAGTAATGATTTTTCTGGTCACTTAATTGAATTAGTGAATAACTCACTTCCAGGTGCATCCAGGAGAATTAGCACATTTCCACACTGACTGTCCAGGGTGGAGGGGTCTGCATAATTACTACCTGGGCATGTCTTTGGGGAATTTGGAAAGATCTCTTTGTTAGGTTTTGAGCAAACCATCACTCAATCCCTATTTCTGGGGAAGTCCAGGTCTACTGCTAACCTTATGAAGCATCAATAAATGAGCCAATTGATGACATGTAGCCAATTGATGAATTACTGGAAGGATGGGGGCAGGGCAGGTAACAAGCTTCCCTCGATGAAACAAATGTTTGAAGTCAACAAACACCCAGCTCTTCAGGAGTGAGAGGGCTCCTCAAAAGCAAGAACTCCTCAGCAGTAGGGGTCTCTCATCAGCAGAAAACCTTGAGATTTGTTTCCAGTGTTTGCAACTGGTTTCATGTTAGGATCTTCAATCTAATGGGAATCATGGGAAATGCTTAGCAATCCTGATCAAAGAGCAAAGATATCTCTAGCTTGGAAAGTAAAGCCTTTATTATAGGAATGCCACTGTAAGATTGGATTTTTTTAAAGTTACTTAGGGTGCACTAATGTAGCTGCACTCTGGAGAAGAGCTGAAAGAGGGCTGATGGGAAGAAAGGTTAAAAAAAAACCCTGACTGACCAGAGGGGTTAGGATAGGCAGAAAAGTGGATAAAGACACTGGTTCATATAAACTATCTATCCCTATTAGGGGTAGTGTACAATAAAATAAATTTTAACAGCTTAAAACATTTTAAAACAATTAACAGATTAAATAGGCTAAAATATATTAAGCAAGCTGGCAAGTTAAACCTAAACAATTTAAAACCAAGTCAAACAATTTAAGATAATTTAAAACCAAGCATGTGTGGAAATTGGAATTAAATTAACTGGCCCCAAACGCACAAAAAGGCGTGTCTCTAGTTGGGGATGAAATGAATCAGAGGTGGTGCCAGTTGGGTCTCTAAGGGGAGGGTATTCCATAACTGGGATGCCACAGCAGAGAACGGGACTACTGGTTTCTACTGCCCATATTACTACCATACTACCATGGTATTACTGTCCTCTCTGAAACATTGTTGCTGTCTGTCTGTCATACCTTGCCTGTTCCTGGCTCCAGTCTTCTAGATGCCTCATTATTGCACTGGTTTCCATTTTATGCCCTCCAATTTGGCAAGGACAATCCCAATTAAAGCTTTGTTATCCTACTTTTTCAGCTGGTTTAAAAATGTCCCAGTTTCTCTCTCTTTCTCCTACTTTTCCCCTTTATCCTCATCCTTACTTCTATAGCTGGGTAGTTTGCACTCCATTAATTCTGTGAGGGAGAGAAGGGGGAAGCCTTGCCCTTCCCAGTAGCCTCAGACAAAAACAAACCAGGCTTATCTGTTTTTCCTCATTCATAACTTTTGCCATCTTGAGTACACTCTGATGTTGCTTGGCCACACATCTCCTGGTTTCCACCTGTGAAATATTGGAAGGCATGCTGTTTCTTCTCTGTTTTAGCTGTGTAAGATATCACTGCTCTTTTCACTCTACCTTTGGACAATGCTCACAACTAGACTGGTTTACCCAGTCATCTAGGGGAGCCTATAACTTTCAACCCGCAGTAGAAAGTTAAGAGACAGGAGGCTACCATTCTGCATAGGCTGTGATGCTAATTGGCAGAGAGTATTCGTTAATATTTTATATTTCCCACACCCTCCATTTAGCCTTTTCGACATCTAAAAGAAAGTGAGGATGTTAACATCTTCTCCGTGCAAAGTGTCTTGAATTGAATTACAGCTACATATTTTTGTTTTTCTTTCCTGTGCACTAGCTTCTGCTAAAAAAGTCCCCAAACACTTTTACCCGCTCATATTGTACACATCACTAGTTACAAACAATAGAAACCAGTGTAATTGCCATGCTATAGGAAGACAGGCACCTCTAACAATGGGATTCTAACATAAGGTTTTTTAGAAGATGTAGTTCTAACCATTAACAAGCTACCATTTAATCATTTATCTGTCTGAAAGTTCCAAGCCCCAGGCTATTAGCAGCTGTCTTATATCTCCACTGGCAGCTGTTTATATTAGCTGGTTTCTGCACATCACTTTTTATTGTGAGCTATAAGGCATCAAGGAGTGTGAAGAAACTAAAACTATAACCATTAGGTTTGCCCTGAAATAGCTCCCTCGTCAATAATGTCAGCTAGAACAGGACTGAAGTCACAAAACAGCATGTAAGTTGCCATCCTTCTTCATTACTGGTTAAATGATTGCTTGGAATTGATTTAAGCATCACTATATTGTGTGGTTCCCCAAAGAGCCCTATATATCAGAGCAATGTCATGCCATGCATGTCTAAATTGATAACCCACTTGGACACATTTTCTCAATTGATAAGCAGTGGGAAGAGGTTGGGGATATCTTCCCTTATGAACAAGAACTCCATGGTGCTCTGGCAGTTTCGTTAGCTCTTTCTTGTCCAAAAGTTTTTAAAAAAAGAGAGACGGGGAGTGGGGAGCATATTGTTAGCTAGGACTTGCCCAAGATATTCTGCTGTCTGAGGCAGAGCAGCAATAATGCCCCCCCCCCATTGCAAAGTCAAATTGAATAATGTCATAGGCATGTCAAGCTAATTTGGGACCCCAAGACAGAAGATCTCACAAGTTTCTCTCTTATTTCCTGATGGTAAAAATGCAATCATAATACATTAACCAGCTAACAATTTGTTGCCCTTTCCTAACATATTCAGAAACTGAAATCTAAGGTGCTTTGCTCACTTTGCCTAAAGCTAGGGCTGGTCATAAGCTTAATAGGACAGTGGCAGGAGCATCTATATCCAAGGCAAAACTATGCTTTATGTGATTCTTTGCTGCTAACACTAGATGAAAAAAAATGGCTTAAATAAAAAATATATTTTAGTTACATTTCTCTTCATTCCAGAAGAGGAAATTACACTTACATATTAACTGGGTCATTGCTTAAAAGCCACATTTATTTCCATTAAATCTCAGCCGTATCTGTTCAAAAGTTACTCTTAGGTAGGTATATTTAGAACCTTTGGCAAGTATTCTGTATCAGCTACTTAGGTATACTTCACTAAGTAACTGCTCCTGGTCTGATTCCCCCCAAAACCTAGTGGAAACATCATTTGCCCCTGCTCCATGCATCAACAGAATGGACCTCCATATCCCCATGCAGTTGATGCCCAGTAAAGCAGGTTGAGGGATGCGTTTTTATCATTGTCATGCCCCTCCCCATGAGAGTTCATCTTCAGACAATGAAGCAGACATACCACAGCCATGGCAGAGGCCTGATAGCCAGTTGTGTCCTCCTCCACTTGAGTTCTCCAGAAGAGGAGTCAGGAGAAAGAGTACAGAGCTGGTATTAGCTAAAGCTTGGAACTTGAAACAGTTACTTTTTGGACTACTACTACACAAATCATCCAGCCAGCCTAGCCACTGCCAGCCATGCTGGGCAAGAAACATTAGTGATTGTAGTCCAAAAATAACTTCCAAGCTATAGCCACCAATGACATCTACCTAGGTCTCCTTTTTAAAAAATGTAGACTGTTTTATTTATCTTACTTCTTTTTTGGCATACCAGCAGTATATCTGGTTACTTCCTAATTTGATTTTACAACAACTTTAGGAATTAACTTAGTCTTGGGGATACTGAATAACCCATGGTCACCAAGTAAGATTTCTAAGCTGGGCCAAGACATTTTGTTGACTGAGATGAAGAAAAGATGACATTTTGAGAAACCAACTGTGTTGGCAATTGACTTTTACTTCACTACGGGTGAAGGTGCACCATCTTCTACCAGGCCAGAGGGCAGCAGTCTAACTTGATAAAGCACAGGGCATATAGTACACACAGCTCCACTTTCCAGCAGTAGTCAACAGGCTGGGGACTAATTGCCAAGAAGAACACCTGCCACCTAAGTCAGTTTGTCTCAGGCTGCATCTGCACTGCAGAAATGATGCAGTTTGATACCGCTTTAACTGCCATGGCTCAATGCTATGGGATTCTGGGATCTGTAGTTCTGTGAGATGTTTAGCCTTCTCTGTCAGAGAGCTCTGGTTCCATGACAAACTACAAATCATAGGATTCTACAGCATTGAGCCATGGCAGATAAAGTGGTGTCAAACTGGATTATTTCTGCAGTGCTGATGCACCCTCGGTCAGTTTAATGAGCTCACTAGGTGATTTTTGAACCTAAATCTCCCTAAGTCTTGGCCTGTCCATTGTGCCAGATGGGCTTTTCTTATATGGCTGTGTAATTCCCAAGTCAAAATGTCCATCATAAACCCCTCTAGCCTGTTAGCTGGAAGAACGGTTTAGAGACATGCTTGCTCCATCCTCATTTTATTAGAGTTGTGGCGGACAGTAGGAAGTCCTGAGGACACAGTCCTTAACATAGGGTTTGTTCATGTATGGCACTCTACAAAAACAAAAGAGCTCAGACGGAACACTGAACAGAAAGAGCTTCAGTCTCAATGTCAAACATGAAGACTACTTATGATGAAATACAGTAGGACCACTGTATCCAAGGAGATTGGTTCCAGGACCCCCCTACAGAAAATGAATATTGCAGATAATAGTAAATGCTCCCCTGTCACCATTGCTGCCATGGAAGCCATCCTGCTGGATGAAGGGAGAAGTGAGACCTCCCCTCCCCTCCTTTTGCCCGCCCGTTGCCATTGCTGCCACAGAAACCATCCAGGGTAGCCAAGGTAGATGGAAGGCAAGACCACTTCTCCCTTCCCTTCACCCCACCCTCGTTGCCATTGCCATCACAGAAACCATCCCACCAGGCAAAGGGAGAAGGCAAGCAAGACCTCTCCTTCCCTCCTTTCGCCCCCCCCCCAATCACCATTGCTACCACCAGAGCCATCCCACCGGGTGAAGGGAAATGAGACCTATCCTCCACTCCCTTTACCCCCTGTTGGCATTGCCACCACGGAAGCCATCCAGGGGGGCCAACAGAGAAGGGAGGTGAGACCTCTTCTCCCTTTCCTTCAAACCCCCCCCCCCCGTTGCCATTGCTGCAATGGAAGCCATCCCGCCAGGTGAAGGGAGAAGGGAAGAGAAACCTCCCCTCCCTTCGTTCCCCTGTTGCCACTGCTGCCACAGAAGCCATCCAGGGGGCAAAGGGAGAAGGGAGGCAAGACCTCTCCCCCTCCTTTCCCCCATCGCCATTGCTACCACAGAAGCCATCCGGAAGCCTCCTCCCCTCCCTCCCCTGTCCACCCCCCTGCTGGGATAATTGAATCAGGGGTTGGTGAATCAGCAGATATGGGGGTGCTACTTATAGACAAATGTAAAACCTCAGTCATTAGCAGAAGGGAACAAGAGAGTTATTGTGTGTGTGTGTGGGAATCTAATTGTGACGAGAACATCTCTCTGAAGATGGACCAGTATGGCCCAAGAAACTACACTAGGCCTCAGTATCCATTGGGGTTTGGTTCCAGGACACTCCGTGGACAAAAATATCCATGGATGTCCAAGTCCCATTATATACAGTGGTACAGTCTCTCTCTGGCTTTTCTTTGCAAACGAAGATTCAGGAAGGACTCATCCCACGCTTTCTGCAAGCACGCTGATGACTAAAAAGGCCAATCCGAGATAAACGAGTTCGGTTGCAGAAAGCACAGCAGAAGGTCTCCTTGGGTGATGTTTCTGGGTTGTGATTCTTTCTGCGTTGTCGTTGGTGTAGTAAAATGAGGTCCCTTATATAAAATGGTTGGTGTAGTAAAATGAGGTCCTTTATATAAAATGGTGAACAGCAAGGTTTGCTTTTTGGATTCCCCCCACCCCCAAATATTTCTGAGCTGTGGTTGGCTGCATGGATATAGAACCCGTAGATACAGAGGGCCCACTGTACAGTTGTCCCTCCATATCCACGGATTTATGTATTCACGGCTTGAAAATATTCTTAAAAAAATAATAATCCAAAAAACAAATCTTGATTATGCCATCTTATATAACGGGACACCATTTTGCTATGCCATTGCACATAATGGGACTTAAGTATTCACAGATTTTGGTATCCACAGGGGTCCTGGAACCAAACCCCAGAGAATATGAAGGGATAACTATATATGGTGTAATTGCCACAGATGAAGTTTTCTCTCTAAACCAGAAGGTGGCAGCAATGCAGCTTCCTTAATGGTATCCGTGAGGATCACATTTATTTATCACTAAGCAACAAAGCCACCATGGGTGAAAGGACCTAGCTGAAGATTTGACAGGAAAGCACTATAAATACCCTGAGGAAATCACTTCTTTCACAGTATCATGGCCATACTCTTAAGAGTTTATAAATGAAGGTGCCTTTATTTATTTATTTTTAAGTGTTAAAATTGGGACAGATATGTACCATTTTAAACAACCAAATCGCAATGATTAGCACCCTGTTGTACTCTTTCAATTTTACTTGCAGAAATATTAAATTACAGCCTCACTGAATGTGTCTTGTGTTGACCCAGCCTAAACACAATTTGAGGCCTATGAAACTATGGTGTTGTTTGAAGGAAACATCTACCAACTTTTTTAAAAATGTGCAAATTGTCAGCCATGTGTGGCTTCCTCTCCCTGCTTCTCTTACCCACTGGCCACTAGTATCGCTCTAGATGTGTTAGAATACAATTCCCATAATCTCTTGCCAGCATGGCCATTGGATGACTAAATACAACATTCGCTATGTTGGATGGGGATGAGGAAGTTGTAACCCTGGAGAGGTTACAACTGGATACCATGACTGGGAAAGGCCAGAACAAAGAGTTGTTTTAACCCACACATTTTACACTCTGTCTGCCAACAATGCTTGATCTGTTCTTTTTTGAAAAAGTACTAAAAATGTAAATATAAAAATGTAAATACAGATAGACCCCTGACTCTGTGGGATCCTGTATCCATGGATTCACTTACTCACATCTGAAGAAACACAGTCTTCTCTAGAAAGGTGTTCTTCCTAGGCCTCTTCTAGGTCCTCCAGCCTGACTCTATCGTATGTCTGAATGACCCAGAAGTCATTGATTTTTAATAGGGTTTGCTATTATCCATGGTTTCCAGTATCCACGGTAAGCCTGGGAATGTATCACCCACAGATATGGGGATATACCTGTAAATGTCTGTGGCCTGAATCCTGTTTGTAGTCTAAACTAAATTAATTAGTTGTTGAATTAGGAATCAACACATATGTAATCCCAATTGATTCAATGGGTCTAGTTTAGTTGGGACTACCAATAGTGCTTTTACCTCCTAACAATACTAAACTACTAAAATAAGTTAGCCCTGCTAAATCTCAAAAATTCAGAAATACTGCCCAGAAAGGTTCAGGATGCTCTTCCTTCCATTCATACCAGAAGACATCTGTTTTGATACTCAGTAGCAAATCCTAAAGATAAGATCACCCTGCCACAGTTTTCTCCCCTACGAACATCTGCCTTTCAAAGAATCAAAATGAACGATTTGGTGACGATGTGATGATGAACTCCTTCTGGGAAAGCATTCACTCAGACATTCTATGTCTCCCTTCAGAAATGGGTCATGGGTTCCCTTGATGTACATTGACATGATGGAAAATAAATGCAGTGAAGATGAAACTTCAGCAAATCATGAAAAAAATATTGCATCAGCAACACCACCTGTCTTAAGAGAAAGAGGAAAAAACAGTCTCCACACTAATAACTCAATGTAGCTTCTTCATATTCTGCCACTATAAACATGTGGTGCCACCAGATCAGTGCTTTAAAAAAATTACATTTTTGGATTGCAATTCCCACCAGTGAAATGCCCACAAGATTATCCTGGCTAGAGGATTTGGGGAATTGTTGTTCAAATAGCAATAGCATTTCTGTTTCTATACCGCTTATCAGTCCAAAGCACCCCCTAAGCAGTTTATGACATGTTAGCTAATTCTTCCCAACAAGCTGGGTACTCATTTTACTGACCTATAGAAGGATGGAAGACTGAGTGAACCTTGAAGTCCTGTAGGATTGAATTTACAACATTGTGGCTGCAGTAAAAGCATATAACCACTGTGCTAGTAGGGCTCCCAAAGATAACATTTCCTAACTCGATATCAGATGTGACCTACAGCACCAGTGCATTGGTGTGAAGGGTCTAATTTTAGAATCCCAACCCTAAATCTCTTTGTCTTCCTTTTCCCAACTACTGTTAAATCACTGCACAACATACATTTACAGCACAGTCCTATACGTATATCCTGAGAAGTAGACCCCTTTAAGTTCAAGGGACTTATTCCACCAGTAAGTGGATATAAGATTGCAGCATAAATACAGGTTGATCCCTGTATCCACAGGACCAGTATCCATGGTTTCACTTATCCACCCCCCCCCCAAAAATATGCCCCCTCTGTGGGCATTTTCTAGGTACTCCAATACAATTTTGTGGTATGCTTCCACCAGACGTTGGGCCAGAAGATATTAATTTCATTTGCTATTATCCACAGTTTCACATATCCACGGTAAGTCTGGGAAGATAGCCCCCGCAGATATGGGCAGCTACCTGCATGTCAAGTTTGAACAGTGAGTATATTTGGAGACATATTTGCTATAGCTGCTTTATTAGTTTAGAAGTGTGACAAAAGTAGTTGAATGAGGCAGACTAAAATTTTTCATCACTTGCTACTCGGGTTAGTGGCCACAAATGGACCATCTTGATGTCTTTTGCTCAAGCTAGCCCCAGAACTCATGGAATGTTACCTTTTTTGGATACGACTCCCAGAATCCCCAGCCAACATGACCAGTGACTGTGCTGGCTGGGGGATTCTGGTAGTTGTCCAAAAGCTAACTGTTTCAGACTCTAGTCAATCCTGTCATGAAGCAGAGTGAAGTAGCAGCCTCA
This sequence comes from Gambelia wislizenii, assembly GCA_030847615.1. Lineage (NCBI taxonomy): Eukaryota > Metazoa > Chordata > Lepidosauria > Squamata > Crotaphytidae > Gambelia > Gambelia wislizenii. The sequence continues at coordinate 182,786,922 of JAUMIR010000005.1, read as the reverse complement.
GCCAGCATTAGGTTATTTCAAAGAGTGTGTCCCTTAACTGAAGAATAGCTTTATTCCTTTTCCTGTGGAACAAACTAGAACAAGAATATAGTACAGTTGGATCGCCATATCTGTGGGGGTTCAGTTCCTGGACTTACTGCGGATAACAGAAATCATGGATAACAGCGAACACCATTGAACAGAAAGGGACTTCCAGTTTAAAATACCATAGAGTTGCCTTGGAGTATCTAGAAAATGTCTAGCGAGGATGCCTCTCTAGGCATTTTCTAGGAAGACTCTGTGGTATGTGTTGTTTTGTGTTCCACGGATAACTGAAACTGTGGATATCGGTTCTGCGAATACGGGGGTCCAACTGTATAAGTACCTGTTTCAGGCTGGACACAGCCTATAACTTACTAGCAATACTGCAATTAAATAATACATCTCAGCAAATATATGTTGAAGGGTGAGGGAGCAGCAGTAATGTGCTAAGGACAGAGTTGTATTTTTGAAGTCTTCGACTGGTCCAACATGTTGCAACCAGAGGCTAGAATCCTGTTGATGCACCACACTGGCATAAATACACTAGTGTAGATGGGAGAAGTAAAAGGCTCCAGGCATAGCTGTGAGGGAAGGCTATGAAAGAAGGAAAGCATTGGATAAATAGTCTGCTTAAAGCTGGGAAATTTTGTCTGTCTTTCCCTCACCATCAATGTATGGCCCCAAAGAAAGTGCAACCACTAGTGTTCGATACTGTCAGGAGTCTGGACAGAGCATTGTCCTGGGCTAGTTATTAGAGAGCATGCAATACCCATGTTACTACAGCTTCAATGGTTAGCAATCTGTTCTAGGCAAAATTCAAAGTACTGATTATAACCTGTCAAGCCCTGTATGACTTGGGAATAGGCTACCTGAAGCATTGGATTTTCCTAAGCAAATGTCTCTGGGCCTTCAGATGTTCAAAGGAGGCTTTTTTCTCAGTCCCACCATCCTCCAAAGCATGTCTTATGAGGGGTGCAACAGAGGTCTTTCTGTGTGACCACTGTCAGGCTGTGGAACTGCAAGTGGAGATTAGATTCCCCCTCCCTTCCCTACCATCCCTCCAACAAGCAGCAAAATGCATTTTTGTGCAGCCAGGCCTTTGGCACTTAAGCTGGCTTCTTGTAAAAGGACCTTTTAATCAGAGTGGATGCTTTTCAAAAACTGTGTCATCTAAACTGCTTTTAAACAGAATTGTATTTTAATATTACAGTTTGTTTACTTGTGTTTCAATATTATAACTTTTGGTGTTTTTATCTCAGTACCTTTTGTAGTTAATGTTGCTGTGAATCATCTTGAGTCCCAACTGCAAGGAAAAGGTGGGATAAAAAAATGAAAGAAAGTGATAAAAGTGGAAGGGGTCAAGTTGCTGAGCAAGAATATGGTACATAGGAAACTGATTTATACTAATTCAAACCACTGGTCCATCTACTCTAGTGTTGTGTACACCAGAAATAAGCAACACATAGCCGTCAAGGTAGTATTGTTCTATAGCTCCCATAATCCCTGACAATTGGCTACACTGGCTAGAGCTTACAGGGTTGCTGTCCAGCATCATTAGTTGAGCCACATATATCCTCCACCCCTAGCGTACATTGATGAACAATGACTTTCCAGTTATCCAAGCTTATTGCTTCATTACTCTAGCTAATATTACTCCTTACTGGAAGGAGGACAACAAGTATGAGTTGAACAGATCAGAAGGCCTTCAAAACCTATCCTTTATATACAGAGCTGTTTTTTTAACCATTCTCTCTTGGTCATCCACATTAAACATTAGAGAACATTCAAATGTCCTTGCGGACCAAATCTCAGACTGAATGTAAATTTGAGGGCCTTTACTTCTAACTTGTCTTGACACAGGTGGAGAATATATCTGGCTAGATATCAAAATTTGTCTCATCGTTGAGCTCAGAGTGAACAGCACCCCAAATTCCATGCTCGTTGGTGTGTGAGCCAGCATACAGATATTAGTATATTAACAATGGTTAAATGCTGTCTGTAACTTGCAATGATTCACTGGTCTCATGTCACACAGCATGCTTTTAACTGTATGCCAAAGCTAATAGAAACATGCGTATACAGTAATTAGAAAACTTATTCTAAGGAACTTCTACCTTTAAAAGGCAGTTGCCCCTTTAAATCTGAAATGATCACCACATACTGAAGAACATTACTCATGTTATTTCATTCAGTTTCCAGCTATATAGTAATGTCTATATATTTTCCCTCCAGTGCACCACAGTTATTTACAGACTGACTGTATGTGGAGTTACTCAGAAGTATACCCCACAGGGTGAGTGTGCACAGAAATGCAGCTTCAGAAGTTCTTTTTTCCCCTTATGTAGCAGTAAACTGTGTCAAACACATGCACATCATCAATGCATGTACTTGGATAGCACTGCTTTTCACACGTACCTATCTGAGGGCTTGTCTATGGAGATTATCAGACGGGAACAAAAAAAGCATTCCCATCCCGAGAACAAAAAGTTTCAAACTTACCTGAATCGTCCTTGTGCTCTTGCGAGAAGAGGAGAGCCAGGGATTTAAAGGGACAGGCTGGGAGCAATCAGGGGGGCAATGGGGGGATGATCGGGGGGGATCAAGGGTCAATTGGGGGTGATCGGGCAGCGATCAGGCAGCGATGGGAGGGGGCGATCGGGCAGCAATGGAAGGGGTGATCCAGGTGGCAGTGGAGTCCTGTTAAGCTTAAGGGAGGCATCCAGAAGTGTTTTGACGTTCCAGACCTCCCACTAATGCTGGCATCGTGCCAGCATAACGGGCACCATTTCACACTTCGGTCATTCTGTTTCAGAAACGGAACGACGGATCTATTAATGGCTTAACACGTTAATTTAAAAAAAAACGGAGATGGAACTGAAGCAATATGGGAGCAGGATGGGAAAATCCTTTCACGATACTGTGACGTCCCTGTCCCAGTTTATTAGGCTCATCTGATAATCTCCTATATGGTAAAAATACTCTTCATAGAATAATACATTTTGTCCCAATGGGATCCTGCATCATTTTACCATATTCGGAAGGAGGGGGGCCAAAAACTCAAAATACTCCAAAACAAATGTGTGTTCCCACTTGTTGGGATAACTGAATTGTTTTGGTGTGCATTCCTGATAAGAGTGGAAGTGGAAAGCTGATTGGTCGGACATGCGCAGGGGGCAGAGCTTGCTGGCAAGGCAAGCACCCACAACCACCATGTTGGATTTTTGTCATTGCAATCATGCACTGAGGTGATGAAACAGCCTTTTTTCTCTGTTTATTTAAGTGGAAGATCATACTTCTGCACCTTGGAATTGCTTTTTAAAAAATACTGTTTGGCGGCGGTGACTGGTAATAATAAAAACCTGAGTAATTCACTCGTGCCTGCCATCTGGATTTGCAGGCATGCCCATTTGAGCAACAAATGTGTACGGCTTTGCATGCCTGTGATCTTGAAAAAAAAATCTGGACACAAATGAAAGTTGCTGCAAATTGGCGTTAGTGTGCATCAATCCACATTTTATTGCCGTGTATAGACAAGCCCTGGGTCTTCAGAAATTTGCCCAAGATCTTTTGAAGACATTCCCTACCAACCAAGTTACCATAGATAACTTCAAATGAAAGGGCATTTTCAGTAGTAGAAACATGATTGTGTGGAATGTCCTCAGCAGAGAAAGTGACCTGTCACCTAGCTTTATGTCTTTCAGTGCCACACAAAGATGTTTTTATTTTCTCCATCCTCTTTCAGTATTGTTGTAGCTTTAAATGATGCTTTAGCTTTCTTGATTAAAAGAAATATGCTATTTTCTTATTCACTGTTTTAATGCTAAGTTTTATCTGTTTGTATTTTATTGTGTTGTCATATTTTAATTTTTTTATGTCTATGAGATGACAAGACCACTTCTTTTGCTATAAGACAGCCTTTAAATAATGAAATTAAATCACTATAAAACACTTTACAATTCCTATCCTCTCTCTTAATATGCCCAACGCAAAACCTCAACAAGCCACCTTGATTTCCAGTGACTAAAAGGATATGAAGGAAAGTCTATCTACTGTGTATCATTTTTCTGGAATCTGTGGCATGTTCCCATAAAGTATATTATGTGCCTTTAAGAGAAGAACATTATTGCTATAAAATTTACTTCCTGCCCAACTTGTTTCTTATGAGGAATAATTGCAGGCCTAAGCCAGGCACTAGTCACTGGAATGGTGTTTTAATTTCACACACCCCAAAAATCCTAGAGCGAGCAAAATATTTGATGCAGTGCACAAAACATGTACAGGATTTGGAGAGAGCTACATTATGTTCACTCTCTCAAAGGGACATTTTACTCTCTTAGGGCTTCAGATCTTCCTTTGTAACCATGCAGTTCAGATACCAGCTACGATGGCAGCAGACTTTCTCTCTCTGGTTTTGATTCTTTTTCTGGGAATATCTCGTAACAAACTTGTTCTCTAATCAAGTTGTCATTGGCTTTTTGACAGTTTCTTTTGGCCTTGCCTTACTTCAGTAACTTTTTGTAGAGTTGAAGATAAAGTTGAGTTGAGTAAAGAAACAGCTGGGTCCAAGGAAGCAACAGAATTAGGACATTTTCAGACTTGCTGAATAACCCCCCTTTCTGTCCCGATAGTACCCGCCAGCTCCACTCCCGTCCTTGCCATGAAATAATTTAAAACCGTTCGCACACCTACCTTCTTGTGGGAGAGAAACAGCTCCCCCTCCCCTCAGCTTCTCTGCTGTAAATGCAGGCGTTGTAAAGCTGCATTTACTACAGGGAAACCAAATCCCACCCGTTCTCGCGAGAGAACGATCGCGTTGGAATTTAAAAATAAAAGTTAAAAAAAAAAAGAACTTAAAAGTACACAAAGCACAAAAACACATTTAAAAAAGTAACCCAACAAGGGGGGCGGGAAGCTTGCCACTTACCTTGATGTCATGATCTGGACCAGAAGTGTTCGGAACAGACTTCCCCCCATGGCTGGCATCGCACCAGCATAACAGGAGAGGAATAGGGCGCCTTTCAGAACACCCATGATTCTGTGACAGTAACGGAACGGGTGGTCTCTTCACGATGTTTCCCTGTGAATAAAATATCACGGGGACAGCACAGAGACAGCACGAGAGCAGGACGGACAGGGTCGACATCATCTGAAAAGGTAACCCTTTCACAACCCTGTTCCATCCCTGCCATGGACTTTATAGCCTGTCTGAAAAACCCCTTAAAGGAAGACTCTAGAGAAGAGACCAATGCTTGCACAAAGGGCTCAGAATTAACAGAATGACACTCTCGAAGGAGCAAACGACAGAATAGTGAGAAGGTGGATTATGAACAAACACAAAAGAAACAAGATGATGATAAAACAAAGGGAATTCAGTAACTGAAAAGCAAGAGATAGAACAATTCTTAAGAACAAGATCAAGACACTGGGCATGGGAGTGTGTAGGTGAATCAGAACTAAAGAAAGAAAATGTAAGACAGCAAGATCTTTAGAATCATCCACATGAATATTAAAAGTACCCATAATAAGAGTGGGAGTATCGTCTGAAAGAAAGTGAACCAAGAATTAAAATCAGAAATAAAAGCTGAAAAAGTTCAATGACAGGTTGGGTCCATTGATCCTCAAACAAGACTGGTTTAATCGATCCAAAATACCTAGTCTGGCTTCCTGCCCTGGCTTGCAGTCACCATTATATCATTTTCCTACATGTTTTCTTCCAAAAGCTAAGTTCAAGAAACCAATATTGACTCTATTTGCTCAGCTGCAGTGGTTGGCTGGGTTATCTCTTTATTTGGTTTGGTTTTGGCTAGTTAGGCTATGAAAGCAAATTAAAATGTCCGCATTTCTCCATTGTTTAACACACACAAGTACCCTTTAAAAACATTTTATTTCTAACATGCAGAGCCTGAAATGCTATGTTACTATAATTGTTGTTGTTGTTGTTATTGATAAATCATAATGGTTTCCCATGACAATTGCAATTTTTACTGGGCTGTTATTTTTTGATCTCTTCATTCTGCACAAATATGAGAGAGAAAGGCTATTGGGAAACAGAAATCAAAGTGGAGTTCCATGGAAACAGTCAAGTTACCTCAGAGGAAGCCAGTTAGTTTGGGCTGTCATATAATGTATACATGGCAAGTTGGCAAAAGGCCTCAGTGCCTTACCAAACAGAACTGAGTTGTAATTCAGACTAGCTCCAAGCTTTTATATTTCTAAAAGGTACTGACTGGCATCCTGTTAAGCATTTATAGTGTTGTAACCAGGGCTACAGAGTCAGTATGCCAGACTTTTGACTCCAGCTCCTACTTCTCTATTTTTCTACTGTTTGACTCTGACTCCAACTCCTTCATAAATAGTAAATGTATACTAATTAGTAATACCAAATTTACTGTAGTAAAATGGTAGCACAAGGCATTTCATCACCACTATGTGAATCAGCAGGCTATTTAGACTAATGGAATATAAAATATATTTACTGAATTATAACATATAAGTATAAAATGATACATTTACCATATACTGTTATAATATTTGTAAGTTTTTATTTTGAAGTCGGAGTTGGCACATTTGTACCAACTCCAGCTCCACCCAAAATTGTTTCCAACTCTGATACCATGACTCACAGCCCTGATTGTAAGATACGCTTATGACCTCATAAATTTTGCAATTCACATTTATGATCATTGCACCCTTGGAACTATCACAAACACACACCCAACCCACCTTAGAAACCAGGCAGCCCAACCAACAAAGGAGTTCTGAGGTACCAGCAAGTGGATGCTGACACTTCTAGTCCCTCCCATCAACAAGCTGTTACCTGAATTGTGCGGGGGTCCGTGGAGACCCTCTAATGTCTGAATTTTAATGGGGAATGTTAATTAGCTGAAATTGGCATGTGAGAGGTTGGGCAACTGCAGGGATCTTTTGACCTGTGTATACCAGTACAGTTGCCCCTCCACATTCGCAAACTCAGCATTCGCGGTTTTGGATATTTGCGGTTTTGGGAGGCCCCCCCCGCCCTCCCAGAACCGCGACACAGGGCCTCCAGAGGCCCCGTGAAGGCCATGGGAGGGAGGGGGGATGGCTGGGGAGGCCTCCACGGAGCCTTGTGAGGCCCTGTGAAGGCCTTGGGGCGGAGGGCCGTGAAGGCCTTGCGGGGGAGGTGGGAGGGCTGGGGAGGCCTCCACGGAGCCTTGCGAGGCCCCGTGAAGGCCTTGGGGGGGGAGGGGGGAGTGCCGGGGAGGCCTCCACAGGGCCTCGGGAGGGTCTCCTGAGGTCCCGTGAAGGCCTAGGAAGAGACTGAGGAGTCCGGAAAAAGCGACTACGGGGCCTCCGGAGGCCCCATGGTCGCTTTGGCGGGGGAGGGGGAGGGCAATCATTATTCGTGGATTTTTCACATTTGCGGGGGTCTGGGGAACCTAACCCCCGTGAATGTGAAGGGACGACTATACTAACTTGGATAGACTCACAGCGATGGAAGTGAAATAAGACTGCTTTTTTATTCACAAATAATATCATAAGCATTCACACCAGGCTTCAAGCTGTCACACAAGACTATTAAAGAACATAGGAAGTATTTGGCTAGAGGAATAGAATGAGGGGATGGTGGGTATGCTACACCTGTCCTGAAGAGCAGCAATTCCCAGGATCGCAAAGCAAACTGGCAGATTGGAGTTCCAGAAGGAGGAATGGTGACACAGACTGATGTGGAGATGGAAGAGGATCTGTGCACTCTTTGGACTTCTTTTATGGTGATATTTATACCTGATAATCTCCCTGAAGGGCTGATTTGAGTGGAATACAATGTCTCCTGGAGTTTCCCAGAGTTAGACAATGGATTCTCTGGATGTATAAACTATTGTTAATGGGAAAAATATTATAAACTAGCTGGACCTGGCATACCATATGCCGTTAAAAAATTGCCCACAAATCACCCAGTAGACCTCATGACAACCCTGTAAGGTAGGCCTGTGGATTTAAATTCCTTCTCCCCTTCTCAGTGTTCCACACTTTTTCTAGAATTGCTTAGGGTGGCTTGCTCTGCTGCCCTGTCACTGGCGCCACAATTTGACTATCTGGGTTATGTCGCAGTGGCAACAGCAGCATCCTGTCTGGGTCCCAATCTAGGCCAGAGACTGAATGGCAGGAGTGGATTGCGAGGTGCAGAGGGAATTTGCATGTGAGTGGTGATTGGTTGGGTATGTTTCCTGAGCAGCCAATCAGCACACTGGGAAAGGCAACATACCCAAGAGAATTATATATATATATATATATATATATATATATATATATAGATGATGGGTTCTCCATCAGCCTTCTATTGTTTTAGAGAGGGAAGAAGAAAATCTAATTTTGCAAACAAAGAGTGCTCAGCTACCCTTGATTGGATCAAGGAATGAATCACTTCCAGAGATACCCAGGAAGGGTTAGCCTATTGTCCCCCTGACCTACAGTCTTAGGGGCATTCACATAATTCCCACCTAGGTGTGTCTTTCAGGAATTTGAGATGGCTACTGCAAAATTTGGCTCCTAGTTTGGGACATCCCTGGTGTACCAACCACGTGGAGTGCCAATAATAAGCTGATTTATGAAATATCACCAATTGATGAGTTATTAAAAGGTGGGGATTTTCAGGGCAGGTAACAAAGCCATGGTACAACGAACAGTTGCAACAGGATCTCGCAGGTAGGTTGAATAAAGAGACAAAGAGACTATGTCTCCTACACAGGATCTCAGCCAAGATTTTTTAGCATAATATATGTGGCTATATAAAAAGTTATAATGAAACCTGATAAGTAAAAGCAGAGCCAGCCTTATCCTTAGGCAAAGTAAGGTAGTTGCCTCAGAGGCAAATGCTGGGAAGAGGCAGGAAATTGTTGGAGAAGTATGAGCCGTGTAATGTGTCATCTAAGCTAGCCTTCTACCTTCAGGTACTATAGAGGATTTTGTCCCATCACCACTATGGAAGAAATATTCTTTGCCCAATCCACTCAGTTCTTACATAGGGAAAGAGCATAATCATGTTGTGTTGATGCTGTAAACCTACAGCATTTACATGTGGACAAACATCTGTCAAGAAAGCATTAAAAATTGGTTACATACTAGCCATGGGTCTACACTAAAATGTTAATATTGAGGAAGAAAAGAGTTTCTTCTCCATTTGAAATCCAAAGTCCCATTTGCAAACTGGATTTATTTGACCAGTTATTATTTTTCTGTACCACTCAATAACCAAAGCTTAAATACAACTTAAGACCAAGCAATATAAAAACATAATAACCAATACACTGGGGGAGGGGGGACTTTCAGAGTTCCAGGGACTACCTCTACTATTACCCCACAGACCCTAGAAGGACAGGCTTGCTCATCCATTCTACCACCCCACCACAAATGGCTAGCTGCACCTTCTAGGTAGTGCAATTTGTGATTTACGCCCATAGGGTCCTTTTTTCAAAACCAGAAGTGAACAGTCACTTCTCGTCTTGAACCCACCCACTGGAAAAAAAACAATAATAATAAGGAGGCAGGAGGGCTGTGCAGCAAAATAACCAATTACTGTACTCCTCTACAGGACACAAATAGCCATTTCAAACAAAAACAAAACCCAACAACCTTAAGATGTAGAGAGGTCAGAGGATGGCTGGGGGCTGCAGTGGGGTGGTTCCATGCAACCTGCAGGCCACACTATGCCCATCTTTTGAAAGTTTAAAATAGCAAAATAAGACCTAAGTTCTAAAAAATTACATTTTTCTTGGGTTGAGAATTTTCCATGAAAATAAGGTTTCAGTCAGGGCATTGGTTCTTAGAACTGAATGTTAACAGTTTTCAAGACTTCACACATATCAGATTTTTGTCACACAGTTGTTTTTGTACTTTGGATTACAACAATATAATTATTACACAAAAGAGAAAACATGAGGTAAGGAATTTTTATAATAGGGAATGATACACAGAGAGAGTCAGTACTCAATAGTTATTCCCAAGGATTTGTCATCAGGTTGAGAAATCTATGTACTATGCAGTTGTATGCAGCAGATTCATTAGAATGATCTCAGCCTCATCATGTACACATTAGTCAGTCCAATCCTATAGCAACCAGAGAGATTGTTTGTGTGGTAATAATAACAGAAATATATTCTATTTTTAGTATCATCCACTGGACTGCAACAGCTAAAAATAGAAACTGAGCATCAATCATCAAGCCAGCTCTTTACAGACCATCCACAAATGCCTTGAATAATCTAGCTAGCCAATTTTGGGGGTCAATGAGATATTATTAATATTATTAGCAGTATTATATTATCCAGTACATTAATTGCTTCTAAATGCTATATGTAAAACGCTAGGAAGACATACTATAAACACAACAGTTCTTGCAGGTATAAACTCTAATAAATCCCAGAGTACATAAGACCTCCGAATAATGTTTTGGGACACTACTGCTATTTGGAAAAGCCAAAGTACTGAGTATTTCATTAGTAAAAAAACAAGACAGTGCTAGGAGAGGTGGGCATCATACAGATTTGTAGTATTCTACACAATGTGGTAAAATTAGAAAGCGAAAAGGTTTTCTCCTTCTCTCATAACCCAAGAATTTGGGGTTATCCAATGGATTTGATTGGCAGTAGATTTAGACAAAATAGAGTACAGTACTTTTCCAAGTAACATGATTACATTTACAGAATTCACAATTAATACTCATAAGACTATGGGATTTAAGCACTATAAGTTCAGCAATTAACAACTAAATTGGAAAGCTGCAGGAAGATCTTTAAAAAGAATGTAAAATGTATTAAATGTCTAATTTATATCATCAGCACGTGTGCCTTTGTGCAAGAAGTGCAATAGTGAGCTACCACTATATTTAGTGAAGATTTGGTGGTAACCACTAGATTAGGTGGCATTAAAGAGTGATTAGGCAAATTCATGAGGGATAGTAATAGCGATAGGAGCCAGTGTGGCGTAGTGGTTTGAGTGTTGGACTACGACTCTGAAGCCCAGACTCTGGCTGGATCAAACCAAGGGGTACATCTTGGTCAGTCTAGTTTTTGTGTGTGAGACTATGACTCTGGAGACCAGGGTTCAAATCCCTGCTTGGCCATGAAAACCCACTGAGTGACGTTGGGCATGTCACACACTCTCAGCCTCAGAAAACCCCATGATAGGTTTGCCTTAGGGTCACCATAAGTCAGAAATGACTTGAAGGCACACAACAACAATTAATACCTATATGTTATATGAGTAGATTTTACCATTCCTATTCAGAGGCAATTGTAAACAGGGAGGTAACTCTAAATAGGGAAGGCGTAAGAAGGGCTGTTACTGTCAGACTGTAAGTCCCAGGGAACAAGAGACTGACCAAGATGTATCCCTTGGTTTGATCCAGCCAGACTCTTCAGTACAGACAGTCTTTTCAATAGAAAAAAGTCATGCTATAATTAAAACTGAATATTGCTAAAATCCCTCCCCCTGCATTTTTCTTGTTGCAAGTGCTTTAATTAAGATTGCAGCCATAAAACAGACATCACATTGAATTGATCGCCAAATAAATAACATTAGGATTTCACAGTGAAAATCCAAACATCACAGTATTTAAAGAGAGAGATGTGACTCAATGTAATTATTTGTAATGACATCCTGTGAGCAGGTGAACCATCTGCCTCATGCATGACAAGACAGTCACTATTTAATTTTATTACTGTGTTATTTAGAACAAGAATGGGGAGAGAATTTCTGGGATTTTCTTCTTCGTGTGCCAAAATAATTTAGTTTGGGCTTGGGTACCAAGGGTGAATCCACACTACACAAATAATTCAGTTTGAAACGGGATTATTTGCCATAGCTCCTTCCTATGGAATCCTGGGATTTGGAGTTTGGTGAGGCACCAACATTATTTGGCATAGAAAGCTAAAGGCCTTGTAAAACTATAGGTCTCAGCATCAAATAGGAAAGAACCATGGCAAATAATCCAGTTTCAACCTGGATTATTTTTGTAGTGTGGATCAGGCCTGAGCCCTTTGGTTTTTTTTAGGGGGGTGGGGTGGGGTCATTTTCTGCTCTGCCCCAGGCTGCAAAATGTGTTGAACTAGGAGTCTTAGTAGACCACAAGCTGAACATGAGTCAACAGTGCGATGCACCACCTAAAAAAGGCAATGTGATTCTAGGCTGCATTAATAGGAGTATAGTGTCTAGATCAAGGGAAGTCATAGTGCCACTCTATTCTGCTTTGGTCAGACCTCACCTGGAATACTGTGTCCAGTTCTGGGCACCACAATTCAGGAATGATATTGAGAAGCTGGAATGTGTCCAGAGGAGGGCAACCAAGATGGTGGGAGGTCTGGAACCCATGCCCCCTATGAGGAGCGGCTTAGGGAACTGGGCATGTTTAGTCTGGATAAGAGAAGGTTGACAGGTGCCATGATAGCCGTGTTTAAATATTTGAAGGGGTGTCATACTGAGGATGGAGCAAGCTTGTTTTCTGTTGCTCCAGAGACTAGGACATGGAGCAATTGGTTCAAACTACAGGAAAAGAGATTCCACCTAAACTTTAGGAAGAACTTTCTGACAGTAAGATCTGTTCGGAAGTGGAATACACTGTTGACAAAGAGATCGATCACAGATTAGCAAAGGCATATAGTGCATTTGGAAGACTTCACAAAAGAGTCTGGAGCAATAAACACCTGAGGCAAAGCACAAAAATCAGTGTGTATAGAGCCATTGTACTGTCAATCCTCCTTTTTGGATCTGTAACATGGGTCACCTATCGCCACCACCTACGACTCCTCGAGCGCTTTCATCAGCGCTGTCTACGCACAATCCTAAATATACACTGGACTGACTATGTGACGAATGTTGCTGTCCTCGAGCAAGCAGGGATCACCAGTATTGAGGCCATGATATTGAGAACAAAGCTGCACTGGGCAGGGCACGTTTCTAGGATGGAGGACCATCGCCTCCCAAAAATACTACTCTACGGTGAACTCGCCATGAGTCAGCGTAAGAGGGGCGCTCCAAAAAAGTGATACAAAGTCTCCCTGAAACAACATCTCAGGCTCGGCCAAATTGATCACCAACAGTGGTCTGCCTTGGCTTCACATCGGGAGGCATGGAGACGCACTATCCACAATGCTGCAGCCTTATTTGAGAACTCACGCCGAACAAGTCTTGAAGAGAAACAACAACGCAGAAAGAATCACAACCCAAAAACATCACCCAAGGAGACCTTCTGCTGTGCTTTTTTGCAACCGGACTTGTTTATCTCGGATTTGCCTTTTTAGTCATCAGCGCGCTTGCAGCAAGCGTGGGATGAGTCCTTCCTGAATCTTCGTTTGCGAAGTAAAGCCAGAGAGAGTATGCTGGAGCCTCCTTCTTTGGAGGTTTTCAAACAGAGGCTAGATTACCATCTGTTGGGAATGGTTTGATTGTGTATTCCTGCATGGCAGGGGGTTGGACTGGATGGCCCTTGGGGTCTCTTCTTGCTATATGTATGACTCTGATTCTAACAGACCCTGCTGGCTGAGGATAAGACAGGGGAATCCCTATAAGTATTGCTACTTGTATTTTTTAAAAATACATTTAAATTATTAGTGTTTAACATTTTTTTTTAAAAAACCTACTAATATAATTACAGGTATTTGTACCTAGTTCACATTATTTCTGTGACTCCTTCTAGTCCCTATTTTCCTAATAACCCTCGTCTCTATTCCCGTTTTACTAGAAAAATCGACCTCCATGAGGAGGAGGAGGTCATATGAGGACAAGGAGAGGCAAGGCAGGCGACGTGAGGCTTTTGTGTACCGTAATGGCCTCCAGATCGCCGCAGACCACAATTCCCAGCATGCCACGCGCTCTGGAGACAGGCCTTACGCCTGACAGGGTGACAATATATAGGCCTCCGAATAGCGCCACCGGGCATCATCCGGGGAACGAGGAGAAAAAAACTACGAACCCCAGAGCTCCACGCGCGGCCTTCAACGTATACGTCACTACAAACCGCGGCTACTATTGGCTGTTTTAAAAACCACGCCCATAAAAGTCATTAGCCCCGCCCCTGCTTCGGCCAGACGGTGTATATAAGTTGCGTCAGCGGCCGCCGTGCGCCTTTAGTTCCTGGCGCCTGAGAGGAGAAAGATGTATCGTTTTCGTTCACGGGCATCCACGGGGATTTCTGCTGCTGCTACAACAGCTTTGTCTATTACTTGCCTTCCTCAATCACATCCGCTGCCTCGGTCCGGGAAGCCGGCCTCACAAAGACGTTTTTATAGTAAAAAGCGCTCCTGCTCTTCTATCGGCTGATTGTCGCTGCCACCTGAGCGAGACCAAGGCCTCGGTGCGGGAGCGCCAGAAGAAGAAGGAGGAGGAGAAGAAGAAAAAGAAGAAGCCGCGCGGAGCTATTGTTTTATAGGCCGCCGCCGCCATGCCGAAGTCGAAGCGGCGAGGAGGGGGTAACCCGCGCGGAACATCGTCAGGTGAGGTGACTGAGTGCGCATGCGCTGCCGCCGCGGAACATTCTGGGTCCTGTAGTTGCGCTCCGTGGCTTTCTCGCTGGCGGGTCCCGCCAGCGAGAAAGCCACGGAGCGCAACTACAGGGCCCAGAATGCTCCGCGGCGTCAGCGCATGCGCACTCAGCCTCCCAACCCACCATTTCATGCCATCTCCGCCTCAGAAAGCGGGCAGTTCTTTAAACTGGAGCCAGTCGTCAATCTATCAACGACGAGGCTCTCCAGTCGTTGACTTAAAAACCCCAATTAACCTTTTTTAAAAAAACGTACTTAGGCAGGCGTTTGAAACGTGAATTTTAATTGGTGTGCTGCTTTTAATATTGTTTTTTTTTTTAAATCATTTTAGGTTTTTTAATTCATGTGTTTTTAACTATATTAATTTAGTCGAAGGCTTTCACCGCTGGCATCCATAGATTTTCCTTGGGTTTTTTTCCCCCTCACAGCCTGGGAAAAAAAAACCAAGGAAAAAATCAATGGTAATTTAATTTCTTTCTTTTTTAGTGTTTGTAATTTGTGATGTTTTAGCTGTGCTTTAAAAAAAATGATTATAAGCGCCCTTGAATCCCATCTTGGGAGAGAGATTGGACGTAAATCTAATTAATTAATTAACCTCAACATAATAATAACCTCAACAGAATAGGGACTTTCTGTCCCTATTCTGAACTGTAATAATAATGATTAGGATGAGGATATAAATAATTTCTTATCCACCTCTCCCCATGGATCAAGGTGGAGAGCAACACAGGCACACAAAACAATTAAAATATATTTTGTTTAAAAAAATACATCAAAATACAGAATGTCAGTTTAAAAGAACAAATAAAAGCAGTACATATTAAAACAGTTTAAAATTCACAGTTTAAAAGTCATCTGGATAGCTAGGCCTGCCGGAAGAGATTGGTCTTTAATGCTCTTTTAAATTCAGACAGTATTGAATCTCTTTCATCAGGCTATTCCAAAGTATCAGGGCGGCTGAAGAAAAGTAGCCAGCCTAGTCCTGGCTGTAATTGCTGAAACTATTCCTCATGTTGATGATTCCATAAATTGGTGTTGTCTGCTCTCTGTTGCTTGGAGTAGAACTTGGAGAAGTTGTGCTTTGCGAATGTGCTCACGTATTTGGCCTCATACAGGAGTGCTAGGAACTTGCCGTTCTAGAAGTAAAATGAGAAATCTAGGGATGTAAAGGTTTGTGTGTGCATTTTAACGAAATCTGCAAAAAAAAAAAGTTTACAGGGTAATTTTGAATTAATGAATATGGGGAAAATGACAGCGAACTTTCTTTAGGAGCATTGCTGTGAATTTCTGAGGTACATATCCAACAGTGTTTTCACTGTTTATTATTTTCTTCCCTATCATTTTATTTGGTACGGTATAAAATATACAGTAATATTCTACAAAATGGCTCAGGAGTCATTGGCAGGTATTGTACGCTTTCTAGCTTTTCCCCTCAATAATTCATAAATAAGCATTGTTGCTTATACTGAAATACAAATACAGATTTACATCAGTGGTGCAGCTCTTTACAGAGTCAGTTTCATAAGCATAAAGTCACTGAAGATTGAAACACACTAATTGTTCTTAGACAAAGAAAACAATTTCTGTAACTTTTTCTCTGCCCAAAGGCTTTAATTTTGCTCTGAAGTAGTAGAAGAGGTTGCTTACGTGTAACTGGTTCTTCAGTCAAGTGTCTTGATCAGATAGATATATTGGTTATGTTCATTTAGAGCGCTATCCTGACGGTTATACAAAATTCTTGCAAGAATTTATTTTGTATGCTTGGTGGAAAAAGAGGAAAATGTAACATGGCAATTGTAAATATACAGTGGTGATAAATGTGTGGCTTCATGACTTGTTATGTGTTTAGAAAAAACAATGAAGAAACTTGTAGCGCTTAAAGATGAGTAATTCTCACGCAGCAGGAGCATTTATTTACTGCAGTCCACTTCATCAGATGTGTGGAATGTAGCCATTGATGTGGGCTGCATGCCATAAAAGGTTTTCCCACACAAAACTAGTTAGTTTTCAAGGTGCCACAACCCAGTGATGAGTTTGCTTTGGTGTTGCCATAAGTTGGAAATGACTTGAAAGCACACAACTTTTCAACCATAATTCATGGTTTGCACATATTGGCAAGCCAGGTATCTGCTGAAGTGAAACCAAACTCTGGTTTATTTTTCTTTCCAAGTGCACAGGAAAATGAAGGAGAAATTGAACACTTTGTACATGTTCCTTTTTACCATGATTTAACATTACATTTACTAACTCCCATATTTTAGTAAAAAACCCTACCTTCTATACTTACAAGAATTCTTTGGCCATAAAAGTTCCCTTTCATAGCATGTTCCAAATGGTTGAGGGCAAAGGTTTCCACCATCTGGAGCTTGTTACTAATGATCCTGCATTTGGCCCCTATGTACATAGTGATACATCATCTGTATAGTTTCTGCATGTTAGGAAGGTAAAAGGACTTCTGCTGTTATGAACTGATGCAGCCAGTTTCAGTTTGCCTGCCTTCCTTCCACTTTCCCCGTAGTAGAGCCCTGACTTTATGGTTTAGCAGTTGAAAGTTATGACAGTGTACAGGTTGAGTCTCCCTTACCTGGAATTCTGAAATCCTCCAGAATTTATAATTGTCCACATGGGTGGCTGATATAGTGATACCTTTGCTTTCTGTTTGTTAAGTGTATACAACCTTAGTTTCATGCACAAAATTATTAAAAAATACTGTGTATAATAAAATTACCTTCAGGCTGTGTGTAGAAGTGTATATGAAACAAATGAATTCCGTGTTTAGACTTGGGTCCCATCTCCAAGGTATCTCATGTATATGCAAATACTCCAAAATTTGGAACACTTCTGGTCTCAAGCATTTCGGATAAGATATTCAACCTGTATTAGACTTAATAAAAGGAGGCTATCAAAATTTTCCCAGTATTAACGTGACCTAACCATGTCTTTCTCAGGTGCCCAGCACAGAAACATGCAGCCTTTTAGTGATGAAGATGCATCCATTGAAACCATGAGCCACTGTAGTGGCTTCAGTGATCCTGCTAGCTTCACTGAGGAGGGTAAGTCAGCTATAAAGTCTGAAAGATTGCTGCATAAATGAAATACTTCCTTCTTTTTGGGAAGAACAAGGTAAACTTTTCTAAGATAGTTCCTTTCTTTGGTAAAAGTCCTTGGAGTGTATTGTAACATAAGGCACATTTGTGGTGACAACACAGCTGTTAAAGTTAAAATGTTTAAATTTAGTAATTGTTGTTCCAATAAGAGTGTTGAAAATTAGTAATAACAGCTCAACTTAAAAAAAATACAGTATGAATAATCTTTTTTTTTTAAATGAGTGGTTTTGTTTTTTTAAAAAAGGTCATTTGGTTTAAACCAGTGAACCCTGGTTTATAGCATCCTTCTCTGGTCCCTTTGCATCTTAGTGGGAGTATTGCACTTCATTCCAAGCCTGGAATCTGGTGAGAAAATACAAGGAGAGAAAAGGAAATAGTCGGTGAAACTGGGCTGTAGAAAAAACCTGGGGGTGGAGCAACAGCTGAAAGATGGGAGTGCAGGCATCAGAATTACAGGAGAATGAGAGTAAGATTGATGAATGGTCTTGCAGGGAAGACCAATAGATGGGATCTGGCAACATAGAAAGAGGGGGTGATTGAGAGAAGGGTGCAAAAATTGTGCAGAGAGAATAGTGTGCTATGAAATGTATTACAATTTTTTTGGAAAAGTTTTCCTAGAAAGCAAGTTGACGGATTTATTGATGGAGATTCTTGTTTGTAAAGTGCGGGAATAATACATTGGAAGTTAAGGTTCTTCCATACATTATTTGCCCTGTATTATGATTGTGAAGGAACTGTTGTCTTGTCCCTCAGGAGTAATCATATGGGTGAAGCATTGGTTGCTTGTATCTAAAAGCATGTAGGATACCTTCAGCTAGCTATAGAGCTCAAACATTGTCGGAATATTACTGTCAGAGTTCCTACAGGAAAGCTGCAACAATTAAATCAGATGTAGTTTAAAATACAGCTCTGTTCCAGATAAGAGTAAGGGAGCACCATTTAAATCACTGTAGATCTATTAAAGCAAAAAAAGGTACATTCCTTTTGTTACAGGAGACAATCAGTAAGAATGTTCACGGGATGGTGGTATGACTTTGCACCAGTTCAGGGGCTGGGACAGCAGAACATCTGCTGAAAAGCTGGGCTAGCAGAGTTGGAACAAAAGTTATGAAGATCAAATGAGATACAGTGGGCCCTCCAGATCCATGGAGGTTCAGTTCCGCCCCCTCTCCCGATGGCAAAAAGTGCAAGTGGACATACTCCATATTATGGTGTGTCCACATGCACATCACCATGATTTTGGGTGTGGGATGCAATGATCTGTAGATAATTGAAGCTGCGGATCAAGAGCCCATGGATTGAGAGGGCCCATTCTATATGATGTCCACAAGAGTCGCAACAACTAATGGTGAGTTTGTATAGATTAAAGTTTCTGATAGTTATCTTATTTATGAATAGGGCCTGAGGTTGACGAGGAAGCAACCCAAGAAGACTTGGAATACAAGCTGAAGGGACTCATTGACCTTACATTGGACAAGAGGTATGGGAAGTCTGAGAAGCACAGTAGGCCTTGGTATCTGCTGGGGTTTGTTTACAGGCCTCCCTGTGAATACCAAAATTCATGGATGCTCAAGTCCCATTATATACACTGGTGTAAAATGGCGTCCCTTATATAAAACAGAAAAATCAAGGTTTGCTTTTTGGAAAGTTTTTTGGGGAGAATATTTTCAAACCGTGATTTGTTGAATCCATGGATGCAGAATCTGTGGATACGGGAGGGCCAGCTGTAACCTTAAGTGGTTTTTAAATTGTGTATTGCAGGTTGTAGTGTACTAAGGACAAAATACTCCCAGGTGGTGTGCCATAGGTGTTTCTGAACTAGACTAATAACCCTGTTAATAAAAGTTGGGGGAGCTATCACTTTAAGTCATAGTTGTTCTTCACTATATCTCACTTTGTAGATAGCTGATGTTGTTCAGTAGTAGAACATATAACTTTCAAGCTGTTTGGTCCATATACTTATTTTTCATTACTCATATCCTACTGTGTTTTCTGAGTCCACCACTGCTTTCAAACAAGCCCTTGGGCATACATTGAATGGCATTTGAGTGTTAATTCTATTTGCTGTAGCCGTTTGTGCCAGTAACAGTGTGTATGGGCAGTGTGCAGGTGATCAGTTCAAACATATACCAGGCAACTAAATCCCTGTTATTTCCATCTATTTTCTTCTGACTTACCATTTCTTCCTCTTCTGCTGCAGAATGGGATTAGAAACCTGCCCATTTGCCAAGGAAGTGGAAAGGATTGTGAGGAAGGAATGTGTAAGCGTTTTTATAGAGTGATCATCCCCTTTTGGATGTCACTGAAATGTTAAAAAATTGATGGGGTCAGACGTTTGGATGTGTGTGTCAGTTGTCACAACTGGGGTTTAGTGGGGTTTTATCAGTTTTCAAATCTTGATTTTGCCAGACTTACTCATAAATCAGTGATGGTGAACATGTGGTTTCCAGATATTGTGGGACTGCAACTTCCATCAGCATATTCATTCAGTGCCCTGTTTAGAGCTGATGGGAGTTGTAGTCTCACAACATCTGGACAGGCACAGCTCATCCCTACCACAACTATTCTGTATAACTAGTACCACTAGTTTACTTTGTTCAAAAGTGTTTAAATGGATAAAAGTGAATTTAGATCATAAATGAAAAAGACAGATTGAAAGTGTGGCATAATTTTCAACTGACAGTTAACCAGGAACTGTCCTGTGTTTTTTTTCCCAATAGTGCGAAAACAAGGCAGTCAGCACTTGAAGGTCTTAAAAATGCCTTGACTTCAAAAATACTCTACGAGTTCATCCTGGAAAGGAGAATGACACTAACAGATAGCATTGAACGCTGTATCAAAAAAGGTAACACCAGTTGTAGCTTTCTTCAGAGTAGGCTTATCTTATTGTCCAGATCAGTAGCTCTTAACCTTTTCTTTACCAGGGACCCCCCTTTAAATATCTTTTGTTGCTGCAGACCCCCAAGACCTAACTCAAGTTTTAAAACCTTAACAACAATAATACCTGATAATAATAGTACAATTACACAATTCAGTAAACCTTCCTTCAGAGGCACTGGAGGGGAAGGAAAGACTTCTTTCCTGTTTATTCCTGAAAGTTTGTGGCTGGAGTACATTGAACAGCAATGCACAAGCCCAGCCTGCCAGCCTTTGCCCCTGTCACATGGCTGCTCCCACTGCAGGGAGGAAGTGGGCCAAGCAGCCTTCAAGCCTTCACAGACCCCCTGTGAAGACATTGCAGCCCCTTGGATATCCACAGGCCGCAGGTTATGAACAACTGATCCAGATTAATTTCTTTCAGGTTTAGTTTTATAGCAAGTTCTTATTGGCTCTCTTTGTAGGCAAGAGTGATGAACAGCGTGCAGCAGCCGGACTGGCTTGCCTGCTTTGTGTGCAGCTTGGGTCAGGAATTGAAAGCGAAGAAGTCTTTAAAACCCTTGCGCCAATTCTGAAGAAGATACTTTGTGATGGATCAGCAAGTGTACAAGCAAGGCAAGCTGTAAGTATAAGATAAATACCTGTCTTTACAAGAAAATGTTCAGATAGATGTTCTTTATACAGTAGGATATGTGTTTGGAACTAAGTAATGGAATGTTTCGGTCGTGAAACTGATTCTGTAGTTTGGATGAACTGACCTTTTATAATCACTTAGTTTAGAAGCGTGAAGAAGCAGAGCCTGCTTTGCCACTGTTTGTCTATAGTTAATGGCAACAAAAAAAGGTAGTTGACCTTGTCCTTCCTTCCCTGGTAAACAAATCATAAGAATATTGGAGTGAGTCAGCCAGCAGGCAGAGAGCACTTGGAAACTGGGAGTATTCTGAAATACATTAATTTAATCATTGATAACTGGTCTGGCTAGAGACAACATGACTGGTTTAGTAGCATTAGTCTTACTAATATTGTTATAAATAACTAGCAGTATTGTTAATCGCAACAATTTATAAATAGTCTTTTGTTTCTGGTGAAATTATTTGATATCAGTACGCTGATGACACCCAGATCTATTTCTCCTTGCCCCGATCATCAGCCTCGAATTCCGATGGCATCTCTCCTCTTAATGATTGTCTTAAAGCAGTAATGGGCTGGATGAGGAAAAACAGATTGAGATTAAATCCAGATAAAACGGAGGTGCTCATGGTAGCAGCCCCCAAACCAGGAGTTGGGTTGCAACCTCCAGTCCTGGACGGGGTCACGCTCTCCGTTAAGGACTGTGTTCACAGTCTGGGGGTGCTCCTTGATTCATCGCTTCAGATGACGAGTCAGGTGAATGCGACAGTCAGGAGCGCCTGTTATCAGCTTCGGCTGATACGCCAGCTGCGCCATTTCCTGGAAGTAAGGGACCTTGAGACTGTGGTGCACGCGCTGGTAACCTCCCGTCTAGATTTCTGCAATGCGCTCTACATGGGGCTGCCCTCATGCTTGGTCCGGAAACTTCAGTTGGTACAAATTATGGCAGCCAGAGTGGTCTCGGGAACATCTCGGAGAGACCATATAACTCCAGTATTAAAATCTCTCCACTGGCTGCCAATCAGTTTCCGGGCCCAGTATAAGGTGTTGGTTATTACCTTTAAAGCCCTAAATGGCTTGGGTCCAACTTATCTCCGGAACCGCCTCCTCCCATACAATCCTCCCCGCGCACTCTGGTCCTCTGGGAGGAATTTGCTTCAGCCACAAAAATCTAGGCTGTCTGCAACCTCCCAGAGAGCCTTTTCGGTAATCGCCCCCAAATTGTGGAATGACCTGCCGAATGAGATCCGTCAGATAACAAGCCTGAGTGGCTTTAAAAAAGCACTAAAGACGGATCTCTTTTGGCAGGCCTTTCCTAATTAGATCCCGGCCTCAGGGGATCCTGGCCTCTTCTAGCCTGCTGGCCATTTATTATATTTTATTGTATTTATAGTTTTAAATGTGATTTTAGATTAGTTGTTTTTAATTTATATTTGTTTAATGTTTTTTTATGGGGGAGGGTGGGAGTGGGGGTGTTTAGGGATTTTATTTGTATTGTATTTTAAATTTTGTAAGCCGCCCCGATTGTTTTAACAGAGGGGCGGGGTATAAATAAATTTTATTATTATTATTATTATTATTATTAACATTGTGGTCAGACAGTGAACTGTTAATTAAAAGCAGTATTGCTATTTCTAAGCATATTGACTTGTCTGAATGTAAAGGATGGGTGAATTTTAGATCACTTAAGCTAGTTGGACTTAAGCCAATGTTAGATCACTTAATCCAATTGGACTTGAGCCAGTAGAACTGAAATGACCGCAGTAGGCCAATAGATGTTGGTGATTCTCTGAGTGGAAAATATTGTGTAAGTAATAAAAAAACCAAAATCAAACATCCTAACTTGTTTTTTTCTTTTACCCAGTGTGCCACCTGTTTAGGAGTCTGTTGCTTTATTGCCACTGATGACATCACGGTAAGGAAAGTTTTATGATAAATATTTTTGCTTAATGATCAGTTACGTGAAGCTGTTTAGCAGCTTACTTTGGCTGTTTTTTAAACCAGGAGTTATATTCGACGATGGAATGCCTGGAGAATATCTTCACAAAATCCTATCAGAAGGAGAGAAATTCAAATGGTATTTCAAGCACCCAGAACACAGTTCTTCACATCAGTGCTCTCTTGGCCTGGACCCTTCTGTTGACCATTTGCCCAACGAATGAAGTGAAGAAAAAGCTCGAAATGTGTGTATTCTATGCCATAGTAACTCACTTTGGAATGGTAATTGGACAAAACAAATATCCCCTGGCCCCCAGGTTTTTTTGGGGGAGGTAGGAGTCTTGTAATTCTGCAGTGGGACAGAAAATACTCTAGTTCTGAGAGTGGTATTTGTCCCTGGGGTGTATTGAAAGCATTGGAAATCAGTGGATCCTGTGAATTCATGGCCTTCCCCAATCTACCCCCAGTACACGCACAGAACATCCATTCCCCCTCTGCCTCTACTAATGTCAAAGATTTGAATCTGAAGAGGCAAAGGTTGTGGTAGTTTCCTTGGCAGCTTTAAGGCAATTTGCAGGATGCTCATTTTCTTGGACCTTGAAGTGGGTAGAGCTGAAATTTCTTACAGTCTCAATGATTAGGCTTTCCTTACAGATGTGTAACAGGCTTCTAATTTTGTTTAGGCACTTACATAAATTTCCCATCTTGCTGTCTTGTGATGATGTAAACATGAGGATTGCTGCTGGAGAAACATTGGCTCTTCTGTTTGAACTGGCAAGAGAAACCGATGCAGTAAGTCCGAAGAACCATAGAGCAGAACAAAGATGGGACATTCTTGTCATGATTTTTATAACATGCATCACAGTGTTCAACGCATTCTGGTGGAGAAATATGGCACGTGTGTTTGTATGTATATACAGTAGGCCCTCCGTATCCACAGATTTGTGCATCTATGGATCATCACTGCATACCTAAAATGGTGCTGCCCATACTTAAAATAGCTGTTCCCCTTGATTAATATGGGAGTCTACTGTCTGCAGTTTTTGCTATCCGTGGGGGGTTTGAGAACCAAATCCCCACAGGTAAGGAGGGCTCACTGTATATAAAAATACTAGACCAGTCTTCCACAACCTGGTGTCGTCCTGTAGATGTGTTGGGCTACAGCTTTCCTCAGTCTCATGTAACGTGGCTGTTTATGAAGTCCCTCTACATTTATGGATTAAGCATTCACAGATTTGATTATTACTATTATTAAATATGTTCTCTCTAAGCATTTTCTGGGTCCTCCAGCATGATTCTGTGGTATGCTTCTGCCAGGAACTTTAAAGTCGGCTCGCAACTTTAGCATGGCTGAGGACAAAGGACCCCTGCAAAAATGGAAAAACACAAATATAGGCCTGCTATTTTATTTATTTATTTATTATTTTTTACTGGAGAGAACACTTCTAGGCATTTGTAGGTCCTCCAGCATGATCCTATTGTCAACTTGTACTGGAATCATGCTGGAGGACCTACAAAATGCCTAGAGAAGTTCTCTCCAGTAAAAAAAAATTAGTGGGCCTATATTTGCGTTTTTCCACTTTTGCAGGGGTCCTCTGTCCTTAGCCCCTACTAAAGTTGTGTGCCAATTGTTCTAGATAATTATTCAAAAATATTTTTAAAATTCTCATAACAGAAACATAATCCTGTATATATAAGCATCATTAGGACATCTGGCTCAACTCATTTTAATAACTCTGCCTAGTAACAGTTGGTGATAAGCAATTAGAATCCTTTTACCATGACTTGTCCTCCTGCTCTGTATGTATGTGACTCCACTCACCTTTATACCATTATACATCATATCACCGTTACGTACTATTAATGTGATCCCAGTGTGACATAGTGGTTTGAGTGATGGACTACAGCTCTGGATACAAAGGTTCAATTCGGCCATGAACACCCACAGGGTGACCATGGGCAAGTCACACACTCTCAGCCTCAGAAAACCCCACGATAGATTCACCTTAGAGTTACCATAAGCCAGAAACAACTTGAAGAGACACAACATGTGTTAAGTTACCACAAGCCAACACCAACAATCTTAAAGCAGTTACAGATCACCAAGTACATAAAGTTTACACCAAAAGACAGCTTTCACTTTTTTGATTTCAGTTGCTTCAGAACTCAATTTGCTTTATCAAATTTTTCCTGTGCTTTTATTAATGTCTTTACTGTTTCCTTTGACAGTGTTGAAGAATAGTATCAACTTACCTATGTGCCTGTCTTGGGAAGGTAGCCAGAAAAACTTTTGGCAACATAGCATAACAGAATTACAAAATGAGTCAAGACAGTATATTGCTCAGTATCTGTTCTGATTCATATGATGGAAGCTTTTGCTGCAGTTTGTTTTTGAGCTTTTGAAATTTAAGGAATTTTTATGCTTTTAGTCCATTGTAGTAGTATCAGATTTTGGTTAGTTGTATATATTTGACCCCATTAACTTCCAACTTCTGCACATTTTCTGCATTGTCGTTGCTCAAATAAGTTGTTCTTCCGCCTACTTAATCTTTCAGTGATAGCTTGCATATATTTCCCCTATTATTCATGGGGTGACTGATGTTACATTACATATGTTTATGAGAAGTAACCTAGACAGGCTGAGTTGACATAGTAATAGCGTTTATATTTTTACATTGCTTATCAGTTCAAAGCACTCCCTAAGCAGGTTATAATGTGTTAGCTAATTGCCCCCAACAAGCTGGGTACTCATTTTGCTGACCTATGGAAGATTGGAAGGCTGAGTCAACCTTGGAGCAGACTCACAAAGTTATGGCTGCAATACCTGCATTTAACCACTGTGCCACCAGGGCTCCTTCAAGGACATCAAAGGAGAAAATGGGACACAAAAGAAGAGAAGGGAACATTTAGATATTAAATATCACCACTGAAACAGCGATGTAATCATTTTGGAAACTGAAAGGTGCAGAACCCAATAGTTTAGTTTTGACAGTCATGAATGGAATGAGTGCTGCTTCACCAGGATTTAATGTCTGGATGCTGTTCAAGTAGCAACACAGTTGAAGATTTCCCTGTTAGAGAAGTGAAATGATTGCTGCACCTTCACATACCTTATTATTCGTCCGGGCCAATAGATATACCCCAAGGTTCTGGAGAGGGATGAAATAAACAAATGTGTATCCAGAAGGGAGGACTCAAAAGGAGTTCTTTACTTCCATGCCTCTTAAAGTTCCTTGCTTTCAAGATTGTGGCAGACTGATCATGCAGTTTGCTGCATAATGA
The DNA here is from genome assembly GCA_030847615.1 of Gambelia wislizenii. Classification (NCBI taxonomy): domain Eukaryota; kingdom Metazoa; phylum Chordata; class Lepidosauria; order Squamata; family Crotaphytidae; genus Gambelia; species Gambelia wislizenii. The sequence goes on along the minus strand of JAUMIR010000005.1, from coordinate 182,760,551 downwards.
GTTCTGCTTTTTGTACTGAAATGAATGGGTTTCTGAAGCATTTTGGGGTTCAGCACTTTAGGGTGTCTGAAACTTGAGTCCTAAAAAAACAACATCATGAATCAAGTGTTCTTTTTCCATTCTCTTTGGCAAGGATTTTTTTTATGAAGATATGGAGGTTCTGACCCAGAAATTGAAGGCACTGGCTACAGATGGGAATAAACACCGGGCAAAGGTGGACAAAAGGAAACAGCGGTCTGTCTTTAGAGATGTCTTGCGAGCTGTAGAGGTAAGCAGATAAGAAATAAACAATGTGGCTGATTAAGGACCCTATCACACTATACTCTTATAGTGTTATTATTCCACTTGTAGTGGTAACATTCTATGGAATTTTGGGGTTTGTAGTTTAGAGAAGCCCAAGAATGCTCTGGCTGAGAATTCTGAATTCCCATCTCTAAACTGCAAATCCCAGGATTCCATACAATTCCATACAGTTAAAGTGGAATAATAGTGCTATAGCAATGTAGTGATAGCGCCATAAGGCTAAACCCTTCTCAAAAAATGGGTTTATTATGAGGAATGCTGGCCAGTGCTAAGATAAGCAGTTGCTAAACATGTTGTATTTGATTATTTGTTCAGTTTCTGGTGTTGATAGCAGGACCATCAGTATATAGTAGGCTTAATTGAAGAGGAGGGAGGGGGATTTCAAGTCCTTCACTAGAGGTCATGGTTTATCTAAAGGGCAGGCTGCCATTAAAAGGCAAGCAAGTGCTAAATGTGAAATCACCAAGAGCCTCTAAATTTGTTTCATCAGAGGCTTGATTGCTTTGTCTAAAGACAAGCACAAATACTGAATTTTAGAATATTCTTTGTTTTAATCTTACTGGTGCAACATTTACTCTGACTCCTTAAAAATGAGAGCAGCGATTTTAGAACTATCAATCTAAGTGCTGCAGTGATGTTTGGGAGGTTTTTCTTACGTAGGTTTTTCTTATGTAGGCTTCCCCAAACCCATATGTTCCATTTCTTTTGGAGTATAACTTACAAAATCCCTAGTAATGGCTAGGGAATTTAGTAGTTTGGTCTTTCTAATTGATTGCTATATCATCTGTCTTTACATGATGGCTCATATGGGCTCAACCGTCATCATTTTTAAAATTGCACTCAGAATTGCAACTTGTTTGTTGTACAGGAGCATGACTTTCCTACAGAGACAGTCAAATTTGGACCAGAGCGCATGTACATTGACTGCTGGGTTAAAAAACAAACATATGATACTTTCAAGGAAGTCTTGGGGTCAGGTTTGCAATATCATTTGCAGGTAAGTTGTTGAGCCGAAGAACTTTAATCTCTTAACTAGCACAGCCCTTTTCTCCTCTTTTTCAAAAGACAAGTTATGGTAGAATGAGGAACAGGGAACTGCTTTGTGATATCACATGCTTCCATTTTAGAAGGATACACCTAGATTTTTTCCCATAGAAATAAAGCAGAGCTATACCTCCAGTTGGGAGTCTCTGAAATTACCTGTTAAACATAAATCATTGAGTACTTGAAAGTGGAACACTCAGATAACCCGTTAACTCTTATATCTTGTGCAGTCGAATGAACTCCTCCGGAATGTCTTTGAACTTGGGCCACCACTGATGCTTGATGATGCAGCTCTTAAAACCATGAAGATACCCCGTTTCGAAAGGGTATGTTACTCACATTCTCTGAAGCTGAAGTACCTGTGGGTTTTTTTCTGTTAGAAGTTTCTGCCTTGTGATTCTCCGAGAGGCAGAGTGAACAGGAATTCTGAATATTGGAATTGAACCTGTCCTGTGTATGTGCTTTACTCCTCCTGACTCAAGGGAGCTAGCTAAGTAGCACAAGCAAAGCTACATGGTTACCTTGGCTCAACATTGCCCAGCTGCAGGCTTGGGGTTTCTATCCCACAATGGTGACAGATGAATTTAGGTTGGCTGGGAAAAAGATGAGGGAGGGATGCAATGGGTATGCAGGCAAGCTAAGGAGGAGGAACAGTGACAACTGCTTTCTAAACGTGAACATTTTCTTTATTCAGTTACCTAGCCAATCCTTAAAACTTAAAGCATTTTTAATCACTAGGTACTTTTCAAAACTTCTCAAAAGTTTGAGCACATGAAAGGGTACAGTCGTTCCTCTACATTCGCGGGGATTAGGGCCTCGAGACCCTCGCGAATGTGAAAAAAAACGCAAATAAAAAAGGTCTCCTGGCCGCTGCTACCCCTGCTGCCTGCCATGCTTCCCAAAGCGGCTATGGGGCTCTCGAGCCCCATACCTGCTTCGGGAAGGTCAGGGTGGTGGTGGCCGGGAGGTTGGCCTGCCTCCCCCGGCCTTCCCGAGGCGGCTCCCGGGCTTTGAAGCCCCAGAGCCGCCTCGGGAAGGCCGGGGAGGGCGGCAGGCATGCGGGCAGGAGGCTTGCCGGCCTCTCCCCAGCCTTCCTGAGGGCGTTCCAGGGCTTTAAAGCCCCGGAGCCGCCTCGGGATGGCGGAGGGAAGGAGGCTTGCCGGCTTCTCCCTGGCCTTTGCGAGGGAGCTTCAAGGCTTTAAACCCCCCGAGCCACCTCGGAAAGGCCGGGGATGGCGGCAGGAAGGAGGGAGGCTTGCCGGCCTTCGTGAAGGGGCTCTTGGGATTGAGAGCCCCATAGCCGTGTCGGGAGGGGTGGAGGGAGTGCGGCAGAGGCTTTTCAGCCACCCTCCCAAAGCCGCGACAAGGCTTGGAAAGCTCAATCGCGGCTTTGGGAAGGGCGGGGGGGGGGGCTAAAAAGCGCCTTTCCTGCAAACTCCCTGGTCTCCCAGGGCTTGGCTCTCCACCCCAAATGGAGCCAAGCCCCAGGAGAGCAGGGAGTTGAGCTCCAGGCTTGCTCAGCAAGCACTCCATTTAAATTTGCTTTTCTCCCTTGCATGCGAGGGAGAGAAGCTGATTTAAAGGGGTTCTTGCTGAACAAACTGTGAATAATCAAAACCACAAGAGTGAAAGCCGCGAATGTGGAGGAGCAACTGTATTTCACTCTGAAATGCATCAGCTCTTCATGTTAAATAACAAATCTATTCCGTTTCTTGGTTTTTCCTCTTGCCTGCTTTGGGAACAGGATATTGTACTAAAAATGCATTTGGATTGATTTAGCTGAGCTGTTACTGTCCGTTAGCAGTGCACTCTGCTGTCTTGTGGTACCTCAGGAAAGGAGGATGTATTTGTTAAGGAAGACTGCATAAAGTTAACAGAGAAGTGACTAACATTGGTTTAGTTTTATAGGTTGTATCATTGCTGTTTCTGTCTTGTGTTTATAGCATCTTTACAACTCTGCGGCATTCAAAGCTCGGACAAAGGCTCGAAGCAAATGTCGTGATAAAAGGGCAGATGTGGGTGAAGTGTTCTAGAGCAACTATTGAAGATCCTTAGCGTTGGTTAAACTCGGGTTGCTGTTAAGTATAATTAACTGCAATGCTTATAATGAAATGAGGCTTTTTAAAATTCTCTGTACCTCTTAGGTATCTTCTTGTGCAACTTTAGAATAATTGATGTAATGTATGTTAATTGCCTAGGTGGAAATGTAGTATGTGTAGGTTAGAATGTTAGAATGTAGAAGGGTGGGAGGGAAGCTTCTGACACTTTATGCTGGAAAAGATTGGCTCTTGAATTTGGCATAATTCTTACATCACTATTTGTTACATGGTGCTGAGGCCTGTTTTGATTCTGCTCATTGTTTTCAGCAAGCTAATGCATGGGATACAACATTCTGAGAAGAATATACTGCAGGGCAAAACAGGCCTCCAAACAAGCTGCTATTTTAGTCAACAAAGCATTTTAAAACTATAAATATATAGGCTGCTCAATGAGCATGGTATACATGCAATGGACCTCAAGCTATATTTACAATGAAGTAGTACAAATGTTAAAGGAAATGTGTTACACATTGTATGCTGAAACTTGGATAATAAAGCTTTTTCTCTCTAAAAGTTGCTTTTGCATGCAATCTGTCTGAAATGAGTTGGTGTCAAAGAACATGGCCTCTTCTGTGTAAGTAGTGATGAAGGAAAAAAGAATTAACTTTCAGAGCATTGCAAAATGGACCTGCAGAAGAACAGACCAGTGGAACGACTGCTATATCCCAGCTTCTTCCAGGGGCCTTCTCAGGGGGGTCAGTGAGAGGGCACCATGTGGGGCCCATGGGGCCAAAGCTGCAGGCTATCCCTCAGTGAAACACTGCACTGTGGGGTGCTCCACCTATCTAGTGCAACAAAGACCACCACCCCTCTAGCAGAATTTCTCTACTTCATGACATCCTAACACCCTCCATCTGTTAAGAATGTGACCCTCCTGTCAACCCCATGTAGCATGCCTAATGGTTAGGGTGCTGGGAGTTGTAAGTCAGCATCTAGAGGGCCATGGATTGTCCGCACTGGTTTAACATAAGCGTTTATAGATCATACAGCACTTTTTCGCAATATCCTTTTTGGTCAAGAAAAGGGTGGGCAGCCAAAGCAGTGTTGTCTGTATAACTGCTTTATAAAGATTAATGGTACTGCTGCACTGCTGGGTTTGTGCACTATAGCTTCTTGCCTGTATATAGACTGTTTCTGGATATGTTAGTGTGCACTATGCAGCATAACCTCAAATATTAAAACTAAAGTAGCAGCTGAAAAAAATGTAAACTATACCCACTTAACAATAAAAAAAGCTTAAAAGTAGTTTCCATTCCTGAAAAGGGAAAGAAGAAACAACAACCACTCACAGAATTCCAAAATCGTTGCTACCGCTACAAAGGATTCATCTCTTTTTCTTTAAGATTGCAGGATGCAATAAGAGCCTCTTGATAGCACTACATGGAGAAGATACCCTGGACCTTTCTAAGACATTAAGAACTCTAACCAGCATCTTGAATTCTACATGAAAATCTCTTAAGGTTCTATTCCAGAATAGTAAATGTAGTCCAAGTACATAGTACTTTCCTGACATCCTGACAATAAAGCAAATGAATTCCAAACTAGGCTAACCTCCCAAATGCTTTTATGTGGATTCAGCCTCACTTGTCCATTATTGACCATAGGTGCTTGTTCATATGGTCAGTTGGGTTATATGAAAAGACAGCATAAGCTATTGATAACATGTGAGTACTGCCAATTTTAACCTTGGAAATGCAGAATGCTAAGCAGAGCTGCCAGTTATGTGGCAGTAGGATTTCAGAACTGTCATTTTAAAAATATTTTAATATCAGTTAATATGCATTTGGTAGCTAGAACAGAATGTGGGAAGACAGCCATTAGGACAGGTAGGGAATGTGGTATTCCAGGTGATGTATTGCAGCTCTCACTAACCCTACATAGCACAGCATGTGAAGGATGATGGGAGTTGGAGATTAGCAACGTGGAGTGCTACACGTTCTCCATCCATGCCTTGAGATCAAGAAGGCAGAATGATTCTAGAGGCACCCACATGCTTGGATGGCTTCCTTCAATCGTTTGTTGTTCTATGCCTTCAAGTTATTTACACATTATGGTGAACCTAAGGCAAATCTATCAGAGTTTTCTTGGCAAGATTTGTTCAGATGGTGTTTGCTTTTGCCTTCCTTGGAGACTGAGAGAGCATGACTGGACTAAGGTCACTCAATAGATTTCATGGCCAAGTGGGGATTTGAACTCCAGTCTCCTGCAGTCGTAGTCCAACACTCAAACCATTATCCCACAGTGGTTCTCAATTTACTGAGCAATTTAACAGAGAAACTGCCTGTGTGTCTACAACTACAAATTAAGAGGAATGTTCTGCTGCAGGCTTCATTTTTCTCAACACTTGAATCAGAAGCTAGGAAAGGAAGATAACTGAAAGGCCAGAAGAGTCAGTAAATTGAGATCTAGATGGCTAGTATCTTTGCTACATCTGCACTACGAACACCCTTGCTGAATTGACCAAAGCCTTTCCTAGTCCAACATTTCCTTCTTGCAGTGGCCAACCAGATGACTGTGGGAAGCCCATGAACAGGATATGAATAAACACAGATATGTTCAATTCTCTGCAGGGGCTACTGAAAACATTTATGCAGTGTTTATACTGGAGAAGAGCACAACACAAATGTAAATGTCGGTATATTTTATGAAGATGGTAGGCTCATATCTGTTAAATTACTCTCTCCAAATATGTGAAACCTGACAACTTGTCTGAATTGAATACTAAATATAGATAGAAAGGACACACTGTTTCAGAGCTGAGCTTGTGTATTTAGTGGAGACACTGGAATGGATTTCCAGAGGACAAGGAGAAGAGCAAGCAGTTAATTTTTTTGCTGGAACATAATGCTGGAATTCTGCACCAGAAGTTCAGTTAAAATGTAGCATGGCTAAAATGTAAGTAATTTTCAGCTTCACATTGCTTCAGACCAGTAAAAAATCCTTCCCTTTGCCCCCTCTTGGGTTAATTGAAGCCTTCAAGTATCTTTTCTGGTCACTACTGCCTTTGTTTTAAGAAATTAAATAAAGTTATGAGTCAGTGACTAAACTAATAGTGATGCTGGTTTCTGCTCAGATAATAGAAAAGTGGTAGAGATATTAGCTAAGGACCAGTGACCTTACTTTATAAGTATACTGTTATTTTCTACTAGTCACACTTGAGGGAAAGGACAAATGGATATAATTGCTTCTTCTTTAAACCTTTCATAAGTCTTAAGTGCATAATGGGACATAATAGTGCTTTAGACTTGAACCAGTCAGTCGAAGCCAGTTACATTAACTAGAGTTGATTTACTTTGCAAGCTTCTTTTGCTAGTTTTTCATACTTGTTTCTGTAGCAGGAAAGACTGAGAAATCATCTTTAAAAACAGAAAGACCCTGAATATAGGGGGTGAATTTTTAGAAGCTCAAACGCTTCTTGAAATTGGTATAGTCAGTCCTTTGATAAGCAAATTGTACAGATGGCCATGAATGTCTTCATGTTGGAAACCAAAAATAGCAATAATGACAAAGCTGTTGGGTTATTGCTCCCTTCCCCATGTGATAGTTTCCCAAGGGAGCAATAGGCGGTCTGTCCTGAACTCTTGTGTTGCTTGGCGGTGATATTTATTACCGTAGCTATTTTCTTTCAGACAGGGCTTTGTCCTTTACGACTGGAGCTTTTCTTTGTAATTTTCAGAATGGAAGGCATGGTTGCTGCTCATGCTGTTTCTGCCTTCCTTTCCTTTGCTTTATTACTTAGGGGGGAAGTTTTCTTCTCTCTCTACAACCCCACACCCCTGTTTTCTAGCATTTGGATTTTGATATCAGATAAGTTATGGGCCAAATCTAAGACTGTCAATAAATAAAAAAGCAAAATATAGTGAGGTTTAGGAATGTAGCTGATCCATCGAGTCTGTAAAGGTCTGTGCACAAAGGCTATTTGTTGTTGCACTGCTGGTCATCAATGTATTTGCAAGACCATGTCGTGCTAAAGCCATTCTGATCATTGCCCAATTCAAATATACACACAATACCATAAGTGTCAATAAAATATGGCTACCAACAATAATAGCACATTAGATCTGCCCTAGTAATCTTAACAATGAGGCTGTTTAGGCAACAAAGAATTGTCTTCTCAAAATCAATAGCCACAGAAATGACATGTTTACTTATTTTATTTATGTCCCACATTTCTCCCAATATGGGACCCAAGGTGGCTCACAATTTAAATTAAAACAGAATATAGTGCAAACGTGTTTTTTTTAAAAAAAAAAATACAGGTCACACGCTGTATCCGTGGGAGATATGTTCCCAGACTTACCATGAATACTTGAAAAAAACACGGGTAATAGTGAACCCCATAGAATCACACTGGAAGACCTAGGCCTAGGAAATGCCTAGAGGGGCTGTCTCTCTAGGCATCCCCATGTGACTGGTAGCTTCTGGTAGAAGTTACCATAGAGTTGTGCTGGAGGACCTAGGAAATTCCTACAGAGGACACCTCTCTAGGCAGCTCCAGCACAACACCATATGAGAGAGAGGCCATATTTTTTGGACAATGGATAACTGAAACTGCAGGTACCAGTCCAACGCATATGGGGGTGATCTGTAACCATATTAGAAAAAAACACACACATTTAAAATGGATCTTAAAAGACAGCATATAAAAATATATAAATGCAAGTACGATACACCCCAATTCTCAAAGACCTTCTGCAACAGACAGTTAACATTCAAATGCCTAGGTGTTCACCTGCAGGTAGGTAGAGAGAAAAGAGGGGGGCAGTTCCACAGTCTGGGAGCAGCCACAAAGAATGCTCTCATCACCAAGCATGACTTTGATGGTGGTGGCACCAAGAGAAAGTCAAGAGATATAAGATACTGTTGAGCATCAGCTCACTGTCTATGTAAGGAAGAGCGTGCATTAATTCTACAGATTAAATACAGACAGACCAAATTATAAATGAGATGCCAGCAAAGCATGGGAACTGACAAGGAATCTACTAAAGTTTACAATAATGTGTTGGCTGCAAGGACTTAATGACTGATACTATGTGGCTACCAGCAGGAGTTTGCAGTGTATTCCAGATTTTGCTGAATTCTGTAAATAATTTATTGAGTTCTGCAAACAGGTATGTCAGTGTATTTTCAAGGTACCTTCTCAGATCACTAGGACACAGAATAAATAAAATAAAACATGAAACAGATCAGTGCTTTTCTTAAGACTGCTTCTCAGAAACAATGGATTACATGGGAAGTCTGAGTCTGGACTGTGCCAGTTCAGGTAGGATGTCATATGACTGAATGTTCTTCCGTTACTACTAATTATAGCAATAATCTTCATATGGAAAAAAATAGATGTCAAGGAATAGATTTAAATCCTACTGTTTTATTGTTTCCCCCACAGGTAGGGCAGCATATTCAGTCATAAAACCACCAACTCCAGGCTGAAGTGGTACAATCCACAAATTTACCACACTATCTGTTGCTTTCCAATAGGCTTTAGGGAAAATTAATAGCAATTTGGTGGATTTGCTTGCGATGGTGACCTGTATTGCAATGATCATTCAGCAGGTAAAGTGAGTTAACAGTCACATCTTGTGAAAGGGAAGGGAACAGCTTAATTTGTTACTCTTTTTGTGAGTTGCCTTGGGTCCCACTCCATGAGAAAGGTGGTGTATAAATGAAATAAATAATAAACAGCATGAGGGCCTTGCTAGAGTGAGTATGGAGGAAAGTATGACTCAGGAAATGTGTGTTTAGTGACACAGAAACCAAGGCCAGGGGAGGACACTTGGCAAGTTATCTTAATGCCCTTCAGGATGTCCTTGGTGAACTGCCAAAAGGATAGAGGCTGAAGCTGAACAGATTTATAACCTGTAACAGAATAAGATAAAGAAAAAGAAAGAAAAACTCATAACATTGAAATAACTTCCATATTTCCCCTCCTATTTTCTTCTATTTCTGTTGTTACCCTATGGTTCTTTTCATGTTTTTCACAGTCATCAAGCTATGATGCCCTAAAATTAATAGCTGCTATTATTATTATTATTATTATTATTATTATTCCCACCTTTCTTCCAATACAGGGACTCAAGGTGGCTAACAGTGAGTTTAAAACAATACACAAGCATTATAAATACAAAATGAAATATAAAAAATAGATTGAACAATTTACAGTATTAACATTTAAAAATATTAAAATACAATAAAACTATATACACCTTAAAAACCAAACTGCACAGCACATACAAGCCCAACCTACATCAGACTGAAAATGCCTGATGGCACAAGAATGTTTTTACTGTTACCAAAAGGAGAGCTGAGACGGTGCCATCTTGGACTCCCTCTTTGGGAGTTCCAAAGTCTAGGAGCAGCCACCGAGAAGGCCCTCTCCCTCGTTCCCACCAAACGAGACAGAGAGGGTGGTGGGACGGAGAGATGGGCCTCACCAGATGATCTAAGAGCTCTAATAGGCTCATAAAGGAAGATATGGTCCTTCAAATAACCTGGACCCAAACCATATAAGGCTTTATAGGTCAAAACCAGCACTTTGAATTGTGCCCGAAAATAGACTGGCAGCCAATGGAGCTGTTGCATCAAGGGAGTTGTGTGCTCCCTGTAGCCAGCCCCAGTTAACAACCTGATTTCTGGTCTTCGGGCCAACTGAAGTTTCTGAGTACTTTTCAAAGGCAGCCCCACAAAGAGCGCATTACAGTAATCCAAATGGGATGTAACTAAGGCATGTACCACTGTGGCCAGATCCAACTTCTCTAGGAACAGGTGCAGTTGGCACACTAGCTTTAACTGTGCAAAAGCACTCCTGGTCTGCTGAGACCTCCAGGCCCTGGATTAAGACTTTCCAGAGGCAGATGCCCCCTCTGAAGGTCAAAACGCCATGCCCACAATCCACACAAATATGCTGTCAGATCTCCCAGTTGATTAGCATCACTAGGAGCATTCAACCTATGACATCAGTGTAGTAGTATATTTTTAAAATAAAGACCTCATCATGTCTTTCCCTATACCTATACCCCAAGGAGTAAAAAAAAAAAAAAAAAAAAAATGCAGGCTGCATAGATATGTAAACACACACACTCACTTCCTAGCAGTAGGAGCAGCTCTTTTAGAAAGCTACTGTGTCTTGCCCACTCAGGACCATGCCAGCCCAAAATACTATGAATTGCAACACAGATACAGCTCATCACACAATACGTTGTTGCTGGGAAATCAGTTTCCCTGTCAGTTAGTGTGGGGAATTGCAGCTAAACTCAGTGCAACTAGGAGAGTCAAAGGGGGGTGTTCATAGGCTCTACTCATCAGAAAGTCTTGGAGCTTGGATCTTGGAAGCCCTGGCTCCACTACACTACTGGGTACCACCAAAATTCTCTGGAGCTTCTCTTTTTTGAAACATTTCCTGTTTTGGTTCTGTCATTACCTCATGTGATGAAAGAAGCATGAAATGCCATGTTTTGATTATAAGTAATTTCCCAATGCCCTAAAGGCACCAGATCCTGACTGATCTTGGAAGCTAAATTGGGTCAACCCTGGTTGGTACTTGGATGGGCAACTGTCAACGAATACCAGGTGCCATAGGCTATATTTCAGAACATGGAACTAGCAAAACCACCTCTGAATATTCCTTACCTAAGAAAACCCTATGAAATTCATGGGATCACCACGTTGACAGGTGACTTGAACACACACACACTTACACATTTCCAAAATTCTTGTATCATAAGATAAGTTTCAGTATGGTGAGAGAGCATACTTCTACACATGGTAGCAAACTTTTCAGGAAAAGTTGAGTGAGACAACCTCTTGGAGCACTTAAATAATAATACGGACCTAATCACTTACTTGCAAATGGCAGCAAGATCTGAAATCACTAAGCACATTGAAGAGCAAAAAATAAGGCATTTAAACATACGGTATCAATTAATATGGGTCATTGTCTATCCTCTCAGGGGCAATAAGGTTGCAGACCAATTTGATAAGGCTGATTAATTAACATTGCTGGTAACACAGACAGCAACCAAAATCTATATGTAATCTATATCCAATTACATACTTTGGTAGCCACCTCCAGTAGAAACGGGACTTTCTTTTCCTCCCACTCCCACCTTCTATGGTGCCCAAATGTTTCCCAGTTCTCTGGAGTAGGTTTTTTGGGTGCACCAGGGCAGGAAAGCTATATGACAGATCACTGATTTGGATGTACAAAGCAGGAGCCAGCAGATATTATGAAGGTGTCAATCAGGAACCCACTTATCAACTTAGTGCTCTTTGTTGTCAAATAACACCCGATCTATCAACCTGTCTCTTCAAGATATGAAGACGAATGGTTGGTTTTGCACTGTGATTTCACTGGTGTTTTAGGTGTTTTCTTCCATAGTTAAACAAAGATTATTTTAACAAATAGTGACGATGCTATCTTACAGATATGATGGAGAGCCCTTCTGCTGAAAATGAGGTAGAAAACTCCCATGATCAAGAAGGAAAACTTTATGTCGTCGATTCCTTAAACAACTTAAATGAACAAAATCATTGTGTCACTCATTCTCAGCACCCAGGTATGTATACTGCAGAACATTTCTCAATCAGTGCCAAAAAAAAAAAAAAGCTGTTCTATGAATGGTTTAGACAAAAGACAAAAGATGCCAGATATTAACCAGCATGTTTAAACTTGGGGTGGGCAACTTCAAAAGACCCAGGGGCAATTTTCTGCTCCCTCAATTCACGGAGGTCTTCACCAACTTCCCAAGTGGTTAAAAAGAGCATAAAATCAATAGCAAAGTAATAATAATAAAATAATAAAATTTATTTATATCCCGCCCCTCTGCGAACAATCGGTGTCTAGAAGGCTACTTCAGCTTTTTTGGGGAGGGTGTTCTACACCTCATTTTACTGCAAAATTGCTTCTCCCAGTGGCTTCTAGGACTGGGGAAAAGCAACAACACTATTTTGCTGATGGTTATTCCAGTGGCATGGATCAGAGGGTTCTTCTGAGGCCCAGGAGCTAAAAAAATAGGTTGGGGGAAATCACACTTTGCCCACCCCAGTCTAAACAATCTGGCCACTCTAGTCTCAAAATAGTGACACCATTGCACTTGTGAACCTCCAAAATTGTCCATATGGCTGGCCTCATCCTGCAAAATGTAATAGCAAAATGTAACAAACAAGCAAAGAAACAATAAGCCCCAAAAGTAAATGGGTGTTCTTACTTAAAAGTAGGTGCAGGGCAACATTTTGAACCGCAGTGATGATACACTTTGGAATGCTAAACTAACAAACATTAATATTTCCCAAAGATGTGTAGCAGCACGCAAGGAACCTTTGCTCTCGCTCATGGCTTCCTCTAGTTTCTTTTTTGGTTTTTTGACTCATACTGTTTCTGGTATACGATTTTGGCTTCTGATTTTCTGGCATGTTTGACTGTTTTTTTCGATGACGATTTCTGCTTTTCTCCTACCTTGACTCGGACTGGCCTTGACTATGTTATTGCTTTTCTCCTAACTTGACTTGGACTGATTTTAATTTCTGCTTGCCTGCCCCTTCAGCTTTGTTCACATATTACCTGGCTATGACTTTGGACTGTTTGACTCGGATTTGACTTCTCGGTTCTGATTATGGCTTCTTTCAAATGCTGTGAGGAGTGTGAGGCTAAGTTGCCAGGCTCTAAAGGCCACTCCCGTTGCCTGTTGTGTTTGGGTGAGTTGCATAATGTTTTGACCTGCCCTCATTGCAAGACCTTTACATCTCAAGCCTGCAAGAACCGGCTGTCGTATCTGAAGGCCCTATTGTATGAGCAGGCTTTGAAGCTATCAGTTCTACCTATGGCTACTGTCTCTGTGCCACCTGCTGTTTCAGGTGAGTCAACTTCGAGTCATTCTCCAACGCATAAGAGGGCCCATGCCAGCTCTTCGAGCCCCGTCAAGCGATAGCAGTTGGATTCGTCATCCGAACACGGTATCTTGAATCCAGGTACTTCAGCGCTAGTTCGGCCTCAGTCTGCTCCTCCAAAACTGACAGGAGAAAAGCATAAAAAGAAGACACACTCTAAACCTGCTTCACAGCTACTCACGCCACTCTGTGTCATCAGTGGTATCCATAGTCCGCGCTCCATCTCTGCCTCCCAGAGTGTCACCCATTCCTTCAGTTGAATTGGTAAATGTGGAAACTGTGTCAGTTTCTGAAGGGGAAATTGTAGAGTCATCGCCATCTTGGGATGTTACCCTGATCCGGCACTCCCTGTCATTGACCGTCTCCTGTACTGAGCTCCTGGGGTCCAAGGACACTGTGGCTGAATTGGGACATCGAGACATCATGGGGTACCACCCGTCATCTCGCTCAAGATCTCTGTCTCCACTGCCAACTCCACATACCCCTTCACACCTGGGTTGTGAAGGGTCAGTGGGAGCATTTGGCACATCCCACAGGGCGTTTAAAAATGTTCCATCTCCCCCTTTGCATCATCTCCATGGGCTGATGTTTGATCGGTTGAGGAGCTATGCTGGTGATGAAAATCAGGATCCTCTGGACTTCCACTCACCTGCATGCTCCTTTATCCTTCCCCCGAATCCTATTCGGGTCCCAACACTTGAACCCGTTTGACCGGTAATGTGGGATGTGGGTAGTCAGGTTACCTCTTGGAGCCCAACATCTGAGCCTCATCATCTACAACTGGAACATCCTTCGCTGCCATGTCTTCCTGAGGAGTGTCCCCTGCTGCATCCTCTACCAGTTCCTCCATGGTCCCACTGTCTGTTCCTCAACGATGTAGCAAGTCTCCTTCACCTACTCCATTGGGAATGCTCCTCCACTTCTGACCAATCTCATTACCCTTCGCCTCCACCTCGACTGGTTGACAAGGACTTGTCCTCTTCAACGGATGACATAAGGGCTTTTTTGGAGCAGATGATCTGCTTGTCGAATGCGTTGGATCTGAAAACAGCTCAAAAAGAATCCGATCCGGTTGATCCCATCTATAATCTGATCAAGTCCAAGGCTCCATCAGTGGTGGCTTTGCCTGTTCTGCCATTGCTCCTGAAGTTATCCCAGGGTTCATGGGAGAATCCATTTTCTCTCCCTTCCACCTCTCAGAGAATCGACCGGTTGTATCGTGTGGCAGGCGATGACATTGACTGATTGCTTAAACACCCAAAACATAACTCTGTGATTGTGGAGGCCTCACAACACCAAATCCAGCAATGCTCACAAGCCACCCTGACAGATAAGGAGGGTCGGAAGCTGGATATTGTAGCAAAAAAGCTCTATTTGGCTGCCCTCAGCTTCCGTATTGCTAACTCTTCAGCCTGCATGGGGGCATACCAACAGGTTCTTTGGGACCGTATCTTGCCTTTTTTTGGCTTCTGGAAGAACAGAGGCTCATGGTCCACGCTATCCAGGCTGAGGCACAATCACTGGCTGGTCAGCAGATGAACTCTGCATGTCATGTCGCCGACTGTTCCACCAAGTTCATTGTGGGTTCCATCCCTCTCCATCAGCAGGCATGGCTTTGGTCCTCTGGCCTATCTCCAGAGGCTTGGGAGACCATTGAGGATATGCCATTCAACCACTCTGGCCTATTCCACCAGTCGATGGACAAGAAGTTGGAATTCTCCCAAAAGATGAGAACTACAGCCAAGAAATACAGTATGGCCTCTGCTTGTTCTAGCTCCAGAAGTCGCTCCGGGTGGCAAGGTACCCCTTATTCCAGGCACCATGGGTTCAGCCTGCCATTCTTCCACTGGATGCGATACCCATTGCAGTCCTCCGTCTCCTCTGGCAAGTGCCAGTAATCGACTCCCCGCTTCTGCCAGCAGTCTAAGCAGCGCCTCAAGGAGCAGTCTAAATGCTGCTTCTGACTTTCTCCATCTCCAGTTTCTCCCCAGGATGTTCAATTCAGGGATTGACTCTCTTGCTTCCAGGATGCCTGGGTGGCCATAACAACAGACTGCTGGATGCTCCAGATAATTCGGGACAGATATTGTATCGAGCTCGAGGAATACCCTCCAACAGGTCGAATTCGAATAACATCCCCTTCTCCGGCTCTTCTCAAGGATGTGCAGACTCTGCTTCTGAAGGGCGCCATCAAACCTGTGTCTCCTCAGCAGTGTCATCTCTGCTTCTTCTTGAGGCACTTGCTCATGACCAAGAAGGATGGGGGGCTCCATCTGATCCTCGACCTCCATGGAGTGAACTCCTATATCCTCCGGAAGCGATTCTGCATGGTCACACCCTGTCATCACTCCTATTCCTTCTTCAACAGGGGAACTGGTTTGCATCTGTTGATCTGAAAGATGCCTACTTCCATGTGGGAATCCATTCATCCCACCAGCAGTTCCTGGCCTTCCAGATCGATGCCTTCCAGTTTGCAATTCTTCTCTTCGGCTTGGCGACGGCTCCCCGGATGTTCACAAAGTTTATGGCAATGGTGGCAGTGTGGCTTCGACAGCACAGCATAGTGGTGTTCCCTTACATCGACGTCTGGCTAATAGTGGCAAGCTCCTGGTCTCAGCTCATCTGGGATGTCAAGATGTCCTTACGGCTCTTGGACTCCCTTGGCCTGGTGATCAACATGGAAAAATCCCATCTGGATCCTTCTCAGATCATCCAGTTCATCGGGGCTTGCCTGGATTCCACCACTGCTGTCGCCTACCCCCAGAATCCAGGTTCAACACCCTGAGAGACCTTACTCGCCAGTGCCGCTGATTGCGCTGCCTGTCTGCCTGGTCCATCCAAGTGTTGTTGGGGCACATGGCTTCCACTACAGCCATGACCCCTTTGCAAGGCTCCGATTTCATCCCCTGCAGTCCTGGTTTCTCTCTGTCTTCAATCCCCTGGAAGATCCTTTGGGCAAGCTTCTTACTATGCCTCGGGCAGTGCAGTGGTCCCTGGACTGGTGGCTGAATCCTAGAAACATGCTTGCGGGCAAGACCTTCAAACCTCCCCAAACTCAAATCACCATCACAACAGATGCTTCCCTACATGGGTGGGGAGCATATCTTAACCGTTTCTCCATCAAGGATATCTGGGCAGCAGAGGAGTGGCCCCTCCACATCAATCTGCTGGAACTGTAGGCTGTTCAGAAGCCATTGAGGTCCTTCAAATCCCTAGTGACTGGCAAGACCATCCTCCTTGTCATGGACAATACCTCTGTAATGTACTACATCAACAAACAAGGGGGAACAAGGTCCTCCATTCTACTTTTGACCATGATCAAGATTTGGAACTGGTGTGTATAGAGGAACATCCTCCTTCACTCGATACATCTTCCTGAGGAGAATACTTTTGCAGATGGACTGAGTCGTTCAGGTTCAAGCATTCATGAGTGGAAACTGCATCAGTCTGTAGTCCTGTCTCTCTTCTGATGCTGGGAGACCCCGAAAGTCGACCTCTTTGCCTCGGCAGCCAACAAACAATGCTGTCAGTACTGTGCAAGATCCAATGCACAGGGTTCCAGTGGGAACACGTTTCTCTTCCAGTGGAGTGGGCCCCTGCTGTACTCGTTTCCTCCGTTCCCATCGCTGACAAGGGTGATCACTAAGCTGCATTGCAACAAGTCGGATGTGATCCTGATCACCCCATAGTGGCCCCCAGCCATGGTTCAGTCCTCTGCTCTGCTCCTGTCAGCATGAAGATTTGTCTACCTGCTGCTTCGTCCCGACCTGTTGACTGTCCAGGATGGGAAGGTTCGACATCCAGATCTTGTCACCCTATGGCTGATGGCATGGAGGATCCTCCCATGAATCCATCTTCTAATTTGGGGTTGAATTCAATCAATTTCCTGAACCCTCTACCTCAGGATGTCCAGGCAGCGGTCAATGCCTCTCTCCGCCCTTCCACTTGTTGATCCTATCTCTATAAGTGGAAGAGGTTCATGGCGTACTTGTCAGAGTGGGGCCTCTCTTCTGCTTCCTCCTCTGTGCTGAATGTTCTTCAATTTCTGTTACACCTTTTGGTTTTGGGACTGTCCTTTTCATCCCTCAAATGTTACCTTGCTGTGATCTCTGTGGAGTTCCAGGGATTGGGTTGGCCCTTTCTGTTCCAAGACCCTGTGGTTAAGAAATTCTTTAAGGACTATGTTAATCTCCATCCTCTGGTGGTGGAACCTGCCCCAGTATGGAGCCTAGAACTTGTTCTCTCGCAGCTTTTGAAATGCCCATGACCATGGCCATGTCAGATCTCCATCTCCTGTCCTGGAAGATGGCCTTCCTGGTAGCAGTGACATCTGCCCGGCACACTGGGGAACTCTGTGTGTTACGCTTGGATCCACCTTACCTAGTTTTTCACAAGCACAAGGTTGTGCTTAAACCAGACATGTTGTTTCTCCCTAAGGTCATCTCCAGTTTCCACCTCAACCAAGCAATCGTGTTGCCTGTCCTGATGCAGAACCTGCCAGATGAATTAGAGAGTGTGCTCCATTCCCCGGACGTTCGTCGGGCTCTTGCCTTTTATGTGCAAAGGACTGCTCCGTTTCGTAAGTCAAATTGCCTCTTTGTATGCTACTTTGCCTGCAACCGGGGTGCTCCAGTGTCCTCACAGCACCTGTCAAAGTGGGTTGTCTCTGCCATTACTCTAGCCTATGAACTGGCTTGGAAGCCTCTACCATCTCAAATTTGAGCTCACTCCACAAGGGCAGTAGATGCATCTGCTGCCTTCCTCTCTGGTGTTCCTTTGGAGGCATTTGCAAGGCAGCTACTTAGTCAACTCCATTGATTTTCATCTCCCATTACAGACTTCACAACGGGTCTAGGGATGCTGCTGTGTTTGGGAGAGCTGTTCTTCTGTCTACCTTGCAGTAAATAGATGGTGTGTAAATAAATGTTTTTTCTATGTTTCACTGATATACCATGTCCTCATCCTTCCTCTGTGTGGCATGACATTCCCTCCATCTGTGACAAAGCTTGCTAGTCTCCCAATTAATTGTGTGATTCCAGAGACCATGAAGAAGGACATGTTGCTTACCTGCAACTGTAGTTCTTTGAGAGGTCATCTGTCAAATCACACAAACCCACCCATCCTCCCCTCATGTCCTGCTCTGTTTTAACTTGCTGATGCTGCCATTTGCAGTGTCCTTTGGAACTGAGGTAAATGAACGGGAACACCTGAGAGCGACCATTAGGGTAGGTGGAGCTACTGCCAAAAAGTGTTATATAACTATTCTAGAAGGTTCCAAGGTGCACTGTGCAGGTGCAGAATTAACCCAATTGTGTGATTTCACAGATGACCACTTGAAGAACTACAGTTACAGGTAAGCAACATGTCCTTACTACAGTTATTTTTCTTGTTTGGATGAATTATGCCCAGTTTTCACAATAGATGAGATTGGGTAGAAAACCCTCGGTTAGATGTAAAGGTTTATCAGTGAAATGAAAAGGACTGATTTTATCTGGTTTAAAGAAAATGCGTATCCTAATTTGTTACCTGATGTGGAATGTCTGATTTATAAAAAAGAAATACTGTATTTGTACAAGGATGCTTCTGTGTTATATTAAAACCACAGAGAACGTTTGATATATGCTATAACTTAGATATATGTATGAGATAGATTAAATATAAGCAAAATATAAGGCTGCCTTACTAAA
Source organism: Gambelia wislizenii (assembly GCA_030847615.1). NCBI lineage: Eukaryota > Metazoa > Chordata > Lepidosauria > Squamata > Crotaphytidae > Gambelia > Gambelia wislizenii. The sequence continues at coordinate 182,741,536 of JAUMIR010000005.1, read as the reverse complement.
AAGAGGAAAGAACCTATTATTTGAGATGTTAATATAGCAATATCAATGAAAGAGGACTGGCTGGATCTAGCTGAAATGGATCTAGGTTGATTAAATTATTGGTGATACTTTTTTTTGGCTGTAGAGTGTGCTTTAATTAAACCTCATATTTTTCAAATGCATTAAGTTGCCACTGTACAAGTTTAACAAAAATAAGAAAAAAGTTACTGAAAATCATGCATTTGAAAACAAGTGTAGTTTTAAGCATTGCTATTGGTGATACTTTTAAAGGACTGGGAACCTTTGATTGTCTTTTTGCAGAAAAATGAGAATAATAATGTTAAGTGTAGGTTTTGCTAATTGGTAGGTTTAAGCAGAAGAAGTGTATGAATAATGTCTTAGCTTGAGAAGTAAGATTTTACATACTATAATGTATAGCCATCATAACGGAAATCTGAAGTAAATGTAAAGTTTTCTTTCTTCTGATTTGTTGCTGTGTTTTTCTTATCTTCCTGTTTTTTCTTTCTCATCTTTTTTCTTTGTTGGTATATTTTCTTTCTTTTAATTCAGTTGAATATTTCTAATAATAAAAAAAGAAATTCATTTTCAGCAGTAGAATTTTCAAGCCAGTTCAGTCTGGGAGGGTTTAAAAGGCTGAAGTTCAGAGCCATTCATTTCCCAGTGTTTTGAATTTAGAGGTCTACATACTGGTACTATACTTTTGCTGTCTAGTATGTGGCTTCAGAAAGTCAGCCATAGGGAGGAATGTTGTTGCCCTCTAACATTTAGTTAGATGCACTCTTTATAGCCAGCAGCTGTTTTACCAAGGGATCAGATTTCTAAATTACAAAACATTTAGGGGAAGCAGGGGTGGAGGACACCTGTCTTCAAGTCATCATTTTATTATTTCATGTGAATCATTTTAAATATCCTGCTTAGTCATTCCATGCCTTAGTGTATGATAAAACATTTTAAAAAAAGAAATACAAGAACCCATGCTTCTGCATTATATTCCACATCTCACTACTTTGTCGTGACGAAACTTGTGGTTTCTAATTGGTTTTGGCACTAGCTAAATTGCATTTCCTTTTTGGTCAAGATCATTAAAGCCTTTAAAAAAACAGCCTGGTGAGGTTCCTTGCCACTGACTACTTACAAGACCTCAGTCTAATACTCTCAGCTAGCTCACTCAGTGGAAACTGTTCATTAGGCAGAGTGGACGAGAGATACAGTATTTTGTTCTGCATTCTACTGATGGCTCACTGTGCTTGAAAGCCCATGCCAGCAGTACCTACTTAATGTGTCTCAAAAGCAGCACCAGTTCCAGTGGAGCTTAATATACTCAATGCATAATGCAATTCTTACAAACATTAAGGAAATTGGCAGGTGGGAGGGAGAAGGACACAGAGTAACAATTGGTGTGCTTGAATTTAAGAACTAGAAGGAAGACATAGGCTAGGAATGTGAGGCTAGATCTAAAAAAATGTCAAATACAAGCAGCTCCAAAATGCAAGGGCTTATACAGGCCAAAAATGCGCGCGCGCACACACACACACATGTATATATATGATGCATTATGATTTATAATACATGTTGATGTTCATAATAAACAATATCTGGCTTCCTGAGAATACCAGTTTCAATATTTACAAATATTGGGCTCTGGAAGTCCCAATAAGCCTCCCTCCATAGACTTAAAGGCCTGTGAGAGCCAATTAATGGTGATCTGTCATTAGATAAGGGATTCCCCTTCATAGTAATCTGTCACTCCTCACAGCCCATTTCCTGGTCTTCTGTCATTCTTGCCTAAGGCACTTGTTTCTGGTCATGTCTAACACCATTCTGAAATAAAATATTTACAAGTAATATATGATTGACTGCTTTGGTTTTCAGTACCAAGCCTCTAAAATGTAGCAGCATGTTTAAGGAGTGTATGGTGTGCACACAAATATCTCACACACTCTGGCATTGTAAATAGGTATCCAAAGACATCCTTTATTCTTATTAGTAATTTATGCTAGGGGAAAAAATCCCTCATCATCTTCCCTTCACAAAGAGATGGGACATGCCTAAACTTACCAGGATATGATGCTTTTGCTTGGCCTCTGCCACTGTGGGTTTCTGAGTTTGTAAACTACTGAGATGAAGGATGAGCATCAGTTTTGTCTACAAATTAACTGCAGATGACATTGGTTTGGTGCTGTTAAGAGCAGAATGTGGAATATGTAGCCCTTTATATCTTGTTTTTTGTTTGTTTGTTTTTTAATTCTTTTTATTAAAATTTTTACACATATAAAATGACATCACTTCGCAAAACATTCCATATCTCCTCACACCCTTTAACACACATCCCTTCTCAAACCCTTCTTCCATATGCTCTTTCACACTAATTGACTCCTATCTGATCTTCATATGATTATAGCTGTAACTCATTTGTTATCTTGATATAAACATTTTGTTACACTTCTATTCCTATTATTTTTGCATTCTCTCCACATTGATCTCCATTTCTGTTTCCCCTTCTGAATGTCAATGCCGTGCTAATATGTATCTGTTTATTCCCTCTTCTATTAATTTCCATACATATTTTTTTTTAATTTTTAAATTATATGTTTAATATAAAATACATATATATTTCACAGATGCTGGAATCATATTATTGATGTTAGAGTTATTTGAACGCTATATCCCTGTATATATATATGTGTGTGTGTGTGTGTGTGTGCGCGCGCGCGCACGTATGTATTTCTCAATTAGGGATTGTTGCAAGATTTCCCCATGTTTTCGTGAGAAATTCCACAAGGTTACTCCAACCTTCTCTATGCTTCTCTATTTTCTTACCTTTTAGGAGCATCATTAATCGATCTGTTCCAACCAGTTCATATGTCTTAAGCAGCCATTGGTCTATTGATGGTACTTCTTTGTTTTTCCATTTGGATGCATATATGATTCGTGCCACTGTCACCATATAAAAAAATAATTTCTCCTTTTCTTGACTTAGTTTCTCTCTGTGTAATCCTAATAAATACATTTCTGGTTGCTTCTGCAAATTACTACCCAGCACTTGATTAATAACCTTTTGAACTTGTTTCCAATAACTCTGTGCTTTCTCACAGCTCCACCATAGGTGAAAGAAGGTGCCTGGATTGTGTCCACACTTCCAACATTCGTTTTTTATACTTCTGTACATTTTAGACAGTTTCTCCAGTGAAAGATACCACCTAAAAAACATCTTGCAACAGTTTTCTCGAACACTTTGACATAATGTTAATTTCATGTTGGTTATCCAAAATTTTTCCCACTCATTTAATTTTATTTCGTGACCGATGTTCTGTGCCCATTTTATCATGCATTCCTTTATGGCTTCCTCTTCCGAATTCCACTCTAATAATTGTTGGTAAAACCTTGTTATTAAATTCTTATTTCCTGGTTGGACTATTGTTTCCCAAAGTGATTTTGTTAGTTCTATTCCCACTAATTTTTGATCCATTTTGTATTTCTCTTTAATTTGTCTATGTAAATTCCAATGGATTGGTGTCCCTTCTTCCTCCAACTCTTCCTGTGTCTTCATCCATTGCTGTCCATCCTTTATCATAATTAGATCTTTATATCATAGAATCATAGAATTGCAGAGTTGGAAGAGACCACAAGGGCCATCCATTCCAACCCCCTGCCATGCAGGAAAACACGATCAAAGCATCCCCGACAGATGGCCATCCAGCCTCTGTTTAAAGACCTCCAAGGAAGGAGACCCCACCACGCTCTGAGGGAGTGCGTTCCACTGCCGAACAGCTCTTACTGTCAAAAAGTTCCTCCTAATGTTGAGGTGGAATCTCTGTTCCTGGAGCTTGCGTCCATTGCTCCGTGTTCCAATCTCGGGAGCAGCAGAAAACAAGCTTGCTCCATCCTCAACATGACACCCCTTCAAATACTTAAACAGGGCTATTATATCGCCTCTTAACCGTCTTTTTTCCAGGCTAAACATACCCAGCTCCCTAAGTCTCTCCTCATAAGGCATGGTTTCCAGACCTTTCACCATTTTAGTCGCCCTTCTCTGGACACGCTCCAATTTGTCAATATCCTTTTTGAATTGTGGTGCCCAGAACTGGACACAGTATTCTAGGTGAGGTTTGACCAAGGCAGAATAGAGCGGCACTATTACTTCCCTTGATCTGGACATTATACTTCTATTGATGCAGCCCAAAAACGCATTGGCCTTTTTAGCTGCCGCATCACACTGTTGACTCATGTTCAACTTGAGGTCTACTAGGACTCCTAGATCCCTTTCGCATGTAGTCTCATTCAGCCAGATCTCCCCCATCCTATATCTATGCATTTCATTTTTTCGCCCTAAGTGCAGTACCTTACATTTCTCCGTATTGAATTTCATTTTGTTAGCTTTGGCCCAGCTCTCCAGTTTATCCAGGTCATCTTGAATTTTGATCCTGTCCTCCAGGGTATTAGCTACTCCTCCTAATTTGGTGTCATCTGCAAATTTGGTAAGTATGCCCCTAATTCCGTCATCCAAGTCATTGATAAAGATGTTGAATAGCACTGGGCCCAGGACAGAACCCTGTGGCACCCCACTGGTCACATCTTTCCAAGATGAAGAGGAGCCATTGCGGAGCACCCTTTGGGTTTGGCCGGTCAACCAATTACAAATCCATTGAACTTTTAACTTGTCTAGCCCACATTTTACAAGCTTGTTTGCAAGAATGTCATGGGGAACCTTGTCAAAGGCCTTACTGAAATCAAGGAATGCGATGTCCACAGCGTTCCCTTCATCTACCAAGCTGGTAATTTTATCAAAAAAAGTGTGTGAAAAAAAGTTTATCAAAAAAAGTATGTGATCCATTTTCTAGCTGTTAATTTTTCTTTACTGAAAAACGCTTCATGCACCGATACCCATGCTGGTAATTGGGGGCAAAATCTTGGTCTGTATTTCTTCCATACTTTTATCAAAGAGTTTCTAATAAGATGATGGTTAAAGTCTTTGTTGACTGTCTCTTTATTATAAAACAGATAAGCATGCCAACCATAACGAATGTTGGAACCTTCCAGTTTTAGTAGTTTGTCATTGTTTAGTGTTGTCCAATCCTTAAGCAATGATAGACAACAAGCTTCATGATATATTTTTAAATTTGGCACATCCAGCCCACCTCTTCTCCTCGAGTCTTGCATTACTTTCATTTTTACTCTAGGCTTCTTTCCTACCTAAATAAATTTTGATAAATCTTGTTGCCATCCTTTAAAGATCCCTTCTTTGTGGATGATTGGAATCGTTTGAAATAGGAATAGTAACTTGGGTAAAACATTCATTTTGATAACTGCAATCTTTCCTAGCCAAGATAGTTTTAGTTTTTGCCAATTACTTAAATCTTTTTTTATGTCTATCCAAGCTTTTTTATAATTATTTTCAAATAAGTCTATATTTTTGTTGGTTATATTGATACCCAGATATTGTGCTTTTTTTGACTACTTTGAAATTTGACTTTTGCATGATCTCATTTTCCTCACTCTTTGTCATATTTTTCGTTATTATTACCGTTTTATCTTTATTGACTTTCAATCCTGTTAGTTTTTCAAAATCATTTAGTGTCTTTGTTAATATCTCTACATCTTCTACTGGGTTACCTAGAGAGATTAATATATCATTGGCATACATTTTTATTTTAAAGTTATACTTTCCAATTCTGATACCGTTTATCATTCCATCTTCTCTGATCCCCCCCCCCTGAATTTCAATAATCAATATAAATAGCAGCGGGGAGAGGGGACATCCCTGCCTTGTCCCCTTCTGAATTTGTATTTCTTTTGTTTTTTTCTCAATTTATAATTAGTTTTGCTGTTTGCTTACTGTAAATTGTTTGAATCCATCTTATGAAATTATCCCCTGCTTTGATTAGTTTTAAAGTCTCTATCATGATCTTCCAATTAACATTATCGAATGCTTTTTCAATATCTAAAAATATTAAGGCCATTTTTCTCTCATTATAATATTCATGATGTTCTATCAGATTTACCACCTGTCAGATATTATCCTTTATGTATCTCCATGGCAAAAAGGCCCTTTGGTCTTCGTGGATCCGGTCAGCTAGTATATTTTTCCATCTGTATGCCAATATTGAAACAAAAATTTTATAATCTGTATTAAGAAGTGAGATTGGGCGGTAATTTTTTGGATCTTGAGGGTCTCGACTTTCTTTTTATATTAAGATGATATTAGCCTCTCTCCAGGAGTCTGGAAAGGAACCATCTTTAATCTTATCCAAAAATTTTTTTAGGGAGGTATCAACTGTTCTTCAAATACTTGATAATACTTTGTCATGAATCCGTTTGGACCCGGAGCTTTCCCCCCTTTTAGTCTCTTTATTGCTTCAAATATTTCAGTCTGGGTTATTGGACAGTTTAATTTTTGTCTTTGTTCTTCTGTAAATTCTTTTAGTTTATGATTCTTTAAAAAATTTGTTATATTCTTTTTTGTCTTCCCTGATTGTGGTATAGTGAAGTGAAGAAGTTCTTAAATACAGTTTTAATTTTCTCCTGATCTGTTTAGGTTATTGATCCTTCTTTAACTTTGCTTATATAATCTCTTTCCTTTGCTTTTCTCAATTTTATTGCCAACCACCTACTCGGCTTGTTTGTGTTTTCAAATTGTAATTGTTTTAAATATTGAAGCTTTTTCCTTAACTCTTCTGCTGTCTCTAGATCTATTTGTTGTTGCAAAATTTTAATCTCATTTAAAGTTTTTGTGTTTCGGGGATCGTCTTGAAGTATTTTCTCTTTCTCTCTTATACTTCCTTTGAGCTTTGCTATTCTTTCTCGTTTTTTCCTATTTAGTTCGGCATTTTGTTGTATAAAAAAATCCCCTCATCACAGCCTTTGATGCTTCCCATATTGTAACTATGTCGTTTTGTTCTTCTAGATTTTCTGCGAAATACCAAGTTAAGGTTTGTTTTGCCTTTTGGGTTTTATCCTCTCTTTGGAGTAAATTATCCTGTAATCTCCAATTAAATTCTTTTTTTCTTTCCTTTAATTCCATTGTTACCAGATTGTGATCCGACCAAACCCAGGGGAGAATTTTAATTCTTTGTATCAGATTGCTTAGATTCTTAGAAACCATAAAGAAGTCTATTCTCGAAAAGGAGTTATGGCGTTTCGAGAAGAACATATAATCTCTAGTATTACTGTACATGTGTCTTCATGCATCTATTAATTCTAGATTGTTTCTCAGATTCTTGAATGCTTTCAGAAGTTTTCTTGATTCAATTTTAGGTTCTTAGCAGATTTCCTGTCTATAGATGGGGCGATAACCCCATTCCAATCCCCAAACATTATTATTTCATCATAAATTTTGGATGAAATTGTTAACAATAGATTTTCATAGAATATATTTTTATTTTCATTCTGGGCATAGAGTCCTACTATTAGTGTTTTCTTGTTATGGATGTTGATCTCCAGACCAATATAATGGCCATTTTGATCATTAAACATTTCTTCTGCTTGTAATTTGTTGTTTGCATAGATTACTATTTCTTTCTTTTTCTTGTCACTCAAGGATATGAATTTTTTACCTAATTTTTTATTTTGTAAAAGCCTATGATCCTCCTTTTTAATATGTGTTTCTTGTAAACAAATTACATCCTATTTCCCCCCTCTAATGTATGGAAGATTTTTTTCCTTTTCCTGGGTGAATTTAGTCCTTTGATATTCCATGTCATAAATTTAAATGGCATAATTTCTCCTTTTATCTTTCTTCTCCTCTTTGATCTTTTGGTAATTAAGCTTCAGTTTCTTCTTCTTCCTCCTCTTCGTCTCCTTCTCCTTCTTCTGGATCTTCTAATTCATCCTCTTCCTAATGTTGTTCCCCTTCTTTTCTATCCTTCTCTTGAGCTTGTAACTTTATCTCTTCTTCTCCTGTTGTTTCTTCTGATCTTTGTGTTTTTTTGTGTCTTTTTGAAATCTCTCTTGTATTTTTCCAAAAATTCCTCTACTTTTTAAATTGTGTCTATCCTGATCATTTTTTGCTTATAGCGGAAGGAGATGCCCTCTAGTTTTTCCCATCTGTAAGGAATTCCACTCTGTCGCAATTGTGATGTTAAATTATTATAACCCTTCCTTTTTTTTAATAGTCTCGCTGGAATATCTTTGTAAATCTTAATGTTACTTCCTTCTATTTGAAATGTATGGTCATAGTTTTGTTGCAGCACTAAGTCTCTTGTTTTCTTCCACACAAAATACACTACTACATCTCTGGGTAAATTTCTTTGCTTTGCTATTTTGGATGATATTCATTAGATTTTATCTATTTCCCATTCAAATTGAGATTTTGATTTTCCTACAAATTTAGCTAGTTTTGGAATCAGAAATTTGTATAAATCTTCATTTTCTTGTTCTTTGATACCTCTAATTTTTATACAACTTTCCCTCCATCTCAATTCCTGTAGGGCCCGTTCGTCCAGCTCTTGTTCCTTTGATTCTTCCAGTACAGTTGTTCTGTATTCAAGTTTTTCCGTCTTTGCTTCTATCTCAGTTATTTTTTCCTTAATTATTTTTGAATCTTTTGTAATTTTTTCAATTGATTCCTTTAAGTTCTTTTTTCATGTCTTGCTGTAGTTCGGTTTTCATCTCCTTAATTTCTGACCTTAACAACTTCAGTTCTTCCAATATAGGGGATAGGTTTGGGTCTGGCGATCTTCTCATAGTTTGTATTGTTGATTGTGTTGTGGTACGTTTTGCTGTCATTGTAGATAGTTCTCAGCTGTTGATTAAATTCAAAACTTTTTTTTACTATTGTTCCTGTTGCCTTATTGTTCTACCACTGTTACTTACTTCGCTATCTCTTTTATTCTTTCACGCTTTAGCTCTCTCTTATTATTTTTATTATTATTATTTGTTTATTTATTTTTGCAACAATCTACTAATATAGGTTCATCTTAATTTTTCAACTACACCAATTATTCCCCCCTTTCTTTTTCTTTTTCCTTTTCTTTCCCTTTCTTTTCCCCTTCCTTTTTTTTCTTACCCCCACCAAATTAATAAGACTTCCCACATTCCTTTTCAAGTTATATTATCTTAATTTCCAAAACAAATATTTTTTAGATGTTTGACAATTGTATCACCCAATCCACTGGGTTCAGAAACAGATATTTTTATCACTGGGAGATAATTGAGGAGATCAACTATTTGACAGTTATTTCACCAAGTACACTAGATTCAAAAACAATGAATTTACCCCCCTTATCTTCTCTACAATAAGATGTCTTTTATCACAATCCTTCAGTGTTGGTTAGCACCCTCTGTGATATGTATTTCTATATGTTATTCTGTATTCCTTTTTTTATAATGTTGCTTTTCTTTCTCCTTAGAAATCAGAAACCCACTCAGCCTATCACTCTGCAGCTTCTCCTATTTTCCCTTATTATTTATTCCCCCCCTTTTTACTCTCTTTTTCTCTCACTTCCTCTCTCTTTCTCACACCCCTTCTCTTTCTTTTTCCCAACCGCAATTGTTCCTATTCTCTGATTCAAATCACCCCTCTTTCTCTTCGTTTCGCTTCTGTGTTCTCCATCCTTACTTCCACTCCCCTTCCAACACTTACTTTAACCTTCTGACTAATTCTTACTATACCCTTATCTTCCTTAAATCAATCCAATCTTCCTCCTCTTACTCTTACCCGCTCCTATCTTAACCCGAAACCCTTTCCTTCCTGCTAAATTCCTTCCACTACTGTTCCTTTCTCAACCAGTTCTTTTGAATTTTTTTTTTATTTATATCCCACTCTTCAGCCACAAGGCTATCAGAGCGGCTTACAGATTGGTTTTAAGCAATAGCTATTTACACATCTACACTGCATTAAACAGTTTCCAATGTGTGTTAGCTAATTGCCCCCACAAGCTGGGTACTCATTTTACTGACCTATGAAAGGATGGAAGGCTGAGCTTGGAGCCCTCTGGAATCGAACTTGCAACGTGGTGACTTACAGTACTGGCATTTAACCACTGCGCCACCAGGGCTCCTTTTCTTTCCTCTCCCTCTCACTTTGATTCAATTCACTCCCCTCCACCCAAATTCAGATCTCCTTTCCTTCCCCTCTATATTATCTATCTTTCTTACCACTCTCTATTCCCACCGGGTTGGTTACCTCTTCTGTATTAATTTGATTCCCTGGATCCTTTCCTACCTCCTACCTCCTTTCCTTCTATTCACAACCGGCGTCCCTCTACTCCTCCTTTCCCCATCTTTTGTGCCTTCCCCTTATTTTAGTATTTTAATTGTTGCTTCTTATTTGATTATTTATTAGTTTTAACAACCGTCGTCTAAACCGCAAGTTCCTCCAGCCCATGCTCTATCGCTACAGCATCAGCAGTTCTACCCTCCTTTGTTTTCCCTGTGAACTCCCATCAACCCGTCAACCCCAACTGCTCTAGCCTCCCTCCTCCCTCTTCTGTCAACCTTCAAGTTCTTCTGCTCCCAACCTTCCAATTGCAATTAGTGTTACAATTTAATGTTCAAATGTTCCAATTTTCTGCTCCCTTTTGCCCTTAGATCCCCCTTCCTTTTTTTCTTCCCACCTTTTTTCCGCTATCTCCCGACTCTTCAATCCCCACTTTTTAAACCCCATTCGGGTACCTTGTTCCCTTCGTTCTGTTCTACTGTATCACTCCACTTTTCTCCCCGTTATTCACCCCCTCCCTCTCCACTTGAACCCCAGTATTGTTAATGTTGTTACTGGGAGGTAAAAAAAAAAAAAGGAAACCGCAAAGCTGCAAGCACCAAGCAAAGAAGACACTTTGCCTCTTTCAGTTTGTGTTGTTCAGTTCTTTTCTTCTTTCTTCTGTCTTCTTTCACTTTCCCCCAACTTTCCCTCTGTGATTGTAATTTTTACTATGAATCTGTTTTCTTCCAGCCAATCTAAAACCGGAAAGCCATAATTTTGATTATACATTCTGAGTTAAACTGTTGCCATTTTAGCTGCTCTGTCGTCCTGTCGTCTTATCTCCTCTCCTCTGTTCCTCTGCTTCTCTGTTCTTCTCTATTCCACTCTTCTTTGCTCCTATGATCGGACAGTCCGATCTTTTATTTCTACTGTATAAATGTTCTGTTTCAGTCCGGGAGAATAAAGGAAAGGAAAGTCCCAGTTCTAGCTCCCCCACTTTTTTAAAATTGTAATCCACGTGTTACACTCCCATAGAGAAGAAGTCTTTTAGCACCCCGTCATCCACTTTCATCTGCTTATATAATCTATGGGCTAAAAGAAAATATCCAACACTACAGTTCTGTGATTCTGTGATTCATCTCCAATCCACATTCAACCAAATTTGTATGTCTTTTCTTTTAATTTCCCCAAAAAGTTAATTAGCTGTGTTCCTTTGTGAGTTTAACAGTCCTTCAGAAGTGACGCCATCTGTGAAGAATCCCAATGACAATTTGTGTCTTAGGAACTACCCTTGTCAGATAGTTTGTTCTCAAGTGGAAAGATCAGACCATAACAACATTAAAGATCCGTTACCTACAGTTAAGTCTTTAAAATTGGTGGCGGCGCTTGTGCCAAATACATGGCTGCAGATACGCGGCGGCGGTAAGCTCCGACCCCCTCTGCTCTTCTTTTTTCCCCAGCCTGACTTCCAGTCGGTATCAGACCCTCAGGGTGAGTTTCCGGCAGGAACTGGGCCTTTGAGAGCCCATCCGATCTCTCCTTTCCCAGGAGAGAGAATTCGCCTTTCAGCTGTCAAAAGCTAGCGATCTGCCTTGTGCTGCTGGAGCCTCTCAGTGAAAGTCTGATTGCGACGCCATAGCCAACCGGAAGTCTTGGTAGCCCTTTATATCTTGGAGAAATGCATCTCCCTTCATCCTCACCCTGTCTAGGGTTGGTGGGAGTTTCAGCCCAACATCGGAGGGTCACATATTCTCCCCACCTCTGTTTTACAGCTGTCTGTGTCAGGTATTCTAGGAACTGTCCTTCTATGGTATTGTTCATTCCTGGCGGAAAGAGCATAGGGCAGGAGTGGGGATCATGTGGCCTGCAAATGTCATTTTACTGCAAGTTCCTGCAGTCCTTGCCATCACAGACATCATAGACAGCATTATAAATATTAGGAAGAATATCTTGACTGTAAGAGCAGTCTGACAAGTCAATAGACTGCCTCAGGGGGGAGGGATGGACTCGCCTTCTCTGGAGTCTTTACTTCTGAAAGACTTCTCTGGAGTCTTTCAGAAGTGATTAAAGGGCCCATCTATACAAGGGGAAAAAAAGAGTACTTCATAGTAATGGCATCTCACAGCAGCAGTAACATGTCTTGATGGCGTTTTTGGCCTTAGGAGCCTCCAGAAGTCTCACATTCCAGATGGTGGCCGCGAGTGATTTACTCACGATAGTTCTTTGCCACTACCATTAAAAAAAAAGTCATCCAAGGTGTGCTGGAGCGATATAGTGATTTTCTGTTTTAACAGAAAAGCAAAACAAAAAATAACAACCCTGTTTTATTGCCTTAGCAAGCGATCGCTAAGGCAAAAATCCAACATGGAGGCAGCAGGTGCTTGCCCTGTTAGAAAGCCCCACCCCCTCTCTCACTTGGCCAATCAGCTTTGTGCTTCCCTTTGAATCACTTAAGCAGGAAGGCACATATTCCTTGCAGTTTTTAAACAAAGGCATTTACTGCATTGTTTTTTGCCATTTTGGGCCCCCCTCCTTCAGGATAATGTGGATTGGTGCATGATCCCATTTAGACAGGTAGGCTTCCCAGTGAATTCCATGAGGTTTTTTGTTTGTTTGTTTTTACTATTTAGATGGGCCCTTGCTCTCTAAGCTTGATTCAGAGATTTATGGTGAATAAATATTGCTTATATTTTTATCGTGAACTGAAGTGTCACAGAGGCTTATAGCATACATGAAGTAACTTCTTTAAATTGCCTGAGAGGAACATGCTAATGACACTATTATCATCCTAATGTTTCATTATAGTCTCACTTTATCATCACAACCTTGTGAGTTAAAAAGCAACAGGCCCCAAGTTACCCAATGAGACCCATCAAATCTGAATCTCACAAGTTCCACCTCAGCACTATAAACTGTTTTACCACATTGGCTGCTACAAGTGCTGTGCTAAATATATCATTTACATGTCCATTTCTTACTAAAAATAGCAGTTATAGTTGGTTTTGAGTTTTCAGGGATGAGACAGTTGCTGTGTGCTACTGGGAGGAGGGAGACAGATTCAGTACAGAAGTTATGAACGTTTTGTGCTATTCTCTTCTTAGAATGAGAAATACTTTGCCATGATAATTCCATTAAATGCTTTCCTCTTAGAATCTTGGGTTTTTCTTCTTTTATTTACAGCCATCTGGGAAGAGAATACAGAGAGCCCTGGCTGTTTGATGATGCAAAGCAGCCTGAGATGCCAAAGCTGGTTCTTCGTCACATCTATCATTACTTTAATTGTCAGCCTGGCACTTGTTTCTTTTGTAATAATCTTAATAGGTAAGTGAGGACACTTCTTAGTGCTCAGGATATTGACTGCAATGGGAAGATTGGCTGGAATTTAATGGCATAATGTCTGTTTTGTAACGTGCTCTTATTTTTGATATGTGACACAATGGATATACAGTACAATTATCAATGAAAGAACAATACACACCATAAAGAAAGTCCTTTAGTAAATAGCTCTGGAAGGAGCAAAGAAGCTAATTTTTACATCAGTGGTAATCTAAAAATCAGACAATTCAACATTGGCTTATTTCCCAGCTGGCCTAGGGAGCAAGTGATTCATATGAAAAAAGACTTGGGTAATGGAATTTGATTATTTCTTCCTATTGAGTCCTGGAAATGCTGTTTGGCTTGCAGATGCATATGTTCCTCAAACATATTCTTCTCTCGCCTCTCCCAGCTTCTTCATCACAGTGTCTGTCTTTGTCTCCTAAGGAATGCCAAGTAAAGAATGAATGTGTGAATATGTGCAGTTTATATGACTGACTAGAAGTTTCTAAAAAGTTCTAAATTTTAAATCCTACTGTTTATGAGAAAGAGGGGAACTTAGATCTGAGGATAACAATTATCTTATCTTTAAATGGTCATGTAATAGCAATTTTCTGAATGCAGAAAAAGTTGCAAATTTTATTAAAAATCTCTACTATTGAAAATCATTCCTAAATATTATTCCAGAAATGCAGGGGTGGATACAAAAGGAGCAAAGCAGTACATTGTCATGAGGTGAGTGAATCAGGATTGGTGCCGATTCTGAGAACTGTTCAGCCTTACTGATCAGTATTTGTTTGCTTATATTTTCTGTTGGAGCCCACCCTCTGGCATCGTTACATTTGGTTTTGGAGGCACAATAGAAATAGATGAGGCAGATGTTTTGTAGATGGTGGCAGTGGGCAGAGAGAACTCAGGTCAAACATAGCAAAAACTGGAGTGCATCCAATGAAATCCATGAAGAAAAAGGAGACTTATTTCAGAATGTTAAAAAGATGGTCTTTATTTGCTAAAGCAACCAGGAGTGTTTTGGCCTATAGATGCTCTTATGGCCTTCTCAATGGGGCCACTTCAGATCAAACCTGCAGAAAGGTCTGAGTCAGGAAATCCTAAACCATTTACTGGAAGAATGAAAACATAATATACTTTCATCGAAAACCACTTACAGGTTGAGTATTCCTTATCTGGAATTCTGAAATCTGAAGTATTCCAAAATCCAAAACTTTTTGACCTACAACACAAGTAGCATAGTATGTACCTGTACTGTATTTGCGAGGCTGGAGAGAAACATGGCTGGAGAGAGACACAGCTGGAAAGAGATGTGAGGATCTGTGAAATGGTGGGAATCCAGGCCTCCCGCCATTTCACAGATCCTCAGCCTCTCTCCAACCTCATTATGTCTCCTTATGAATATACAAATACAGGTTACACATTGGAAACTGTTTAATGCAGTGTAGATGTGTAAATAGCTATTGCTTAAAACAATTTGTAAGCCGCTCTGATAGCCTTGTGGCTGAAGAGCGGGGTATAAATTAAAAAAATAAAAGGTATTCTAAAATCTGGGGGAAAAATCAAAATACAGAACACCTCTGGTCCCAAGCATTTACTCAACCCATATTAGCAGACAAGTAGCCCCGTTTTGTTGTGTTACTGCAAAGACCCATAAAGCAGAAGTGTCAGAGGTAGGTTAAATTGCAAATCTGTTTGCACTAAAGCAGGTGCACATGTATTACTGTTGTTGTTGTTTGTTTATATAGCACCAGCTATGTACATAGTGCTTTACATTAAAACAAGCAAAAAGCAAAACAAAACATTGGGTCCTGCCAAAGGTGTACAATCTAAAATAAGTGTATTCATAGATAGCCACAGGGGGAAGGAAGGAATATTAAACATAAAACTATAAACTGCAAAATAAATTATCCAAATAATCACAAACAACAACAATAACATAATACGAAACAACAAGAAAATATAAAAATAAAACAAACTGACCAATACATATGATCAAATATAAAACAGCAATATATATGTATATATAATATAACAAAAACTGACCAATACATGTGATCAAAATATACAAGATTAGAAAATAGTGTCAGACTAAAATTCCAACGTGTTTTACACTAAATGTCTATTTATAGGGCCAGTCTAAATATTAGACTGCCCAATGCAAGGCACAAATAAGGACCAGCTTCTGCTAGATTCAACAATTTAACAAATCCCTGCGCACCATTATATTCAGATACTTACCTCCTTCTTCATGGTGCTGCTGGAAATATGTTGCTTCACTCTGTTTAATGACAGGGCCAGTCCTGGTTATAAAAAATGTTGTATTACAGGTTGTATTTAATTTCATAAGTCTTAATAAGTCTAAAACATTACCCTTCTTTCTTTTATAGTTCACACCGGAGATAAGATGGATGAAGTTTCAAGAAAAATAGTATTAGAAAGGAAGAGCATTGAAGACCTTAAGAAATTTAATGTTATGATTTTACAGTACCTCAACCAGACTGAATTGATGGAGAAAATAGAAAACATTAGCACTATGTAAACAAGACAACCAAGTCCTGATCTTCCAGGCTATTGACTGAAAAATGCTGAGCTAAAAGCCTCAGGATGGTGGGCCAAGCTATCTAATAAAATCAATTTGCAGTTTACTTTTTAAAATTTCAGACAAATTCTGTGCAGCATGGCCTTTTATTCATAATTCCTTATGCTCCACAACTCTTAGAGAAGCTTGGAGAAACAGCCTGCTGAGCACTATAATGTAGAATCTACACTGACAGACATCTCTCTAGTTTCTATACTTTCTTAGGTTCTTGATAATTTCTATAGGTGCTAACAGATGAAAAGATGAGCTTGGTACACACATTTTATTTGGAGGTGGTGCATCTACAGTTCATGTTCTAGTGCAGTATAAATAGAAAACCAAAGAAATAGCATCAGCTTTTTGTGAAGCTGTATATATTAGTAGCTGAAAATTTTTAGTAGTTGATCAATATATAGGCTTGGGCCCTTAGTTTGCCTTCTGGAAATGCAGTTTTCCCCTTATAGAAGGTTCCAAATCCAAGAATCCATTGAAGAACATATGGCATGCTATTTCAGAGGTGTATGGCTGATGAGTCAAGCAATCAGAGGGCTCATAGCAAATGATAATTCCCTGAAAGGTGCTTCAACATATCATTTGAATAATAGTGAGATGTTTCCTTTCCTACGAGGTCTAAGTGAGCAAAAACACAGGGATTATCCTCTGTAGGGTAAGTAAGTTCTGATTTATACAAAAGGTTGCGGATCAAAATTGAACTCTTTTAAGCAGGAAGGGAATTTGTAGTCCTATAGATGTTCTTGGATTGCCAACTCCCATTAGTCTCACTCAGCATGGATGAATGTCAAAGATTACAACAGCTGTAGTAGGTTGTAATCCAACAACATCTGGATAGTATTCCTAGTGATGAAAGTGTTCTATGGATACTAGGTCAGGTTTACAGTATGTATACTTCCCATGTGTGCTTGCCTATTAATATGTCATGTCCACATGCTCACAATCAGTGGCCTAAGTGGTGTACCACTAGAACATTCATACTACAGTTGTCCCTTCAGATTCGCTGGGGTTTGGTTCCAGGACCTCCCGTGAATACCCAAATTCGTGAATACTCAAGTCCCATTATATGCAACGGCATAGCAAAATGGTGTCCCTTATATAAGATGTCAAAATCAAGGTTTGCTATTTGGATTATTATTTTTTAAAGAATATTTTCAAACCGTGAATACTTAAAACCGTGAATGCCAAATCCGTGAATGTGGAGGGACAACTGTATATCCTGGTGACATAGTTATGTACATTAAAACATGACTGGGTGGCAAAGGAATACTTACATGATAAATGGCTAACAGCTTGTGTAACACTTTATCGCATCATGAGGCTCCATTTCCAAAGAAAACAAAAGGCCTTCTCCATAGTCAAGCTATGTCGCACCAAGGCTGGCCAAGTTATTTTGGCATCTGAAGCAGAAAAGCCAAAGTGATTCTTCCCCTTTCTGACTGTATTTTAAATAACTGCCAATTGGCTGTCCTTTCATATTGCCCAAAGTCAGATGCCTGAGCCTACTGCTACAGTTTGCCCAGTGGTAGGTCAGACCTATACTGGAACAAGTGTTTTGAGAGAGCATAGCAACCAAACAATTATAAAAATCAGGTGGTTCACTTAAGAGTCCAGTCTGGCATGACAGAAGTCAGTGCTTCCTGCCAAAAAGGGAAGATAATTGTTATAGGCTTCAGTTTACATAAACTAACTGTATTCCCAGTGTTTGAACCTTACAACAAAAGATTTGCATACAGGAATGAATAAAAAAACGATAGAAACAGCTTTTCAGTTCAAGCAAGGACTGGATTTATGGAACCTCACTATTTCCTTTTGCTAACTTCTTACCTATTTGTCTGCTTTGAAATGCACTTCATGATATACTGATTCAAAGTCCTGAATAGCAATGATCTTATTCTAGAAGCAGCAGGCTCACATCTGTGCTGCTAATGTATAATTCCAAAGAACATGCAGTCTTGCAGATGGGTGGAAAGGGAAATTCAACACCAATGAAGTATTATGGTCTCTTTTGTTTGCCAATGGTGTGATCTTGAGCTTAAAGAAGCAGAACACACACACACACACACACACACTTTCTTTAGGACAATTTTTGAACTGGAGGAAGTTAATGTTTAACATTCAAAAGAATGGCAATAATCTCTGTTCAATCATAAAATTATTGCACTGCAAAAGGAATCTGAAGATATTCTTATCTAATTCCTTGCAGTAAGGTTAGTATCACCAGCTCTCTTTGTCCAAGCAATGATAAATTCCAGGACTATGGATATATTACTGAGAAGACTTTCTCTAACAGCCATGCATTGAATTGTACTGCAGGCAGTGGTAGCCATAGAAAATCCCTGAGGAGCCTTTTTTCACATCTTGCAGAAAATGAAGTAACCAGAAGCAGGTGAGAAGCAAGAGGAGTGAGAAGTTGGTTTTGTAAATACCCGGCCACCATCAAATTGGGCCTGTTCGAGTTGAGACTACCAATAGGTTTCAGGCTGGATGCATTTTATGCAACGTTTTAAAATAAAACATTTCATTTTGTATAATATTCCAGGCTTTCATTGCTTATTTTCCCATTTAAAGGTTGTGGATATTACTACGGTACTTTTACATTCCTGTGCTGTTTGTAAAAACAGTAACAGCTCAGATGCAAAATCCCTTTCCAGCGGCAAAGCTTTCTATAGTGTGCACTATTAAGGGAAGAAGGACACCTGGTGGTAAGCAGAGTAATTCAAAATCAACGTGGCAAACATTTAGGGTATTTTTTATCAGGGATGCATCATTTATGAACGTTAACGTTGGTTAGGATCCAAAAAGCTATTCTGGTCATGCCACAGACTTACCCCTGCCCAATGGGGTCTTTTTAAAAAAACAAACAGACTCTCTCTTTCATTTGGAATATGACAGTGTTGTACGGCATTGCAAACGGTAACACCCTTTAGTTTCAAAAAGAATGTGTTTATGTGGAATGGGGATACTGCTTTTCAAGATGATCAGGAACTTCTTAGGTGTGCAGAATTAATTGCACTTAAGAACAACACCCCATAGCTACAGTGTATAGACCACAGAATATAATGTTTTAATTGTGTATGGCTATATAAACGAACAATTTTACTTGCTTAATAGTACAGTTTATCAGGGTGGCAAAGGATCAGCCACAGAAAATTGGAAAACCCTCTCCAAGTATGGGGACAGAGCACAGAGGAGGAGATCTGATCTTAGAATGCCCCTGCCTCTGAGGAAAGATTTATATCTCTTACATCTTCAAGCTGCAGAGGGAACAGTTGATAAGATGGTGCATGTGTGTGCAGGGGGGCGGGGAAGAGTTGGAGAAGCCTTTAGCCCCCAAGATCTCAGTCTCTCTTGGTTTCAGATCACACATGCAACACAAGAAATGTCATCAAAACCTAATTTGTATTGGATTTTTAAAAGTTTGGTGCTGTTTTTATTTTTCTTGTGTAATTTTGTTTTGTTTTGTTTCCAGTACTTTTTAATGTTTTAGTACCTTTCGCTATGATGGGGGATAATTTGAAGTCTCAGATAAAAATCTATGAAAGAGAAAAAGTCACTAGGAAAGAAACATGCCATCGAAAGCCATAATTTACATGTGTACACTCCTGTCCACTTGGAGATGATAATTTGAATTTTGCACCTCATTATTAGTATCTGGGTACAACATTTTTCATCTGAAAATACTCTCTCTGATACTAACAGTTCAGCTTAAACACCTCTGGTTTTAATATCTCCCTTATTCACAATGTATATGAATGACTGGAATACTGTCACCCATTGCCAGTATATGGGCGGAATGGCACATTCTCATACGTGAATTTGTATGAAGTCAGTTCACAAGTGCTGGATCATATTGTGAAACCTACAAAGTAGTCCCCAAGAGAGTGCCGTATAGGTCTACATGTACTGTAATTTCACAGAGTATAGAATTTATCCACTAGGTGGTAGAAATCTGCCATTATTATAGAAATGATTTGCCTGCATGTATCAGGAAGGGTTGTCACTTCATTATGAAGGGCAGACTGAATAAAAACAGCATAGTTGATATTGATTAAAATTAGTTCCGTTACTGCTAGAAAGACTATTAGAGTTAATTATTCCTAATTCTGTCTCTGACATAAAGGCAAAAATGTCACTTAAAAGGTTTCTGAGAAAGGAAATCAAGGAATAATTCAAACTCAATTAATTCCTTTGGGCTCTCCAGACACAACTCCCTCATGCATGTATGAACAACTGATCCTATACATGTTTACTTAGATACAAGTCCAACTTAGTTAAAAGGGGCCTACTCCCAAAAATGCACAGAAAATTTCACCTACTGATAGAACAAAAAGACACCCACAACCACCCGCAGAATTTTTGAAACAACGTGAAAATGTTTTCCTCCAAAAACTAAACCTTTCCTTTATTAGAGATATTTTGTTGAACTTCAACTGCTCTAGCCAGCACAGCCAACATCTGCAGGACCACAAGTTGCCTATTCCTGCATTAAGGAGATCAGAGTGACAGCTGCCCATAGCAAACAATGACAACATAACAGGCTTTATTGCAGTGTGATTTGGGAACAACATGTCCATCCTCCTCTACCCAAGTAAAAGCCAAGGCTGGTTTGATTTAAATCAAATTTATTCAAAACATTATTTAAATTATAATTTAAATAATTTTTCTAAGGACTTCATTTTAATGATTTAAATCAGTTTAAATATAATCTTAAATAGATGTCATACTGAGGATGGAGCAAGCTCGTTTTCTGCTGCTCCAGAGACTAGGGCACAGAGCAATGGACTTAAGTGCTGCTCTTCAGTCAAATGGGTTGCCTCCTAGTGGGGTGGAGTCTTCTTTGGAGATTTTTAAACAGAGGCTGGATGGCCATCTGTCGGGAATGATTTGATTGTTTATTCCTGCATGGCTGGGGTTTGGAGTGGGTGGCCCTTGTGGTCTCTTGCAACTCTATGATTAACACTTACCAAGATGTTAGGCCTAGAGAAAGAGTGACTGCCCTTCATGTAAACCACCTGCAAAACAGGACTGATTAGGTTATCTCTCATTTTCATAAACCTTTGTTAACTTAGTCATAAAATATACCATACAATAGGACCCCCGTATCCACTGATTCATTATCCACTGATTCAATTATCCATGGGTAACAAAACAGCACACCTACCATAGACTCTTCCTAGAAAATGTGTCCTCTCTAGCCATTTTCTAGATCCTCCAAGACAACTCTAAGGTATTTTAAACCTGAAGTCTCATTATTTTCAATGGTGTTCGCTATTACCCATGGTTTTCAGTATCCATGATCCCACCCCAGAACCAATCCTCAGTGGATACGGGGCCCTACAAGTTCATAATCAGTCGTCATCATGGTATATGTTGACCAAGACCCCTTTTGGGTAACTATTTTAAGGACATTTTGGAATTTGATTTAAATGTGTGTGTTTTTTTTTTAAAAAAACAATCTCAATTTTTTAAAAACCAATTTTAATTTTTAAAATTGGTTTTCAAAATTAACACTGGCGCAACCAAAGCAAAAACAATCCTTAATTATTGTTCCTTGCATTGCAGTTTAGCTGGGGGCGGGGCGGGGTGGATAGAAATAAATTTAGATTGGCTTCTGACAATCCTGCAAAATAGTTCATTATTACTCTCTTTATACTGCAAATTATACTTGTGGTTACAACCAACATGTATTATGATCTCCATAAATCAGATAAGATGTTCATTTTGCTGCATTTGTCTACTTTGTATATTTTAAATTTATTTGTCATGTCCAAGGAGTAGCACATTTTCCCTGCAGAAGAGAACAAACAAGGAAGCCTACTGAGCAATGATAAGACTACTGTACTGTATTTCCCCCCCATCCAGTTAGATGTTAACTGCTTTGTACTACAGTGCTATTGTAAAGGAGGAAGACAAAACCAGAATGCAGCTGGTGTTGATTGCACTTTCTATTGGCCACCTTGCCCTACCAGCCCTGAGGGGCAGGTGCTGCTACTGTTCCACCCAACGTCCACCTTAGGCTGCACGATCTGCAGCCAATATCAGCCTTGTGAAATTGCTCCCCTGCCCAACTCGAGATCCAGTAGTCAGCTGAGCGGAGCTTGGGAAAGATTAATTTCTTGGACACCTAGCATCCCCCTTGTCAGCATGTAGTCATGCTGGCAAAGTAAGGTTGACAGAGGGAAAACTGGAGAGGGTCCTTGTACCTTTAATGGCTTGTGTAGAAAGGGGAATTTCAGCAGGTGTTCCTTTGCATGGAACCAGGTAATAAACCACGCTGGTAGAAATTCCCTCTTCTTCACACCCATCAAAAGTACAGGAGTGCTCTCCAGTTTCCACTCTCACAACCCTATATGGCAGTGATTCTTAACCTGGAGTCCATGGACCCTCGGGGCCACGATGTCTTCACATGGGGTCCAAAAAGGCTTGAAGGCTGCTCAACCCCCTTCCTCCCCACAGTGGAGTGGCCACATGACAGGAGCCACTAGCTGGCTTGGCCTGCACGTTGCCATTCAATTGGCTCCAGTGACAAACTTACAGGAAGAAGTAGGAGAAAAGTCTTCCATCCCCCTTCCACTGCCTCTGAGGGAAGGTTCAACGGATGGTGTAATTGTATTATTATTGTTGTTGTTGCTTTGAAATCTTGAGTTAAATCTTGGGGGTCTGTGGTCACAAAATATATTTAAAGGGGGTCCCTGGTAAAGAAAAGTTAAGAACCATTGCTATAGGGGATTCTGGAAGTTGTAGTCCAAGCAAGTAGTGTAGTTGCATGAGGACTCCACCGCTCCATGCCATCCACAGTCGTCTTTAAGTTGTGCATTAATAAAAAAAAGGAGGGGTGAGGAGGGAGAGATTTATTACATTTAAAACACACACTCCCTCAGTCCTCTCAAACTAACTAAGACCAGCCAGACCAAACCCCTAACCAGAACTGCTTTCTCTCACTCCAACACTAGTCTAACTCAAAAAAAGTCCTTGGGCTTGTCTATACAAAGGGAAAAACCCCAACTGCTCCATAGTAATAGCAAGTCACAGCAGCTGTGACCTGTCTTAATGGTTTTACAGCCCCCATAAACTTCGTATGCCTGTAGTGGAGACACGACTGCAAATGAATTACTCGTGTTTTTCAATCTGCTACCAAACTTAAACAACAACAACAATTTCTATAGTGCACAGAAGCGATATTCCACATTTTCAAAAAAAGAGAAAAAGATAGCACAAGTCCCCGTTTTATTGCCTTAGCGATCACTCACTAAGGTGAAAATCCAACATGGCAGAAGCAGATGCTTGCCCTGTAACCCAGCCCCACACCCTGGCGCTCATCCAGCCAATCAGGTTTGCACTTTGTCTTGTACAGTTGTCCCTTCACATTCGCTGGGGTTTGGTTCCAGGACCCCCCTGTGAATACCCAAGTCCCCATATATGCATTGGCATAGCAAAATTGTGTCCCTTATATAAGATGGCAAAATCAATGTTTGCTTTTTGGATTATTATTTTTTTAATAATATTTTCAAGCCGTGAATACTTAAAACCGTGAATGCCAAATCCGTGAATGTGGAGGGACAACTGTATGGGGAAGCGATTCATGTTGAATCGCTTGTCCTAACGAGCAAAAATGCGCGTATCACAGCAGCTTTTTAAAAAAGCTGGGGAAAGCCACAAATGCTTTTCTCATGTAGTTTTTCCTATTTTTGACCCCTGCTCTTTCACAACAGGAGGAGACAATGTGGAATCTCATTAAGACAGCTCGTATTCCTGGCGAATTCTGTGAGGAGTATTTTCACCATAGACAACCCCTAACTCAAAAAAACCCCCAACCTTGTCTATGGGCTTGTTTATAGGAGGAGAGATTCCCCCACCACACACCACACCCTGTTTTATCTATCCTACACAAATAATCCAGTATGAAACCGGATTATTTGCCATGGCCCCTTCCTCTGGGATCCTGGGATTTGCAGTCTGGCGAGGTACCAGCACTCTTGGGCCCAGAAGGCTAAAAGACCTTGTAAAAGTACTAATCCCAGGATTGGATGGGAAGAAGGCATGGCAAATGGTCCGGTTTCAAAGAGGATTTCTTTGTGCAGTGGGGCGGGCGTGGGTGGGCCTGGTTGTGCCACTACTGCTGCTGCCGCCATGGCAACCCCGGCGCTCTGGGGCCTCGGCTTCGGCTGGGCTGGGCGGGATGGCGGGCGCGCGAGGTAACATCCCGCGCCGCCATCACGGGCCGGGTCAGGAGGCCGCCCCCTCGCCCAAGCCGTCGGCCGAGTCCTCCACGCCTTCGGCCAACGAAGCCCACCCCACCACCATCTCCCCGGCTTTCCTGAACGCCGTCTCCCGCCTCCAGGCCCAAGCCCAGGGGCTCCTCCACAACGCCATCGCCTGCGAGAGGGGACACCGGTGGTTTCAGGTAAGCCGTCCTCCCCCCTTTCCCCCCACCTGAGCGGGAAAAAACGGGGAGCTCAGCGGCACCGCAAGACCAGAGTCCGGGGGAATAGGGGTGCCTCGTTAGGTGGCTGACGGACCTTTGGGGGACTTCGGCCAATTTCGAGGGTGAAAGGCGGTCTTCGGAGGCCACACATTGCCCTGGACGAATGGCAAAAGCGACTTCCCCTGGAATCTCTTCCAGGGACATTTGGATACTTGAAGCAAGAGGAACAAATAATGTCTCCCCCACTATGTCAAAGGACATCATCATCATCATCATTATTATATTCATCTCTATCCTGCCTTTCTCCCACCAATGGGACTCAAGGCGGCTCACAAAGTTTTATAAAAATAATACAAGCTAAAACCATTATTATTATTATTATTATTATTATGGCTGAGAGAATGTTTATTTTATTTATTTATTTATTTATACCCTGCACTTCAGCCACAAGGCTATCAGAGCAGCTTACTAATTGTTTTAAGCAATAGCAATTTACACATCTACACTGCATTAAGCAGTTTCCAATGTGTGTTAGGTTGTGACTTGCCCAAAGTCACCCAGTGGTTTTCCATGGCCAAGTAGGGATTCAAACCCTGGTTTCCAGAATTGTAGTCCAATGCTCAAACCACTGTACCGCACTGTCCATAAAAAACCATGGCTTTCATAAATTTGTTAAGGCTCCTTTTTGCTGCCACCGACTACTCATTTGGAAACCATTTCTATATTTCTGCCTATATTTCTCTGGGCTGATTTGAATCCTGCCTAAAGGTTCAGGCAGCTGGAATGTTGGAGTTGCTTCCATTCTGGAATCCTAAGGTTTTGTGGTCATCCCTTGACACAATAGTGTAGGAAAACATGAGAGAGCTAGGAATCCATGTGGATTCTTTTCATTCTTAATATTACTGCTTTTATGTTTTATACCTGCTGCTTAGGTTGTCATTCTCCAAAAGCAAAAGTGTGCAGGGCAGGGGGAGGGTGTGCTTTATATTTCCATAATGGAAAAATTCCTGCTGTCCAGAATGTTCAGTGTGTTCACCCTAGCTCAGAGTAGTTATGCTGTTTTTATTTTATTTGTAGGCAATTGACTATTACAGAAAGCTACTATGCTCCTTGAACAAAAAGAAGTTTCCTTCTGAATATGTGCCTGGTCCTGCATATTCTCAGCTGGTAATCTCAATATATATGCTTCAGTATTTCAATTCGAAGAAAAAACACTTTCTTGTTTTTTAAAAAATGGATGAGGAAGCTGTGGCCCTCCAGTTGTTGCAGAGCCTCATGTCTCAGTATGCCTATTGGCTAGAACTGTTGCAGGTTGAAGTCCAGCAGTGTCTGGAGAGTCACAGGTTTTCTACCTCTGCTGTAAATCAGGGACATGAGTGAGTTAAATTGTTATGTTAAGTGAGCATGTTGTGGCGGGGAATGAGATCTACAGTACCCTTCTTTTGCTACTCTAGATGTTCCAGTCCCTACTTGCCACCTTACTTCCTGTAACAGAGTGAATGCAATACTGTACTTTCAAAAAGTTGCATTATAGCTGTTCAGACGACTGGTATTTATTCCTCTGATGCAGTATTTTCTGCTTTGATTAGCAGAAGCAACTACCTTATATTTTATTTCAGGATGGGGAGAGTGTATAATAGTTTGCATTTGCTTCCCAACTAATTTTCTGATCTTGTGATTCCTTTTACTTGAGAGTGTATAATAGTTTGCATTTGCTTCCCAACTAATTTTCTGATCTTGTGATTCCTTTTACTTGATAGTGAATGTTAAGTGTTATGCTTCCAGAGGAGTAGTCTTTGTTCAATTATTCGTTGTTGTTACATGCTGTCCAGATGGCTTAGACCTATGGTGGTCCTGCAAACGAGAAACCTTCAAGAAATCCTGTTGTTAACAACCTTGCTCAGGTCTTTGGAACTCAGGGATGTGGCTTCCTTTGTTGAGTCAAACTTTACTTTAGCATTATACAGTATTTCTTGTAACCTGAATTGCTGTGCATGAAAGTTTATGTTACATACATTGATTGCTTTTTAAAGTTCCAGATGTCTCCTTGTTGTTTGTGTTAATACAAGTCTTCACAAGGGGTACTAAAATCTGCATAAGCTGCTATTCTTTTTTCTACCTTGAGCTGCCATTAAAAATGTACATCTGCCAAAAGATACCCTCTAAACTGCCATGGCACCATCCTTTTGAATTCTGGGTATCGTAGTGTTGTGAGATATTTAAAATTCTTTGCCAGAGAGCCTTAATGCCTCAGCAAACTAAACATCCCAGGATTCTGTACAAAGTAGCCATGGGTTGTTAAAGTGGTATCAAACTGCTGTAATTGTGCAGGGCTAGATCCTTCATGTTTTACTTGGGGATACAGAGTTGTTCTCTTGGCTTCACTGCATAGCAGGTATGGTGATGCCTTAACTCTGTGTTTAGATAGCCGTGCATTTGTCTTGTTGTTTGCAAAGAAAAAGCACACTCATTAGCAGGTGCTTTCACAAAGCCACGTTTTCTTGAAATTCATCTTTATCTGGAAATGTTGGCTGTCCTTTAGGATTTGCTAAGGAAGGGTTGCTTCCTTATGAGGAATTTATGGTGTTGGACTCCTGATGTTGTGGATTGATGTTATTGGCCTGCAGCTCCCATTATTGCTGGCCAGCATAGCCAGCGGTGAGATGTGATGGGAGCTGTAGTCCAATAACATCTGGAAAACCACATGTTCACTCTTCTTAGAACATGAACATGGAACATGAACATGAACATGCAATGTGGGTTGCATGTGGACTTTAAGATGCTTGGAAGATATGGCAGAACCTTTACTAAGACCAAAACAAAATTTCACAAAGTCATAAGCCCAGTTTTGAGTTCTGCAAAACTGGTCATCAGGCTGAATGTCAAAATGGGTAGAGAAAATGCCAGCATTATGCTGCCCTAAAGTCTGTGGTTTAGAGTAGTCTTATGATGGTATGCAGTGGGTTAAGCTGATTAAATTGGGTTAACTTCACTAGGTACATGTGGGTTGCAGGACACCCACAGGAGTGCTGGCACAAATAAAGTGTTCCCTGTAGTGACCATGTTACATCTGTTAGTTATTCAGTTATTTTAGTATTTTTTTTTTAAAAAAAACAAGGAATAATCATTATTGTTACTTTGTAGTCGTTGCATATTCATGTGTTCACACTAGATTGGTATAACCCATGACTTTGAATATCTGGAATTTACACAACTATTAAACAAAACAAAACAAAACAAAAACCAAACATTGAAAGAATGGCTAGGCACATTTATAAACCTATCACTGCTAAAGCATTATAAATAATCTGATATCCTGGTTCTTTTATTTCAGGTGTTTGAATCCTATTATCATATGGGAGTAGCTTACCAAAAAGTAAATTGTCATCGTGATGCTTCAGAAGTGTTTACGTATGCCATAGAAGCAATAGACGTCCGCAAAGTATGGAATGTCCATAATGCTTGTAGTCATTGTGTACACAATTGTTGTTGTTTTGAAGGAAGATAGACATCTTATATTTATGACAAAGTTATTAATCAAAGAGATGCACTGTTAAATATACAATTCTGTTTCTACCTATTTTTAAATACTATACAGATCAACCCCAATGTCAATGGATTTGGTATCCACGGTTTCATTTATTCAC
This sequence comes from Gambelia wislizenii, assembly GCA_030847615.1. Lineage (NCBI taxonomy): Eukaryota > Metazoa > Chordata > Lepidosauria > Squamata > Crotaphytidae > Gambelia > Gambelia wislizenii. Next base: position 182,713,406 of record JAUMIR010000005.1, on the reverse strand, counting down.
CTAAAAAAAAAAAGGTTCTCTCTAGGCATTTCTAGGTCCTCCAATGCAATTCTATTGGCAACTTCCAGTATTCATCTCATTGAAAATAATAGGGTTCCATATTACCCACAGTTTCAGGTATCCATGGAGGGTCTTGGAATGTATCCCTTATGGATATGAGGGTCAACCTGTATGGTTGAGGTGGTAGGACACTATAGTGGGCCCTTGGTAACTGCTGGAGTTTGATTCCAAGACCCCCTGTAGATACCAAAATCCATGGATGGTCAAGTCCTATTACATACAATGGCATAGTAAAATGGTGTCCCTTAAATAAAATGGCAAAATCAACACTTGCTTCTTGGAATTTTTAAAAAAGTATTTTCAAGCCGTGGATGGTGGAATCAGTGGTTGCCAAATCAGTGGATACAGAGGGCCGACTGCTAAAATAACAGTTACAGTCCATCACATTGAGAACATCCATCTTATTTTGACTCATGCAGACTCTTGGGGTACTCTAGGTTACTCAGTTAGAAAGCTTCTAGCACTGGCAGTCAAAAGACACTGTGTAGCTATTCCGCTTTCTCTTAGCAAAGCTTCCATGGTAAAAAAAACACAAAAATTAATATGTGGTTAAAACATAGGGGGCTTATAAATAGAAGACAATGTTGTCTGGAATCTCCCCATAAATTGCTTGAATGAGGCAGATTAATTGAACAATAAAAGCCTCATCTAGAAGCAGCTGTATTTAGTAACAGCTACTAATGAACCCCTTATTTCAAAAGGTTAGTGGATTTTACTTCTGACAGTTCCCAGAAATACCTTAGATTTGTGAGGTGTATTGTACATTTTAATACAGTTCTTAAAATATTTGTGCCGTAAGAAGAGGGACAAAATACTTTATCCAGTCAGAATGTTTCTCCCCCTACCCCCCTTAAGTAATGACTATATTTTAAACTGTGACATGAGGCCTGCAGTTTCACTAGCAACCATGGAAAGACAGGTCTTAAAAGAGCTACGTTTGCCTACTATTGCGCTATATCCTCCAGTAGAATCTTGCATAGCAGTTTCAGGTAACACGGCACTTACACAGTATCATCTTCTATTTAGTGTGTTGAATATACTGTTTCCAAAATTGAAAGGGAAATGTATGATAAAAATCACTCTGCATTAAAAACTGGTATCTGTCCATGCCATTGTTCTTGCTGTTGCTGAGACTAAATGCAGTACCAAAGAGGTGGTTAGTACTATTAACTTTGGGCCTGTCTATACAAGGGGAAAAAAATACTCATGCCAATTCAAAGAAGGATCAACTTGTCTTAACAGTGTTTGGCAAATCGCAAGCATGCGAAGCTATCCACTTTTGCTGTCTCAATGGGCGTGCCTGCAATTCAAGATGGTAGGCGCGACTGATGTTTTTATTTTCACCAGTTGCCCTGCTGAACGGTATTTTTTTTTTGAAAAGGTATATCTAAGGTGTGAAAGTGTGATAGTGTGATATTCTGCCTAAATAAACATTAAAAAAATAAAAGAAAAAGGCTGTTTTGTTGTCTCAGTACACTATTGCTAAATTGAAAATCCAAGATGGTGGTTCGGGGACGCTTGCCTTCTTAGCAATCCCTGCCCCCTGCTCCTGTCCGGCCAATCACCTTTCTACTTCTGCTTTTCTGGGGAAATGCAAATAAATTTGATTGCCTGCCCTAATGATCAATCATGCGCATTCCACATGGAGTTTTTTAAAAACTTTGGAAAAACCCCAAAGGCTGTTCCCTTGGGGGTTTATGGTGGATTTGGCTCTACTCCTTCTGAATACGGGGCAATTATGCGGGTTCCATTAGGACAAGTAGAATTGTAAGCGAATTCTAAGAGGATTATTTTCACCGTTAAGACAACCTCTTTGACAATACTGTACCATTCTATTGGGGAGCTGGGGAGACAGAATCCAGGCCTCTTTCCATTTCATAGCACCGATGGATTGTTTAAGAATCAGGACAACAAGCAGGAGTGAGGAGGTGAATTCAGCCTGTGAACAGTTTGGTATAGTTGTGGTGGGGGGAACCACAGAGCCTGGAGAAGTTACTTTTTGGACAACTCTCAGAAATAGCCTGGGATTCTGGGGATTATAGTCCAAAAAGTAACTTCTTCCAGTTCTGAGCAGATGAGGAGGGAAGGAACAGAATAAGATAGCAGTTTGTTGTTTGTGCACATTCCCAAGTAAACAAAAGGAATTGCTGGATGCAGAGTGTTTTAAGCAATACACTTTTGTACATCAGAAGCCTGATTCTGTAAATTGTATGCCTTGAACAGTATCATATATCCATATTTATTTTCAGCTACTTAGCATCAGTTTAGCAGTGCTGTAATTCAACAAAAGTTGTTGTGGTTGTTGTTCTTCTCAATTCATTTAAATTGTGCCATTTCCTCACTACTGGGCTTCCAAACAGCTTACAAAAGTTTAAGCAAATACAGTGAAAAGCACATATCAATACAGAGGTAAAAACATATTAAAGGTTCTTACTGAAATACAATTAAACAATCCATACCCTTAACGTTCTTTGAAACAAATCAATTAAAAGACAAATATAAAAATTAGTTTTAATTAGACAGTTTTTAAAAGAAGCACTTAAATTATGCTTTAAAGAAAAGTATGACAGGGGAAACGTATCAATGAAGACAATATGGGATACCAGCAGAGCTGTCATGAAGGGCTATTTTATGAAAGAAGGGGTAGAAATAAAAGAGAAGTAAGAAAGAATTCAAAAAAATCCTAGAGGAAATTAAGAAAATGGAAGAGAAAATTTGAGAACCAAACCATCAAATAAAAATTTAAACAATGAACTCAAACTACAGTAGGACCCCTGTGTCCATGGAGAATGGTTCCAGGGCTCCCCGTGGATAACGAAATCTGCAGATAATAGCGAACACCCCGTTGCCATTCTGGCCACAGGAGCAATCCCGGGGGCAAAGGGAGAACAGACGCGTGATCTCTCGTCCCCTCCCTTCGCCCCTGCGTTGCCATTTCCTCCAGGGAGCAATCCCGGGGAGCAATCCTGAGGGCAAAGGGAAAAGAGAGGCACAATCTCTCTTCCCCTCCCTTCACCCCCATGTCGCTATTTCTGCCAGGGAGTGATCCTGGGGTGCAAACCCAGGGGCAAAGGGAAAAGAGAGGTGGGATCTCTCCTCCCCTCCCTTCGTCCCTGCATCACCATTTCTGCCAGGGAGTGATCCCAGGGAGCGATCCTGGTGGCAAAGGAAGAAGAGAGGCAAGATCTCTCCTCCTCCCCTCCCTCCCCCATCCAGCCCCCTCGCTGTCACCATCCACAGATTATTGAATCAGCAGTTGGCAAATCAGTGGGTGTGGGGGTGCTACTGTACTCCAAAAACAATTAAATGCTGATATGACATTGGAAATAGAGAAGAAACTAAGGATTGCTTGGCAGAGATACTTTGATCAAGCCAATAAGCCAGGAAAGTGGCTGACACATAGATTAAGGAAATGAAAAGAAGCTAATATTGGAAGTTAAATGAGGTGGGGAAAGGTACATGTATGAAGAGTCAATTTTAAAAAAAGACTTTTTTCAACTATTATGTCAGTCTTTTCAATGAGAAACCAATAACTGATCAAGATTTAGAAAAAATAAAAGACTATTGGAAAAGATAATCTTTTCCCTTGACACTGAAAGGACAGTTAGAAGGGAGCAAGATACAGATTAATTTATTTTAATGGGAGAAATTGAAGCATGTATTTAGCTTTTCTGTTGAAACCAACAGCACTTCAAAGAGCTTGTGTTTGATTAATCTTGCCATAAATGTTGAGTAGATTTACTCAGGGGAGAGCTCCATGTGCTGTTATGTACAGTATATGCAACTTCTGCTGGAATGAAGGGTCTGCGCATCGTGTCTCATATTTAAAGTACGGTCGTCCCTCCACATTCATAAGGATTAGAGGCGCAAGACTCCCACAAATGTAAAAAAACCCTGCAAATAAAAATACACCGCCCGCCCGCAACCCCCCTGCCCTTCCAAAGTGGTGATGGGGCTTTTGAAGCCTCGTAGCTGCTTCACAGCCACCCCCCTCCCAAAGCCGCTCTCCAGTCCAAACAGAGCCAAGCCCCAGGAGAGCGGGGAGTTTGGGTCTAAAGGGCCCAACTCCCCACTGTCCTGGGGCTTGCCTCCATTTGGGGTGGAGAGCCAAGCCCTGAGAGAACGGGGAGTTGGGTGCTTTTGCCCCGAACTCCCTGCTCTCCTGGGGCTTGCCTCCATTTGGGGTGGAGAGCCAAGCCCCAAGAGAGCAGGGATTTGGGCACTTTAGACCCAAACTCCCTGCTCTCCTGGGGCTTGGCTCTGTTTGGACTGGAGAGCCAAGCCCCGAGAGAGCAGGGAGTTTGGGGCAAAAGTGCCCAACTCCCTGCTCTCTCGGGGCTTGGCTCTCCACCCCAAATGGAGGCAAGGCCCAGGAGAGCAGGCAGTTGGGTGCCTTGGCTCCCCACACCAAACGGAGCCAAGCCCCTGAGGTGGCTGGAGTTCCCTCACTTCCTTGCCACTGCATTGCTGCAGTCCCCGGGGAGGGCGAGGAGAAGGAGGACAAACTGGGAATACTCAAAATCATGAAATTCAAAGCCGCAAATGTGGAGGGACAACTGTAATGGTAGTTTCTGGATAACTTCCACAAATCTGATGATACAAATGGCACTGAAGTAAGGGGAAGTGATTACTGTGTTTCAAAATCCGTAGTTGGGCAGTACTTTTTATTTGGACTAACCTAATCAATTATTTTATTTGTGTTTTTAAAGTGGCGTTTGCAGACTCATATTGCTATATTAAGGAACATTGATAAAGGATTTTGCAGAAGTAGTAATAGAATTTATGATGAGATTGAAAAATGCCTTCTAATCTTCTAGTTGCTATGATTGCTTCCGCTTTGTTCAGATTAAGTTCTGGAAAAATGACTGTGTATATTCTTTTGCTTTCAGAATTTATGTCTGTGATCTGTTTATACTTACGATTACCCACACGTTCTGATGAATGTGGTGGTGCCTTTGTAGTTCCTGTACAATCTCATTAAATTCTTCTTCCATTCTTTTTTTTTTCCCCTGCAAGGGAGTAAATTGATTTGTATGAGCATGCTGATAATGTTATAGTTCCTCGTCTAGCCCCTTGGGTTCTAATGTTTTTTAAACTCAGTACAATTATGGGAAACACTATGCTGGAATGATGACATAAATCATCCCCGTAGGAGTTTGAACAGTCTAGGGAGTAATCTTATAGAACCCTGCTGAGGTAAATAAGATCAGTAATTTGAAATAAATAAAAGAGCAGTGGAGCTAATGTGAATGGTGCAAGAATCCTTTATATTCACACTGGTAGTATTTATGTAGCATAACTGTAGAGTATACTGTAAGACTGTGTTAAGTTTAACAATATTACAGCTCAGAATTGCATCCTCTTCTTTTCAGGCAGCTTGTAAAATTGGCTGTGTTAACAAGTCTTTCTATCAGACACCTGTTTTTGCAAGGAGAGCTTATGCATATGTGAAATGTGGTAAGATACATTGATTTTGTCACTAAACTCTATAAACATGTTTATGTGGGAAGGTAAAAATTATAATTGAAATATATTATTTCAGTCTTGGTGTTATAGGAAAGCAGGGAAAGGATTGTGCTGGATTGTGCTTGTACATTAAATGTCCTATGCACATGTTTTACTTTAGTAAAAATCTGAGGATGGAATGGAAATTGTAAGTAGGCACTGGTCCTTTCCCCCAACATCCTTATTTTCACCTAAAGGTGTCTATGGAGCCCATACTATGTGTGCATGTCTGTATCTTTTGCAGGATACTGTGCATATATCTTCTTTATATACTTTTGGATCAATGCACTGGAGGTGGGACTAGTAGGGAGCCATAAAATAAAATTCCTCTCTAATGTAATTTGGAATGTCTACATTGGGCTATAAATGTCAGCCTGGTGGTGCGTGGCCATTGATCAGAAACAACAGAGTATATGTTTTGCATGCAAAATATTCCCAAACTCGCAATGTCTCCAAGTTAAAAGGTGGGCCAGATAACAGGTGCTGGGAAAGGCCTTTTTCTGGAGAGTGGTTACTGGTCACCACAGTTATTGCTGGACCAGATAGATGAAGAATTGAGAATAATGTGAAGTTGAAGGCTTTCATGGCCAACATCCATAGATTTTCCTTGTTTTTTTTTTTTCTGGGTAGTGAGGCTGTGTTCTGGAAGAGTTTACTTCTGACATTTCGCCTGCATCCGTGGCTGGCATCTTCAGAGAATGGTTGGGTAGGAGTGCGTGTGGAGTTTATATCCTGTGAACCCCTGTTGGGGAGTATATGTAAATTTGTGTATTTGAATGGTTAGTTTCTGGGTATAGAAATGCAAGGAGGATTAGTGTCTGTTTAGCTAATGGTTGGTTGATGACGCAGTACCTGCCATCACAAAATGTTATTTAAAAACACAGAAATTTTGGACCAGGCCAACAACTATCATGTCAGAATGCACAGAGAAGCTATTGAAATCCACAAACACCTGGACAACTTCAACAGGAAAGATGAAACCCTAAAAGTAAACAAAATCTGGCTTCCAGTTTTGAAAAACAATAGAATCAAACTCGACACTTACAAAGCAATTCCACCCAGGGACAGGAGGATTTCCAGCAGATAATGGGCCATCAACCAACCATTAGCCAAACAGACACTAATCCTCCTTGCATTTCTATACCCAGAAACTAACCATTCAAATACACAAATTTACATATACTCTCCAACAGGGGTTCACGGGATATAAACTCCACACACACTCCTACCCAACTATTCTCTGAAGATGCCAGCCACAGATGCAGGCAAAACGTCAGAAGTAAACTCTTCCAGAACATGGCCTCACAGCCCGGAAAAAAAACAAGGAAAATCAATTGAGAATAACTTCATATGTGCCTAAAATCCACATATTGGTATTCTAAGCTCCTTTTGGACTGAATTTCAGCTTCTGGTTCACAGTTACACATCTTTTCCCTCCTATTATTTTACTCATAGGGATAGCTTACAGCAATGTTTCTGTGAATGAAGAGTACAGTATAATACTTTTTCCATGATCCCTGTATGTTCTGATAAGAGAGGGAATACATTTTCTTTCAAGGCTAATTGAAGGTGTATGTTATCTCTGGTGTGAGCAAACTAGAACAAACTTTTATAGCTTAGGATATTATTTTTAAAAAGCCCACATAAACAAAATGAACCCAAACCATAACTTGTTAATATTTAAAGAAAGCAGAGTATGTAGCAAGATGGCTGCCTGTGTGGTGTATTGGAGGCAGACAAAACATCTGGTATTTCCTGATAGCTCTTTTGAGTAATTGGTAGTAGTAGACCCATGAGAGCTTTTGCTTTGTAATTGGTTAATGATGTCAAAAATAAAAAGTAGGGGCTTACCTCATTAAAATTAAGTTGCTAAAACAAAGAGGTCTTGGAGGAAGGTCAAAAGTTGATTGGGGGTACAATATAAGCTCAGGCATGGCTGTTAAAACACCACTGTTTTGTATCTGACATCAAGTATGGAATATCATGGGTTCTAGTAACAAACAAATACTGTTTATACTCAAGTACAAGTTTTAGACATTTTATTTCAAAAAACCAACCCAAAAAATCTAGGTCAGCTTATCCATTGGTCAATGTAAGTACTGTACCTTAACTCTTATCCAAAAAGGAACAATCCCCTTCTTTGAGTAGAGTGGTGAAAGGTGGGAGCTTAGTCTGTCCCAGTAGAACCTAAAAGAAGCACTGACCCTCTCTACTTTCTCAACTGTGGTGCAGCTTCTGGCCTTTTAAAATGCCTGGGTGGGAAAATGGTGGGGGTGGCAGGTCTTTGCACTTCCCCTCAAAGGAGTGCTGGGAGAGTAGAGGGGGTCGGTGCTTCTTTTAGTTCACATAGGATGGACTTAACTCTCATCTTTCACCACTCTACTCAGAGAAAAGGATGGTTCCTTTTTTAAACAAGAGTTAATAATGTACCTTACCTATTATCAAAAAAGGAACCATCCCCTTCTCTGAGTAGAGTGGTGAAAGGTCTTTTTGAATGCCTGGGCAGGAAATGGTGGCAGTCAGGAGCAGGTGGCCCCCTGTGGCGGTGCTGGCACTTTCTCCTCTTTGCAGAATGACCCCCAGCTTATCCATGGGTCATATCAAAATCCATAATTTTGGTCCCCAAACCTGCCCTGACTTATATGTGAGGTCAACTTATACATGAGTATATACAGTAGCTCCAACAAGTCTGGCATTTGCTCAGCCCTGCTGTATGTCCAATATAGTTGATACTTTCTGAAATACAGTCAACGAATTGTGTTCAATCCCTTAGTGAATTGTAGAGAAGGAAATGCTCTTGCTTCTTTAAATAGGCTGCTAAGACATATTCATATTTATTTAGAAACATAGTAGAGAGTCTGCTATTCAGCACCACCTGTTGAATAGATTATAATGCGTGGAAATCCAATTATGTGTCCATTTTGGCATATACAGTAGGACCTCCATATCCGCTGGGGATTGGTTCTGAGGGGGGGTCATGGATAACTAAAATCGTGGATAATAGCAAACGCCATTGAAAATAATGGGACTTCCAGTTTAAAATACCATAGAGTTGCCTTGGAGGACCTAGAAAATGGCTAGAGAGGACACATTTTCTAGGAAGACTATATGGTAGGTATACTGTTTTATGTCCCGTGGATATTTAATCAGTGGGTAATCAGTGGATACAGGGGTCCTACTGTAATTGATAGTTTATTTGAACAAAAAGAATGCACGCTGGAAATCTGTGTGCATTTTATTTACATGCTTCAAAAACAAGTGAGCTCAGACAAACTGGCAGTGCTGATTAGATTTTGCACTGCAGTGCATAAGATAGGGATATATAACACAGACCAATTTACATATGTCCTTTTATAATTCAGGTTCTTTAAGTAAATAAAGTAACTATGTTATCATCCTTTTTTGATAGTATAATAAACAGACAAGTACATTTACAGACAGGTCAAAAACCTCTCATTTCTTCTGCAAAAGATGGTAGATGGTATTCCAGGATAGTGAACACAGCTTTATTCCAGAGTCTTTTGCTGACTTTGAATTGTTCTGTAGTTTGTGATCCTATTCTCCTTTGCCTGGAAATGTCTTACCTGAGTACAGTGGGCTTGTCTCTGAGTAGATCATGTGTATGGAACTGCACCAGTATAGTACAAAATATTAATTAAAATATTTCTCTACCCACCTGTCAGTCTAAATAGATTATCCTGATGGTATAATATCTAGTGAGATGCATGTCTACTGAGAATTAAGTCCCACTGAGGTAAATGAGACTTGTTCCCTCCATAAGTGTGCATTCTATTTCCACATTAAGTTATAACAAATCCTTTTATGTATCTTGTTGTCTAGCCTAGCCTGCCTCTCCCTTCTTAGCTCTGATTCAGTACAGTGTGCTTTAAAATACAATTGCACCTCAATCTTATCTACCCCATTAGGAACCCTGGCTTATTTTAGTCACCAACCTAATGTTTAGTTACTTCTAATTGGTTGTACTTGCTATAAAGCTTGGTTCTCTGCTAAAGTTAAAGCAATTGATTTTCTTGCTGGGTTATTTTAATTTTATGTCTTCAGTAATTAAAATCTGCAGATTGCCAGAATGCTTGGGCGCTTATTTCTACATTCTTTTAGGGGTTTTAATATTTCTATGCAAAATGTAACTGATCACAGAAGAAACTGTTTTTCTTCACAAAAAGTGCTTAACTGTTGTTGTTGTGTGCCTTCAAGTCGTTTCTGACTTATGGCAGCCTTAAGGCAGACCTATCACAGGGGTTTCTGACGGCTGAGTGTGTGACTCGCCCAGGGTCACCCAGAGGGTTTTCATGGCCAAGTGGGGATTTGAAACCTGGTCTCCAGAGTTGTAGTCCAACACTCAAACCTTTATGCCACACTAGCTGTAGTTTAGTGCTAAATGGACAAACCAGAGTTTCAGACCAAGCAGTTTTGAGCTCTTGCACTCTCAAACCCCTTCATCTTTTGGTTAACCATAGAGGAAGACTTATGGACCGGGAATAGTTGTTTTAACATTTTGTTAAACAAGCCATCTGAAAACCATGGACTACTTTGCTGGTTTGTCTAAAAGTGTGCAAGATGTAATACATGATCCTGAGACTTCGCTTAAGCTCAAGGTAACGCCAAATCCCAGCTTGGCTGTTGTATTTCTCTGATCTTTTACTTCATTATTTCTAGACAAGATTAAAGAAGCAATTAATGATGCTACAAGAGCTGTGCATTCTGACTCTTCAAATCCTGTGAGTAACAATGATCTAATTTGTGTGGGTCTAAGTATAGGGCCCATTTTCTTTAATAGTCATATGGAATGTTTTTTGGTGGGAAAACTTTATATCTGAATTTTCTGAATTTTTCAGCATGAGGAATTTTCTGCAATATGAAGTAAGCAAATGGACACATAGCCACAGTTGTACTGAGCCAATTTATGATTTGAGCAATGTTCTTAGAACACCACACTATAAAATTCTCCTAACATAAGCTGATGTGATAAGCATTTGCTGTTTGCCAGGTCAGCAGTATTTGCTTGTTGTGACTTCAGCACAGACATGCTGTTGTTGTTCTCCCTTCTTTCTGAGAGGTTCCAGAGGATGTCTTTATCTTTCATCTCCTTTGGAAGGATGGCTTGTTGGAGACCTAAGGGGTTTTAGTTGTTGTTGTAAAATTTGAGTGTATTTGCAGATACACAGTTTTTGTGTGTGTGAAGGCATAGCTTAACACTAATGGGATTGCTTTCTCCATATAATCTACCCCATACACCTAGGTCTTCTGGGGGGCATTTACTTCAGTCAGCCAGGACTAGGCTGGCAGCTGTTAGCCAGAGGGCCTGTTTGTCAGCCACCCCCAAATTGTGGAATGACCTGCCAGAAGAGATTTGACAGCAGAATATGCTGACTGAGTTTAAAATAGTACTAAAGACCAATCTCTTCCAGCAGGCTTATCCAGATGGTTTTTAAATTATGAGTTTTAAATTATGAATTTATCGTTTTTAATATGTGTGCTTTTTAAAAGTAACATTATGCACTTTTAACAGATTATGTATTTTTAATTGGTGTTTATATTTTTAACTGTGTTATTTTTATTTTTTGTTCTATTTTAATCTGTTGTTCCCTGCCTCAATCCATAGGGAGAGGCGGGTAAGAAATAACAATAACAATAAAAATAGAAGAAAAAGAAGAAGACACTCCATCAGCCATATCCAGTGTCACACATCAGATTTCCAGATAGAGGCATCCCTGCTTGATACTGCTAGCTTATAGGGCCTTGCCTCAATTCCCCCCAAGCTAAGTCTCTGTTCTAAGTCAGGACTACAGATTCTCTTGTTTCCTTCCACACAGAGACCTGTGTAACATCATTATAGGTATTCCCCTATTCCTTTCTCTGATTGCTTTTTCTTATTCAGTACATCCCAGAATTGTCAGTTGTGTTGTATTTTTAGTGTTGTGTGTGTGTGTGTGTGTGCATGCTGTCTAAGTTTTTTGTGCATTTGGGATGAGTTAGGAACATGTTTATCTTAATACTACCACTTTCCCCCCATGGGAAATGAATATTTTGTTGTGCTGTGGTAAGTTATTTATATGATTCAGCATTTGGGATTCAGACCAACCTCTGCATTGTACTCAGGTGCTTGGCCTACTAAGTGTCTTGTATTGTGTGTCTAAGGAGACCCTCTCAGCAGCTCCTTTATGGTCATGTCCACAGTAGTTTCTCAGATTTTGAAGTATACCCACAGACTGAAAATGTTTGGGGATCTCTGTCTGGAAGGGAAACGACACAGATAGTCCTTTTCATAGAAGAGTGAATGTGAAATCACACATTTTAGTAGCAGAAATACACAATACTTGAAGCACATCTTCTTCTGAATAAATTGAAGTAACAAGACTGGGCATCTGATTTATTTGTGTTGCTGTATTTCTCCCAGAGAAAGTGAATCTCTTCCTTTCCAGCCCACTTGAGTACAAACCTAGAAGGCTGTGACTCCATGTGAGAGTGAAGGAAGGAACCTGTTATTTTGAGCTGTGATGCATTCTCTTTCAGACAAAGTCTCTTCCAATGATGAACTGCTAAGCTTTTTCTACAGAGTTGGGGATCTGTCCAGTGAGACAGGCTAGGATCTCAAATCTGTGAGAGACCACAACTCTCATGTAGTGTAGCACCATTCTTCTTTGAAATATAGGTTTACTGTATGTTACACTGCCGTGATATAGAGAGCTTGGGAAAAGTTGCCTTTTTGGACCATAGTGTGATGTACCAAGCACACATGCTCACATTCAATCAATAAATTTCTTTATTGGCAAGGATTCGTGTGTCAGGAACATAGAACAAAGCCGAAACTGAATACAGCTAGAGCAAACCCCCCAGATAAACCCCACAGCGTGAGAAAGGCCTTTAGGGAGTATAGATGCCTCCCTCTCAGGGCGGCTTGCACCTGGAAGCTATGACCTTGAGCCGCTGTGGAGAGAAGCGTTCCCAGGCCAACAAGGCGGGCTGGCCTCTCTCCAAAACTCCAGAGGCCAAAACTCCAGATGTATTTTAATTGATATTAATTGTTTTGTGTGGATGTGTTGTTTCCTGCCTCAATCCATGGGGAGAGGTGGGTAAGAAAATTATCTATCTATCTATCTATCTATCTATCTATCTATCTATCTAAGGCTTGGGTATGTTTCCTCTCCCTGCATGCTGATTGTCTGCCCAGGAAACACACCCTGGGTGTGCAGCAATCATCACCCACCTGCAAATTCCCTCTCCTTCACAATCCACTCCTGCCACTCAATCTGCATCTACACCCCCAGCCTCACAAGGGCCCCTCCCTCCTTTCACTCCCTCAGCCACTCACCAGTCACGGGCTGCAATGGGACCCAGGCAGTCAACTGGTGGCAGCGGTGGCCGCAGCGGCAACAGAGTAAATCACCCCCAACAATTCTGGGAGAACGGCGTTTGGTACACTGGGTCCAGCTAATAGTGGTGGTGGTGGTGATGATGGTGCTTAAATCACTCTTGGGAAGTGAGGCCACTTCTTTCTGCAACTAGTATTCCCCCATGAGCTTCTCCTCAACTACTTTTAACATCCCCTGTTTTTTGCTGCTACAAGGGTGTCTAGGCCCATGTATCTCACCAACACAGATCTAGAATCTCGTAGAAGGAAAAACAGTTTGGGGTGTATGCTTGCTTCTCCCCCCGCCCCATTTTATTCTTATAACAACCCTGGGAAGTAGAGTGAGAGGTAGATACTGGGGGCATGATTACACGGGCAATAAAACCCATTCTCACCCTGCATTTGCGGCACAGTTGACATACAACCTTTTTGATGATTTGCATCTTCGCCAGGGTTTCTGCAGGAAATCCCAGATCTGGAAGATTTGTGGTTTGCTCCACATTTGAGGAGAAAACCAAGATTATTGGCCATGTGGTGGCTGAGGATTGCCTTCGGAGCAAAGCTGGGGTGGGACGTCTGTTGGACGAAACTCCACTCTGACATGGGTTTTTAATTTTGTTTTCATTTTTCAATTGTGGGCATTTCTGGATACGTGTATCTATGTTTATCCAGTTATCCAGTACTCTGGGACCACATATATTCACTTATTCGCATACACAGCTGAATAGAAAAACATCTGGCCCCAGCTGTGTGGTCAGAAATAGCACAATGTATAAGACACGTGATCAGCATATGGTCGCCCATTTACTCTGACATCGATTAGCATGTGGCAGGATACCCTGACCTACACTCAGTGCTTGTGTTGTTTACAGGACTGCTGCGGGTCAAAGAAACCTGCCATGGCCAGAAGGTAGGTGCAGGGTTTCCTGCTCGTGTAGTCACATCCTGGCACAAGGTGAACTTCACAGCTGAATGGGGATTTGAACCTGGGTTTGTTCAATTATAGTCTAACAACTGCTTCCCAAGTAGCATTTGCTATGTTACACAGACATAGATTGAACTATGTTCTAAGCCTAACTTATTTTCAGTTTATGCTGACTGTTATGCTTTCCATTTTCTAGGATGTGTACTGTATCCGAGCTCTTGTGTGGAGCTCAGCAAAAGAAAAAAGCAGAGCCTTTCATGATTTGAACTTTAGTTTCAGAATAAATTCATCTCATGTTTGCACTTTGATATTAAGGGGAACTATTTTAAAATCTATTGGAGGAGTGTCTTCTTTGGAGCAAAATAAAGATCATGAAGAGGTAAATCCAGTTTTTCAGGTGGTTATGATTTAATAATTTGTTTCTTGACTGAATGTATGATGGCTTTTCACTAGAAATGTAGTAAGCCAATTTTAATAAATACAGACACTGGTTTATTATATATAAAATTGTTGAGGTTAGTATTGCAGTCCTGTTCAAAACAAACAGTTTTGAAATCTAGATTTATAAAGTATATTAAGAGAACTAGTGACATACCACAGCCATAAAACCACACACTTCACAATGGTTTGGTGCTGCTTTGTATAGCCAAGAAGGTAATTAATCTGTGGTAATGAAATGGGATAGACATAACCCTTGAAACTCCCAGGGGACTCTGCAGCATTTTGAGCCCACTAGCGAAAAATACAAATAATCATTTTGTGCACACGGTGATGTAGTAATGTTAGTAGGGATACTCAGCATGTCATAAACCTCCCCACATATCCATTTGGTTTATAAGCATTTCCTGTTTAGCCTGAGACAGTAATGACATATTCAGGTCGAGCCACCTGTGGGAATGCAGAGGAAACTGGGACAACTCCTCTTCCTCCTTGAAGTTGCAGTGTGGTTTAGAGAAGCAGCACAGCTCGCTTCAACTTTCTTTTCAATTTGCCCCACAACTAGGGCGCTATCACACTATGCTGTTATAGCACTGCTATTGCACTTTAACTGCCATGGTAACGTTCTGTGGAATTCTGGGGTTTATAGTTTAGTGAGGCCCAAGAATTCTTAGGCTGAGAATTTTAAATGCCCCTCCCTACCATGGTGTAGTGGTTTGAGCATCGGACTGTGACTCTGGAGACAAGGGTCTTGGGCGAGTCACACTCTCTCAGCCTCAGAAGAAGGCAGTGGCACCCCCCCCCCCGAACAAAGCTTGCCAAGAAAACCTGTGATAGGTTCATCTTAGGGTTGTCATAAGTCAGAAAAACTTGAAGGCACACAACAACAAAAGCTGCAAATCTTAGGATTCCATAGGATGTTGCCATGGTAGTTAAGGTGAAATAATAGTGCTATAACAGTGTCAGTCAGACCCATGGTTGGCCTGGCTTAGGAGGCAGGGAAGATCTTTGGCAGCAAACCAGATGAAGGAAGTGTTCAGTTTAGTCCGCTCTCTTATCTGTGCTCCGCTCTGGTAATGAAACTATGCAGAATAGTTTTCCATTCCTGTATATTCTCACTGACTGTGAAAGGCAGGTTTATAGAATGTAAACTCTATTTATGATAGAGTGCAATAAGGATAGCCACCACTTGAAGGGGTGATTTCTCTAGTGATATATACACACACACACGCACAGAGTTGTCCCTACATATTCACGGATTTGGTATTCACGGATTGAAAATATTCTTTAAAAAATAATAATTCAAAAAGCAAGCCTTGATTTTGCCATCTTATATAAGGGACACCATTTTGCTATCCCATTGCATATAATGGGACTTGAGTTTTCACGGATTTGGGTATTCACGGTGGGGGGGGGGTTCCTGGAACCAAACCCCAGCGAATGTGAAGGGACAACTGTGTGTGTGTGTATATATACACACACATACACACACACATGATGGTGACTTATTCCAAAATAAGTCAGTTAGTTTACAACATTATACCTTCTTGGAATCCTACATAGCTTCTTTCCTAGGCCTTATCTTTCAGATGTCTAGTGATGCCTTCTGAACAGAAATGCAATAGATTAGAGAAATATACATTGTATAATTGTGTTGACTTCCAATAGGCCCTTAAACTCTGCCCGGAAAGTGCACATTTCTTTGACGTGGAAGATTTCTATAGCCCTAAAATGCCTTATTTCTTTGATAAGTGAGTATGAATATAACTTGTTATTGATGCAGAATAATTTTAGGGTCTTTCCATGCTACACAGTTATAGCACTATGATTCCATTTTAACTGCCATGGCATCTTGCTATGGAATCCTGGGATTTTCAATTTAGGGAGAATTCTGAGCCAGAGAACTCAAGTGCTTGTGACCAAACTGCAGTCCCCGAGATTCCACAGGATGCAGCGATGTGGAATCATAGTGCCCAAACTACCCTTATTGGTTGTATTACGTTACTATAAATATAAACGTTCTCCCCTTCTCTCTTTTTTTCTTTTGTATGTGGTTGTTTGTGGTATATGGTTCATAAAAGGTTTCCAGGCAGATAACTTCTTCATGCTTACTCCATTTTGTTTTCCATGTTACATATAGCAGTAATCTTTTGACACCACTGAAGTTCTGCTTCAGGACCATTGGCACCAAATCCTATAGTTCAGACATGCTGCTGTGGATCGCCACAATCAGTCTTAGAATTCCATTCGAGCAAAACAGCAAAATTTGTAGTACTCATTTCCTGCAGCATGTATGAGTTATAGCACCAAGCAGAATACTCCAATCAGAAAATTAATGATAAATATATTTGATAAAGTTTAATCAGAAGTTAAGTCCCATCTAGTTGAAAGTTCCATGTAACTTCAATTAGAAGCTTCCTGTAGTTTCTCCCTAATTGTTCCTTATTCAGCACTATGACCCTGTTACTAATAAATTGATATTTTAATTTCCCCTTAATTAGTCAGTTCTTAGACTTCATGTAGAGGAGTGAGCTTGAATAATTGGACTTTTATCATCAGTTTCCTTTTAAAAATTGTAAAAAATCCTTTTTCACAATTAAAGAAATAAATTAAGAACTAACACACATACTTCAGCCTATTTCCCTGGTTTGTTAACTGACATTAAATCAGGCATCCCTTGTTGCGTGGATAAAACTTTTGAAAGCATAGTAGACACATTTGGTTCAAGAGTGGAAGGGCTGAAGAATAAAGTAATCAGTATATAAACATACTAAAGCTTTGCATATATGTTATTGAAGTGGTATTTTTTGTCTTCTGATAATTATAGATTCCTGTGGTCTCTGAATGCTTTTCATACCATAACAGAAATCAACCTCTTTGCTGGAGCTTCATTTGCAGCCACTTGTAAGAGCAAGTGAATATTTCTGAAACTTTTCTATTACAAATACTTGCTTTTCCTCTCTATGTTTTTTTTAGTTAATAATTATACATTGATTATATAAATATACTTAGTAGACTAAATGTTTTAGTAAATTAAGGCATTTATTCAAAAAAATTGTTCAAAATATCTCTATTTCTGTATTACCTTTAATAATAATGGTTGTTTCCTTCATATACTGTCTGCAGTGCTGAGGCAGAGCCAAGTTGCCTGAGGTAGAGCCAAAATGCTCCCCTTTGTCTCTTATCTCTGCCCCACAGATCAAACATGTTAAAAACAAATCTTACTGTACTATTGAGACACCAGTTTCTGCCTCCATCTAATCTTCTTGTTGTAGTGTTACCCAGAAGGATATTTCACCCTGAGCTTAGAAATGTTAGCATTAAAGCTAAAGCATTAACATTGGTAATAATGTGAAAAGTTGTTCATTAAGATCACTCCCTTTTATGCATGGGAAAATTATAAAATTAGGTTGTTTCATTAATTAGTAAATGATACTAACAAGTAGTAGTTTTTTTCTCAACAAATCAACTAAAATTATTTTAAAATGGCCAAATGAATTACCTCCAGAATAGTTGAATAAAAATGATGTGATACATTGTTATTCAACCTATTTATTTATTCATTCAACCTATTCATCATCATGTAACAATTTAGTATCTTAAAACAACAACTTCATTGAAATTAATTATTCACAAGCTCTGGCTTTACCCTGATTCATGGCAGAAACTTGGCTGTCTGGAATCAATACGAGTAAATTGTTCTTTTGTTACCTTGCAAGGTTTATAGAAATTTCATTTTAGGCAACAGCACTTCCAGTAAATAAGCTTAATTACTCAAACTAAAACTATAGATTGAAATAGAAGTACAGAACAAAATAGACTTATTTCAGCAACTGGTTGTACTCACTGGCTATACTCTGGATCCTTCTGGTTCTTCATCTGCCCAAAGGCTGATCAACATGCCTTAAGGACTAGTAAGTTCTGTGCAGTTTGCCTTGTAGCATCCTGTTCTAATTCATTCTAGGGAACACTGCTTTTTCCTTAGTTATCTCCCACTGTAAGGTTGTTGCCTACAGAATGAATCCATGTATCTTGGTTTCCTTTTGTCAAGAGTTGTTGGTCTAGCTGCTTTGAGTCCCACTCTTGGAGGAAAGGCGAGATATAAAGTGACTGATTGGTTTTTAAAAAATTACATACTCTTTGTTGAACAAATCCATCATCCCTCCCCACTTTTGTCACCAAACTTTTGGGGAAATCTTGGCACTTGTGTAACATAATTGCTAGGGTTGCTGCTACTTCATGTCTCCTGTAGCATGCAGTTTTTGACACAATGCCTGTTATTATGAGTTGACTAGAGGCAAGGATTGTGTTTGTAATAGTCAGCTGATGTTCTGCACAGAACTCTAGCAGGAGGCGTCCGTTATCATTGCAATTTCCAACACCATGCTTGCCTAAGACACCTTTCCAGGCTTCGGAGTTCTTTCCTACTCTGGCATTGAAGTCACCAAGGATAATAATTTTATCTTCTACAGGGACTTTTTGTATGAGTTGGCGTAGGTCTGTGTAGAATTTGTCTTTCTCTACAGGGTCGGCTTGCATAGTTGGGGCATATATACTAAAGAGAACAACATGTGGGAGGCGTAAGGAAATAATGCGATCAGAGTGTCCTGTTGGCAAGGTTTCGAGTTTGGAGGCAATGGAGTTTTTAATCATAAAGCCTACTCCTGAAAGATGTTTTTTGGTTTTGGGTTTGCCAGACCAGTAAAGTGTGTAGCCGGCACCATGTTCTTTAAGGCTGCCTTCCTCATGGAAGCGAACTTCACTAAGAGCAGCGATGTCAATATTAAGCCGTGATAGTTCATGGGCTATTAGGGCAGAACGACGCTCAGGCCGTCCACTATCTTCAGAGTCTTGCATGGTTCTGATGTTCCAGCATGCAAGTGTCAGTTTATTTACACCTTTGGAGGCCAGTGTGTGCCTTTGTTTCTTTGCCTTGGTTTGACCGCATCAGAAGATTCCCGTTGGCCGCGGCTAGCCAACCAGGTAGTTGGGGATGAGCTTTCGTTAGGCCACCTTGAGCAAGCAGGGATCACCAGCATTGAGGCCATGATATTGAGAACACAGCTGCGCTGGGCAGGGCACGTTTCTAGGATGGAGGACCATCGCCTCCCAAAAATACTACTCTACGGTGAACTCGCCACGAGTCAGCGTAAGAGGGGCGCTCCAAAAAAGCGATACAAAGACTCCCTGAAACAACATCTCAGGCTCGGCCAAATTGATCACCAACAGTGGTCCGCCCTGGCCTCACATCGGGAGGCATGGAGACGCACTATCCACAATGCTGCAGCCTTATTTGAGAACTCATGACGAACAAGCCTTGAAGAGAAATGACAACGCAGAAAGAATCACAACCCAAAATCATCACCCAAGGAGACCTTCTGCTGTGCTTTTTGCAACCGGACTTGTTTATCTCGGATTGGCCTTTTTAGTCATCAGCGCGCTTGTAGAAAGCGCGGGATGAGTCCTTCCTGAATCTTCGTTTGCGAAGAAAAGCCAGAGAGAGAGAGAGGCAAGAAAGGGGCAACACATATTGCAGTGAATGATGTCATGTCACACTGTGTTACAAAGATGGGCCCATCTCCATCAAGGAGGAGACTATTACAAAGGCAATGGGGGCAAAAGCTGGAGCTGTTGCAGCTTTCTGTTGCTTATAATATGTTAGGTGGATGAAGACAAGTTGCTGGTCAATTTACCTCAAACACCCCCTCCCCCAAGCGCTTGCCATCTTTAACATGGGAATATTAATGTTGACCTAGCTTATAGCACTGTTGTAAAGATGGGAGAGATAATAGATGTAAACTGCTCTGAACACCTCAAACAGACTGTATAAATCACAATTCTATTTTAGGCATTCAAATTTAAAAATTAAGACACCTGTTAGGTCCCTTCTTTGATTTCCCTATAGGATGATTGCAAAAAGTTTGCATTGAAGTAATTTAAAGTATACAGTACTTTTATAATGCTGTGTTAGAAGTAGGATTGTCTGCTTTGGCAAATTTGTGTAATGAAATGGATTTATGTAATATTGTGTGATCAAGTTGTATCTGATAAATAAACTATTCATACAAAATACTGCTTTCTCTTTCACTTTATTCTCATTCTCTCTCTCTGAACATTGCTTTCCCACAACTTCAGCGCAGAAAGACTGGAAGAAAAAGAACTCTAGGAGAGTATTTATAGCTGTATGTTTCATAGGCAAAAGCCTAATCCAGTCTTTTGTCAAGCTGTTGGCCACCAGATGTTTTTGCCTGCAACTCACATAATTCTTGACCATTAGCCATGTTGGCTGGGACTGATGAGAACTGTAAGCCAAAACACCTAATGAATCAGCTGTATTAAACACACACACACACACACACCTCTTTTCTTTTTTCACTTGTATGCATGGTTATCTTTTATGGAAGAGATGTAGTCTTACATTAATTTTTTATGTTGTTCCTTCTGAAAGTTCTTTTTTTTTCCAGGGGTGAGGGGGTACTACAGTTTGATATAACTTACTCCCTAGAAAAGTGTAATATATTTTTGTAAGTTGTCTGCATTTTAAAAGAGATTACTGTTTTAATACTGAATTCTGTTCATAAGATACATGCAGTAGATTAATGTTGCTTATGCAGCAAGCAAAATGCAGTAGGTTAATGTTGGTTTAACTGTGTATTTTATGGCAACTGCTGGTGCATCTATGTTTTTAAAATCCTTTAATTTTCAAAACTTCTTCTCATATTTCTGAATTAACAGTGGACGCAACCAGGGGATCAAGAGATTCAAGTCATTTGAAACCATTTAGGTATGGCTCTGCAGACTATTCTGACGACATTACATTAGCAAGGAGAAAAGCATACACAAAGGCATGCTTGGAATCAGGCATAATTATGAATGGTAATTATTACAAAGATTCTTAAATACCAAAGATTAACAGGTTTTTATTGTCAGGCTTATCAATGTATCTGTGACTGCATGTTTACACTTACAGTTTCCGATCATCATTGACAAAGGGCAAATCTACACTTTTTATTTGTCAGATGCACCCTTATTTTTCACAATCTGGCTATATTTTACTGTCAGTGGCAGATGCTATAGGAATGATGAAAGAAACTTTTCCAGATGTTGGAGATATTACAGGAGTTAAAGTAAGCAGAAAGTATGGACCTGTCTGCGGTTGGAAGTATCAGAGAAGAAATTCAGAGAATGCCATTTTTCTAAACAGCAGTTACAGTGTTTGAAATTGCTCTGAAAATGCCAGAAATTATAACAAAGCCTTCAGATGACTCACAGGGGCTCATATGACAGGGTCTCTTTCACACTACACCATTATAGCACTTTGATCCCACTTTAACTGTCATTAGTTTGTTCTATGAAATTTTGGGATGTGTAGTTTCATGATGAATTTAGTATTTCCTATAAGAGAACCTGAGTGCTTCACAAAACTAGAAATTGCAAGATTCTGTATGATGAAGGTGTGGCAGTTGATTTAAAATGAGATCAAAGTAGTACAACTGTGTGAAAGAAATCACTCTCACAAACACAGAAAGCCAAATAGAAAACCAGAGTTTGGAATGTTAGTTAACGTAATGTCATCCCTGATATATTGTTGTGGGAACCACTTGATGGCTTGTTGCTCTTGCCAATGCAGTAGGTGTAACCAATTGTGTTCTGTGTTCATCACACACTAGTTTCACATCATATTGAGGGGTAGCTGTGTGGGGGACAAGAACCAGTTCCCCCTCCAAATCCCCTGTGGGCTCTACAGTACCTCCTTGAGCCTACCAAAATGCCTCTTTTCTTCAGAAGCCCTCTCAAAATGGCAACTGGAAGTGGCATCACATCATTTCCTGTTGCTATTTTGAAAAGGACTTCAACAAAAACAGGTATTGGGGTGAGTGCAGGTTTTGCATTTTTTTTTCACTGAAAGGATCTTTCTTTGTGGTTTCTGGGTAAAAAAAATCACCAAACATCATGCCAAAAGTTTTTTGGTTTTTTTTTTTAATGGAGGGGAAGCTTTGAGGGACTGGTGTGGGTCTTCAGGGGCTGTAAAAGTGAGGTCCATAACGAAATGTGGCCTATGGATAACATTTCCCCACCCCTGCATTACATGATAAATGAAACCCCCGCACCTGAACCTGAACATCCCATCCCACCTGCTATGGCAGGAAAAAAACAACCCTTTATTCTTTCTTTAAGTGAATGTGACAAGTGAGACATCACTATTCTGCAAGACTTCCAGAAGTGTGAATAGCTGCTTAAACTAGGCACATGGGTTGGTCATTATTCATGCGCCTTGCTTATGATGGAAAGCTCTGGGAGAACCAGAGCCTCTCACATTCATGGAAGTTTTTGAATGTGCTCCTTGTAGAATCTTCAGTGCGCAGACAAGGAAAACCCCAGTGCCTTGTTTACAAGGCTGCTAGCATTTCTGTAGGCTTCCAGGAACATTATTAGCTCTACAAAGAAGCCACTGTGTCACATGGCTTACATTTCCATTAAAGAAAAAAGGGGAGTTTATTTCCAGAAATGGTGGTAGTGGTGTTAAGTTGCAGCTCCCCAGTAACGTTTGTGGCATAAACAGACATGATTTGTCATGCTGCAATTGTAATATTTTATTGTTAGCACTGAAACTTAGCAAAACTAATAATGTTCTATTTTTAAAAAATGTGTTATAAGTAACATTTGTTGTACATAATGCATTACTTCAAAGTCCTGAAGTCTAGTATGCATGAGGGAAAAGGTAGGCTAGAGTCCTGGTCCTTGACTTTTAAGGATACAGTTTTCCCTGCATGGGGAGATACTGCACCTCACCTGAAACCAGTGAGAAGTAGGCTTGAGGGAAAATGAGTGGCTATTTTTCTGTATGATCTGCAGTTGTGATCATAGTGTATGTAGTTTCGTACAGGTTGCGCCTCCCTTATCCAAAATGCTTGGGACTAGAGGTATTTTGGATTTTGGAATATTTTGGATTTTGGCATACTTGCATATACATAAGGAGATATCTTGGTGATGGGTCCCAAATCTAAACACAAAATTCATTTATATTTCATATACAATATATACCCACACATAGCCTGGGGGTAATTTTTTACACAATATTTTCAATTATTTTGTGCATGAAACAAAGTTTCTGTACATTGTATCATAAGAAAACACAGGTGTCACTATCTCAGCTACTCATGTGGACAATTTTGGATTTTGGAAAATTTTGGATTTTTAAGTTCCTGGTAAGGGAGATTCAACCTGTAGTTCAATGTTGGTTCAGTAGCAGAACTGAAAAAAACACTGTACCTTTATCAGAAACAGCCTGAGTCATTAGTACTAGATAAAAGCATGAGGGAGAATTAGAACACTATTTTATTGCCAAAGTTTGTTTCTCCAGTCCTAAACATTTAGAGTGCTGCATATCATGGTAGGTGTATTATGGCATCATTCAGTATGATATGGTACAAACGTCACCCTGTTCACTTATGTTGCTAGTATAGCAGATATTTGCTAGGACTGACTTATTGTTTCTGCATTAAATGTTTATAAAATCAGTGGAGATCTTCATAACAGTTTTCTGTACATCCAGGACGAGTAAGTACCTTGGCTTGGAGTCACTAGCGTAATATATAGTCAGAAAAGCAAATAATTTATTCTTCTCAGTTACATTGCTTCATATGATGTGCAAAATCTGATAGTAATAAGCAAAAGTTTGTATACAAACCAGTTTTTATAAAGATGTGGATTAAAAATACAGTAGCACCCCCTCATCTGCTGATTTGCCATCCACTGATTCAATTATCTGCGGATGGAGATAGCGAGGGTGTGTGTGGATGGGGGAGGGAGGGGAGTAGTAGTAGTTCTGGCCTTCCTTCTCCCTTTGCCCCTGGGATTGCCCCCTGGGATTGTTCCTGTGGTAGGAATGGCAATGTGGGAGCAAAGAGAGGGGAGGAGTAGTTCTCGCCTTCCTTCTCTCCCTTTGCCCCTGGAATTGCCCCCCACTGGGATTGCTCCCGTGATGGGAATGGTGACAGGGCTGCTCACTATTATCCATGGATTTTGTTATCCTCGGGGGCCCCAGGAACCAGTCCCCTGCAGATACAGGAGTCCTACTGTGATGAGCTGAATCCAGGGAGAGGAAAAAGGGGATGGGTGGAAGGTGGTTTTCTCCCTCTCCTTGGCAGACCTGGTGAATGGGATGGGCTGAGGGAGAAGGAGAGGATCATAGGAATATAGTGGAAGGCTCGTTCTGCTCCATTTTCTACTTTTTCCTTCACCCCCACCCAACTCTATACCACCACAATACACTGCATTTAGCAGATTCTTGTATTTGGGCAATATTTGGGGGTGGGTTACCAGGGAGAGGAGGGATGGGAGCGTCATCTTCCCAGAACAGACTACATTGATGTAATGTGGTACGCTTGAGATGTTTTGGACTACAACTCCTATCCCTAACCACTCACCATTCTGGCTGGGGATGAGAACACCAAGTTAGGAAAGGCTGGAGTAGACTCATTAAAACCAATGGGACTTTGCCATGACAAACTGAAGCCCCGTAAGATCTTAACATGTCTGCTTTGAGTCAGAATTCAGTCTTTTGAACATCTGCTGCCCAATCAATCAGATGTGCAGCAATCTATCATATATATCAACCCAGATTTCCTTATGCATCAATACATTTTCACTTGCACCCTGACTGACTTTTATGTAAGATCATTCAAGGAATAAGAATGAAATCATAAGAACAATGAATGATGATATAGTCTAGATCCAGGGACATCCTTTAAATATCTTTTGTTGCCATGGACCCCAAGACATAGCTCAGGATTTCAAATCCTAAAGTGCATCAAATGTTTATTTAAAGTTGCTCATCAAGGGTCTTCAAATTGGGAGAGAAGGGAGAAATAAGTAAATGCACACACTCCTATTACAATATTTTTATTGGAATGATTCCATACAAATTTAAAACAACAATAATACTTACAGTATACCTGAAAACTGAACTTTGGCCTAATATTACTTGTTAATTTTGATTAATTAATTATTGAGGAGGCTGATGCTGCATTTCACTTACAAGCCTTGTTATATTGGGCTTAATAGCTGAAACGTGTATTCTGAGTTTTGAAGTATTCTGAGCTGAATTCTGAGTATTCTGAGTATAGCTGAAACTTGTATTCTGAGTTTTCTATGTTTTTCAAATGGTTTCTATACTTATTTTTAAGATGAACGAGAGCAAAGAATGATGTTACAAAAAGCATTTGGATGTTGTTGTTGTGTGCCTTCAAGTCATTTCTGACTTATGGTGACCCTAAGGAAACCCTATCATGTTTTTTTTTTAATAGCAAGATTTGTTCAGAGGGAGTCTGCCTTTGCCTCCTTCTGAGGTTAAGAGAGTATGACTTGCCCAAGATCACCCAGTGGCTTTTCATGGCTGAGCAGGGATTCAAACCCTTAACCCTTGTCTCCAGAATCATAGTCAAACGCTCAAATGATTACACTACGTTGGCTCTCATTTCACAATACCACTTCTTATTACCCTACAATCATAATTCACACTCGGAGACTTCACCCAATTCATTGTCTCCCTGTCACATTTCCTAACATCCCTTCCTTGACCATATGTTTTTAATACTTTCCAGTGAGTATCTTCCTCCATCAAGGCACATTTTCCAGCCAGCCTTTCCTCCTGCCTCATAACCCCCTCCACAAATGTGCCCAACTCTGATACTAATTCTCCTCAGCTATAGTTCCTGGAGCTATGGTACTGTCTAGCAGGAAGTAATCCAACAGATCAATCTTTTCCTCTTCTCTTTCAAACCCCAAGCACTGCTGATGGCTCTGTTTTCTCCCTTCCCTGCTTCGCTTCCCCCATGCTTCACCCCATGTGAGCAGGAGGTTTGAGCAAGAGGAGGGGTTGAAAGGAGAACGAACCACTGCTATTTATACTTGCTTGCTGTGTCTGGTGGGAGGTGCAGCTCATCCCTTGCTGCCCAGCCTGCCCTCTAGGCTCTCAAGAGAGAGAGAGGCTGAGCTGTTCTTTGTAGGCTTAGGAGCACAGGACCGCAGGAAGAGTGGAGGCAAATAAGAATGGTCTGCTTCCCAGCAGCCAAGGGAGGGAGTGAGGGCCACTGGTGGTGGGCCCCCTGAGAGCATTTTGCAGACCCCTGGGGGGTCTGTGGACCTGTGGTCTATGTGAAAGATAGGAGTAGTGCTGGCCTATTGAGCTTCTTGGCTGCTTTTGATACTGTTTATCATGGTCTCAGTTTTGCAGGAAGGGAATAGGAGGTAGTGTGTAGCAGTGGTTCCAATCTGACCTACAGGCTGGTTCCAGAAAGTGGCACTGAGTGATTCCTGCTTGTCACCCTGACTGTTATGCAACAAGGTTCCACCCTACTCCCCATACCAGTAGTTCTTAACCTGTGGTCCACAAAGCCTCAGTGGGCTGTAACATCCTCACAGGGTGTCCACGAAGGCTTGAAGGACGCTCAGCCCACATGACAGGAGCCAAGGCCAAGGCTGGCTGCCTGGGCCTATTCAATCCACTGCAGCCACAAATTTGCAGGAAGAAGCAGGAGAAAAGTCTTCCCTCTAGTACCCCTAAGAGAAGGGTAAATGGATAGTGTAATTTTATTATTATTATTATTATTATTATTATTTAGGCATTTAAAAATCTTTTTTAAATCTTGTGTTAAGCCTTGGGGGTCTGTAGCAACAAAAAATATTAAAAGGGAGTCCCTGGTAAAGAAAAGGTTAAGAGCCACTGCCCCATGCTATTTTAGGTTTGGATGCCATCAGTATGCTGATGACACTCAGCTCTGCTTCTCCTTGTTGTTACTCCAATGACATAGCTGGAGCTGTTCAGGTGCTGGACCAGCACCTGAATGCTGTAATGGACTGGATGGGGCCCAGCAAACTGAAGCTGAATGCCTGAAGGTGGAGACCCTAATACCTTAAGGTGGAATTGAATAAGCAAATGGCCTTGAATGGTATTGCACTGCCCCTCAAGGAACAGGTGCAGAGGCCCAAGTGAACGTTGTGGCTTGAAATCCTGGGGGCTAGCTTCAACTGGTTCTGGACAGGGATAAACAGACCACAACAGTTCATGCACTGATAACCCTTCCCATTAGACTACTGCCATGCATTCTGTCTGGAGCTGCCCTTGAAGATGACACAGAAGCTGCAGCTAGCACAAAATGCAACTGCTACATTGCTGTCTGGAACAGTCCAATTGGTGCTGATTGTAGTTTCATTTGAGTGCCAAGGTAAAACTTGGCTTTTTAGAAAAGCCTTTGGAGCCATGTTTCATCTGATTTTATTCAGACCTGTATACATATGTGGGATTAGACTGTTTAACATTAACTTTTACGTTATTCAATTGCAAGTCACCCCCTGTATCCATGGGGAATATGTTCCTGGATTTACCATGTATAAGTGAAAACGCGGATAATAGCAAACCCTGTTAAAATAAAAGGCTTCCTAAACAAGCATACCACAGAACTGTCTTGGAGGACCTAGAGATGCCTAGAGAGGCATCCTTTCTAGGCATTTTTCAGGGCAACTCTATGGTATGTGCTCCGTATTTTGTGTCTTAGATAACTGGCACCGCAGATACTGGTTCTGTGGATATGGCAGGCCACATGTATTTAACATTTTTGTAGACTTACAGTTGGCTGGGATCCTGTTGGGGACTTGCATCTTCATAAGTAGACTTACATATGTGGGAATTACAGTTGTGCAGTTGTATAATGTCCATATCCAGTAGAGGGCTGCTGTTAGATTACTATATAAAGTGCCTGATGTGCATTGATGCCAAATGCACAATGGGACTGATGTGTATCACTTCCAATGCACATCAGATTGGTCCTGATATACACTGCACACCAATACGCATCAGATACTCTTGCTGGTGTCCCATTATGCTTCTTTGCAATTCAGTAAATGGGTTTCTTAGCACCTCTGCTATGTTGCTAAGTAACATAACTAGGTCATATAGGATTCCAGCAGTTGTTTTTGTTTTAAATTGCTATTTTTCTCATTTGAAATGGTTTGATTTTTATTGTAAACTGCCCAGAGAACTAATAATATGAGGTGGGATATAAATATTATAAAGAAATATGAAACACTTTATAGTAAAATCAGTTAAAGATCAATCTGCAGTAATATCCTCAGTCTGCCAAAAAATATAAATAAATCAGATGCTGATATATTTAAAGCCTTGTTGATATTTGCTGTTTTGTTTGCCATTATGTTCCTAATAAATCCTCCTCTTTTCTTGTGCCTGATACCTTGTGACTGGTACCCTCAGTGAAGAGAGACTCAAGTTCAACATTCGCATCTGGTAATCAGTATTCCTCTTTCTTTTTTGTGCTATTATCTGAACAGTTTCAAAATACTATAGCATTTGAAAGCCTTACTACTCAGTAAGTCCTTGATGTTTCAAAAGAGGCTGCAGAAATGAAATATGAAAACATGGCTTATTTTGTATAGTATGGGTAATCTAATTCATCTCAGCTCACGCAGAAATCTGTACGTTAAGCAGTTGACCCTTCTCCCCCTCAGTCTAGACTAGGGATAGACAAAGTGAGGCCTGCAGGCTACATACAGCCCCCAGTGTTGTTTTTATGACCCCCCCACCCAGGGAGTAAAAAAAAATGCTCTAAAGTGCTCAAAAATGACCTTTGGGGATGGTGTTGGCAATTCCACTAAGTTTGGAGCCCCCCCCCATGTTAAACAAAATTTTTGCAGATATTTTAAAAAACTTTTTGTCCCACTAGGGGTTGTGGGGGGCATTTCCCTCCATTTTGAGCCCCTCAGGGGCCAACCTAGGCCTCACATCCTGTTAATAGAACAAACAGACAAAAATAGGTCAGGAAAGTCCACAAACATGGTGAAATGCCCTCATGTTTCATAGAAGGTGTTGGAAGCATTTGGAGCACAGGTTGCCCCCCCCCCCCCGCATCTGCAGGGATACATTCCTGGAATTACTATGTGTAAGTGAAGCTGTGGATAATAGCAAACCCTATTAAAATAAAGGACTTCTTGTACAAACATACCATAGAGTTGCATAGGAGGACCTGTCCTAGAAGATGCCTAGAGGATGCCTCTCTAGGCATTTCCCAAGATGACTCTATGGTGTGTGTCCCTATTTTGTGTCCCATAGATCAGGGCTTCTTAAACTTTTTCTGCTTGCAACCTCTTTTTGCCAGAGAACTTTTTATGTAACCCCAGGTATATAGGTATATAAAATAGGTATACAAATTAAATTTACTGTTGCAATTTTTTTGTGACCCTCCAAATTCAGTTACACAACCCCATATGGGGTCACAACCCACAGTTTAAGAAGCTTTGCCATAGATAACTGAAACCACGGATATTGTTTCTTTGGATACTGTGGGACCTGTAATTTCTTTTTTTGTGGAAGTGGATGCGGTGGTGTGCAGCCCTCTAAGGTGTTTTGAGGGGCTACTGTGCCCCCGTACTATTCCACAGTTGCTCATTCCTGCTCTAGACAGATTTGCTGCCTATCGGGTTCCCCAAAATTCCTGGTGGCCTGAAAATCCTTGAAACTCTGTGAATAAGTGTTAGCATCATCCATGAACTGGCATCTTGGAAAGTAGCAAGCCATAGGGGCAGATTAGATTCACCTGGCCCTTGGCTGTATAGTCAGCATGTGAATGGCCATACATAGCAAGGGAAGATTGGATCCTTTGTTTAGGACATACATGGCTTCTTGTTGTTGTATACCTTCAATCTGTTTCTGACTTACGGTGATCCTAAGGCAAACCTGTCATGGAGTTTTCTTGACAATATTTGTTCAGAGGGGTTTGCTATTGCCTTCCTCTGAGGCTGAGAGATTATGACTTTCCCAGGGTCACCCAGTGGGCCAAACAGGGGGTTACACCCTGGTGTCTCAGAGTCCTAGTCCAACATTCAAACCAGAAAGACCATGCTGGCTGAATAAACATATAAAAAGTATTGTATGTTGGCCCCCATATCCATGGATTCAGTATCCACAATATCACTTATCCACATCTGAAAAAATATGCTCTCTAGATATTTCTGGGTCCTCCAATATGATTCTATGGTCAACCTCCAGCATTCGTCTCATTGAAAATAACGGGGTTCCCTATTATCCATGGTTTTAGGTATCCACAGGGGCCTTGGAATGCATCCTCCATGGATATGGGGGTCGACCTGTATACTTTAAAAATGTACTGCAGAAGGCTCTCACAGAACCCCATCTTTCTGCAGTCTGTATCTGGAGGCTTACAGTATGTCTTTGGGTAGATTGTGTGAAGCAGAGCCAGCGTGGTGTAGTGGTTTGAGCATGGGACTATGATTCTGGAGACCAGGGTTCGAATCCCTGTTCTGCCATAGAAACCCACTGGGTTTTCTTGGGCAAGTCACACTCTCAGCCTCAGAGGAAGGCAAAGGCAGACCCCCTCTGAACAAATTTTGCCAAGAAAACTCCATGATAGTTTCGCCTTAGGATCGTCGTGTCAGAAATCACTTAAAGGCACACAGTAACAACAGCATAGTCCTATAACATACAGTTGTATAATCTGTCATCCAGCCTTCAACCCCAACCCATTCCATAAATGCTTACTTGGTAAACAGGGAATTCCATAAATGCTTACTTGGTAAACAGCCTTCAACCCCAACCCATTCCATAAATGCTTACTTGGTAAACAGGGTGAATTGAACTTGCAACGTGGTGACTTGCAGTACTGGCATTTAACCACTGTGCCCTGGTGGCACAGTGGTTAAATGCCAGTACTGCAAGTCACCACGTTGCAAGTTCAATTCCAGCTGGCTCCAAGGTTCACTCAGCCTTCCATCCTTTCGTAGGTCAGTAAAATGAGTACCCAGCTTGTGGGGGCAATTAGCTAACACACATTGGAAACTGCTTAATGCAGTGTAGATGTGTAAATAGCTATTGCTTAAAACCAATCTGTAAGCCGCTCTGATAGCCTTGTGGCTGAAGAGCGGGGTATAAATAAATAAATAAATAAATAAATGTAGGTCCAGGATCAAGATATTGTTTGCCATTGTGTTCCTAATCCTCACATTTGCATTTCTGTTGTGTATGAATACTGGATTGGTGTTTCTGCTGATGAAGGCTCAAGACACGGATCTGGTAATTATATTATTATTGTTGTTGCTGTTACTATTATTTTTTAGAGTATCTGTTTCAAAGTATAGGAAAGAGGAGCTTCCGAAAAGAAACCTGAGGATGTGGCCCATTTTGTGTGTTACCAAATTCTGCATGACAGAAAGCTAAGCTCTCTTCCCCAAGCTGTGCTTGTCATCAGTCAAGCTGTTTACCTGTTAGGATGTTGTGCAATATTCCACTGATTTTACACTGCCATAATAGATTTCCAGTGAAATCCTGTGCTCATTTCCTTGGAGCTTAGCCCCCCTCCCCCGGGCTTCGTTATGACTTGTAAGGTGGTGTTGTTTTTTCAAAAGAGCTGGTGGATTCCAGGAGGTATAGTCCAAAAGAGTAACTTTCCCATGCACTTGTTATATATTGTCCATTTCAAAATGTAGTATTTAAAATCTTCTAAAAGCTTGAGTTGAAACTGCAGAAAAGAAACGTGAGAAATGTCTCACATTATTAGCAGTGTAATGCACCTTATAACATTGCTAGAACCCATCTGTATGGCAAAGAAACATCTGTCTTCCTGCCCCTGTCCTGCCTGGTCCCTGCCCAACCATACTTGCTATCAGCCAGGTGTGTTGCTTGTCAGATCCACTGCTATCTGACCTGCTCCCCAGGACCCATCCGCTGCACGATCATTCTCTAGCATTTGGGAGTCCAGTGAATGGGTGCTTCAATCTTTTGTGAACTGATATTCTGGATATGGGTTGGTATTATGTGACCTGATCATGACCCCATAGGTGGCTCTTGGTTTACTGGTGTAAGTGGCCTCTGAGGTTTCAGTTGTCCTGAAGTATGATCAGTAATGTCACAAATTTAGACTGAAGCATACAGTGCAAAAACAATTGAAAAATCCATGAATAATTTAATGGATTGGATCCAGGCATCTGCTTTCATGGATGGAAGGAAAATGTGGAAAACAGCTGTATCAGATTTGGTGTGTGTGTGTGTGTGTGGGGGGGCTTGGCCACAAGGTCTATTGATGTAGTTTGAAGCACTTCCAAAGCATGATGGAGGTCCTGCTCTGGGGTGGAGAGCATGTAGAAATCCACTCCTGTCAGTCAAGTATCGCCTAACTCTGGGTTCAACCATAAATATCAATAGTTAGAACTGCCATCCTCTTATCATATGAGTTTTAGTTTAATTATTGTTTTCCCTAAGCTTAATAGTTCTTAGTCAAGAAGGATAGTTTTTTTTAAATGCACCCATGTGTATTGCAGTAGGCATTTTCATAGAATTTGTTAGGCTAGACATAGCTTCTTATCAGAGGAATAAAAGGGATGCTTCACTTAATGTGGTCCATCTGCTGTTTTCCTAGGCCTTTGAGCCCCTTTCACACTACACACCGTACACACTGATTCCTCTTTAATTGCATGGTTCCATCCTATGGAACACTGGGGTTTGCTATTTAGGGAGGGGCATTTAGAATTCTCAATCAGGGAGCTCAAGTGGGTCACCAAACTACAAATCCCAGGATTCCATAGGATGTTGCCATGGCAGATAAAGTGGAATCAAAGCACCATAATTGGGTAATGTGAAAGAACCTTGAGTTAAAACGTGCATGTGTATTTCTCTAAGAATCTGCCTAATCAGGTAAAACCTTTTAGTTGTTTAAGCTTTTTTTTTTAAAAAAATGATTAGCTGATCAGTTAAATGATTCAGGCATACTTTAACCTAATTGCAATACCAGAGGAACAGCAGCTACACATATTGAAACTCATATTTGCTTATGAATTATCAGTTTTTTCCTAGTATCCTGGCTTTCCATCATATCAGTCTGCAGAAATATTAGCAACTTGCCATAAAAGAATTTAAATAGTATTCCAGTTTTGTATAATGTCTTGTTGATAGTCACTGCTTTGTTTGCTATTGTATTCCTAATATATCCTATTATTATCTGACATTCTCAGTGAAGAAAGGCTCAAGTTCATCAGTTGTCCAGGAGTCTGGTAATTATTGTTTTGCTGTTGTTAATTGTGATACTGTTGCTTAACAAATGTAGCATTCAGAAGCTATGCATGCTGTATTTAAATTTATATTGATTTACAAACATTTTCTTTTTCTTTCTCTATTCACTGCCTTTCCCTCATATTACCTGGTGTTTTCAGTGAAGAAGGGCTCAAGTTCATCAGTAGTCCGGGAATCTGGTAATTACTGTTTTAATTTGCTGCTGTTAAATGTCATACTTTAGCAAAATGTAGCATTCAAAAGCAAAAAATATTGTTATGCTATTCTTGTGGCTGAAATCCTGTATGACAGTTACAGATGTGCAACCTGTACACACACACTTGTGACTGTTATGTAGCCCCTACTTTAGTGGCTACATAGGAACAATAAAAGCCTTCCAGTCTCTACTTGCCAGAAAACAGCTGCTGTGATTGACAGGGGTCTGTTTCTCTGTTGCTTGGGAAGCAGCTGGCTAGCATTTACACTCTCTCTTGATTTCTGGCACAAAGGGGTGTGTCTACACTGTAGAAATAATGCAGTTTGACACCACTTTAACTGCCATGACGCGATCCTACAGAATTTCTGGGATTTGTAGTTTTGTGAGGCACCAGCATTCTTTGTCAAAGAAGGCTAAAGACTTTGTAAAACTACAAAGCCCAGGATTCCATAGGATGGAGCTATAACACTTAAAGTGGTGATGAACTACATTATTTTCTACAGCGTAGCTGCACCTAGAGACTCTGTTTATGCCTGTCACAGTGGGGATCACTCATGGGAGAGGGTGGAAATGGCAGGGGAACAGACCCCTGTTGATTGCAGCAGCTGCTTCTTGGTGATGGGAGATGGAGCAGAGTAACTATGGTACTTACATATACATAAAGACTGTACAGTATTCTGGCCTATGCTTTTAATAATTTTTAGGTATTTGTTTATGAACTGAGTCCCCACCACCCTGAGTATATTTTTCCAGGCCAACACTGGGTTTGTTGCCTGGTGCGCCTTATGCCCAATCCAAGAAACACCAATGTGGAGATCTAACTAATTTATTTCACTGCAGAGAGAAAGGTGCAGGGACGATAGTTCCTTCAAAGCAAGCACACAAAATGCGACTGGCATTTCATCATTTATGCATATTCACAGGAAATTTATCAAAGAAGCTCATCATTACATCACAATTAGTGGATCATATAACCTGTACATCTGGAACTGCTATCCCATAATAAGCTGTGGAGTGCACTCTATTGGCTAAGCTCTCCACCTCTGGGTGTGATTTTTAACATGCTAATAAGGAACTTTAGCTGCCCCCCAACACTATATCAGTGTGTCTGGGTCTTATCACTAATGTTTATGGAACATCTTTATTCCTCTGTGAAGAGTGCTGACAGAGCAGAGGCTCGAGCTTTGGTATGTAATTCAGCACTTAACTTTCTGAAATATTTGCTCCCTCATCAAATATCCCACCTTTCCCTCATATTAGCCTGCAGAAATATTAACGACCGTAGACAGAATGAATTGAACAGTTTACCTGTTTAGCATAACACCTTGATATTTGCCATTTTGCTTGCTGTTGCTATCCTAACATTTTCTGGCATTCTCAGTGAAGAATGCTCAAGTTCATCAGTAGTCCAGGAATCTGATAATGATTGTTTTAATTTGCTGCTGTTAATTTTTATACTATACCTGTTGTTTTTAATAATCTTTAGCAAAATATAGCATTCAAAGGTAAAAAATGGTTATACTGTACTCTTCTTGTGTTTTAAATAATCTTTAGTTTTTATAAATTCCATTTTTTCCTCCGATATCCTACCTTTCCCTCATATTAGCCTGCAGAAATATTGGCAACCTTATTCAAAATAAATCAAACAGTATACAAGTTTTATATAATGTCTTGATATTTACCATTTTGTTTGCTGTTGCTTTCCTAACATATCCTAACATTTCCTGGCATTCTCAGTTCATCAGTAGTACATGGATTTGGTAATGATTGTTTTAATTTGCTCTTGCTAACTGTTATATACAGTAATTACTGTATTTTAAATAACCTATAATGTAGCCCATAAAAGCCTAAAATATTCAGTAAGTCTCAAGGCTTAAACAGAAGCTGCAGAAACAAAACCTGAAGAGGAATCCAATTCACATGGTAGAAATCTGTATGCATGTGGGCTATATCTCAGCTTGCTTCCCATTTGCTAGATAGATTGCTGTCAGGTGTCCTGCCACCTAGCCAGTAGCTCTTGGGACCCTGAAGCCCTTCAGCAAATCATATACCATCATCCAACAGCACATGCTTCACTTAATCTTAGCCAAAAGGCCAAGAAGCAGTCATCCAATGGCTCATGTTTGTCTGAGCTCTGGAAATTCTGTTGGAAAAAGTTGGTAATTGGGAATGGATATGGCTATGGGCTATAAACCAGACATGTGCCTTGGATTTTCAAGCCTGGCTTGGCCAATATCACACAAGTGGAGAGACATGGACAGCAAGAGTGAATTTGACCCTTGTTTTTATGATATTAATAACTACCAAACATTATAAAAAATTAACACACACACACACACACATATAGAACACTTGAGTATGTTTCCTTTTCCAGTGTGCTGATTGGCCGCTTAGGAAACATACCCAACAAATCCCTCCCTCCTCTTACTCCCTTGGCCAATCACTACCCACATGCAAATTCCCTCTCCACTTCACAATTCACTCCTGCCACTCAATCAGCATCTACACCACCACCCTCACAAGGACCCCTCCCTTCTCTCACTCCCTCAGCCACTCACCACCCACATGTAAAACAATACAGTATTTTTTCCCTAAAATAATAATGAGTAGCTGAACTGTGTGAACCTTTCTATAACAGTGTATAGAATCTACTAAAATGGCATATGTTATGCTGGATACAGCTAGTATATTTTAATACTGTACTTCCAAAGGGATGTTGCTGGAGGCTCTTCATTGGCCCCATCTTCCTTTGGCCCTTATCACAATACTATTGGGCAGGTTCCATGAAGCAGTTCTATGTCCTACAAATCTAGGGTTCTACAAATGACCTTCCTGACCCACCCCAACGTTTATCATAGGGACAGGATGTCCTCAGTGACAGCTCTAGTTCTGTGTACTTCTACAGTTCTAAACTTCTGCCCAATTCAGCAGAAAGAGTAGCAGAGGAGATGGCACTGTAGTTGATTCTCATGTCGTGTGCAAGAGGCACTGTAGAGAGATTTGTTGCAATTGGTTTTTTCAAGATCTTTTCAAAATGTTGAGAGAATCTAGTCATTCTCCACTCCTGTGTTCATCATCAAGCTGATGAAGATCTTCATTATAGCAAGCCCAGGACTGTATAGATTACTGTTTTTCAGCGATATTGCACAATATCAGCACTTCACCACAGTGCAGATTTACAGGGCAATCCTGTGAATAAAACCTTGAAACTCAGTCTCACCGCATTCATTGGAACTTATTCTCTAGTACATGCATATAGGATTGTAGTCTTAGGAAATTAAAGATGGGTACCAAATTTTAGTCCTGATTCTATGCTTGTTATGCAAGTCAGTTGAAATCAGTATACAGTAGGACCCCCATATCCAGATTCATTATCCATGGGACACAAAACAGCAGACCTACCATAGTCTTCCTAGAAAATTTGTCCGCTCTAGCCATTTTATAGGTCCTCCAAAGCAACTCTGTGGTCTTTTCAACCGGAGGTCCCATTCTTTTCAATGGTGTTCACTATTATCCACAATTTTCATTATCCACCCCTCCCAAGAACCAATCCCCAGCGGTTACGGTGGGGGGGGGGTCCTACTGTTTGTTCAAGTGTAAAAGATGATGAGCTGAGTTACACTTATGGCAAGAGGGCTTTTTCTGTGCATAAGCGTTGACTGATTTGACATCATAGCAACTGGAGAGGTTCCATTGTTTTTTTCAAAGCAAATGTAGTGTTGGTTATAAGTTCACCCTTACTCTTCTTGGGGTTTCCCTGCTCTGATTAATTCAGTGGCATCATCAGCTAGCTCATAATTTGTCAGATAGATTTGTAAACAGATTAAATAGTGCAGGATTACTCAGGATGGGATAGATTCAGTCAAAATACGTACCTCAGTATTTATTTTTCTTCATTGTGAAAACAGTGTATTTATTTATTTCCTCTCTGCTTCTGTGTCTTTCTTTTATTCCATAGAGAATCTGTCTTCCATAGCCTATTTCTGTTTTGTTTCCTTAGAATTCTTTAGTGAAGGCATTTATCAAAAGACCTTTGGGAATCAGAGTACACAGTGATCATGGTGTATGAAAAGATTCAGAATCAGTATACCAGTGACTTTTTCTTCAGAACTCGGGGGCAGAAGGCTATAATGCTTAGTTAAATGATAGCTACAGTCTATTGATCATGATATTCTCTCCTTCAACCCCTTGTATTTGTTCATATGTGTTGTAATAATTCAATTTAAATTTGCTGCCTGTTTAGAAAGTATCTTCAATTAGAAAAATATCTGAGTTTTGGTTAATAGCGAAACAATGTCTGCAACAACTAGTTTTTTTTTAAAGTATGCAGTATAGCAGAAGCATAAGAATATTACAAGAATTAGGTCATGGTTTGTTTAAAACTTGATTGTTTAAAGAATGCCAGAGTACAAAAATGTACTGAATACAGCAAATTTTCCCCTACTCCCTAGGAAGTGAAGAGTTAAAGAGTTCTGAACTAGCTAAAAAGAAGAAAGGAGCCAGTTCATCAGTAAACTGGAACCTGTGAAAAAGGGATCAAGTTCCAACAGTAGACTGGGATCTGGAAAGAAGCCATTGAATTCAGTCGTAGCTTGGTGGCCTGGTATATGGCAAGGTACAGAATAATTTCTGTGAATGGCCCAGTGTTGAGCATTAAAAAGCTGCAAAATGTATCCTGACATTTTTGACAACCTAACTTCCTTCAGAATTACAGGCAGGGAACCCTAAAAACTACACAAGTGATGTTTTAAAATGGGCAGTCTGTTAATTCTTCCATTCCTTGAAAGAGAACTCTGTCATTCCTTTGGTGCAGTGTGGGACCTGTGTGTAGGTGTAGCATGACAATACTTACATAGGTCCCAAATTCACTTACATTATGTATTGATGCCATTATGGGAGTGCTGGGCTAAGACATCTTAATCTTGCTATTATTCATAGAAAATTGGTTTGCTTGATTTTGTAATTGAAGAGATCCTGTAATATTTTTCCAAAAAAAGCTGAGTGTTCTGAATTTCCCAGTGGCCATGATAAATAGCAGTGCTATCAATTAAGAAACATGTGCAAAGAGAATAATTTATAATGAGGAAGAGAAACAGTGTTTAACATTAGCACTAGCCCTAATCCAGTATATGCAACATCGTAACTATATGGCAGGGGACTTACTGTATATAGAAATAACTATGAAACCTAGGTCAACAAAAAGCCAAAAGCTCACTTTATTCAAAGGTTGCATCCCTGACACAGAAATATCATGATAGTGGGCTGAGGCTTCCTTTCTTATTCAGAGGTTACAGTTTTTATAGATTAGGAGTCACATACACCTAGCTACCCATTTACTAACCATTTGTTTGTGATACAATCAACAATTAACATGGAAGTACAGCAAGCAGCTAACACTAGGACGTGAAGAGTAATTTAACATCCCGAGCTTTCCTCAAGTTTCCTTTTGTGATTATTTATTGTATACTTTTGTTAGACTTTTGCATTGCTTAATTGAAAGGCAGGAAGGAGGGAAGCGTAGGCATACCAGTAACATAGGCAAAGCCAGAACTGAAACCAATCCAGTACAGACACCAGATAAACCCTTACAGTGTGAGAATGGCATGTAGGGAGGGCAGTAGGAGTGGAGGCTGCCTCC
Source organism: Gambelia wislizenii (assembly GCA_030847615.1). Classification (NCBI taxonomy): domain Eukaryota; kingdom Metazoa; phylum Chordata; class Lepidosauria; order Squamata; family Crotaphytidae; genus Gambelia; species Gambelia wislizenii. The sequence goes on along the minus strand of JAUMIR010000005.1, from coordinate 182,674,176 downwards.
AGGTGCTCTGGCCTTGAAGCCAGCAGAGAAACAGCATTCCCAGACCAAAAGGCAGGCTGGCTGCAGTCCAAAGATAAAGAGGCCCAGGCAGGGGAATCAGGCCAGGAACCAAACTCATGTTAGGCCAAGAACCAAATTCATGTCAGGGTCTTCCATGGAATCTACTCTAATACCCAGAATCCATGGACAAGCATGACAGCATAAAAATTCCTTTATTTGATCTGGGTATGCCCTGGATCTAGGAATCATTAGGCTATCCACACTGGAGTTGTGTTGTTGGCAGGGCAGAGGGAGGGAGAGCTGGCAGGGAGGTGAGTGTGGGTGAGAAGCATGGCTTGTGTGCCCAGGGGCGGGTGTTGCTACCGCAGTGGCAGGTAGCAGCAGTCCTGTTGGCAGGAGAGGAGTCTACAATACTGTAGTGTAGTACATATGTTGGAGTGGGGCTTAACTTATTCGCAGTTTTTTCACTTTCACGGTGGTGCTCCACCCCTAACTCACATGAATGTGAAGGGACAACTGTAGTACAAGAACACCTGGCTACTCTAAATGAATTCAAGTCTCCAGAGCCAAATTAACTAATCCAAGAGTATTAAAAGAACTGGCAGAAGTAATCTCACTGGCAATAATCTTTGAGAATTCCTGGAAAACAGGAGATCCCAGAAGACTGGAGGAAGGCAAATGTTGTCCCCATCTTCAAAAAGGGGGGGAAAAGAGGATCTGAACCATTATCACCCAGTCAGCTTGACATCAACACCAAGAAAGATTCTAGAGCAGATCATTAAACTGACAGTCTGTAAGCACTTAGAATGCCATGATCACTAAAAGTCAACATAGGTTTCTCAAAAACAAGTCATGCCAGACTAATCTTATCTTTTTTTTATATAGAGAGAGTTACAAGCTTGGTAGACAAAGAGAATGCTGTGGATGTAGCATCTCTTGATTTTGAAAGGCCTTTGACAAAGTCCCTCATAATATTCTAGTAATTAAGTTAGTAAAATGTGGGCTAGACAATGCTGCTGTTAGGTGAATATGTAATTGGTTGACCGACCGAAGCCAAAGGGTGCTCACCAATGGCTCCTTTTCATCCTGGAGAGAAGTGACTAGTCGGGTGCCACAGGGTTCTGTACTGAGCTATTCAACATCTTTATCAATGACTTGGATAATGGAATAGAGGGCATGCTTATCAAATTTGCAGATGACACCAGATTAGGAGGGGTAGGTGAATATCCCAGAGGACAGGGTCAGAATTCAAAATGATCTTAACAGATTAGAGAGAGGGCCAAAACTAACAAAATGAATTTCAACAGGGAAAAATGTAAGGTATTGCATCGAGGCAGAAAAAATGAAACGCATAGATATAGTATGGGTAACACCTAGCTTGACAATAGTACATGTGAAAGGGACCCAAGAGTCTTAAGTAGACCACAAGCTGAACATGAGTGAACAGTGTGATACAGCGGCTAAAAAAGCCAATGCAATTCCAGGCTGCATTAATAGGAGTATAGTGTCTAGATCAAGGAATTAATAGTACCATTCTATTCTACTTTGGTCAGACCTTACCTGGAATACTGTGAGCAGTTCTGGGCACTGCAATTCAAGAAGGATATTGACAAACTGGAATGTGTCCAGAGGAGGGTGACCAAAATGGTGAAGGGTCTGGAAGCCATGTCCTATGAGGAGTCGCATAGGGAGCTGGGTATGTTTAGCCTGGGGAAGAGAAGGTTAAGAGGTGACATGATAGCCATGTATACACACTTGAAATTATGTCATATTGAAGAGGGAGCAAGCTTGTTTTCTGCTGCTCCAGAGACTAGGACACAGAGCAATGGACTCAAACTACAAGAAAAGATATTCTAAACATTAGGAAGAACATCCTGATGGTAAGAGCTGTTCAACAGTAGAATATGCTGCCTCAGAGTATGGTGGAGTCTTCTTTAGAGATTTTTAAACAAAGGCTGGGTGGCGATCTGTTGGGGATGCTTTGATTGTATATTACTGCAAAGCAGGGGGTTGGACTGGATGGGCCTTGTGGTCCCTGTCAGGATCAGTCCCAAAGTGACCTCCCTGCCAACAATTTTGATTTCTGGTTGTGTCTAGTCACTGTGTGCTTTCATGTTAGACTGTTTGATGTTTTTGCCTTCTTTACCAATGTAACAAGTTGGTTTGCTGGTGATAGACATGGGAGGATAGAGTCTATCTGGTAATGGTAGGGGATGGCCTTACACCTGCAGATATTGTGAGACTCAATAGGTGGAGCCACAGATGGGTGGGAACGGGGTGGTGGATGACGGGTAGCCAATGGCTCAGTTGCCTGCCAGATTTTGACTGATGGGGAGTACTTTTTATTTTACTGTTTTGCCAATGAACTTCATTCAAAGCAACAGTTTTGTACACTTCGCTCTTTAGTTTTCCTGTGACAATAAAGCTTACTATTTAACCCTGTAGCTGTTGTCCACTGACTCTGAAAAAGGAGTTACATTACAGTCCCTTCCAACTCTATGATTCTGTGATATGACCAATACAACCACTTTTCCATGTTCTTAGTATTGAATTACCTTTCATCTCTTTGGCTTGGGATAAGTTCTTAAAAAGATCATATCTGTGTTGTGGTTTAACCTGCAGCTACTTAATAAAGTTTCTGTAATGAAACAAGGAAGGCCAGTAGATGCAGTGCTGGGATCTGGTTACTCTTTAAGCCAATGGCCAGAGAACTTGTACCTTCTACAAGGTGTGCTCTTTGAGTCTTAAGCATGTCTGTGGGATTTTGCTAATGCAAATGTGTTGTTAGCCCAAGCAAATGAATCATGCTAGAAATATCAAATGTGCAAGCCACCCCCTACTTTTCTTTTTTCATTTTGGTACTCCTACTTAAAAGTATCCTTTGGGTACTCCTACTTAAAACAAATATATGAAATGTTAAGAGAGCAAATCCCAGTAAAACTCTAAAACCTTAGGAGTACAGTTGGCCCTTGCTGGAGATAGGGACACAGGACCCCTGCAAAACTGCAAATATCTCTAGCCCCCCCCATTTAATAATAATATAAAACTTAGTTATTTATTATCCGCGCCCCCTCCTCAGAATCAGGGTGGGGTACAACATCACATAGTACAGTATACAGGAAATTCAATACAATACATTCAATGCAATACAATGCAATTTTTAAAAATACAATACATTTCAGAGTACAGTGCATTCAGTACAGACAATTGTACAATGTGAGTGCCAGTAGATGGTGTTGCTGGCATACTAACAATGCTGCAAGAGTGACACTGCAGAATGCATTGTACAATAATGACTGCTGCTTTTTTTTGAAACTGAATTAACAGCTTCCACAGCATGTCGTCCCAGCTTTTTATTATGCTGGTACTCATTTTACTGACTTACAGAAGGCTGAGTCAACTTGGGGGGTGGAATCGAACTTATAAACTCAAGATCTACATGAGTTTTGGCTACAGTTTTAGCTGTATTAACCTACTGCACTACCAGGGCCCTTTAACACACACAAAAAGTACGATCTCCAGATCAACCCACCATGCATGCCTTCGAGGTGGTAGGGTTCCTTTGCAAGGCAGAAACAGGCAGCTTACGAGGCTTGCCACCGCCTTTGCTGCTGCACTACGCCATTTTTATTAGGGACTTAACAAGCCTTGCCGCACATTTGCAGTCTTGGGAGGCTTACAGTCTGAGCCCATGTGTAATGAAGACAACAGCTATCCCAAGTTCTTTGGTTCATTTTTATTAGAGTCAGTGCCTTGATATCAATATAGGCCCGTCCATGAATAAAGCATGAAATAAAAGTACTCTGTAGAGTCAAGCCAAGAGCATGTATTCAATTGAGCTACAGATGGGCCCCCATTTATGGTTGGGAAAAACACACCTTGGGCACTGAGAAAACATCTTATTGGAACTGGATACTTTCATTCTACATATGTCTCTTAGAGGGACAACCATCAAATAAACAAGGGACTCTCATTACTTTGTAGATAAAATCCATATGACAACCCAGAGAGAAATATGAGTGGTCTGCATCCATTCTAAATCACCCCATTTTCCCCAAAAGCCTGGTTATTTGGAATTATTTTATAGAAACACTTGAGAACTATTAGAAGCCATAATATCTATTAGAAGCCATAATGGTCAGAAGAGATTATGAGGCTCTGGGGAGGAAGCTTAAAGAAATGGATGCACAGGTTGTCATCTCGTCTCTTCTGCCAGTTGAAGGGCATGGTCCAGGAAGGGAGAGGAAAATAGCTGACGTAAACAACTGGCTCCGTAGATGGTGTCGCCGAGATCAATTTGGATTCTTGGATCATGGGCTACGCTTCCATGAGGGGGGACTTCTGGCAAGGGATGGGGTGCATCTCACGACAGTTCGCAAAAACATTTTTGCCAACAGTCTCAAGAATTTGATCAGGAGGGCTTTAAACTGAGTCATATGGGGGAGGGAGACAGTATTCTGGAAGGCGAAAGGGCTGGAGAAAATAGTCAAACTGTCATTGAGGGAGCAAGGCAAACAGTGCAAGGACCCAACAGTGGGAGGCCAAAAAACTTGCACAGGCAGCAAGTAAAGGGAACACATGGTCTTAGATGTCTCTACACTAATGCTCAGAGCATGGGTAATAAACAAGATGAACTTGAACTCCTAGCACAACAAAACAAATATAATATAATAGGCATTACTGAAATCTGGTGGGATGAGTCACATTATTGGAATGTAAGAATATATGGGTATAACAGGAAAGGAGGAGGAATAGCATTATATATCAGGGATATTTATACCAGTGAAGAGATCCATGACATCAATACTGGAAGCCAGGTGGAGAGCATCTGGATAAAAATTAAAGGGAAGGGAAACAACAGGGATGTTATTGTGGGACTCTACTACAGACCCCCAAGTCAGATGGAGGAATTGGATGATGCCTTTCTAGAACAGATGACCACACACATAGAAAGGAGAGATGTAGTAGTGATGGATGTCTTCAACTATCCTGATATTTGCTGGCAATCTAACTCAACCAAAACTTCAAGGTCTAGCAAATTCCTTACTTGCCTGGAAAACATTTTCATGGTCCAAAAGGTGGAAGAGGCAACAAGGGGGTCAGCTATTTTAGATCTGATCCTAGCCAACAGAGATGACCTGGTTAATGGGGTGCAAGTGGTGGGATCCTTAGGTGAGAGAGATCATGTTCTCCTGGAGTTTGGTATACAATGGAAAGGAGAAGCCAGGCATAGTCAGACATGCATTCTTGACTTTAGGAGAGCTGATTTCAATAAACTCAGGGAAATACTGGGGGTGATCTCATGGTCAGGAATACTAAAAGAGAAGAGACTTCAAGACGGCTGGGACTTCTAAAAAGGGAGATACTGAAGGCACAATTTCAAACAGTACCATTGAGGAAGAAAAATGGGAGGTGTCTCAAGAAACCAGGATGGATGACTAAAGAACTTTCAATGGAGCTAAGTTTTAAACGGAACATGTATAGGAAATGGAAAAGGGGGGAAATCACTAAAGAAGAATTCAAACAGATAGTGAACATGTGTAGGAGTAAAGTCAGAAAAGCTAAAGCGCAGAATGAGCTCAGGCTTGCTAGAGTGGTTAAGAACAATTAAAAAGGGTTTTTTGGGGGGTATGTCCACAGCAAAAGGAGGAAGAAGGAAATGGTAGGGCCACTACGTGGAGAAGATGGCAAATTGCTAACGGGACAGAGAAAAGGCAGAATTACTCAACACCTTCTTTGCCTCCGTGTTTTCAGAAAAGGAAAAGGATGATCAACCTGAGGATAATGGAACAGAGGACACAATAGGGGAAATCCAGCACAGAATAAGCAAAGAGGTAGTATAAGAATACCTTCTTAATCTAAATGAATTTAAATCTCCAGGACCAGATGAACTACATTCAAGAGTATTAAAAGAGCTGGCAAATGTAATCTCAGAGCCATTGGCAATAATCTTTGAGAACTCCTGGAGAACAGGAGAAGTCCCAGCAGACTGGAGCAGGGCAAACATTGTCCCCATCTTCAAAAAGGGGAAAAAGAGGATCCCAACAATTATCGTCCAGTTAGTCTGACATCAATACCAGGGAAGATTCTAGAGCAGATCATTAAACAGAGAGTGTGAACATTTAGAAGGCAATGCCATAATCACAAAAAAGTCAACATGGGTTTCAGAGAAACAAGTCATGCCAGACTAATCTGACCTCTTTTTTTGATAAAGTTACCAGCTTGGTAGATGAAGGGAATGCTGTGGATATCGCATAACTTGATTTCAGTTAGGTCTTTGACAAAGTTCCCCATGACATTCTTGCAAACAAGCTTGTAAAATGTGGGCTAGACAAATTAACTGTTAAATGGATTTGTAATTGGTTGACCGGCCGAACCCAAAGGGTGGTCAGCAGTGGCTCGTCTTCCTTTTGGAAAGATGTGACCAGTGGGGTGCCACAGGATTCTGTGCTAGTCCCAGTGCTATTCAACATCTTTATCAATGACTTGGATGATCGAATTAGGGGCATACTTATCAAATTTGCAGAAGACACCAAATTAGGAGTAGCAGCTAATACCTAGAGGAAAGGATCAAAATTCAAAATGACCTGGATAGACTGGAGAGCTGGGCCAAAGCTAACAAAATGAAATTCAATACGGAGAAATGTAAGGTAATGCACTTAGGGCGGAAAAGCGAAATGCATAGATATAGGATGGGAGAAACCTCGCTGAACGAGACTACATGCGAAAGGGATCTAGGAGTCCTAATAGACCACAAGTTGAACATGAGTCAACAGTGTGATGCGGCAGCTAAAAAGGCCAATGCGATTTTGGGCTGCATCAATAGAAGTATAGTATCTAGAACAAGGGAAGTGATAGTGCCACTCTATTCTGCCTTGGTCAGGCCTCACCTAGAATACTGTGTCCAGTTCTGGACACCACAATTCAAAAAGGATATTGACAAATTGGAGTGTGTCCAGAGAAGGGCGACTAAAATGGTGAAAGGTCTGGAAACCATGCCTTCTGAGGAAAGACTTAGGGAGCTGGGTATGTTTAGCCTGGAAAAAAAAGATGGTTAAGGGGTGATATGATAGCCCTGTTTAAGTATTTGAAGGGGTGTCACATTGAAGATGGAGCAAGCTTGTTTTCTGCTGCTCCAGAGACTGGAACACGGAGCAATGGATGCAAGCTCCAGGAACAGAGATTCCACCTCAACATTGACAGTAAGAGCTGTTCATCAGTGGAACATACTCCCTCGGAGCATGGTGGGGTCTCCTTCCTTGGAGGTCTTTAAACAAAGGCTGGATGGCCATCTGTCAGGGATGCTTTGATTGTGATTTCCTGCATTGCAGGAGGTTGGACTTGATGGCCCTCGTGGTATCTTCCAACTCTACAATTCTATGATTCTATTATCTTTTTCAAGTTACAGACTTCAAAAGGGGATTTTCTTATAAAACCCTAAGGAAGAGCATCCCATTCCTCCCCTTCTTTTGTCCACGCAGGGTCCAGTACTTTTGCAGTCTGAACTCACACTGCATTGTTCCACAATCCCCTTGACCCATCTCCTACACTAACACCCCGGTTTCCCTGTAATCCTAACAACCCTCCCTTAAGTTTCTTCTGCATACGCTGCTGCTATTCAAGAGTAATACTGCTTCTCATGAGGAGACCCTAGCTGCAGGATCTGGTGTAGTATTCCTTTCAAGTCTTTAACTGAGTCTTTTTCTAACAATTTCTTGTCTTATTCTGATAGCCATGTTGCTTGATAACTGTATGTGTGGGGTGTGTGAATGTTCTCTTATACCAATTAAGATTCATTAATTACTTTTGACATCTGCCTCTCATGTATTTTGCATACCTCTACCCATAGGCATAGGATTTGATCCTGCTCTTGTTAAGTGTTTCTTGCTATGCCATTGAGTTGCTTAATTCCTCAAACCAAGCACCGTTCATGAGTGGAGATTTCCACTGACACCAGTGATTAGCATAACACATGTGCTCAGGCAGATGACCTAGGCCTGCACACCACAGAATAATATAACACTAACAAGCAAACAAGCAACCCTTCTCCCAGCTCATACAAACAAACCACCTTAACTCCAAAGACACAAGCTCACCAAAACACAATAAAACAACAGTATGAGCACACAAGCCAGCCTCCTCCCAGCTCACACAAACAGCCTTAAAGCAATGGACCAACAGCCTTAACCCAACAAACTCTCTCAAAAGATTCTTTGGGGCTGGGGAGGTTTAACCCAACAGACACCAACTCACCTTATGCTGTCTCTTCCGCCATGGCCATGCAAAACGCCTGTAAGCCAAGCTCCTGTTTGCCAAGCTCCAGGGACTGAAAGCTAGAAATGAAAGTTAGAAATTCATAGAGGCGTAAACACAGCTGTTTATGGGCATAAAGTAAGTTGTTTACAAGGGAAGGCATAATCAGTTCTATCCAGTGTTTTGTCAATTATGTTAAAACTTAGAAGGAGAAAGCTGCATGTGTTTGACAGAAGACCATTTTGAGACATTGTATTTGCATAATGTTCATCTTTTACTTTGCGAGGAGCAATGAGACACAAGAAGGAGCTTTATCTATTATTCATGAACTGAAATAAAACACTGCATGGAGAACTAGACCTAAGCCATATCTGATATTTGTAGACTTGTTTTCTTCCTTGAAAAATGGCAGGCAATTACTGCTTTTAGCTGTTTAACTAAATCTTGTTCCTTGAAATTGATGTCATTTCTTTCATATAGCCTTCTAGCGTGTGCAAATCAGCATCAGTACCTTTGACATTTCACTGTGAGTCAGGAAAAAGGGTCTCGTTCATATCTGCTCAGCAGACAAGCTAGGATAAGCAATAACCATTTAGACTGGTGAAATTCATGAGGCCATTCTAATAGGACAGAGGGCTGAAGGCACAGACTATACAGTGGGGCTTATTTATCTGAGAATAAGGCTGCATAGGCAACTTCCAAATGAATGGAGCTAATTTAATGAATAATGTTCTGATTTTTTTTAAAAAAAGAAACCTACAAATAGCCTAATCCAGCAAGGTTTTCCAGGTGTGGATACCGCTGTGTGCATACAAAGCTTAATTTACGTGAAGAGTATTCCTGCTTGTCTCAACAGAAGGAGCACGTGTATTATCTCTGTTGAAGATGAAAAATCTAGAAGTCTGATTCAAGGCATTGGTCATGGTGGTTATAATACACTGAGATTTCCCAACAGTAAGGCAACATTTAATGGCTAGATAGTTTATGCTTAGGAATAAGTAAGATCAGTTGCTCACAAAGTGCTAGCAAAGGCAACGATCAAATCAGTATTTGTTGCCTGTTTATGGAAAAAGCCTTCATGTCATCCACCTCATTTTTCAGTAAGGGTATGGAACCTGTTGTGCTCCACATGCTTTGAATTACTTCTGTAATCATTTCTTATTGGTTGTAAAGGTTTGGGTTTCTGGGACTTGAATTCCTAAATATCTGCAGTGCCAAAGGTTTCTCACCCCTATTTTATAGGATGGGGAACCCAGAGCCAGGCTGCCAATGACAAGATCACTAATGGTTCCACTGAGGTGTTAAGCACCATGGAAGATGAGACAGAACCTTGCAGAAACTCACTGTACAGGTGCCATTAAGCTGAACAGCAATCCTCCAACACTTCCTTCTAGATAGGCCAATAGAAACAGAGCCACCATTATGCTGTGTTATTATTATTTTTTTAAGAAAGATGGCTAGAAATTATTTGGAGAACAGTTCCCCCTTTTAGCCTATAAGTGACAATTTCATATTTTGCAAAAGGTACAAATACTGCACATGATCAATCCAGGGTTGGACAACTTGTAGCACATCAAGTACTATAGCTCCCATCTTTCCTCATCCTTGAGTCACAGTTTTGGGAAAAACACAGGGCATAAATAAAGGCTAGCATCCTGCATCACATTTACAGATTTGTAAGAGTTATGGATCTGTAACTGCTCTGTATTCAGCTATGCTATGCAGTCACAATTGTGGCACTATGGTCATGAACATAAAGGATAATAAATGCCCCCCCTCCAAGCAATAGAGGTCCATGTTGTGGTCAAATGGAGTGCTTCAAGATGATGTGGAGAGCACTACAGCTTGAGGGCAGGAGTCTTGAAGACCTCTGTTGCTTGGTCCAACTCCATGGAGTTTAGTGTGGGTCTTGGGGGTCAGTTCCTTGGGTTATTTGTAGCTACATTTCTAGAACTATGAATGTGATACATCTTGGCCGAAATTAATAAGAATATGCTGCTAAGGAATTATGGAGAGTCTGTGTGGTGGCTTGAGGGAATAGTTATAGCAGGTGCTTCACACTTCTCAATGAAGGCAGTAGGGTCCACCTCAACCTAGAAAAGGTTGTCTTGAAAAGAAGGGAAATCTCTTATGCTTGTGCACCTGGCCATGTAGATCATATGGTTATACCAATCCATATTTGATTTCTCTCTTTCTTACCAGTGAACATCCAAAATTCTCTGCAAGTTCTCAGACACAAAACAGTAATGTGTGCAATTTAAATACATAGACAGTAGATGGTGGAAGGGTGAGAGCCAGCTGGTGAAATTACCAACGTTAAATTGAAAGGGGGCACTCAACTGAAGCAGCCGCAGACGCTGTTGCATTCAAGAGAGCCATGAGTTATTATTCACATGGCAATGGACTTTTTCGGATGGGGTTTTACAACGCTAGCAGCCTCGTCCCCGTTGCGAGGCTGCTGTGCTACAGGGCGTCCCTTTCGGATGATGCTCTCCCCTGCCGATACTGTTGCATAACCGCGGGGATGCTGCAGTGTTATATTTGGCGGTTTTCTAATCACGAAAGTTGATCGTGATTAGAAAACCGACAAATATAACGCTGCAGCGTCCCCGCGGTTATGCAACAGTATCGGCAGGGGAGAGCGTCATCTGAAAGGGACGCCCTGTAGCACAGCAGCCTCGCAATGGGGAGGAGGCTGCTAGCGTTGTAAAACCCCATCCGAAAAAGTCCAATATCAGAATAAGGGGCATTCTTGTTAAAGAGAAGATGCCTAGTAACACAAGTCAATTAAATTGCTTTATTGCACTTCTCTGTCAGGGAGATGCTAAGAATTATATTAAATCTGTTTTGGGTCTGATTGATATCACCTAGATTCAGTATAGGGAAGGATTTATTATGGTCAAAAATTTTACCATAAGAGAGTAAGAGTTGCTATATAAGTAAGCAAGGACAATTAGTTTTAAATCCCTTAACCTTTCTTTGGATGGATTTGAATGAGTCAACTAGTCACTTGCTGCAGTACAAAAATTGTTCTTTCAGCCATCATACCCAGCCTTTTCATGATATTCATTTTTAGGCCAACTACTAGCGAAGACAGAGCAACCATCCATTTTCTCTGGCAGTTGTCTAGAAATGTATAATATTGTACATCATATCATTTCTCCAACCAGCTATACAAATCTGCATGAAATTGGTGTACCCTGTGGTTGTTCCACCTGTTTTGAATCCAGCCCAACCTAGGTACACTTCCAGCACACACCAGTCTGTCTACTCAAAAATATATTCCCCTGAGTTCAACAGCTCTTACTTCCAAGTAAGTTTGTATAGGCTTTCAGCCTTGAGCTCACTGATTTCTATGGGCTTAAGCAGAATAGACTCTGGTGAGTGTGTGGGTAGGCTTCCCATAGCTTCCATTTGGTTTGTCTTCACTGTGCTTTCAAGCATTCCTGCATTTAAAGAAGTCATCTCTGTTTTTAAAAGGATTGAACAATGTGCATTTAAACTCAGTCTACAGTCACACCAGACACTTCAAGTGGTGCTACTCTGGTTGACAGCCCTGCAAGAAGAAGTATACACTGTCTTACCAATTATGTACCTTCACGGTACAAAAAAGCATTCGTATTTAACAAGCTTCTTTTACTTGGAGCTTTAGCAAAGCCACTCATAATTGGAAGCTACTCTACAGATATGCTTGACTCTCATGGTGAAGCTTCTCACTCCCCCACATAAACCATTTGCAATGCTGTGTCCTTCCTCAGACCAGACTTAAGCACCATGTCTTGCTTGAGCAGCGGTGGGAATGCACCCCCCCAATGTTGTTTAGACTGCAGCTCCCATCAGCCCTTGCCAGTACAGCCAATGGTGAAGCTGCAATGCAACATCTAGAGGGCTGCATGATTTGCACTGGTACTAGAGAAACACAGCAAGTAGGGGGATCTTTACAAAGTGACATAGTTATCTGCAGCCTTTTTCAGTTCTTTGAACAACGCTCTTATTCAACTGCGGCTTGGGGGAAGATCACTGGCTGCCTTTTGCATCTTGTTCCAGCTAATAAGTACTTTGGTTTCCCTTAAAAGCTAGCATATTTGCAAGCAGGTATAACAATGGCTGCTCTGTTACAACTGTTGATGAATCTTAAGAACAGGTATGGGGAAACTGTGGTTCTCCAGATGTTGCTCTCCAGCAAGACTAATGAGGGCTGCACTTTACTCAACCCTGCTTTAAAGGAACACCCAGCTATCATATTCTAATCCCTGTTCTTGCACTAATACAAAATATTTAGGCCAGTATTCTACTTAGCCAAGTAAATTCAGCTACTTGGTTAAGTAAACAGTTAAGTAATGTAGTATGCGGGGAATTCATTATTGTAATGCAATGCAATCTTGTGTATCCCATGTTAAGTTCAGTTTAGGAATTTTCCCTGCATACGTCAGTTCTCTCACACCCCCTTCTCCTTTCACTAGGCAATTTCAGCCAACTGGAGCAATGGGTCATTCATCACATGACCTAATTTAAATATTATTACACTTTGTCTAAGTTCCTTTTAAGTTTTGTCTCCATGTGGCTGGAGCCATCTTAGAAGTCTTTGAGTCTTAGTTCTTAAGCTATCTGTGTTCCTTTTAGTCGAGTCACCATGTAGCCCACACCGCTTAAGGCTGGGTGAGTCTTTTCGGATGGGGTTTTACAACGCTAGCAGCCTCGTCCCTGTTGCGAGGCTGCTGTGCTATAGGGCGTCCCTTTCGGATGATGCAATGATCATGGCAATAGTGTCAGAATTTCAACTAAGTAGTGATCAGTAGTGGTGTTGGAGTCTCCTTGGCTGTTTGTGTTTGGGGACTTCAACATCCATGCAGAGGCCATTCTGTTAGGAGCAGCTCAGGACTTGGGATTTGGAACCTTTGCAGGGGTGGGGAGCTGATTAAGATGTTCCACCCCAGGAGACTTATAGATCGAAATTCCTAACAGCTCTTGGGCTGGCCCCCTCTCTGCTTACCCTTTGCTGGCAGGCAAAGACATTTCTGTTCAAGCAAGGTTTTAATATCTAATCATTTTCAGGGAGGCCTTTTTATTGGTGTGTGTGCTATGTCTATTTATGTTTTTAACCTTTCTGTCTTTTACAAATAATTTTATATTGTTTTAAATTAGATGATTTTGTTATGTTTTAACTGATTTGTGAGCTGCTTGGGGTCCCACTCCAGGAGAAAGGCAGCATATAAAATAAATAAATAAATAAATATGTAAAAATAATGAACACAGAACAGTTGTTACGTGCCTTCAAATAATTTCTGACTTACTGCGACCCTAAGGTGAACTTGTCATGGGTTTTCTTGGCAGAATTCATTTAGAGGGGGTTGCCCTTGTCTTCCTCTGAGGCCTCCCAGTGTTCTAGTCCAACACTCAAACCACTACCCAACACTGGCTCTCACGGAACAGTTTTGGAATAATAATTCTAGGTAACTGTTCCATGTTCACGATTGCTACTTAAGTCACAATAGTGACATTATTGCCACAATCATAACTCTCCTGCTCCCACTTTACCAGGCATCAGCTACATGGGGAGGAGGAGATCTGTTCTGCCAGCTATCGAGCATGGGTGAATGATGTTTCCATCAGGTGTGGGAGGGTTGGACCAGGAGAGGTTATCTAGTCAAGTATATTTAACTAAATAGTTGATGTAAAATACTGGTCAATATCATGTATGTGTAATTTTAAGTAAGCTTAACTTTCTAGTACTTTCCAGCAACCTTTCTTGTGCTTGTATACTTAATCCAGGAGGAATGTCTCCCCTTCACTGCTAACCTTCCTTGTTCAGCTTGGCTGTTTTCAATCCTGTTTGTGTTACAGGTTTGGTCTCCCTTATCCAAAATGCTTGGGACTAGAGGTATTTTGAAATATTTTTGATTTTGGAATACAGTACTTGCATATACATAAGATATCTTGGAGAAAGGACTCTAAGTCTAAAGACAAAATTCATTTATGTTTCATATAAACCTTATACAGTAGTATCTATCCACTGAGGTTTGGTTCCAGGACCTCCCATGGGTACCAAACTCTGTGGATGCTCAAGTCCCATTATATACAATGGCATAGTATAATGGTGCCCCTTGTATAAAATGGCAAAATCAATGTTTGCTGCTTGGAATTTTTATTTTTTGGAATAGTTTCAAGTTGTGGATGGTGGAATCCATGGATGCAGAATCAGTTGATACGGCAGGCCAACTGTACACATAGCCTGAAGGTAAATTTTATACACAATATTTTTGATAATTTTGTGTGTGAAACCAAGTTTGTGTACACTAAACCAAAAGAAAGCAAAGGTGTCACTATCTCAGCCACCCATGTGGACAATTCTGGAATATTGCGGACTCTGGAATTCTGAATAAGGGAGGCTCACTCAGCCTGTATTCCAAAACAGAACTTAATTCAAGTTGGTGCACCAACCATCCCCAAATCCACACTGCAAGATGTTTTAAATGGAGCAAGTTAAAGGACATACTGTATCTGTGATTCACAGGAGAAAAGAAGTTCTAACGGTGTAAGAAATATCCATGAGTTGCTCTTTGAAAATGTACTTCTAAAACTCGAGTCAAATTAGACTATATGTTTATTGTTTTTTTTTTTTTGGTTATTGTTGTTTTTGGTGGAGTTTCTTCTCTAATTGCTGAGAGAGATGTTTGTCATAGCAAGTTATTTTTCCTCACTTAATGGATCTTGCATTTAGTGTATTTTTGTGAGTGGTCACTGAAAAATAAACATGGGCTTAATTTGCATAGTTGATTGCAGAGGCATGTAACTTTCAAGAAATCCTGCCATGGAAAGGAAAGTGAGTTAATTTCTAGGGATAGAGATTCTCATTCATATCCAATTTGACCCTAAGAAACAATTTTCATTTTACAAATAACTAAATGCATTTTGTTCAGTTCTCTATAAGCCTGCATGGTAGGGATATACTAAAATATTAATCTCTGATCAACTCTACTGTATTCTAATGTTTAATCTAATTTCAGGGGGGCTGTTAAGAAATGGCTCTCTGAAAATTTCAAACATGAAGTCGGAGAAGACTTGTGGAAAGCTATAAAGCTAGAGAAGTTCAGCTATTCATGTTTCATACTTTTCATTCTGCACAATTATGACTGAAAAAATTTCGTTCTGTAAAACTGCACTGATGTTATGAGGAGGATTACATTACTAATCAACAGCTGGCTTATTACTTCTAATAGAAACATTTTGCCATCTGAAGTTATTTAGAATTACATTTCTGGTGCATTAATATGCTGTGACGCTCTTAGCTTGGCATTACAAGATGTGCATATGAAGCTCTGAACAATTACAAGTGGTTACGAATATGCCACAAGAACTGGGTTACATTAACTACTATTTCCTATTAAAAACAGTTTTCAGTTCTATTCATTTTTCTTCATTCCAAATGTTAAAATCTATTCCACTTGCAGAGATAACTTCATAGAAAAAAGTGTATTAATTATACAAATGCCACAATATATATTTATTTTTAAATAATAGAAAGGGAAAACTGCTTATTGTTGTTTTATGTTTTAAGACTGGGAGCCTCAAGGAATCTCAATATGAATAAAAAAATTTAAGCAAAGTAGTTAAGAGAGAAATCCTATACACGTTTATTCAGAGATAAGTCTTACTATGTTCATAGCACAGGTCTACGTTAGGGGTTTTACTTCCAGGAAAGCATGCCTAGAATTCTACCCAAAAACAAGTTAGTCCAAAAGTAGCATCTCCTGTCGCATTTTCTTCACCTGAAGCCTGTAACTGTCATAGCAGGCCAAAGAACTTTAGCTGGGTGTGTGTGTTTGTCAGGCATTTTCAACAAAACTGCTGTGTAGTGGAAATGCCACACTGGTTCACTTACCGTGAATGTGCATTCTTGAGTGGAGCGAACAGGAATTCAGCATCATGGGTAACGCCTACTACTGCCCAGACGGAAGCAGGAAGTACAACCATGGTCACATGGTCATTCAAACTTTTCTTTTGTCTCTTTCCCTGACCATGAGGCCAGTTCACTGACTAGCAGAGCCTAGAAGACCTGTGAATAGAGAGTAATTGCCCTGCTGGGTTCAACTGTTGCCTGCAGACACTGGGTGGGGGAATTCCTGTTCGCTCCACTCAAGAATGCACAATCACGGTAAGTGAACCAATGTGGCATTCTCTGAGTAGGGGAGCGAACAGGAATTCAGCATCATGGGACGTGCCCAAGCTCTCGAAATTCGGGTGGGTGTCTGCAAGGATTATTCTCATGCCTGGACGACCTCCTGGAGGACTCTCCTCCCAAAGAGGGCATCTTTGGCTCTGAACTTGTCCACCTTGTAATGCCGAATAAACGTGGAAGGCATACTCCACGTTGCTGCCTTGCATATTTCCACAATGGGGGCGTTGGTGGAGAAAACCGCGGTAGTGGCAGCCGACCTAGTGGAATGGGCCAGCACTGCGGATGGCCTTGGGGTCTTGGCTGCGTCGTAAGCCAACAGAATGCATGCCTTGATCCATGTTGCAATAGTTCTTCGGGAGGCCTTCTGCCCCATTGAGGCTGGGGTGAAGGAGACAAATAGGGAGTCGCAGCGTCTAAAGGATCTTGATTTCTTAATGTATATCCTAATGGCTCTCCTAACGTCCAGTTTGTGCCACAGCCGCTCCGTGGGGTGTGAGGCTCCTGGACAAAAGGAGGGGAGGACTAGCTCCTGCGACACGTGGAACTGAGACAGCACCTTAGGCTGGAAGGATGGGTCCAGTCTAAGGACGACTGAGTCTTCCGTGAAGGTGCAGAGGTGCTCCCTGACGGATAGGGCCTCCAGTTCAGATACCCTCCTGGCGGAAGTTATGGCTACCAGGAATGCCACCTTCATGGTCAGCACCCGGAGGGACACGCTTCTCAGAGGTTTGAAAGGCGGGTGCATCAGCTGTCGCAGGACTAGGGAGAGGTTCCATGTTGGGAACCTGTGCCTGACTGGGGGAGAAATCAACGTGGCTCCCCGTAGGAAGCGCCTGACGTGAGGGTGAGAGGCCAGACTTTCGCCTTGCTTCAGGGATAGCACCGAGGCCAAGGCTGCCGCCTGCCTCTTGAGGGTGTTGGGTCTTAGGTCCATATCCAGCCCTTTCTGGAGGAAGGCCAGTACGTGGTTTAAGGACGTTCTCTCTGGTGAGATGGAACGAGCTGCACGCCATTTACTAAAGGCTTTCCAGGTGGCCTGGTAGATTCTGTTGGTAGACTGACGTCTAGAGGAGAGGAGGGTGTTGATTACTGCCTCCTCGTAACCGAACTCCCTTAAGGCCTTCCTTTCAACTTCCAGGCGGTTAGTTGAAGCCAGGATACGTCCGGGTGTCTGATCGGACCCTGGGTCAGGAGGTCTTCCTTGGGAGGAAGGCGCCACGGTTCCTCCGTTAGCATGTCCATGATGTCGGAGAACCATGGGCGACAGGGCCAGTGCGGGGCCACTAGCACCACCCGTGCCCGTTCCTTCCTGATTTTCCTGCACACTTTCCCTAGGAGAGGTAGAGGGGGAAACGCGTACAGTTGACCCTTGGGCCACCTTGCTCTTAGGGCGTCTGTTCCTTCCGCGTCCCTGTTGGGAAACCTGGAGAAGAACCTGGGGAGCTTGGCGTTCGTTGGGTCGGCAAACAGGTCTATCTCCAGCGGGCCGAACCTCCTGGCTATCTGTAGGAAGGTGTCCTGATCCAGCTCCCAATCCCCTTGTGAAAACGCGTGTCTGCTGAGGAAGTCCGCCTGCAGGTTCGTTGAGCCCTGTAGGTACTGGGCCGTTATGGAGCAAACGTTGCTCTCTGCCCAACTGAAGAGTAGGGCGGCCTCCTGCTGGAGCGAGCAGGACCTGGATCCTCCTTGTCTCGCAATATAAGATCTCGTCGTAGTGTTGTCCGTCATGACTAGGACGTGGCTGTTCCTGACCAGGTGTGTGAAGCGTAGGAGTGCTAATCTGGCCGCCCGTAGTTCCAGCCAGTTGATGCTGTGACTCCTTTCTTCGTCGTTCCACAGGCCCTGAGTCACGTTGCCCTGACAATGGGCCCCCCAGCCCCTCTGGCTTGCGTCGGTTGTTACTACTACTTGTTGGGGGGTGACCATTTCGGAACCTCTCGCCAGATTGGCCCCCTGCGTCCACCATAGCAGCGAGTCCTTCGCTCACCGGGGAATCGGTATGAGCGGATTCTGTTTCAGGGCTATCTGCTGCTGGTGGGGCATCAGCAAGGCCTGGAGGGGGCGTGAGTGAAACCTCGCCCAGGGAACCACTTGGATCGTCGAGATCATCAAGCCTAGGAGCCTGGCCAGCGACGACAGAGGGGCTGACTTCATTGATCTGACACGTCGTGTCTCCGCTTTTATCATTTGCTGTCTCTCTGGTGACAGGAAGATTTGAAAGCGTGCTGTGTCCAGTTTGGTGCCTAGATGGATTAGTTCTCGTGACGGATGCAGGGAGCTCTTCCTGAAGTTCACCAGGAAGCCGTGAGATTGCAGACAGGCAATGGTCGTTTTGAGATCCCTCTGGGCCCTTGCCCGGGATGGAGCTCTCAGGAGGATGTCGTCGAGGTAGGGATACAGGTGTATCCCTCTGGTCCGCAGAAGGGCCACAATGACCACCAGGATCTTGGTGAATACTCTGGGGGCTGACGCAAGACCGAACGGTAGGGCCCTGAACTGGTAGTGTTGTTCCCCGAAGGCAAACCGGAGAAAGCGCCTGCTCTCTTCGTGAATCTGAATGTGTAGGTATGCCTCGGATAGATCGAGGGACGCTACGAAGTCCCCTTCCTGCAGTGCCTCGCGAATTGTGGCCAGCGTTTCCATCCGGAAGCGCTTGTATGAGAGAAAGGAGTTTGTGTACTTGAGGTCCAGGATTGCTCTGGCGTCTCCTCCCTTCTTGGGTACTGTAAAGAAGAAGGAGTAGACCCCCGAGAATCTTTGCCTAGTTGGCACCTCTTCGATTGCGCGCATGTCCAGGAGATGTTGAATGGCGTTGCGGATCTCCTCCGCCTTGGTGGGGTTCTGGGGGACGGGGCCTGGAATAAACCTGTCCTTCGGTCTGTTTTCGAACTCCAGACGGTAGCCGTGATGAATCGTGTTCAGTACCCATTTGTCCGTTGTGGAGTTCTACCAGACCTCGTGGAACCGACTCAGTCGGCCCCCCACCGGCGGAGGAAGGGAGTCAGAAACGTTGCTTGGAGGATCCCTTGGAGTGGTTGTATCCCCCTTTCCTAGATGTGGACGGCTGGGAGGAGGACGATCCACGGATGACCTGATTTGTTTTGGCCCAGGTAGGGCGATAGGGTCGGGAATCCTTGTGCTTGTTGTAGGGCCTTGAGTAACGAAAGGAATGAGACTGTTGGGAGGACCGTCTAGATGAGGACTTGTCCGACTGGCGAGGGAGGGAAGGCATGGCTTGTTTCTTCTCCTTGGTCTCTACTAGGACGTCTTTGAGAGCCTCGTCACCGAAGAGTTTGGTGCCCTTAAAGGGGGCCGTACAGAGATGAGCCCTGGAGTGTGTGTCCGCGTTCCAATGCTTTAGCCAAATGGACCTGCGAGCCAACGCCGCTGCTCCGATGGACCTGTTGGCGAAGGAGAAGGCATCTGTGGATGCGTCCGCCACTAGGTGGAGGGCTGACTTAATGCGATTCAGGGCCTTGTCCAGTGTTCTGGTATTGAGGTGTGTCACCCGGATTAGTTCATCCACCCAGAGGATCACCGCTCTGGTAAATAGGGAAGCGGTCGTTGTTGCCCTCACCCCCAGAGCTGAAGCTTCATGTACCTTCTTCAGCGCTGCGTCCGCTCTTTTCTCTTCTGGGTCCTTGAGGAGGGTTTCCCCTTCCTTGGGAACCAAAAAATTGGATACCAATGAGGCGACGGGCTTGTCGACCACCGGGACCTTCAGCCTTTCCAGCATTTGTGGAGAGAGCGTGTAATATTTCTGTGCCATAAGGGTGCCCCTCTTCCCGAGGGCTGGCTTATCCCATTCCTCACGGAGCAGATGCTCCAGTGTATCTGGGAAGGGCACGTACGTTTTCTGGACTACCGGAGACTTGAGGACGGCTTGGACTCTCTTGCTCCATTTCTTAAGGGGCGGGTTGGAGGTGGATGGTTGGTCCTCCTCCGGCCCGAGCTCCAACGCTGCAATCAACCTGTTAAGGAGGGTGGCGTAGGCTTCTCCGTTAAAAAGCCTATCCGTCGTGTCGGTGGGTGCTTCAGAAGGTTCCCCTTCTGAGCATTCCCCTTCCTCCTTGTCGCTTCCCGTGTCCATCACTTCCTCCGTGGAAGATGGGATACCCTTAAGGATCCCCAATAGTTGGGCATCATTTTCCCTCTTATCCTCAGATTCATCCGAAGAGTGGGAGGGAGGAGGGACCTTCCTCTTCCTCGACCCCCTCGCCTCCGCAGGGGGTGGGGGAGAGGAGTTTTGCCTTGAGAGGCCACTTGATGGGCCCGCCTGAATGGAGGCATCCGTCTGGCGGGTGGTCTGGTGCCCCCCCATTATGGGCTCCGGCCCGGAGGGCGGGGCGGGGGCGGGTGGCGCGGGGGCTGAGTCCTGTTGGGGGGCCCCCGTGCTGGGGCTTACCGCATGAGACGGACCCGGTGTAGGGATCTGGTCAGCGCGGGTCGGTACTGCCGCTGGGGGCGCGAGGCGAGCGGGGAGTGAGGATTGGGGCTCGGCGAACTCCCGTAGCTCTCCCCCTTGGGGTGCTCGGGCGTGACCGTGTCCCGCCGGGGCCGCGTTGGCAGTGGATGTGGGCGGGAGGAATGAGAAGGCGGCCCCTTGCCCCAAAGGAGCATCCGCCGGGAGGAGGGCCGAGGATAGGAGGCCAAGCGCCAGTCTCAGTATTTCGGTTCGTCCGGACCCCGGTGTTGGGGGGGGCGAAGGCTGGGGCCAGGCCGGGCCAGCGCGCGGTGTAGAGGGTGCGGGTGGGATCCCGGCTGGAGCGCTGGGGAACTGCAGTCCCTGTGCCAGTGGCGCTGTTCTGGGGGCCAGGAGGAGGGGGGTGGCAAGGCTGGGTGGAAGGTCAGAAGTAAGCCCCAATGCAGCGGCGGGGTGGGGGGAAGTGCCCGGTGCCCGTGCTGCTTGGTCCTCCCCCAAGATGGCGGCGCCCATGGTGGCGGACCGCGTGGCATGGGAGGCCGGCATGATGACCGACTCCCCGGTCGATGGCATAGCCCCCCTCCCTCTCGGCTTTGGAGGCAGTCCGCCAGCCAGGCTGGGGGAAGCTGAAACTCCCTGGCGGTGAGCGCGCTCGGGGGGGATTGGGGGAAGGAGAGTCCCTGGGTGGCCGCGGGAGATACTGCCCCCGTCCCTTGGGCCCCGGGTACCTCCGGAGGCCGATCGCCCCTGTTGCCACTGTCCTCTGGAGGGCCGGATAAGTCATGGCTTGCCCCCTGGTCCGTCTTCGCCGCCCCTCGCTCGCGCTCGGCGCGGCTGAGGGTCGATTTGGCAGTCGCCTTACTTCCAGGCGGGCGAGGCTCGCTCGGAGAGCGACCGGTCGGCCCGGCAGCGACTGGAGCCTGCCCGGATTCCCCTAGCAGCACTGGGGATTCCGCGGCAACCGGAGCCTCTTCCGGCTTCTGGCTCTTCCCCCCTGCTGGTGGTCTCTTGGAGGACCCTTTCGCCATGGCTTGACGGTGGAGAGGCAGATGGAGAGAGGAAAGTAGGAAAAAAGTGTGTTTTTTTTTTTAAGGAGATTAGAAGATTAGAGGAAATAGAAGGAGATAGCTCAGAAAAATTGAAGGGGCTAGTGAGAGGAGTGGAAAGGAATTCAGCTCGAGTCACTGCGTCTGATCTGGGCGAAAGCAGGAAGTAGAACTGGCCTCATGGTCAGGGAAAGAGACAAAGAAAAGTTTGAATGACCATGTGACCATGGTTGTACTTCCTGCTTCCGTCTGGGCAGTAGTAGGCGTTACCCATGATGCTGAATTCCTGTTCGCTCCCCTACTCAGAGAACAGCCTTTTTTCATCTTTGACACAGAACTGATACATACCGGTTCTTCCAAGCTGCTTCTAGAAACACAGACGTATGAATATGCACTTAGCACAACAGGTATTTTGGCACTTTGATGAACCAATACTGAATGTCCAGAGGTTCCAGTTGTGTGAGCACTGTCAAAAGGTATACAGAATATAAAGCCAACCATTTATTAGCAAAGTTTCCCCCCCCCACTTGTGCATTCAACATAAACTTTCAAGCAGTTCCACACTGTGGTTCTAATTTATCTCCCCCCGCCCTGCAAGTATTCAACAAACAAACACAACTACTCCAAGTACTCAATGCTTCTTTAAATGCTGATATATCTTAACATCAGACTAAAACCAATTATATAGAGGACTGATATTAAATTATTGAATGGATGCCAGGAAAAGAGATTTTTTTTTTACCAGTTAAATGTAGCTAAATTTACAAAAGTGAAGTAAACATATACTGTATCTACACCAGAGTACTATGGTGCACAATACAGAGCTGTACTGTTGACTGTATTATGCATGGCTTTATTTCCACCACTAGTTTTGTTTCAGGATGGACAGACAACCGACACAGGGGACCTTTCTACTGAAAATCAATAAAAAGAATTTTACAATTTCTTACCTCATCTACTAGGCACTTATCTGCAAAAACAAAACAAAACAAAAACTAAAATATGATAGTACTTAATGAGTAACATTTCTGTTTTGCTATCCATTTTCCAGAACAACACCACAAAAAAAGGTTTAAGAATCTTACTTCAGTTGCTGTGATTTAGATCTTGTTGTTGTTGTGTACCTTCAGGTAGTTTCTGATTTATGGTGACCCTAACACGGGATTTTCTGAGGCTGAGAGTGTGTGTGACTTGACCAAGGTCACCCAGCAGGTTTCTATGGCTGAGTGGGGATTTGAACTCTGGTCTCTACAGAGTGTAGTTCAATGCTCAAATCACTACACCATGATACAATTAAGGTATTTTAAAAATGAGTACCAAAAGAGGTAACTGAACATGCTGGAGAAGCAAAATGCAACAAGAATCACACAAAAGAGCCACATATATTTAAATAATACTTTTATAGAATAAGTTCAATTTTAAAAACCCTGAATGGTAATAAGGAAATGTTTCAAGAGTAATGTTATCCATTGCTGGCAATAAACCCTTTAAACACACAGGTTTAGCTCACTGTTAAGTCAGTTTAGCATTTTATAACCCCAAGGAAGCACAGTGTATCCAAGAGAAATATTAACTTTTCAATATTAAAGGGAAAAGGCTTTAAAACATCATTAAAGAAATTGGAATAGATGAAAGTGCAATTGTCATAGAGAGAAAATGGCTTAACCTTTTTGCAGAGGTTGCTTATCTACGGTATCTGCTTTCCAATTAGATGCAAGCTATTTGGAGTCATCAGCATTTGCACATTATAGGAAATGAGAGATATAAAAAGGACAAATAAAACATAAAGAGCCAAGATAATCTCTGCCCAGAAACATTTCAATCTAAAACAATGTTTGTTTGTTTGCTTTTAAAAGAAACATATGAGAAGCTGGGCATAGAAAATCACTTTCAATCCGGTTTCTTGAACTCTGTTCAGCATGGTGTTATATAGGCCTTTGAAAGCTAATAATCTGGAATTGAAGATTATCATCTTGGCTGAACCTGTTCCAAAAATCACAACATTTTAAAGTCTTCTACTTCAGCCCAAGGGGGAGGGGAATACTCGTTGACCCCGTTTGGGCTTGTGTAACAATCACCATACGTCTCATAATAAGCCATCATACTGCTCAGTACTATGCTTGGTCTCAAAATTTGGCATGTCTTAGCAAAATGCGTACACAACTCATTTTGGAATATCAGCCTTGACATCTGATCAGATTTCCACCCCATTGTCATCGTCATGGAGCGGTCCAATATGCCAATGTCTGTGTTGCACGACCTGTAGCTAATTTCACCTATGTCTCCAATCATCTCTACAAGTAAACTGGTTAGCTTAGGGCTGCAGGTCTCTGCAGAGCATTAGCTTTACTGTGATTAGACTATGTTAAAGAACTGCCCCCCATAAATTCCTGGATTTGTAAAACCATGATCAACTGAAGAGAAAAGTTTCTTGTGTAGTGAAGCTCCCACTAATGAGTTTTTTGTTTGTTACATGGACATTTCCAACCAAAATTCTGCAATCTGCATCAGTTTGGCTGGACATGAGAACTGTTCTTAATGCATCAAACAGTGAATACTTATTTTACAATGCCTAGCAGAAACGTTCACAGCTGAAAAATAGGGATGAAAACGATATAAAATAGATTTTCATTTTAAAAAGTCAGTACAAAAATCTGGATGTGACCTGGTATGCTTAAAAATAATAATCACAATATTGGTATGTACGTTTACATCATGCCTTAATACAGTTTGAAAAGCTGATGAGATAGATAAGAGCTTACCAATTAAACCTCTCTAGTAAAGGAAACTAAGTTTAGGAGGGATTACAGTGATTATAATTTAGTCTGGAGCAGAGTGCTAAAACTAAGAGGACATACCAATCTAAAACTTTTAGAGCGGGAAGCCCTCAAGAGGAAGTTACAGTGCTTTAATATTTGTTTTAGAATTAGCACTTTTTCCAGCTCATACTCTAAGAATGTTTCTACCTCCAACTTTACAGTTAGGAGGATTACAGCCAGATTCTGAAGCCAAAGGAGGCAAAAAATTAGATTGTTTTTCACACCAAATTCTTTTTATTCCCTTATACAGTTACGTTAATTTGCTTCAGTTTAGACAATTCAGTTTGAATTCAGAACTTTGCTTACAAACAAATGAGCAAAGAAAGAAGCACTGATTTGATACCAAAACCAGTTTTTAAAAATCCCATAAATCAAGAATTGCCTGCCTTTGTTTGATTTTAAGTTAAAGATATTGGGTATTCTGAAACTACAGTAATATCAGGTATTAGCTGTAATTTCCAACATGAAAAATATGGCTGCAATTTTGAAGATACCTGGAAATAATTTTTGTCAGTACCAGTAATGCTTATTTCTAAATATGTGTGTTCAGAATCTGGGGAGATTATCAGATGAACTTTAAAGTCCGTTGCAGGAATGGAACAGGATCGAGAAAGGATTTCCCTTTCTGATGACGTCATTTTGTTCCTATGTTGCTCCCGTTCTGCTCCTGGGATATCTCAAAAATGGGGAAACATCATTTTTAGTCCACTTGTTCCATTTCTGTAACAGAATCATGGGTGGTCTGAAAAATGCCCCATTCCTGTCCCGTTATGCTGGCACAATGCCAACTGGAGGGGGAGGTCCGTGCTGGACACTTCCAGGTGCAATTGGGATAAGGTAAATAAAACACTTTCCCCCCTACCCAGGTAGATTTTATTTTTAAAAATGTGTTTTTCTGCTTCATGTATTGTTTTGACATTTGGGTTTTTAAAAATGTTTTTAATTTGCCGCCTGGCTGTTCTCTCGTAAGAACGGCTGGGATTTCAGTTGCCGGTCAAGAGCAGCCTTATGACGGCTGCATTTACGACCAGCCAGCGAAGGGAGGGGGAGCCTGTTTCTGCCACGTAATCAAGGTAGGTGTCTGAAACCTTTTGCTTTATTCTGCAGCAGGAATGGGAGTGGGACGGGTAGGGGACAGAAATGGGCTATAATTTCTGATAATCTTCTGATAATCTCCTGGATGTTGTAAATATATACACATGGAAACTGCAGAGAAAGCTGTCAACCTGACATTCACTTAATTTGAACTGGACTGCTGAGCCTTACAGCTACCTACTTGTCAGAGTTCTTTGCTTAATTTTGGTTCATTGCCCTTTGAGAAAGCCTTGAAATCCACTAAAGGAAAAGGAGCCTATAAGCCAGCTCCCCTCCTTTCACACAGGACCAATGTGGATATATCTATGTTCAGAATGTCAATCTAATAGTAAAAAAATCAGGTAATCTTTTACTATTCTGATCAGACCACTCCAAAGCAAACAAGTGCACACACCTTTCTCTCAAGTGCATGGGTGTATTTAATGACTTTTAGATAATTCGGATCCAAGACAGTAACACTTTTAAATTAATATCTATGCTGCTCTTGTTATCTAATGGAGTTTCTTACCCTTCACAAATATTATAGTTGCTCAGGATAATGAGCAAGGGGAATATAGCTACAAAAGTAGCAATGTTTTCTTAAACAGTAAACTGTTACAAATAAAAACAGTTACAAGTCCATCATGTTTTCAAGATGTAAGAGTTCTCAGTTCTGCTCATCTTTGGTTCTTTAAGATCTGACAAGTTTGAAGCCTTGTCCTGTGTCCAAAACTGTGGGGAGAAACCAATTCATTTTTAATCTTTTCAAACACCGAAAACACACTTTGCAGATCCAGAAAAGATTAAGCCCACAGAACCAGTTTGCCAGATGAACCAGTGGGTAGGTGATGCGTGGGAAATACATCATCCAGTGTTTGGCAACATCACTTTCAGTTGGCAAGTGTAAAGTATAGTCACTCCATCGTTTCGACACTCCATAGACAGCTTTCACAGTACGCCCCTTTTCAAACCAGCTGATGTCACTCTCAGGATTACAGTTGTACTCTACCCATTCTCTAGTAAAATCACCAATGTGTGGAGTGTCTGATTCTTCTACATCTACCACTTTAGCCAGTTCTGCTCCTTGAATTGCAATATACTGGTCGCTGACTTTTCTTACTTCTTTCACCCAAGGCTGAGAGTTCTCGCAGTCCAACACTATGATTAGTCGTGAAGAGAAAGAACCATTCTTCTCCCTCCACCATTCTAAAAGTGTGTCAAGCTGTAGTGCATCACCACCTGTGGCAGAACAGAAATGTAGATGCTATAGAAAAATGAATATAACATTCCTATTGTAGACTAGTCAGATAATTTAAATCAGTCAAATTATGTATGCATAAATTTAATATTTAGAGTATTTATACCCTACCCTTCAGCCAAAAAGGCTCCTAGAGTGATTTGCAAATCATTGACAGTTCCCTGCCCTCAGACTTACAATCTAAATAATATAAGACATGAAACATTAGGAAAAGGGGATGGCAAGGGGGGTGAATTAAATCCAGCAGACACACTCTATTATCTGCTGAGGCATGATGGAATTGTGCCCACCTCTTCTACTGAGGCCAGAACAATGGCAGTTGGGATGGATGGAAGGGCCTTTAATCTGCTGCTCGGCCTAGGCAAAAAAGAGTTGTGACTGCCCATCCTTCTCTCTCTCTGAGGCCACATCAGTGGCAGTTGGAATGGAGGGGAGAGCCTTTCATCACCTAGGCACGATGGAGCTTTGCCTGCCTCGTCTTCTCTTATCAGTCCACTGGAAAATGTGTATGAGATTTAGAAACTTGGGGAATACCCAAATGTCCACAGTGTTCTCATGCGTGTATGTGTGCATATGAAATACAGTAGGACGTTGGACTACATGACCTCCACAGTCATTCTCAATTCTATGATCCTCCCTAGAAAGATACAAATTAGAGATTTGCTTGAATCAAAACTACTATATGCACACAGCAGCTCTCTCGCCCTTTCCCTCCTGTGCCCCTCTGCACATGCTCCTTCCCACTTTCCAAAGATTTGGAAATGCTTCAGAATAGTATATAGTACAGTGTGGGGACTGCAGCTGAAGGTTCAGAGGAAACTAGTAACAGCTCACATGTAGGTCAGTTGGAATCACTCCCATTAATGACTAGGTGTCCCATCTGCTGCATTCAAGAAGAGATTATTAAAAACTGCTTACCTGCAAGTGCCCATTCCCCAGAGCTGTGAGAGTGGCCACTGTAATATAACACATAGGTATCATGTCGGGGTCCATCAGGTGTCCGAAGTTCAAGAAATGATTTCAGCTTAGAATGAAGAGTATCAAAAGAAAGTCCACTTGTGGAATAGTCACAGCCGTAAGTCTCAATCATATGATACGCAAAAAACCTTTGAATGGCATTAAGCATGCCTGTTGATCTCAAATTTAGCTCTTGTACATGTTCAGGTGGAAGCAATGTTGGCTGGCCATCAGGACTGTGTGAAGAGGAAAGAATAGATATTATCATCAATATGCTATTAATGACAAGCCTAAATAATGATAGTTATGCTTTATGACATTTTCTCCCCCCCACTTTGTTTGTTGTTAATTGCCATCAAGTCAACTTCAAATTATGGCAACCCTCTCAGTGAGATACCTCCAATCACACAGTTATCAACAGCCTTGCTCAGGTCTTGTGCATTCAAGGCTGTGGCTTCCTTGATTGACTCTATCCATCTGTAATGCAGTCTTACTCTTTTCCTACTGCCCTCTACCTTGCCAAGCATCATAACCTGAGCTACCTCACCATTCTAATGACTTAAGAATTTTTAAATTATATGTTCTGTTACTCACATTTTAAAACAGGAGTCCAAGCCAAAGTTCTCTAAGCAGATCTGTGGGCTATAAGCATCATATACAATAAACATTGTATCTAACCACAGTAATAAAATACGGATCTTTCTAAATTTCCCTGACATACCCTCTTTTATATAGAGGACAAATATTTGTATAGAAGAGCATTCACTCCAGACACTGGTTCTCGACCTCAGCAAGGACTTGTCAAGGTCAACGAGAGTAACAGAAACAACTGTCTTATAGCCTAGAAGAAATCACCCATGTTCTGTTAACTCAGTGAACTGCCTGACACTGCCTTCTAAACAAAGTGCAGGAGCTGATCACCCATACTTTGTTGTCCAACCCTCTGTCCCCGTTGGTCCCATGCCTGTCATTGCTTAACTTTCCAATTTTGCCATACAAAAATATGAATTTCTATAGCACAGTACTGATGGCTCCTGTAGTCTCCTTTCTAAATTCAGAACTATGATATGTAAGTCTGGAGAAAGTCCCGGAGCACTCTGTGTTCACAAGCACAGCCTGATCTGACATACTGGTAATCTTAAGTGGGCAGAAGAGTATAAAGTCCCTTTCATTTCAGCACAGAAGCAGCAGCCACACATAGTGTTTAACAGTACAACTGGATTTTGGCAGGACTTTTAACAGTCCTAGCATTTTTTTTTGTCTAATGGGATGTTGTGTTGCTCTAGTTTAAGCAGTACGTAGAAATACTGATGACAATCAGTTCTTTTATTGCAGTTGCTATGAAGATTTGCTGCACTAAAATGAACAGGACATTATAGCATGCAGAATTATTTTAAAACAGATCAATTCACTGTAAGAGAATGGAACACTACACTTTTTGACTCAAATAAGGCATATTCATTTAGTAGATAATTTGTCTTAAATATCTCTGCCTTCAGAATAGTTGAATGTATTTGTCATTAACACACTGGAGCAGGTGGGGAGACCAACAGATTACCCTGAACAGAAATTCTGTAATTTTTCCAGGTATAATGAGTAATGTTACAATTCCCCTATGAGTGTCTTGATACAATTTTTTGGGACAGCATATTAAAAGCAAGAGTTTTTATGAGGCTGTTTTATTTTCTGTAAAATTAAAAATGTGTTGTTTTCCAAGCTGGCATTTGGTTTCCACTAGGATTTGGTTTCTGAACTAGAATTCCAGTACTAAAAAAGCAAGTCAAAATTGCAACAACCTCTTCTCCACCCTAAATCTTAAAAGAGGTTTCACCTATGTCAGGGTGCTCACAGGGTAATTTAAATGACAAATACTTATATATACTACAATTATATCATGTTTAGAAGTTCATGCAAATCTAGTCAATAAATTAATATTTAACTGGTGAGATACAGTTGGCCCTCCGTATCCATAGGTTCTGAATGCACAGATTCAACCAACCATGGCTCAAAAATGTTTCTGTTTTCTTAAATTCCAAAAAGCAAACCTTGCTGTTTGCCATTAAATAAGGGACTCCATTTTACTACACCGTTGTATAAAATGGGACTTGAGCATCCATATATTTTGGTATCCATGGGGTGGTGGTGGTCCTGGAACCCAACTCTGGCAGATACCAAGGGTCCACTGTGATGTTGGAACACCAAATACAGTGTAACATTTGCATTAACAGTTAACTTGTAAATCATCAGGATACCTGCAGAAATTTGTAGGAATCACAACTGCGTAGCCAACACATGTTCCTCCCAAACAGTTTCCCAGTTCATGAAATAGGCCATGAGCCATGGATTCAAGAGGCAAAACAATCAGAAACACACTCATGAAGATTCCATTGGATTTCTACAACAGCAGATTTTATAGAGTTACATTAGAGCAGTGCGTAAACATAAAATTTCAAGAATTTAATTCATATATTTTCATCTGCCACCCTAAACAGAAGTTATCAAATCTCATTTTGCAAAGAAACCAAAATAAAACTTACGAAAATCTGATTACAATCCAGTTTAGGGCAACAGCTGAATTCATAATTCCTTTAAACTTAATTTGAAATATTATTATTTTCATCAACAAGGAGACTGAATCTGTTCCTAAACTCATTTTCCTGCAAAAAGGTCTGTACATACATTGCAGGTTTAACAACATTACTCTTAAAGAAGTAGATAATGATTTGCATATATAGCCATTAAACCAGACTTGCTAAAACTAATCAAATAATTTATTTATTTGAAAATTTATATCCTGTCTTTCTGATTCTAAAAGGAAACATTCACAGTAGCTCAAATGTCTTACACAAGAAGGCATGTTCAGGCAAATTAGAAAAGGGACTGGAATAGTAATTTTTGTGGCCTTAATATGCAAGACTGCTTTAAAAGGACAACTGGAAAGTAGAATAATTAACTATTGCAGCATTTTTAATCAATTCAGAGGTGAACTATTTATATGATTGCAATTTCCACACTGATGTGATAGTGGCAGCATTATTCATAACACTATTAGGCTTCCAATTAAATATAAAGGCTTACATTGATCATGCAGACTGAAAAATAATCTCTTTTTTCTTTAGAAAAAGCGAGAGAGCAAAACATGGAGCCAAGTTCAGAGCCAACATAAATATTATGGCCAGATTCAGCAGAAGCTTTGCCTCCCAATCCGACCCCCCAAATCCATCTTAAAATTCAGCCAGCCCCACCCAGGGATGGAGTTCTGTGGCACTGGTAAGCCATCCCTCCTGCCAGCAAGCAGTGGTACCCTGATGGAATTCCTGTTGGAATTCATTGGCTTACTGGCACAAGGGACATTTGTGATTGTGGTCATGGTACCACAATTGTAAATGTGAATAGGAAACAGATATGAGGTCGTAAATCTATCTTATGACATTGTAACTAACCGTTGAACATGAGTTAACAGTGTGATGCGGCAGCTAAAAAGGCCAATGCGATTTTGGGCTGCATCAATAGAAGTATAGTGTCTAGAACAAGGGAAGTAATAGTGCCGCTCTATTCTGCCTAACCTAGAATACTGTCCAGTTCTGAGCACCACAATTCAAAAAGGATATTGACAAATTGGAGCGTATTCAGAGAAGGGTGACTAAAATGGTGAAAGGTCTGGAAACCATGCCTTCTGAGGAAAGACTTAGGGAGCTGGGTATGTTTAGCCTGAAAAAATGACGGTTAAGGGGCGATATCATAGCCCCGTTTAAGTATTTGAAGGGGTGTCACATTGAGGATGGAGCAAGCTTGTTTTCTGCTGCTCCAGAGACTAGAACACGGAACAATGGATGCAAAACCTCCAGGAACAGAGATTCCACCTCAACATTAGGAGGAACTTTTTGACAGTAAGAGCTGTTTGGCAGTGAAACACACTCCCTCGGAGTGTGGTGGGGTCTCCTTCCTTCAAGGTCTTTAAACAGAGGCTGGATGGCCATCTGTCAGGTATGCTTTGATCGTGATTCCTGTGTGGCAGGGGGTTGGACGGGATGGCCCTCATGGTCTCTTCCAACGCTACAATTCTATGATAGGATACCAGCCAGTATTTTCTATGTTGAATAAGTGCCCCTGACATTGTAAAAACACACAAGTCTGTTTAAGACAGATGTTTCAAAATATATTAAAAGCCAGTTCACAAATCTGTTACACACAAGCAGCTCATCAGTAAAACCCAGAACAGCAGCATACAGACAGGTGTCTGAATGATTCTCTCTTATTTCTTTGAGACAGAATTAAAAATGGACAACGAGCAGACTAACTGTCACCAAATGTTACCATTTGTTCTTGGTCTGCACTGCAAATTGCAATGGGAATAAATTCCCACTCACCAGTAGGCCACCCAGTACCTATTGACACAAATGCCATGGGCTCTACACACTGTACAGAGCCCATCAACTCCCTATTAGTGGCAAACAAGATATATGAGGTCTGTTTGTTAAATAACGAGACTGATACACTAACCCATCTTTATTTATATGTATTACAATTCTAATGCTTGTCCCCTTCAACATAGGACTTTTTCGGACGTCTCAAATACACCGTAAGCAGCCTCGTCGCGTTGCGAGGCTGCTGCGCTGCAGGGCATCGCTTTTGGATGACGCTCTCCCGCCGGTACTGTTGCGGTACCGCGGGACATTTGAGCGTTATATTTCACCGGTTTTTAATCACGATCAACTTTCGTGCTTAAAAACCGGCGAAATATAACGCTCAAATGTCCCCGCGGTACCGCAACAGTACCGGCAGGGGAAAGCGTCATCTGAAAGCGACGCCCTGCAGCGCAGCAGCAGCGCAACGCGACGAGGCTGCTTGCGGTGTATTTGAGACGTCCGAAAAAGTCCATACTCTCCGGTCACACTCACACACTGATGCAATCTTGTTTTCCACTGGTCGTAGGTACGTAGCAGATCAGTTCCTGTCAGCTGTGTCAAGACATAGGTCGTTTTCTTTCTACTGCATCAATTGACTCAAAAAGTGTTCCTTTAAGCACCAATTTCACTTTAGGAAAAAGAAAAAAGTCGCATGGTAACAAATCTGGCAAATATGGAGGATGTTCAAGTGTAGTATTGCGTTTATTGACCAAAAACTGCTTCACAGAAAGTGCTGTGTGAGCAGGCGCCTTGTCTTGATGAAGAATTAAACCATTTCCCCACAGTTCTGGCCTTTCCCCCCCTGATTCTCTCAGCTTTGTCAAAACCTCCTTATAATAATGCTGGTTCACTGTTCTGCCTTCCGGAACCCATTCTGCCAAAATTACGCCCTTGATGTAAAAAAACTCCAATGAGTATGGCTTTGAATATGGACTTGCTTTGACATGCTTTTTTCATTCTTGATGATGATGGTGTTTTCCAGTGCACTACCTGTTGTTTTGTCTCAGGATCATACTGGAAGATCCAGGTTTCGTTAACAAGTGGTGATTTTTTGATAAAAGGTTTGGGTCCGCCTCCAGTTGCTGCAGTATGTCACGTTGCTCGACCTTTAAACTTAACATTTTTCCAGCACACAACAGACAACACAGCGGCTTTAAATGACAACTGATAATTAACTGAATGGCCAAGAGTGTTGACGTTCGTTATGCAGGTTTAGACATGTTCAAGATCACCACTCAAGCATTCACAATCAGTTCTCCCTGATTTGTCTGAAAGGTAGAAACACAAGTCTTGTTATTTAATAGACAGGCCTCATATACATCGTACTTAAGTTAGGAATTCAATGCAAGCTCAATCTCTCTTATACACACTAATACCAGTCCATTACGGCAATGTAGTTAGCTGCCACACTATCATATAAATGGCAATTTTTAAAATATTCATGTGTTTACTGCACTGCCATAAACTTGTAACATTAGTGGTTCTTGTAAGCCACTGTAAATCAGGGGAAAAACCCTCCATGGTACCATGTAAAATATCTCAGCTGTGCAGCTTGGATGTAGCTGTAAAATGCCAGAAATTCTGATATTAATCCCCCTCCATCAATATAAGCAACAGAAGGGGACATAAAAGCATTATAACATACCTGCCAACATACAGCACCCAAAACAGCTGTTGAAAGAAGGCTGAAAAAGACAAGCCGCTCTGAAATTAAACAAAAATGACGCATTCCTTTAGATGACATTACTCTATCAAGGCTGTTGTTCTCTGCCCTGTGCGTATAATAGATTTTGTGGCAGTCATTTAATTTTGTATGAAATCCCCAGAGAGTTATAAGAAAAATTATGTGGCAGACCATCCAGAAAATGCCAAAAATAGAAAAACCTGGTATCACAAAATACCAGAGATCCAAATCACCCAGTTTAAGGGCTGACAGAACAAAAGAAATAAATTCAATAAGCCCGACAAAAAAGACTGAAAATCTTCGGCAGACTCTACCACGATACAAATAAGGTTTCCAACGTTCTGTTACTGAAAGTCCACTGAAGTAAATGTCAAGAAGAGGGTCCGTTACTAAACAGCTAAAAAAGCATCCCAAGGCAAATGGATTGGTTGGTATGTTTAAGGATGGAAAAAATAATAAAGAGGCAAGGACTCCAAAGATCACTAAATTGGGAACTGCTAGGAAAGACTTCATTCGCAGATCAATAATTAGCATTGCCAAAGCCACAACCAATAAGATAATGCTCATGGATTTTTCTACTAACATAGTAGTGCTGGCAATTGCAAATCCGACAAGCTCAAGAAATTCTACCGTTGTCAGCAAAGTGGGTCGATGATGAATGCAGCCACATATTCTCTGCACCAATGCATATAATATTCTTATAATTATTGAGGAAAGCAGCAAATATTTGGTTGCTTCTTCCTTCACATCATTTTTAAAAGAATCATTATCAAGAAAACAGAGAAGGCCAATTAAAAATCCAAACCAAAGATTAGAGAGACTTAAACTTGCAGCTTCCATTGAAAAATAATAATAAAGTATACTGGCAATCCCAAGAACGAAAAGTCCAAGGATAAATATTACAAGTATTAATGCATCTGCAGTCTTCTCCCACCTGACATAAAGGCCCATACATATTGCAACCAATAAATTAATTCTGGCTAAATAGCCCAGATACCGGACAGAGGAGTGCATGTTCACTTCTCGGTTTGCTTCTTCCAGTCTTGTCATTGCTGCATAGAGACAATGGCTAACACAGTAACGCAATGATCTACACATGTAAGCTGGCTAGTAGGGCTTGTATCCACTTCACAGAAAATGTGTTTGAATTTCATCTAAGAAATATGATGTAAAATCAGCTTTCTTGAATGTAGCTTCATCAACAATTGCCTGAGATCACTGAAGTCCTGAAAGAACAAACACAGTAAGGTCAAGCTGCAGAGTTTATCAGAGTGGCATAAATCCAGTATCACAACAGTGCTCTTTCCCGTTCCTTGTAGAGTCCCAAATGCCCCCTGCAAAAAACCTCTCCACAGATCAATCTGTCTTAAAGGTGTCACATGATTCTTTGTTATTTAGCTACAACAATGGAACATGACTACCCCTTAAAAACTGTTTCAGAGAGTTTCCTCCACAGGTGATCATGAATTCTTGGTTGTTCTAATATAGAAGCAGTTCTGTCACCACAAGCACCCTATGGATCTTTGCCCTGTGGAACATACATGCCTATACAGTACATACAAATACATGAAATTCTAATTTTTTGGAACGATATAATGTTGAAAGTAATGTAGAGAACATAACAGTTGAGCTCATAAGTTAATTATATCTTCAGCCTGAAAAAAATGCAAGTTTTAAATCAGATGTGTGCAACATTTAGGGCAAGGGTGGGAAGTTGAATTCTCCTCACAAGATCCTGTCTACAGTGTGGATGATGTCAGGGTATGCTCATACCTCTGTGGTCACTGGATCCCCAGCAGGAGCTCCAAATAGTACTTCTGCTGGGATCCCAGCCTTGCTCCAATTTCTTCTCCTGCAAAGGGATGTTGGGGTTACGGTGCCATGAGCTGACACTTTAGAAACCAGCTGAGCATAGCCTGAGCCAAGCTGGGTGCACTCAAACACCATTGTGGCAGGCACTTCAACCTGATCTCACAGTGAGGGTAGAGTACACCGAGCTCTGATACCCTGTCCTTTCCCATACAGGGGCAGCAAGAAAAGAACAAAATCTCAAGCTGTGTCCTCGTAAGTCCCAATTCACTAGCTTTCACTAGCCCCATCTCCATACTGAGGAGGAGGGCTCCAGGCAAGCTCCACAAGCTAAACTGGGGAACCCCAAAGCCTGTACCGGTTTAGGGGGATCAAGATCACGACTCAGTGGGACCTCAAAGCTCCAGCCGAGTGCACATCATTGTCCCTTCACCTTCCCTGTGCAGGAACTGGATGATTCCTGAGTCTGGACTCAGTGCTTTGAAGTGCTAGCGCACTTTGCTGTTCCCGCAGACTCAGCTTCCCTGAAGTCCTAGCTACGTTCTGTTCAGACTCCTTTGTCTTCCCCATATGAAGACCAAACAGCTGGCTGACATGCCAGCTGGAGCAGTTCCATCTGGCTCTTCAGTAAGGGACCCAGAGATAGCAGGGAGCATGGCATCACTTCCTCAAATCCTCCAGCCCAGAGGGATCAGGGCATCCAGAGCCCATCCCCAAAGCTTCCCACCCCTGCTCTAAAATTTCACATATGCAAACCTGCTTCTTACAACATAAAGCATAATTCTTTATTTCAATTTATTTTTAAAATTTTGATTTGTGATAATTAGGAACAAGTTTAATCCATATCTCCAACTCTACAATTCTATGATTCCTTTTACTAATTTAAAACTTCAAATACATTTTAAAAAGTTCATCTCTTTTGGAGTCACATGAAACAACTTGCAATATCAGAAACTAATATACACTGAAATAGGATACACTTTTGAGAAAACATAAGAAAAAAAAATATCAACACGGATGGCACAGGCAGCTGAGGTAGTTCATTTGGAAAAAAAATCTAAAATTAGTATGTGTCTGTGTGTGATATATACACACATAAAAGTTATTTACACTTGATATTTTTTTTTCTTCCCGCAACATGAAACCTGTTTAGGTCCTAAGAGGGTCGTCAAATTTGTTGTTGTTGTGTACCTTCAAGTCATTTCCAGCCCTAAGGTGAACCTATCATGAGGTTTTCTGAGGCTGAGAGTTTGTGACCTGCCGAAGATCACACAGTGGGTTTCATGGCAGACTGGGGATTTGAACCTTGGTCTCCAGAGTTGTAGCCAAACCATTTAAGGCTGTACAATTTGTCCTACAAAATACCCTTCAAATGTTACAAACACCAGACTTTGGCGTTTTAACATCACCTCCAATCTCTCAGCTGCTTCTTTTGATTAGCATCCAACCTGATAAAGAGTTCTAGAGCAACAGAAAGCCACTTGCTATTTTACGATGTTTTGGTACGTCCCAAATACTGAATGCTGCTGATTCCTGAGAAGGACACAGATACGATCATCATCACTCCTACTGATTCCACCACCTTCCAAACCTTTAGTTGCAATCTTGATGCTGCTTGGTGGGAAGAGTATTGCCTTTACAACTATAGTCCCTTTACAGATGAAATTTAGAAATTCCTCCTGAAATTTTAAGAGATGAAGCCTTTTAAAAAGTGTATGTGTATGTTATTTATCATCCTTGGCATTAGCTGTAAGTAGAACTCAGGTAAAACTTGTTCAGAATGCTCTTCAATAAAAATACTTGTGTGTGTATGTATACAGTATATACCTATAGGCAAACCTCTATGTTTGGATGATAAATAACACACACACACACACACACACACACACACTTTAAGGCTTCCTCTCTTAAAATTTCTGGAATTTCAAAATTTCACCTGTAAAGCAACTATTTGAGATTGCAACTAAACCCTTGGAAAGTGGCAGAATCAGTAAGTGTGATAAGGATTGCAATGACTTTATGACACTACGGACTTTATCACACTGCACTGTTATAGTGCTGTTATTCCACTTTAACTGCTCTGGCTGCCTTCTGTGGAATTCTGGGGTTTGTAGTTTAGGGAATAGCATTTAGCATTCTCAGCCAGAGAGCTCTTAGGCCTCACTAAACTACAAACCCCAGAAATCCAAGGAGGCAGCCAGAGCAGTTAAAGTGGCATAATAGCGCTATAACATTCTAGTGTGATAACCTCCGTTACACTGTTATAGTGGTATTATTCCACTTTAACTGCAATGGACTGTTTTTTGATTCTGCTACCTTGCTCCTCCTCAGAACTTTTATCACACTATAGTGCTATTATTCCACTTTACCTGCTCTAGCTGCCTCCTGTGGGATTCTGGGGTTTGTAGTTTAGTGAGGCCCAAGAGCTCTTTGGCTGAGAGTTCTAAATGCCCCTCCCTAAACCACAAATCTCAGCATTCCACAGGCAACAACCCTAGCAGTTAAAGTGTAATAATGGCGCTATAACAGTGTTATAGGAGATTATCACACTACAGTTGTCCCTCCAAATTCACGGATTTGGCATTCACGGCTTGAAAATATTCTTTAAAAAAATAATAATCCAAAAAGCAAACCTTGATTTTGCCATTTTTTATAAGGGACACCATTTTGCTATGCCATTGCATATCATGGGACTTGAGTATTCACGGATTTGGGTATTCACGGAGGGGCCCTGGGACCAAGCCCCAGCGAATGTGAAGGGACAACTGTACACTGTTATAGCTCTATTATTCTACTTTAACTGCTCTGGCTGCCTCCTGTGGGATTCTGGGGCTTGTAGTTTAGTGAGGCCTAAGAGCTCTCTGGCTGAGAATACTAAATGCATTCTCCCTAAACCACAAATCCCAGGATTTCACATTCAACAACCCTAGCAGTTAAAGTGGAATAATAGCACTCTAACAGTGTTATTGGAGATTATCACACTACAATGTTATAGCTCTATTATTCTACTTTAACTGCTCTGGCTGCCTCCTGTGGGATTCTGGGGCTTGTAGTTTAAGAGCTCTCTGGCTGAGAGTTCTAAATGTACCTCTCTAAACTGCAAATCCCAGGATTCCCCAGGAGGCAGCCAGAGCAGTTAAAGTGGAATCATAGCACTATAACAGTGTTTTTATCTCTCCTCAGGAATCATATGGGGGGGGGTAGCCTGGGTGCCGCCGGCCTGCCTGTTGGAGGGGGGGGGGACTGGCGCCCTGATTTCCCCCAAAAGAGGCAACAGGAGCCCCTTCCTTCCTTCCTTCCGGCTTTCCCTTCCTTCTCCTCCGTAGCCGTGCTGGCTCATAAGCTGTCCCTTGAGGGAGGTGAACTAACCCCGGGGAGGCAGAAGATAGCGAGGCCGACCGCTCTCTTCCAAGAAACGGAGGGAGGGCAGCGAGGGAACGACCTCTCGGCCCTTTGCCGCCTCGGCGGACCACATCCTGTCTCAGCCTCGTCCCTTGGAGAGAAGCCGAAGGGAAGGGAAGGGCTGGGAAGGCAGGAAGGCCCCCGCCGATCCCTCTGGCTCAAGCTCCCCCTCGCCTTCCGCCTAAACAGAGACGCGGAGAGACGCCTCTGGCGACGGAGGAGGACCGAGCCGCTTCGGTTGTCACGGCTAATAATAAGAGCCACCACAACTCACCGTCCGCCGCTCCCTCGAAAAACTTCCTCTCCCGCCGCCATTTTAACCCGACCTCCTCAGTATCCCGGCCTCGGGTACGGGAAGCGCAAGGGGTCAAACCAAGCGGAACTCGGAGCTGGGGAGGGGGCAGCGGGGGAGCTGCTGCTGCTGCTGCTGCTGTTATTTCCCAAGACGAGGACTCTTGAGGGGCGGGGAAGAGAAGGACGAGGAAGGGCTGGTCTTCCAGTAAGACTGGGCTCGTCTTTCCCTATGACTTCCTCTCGTCCGTGTGTGTGTGTGTGTGTGTGTGTGTGTGTGTGATTGGCCTAGCGTTTAGGGTGACCAACTTTCCCACACACTACACTGTTATAGCGCTATTACTCCACTTTAATTGCTATGGCTGCTTCCTATGGAATCCTGGGATTTGTAGTTGAGGGAGGGGCATTTAGCATTCCCAGGGAGAAAGCTCTTAGGCCTCACTAAACTACAAACCCCAGAATTCCACAGGAGGAAGCCAGAGCAGTTAAAGCAGAATAAAGTGGGACCCCCCCTATATCCACTGATTCATTATCCACTGATTCAATTATCCATGGGACAAAAAACAGCACATCCACAATAGAGGCTTCCTAGAAAATGTGTCCTTTCTAGCCATTTTCTAGGTACTCCAAGGCAACTCTATGGTGAAGAGGAAGGGTTTCAGTGCTGGCATCCATAAGTTTTCTGTGGATTTTTTTTCTGGGCTGTGAGGCCGTGTTCTGGAATAGTTTCTTTCTGACGTTTCGCCTGCATCTGTGGCTGGCATCTTCAGAGAATGGTTGTGTAGGTGTGTGTCTCTCTCTGGCTTTTCTTCGCAAACGAAGATTCAGGAAGGACTCATCCTGCGCTTTCTGCAAGCGCGCTGATAACTGAAAAGGCCAATCCAAGATAAACATGTCCGGTTGCAGAAAGTATAGCAGAAGGTCTCCTTGGGTGATGATTCCAGGTTGTGATTCTTTCTGCGTTGTTTCCTTCGAGCCTGTGCAATGGTTTTTTCTGGTGGAGCGCAGCGTGCACAGAACTGGCCTCACCCTTTAAACCAGAGATTCATCTGCCGTGGCCTTGCAAGCATGGACGTGGCAGTGAGGTCCTCGGGCCGTAGGTTTGATTAGAGTTTCCTTCTCTTAGATGGTTGACCTTACAGGGTTGGACGAGCACCATCTGCCCGGGTTTGGGATTGGAGTTTTCCTTCTCCTAGGACGGTTGCCACAAGGCTAGAGAGCCCATCCTGCCCTTTGACGCTCTTTGTCAGACCCTTCGGTTTTGACCTGTCTGGCATGGGAGACCCTACCAGTGGCTATTATGCCATATGGAGTTTATATACTGTGAGCTCCTACATATCTTCTCCAACAGGGGTTCACAGTATATACACCCCACACACACTCCTACCCAACCATTCTCTGAAGATGCCAGCCACAGATGCAGGGGAAATGTCAGAAAGAAACTTTTCCAGAACACGGCCTCAAAGCTTGGAAAAAACTCATAGAAAACCAACTCTATGGTATTTTAAACCGGAAGTCCCATTATTTTCAATGGTGTTCACTATTATCCATGGCTTTCGGTATCCACACACCCCCTCCAGAACCAATCCCCAGCAGATATGGGGGTCCTACTGTAAAAGCACTATAAGAGTGTAGTGTGATAAAGACCCATTAGTTGCGACAAATTTTGTGCATTTTTAGCAGTGCAGCATCACTCCAGCACATGTTCATTGGTATAGGATTATATCTTTAATGGCCAGGCCATATTGTTTAATATTTTGATGGGCTTTGTATGCTTGTGTATCCGCTATCCAGGGAACTTAAACAGCAACAACAAGAACAACAACAAAAACGATTCAGGAAAGCAATGTGGGGCAGGGTGTTTGCTCAGGCATACACCTTGTTGAGAAGTTTGCTTTTTGAAATGATCTCAG
The DNA here is from genome assembly GCA_030847615.1 of Gambelia wislizenii. NCBI lineage: Eukaryota > Metazoa > Chordata > Lepidosauria > Squamata > Crotaphytidae > Gambelia > Gambelia wislizenii. The sequence continues at coordinate 182,632,659 of JAUMIR010000005.1, read as the reverse complement.
TTCCCAGAGGCAATATAAAAAGAGGTCCAGTGCTTACCATGATGGAAGTACAAGGGTAGGCAGGTTTCCATGCAGAGCTGAGAAAATGGCTTTTTTTGATCTACAGCTCCCACAGAACCCTCAACCAGTGGCTGGGGCTTCTGAGAATTGTAGTCTAGATTATGATGATGAATCGTTTCCAAACTTTTAGTGATTCTGGCCACAAACAGTGTGTTTTGTATCAATAAAAGCAGAAAGTGATCACAAATGCCATGCCTCATTGGAAGAAGTTTTTGCAGGTGAAGGGAAACATTAACTGAATGTGGCCTTCTAGATGTGGTCAGATTGCAGTTCCCATCAGCCTTAGCATAGCTAATGGTAAGGAAGGTGACCTCACACACTGCTACTCATGAGGATCTTAATCTGAAAAATGCACCAGATCACCAAATGTTAGTGTGCTGTGCACAACTCCACAACATGTGTGTACTACGCATAGTAACACCCCCCTTACTACAAATCACAACACACTTCCAGGCATGTTTACTTCAAAGTAAGTTTCAAGGCTAGCTCTAGAAGGTGATAAATTTAGGAAACTCCAAAGAAAAGTAGAGAGCCTATCACAACAGACCAGCCCTCCCTGCTTTGCACAAAATATTCAAAAATATGTAGTACTGTATAAGATAGGTCTGTTTGTCTATACTGCTTATTCCAAATGTGAGGGTCTCACTGTGGTGCTCACACCGAAGCACCTCCTGAATCCTGGAGCTAGCATAGATACATCCCACTCATTTAATTTTATAGGTAAGAACAGTAAAGACTGGTATTACACCCTAATCTGATGGATGCCTCACTGTGTATAATGGGACTTATATCCAAGAGTAGTGATTTTGAGCATTAAATCAGTGGTTTAACCTGGGGTCTGTGGACCTGCAGTGTCCTCACAGGGGGTCATTGAAGGTTTGAAAGTTGCTTGGCCCACCTCCTCCCTGCAGTGGAGTGGCCACATTACAAGAGCCAAGGCAAAGGCTGGCTGGGTGGCTTGGCCATTCAATCCTCCCCAGCCACAAACTTGCAAGAAGAAGCAGGAGAAAAGTCAAAAGTCTTCCTCCCCCACCTCCAGTGCCTCTGAGGGGAGGTTTAATGGATGGTGTGATTGTATTATTATTAGGTATTATTATTATGTTTTTAAAACTTGAGTCAAGTCTTGGGGGACCACGACAACAAAAGATATTTAAAGGTGGACCATGGTAATGAAAAGGTTAAGAACCACTGCATTAGACTATGACTCTGGAGACCATAGTTCAAATATCCACTCACCCAGGGAAACCTCACTGGGTGACCTTGGACAAGTCACATTCTCCCAGCCTCAGAGGAAGGGAAAAGCACCCCCCTCAACAAATCTTGACAAGAAAATCCTTTGATGGATTTGCCTTAGGGTCACCATAAAATGAAGGCAGACAACAGTTGAATAGGATTGTTTGTACTGCAACAGCTTAATACACAATAGTATATAGCAACCTGCCCCCCAGCCTTGTGCCTTCCAGTTCTGGATGTAGGTTGAAAGGAGAAAACGCCAGTGTGCACACAACAGGAAGATGTATAAAGCTACACAAAGAACTGAACCAGCTGTTGTTCTAGAACTGCTACATTAGTGAACCATATCCTTGTATTACCTGCCAAAGGTATCAGTACTGGAAACAGAAACCTAAATGATAAATAGGAAGGAGTTGCAATGCTATGCTAATCAAACATAAAAAGTTCATAGTCTTCATTATGCCACCAGTGGCAGCATGGGGGTGGGGGTGTGTGGAGAGGCTGAACTGCACCAGTTGACACCACTGGAGGGAGGGTGACACCAGTTTTAGTACTGCCACAGTATGCCATTGCAAAAAAATATTTTTTTATTTTTTTTTTACAAACCAACATATATGAAAAAGAGCAGTAGAAGCTTTTGCCACAACACAAAGCCATGTTGTGTAAACATGGTAGAAGCCCCTAACAGTTCAAAATTCTTTGAAAAACTAGGGCAGATGTAATTTATGTAATTTTGCTTAATTTATGGCAAGTATTAAGCAGGATTACTACATAAATTACATAAAGTATTATTCCACTTTAACTCCAATGGTTCTGCCCCATGGAATCCTGGGAATGGCAGTTTAGGGAGGGGCATTCAAAATTCCCAGCCACAGAGCTCCAGGGCCTCACCAAACTACAAGCTCCAGGATTCCACAGGATGGAATCCTGGCAGTTAAACTGAAATAACAGTGCATTAATTGTGTACTGTGAATGCCCCCCCACCCCCCACCGAGGCACATGCAACCAAATACAGTCATCCTTCCTGTGTTCTCCACAGTAGCTCTTCCTCTTCTCCCCACAAATGTTAAGACTGGAGATCCTCCTGAAAGGTTTGGATTGTGGGAAAAATTCCCTCCACCAAATTAAGCAGGGACACCTTTAGGAGCTCCACTGTGTAGCATGAAGTAGGGAGACAGAACAGTTGCTATTAGGAGGGAGCAAGAAAATCCACCTGCCAGTCCAGTGACATATCCCTAAGCTTGGATCCAACCCACTGGATAAGGGAAACACTTAACCGCCCCTTGACTGTATAAAAATAAGAGAGGCTTAACTGAGATACAGCACTTTGAATATCAACTCTTACTATAAAGCAAAGTGTTTAAATATTCTCTAATGTGTGTACTTTTGTAATTACTTAAAGAGAAAATGCTAGGGCCCGCACAAGGCATGTTGCTGTATAAAACATGTTTTCATTAGTCAATTGCTTTTGCAACTGTTTTTAAAATCTGGAGAACTATAGCCATTGCAGACAGTATATAGTTTCTACACCAAAATATTCTACCATGCACTCATTTTTGCAACAAGGTAGTCATCAGAGTTGTGTTCTCTTGATAGCAAAATGTCAACTTGGTGAAACTGGGAACGCATTGACAACACTTGAAAAGCTGTTTGCACTTTTCTTTTAATGCACTCTCTCACAGAACATAATAAAAAACAAATGCAGAGTTTGGATGCATGCTTTCTTCCACATATAGATCTGGATATTTTCCTTTTCATTAACTATAGAATCTCCCAAATCTACATAGCCATACTGAAAGCTGCATTTCTAGTGAAAACCCAGTGACAATTTCTCAAAAGAAGCAATGCAATGAGTTCCTTAAAAAAAAAATATCACCATACCCACAACTATGTCTTCCAGGAAAAACATCATTTCGAAAGAGGTATCTACATTAGGGTACTGAAACAACAACAATAACCAAAGTTTCTTCTCTAATGAAACACCCATAACACTGTCACCAAGCCATCAGTTATTACTGGCCAACTTCTACCATTCAAATTTTAAACAATTTCATCTACATACACCATGACCTGGATTCCATCATGTGAATGAATGGGGAAAACAGTGACAATAATACACACAATATAACAAGTGCATTGTGCTAAGAGGTTCTGAGGACTTTTTGCTAATATTAAACAGCACATCATGCACATTTTAAGAGAAGTAACCAATATTATATAATTGAGAGGACAGCACCAACATGTTTTAACTACTGCGAGAATACTAAAAAACTAGGAAGCTTTTTAAAATCTAGTCATGAAAAATATTAAGCATTAGATGTAGCCAAACTGCTATCTGCTTGATCAGCAACTTGTTTTGTTCAAGGGCTTTTGAAAATCCACTAGGGTGTGATATGTCAAAAGTGTCAACTCCATGTTTATCTACTACTATTATTAGAGATGTAGTTCATACACACTCAACCTTAGCTTGTAATGTGGGCAAATGAGTGGTCAAGTCTGGCTTAGGAGCTGGAAGCTGCTGACAAGTATTTTGTTTTTAAAGTTCACATTCTAACATGGAATTTCATTTAGATAAGGGGTAACTCAGGTAACAAATTTGGTATGCAACCTATCGTAGCCTGATACTGTGGTGCACAGTGAGAAGGGACAGAATACTTTCTTAAACTGGTACTGGTTTCCAGCACCAGTACTTTCATTTCAGCACCTGTAAAAATAACCCCTGAGAAGAAAGCTATAGAAAAGAGACTGCCGGGGTGGGGAATCAGCAAGAGAGTATTTCTAACCTTCACCATCCAAAATTGAAGGTCCACTAACCTATCAGTAATAAAGAGAATGGAAGAGGGAGGGAAAGTACTGTATCTATTGCTATGCCCAAGAATTATGGCTAGTTAAGGCTGCTATTCCCAGAAGCCTAGAAACCTTACATTAATATTTAGATTTCATATTCTGAAAAAACTTTAGTAGAGTTACTGCCAGAAAACTAGTTAGGACATTCATGAGCTTTTTAAAGATCTATTACATGCGAGAGGTAAAAAAAAAAATGTTTATATACATAGCTATATCACAATTTATGAAAGTTTCTATACATGAAATACCTAGCACATTATGCAAAAAGCAAATGCAATAGTTAGCTGTGAAACTTGAGTGCAAAGTTTTGGCTGGAGTGTGAAAGTTGCATGTATTTTTAAAGAAACCACACTCTCTTCTACCTTTCAAGCTGTGTAGTGATACTCTTGAAATGGCAATTGGCTGTGTAATAACTGTCTAATGTTAACATTACCTTTTTGAAACTACAGAATTATTTAAGTGATGGTCTCTTACATTCCAACGTGTACTGGCCAAAACCCAGAGTCACAAAAATACAAATGCTTCAGGCCAACACTTAATAGGGAAGTGATTTTACATCCTTACAGTTAAAAATTATTTTCCTATTAAGTGTTGGCTTGAAGCATTTGTATGTAACTCTTACATTTAAAATAATTGTGATGCAGTTGAGAAGTAAGATGTTAGTACAGGTAATAAAACAAACTTGGTTAAAAGGGGATTGTTTCAGCATATATTAGAGTTGTGAAAATAAAGTATACTTTTTTTAACTACTACCAAAGAAACCGTTTTTTTTTATTCCAAATATCTTTTTAAAATATATGCAGATTAGCCTTCTAGTCAGCTCTGCAAAAATTCAAATATTTTCTATTATTTTTACTTATAGCTGATGCGACACATTGCAAAGAAAAATGTTAATGTTTGCAAGATTAGGATTATCAAAATTTTGTAAATTACATTTAATTCAAAACTCATGTAAATTCACATTTTCTACATGAACACTTTGCTGCACAATGCTTTGTAAAACAGTTCAGTATGAAAAATTGTCATACAAATTGTCAGAATATTCTGACTTTGAAGTGGGAGGGGGGAACTGGTTAAACCTGCATGTTACGTATTATGCCAAGGACAGAGAGGATGGTCTCCTACAAAATGTTCCAGTTGCAATGTTACAGACAACTTAAGTTATAAGCAGACATTTTCATTTCATCAAGTCAAGATCAATTTCACGCTAAACTCTGTTCTTTTTATATGTTGTTGTTTGTTTAAGTCAAAAGCTAAGCATCTTTCCAAGCATCTTTCTTAGACAATTAACAGTGTATATTATTATTTTTGCTCAAACATCTGAGAAATGCTAACATGAATCTCAACCAATACAGAAATGAAAAAATATCAAACCAAGACACATTGGTATATATTTCAGAATCACAGTTCACAGCACTGGAGGGAAGGGTAAATGGTACCTTTCTGGAATATTTTACTGATACAAATATTAAAGTAAACCCTGTTCATGCTATCACATGAGCCATTCTGAATAACACACACACTTCAACTTTTCAATACAAGAATAAATTTTAAAATTCGTAAGTAGAAAAAAATAGTGACAGTTTTCAAAAACCCTTTGTACTTCCTTTTTGCAAATGTTTTATGTGCAGAGCAGATGTCAGTTTAGCAAAATTAGTTTTACAGTAAATGGAGTTTGGGCTTCAAAGCAGATTTTAATTGTTACATTAACTTAGAAGCAATATAGGGTCTTCTAGCTCATAGAAAGGGATAGAGCTAGTCTGGCTCTCCCCTGAGTCTGAGTCATAAGGAGCATCTGGAAGCTCCATGAAACTGTATGCAAGTTGTTCATCTTCAGCATCTGACCGGATATAGCAGGAATTATTAGAAAATTCCTCCTCTTCTATACTGTTGAAATCCTGAGGGATGTACAACATTCCTGGGTAGTTCCTGCTCACCAAGTCACTAGTTGTTTTAAGAGAGATCTTCCTAAATGCCATTAGATGCATGTGAGAAAACTTGGAGTACTTGAAACGTTTAAAGCCCAAGGATTCTATAGCAATTTTCCAGCTTTTCATCATCATAGCATGGCGATTCTGATGGGATGAATCAGGAGTGATAATAAGCAACAGTCCATTTAAGACAAGAAGTTCATGGGCCTTTTTGCAGCATATCCACCGTTGATAGGGTGAAGGGAAGTAAGAAAGGAGGAGGGAGAAGACCACAACATGGAATAATTCTCCAGGCAGGCAATCAATAGGATTTTTTAGTTGTTTCAAAAAAGCATCAATGGCATCTTGTGCAAGCTGAAGAGGCTGCTGAATCTGAAGGTTTAAGAAGTCACATTTGTAGACACTCTACAGGAAGAAACACAGATATAGTTATAGACTCTAAGGATATAAGCTGGATATATTAAAACACACTATTTCAAGTAAAGTTACAACCATATTAAATCTTGAAAATAGTCATAGAAGTTTTACTCAGCTAACTCATTCAATTTCCATTTGGATAACATGTTTTAATTATACCAATAGTATGCATTATTTTTGGCTAAGGCAAAGGATCGTAGCCGGCATCAGTTTAGAAGAGGCATTCTCTCTAATATGAGAGAAAAGAAGAAATGCTTCTTAAAATGGTGTTTACCATCTGCTCTTTTCCCAATTACTTGCATTTATTATCCTGTCTCCCCCCAAAAGCAATCTGCTACCTAGTTAAGTTAGAAGGGTAACAAAAGCTTTAAAAATAAATTAACCAATTATACAACATGGCCCTACTCTGAAGTATATCCTGCATTTTTAAATAATTATAAATATTTGAGAAATGTGAAAAACATTGGGCTAAAATACTTAAATGATGCAAAATGTCTATCAAAGAGAGAATAGGTGGGCTAGAGCATTTAGGCAAATGTAGTGATATACAAGTTCTACTACAGCCTTACTATCCAAAACCAGTTTAAAAGTTTACATGTACCAAATGCAAAGCTATCATCATTTGTAAGGAACTACACTACTTTGAGTATATTCATTATTAGTTTTACTTTTTTTGGTATTGTTGCTGGAAAAACAAAATAATTATAAAGACATCTCAACACAGTATATATAGTGAAGCATTGCTAGTGACCAAGTAAATAATGGTTTGTACATTGGGATTTATTTATCTCTCCTCACAATTGTCATACCTCAACAGCAGGGACAATGTCAATACCAACAGTCAAAAATTCTTCAAACTTCAAAAATGGATTGAAACAGCTCCCAACATCAAGTAATCTGATCTTTCCTGAAGGATGCAGCAATCTAGACAGAGAGGAATTCAGTCTGTCAAACCATCTTTTCAAAATGCTGTATCTTTTAGAATTTGAAACACTGCTCCAAGCAGGAAACTGCAGTTTTAAAGTTAATGACTGGTAACACCCCATGTCTCCCACCCTTCCACTTCTCAGCTTCCTGCATTTTGGGAGGGTCCATATGGGTCCAAATAAAAACAAACTGCATTTAAAAGCAACAGAAGGTCCCCAGTGGTTCTTGGGAAACAGAGCTTTCCTATCTTGTAGAGCAGCTTGTAATGTGCAAGTTCTTTCCAGTATGCATTTGTAGAGGTAAATATTTATGTCTCAAAGTGTGTCAACATAGAACTACATTATTTTTTTGCATCAACTTAATTTCCTTATTAAAAATAAGCTCCTTGGTTTGTTTCAAACATTGTTTCAAGCATCCTAAGAATCTATTGAGAAATACAGCATTCTAGTAATAATTTAGGTGATGTACAATCTTTTCTGTCAAGTTAGATAAATTACTGTGTTATAGTAACAATAATTTTAGACATATCTGCTAACCAGCAGTAGTTCCTGACCTCTTAGGGAAAGTGCTAGAAAAATAATATTTATGCTCAGTCTTCACCTAAGTATTCACAACAATTGCAGTATATAAACATTTCAAAAATCCTTTCAATAACCCTACATTGAAACACTGTTTTTCTCTTATTATCACAAGAGTGAAGAGAGCCCTACTGCTTAAGGCCACACAGTGAATTCACACGTGAACTATTTTTTTAAACCCTGCTCCCCATGATATTTTAAAGTCATGTCAAGTTCTGAATGAGGTGCCTCATTCATAAAGTAATATTACTACATGACAATAGAAGTTAATTATAATAACAAGAAAACCTGTATTATATTTTTCAATTTTTTAATAAAATTTTGTTAAATCTACTTTTTAAATCCAAGTTCACATGTTTTTCTGTGACATTTTAAATCCATATAGGTATGTCACACCTATAATCAGATTGACTTTGTAGCATAAATATGGACTATAAATCAGCACAATCAAGCCAAAATAAAGCATTTTATGGCCTACTGATTTTAATGGGAAAGTTAGATGACGTTTACTTCCTTCATTTAATACACTAAGACTATGAAGTATTTAAGAAAATTATCTTCCCACAACCGCACCTGAAATCATAACTGACCTCTATTACATACTTACTCATCTGTTAAAGAACTATGATTTGAATTTTCTGAAGAATCCTCAATTTTTGGAGCTGGATGAATGCCCATGGTTTGAACACCTTTGGTTGCAAGGACTCCTCTTTTCTCATCTTTTTCCAGAGCTTTCCGTTTTCCACCATTTTGAAAATATTCCCGTGATACACTTCAAAAAAGGCAAAACAATTTACAAATATAGTTGTCATACTTTTACTTTCCAAGGCACCTTAGTATCATGCAAGTTGGAACAGTTTTTAATCTTTCATCTTCTAGGTAGCTTCATTTAAAGTAATTTATTTTCATAACATCATGTACAAATTAACAGTTGGATTGATACCAAATGTTGATCAAAGTAATCCAAAGTAGTATTCTAGATCTGTTTGTTCAGGACAGCTCATTAAGTTTCCCATGCAATGAAATTAACTGCACTGTAGAATTCTATAAACTCTACCATTTCCTTCTTTTGTCCTTAGTCTGTATCTTCCACAATGTTTTCTCAATGAAGCTTCTATTTACATCCTCAACGGGCTCTCCTTCAACTCCCTATTTTACCTGCCAAACTTGAAACCGGCCATTTGAAAAACAAGTACTTTAATTTGTTTGTGTACATGAAGCCCACGGAGTTTGTTACTATACAGAGCAATCTAATATAATCTACAAATGTCAGCGCTACAATCACCATGGGCAACATCTGCTCTAGAAACTGGAATGAGTTATTTGTGTAAATGGAGCAAACTAAGACTCCTTTTAATCTCCATATGTCTGGCCATGTGTAGTCTTAATCCATAGTTCAGTTTGATGTTGTCACGTGGTTTGAAAATGATGTTTGGTAGCAAACAGCTTTAATAGCTCTTGGCTCCCAGTGGAATGCCCCCTACTAGTTGCTTAAATATAAAGAGTGTTACAAATTCAAGAAGTTAAAGCAATTACAGTCGACCTTCTTAATCCATGAATTCAACCATCCACGGCCTGAAAATATCCCCCACTCAGCCCCCACAATCCAAAAAGCCCTGGTGGCGCAGTGGTTAAATGCCAGTACTGCAAGCCACCACGTTGCAAGTTCGATTCCAGCGGGCTCCAAGGTTCACTCAGCCTTCCATCCTTTCGTAGGTCAGTAAAATGAGTACCCAGCTTGTGGGGGCAATTAGCTAACACACATTGGAAACTGTTTAATGCAGGGTAGATGTGTAAATAGCTATTGCTTAAAACAATTTGTAAACCGCTCTGATAGCCTTGTGGCTGAAGAGTGGGGTATAAATAAATAATGTTTTAAATTTTTTTTTAAAAAAAGCAAACCTTGATTTTGCCATTTTATATAAAAGACACCATCCTACTACACCATTGTATATAGTAATGGGACTTGAGCATCCACAGATTTTGTATCCACAGGGTGGTGGGGTTGTGTGGTCCTGGAACCAAACCACAGCAGATACCAAGGGCCCACTGTACATACAAATAAATTCTATGCAACCAAACTTCTAGAAACCTTTCTCCTGCACAGATTTGCACTACACATATGTTGCCAAAGTTCATATGTTACCATTAGCTAGACCACGCGAAGACTAACCTGCAGCACCACTCAATACGGCCCTCTCCTTCACAGGTTTTAGCCCAGTGATTATCAGCCAGGTTTTTCATTGCTTCAGCGTATTCACACAGAGTTTCTTCATCCTCACAATGTTCACGCCAGATTTTATCAAAGTCTCCCACTGAAACACACACACACACAACACAAAGATATAAGTAACAAAGGAATAGTTATCAAAAGTCAGAGTAACAAAACCCCATATGGAAACATTCATCACAGAGAAGGAGGAGATGCCACTATTCAGTAACAGAAACAAACAAACTGAAGGCAAGTACTTGGTTTTCTATGAAGTGCATATACTATCCCAGAAATGCAGTTTAGCTATTCAGCTAGTCATATAAAAAGATACATGAAATATTTTCCTGACATTCCATTTGAGGATTCCATAAGGTGTTATTGAATTCTGAAAGAAAATACTGTATATTACCATCACATCCCCACCCCATGAAAAACTTAATGCGTGAACAACTTTATTGTGCTATCTGCTAAAAACATTTGCAAAAGAAGATTAATTCAAACAATGGCTTAAAAGCCTTTCTTGAAAGGCAGTTCTCTTGAAGATTTTACACCCAATATATTGTCTTTGAACTTTTAAGAAAGTTGTTTAGACAACTAGATAACTATAGCAGTAGGAAAAATACAGCAACTTCAAGGAAAAGAAAAGAATAAACAGTTAAGTTACATGGCTGCTACACTAACCAATAACAAAAGCACAGAACTCTATGCTTTCCTGGAATGAGTTGCTGCCAGGCTCACTTGAGAATGGAAGCATCCATTAGTGGCCCAGTTCAGAGGAGACACCTGGTAGAGTACTTCATTTGTTACACTGTTTCAATCTCCTGCTAGGAAAGCCACACACATCATGTGCACAAATTTTGCTGAAATGAACAGACACAGCAACAGAGGTAATTCGCTCATTCTTTTCTCTCCCATGTCTGCAGTCAGGCCTTCAGCACCCTAATGGAATTTTTTTGCTTGTTTTTCTGGCTCAGCAAACAAACTACAATATCAGATTACTAATAAGACAAACCTTTTACTGTTGAAGACTGAAGTTTACCCTAACCACTATTTCCTGAACCTTCTAACCACGCTGATGTAATGACACTGGAAAGCTGTGTAATCCCTCCTAAATAACCAATAGATGTTTTCTGAGCAGTTCATGTTCAGTAACCACTTAAAGTTGCACAAAATGGAAAGCTACAAGTCTGTTAATTGTTTGCAGGCACAATCTTTTTTTGGCAACAGAATATCTGTGACTCTAAGCCATCTGCAACTTGAATTAATCCCCATTTTATACACACCGCTTCTAGCTATCATCCAACTGTACCTTTGCTGTTTCCTTAAACTGTACCAAAGGGTAACCACAGCACCATTTTCTTTACTGTGGTTACTGTTAGAAACAGGTTAAAGGAAGCATAGGTAAGAAGCTAATGTTGTTATGTGTCCTCAAGTCATTTCCGACTCATGGTGACCCTAAGGTGACCTTAGGAGGTGAATTCTAGCATTGTCTCTCTGGCTATTCTTAGAAAACGAAGATTCAGGAAGGACTCATCCCGCGCTTTCTGCAAGCGTGCTGATGACTAAAAAGGCCAATCCGAGATAAACAAGTCCGGTTGCAGAAAGCACAGCAGAAGGTCTCCTTGGGTGATGTTTCCAGATTGTGATTCTTTTTGTGTTGTTGTTTCTCTTCAAGACTTGTTCGGCATGAGTTTCAAATAAGGCTGCAGCATTGTGAATAGTGTGTCTCCATGCCTCCCGATGTGAGGCCAGGGCAGACCATTGTTGGTGGTCAATTTGGCCGAGCCTGATATGTTGTTTCAGAGAGTCCTTGTATTGGTTTTTTGGAGAGCCCCTCTTACGCTGACCTGTGGCGAGTTCACCGTAGAGTACTATTTTTGGGAGGCAATGGTCCTCCATCCTAGAAATGTGCCCTGCCCAGTGCAGCTGTATTCTCAATATCATGGCCTCAATGCTGGTGATCCCTGCTTGCTGAAAGACAGCAACATTCGTCACACAGTCAGTCCAGTGTATATTTAGGATTGTGAGTATACAGCGCTGATGAAAGTGTTCGAGGAGTCGTAAGTGCTGAAACACAGGTGACCCATGTTTCAGACCCATAAAGGAGAATAGACAGTACAATGGCTCTATACACACTGATTTTTGTGCTTCGCCTCAGGTGTTTATTACTCCAGACTCTTTTGTAAAGTCTTCCAAATGCGCTATATGCCTTTGCTAATCTTTGATCGATCTCTTTGTCAATTTTGGCATCTGAGGAGATGATGCTTCCCAGGTAGGTGAACTGCTGAACAGACTTAAGCACAGATTTCCCAACAGCAATGTGGGGATGATGGTGTTCGTCCTGGGTGCAGGCTGGTAAAGAACTTCCGTTTTCTTCAGGTTGACTTCCAGCCCAAACAGCTCTGCAGCTGTTGCAAAGCAGGATGTTAGATGCTGCAGAGCTGCTTCTGTGTGGGCAACAAGGGCAGCATCATCAGCAAAGAGCAGCTCATGAACTAGATAGTTTAGAGTCTTAGTGTGAGCCCTCAGACAGCTTAAGTTAAACAAACTACTACCACTACGGTAACATATATAGATGCCGTCTTCTTCTTCGAGCTCTGCTGTAGCCCTTTGAGCATCTGACAGCTTAAGTTAAACAAGCTACTATCACTACGGTAACATATATAGATGCCATCTTCTTCGAGCTCTGCTGTAGCCCTTTGAGCATCATGCTGAAGAAGATTGTAAATAAAGTTGGAGCAAGAACACAACCTTGCTTCACTCCATTAGTTATTAGAAAGGGCTCTGAAAGAGCATCGCCATATCTGACTTGACCCTGCTGGCCCTCATGTAGCAAGAAAATCATTTTAAGGAATTTGGGGGGGACGGGACATCCTAGTCTTTCCAGGATTTGCCACAGACCTTTTCTACTCACAGTGTCAAAGGCTTTGGTGAGGCCGACAAATGTTACATAGAGACCCTTGTTCTGCTCTCTACATTTCTCTTGCAGTTGTTACAGCAACTATATAAGGTACGCATATATATTAGTAGCCAAACATCACCTGAATATTTTTACAACTTTAAGGGAATGTAAATCCAATACCCTGAGAACATATATTTGGGAAATCATGCAAAGATAGATTGGAACAACTTTTATGTGTTAGTTCTTCTATTGAAATACCTGCACCATCTTCCATTTCTCATAACATAGAAGTGGTTCTAGGCAGCATCTAGTGTTGCACCAATACTCTGGTATACCTTCACAGAATCCTAAACTACAAACACCCTCAAATCCACAATCCACAATCAGTTTTTAAGTAAAGACTGAACAGCTTTTACAAATGAAAACCCATTACCTTTCAAGGCAGTCTGTTCATACGGAACCTTGGCTCTTGAAGTGCACGGGCCCAGCTGGTTGTTGTCTGCTGGTTAACGAACAACAAGTGCCATAGGCTATATTTCAGAGGAAGGAACTGGCAAAACCACCTCTGACTATTCCTTGCCTAAGAAAACTCTATGAAATTCTTGTAGTTGTCAAAAGTTGACAAGTGACTTGAGGGCGCACATGCACCTGTGATGTTTTATATGTAATTAATTTTGTTAGAGATGCCTACTCAGCTGTTCACTGTGGACTACAACTCCACAACTTACCTACCTGGGTTTTCTTACTACTCAACTACCATTATACAGTTTGGGAGTTATTCTAATTTTCCTGTTGCTTCTTCCTGCTCTCAACAGATGTGGTATCACCTTTCTGATATTTTATACCTATGAACCAAGGACCCATTTCCTTTATTCTCCTTGTCTCCATAGAAAAGAATAAAGGCATGGCCATTTTCTTAAGCCCTTCCTAAGAAACATTTCCACTTTATTTATTATCCTCATTGTTCTTTTTAATAATCTTGACTGAAATATAAGTCAAATAACTAAGCAGAATAGTACAAAGATTTCCCAGTGTTGAGCAGATCAGTGCTATTGGTTACTACAGTTACCTGCTCATAGTTTTAGATTTTTGGCCCTACGTGCAGAACCACATTGCTAACACATGCTTATTTGTCAGCTGCCATAAATTCTTTCACAATTTTGCAAGAGTCAACAATGCAGAGATTTTCCTCGACAGAAACAAAAGATTAGAAAGAAACAACTCCACAGTTCAGCAAGATTAACAGTAGGCTATTTGGGTGGGGTTTTTGTACTTTCTTAATGGAAAAGCCAATCTTTGCTCCAGAATAATCAGTCCATAAACTTCTGGATCAGATTACTCCCTCTAGTTTATAAGTAAACTATCAAATTAGTTTTCAGAAGAGAGACATCTTTGAAAGGGAATTGGGCACATTTATGGAGGATATTCACCAAGCCTCTCAATAACAGTTCAGTGGGGAACAAGGGGAGAAGTAATGCTATCCTCATGTCCTGCTTCTAGGTTTGCCAGGATGGGAGAATTTTGCAGTAAACAGGCCATCTATCTGTGCTATTATTCTTACGCCAGTTATGCTCCCCCCCCCACTCTCTCTCTCTCTCACACACAGACACATACACGTTTTTAACCTGCCGTTAGCTGGGAGCTTCTGTTGTACAAAATGTTGTTTTTCATAGAACTATTTTGTAATTAGGGAAATCCGAGATTCTTTTTTAATAAGAAAAAGTCCACTTGCAGCAGAGTTGTATGCTGCTTTTAATATACCATGGGAATTTTAAGAGTTTACAAGAAAAGGCATTCAAATAATTTTCACTGGCTATAAGGTCATACTCTATGCATAACAATAATTTTAAAAGAAGTAAAATTCTAACTAGATGCACTCACCATGATTTATTCTTTTTCTGTGAACTGGCTAATATCACTCTGCAATTTATGAACTGCATTAAACTAAAGAGGTCAGTTTATATCCAGTACTTTTACAGCTAGCACACTTAGTTTAGGATTTATTTGTTTAAAAAAACCCAGCTGTATGGCTTGCAAGAACCTCCCCCCCACAGCTTTAAAGATAAGAATGTATCAAATCTACAAGCATGCGTCTTAGTCATTTGGCATCATGACACGGCTGTCCTCCCTTTTAAAAAGGGGACTAAGTTTTTACACATCAGCAAAAACCTTGCCCCTAACAAAACTTAGGCAAGTTATTCATCCCTTGCCTTCTATGTAAGGGGCAGTGTAAGACAATCTCCAGCTTTCCACTTTTATCATACAACCATATAATTATGGCTACTTAGAAATAAGTTCTATCAAGTTTAGAGGGGCTTACATTCAGGTAAGTGGATACAAGAGTGCTGTATTAAAGTATTGGCTAAATCAGTGCCGCTTCTTTCAACACAAGATGGCTGCCTGGAAATAAAGCACTCTGTAAGCTTCTCTCTAAGTATATATGTAGCAGAATTCTATGCATGTGACTCTCTAGTATAATGAAATCACTAATATTAAGTTCTCACTAACATGCAGGAATGTGGGGTAGAAAATCTACTCCTTCAGTAATAAACTTAAGTAGTAATAATTGTAACCAGTGGGAATGAATGCAATGGACTAAGACAAAATGTTGGTCCCAACTAAATCAGGTTCACTAGATTTTGGTGTTTCGCAACTTAAATCCCATGGAGTCTACAAACTGTTCTTAGTACTCCAATTGGATTTGGCCTAGTATAAATAAAATTCCCTTCTTTACCCTGAAAATGAGTATTTTCTGTGTCTGCTTGACCAAAGAGGTGGGCATCAATCTGAGAACACTTAACTGCATTCTTTAATTTATTGATAGTTTCTTCTGCTTCCAATTTTAACTTCTGGCTGATTCTCATAAGCTGGCCAAAAGAAAGAAATGAACTCCATTTATTTATTTAGTTGGAACTTAGCATTTTTTAGTCCATCTGAACAAAATGTGAAAATTTAAAAGTACACTGAATTAGTATATTTGTAATTATGGGCCTAAATTTTGTTAGAACCAATTAAAGCAGAGCCACTGACTCAATGGAAATTTCCTAATTCTAACACTTACATCCCATTAATTCTATATATCTAGTCTTGTTAGTACAGGCATACCTCAGTTAACAAATCATCTGACGAAGAAGATCCTTTTTACAGTCTTTTATGTCTGCCTAGCCCCTCTTTTCTTTTTTCTCTATTTAGCAGGAGTTTTCGTTTTTAGCAGTATCAGCCTTGGGAGGATGACAGAGGAGGGCTAGAGTAACACAGATTTTCAGTATTTGGTTGCAGCAGTGTCTTTAACTAGTACACAATGCAATAAAGATTGAGTGGGAAAAGAGCAGGATGCTGCTCAAGCTGATTTTGCTGTAGCTTTGTGTATCTACCTACAAAAGGCACTGTAAACAGCAGCTCCCTCCAGAATCTATTACTGAGCAAACATGAATAGAAACACAGAGGGCAGAGCAGATAAAACTGTCGCACAAGTTAACTTGGTGGTTTTTTTTTTTCAAAGCATAGATCAGTGGTTCTTAACCTTTTCTTTACCAAGGACCCCCTTCAAATATATTTTGTTGCTGCTGACCTCCAAGACTTAAGCTTTAAAACCCCAACAACAACAACAACACCTAATAATAATAATAATAATAACAATCCTAAATATACACTGGACTGACCATGTGACGAATGTTGCTGTCCTTGAGCAAGCAGGGATCACCAGCATTGAGGCCATGATATTGAGAACACAGCTGCGCTGGGCAGGGCATGTTTCTAGGATGGAGGACCATCGCCTCCCAAAAATACTACTCTACGGTGAACTCGCCATGGGTCAGCGTAAGAGGGGCGCTCCAAAAAAGCGATACAAAGACTCCCTGAAACAACATCTCAGGCTTGGCCAAATTGATCACCAACAGTGGTCCGCCCTGGCCTCACATCGGGAGGCATGGAGACGCACTATCCACAATGCTGCAGCCTTATTTGAGAACTCACGACGAACAAGTCTTGAAGAGAAACGACAACGCAGAAAGAATCACAACCAAAAAACATCACCCAAGGAGACCTTCTGCTGTGCTTTTTGCAACCGGACTTGTTTATCTCGGATTGGCCTTTTTAGTCATCAGCACGCTTGCAGAAAGCGCGGGATGAGTCCTTCCTGAATCTTCGTTTGCGAAGAAAAGCCAGAGAGAGAGAATAATAATACAGTTACACCATCCATTAAACCTTCCCTCAGAATCACTGGAAGGGGAGGGAAGACTTTTCCCTTGCTTCTTCCTGCAAGTTTGTGGCTGGACAGCAATGCACAGGCCAAGCCAGACGGCTTTCCCTTGGCTCCTGTCACATGGGCTGAGCAGTCTTCAAGCCTTCACGGACCTCCTATGAGAACACTGTAGCCCCCTGGAGGTCCACGGACCACAGGTTAAGAACCACTGGTATAGATCTGTAAGTTTCACACCAAAATGAAATAAAATGAAAGTGAAGGCCATGAAAATAATAGTTACCCTTGATACATTTTGGAAAAAGTGGTCTATAGAAGGTTCAAAATATTTTTACATACTTATGCAAGGTTTACTTGTGCTAGTTGCTTCTTTTCACATATGCATATTGCTAGTTTTGAATAAAAAGTTTGCTGACATATGTTGAACTGCATCTCTTTTTTGCAGTGTAGGAACCACCATTCTTTCCATGTTAGTTCTGGCTCTGGTATCAAATTTTCTGTTAAAGTAGTAATGCCCAGGAACACAACTACTTCGTTAACTGAGGTATACCTAGTACCAACAATTGATATAGCCAAGCAGAAACTGGTACTGATAAAAGGTTACGATACAACCGGCAACTGGTATGGATACAGAGTTAACTAAAACTAAAATCCTAATTGATAGTTGCTTTATTCCAGCAGATATATTTATGAGCACAGCTCTTTGGACATGCTAAAATGATAGTCCTTTCTATCTTCATTTCCTCCCTTAAAATATAAATAATATGATGGAAATGTATGCTTTCGTGTTGTCATGTCTTAGTGTATTTATAAGTATTCCAATAAAAATAGCTTCAAATTAAAGCTCTGAATTTGTTTGAACGTAGTTTTTAGACCACACTATTCATCTCATTGGTTCTTCCTCATTAATCAAGTATTTTTCAATTCAGCTACTTTTGGCTACCAGGAAGCTTTTCAGATATTTATATAACACCTTAAATTAACATCACACTTTTCTAGTTTGTTTACTCTCATGTAAGTCAAACAAAACAAAACCATTTTGTCATCAGTTGAGGTAGCAAAAACTTCAGGCAACTCACATCGCTGTGAATTTGGAATCTTGGAAGCTACTCTCTCCCATTGTTTTAAGTGAAAAACTACCAGAGTTTCCCACACATTTTACATGTGGGTCAGATATGAGAAGTTTAATACAATCTGTAAGTAAGCACATCCCACTCACAGTAAAAGTTTACATGAAGACAGAACAGGGAAATGCATGGAGAAGATAGAAATACAGATTTGAAGAAGTCTTGTGAGAAATGAGATGACCAGACTTTTTGAGAGTGGCAATGTACAAGTCATATTACAAACCCATAGCAAAGGCTCCAGTGGTAACCATCCTTCCTTCTCTTCCAATTAGATCTACTTGCTAGCATTGAAATCCATGTTATCTAGTCAATGGAGAGATCTTGGTATGAGTTTCTCACTTCATACCAGGTACCAAAGAGAGGAAAAAGCAATGTGAAGTCGAAAAAGCAATGAATAGCTCACATCACTTCTTGGTATCAAAGTTCACCACAAACAGACAAACCAATTTCTACTCCCCCCACCAAGCCCTCTGCACAAGCCAGAGGATTTAGTGAGGTAAGGTGCTGACTAGTAATTGAAAACATCTGGTGACTAAACAAAATATTCCCCTGCTACATAGAAAACTATTGGTTCATTCATCTTTAGTTCTCTTCCTTGCAGCCCTATGTTGGCAATAACACATTTCTGAAAAAAACAACCGACAAAAACAGACATTTAGTTTTGAACACAGGCTTCAGGATTTCCAATATATTTGCCAGCCAAAAATATCAGGAATACATGACTCAACACTGTTTTCATAATGAACAGGGAAAAGAAATCCAACAGCTTAATGCCAAAGCCTGCATTACTAGCACTAATGACAGAAGCGTCCCAGATATATAACACTGCTGCAAGGCCTATGTAATGACAGCAACATCTGAAAGTACATTGCCACAAATTATTTAGGTTTAACTTTAGAATGTAAGATTATCAGGGCTTTCTCTCACCTCTTGAAGGTAGCAAAGAACAAATTCCCACTGATTTCCTCATAATGCATTCTTTGGAAAAGCTATTTCACCATTTTTGAGACACAAGTCATGCTGTGGAGCACTGACATGTACATCTTCCAGCTACAAAGCTATACATATTCACTCCCACTTGCTAAACAAGAGATGAACAGAGAGATTTATAAATGTGCAAGCCAGCAAAGAGTTGTAATCATGCAATTAAAGGCAAGAAATCTAGCTCTGACCTGAAGTCCTTATCCTTAAATCTTTCCATTAAAGAAAGGACCTATCTTCAGTAATTATAGACTGAAATTTTCCATTTCTTTATTCTGCCTTAGGCAGGCCAAGCTGAAAGTCTTACTTGAAAATAATCTGAAGTATTTTTAAAAAAGTACATGTTAAGTTTTCCCATCAGTTTAACTGTGGGACCTACAGGGGGTACATTAGAGCCCTAGGACAAAAAATAAAGAACACTGGGGATTCCTCTTATAGATACACTGGCAAAAAGCAATTGGTTTTAAGTATATGCATGCATGAATTAAACAAACATCAGTAAAAAAAAAATCTCAGATACCAAGAAAGTACATTTATTACACTCAAAATTGTCTGAGCAGTTTTGCTGTGAATGCCACACACCCACTTTATTATTGATTTCAAAGAGCTACAGTTGGAATACTCTCACTCACAAGTCATAGAAAATGTAGGAGAAGAAAGGAAGAAAACAACAGTAGAAACCAGTATGTCAGCAGAAGAGTTTCCACCAATAAACATAAGTTATTGAGATATCAAGCCAAGTACACAGAAAGATCTTGTGACCTCTATGAGGGTCTTGCTGCCAACAATGAAATGGTTTGTATCTTATTCAGTATACAGTTGTAAACATTTTAAATCAGTGTACAAAGCATTTTATAGCATAAGCAAGACATATTACTGGACCCTACCTCAAGCATCTTAGTGAAAATTTAGGTGGTGCAGGGCCAAGACAAAAGGGAAGAAAAAGAGGGAATGACAACACTAAGAATGCATGACTGCAAGTAAGCACAGTTATACCTACTTAAGCTTCATCCATTTAGGGATGAGGATTTGAAAATTTCAAAGTTATTCCAAGTAACAAATATATTTCAAACATTTTAATCAATCTGGTCACCCCCAAAATTTCAATAAATGTTTTTGAAATTTATGAAAATGACTACCATTCTTGATTACTATACAAATAGCTTTTTATTTTAGGGTCAATAGTGAAATTCCAGAACCAAGGATCCATCTGTGATGAAGAGTTCTAGCACACCATTTTACTAGCATGTTCAATCCCATACCCCATGAGGATGGTATTAGTAGAATGGTAAACACTTTCTCAACACCAAGAATGTTCTACAATCATTTCTCAGTTGACAGGATTTCCATAGTACATCTGACCGTAAAAGAGCTATGACATATATCCAACAAGTAAACTATATATTTTACTATGTTATGACTTGCTAGCAAGGAAAGCCTATGCTATTAATATAGCAACACTGCAGAAACTGTTTGTAAAGTATTAGTGACAAGTTTGAGTGTGTACACACATTTGCATTTGAACATACACTCTGAATAGTAGTAGATACATACAAGACTCCATTGTAATCTGATACTCATTTACGAGTAATGAGTAATAAATTCAAGCCAGTTTACTTATGGATCAGACATGTAAAAATACTGCAGTGTAGTGCAATCCAGTTAATTTGCAGATACAGGTTGAGTATGCCTTACCCAAAATGCTTGGGATTAAAAGTGTTCTGTATTTTAGATTTTTTTGTATTTTGGAATACTTGGATATATATAACGAGATATCTTGGAGATAGGACCCAAGTCTAAACATGGAATTCATTTGTTTCACATACACATTATACACATAGCCTAAAGGTAAAATTTTATACACAATATTTTCAATAATTTTCCACATGAAACAAAGTTTAGGGAGCCCTGGTGGTACAGCGGCTAAATGCTGGTACTGCAGCCACAACATTGTGAGTTCATCCTGCAGGGCTCCATAGTTGACTCAGACTTCCATCCTTTTGTAGGTCAGTAAAATGAGTACGCAGCTTGTGGGGGCAATTACAATTAACATCGTAAACTGCTCAGAGTACCTTGTGCTATAAAGCAGTGTAGATGTGTAAGTGCTATTGTTAAACAATTTGTAAGCCGCTCTGAGAGCCTTTGTGGCTGACGAGCGGGGTATAAATACTGAAATAAATAACAAAAACACATTGAACTATCAGGAAGCAAAGGTGTCACTACTACAGCCACCTACTGTATGTGGACAATTTTGGAATTCCAGATAAGGGATAATCAACCACTAATATTACTGACTACTCTAAAATGTAAAAATACTTTATTGTCTTTCCAAAATCCTACAGAGTATTACTAAGAAATAAATGGCATAATACAGAAAATAAAAAGGGAGTCCTTAAAAGGTACCAGAAAAATATATGTTCTTCCATATTTTCAACTGTAGGACTCTGTCTGTAAATCTCATCAAGAAGGTCACTGAAACAACCTTGCAAGCTGCCTGAAAGGTGCACTATCAGATGGCATGTAAATTTGTCTTAGCTAACCCTCTTGATTCAGATGCCCTGGAGAAAAACCCTGTGACCTGATATGCATAAGGATGAATAAGTTGTTTTAGTAAGCTCTGTAGTCTACAACAAATAGGTTACATGAACTGTTTTTGTTTGTTTGTCCTCACACCTATATGTGACATCCAAAAATGGTGACCAAAGTTTGCTGTCTCTTCTCTAAAGAGAGGAGGAAATGTCCGCCCCATCTCTATTTTTATATATTCCAGGATACGAGACTAAATACTTTGGTAATAGGATTTAGTCCAGGTTCACAAGAAATTAAACTACCTATTGCATGTTTCAGTCTCAGTATATATTCGTGGCTGAAAGAAATTCCATTAAATGAAAGGGTATTTTTGGCACATAGTGTTTGTTCAGAAATGCAATGTATCAAAAGGGTGAAGAATTAGGACACTAGAATCTTTGAAAAGTCAAAAGGCTAATGAGAAATGACAGTAGCAAAAGATAATTTGATGGATGAGGAATACTGAAATGGATCATTCAAAATTCCCAGCATTCAAGATTTGAGATTATTTCTCCAAACACAATCAAGCAGAGTCAATTTAGTTTTATAGGAAGCAAGCAAATAAACCCAATAAATAAATAATAAATAAACCCAACTGGCAGTACAATAAGCTTATTATCCAAAGAGTTGACACTCATTTTCTAAATTCACATTCCAAGATTTCTGCATATACATCTGCTGTAGGTTAGCTGAATTTCTCATATCTTACTTTTGGGTAATCTAATATAAATGTTTGCCTTTTTAAAAAGAGTTATGGAAAGTGGTCTTAAAAGCAGGAAACCACTGCTTCTGTCTGGCTTTGCTCAACAAGCCCAAGACAGTAATAACAAGGCACAATGTAGCTTCTTCTGAAGGGCTGGGGGAACAGCAGGTTAGGCTGGGTGCCATGGCTTGAGATCACTCAGAGCACTTCTTGAACAACACACGTTGGGTCCTTGTGGGAAGACTGGTGGGAGAGTACCTGGTGAGACAGCACTGCATGGAAGCACACAGTGGAATACACTGCCATATATGAGAGGCGCTCTAAAAAAGAGATACAAGGACTCCCTGAAACAACCTCTCAGGCTCGGCCAAACTGATCACCAACAATGGTCCAGCATGGCCTCACATTGGGAGGCATGGAGACGCTACTATCCACAATGCTGCAGCCTTATTTGAGAGCTCACGCCGAACAAGTCTTGAAGAGAAACGACAACGCAGAAAGAATCACAACCCAGAAACATCCCCCAAGGAGACCTTCTGCTGTGCTTTCTGCAACCGGACTTGTTTATCTTGGATTGGCCTTTTCAGTCATCAGCGCGCTTGCAGAAAGCGTAGGATGAGTCCTTCCTGAATCTTTGTTTGCGAAGAAAAGCCAGAGAGAGAGGGAGAGAGGGGGGGGCACTTTAGGAGTTCAATGTGGAATTTTTCAAGTTTTGTGACATCCTATTATCAATCTTGAGACTTTTTTCCATGAGTCCTTCCTGAATCTTCATTTGTGAAGAAAAGCCAGAGAGAGAGTGTGTGGTGGAGTCTCCTCCTTTGGAGGTTTTTAAACAGAGGCTGGATGGCCATCTGTCAAGAGTGCTTTGATGGTAGTATTTTATTACTTTTATAATCCTGTTTGTGGATTTAGATTGTGTGCCATAGGCAGGTTTTTATGTTTATTTTGGATTGTCATTTTTTCCTTTGTAAAGCCTATGGCGTTATATAAATAAATGTAATAATAATAAAAATAATTCCTGCAATGCAAGGGGATTGGACTAGCTGGCCCTTGTGGTCTCTTCCAACTCTATGATTCTAAGTACCTCCAAGCCTGTGGTACCCAGCTTCCCCTCCAAATTTGGACCTGTGCTAACAACATCTTCAGGGCAACTTCTCCCTCACCTGTGTGGAGGCTGAAGAGGTGGTGGTGGTGGTGGGGTTTCCTTCCTTCCTTCCTTCCTTGCCTGCTCTGTCCCAACACCCTCCCTCTGTAACTGCTCTCCTGGGCCTCGGAGTCAGGTCCACACCACTCCCAGAAGAATGAATGGAAGCCCCTCCAGCCATTTTGCTTAGGAAGCAAAGCCATTCCCTTCGCCACAGCATAGAAGTATAGAATCATAGAGTTGGAAGAGACCACGAGGGCCATCCAGTCCAACCCCCCTGCCATGCAGGAATAAACAATCAAAGCATTCCCAACAGATGGCCATCCAGCCTCTGTTTAAAAACCTCCAAAGAGGGAGACTCCCACACTCTGAGGCAGTGTATTCCACCTCCAAACAGCTCTTACTGTCAGGAAGCTCTTCCTAATGTTTACCTGCAATCTCTTTTCCTGTAGTTTGAGTCCATTGCTCCACGTCATAGTCTCTGGAGCCTCAGAAAACAAGCTTGCTCCATCCTCAATATGACATCCCTTCAAATATTTAAACATGGCTATCCTGTTTAACCTTCTCTTCTCCAAGCAAAACATACCCAGCTCCCTAAGCCTCATAGGACATGGCTCTTTCCTATGCATAAACCTATCTATTTGGCCATAAATAACCTTAGCCTGGTCAACAACCATTCTCAACACCCAGCCAAGAAATACTACTTGTGGCGGATTAGAGAGACACACACACACACAAAAATAGGACTTCGGACTTTAGACGACAGCACTACAATGAGGCTTGGGGTTGTTTTTCCTTCTTTCCCCTCAGGTGAGAGAGAGGGGTTTAGAAACCTGACTGGAGGAGGAGGAGGAGAAGCCCTTTGGGGTCTAAGAAGCAGCAGCTAAGAGGCGACCTACCTGCAGGAGAAGGTCCTCCTCCTTTTTGGGGGTCCCGGGTCTCCCCCTGGCTGGGGAAGGAGGCCATAAGCGACCCTCCCTCCTCTTCCTCCTCCTCCTCCTCCTCCCACACCCGGGGCCCCCAGCCGAGCCCCCCCTCCATGGGGACCACGCCTCCGGAACGAGGGAGGGAGGCAGCGAGGGGGCGGGCCTGGGCTCTTACCTTCTCGGTATTTCTTGCGGAGCCGCCGGTGGACGCTCTTCACCACCCCGGAGAGTTTCTCCTGCTGCAGCTTCCGCTCTTGCTCTCGGGGCTGGGGCGGGGAGCCGGCGGAGGCCCCCCTGGAAACAACCGGCTCCATGGCGACCGACGCGGCTCTGGCGGGTCCCGTCGTCGCTTCAGGGAAAAAAAAAAAGGGGGACGGCGGCGGAACTCCGGTCTCTATGGCACGGCCGGCAGGGTTAAAGTTCGCGGCCGGACCGGATCATGGGATGCACAAGGCTTGCTGTGGCTTGCTGGGAAGTGTAGTTTTGAAGAGAAAAGAACGTAGCCGCCATTGTGGTAGAGGACACACACTCTTTCTCTCTCTGCCAACGGCTAGTCTGTGGCCTGGTTTTGTGCGCAGCGCAAAGGCACCAGGTCCTGTCTGACCTTGAAAGCTAAGCAGGGTCGGCCCTGGTTAGTGCCTGGATGGGAGACCGCCAATGAGCACAGCTTAAGTGCTGCATTTCAGAGGAAGGCAATGGCAACCCTTACCTCTTGAGTACAGTTGTCCCTTCATATTTGCTGGGGTTTGGTTCCAGGACCCCCCACCCCTCTGAATACCCAAATCTGTGAATACTCAAGTCCCATTTATATGTAATGACATAGCCAATGGTGTCCCATAAGATGGCAAAATCAAGGTTTGCTTTTTGGAATACTTAAAACCGTGAATGCCAAATCCGTGAATATGGAGGGACAACTATATTGCCTAAGAAAACCCTATGAAATTCATGGGGTCGCCATAAATCAACAGGCAGCTTAAAACACACACACACACACCAAAAAAAACTAGGGTCTTGCAGAGTAAGCAAAAAAGAAAGACAGATCCCCCTCAAATATGTTTTTGGACAGTGCCCTGGTCCACGGTGCACCTGGTAAACCTCTATATGATGTTGGGATTATTTTTCCAAAGACAAAGGGAGGTAAAGAGTCAAAATCCGCAAGATGTAAAAGGCACTGCTTATTATGTCGTGGGGGAGAGGCTTGTGTACCCTAATGAAGTTTTGACTATGCTGGCGGTGGCATAATAGCCACTGGTAGGTCTCCCATGCCAGACAGGTCAAAACCGAAGGGTCTGACAAAGAGCGTCAAAGGGCAGGATGGGCTCTCTAGCCTTATGGCAACCATCCTAGGAGAAGGAAAACTCTAATCCCAAACCTGGGCAGATGGTGCTCGTCCAACCCTGTAAGGTCAACCATCTAAGATATACTACTGTATTAATATCAAAAATTACCGTAAAGCTAAAGAAGAACACTAAACCAACCATTGTGCCAAAATACAATGTGAAGAACATCCTCATAGAATTTAAAAATAATGTAAAAATAGATTTGCTGTATTAAACTTAATTGACCAGGAGCCAGAAGAACTCTTGACTGAAACCAGGGACTTTGCCAGGGAGGAACGCAAAAAGACAATTACACATAGTCATATATAAGGACTGATTTCACTTAACAAACATGCAGATTTGGAACTGACCATCTTGTTGAATGTGTAGACTCGAGCCTCTATAGCAATATTCAACTAGACACAAGTGAGGCACCTAATTAAAATTATCTACAAGCTGCTAGAATAGACAGAAATTTAGCAGATGACTTGCAGAAAGTTTTATCTGTTGATTTTCTATTTGTCATGAGGCTGTAAAGACTTAGAAATCCTCCCCTCAAAAGTTGGCAACCTTCCACAATTTTAACTTTTAACACTCATAATAGTTACCACTTTTATCCTAGCTTTATTCACCTGTATCTAAGAGACTCAGATAGAGATGGCATGCAAAATTTCCCCCCTCACACAACCACCAGGGAAGGTTTCACTTTCCACACTCCTGCAGACCAGGCTGAAAAACAAGAAGTAAGAGGTAGAGAGAACAGGAAGTAACAGGGTGAAAGAAAATCTAATAGCATAGTTATGGCATCATTTTCCTGCAAACTTTCATGAACCAATTTACACTACACCAGTGTGGTGTAGTGGTTTCAGTGTTGGACTACGAGTCTGGAAACCAGGGTTCGAATCCCTGCTCTGCCATGAATACCCACTGGATGACCTTGGGCAAGTCACACACTCTCAGCCTCAGAAAACCATGATAGATTTGTCTTTGGGTCACCATAAGTTGGAAACAAATTGAAGGTGCACACAACAACAACAAAATTGTCTTCTAAATAGAAATTAACATAACAGTAAAGAAAAGAAACAAAACTTTGAAAACAGCACAAGACACGACTATAGTTTGTTCTTCAGAATATACATATCAGTCCTTCCCACCCATCCAAGATGCCATGTCACCTAAAAGTTTGGCTTTTGGGGCCAGCCCAACAATTGAACAAACAGCTATTTGGCACAGGTGTCACATGTGAGAGGGCACTTAGTGGGTAGGCCAGTGCACTTAGTGGTAGGCTAGTGGCTTAGCCAGCTAGAAGGCGTATTTCGGTCTCTCTTACCCTTTCCAAGTAAAATAGCCAGACGGTTTAAGCTGAGATTGCTGTACTTTGAAAGAACCATGAAAGACATGACTCACTAGAAAAGACAATAATGCTTGATAAGGTACAAGGTAATAGGAAAAGGGGAAGATGGTATTCCTGATGGACTCAATCAAGGAAGCCACAACCCAGAGTCTGCAAGACCTGAGTAGGGCTGTTGAGGATAGAGTAACTTGGAGGTCTCTTTCATAGGGTCTCCATAAGTCAAGTCAAGCTGACAGCAGTTAACAACAACAACAAAACAACATATAATTGCATTAATGTGTGATTATTGTTTGAAGCTAGAGTATTACATTCTTATTGAACATAATGTTCTAGCTTCTGAGCTCCTCAGTTATGGCGGCTGGTGGCCCTCATGTCAGTTGGACAACGAATTCACTGTGGGTTTTGAAGGAATTGTCCAAGGTGCTGAACCCTATTCCTAAATAAGTTCAGAACCTTCAATAGCTGCATCAAAGCTAGTCAAAACCTTGAATGGATTCACCACCCCACTGACGTGCAATCCACCAGCCACCATGGACTGAACTCCACAGTTCTATCAGCCTGATACTGCTTTAACTGCCATGGCTCCATATGGAATCCTGGAATCTGTACTTTGCTGACATGCTTAGAATCTTCTGCTTTAATCTAATCCCCTGGATAGAGCACTAGAGTTCTTTTGTAAGGAGTTCTAAGTACTGCATGAAACTACAGATCTCAGGATTTTGCCAGGTGGAATCATGGCACTTACAGAGATATCAAACTGCTAGAACTGTGGAGTGCTGATACATGAAAAAAAAAAAACCACCAAAGAAGGAAGCAACAACATGTGAATATGTAATAATCAGATATTAAATGATTAAACAAATCAGCAGGTTTGAAAGATCTTATTTTAAAAATACCCAGTGTCCTGAAAGCTATCTCAAACCTTTCATATACATGAAACATCCTAAGCAAATATTCAGTTAATCTGGAATTTTCATTTATTTCCTGCATATTACTCTAGTAGCATGGGGGGAAATGTCTGTGTTATTCATGGTGATATTCCAGGTCATTTATATAGTTACATAGGCCCCTTATGGTCAGCATGAATTTGCCAGCATACTAACATACTGTTTTTCCCCTCTGTGGAATAATCTGTGTTGGTTATGCATAAATGTTGGAGAACCTTTCTGGTCCCCCAACAATGCTTTTCCCCCATGTTCCATGTTTCCTGTCCCTGAGTATCCTGTTGACTATTCTTTTACTCTTCTCCTATGGTTCCTCTCTGCCACAAATTTCAGTCTGAATTTTTTTCCTCCTGTTGACCTTTTGCAGCTATATGATTCTTATGTTTATTTTATTAATTTAGCAAAAGTTGTCAAAACATCCATTTGGTCTAAGTGTCTTTTCAGTTGTGATGGCACTCAAAGTTGTTCTGTGTCTTTTGCAAAGATTCATGATTCTGTCAGCAATTGCTATGTATAATCTTGCTTACTAGTCAGTTCAAGTGCAGTAGGCAGAGGAAAGTACACTAATGTCAGGAAATGACAGGATAGCAGCATATATAGGGAGAGCTAATCTGAAGTGGCTGACAACATTGAACCCCCCCCCCCCGCTGATCTTAGACCATTTAAAAGTCTGAATATTTGTCTTCAAGTCTACATAAACTGCAGGTAATGGAATGTAACACTATGCAAATAAACTCCACGATGCAAATCTGTGCTACCTGATGCAAATAAAATGTTAATTCTTTCAGCAACAGACCTTAAAACATGTAGTTATTTAGAAGTAACAGATGTCAAAAGCAGGTATTAAGTAAAACTTTGCATAACTAGGCTCATCCTTTTCAGGAATCCAACATCTGTCATGTCTTTTATGCTGATTTTTTTGGTGTTTTCTGTTGGTTTGTTTTTGCATACTCACTCCCAGGGGACTTACCTTTGAGCAAATATGCATAGGACCAGCCTATATGATGCTATGATGACCTTTTTATCAATTATTTACAAATATTTATTTACCATTTGAACCAGCCAGCAGAGGCTTGAGTGTTGGATTAGGACACTGGGACAACAGGGTCCAAATCCTCGGTGAGCCATGGAAAACCACAATCACACCCTCTAGAGCAGCCTTTCTCATCCTTTTTACCTTGGAAGACCTTGAAATATTATTTAGATCTCAAGGAACCTCTGCATTAAAAAATGTATAGTATCCACAGAAACAAACAAACAAACCCCCAAGTTCGTTAAAAAATCACAACCTCTAGTGTCTTACTCTATATGCTGGGGGGGGGGCTTAAGGACCCTCAAAATAGCGACATTAATTTGGGAAATTAATGTACTCAGCTTGGCTATGTGAGAGGGGGCAAAAAATAGCAGAATCTTTTGACCTATGTTTACTGATACTAAGGAGGAGATGTTAAGCTAGATAATATAATAAGTTGGTCTTTATTTGAGAAACAATAACAACAACATTCAAACACACATTCAGGCTTCAAGCATTCAAGCAAGGTTAGTGAATAAAGTAGGAAATATTGGGATAGAAGACTAGAGAAGGGAGTTGTTTGTGAGAGATATGACACCTGTCCTATAGAGATGAGGTTGCGGAAGATACCAGCAGAGTGGGGTCCTGATAAGGAATGGCTACACAGTCTGACTTGGCATCTAGAAGCAGGGGGACTGTGCGCTTGGCTATGCAGATGGACATTGTGTCCACAGGAAGAAGATCTGTGTGCACTTGAGTGGAGTTTTACAGGTTTTTTTCTAGACAATATTTGCCTTCTGGGGATGGGATTATGGTGGAAGGCAATGTTTCTTGGAGTTGCTTAAGGTGAAACAAAAGTACTCCGGATATGTCAATGTCACCTTAATGTGTGGATGCTTTGAGACTGAATGGAAGAAGCAACTTCCTTTTGTTTAGAAGAAGGACAAAGGTATGAGGATCATTTACACGTCTGAGTATCACAGCTTTTGGCTGATAGGATTAGCCAGGTCTTTGGACTTTCAGTTGCCTTGCAAATTAACAGTTCTTTGGAATTTGGGCTGGCCCCTCCTTAAGTGCATACCTGACTGAGTCTGAATGCTAGTCTTTGGAATTTCTTGGATTTATATTTATATTTATATTAGTTATTTATACCCTGCTCTTCAGCCACATGGCAATCAGAGCGGCTTACACATTGTTTTTAAGCAATAGCAATTTACACATCTACACTGCATTAAGCAGCTTCCAATGTGTGTTAGCTAATTTTCCAGCTTTGATGGCCGCACTGTGTGGAAGGCCACATTTGACCTAATTATTAAATATTGCCAATTTATTAGATATGGGGCAGAGGGTGTCAGGGTAGGTAACATGTGGAATCCTTAGAGTTCTGGGAAGCCTTGATTGAGAAAGGCAATAAGAATGGTTGAGAAGGCAATGGGAAAAACCTCCTCTGAATAAATCTTGCCAAGAAAACCTTATGATAGGGTTGCCATAAGTTGGGGTTGACTAATTTGAAGCTGTGTGTAAGGAGAGGACCACATCAGATCACCTGAGGGCCTTTCTACACTGCAGAAATACAGCAGTTTGACACCACTTTATTCACCATAGTTCTGTCCCATGGGATCCTGGTATTTGTAGTTTTGTGTGGTATTTATCCTTTTCTATCAGAGAACTCTGGTGACTCACCAAACTACAAATACCAGTACAGAACTATGGTGGATAAAGTGGTGTCAAACTGCTGTATTTGTGCAGAGTACACAGACCCTTAATCTGGCCCTGGGAGTTCTGTGTTCTCTGAAATGTTTAATAATGGGTGCGGGGGTGGGGGCTTTTCTAGTTCCTACTAGATTTGAAGGGCCTTATGATACAGGGA
This sequence comes from Gambelia wislizenii, assembly GCA_030847615.1. Classification (NCBI taxonomy): domain Eukaryota; kingdom Metazoa; phylum Chordata; class Lepidosauria; order Squamata; family Crotaphytidae; genus Gambelia; species Gambelia wislizenii. The sequence continues at coordinate 182,601,403 of JAUMIR010000005.1, read as the reverse complement.
ATTGGAAGCAGAAATTTAAAAGAATATTGTTTTAATGGCTGTAATACAAAGGAACCAAGATTTAGGCCAGAAATAACAAAACTCATATTGTACATCTTGATGCCAATTGAACCTGGGTCCAAAGTTCAACAAACAATTTCAAATACCAGGGAACATGAGTAACATTTTAAAATGCTGGAATTTTACAAATAAGAATTCAGTAAAGAAGAAACTATCTATATATGCAGGAAATGTTATGTTTTAAGCAAATGATTACACCTTTAAAATTTTTGCCTGGGAGTTACAGTTAAAAAAAAAAAAAGTAATTTATCCAAGCTCTGATTATTAAACAGAGAAAATATACATCTCACTACCAAGAAATTGTGAAATGCAATAGATAAATCTAAGAGTTCAAAGTAAGGGATTTTGTTTTAATTTAATTCTTATATTTACCGGTAAGTAAAAATGTTAATACTAGAGCAATTCAGAATGCTTCAACACAAATCCACACTATACAAATAATCCAGTTTGAAACTGGATTGTTTGCAATGGCTGCTTCCTATTGAATCCTGGGATTTGTAGTCTTTAGCCTTCTCTGCCGAAGGGTACTGGTGCCTCACCAAACTGCAAATCTCATGATTCCATAGGAAGGAGCTATGGCAAATAATCCAGTTTCAAACTGGATTATTTGTGTAGTGTTGGTACTAAAAACTCACAATGGAAGGGAAGTTCCAGGGCTGGTCTAAATTTTCTTCATGTTGGGGTCATGGTTGAGAGCTGTGGGAGGACTTTACATCCTGTGGATCCAAGGTCATCCTTGTTCCTCTTACAATACAAATTTTAAATATTCTTATACTTGGACAATCACTACCCAAATTGTTCCAATAACAACACCCAGAGAAAACCTTTTGTGTACCACTCTGGCATTTGAGGCCTAGTTGGTGAGACCAACTGAGAGTGGTAGCATCTTATTTTGGGAGAGCTCTTCAGCTCCTTCTCTGGTATCTCTGTACCATCTGAAAACATTTTTGGTTAATCAGGCTTTCAGCTTGAATGTTTGTTGATTCTACTGACTCTCTTCTTTTATAATTTGTGTCTTCGTTTTTATCCAGCACCTTTCTGACTTCAGTATGTGGTGATCATACTTATATCTTTGTATGTTCTCTGCTTTCATTGATTCAAGATTTGAACCAGAAAGGGCTGATATGTATGCAGAATAATAATTCTGATAATGATGATGATGATGATGATGTTATCTTCCTTGACAGCCTCCCACCTTTTTAATAGCACATAATAGCACATTTTAAAATTTGACTGGCTATACTTCACCATGTGATTGGCAAGTAAACCACTAATCCACTCAAGGATAGCCGAGCACTCAGTGATTGCAAAACAGGTTTTCCTCTTTTTTCCTCATTCACAATGGAAGGTTGCCTGTGCCCATCCAATCCCAAATGGCTAGCCCATCAATGATTATTAACACATTCAGAGAACCCTTTGTCCAGTCCTGGGAAACTCCAAGAGGCATTGTATTCCAATCTAAACCCCCATCTCTTCAGGGGAATTATCAAATATAAATATCACCCTAAAACACCACCAAAGCGTGCACAGCTTCTCTGCATCCATCCACTCTGCTGCTCTGCTGTGTGACCCTCAGGATACAACTCTGAGTATCCTCTGCTACATGAATTTCTGCTCCTCTGATTGGTATAGTATAACCCACAATCCCCTTACTCTATTCCTCTAGCCAAATACTTCCTACCTTCTTTGATAGCCTTGTGTGATTGCTTGAAGCCTGAGTGTTAAGCATAAATGCTGTCAAGATTAATTTCCAATAAAAACAATTAAATCGAACTTTCTGTCTTATAGTCTCCTCAGTTACTACTGGTATACATAGGTTTAAAAGATCCCACAGTTACCCAGCCTCTCGCTGTCATCTTGAGTTAATTCAAAATTTTCCACAGTAGAATTCAGACACTAGTGGGATCCTCATGGACTTCACACAATTTGGGTAACAATGATAACAACAAAAAGAATTATAATAACAACAACTAATGTTTTAATTGACTGATGAAGTAGTTCTGGTTGAAACTAAAGACCTCAATACATTCCAGTCTAGTTTGGGGGATGAAACTGCCTTGGTTATCTCATGAACGATGGGTTACAAGGAATAGACAGGGGCATTGTGTGGTTGTTCATTCTCCTAGATCAGGTGTGCGAAACATGTGGCACTTCACATGATGTTGGACTTTAGTCAGCCATAGCCAGCATAGTCAATGGTGAGGGATGAGATGAGGGGCATCTTGAGGATCATGTTTCCCACTGTGGTTTATGGGGTAGCACAGGGATCCATAATGTGCCCTTTAAAAAATATCTGTAAGAGACCAACGAGTGAGGTCCCGCAGACTGCTGGATTGAAATGTCATCAGTATGCTGGTGACTAACCTCTCCCTCTCATTTCCATCACTTAGGACATGCACATATGTTCGTACACACATTTGAACACACACACACACACACACACACACACACAATAGTTGGAAAAAGCAACTGAACAATACTGTTTTCAATCGGAACCTGGATACCTGAGGGATACTATAACAATGAAGTACAGGTTGAGTCTCCCTTATCCGAAATGCTTGGGACCAGAGGTATTTTGGATTTTGGAATACTTACATATCCTGAATGATATATCTTGGAGATGGGACCCAAGTCTAAACACAAAGTTCATTTATGTTTCATATACACATTATACACAAAGCCTGAAAGTAATTGTATACACAATATTTTTTTAATATGTTTGTGCATGAAACAAAGTTTGTGTACATTGAACCATCAGAAAGCAAAGGAATCACTGTGAAGTCGAACGCTTTCATGGCCGGCATCCATAGATTTTCCTTGGTTTTTTTCCAGGCTGTGAGGCTGTGTTCTGGGATAGTTTCTTTCTGATGTTTTGCCTGCATCTGTGGCTGGCATCTTCAGAGAATGGTTGGGTAGGAGTGTGTCTGTGGTTTATATGCTGTGAACCCCTGTTGAGGAGGATATGTAAATTTGTGTAATTGAATGGTTAGTTTCTGGGTACAGAAATGCAAGGCTCGTTAGTGTCTGTTTGGCTGATGGTTGGTTGATGGGCCATTATCTGCTGGGAATCCCCCTGTCCCTGGGTGGAATTCCTTTGTAAGTGTTGAGTTTTAATTCTATTGTATTTCAAAACTGGGAGCCATATTTTGTTTACTTTTAGGGTTTCTTCTTTCCTGTTGAAGTTGTCCAGGTATTTGTGGATTTCAATAGCTTCTCTGTGCATTCTGACATGATAGTTGTTGGCCTGGTCCAGAATTTCTTGTGTTTTTAAATAACATTTTGTGTCCCGGTTGGTTTAGAACATGTTCTGCTACTGCTGATTTTTCTGGTTGGCCCAGTCTGCAGTGTCTCTCATGTTCCTTGATTCATATTTGCACACTGCGTTTTGTGGTTGCTACACTCAGCGAAGGACAAAAGAGACCCTCTCAGGGCTGCAGGAGTTTACCGCATACCATGCAGCTATGGACAAGTTTACATAGGGACCACAAAACGCAGTGTGCAAACACGAATGGAATGGGAGACATAAACAGCATCCTGTGTCAATTAGAATTCTCAAAGTTTAAGCCTGGAGTCAAAAGTAGTCTCGTCCTTTGAATTACCGTATAGCCATGTGGTGTCAATCTGTAAATCTGTTTACAGTAGTTTACAACACTACACAAGTAAATCTGTAAGTCTGTAAATCTGTAAGTTTTCTCTTTTCTCAAGCATGGTTGGATCATATTGGAGTTTCTCTATTAGAAATCTGGTCCTGTTGAGAAGGCTGTGACTTTCAGAATTAAAATGTTTTGCAACAGGTTGGTCTTACTTTTTTGTGGTGATCTCTGATTTACAGAGGCTTGTATGAAGATCAGTAGTGGTTTCCCCCATGTATTGCATCTTGCCTCCAGTGTGCTGGCGTTCAATCACATATATGACATGGGTGGACTTGCAAGTCATGTTTTGTCACATATTTGTTTTCACTTCCCTCATGGCTTTTGTGTTTCTTTCAGACTCTTTTGACTGTCTTAAACATTGGCTTCATTGTGTTTGTACAAGTTTACTTTTCAGATGTCTGGCTTTTACTTTTAAGTGATCTACTGGTTCTTTCCCCCACCCTTCTTCCTGCAGTAAAGTGGCTGACAATAGCATTTTCTAATTTAAACATGTCTGCTCGCTCAACTTATAGGGAACAAATTTTGCAAATCTGCAGCTTGCAAAAATGCTTACCGAGCTATGCAACACAAAGGTCAAGTTGACATTAGCAGGGACCTTAGCTCTGATGCACTGGTGAAAACCTATTCTCAAGCAAGGCTCATTACTTTTTTTTAAAAAAACACCAGTGCATTTGTAGTAGTTGTTATATTGTTTTAAAAAAGGAACTTATCTCAACAGTTAGCAATATTCACTTTGCAAATGTCTGTGCTTGTATTTTTTTTAAATACAAGCAAGTTGAATTGTTTTTTTTTTAAAAAGGAAGGAAAATGCCCCACCCCTCTAAATGACTCCCAAAACATTGACTTGTTACTCATAAAGAGTAATCATATTAACAAGTTGTTATGTTACGTTTGAAAAGTGACATTAGTAATGCCAAGACTCAAAAAGTAACACATTTATTTGTGTTATTTGTATTTGTAACACCCACTACTTCCAAGCAGTGGGAATCCTGGAAACCTCCTGACATTCAGAGGAGACAGTACTGAGCTAGATGATCAATGGGCTCATCTACATGGGCCAGAATATGTCAGCTCCCTGGTGGTGTATCCTGCCCATGGATCAGGCCTTCCCCATTACTGGAATGAAATGGGAGAAAGTCCAGACTGCCACTCCAGTCCATCACTGCCACCACCCCCACATGCTACTTTCCAAATCCAGGACACTGGCCCGCAGCTCATGAACAAAGCTTGTGACCAGCTTTGGTCACCTAAACATTAGGAAGAACTTCCTAACAGTAAGAGCTGTTTGGCAGTGGAATGCACTGCTTCGTAGTGTGGTGGCGTCTCCTCCTTTGGAGGTTTTTAAACAGAGGCAGGATGGCCACCTGTCGGGAATGATTTGATTGTGTATTCCTGCATGGCAGGGGGTTGGACTGGATGGCCCTTGAGGTCTCTTTCAACTCTGGGATTCTATGATTCTACATGCTGCAGGCAATGGCAGATGGTAGCTGCAGTGATGGGGTGGTGTGCCGGAATGGGCTCTGTGGCCATGCAGAGCCTGATTTTTATTTTTATTTTGCTGGCTGGAGCAGTTTTTCACAGGTATTTTTTAAAAAATGGTGTAATGGACTTGGTCCCATCTTTGCCCTGGGGGGTCATTAGGAATGCCCCGGGGGCAAAATGGTGTAAGTACTCTGCTTTGTCTGGGGTGCAGGGCTCAAAGATGGTGTTACACTAATCACTCTGGGGTCATGGGGACTGTCAAAATACCAAGATTAATTTGGGGAATTAATGTAGTTGCTTTGGCTATGCAAGAGGGGGTAACGGCAGGATCTTGTGACCAGCTATACCAGTACTGTGGAGGAGACATAAACCATATAGAATCTTTATTAGGAAAACCAATAACCTCATTCATGCACACATTCAGGCATCAAGCATCCACACAAGACTAGCGAAATGAAGTGGGAGAAATTGAGATAGGGGAACAGAGAAGGGAATTTCAGCGGGCGATACGACACCTTTTCCTGAAGAGATGAGGCTGCAGAGGAAACCAGCAGGGTGGGGGTACTGATGTGGAATGGCTTCACAGATGGACAGCATTTCCATAGGAAGGAGATCTGTGCGCCTGGCTGCAAAGATGGACAGAGAGTCCTCAGGAAGGGGATCTGTGAGCATTTGAGTGGAGTTTCCAAGTGTTTTTATAGAAAATATTTGCCTTATGGGGATATGATTTTGAGTAGAAGACAGTACTTTAAGCTGTTGCTCAGAGAATTGAGCTATTGCTCAAAGACATTCCGGAATTGTTGATAGCGTCTTAATGGGTTAATATTTTGCGAATCAAAGAGAGGAAGCAACATTCCTTTGTTTAGGGTGAAGAAAACTGATGAGGGTAGTTTACAGGTTTTGCTTGTGCCAGTCTTAGATGATAGGATTAGCCTGGGACGTTGGTCAACTTCAATTGATCTGCAAATTAGCAATTCTTTGGGATTTAGGCTTGGCCCCTCCTCAAGTGCATACCTGACTAAGTAATGTTTGTCTTTCGGTTTTCCTAGTTCCCCAGTTTATTTTAATGGCCACTGTGTGGAAGACTGCACGTTTGACCAAATTATTAAATATTGCCAATTATTTTTATGGGGGTCCCTAGAATAGGGGAGGGATGTCAGGGCTAGTAACAATGGGGCCAAGACAAGGTAAACAGCCTGTATAGATAAGCCCAATGGTTTGACTTAATATGAGGCAATTTCCTATATTTCTACTATAGGTTCTCAGAGCAGTTTCTTCCATCCTCACATTCCCAGAACTGTAAATATTTCAAATATTTTTAAAAAGACATGTTGAGGGGGAGGAGTGGCCCATCGCTTTACTTATCTCTACTTGGTTCCACTACCCCCCAAAGGTAGTTAAGGGTGAATACATAAACACAAATACCTGTTATTTTCATGATTTTGTTACAAAGTGTGTGTGGGAAGAAGCCCAGAGGAAGTGCATATCTCAAATGGAAAGGTGAAAAACTTGGTGGAAATCTCCAATTTATCTCCTGTTTGGAGGTAAATGTTTTAATTCATTATATATTTTGGTTTGCTGATGCTTTAAAGAATATTAAAGTTATTGCCATACAGCCACTGTTGTGTATTGTTCTTATCATTTTAATGGTCATTTTGTTTTATATGGCCATATGTGTGGCTTGTAATTATATGGCTGTATGTGTGGCTTGTACGGCTAGTATTACTGACTGCTATTACTACAATAGCTCCCCCTTTATTTGTGGAGGATATTTTCCAAGACCCCCAGCGAATACCTGAAACTGTGGATAACCCAAACCCTATACCAGTATTATTTTCAGACTGCAGTTCACTGTGGGTAACTGAAACATCAGAAAGTGAAACCACAGCTAAGAGGGGACTACTGTACTGCCACTTTTACTACTACTACAACCCTGGCAGCAGAAATGGAAGGGGGTCACCAACCCTTTTCTTTCTCAATGTTTCCTTTCTTTCCAGAAATCCATCTTCTGAAAGTGACAGTTGCATACTTTTATGTGAAAAATAATAAATAAATGGCATTAATAAATGGAATGCTAAGAAGTAAAATAAAAGAAAGACAAAAAAATTTATGTGTATAGGTTAATTTTCTTGACTTTGATTGGGTTTTTGTACACAAAGTAGAGAGGAGGAGAGCCATGTCACATTAAGTTTAATGGAGAAAAGGGGGGATGTAACTATTAAGAGGGGGGGATTAACTATTAATTATTGTCAGACCCTCTGCTTTCATTGTTAACATTATTGTTATATTAGTTGACTATGCCCTTGTCCATCTCTCCTTCCCTTTTCCTCTTGCTCCATAGCAGTTTCAACTTCAACATTATTCTTAAAACCCTCATCTGTTAAGAACAACTTGTGAGCTGCACATCAACTGCTGAGTTCAACACAGGCTGGACACCTTGTGGGATTTGTTAATGGAAATATAGGACCCTTTAAGTCTTGTTCACTCAACTGGATAGACCATCAGTTTACTATTAATTAATTATGACACTTTTTCTTAACCTGTCATAATGCTGTGGTTCTACTTTAACTGCTATGGCAACATCCTATGGAATCCTGGTGCTTGTAGTTTAGTGGGAGGGTACTATTGGCCTTTTTAGTCATCAGCGCGCTTGCAGAAAGTGCGGGATGAGTCCTTCCTGAATCTTCGTTTGCGAAGAAAAGCCAGAGAGACTTAGAATTCTCAGCTGTAGAGCTCTAGTACCTCACCAATCTACAAACCCCAGATTTGTGTAAGATGTTGCCATAGCAGTTAAAGTGTAACATAAAGCTATGATTATGTAGTGTGAAAGAACCCTAGAAGATGTGTGTTTAGATGTGCATATAATTTAGATCCCATAGTTCCTAATCCAACAAATGGAAAAGTCTACGTACACAGGTGTTTCTTTGTTGCTGGATGGGGTGAGCATGTTACAGTTTCACTGTTTACCATTTTTGCCATTATAGAAGCCAATCAGAATCCTAAAACACTTTCAAACCATCAGGAAAGATAGGCTTTCCAAAGAAACTGTTTTCTGATGCTTTCATTTGTTTGCTGCAGATGGTGTGTATTTGTTATACTCCATTTTGCTTATAGAGGATAATTTGGGAGATCAAAAAAAGTCAGAATTGCAATTAACATGACCTGCAGGCATGAATAAAAAGCATAGGAATGGTTCAAATAACATCATTCAGTACTCTCGCTTCCTCACTTAAATGGCTCCCTTCTTTTCAAATGCTCTTGTATCTTGTACCTGAAGGGAATGTGTATCAGGATATGACATCAGCTACAAAAGCAGCTGTGAGACCAACTGGATTCCCTTCCTCAAGGTAAATATAGCAGCAAAATAGCTAGATTTAGCTTTAAAAATGTAATTTTTTAATTTCCTCGTAAGCACTAGCAATTTGCCTTTGCAGAAACACTTACTCTGAAAATTGCTTTGATTTCTGACAAAGCAAAACTGCAGGCTGTCCTGTTACAAGTACGATCATGCCCTATATCAATGGACTCTCTATCCCTTCCAATTTAGGGGTCCCATTTTGTGACCTGTGTGTATGAGTGTGCATGCACACATGCACAGAAGTTGCATATCTTCTGATCCAGTCCAAACAGTATGGTTATTCCATGTCTTCTTGGCCCCAGGATCTATATTGTTCAAGGCTGTGTAAACAATCAGTCTCATTACCAGTGACAGAATGAGAAGGTCCTATCTGTGCAAGAAATATGTTGCACACCACCACCACCCTTAACTTTTTCTAACATATGTGTGATTATAAGTGACCCAGATAAGATGTAAACAACCATAGTTGGTCTTCATTTGATTAAAGCTATCAGTGTTTTATCAGATCTGTCTTATGCACAAATCACAGTAGTTCTGGAGGAAGCCAGCATTCTGGAAGGAGCATGGGTTGAGGGCATAGACTGGAAATTGACTCTTTCCATACCTTACCAGTGGAGATTGGTGGCTTCCAGGTGAGTGGAATGGTGAATCTATTCCTTGTTTTAATCTGAAGTTTAAAGGGGTTATCTAATATGCTAAAGCTTTTTGGGGGATAAAGTTCAGCACCTTTAATGGGATCTTTTAAAGTTCTCATTAAAACCCATAGAATAGAATCCACCAGCCATGACTGACCATACCTGCAACTGCTTAAAGACTTAATAAAACAACAATCCATTAATCGAGATCAGTTAAAATTAACTGACAATTACATATCAGTTAAAGCTGCAGAGTGAACATTATACTTTCATGCTATGGGTTGTTTTGATCCCAAACTTGATTTTAAAGGAAGTTTTTTAAATAATATATATATATATATATATATATTAAAAACATTAACAACTACATATATCAAACAAATTCACACCACCAACACAAACACATATTAAACACTACACACATAATAAACATTCCAAACATTATAATTTCCTAATTTAAAATACAAACAACACATATTAGGTTGTTTCCTACCCTCTAGATAATGGTTATTATTGAACTATTATCTTACTTTCTCCTAACTGTATTTTATTTCATCAATCTACTGTATAAGCATATTTCATTTATAATTGTATTATTACACATCAATATCTTAACCTAATCAAAGATTTATAAAAACTAATCAAGATCAAACTTAACATAATTTCCCCATTTTTGCATCAGATAGTCTTCAATTACTGTCCAGTCTTCCTTGAATTTTGATAAAGAGTTCTCATTTAATAAAATAGTGTATCCATTCCTGCTAGTTCATAAAATTTCATAATCCAATATTCTTGTGAAGGTAAGGAAGTGTTTGTATTTTAAACAATGTCACATTTCTTGAATACAGTAGGATCCCTGTATCCACTGATTCATTATCCACTGATTCAGTTATCCATGGTTTCAGTTTCAGCACAGCTACCATAGGGGCTTCCTAGAAAATGTCTCCTCTCTAGTCATTTTCTATGTCCTCCAAGTCAACTCTATGGTATTTTAAACAGGAAGTCCCATTATTTTCAATGGTGTTCACTATTATCCACACATTTTATTATCCATGGTGTGGCCTGGAACCAATCCCCTGTGGATACAGGGGTCCTACTGTAGTCACATGGCTTTCTAAATGTCACTTGCCACCCTCTGTGATAATGACTTTGTTTTCTCTTCCTCCCTCTAAAACAGGGGTGGGCAACTGTAGAATGGGTGAGGCCCATTTCCACCCCTGCACCCACCAAGTGGGCTGTACTGGTACATTTTGGCTTGCAATTCATATTTTGAAGAAGCAGTTGGTTTCAGCTCAGTCAGTGGGGAAGAGGATAGAAATGTGGTGCACTCTCAAATGAAGTGCACACACCGTTTCCTTCTCCTGGGAGTCCAGAACTGTTGGATCTTCATGATGTCAGTCACCTCCCCCCTCCCTCCCCCCTTCACCTCTAAGAGACAGCAGCATGAAACACTTCCAGAGATTGACAGCTGTTGGGGGTGGGTTTTTTTTTTTTTGGAAGGAGAACCCCACCCAGAAAGGGATTTATGCAAATATAAGTCATTAACCATAGGATTTTTAATTTCTATGTATGATTTCACTGGACAGTGAAAGAAAGCTGGTGGAAGAAAACCAACCTGTTTGAAATGTGGTGCTGAAGAAGAATTTACATGGACTGCTAAAAAGAAAAAGGAATGGATCTTAGAGCAAATCAAGCCTGAATTCTTGCTAGATGTGAAGATGACTAAACTGAAGGTTTTGTCCTTGGGCATATCATGAGACACCATGACTCATTGGAAATGCCGATAAGGCTTGGTAAAGTGGAAGGCAGTAGGAAACCAGGGAAACCTCCCTACAGGTAGATTGATTCAATCAAGGAAGCCATGGGCCTGAGTCTGCAGGACCTGGGCAAAGCTGATGATGATAGGGTGGCTTGGAGATCTCTCATTCATAGGGCTACCACAAGTTGAAGCCTCCTTGACAGCAAATAAGAACAAGAAGTTACTAAAACTGGGAGCCAGATTTTGTTTACTTTTAAGGTTTCTTCTTTCCTGTTGAAGTTGTCCAGGTATTTGTGGATTTCAATAGCTTCTCTGTGCATTCTGACATGATAGTTGTTGGCCTGGTCCAGAATTTCTGTGTTTTTAAATAACATTTTGTGTCCAAGTTGGTTTATAACATGTTCCGCTACTGCTGATTTTTCTGGTTGGCCCAGTCTGCAGTGTCTCTCATGTTCCTTGATTCGTGTTTACACACTGCATTTTGTGGTCCCTATGTAAACTTGTCCACAGCTGCATGGTATGCGGTAAACTCCTGCAGTCCTGAGAGGGTCTCTTTTGTCCTTCGCTGAGCGTAGCATTTCTTGGATTTTTCTGGTTGGTCTATAGATTGTTTGGAGGTTGTGTTTCCTCATCAATCTCCCTATTCTGTCAACAGGAAAGAAGCTTTAAAAGTAAACAAAATCTGGCTCCCAGTTTTGAAATACAATAGAATTAACACTCAACACTTACAAAGGAATTCCACCCAGGGATAGGGGGATTCCCAGCAGATAATGGTCCACCAACCAACTATTAGCCAAACAGACACTAACGAGCCTTGCATTCCTGTACCCAGAAACTAACCATTCAATTACACAAATTTACATATACTCCCCTACAGGGGTTCACAGCATATAAACCCCAGACACACTCCTACCCAACCGTTCTCTGAAGATGCCAGCCACAGATGCAAGCAAAACGTCAGAAAGAAACTATTCCAGAACACGGCCTCACAGCCTAGAAACCCCCCCAAGGAAAATCTATTCCTGTTCTTTGTTTCTTTCAAAATTTAATCCAGTCTTACCTGCCTCATCTCTATTTCTACCTGGACCCAACTCTATTTCTAACTGGTATTATCTAGCAGTTTAACAGACAAGCCTTTGGGTTTATATTTCCACCCCATATACCACCTCCCCAGCATTCTGATGGCTCTGATTGGCTAGCTCTGCTCAACTTTACAACTTTAACGTTCAAGGACACCTCTCATTTCTGTTTGTAGTCTTTAAACAGAGCTTGGAAATTACGCATTACAAATAATATAGTTAACTACACCTAGTTACGTTTTGGACCAATGTGGATGCAGTGAAGTTACATTTTAAAATTAAGAGAATGAGTAGGAAGCAAGTTACTTTGTTGGTGTAACAAGTAATGTTTCCTAGTTATTTCTGAAAGTTACTTTTAAAAGACATTTTAAGGTTTTTTTTGAGGTATTTTGACAGGTATGTTAAAAGATTTTTGCTTTTTCTTAAGCTTCCTCCCAAAGGCAACAAAAAGTAAATAAAAATAGCAAGTGACACGTTAAGCAACGTAACAAGTTATTTTTTTAACATTGCCATTATTCATTACATTGTTGAAAAAAAAAATATTACAACCAAACAAGTGTGTGTATGTAACTTCAAATAGCCTGTTGACTTATGATGACACCATGAATTTAATAGGGTTTTCTTAGGCAAGGAATACTCAGAGGTGCTTTGCCAGTTCCTTCCACCAAACATGTTAGAATGAGTTATAGGAATGGATTACTTTTAAAAAGTAACTTTCCAAGTTACTTCCTTTACATAGTTACTTCCTTTTGCTACTGTGCTAATGACTGAGCTCAAGTAGCAAATTGTTCTTTGGTGAATGAAATTAATTGTTGCTGTTGTTAATTGCCTCCAAGTTATCTTCAGGTTGTTGCAAATCTATGGGGCCGGTTACATGGCAAAATAAATCCTCAAAGAATTCGCAAAGAGTCCTAATAGTGCCCACATCTTTCGGATCAAAGTCGCCATAATCAGAAGGAGGGGGGCAAAAAACCCATAAGTCACGCAGTATCAGCTTTCGCTATTTCCCCCATCTTTTTTGAAAAGTAGCGCAAGTTAGTGCACTATCGATTGTGTGAACGACCACTTCACTTATGGCACTGGAAACACTCAGCAGTCTTTTCGAAATTGCCACAGCAGAACTTAATCCTGATTGGTTCAATTGACCAAGGAGGGAGGGGGTTTGACTTGCAAGATGTGAATCTGAAATAAAAAGATTGAGGTAGCCGGCTTGCTTTCTAACTACTGTTCCTCCCTCCCTCCCTCCCTCCCTCCCTCTATCTCTCTCTCTGTGTGTGTGTATGAGAGAGAGATCAACTGGATGATCGATCAATCATCCTTTTGTGTGTGTGTGTGCATGTGCGTGCATGTGTGCACTCTGGCAGGGATTTCGGCTGCTTTCCTTCCCTCTAGCTCAGTGATGGCGAACCTATGACACGCGTGTCAGCACTGACACGCATAGCCATTTCTGATGACACGCGGCCGTAGGCCTCCTCCCCACTGCCTGCAACCTCACCACCCTCCCTAAAGTGGCAATTGGGGCTTTGAAGCCCCAGTCACCACTTTCCTCTACCCCCCACCCTCCCTAAAGTGGCGATCAAGGCTTCTGAAGCCCCGGTCCCACTTTCCTCGCCTCTCCCCAAAGTGGGAATCCTGCACGCATACATGTTTTTTCCTCAAAGTGACACACCACCCGAGTTATGCTCAGTTTTTTGGCAAAGTTTGACACACTAAGCTCAAAAGGTTGCCTGTCACTGCTCTAGCTGCTTCTTTTCTGTGTGTGCATGCTGGCAGGGATCTTGGCAGCTTTCGGCTGCTTTCCTTCCCTCCAGCTGCTTCTTTTCTGTGTGTGTGCGTGCACGCGCTGGCAGGGATCTCCCCCCTTGTACGTGAGGGAGAGAGACAGGCTTCAGCTGCATTCCAGAGAAAAAGGAATCTTAGTAGATTGTTCTTTTGTGTGTGTTTGTGCTTTCCTTCCCTCCGTCATTATTTACAGTCTTTTTTCCCCTTGCCCCCTCCTTGCTTTCTCTTCGCCTCCTGCCTGGCTTTAATGATCTTGAGGCCATGCCGTGTAAACTATGAAAGCCAAAAACTCACCACATCTTCCAAATTGGAAAAAAATTCATGTGAACTGGGCACTGCTGATGCGAAAGGATGGTAATCCGGAATTTCCCGCACTTTATTCTCCCATGTAAAGGGCCCCCCAGAATGAAAGACCTCCAAGACAACCTCTTATAAACAGCCTGGCTAAGGTCTTACAAACTCAGGGCTATGTCTTCCTTGACTGATGTTATCCACCAGTAATGCAGGCTTCCCCTTTTCCCATGGCCTTCCATCTTATGAAGTTTTACCTGAATTGTATGGGGTCTGTGAGGATTCCACTAGTGTCTGAATTCTAATAAAGGGAATTTTAATTAGCTCAAGATGGTAGTGATAGGCCGAGTAACCACAGGATCTTTTGACCTATGCGTACTAGTAGTAACTGAGGAGACTACAAGCCAGGGGATCGACTAAAATGGTTTTTATTGAAAAATAACAAGGGAAAACACACATGCATACACTTAGGCTTCAAGCAGTCACACAAGGCTAATGAAGAAAGGAGGAAGTATTTGGACAGAATAATAGATTGAGGGGATGATGGGTGATACTATATCTATCTGAAGAGCAGAGATTTGTGCATCAGCAGAATAATGTCTGGAAGCACCGGGTAACCCAGTAAACCAGCAGAGTGATGGCCTCTGGGAAACTGATCACAGTTTGGCTGTGATTTGGGGTGATATTTATATTTCATATTTCCCCTAAAGGGGGCTGAGGTTGAGTGGAATACAATGTCTAATGGAGTTTCCCAGAATTAGACAATGGATTTTCTGGATGGCCTAACAATCGTTGATGGGCAAGACATTTGTAACTGAATGGGCACAGGCAACCTTCTATTGTGAATGTGGGGGGGGGAAGAGGAAAAACCCATTTTGCAATCACTGAGTACTCGACTCTCCTTGATTGGATTACTGGATGACTCACCTCCAGGTGTTCCCAGGAAGAACTCTAACCTGGGAATGACCTGTTTAAGAAATTTGGATGGCCTCTCCTTAGGTTGTACGTGACTCCAGCCTTGGTACTTGAGGAGCATCTGGTTTACTTTGCCAACTATGTGGTGCACCATAACCAGTCAAATTATTAAATATTGCCAATTATGTACTATAGAAAGGTGGGGGCTGTCAGGGCAGGTAACAGAAGCATCATAATCTTTTCTAATGCCTCATGGTATCTCATGATATATCCAAAGCATGATAGTCTCAGCCTAGTCATTTTGACTTCTAGGGAGAAATTAGTAGGCCAGGATAATCCTTGAAGATGTCAAAATCTTTTTTCTTCTTCTTTCAAACACTTATTTTTTTCTATGTTAGATGACACAGTATCCTAGCCACTGTTTATATCTTGTATATTTTTTAATTTTTTTATTTACAGTATTTAGTTATTTATACCCCGCTCTTCAGCCACAAGGCTATCAGAGCAGCTTACAAATTGTTTTAAGCAATAGCTATTTACACATCTACACTGCATTAAGCAGTTTCCAATGTGTGTTAGCTAATTGCCCCCCACAAGCTGGGTACTCAATTTACCGACCTACGAAAGGATGGAAGGCTGAGTAAACCTTGGAGCCCGCTGGAATCGAACTTGCAATGTGGTGACTTGCAGTACTGGCATTTAACCACTGCGCCACCAGGGCTCCGTATATATACAGTGAATAATGTTCTGTCAACAACCTTATGAAACCAACAAAGCAGCATAACTGGATAGCCTCAGTGAATACTACATCTCTTTGTTTACAGAGAGTGTGATAAGCAAATGCTTGCAGTTGTCCTATGGGGACTGCAAATTAGACAGAAAATTGTTTTGACGTACGTGCAATGTACTGTACAGCATAGCAGTCCTTTTCAAATAAACTGTAGTAGCTCTGAGGAACATGAATTACAACACATCAGATGAAGTAAAAGAAATCTGTGCAGTATGTAGTTTGTTCTCAGTGCTCGAAGGAAAGTATGAGAAAATGTGAATCTAGTTATTAATTAGGAATTTGTGCCTGATAATCGTGTGATCCTATATATTTCTGTTTAGAAGTATGTCCCACAGAGTTCAATGAATCCTCACCTGCAATCCTGTACAACCCAGTTAACCAAGGAATAATTTCCATTGAGCTCAGTGGGGATTACTTCTGAGCAGACATGTCTAGGATTTATTGGACCATGCCGTCCAATAAATAATGTAGTTAAGTGGACAAACCTGAAGCCTGCCCACTACTGTTATAAAACTCTTCTGTCATTTTATGCTTACTGTGCCCAAGGGCCATTTGACATATGGCACCAAAACAGCAAACTACAGTCTTGACAGAGGGATACAATACATCTCAGCTCTCTGAAAAATGTATCCATATTATATCTGTGTTTGCAAATGCATGTCCATAATGTTTACTACGTTTTGGTGCTCACAAGAAAAACATTTGGGGAAAGATAACTATCATAGGTTGGATCCAAAGAACAGAAGAGGTGGTTTAAACATCATGCTATCATACTGAATGAGGAAAAAGGGAAATGGCATGAGAAGCTGTCTTTCCATTTGGAAAATAATAATAATAATAATAATTTTTTTTTATTTATATCCCGCCCCTCTGCAACGCAATTGGGGTGGCTTACAATATAAAAACCCCATACTCACAATACCCTAGCCCACCTTAAAATAATATTAAATTACAAAATATCTTGTACAATCTATTTCACTCTATCACATATTAAACTGTTAAATGCAGTGGCAAGATTGCTTACTTGGGTAACATAAAGACAACATATAACACCTGTCTTAAAGAAATTGCACTGGCTGCCAATTTGCCGTCCTCCGTAATGAAGTGGTGCAGAGATATCAGACATGAAGCTCTCTCCAGGAAGATCAGTTGATCTCTGACAAAGTCTCCATAGCTTCCAAGGCATATATATAGCAATCAGGGCTTTGCCAGGTGCTCCTTGATGAGTTGGTGTTTCTGATAAAGCCAAAGCAAACTTCTTCATGCTTCCTTTTGGGATCTCTGCTAGCTGAATGATGGTGGAGTTAAGTCTGTCTCTTCTTCCTCTTCCTTATCTGAATTGGCAGGGCTCTCTGCTGGTACTGGTGCCAACACACTAGTACCAGGCTCTTCTTCTACTTGAGTGTCCAGGTTGGCAGCGTTTGCTGCCTGCACAGGTGTAGATAAACCTGTGCCAGGGTCCATAGGGCTGTTCCCTGCCATGTCCTCCTTTTCTGATTCCATAGCCTCATCAGACTCATGGGGCATGACAGTTTGGCATGGGGCCAGATCCTTAGACTGGGTGGCCTAATTGTTGGCATATAGCAAACCAGCAGCCTCCCAGCCCAACTTGCTAGAGGGAACCCGGAGTGACAGAACCAGGATTCCACATGAATGTGAGCCACTGCATGGTTCTCCTGCCAACTGGAACTGAAGAAAGGTCATGCCCCTAAACTGGGCACATCCCTGAATGTTTTGTCGCAAGGTCACTTAAGAGGACCCTCATTACCTATGGATGATGGGTGCTCAATTTACCAGTTCTATCTAACCACATCCCCAGGCTGACAAATTTATGACAAATCCTATCATATGAACACTTCAACAGCCACATCCTGGTACTAATGATCTACCCCACCAATCAGTAACAATAGAGGGAGGGAGGGAGGGAGGGTGGGGAAGCTACTCCAAAGCAGAATGAAGGAGTTTATCTGAAACTCCCTCATTCAGCATAAATGGTTTTATGCTGAATAGGCTGACCTGACTGGACACTTCATCAGGCAGGTTAGCTTTTAAGTCCCAAACTCAGTGGTTACCTGATCTCACCAACTGATTGGCTGCTGGCTTCTGTCATTCCCAGGAGCTCACACCAATTGATTGGCAGCTGGCTTCTATCATTCCCAGGAGCTCACACCAACTGATTGGCTGCTGGCTTCTGTCATGCCCAGGAGCTCATATAAATTGCAAAGGTTCTTGACACACAGCACCATTTTAGCCTGGTTGTGTTCCTTGCCGCTCACTGCTTGGGTGTAAATGGGGATCCAGGTAAGTCTAAGACCTGATATTACAACTGCTGTGAATTCAAGGCCTAGGATCTTGATACTTGGAGGAGTGCCTCTCCCTCTATATTCTTGCTTAAGGACTGAGACCAGCCAGAGAATCTCTTCTTTGTGTCACACCAGTGGGGCCCATCTGGTGCCCACATTGTTTTCTTTGCAATGTCAGGTCAAGACATTGCTTTTTATTAAAGCCTTTGGGGCCTAATTTACTTTTAAGTATGTAAATGGTTTTAACTCTTTTAGCCTTTTAAAGGGCTTTTAACTTGATTGAATGGTTCATATGTTTTTACCTTTTTCATATTACTTACTGGTTTTAATTTGGAAATTTAAAAATTGTTTACATTGTTGGCTGCTCCAAGATCTCAGGGCAAGAGGATGGGATAAAAATATTTTAATAAATAAAAATAAATAAATGAAAAAATATATAAAACCACAGGGTAATCCTTGCACAATGTCTTGATCAAACAAGAATCTATGGTATTAATGTTTGTTGCTGTTTTCCTTCTGGATTGCTTTTGTCAATCTTTGTCCTTTTACTTGCAGAAAAACACTGTGGCTCTGGCAGATCTGAGAGATCTGTATGCCAGTTGTCACTGCTGGTAAGCTGGGCATTATTTTATAACAACAAACAGTCAAGGGTGTACAGTCAATGAAGTGGACTGAAAGATGTGGACACTTAGGATACTCACATGTAACCTGAAATATGAGAAGGCAGATAGGATGGCTTTCATTCTTTCCTTCTCAAGTGGTGCTCCTCAATGCCTAGCATTTTCTGCTTTCAACAAAGAGATGTTTAAGAAGAGATTCCACATGTTCAGGTGGGTTGGTGCTTTTTTTTTGCAATTGGAATAAGAACTAATTAATTTATCTAACTTCCTACAGGGCTCCATTTCTCAATGGGTCACACCAAACCCAGCCCCAAGCTTCTTTTTCTAGCTCGCTAAGACATTGCACTTCCCACAATTTTTTCTGCCATTTCCGTTGGTCTTATTTACCTCCCTTTCTGATGTTCCTTGTGGCTTCTGAATTTATAGTACAGGCTGTCATGTTTCCTAAGAGTGCTATGCGCACTGTAAAAATCAAAATGAAATCAAACAAGCATTTAAGCATGTGCTGAAATGACTCACTGAAATAAGTGCATTGTACTCAAATATTTCGGTTCTCTCACTCTCTCTCTTCCCCTCTCGCTCTACATATAATTAAATTTTTGCATCTGTTATCACACCACATGAAAACTGTTGGATAGATTTTCATTAAATTTGGAGGGAGGATTCTCATAGTCACTGTGGACAAGGGGACTGGCAGGACATCCTCATTTCATCCATGAAGAGTAATGTAGAACATAATTTGGAAAATTTCAGTGAGCTGAGTTCAAAAAATACATATTTTTTCTGAAGTTTTGCTATTACTATATAAATACAATTAAGTCTCTGTCTGTTTCTTTGTTACCACATCATGTTGGAGGGGGTGCTTGGGATAGTCTGACTTAATGTACAGTATAAAGTGTGTGATGTACACAACATTCACTTTGGGAGGCTCGGGGTGGGGGAGGAGAGGAGTCCCTCATCTATGCAGAGTCATGTGTGGTGGCTGATTGGGAGAGCGATGATCTGTTCAGGGCAACTGAAACTGGTGAACAATGTAAAGAAAGTTTGAGCTCCTAAAGAGTATCCTCCATGGCACTTGAAACTGAATGACCATTAATTATAGTCAATGATTCTATCAAGCAATGCACGATGCTAGAAATAATATATATGAGATCTATTATAAAATAATGGTGCCATCATCTGGCCCATGAGATGGCATTCTAAGGGCCATAAAATAGATCTCTCCTTCTGGGGAGAGAGAAACATGGAGAGATGTGACTCACCTCTTCATCCCAGTCTGAGAGCTTAGAAAAGTCCCATTCTTGTACTACAACTCCTAGAATCACCAAACTGCACATTCAAACTCTGCTCACCCCTTGTGGAAATCTCTGCAGCCTTTAACTCTTCAACACTGGACTGTCAGATCTCCTGAAATGCCAGGGGGATTCTACATCAGGGCATCTGAGGAACACAGTATTTTAAAAGGAAAAAAAACAAAACAGTAGAAACAAGACCTCCTCATTTCCTTCCTTTCTTCTGCCCTTTTGGTCAAGAACCCTTGGGTAGATCAGGATGTTTATGACCTCACCTACTCCTCCTCTGATGAGCAGATACCTGCAGGTAACATTGCAGGTAACTGCAATAGAACTTGTAGCTGTGGTATCCATTTATTTCCACTTATATAGCCTTCTGAATAGTTCTGCTGGTTATTAATCTTAGTAATGTTCTTCAGCAATGTTGTATCATTGATGTGTTCATAAAAACCCAGTCTTTTTAATCACTGTCAGTCTTGTGAAAGTTAATGAACCAATGAATTCCAACCATTTGCTGTTTAGTCATAATTCCACTACTGGCCCAGTATATTCCACACAACATACCAATAAGTGATGTGATTCTTTTACAAAAGAAGGTGATTTACAGTGCATCCTATGTATGTCTACTTGAGTTGTAAGTTCCTTTTTATTCAATGTGGGATGTATTCACAGGAAAGCATGTATAGAATTGCAGCCCTAAACAACACATCTATGGACACTTAGGAGTAAGCCCCATTCAATGCAAGAGACTCTACTTCTGGGTAGATGTGGATAAGATTCTGATGTTAGCCATTTTGTAGGAAACAAAATATACTCTTTTAAAACTGGTACACCAACTTAGTAATATAACAAAAATGGTACATGCACAACAGAATTGCTAATCAACAGCTATAGAACAGCTTTCTGATTAGTAAGTGAGAAAAACGTAATATGGTACAATAAAAATGAAAGAGAATTTGGACCACTCCTTGGTTTATTGTGTCATAACAGCATTAATAAAGACATGATTAATGCTTCTAATCTGTAGTTTAGTTCTATAGTCCTTGCTATGCTTACTCAAAAATAAGTTCCATTGAGTTCAGTGGTGTTCTCAGGTAAGAAGACTAGGATTGCAGCCTTACAGTATGATCGTATACATATCTGCTTAGAAATAAGACCCAATGAGTTCAATGGGTCTTATTGACAGGTAAATTAATATAAGATCATAGCCATGAAAGCTACTTGTGGCTTATTCCTTAAAGAGTTCATCTTCAATTGCTAGTTTCCCCCTGTAAATAGCAGATTAAGGTGATTCACATATGATTTGACACTGAGGCTGGGAAGTGCAAGTAATTTGTACCTGTTACTTGTTACAGTGTTGGAAAAATTATTATCGTTACTTGTTACAGTGTTCATAAAGTAACTCATTGAACTGCTTGTTCTTTGACTTGTTAATTTGTGTTACCTTTTCTGGAAAAAAGTCTCAAGATTGATAATAGGATGGCACAAAACTTGAAAAATTCCACATTGAACTCCTAAAGTGCCCTTTCTCTCTCTCTCTCTGGCTTTTCTTCACAAACGAAGATTCAGAAAGGACTCATCCCACACTTTCTGCAAGCGCGCTGATGACAATCCTAGATAAACAAGTCTGGTTGCAGAAAGCACAGCAGAAGGTATCCTTGGGTGATGTTTCTGGGTTGTGATTCTTTCTGCGTTGTCATTTCTCTTCAAGACTTGTTCGGCTTGAGTTCTCAAGGCTGCAGCATTGTGGATAGTGCGTCTCCATGCCTCCTGATGTGAGGCCAGGGCGGACCATTGCTGGCGATCAATTTGGCTGAGCCTGAGATGTTGTTTCAGGGAGTCCTCATATCGCTTTTTTGGAGTGCCCCTCTTACTCTGACCCATGGCGAGTTCACCGTAGAGTTACAAAGAAACCTGGCTATGAATGAACAATATACCTTAAATATATATATATATATATGTATATACTGTTTGAATGCATTTTATTACTTTTGAAAACTAACCTTGTAAGTACTTTTTAAAAAAGCCATTGTAGAGAAAGGCATTTCTTCTAACTTATAATGTCTTAGCTCCCATGGGATACAATCAGGCACATGTGACATCTTTAAGAGGTTCCTGCTAAAAAGCAAAACATGTAAACTAGCATTTTGTGACTCACACAGTGCTGTGACCAAGATTTAGCTTTCTCTTCTTTATATCTTTGTATTAATTTTCTGTGGCTTAAACATGTGAAACGGACCCATGTGTCAGGAAGCAAACTTGCTGTACTGATGGAAAACATCCCAAGGCGCTCTGAAGATGCTATCCAAGGTTCTGAATGTATTTGTGGGATAGGATTCAGCACATTGGACTGCTCCTTTTCACAGCTCCACTGACTTGACTACCAATTACTACTGATGTAAGCTGGTGCCAGGTAGCCAGGGCTGGCCCAAGGCATTTTGCTGCCTGATGCAGAGTGGCAAAAGGTATCATCCGCCCACCAGATCAAAGTGTATCATACCAGAAGCCAGCCAAGTTACTTTGGCACTTGAAGAAGAAGAGCTCACAAGTGCTCCTTTCCATCCTGCACATATGAATATTAATTGTCTGAATGCTCTGCTATCACTCTACTGCTCTCCATTGTTACTCTCCATTTTCCATTTTATGCCTTTCACCTTCTTAAGTCTATTTTAATATTTGTATTTTTGTACTTAGAAATTTGAATTAATTTATTATTTTATAGCTTGTTTTAACATTTTAACATTTGTACTAGACTGCTTTTAATGTTTTTTTTAATGTTTTATATGATGTTTGCTGCCTCGATCTGGATAGGAGAGGTGGAATATAAATAAATCTTTATTATTTTCATTATATGCAAAATCTACTGCTTGAAGCTGCCATTTCATTCTCTCTAATGGCAGTGGTGGTTGTACTTGCAGTCCTCTTTTTAGAGCAGGGGTGAGAATGCTCAATCAAAACAAGATGGATATAAAGTAAAATGGAGTATAAAACATGATTCCTGAAAGCAATCTGGCTAGACCATTTTTTATCCTGTTGAATGCTCTTCAAGGGAAGCCCCATATGGAGAGTGCTACAGTAATCTAAACACCAGCGGCACACACCCCAATCACTATAGTGCTGACAGTCTTTCTCTTACATCTGACACTTATTTACTGTTCCCTAAATGCAATTGATAGATCCAGCTAGAGTAGACCCATTGAATCAATTATCAAAAAGTAAGTCAAGTCATGTAAGTCCTATTAGCAATAGCACTTACATTTCCATACCGCTTTATAGTGCTAGGCACTCTGTAAGCAGTTTACAATGTGTTAGCTAATTGCCCCCAACAAGCTGGGTACACATTTTACCGGATGGAAGGCTGGATCAACCTGGAGTCCTGCAGGCTCAAACTCACAACGTTGTGGCTGCAGTACTGGCATTTAACCACTGCGCCACCAGGACTTCTATATTGATTCAGCAGGTCTTCTCTAGCTGTGACTAGCAATTGTATTTAGGCCAGGGGTAGCAATTGTGTAGCCCTTTACATGTTGTTGGATTAAAACTTCCAGCAGCCTTAGGCATCAGAGCCAATGGTAAAGAATGCTGAGAGTTGCAGTTCAGCAATATTTGGAAAGATGCATATTCCCACCCTTGTTTCAGTAGGTAAGCTAGTTCTGCTGAAGTTACTGTTGCCAGATTTTTAAAATAGCAATAAGGGACAGTTGAAATTCATGACATATAGGCTTGACAATTAGAGTGTAGCTATTGAGTAGTTTGCATTCTTCCTAAATACCAAATGAAAGTATAGATTTCAGTTAACTTAGCCATGAGTTTCTCTGTAAAATTAACACATTGTCCACATTCAGAAATTACATGATGCACACATTTATGAAGGGCTTGCACCCCTAAATATAGCATGTTTTGGTATCTTTTTCAGTCTGTATAAAATGAAACATTTTCCAACCCTCAAATAGGGGCACTCCTTGTAATGAGGGACACCTGAGCCCTATAAGGGACAAGCTTTCTGGCCCTCAAATAAAATAAATCCCTTATAATAAGGGACCCCTGGCAACTCTAGCTGAGGTTGCCACAAGCTCCTAAATAAGTCAGCTAAAAAGCTAAGGAGGAGCTTTAAAGAGTATGTGTTCCCAGCATCTCAGCTGCTCCGGCACCAAAATCTGCAGAACCCCATATCTGAGTGAGAGAATAGCAACACTTTTTGGCTGAAGCAACTTCTCTGTGGCTGTTCAAACTCCTCAAAGATAGCAGCAGTGACAGGATCTCTAGAGAACTGGAGAATGCTTCCAGATTAGATTTCCCCCCATGTCTCTTTACTTTTAGTTAGGGTATAAATCCTATGTATCTGTATGCATTTAATTGACGGTAAAATTGCTGCGGTTGCTTCTCTTCTTGTTTTAGAACAGTATTTATTTGCTCAACTAAGATGACAAATGCTTACTCTCTCCTGCTGTTAAACCCATCTCTTTGATACTGTTATACCACTTTCATTACATTACACAATAATAATAGTAGCAGCTCTGGCACAGAAATTGGAATGGTGTATAGAGCTGTGCTCTTGAAGCAATAAAGATCTGCTCCAATTAATAGGCATTCTGTGCACATTAATTGCTTCTGCACACAGAAATGAAGAGGCAGTCCCTTGTTACCTATTCTCATCATCCTCTGTTTCTGATTAATTTGCCTCTGTCCTCAGGGCTTCTTAAAGCACTGAAGAGGAAAAAGAAGAGGGAAGGAAGGAGCAGTTCCTCTGCATATTTAAATATCATCTCCATTTCCAGTGTCTTTGAGGTTATGTGTATAAAAGAAAGAAAAATAAAAGTGGATGATTTATGTATCTTACACAGTTTCCATTCAAAGACCTTTAAAAAAGATCTATGCATTTATTAAGGTATATCCCAGTATAAACCAATATTTGTGTAAATCACCATTCAGCAGATTGTCTTTGCTTATTTTTCAAAGCAGGGGTGGTTGGGCAGAAGGTAGTTCTGGATCTACTGATACATTCCCATTCATACATTAGTTACCTTGAGACTTCTTCAGCAGTGGGAAGTAACTCGTGAATTTAATGAATGAATGACTCAATGGTAAGTCTCTGGATGAGCTGCATAGTGTTTGGGAAAGGACTTTTAAAAAAAGTAATTACAGTTGTCCCTCCATATCCATGGATTTGGTATCCACGGATTTAAGTATTCACAGCTTGAAAATATTCTTTAAAAAATAATAATCCAAAAAGCAAACCTTGATTTTGCCATCTTATATAAGGGATACCATTTTGTTATGCCATCGCATATAATGGGACTTGAGTATTCACAGATTTTGGTATCCACGGGGGGGGGGTGTCCTGGCAAATATGAAGGGACAACTGTAGTTTCACCTATAGTTCTGAACCCTCCCAATGGTTAGTTACAATATTAAAAAAGTAATTCTCAAAAGTAGCTAAAACAATTCTAGTTGCTTCAAAACAAGACTAGGTTCTCTGAAGGATTGTTTCTCTCTGTGAGCCTTCCCATGTTTTGAGATCTTCTGGGGAGTCCCATCCTTCTGTACTGCCACCCTCATAGGTATCTGATGGGAACATGCAAGAGGGCTTTCTCAGTACCTGTTCCCAGGCTTGGGAACTCCCTTCCTAGAGAGTCAACCTCTTTGAGGTCCTTTTGCAGGTGAGTGAAGGCTTTTCCATTTTGGCAGGGCTCTGAGGGCTGGGTGGTTAAGAGGAAAAGGCCTTTCATATGCTGTGTTGTTAAATGTATTCTTCTTTTTAACAATTATGCTTTTAATAGCTTTAATTTTTTTATTGATAGTTTAATTATATTTTTAAACTTTTGTATGATGTATTTTTTTTTTTAGTTGCATCTGTTTTAATTTTGTAAGTCACATTGAGTCCCAGACTGGGAAAAAGGGTGGGATGTTGGTGATGATAATAATGACAACAACAACAACAACAACAGTCCATATTCTACACCAGGTATTTAAGCAACATCTCCTGGCCAGCTCTCACAGTCATTTTAATATTCATCAGCTGGATCAGGCAAAGAAGGTCTGTTTGACCTGAAATCAGGGTACAAGGAGGTGGAGCCCTCCTACCAGTGAGCAAGGCTGTGACAATCAGGAGCAAGTCTTCTGTCACAAGTCTTGTTACAGCGTCGCTCACTGGTAGGAGGGGGTTGGAAACTGGCTGCCTAATCAACTGGCTTCTTTTGTCTGATTCAGTTGCTGGCTGCTAAGGTGGACTGGAGGGAGCATTTATGCACTTTTACAGCAAGACTACGTGTTCATGTTCCATGTTCTGGCTTTTCTTCGCAAACGAAGATTCAGGAAGGACTCATCCCGCGCCTTCTGCAAGCGCGCTGATGACTAAAAAGGCCAATCCGAGACAAACAAGTCCGGTTGCAAAAAGTGCAGCAGAAGGTCTCCTTGGGTGATGTTTTTGGGTTGTGATTCTTTCTGCGTTGTCGTTTCTCTTCAAGACTTGTTCGTCGTGAGTTCTCAAATAAGGCTGCAGCATTGTGGATATTGCGTCTCCATGCCTCCCGATGTGAGGCCAGGGCGGACCACCGTTGGTGATCAATCTGGCCAAGCCTGAGATGTTGTTTCAGGGAGTCCTTGTATCGCTTAAGACTACGTAGTCTTATTGAATATGATGCAGTTACACATCCATAACTCTAGGTTATGAATCCGTAACTGCAATAATGAATGCCAGCCAATCTATATATATAAAATTCTCTTGGGTATGTTGTCTCTCCCAGTGTGCTGATTGGCTGCTCAGGAAACACACTCAACCCACACCCAACCAGTCACCACCCACATGCAAATTTCCTCTCCACCTTACAATGCATTCCTGTCACTCAATCTGTGGCCCAGATTGGGACCCAGGCAGTCAACTGGTGGCGGCAGCGGCACGACAACAGAGTGAGTCACCCTCAGCAATTCTGGGAAAAGTGTGGAATATTGAGAAGGGGGAGGAGGGATTTAAACCAACCAGCCTACCTTACAGGGTTGTTGTGATGTCTACTGGGTCTTTTGGGGGGGAGTTTTTTAATGGTGTATGGTACGTTGAGTCCAGCTAGTAATAACAGAATGCTATAAGCTGCCACTCTGTGCTACAAAACACCCTCTCCCTCCATCCCTCTCATGGCCTCCTCGACACCCCAGAGCATTTGGTAGCAGCACAAGGCAAAGCACCAGCCAAGACACAAACAATGTGATATCCCTCCTCCAACATTTAGTGAGCCCACCATGCTATAATTTTAAAAGTAACTAGATGTTACATTTGAACCACATTTATTCCTTGTTAGGTTACAATTGCAACTAAGTAATTTAACATAGTTATGCCATTGTTACTGGGAAAAGGGAATTGATTTCAAGTAACTAGATATTTGTTGTTACAAGTGAACTCTGGATTTGGCATAGGTTTCCAAGGGTTTCTAACTCTGCATCCCTGACATATGTACTCATGAGATCTGTGCTCGTGATGTATGTACATAACATTCACTACATTTTGACAGATATATTGAATTTTTTTTGGTGTAAATCTAAACACATTATTGATTGGATTTAAAGAGCCGGTTTACACCTTATGCTACAATGCTGCATGACAAAAAGGGGAGCAGCATCAAAATACATTCTTGTCAGGCATTAGAGACCAAACTCCATTATAAAATGGCTGAACAACTGCAAAATCATGCTGCGTCATAATGGCTGACTCCATGAACTACCAAGACATGCCTAGCCAGGCCACTAGAGGGCAATGTCCTGTATATATGTATATGTGTGTGTGTGTGTGTGTATATATATATATATATATATATATGAGAGCTCAGAACAGAGCTCACTCCCTTCTCTTCTTCTTGTGAATGCTGATGCCTGGTGAAGCAGTTTGTCCTTCAATTGTAAATATTTGTACATATTGCAACTGTTTGACTTTGAAGATAAAAGTGCCTCCTGCTTATCTGGATGTCAAACACTCTCTGTGTAAGTATTCTTGGGAACGGGTTGCCTGCTGAGATAGTTTTTGGCTTCTGCCGGGGATTAAGTGTCCTATCATCCCCTGACAATTCTTCCATTTGCACAAGATCTTGTACTATCTGTTGCATAAACAGAATTCTTTCCAGCACAAGATCTTGTCTGAGCTAGATTTTGTACGGTAATATTAGAAGTGATTTTCCTTCTGTTCACACTTGTCTGGATACAACCTAGTGTATGGTATGGCAAGTTCCCATTCCCAATATAATGTTGCCCTATGGGTGGTGGTTCTTCAGATAGTATTTTCCCCTTCAGCCAAAGGGATTCATGTGAATCTGATGGGATAGGGAAGGGCCATAGCTGAATGGTAGAAAACTTGCTTTGCATGCAGAAGGTCTCAGATTCAATCCTTGATATCTCCCATTAAATGGATAAGGAAAGCAAGATCTGCAGATTGCATGTGGCTTATAGGGCCCCTCCACAGTTGCCCACCCTGTGTTGAAAGAATGAGATAGCAGTTGCTGGCCAAGTCTTCTGTCTGAGAAAAATGGCAGCTAGGGCCTTCCATATCATAGGATGGGGAATCCCATCCAGATTTTAATCTAGTCTTTAAAGGAGGTGTCCAAGGTGCTGAAAGTGTTTAGGGAAGAGGGTTCAATACTGCTTTCAAAATCTGAACTAAGACCCAGAGCAGAGTAATTACTCTACTGATATGGAAGCTACCAGTTCCTGAGAAACTGTTGCCAGTCAAAATAGTCCAGTACTACACTTGAGGGATCAATGGTCTGACTTGCTATAAGGTAGCCTCTGATGTTCCACAAAAGGTTAAGTCACAGAGGGCTTTCAGTAGAGAGATTTTCAGCCCTTCTATTTGGCCAGTGAATAGTGAATGTGGGCTACTATCTGTCCTATGACTCCTACCCAACTTCCTCTATCTGTCCATTGATTCCTACCCAAATGTAGACCTTTTTGCCTATAGACCTTTTGTTTTGATAAACAACCATATGGATTTTGATTTCCAGACTCTCCCTAGATTCTTTCTCATCCATTCTGTAGAACAGATTTAGTAGAATGCTAGACAACATATGAGCCACTAAGTTGGGGAGGGGAAGAGCTAAATATAGTTTGAGTTCCCCTTTGGGGAGCTATTGCTTGAGCTTCATTACTACACATTTTAGTACAATCTAATTTACTCATGTGGCTGGCCCCAGGTGTTTGGAATGGCAACCAGAGAAAAATCAGATCATGCTAAAATTAGATGCTCTTGAACGGCCTGCTGTGTAGGAATTCAAAATGCACATTGTTAATTAAATAGGATATGTTTATGAAAACCAATACTAAAACAGAAGGAATGCATCTATATAAGTAAAGAAATGTGTTTTCTATCCAAGAATAACCAGCAGAAGTTTACATGTAGTAATACTAATAGTAATGCTTAGGATTCAGATAGCTCATCTGAGGAGGTGTTTCATGTATACCTTCTTGATAATACAGCATTGTTACAGAGATGGTTGTCCCTGTGTTGGAGATGCAACTAAGGGCCAGAATAGACATTACATGCAAATGCAGCTCTTTTTACAAGCCAGTTTGGGAGCACTATTAGTGAGTTGCAGTAGGAAAAAGAGGATGCTTTGTCTTCTATTTTCCTTCTGTTCATGCTTATCTGGATACGTGTCAATGTACTCTCTCTCCACGTGGTCCCTCCATGTGGCTCCCCAATCTCTCTTGCAGGGCTTGAAAAGAGAATCTGCTTTTACCTGTCTCTAGTGATGAGACTTTCTTGTAACAGTTAGGTGTTGTATCCAGAGATCAGAACCAAAGCACTGTTATTATGTGTATCCCACTTAAGTCCAAACATAAAATACTTTTTCATCTAACATTTCCCAGTGTGATTTTATGGCAATTCCCCAGGAACAATGTGAGAGACTAGCATTTTCAGTTCCAAGGTTTTCATTCTGTGGTGGGCATCAGCTGTGTCTGAAAGTGGGGCTAAGTATAACAGACAGCAACAGAAATAGGAATAAGAGGAAAGGAGGGAGGAGCAGAAAGAGGAGGCATGCAAGGTATAGTCACACATTACAGAAGTACAGAGATTATCAGACGCAGCTAATGTGGTGCCATCATGATGCCAGAGAACTCAATATCAGATGTCATCGTCTTTTTACATTCTGCTGGCATCATTATGACATTTCTTTTTATTGACTGGCTGAGTCATCAATAGATTGCTCATCCCATTTTGGTGCTGGTATTGCTGGTGTGTGAAACCTCGGGCCATTTAACTCTTGTGAATGCAGCATCAATGGGCAGTACTGCCAGAACACTTCTGGGTGAGATCGGGACATCCAGATAAGTGACACACTTTTTATGACCCTCCTTGGGCTACTTGTAAGTTTTAAAGTGTGTTTCTGTGCTGGGTGTAACTTTTTTGTGTGTGTATTTTACTTTTTATTTTTGAATTTCCTGCGCTTGCATCTTCTCATGAGAATGGGTGGGATTTCAGTCCAGGAAGTGAACGGAGCTCAGTTAGAGCTCCGTTCATTCCTGGGCTGCCTGTCGATGGGAGAGAAGGTAAGCATGGTGGGGAGGATTATTGTGCTGGGACAGGGGCAGGATTGGAGATTGTGGGGCATGTGGGATCTCCTACATGTGGGAAAGAAGGCAAACAGAGTGTAAAGAAGAGGGAAAAGAATGGACAGACAAGAGGTGATGGGAAGGAATAGTGATCTCAGAGAGAGGGGGGTGGGGGAACATGTTTTCCCACTGTTCCTTTGGCAGCCTTCTCCAGGGATGGCTTTTGGCTCTTGATTTTAATGTCCTGTGAATTTTATTACCAAAGACCAGCTGTTTCATTCAGGGCGGCAGGGCAGGGCAGGGAGAATAATCTTGTCTTCTTCCTGCTCACCAGTTTTTCTGATGCAATTCATGTGTGGCTTTTTTTTTACCAGTCTGATCGTGCTATAGTTACCTTCATATTAACTACCCATTTGGGGGCTCAGCAGTTATTATATTGATAGTGGGATGAGGGTTGGATCATTGTGACGGGAGGAGCTGGTTATTCTTCAGTTGTTGTAGGAGTATCTTTTGGGGTTGTGAGGAGTCTGCTAAACATTTGTTACCAGGCTAGTATCCATTACTTGGTGACTGGAAATTTGGATTAGGATTTAGTATAGCTTTTGCATTAAATTGTGCTCTTTTGTTCCTATCTTTTTTTACCACTGTCATGCCAAGCAGGAAACTTTTTGTTTCCAGATTCCTTCCTCTCTGTGTGTATTTCTTTTTAACCTAACTCATTTACTTTTGGTGGGTGGTGGTGAAAGAAAAATGGTTTTTTCCAAAATTCATGCAATTGGGACTTCCTCTTAGCCACAAAGGTCATTGGGTGGTCTTGGCTAAGTCATGATCTGTTTGCCTAATCCTTCTCAAAGGATTGTTGTGAAGATAAAATGGAAGTGTGGGGGGGGGGAGAACCATGCATATTATGCTAAGTTATTTGAAGGAAAGAGAGTTTTTGAAAAAATGTAATCAAGCATATAAATATAAATATCAATTAACAGCATGCCCAGAGTTCGTGGGCCTTATTTGTTTAACAGAAAATTTGGTTACAGGGACAGGAATAACATGGAAAAATAGAGGGAGGTTCCTACATCACACACAACAAGCAGTTCAACATATTTCAGCAAAAGGTTTTATTCAGAACTAACAATATACACATGTGAAATGCAACCACCAGGTCAGGTAAAGTAACACTCTGGGCCTTCTAGAGACTATTTGAAAGCTTCTTCCAAAATGTATCCAAGGATGATTCCCTCCCCACTCCACTTTGCTTATGAGTTTCATTTTTGTGCCCCAACTTAAATCTCTATGTTTGGTTTTATTTTTATTTGTTGGGGGTATCTGGTAAAGTAGGCTTATCTGCTTCTTCCTTTTCTCTGTTTTGCTCTTCGCACATGCTCAGTAAGTGATTCTAGAGTCAGATGCTGTTTACCTTATCTGTTGTAGGCAAGCTCACATGGCTACGGTAAGGATGGCTAGAGCAGAACCCCCAGGTCAAGCTTATTGCATTGTATACTACAGACAAGCTGCTGCAACCTGACACTCAAAGTCTGTTTTTCCAGCCGTCTTCTACCATCCTCCAATATGGATCCTTCTATAAAAGACTTCCAGCTAGACAAAGGATGAGGAGGGAAAATGGGGGCTAGGTGGGCATAAAAAGAGTTTAGAGAAAGGAGCTTCTTTGTCAGAAGCTTTGTTAACTGAACTATGCCTGTAACTGGGTTGAGAGAGCTTTGTCACTCATTTTTGAAATAGACTTATCAAATCTTTTCCCCTGAAGGGTGTTTTATTAATTCTGCCTGCCATGTAACTGAATGTTTGGAGAAAACCTATTGGGATGTGAAAAACATGCATAAGGTAGCATGCAAGTCATCTGATGTCTATAAGGTCTGATCTTAAATCTCTCTTAGTGAAGAAAACCTGGGCAAACACTGCTTTGATGTGTTAAGCAGGGCACGATTAAAGATGACTAATATAGTTTGCTACCATTCCAAAGTTTAAGATGCCCTTATCAAAAGCAACCATTACAGTGGCATATAAGAATAGTTGTCTGCTGAACACCCACCTAAAGTGGAACTTCAAAGGAAATATGTTTCTGGCTAGAATTTGCAAGTGCATCAAAGAAATATATATGACATTAAATCACACAGAAACTGAAAATGGCGGGGGGGAACAGTTCAGTGAGACAGAAACGTGTTAGTAGGATAGATGCGTATAGATAACATGTTACAATCTTTGTGGAATGGTGACAGAAAGAGTGACCAATAAGGTTTTGGAAAAATGGAAAGGCTGAAGGACACATGGGAAATTTTTGTTAATGCGCAAGGAAAATGATGTGATGATGTTTTGGACTTTGTTTTGACCATTGGAAACTACTCACTGTCCACAGCTCTAAGGATATACATAAAGTCCAATGGCTGTAATTTTTAAATTTATTTGTTTATCAAGATTTTTTTCAGAAAATATAGATGTTACCCTAAGAGTTGGGGGGTAGATTAGAGTCCCACCCTTGATGCCAAATTTTTCTTTAATATTTGGGTGAATTATTAGCTCAAACAGGAGGCCCGTGAGAAGAGGGTAACTTCAGGGATCTTTTCACCTGTGTATACTACAGTACTAACTGTAGAGAGCACTCCAGTTAAAGTAAAACAAAATGTTTTTATTGTAAATAACACAGGGGATATGCTAACATACAAAACATACACTCTTAAGAACCAGACAGGGTTATTGAAAAGAAAGGCAGAAAGTCTGGATAGATAGAGGTCCAGGGAGATAGGGTGATAGTTACCAATCTTGAGGAGGAGAGTTTTGTGCAGTGAAGATACTTAGACTACATCTGAGAGTGGTGCAGAGAATCCAGCAGAATGACAGGGTCTGTCTGTGGCACACTTTGCTGGGGTCTGGGCCCCAATATTTATACTCTATTTTATATCCTGAAGGGGTAGAATCATAGAATCATAGAGTTGGAAGAGAAAAACAAGGACCATCCAGCCCAACCCACTGCCATGCAGGAATACACAATCAAATCATTCCTGACAGATGGCCACCCAGCCTCTGTTTAAAAACCTTCAAAGGAGGAGACTCCACCACACTACGAGGCAGTGTATTCCACTTCCGAACAGGTCTTACTGTCAGGAAGTTCTTCCTAATGTTTAGGTGGAATCTCTTTTCCTGTAGTTTGAACCCATTGCTCCATGTCCTAGTCTCTGGTTATGGTTACTTTGGTTATGACAAAGCCTGGGTGGCTTTCCCACTGGATAGATAAAAGACTGAAACTCCACTAATTGCTTTAGTTAAAACATTGATCGTCTTGTGACAACCTCATACTCTTGGACAGGAGGAGGTATGATGGGAGATTTCTGTAGGGTATAGATTGAGGGATGGTCACTTAATTGCTTGATTGATTTATTGCTGAAATGCCCAAGGCTGGAAGAAAAGAATAGCACATACTCCCTTATTGACTGGGTTGTTAGCATAAACCCAGTACTGCAGGGGGTGGGGTTTCTATCCAGATGATTTTTACACTTTGAATTTTAAACTGTTTTAATATGTATTGGTTTTATTTGTTCTTTTAAATTGATATTATGTGTTTTAATGGGTTTATGTATTTTTAACTGATATGTGTTTTAGTTGATATTAGTTGTTCTGTATAAATCTGTTCATCCCCACCTCAGGAGGTATTCAGCCTCCTCTGATAGTTAAAGCAGTTAATTATTTCTGCAGTGTGACAGCAGTCTATGGAGTTTATCAGGCACAGGGATACATGGCAAAAAACTGCATCCCAAGTCATGTCAGGCTAAGCTGTCAATAAAAAAGGATGCCTTATTCACGCACGTGCTATGCCCCCAGAATGGCTGCAGGACGTGGTCGTCTGATAATGTTGCCTGTTTCTTTTATCGTTGCATTCTTCTGATGTGGTTTTTGCTGTGTCTGATAAAATCCTATGTTAGTTTTAACTGTTGTAATCTGCCTTCAGTCCCAATCTGGGAAAAAGAAAGGATGATATCATCATCATCATCATCATCATCATCTTACACTCAAAGTTGTCCTACCTCCTGTTGCCTCCCACCTGCATCCTCACAGCTAGTGGAGGATGGTAGTCTGGACACACCAGGGAACTTTTTCTGCTTTTCCTGCAGACTAAGACAGGACACACACTGTGGAGGGCTTCAGCCATGTAAATGGAGCCTAGCAATTCCACTTGCTAGGACTTGAGAATCAGAGCAGTTGCCCAACCAGGCTGTGAGTGTAAACATCAACAGCAACTGATGTCACTGCTACTGATATGAGTGGAGAAAAACCTCATCTCCATACAGGCCAGCATGTCCAAGATATGCCAGACATCAAGGCAGATTGACGGACTTGAGAAGCCATGTACCATACCAAATGGAGTCTAGCTTTAGATATTACAAGTTGGATAAGCGTGCCTCAGCTGACACATCCTTTGGGCAGGTGGGTCCTATAGCAGCTGGTTGCAAAGGAAGGATGGCGCCTGTTTTTTTTCTTGATTGTCAGTATTTCTCTAGTTTTTCTTCTGTTCAGCAGCACAAGCTTACTAGTATGAATGATCTTGGGTATATCCCATCAAAAGGACATCCTCTGCCACTACCATTGGTTCTTATTCCTGTAGATATGAGATTGGCTTTTTCTGTACTGAGCAGAGGACAGCCTCCACGCCCTCCATTATGCTCTGGTGGGAACATGACCTTTGCATCTGGTGTTTTCTGCTGTTGCATTGCTTTCCCCCTTGGGGTTTTCTCTCTGTTTTGATTGCATTGTCCTGAGGCTTCTCTTCAGTTGAGCCTTAAGACTGGTTCCTGCTAGGATGCTCTCCTACACTAGGGGGAGCTCCATGCAAACCCAATTGGTTGATCAACCTGCCTGATGCAGGCAGTAGAAGCAATCCATCAGAAGGATGTCATTTGTCTACTACTGAAAATGACCATCTCACTGGAAGTACCAAGGATTGTTTTCAGAATACAACTCCCAGAATCCCTCAGCCAGCATAGTCAGTAAGTGGATTCTTAGAGTTGTACTAAAAAAATAAAAAATAAAAAATAAAATCCAGGCTCAGGTTTTTGGCCATGGCATGTTGTTGTATATAACTCCTAAAACTAGAAGCATTTTTTTTCAACATGGCATTTTTGGGTTGCAACCATGTATATATCATTACTTCTATAGGACTATGAAAATAATTTATTGGACAGCCAAAAAAATAGTTGCCCTATTTTGTCTTTAGGGGTAATCCCAATTGGTCAGTTTACATTTTACCATATCAAGTCTAAACTGAGTAGCAAATTCATGGAAGGAACAAAATAGATGTTCTTTTCCCTAAGACTCTTCCTTCCAATCAAAGATCAGATGATCTCTTTTGATTTGTTAGGCCAAGGTGCACAGGGAATGTCTTTACTTGACACTGGGTACATGATATGATTGTGGATAAGTTAAAATTGTTCCTGTGACATTCTTAGTAGGCTTTGAAGTTAATGTATGCTCTGGTCTGGCAAGATAACACAATCCTTCCATTAGTATGCACAACAGTGTGTTTGATACAAACATAGGGGGAGGGGGAGAGAACATGTTTACAAAATGTTCACAGATACAAATGTGGAGTTTCTTTAATAGTCAACGAGGGTCTGAGACAATCTGGATGGCACCTCAATGGCTGTGAAAATATAACAGTAAACCAAACACTTGATCATTTTACTGCCTCTTGGGTATCTTAAACCCCTTCAGTCTGCCAAATGACAGGGCCAGACCTAAATATGGATTTTAAGTGTTAAAAAGGCAGTTCTGGTACTCAATCACATGCTAATTGTCATCTGGGACCTACTATAAAGAACCAATCCCACAGCACCTTTCTGGTGGTGGTGGTGATGATGATCATCACTATAATCCTGAAAGATTGAATTGGAGCTCACTATGGAATGACTCATTTGGAAACTTCATTATGTTATGCATATTGGCAATTTTTTAAAAATAACTTTATGTTACAGTTTGCCAGCTTCAAAGTTCTAATCCCTGGAAAGTCAGGGTTTGCAATTGCCCTTTGCCAATTAAAAGGTTCCATTTGTATAAATTATCTGCTCTGTGTGTGCATGTGTGCGCACCTGTGTTTAGTGATGTCCTTTGCAGCAGACTCTTTAAAAAACATACAGTAAACTACATAATTGCAAAAAACCCTCAATATGATACACCCCCACCCCAAAGACCCAGTGTCACATTTTGAAATGTTCTCTTAACCACCAGAGGGAGTCACATGAATGCAATATAAATGTTCTAGTACTGGTATAGAAATGATATTTACATAATTGGGCATTGTAGGCTCCGGGTTCAAGACAGGCTTATATTTTCTTTTGAAGTCATCTATCAACAGTGAGAAGGAAGAAAGTTGTATACTGTATTAAAAATACAATTGTTAACATAAAGGTATGTGACCCATAGAATGATAGAAACATAGAGCTGGAAGAGACCACAAGGGCCATCCAGCTCAATCAAAACACAATCAAAACATACCCGACAGATGGCCATCTAGTGTCTGCTAAAAACCTCCAAAGAAGGAGACTCCACCACACTCTGAGGCAGTGTGTTCCACTGTTGAACAACTCTTACTGTCAGGAAGTTTTCCTAATATATAGGTGGAATCTCTTTTCCTGCAGTTTGAATCCATTGCTCTGTGCCCTAGTTGATACCACTGAACAGTATTTTTTTTTTTTTAAGTAAAGCCAAGGTGTGGAAGTACAACCTTCTGCTTAAGCAAGTTTTAAAAAACTTACATTTCTTTGCCTCAGCACACGGACACTACCACAAATATTCAACATGGCGGTTCTGGCCACTTTGCTTCCGGCAAGCTCCTCCCCCGTGCATGTCCAACCAAACAGCAATCCACTTCTGTCCTTGCTGAGAATGCACTGCAATCCAAATCAGTTGTCCCAATGAGCAGGAATGCTCATTTCCCTCACAGTTTAAAAAACCCCAAACAACTTTGGGAAAAGCTGCAAAGCTTTCTCCATGCAGTATATAGCATTTTTGACCTCCTCCTTCCAAAATGCGGCAAATCACCATGGGGTGCCATTTATACAAAAGGTATTCTCCTCAAATTCTATAAGGAGTATTTTCACCATTTAGACAACCAGTTTGTCTCTGGAGCAGCAGAAAACAAGCCATGTTCAGATAATATGATAAAAATACCATCTGGCATCTTGTTAGTCTGTTGTGATGGCATACAGCAGATTGATGCCATCACAACTCACTTTTATGGTAAT
The DNA here is from genome assembly GCA_030847615.1 of Gambelia wislizenii. Classification (NCBI taxonomy): domain Eukaryota; kingdom Metazoa; phylum Chordata; class Lepidosauria; order Squamata; family Crotaphytidae; genus Gambelia; species Gambelia wislizenii. The sequence goes on along the minus strand of JAUMIR010000005.1, from coordinate 182,563,604 downwards.
TGTATAGGCCAGAATTTTGGTCCGATCATGCATTGACTGAAATCCCCCACCCTAACACACCTTGTAAGCAGCACAGCCTCCCTCAACACTGCCATTTCTGTGTTGTCAGAGAGCAGGGGTCTGTCTGGCTATTTTCTTGTAGCTAGACATGCCGCAAGGATGCCATCTGCAGAGAGCACACAAGACCCAAAGGTCTCTTTAAATGCCTCTTGCAGTATGTCCAGTTACAGGTAAATAGCTGGATGTGTCCCCGTGCATTGCCTCCCACTCTACGACAACACAGAAACAGCCGTATTGAGAAGGACTGTAGTGCTTACGAAGTGAGGGTTTTTTGGTAGCATTGGGGAATGTAGCTACTGAGATGTAACTACGTGATACATGTATGTCTCCTGATGCAGGATATCAGTCATCATGTTGTGCTTCTTTAAGTGAATGGTATGAAACAAAGGAAAATTATGTAATAGACTGCTGTGTTTTTTTTCTCCAGTGCTTTGCCTGGATCAGATACCATTAACAACTCTCATCAAGATGACATAAAAATGCCTAGTATCCAGAATTTAGCTGGCAGTTACTCAGATGCTGTATAGTTCAGAATGTCTTCTTACTATAATGGCTGCTATAATGAGAGTAGGAAAAGTTTTTATGCACTAATAAATCAGTACAGAGCTAGCCCATGTAATTTTGCTGCCAGAGGCCAAGGACTAGAAGATACCCCAATCCGCATTCTGCCAAGGACTAGAAGATACCCCAATCCCCATTCTGCATACAGAAGAAAACAGGACTAAAAGTGTATCTTAGGCTATTATCAGACAAGAACACAAAAAGCGTTCCTGTCCCACAATCTCCAATCCCTCCCATCCCATCCCTGACCTGCCACAATCACCCTCCCTACCACACTTACCTTCTCTAATGTTGTTCTGGCAGCCCAGGAGCGAATGGAGCTCTAACGGAGCTCCACTCCCTTCCTGGATCGAAATCCTGCTGATTCTTGCGAGAAGACATGAGCATGGGAAATTCAAAAAGAAAAAGAAAAATAACCAAAAAAAAGTGACAGCAACCACAAAAACACACTTTAAAATTAACAAGTAACCTGGGGAGGGTCATAAAAAGTGTGTCGCTTACCTGAATGTCCCAATCTCACCTGGAAGTGTTCTGCCAGGGACCTCCCATTGATGCTGGAATCTCGCCAGTGAAACGGGGCACCTTGTCGCACACAGGAAAATCTGTGACAGAAACGGAATGGGGGAAAATCTATTGATGGCTTCTCCCATCAATAAAAAGCAGTGCTAGCAGAACAGGAGCAGAACAGGTGCTAACAATGGGGGACGATGTTGTGTGGTAAGGGAGCCCTTTTGCGATCTTCTGGCATTGCTGTAACGCCACTTTTGATGTGTCTTATAATCTCCTTAGTATGGGCAATGGTTCTGAAATGCCACTGTATCTGAGGGTGGTGGGCTAGCTTTGGCTGAACAGGGTAGGCGCCATAGCACACACAGTTCTGTCCAACAACACTGCACTGCCTCTGCCTGCTCTCAGAAATGCTGTTAGAGGCAGCAGCTTCAGCCTATGTAATGGTAGAGCTGGCCGTGAACTTTGGCTTGCCCCACAAAACAATCCTTCTTCAGTGTGCCAGGACAGGACTATCCCAGCCCCTGAGATTTTGGGGCTAGAACCTCCTGGGCATGACCCCTTTTAATGTCACAGAGGTGGGCCTTGGGGAGGTTGTAAGGGTGATGTTATGAGGGAAAGCCCTTGGTGATGTCACTAAGTGTGATACCTTAACCATCAACTACAGTTGCACAGAGTATGCCATTAAAATAAAAAAACCCCACTAAGTCTACCAAAAGAAGAATATGCATGCACACACACACACATGAAGGTTCCCTCCCTGAGGACTGGAGAAGAGAGGCCAGACACTGAGATCTGGAAACCCTAATCCTTCTCTGTACGAAATCATAGAAATGAATCGTGATCATAATTTGCAAATATGTATGCCTTATGCCTTAATCCTTATATCTATATCTATAATTCTCTTGGGTATGTCACCATTTTCAGTGTGCTGATTGGCTGCTTAGGGGCTCCTTGGCTGGACAATCAGCTCTCAGCAGCACTTTGCCGAGCTGTGGCCTTGCCCAGCAGAACAAAGGGTGACGTCACCACCCTGCCACTGCTGCTGCTGCACCAGGGAGGGATGGCCCCGCTGCCAAAGCCACTGAGCTCCAGCCTTTCCAGGCCAAATAGGAGAATAATGGCCCTGCTGCCACTGAGTGAACCTGTCAGCAGAAGTGCTAATGGCGGTGGCAGGAGGCCTCTGATGCTGCTCTGAGAGAGACCACACATTCAGTGGTGGTGGTGGTGGGAATGGGAGCGTCACCAGGATGCTGCTGCTGCTGCTCCAACTATATCCAATTGTTGTGAGCCGCCTTGATTGCCTAATAGGCAAAAGGTGGGGTACAAAAATAAAGTTATTATTATTATTATAACTAGCTATACCCAACAAAACATACGCTGGTGGTGCATTGAGGGTGAGTTGCTCTGTTGACCTGCCCAGTGCCACCACTGCCAGTTTACTGCGGACCCACACAGTCAACTGGTGGCAGTGGTGGGACTAGTGGTGGCCGTGGGACACCATTGCTGCCACTCCAACAGGACAACAGGACTCAATTGCAGTCAATTGGCAGTGGCACCAGTGGCAGTTCAACAGAGCAACTCACCCTCAAAGCATCACCAACACATGATACATTGGGTCCAGCTAGTTATATATAATAGTCCTTGTGCATTTATTGGAAAAATATCCACGGAAACAATATCGACTATTCAGTCTTCACAAAATGTTCAGAATTCCATTACTAATGGTAACTGCCTCTTTTCTCATTATCTCCTGACTATCTGGGTTATGTATAGTATGTGGGTTATGTATTGGTTAATAGCAGTGAAAGCTACTAATGTGTTCTAATATTTTGGCCCCTGATGTCACAGAATTTTGAAGTTCAAAGCTAAGGCAGAAGCTTATGAGAGTCTAAATCAGTGGCTCCCAAACTTTGCTCCTCCAGATGTTTTGGACTTCATCTCCCAGAATTCCTGACTATTGGCCAAGGTGGCTAGGGCTTCTGGGAAATGAAGTTCAAAAAAACCTGGAGGACCAAAGTTTGGGAATGATTGGTCTAAATGATCAAAAGGCCATTAATGGAAGCTAGATGATAGGAAAGGCCCCTGTGGTCAAATGGAGTCATTAATTTCAGTGGATGTCCACTTGGTGCAATATAAAATGTGATGAGATTGAAAGACATTGTGGATTTGCACATGAAGGAGGACTGAGAGAAAGAGGAAGGAATGAGTGAGAATGGCATGGTGTGGGGGCTGTTCAGAAGGTTTTGGTCCGAAAGAGTAGGACAGTTGAGATAAAAGGAGTTTGCAGGATAGTGGCAGGTTTTTAGTTAGTTAGGACAGGAATACTGTATAGTTTAGAGGTTATTTATAACCAGCAATTTTATAATAATATATAGGCTGCCATCCTGTTGGTTAGTCCCAACTTGTGCAGATATGTTCAATCAGCTGTTGAATGGTGAGTCAAGATGTAGATAAATGTAATGGATTCAATAGGTCTACTTAAGTCAGAAATAAAATAGAATTTAGGCCATATAGTAGGACTCCTGTATCCACTGATTCAATTATCCATGGGACACAAAACAGCACAACTACCATAGAGTCTTCCAGAAAATATGTCCTCTCTAGCTATTTTCTAGGTCCTCCAAGGCAACTCTATGGTATTTTAAACTGGAAGTCTCATTATTTTCAATGGCGTTCACTATTATCCATGGGTTTTGGTATCCATGTGCCCCCCCGAACCAATCCCCAGCAGATACGGGGGTCCTACTGTACAGTGTAAAAAAATTTAATGCTGTTAGCCTTTTACAGGCTCTCCCTGTATTTGTGGGGGATACATTTCTGGCCTTACTGTTTATAAATGAAACCGTGGATAATAGCAAACTCTATTAAAATAAAGGACTTCAAGTACAAAAATACCATAGAGTTGCATTGGAGGATCTAGTAATTCCAAGAGAGGACACCTCTCTAGGCATTTTTTCAGTGTGAATCTATGGTATTTGTCACTAGTTTTAAACAATGGATAACAGAAACTGCAAATATTGGTTCCATGGATACGGGGGATGACCTGTACATTACAACTAAATATCTACATACTGGATGATTGAAAAGAATCATATTGATATCTTAAGTCAGTATTATAATAAAATATTCATTGGATTTATGAACTATGTCGGCTGTTTCTTCACTACCAATTAGAATATCTATATTTATGTACAGTAAATTTCTATCTGTTTATTTAGGTATATCTTTAAAGAACGAGTTAAACTAGGTCAGTATATTCCTTTTGCTCATATGAGGGCAAGAATGAGGACCTGAGAAAAGGTCCAAGTAGCAGCATACTACTGGAGGCAAAAACTGAAGATGGCTGTCCAGAATGGTGAAAATGGAAGGGCAAAAGAGATCAAATGTAGCTGCAATTAATGGAAAGGGCTGTCTCTCTTTAAGGTGCATGCATCTACTACTTGTCTAGTTGGCCTAGAGAGGAGTAATGAAGAATGATATGTGAAGACAAGCACAGTTGTTGTGGACTACATGCAACTAAGCTGTGCCTGCAAAGAGTCTTCTCCAATACTCTGTGCCACTGCTATTGTTTCATACCAGTATAGGCCATCTGAGATGCTAGTGATGCCCTAACTTTGCAAAGCACTCACCCATGATGGTGCCCTGTATGTCAGAAGAGAGGGACTTTTTGCCCCACTGATGTTTTGGGCTACAGGCTCCATAATCATTTCCCATTGGCCATGCCATATGCATCTAAGATTCTGGAAATCTTCTGGAGAGCTGAATATCTCCCTTTTATACCACCTTTTAGTCTCTGCTGATGGTTTAAATTTTTCAAATAGTCAATAGTTTGTACTATCATTTGTAAACTTTACTCTTCTCAGTTTCTCTGAATATTGTAAGCTGCCATGGAAATACTTATGCTGAAAGGCAGGAGAAGGAAGCCCTAGGCAAATGAAGGAATGCCTCCACTGAATGAACTGTGGGAACCACCACTACTTTCATCTTCTTACTGGATAGGCCATCCTTGCAGTTCTGAAAAGCCTTTGATTGTATAGATCATGAAAAACCATGGATTGTTCTGAAAGAAATGGGTGTGTCACAACATTTGATTGTCCTGATCTACTCAGGACAAGAGGTCACTGGTAGGGCAGAATACAGAGAAACAGAATGGTTTCTAATTGGAAAGGGGTCAGGGAAAGCTGCATTTTATCACCCTATCTTGAGCTTCACTTGTATGGTGAACATATCATATGTAAAGCAGGATTAGATTCAGAGGAAGGAGGCACGAAAATTGGAGGAAAGAATATCAACAATTTAAGATATGCAGATGACACTATACTACTGGCAGAAATTAGCAAAGACTTGGAACAATCCTGAAGGAAGTGGAAAGGCAGGTTTATAGTTGAACATTAAGAAAACAAGTAATGACCACAGATGATTTACATAACTTTAAAGTAGACAATGAAGATATTGGATTAGTTCATGATTTTCCATACCTTGGCTCAGTCATTAATCAGAATGGAGACTGCAGTCAAGAAATCAGAAGACTAGGGACTTTTTCAAATGGGGGAACAAACCTCTGAGGTTGGGAGAACAGTGGGGCTGTCGTGCTTACAGTGCCCCGTTTCAGATGCTGCTGTCCTCCTCCTGACCTTCCCCCGTGCTGTGGGTGCCACTTTTTATTGACGGAGGTTTTCCATCAATAAAAAGTGGCACCCACAGCATGGAGGAAACATGGGGGAAGGTCAGGAGGAGGATGGAGGAGGACTGCGTGGTCTGAAATGGGGCTCTGTAAGCACGACAGCCCCACTCTTCTCCCAAACCTCAGAGGTTTTTTTTTTTTACCCCGTTTGAAAAAGTCCTAGGACTTGGAAGGGCAGCAATAAAGGAACTAGACAAGATCCTGAAGTGTGAAGATATATAATTGAATATTAAAATTAGGATTGTCCATTCCATCGTATTCTCCATTTCTATGTATGGTTGTGAAAGATAGACAGTGAAGAAAACTGATAGGAAGAAAGTAAACTCATTTGAAATGTGGTGCTGGAAAAGAGTTCTATGGATACCATGGGCTGCTAAAAAGACAAATCAATGGATCCTAGAGCAAATCAACCCTGAAATCTCCCTATAAGCCAAGATGACTAAACTGAGACTGTTGTAATTTGACCATATCATAAGAAGATGGGACTCACCAGAAAAAAACAATAATGCTTGATAAGATAGAAGGCAGTAGGAAAAGAGGAAGAACACATTCCAGATGGATAGACTCAATGAAGGAAATCACGGCTCTGAGTCTGCAAGACCTGAGCAGGACTGTTGATGATAGGGTGACTTGGTGGTCTCTCATTCATGGGGCTTTAGGTGACTGCTAAGAGATGGAATTCCTCAGATATTTATTTCTTTGAAGTTACTTTGATATCACCCAGGACTCCAAAAATCCTTGTATTACATCTGGAAGAGAGGGACAGCCTCCTGCTTTGCTTCACCACAGTACCAGAGCAAAGAAGGAAACAGGAGAGATGTTTTGTGGATTAGCAACATCACCCCTTCCCTCACCCTTTATGTTTGTTAAATGGGCCATGGCCCCCTTTCAGACCGTTGAATGGTGAGTCAAGATGTAGTTCTGACTTAAGTAGACCTATTGAATAGGATGTTGCCATGGCAGCTAAAGCAGATTCATAGTTTTATAACTATGTAGTGTGAAAGGGCCCTGTGTCCCATTTAAAGAACAAGAACCACCAAAGGTAAGGAAAGGGGTCTGGATGTTGCTCATTCACCATCAGTGTAGACTTATCTGGCAGGCATACTGGACACCTAGTCACAATATTTCCCACTGTGCTACCTTATTCTTCTATCCCACTATTTCTATTTAAATTATAGAAATTGCTTCAAAATTTGCATATCTCTATATAAATCAGCATACTCACACTTTTTGCAAATCAGTGTCCTCTTTTTTGGTGATACATATGTTAAAAACCTATGCATTCTTGATTCTCTCTCAACATCCCCATTATAAACCATGGGAGACTGGGACAAAGAAAAGAGAGAAGGAATTCTTTTATTCTAACATCCTGCTGTGCAGTTGTGAATGGAGTGTCCCCAAGGATGTTGTGAATGCCCACTGGTGCAATGCCATCCAGAAAGAACTAACCTGGGTAACTGAGATATCTGTTAGTTAATCATCTGTGAGAGAGCAAGGTATTCAAGAAATGGTGCAGGATCCACTGGGGTTGGTCTTCTATATGTTGTTGGACTGTAACTCCACCATTCCTCACATCTGGCTATGCTGGCTAGGGCTGATGGATATTGCTCTCCAACAACATCTGATACTCCAGACTTTGCCCACCTTTGTCCTGCACGGATCATCTTCAGGAGAACATTGCATTTTGAATGTAGTGGGCAAAACAAATGTTATAATCGGCAACATCCAGTCTTGGATTTGAAAAGGGTTACAAAGAGCACTAACATTGCATCTCTGCCCATCTTAATTATAATATGACCAGAACTAATTTTACGAAAGTATGATTGCCTCAATCTTCCATGTATTTGGCAGCAGATCTTAGCTCAGGAGTTGAGTAGGTGCACAGTAGCAGTGGAGAGAGTTCAGTTTACAGTAGGAAAGTAGTAGTAGGGAGAGGGAAACTAACCCTTTTTGGTCTTCACTGCATATACTCCTCACCTTTACTTCCCTCTCCAGTGCTTGTATGTATGTCTGGCATGCCACCTAGGAAAAAGCACTAGGGATGGGTGAATCCACTCAAGGGCAAACACAGAGGGCAGGAGAAAATGGGTGTCTATTGTTTCTGCTTTGCAAATTAATCTCTTTGCTTTACTCCACACTTCACCACTGTTCAGTAATGACCTGGATTCCTGGACCCGAACAGTCAGATTTGACATTTCACAAAGAGATGTGCTGAAATTCATTTTGTTTGTTCTTATAGCGTTTATAAATGTTACGGCCAAAAAAATGTTACTTGATTTGTGCAGGTCAGAATTTTTATAATTTGCTTTCCCATTCGGTAACTGAGCAAAGCAGCAGAGTTTGGGGAGCTAAGCTATTATGCAAGGCTGATTAAAGCAATCTCAGATGTAAAGGGAAGGAATCCATATCTGTGTTATGGAAAGAGGAATATTAAATAGCCTTGAAGCAGCAGCACTGTGATGTGACATTTTTACAAGGAGCTCATTTGTAGGAAAATGAAGCACAGACACTCAGAAGAGACCGAGAAGAATTAAGCTATTGTGCTTTCATATGATTTGAAAAGCTGATGATTTGTTACTCTTATCTACAGAAAAATATCCTTCAATAAAACCAAATCCTAGAAAAATAGGGAGGCTAGATATATTATGATAGGCCTGTCTCCTTAATTCTTCTCCTATTATTTTAAGTAACTTTCATTGTTCTTGGTGCTCTCCTGCTAATCTCCTTGGAAAGTTACCCACAAATTTAGCTGTGTTTCAGGAAAAAAAATATGGAAAAAGAAAAACTATGGAGCATTCTGAAGAGGAGATAGCAATCATATGCACAATCTCTGCATACAGATCAGCGATACTTAGAGGTAGGGGTTGAACACTAAAAGATGCAGCACCTCTGGGGTTGGGAGGAGGGAGGAGCAGAGAAGATAAGTTCACTATTTCAAAAGCATTTCTGTCAAATGAACACAACTCTTGTTGCAATGATAGCTGACTCAGTTATCTTGTTCCCAGAAGAAAACACTCAGACAGCAGGAGACTGAAATAGGAGTGTATACAGAAAACCCTTTTTGTATTGAGGCAATTAAAAGGCAACAGTTTAGAGGCCTGATTCTGACACACTGTCCCCACCAGCCCCTGACATTTTGCAGCCCAGGTCAAAACAACAAATGGGTTTCCCCACCCACCCAAATCAATGTGTGCTGTATCCTAAGCCAGTCAGGTTTTCTTCACACATGAGGAAGAAAATCTCATAAATGCCCTTTCCCAATCCCTAGCATTAGAAATAAAATGATGCCAAAGCAAGTAACTAATTGCTGCACCCCCTCCAAATGTTTCAGATGAAAACTGGGACACCTGCGGCCAAACAACAGTGTGGTCAAAATCGCAAAAGTTATTAATGAGGAAGAACACATAAGCTAGGAGAGGGTGCAGCAGTTTGCTTTTGCTTGATTTAGTCTGCAGGGAAGGGCAAGATCCTATCCTCTCCCTCTGGCTGAGTTAACGGAGTAAAAAACCCAGAGAGCATCCAGTGTAACCCACGGGGAAAACTAGAGATGTGCCTCAAAGTTCTCAATAGATGGCTGCTTTATTATAGAGAAAGCCCAATGTACTGCGGCCTATATCTATTTTTATGGCCTTGTTCAGGGGCTATATGGAGCATCCAGGAACATTCTGATGGGTGCAACCAGACCCATAGGACACCCCCCCCATGGCCATTGTGTCTATTGCAGGTATACTTCTAAGATGGCGGAGTACACAGGCCACATTAACAAAACAGAAGTTCACTTATAGCCCACTTTACCACTTGCAATAGGAGTTTTGTCATCTTCCATGCAGTATAAATGTCTAAATATTTGTTTTGGAAAGATAACAACATCTTTTTAAAAACATATAGGAAAACCTGTTTCTAATATAAAGACAATGAAACAGGTGCTTCCTTAGTAAGTTGTTTCTTCCAATATCACCATCCTGCAACAGAGCTCAAATTTTAGGCTATAGAAAAGTTGACTATTATTGGTGAAAAGATTCTAATACAAAAAAAGGTAGAGTGGATATTAAAATTAAAATCTTTGGCTCCCAGAGGACTGAGGATCTTGACTCCTCCCACGCCTGTAAATTCCCTCAGAACTGTATCAATACATCCTTGAATACTATCTAACTCCCTACACCCTTTCGGCTATCTGCAAATACAGGTTGTATATCCCTTATCTGAAATGCTTGGGACCAGAAGTGTTCTGTATTTTGAAATTTTTCAGATTTTAGAATACTTGCATATACATAACGAGCTATCTTGGATATGGGACCCAAGTCTAAACATGAAATTCATTTATACACATAGCCTGAAGGAAATTTTATATTCATAGCCTGAAGGCAATTTTATACACAACATTCTTAATAATTTTGTTCATGAAACAAAGGAGATTATCAGACAAGTGTCTAAAAATGTTCTTGTTCCACTATACTTAAAAGCATAAGTGTCCTGGCATAATAATCCCTTTTATCACACGTCACTGTAATAACAAGAAACAGCAACCCCAGCATTACTGGAGCATGATCGCCAGCGTTGTTTACTTCCGCGTTTGCCAGGGCGCATGATCTCAGAAGTTCTTGCAAGAAGATACAAGTGCACTTAAAAGTTTTAAAACACCAAAATTAACAAAGAAGATGAACACACAAGCACTGAAACACACTTTAAAATTTACCAGCAAAATGAGGAGGTTCATAAAAAGAGCATCCCATACCTAGTTTTCGCACTCTCACCTGGAAGTGTTCTGGTGGGGATCACCCATTGACGCTGTATTCATGAGAGCATAATGGGATGTGGTTTCGGACACTGGCAATACCATGAAAAAAATGCCATCAGCAATCAATTGATGGCTTGGCCCGTTAATAGAAAAGAATGGCTATTTCACAGGAATGGAACGCTTGGAGAACACAAGGGGATGACATTGTGTGGTAGGGAATCCCTTTCATGGTATTGTGTCATCATTATCATGCTATATTTGCCACGTCTGATAATCTCCAAAGTCGGCGTACATTGAACCATCAGAAAACAAAAGTGTCACTATCATAGCCACCTGTGTGAACAATTTTAGATTTTGGAGTATTTCAGATTTCAGAGTTCCAGATAAGGGAGACTCAACATGTATATAAAAACCTTGAGCCCAACTCATATGTTTCTTTTTTGTCCAGCAAATGGAATGAGATTCTCTGCTTCAGAAATTTCTGCAGTTAGATCTTAAGTTGGTATGTATAGGCCTAGGGAGTGTACAAAGATTAAAATTTTTATTCTTTGCAGATAAAACCTCTTGGATAAGAGCCGACTTAGATGCCAGTATTTTGACAGAAACAATTGACGAGGTGTCCATCAACTCTGTTGATGTAAGTTTACTGGATCAATTTCAATCCGTGAGTACTGAGGACATGGACAAGCTACTTGGTAGGGTGAGGAAGATGACCTGCCCTCTCGATCCTTGCCCTTCATGGCTGGCCATTTGCGGGGGGGGGTACCTTGATGGTGTTCCTTAAGGACATCATCAATGCATCCCTCAGAGAAGGGTGTGTTCCATCCTGTTTAAAGGAAGCGGCCATTAAGCAGCTCCTGAAAAAACCTTCCTTGGATCCCCTGGACATGAACAACTATAGGCTGGTTTCTATGTTACCATTCTTGAGTAAAGTGATCAAGAGGGCAGTTGTGCTTCAACTCCAAGTGGTCTTGGATGAAACCGATTATCTAGACCCATTTCAAACTGGCTTTAGGATGGGATTTGCAGTTGAGACTGCCATGGTTGCCTTGTCCGATGACCTGCGTCTAAGCATCGATAGGGGTAGTGTGACCCTGTTGGTGCTTTTAGACCTCTCAGCGACTTTCAATATGATAGGTCATAGCACCTCTTGGATAGCCTGAGTGGGTTAGGAATCGGAGGCACTGCGCTCCAGTGGTTCCGATCCTTCCTCTCGGGCAGGTCCCAGAGGGTGCTGCTTGGGGACAGCTACTCCAGCAGAAAGGAGCTTATTTGTGGCATTCCGCAAGGCGCCATCCTGTCCCCGATGCTGTTTAACATCTATATGAAGTCACTGGGTGAGATTATTCGGAGTTATGGGGCTGGGTGTTATCAGTACGCTGATGACACCCAGATCTATTTCTCCTTGTCCTGATCATCAGCCTCAAATTCTGATGGCGTCTCTCCTCTTAATGATTGTCTTAAAGCAGTAATGGGCTGGATGAGGAAAAACAGATTGAGATTAAATCCAGACAAAACGGAGGTGCTCACGGTAGCGGCCCCAAAACCAGGAGTTGGGTTGCAACCTCCAGTCCTGGATGGGGTCATGCTCTCCGTTAAGGACTGTGTTCACAGTCCGGTGGTGCTCCTTGATTCATCGCGTCAGTTGACTAGTCAGGTGAATGCGACGGTCAGGAGCGGCTGTTATCAGCTTCGGCTGATACACCAGCTGCGCCCTTTCCTGGAAGTAAGGGACCTCGAGACTGTGGTGCACGTGCTGGTAACCTCTCATCTAGATTTCTGCAATGTGCTCTACATGGGGCTACCCTCATGCTTGGTCCGGAAACTTCAGTTGGTACAAAATATGGCAGCCAGAGTGGTCTCGGGAACATCTCGGAGAGACCATATAACTCCAATATTAAAATCTCTCCATTGGCTGCCTATCAGTTTCCGGGCCCAGTGTAAGGTGTTGGTTATTACCTTTAAAGCCCTAAATGGCTTGGGTCCAACTTATCTTTGGAACTGCTTCCTCCCATACAATCCTCCCCGTGCATTCTGGTCCTCTGGGAGGAATTTGCTTCAGCCACAAAAATCTAGGCTATCTGAAACCTCCCAGAGGGCCTTTGCAGTAATCGCCCCCAAATTATGGAATGGCTTGCTGAACGAGGTCCGTCAGATGACGAGCCTGAGTAGCTTTAAAAAAGCACTAAAGACAGATCTCTTTCGGCAGGCCTTTCCTAATTAGATCCCGGCCTCAGGAGCTCCAGGCCTCTTTTAGTCTTTTAGTCTCTTTTAGTCTGCTGGCTATTTATTATTTTTGTTAATGTGATCTTATATTAGTTGTTTTTAATTTATATTGGTTTAATATCTTTTTAGGGGGGAGGCTGGGGGTGGATATTGTTTAGGGATTTTAATCTGTATTTATATTTTAATTTTTGTAAGCTGCCCCGATTGTTTTAACAGAGGGGGGGTATAAATTATTATTATTATTATTATTATTGATTTTTCTTATGCAATATTATGAATGTTTTACCATATAATTACAGTTGGCCCTCCATACGCACAGTTTCTGCATCCATAAATTCAACCATACACAGCTTGAAAATATTCAAAAAATAATAATTCCAAGAAGTAAACCTTGATTTTGTCATTTTATGTAAGGGATGTCATGTTACTATGCCATTTTATGTAATGGGACTTGAGCATCCACAGATTTTGGTATTCACAGGGTGGTGCTGGTTCTGGAACCAAACCCCAGTGGATACCAAGGGCCCACCGGCTGTATGTGTAGTCTTTTTATATACACACACACACATACAGAGAGAGAAAGAGAGAGCGGCTTAAATGTGTTGGGCATTCTCTATAATATTGCAGCCATCTACTGAACACTTTGAGACATGCCTTTGGATTTTCCTGTGAGTTAACTGATTGCAAACTGCTTTTGTACACTGAATGTAGTTTTGCAGCACTTGGAGTAAAATGAGGATGAAGGGGGAAAGCATGAGGAGGAAAGAGAAACTGGGACATTTTAAAAGCAGGGCTGTCCCTACCAAATTAGGACAGTTGGAGGGTATGGCTGCTGTCTCATGTCGCTCAAAAGTGTGAATCTTATTGAGGTTCTCAACAAAAGTATATAGTTGAATCAGACGTTGAATGGTAAGTCAGCACATATGTAGATCCCATTGATTCAATATCAATGGAACCACCAATATTGGAACCACCAATAGAATTCAGGCTTTAATCTGCTGCCTAAAATGGCCAGTCTGCCCTGTTGGGGAAGCTTACCCCTTGGACACTGTGAGAGTACAGTAGTTGAGGTAGTGGAGATTCTAGCATTTCTACAAGCATGCAGTTGGACTGCAGAAATCTGTGGCTGATTTTCAGAGATCGGGAGGCAGCAGTGTAGATCTTGTGGCAGAACCGGACAGTTGTCACTGGCCACAAGTTAATTCTTTAAATCAAGCCTTAGTCTTTGAGGAAATTGCTTCTGGGAGGAAACTGTTTTTGGTTCTTTTTGAGAATGGGGGAGGGAATGAGAAAAAGAGAGGTACACTTCAAGAAGTTCTTGTGAAAAGCCAAAACTAACTCCCAGCAGTACAACTGGTACACTATGCTTGCGCATATTTTAGTGTGACTGTTTCAGGTACCTGTTGCACAGTGTCTGTCAATACACTTTTCTTCCCCATGTTGGAATTCTTTTTAAAGTTTAATTAAAAACAACAACAACAGAAGGACCGATATTTAATTAATCTGTCTATGCTCTCTTTCACACTGCACAATTATAGCACTTTGATAACACTTTAACTGCCTTGGCTGCATCTTATGTAATCCTGGGATTTATAGTTTGGTTAGGCATTAGAGAGCTCTCTGGCTGAGATTCTAAATTGCCCCCAAAACTACAAATCCCACAGGATTCCCATAACGTGTAGCCATGGCAGTTAAAATGGCATGGAAGTTGCTAGAATTGTGTAGTGTGATACTGACTCAAAATATTTGCAACCAAGCTTTCTGTAACTCAAAGCAGCTTATGTCATAGTCATTCACATACCTGGTAGTTTTTTCTATAGAAAATGAAGCATGAAAGAGAGTCATTCCTCCTAAACTCTCTAGCAATACTCTACCGTTCAACCCTACTGAAGTACATTTTTAAAACAAAGCTTTTATGTAGAGTGAAATTGACTAGGCCAGCAATGATATGCGGATCCAGTCAATTTCACAAGTCCACAAATTTGTATGAACTATGGGAAGCAACTGAAATAAAGGTTAGAATATTAATCTTTTTCTTCCTGTAGTGAGGCTTCTCCTCTTATGTACAATATTAGATTGTACTATGATCAAGCTACCAGTGTTACTGGGAAATTCATTTTTGTTACTCTTCAGAAATGGTTGTCTATGCACAGCCTTCTTCTCACCCTGGACTTTTTCAGATGCCCCTTATTGAGCAAGAAACCTCCGTAACAGTAATGAAACTGCAGCGTGGCAGGGGGTCCATTTCAGATGACGCTGCCCCTCTGTCGGCGTCGTCCATGACTGTTCTGGGTAGGATTGAGGGCGTCCGTGCCAATTTTTATTCAAGGACAACTTCCATGAATAAAAAATGGCTCAGCCGCCCTCAATCCTACCCAGAACAGTCACAGACAACACCGAGAGAGGGACGGCGTCATCCAAAATGGACCCCCTGCCGCACAGCAGCTTCGTTGTTCTTACGGAGGCTTCTTGCACGATAAGGGGCGTCTGAAAAAGTCCCCTGACCATGAAATTTGATCACTGGATGTTTCTCATTAGGCCTAAAGGCCTTAAGTCCAAATTTATGTGTCACCTTTTCTTGTCCACTCTTCATTTTCAACATTTCTGTTGCTATATCTGATAAATATAACTGACTATACAAATAAAGCCAGTTATATTTATCAGCTATAGCAATAGAAATTTTGGAAACAAAGAGTGGAGGAGATAAAGTGACACATGAATTTATTTTCAATATTTCTGTTTCTATATCTGATAAATATAATTGGCTAGACAAATAAAAGAGAGCCAGTGTGGTGTAGTGGTTTGAGTGTCGGACTATGCTTCTGGGAGGCCAGAGTTCAAATCCCAGCTTGTCCATGGAAGCATGCTGCTTGACCTTGGGCAAGTCACACTCTCTTAGCCTCAAAAGAAGGCAATGCCAAACCTCCCCAGAAGAAATATTGCCATGAAAACCCCACAATAGATTTGCCTTAGGGTGGCAAGTCAGAAAAGACTTGAATTCAAACAACAACAACATGTAAGTATAGAGGGACTGTTTTTATCTGGCTGGATAATCCTGTCTTTTGATTGTGTCTGGTCTGATTTGTAGAATTTGTATTTTTATTGCTTTTGTATTTATTTCATGTACATTGCTCTGGAAATTTTATTCTAGAGTGGTGCAAAACATTTATAGTAAACAAATGCATAAATAAAGCATTAAAATGCTAAATATTTGATATTATACCCATGTTTAGTCTCATTGGTGTAAGTTTATTAGAAATTTGAGAATATAGTGGATACTACTCCCCACAATATACCTAGGAATTTATCAGACCAGGCAAATATGGCATCATAACGCTGCCTAATGAATGCGAAAGGATGTTGCCCTTTCGTGATCTTGTATTGTTAAAAAACCTGTTCCTTTTTATTGATGGCCCAAGCCGTCAATAGATCTCCCCTGGCACTTTGTTACTGGCATTGCCGGTGTTTGAAACCTCGTGCCATTGTGCTCAGTGAATACAGTGTCACTTGGCAGAACACATCCGGGTGAGATTAGGACAGCCAGGTAGGAGATGCTCTTTCTACGAACCTCCCCAGTTTACTTGTAGTTTTTAAAGTGTGTTTCTGTGTTTGTGCATATGTTTTGTGTGTTTCATTTTTTTTTAATTTGTTGAATTTGCTGTACTCGCATCTTCTCATGAGAATCTGTGAGATCTGGAACCAAGATGTGAACAGAGCTCCATTCCTGTTCCGTTAGTGCTAGGACTGCCTTTTCACACGAATAAGGTAAGGTCTGGTAGGGGGAGTTCTTTTTCTGGCATAAAACCACCACAAAATATGCCGGCAGAAGAACGTTTGAGGAGGGTGGTCTGATAAAGTCCCTACTGTGTGGCTTTTAGGTGCAGGAGTGGAATCTCTAGCAATACAACTAAGCATTGTCCATTTATCAGAGCAACAAGACTATTAATCAGAGATGATGTCTTCTAGCAACAAGACTATTCATCAGAGATGCTGTAGTGACAGATTTTCTCCACTGGCAGCAGTTTGACCTCTGAAGTCTCTTCCAATTCTGTGACTCAGTAATCAAAAGTATGGCTTTCAAAGACAAAAACAAATGTTTGGAACTTAATATCCATGGGTCTCCATTAATTCTATGTGATCAACAACAGCCCACATAAAATGATGGAAGGAGCAGGTTATTCAGAAGGTGGTAAAGGAGTATGGGATACCTCACCCACACATAACAAACCTTACTAGTGGTGCCTAAAACCGAGAAACCACTGAGACTAAAAGAGGGAAAGACTGGAGGGATATACCACACCTTGTGCTGATTTTAGTGTTCACAGCCAGTACAAAAAAACAAAAAAACAAACAAAAAAAACCCAAACCAAAACAAAAAAACAAAAACAGCTTCTGATGGAAACAAACAAGCAAAACTTTTGAATTTTCCAGAAGATGGGACTCTCCAGCAATGGAAAGTTAGTTATCATTTGAGCAACAACCACTCCTGGTGTATCTCAAGATAATATGTCAACCTTTTATTTTCCCTTCTCTTTTTAAAAGTTTGTTTTTGTTAAAAGAGTTTTCTGTCATATAAAACTACATAGGAAAAGAAAGAAAAGAAAACATACAACACCACCACACTACAAAAGAATAAACACACAACAACAAAAATAAGATGGGGAGGGGAATAAAAAAAATTAAGGTAGTAACTTCCAACTTTCCTACTGATGGTTATAAGTGATACAATATTATATTTCCTCTACCACAAAACATCTTAAACTTCTACAGCATTATTGAATCCTTTAAATCTTTAAATCCCACTGTTAATTTCTCCTGTTGCTCCTGCAAAAAGCCATCTCCAATTCCCAATCCTTTTAAAAATTATCCAATGTCTTTTCTCTAATTAAAGTGGTTAATTTATCAATTTCAGCAAGGTCTAGCAGTTTTATCAACCAATCTTCTTGTGTTGGAGTAATCACCACTTTCCACTTCTGTGCATACTGTATATCAGCCTGGCAGCAGTAATCATATACTGTATTATATGATTCTCCCATGTTCTTTCTCAGTTTGTTCCTCCAACTGTCCCAGTAAGACAATTCTAGCTTGTTGAGTTTTTTCTTCAAAACGCCCTGCATCAAACCATCAATCTGAACCCAAAATGTTTTTGCTTTCTTACAAGTCCACTGCATATGGTAAAAGGTTCCCTCTTGTTGACATTTCCAACAAACATTATTAGACCCTTTGTACATCTTAGATAATTCCTCTGGTATCAAGAACCAACAACACATCATCCTATAATTTTTTCCCTTAACATCATACTTCATGTAAATTTCAACCCCTTCAACCACATTTTCTCCCAGTGCTCCATTTGTATGTTATGACTAACATTTTGAACTCATTTTATCACACATTCTTTAACATGTTCCTCCTCCATTTCCATTTTTCAACAATAATTTGTACATCTTGCCAATTAAATGTTCTTCATCCATAGTTAATTGCATTTCAATTAGTTAATTGTATTTAATTGTATTTCTTTTCCCTCCCCAAATCAATGCTTACTATGGAACCCTTTGGCTGCAATCTAGTACCCACTTCCCAGAGAGTAAGTCCCAGTCTCAGGGCCAGCGTGGTGTAGTAGTTTCAGTATTGGACTATGATTCTGGAGATCGATAGATAAATAGATAGATAGATAGATCCCCAAAATTAGATTTTGTCACTTGAAATAAACTTTTTGTAGTGAAAGCAGGCCTGGTACCTCACCAGAGTGCAGCCAATGTGGCCACTGCCCCCAATATGCTCTCCCCACAATGCTGCTCTCATGTGGCCCTCCTGTCACCAGCCAAGCAATCACACTCACATCCCAGCGAAGGCAATTTTGCCAGGGAATAAAGTGCTTGCTTGGTACCTAACCCTACCTGGAGCCAAGCGGGTAATTGGTTCCCATGCAAAATCAGTTGCCTGTCAACACCCATAGCAGCAAAATATTAGCATGTGTGTGTCTGTGTGGAGAGGCTGTCTGGTTACCACCAGCAATGCATGGGGTTGAAGGAAGCTGGTCAGCAAGGTCATGGTGGGTGGGGTTTGCTGGTACCAAGGTAAGCACAAGTACCATCAGTTACCTGAGTATACCAGGTACTGCTGCTAGGCCTGGGTGAAATTGAATCATTCCCCACTGCAGAAACAAGAGGGTAACAAAGTTATGGATTCTACATGAGTTTGACACTAGATGTGCCCATATGTATATCTGGAATATGGTGAGCAGAGACAGTTAAAAAAAAAACCCAAAACAAAAAATCTCTCTTTGTTTTCCTGGGTCTCTTTTTCTTTTTGAAGAAGAAGAGGGGGGAAACATACAGAAATGTTGACTGCTATACTGCATTTCCCATTCAGTTAAAAAAGTTTTAAAAATCTAAGTATTAAAAACATATAGTTATTTATTTTTATTTTTGAGTAACTTATTTTATAGTACTCAGCTTGATTTATCCAACCCATTGGTTAGGGTACCTAATATTGCCACAAGACAATTCTGATTCCAAATAATTTGGTAATAAAAGACCCAATTTTATTTTTATTTTATTTATTTATTGGATTTATATCCTGCCTTTCTCCCGAGATGGCAGCTTTTGAAAAATCTAGTCACATATCAAAATGGAGACTATAGGCAAGAAATCAGAAGACTAGGAATTCATCTACACTGTAGAAATAATACAGTTGGACACCACTTTAACTGCCATGGCTGCATCCTATAGAATCCTGAGATTTGTAGTTTTGTGATGCACCAGTACTCTGGCAGAGAAGGCTAAAGACCTTGAAAAACTACAAATCCAAGGATTCCATAGGATACAGCTACAGCACTTAAACTGGTGTCAAACTACATTATTTCTACAGTGTAGCTGCACCCCAAGACATGGAAGGGCAGTTAAGGAAGGAACTAGACAAGATCATCAAGTGTAAAGATATATCATTGAATACAAAGGTCAGGAATGTCCATGCCATATTTCTGATTTGTATGTATGGTTGTGAAAGCTGGATGGTGAAGAAAGCTGACATGAAGATTGAGCAGCTGGGTTGTTGTTGTTTTTTTTTTACTACATATTTATTATATAGTGCTGTCAGCATACAGAAAAACATATTAACTAAACACAAGGGAAAGGCAGTAGTCTTAAGGGCTGGTAGAAAAACAGTCAATAAAGCAGTTTTCCATCCTGGGGTCTATCAGCGCTACACAGCTGATAGCAGTTTGATACCACTTTAACTGCCATGGCTCCAACCTATGGAACCATGGCATCTATAGTGTGGGGAGGAAGATAGAATAGTGCTGTAGTTTCAGGGGAGTGTACTAGAGTTCTCATAGGATGGAGCCAGGGCAGTTGAAGTGGCATAACTGTAAAGTGCAGACACCCTTGGGATATTACAGTGGTGGATATTGGTCAACATGCAACGTGATCCAGGCATTTTTGTGTGTGAAGTCCTGTCTTCTTCCCGTTCTCCTTTCTCCAATTAGTCTAAGACATTCTAGGGAGCTTTTGACTATTAATCTTCTTCTCCATTCTGTAGTTTCATTTCGTACACAGGAGCACCATTCTATTAGCATGTCCCAAATAAATCAATGTGATGGTGAGATTGCGTTCTGCAAACACACAGGTATTTTTCATGGTTGTTTCTCTCAAGCACTGTGGTTTCAGAGCTTGGGAAATTTACTTTTTTGGACCAGGACACTCAGAATACCCCAGCCACCCTGGGCAGTAGCCATGCTGGTGGGGAGAGGATGAGAGAAGAAGTGGTCCAATAAAAACTTTTCCAAGTTATTATTATGTGTGGGACATGATATAGTCTGTATAATAGCAAGTTGTCCTATATCATGTCATAGAATCATAGAGTTGGAAGGGACAACAAGGGCCATCCAGTCCAACCCCTGCCATGCAGGAATAAACAATCAAAGCATTCCTGACAGATGGCCATCCAGCCTCTGTTGAAAAACATCCAAAGGAGACTCCACCACACTCTCCATTCCACTGCCAAACAGCTCTTACTGTCATGAAGTTCTTCCTAATATCTAGATGGGATCTCTTTTCCTGTAGTTTGAGTCCATTGCTTTGTGTCCTTGTCTCTGGAGCCACAGAAAACAAGTTTGCTCCAAGCTCAATATGACATCGCTTCAAATATTTAAACATGGCTATCATGTCCCCTCTTAACTTTCTCTTCCCTGGGGTAAACATACCCAGCTCCCTAAGACACTCCTCATACAGCATGGCTTCTAGACCTCCCACCATTTTGGTCACCTTCCTCTGGACACGTTCCAGCTTGTCCATATCCTCCTGGAATTTTGGTGCCCAGAACTGAACACAGTATTCCAGGTGAGGTCTGACTAAAGCAAAATAGAATAGTACTATTACTTCCCTTATCTAGACACTATTACTCCTATTGATGCAGCCTAGAATCACATTGGCTTTTTTAGCTGCCGTGTCACACTGCTGACTATGTTCAGTTTGTGGTCCAGTAAGACCCTTAGATCCCTTTCACATGTACTGCCATCAAGCCAGGTGTAACCCATCCTATATCTGTGCTTTTCATTTTTACTGCCCAAGTGTAGTAGTTACATTTCTCCCTGTTGAAATTCATTTTGTTAATTTTGGCCCAGCTTTCTAATCTTTTAAGGTCATTTTAAATTCTGATCCTATTCTGTGAGGTATTAGCTACCCCTCCTAATTTGGTGTCATCTGCAAACTTGATAAGCATGCCCTCTATTCCCTCATCCAAGTCATTGATAAAGATGTTGAATAGCACTGGGCCCAGGACAGAACCCTATGGCACCCCACTGGTCACTTCTCTCCAGGATGAAGGGGAGCCATTGGTGACTACCCTTTGGATTTGGCCCATCAACCAATTACTAATCCACCTAACAGTTGCATCATCTAGCCTGCATGTTACTAATTTTTTTTGCAAGAATATCATTGGGACTTTGTTGAAGGCCTTACTGAAATCAAGATACACTACATCCACAGCATTCCCTTCATCTACCAAGTATGTAACTCTCTATAAAAAAAAGAGAGATAAAATTAGTCTGTCAAAACTTTTTTTTTTCAAAAACCCATGCTGACTTTCAGTGATCATAGCATTCCTTTTTAAGTGCTTACAGTCTGTCTGTTTAATGCTCTTCTGTATTGATGTCAGGCTGACTGGGTGATAATTATTTGGATCTTCTCCCCCACCCCTTTTTATAGATGGGGACAACATTTGCCCTCCTCCAGTCTGCTGGGACCTCTCCTGTTTTACAGGATTTCTCAAAGATTATTGACAGTGGTTCTGAGATTACATCTGGCAGTTCATTTAGTACCCTTGAATGTAGTTCATCTGGCCCTGGAGACTTGAATTCATTTATACTGGCCAGATTGTGGTCTACCACCTATCCTTAGTCCTTCCCTGCCAAAGCCAACCCTACCATTGGGCAGAGCAAGACAACTTTGGGTGTCAACCAATGCTTAGTTAAATTGTTACTATATTTTTTTTATCTCCAGAGATGGGGAGAGATGGTTTGTGAGTTTTCTTGTTTTGTGCACCTGGCTTTATACCATGTACCTTGATTTGGATGGGTGGCACCATTTGTTGCTCTGCCTCAGGCAGCAAATTACCTTGGGCTAGCTCTGATCTCTATCCATAATACAAATCCCAAGCTAACATTTATTTATAGAAAAATGTATTAATATAGAACATATTGCTAGAAAGGTAAAAACTCTTATAGGTCCCTGACATACTTCTGGTTTGGAATAGTAGTGTGATCTGCACTAGTCTCCCTAACAATATTGAGGGGGCTCCAAAGCATGAATTCATGAATGCAGTTAATATTCTTTTAAAATCCATTAACCATGGCATCCTTCCTGTTTATTTGTCTCTAGCAGCTTCAAAGACTCCCCTGCAGGATTGTTACACTCACAGGAGTACAGATAATGGCAAGATTATGAAGATGGGTTTTAATCAGATTTTAATCTGAATTTTAATCAGGCTCAAGTTTGAATCCTCCTGCTTGTATGGTTCCAAATAATCTGTCATAGCCTGCCCAACCTGTTGCCCACTAGGTGTGCTGGATACCACAGCTCAGGTTGGCTGGGGGCAATGGTATTTAATGCAGCATGTAACCCCCCCTTCTCTCTCTTGCCCATGTGTGTGTTGCTTTGTCTTTGTAACCCCAGTGGGGGGGAAAACAGGTAGATTTTGCTGTGGGCCATTTTTATTTTTGGTTCAGAGCCAAAGGACCTGTTCAGGTTCTGAGAAGACTACAGTGTGCTCCTATTCATTTGGAGGTCAGTTGGGTTATGCAAAGTGCCCCTGTATCATGCTTGCTCCACCACAATTCTCCCTCATGTGCTCTGTGTGTGTACAGTATGAAGGCAAAGAGATACAGCCCCATGTTGCAGGACTTAACATCTCACGAGTCCTTCTAGGGCCGGGCAAAACATTTTGTAGCTAGGCAAATAACATGATTGCATCCTTCTTCAATCATTCCATGTACAGAAGCAAACTGGACTAGCAGCCAAATTTTGTATTAGTATTGGGAATTAATTAGGGTTGCTGCTGAGGAGAACAGTCTAGTTTGGAGAAGGGGGCAGAGTCAGGTACGGTCTTGTCCTCAAAACATGAGGCATGGTTAGTGGCTGCCACTGTAGCCCCCAATATCTCTCATCTGAGAAAGTTGCCCCACTTTGGCTAATAGCTAACACTGTATCTCCTGAAGAAAATGTGGATATATTGCTGATAATAAGCTGTTGTTGAGTTCAGTGGCAAACCACCTTCATGTGTCATATTCACGCAGAGCACCCGTCATGCTTCAAAAAAGTACTTTTTGGACCCGTAGCTCCCTGAATTCCCAGCCAGCATGGCTAGTGGCCATAATGCCTGGAGGATTCTGGGGCCCCGTCTACACGAGCCCCCCAAAATGTAGTGCCCTGCAGAAAAAGCAAGTCACAGCAGCTGCGACTTGTCTTAACTGTGGTTTTATCCCCAGCAGCCCCCATAAGCTTTGCATCCCAGAGGCAAGGGAGCCCTCTTCCCCCTTCCTCGGCCCCATGGGAGCGAACAGGTAGGCGGCAGAGAAGCTGAGGGGGGAAGAGGGTGAAAGAGCCCTCTTCCCCCTTCCTCAGTTCCATGGGTGGGTGGGCGGAGGAGAGGCCAGGCAGCAGCCGTGGTGGGATGGGGGAGGGAACCAGGAAAGGAAGAAGAGGAGGCAAGAGTCCTCCTCCCTCCTCCACCCCTGGCAGTGGTGGTGGTGGCAGTGGTGGGGGGTGGGAATGACAGCTGCACTCCCCCTTCCCCATCCTCGATCACTCAAGGAAAAAATGGTGGCTGTGGGCTGCTTGCCTTGTTAGCAAACCCTTTCCCCTGCACTTGTCTGGCCAATCAGGGGTGCACTTCCTCTCGTTAGGGCAAGTGAATCAGAGCCATTCACTTGTCCTAATAAGCAGGAATGCACTCCACCTCGCTGTTTTTAAAAAAAGATGGGAAAAGACACAAAGGCTTTTCTGATGGGTTTTTTTTGGCCTTTTTTGCCCCCTCCCTTCACAATAGGGTGATATCACATGGGAGGCCATTAGGACAGGTAGGATTCTCCTTGCATTCTGTGAGGATTTTTTTTCACTGTTTGGACAATCCTTGGAGCGTTTGCCCCCATCAAGGTCTGTTTATACATAAGATCCCCCTGCCCTGCTGGCCCTGTGCTTAAACCTGCTCCTCCCACAGGCATAAATTTGCTAACCATGACAGTCTAAAAGGGGGACACTAGATGTGAATACTCTTTGTATGCAGGTACTTTATGTGAGTGGGATCCCTCACCCTATGCACAAGCAGCTGTTCATAGGAAGGTTTTGCCTTTCAGACAACTGCATGTAGTAGGCAGAGATCAGGGATGATCTCAGTGCCATATACAACATGTGAGAT
This sequence comes from Gambelia wislizenii, assembly GCA_030847615.1. NCBI lineage: Eukaryota > Metazoa > Chordata > Lepidosauria > Squamata > Crotaphytidae > Gambelia > Gambelia wislizenii. The sequence goes on along the minus strand of JAUMIR010000005.1, from coordinate 182,538,912 downwards.
CAACATTATATCCTCATTTCCAGTTGTCCCAGTTAGACTTTGGCCTGTCTTGCTCTTCTACTATAGTGACATTACCTCCATTTTGGCTCCTATGACAACAGAGTTGCATTGGTAATATAGCTATGCCAGTCTAGGCCAGAGGTAGAAACCTCCACTCTAATCTGGCCTAATCTGCTCTGTGAGTTTATCCAGTCTGACCTATGAGTTGTTCTGAAGATGAGGAACACCTTTATCTTCTGCTCACATCCCTTACGTAGATCACCAGTCCAGTTCAGTCACCTGATGAAGGAAGGCACAAGAGAAGCAAAGCCAACTGTGACTGAGTTGGCATTCCTCTAGGTGCACAGTTCAGTAATAACTTTGCCTGCTGTCTGCTCACCCAAATGGAAAAAAGGGTCGGGCAGTCAAAACTGGCCATGGATAAGAGTTTAAAAAAATACAAGGAGGATAGAGGCTTCAGGGTCTCCTGCAACTGAACTGCTAGCAACTACATTTATTTGCTTAATGGTTTGCTGAAAAGGACTGCTATGTCATAGGCTGAATTTCACCAATGAAGAATTTCACTATGTTTTGAAGAAAGGCAGAATTTATTGCAAAACCAGAGCATGCTACTTTTCATAAGAACTCTAGCTTTTTGCAAGTCTAATAGACCAGTGCATTTGGGGCAGATGTATGATGTAATTAACTGCTGTAGGAAATGCAGTGCTGAACTTCAGGGATAATATCAACTGACATAGAAATATATTGTGTAGATGAAAGTGTATAATGTTGAATTGAAACAGGACGACATGGGAGTGTGTCTCATCAGATCATAGACTCTGTCTCTTTTTTCATCTGATCCAGTTAGATATTTGTTTTAGTTTTTTTAGTCTGTGATCATCACCTTTTCTCAGTGAGTGCTGGCTGACTCACATAAATAGAAAAATGTTGAAGTAAAAATATTTGTACCTAACTGCAGTTTTGAAATCTACTCACCTGTAAATAACACAGTGTGTGATTGTGTGTGCATGTGTGTTCATTCTATGTGTGTGAGGGGTTAACCCCCATCCTAATTGCTATTCTATAACAGTTAAGGTTTCAGAGTTTTAGGAAAAGTTTCCATTTACTTCTTTGATGAGCCTGAGTGCTCATCTTTTCTATGCTGGCTGGCCCTTGGCTGTGGGCTTTATCAATCAGCCCCTACAAATCACCATTTTAATCTCCCACAAAATCCTCAACAATGTTCGAGACCTTCTAGAGTATTAAAATGGTAACAACAGGGGCATTGTGGGAAATTTAAAATGTTCTTTCACTGACTGATCTGTCTGGGACAGGCCAGGCCAGGTATTGCTACATATGGGCCCTGCAGCTGCTTATGAGTGCCAGGAGCTGATATCAGGCCTGTCTTTATTCTTTAACTTATGTATACAGTACTTGGAACTCTGTTTTGGTTTGCAGATTGCTGTTGCTACATTGTGGCAGTAATGTCTATTAATATGTAGTGCTTCCAGAGCGGGTCATTAGCAAGAACATTTTCCAGCTTGTATTAATTTGCTAGATGATAGAAAAGAAATTATAATAAGATGAATATAAAAATGATTATTTCTGAGACTGATAAATGTAAACAATGCATTGAAAACTATGTTCCCCAGGCTAGTTATTACTGTCATAATCTGTTTCTCTTCAGATTTTTTTTTTAAATTCCCAGCTGCAGGGACTTAAAGCAAAATGTGTTCTTCTTCAACACAGCTGCACATTAAATATTTAAATAATCTGTTTACCCAACAGACAAGCCCAGGTTACTAGCACAAATATTTAAACATAAATATTTTCATTTCTGTCAAGGGGGAATAGGGAAAAACAATTCTTCAGTAAGAGCTGGCTAAGATGAGTTGGAGTGTTGTGTTACGAGAGCTCAGAATGGGGTTATGGGTGCCTTTGATTATGCCTATTTGGGCAGCCTCTGAAATTCTGGCTTGGCACCTCATGACCTCCATGGCAGCCATAGGACTGTCTTTGAACTTTATCAGATGAAGCAAAAATCTCACAATTTTGACATTACAGTAGTGTGAATGGTTTCCACTTTGGCATGATGTAGTCATGCTTGTGTGGTCAAACTGTGCTCCAGCCATGAATGAGTGTTGCTTTTAATTGACAGGACAAGCAGTCAATAGCTGTCAATATCACTTTTATCACAGTATTGAAGAGCGTGCAAAAGCACGGCCTGCTGTAATAGCAGGATAACAACATGAATGGGCAGTCCTTTTCCCCCCCTTCCCATACCCATCAAGAAAACTACATCCAAGGGTACTAAAAGAACTGGCAGAAATAATCTCAGAACCCCTGTCAATAATCTTTGAAAAATCCTAGAGAACAGGAGAGGCCCCAGCAGACTGGAGGAGAGCAAATGTTGTCCCCATCTTCAAAAGGGGGAGGGGAAGGAGACCCAAATAATTATCACCCAGTCAGCCTGACATCAATAGTAGGAAAGATTCTAGAGCAGACAATTAAAAGACAGTCCTTAAGCACTTAGAAAGGAATGCCATGATCACCGAAAGTCAACATGGGCTTTTGAAAAACAAGTCATGCCAGACTAATGTTATCTTTTTTTCGATAGAGTTACATACTTGGTAGATGAAGGGAATGCTGTGGATGTAGTGTATCTTGATTTCAGTAAAGCCTTCAACAAAGTCCCAATGATATTCTTGCAAAAAAATTAGTAATATGCAGGCTAGGTGATGCAACTGTTAGGTGGATTTGTAATTGGTTGATGGGCCAAATCTAAAGGGTAGTCACCAATGGCTCCCCTTCATCCTGGAGAGAAGTGACCAGTGGGGTGCCACAGGGTTCTGTCCTGGGCCCAGTGCTATTCAATATCTTTATCAATGACTTGGATGAGGGAATAGAGGGCATGCTTATCAAGTCTGCAGATGACACCAAATTAGGAGGGGTAGCTAATACCTCACAGAATAGGATCAGAATTTAAAATGACCTTAAAAGATTAGAAAGCTGGGCCAAAATTAACAAAATGAATTTCAACAGGGAGAAATGTAACTACTACACTTGGGCAGTAAAAATGAAAAGCACAGATATAGGATGTGTTACACCTGGCTTGATGGCAGTACATGTGAAAGGGATCTAAGGGTCTTACTGGACCACAAACTGAACATAGTCAGCAGTGTGACACGGCAGCTAAAAAAGCCAATGTGATTCTAGGCTGCATCAATAGGAGTAATAGTGTCTAGATCAAGGGAAGTAATAGTACTATTCTATTTTGCTTTAGTCAGACCTCACCTGGAATACTGTGTTCAGTTCTGGGCACCAAAATTTCAGGAGGATATGGACAATCTGGAACGTGTCCAGAGGAGGGTGACCAAAATGGTGGGAGGTCTAGAAGCCATGCTGTATGAGGAGTGTCTTAGGGAGCTGGGCATGTTTACCCTGGGTAAGAGAAGGTTAAGAGGGGACATGATAGCCATGTTTAAATATTTGAAGCGATGTCATATTGAGCTTGGAGCAAACTTGTTTTCTGTGGCTCCAGAGACAAGGACACAGAGCAATGGACTCAAACTACAGGAAAAGAGATCCCATCTAGATATTAGGAAGAACTTCGTGACAGTAAGAGCTGTTTGGCAGTGAAATGGAGAGTGTGGTGGAGTCTCCTTTGGATGTTTTTCAACAGAGGCTGGATGGCCATCTGTCGGGAATGCTTTGATTGTTTATTCCTGCATGGCAGGGAGTTGGACTAGATATTCCCTGTGGTCTCTTCCAACTCTATGATTCTAAAATGTCCAGGTCAGAATGTGAAAACTATCCATAGGATACTCTTTTTATGAACTATTCCAGTTTGTTTGCATATTTTTATGTTTAAGTGTTTACTTTGCAAATTAAGGTTTTTTTTGGTGTTTTGTGCGTGGTTGTGTCTTCCCTCAAGACCCACCTAAATCATGCCCAGGCTAAATCACAGAAGTAAAATCCCATTCTTAAAGTGTTAGTGGTGGTCATGCGATAATTCCCTGGTGATTCTTTTGCGTGATTACAGCAATGTGCGATAATAAATGTAATAATGCCACTATGTTTTCACTTCCTCATTCATGGAATTATAGCATTTCTAGATGCTAGTCTGATAAAGTCCTAAGTTTAACATCAGCCCTGTGTGTGAAGCATAGCACACCTTTGATCTGGTCTTCCTACTGAGACCAGAGATTTTGTAAGTATTCCCAGGTTGAAAAATGAGATTTTTGACATCTGAGAAACCCTATCTAGAAGAATAATATACCAGTGAGAAGCTTGTGCACTTTTCTCCTAGTATTCCAATGTCCCCATGTGTTATGGAGGAATTATTCTGTGGAGAAAAGCATGTGGGTTTATTTTTTGGGTGGGGTGGGGGCTCAAACTGTTTTCTGAGGTCATAATATTTTGGATTTTTTTTTTTTTTTGCATAGAAAAAGTGACCTTTCCATAAAAAACTGGTGGACTAGACTTTGGAACTTTTGGCTATTGGAGAAATTATCCTATAATCTGAAAGAGTCCAGAGGACAAAAGACACGTAACACCTTTTTGGAGGACTGGATGCCTTTTATTGACTATGTTAATACAAATACACACATGCAACCTCCAAAGGATCATTGTTGCTTTTGGAAAGATGTACTTTCAGTAGACACATCTTCTCCCCAGCATGAACCCCTTTCCTGATGAGACTGGGCTTGCTTTGTCTCCATCTGACTCTGTAGTTCTTATACTAGATGTGACCTGATGTTGTTGTTAGTTGTTGTTGTTTGTGATATTTGTCTTGTTTTATTCATTGGAAAACTCAATAAAAATCTATACAGAAAAAAATGGTTTCTGTGCAGGAAATCTACTTCTGCACTGAGAAAGGGGGATGTGGTTATGCACAAAATAAAACAAAACCCAAACAAAAAAACCCAACACAACCAACAACCTTTCCCCCCCTGTAGAATAATCCCTCTACCATACTTTGGGATGTTCAAATACGGGGAGAATACTGCGGAGAACTATCCCTCCCTGCAGTGGGGAGCAAACTACTATAATTATTTGCCCCCATATACAAGGACAAAATGGTTAGGGTTTACATCCCTGATATGTATGCAGTCTGAAAATGGGGAGGAGGGAGAGTAAGCAACAATCAGAACATCTCCTGTTGAGATTTACTCCCCACCTCTCCCAGTGAAGGACCCATTCAGATGCTTTGTCCTAGGAGACTGATGGAATCCAAGAATTTCTTGCATTTGGGAGTCATTTTCTAATGGAGGTGGCCATTCTGTGAAGACTCCACCCCTCCATGTGCCAGATACCAGGACCATATTTGTGCCTATTGGTGACAATTGTTTCTCTCTTTCTTGAAAACTCCCCACAGACCAGCAGCTGATTGTTCATGGACTGGTACTGGTCCATGAACCATCTCTTTGACTATTGCTGGGCTAGATTATACCCAAGTGCCCTTTCCAGCACTCTAAAGCCCACTGAAGATAATGAAACAGGATAATGGCTAGAGTATAAATGCTTCAAGAGCAGACTAATGAACATGTATCAGAGCATAACATCATGCACAATGCATGACTGTATGTAGACAGCAAAGAAAACACATTTTGCTGCTTTGATTACATATCTGAATGGCTGTTCCACAGAGTTCTTTTGGATGCTTCAAGGGTTGTTTAACGTTGACTTTAAACCTATTATAGACCCAATTATAGTAGACCCATGCAATCAATTACTGAATGGAGAATCAACTCTTATGTAGATCCTATTGATTCAGCGGTTTTGCTCTGCTTGGGACTAACTAGGATTTATGCCATTCTCTCCAGCAAATGGAGCCTGGAGCCCATAAAAGATCCACTATGACCATTTTGTGAATCACTTTGAGAATAAAATCTCTCATCTTGATGATAAACTTGATGCTATTGACATTGAAGATTCAGCTGGCACCACCCCTTGTCTGATTTTGTGGGAGCAGTTTTATTTGGTGTGGCCTGATGACATAGACAAGGAACTTGGGCCTGACTGTATGCCCTCTCAATCCTTGCCTCTTTTGACTAACAGAAGCTAGTTGTGGTAGTGACTGGGTGAGTCCAGAATGTGGACAGATGTGAAGGGGCAGTGCCTGCTGTTCTCAGGGAGGCAGCAGTGCAACCACCCTGTAGCTGTGGAGCACAGAATGTTTGGAGCCCATAGTTCTCAACATCCACTGCCCAACTGCAAGCATATCCTTTTAGAGGGAGTTACCTGAGTGTGTTATGGCAGGACAACTGTTCAACGAGGATTCTGATTTCAGTCTGGGTTGTGGTGTGGTCACAGGACTGAATCAGCCTTGGTCACCTGCCTCATGGATGACCTTTTTTAAGAGAGGGAAATAGGACATTTGACATTGCTAATTTTACTCAGTATATCATCGGCTTTTGATACTTTGGTCATGGTATCCTACTGAGCTGGGTCCATTGATTGGATGTTGGAAGCATGACACTTTCTTGTGTCCATTCTTACCTGCAGGGTCTGCTTCAGAGAACAAAATATTGGGTGATTATTCTTCAGCCCCTTGATTGCTGAGTTATTATGGAGTGTCCCCATCGTTATATAACTTCATTAACATGAAGTCTCTGGAAGTGGTCACTAAGGGATTTGAAGCCAAGTGTTAGCAATATGCTGATAACAAATAGCTTTGTCTCCCTGGAACATCTGAATCTGGTGTGGCCATCAAAGTCCTTAATCAATGTTTGGACTGTGCCAAGAAACTGAGGTTGAATTCTGACAAGATGAATTTACCTACACGATCCTGTAGATGAATAATTCTTAAGTCCAAGAGAGCATGCCATAGTATTTCTGATTTTTACATATGGTTGTGAAAGCTGGATAGTGAAGAAAGCTGATAAGAAGAAAATCAACTAATTTGAAATGTACTCCTAGAGGAGAGTTCTCTAGATACCATGGTCTGCTGAAAGGACCAATACATGGGTCGTAGAGCAAATCAAGTATGAGAACAGCCTAGAATTCAAAATGACCAAACTTTGGACATATCATGAGATGACATGATTCATTAGAAAAGACAATAATACTTCATAAAGTGGGAGTAAAGTAAAGCTTCATAAAGTAGGAGCACTAAGAAAAGATTTACTCAATCAAGGAAGCCACAGCCCTGAGTTTGTAGGACATGAGCAGAGCAGTTGATGGCAGGGTGTCTTGGATGTCTCTCATTCATAGGGTCATCTTTAGTTGAAGCCTACTCAACAACAATTAACAACTATGGATTTTTCGGACAAGTAAAATGCAGCGCAAGCAGCCTCGCCACGTTGCGAGGCTGCAGTGCTGCAGGGCATCCCTTTCGGATGACGCCTGTCCCTGCTGTTACTGTTGCAGTACCGCAGGGACATTTGAGTGGAATATTTTGGCGATTTTTACTCACGATCGCCAAAATATTCCAAAATCATAGAATCATAGAATCATAGAATTGCAGAGTTGGAAGAGACCACGAGGGCCATCCAGTCCAACCCCCTGCCATGCAGGAAATCACGATCAAAGCATCCCCGACAGATGGCCATCCAGCCTCTGTTTAAAGACTCCCAAGGAAGGAGACCCTACCACACTCCGAGGGAGTGCGTTCCACTGCCGAACAGCTCTTACTGTCAAAAAGTTCCTCCTAATGTTGAGGTGGAATCTCTGTTCCTGGAGCTTGCACCCATTGCTCCGTGTTCCAGTCTCTGGAGCAGCAGAAAACAAGACTGCTCCATCCTCAGTGTGACATCCCTTCAAATACTTAAACAGGGCAATCATATCGCCCCTTAACTATCTTTTTTCCAGGCTAAACATACCCAGCTCCCTAAGTCTCTCCTCATAAGGCATCATTTCCAGACCTTTCACCATTTTAGTCGCCCTTCTCTGGACACGCTCCAATTTGTCAATATCCTTTTTGAATTGTGGTGCCCAGAACTGGACACAGTATTCTAAGTGAGGTCTGACCAAGGCAGAATAGAGTGGCACTATTACTTCCCTTGATCTAGACACTATACTTCTATTGATACAGCCCAAAATCGCATTGGCCTTTTTAGCTGCCGCATCGCACTGTTGGCTCATGTTCAACTTGTGGTCTACTAGGACTCCTAGATCCCTTTCGCACGTAGTCTCATTCAGCCAGGTCTCTCCCATCCTATATTTATGCATTTCATTTTTCCGCCCTAAATGCAGTACTTTACATTTCTCCGTATTGAATTTCATTTTGTTAGCTTTGGCCCAGCTCTCCAGTCTATCCAGGTCATTCTGAATTTTGATCCTGTCCTCTAGGGTATTAGCTACTCCTCCTAATTTGGTGTCATCTGCAAATTTGATAAGTATGCCCCTAATTCCCTCATCCAAGTCATTGATAAAGATGTTGAATAGCACTGGGCCCAGGACAGAACCCTGTGGCACCCCACTGGTCACATCTTTCCAAGACGAAGAGGAGCCACTGCTGAGCACCCTTTGGGTTCGGCCGGTCAACCAATTACAAATCCATTGAACAGTTAACTTGTCTAGCCCACATTTTACAAGCTTGTTTGCAAGAATGTCATGGGGAACCTTGTCAAAGGCCTTACTGAAATCAAGGTATGCGATGTCCACAGCGTTCCCTTCATCTACCAAGCTGGTAACTTTATCAAAAAAAGAGATCAGATTAGTCTGGCATGACTTGTTTCTCTGAAACCCATGTTGACTTTTTGTGATTATGGCATTGCCTTCTAAATGTCCACAAACTCTCTGTTTAATGCTCTCCTCTAGAATCTTCCCTGGTATTGATGTCAGACTAACTGGACGATAATTGCTGGGATCCTCTTTTCCCCCCTTTTTGAAGATGGGAACAACGTTTGCCCTCCTCCAGTCTGCTGGGACTTCTCCTGTTCTCCAGGAGTTCTCAAATATTATTGCCAATGGCTCTGAGATTATATTTGCCAGCTCTTTTAATACTCTTGGATGTAGTTCATCTGGTCCTGGAGATTTAAATTCATTTAGATTAAGAAGGTATTCCTGTACTACCTCTTTACTTATTTTGAGCTAGATTTCCCCTATTGTGTCCTCTGTTCCATTATCCTCAGGTTGGTCCCCCTTTACCTTTTCTGAAAACACTGAGGCGAAGAAGGTGTTGAGTAATTCTGCCTTTTCTCTGTCCCCTGTTAGCATTTTGCCATCTTCTCCACGTAGTGGCCCTATCATTTCCTTCTTCCTCCTTTTGCTGTGGACATACCCAAAAAACCCTTTTTATTGTTCTTAACCTCCCTAGCAAGCCTGAGCTCATTCTGCGCTTTAGCTTTTCTGACTTTACTCCTACACGTGTTCGCTATCTGTTTGAATTCTTCTTTGGTGATTTCCCCCCTTTTTCATTTCCTATACATGTTCCGTTTAAAACCTAGTTCCATTGAAAGTTCTTTAGTCATCCATCCTGGTTTCTTGAGACACCTCCCATTTTTCTTCCTCAATGGTACTGTTTGAAATTGTGCCTTCAGTATCTCCCTTTTGAGAAAGTCCCATCCGTCTTGAGGTCTCTTCTCTTTTAGTATTCCTGACCATGGGATCACCCCCAGTATTTCCCTGAGTATATTGAAATCAGCTCTCCTAAAGTCAAGAATGCGTGTCTGACTATGCCTGGCTTCTCCTTTCCATTGTATAACAAACTCCAGGAGAACATGATCACTCTCACCTAAGGATCCCACCACTTGCACCCCATTAACCAGGTCATCCCTGTTGGTTAGGATCAGATCTAAAATAGCTGACCCCCTTGTTGCCTCTTCCACCTTTTGGACCATCAAAATGTGGATCAAAATATTCCACTCAAATGTCCCTGCGGTACCGCAACAGTACTGACAGGGACGGGCGTCATCCGAAAGGGACGCCCTGCAGCGCTGCAGCCTCGCAACGTGACGAGGCTGCTTGCGCTACATTTTACTTGTCCGAAAAAGTCCTATGACACCACAAGGAGACAGGCTAATTACTTGTTCTGGTTGGGGTTGCTCACTATCTGAAAGAGAAAGATGACAATCTACAGATATTTCTAAATCCATCTAGGTGCATCTGAGGAAGTGGATTTTTGTCCATGGAATTTTTTTTGCTAAAACAAACCTGTTAATCCTACATGTGCTATAAGATTAGAGCTTTTAGGGTATAAGCTCCCATTCTGTGGAATTCCCTATCAGCTGAGTTCAGCTATGAACCTACCTTGCTTTGTTTCTGACATCTGCTAAAGACATTCTTTTCAAACAGACATAGTTTTAGTCATGTGATTGTGTTGATCTTTTAAATATTTGTTCATGCTTTTTTTGATGTTTTAATTGCTTCTACAGCACTCAGGGTTCCCCCCCTCCCTAATGGTGGACCTATTATGTGGGGATGATTTTTTTTAACCCTCTCCCTTCTCTCTACAACAAATTTACTATCAGCCATTATCACCACTGTGGTCCATCTGCCATCCAATAAAAGCTTTCCATGCTGCCGCCACACTTATTTTGGGTGTAGGCAGGCCCTCATATGCCTGCCTGCCAGAACTTGTTTGAAGTCTCATGTCTCACGAGACATTGTGTGAGATCGGGCAGGCAGGCAAAATTGACAGCTGTTGTTGGCTGAAGATTTCTGCTGTGTGGAGATGGTTTCTTTCTGTCCCCTGGGCCAGGGGACAGAAAGAACCACTTCTATGCAGTGGTTTTCCTGCTGAGAAGGGGTGATCTCCCACGTAAGCAGCACAGTGAAGTAAGCACAGCAGTGTGTGTGTGTACCACTACAGTGGTAGCTCCTTTCTCTCCCCAGTCCAGGGGAGAGAAAGCAACTGCCACCATCATGCTCCCCCCACAGCTTACTTCACTGTGTTGCTTACTTGGGGATCACTCCTTTTAGGTAGGCATGAACTGCTGTGGAGGTTCGTGTCTGCTGAGAAGGGGTGACCTCCTGAGTAAGTGGTATAGTGAAGTAAGAAGAGGGGGGAGGCATGCCATTGTGCTGGTGGTTCCTTTCTCTCCTCTGAACTATCATGGCACCCTCCCACCATAGTTACTCGCTGTGCCACTATCACCCCCTCTAGGTGCAGCAAAGTAAGTGTGGAGTGAGGGCAGGGGGCTGGTGACATCCCTCTAAAGGTGTCATATGGTGCGGTCCTCCCCTGCACCTCCTCGTGACACCCCTGCCCCTCCCTCAAAACATAGAGACACAAACAAACAAACAAACAAATTTACACTGTGGCATAGAACGGAGAGAGCCATTTTGAACCTGTCTGTTAAAGATGAATAGCCTGTCAGAAAAAATGAGGTGACAAATTACTCCCCCAATCCAACATCACCAACATAGTTGAATACAAAAGGAACCATAGTTAGACTTTTAACAGTTAAAACACAGAACCATTTGTCTGGATGGACAACACTGTCATCTTTGCTTTCTCTCACATTCAAAGACTTATAATCTCATGTTCTTTTCACTGGATTTTTGAAGATATGTGTGGATTATGGAAAGTTCTTATTTTTAAGGATGAATCAAATCAAATTCTCACTCATTGCTAGTTACTTCCTGTTGTCACCTCTTATTTGTCTTTCAGTGCTGCTGTTCTCAGTAGGTTCTGGTTCTTCTGGTTCCATCCTATGGAATCCTGTGATTTGTAAATTGGTGAGGCACTAGAGCCTTCAGCAGAGAATTGAAAAGACAGTTATCCACAGAACCAATATCCACAGTTTCCGTTATCTGCGGCTGAAAAAATAGGGACACATACCACAGAGTTGTGCTGGAAAATGCCTAGAAAGGTATCCTCTTTAGGCATCTTCTAGGTCCTCCAAAGCAACTCTATGGTATGTTCATACTGGAAGTCTTTTAATTTAATAGAGTTTGCTATTATCTGTGATTTCCAGTATCTGTGGTAAGTCCAGGAACTGAACCCCTGTGGATACATGGGTCTGACTATATCTCATAAAACTACAGATCCCAGGATGCCATTGGATGGAACCATGAGAGTTAAAGTGGTATCTAAGTGCTATAATTGTGTAGTCTGAAAGATACTCCATGATGTAAATTGGAACACTAAGGAAACATTGTTGTTTCTCAATCCCAAAAGAGATAAAAAATTAATTAAAGTTATTTTCTATAGTTCGGCAGGGTAATTTACAAGAAGAAGCAGGTTTCCTTTCTGAGGCTAGGAGAGTGAGTGGTAACTGCAGGGAGGAAAGCCCTTGCAACCATGTATTCACTGTGAAAGGGAGATGAGGACTGGACATATCCCAAGGATTAAACTTCCCTATTAACCTGTAATGTGTTGCCATCTATGGATCAAAGTAAATCTATTTACTGGTCCTGCACAACCACATTGTTGTAACAGTGATGCCCTTGGACCCAGCTTTGGCTCAAATAAGAGGCCAAAGTGTTTCAAAAGGGCCTCTCATTTGGGGTACCTCTGTATCTGGCAAGCTAGGCAAAAGCTATGACTATGGCAGATCAACAATTTTGTCAAGACTGTGGTGAAACAGAATAGCTGCACTGGTAGGCCAAGATACCCACTGGAAATGGTTGAGATTCAGGAATGACATGCACATACATTCTTTTAAAACCAATGGCCTGCTCTTGAATCACGCTGTGCCAGAAACTATGCACTTCAATTGTGGCAGGCTGATTGCTGTACAAGTGAAGTGTTGCAAAACACATTATGTTCCCATAGCGCAAAGATGTTGTAATAGGGTTGCAGGTAGACAACTGTGACTGTAGGAACTGAAAAGTCATCTCCACTTATGTGAACCATCAGTTTTCATGTCTATGATCACTGAGTTCATTGCTGTTAGTAAAATGCATATTTGCTTAGACAGCTGCCATTAGGACTTCAATGGCCTTTCAATCAGTCCCAAAATCTGCTGTCAGTTATTCATTTTTCAACAAAGTGATTTGGATATGAGTTTCTCAAAGCATTGTTGAGCCTTTTGAAATTTATACACACAGAACCTCTAATGCACAAATATATAAAGAGGTTACTAAATGGCTTAGGATCTTTCTGGCAGAAATGCAAAAATTCTGCAAGGATGCAAAAAAAAAATTTCTGCAGAGGCACTGAAAGTATCTCATGAGATGGTAAATAATGAGTAGGATTTCATTGCAATATGCTTCTTGGGAATAAACAGGCTTCTATCCTTCTATACTGTGATGGTGCAGATAAATGGCTTTTGAAATCCCTTCGGGCTATAAGAAATCTGTAAAAATAACATAACCCATTATTATTGTACCTCAATAAGATAAAACAGTGTAGCAGTATTGAAAGTCATAGAAGCAATAATCAGAAGAAACAAACATATCCACCTTCACTGTGGAGAACTGTCCTACCTCATCCTCTAGCTTATGAGCAAAATTTGTTTCACCTTTTTGGATGGGTGGGGGAGTATAGTTCATGTTATAGAAGCATGAAATGGACAGCTGAATTGTTCTATATACCTTGAAATCAACAGAAGCCTGAGCTCAGGAGAAGATGAAATCTCCATTATTACAGTTGTGCTTCTCAAAGGGTAATCACAGTTGAAGACAAAGACCCCTGAGTCTGGACAGCTGGTGTATAATGGGAAAAGGTTCCAGTCTCTCTGATTTGTCATGTACAAGACATTTGGATTTCAAATACCTGCCACTTGTGGCATCACTAAGGCTGGTGTCACCCCTCCCCCATAATGGTGCTACCCTGGTGCAGTTTGGCATCTCCACCCCACCCCCAGTGCCACCACTGCCTGCCACCTACATTCTGAAGGGGTGTAGCCTATGAGGACAGTGATGTGCTTTTTATATGTAGGGAAGCATCAGCTTTTAGGAACAATGAAAAGAGGGCCCTGGACTCAGACAAAGCCCCTACCCTTATCACAGCAGACTAGTTCTTCACTTTATCAACAACAACAACAAGCATGTGCTCCTGTCCTTATAGATAGCTTTAGTCATGATATAGGTTGCTATTCCCTGTTATCTGCCCTCAGGTTTACTCCAATTTATGGTGAACCTGTCATAGAGTTTTCTTGGCAAGATTTGCCATTGCCTTCCTCTTAAGGCTGAGAGAATATGACTTACCCATGGATTTCCATGGCTGAACAAGGATTCAAACCCTCATCACCCAGAGTACTAAACCTACATTCAATCTACTGGCATCCAGAATGCAAGCAGTGGGTCCTTGGAAGTACTTCTACATAAAAAAAGTCTCGCACATGGAAAATTGCAGAAGTAGAACCCTTCCCCTCTTATCTCTCTCTCTCTGGCTTTTCTTCGCAAACGAAGATTCAGGAAGGACTCATCCCGCGCTTTCTGCAAGCACGCTGATGACTAAAAAGGCCAATCCGAGATAAACAAGTCCGGTTGTACAAAGTGCGAGTCTTGGACTACCTGTGTTTGCAAGGTAACCCCCATGGACTCCCTCTGAAGCTATTCTGTTGCCTCCACTCCATTGTTTTTCAGACAGAAGAACTGACTTTGCTATTTATTTATTTAAGTATTTATACCCCACTCTTCAGCCACAAAAGCTCTCAGAGCAGCTTACAAATTGTTAAGCAATAGCACTTACACATCTACACCACTTTTATAGTGTGCTAGGCACTCTTTAAGCAGTGTCCAATGTGTGTTAGCTTTACTACTCCTATAGGCTTCTATATCACTTTTACTTTTGGGGATGGAGCATTTCTGTTTCCCTAAAGCATTTCTGAGCTAGAGTTGCCAAATCCAGCATATTCTATACATTATTATAATTATGCATATTATTTATTTGCATTCTAATTATGTGCATTTAACATTAATAGTTGAAGGGTTTTCCTACCGCTATGTTTCAGCCTTGCTACCATTTTAATAGTAACTACGGTACTCTTCTGAGAGAACTATTATATTTGAAGAGCTGAACTTGGAACAGAGAAACCCAAGTTCAAATCTCTGTTTTATCACAGAATCTGTCATATGGCCTTAGGTTATCCCTACTTCTGTAAGGCAAATCTACCTTACAGAATTGTTGTGGGGATTAATAACAAGACACTAAAGTGGCCATGTACATTCCTGGAGTGATCCTGGTAATAATGTCATCATCATCATCATCATCATCATCATCATGCACAGGCATTTCTATTCTATTCTCATCAGATCACTGTAACATATTTTTGCCATCTTTTTTTTTTTTACTAATGGCAAATAGTGATGGGTGCATGAAAATACTTGCCACTCTTGCTCTTCCACCCTCCCACTCTACCTCTCACCCTTTCATTCCTCCTTTCCTCTTTATTGTCTTACCTCTTGCCTTTAAAATGTTTCTCTCTTTTACTTTGTGGATGAACCTCCCTCCCTTCCTTGCCATACCTTCACCATGCTCCCCTCCCTTGTTTCTTGCACTCAGCCACATACTTCTCCCACCTTTCCTCATTGTGTCACCTTGCACCATAACTCCTCCCTTGCTTGCACTTTCCATCACCCTGTTTCTATGGAGATTTTCACACCACCTATTTGTTCTGTTGCAGGCACAGAAGAGGGTTGCTGAAAGATTTTTCTTTCAGACAATGTTCTGCCCCTTCCGTGCCCTCATCGTTACCATTCTGTTTTCTCCCGTGATATTTCAATCACAGAGAGAAGTTGTTAATGACCACCCTGTTCTGTTTCTATCACAGAATCAGGGTGGTCTGAAAGGTGTCCCATTCCTCTCCTGTGATGAGGGGAGGTCCGTTCTGGACACTTCCAGCCAGGAATGGGACACCCAGGTAAGTGGCACCCTCCCCCCCGGGTTACTTGTATTTTTTAAAATTTATTTTTGTATTTTGTTTCTTGCTTTGACATTTGGGGGGGGGTATTTTTGAATTTGGCGCATGGCCGTTCTCGTGAGAGAACAGCCAAGATTTGCATTCCCAGTCATAAATGCAGCCTTACGACGGCTGCATTTACGGCTAGCAAGCTTGGGGATGGGGAGGACGTTCCTGTCCCGGAATGGAGGTAAGTGTGTGCACATTTTTCTCCATTCCATGGCACGAACGGGAGAGGAATGGGCGGAGCAGTAACAGGGCATTTTGGCCCCATGTGAAAATCTCCTATGTCTTTTGTTCCTAACTGGGTAACCAGGTGGTTACTGCAGCGTTTATTCTCCCTTGCCTCCTTTCCCCCTTTCCTCAACTTATACTTTCACCATGCCTCCCTTCCTTTGTTCTTGCACTCTACCACTTGCACATCTCATTCTCTTTTTACTTCTCCTCCTATCCTTCTCCTCACCTCATGATGCCATACCTTCCATACCTTCCTTCTTTAGCACTTTGCACCCACTTGCTGCACATCCTAGTGGCGGCACTAGGGGTGTGTGGAGAGGCCGAACTGCACCAGGTAGCACTGTTGGGGGTGGGTGAGTGACACCAGCCTTACTGCCTCCACAGGCACTTCCTATCCTCCCCCACCCGCACTTGCTTCATTTGCCCTGGTGGCGCAGTGGTTAAATGCCAGTACTGCAAGTCACCATGTTGCAAGTTCAATTCCAGTGGGCTCCAAGGTTCACTCAGCCTTCCATTCTTTCGTATGTCGGTAAAATGAGTACCCAGTTTGTGGGGGCAATTAGCTAACACACATTGGAAACTGTTTAATGCAGAGCGGTGTATAAATAAAATAAATAAATAAATAAATAAATGCCCCTGTGCCATGTTTCCCTCCTTGCAGCTACAACCCCAACCCTCTTTTTCCTCCTCCTAACTTGCTTCACTTCATGCCACTGCCTGACTGCCCTCTAAGGGCTTTAAAGAAAGAGCAAGTGAGCAGGTAGCTATAGGCCAGGGTGCCAACACTGCTGCAAAACCAGGAGTAGAAGGACAGTGAGTACAAGTGTTAGAGGGAGCAGTGGTGAGGAAGGAGGCAAAGTGGGGTGGAGAGAAGGTAGAAATTGTGGGGCTGGCTCTTTTCCTCCCACATCAGGCCTTGAGAGCAGTCTAATTGTTCTTCATAAAATGTAACTTGATTATTTTCAAGACATCTAATAAAAATGCATAATATTGCTTCATCAAACAAATAATGAAAACCAACAGACTCCATGGAACTTTAAATACTAATAACTGTATTGCAGATTTTTACCCTGCTTTGTCACATCTCTCCTCCTTTACTCTGATGCCTCTCTTGCTGTCTATGCAGTCTTTACAAAGAGCTCTACGAAGCAGATTTTAGCTAGACTTTGCTCCAAAAGCTAGTTTTTCCTTCAGAGTTGTAACATTAACCCAAGGAACTGGAAATTGTAGTCGAGAGAGGATGGGTCACAAAAGTAAGTCACAGCTGTGAGTCGCTCATTTAGTCACTCGTTGACTAAATACACGTATTCAAAGACAGAGAGAGGTAGGCTTAAGAATGCACATTCGGCCCATTAACTTCACTCTTACAAGAGCTAGAGACTTCATGACTGGCATCCTGTTAGGCAACTACCATTTTGCAAGCTAGACTTACAACCTTGTAACTTTTTCATATTAACATTTGCAACTGTAGCACCATTGCTACTACCACAAATGCCCCTGAAATGCTCCTAAAAAGCTAGCCAGCCATTTTAAGTCATGGAATTCTGTGGTGCTGGTGAGCAGGGCGCTGCAGGATTACATGATCTGCCTCCTCCTATCAGTGAATGATAGTGTGAGGAGCAGAAGCAGGGACCCTATGGGATCTTGTCCAAACCTTTGTCTTTGTCTTGTCCAAACCTTTGTTTTTGTCAGTGTGGATCTCGTCCACACTGTCATTTGCTGGCAGGAGGGGAATGGTTATGTTATCCTGCAGCACTCACTCACCAGCACCACAGAACTCCATTGCTTGGGATAGCTGACTGGTTTTTAAGGTGAGTTTCGGGGTCAGATAAGGAGATGGAGCATAGTTACGATATCAGTGCAAGATCTTGGCCTTACAGTCAGATCCCCATATCAGCTGGGGTTTGGTTCCCAGACTTACCATGGATACAGGAAACTGGAGATAACAGCAAACCCTATTAAAATAAAAGACTTCTGGTAAAAACATGCCATGCCTCTCTAGGAATAGTTCAGCACAACTCTGTGGTATGTGTCTCCTATTTTGTGTCCTGTGGATAACTGAAGCCATGGATATTGGTACCACAGATACAGAGGTCTGACTATACTTTTAAAAAACGAATACAGTACATGGAATCTGGGCCAGATGGTGATACAAAAAGGCACTGAGTGGCATGCCTAGAAACCAGCTTAAAGGTGGCCCGTCTGGGTAGAATGGTAACCTTATCCTAAACATCCAAAATGTTTTAATAAAGGAAACCAGAAGTAGGTAGTAGGCCAGTGTGGACTTTCTTGATTTAGGTGTGTGTTTTTCTCCTATAGAGGTTGCCACAGTTGTAAATTTCCCCTAGCCTTTCTGAAGTTGTCTAAGCCCTGTCTAACTATACTCAGGGTTGTTTTCTATACTCGGGCACTGCAGAGTAGAGACTAAAAAAAACTTTTAGCTACCCATTTAAAGAACCTCAGGGAGGGCTTTCTCTCAGTCCCATCACCATCACAGGAACATTGAATGAGAACATGGGAGAGAGTCTTCCTGGTAGTTGTTCCCAGGCTGTGGGATTCCCTCCCAGGGAGGACTAGGTTGTTCCCCTTTCTGTTCTCTTTCCACCAGCAGGCAAAGATGTTCTTTTTGTTTACCCAAGCCATTCTTAACTGGCTGTTAAAGAAGGACTTTTTAATTGGGGTATGCTGCATTTTTATCATCATTAGTATTTTTAAATACCTTTTAAACTGTTTTAATGAATGTTTTTAACATGATTATTTGTTTTTTTTTTTAAAAAAAACCTTTTGTATACCCATTATTCTAACTGTATTTTGTTTTAACTGATATTGTGCACCACTTTGGGTTTCCTATTGGGAGAAAGGTGGGATGGATGGATGGATGGATACTGTAGTTGTGTTCTGAGGTAGTGTCTTGTCCCATGAGGGCTGGACCATATGCTTGTCCAATTGTGGCTGTTAGCCACTCTTTACTTACATAATAGGTGTTTTAAACTCCCTCCAACTTACCTTTGGATGACTATGGGCAGTACCAGAGAGGAGACCCTGCTTACATACTTATATCCCTGGATAAATCACACAAACAAAGCAAAATGATTCTATTGCAGAAGGCTCTTGTATGGAAGACATTCACTTAGGAAAGCTCTTGACACTGGAGGAAACTGGTGGTGGTGATGATGATGATAATGATTTATGCCTGCCCTTCTGGGAGGCTAACAATACATATGGATCTGATGTATTACTTGGAATGATGTAAACACTATACTACAAAATATTTGTAATCCAAATGAATGACATGAACTGGGATACTTTTGCTAATCAGACTTTAGTCTTAGAAAAATGAACAGCAAAATATTATTCTCTGATCTGGCCAAAAGTCCTCATTTTCACCATGCATTCTCTTGAAATGGAGATCAGGACTGGACCAAGTATTAAGTTTCCCTATTAGCCTGTAATGTGTTGGCATTTTCACCATGCAGTCCCTTGAAATGCTGAAAATGTTGTTAGTGTTTGGGGCTTGAAGCGCTTATATTTCTATTGTCAACCCATCCTGTTTACTCATTGCACTCTGCAATTCATCTCAACAATCCAGGTCAAGGCCTTTTGCGGGTACTTTCTCTTTTATTTTCTCTGTATGGAACATAGATAATGCGATTCACAGAGCTCCAGCGGGTAGCCTTGTGCTGAAAGCATTTAGTTTTGAGGACCTTGCCTTTGAATTCCTTGAGCTTTTAGAGTCCTGAATGCTATTTGCTTACACCTAGACTTTTTGGGACATAAATACCAGTCTGCTTATGCCCATGAATTTCCCCCGCAAAGTTTGTCAAAAACCTTGACTTAATAAACAATTGACAAATTAGAAGGAAGATTGTCAGTTGGTAAAATGAAATGGCTGATTCATTCTGTTTGCGTTGTTCTGGAGACTTTGGCATTGTCTAGCTGGTTAAATTATTTCCTTGGTTCATAAGACAATTGTATTAATTGTTAAAGCTGTTGATAGTCTCATTCCATTTAAATGTTGATTTTTTTTTTAAAAAAGTATGTTTTAGCTATATTGTATTTGTTTTAATTTGTAGACTGCTGGCTTTGGGGAAAAGGTGGAATACTGCTGTGACTACTACAACTACTGCAACCACATGTGGATATTATCTCCTTATTCCCATTTCACATGCTTGTGAAGCTATAGATGAGCATAAAAGGAAAGGAAATAAAAGTAAACAAAATGAATTTTTTTTAAAAAAGGATAGTTATACAAGATTAAAAAAACACAGCTCCCAAATTCTTGCCTGGATTTGAAAGCGGTATGGAGTCTTGTTAAAGAGAGAAACCAGCTGACATCCAGAGGTCTTGACAGGGAACTGTGGTGATCTCATCCTAACCTTTGTTGATATAGTCCACTGTTTTTGAAGTAAATTCTTTGAGGGTTCCTCACTGAGAAAATCAGCAAAGGAATCCCTGAAGGAGAGCTGGCTTACCACAATCACTCTTCTCATGTAATCTGCTTGTACAATGTTATAAAATATCTGCTAAGATAACATGAAGTGACAGAGTTTGGAAAAGTTACTGGTTTGGACTACAAATCCCAAAATTGCCAAGGCAGCAGTGGCACTGGCTAGGTAATTCTGGGAACAGTAGACCAAAAATTAATGTTTTCAAGCTTTGATGACAGGAAAGGGCAAAAGGCTTAGTATGTGCCTTATGTGAACTGAATAAAAAGGACTCTTGTGGTACCTCAAGACTAATTTATTTAAGCACAAGCTTTCATGGACTGCAGCTCACTTCCTCAGAGGAATCTGAAGAAGGGGCTGTAATCCATAAAAGCTTACAATGAAATAAATCAACTAAGGCTGCTGACACACTTTAACAATCATGACTGCATCCCATGGAATCCTGGGATTTATAGTTTGTTGTGGTACCAGAGCTCTCTGACCGAGAAGGCTAAATATATCTCAAAACTACAAATCCCAGAACTCCATAGCATTGAGCCATGGCAGTTAAAGCAGTGCCAAACTGGATTATTTCTGCAGCGTGTCAGCAGCCTATGTCTTTTAGGTGCCACAATGTTTTCTTCATTTTATACTAAAACAGATTAACATGGCTATCTCTTATGTGAATTGTGTGTGTGTGTATGTGTCGCAGAATCCTTAATAATGCACAGAGATTCTGTGGCAAATTTTTCATGCAGGGCAAGTGGGCCCAGCCCTCTGAGCACTGGGTCCTCAGAAGGCTGCTTTGGGCCACCCAATCAAGTCTGCAAGCCATCTGCCAAGTCTACAAACCATCTTTTCTTTTGTTTTAATAAATTCACCTGCCTGTACAATGCCTCAAAGAGCTCAGTGCCAGTGATCTGGGGCACTATGCGGAATTTAAAATGGCACCAGGGGACACAACCTTTGGAGGGTTTCTGCCCCTTGTTCTTTGGCAGGTAGGTCATCTGTAGAGCACTCCCAGATTGTAGTCTTACAAACACTGAAATAGTTTGAGCTTCTGGTTCTGTCATCCTGAAACAAGTGAACAAAAGTTCGGTAAGTATCATAGGGAAATAATACTACATATCATTCTTGATTACAGCAAGCTAATTTTCATAACTGACATGACCTTAGAATTAAGCAGTGGTTTACTTTCACTCACTGCTATTAATCCAGGAAAGACTGGAAGCCTTTAACAAAACACAAGCTAATGTAAAACCTGAGCACCTCTGTATTTCATTTACATACCATTTAATTTTATGTACAGTTGTCCCTCCATATCCATGGATTTAAGTATTCACAGCTTGAAAATATTCTTAAAAAAATAATAATCCAAAAAGCAAACCTTGATTTTGTCATCTTATATAAGGGACACCATTTTATTATACCATTGCATATAATGGGACTTGAGTATTCACGGATTTTGATATCCCGGGGGGGGGCGGTCCTGGAACCAAACCCCAGCGAATATGAAGGGACAACTGTATTTGTGTGTGCGTGTGTTTGTGTTGCTTTTTGAAGGTTTCTAAATTCCTCTGACATTACCTTCCAAATTTATTTCTGCCTAAAATATATCATTCCCTATTAGAAAACATAATATGCAAATATAGCAGAAATGGGGCATGGAAGTGCGATTGAAATAAAATGACCTGTTTACATTAAAACATCAAAGAAAATGAAATGTAGCACTTAATGAGCCCAATCCTGCATTTCTTCCATCCCAAGAGCTGCCAATGAACTAACTCCCACAAGTTCAGAGATATTGGTGTTAACATGATGCAAAGCTCTAGACAGGAATCTGAGGGTGGTAGTGATAATTTTTGTGGGGAGATATAGCCCACCTTGCCTTTAAGAAGAACTTGGAAAAATCATGTTCTTGGAGTCCAGCTCCTAGAATCTCCAAACCAACATAGTCCCAAGACATGACTGGATTGGGGATTCTGGAAGTTTGAAGGGAAAGGTGACCCACGGCTAAAGAAAGGTATAGCCAAGCTAAAGGAAATGTATTCTGAATTAAGGAAAAAATTGGAGGCTGCAGAGGAATTACAAGCATTTCCAAGAGCATTCTGACCCCATCGTCAACTGACTGGTGTTTTCTACTAATAACAATAACAGTATGAAACGTAAGGAAAAAAAGTTCAACATGAATTGTTTTTACTTGGTTCTTGCTTGATAATTTCCCCTTATAGCTTAATAATTATTGTTTCATCATTGGCTAATGTATCTTCAGAACCCCCCTATGATTTGCTATATATGGTGTATGCTAGGTACATTTTCCAAAACTGCTGTAAATGTTAGGGTGTATGTTTGCTTCGGTGCTAGATTGCTAAGCTGAATGCTGACACCTGAACTGGCACTGTGTTGTTAAATAAACTGCAGTCTAATTCACTATGCCTCCATTCTTGAACCTCAGACTGATCAAATTTCCCCTTCAGAGTTGAAGTGCAAAAACATCACTTGTCTATGTGTTGCCTTTAAATCATGGGTTTGCTGCTGCTGCAATATAATTTAAATAAGTACAAGCAAAGGGTAAAATGAAGTCACTGAAATGGTGTTAAAGACAAAGGATCACTGAGTAAAAACTGAAAGACAAATTCACCAAAATTAGAGCTAATGAGCAAGATTAGGGTTCCTTCTGTTGCAGCTACAGCAACGGGAAAAAAGCAAATCCAGGACCCAATGCTGCCATACCCTTCCTGAGATATTCCAACTGCAATTTTACACTGATACTGCCTAAAGGTACTTGAAGTAAGTGCAGCTAATTGCACAACCTTTCTTTTCTTATCACAGTAAATATTTATTCTGAGTATCTGGTGGGAAAAATGGAACTGAATGTGGAGCTCAGAAAAATGGCTACAAATTCCGTTACAAAAACTGAAAGACAAAGCAGGAGCTGTAGTCATCATGAACAAATCTGTCTACTTAGAGGAAACTGAGAGGCAATGGTCCAATACTATGTTTTACAGAGTGCTGTCTAGTGATCCCACAAATGAATACCTGAAGGAATTACACAAACTACTCAGGGAATTTCCTATGGAGGGGCAGAACCAAATCCGAATTGATACACCCTAGGAGACTTGACCAGACACATTCTATCTATTACTCAAAATACATAAACAGAGCAACCCTGGATGGCTCATCATCTCAAGCATGGGAACACTCACAGTTAGTGCCTCTGGATATATGGACAATATCCCTACATCATATGGCACCAACATTCCTATCAACTTCCTGCAGAAATTACAGTCCACCAACAACCTTCCATCTAATGCCATCTTAGCCACTATGGATGTGGAATCCCTATATACCACCCAGGACTGGGCCCCCCTGCAATGCTTTATTTTGAGGGCCTCATACGTTTATCTCAGGTCAATGAACCTAACTCAACCTAAGCTATTCACAGAACAGGATATTCAGATTATTACTAATAATGTTTTTGCAGGAGGAGGGTTACTATGCCCCCCCCCAAAATTATGGGCCCCCCGCAGATGCTGACACCACCGGTGCCTTAAACCGGCCCTGATACCACCACCCCACTACAAGCTATCAGGAACATCAGATGGGACCATAGCAGACCTAGCCACCAAGATGTGCCATGTTGTTCTCACATACAACTACTTTTTTTGCTAATAACATCTACCTTCAAGTAGTGCCATGGGCACATGCATGGCACCACAATAAGCCAACATCTTCATAACTGATCTAGAGCACTGCTTTAACTCCTGCACCTAGAAACCTCTCCTCTATCTGAGATACCCCAGTTATATCTTCATGATTTGGAATCGTGGAGGGGACTCACTCAAGACATTCCACCAGAATTTACTGTAAATAACTTCCACCCTACCATCAATCTCAGCCTCGAACTATCAACACAACAAGTTCAGTTTCTGGACACCACTGAACAGCTACACAATGGAATCTAAGCAGCACACTACACTGCAAACCCACTGACCACTACACATACTTCCATGCCTTCAGATTTCACCTTGAGCACACTATCAAGTCCATAATTTAGAGCCCAGCTCTCCATTACAATCACATCTGCTTAGACTCACAAAACAAGGATACCAAATTAATGTAATTACAAGCATTCCACAAGCTGCAGTACCCACCATATGAAGGATAAAAACAAAACAAAACAATGAGTCAAGACTTATACCCAGGACCAATCTATTACAGAACAGATTAAAGACAGGAAATGACAGAATCTCACTAGTGGTCACATACAGCTTCCAACTGAGACCACTCATATAACTCAAACAACTGAGACACACATATAATAAATGAACTATAATCTATTCTATACAACAATATATAACAACCTATATAACAATATAGCAATAAACACCTGAGGCAAAGCACAAAAATCAGTGTGTATAGAGCCATCGTACTGTCTATCCTCCTTTATGGATCTGAAACATGGGTCACCTATCGCCACCACCTACGACTCCTCGAGCACTTTCATCAGCGCTGTCTACGCACAATCCTAAATATACACTGGACTGACTATGTGATGAATGTTGCTGTCCTTGAGCAAGCAGGGATCACCAGCATTGAGGCCATGATATTGAGAACACAGCCGCGCTGGGCAGGGCACGTTTCTAGGATGGAGGACCATCGCCTCCCAAAAATACTACTCTACGGTGAACTCGCCACGGGTCAGCGTAAGAGGGGCGCTCCAAAAAAGCGATACAAAGACTCCCTGAAACAACATCTCAGGCTCGGCCAAATTGATCACCAACAGTGGTCCGCCCTGGCCTCACATCGGGAGGCATGGAGACGCACTAGCCACAATGCTGCAGCCTTATTTGAGAACTCACGCCGAACAAGTCTTGAAGAGAAACGACAACGCAGAAAGAATCACAACCCGGAAACATCACCCAAGGAGACCTTCTGCTGTGCTTTTTGCAACCGGATTTGTTTATCTCGGATTGGCCTTTTTAGTCATCAGCGCGCTTGCAGAAAGCGCGGGATGAGTCCTTCCTGAATCTTCGTTTGCGAAGAAAAGCCAGAGCATATAACAATAATGCTGCCTTCCCAAAAGCTCTTGGTGGCAGGCCTTTACTTGCCTACAGACAGCTTCCCAATCTCAAACAGTTATTTACCTACAGGAGGACATACAACACAGATGGGGAGATAAGTACAAGACCTTGCCACAAACCTAGAGGCCAACTCTGCTCACACATCTACTCAGGAAATGTCATCACAGGACCTAATCACATCACCCACAATATTAGAGGTACTTTCACTTGCTCATCCTCTAATGTGATGTAGACCATCCTCTGTCAACAATGCCCTTCAGCACTCTACATTGGGCAAACATGTGAGTCCTTGCACCCAAGGATAAATGGATATAAATCAGATGTTAAGAATGGGAATACACAAAAAACCAGTGGCAGAATGCTTCAGTCTTCCTGGGCATTCCATCTTGCACCTCAGAACAGCAGTCCTTAGATGACAACCACAACAACAACAACTGGAAAGAGAAATAGCAGAACTGGAATATATCCACAAATTCCAGTCCATTGACATTGGGTTGACCAGATGCAGTGGTTTCTTGGTACACTACACATATTATAACACTAGTTAACATCCAAGACTCATGATGGCTGTCCTGGCCAGTTTATCCCATCTCCTCTCGGGTTCCCAGCTGGCATCACACTTCATTCCAATAACTCCCTCCACTGTTCATATGGTTATCTACTCATCTTGGCTAGAGGCAACATCTTTCTCCTGCCTTTGTTTGCCAACAGTTAAAACTGAACTTGTCACCTCGCCACCATACCCACAACTTTTGCATTTCTAATGCTATTCACACATATAGCCTGCTTATTCACAGCTATAAAGTCCTAGGCACTCCATTCCATGCATCTGATGAAGTAGACTTAAGTCTACAAAAGCTTATGTTACCAACTTCTTTCTTTCAATTATTCTCAAAGGTACTACTAGATTCCTTTGCATTCTGTTAGAAAAGTCATCTGCTTAGCTGCAATCTCTTGTTTTAAATTTTTGTTCTTCTAATTTATATATATTTTAATTAATGCATGTTTTTAATCCTTTGTAATTTAATATTATTTTAAGGGGTGGGTGGGCTAGGGTATTGTGAGTATGGGGTTTTAATATTGTAAGCCGCCCCGATTGCGTTGCAAAGGGGCGGGATATAAATAAAATTTTATTATTATTATTTATTTATTATTATTATTATTATTGTGTTTTCTGTGCATTTTTTTTCATAAGATGTTCTTTCTCATAAAAAATGCTAACATCTGGACTGGCACTGTATTGTTAAATAAACTGCAGTCTTCAATTCATTGTGCCTTCCTTCCTTGAACCTCAAACTGGGCAAGTTTCTAGTGCACATGCACACTCATTGATAACAACCCAGGGCTTGTCTACACTGGCCAGAATATGGCACCTTCCAGTGGGTGTATGATGACCCTGGAGGTGGTCTGGATCCACTGCATTACTGTGACAAAACAGACAGAGGTCTGCATTCACACACTGGCTGCTGCACGCACATGTTGGCCGATATCAGGAGGCACTTCCCTTGCCATTGCGTGTTGCACTTCCTGAAGCCAGGAAGGAGATCCTCAGAATTGATCAAGGCTGGTCACATGCAGGGGGCCTTGATCACATGATGGGTCCTCCTTACTGGCTGCAGAGTGACACCAGCAGCAACGTAGCCTGGCGTGCATGTACAAACCCTGCATTCCTGCACCGGACCCATCCAAGTTTTCCTGCACAATACAGGTTTTCCCATTTTTTAAAAGAAGTTTTAAATAGATTTACCCAGGCTCCCCCCACTGGCTTTGCCTCAGACGTTGCCAGGACTGTCTGGAGGTGAATTGGGGCAAGAACCCTGAATTGTTTATTTTGCAGGGCTCCAAGGAAAGGATGTGATGACTGCCACCCTGGGCAATTTTAAAAGGAGATTAGACAAATCCATAAAGGACAAGGCTTTTGATGGTTCCAAGCCAGGATGGCTATATATTATCTTCATTATCAAAAACAATAGGCCTCTAAGTCTCAGTTGCTGAGGAAGTGTGAGCAGGGGTGCTAATACACTCATATCCTCTTAGAGGCTCCAATTAGACATTGGGGAATAGTATTACTGGACTAGAGAGGTTTTGTGATCTAATCTTACAAAGTTTTTCTTGTGAGACCTATCCACCTCTGGAAATATCTCCAACTGAATATATCTAGACAAGGATGAAAGAGTGTTCCTAAGAACAGGTGCTATCACAGAAATGTAGTTTTGTGTGTGTTGGTCTTCACCTGTATACAGCACATTCAGCTGTAGCATGACGCTTCTGATTTCTTTAGTGTCTCCTCACACAAATCACTTGTGTCAAAGAAAACTCAGTCCTCTCAAATTCTACCTATAAAATCAACATTTCTCAACTGTTTTTCTGAGAGTCATCTTCATAACTCACTCATGGCACAATAGAAAAGTAGCCAGTGGGAACACAGAATCGTAGAGCTGGAAAGATCTCAGGTGATATCTAGTCCAAACCCTTCCAATGTAGGAATCCACTGCTAACATATTCCTGAAAGATGGTCATCCAATATCTCTTTAATAGCTCCAACAAAGGAGAATCCACCCCCTTCCTATGGAATCTATTCCACTATCTATCAACAGGAAATTCTTCCTAATGTTTAGGTAGAATCTCCAGTCTTGTAATTTGAATACATTGGCTTGGAACCTATCCTCTGGAGCACCAGAAAACAAGTTCAATCCATCTTTCATGTGACAGTCTTTCATATATTTGAAGATGACTATCACATTACCTGTCGCTGTTCTACAGGCTAAAGATACCCAATTCCTGCAACAATGCCTCACAGGGTTTGGCTTCCAGATCATTTACCAGTTTGGTCAGTCTCCTCTGGACATATGCCATTGCCATTCTTATGCTATGGTGGCCAATACTGGAACACTATTCCAAATGAGGTCTTGACCAAATCAGAATAAAGTGGCACTATTACATCCTTTGATCTAGATGTTATAGTTCTGCTGATGCAGCCTAGGGCTACATTGGCCTTATATGCCATCACCATCACATTGTTGACTCAGGATAGCCTTGTGGTCTACCAAGACACCTATGTCTTTGTTACCTGCACTACTATCAAGCCGGATGTCACCCATTTTATATTTCCTGTGATTCTTCCTGCCCAAATGTAATATATGACATTTATCCTTGTTGAAATCCATTTTGTTAGTTTTGTTCCATATCTCTAAAGGTCATGTTGAATAATAAACAATAATAAATATGAACAATAATAAATTTGAGTTTGAGAAGGGTTTGTTTAGCATGAACATTTTTAGGCAAAACAATACCAACTGGATTGTTTCATTTGTTATAGCTGCAATGAAATAAGTAGAGACCCAATTATTATTAGCAGATTTATGCTTCACTTTCAAGATCTTTAAAAAAGAATTCATGGTTTCTTCTTTTCTTTTTTAAAAATCTTTCATTTCACAGATGATGTGATGGTCAGCAGACACTCTGCCTAATAGTGACACCTCCCAGTCCATGCTGTCTAAAGATAGATAGCAGCTGCTAAATATTTTATTAGCTTAAAGCTCAAAGGAAGCCATTATTTGTAAGTCAAGATAACTACAGTAGAAATAAAGCTAATCCTCTATCATCTTTAGTACATTAGATTTGGTCCTTGTAGACTGGGGGCTTGTGTAGATGGGCAATTTACACATGTAAGGGGCCTTGATCACATGATGGGTCCTCCTTACTGGCTGCAGAGTGACATCAGCAGCAATGTAGCCTGGCATGCATGTACAAACCCTGCATTCCTGCACCGGACCCATCCAAGTTTTCCTGCACAATACAGGTTTTCCCATTTTTTAAAAGAAGTTTTAAATAGGTTTACCCAGGCTCCCCCCACTGGCTTTGCCTCAGACGTTGCCAGGACTGTCTGGAGGTGAATTGGGGCAAGAACCCTGAATTGTTTGTTCTGCAGGGATCCAAGAAAAGGATGTGATGAGTGTCACCCTGGACAATTTTAAAAGGAGATTAGACAAATACATAAAGGACAAGGCTTTCGATGGCTCCAAGCCAGGATGGCTATATATTACCTTCATTATCAAAACCAATAGGCCTCTAAGTCTCAGTTGCTGAGGAAGTGTGAGCAGGGGTTGCTAATGCACTCATATCCTCTTAGAGGCTCCAATTAGACACTGAGGAACAGTATTCCTATCTTCAACTGGATGTATCTAGACAAAGATGAAAGAGTACTCCTAAGGACAGATGCTATCAAAGAAACATAGTTTTGTGTGTGTGTGTTAGTCTTCACCTGTATACAGCACATTCAGCTGTAGCATGATGCTTCTGATTTCCTTAGTGTCTCCTCACACAAATCACTTGTGTCAAAGAAAACTCAGTCTTCTCAAATTGTACTTATAAATTCTACTCACTACATCTCTACAGGTTTACTATGTACTGTGTGAAGACAATTCTTGCCATGAATCTCCCAGTGTTCACCTTCATTCAATGATCCTGGGACTTCTAGTATTATCAGAGAAGGAGAAAAAATTCACTCTATTCACATTCTCCACACCATTCATGGTTTTATACACTTCTACACAGCTTCCCACTGCTCACCTTTTTCTATGCTTAAATAGACCAAAATGTTGTAACCTCTCCCAGAATGTAGAAGAACTACTTTTTGCAATACAGCTCCCAGAAACCATTATGAGCAGTGTGCAAACTGGCTGGGGATTCTGGGAGTTGTTGTCCAAAATCTAACTCTTCTAAGGTCTGGCCTTCCTTATAGGGAAAACCCCTTGATTATTTTGCTTTGCCCTTTTCTGCAACTCTTTGAGGTCTACAGTAATACTTTTTGAGGTACAGTGACTAGAAGTACAGTATACACAGCATTCCAAACAGTCTATAGAAGTAAGGTGATTAGATTTTCTGGTGAGCTACATCTCTACTTGACAGCATGAGAAGGGAAATGAAAGGGAGAAAGGCTTCTCTGCTTCTAGTAGCAGAGTACAAAAGCTTTGCCACTCAGTCTGGTATGCTGAAAACTAGTAATGACCTCTCTGAATCCTCACCAGTGGTCTGGATCCCTATTTCAGATCTTCAGGGGGAGCAGGTAACCCATAACATGTTTGCTCTGAGATACTAAATAGATGGGAAGGCAAGATTCATTATGGAATTCTCCTGGAAATAAAAATACAGATTGCTGCAGAAAGGCATGTATTGCAGATATAAGAAATTGCAGAAACACACAGAGGACATCACAATCATAACATTCAGAGTTAGTGACACAGGAGATTTTCACACTACACTGTTATAGTGCTACTATTCCACTTTATTTGCTATGGCTGCCTCCTGTGGAATCCTGGGATTTGAAGTTTTTTGGGGGGGGGGCATTTGCAACTCTTAGCCAGGGAGCTCTTAGGCCTCACTAAAGTACAAACCCCAGAATTCCACAGGAGGCAGCCAGAGCAGTTAAAGTGGAATAGTAACACTATAACAGTGTGGTGTGAAAATCTCCATAGTTAACACTGGGAACTTTTTGTTCTAAATGCATGTGTGCATGTCCTTTTAATGCAAAAGCAAGTGGGTTTTCATGATTGTTCAGACAGAATTCAGATTGTGTAATGGGGAGTAGGGAAGAGAAGTAGTGGTAATGCTAGTATCAGTTCATGCAAGGGCCAGTCCAAAACAATTTGATGCCTAAGGTGGAGGTACCATTGATCCTAATCAAGTTACAAAGTACCCAAAGCCAGCTGACACATAAAGCAGAAAATCTTGCCTGAACCTGTCCCCATCCCTGGCAGTAAAAATATATAAATGACAAACAAAATAACTATTTTTTAAAAGAAATAAACTAGGTAATTAACAATGGCACCACAGATCTGTTGCTTGAGACAGCCACCCCACACTGTCTAATAATAGAATCGGACTTGGGTTCACAATATATGAAACAACTGTGGCTTTCAAGCGCAGGAGTCTCATCCTTTATTTTTTTTAAAAGGTATATGAGACCCATTTAATTTTTGTTTATTCCTATCAAAAACCACTTTTTCTCTGAGACTCACAGTCTAAACAAAATATGAACTTCTGTGAAACTAAAATAATAGAAGATGGAACAAACTTGTATCATTCTGTTCCAGTGGATATGACCTGAACTAGGCACCCATCAAGGTTTTTTCTTTCAGCTGTAGCAACTAAAGTTTCTCATACTTGTTTCATCTAGCCTCTGTCCTCCTATCAGCCAAGATACATACAAGGAACTACCACTTTTAGGGTATTCACCTCTGAATACCTGGTGCTGTGGATAAGGAACAGTGAACCTATTGTTCTTACATCCCACTTGTAAACATCTCAGAGCAATTGTTAGAAACAGAACACTGGGCTAGACAGCAAAGTGGATCTAAGGTAGAAGAAAGGTGTGTGTTCTGAAACCAAACAGCAGCTACCATTGCTTTGATGGTAGACAAAGAAATAAGGAAACCAGACACAAATAAAGTGACCACATATATAGCTGGGATATAAAGGGCCACTTTTATTTAGCTATAACCTATTTAACTGCATTCTGAGAGATCTGCAATGGGGGAGCAACCTAGTGTGGGAACTGTTGGGTCAGGAGGTCAGTTCCAAGACCCCCTCCCCAACTTCGTTTGGGTGAAAACACCTGATACCCAGAGGGAACCCATAAGCTGGGTTGCTTCCCAGTCAGTCTGCATCTGGAAGGCCAAACCAAAAGTCCCTCCTGCAAGTTGCAGGACTTAAAGAGAGGGTTTTTCTCTCAGTCCAGCCCAAGAGGAGCTCACTTTCCCCACCCCTCAGTTTGCAGGAGCTAAAGGGGCAGTTCCAGCTCTCCCCTTCACCTCCAAAAGGGGAGGTGCCAAAGGTACTCACCGAACTACCAAAATACCCCCCTCTACCTGCCAAGTGACTGCCTGTTTAAGACACCACCCTAAGCCAATTGTCAAGTCTGCATCCACAGTGTGGGGTAGGCAAAGAGACCCCAGGTAAAAGGGCAAAAATTCCTACCTGGCCCTGAAGCAACCAATTAAATCACACTGATTCAGCAGCGGGAGGGTGGGCCAATCAAAGCAATGAAAAGAAGGCAGCGGGTGGTTGAGCTTAAATAGTTTCTAGCCCCACCCTCTGCTCTCCTGGCAACAGGACAGGGACTGATGCAAAGTTACAGACCTCCATCCTGTGCTCTCTCGAAAGGGGTTCCTATAATGCAGTCGCGACCATGCTGGGAACCTTATTGTTGCAATACTTGCTGCTCTAACAGCCATTTTGCAGAAGAAAAACCAGCAGCTTTTTGAATACAGTGCCTAGAATCATTCACCTAACACAGACTTGATGGCTTGAGAATTGTGGGAGCTGTAGTCCAAAAGAGTAAATTGTCCAGACTGTAGAACTAATGGCTGAAAGACAAATGACTTGGTAAGGCCATAAACTGAACACAAGTTGGGAGGAAAGGCTAAGCCAATGAGTACACTTTAACTTGGTGACGGAGGTGTTGTCATAGTATGCCTTCCTCTGAAATACTCATCTTCCCTTTTCTCCTTGGAATAGAAAAGAATGTGTATCAAAATCATTTCTACCATATTTTGTAGAACTTTTGTCTTGCTCTACACAAGCAGCAAAGTGAAATGGTGGAATCTTGAGGTGATTTTAATGCAAAAACAAGTGGCTTCTCATTATTGTTCAGATAAAACTTGAGTTGTGTAGTGGGGCGGAGAAGAGAAGTTGTGGTAATACTAAAATGATTCTAAGTAGAAAACAACTTCTTACAAATCTAACCTTTTAGAGAGAAAAAGTTTAGCCTATTCCTCTCCTTACAGAGTTTCTCCTTACAGAGCTGGTTTTCTTTACTTTCATTTTTGACGGGGTGTGTTTTTCTTCATTAATTCAAAAACATGTTCCTCCTCTGGTCAAAAAGCGATACAAGTAAACCAGCCACTTCATACTTCTATGGCAGATGTAGCTCATTTAAACACTACAAAATCAACACAGCCTCCATGGATAGGGTGCTGATCTATGTCTTGATATGGAGCTTGGACTTTGGGTCATTACTGAAATCCCAACACATGTCTTCCATGCATTAGTTGTGTACAGTTTCAGATTGTTTTGAAAGGTCTTTATCCTTTGATGGCAATGAATACTAGTTGCTTGGGGGGGGAGGGGGAAACACCAAGAAAACCCTGCTGTTTATAAGTTTCTGAAGGCATTTGGCTACCAGTATTAAATGTGGAAGCCACACACCACACTGGTAGTTCTAGGGGTTGTTTTCAGAGCTTTCTAAGCAGACAGGCCTTATCTATATGGGCAATTTACCCTGGCTTGCCCGTGTTTGAGAGTCCTGCAGTCCATATGATGCAGGGCATTTGCCCTGGTCTGCCCCCAGGCAGTCTTTACAACCTCTAGGGCAGAAATGGGGCTCAGATGGGGCAAGCTGGGGTAAAGCCTCATGCAGAGTGCTAAAATTATATCCACTTTACTCTGCTGCCACCAGGGAAAAAATGGAATAAGCCCTGCATGTCCTCAGGAGCCTCTCCTGAGAGGCCTGCCCATCACTCCAGCTTCTGGTTGCCCTTACTCGCCCGGATCCAGGAAGAGGCCCCGTAGCATGTGACCAAGGCTGTTCACATGCAGGGGACCTTTGGTCACATGTTGCAGCTGGCTTCCTTGATGCCAGGAGGCCAAGGAAGATAGCAACAGCTGCAGCAATGGGCTGGCGCTCCTGTCTGGACACTAGCCTGTTTTGTTGGGGCAATAGGGAAGACATGGGTCTGATCCATCGCCAGTATATGCTGGTGGGAAGCTGGCATATCCTGGTTCATGTAAACGAGCCCTTAGAAGTAGTATCACAGGCTGTAGTTTGGAGGGAAAGACTAGTGTGGCAAGAAATAATCTTTTTTAATGTCCCTTTCATTATTTCAGAAATAGAAATTACACACACATTAGTTTCACATCATATAGAGAAAAAGTTAGGAATTCCTTTTACTCTTCAGACTGTAGTCTAACATTCTTGGTCTATATATGCCATGCAAGAGAAATTCAACTATATAGAATTCACAAAGACTGTGGGCATGTTATCCAAGATAAATAGCAATGCTTCCTGCAAAGGATTTAATTTCACTGTGTCTTGGTCACTTGGTCAAAAGAAAAATGTTATTTCTGTACCACTAAGAAGAAACTTCTATCATTAATCTCTATGGTGGCATGCAAGTATGATTTTTTGGGCCTCCAGATAAGGCCCAACACTATTGGCTGTGTTGCACAGGGCTGATGGGAGATACAGTCCAGTAATATCTCGAAGGCTATGTGATCCTCACTCCTGGAAAATATAATTTGTACAATGGAAAATATAATTTGTACAATGGTTTAAGCCCACTGTGTAACAGTTTAAGCCAGTTTAGTTTGTTGAAACTTAAGAAGCTAATTTACATACTTCTTGGGACTCTAGCATACCTATTTTGGGTATTGTTGGCATTTATGCATCTCACTGCAAATTTACTCTCAACAAACTGCAAACATAGAGTAGTCTTGCAAACTTTTGCTTGGACTTCTTTCAATGACTATGGAAATGCACAAGAAAAAGTTTCTGATGGCACTGTTGTCATGCTATACTGTTACATGATGCTGCATGCTCATCATCATCTCTTATTATTTATAAAAGTAAACTATATTAGATTTTTTTGGAATAAAATATATAGACCGTTACTAGAAGTGATACAATTGTGGACAGGAACTTGAGAAAGGCAAACTCCATATTGTGGAAATAACATTGTTATAGAATGTCAAAAGCACAATTCTACGTCTGTTTATTCAGATGTAAACCCCTTTGAGTGGAATGGAACTTGCTCCTTGGTCAGTGAATATATAGTACAGCCTAAATAACAAAACAAACTAACAAAAACTGCTGGTGTGTGTGCAGGTTGGGGATGTTTGCATGGGCAACTACCTAAAATTGTGCTGAATAAGTGGCTACCAGCTGAGTGATGAACATGAACACCTTAACTGTAGCTTTCTCTCCCCCAGTGCTTTGTTTTCTTCCCGAGAGACAAATATTTCCATCTCCATCTTGTTACAATTTTTCACACATCTACTTTTTGCTATGGATATGATTGCTTCTTTACCCTATGACTGGTAACATTTGTGTGATCTGCCCCTCCCCCCATGCTTCTGTGTGAGAGAAAGCATGGTTATAGACTAAAGCAAAATTGACACCCCTTTGTCTTCCTAACACAATCAATTTATGTCTCTTTTATAGAGCAGAAATGAACTCTGTTTTGGGGAATGTTGCCTCTCTCCCTCTCTCTCTTTCTCTCTCTTGGATATGTTGCCTTTCCCAGTGTGTTGATTGGCTGCTCAGGAAACACACCCAACCAAGCACTACCCACATGCAAATTTCCTCCCCACCACACAATCCACTCCTGCCACTCAATCAATGGCCCAGATTGGGAGCCAGTCAGTCAACTTGTGGCGGCGGGCCGCCTGTGACGAAACCTAAGCAGTCAGCTGGGGGTGGCTGTAGGATGCTGCCGCCGCTGCCACTGCAACAGAAACCAGACAGTCAACTGGCGGTGGCGGCAGGGCAACAGAGTGAGTCACCCTCAGCAATTCCAGGAAAATTGTGGAATGCTGAGAAGGGGGAGGAGGCATTTAAAACTCCAATGGCCTACCTTACAGGGTTGTCATGAGGACTACTGGGCATTTTTGGGGGGAGTTTTTAAATGGCATATGTTATGCTGGATACAGCTAGTTTTATTTTATTTCTCAAGAAAAACATCTCAGAATCTTTAAGTTATTATCACTGAACAAAAGCTTTGTTCGCACACCATGTAGTATTTGAGTAGAGTGAAATCCTCGCCTCACTCAACATTCCCTTCGGGCACTCTCTCTTTCCACCACTGATTATTTTGTTCACATTCTGCTCACTGTAAATCCTGTCCACATTGTAAATCCTGTTTGTTGCATCTGAAACATTGACTCAACTGCCCTGGTTTATCCTCATCTTCCCAATCCCTCAGTGCTAGGATTGCACCTTGACTATTTCCCCATTTGTCTTTCTTTTGATCTAAAAATCCCAAGGTTTTCTTGCATAATTTCCCCAGTAGGACTCCATGTGAATAACCTAATGAACTTGTTTTGGTTGCAACCCCATGGTTGCAACCCTTACTTCAGCAAGACAGGCAAGAGCTCTTTTCAGAAAGTCACTTTCAACCGATCTGTACAAAATTCTTCTTCTTGTTGTTGTTGTGTGCCTTCAAGTCATTTCCAACTTATAGCAACCCTAAGGTGAATACATCACAGGGGGTTCTTGGCAAGATTTATTTAAAATGGGTTTGCCTTTGCCTTCTTCTGAGGCTGAGAAAGTGTGACTTGCCTAAGGTCATCCAGTGGGTTTCTATGGCCGAGCAGGGATTCGAACTCTGGTCTCCAGAGTTGTAGCCCAACACTCAAACCACTACACCATGCTGGCTCTGATTTTCAAACTATTTAAGTTTACCTCAGGAGGTAGGAGAAAGTAAGAGTGGTAGATCTCCAGATGGTTTGCAGTAGATCACCAAGGATTTGCAACTCAAGATGGTTCTAGGGGAGCACCAATAAAAAGCTCCCCTTCCTAAACCAGGTTACTAAATATCATGGCAGCTTGGATAACAAGGGGAGGCAATCTGTGCATGACCAAACAGGCTCTGGTTTTGCTACTTAAAATAAATACCTTGGCTGGGCATGTTCTGCAGTTCCATGATGGGCTAGCCTCGCTATTGAGTAGAATGATGCCACCAACTGAGGCAGCTGGTTTTGGATATCATTAAAAGGAAGCAAATTATTACTTGGTTTATTTTTAATGTTTTTTTTCCTCTTCAGAGGAAGACACATTTTTGGGGGGTGGGGTGCCTTAAGTGACAAAATAACTTGGCCAGCCTTGAGTACTGCACATTGTGACTTACCCCTTAAAACATGTTGCTGCCTGAGGTGAAGCAGTAAATGGTGCCCTTTGGTGCTTTACCTCAGGCAGCGAAACTTCTTGGGGATGGCCTTTTTCAGTGTTTCTCTTCCCGAGCCAGTTATCTTTCAATTGATGGATCTCAGACTTTTAGTGAAAAACCAAGTAACAAACAAAGCAGACCCTGAAAAACTAAAGTCTGCCCATCCCTGATTCATGCTGTCTTTTGTATATCTCTCCTTTGACAGATGGGTTTTAGAGATCTTCTGAAAATTTATTCTAAGACATTGAACCATTGGCATCTTTTGCTCATAAATACTAGGAGGTAGTAACAATATTACAAAAGCGATATGCCTGTTGTGATTAAGCCTACTGATATGAGAGGCATGACCCTCATTCGAGAAACCAAAGATTATGTTCAAAAGTAGGAAGACAAGTGGAAGATTTTTGTTGTTGTGTGCCTTCAAACCAATTCTGACTTTTGGCACCCCTAAGGTGAACCTATTTCTTGGCAATATTTGTTCAGAGGGGGGTTGACTTTGCCTTCCTCTGAGGCTGAGAGAGTGTGATTTGCCCAAGGTCACCCAGTGGGTTTCCATGGCTGAGTGGGGATTTGAACCCTGGTTTCCAGAGACGTAGCACAGAGCTAAAACCACAACATCATGCTGGCTCTCCAAGTGGAAGATAAGAATGACTATCTCTTTACGGATGAAGTTCCCATTCACACATGTCTCTAAAGTGCTATTGTTACGCATTTTTATGATGAGTGAGCCTTATGATTTATTCTCTTCTTTGCAAAATACGGACCTTATCTATAACCTATATCACTTTTACATCTTTTTTTAGAAGTCTAGTAATAGATAACTTTCTATTATTAAACATTTTCTGAAATTACATGTATCCTACAAAGTATAGTCTAATTAATTAAAAAAACACCTCATCAATCTAACTGCTTTTTTACTCATGTATAATAACAGATTGCTCCAGAAATAGGTTATTTTAAAAAACTTTTCTCATGCATGAAATGCAGAGGAAAAACAATACAACTGAACAAACACAATGTTCTTAAAAGGAGCGAGAGATGCACACACAACACATGAGGCTTCTATGCCCCTAGGGCCTAAGGCCAGTAGAAAGCTATTTTATAACAGTATTTTTTTTAAAGCTCTATGAGATATTTGACTATTATTTGTTAAGCACCAAAAGATTCCCCAATGTTTGACAAGCCAACACATACCAGCTAGAAGTCAGAAATATTACTTTAATTTATACCACCATAGAATCCAGGGCTGTGTATTTTACAGTGCAATCCTATACAAATCTTCTTAAAAACAGGCCCCACTGAGTTCAATGGAACTTACTCAGTGGCAGCTGATGGCTTCCATGCCAGTCAGTCAGGCAGTGAATCCACTCTGGTTTTAATGTGTGTGTGTGTGCGCGTGCCTTCAAGTCACCTTTCGATTTATGGTGTCCCCATGAATTTCATAGGGCTTTCTTAGGCAAGGAATACACAGAGGTGGTTTTGCCAGTTCCTTCCTCTGAAATATAGCTTAGCATTCTAAACCTATTTTTGGACTAGTGTTCAGCACCTTGGATAGTTCCTTTCAAATCCTTTAAAACTGTGTTACTTGAAGTGGTGATTTGTGCACTGGTGCTGGTCTGGCATGTTTCCAGGAAAAATAATTGCCAGCCCTCCACATCAGATAGCCTGAGACACACTGCCCTAAAGCATTGCTACTTAAGAAAGCTGATGTGGGAGACCAGCATTTCCCCCCTAGTGTGCCAGGGACCAGTGCCAAATGGCTCAGGGGTCGGCATTGTTCCACAGACCACCACTTTGACTAGCACTGCTTTAAAGCTCCAATCCAGTGTCTCCAACCACCAGCAAATTTACTCTTAAGTAAGTAGGGAAAAGAGCTGCAGCCTTATTCATTTGCAAACCATACATGAATTGTTCTAAACAACAGGAAAAGCAATAAAAGATGTTGCTTTGCTTTGGGCAAATCTTTTTATTTTTAGGGTTTTTCCCCTGTCCCTATCACCCATATGTTTTCATGGTTGCCCATGGCACAGAACGTGAAAAATGAAAATTGTTATCAGTAGCTGGAGAGAAGAGTCTCTCTCTTATTTCAGATGCTTTTGTCCACCTATCCTTGACCATAGAGTCTGATGAAACGATAGAAAATTTATTTCCAGGCTCATAATTAGTATGTTTTTCAAGGTAGGGGAAGGTGTATTACCAGATGTAATGTAAAATAGCAAAAACCTAAATGCAAGCCATCTGTTATATTTTAAACTACTTATTAAAATAAAATATAATCTAAACACACAGACACAGAGTAATTTATTCCAAAATGAGAAAAGAAAAGAATTAAAGTGCCAAATGGCCACTAAGCTGCATTCAAGCTAGAAAAATAAATGTCATGTACCCAATTTGTTCCTAAGTTATAGAAATCAATGCCAATTCTTGCAATCAGAAAATAAATAAATAAAAATAACACAGCCACAGTCAACTGGAGAAAAACAGCTAAAGCTGACAGAGGGAAGAAATGCAGAAATCCTTCCTGTCTCTTTACTTCTTCATTGCATTATAGAAGCAATGGAAGAAGAGACAGATGGCCTCCACAGCTTTCCTAACTTGTCACTCATCCCATGTCTTTGTCTTCCTGCACCTGAGAGCTTGACCTACTGAGCAATAAGAAGGAATGCAACCTGCACTCTCCCTTTTACACCTGCACAAGAAAAAGTGTTCCTAATTCTCTGACTTTCCATTGAGCTCTCTGACCCTTACAACCCCCCCTTTGGGAGCAGTTCTTTGACTTCTTACAGTGAAACATAGGGACACAGAACCCACATGGACCAAATGAGCACCAAATCTATCCATTCATGAGACTGTTCCACCATGGACTGCATCACTTGCCATTTTGCCATACATTCACTTCCAGATCAGCAAGGAACATGTCAATCTTTAGTTCATACCATGACAGACATGTAAGGACAGGTTGCAAACTCCAGTCCATGAATGCTTCAAACCTTCAGTTTAATCAGTAAATGAATCAACCTCAGCTTGCAGAGCACATTAAAATTCCCCACCAATGAATCACTAGGTCTTAGAACATGCAATGGCTCAGCACGCTTCTACATAAGCTATCATGATGCTCTTCACAAAGACACAAACTTTGCACCAAAATCAGTGAAAAAGAAACTCAAAGATGGCTTCATCTTCCCCTTCATATCTAATGCTAGTTGGTGACTTGCTGTTCAGGATGAAGTATTGATGCCTTTCCTTCTATCAATATTAATCACAAGCATGAGTCACAAGTAGACAGTGTTCTGCTGAAATGAGTATCACATATATGCATATGTATGAATTGTTCTTAAGTCCATATACTTAGGGATGCCATGTTACAGTTTTATTTTTTGGCAATAGAAAAAATTCTAAGTTCTTCAACATGATGATAATGACAGTAATAAAAATGGGCCCCAGTTACAATACAGAATTATAGCATTATATTCTACTTTAATTGCTATGGCAACATCCTATAGAATGCTGGGCTTATAGATCACTGAAGCACTTGAGCTTTCTGGCTGAGAATTCTTTATGCTGCTAATTAAACTGCAGATCCCAGGATTCCATAGGATGTTGCCATGACAATTACAGTGGAATATAATGCTATAACTGTGTATTGTAACTGGGCCCATGGTGTTACCTTCTGATGAAAAATTACAGCTTTCATTTGTCAATCTGTATGTACGTTCACACACAGGAAAATGGCCTGTCCTTCAGAATTCTCTAAAACAAGCCTTCATAGAAATTTTGCAGTCATTTAAGAAATCATTTAACATGATAGCAACTACCATATATACTCCTATATAAGCAGACCATGTGGTCAAGGGCAGATTTTAGGGCCAAAATTATAGATTTTGATGTCCCATGGATAAGTTGAGGGTCATTCTGCAGAGAGGGGAAAGTGCCAGTGTGTCTCAGGGGCCAGCCACCCCTGGCCGCCTCCATTTTCCCACCCAGGCATTCAAAAAGGCATTTTACCACTCTACTCAGAGAAGGGGATGGTTCTTTTTTTATATATACAAGTTAAGATACAGTATTAACTCTTATATAAAAAAAGGAACCATCCTCTTCTCTGAGTAGAGTGGTGAAAAGTGAGAGCTTAGTCCATCCTAAGAGAACCTAAAAGAAGCACTGACCCCCTCTACTTTCTCAGCACTCCTTTGAGGGGAAGCACCAAAGAACTGCCACCATTTCCCACCCAGGCATTCAAAAAGGCCAGAAGCAATGCTGTGGTGGAGAGGATAGAGGGGGTTTGTGCTTCTTTTAGGTTCTCCCAGGATGGAATAAGCTCTTACCTTTTGCCACTAGACTCAGAGAAGAGGATTATATATACAGTTGTCACTCCACATTCACGGATTTGACATTCACGGATTTGAGTATTCACGGCTTGAAAATATTCTTAAAAAAATAATAATCCTAATAGCAAACCTTGATTTTGCCATCTTATATAAGGGACACCATTTTGCTATGCCATTGCATATAATGGGACTTGAGTATTTGCGGATTTGGGTATTCACGGGGGGGTCCTGGAACCAAACCCCAGCGAATGTGAAGGGACAACTGTATATATATATATATATATATATATATATATATATATCATCAGCCCTGGTTTTTGCAGTCAATTTTTGACTAAAAATTCTAGACTTGTACATGACTATATACAGTAAATGGTGCATGCTCACCATGCATATTGTCACATTGTTGTGGGTTTAGTGGATATACCTATTACAAAATGAGTTTTGGTATTTTTGGCTAGGCCAGTGACATGTGCCAAGTAAACAAATCACTAACTGTGGAGAACTGCAACCCAATCCATGAATTGCTTTTAAAGGAAAATACCAGGAATAGCTGTCAGGACTTTATTAAGAATGTAGGAAGAACAGGGATGGAAAATAATAACTGAATAGGGAGGAGGGCAGTTAAACTAAACTTGGAAGGGAAGCTCTATAACAGGGGTGTGCAAACTGAACTGCAGCTCACAGCATTCCTCACCACTGGCTAAGCTGGCTAGGGCCAATGGGAACTGCAGTTCACTAACATGTGGATGGTTGCATTTTGCCCAACCTTGGCATAAGGGGAAAGGGCACAGGTTGAGAGACC
Organism: Gambelia wislizenii; assembly: GCA_030847615.1. Classification (NCBI taxonomy): domain Eukaryota; kingdom Metazoa; phylum Chordata; class Lepidosauria; order Squamata; family Crotaphytidae; genus Gambelia; species Gambelia wislizenii. The sequence goes on along the minus strand of JAUMIR010000005.1, from coordinate 182,496,379 downwards.
CAATTTTGTTTCATTAGATTTAGCGTCCATGTTGTCTTTCACTGTCTGGTTAAGAGACAGTATTCCAAGTGCTGAAGATCTGAAAATTTAAACCACACATTCAAAAACACCACATAGTCCTGTATACTGAATTTCCCTGTGCAAGGAATATTTTCATATACGCAAGCATTCAATCATGTAACCCCAACCCCAGGACATTCTGAAGTGGATACAGTCAAATGAGAACTGCACCATGTGGTACTTTGAAGATAGTCAACTCTAATACACTATTAAGGTAAACAAGAAAAACCAAACCAAACCAAACCAATACATTTAGAAGACAACATGAAATGCCAAACTGGAATAATTGTGTCACTGCTTTACAGTCCAGTGGCAACTATCCCAGCATTTAGTAGAAAAGCTCCCATAGTAAAAGAAGCCAGCTATGTAACAACACATTTATTTTCTTGACCTCCACTTCTCCATGCACAGAACATTATGCTGTCCAAAATTAAAACAGCTGTCCAGATACACCGCTTTAATCCATGTAAGCATATAATCCATTTAGGAACTGTATTAAGTCATTTGCCTGTATAATTTGGTGTCACAGTGTATTTTAAAAAGAGAGTAACTGTATGTCACATTAAAATATTTCATGTGTTGCCTTTTAATTCCATTTGGCACACCTTTATTCCTCTTATCTAGGGAGCAAAATGAAAGCAAAACTTGTCCAAATACATACAAAATAAATCTTGTTTTAGTTTCAGTGGTATCTCCTTGTAATTTTTATAATGTGTCATTTGTAAAACTATAAACCAATACGTTGTAAATAGGGGCCCACTTCATATTCCCAAACTATACAGTTAAAATGTTAGGTTCTCATTTCTGTCACACCAGTTGCAAAACTCAACACTGAGACAGGATATGTTTGATAGCCTTTGAAAAATCAGCATCTGTAGATCTATAATCAGAACTGCTTTTTTTACTGATGTTCATTAATTATGAATAGTGATGCATCTTATGAAGGTAACTACTATACAGAACCTAGTTACCAATAAACCTGAGCAGTCTTAGGAAGAATAAATTTCAATTGTATTCTTATTATATAAAGTGAAATATTATTTGACAATCCTGCATCCTGATTCATAAACCATATGTGATTGAAAATTTGGCTGATTTCAATTTAGACATTTTGAAAGCTGCCTTTTGTACCATTGTAGATAGCTAAATCACTTAACCCCCCCCACCCCCTGTATAGGTGTAGATCTCACCCAAACAGCATACGCACCTGATGTACAATCACTCTGCACATTTCTCTATTTTATCATGTGTATGTGTACTGAAAACACATAATTGTGTTTCCCAGCACATATAAACAAGGTAAAGACAACACATTTATGATCTACACATGACCATGTACATGGATAAACTAATAATTTTCCTATACCTATGTAGGAGGGGAAACACATAAAAAAAGGACCTATGTATTTAAAAATCATAATATCAATACTATTAATGTAGGACTACACTATCAAATACTAGTATAGTATATGTAGATCAGGCAGTAGGACACATCTCTGGAACTGCATTTATTTCAGGCCTCTTGGGGTTTATGACCTGAAATATTTTTATATTCATAAAGATTGATTATTGCAGTGTTTCGACACAGCATGCTAAATTTACCTTTGAACCCATCAACATTAGCGTGAAGAACAAATGAGGTCAACCTATTAAGCTAGCCATGAGCATTCATGGAATCAGGTTTTCCATCCTAATCCTTAACCAAAATATTTTGTTATGTATGCATAAATAACACTACAGTACTTTTATTAATAGGAAGAAATATATCCCTAAAACAGGTCAGCTGGTAACTGCTTTCCATAAGTTTCTGAATGAGAAATGACTAGTTCTACAACTACAGTGAAATACAGAGTACTCCAATATTAATTGGGAATAAGTCCTTTTTTTTGTTTTTTAAATTAAATCTCCCTTTGTCAGAATCATAATGTTATTTTTCTACTATACATTGTGTTTAAAAATTGCCATGTGATGCGTTATCTCAAATAATGTGTGGTATGTTTAAGTAGAACTGACATATTCAAATAGATATCGGGGTAATTATGATAAACTACACAACAGTGCTATTGTCGAGAATATCATTTATCAATCCTGCAGTCCCCATCATTCATGCATTTACAGTTTGGGAATACAGTGCAGTGACTTCAAAGAATAATAATCCATAATGGCTACATTCTCCATAATTCATGCTCTCTAAACAAAATAATAGTAGTAATAATCATAATAAAAAGGATTGTTGTATAAGTGGAAAAATGTAAAATTTTATTCCAAGAAAATTAACAGGCTACACAGGTAAATTTTGGCAAATGCAACTTTATATTGAAATCCACACATCTGTATCTTAAAGAAGGAAAGACTCACAGACGCTAATGTATTTCTAAAATACTAGAAATCATATTATATGCTTTCACACATTAAAATTGAAATAATTGGAAACAACCAATACACCAAAATGTGCAGAAAGTATAAACAAGACTGTGCCTTCAGTAGAATAAATGCTTCACCCATTGTGCAAGATATCTTACTAAGGCAGCGGTCTTCCCATGACAGTTGTCTTAAAATATAAACATATATTGACTGCCTGTGTTTCTCAGAACAAACTAGAATGGGCAACACACCTAAAGATGGGGATTTGGGCGGGGAAATCATATCATCCTAGTGATGAGCATACTGATTTAGGGAATCATGGGAATAAAAAGGAAAGAGGGGATTAAGTGATCATTCATGCACCCCCAAATGACAGACTGGAGTTAACCGATTCATTTTTCTTTGCTTAGTTGCAAAAAATGCTAGACAAAATGGAAGATACTAGATAACCCTTTAAGGCAACATGTGATTTAGTCTGTGTAATGATTACTCCTTTGTTATGATTGGATAATCTCATTGATGTTGCCTAACAGACCGATATCTAGCTTTCAAAAATATAAAATGTATACAGCAAATTAGGATTTAAGAAACAACAGCAACAAGAAAAATTAAATAAACAAAACACAGAAGACAATTATATGCCAGTAATATTTCACCCTGAAAGAAGGGCAGTATCTATGTGTGTGTGTGTTTAAAAAAAAAAGGTGGGTGGGAGTTGGGAAAAAAAAAAGAATGTACTCAGAGGAAAATAAAGTCTCAATTTAAACCAAACCAAACATAAACCCAGAAAACATAACTGCTTTGGAACGCTCCCCAGAACTCACAAGGCAAACAGAGTGGGGTGATAAATCAGTACTACATGGCACATCTCTCATCAGTTACAGAACTTAACACTGTCCCCATTTTTTAGTCTTTGAAAAACAATAACTGTATGAAATAATCTAAAGGTCATCCGTGTCTAAAATTAGTTTCATCAACACATTAACCTCATGTCAAACTTAACTGATTCAGGTGTCCAATGCTAATCTTTCTGTGATGATCTTGCTTTATGGAGTGATATATACAGCATTTAGTGCTGATATATTTAGCACCTGCTACTCTCTGAATCATTTCTCTAGATTTCAACCACATCAAAGCGTTTTAGGGCAGTGGTTTGGTCCTTTATTTCTTTTTAAAATTACAAACCTTCACGAGTGGTCAGCAGGAACATGTTTAGCTTTTAAAATAGGATTAGAGATGAGCTATTGCAAAAATTGCAGAATGTTGTTGTTGCCCAAATCCTTATAACTGCTGACATCCCTCTTTTTGAGATATATATATACTTCCTTTCTTCTCAAAACATGGCAACAGGCCACAATTGCTTAGCAGAGAAGGGTAGTGTTTTCACAAGGCTAAAGATTTTACAGATGCTCCCTCATATAACACAGTAAGGTTCCCTTGGTAACCTGGATTTTCTGCAGTAAAGAAGGGTTGTGCTGAAACAGCGCCTCAGCTCCCTGTTGGAGAAAATGCAGACAAAAGGATTGATTCCAGCTTGGGCAAAACTCATCCAAACAGCAGCCGTTAGAAATCCCCCTGGAACCACAGGCCCTCTTGCAAAAACTCTCCAGTAGCAGGCAACCAAATAGGGACCCCACAAGGTTAGAAAGAGGAATGTCATGATATAGAACATTCTGCTGATCCGTTTTTCCATTTTGAACTCATCCAAGACGAGGAGCCTCCTCCGGCCCGTGGTGTTGGCGTTTTGCCGGATCCCCAGCAAGGTTGGTGGTGTGGGACCCCTTCCGAACCCTGCCAGCCAGTTTGCAGCAGCTTGACCACTGGCTCCAGGACCATGAAACGTCCAGTTCTGACTGACCGCTGCAACAAACTGAACTGGCTTCATTTTCCTGCGATCGTGAACAAAAAAGATCAGCTTGAGGTAGACAAGCTGTGTGGCTAGAAGGATAAGAGCAAGAAGCAGCATAAATCCCAGAGAATCATTGGCTCTGAAGGAACGATGCTGAAAGGTGCACTGATCTTCCTCCCTAATGAATGAATAGGTGCCCACATCCAACACTGGAGGGAAAGCCATAGCTACGGATAGGGTCCACACCATACAAATTACTGCCAAGCAAGTCCAGAAGGTCAACCGTTTTGTATAAAAGCGATGATGGGCAATAGCTAAATATCTGGTGACACTTATGCAGAACAGCATGAAAGCTGTATGGAAACAGGACAGAACCCCCAAGAAGGCAATCACTTTGCAAGTGAGAGTCCCGTATGTCCAAGACGAGCCATTTTTCACAGAAGTAAAAACAAATGGGAAACAAATTGCAGATCTGAGGATGTCTGAGCAGCAAAGATCCAACAGGAAGTAATATGGAGCTCTATGCAAGGTCTTATCTTTGACTAGCAAAATGGAGATCAGAAGGTTGCCCACCACACTGACTCCTATTATGAAACCCAGCGAAGTCAATTTCAAAAATGCAGTTAAAGGGGAAAGATTTTGTAAAATGTTGTCAGCTGCATGGCTGTAGTTCGCCATAGATGGATGGATGATATGAATATTGCCTCAGTCAAGTCTCATGATCTATATATATGAACAAGGAAAAAATAGACCCATACATCTTACTGAGAATGTATTCCAAAAGCAGAACTGATCTGGTGTCTAGTCACATAGTACATCCTCTTTTCCTTCTCCTGATTTGTCATGCCATCCAAATATCTGGGGGAAAGAAAAAAAAATCAAGCTATGAGTCTTTAAGTTAACATACAAATGATGTCTGGAAGTGCTATCCAACATGTTAATTTATGGAGAGTCAAAGGAAGTTGCAAGTTGGAGTACTATTATTTGTTTGAGGGAATGTGCTTGGGAACTGCACACTTATTAAGCAAAGCCTTGGGCTTATTCAGGACTCCTCAGATTGGTCTTGTTTACAGTCAAATTTCTTGGCAGAATATAACATTGTACAGTTCCTGCCTCCAAATAACCTTACTCCTACCTCACCATTCCAACACTTGTACTGCTTGGAAATAAAACACCAAAAGATGCCTCCATAATGAACACTTCCATAATGCCCATCTTTTCTGTTTAGATTATGTGATTTGGAGGCAGACGCTGTGTCGATATGGAATAAATCCAAAAGCAACCCTGCAGAATGTATGTTTTCTAACCCAGCTCACCAAAGCATATTAATCACACCCTGCTAGTTCATCCACATTGAAAGGGAAAACAACACAACCCTAGTTTTCCTATGATTTCCCTACACTATCTCCTCTCCTTCCTTCAAGATTTCCCAATAAATGTCTATGGAAGACAGTCGAACGCCTTGTGTTTTTTGATGGGCTTTTGTATTCTTTCCATTGCAACACTAGGGTGGGGGAAGGGACGGCAGTAACAAATGTGTCTGTCTCCGTCTGTATGTGGGAAACACACCCTGGACAAACACGCACCCACTCAGACATAATTTGGACTGTATTTAGACAGAGCATCGAATGCAAAGGGCTGCGTGTGGATCACCAGAACTCCAGACTTTATCCAAATGCCGCTTGTCAGAAAATGGAATGAACAAAGAAAAGAAGACCCAGTCTGCTGCTTTCAGGGACCTGGCGATGGGAGAGCCACTCTGTGTGGCCGGGCGGCCAGGCAGCCTGCTGTGGTGTCCTCCTGTCCCCAGGGACTGTCTTTCCTATGCTGCCTTTCCTCAGGAGCTACACACAGAGCATCTCTTGACAATGGTTGCAAGCCAAAGCCCATCCACCATCCTTAGCTTTTAGGAACCGCCTGGTTGCTGCTGCCTGCGGTGTAAACAAGAGCCTGATCAGAGCAGGAGACAGCATTGTTTAAAAACACACACACACATACACACACAACGAGCAGCAAGCGCCCACCTCGCGAAAAAACAGCCTTCCTATCATCCCCCACCCCTTCCCAATGACATCCCTCCACAGACACAAAAAGAGACAGAGAGAGAAAGGGTTGCTTGAGCCCCCTTTCCAACCTCGGTCGGGACTTGCCAGAGCCATCAGATCTCAAAGCCTTAGACTTCTTCCATGATGCAGCTGCTGATGGAAATCCAAAGGGGGAGGAAGGCACCACCACAACCACCACCATCACAAGAGCTGAGGAGCACGGAAAACCTCCCTCCCCCTTTTCAGTAGAATGGTCTTATTCCAATAAAAAAAATCCTAATTCCCCCCCCCCACACACAAAAAATTCCTAACAGCTCCAGCCTTGCATCAAAAACTCCCTCTTCCTACAATGCAATGCAATGCAATGCAATGCAATACAACACACACACAGAGATAGAGGCAGATGCACCAGCCTTCCCATACCTGTTGGTGCTGGGGGAGGGGGGAGAGCGGGAGCCCCCCCTCACCAAAGCCCCTTCTTCTTTCGGTTTGCTGGTCTTTGCATCCCTGCCTCCCTTCTCCCTTGCATTCCTGGCTGCCGACGAGGCGCTGGAGGAGTCCGGGGGCTCAGGCGACGCATGCTCAGTCCGCCTCCTCGAGCGCCGAAGCCTCGGCTTCCCCTGTCGCAGCGGCACAAGCGCCCGCCCGCCCGCCAAGGCGGCAGCTCAATGAGGGCAGCGCAGCCTCCGCCGGCCTGAGGAGCCAGACGAGCGGGGCGGCATGTCGCTGCGGCGGCTGCGGCTGCGGCTGCAACCCTTGGCTCGGAGAAGCCCCGTTTGGCCTTCGAGCCGGGAAAGAAGCGAGGCTATGCCCGCCTCTGACCCTCGTCGTCGGGCTTTGAGGCTGGCTGGAGGATCTCGCCGCCCCCTCTCTTCCCCCCCCCTCATGAGGATGGCGGCATTGTTAATAGACTTGGCAGAAAATAGGGCTGAGGGGAGGGGAACTTGGAGGCTCCCTCCTACTTCTGAACTGTATAGTCCAGGGGCAATGAGTTAAGGGATATCTTTAAATAAATAAATAAACAAATTATTATTATTATTATTATTATTGTTGTTGTATTATTATTAATTTTTTTTCTTTTCCAAATATGTATAATTGTAACGTGTAACTTCTCATTTTAGTATAAAGGTGTAAAAATAGTGTTCATTGGAAAAGAGAAAAGAATGATTGTACAATGTGAAGTCGAAGATGCAGGCAAAACGTCATATTTCAGATCAGGGCCTCACAACCTGGAAAAAAAAAAACCCAAGTGATTATATACAGTTGTCCCTCCGTTATCCATGGATTTGGTATTTACGGATTGAAGTATTCACAGCTTGAAAATATTCTTTAAAACAACAATAATCCAAAAAGCAAACCTTGATTTTGCCATCCTCTATAAAGGGCACCATTTTGCTATGCCATTGCATATAATGGGACTTGAGTATTCACGGATTTTGATATCCACAGGGGGTCGTGGAACCAAATCCCAGCAAATATGAAGGGACAACTGTAGTGTGTTTAGATTAATAGGAAAAATGTATTAGTGTTAGGATAGATAGTTTTATTTTTGTATTAGTAAGAAAAGAGGAAAACAAATTGTTTACATTATTGTTACTGCCTTTTGCGGTCGGGTGTATTTTTTAGTAGAATGGTCTTATTTCAGTAAAAAATTCCTAACCCCCCCCCAATTCCTAATCCCTTTAAATATCATTTGTTGCCATGGACCCCCAAGACTTAACTCAAGATTTAAATCCTAATCATCATCATCATACCTGAAATTAATAATAATAATAATAATGATAATACAATATAATACCTGATAATAATAACATAATAATGCCTAATAATAATAATAATAATAATAATGTTACACCATCCATTAAACTCTTCCCTCAGATGCACTGGAGGGGGAGGGAGGACTTTTCTCCTGTTTCTTCCTGCATGTTTGTGGCTGGAGCAGATTGAATGAATGGCAGTGCACAGGCCAAGCCAGCCTTCGCCTTGGCTCCTGTCATGTGCCCACGCCGCTGCAGGGAGGAGGTGGGCCTTCAAGCCATCTCAGACCCCCTGTGAGGACATTGCGGACCCCTGGGGGTCCCCGGGCCACAGGTTAAGAACCACTGGTATAGTCAGCTCTCTGACTCTCCCTTTAGTAAGGGAGGAGGGAGTCTTCCATGCTAGTAGTTGCTGTGATTTTTAACAACATTAGTACTTTTAATATTTATTTATTCAGAAATACGTATATGTTGTATTATGCCAATAAAGGTTGTGGATGATGGTTATTCAGAAATAAAGGACAGCAGGCATTTCTTGGGGAGGGGGAAACATTTGCTTCACAAGTTAGATTTCTGGAATGCAAATAATGGCTAGCGCTCCACCCTAAGCATACTTTCTTTGTGGTATGTTCTACTGATTTGGATGAAGTTAACTTTTAAGAAAGCATACACACAATTGCAGCCTTTTCAAAGGGTGCCAGGTTGCTGGCGCCTTTCACAAAGAAACTATAAATGAATCATAATTCAGTTACAATTTTTTGTCTGAAACATGCCAGCAATGGACTGGCATGAGCTATTTATTAATTGGCATGTCTGCCTCCCATTCTCTTGGCACCTGGTACCAGTCTCCTTGCTTTAAACAGCTATTCTCTCAATATTGCAATGTTGAATTTAAGAATTGTAAAAATTATAATTTGAAGAATTAAAAGGATAGATATTATTGACTGAAAAACATGCTAGTTCCTCATATAAAAAGAAGGAGAAGGGTGTTTGGAGCACAAGGAGATATGTATTTTAAAGCTAATATTTTTCAGAAATAGGTGTGGCAAGGCACCATAAGGAAGTTGCTTTGTCCTTTGCCATATAGTTCCTATCTTTCTATGATGTTGTTTATTGAATAATTATGGTCTGTCATCATAAAGTAGCCATACCTTTTTGATCAGACAACAGTGTGTATATGAAAGCCCTGTGTTCTAGAAAAGTGCTACTCAAAGTGGTAGTCCCTGGTGAATTTTCAGGAAATAAACAATTGTAGTCAATGGACATAAGTATGGTGCTGGTCCCTGGCACATACATATCCACATCAGATAGCCTAAGAAGTACTGGTCTAGAACAGGAAAGTCCAGGAGCACTGGTCTAGAACAACATCTTCAGATAGTTGAAGCTAACATATTTCCAGACAACCAACAGTGGGTGAATATATTTATCAAGTGATCAGCTTATCACACTGAGTTTGAACCACTTGGTAAGCTGCTCATCTGCCATGCAGATTTTTCTGTCACTCCAGGTTTTTTGATCAGGTGTGGAAATATGATATACTTTTATTCACTCTTTGATGGCACAGTAAAACCAGCTAGCCAAGTGGCTACACATGTGGTGTAGTAAGTTATCATGGCATTAAGTTATCATAATCTGTTGCTATCATTGCGACACCATTATTCAGATAATGGCTGAACACAGAGGCAAAGGAACTATGACTTGTTTGGCCTTGCACCTAGGTTCTTCTTGAAGTGATGACTTCTGTAGTGGAAAACTATTTCAATCTGTAGATTTTCCTTGTTTTTTTTCCAGGCTGTGAGGCTGTGTTCTGGAAGTTTATTTCTGATGTTTCGCCTGCATCTGAAGATGCTAGCCACAGATGCAGGCGAAACATCAGAAATAAGCTCTTCCAGAACATGGCCTCATAGCCCGGAAAAAACCCAAGGAAAATCTATGGATGCCGGCCGTGAAATCCTTTGACTTCATATTTCAATCTGTGTTTGTGTAGACACTCAAAACAATTAAAAGCCTGCAGCCTAAAACCAACCGTTAGTCCTGCTCAGGATAGACCTATAATCAAAGTTGTTTCTGAACACATATAGTGTGAGGAGGAACCATATGATAGGGGTCAGGGCTAAATGAGTACCCTAGTAGCCCCTTTATATTTACATTCATGAAGTGTGAGAATGATGACTGCATAGGTCTACACAGTGTCTGGATTACTGCTGTGGCAAGTAAGACCTTGTGTATGGGTTGGTAATATTCCCATGCTGCTTTGCTCTAGCCCAAGCCTGGGGAACATTTGGCCCTCCAGCTTTTTGGGACTAGAACTCTGCTGTGGGCTAGCCTGCCTGGAACCTCTAGGAGATAAAGTCCATACCATCTAGAGGACCAAATCATCCCAATCTCTGCCTTAATTGTTTTGTTTTAATATGTCTTATTATAATTCTACTTCCGAAAGTGCAGAAGTAGATCTGAAGTTCTTAACTTGGAGGAGAATAGATTTTGGTTGAACATTAGGAGATTTGTTGATGGTAAGAGCATGAAAATGAAAACCATTACCCAGAGGAGTGGATTAGCTCTTCCGTGCTGGAGATCTTCAAGTAGAGGCTAGGGCAGTCGTCTGTTGGAGATAGTCTGGGTCTTGTGCACCAAGCAGGAGGTTGAACTAGATGGTCTACAAAGCCCCTCCAACTCTGTGGTTTTTGCCTTCTCATTTTCTCTTCATCTGCAAAGGCTAGTGCAAGGGTTGCCTTTGGCTCTCTAGATGTTTTGGACTTCAACTCCCAGAAGCCCCAGCTAGCATGGATGATGGTAAAGAAATATAGGGGTTTTAGTCCCAAACCATTGGGAATGTCATTGTTCCATGGTAAGGGGTGATGGGGGTTATAGTCTCTAAAACATTTGGAGAACAAAATTTCCTCAGTCCAGGTTTAAGGGACATTAGCCTTAATCCTACAAGGGGAACAAGGCATTTATGTCTCACCACTTTTAATTAATTGTTTGTTAAGATTCTTATCTTTTGTTTGAATTCAAGATGGTGAACAATAATCCATATGAAGATATTGAAAACTTACTAAATATACTTTGGAGCAGACCAGAAAACGAAGCCCATATTCATTCCTACTACTTGATGTTTGCTCAGAAACTTTCCCACTACTTTGGGGAAATGGTGCATGAAGGACTATGGTGAAGCCCTGGAGAAAGGAACTGCCAGAGCTAAGAGTCATGATGGAAGCTATTTTTCTTTGTACTGTCAGAGTTCATACTTAATGGAAGGAAGGTATTAGCAAGAGATCACTGCTGATCCAAGAATCTAGAGAAGATTATCTCTGTGACATGAGAGTTCAAGTTGTTTTAAGATTTTAAGAGTCAAAAGTAGCACTTTGAATTGTATTTAAAAGGTAGTAATAATTCCTGTAGTAATACCAAGGTACTCACAGCCACATATCTTAAAGTCATAGAGTTGGAAGAGACCACAAGGGCCACCCAGTCCAACCCCCTGCCATGCAGGGATACACAATCAAAGCTGTCTTGGAAGTAGAATCATAGAGTTGGAAGTGGCTTCATGAGTCAGCAAGTCCAACTGCCTCCTTGTTGGGAAAAATCCAGCATTCTTTCTTCCCACTTGTTTGCTATTAGAGCGTACAAGTGACAGATAGGGTAGGATCTCCTGCATGCCTCCCTCTCATCTTATCTTTAATGAGCATGGGTGTAAACAGTACACAATTAAACTACAAGATCACGTGACCTAGGTTTATTTGCCTCCTTGTCTTAGATCTTTTATTACTCTTTGTTTCTTGCCTTGAAGCTACGTGCTGCTCTCTCCATCTTGCTCCACAAGAATGTCTTTCATCTCACTGGGATGGTGAGTGAAGATAAACCTACCCAGAAACTAGGCATTCAAATACACAAATTTACATATCCTCTCAAACAGGGGATCACAGTATATAACCCCCCCCACACACACACACTCCTACCCAACCATTCTCTGAAGATGCCAGCCACAGATGTAGGCAAATAATCAGAAATAGACTCTTCCAGAACACGGCCTCACAGCCTGGAAAAAAACCATGGAGATGAACATCTTTTCTTACCCAAAATCTATTAATTAGTTAGTTAGGATGTAGGCTCCAATGTATATGTAGATTTAAAGCCATTAGTAAAGCTTAAGTTTTTCTTTAACAAGAAGCTTGCCTGCCTCTTTGGTCTTGCGGCTGGGTCAAAGCACTGTACCTCTGAGTCCCATTCCTGCTCCAACAGTCTGCTACAATAGTTAATAAAGTTAATTCCTGACAATTTTAACTTTTAAGAAGTTTCCCAAAAAGGGCTAGCACCCTGGGACCTCAAATTTTACCACACTCCTCAATGCAGGATCTCCAGCTAAAACATCCCCAGTAGGTTGCTGTCCAGTCTCTTTTTGAAGATGTCCAGATAAAGGAGACCCTACCACTTCTTTAGGCAGTTGGTTCCATTGCCAAACTGCTCTTACTGTCAGAGTATGTGAGGACAAACGCTTAGTTTCCATATACAAATATCATTTCAACTCAGTACAGCTGAAAACTGTCTCTTGAATGTGAAGTGAGTGCATTGAGTAGCATTCCATTTAAGGTGATATGAAATCTCTACCAGTAGTTATATCTCAGAAACAGCACATTCACATGTCTGAAACACCCATTATAATACTGCAACCATCCAGCAATGGTTGTGCCTGAGTGAACAAGGCCAAGTATATTCTGTAGACACAATGATCTCTGAACAGTTTCCCAAGGCATATTCATGTGAAACCTATTGTATTTGTCCCCTCTTGAGTCTAGGCAGGTCTCCATGCATCTGAGGAGGTTATTCTCCAAAGGCTTCTGCTACAACTTCTTCCTCTCAGTCTCAAAGGTGCTACAAGATCTCCTTGCTAGGCAGGTCTCAGTTTGATAGAGATTGAATTAATTTTTAGTCCAGCACTAACTGCCGCTAGGCAATTCCACTTAAGCCATATCATTTTACCTGTATTTGCAGTCCTATTAATGCAGTCTGGATGGATTTAATATAATCTGTTTCCACTGAAGTGTATGGATTGGTTTGCATACATTGGCATTCGGTGTCCCACCCTAATCCAGCAAAGTGCTTGAACAGATAAATGCACACAAGCTCACAAAACTTGGTAAATTTCATCAAAGAACATTCAGTCCATTGCTGACTTGAGCCTAGAATGATTAACAGTCCTCAGTCAGTTAAAAGCACATGGCAAATGGTATCAAATTTACAGTGCATATTACAATGCAGTCTTGTGATGTGTATTTAACTGGATGATTGCTATATGCTAGGGCTCTTCTGGGACGAACAAGAATGTCCAGCTACCTAAGATGTATACTGAGGCTAGGCCTGTGTCATATTATGTCTGAAAATGCCTCCTTAGGAACAGGTAGGTCACTGAAATAGTATTTGTAGAGCTGCTTTTGATTTAAAACAGTGTCTAAAATTATTTAGGATATTTTGTTTAATGTCTCATGAGAAGAGGGTCACAGCTATGTTTGACAATTTGGGCAGGCAATGATTTTATGGATATGAGTCCCAAAAGAGGAATGGAGAAAAGTCTAGGGTGTGGATCTCCTCCTCCCCACTGAAATGGATTCTGGGGCACTGGGTCTTCCCATCTGGATTGATGAGTATTAGGCAGGCTTAGGACATGGGTTGGTTGTCATAAAGAGAGATAGCAGTGGTTACAATGTTGGAGTGTAGGTGGGTTGAAACCTTTACTGAGCCATGAACTTGCTGGGAAACCATGCGCCACTCACACTTTCAGCCTGGCTTACCTCATAGGGTTGGTGTGAAGATAAAAAGTGGGGAGAAGGATGAATGTGTATGCCACCTTGAGCAAATTGGAGAAGAAATAGTATGTAAATATGACTAATCAATAAAAAGAGAGATTGCTAACAGCAGTAAATGAGCTTGAGATGCAAGCAAAAATCTAAGATGGAGTGGGATGCTTTTGTAGATCCTTAAAGAAGAGATGGGGACAAGTGGCCTTCAGATGTTGTTGATTGCAGTCCCAGTGATCCTTCACCATTGGTTTTGTAGGCTTGGGCTGTTAAAAGTTGCAGTCCAACACCATCTGGATGGTATCTCCCATTCCCTGCATTAAAGTTTTTCCTGTCATTCTGAATCTTACTGATCACAATAGACCGTGATTCAGTGCTGTATTAATTCACACAATCAAATGGGAGTTGAGAGAGAGCCTTCTCTGTGGCTGCTCCCATCCTTTGGAATTCCCTTCCAAGGAAGACTAGGCTGGCCCCCTCCTTGCTTTCCTTTTGTCACCAGGCAAAGACATTTTTATGCAAGCAAGCAAGCTTTTAATGTGTAGCTGGGCTTTGGAAGCTTTTATTGGGGTGTATCTTTGTTTTTACAGTTGTCCCTGCACATTCACGGGGGTTAGGGGTGCAGGATCCCCGCAAAAGTTAAAAAAAAATGTGAATGCTTATAGTACAGTGGAAGTAGTGGCGGAGATCCCCAGAAGGGCTCCTCAGGTTTGCGAAGTGAGCAGCTGGAGGCGGGGGAGTACAAAGAACATGGACCTGGCAGGCAGGTCCCTCAGCTACCAACCTGCTTCTGGAAGCCCCATAATGCTGTGCTAAGTGCTCAGGGAAGACAGATAGGAGAAATCTCCTTTGCAAAGAGGCTCCAATCCCAGCAAAGACGCAGGTTTTGGGGGCTCTTTGCAACAGAGATTTCTGCTGCTCTGCATGCCAGCAGCTTACAACAGAAAGAATGTGGTGGGGAAGTCTTTCAGCTGGGAAAGGTTTTGCAAATGAAGCTGTGGGATCCTGGTTGCAAGCAAGAAATGGGGTGAGTGGCTGGAGGCTTTGGCAGGGCAGGAGAAATTCAGAAGAAAGAGGAAACTGAGCAATGGGGTGGGGAGGTCTTTCAGATGGGAAAGGTCTTGCAAATGAAGCTGGGTGATCCTGGTTGCATGGAAAAAACTGGAGTTAGTGGCTGGTGGCTTTGGCAGGACAGGAAATAGTGGGGTGAAGAAGGAACAGAAGGAGAGGAGTGAAGAGGTTGGGCTACTTAAGCAGCAGCTACAAATCCACGAATAATCAAATCCGCGAAAGTGAAAGCCGTGAATGTGCAGGGATGACTATATTTTTATCTTGTTTATTTTCAGTCTTTTAACTTGTATATATTTATGTCATTTAAGATTTTCTATATTGTGATGTTTTAAATGGTTTTAAATTGTATTTTATATGATATTTTGTGAGCCACCTTGGGTCCCTTCTGGGAGAAAGACAGTATATAACTTAAATAAATAAATAGATAAAAGTTGAGTGGTGCAATTTAATTTCATCTGTGTCCCACCTTTCTCTCATGGTTGGGATTTGAGGACATTTATTTATTTTTATTTTTATTTACTTATTTCATTTATATGCTGCATTTCTCCCCTGATGGGATCCAAGGCAGCTTGTTTACAGCATATTAAAATATCTAATAAAACACAATAGAATCATAGAGCTGAAAGAGACCACAAGGGCCATCTAGTCCAGCCCCCTGCCCTGCAGGAATTCACAATCAAAACATTCCTGATAGATGGCTATTGAGCCTCTGTTAAAAAACCTCCAAAGAAGGAAACTCCACCACACTCTGAGGCAGTGCATTCCACTGCTGAACAGCTCTTACCATCAGGAAGTTCTTCCTAATGTTTAGGTGCAATCTCTTTTCCACCTAAACATAAAATTGTAAACATTTTAATCATAAAATTATATATTATTTAAATCAGACATTAAAATACCTCCTTAATAAATCCATCAGAAGTCCAATACATCCATTTAAACCCAGTTAGTTATTAAAGACCCGCCTAAGTAAAAGGAACATTTAAGGCATGTTTTCTCAGACTCAAACCACACTATGTTCAATGGGGCTTCTTCCCAGGTGAGAGATTTTATAGGATTGCAGCCTCAATTTCAAGACAGCCTGAAAAAAACCTCTGGTGTCTTCCACTGTAATAATTTCCACAGGGGTGGCCATGTTGGACTGTTGCAGCAACAGTCAACAATCCTGTGGCACCTGAGGGACTTACAGATTGGTTAAAGCACAAACTTTGACGTGAGCTATAGTTTATGAAAGCAATTTGACCTTTAAAAAAAGCATATTGTTCAGCTGGAAAAACTGCAAAAAAAGGGCAAACAAAATGATCAAGGGAATGGAGCAATTCCCTGATGAGGAAAGGTTATGACATTTGGCAGTGTTCAGTTTAGAAAGAAACACAAGTAACGGGAGACATGAAAAAGGCACATCAAACAAATACATCGTGGGAGAAAAATAGCTAATACCTTCCCCCCTCAGAATGGTAGAACCTTTGGTCATCCATGGAAGCTCAATGGTGGGGAATTCAGAACAGATAAAATGAAACACTTCTTCACACTGCACATTGTGGAATTCACTGCCACAAGATGTAGTGATGGCTTTAAAAGTGGACTGAATAATTTCACAGAGGATGGGGCCATCAATGACAATTGGCCAGGATGGCTATGTTATTGCCTCCAATATCAAAGGCAGCATATCTCTGCACAGGATTTGATTGCTGAGGAGCATGAGACTTGTCTTGTTGGCAGGCGGATTCCTATAGGCTGGTTATTGTGTGAACAAAAAATGGGTCTGGATAGGCCTTTGGTATGACTTAGCATGGCTTTTCTTTGGGGTTGTCTTAACAGCAAAAATACTCCTCATGGAATGAGAGGAGAAGACGACCTGTCCTAATGGCAATCTGCCTTGTTCCACCGTATTGTGAAGGAGGGGGGGACAAAAATGGCAAAAACTCTTCAGGAAAATCCTTTGTGGCTTTCCCAGAGTTTTTAAAAAACAGTGTTAGGATTGTGCATTCCCGCTTGTTGGTACAAGCGATTCAATATGAATTGCTTTCCCATACAAGAGGAAGCACAAACCTGATTGGCTGGATTGAGTGGAGGTGGGTGGGTTTACTAACAAGGCAAGCACACAGAGCCACCATGGTGGTTTTTCATCTTAGGAAATGAGCGCTAAGGCAAGAAAACAGGGTGTGTGTTTTTTCCTTTTTTGTAATGGTGATATATTGCTCTGCTGCAATTAGGAAATAGTTTTTTTTTTTAAAGTTCAGTGGAAGCAAATTAAGGTATGTAAAAAAAGGGGGGGTATCACTCATGGCCACTATCTTGACTGGTAGGCATGAGAAGCTTTGGGCGGCAAAACTCCCCTTTAAGACAAATCACAAATGATTTGACATTACTGCGGAGCAATCTATATTTCCCCCCGCTCATATAGATGGGGCCATAGGGTTGGCAATTACAGCTGCATTTTACGTTCTGTTTCTTCGGAATAGTGGTGGCTCCCACATCAGTGGGGCAATGATTTGCCTTCAAGTTTTGGATACCGTAGTTTCAAAGGAAGTATCTGCGGTCCTGTAGCTATTTTCGGGATAGGGTTCAGGACCTTGGATAGGTCCAGAACTTGTTTTGGGGATAGGGTTCAGCACCTTCTTTCAGGCTATCCCAAACCTGGACAGGATTCACCACCCCACTGGCAAGGGAGCCATGAGCTGCCACTGTTTGGGAACAGGATTGGCCCAGATTTGCACTCATACTCCTCATGAGTCCATGTATAAAAGCCTACCAGCAGTTGAATCACACTTTCCTGCCATTCCCCATCCCCACAAACTGCCACATGATCTGGACCCTATGCTTTGTCTTATGGCAGTTCTAGCCATGTTGGAGAAAAGTGATATTGTGATTGTCTGAGCTGTAGATTGTTCTTGATCACAGTAATCAATAGGATGAGCAAACAAACTGAAGCAAAATCCAGATGCCCCTTGTATATAATCACAAAACCGAAGCCTGGACATTTTATCTATTGTGTAGAACAGAACAATTCCTGAAATGCTGCCACATTAGTTATTGATTTACTTACTATGTTTATTTATTAATTTCTCTTCTCAGCTTACAATAAATATAAAAGCTGCTGAAATACAAAATGGAAAATAAATCCATAGCGTATATCCGGTTGTTAGTCCCAATGACACTAGTCCCACTGAAGCAAAGGGAACTTTATAAGTCAACACTTACATAAATTTCATTGATTCAGTGGGTGATTCTAGTTGAGTTAAATGATTGGAATTAAGCCAAATTATGAAAAATAACATAAAACAACATGTAACAGCATCCAAAACATAAAACTATTTTTAAAACCTGAAAGGCCTATACAGCATACATTATTGAAAAGGCCTGGCACTGAAAAGACACAGATGTGATGCCAGGTAAACCTCTCTGAGAAGACTGGAAGGACTCCCTAATTTTATCTGTATTTACCTACATAAACTGTAACTTATCTTGCCGATTTCATTGAATTCTGCTGTGAAATTAAAAGGTTTTTGACAGTTCTCTTCTTAAAAGTCAAAATGTAAAGGCTATTTGCAGCCTACATCTGCTTGTCTGGAATACATTAGCAATTCAGATTGGAGGTCTACAAATTCCTGCTTGTTGAGATGTATTTCTGGAAAGGAGGAGGGAGAATAGTTTGCAGAACAGTTTGAGAAAAGTCTGCAAGTCTGCAGATTTCATCTGGTCAGAAAAGGCTGGTAAGGGATTACCTGAGATATCACCTTTACCTTATAGATGTTACCTGTGGAGAGAACTTCCTGGCAGTGCTCCATGCTCCTGAGCTCCATTCTGGTGTTGTTCTTAGCATGATGGTACCCACCAAATGGACTACTCTTCCCCTCTGATCTTCAAGCCAATTCCATGATTTTTATTTTTGGATGCATGATGAAAACCTATTTCTGCAAACCTTCCCTGTGTTGTCCAACTTTCCAACAGTTTCATGAACATAAGTGATGTAATTTAATCTAGTGTATTGTTATATTGCATACTTTATTATTGTATATTGCTTTAAAACTAAGCAGTTTATACTTATTCATAAATAAGTAATACAGTAATTACAATACCTGTAACTTACATACAACTCTGTGATAAAGAACAAAGGCCCTTTCCAAAGTACTGAAGTGATGCGGAGAGGAGACTAAAGCAAATCCTTTCTTTGGTGTACACCCTTAGAATATGGATAATATCAATACTTATGTACTTATTATTTATGCAGTGCCATCTGTGACACAGGGTGTTTTGCACACATATCAGGAAAGTTAGTTTTTTCAACTGACTCTTTGGATCTCTTAGCCAGCACAGACAATTACCTTACTGTCTGGATACAAGAATGAGGAAACCGTGGCTCTCCTGGTGCTTTTGAATGTCATCTCCCATACTCTCTGACCATTCATAGAATCATAAAGTTGGAAGGGACCCCATGGGCCATCAGGTCCAACCCCAACTCAGTGCAGTATCTCCAGCTACAACATCCTCAACAGGTAGATGTCCAGCCTCTTTTTGAAGACATCCAGACATGGAGACCCCACCACCAGGCAATTGGCAATTGGTTCCATTGACAAACCACTCTCACTGTCAAGAGGTTTGTTCTAATGTTCAACCAATATTTACCCTCCTTTAACTTAAAAATCTTAGACCTAGTTCTACCCTCTGAGGCAACAGAGGACAACCTTGAACCCGTCTCTTGAGGTTTTTAAAATGCAATCATGTCACCCCTCAGTCTTCTCTTCATCAATAGCTGAACATGCCCAGCTCCTTCAACCTTTGCTCATATGTTTTGTTCTCCATTCTTCTCATCGCCCTTGTTGCCTGTCTCTGAACCTGCTCCAATTTTTCTTTATCCTTCTTAAAATGAGGTGCTCAGAACATCGGCCATACTGGCTGTGGCTGATGGCGACTGGAATGTAAAAACAGCTGATATGCCATAAGTTCCCTTCTTCCACAGTATGGGATAGAATCTTGGAGACTGACAGCCTCTCTAGACAAGCAGAAAGTCTCTGAAAGTCCTAGGTTTTGTTCCTGTACAAATCAATTTTATTTTGGAGATCTACATTACATTTTTCCCCATCCCAAAGTATTCCCAGGGAATTCCCAGAATTACCAAAGACTTTTGGTTCCCACTCCCCAGGTCAGTTTACATTAACCCAGTATTTCCCAAAATGAAATGTACCTTGGCAGTTTGTGCTACACTGCAACTAGCTGAGAAGGTTGCCACCAGGAAACACAGTGATTGTTTCCAGTACCCAGATTCAAAAGAGACCAAGCGAGAGAAAGAAGAATGCTAGCAATAAAAGAAAATTATCCTAATGTATAACTAGTGTAATATTGCTAAAGCACCTTAACACTTTGATTATAACTCCTGAATAATAATTAGAAAGGGCTCTGTGGAAATTAGTGAAGATCAATTTCTGAAACATTGCTTGAGTCTAGATATGACACAAGATGAGGGCGGGGGGGGGAGGAAGAAGAACACAAGGGACGGGAGGAGCGAGAGACGTCCAGGATATTTCAAGACATAGTTTGAATGCAAAACCATAAACACTCAGGTAAAATCAAAACATAAAGAACTGACTGGAAAGTCTCCATGTTTCCAGAGACTTTTTTCATTTTTGGATAAGCCCTGAGTCAAAGGCCTCATGCAAAAACTGAGCCTCAGGGAGAGATGTGAAGGGTCTTAAGAGAGGTGGTATCACAGCAGTGTTTCACATGTTCCTAAAAGAAGGGGGCTCGACGCTGGCCGGCGGGCCTATTTGCGGCCCGGCCGGCGGCCCCAAAAAGCAGCCTCCGGGCTCCGCCCCACCCTTCCACCCCCCCCCGCTCATCAGGCGCCGTCCTGGGCGGGGGGGGGAGGGGGACGACCGCATGGCATGCCATGCGGGCCGCCATCTTCCCCCTTCTCCTTCCCAGCGCCCTCAGCGGCGGGGAGGGGAAGGGGAGGCTAGGCCAATCAGAGGCGAGGCTGCTCGCCTCTGATTGGTCTACGGATCGGGGAAAAGGGCAGCGCGCCTGCGCGCCCCGCCCCAGACCCAAGGCAGCGGCGGAGGCAGCAGCACGCTCTCCGCCGCGCCTGAAAAGCGGCGCTTCCACCACCCCCCCCGCAGGTACGTCCGAGGGACGAAAGGAAACGGAGTAGCGAGGCGCTGGGTGCCTGCACGGGGGGGGGCGGTTCTCCCGGCGCGAGGGCCGGTTTTCGGGGGTGCCGCATGGAGGGGACGGCCAATCTGCGGCGGCAAGGGCCAGGCCAGGGGAACCGGCCGCCCCCCCCCCAAAAAGAAGCGCACCAGTCCCGGCGGGGCGATGCGGCCCACTCGGCGGGGCGGGATGGCTGGCCCCACGCCGGGGGGACGCTGCCTGATGGGAGGGGGGGGGCCCTTCCAGGCCCGCTCGGCGGGGCTGGGGCCGGTCCCTGTTTGGGGGCGGCTGGCTGTCGAAAGGGGGGGGGGTTCCCCTTCCAGGACCGCTCGGCGGGGCGGGGGCCAGTCCCAGTCTGGGGGCGGCTGGCTGGCGAAAAAGGGGGGGGTCCCCTTCCAGGACCACTTGGCGGGGTGGGGCCCGGTACCGTAGGCGGGCGTCGGGGCGCCTGGCTGGAGTGCCCCTCCAAAAGGCGCACGCCGCGCTCCGGGGCACATGGGCCTCCAGCGGGCCGCCGGGCGCACGCTGAGGGGGTGGACGAGCCTCGGCTGGCCAGCCAGGCCACTCCCGATGGGTAGGAAGGCAGAGGGGGAACACCCACAGGAGGAGCTCAAAGAGGCCAAGTCCAAGGAGGACCCCCCAGGAGGGCACTTGGATCACAAGGTGCGTTCCAAGATCTTGCAAGGCTATTATGTGGACGTCTTCACTTTGGCCACGCCCCCCGGGGCCGAGGCCAGGGTGCACAAAAGTGAAAAGAAGGAGGGCAGCAAGGCTGGCGCTGAGGCCTTGGAACACACCTTCGGCAATTGGCTTAATGGGTATGCAGTTTACATGGGGGTAGTGGCTTTGGTGTTCCCCGAGCGGGCATGGCACCTGATCAACCACCTCCGCCAGGTTTTGCTGGTGCGGGCACAAGCGGGGGACTCCAACGCGATCCTATACGACATTGAATGCAGGAAGAAAGCGTCTCGGTCCCCCTTGCACAGGTGGGACACCATTGACTACCCCAATTGGCTGCAGGCCACGGGCCCAGGCAGGCGGGAAAAGGGTGAAGTCCACAAGGCGGCACGCAAAAGAGAGGGGAAGAGGCCAGTGTGCTGGGAGTTCAATGGGGGAAAATGCTCCAGATACAAGTGTAGATTTGAACACGCGTGCGACAGCTGTGGAGGGGGGCATCCAAAGGTCAACTGTCCACGACAAGGCGGCAGCGGCCAATCCTTTCGGAGCAGTCGACCTGCTGCATCTGGCAGCAGGAAAGAGGGCAGCACTGCAGGGGCCGCCGCCAACAGCAACTCAAAATGAGCAGGGGGTTGGGGTCGGGAGGCCCATGGCGTTCACTCCAGTGAGGGTGGAGGCCATGCGTCCTCTCTTGGCGGCCTACCCCAAAAAAGAGGCAGCCAATTATCTAGCGGAAGGGTTCGAATTCGGGTTCCGCATACCTTTTCAAGGCCCCCGGGAAGCCACCATGTCGGGCAACCTCAAGTCCGCGACACAACTGCCAGAGGTGCTGGCTCTCAAGATCAAAAAGGAGGTTGAAGCCGGGCGCATAGCAGGCCCCTTTGACCTCCGACCCATGCCCAACTTAAGGGTCTCCCCACTGGGGGTAGTACCCAAGAAGGTGCCGGGTGAGTACCGGCTCATTCATCACCTTTCCTACCCAAAAGGAGCATCAGTCAATGACGCCATCCCTCCGGAGCTTTGCTCGGTGAGGTATGCCTCATTGGACTACGCGGTCCGCCTGCTGCAGAATTGCGGGCAGGGGGCCCTGATGGCAAAATGTGACATCCAGTCGGCCTTCCGGCTCCTGCCGGTGCACCCCGACGATCACTGCCTTTTGGGTTTCAAGTTCCAGAACAAATGGTACTATGACATGGCTTTGCCCATGGGCTGTTCCATCAGCTGCTCTGCCTTTGAAACATTCAGCACGTTCTTGGAATGGGCATTGCAGCGGCGCGCAGGTTCCCCATTTGTCACACACTACTTGGATGACTTTCTGATGATGGGCCCAGCCGGGGGAGGGGAATGTGGGTTTTTGCTTTCCTCTTTCCAGGCTTTGGCAGAGGAGCTGGGGGTACCGTTGGCGCCTGACAAGACGGTTGGTCCTGCGACGTCCCTGGTGTACCTGGGCATACAGCTCGATTCCGAGAAAGGGATCTCCAGATTGCCCGACGATAAGATTCACAGCCTGAGGGCGTTGATGGCCGACCTGCTAAGGAAAGAAAAAGCCACGCTCAGAGAAGTGCAGTCACTATTGGGGCATCTGAACTTTGCCTGCAGGGTGGTGTCCCCGGGGAGGGCGTTCTGCATGCGAATTGCAAGGCTCACCGGGGGGGCGCGGGCGCAGCACCATCACATTCGCCTCACAAAAGGGGTGAAGGAGGACATCAGGTTGTGGCTTTCGTTCCTCGACACTTACAACGGGGTTTCCACATGGCAGGGCCGCATGGAGCTGGGCAATAGTCTGCAGGTTCACTCTGATGCAGCGGGCAGCCAGGGTTTTGGGGTTTATTATGATGGGCACTGGTGTGCTCAGCCCTGGCCAGAGGACTGGGCAGCAAGGGGCATCACCAGGGACCTCACTTTTCTGGAGTTTTTTCCCATAGTAGTAGCCATCACGTTGTGGGGCAGGCAATTCAGTGAAAAAAAAGTTTGCTTCTGGTGTGACAATCAGGCAGTGGTAAGGATCATCAACAGGCAGTCCTCCAGGTCTGAAAGAGTCATGAGGCTGGTGCGTAGGTTCGTGCTTACCTGCTTGAGGGCCAACATCAGCTTTCACGCTCAGCACATTCCCGGCACGGATAATGAGATTGCAGATGCCTTGTCTCGGTTTCAGACGGAACGGTTCCGCGCGCTGGCGCCAAATGCGGACGAGACGGAGACCCAGTTCCCAGAAGACCTCTGGAACCTTGGGAACGAACCGTGATCCAGGGCATAGCGGATTCCTTGGCTCCTTCTACGCGGGCCAGCTATCAGAGGGCGCTAAAAGAAGCACCAGGGACCCAAAGTCTCAATTCTCACTCCTCTGGTCTTCATGCCAGGACCAAGAGTGTGCAAGGGTGTTCCCTCTAGCCAAACACCATAATAACTTCCTTTACTTGTGAGTTTCTTGACGTTAATTTATTTCTCTGCTAGATGTGGGAACCACTGATGACCAAACTTGACTAAATACTTTGTTTTGTATCTTTGCTTTCAAAACCACACTGGAAATGATGTTGCCATAAAATAAAAGGTGCAGTAAAATATATTGCTTGACCTTGCTTATCTCACTCTAATAAACACGGATCAATCTATATAGAACTGCATGGCAGACAACATTGGAAGATACTAAGCTATCTTGTTTACAGTGGATGTGATTATGGCCAGAACAGGGAGAACAGCAAAAGATTCATTAGCAGTAAAACAACAAACGCCTTGCTGGCAGGAAACCAATGCTGGACCTGCTCCCCCACTCCCCATCTACTTTCTATGTTAGTCTTAGCCATATCCACACATTACTTGAATGCATAAGGAATCTGTAGGAAAAACAGGTAGTGTCAGATCTGTCTGCTTAGCTTCATCACCAAAGTGAAGTGTATCAGTGCTTCTACTGACATGTTCTCCATTACTTCTGAAGTGTGTATGAGTTTATGGGGGGATCTGTCAATAAGCAGGGTTTTATACTACCCAGGGTATCTCCACAGGTAGAACAAACTCCAAAGTACAGAAGCTGTGGAGAACATGGCAACTAAGATGAATGAGGGTGACAACAGGAATGTGACTGAGGGTGGCAGGAATAAACATACGGTTATTCATGTGTACTCTTTTTACTACACATGAATAATCTATGAGTAGGGCTCTTAAATGAGATGTTTTTGTGTGAAGAGGGGGTTCAGGACAGAACTCAGAGAAACTACTTTTTTTAGATGACAATTCTGCAAATCTGCAGGCAGCCATGTTGGCTAAAGGGGTCTGGGAGTCATAGAAGAAGAAAAAAACATCTCGCCCTTGCTCCTTTCAACCTTCCTGTCTTGACTGAGAAAATCTAAAGACAGACTGCAACAACACTAGCTCAAAAGTTATAGTTCTCCATGCAGACTCCTGTGTGTTAAGTTTTTCTGATCATGTAGAGCAATGCAACTCAGACTGGTGATCCAGGGATCCTGCTGGTCCCTTAGCTATGGCACTTGGTCCTTGTTGAATTTTCAGGAACAAAACAATTGTAGCCAGCGGGCACAAATATGGTGCTGGTCTCTGGCACACTGGGGGGAAAAACAATTGCTGGTCGGCTACATTAGACAACTTGGGAAGCACCGGTGTAGACTGTAACTATACTCAGCTGAACCAGTTAAAGTTGCCCTCCACATGGGGGCTGGGGGGTGGGGTCAACATGACTTCTTTCAATATTCTGGCATGTGTTTAATTACTAAAACATAGGCTCAAATATCAGCTGTGAAGATTGCTTTAAACCCAACACCTGGAACAGAGGAAAGATTCTTTCTTCCAGTTCTAGGCATAACACCTTAGGTAAGCTGCTAATAATACAGTAGTTCTAACCTAGGATTAGAGCTCTAGCCCACTAACTCACTCTAGTGACTGAAATGGATGAGACTTTCTTTGATTAATTCCTTTCTGAATGAATACTGTATTCTAGATAACCAGTGTGTTGTGCCTTGTGTGTTACCCTAGGACTCTGCAAAACCAGAGTTTTAATCCTTGCTTGCTTATGGAAATCCACTGTGTGACCTTGGGCAAGTCAGATTCTCTTGAGATTGCCTTCATCTCAAAGAAGGCAATGGCCACCTCCCCTCTCCTGAGTAAAGCTTGCCAAGAAAAACTCATAATAGATTCCTGTTAAGGTCCCCTTAAATTGGAAATGACTTGACAGCACTGTATTCTAAGAGTGATCATATTACCCCCAGCACATAAGAGTGCTTAATGTTCTTGTTGAGCTAGGGTTGACTTGCCAGAGTTACAAGTCTGGCCCAGGACATTTTTCTGCCCAAAGCAAAGGACAAGGTTTCCCCCAATCCTTTTCCATATACAGAAACTGGCAACAATGGTGGTTGTATACCATAATACTATCATACCATATACTATAAAAGTAGAGTTCCCAGATCTTGGCACAGAGGAGGAATCTTAGGATGAGAGGAGTGCCTTGAAAGGTATGTCTATATATTTTTCCTCATTTGTTAGACTTGGTTTTTCAGATTTTAATAGCATGCTATGTGCAACTGTGCTTGATACTTAATGACATCACCAACATCTGCCCATCATCACATCATCAGGGGTTATCCCCATGTTTAAGCAGTTGGCCCTGAAATTTCAGGGCCTGGGATAGGTTTGACCAGGTAGCCCTAGGGGACAGGAGTATCTTCCACCACACTTGAGGGCAACAGACTAGTTTAATGGACACATAGAAGGCCATGTGGCATCTGTTCTCCATCACCTTGCCACCACTCCTCACCTCCCAGCATCTTGTCAACTGAAGCAATTGCATCATCCTGCCTCATAACAGAGCCAGCCTTGCAGGTTGGGGATTTTGGTGGCCTCAAATGGTCCACTGCCCCCAGCAGTGCTTCCATCATGCACAAAGCACCTAAGCTGTAGTTCCTATGGTATTCAGAAACTGCATGGGTACTTTAGTATTTCTATAGAGTGTCTCCCCTCCCACAACCATCCTTGAACTAAAGCATTGCAATCAATGGGAATTCAATGTGTTTTTACAACCGGAAAACATCATTGACCTGCTATGCAGCTTGCACAAAAGATCTACTGATTTCCTGTGCCCTTGCTAGCCTCTGTTCCTATGAATAAGGCATAGCTATCTTATTTGTGGCCCCAGAAAGCCACTTTGTAATGAAGCACCTACTAAAATATGCATGATTAATTGGATTCATTAACTTCAGAATAGAACAAATGAAACAAATGAGTCACTGTTACAAAGCCTTCCTTTGATGTCCGTGTGCATGTTTCATAATGCCACGCATGTGTGTGCAGGCACAATATTATGAACAGTTTATAGGGGTGTATCAAGGGAGCTAATAGGAATTGGAAATAGGCCTTTACACTTCAATCCCTTTTCCTGTTGCAATTGCCAAAATCTTGAAAGACACTTGATGTAAAGTGTTTGATTCACCCAAATAGTGAATTCACTAATAAGCCCAAATAGCATTGCTTTTGGTTTCATCAAGGGTGGGGATGTAAGAAGGAGAATGAGGTTAGCCTTTCCCCCAAAAGTCCAACATATCATCTTAATTAGCCCAGAAATGTGTAGGTAGATGTGTGCATGTGTATGATGAGCATGGAAAAGTTAGTTTGGACTACAACTTCCAGAATCCCTAGGGAATTCTGCAAATTGTAGCCCAAAACAGTAACTGACTTAATATCTGGTCAGGTTAGTAGGACTTTTCTTATCATCACATTTTAGCAATGGCACACAAGAGTCTGGTGCATGTTCTGGTCACCAGATAATTTTCCAGGAGGGCTGTCTTGAGGAACACGTGAGACGTGGGGGACTAGCACATGAATCACCACTCCAAAATAGTCTGCTTGTAAACCCTATTTCTATTTTGTCCACACCATTTGTAGGTGAAGCTGCCACACCAAGGAGAATTCAAAAATGCAAGTAGATGTGTTGATCCGTATCAACAAACTAGTTTCATCACTTACATTTTCCAACAGGAGCAGGACTTTTATGAAGGTGGTCATTATTAATTGCTATCGAACCATCTTTGATTTATGGAAACTCTACAAATGAGAGATCTGCAATAGCCCCTGTTATCAAAAGGCCTATTCAGGTCTTGAAAATTCTTTTTGCCAGTCAGTGGTAATGGGTCTTAATTGCCCATTCAAGACCAAGCCACCTCAAAATATGTTGCTGTACAACAGGAGTAGTGCACAAGAATATATTATTGCTGAGTAGGGGAAATCCCTGCCTCAGATACTTTGATGATTGTAACTAAACTGAGAGAACAGGAAACCTTGAGTGGAGTGGTAGATGGAGTAGTCATTCCTGCCAGTCCTGCTATTCTCATCCTGTGCATTCTGGTCCCATTACACTATTGTTCCATGCCTCAATGCAACTAAGCAACTAAAGTGGCAAACCAATATACTCACTTACCAGGAAGTAAGTTTAGCTGAACTGAGTACAACGTAACCTTTGCATATGAGTATATATTAGTCAGCATCCTGTCCATTTTGCTGCGGTGAAAACCATGAGTTGTTAACTTAAAATGCTATGCCACTGTCCACACAGATCTCTACAGCAGAAATAAAATGCCCAAGTACCACCAAGACAAGAAGCAAGCATGCAGCAACAAAACTGTGCAGGACTCTCCTGCAACACACAAGCGGATACTGTACATCAGAAACTTCTCCACGCTGCAGAAATTCATACAATCCTTTGCTTTAACTATGTGGAACGTGTAGCCCTCCAGATACTGTTTGATCATCCTGCATCATCCTTCATCATTGGCTATGCAACCAAGGGTGATGGAGCCACCCATTTTGCATCCCTGCTCTGCATGGGTTTAGTGTTGAGGAACTAGCACATCAATGATTGCATTGGCACCTATGCTAAGTTTTAGGTATTCCTTCAGCAGAAGCAAAATTCAAGAAATAACTACTGCTTATTTCTACTACTACTACTACTACTATTATTATTATTTATTATATTTGAAGATACCAAACTTGCATAAGAATTGCATAAGAATTTTTGCACTTTTTGGTTACCCTAATGAAGGAACAAGAGGAAGAAGAGACACTAGAGCTGTGTTGAGAAAGAGTGTGTTAAAAAAGAGATCTTTAATAAGTTAGACTATAAGCTAGATTTCAGTTAAGTTATACTTTAAGTTAGATTCTAAGTAGAAAAATAATTATTCCAATCGGTATGGCCAATTTACTTCTGTTAGTTTTTTGTTTATTTATAACGGAGGCTTTAATAATTTTTTTGGTACATAAAACAATGGGTTCATTAAAAATTGCCACTTGGAATGTCCGTGGCTTGCAAACTAAGGATAGGCGCAATGAGATTTTGCCCTGCCTTGGTGGCCTGTGTTATGACATCATTGTATTGCAGGAAACTCATATCTGTAACAAACAACAGCAGAGCCAGTATCAGAGGTTGTGGATGCAAGGACCTTCTGTATGGTCATATGGGGAGTGTGGCAGTTGGGGAGTAGGGGTTCTGTTTAGGGCCAGGAACAATTTGACCATTGATTTTGTGTTAGAAGTAGTTTTGGGGAGGTTGTTGTTGGTGGATTTTAGTATGGAGGAAAAGCAGAAAGATGGAAGAGTATTAAAGAAGGCTTTCAGGCTGTGTGGGCTTTACATTCCTGTAAAATATGCTGAACAGAAAAAGTTTTGGGGGTATTTAAAAGATCAGTGTAAAACTCAATGGCATCTTATTATTGTAGGAGATTTCAATAACAGGGCAAGGATGATGGACAGGAGTGCTTATGCAGACCAGAAAGAGCGGACAAAGTTGTCCCTGCCCAAACCCCTGACAACAGAGGAAAGAGAGATGGAGTCTTTTCTAGAGAAGCAAGGTCTTAAGGATGCAGCTCTTGATGTGGTGAATGAGTTAGAATTTTTTCCCTGTTTATTGCAGAAAGGCTTTTGGTTCAGATTTCCCCCCAATGGAAGGAGTTTGATTTACTCATTATCACAAAACCTCAGCCAGTAGAATAGACCATGTGAGGACAGTGAAGGAAATGAAGGTGGAAAAGTGCACTGTTATGATCACTCCTTGGTTGGATCATGGGCTCTTGGCTATAGAGTTCAGTATAGGTCAGGTTTACCCCAAAGGAAGACCTCTCTGGAGGTTGCACCCTGAATTTTTGGAAGATGTGGCATGCAAAGAGCTCAGTGCCTCAGCACTAGCCCACAGCCTAACTCTTGCTGACAAGTACAGGGATGATTTGTGCAGGTGGTGGGAATGTGTAAAGCGCGTGGTTCGGGCCACTAGCCGGGCTTACGAGACCAACCCTAATGGGAGACAGATTCAGGAGTATCACTTGGCCATTTATCATTTTTGAAGTGTCATTATTGATTGAACCAAGGTGTTCCTTTTTCAGAACAAGAGCTTACCTGGGCAAAGGGAATGATAGCAAGATTTTGCCAAAGCAAAGACAAAATAGAAAGAGGAGTAAAAATGTCAGGACTCGAGGTGGTGTGGTCGACGTGGATGAGTGGGTAGGCACCTGGAGTCCAAAGGCTATCAAATTAAATGGCTTGAGGGCCTCTGAGTTGGACCCTATTGTATTTAGACCAAGCAAGATGCTGGATATCATGGAGGGATAATACAGGCAGATATATGCTTGGAAGAACATAGATATAGAAGAGATGAAGGTTTTTTCCCAAGCTTTTTTGGAGGACCAGGTCGGCATCCTCTTTAAGGATTTGAGTTGATGGGACAGAAGAGGTTGGTCTCTCCTATAGAAGAGCAAGAAGTTCATGAGGTCATAGTTAAGGGGAAGGGTAAGTCAGCCCCTGGCCCAGATGGCCTCAGTTGGAATTTTTATAAAGTTTACAGGAAGTGGATTGTTTCCCCTTTAACAATTTTGTTTAATTTTTTTGTGGGATAATAATGAGCTCCCTGAGATGTTTTATCAAGGGGTCCTGATTTTTCCCCCAAAGGAGGGCGATCCTACTCTCCCAAAAAAACCTCACGCCCCATAGCTCTGACCAATGTAGACTACTGCATGTTGGCAAAAATACTGAACAATTGGCTGGCTAAGGTGGCTGATAAGATCGTGATGGAAGTACAGTCCAGTGCTGTGCTGGGTAGGACTATGGGAGACTCTGTTTGTTTCGGGAAATGTTCTGACTCAGCAAGGAGGGAGCTTGGACTGGTCAAATCCTACAGGTCGACCAGATGAAAGCTTTTGACAATGTAGGTCATACATTCCTGTCGGAAGCCCTCAAGTGGGAAGGAGTGCCAAACAGATTTATTGCTTTAGTTAAATTGTTTTATAGGGATGCAGAGGTGGTTTTGCAAGTCAATGGTCATAGAGGAAAGAGGATTAAGTTAAATTCTGGGGTGAGGCAAGGTTGTCCACTGAGCCCTCTCTTGTATGTTATTGCTTTGGGTGCTATCCTGTATAAGATTAGTTTAGACAAGAGCATCTCGGGGATCCGAATCCCACGTCTATTGGACAGTTCGTGGTTGGTTCGGTCTGAATCTGTTAAATATGTGGCCCATGCTGATGATGTGTCCTTCTTGGTTAAGGACCGGATGGAAGTTAGAAAGATTAAAGATTCTTTTGAGGCCTACGGTTGAGTTTCAGGTGCTCGATCTAACATGGAAAAGAGTTTTTTGATCAGGATTTTTGCTGCAGAGGACAAGATGGCAGCTGTTCCTCTAAAGGACGTGGTTGAAGGAAAGGAAGGGTGACAAGCAGAGCAGGAGGCAAAGACGGATAGGGTGAAGATCCTGGGGCTGAATTTTGCAGTGTCTCCTGAGGAATGGAAAGAAAATTTGTATCGCTGGTTGGAAAAAGTGAAGGAGAGGGTGGCCCTCTGGCAGAGATGGAAGCTGACCATTTACCAGAGAGCTGCTTTTGTAAATACATACCTGCTTCCGGTGGCAGCCAACTTGGCGACTGTTTTCCCGTCTCCAGATTCAGTGATTAAAGAAGCTGATTGAGTTTTCTTCAAGTTCCTTTGGGGAACGGCCACATTCCCCTTGGTGAGAGCAGTGGCTTTGGGAAGGTAGAACAAGGGGGCCTGGACTTCCCAACCCTGGGACCTAAGTTCATCGCCATCTTTTCTGCCCAAAATTTTGGGAAAATTTCTCTGTTGCAAAAGGGTCAGATTCAATCTCAGGCTTGGCTAGTTTTGTTTTGTGAGTGCTGCGACTAGATGGGGAAGGACCTGGTGGGAGGAAGGCTCATTAAGTTTTAGGTTTTCTTTGCTTGAAAAATTGAAAGATTATTTGAGAGACTTTGTTTTTTGCATAAAGAAATATAGAATTCATGCTGAGGAGTTAAAGGGGGAAGACAGACCAGGTCAAAGCATCAAGACAGTTTTGTACAGGAAAATAGTGGAGGAGATTCACGTTAACCCATGTTTGCAAAAACGTCAGGCCAAACCAGATTCATCAGAATACCTAAATCACCAGACTAGCCCAATTGAGTATTTCATGGACAAAAGGGTCCCCAAAAAGTTGTGGGACTTGAGGTGGAGGCTCTACCATCAGGTTCTTAATCTGAGGGGAAGGAGATCATGGACCACAGAGGATGAGCAGACTTGTCCTCATCTGAAATGTAAAAAGGCTGAGATTTTGAGTGGCGTGGCACAAAGGGAGACGATCAGACATTTTGCCCAGGGTGCCAGTTACATGACAAAAATTGTCACGGGGCTTACCATGACTTTGTGATCCGGAATCCATCCCTCGCTGTTTATATGATTTTTGTCACTGATCTGGATATCCCAGGTGGTCCCGTGACTGATATTTACACGTCCAAAGTTCCGTTTTTTATTTTTGGCTCCACGACGTTTTATCCCGTGCTTTTCTTGTTTACACACAGGCAGCGTACTGGGATTTATTTATTTATTGGCTGTCAATCAAGGATGCGATTACTCATTTTTTCAAAGTTTGAGCTACGTGTTTCCGGTTCTTCTTCCTGCCACGAATGCAACTATTGGCTACAGTTTAAACAAAGAAGGACATCACATGTCCTTTCCATGCACCTAGTGTCCTATTTATGGCAACATGGAGACGAGTACATCGGCTGCTCTGGCTACCAGAGCCCGTTTGCGATTATCTCTTTTAACTCTTAAGAGGTGTGTCATTATCAGGCATAGGAGAAGGATGCTTCTTATTTTCCTGATTCTTCTCCATTCCCAAGCAATGGAAACAGCAATTTTTTGGCCACAGTTTATGTACTTTGCTGCCGTGGCTCCCCCGGAGGTACTGAGGCATGTTTGCCCCCACCGGCGGAAGTGACGGTGGTGGGTGTACCCGACAACGGACAAGTGGTGGGAGAAATTCGTGATGAACATCTGGTTAGACAAATGGTGGATACTGTACTTCAGGATGCCTCGGTTCCTCTTCATGCGCCTTGCCAAGATACTCCATACAGAGATTGCAAAGTCAGACATGAACATGAGAAAAGCCATCCCTGTAGAGAAGAGATTCGCTATTGCCGTTTTCCTTCTCGCCCACCGCTGCTCATATGTTGCAGTTTCCCAGCTGTTCGGTGTTGGAAGAGCAACTGTGTGTAAGATTTTTGTGGAGGTCATCCTCACTATGGAGAAGTTACTTCTTAAGTGGACAAGGTTCCTGGGAGATCACAGAAAGGTATTTTTCTTTTCTTTTTTCTTTTATTTGCTTGTGAAAATTCATCTAATCGCATCAATTCCTAAGTGTTTAAAAAATGAAATATGCTGTCCCTTCTGTGATACCATAGTGATAACAATTACAGCTTTCCATATGTTGTTTTGAAGGTACTTGATATCATGCCACAGGCTTTTGCAATATTTATGGCTGTACATACTTGTTTAATCAAAAACTCGTTTTTCCATGCTCTCATTGTTCCCCTTTCTTTGCATTTGATTTTTTTTATAGGTAATGGATTCCTTTGCAGCAATGGGATACCCACAAGTGGTTGCTTGCCTGTTAATATAATCCCCCCCATCCTCCAAGGAGATGAGTTTATCAACAGGAAGAATAGGTGCAGCGTTCTTCTGCAAGGGACTTGTGATCATAAGGGAGTTTTTATTAACGCGGAGATCGGTTGGAGTGGGAAGAATCACGACGCCGAAATGTTAAGAAACTCCGGGTTTTTTTTGAGACTATGGAGGTTGGCATCTTTGTGCCTGGTAATCCTACACTGACATAATTGTCCTACACTGACAATTATGGGGAAACAGGTAGTACCTCTAACTCTGGTGGATGGTGCATATCCAATAAGGAATTAGCTGCTGACACCTTTTAGGGGGGCCACAAATCCCAAACAGAGACTGTACAATAGGTACCATAACAAAATTTGATCGATGGTGGAGAGGTGCTTCGGCTGTTTGAAATCGAGGTGGAGGGCTTTAAAATGCTGTATTGAGGTTGCTGAGGAGAATGTATGTTCTGTAATATGTGCATGTA
Organism: Gambelia wislizenii; assembly: GCA_030847615.1. Lineage (NCBI taxonomy): Eukaryota > Metazoa > Chordata > Lepidosauria > Squamata > Crotaphytidae > Gambelia > Gambelia wislizenii. The sequence goes on along the minus strand of JAUMIR010000005.1, from coordinate 182,462,213 downwards.
TTATTCTACACAATATATGTGAAACCAAAGGTAGCATCCTTGATTATCCTCACCGGCGTGTGCAGAGGTTTGTCCTGGACACGCTGAGAGCTCCGATGGTTAATAATGATGCTGCGGAGAAGGAGCGGGGGGAGGCGGTACGCAACGCTTTAAAAGAATATTTTTGGCTTGAACATCACCGGGGGGGCGGGTAGTAATTTAATGCATTGTTTGCCTTCTTTTCATTTTCCTGGATTAACTGAAAATCCGCTTAATAAAATATTGGGATTTTTAAAGGTGTCTGCATTTGCTTTGCCCTTCTTTAATCGAATCACACTTTACCCACGGGTACACTTGCATTGTGTTTTTCCTTTAAAATTGTGAATGTATACATTACACTTTAAGGGCAGTTGAATTACACCTTGAAAAGTAGGTCAGACTGGATACAACTTTATTTTAAAACTATAAGCCTAAAACGAAACATAGTTGCGGTTTGGGCGGTTATAGGAATTGGTGGGCTTTTGGCAGGGATTACTCTTTCTGGTAAAGGATCCAGACACTGCTGAATTCCTTTAGGTAGTTTCCTCTGTTAATTAACCAATCGATTAGCCAACACAAGTTAAATTTTAAAAAGTTAAGCTTTTTCCTAACACCATAGGCTTCTTCAAAAAATGAAACGGCAAACTCGCAAACTTATAAACTCGAGTTTCCGCATCCTGCCACATGGCGTTACGATAGCCGAAGGGGGGAAGAGGACGTGTCTGGCCAGGTCGGCGCATTGCCTACTGAGGCACCAGGGAGACCAACCTCCTGTTGGACTCCCTGGCCCAGCAGGCCGGTGCGCCGGACCGGCTGATGCAGTCCTCTAACCGGAGGAACCGCAACTTCTTTTTGGAGGCAGTGTGGTTCCTCCGGTCAAGGGGCTACATCCGAACTGGCCTCCAATGCCGCTCAAAATTCAAGACCCTGAAGGGTAAATTCTTTGCGGCATTGGAGGCCAGTGATGGTAGCCCCCCTGAAGGCAGCCACCTTTTTATGCCATCCTGCATGACCTGTGGGTCCATGCAGGACAGTCAAGCTGGCGCGACAGGCTCCCAAGAGGTAAGTTTGTCCAAGGCATCTATGGTGCCAAGTTGTGTGTGCCCATGTGTGTGTGTGTGTGCTCCGCATGCGGCTAACTTTTATTCTGTCTGTATGCTTTGATATAGCTGTCCGGATTCAGAGACGGGCCGCAGGGGAGCCCGTCTCTGATTCCTCCTCTGAGGAGGACAAACATGTAGGCCCGGCACCAGCTGCATCCCCCCCAGGTAAGTTTGATTTCAGTACTTATGAGGCACAGTTATAGGGCGCATAGCATAAGAAAAAGTATTGTTTAGTATTGAAAAGTGACAACTATGCTTAATTTATTTAAAGGGCCCCAGGCTGCCCAGGAGGTGGCAGCCCAACTGTCTGGGCTTAATATCATAGCCAGGATCGGGGAGCTTGGTAAATATGTTTAAGAAACAAAATTTAAAAAATGGGCAATCTGCATTGCATATAGAGTATTTCATGCTAATTCAGTATTCCTTTTTTTACAATACAGGGAGGAGTTTACAAGAGGAAATAAGGGACCTGGCCAGGAGGGTACAAGCCTTGGAAGAAAGGCTTGGAGTGTAAATATTGTATATAATTCTGGTGTACATTTGTAAATATTTCTTTTTGTTTATATCTTTCATTACATTTCTCTGTAAATACTGTAAATATTGTACATTCTCCCCCCTCCAAAGTGTGTGGTCTTCCATGTAATATAGTTTTGTAAAAAAATGTTTTCCTATGTTTATATTTATTTCTGTTTGGTGCTCTTTTATTTATTTGTTGCATATTACCCCTAATAGAGTTTGTGTTATGTTCCCAATTTGAGTTGTATTGTATTCCCTTCTTGTGATTGTCCCTGAACCTTGTAAGTAGTGTAAGTAATGTAAATGTTGATTGCATTGTAAATATGATTATATGTAGATATGTACATATGTAAATATATCATTCTTTCTAAAATGAGAAATTGTAAATATTTATTTTAAGATACGTTAATAAACTGTTACTGTTTTGAACTAAAAAGCCTGTTTATTTCCAATTTATTCACTACCTCCCTTCTAAAAGCTGTAAAGATCTCCTTAGGAGAATTCTTTTTTAACATATTACATATATGAGGTAGAGTTGTGTAAGAGATACAGAAATAAAATATGTAAAAACTAGACATTATGTATTCCCCGCAAGTAAGGGTTAAGCAATTTCTACTGATAATAGAAAACTACATTGACAGGGGCACTTTATTTTTTAATTAACCTTGGTGGTCTACTGGAATTTGAAGAACTTCCAGGTAAACTTTTTGTGGGTGTTGTATGATTGTTCTCTTGTGAATTCTCCTTATCTTCCTCACCTACACTTTTTGAGTTACACTTTCTTCTCTCCACAACACATTTTTTAGAATTTCCCATGGACTTAATGTGAGTTACCAAGTCCCCAAACAGATCATTTTGTCTTTGTATTTCTTTGAGCATTCGCTCAGATTCATCCACTGAATGCTCATAGAATTTTTCTAGGTAGCCTTGCAAAGACATTGTCTGCTCTTTAGATATTTTTTCCATTTTAGACACAAAAAGTTCTGCTATTGATCTCGAATTCGCCATAAAATCATTCACATCAGAAGAACGTTTCTTCCTCCAAAATAAGGCCAACCTCTCAGCGGGGGACAATGTGGCAGTAGGATTACTCAAATCTGCAACTGAAGAAATTGGGAAAAAACAATCATAATCAAAGTTTATTACAGTACTGACCAAGGTACAGCAATAACCCTACTCTGTAACGATGTGATACATACCATTACGTGCCGGGGTGGTTGACCACACAGTCTCAATCTCTTCTACCATGACTGTATTGTTACCCTCAGTTTCATTGACTGCCAAGGTTTCACAATTCTCCCCAGTTAAAGTTAAAGTAACAGTAGATTCATCAGATCCCTGGGTACCAGAACCATCTGGATGCAAATGAAAAATAAAGGAAAATAAGAGAGTCGGGTAATAGAAGAAATCAAAGCAGTTTAAGTTATCCACAGGACTTCTGCGCCGCTTGTGGAAGAGGTAAACAAATAATGGCCTTCTTTGTTTATGGCTGCTGCCAGAGACGCCATAGCAAACGTGCAAAGATGCACGCAGCATTTTACAGTCCCCGGGCACACAAACAAAAGTATGCCATTTGCCTTTAACAGCCTTAATTTGCAAAATAAAGGGGAACCTGCAGACCACAGCATCACCATTTCAGGGCATATTGGTAAATATGGCGAACTGCTTCTTTATAGGTAGAACTCTATGGACTAATTGAACATTTTATCAGTTCAGAATGGAAATTTACAGATTCTGTTTGGAGGTTGTGAAAACGGAAAATTAAACATCCTGGTTTTCACTTTGATACAAAACATTTCTTGTAATGGCAGCAAACAACAGAAGCTGTAATTGTAGCAGCCTACACAGTAATGACACATAGCATGCATATGAGTCATGGGATAGCTATGAACATTTATAAAACTTCTAATTGGCTAAACAATGAAGTTCGAGAACGTGCTTAATCGAGTTTTCACATACTACTAATTCCTTTAAAAAAAATAAATGGAAAACTTACCTAGGGGCTGTAAGAACAATTCCTCAGAGAACCCCTGCAGCATCTCTTGGGATGAGGGAGAGAATCCCACATCTTCATCGGTGAGGGGAGCATGATGGGGAACCGCTGACCCGCACAGAACATGCACAATGTCGGTGGTGCTCCCCAGCCGTTTTGGGTGGTAGTTGGCATCGCCGCCCAGAATGGCATGCAGTTCTTTATAAAAGGGCATGGTGGCCGCATTGTTGCCACTTTTAGAGTTGTGGTTGTTTACCTGGTGGTAATTCTTGCGCATCAGTTTCGTCTTCGTATGGCACTCTTCTGCGGTGCGATCATGCCCTTTGTTTTTCATTTCGGCAGCAATCTTTTCAAACAGGTCAATATTTCTGTGGGATCCCCTCAGCTGTTCCTGCACCTTTTCCTCGCCCCATATGGCCAAAAGGTCTATAGTTTTGTTGTAGGACCAGGAGATCCAACGGCCGCCTTTCCTGGGACGAGGTGCGGTTTCGGCATCTATTGCTTAAACTGCACAGGTAAACGGCCAGGAGAACAATGGAGATGTATCTTCTTCAAATTTTGGGATAATAATAATAATAATAATAATAATAATAAAATTTATTTATATCCCGCCCCTCTGTGAGCAATCGGGGCGGCTTACAACAATAAAATAATACACAGTATAAAACAGCTCAAAATCCCTTCCCCCCCTTAAAACATTATTAAATTAATACAAATTAAAATCAATATATAATACAGTTATTATCTAGTTTATTACTGTTGACAGACACTGGTTTGGGACCAGGAAAGCCTCCTTGGATTTGGGGGAAAGAAGTAGTAGACTACACTTTCATTCAACAGAAGGCTTCCTATTTATCTTCATCAGTCTCCTCCACAGCTATGTTAAAATAATAAGTAATGTAATGTGTAGCTTGGCCTTTCGTAATGGCAGTATCCGCTGTTATTTTCAGCAAAATAGAACATTTTTGAAAAGAAAGCTACAACTATTACTGTCAAGCCAGTAGCGGACTAGGCACTGTGGAAACCAAATACTATCTATAGTGGAAAGTCCAATTCTATTACAATTCAAGTGTGTGTGTGGATTGACATAATACCAAAAAATGCAGTGAGTCTGAGGAAGTAGAAGTGGTCTCCTTGTCTATGCTCCAAGTTATTTCATTGAACTGCTTATTTTGGTAAAACTCATTCCCCCTACCCGCGCTGGTTTACAAGTCAGCTTTAGAACTGTCACACATCACAGAAAGAAAGGGGGCAGGTACACCTCCCACTTACTGGCCAGAGCCCGCCCACGGTCATGGCAATTTCCGGGCATCTCCTGTGCCCGTGATATCTTGTCACGGGCTGTTTACATTTCTGATTTTCCGCATCCCCCGTGACTTTTTTAAAACTGGCACAACCTGCAGGATTGAAAGTCCCGCGGGTCGAGAGACAAATGGTGGCCCCCCTTCTGAAAAGCACATGTCCGACCCGATGTATGTGTAAACTGCCAGGGATCGGCACGAATTCTTCCCGGGACATTTTCATTGTGTAAATGGCACCCAGGACTGCCCGAGTGCCTGGGAAACATGGGAGGTGGCCCGGGTCCTGGATTGGCCAGATTTATCACAACAGGCTTGGGAGACAGTGCTTTCGGGGACCAAACCTCAGGAGGGTGTCAGGGGACCCAGAAAGTCAGTGGGCCAAAAGAGGAAGAGGAAGGAGTCTGGTTCCCCAGCTGTGCGTTTTGGACAGTGCCCTGGTCCATGGTGCGCCTGGTAAACCTCTGTGTGATGTTGGGGTTATTTTTCCAAAGACAAAGGGAGGTAAAGAATCAAAATCTGCAGGATGTAAAAGACACTGCTTATTTTGTGAAGAACGTAATTGAAAATTTAGCTCTGAGTGAAAAAGAGAAATTGCCAAAGCTTCATTGGAAAAAGTTTTGACCATGGTTTAATGCGACAACCCTATCAATAATTTAAAAGGATATCTTTAAATAAATATTTTATTATTATAGACTGGAACACAGAGCAATGGGTGCAAGCTCCAGGAACAGAGATTCCACCTCAACATGAGGAGGAACTTTTTGACAGTAAGAGCTGTTCGGCAGTGGAACACACTCCCTCGGAGTGTGGTGGGGTCTCCTTCCTTGGAGGTCTTTAAACAGAGGCTGGATGGCCATCTGTCGGGGATGCTTTGATTGTGATTTCCTGCGTGGCAGGGGGGTTGGACTGGATGGCCCTCGTGGTCTCTTCCAACTCTGCAATTCTATGATTCTATGATTTTTGTATTATTTTTTATTATTTTTATTAAATCTTTTATTAATTTTTTCCTTTCCAAATAGGTATAATTGTAATGTGTAAATATAATGTTCATTGGAAAACAAAAAAGTGTGATTAGAGTGTGTTTAGATTAAGAGGAAAAATGTTTTAGTGTTAGGATAGACAGTTTTATTTTTGTATTAGTAAGAAAAGAGAAAAACAATTATTATTATTATTGTGTTATTGTTATGGCCTTTTGTGGTCGGGTGTATTTTTCAGTAAAATAGTCTTATTCCAATAAAAAAATTCCTAATCCCTAAAAATTCCTAATGAAGGTTATCACCACAATGTGAACTTCCGATTTTGGATTTCATCAATACAAGAAAATGGCAGTTTGACTTCCATTTGGGATGTCTCCCACAAGCCAGATGTTGAATTACCAATACAATAGTCACAGCTCATATATATTTAATGGGTATTTTGGATGAATGGAAGGTTGGATGGATGGACAGCATGGTCAGTCATGTCTGATCACCTTTAACCAGATGTGGGGCATTTTTTGGTCTTCCAAAAAATTTGGCTTACAGCTTTTACAATCCTTTGCCATTGTCTAAGCAAGATGATGCAGATTGGAATTGCAGTCCAAGCTATAAATCCTGGTGGTCCCAACCAGAGTAGACCCATTGAATCGATTGTTGAATAGTGAGTCAACATTTATATTGATCTACTCTAGTTGGCTGGAACAAACAATAGGGAGTCGTTTAAATGGTGAAAATACTCCTCACAGAATGGGAGGAGAATACGGGCTATCTTAATGGCATCCTGCATAATTTCACCATATTCAGAAGGGGGGAGGCAAAACTTCATAAACTGCGAAGAGAAAGCCTTTAGTTTTCCCTGGAGTTTTAAAAAAACCTCAGAAGGAAATGTGCATTCCTGCTCGTTGGGACAAGCAATTTGATTTGAATTGCTTTCACATAGGAGAGGAAGCGCAAGCGGATTGCCTAGATGCGTGTGGGGGTGGGGCTTGCTAACAGGGCAAGTGCCTGCTGCCACCATATTGGATTTTTGCTTTAGTGAGTGATTGCTAAGGCAAGAGAATAGGGTTTCCCCCCTTTTGTGTGTGTGTGTGTGTAAAGGTGAAATATTGCTTACATCCACTGTGGAAAGATTTTTTTAAAAAAATCTGTGGCGGCAGATTTAAAAATGTGAGTAATCCACTCGCGGCTGCCATCTTGGCTAGAGGGCATGCAAAGTTTATGGGGGCTGTAAGACCATTAAGACAAGTTGCAGCTGCTGTGAATTGTCTTTACTGTGGATTATTTCGCAGGTTTTGGGGGCTCGTATAGACGACCCCTAGGTTTCAGGCCCCAAGCTTTGTCTTGAACTATTTCTCTTTCTCTCATCCTTTTGATCTAGATATGCAGCAAATGATTGATAGGAGTTAATCATTGTAATTCCGAGTTATAGTGGGGTAAGAACTCTCTCTAGTTGTTTGTTTTTATGCTGCATCAAATTAATGTCCATTTACACAGAATACTAAATGCATTACTCTGGAGATACTAAAATGAGAGGGTTACAAGGTAACATTTTGGCCTTAGGGCTGACATGACATTATGTGCTTTTGAGTTCAATTTTGGACAAAGATATGTGTGCACTTGACATGTGTGTGTCTCATACATGGCTCAATACAAATGGTGTGTACTTTGCTTTAGCAATGTTAACCTTTACCATTCATTTCAAGAAATCAGACATATACTGGTGGCTCTCACACTGGAATTCACTCTGAGTTTTAGTCCAAATGTTAAACAAGCCATCCAATGTGCTGAATCCTATCCTCAAAATAGGTTAGTCTTTAAAGTTCAGACTAAAACTCAGGTGGATTTGCTGATGTGGAAGCCACCAACCATCACCACTGAAAAGGTTTCTGGCTGTAGGAGCCAGCATCTTGGATAGCTCATTTAAAGTTTGGACTAGAATCCACAGCAAATTCATCATCCCACCTATGTGGGAGTCACCAGCCACCACTCTGGACACATCCCCATTTTTTCTAGACTGTCTATCTGTACTCCTTACTCATGAATACTGGCTTGAAAAATAATGATTTCTTAGCTACAAGAATTTGCTATAAAAAACCCTCAGTGCCAATGTAACATCTGAGTGGGTGACAAGACTGTAATGGAGACTAACATCATGTAATGGACAACTAGTGCTCCACTGCTAAGGTACTGAATCAAAGTATATCAATCCAGTGTTCAAGAGAGGTTGCTAAGAAGGGTAGCAGGAGATCTAAACAGTTATTTTTGAAAAGTATGATAAGCAGTTATGAAATAGCAAAGGTCTCTTGCTTGGCTCTACATCTACTGTTCAGTATCTGAGATGGATTGCTTCTGGTTGCTGGTCTTTCTGCATCCCTTATGGTTCCACTTGCTGGTTTTGATTGGTTATTGGAGGGACTCCAATGAATATTCGTTTGAACCATATTATCTGCCCACACATTAAATGTACTTCTGGACTTTTTAGTAAAGTGTTTAAGCCATCGTGCTCAGCACAGCAAGTATGCATTTTAAACAGCTTCTTTTGTGAAAGTGCTTCATTATGTGTTTTATAAGGCAATTACTTAATCCCTTTGAAATAAAAAACCCAGGAACAATATCCGGTCAGAATGTTTCCCAATGAATAGTTTTTGCAACTTAATGAAGTAACTCTAAGCTTACAATGATGTATGTTCACCATATCTAAAGCCGCCTAAACTCAGCTTGGTCCTGCACCCTTGAATTTAATAGGATTACTGCTGACATTTCAAGAACGGAGCAACATCCATAAGCCAAAGGTGAGGAATCTTTGCTCTCCAGATGTTTTGGCCTACAGTTCTCATTAGTGTCACCCAGAAAGCCAATGGTAAGGGACTGCAAGAGTTGTAGTCCAACATATCTGAAGGTCTAAACGTTCTCCATTATTCCTCTAGTTTGGTTTTGTATTGGTTATCTAACTGTACAAAACATACTGAACTATGACATGACGCAAGAAGGTGTGAACCTTTTATTTGACTGATAAAAACTACCACTATCCCAACTGTTAACTGCCATGCCACTAGGGCAGCACAGTGAGGGAGAAGCAGAGAAGAGACAGGCTCAATACAGGTATCCTCAGGAGAAAGCATTAACCACACTTCCCCATGTACAACAGTCTTGAGCCAATCTTTTCTCCCCTCAAGTGTTTTTTTTTAAATGTGGGGGAAAATATGCCAAAGAAAGCTCACCATGGATCTCCAGATATTTTGTATAATTTGGCCGTCAACCTCTTGCATTTAACATTACGCATTTGTAGAGAACACAATCAAACTGTCAGTTGTACATTGATATAAACTTAGGAACTTGGCTTTAGACATGCAATTCAAGTGGTACTTTAAAAAGTAATTCATCTGCATTCTTTCACTAGTTTTTGAACTTGTACATGAAACATGCACTTTGAAGCATTTAAAAAAAATGAAGGGACATCATCTTGACTTCTGCAGCAGGGGAACAACAGGAAGCTTTTAAATATTAGAAATGAAGAGATTCCATTTACAACCATCCATTTCTTATAATGCATACTTAACAGGAGAGAAAAACAAGAAAAAAACATTTGTATTCTTCAATAAATCAACACAAGCTGCTCCCGCAAACAGTTGATCTTTTCTCTTGCTTCTTTTTAGTTCAACATGCATACCATTGTAGTGTGTGTCTTCAGACTGAATCACCAGTTTTGATGTATGAAGCTTGGTGTGGATTTTAAGGACTGAAAACAATTTGGTAGGTTCCATTTTGGATTGTTGGTACACATGCAGAAGTGGCAAAGAACCTCAAGTAAGAACAAGCCCCCAAGGCTTTTGTATTGTAAAATATGGGCACTTCATAGTGGTGATGGCAAACAGAGAATATCAGGTCAAAACGCAGGTGCCTTGAGTATCCACTTCAGTTGTTTATTTCCCTGTCTTTGAGTGCTCCATCTGTGCAAAACAATTATGTGGCAACAGTGTACAGAGAGGCATTGGAAGTACCTGCCCACAATTATGGAACCCCCTCTGTGGAACTGTGCCAGAGTCTGAACATCTTATAGCTGTAGCCCTAAATCTTTTTATTTTGACTGTCTTTCAATGACTAGGGTTAAGCAAGTACTGAAGTGATGGTAACAGATTTTAATATTAAGATTGTGCTGATGGTGGGGAAGATGGCAGGGAAGGAAGTTTAAACTTTATCACTCTGGGAAAAGCATTTCCAAGTGAATCGCATCTCATGGAGTTCTACATTATAATGCACTGCCCAGTTTTGTGAAAAGGTCCCTGAGGTATTTTGTAGCCCAATCATTTACCTCAAAGGGAGTAAAACTTGTCTCAGGTCAGGGTTTATATAATCAGAGGTGTTTCTTTTTCTTCTTTTTTTTTAAAAAGTGAAATCAGTGATGAGAAAGACAATGTATTTTGAAGCATTTCCTTGGCAAATAATTACTCCACTTCTGTCACAATGGATTCATTCAGGAAAGAAACATTTTTTTATTTAAAAATGTAGGGGAGATGGGAAAGGAGAATCAGGAATAATCTCATAAGCTCTACATATCACTACTACTATAATTCTGTTCCATAGCTCTTATGAGATATTAAGCTGCTATATGATAGTTATCCAGTCTTATAGATCCTCCCCTTGCCACCCCAATCCAAGCCTGCAAAATGCCTTGTTCGTATTAAAGGCATACAAGGTCTTCTATTAAATAATGAGACTAATACAATAACCCATCTTTATTTATATGCATTACAGTTCTAATGCTTGTCCCCTTCAAAATACTCCCTGTTCACACTCACACACTGATGCAGTCTTGTTTTCCACTGGTCGAAGGTGTGGAGCAGATCAGTTTTTGTCAGCTGTGTCAACACATCTGCCGTTTTCTTCGTACTGCATCAATTGACTCAAAATGTGTTCCTTTAAGCACTGATTTCATTTTAGGAAAAAGAAAAAAGTTGCATGATGCCAAATCTGGCAAATATGGAAGATGTTCAAGTGTAGTAATGTGCATATCGGCCAAAACCTGCTTTACAGAAGGTGCTGTGTGAGCAGGCACATTGTCTTGATGAAGAATGAAACCATTGTTCCACAGTTCTGGTTTGTTTTTCTGACTCCTTTTCTCAGCTTTCTTTATAATGCTGGTTCGCTGTTCTGCCTTCTGGAACCCATTCTGCCAAAATTACACCCTTGATTTAAAACAACAACCCAATGAGCATAGCTTTGAATGTGGACTTGCTTTGATGTGCTTCTTTCATTCTTGATGATGGTGTTTTCCAGTGCATTGACTGTTGTTTTGTCTCAGGATCATACTGGCAGATCCAGTTTTCATCACAAGTGATGATGTTTTGAAAAAGGTTTGGGTCCGCCTCAAGTTGCTGCAGAATGTTACGTTGCCCAGCTTTTAAACTTAGCATTGTTCCAGCACACAAGACAACACAGCTGCTTTAAATGACGACTGACAATTAACTGAATGGCCAAGAGGGTTGATGTTTGTCATGCAGGTTCAGACATATTCAAGGTCAACACTCAAGCATTCACAATCAGTTCTCCCTGATTTGTCTGAAAGGTAGAAACACACTCTCATTATTTAATACACAGACCTTGTATACTGGAAATGGATAGTGTTTACCATGGTTGAAAATACAGGTTGAGCCTCCCTTATTCAAAATGCTTGGGCCAGAAGTGTTTTGTATTTTGGAATATCTGTATTTGCATATACATAATGAATGAGGGATGGGGAGAAAGTCACAAGTCCAGCACTCACTGCATTTTTCTTCAAGGAGCCTTGCTCCACTACTGTCAGAAATTTGATGAGGGGAAAAAAGGGGGGTGACTCCAGTTCCTATGGCTCCTCTCAGACAAGGCTCCTGTAAAAAGCAGACATCCCAGATGCTTCCCAGCTGTCAGCACACTTTCCGCCTTTTTAGGAAAGTAGCCCTGGTTGCTGAGAAGAAGGGAAGAGTCCAACTGGATCTGGATGTTGCCGCCAACTGGTGTTTCACTCATTTCCTCTCCCCAAACACAGTATCTTGCCCATATGCTAGCCACTACTGCTGCCCCCACCCAAAGAGCCTCCCCTTCACCTCAGTCTCAGCCCACAGTGGGTGTCTAACTCTGACTTGGGACCACTTACTTGTAGATGGTCATTACAAAGATGCATGAGAAGCATCCAAGTGTAAAAGGTGGGGAAAAGAAAGAGGCCTACATTGACTTTGTGGGGGAACAGGAAAACCAAGCACTGGTGTCTGAAAAGGACCTTGTCATCCAAAGATTCCAATAGAAATGGGACTCAGTAAAGCCTTCCCAAGTAAGAGGGCTACTCACCATGTTTGCTGCCTGTTGCCCCAATCCTCAGCTAAAGTTGGATAGTCTCCATTCTGTTCCATCCTCCTGTAGCCCTCAGTTCCTTCCCTTGCTGAGATTTGAACACTCCACTACAGGCAAGGAGCTTTGGAGACTTTGGCTGCACTGCTGAGGAGGTAAATATTTGGTCTGGATTCCCTTAGTGTCCGTACCAACTCACTGATTAGATTAGAAGCAAAGGAACCTGAGTAAAGCATCAGTTTGGACTTTTCCCTCCCTTTCAGCAACGAGGGCTATGGCAGCCGAGTGAAGTGGCAGTTGGTGGAGGAAGCCAGATCCGCTTGTACTTTTGCTTCCCTCCCCAGCTTACGAGGGCTACTTTCCTAAATGGGCGGAAACTGTGCTGACTACTGGGGAAGCTACCTGGAGTGTCTGCTTTTAATAGGGACCTTGTGTGAGCGGAGCCACAGAAACTGGAGTCCTCCTCCCTTCCCCTTCTTCTCTTTCTCCTGTCAAATTTCTGACAGTGGTGGAGCAAGGGTTCCTAGAGCAAAAACTCAGCAGGTGCTGGATGTGTGACTAACCCCACTTCCTTGAAGGCAAAAGCAGATGGCTGGCAGCAAAAAGCTTCATTTTTAGAGGTTTTTTCATTTCAGATTTCTGGAAAAGGGAGGCTCAACCTGTACAAAGCTTGTATAAGATCAATAAGTTCAGCAATGCCTAAGACAAAAAAAGTAGGTATATTTCTTTGGTTTCATAGTCCACTCTACATTCTGAAAAAGATAACTGCCTTCTGGTTAGCTCTAGAGTTGTTATGCAGAAGTAGTAAATGAAAGTAAAATACTACACACACAATTATTTCTTCAATTTGAAGCCAAAGTCACAGAAAGGACAACGCTTCCAATGACCTCTGTTATGTCCATGAACAGCATTTTTTTTTTGCCTGTGGTGCAAGAGTGAATTTTATACAAGACATTTCAGCACTCCAAGTATCACATACATATGCCTTGAACAGATGTGAAGTGCAGATGTGTTTATGGCATTCAGCTTTTACAATGCACCTAAGTATGAGGCATGAGCCTTCACTAGACACTAAAAAGGACACACTATGAATGAAAAATCCTGCATGCCACCACTGAAAAAACAAACCCTGCACTTCGCACCTGACATAATGTTGATTTATTTTGTAATGTCAACTACAATTCTCCTTCATATGAATTAATCCTAATATTGAAGTTAGAAATTAATAGACAGCTGAGATGAAGCCTGCATGATGACCTACATTTGAACTGTAACAGATGTGAGTGGCTGGAGGAAAGAAAACCTTACTCCATTTTTCTCCCTGACTCTTTGCATCTCTAGTACTGATAATGCTGTAGTGAGCTATGGATGAAGGTTCAACTAGCACTACTGGTACACAGAATTATTTGAAAAAACTCTTAAGTCTTAACGATATGGGCTTAATTTCAAAGTCAACACTCAAGATTAAGAAAGGTTTTCCCCCAAAATCCTTACCATAACGTATTTAAAGAAAAGTCTAAGGTTCTTAGAAAGTGTAGTTTAATTACTCTGTGTTTAGAAAAAGAAAATATTAAAGCTAATTGGCAAATATCTGCACTATCCAAATCTGGCCTTGATGAAGCTGTTATATTCATTGGTCATTAGGCCTGTGTGAAATGCATTGAGTAGTACATGGCAGAGTGGTAGATCAGTAAACAGCAAAGCTTCATAATTCATTTAACCTGTTGCTCCCAAGAATATTTTAGAACATGGCTAAAAAAATGAACACTTAAAAAAAAGTCTTCTTGTCACCTGGTTTTCCTAAGTAAAGCAAGCTTACAAAAGGGTCAAACTTTTAAATGAGACTGGCATGCAAATGGTGGCTATAGGAGTCCAAAAACATTTCCCCTAGCTCAGCCTAAAGGTAGAGAAAACAAAGGGCACTGTAACCCATTTTTTTCTGGCCCACATAAAGTCCTAGAGTAATGGGTGGACAGCTAGAGCCATTAAGATGTTTTGGGACTACAGCCCCTGTAACTTCTTTCCATTGGCTATGCTAGCTATGGCAGATAGAAGTTGTAGGCCAAAAAATTTTGGGCTGGCCATAAATGCTCACTTAAGGGCTGTATTCACACTACACAATTATAGCATTTTGATACTACCTCTATGACGCAATCCTATGGAATCCTAGGATTTCTAATTTAGTGAAGTACTTAGAAGCCTCTAACAGGGAGTTCTAATTCAGCCCCCTGAGCTATATATACATCAGGGAATTCTAATTACTTCACACAACTCCAAATCTGAGACTTCTATAGGATGGAGCCATGGTAGCTAAAGTGGTATCATACTGTTGTAACTGTGCAGTGCAGATACAACCATGTTTTAGAGAAACTGGTGAGAGTGAACCCATAGTTTAGCTTCTGTCAGTCTGTAGTTCTTAGTCTACCCTGGTTCCTTAACACTGTCCCTTACTCATCTGGGTCCATCTGGGTTTGCAAAAGGAATATACCCATTTGGACCAAGGACTGGAGATAAAATGGGTCTTTCCTGTAGAACATGGTGCTTCTTCAGGATTTAAGCACATTGCTTAGTCTACCTTTAGATTCTTCCAGTGCAGCAGATGAAAGCAATTAATTGAAATCTAAAAATACATATTCCAATATCCTTTTATTCCCAACACAAAGCCATTTTTTGGGGGTGTGTTTGGCATGTTCTTCTTGTTTTTAGCACAGTTTCAGCTGGACTCCTGAAAAAACACAGGCAGTCTTTTATTAAGATCTAGGAGCTCATTCATTGGAGACCTAAGCATGCAAGCTAAGCTCAAGAGAACTTGGATGGTACCAATGACACCACACAACATTTTGACAGTTACACTGGAAGACCAAGAATAACCATCTTGCTGGGTATTCAAAACCCTTTACCTCATTTAATACCTTTGGAATAATTATTTATTAAAACCTCTTCAACCGATACAAGTCAAGAGATAAATAGAAAGCATTTGGTCATTTAAACATCTTCCCTAGAAATACATTTAATTAATAACTGAGAGGTATTATGGCCTGATGCATTAGGAACTTTCAAACAGTTTCTGTTGATAAGAACAAGAAGTATGCCAGAAAAAAGGGCACATTTTTGTGTATTTCCTACTCTTGTCAACAGAAGTCAAGCAAAGTATGATCCCAGTAGATGATACCCATTTGCCAATAACAGCCCAGGTCTTTAAAGTTATTTGCAAAACAAAAGTCCCGAGGTGAACACATCACAGAACTAGGTGGATGCACACCAGACCTTATCACAAAACACTGCAGTTTAACTTGGGGATGTAACTAGGTTACATTTCAGGAACCTAAGCAAAGTAGTCCCGAAAGCAACTAATTGGGAGGGATCTTCCATGTTTCCTAAGGGTACAAACTGAGTATGAATTGTTTCTGTCCACTATCCTAGATCACCTCTCCTTCCCTCATTAAAAAATTCCCCATTGCACCTCAGATGACAGTGCAAATTTTTAATGTCTCCAATTTAGAAAAAGTAAACAGTTCCCTATTAAGCCAATCTCTTGATCACAAGAAATATGAAACAATTTTCTTCCTATGAACTGCAAGTCTTCAAAATCTTCCACCAAGGACAGTCCATATTCCGGGAACAGGAACATCCAGAAAATTTAAACTGTACTACCATCTTGTAATTTAAACTGTAATACCATCAACAAGGGAATTGTTCTTGACCTTGACATCTCTTTCTTAATGTCATAGTTCCCCATTTCGTTTTCTTGCATACAAGCCAAGGCAGGCACAGAATCCGATGCAACTGAGAACCATGCCCAACAAGAGGGCTAGTGTATCGCCCATATCCAAAGCTTCCACAACAGGCAGCCCAATCAGCAGAGAGAAAAGCACGAGGAAAAGCTGTGAAGTATTCGTGGCAGCAGTCATGTTTCCAACCATTGCGGGTTCTGAATGAAAAGCTGAGCACAGAACTAGTACTTCAGATGTATCTAGAATACAGAAAAAGAGGTAAGGAAAGAAGGACTGATAAAAATGGCAACAGGCTTGATTGAATTGTTATTAAACACTGGGTATAGCCCTCTCCTTTTATACTGCATGTATTCTCGGCCAAATTGATCACCAACAGTGGTCTGCCCTGGCCTCACATCGGAAGGCATGGAGACGCACTATCCACAATGCTGCAGCCTTATTTGAGAACTCACGACGAACAAGTCTTGAAGAGAAACGACAACGCAGAAAGAATCACAACCCAAAAACATCACCCAAGGAGACCTTCTGCTGTGCTTTTTGCAACCGGACTTGTTTATCTCGGATTGGCCTTTTTAGTCATCAGCGCGCTTGCAGAAAGCGCGGGATGAGTCCTTCCTGAATCTTCATTTGCGAAGAAAAGCCAGAGAGAGAGAGATTAGTATCAAATCTTAGCCCTTTGGGAATGTTGGTAAGAGTTGTCTGTGGCTGAAATGAGACAGGTGGAGCCTGCAGATGGGATCTTTTAGTCACCTCTGCCCTTTTCTATTCCGATCCCATTTCCCATTCACTCCTTTGCATTCTATATCCATGTACATTTTTCTTACCTTCTATTGGTAAGGTAAGGAAAACACAGAATAAACAAGCCCTGTCTCTGAGCTCTCCTTCCTCACTCCTCTCACATCAACCCTTTAGCGCCAATAATGCGGCTTATTTAAAGCATACTGTCCAGTACATCCAAGCTGAGGGAAAATAATTTAATATCTGTTTACTAACCAACATATGAACCAAACAGCGTATGAAACCAGAATCAGGATTAAATCAGTTTGGATGTACAGAACACTCTGGTTTATTTGAACAAGCCACAATACCAGTAAGGTGTACAAACCTTGTAAGGTGAGAAGATAGGTGAAGAAGAAGCACACTCATTATGTCAGAATTAAGCTAATGATTATGAAGTAAGACTTCTACTACCCAACCTTTCAGGTCATGAAATAAGGACAATTTCCCCAATGAAATAAGTATTAAACATGCAAAACAATAAAACACAATTAATTTCATGTATGAGACTAAACTATTTATAAACATAAAAAACTGTTCAGCAACTTCATAAACTGCCTTAAAGAAAGTGCAATCTCCTTACTTGCACATTTTGAAACAAAGCCTAGCTAGACAGCTCTCCCAAATACTTCTGGATGAAGACAACAAGCCTGTTCCAATTCTAATGGCTGATTTTCACCTTAAGGGAATGACATGATGTCACCACAGTAAGGAAGTATTTCTACATCATCGCAAGAAAACAGTCCTATTATGGTGACTCTTCATGGGCATGGAGCCACCTTGTGGAACAGCAGCCACATTTCCCACAAGATAGCCACAACAAATGGGTTGGCTCCATGATTCTACAGATTGCTTCACCCAGAGGTGAGCAGAAAGTACATTGAGATCTACTGGTAGATCACCAAATGATCTGCAGGGGACTGGGAAGGGTTTTCTCCTCCCAGTTGTTTCACAGTGGCAACAAGAAGGTCTTCTTGCTTCTTTCAAATTAAACTGTAAGAATCCCTGATTTGTAGTAACCTAAATGTAAATTTGTACTTCTTTATGCAAGTCATCCTGGTATATGGCTCCTAGGGTATCGTAAATAATTAGTTCTTCCCTTTGGGCTACCATTTTGTGTCCAGCTCTGCTTATCCCTAGCACTCATACTTGACTCTGGTGGGTTTAAGTCAAAATCCCAAGTAGCTGCTCATAACCACAGTCCGCCCATGCTTGCTTAGGCTATATGAAGCAATTACCTGTTTTTGTGTGTCTTGTATATAACATGATCATAACTGAGCATGCTGCAGTAGATAGCATCATAGATTAAGAGATGCCAAGACTGAAGAAGTGGTCAACTTCTTGACTGATCTATTTAACTGAACAGTATCTTTTCTTGCAAATACTATAATCATTGCCAATAAATACTGTGTGCATGTGAATGAAGTTAATTTCAAGCAAATTTTAAGAGGAACTGCCAGCAAAACAGTTCATTTACTAACAACATTTGTTTTATAATCATAGTGAATATAACTGTTTTTTTACCATTTGCTGTTCTGCTCAAACACACTTATATCACATGTGGGTGTACACATCAAGTGGGCCAAAGCTTACAACAAATAATATGTATATGGGCCAGGTAACTTCACAGATCTACCATATTTAATGGAATATGATAAGTTACCAAGAATCTATTATTACGGAGCAATGATGCATGGGAACATACTGTCCAACAAATTAAGGGGCAGACTTCTTTCTCTCCTGCTTTTTTAATGGGACCATTGCTGTGGCCAAATTTCAAAAGTGAAGTATATTTGAGGATCCTGCCACATGACTTAAGTATTTATTTCACTACATGATACTACAATGTTTTAGAACAAGGAGAAATTCTTTATAGTTTCCTGTAGAAGTATCACAAGACTACAACAGAAATTTTAGGAAGAAAACAAACACTAAAGATTAAGTGACAGCCTAGTTTTCTGAGAAGACTTAATCTATTAATAGGCAGAGAGATTTCCCCTTCTGCAAGAGAGGAACATCCACAGGAATGTAAAGACAACAAACTGATTTTTATTTATTTATTTATTTATTTAAAGCTATTTACACACCTACACTGCATTAAGCAGTTTCCCATGTGTGTTAAGCTTTATTAGTCTTCAAGGAGTTACTGAATAGTTGTTTCAAAAGAAAACTGCAAGATTTACTCCACCTTGAGAAAGAGACCAATGCCAAGAAATTTACGTTACCGTAAGGGAAAAAAAACACATACAACCCTAATGCAGCAGATCCACAAATATCCATATTTTAACTGCGCCAGGATCTTACCTGTGGAAATCTGTATTTGAAGGTACTTCCTTGCTTAGTCTGCGCTACTATGCAATCGACTAGAGCAACACCTACTAAAGGAAGGAGGGTGGAGGGAAAACACAAAAAGAAGTTTACTGGGTGATACAAAGCAAATTAAAATCCTTGTTAGTTCAACCTAATGCCAAGATGAGCAGACAAGGGAGATTACTTAACTAAAATTTAAATCTGTGGTTTTTAACCTTTCCTTTACCAGGGACCCTCTTTAAATATCTTTTGTTGCCATGGTCCCCCCAAGACTTAAAACACTAATAATAATAATAATAATAATATCTGATAATAATAATGATGATGATAGAATTACACCATCCATTAAACCTTCCTTTAGAGGCCCTGGAGGGGGACGGAAGACTTTTCCTCCTGCTTCTTCCTCCAAGTTTGTGGCTGGAGCAAACTGAATGGCAATGCGCAAGCCAAGCCAGCCTGCCTACTTTTGCCTCTCTTCCTGTACCATGGCCACTTCACTGCAGGGAAGAGGTGAGCCAAGCAGCCTTCAAGGACCCGCTGTGAGGACCTCGCGGACCCCTGGGGTCTAAATTTAGAGCCACTGGTTTAGACCAGGAGCTTAGCAGAAGCAGGCGTGAGCACAGGATGGCATTGGACAGGGGGGGGGGGAAACACACACGCTCCTCTGGGGAAAGTATTAAAAACTCTGCTCAAACAGCCGCTTTTGCTCGACAAACCTGAGCCGTCCCCTGGTGAGAGGAGGCTTTCAGGAAAGGAGGGCTTCAGAAACGACGCTTTGGCGAGTGTAGAGAAGAAAAACTAGCCTTACCTCCCTGGAAGCGGCCATTACAAGAAGCAAGAGGAAGAGCCCAGGATTGGTTTGCCTTCTCCGGAATCTCGCCGTTGCCTACAACTCCCGCCATGCAATGCGGGGCTTCCATTTTAACTCTTCACGCCCTAGAGGGCTTTCCTGGACAAGGTGGACACCCACTCACCCATGCCTGACATTTTGGAGTGGGAAAACCTTTAGCCATCCATGCCTGCTTTCTCTCTCTTCCACACTCGTTTGCAGGCTTTTTAAAGAATAGGATAAAAAGAGGTGGTTGCATGACTACCGGGTTTGCACACAGCTTCCAGTTTGCGGCTGGAGTAGATGGAATGGCAATGCGCAGGCCAAGCCAGCCAGCCAGCTTTTGCCTCTGCTCCTGTCCCATGGACACTCCCCTGCAGGGAGGAGGTGGGCCAAGCAGTCTTTAATGCTCCCGACAGTCGCGTTGATTCATTGCAGTTTCCACCTCGCCTTTGGGAGAAGGACGCTGATTTTAAAATCAGGATTTCAATCTATCACAGGAAAGAGTTGTAACAGAGAGGAGTAGGCGTTGGAAGACATGGGGTTTAATGCAGTGGTTCTTAACCTTCTCTTTACCAGGGATCCCCCAAGACTCAACTCAAGATTTAAAACCCTAATAATAACAACAATAATATCTGATAATAACAATAATACAATTACACCATCCATGAAATGTCTTCCCTCAGAGGCACTAGAAGGAGGGAAGATTTTTCTCTGGCTTCTTCCTGCAAATTTGTGGCTGGAGCAGATTGAATGGCAGTGTGCAAGCCAAGCCAGCCAGCCAGGCTTTGCCTTGGTTCCTGTCACATGGCCACTCCACCTCAGTGAGGAGGTGGGCCAAGCAGCCTCTAAGCCTTTGTGGACACCCTGCAAGGACACCGTGGACCCCTGGGGATTCCCAGTCCACAGGTTAAGAACACTGGTATAATGGTTTGAACATTGGACTAGGACACTGGGAGACCAGGGTTCGAATCATCGCTCAGCCATGGAAACCTGCTTGGTGAACTTGGGCAAGTCACACTCTCTCAGCTTCAGAGGAAGGCAAAGGGACTCGCCACTGCTCAAATCTTGCCAAGAAAACCCTGTGAAAGGGGTCTCCTTAGTGTCAGAAATGACTTGAAGGCACATAACAACAAGGCTTTAGAACAGAACTTGGTTAAGTGATCTACTAGTGTGATCAACCAACTGCAAGGAATATGCTTTTATAATAGAATATTTATAAGAGAATAAACTGATGGGCTGGGCTGTTTTCTGTATTTATGATTCTGAATGTTGTATCTACACTCCCAAGATGTTTTTAGTCACAGTGATGGGTTGCTTAGGTTGTCAACTTTTTAAAAGATGGGTTCTTAAACTGCCTCACCATCAGCACTGTAGCTAGTACGATTTTCTCTGGTCTGATTGTAAATGGCATTTTTTGCTCTCTTTAGACATGCTCCAGAAAAAGATTGGGCCCACAAAAAAACCCTATGCCACAACAAATGTGTTAGTTTTTAATGTATGCTACAAAACCTTTTGTTGTTTTGCTGGGAATTTTTGCAATACAAAGCTCTAGCCATATGGAGAGGACCCAGGCCTTCTGATGGACTGTATTTGCTTATAGGAGCCTGCCTGGGCACTGAGATCTTCAAAAGAGGTCATCCTCAAAGACATGTTTGGTGGGAGCATGGGTAAGGGCCTTCTCAGTGGCTGCACCCAAGGTCAGAAATTCCCTTCTCAGAGAAGCTAACTGGCTCCCTCCTTATTGTCCTTCCATTGGCAGGTGGTGGAGACGTTTTATTCCCATGTGCATTTCAGGAACTGTTTATAAGGAAAGGCCATTTAGCATTGTGCTGTTCTATTTATATTTCCTGCCTTTTTAATGGATATGCTTTAGGTAGGACCCCCATATCCACTGATTCATTACCCACTGATCCAATTATCCATGGGACACAAAACAGCACACCTACCATTGAGTCTTCCTAGAAAATTTGTCCTTTCTAGCCATTTTCTAGGTCCTCCAAGGCATCTCTATGGTATTTTAAACCAGAAGTTCCATTATTTTCAATGGCGTTCACTATTATCCACATTTTCAGTATCCACGGGCTTCCCTAGAACCAATCCCCAGCGAATATGGAGGTCCGACTGTACCTTGCTTTTAATCCTGTAGGCGGTTTAATTCATAATTTTCATAACCTTTTTTTTGTGTTATTACTGTACTTACATGCTCTTTTTTGTGTATTTATTTTAATTTTTGTAAGCCACCTTGAGACCCAGTTCTGAGGAGAAAGTGGAACATAAACAAAGAGATTATGATAATGACAACGATACAATGGTGAGGATAATGATGTGGAAATGCATCAACCTCATAAAGAAGCTTGTGCAGCAACAGATGAGGATTGGGGCCTATGGAAATATTATTACCATAGGAAATCTGTTAGCGTTTAAGGTGCCACAAAACTCTGGAGATTTTCAGACAAGGACAAAAATAGTGTCCCCGTCTCGCTATCTCCTCTTCCGACCCTATCCTGGCACAATAACAAACAGCTTTATACCTAGCTTGTTCGTGTGATGCTCCCTCTCCCTCAGCAGCCCAGGAGTGAACGCAGCTCTCTTGAGCTACATTCACCTCCTGGTTTGAAATCCTGGGCCATTCTCATGAGAGGACGAGCGCACGGGAAATTCAAAAATAAAAAGTCAAATACAGGTTAAAAAATGACAGCAAGCACAAAAACACACTTAAAAAATACCAAGTAACCCGGGGAGGGTACGAAAAAGGATGTCACTTACCTGGATCTCCCGATTGAACCTGGAAGTGTTCTGGAATGCACCTCCCCACTGACGCTGGCATCACGCCAGCATAATGGGGCACCTTTTCACTTGCCCGTCATTCCATTACAGAAACGGAATGGAGGATCTATTCATTGCTTAGCTTGTGAATAAAAAGGAGCGCCAGTGGAACGGAAGCAGCATGGGAGCATAACAACTGCAGAACAACGTCGTGTAAAAGGGAAGCCCTTTAGTGATCTCCTGGCATTCGTGTAACACCATATTTACACCGTCTGATGATCTCCTCTGTATTGTTTTACCTTTGTTATTGTGTGCCTTTAAGTCAATTCCAACTTATGGCAACCTGAAGGTGAACTTATCACAGGGTTTTCATGGTAAGTTTTTTTTCAAAGGGGGTTTGCCATTGCCTTCCTTTGAAGCTGAGCGAGAGTGGCTTGCCCAAAGTCAGCCAGTGGTCTTCCAGAGTCCCACTCCAACACTCAAAAAACTATATTATGCTGGCACTCATTGTTTTACCTACCCAAGAATATTTTATGCAAAGTTACAAAAACTCTGAAAATAAAAAGTAAAGTAAAGCTTGTGCCTTCAAGTTGCTTATAAACTTACAGCAACCCAAAGAATTTTGTAGGTTTTTGTTAGGCAACAGATACAGTACTTAGAGATGGTATGCCATTGCCTTCTTGTGTAATAGCCTACAGTCTGAGGCTTGTCTATATGAGCCCATAAAAAGTGGAGCCCCTCGTAGTAATGACATTTCACAGCAGCTGCAACCTGTCCTAATGGTTTTTTTGCCCCCTAAAGCTCTGCATGCCTACTAGGAAACATGACAGCAGCAAGTGATTTACTTGTGTTTGCACTTACTTGAAGTTGCTGCCACTGATCTTTTTTAAATAACAAAAATGATATCCAAGATGCGATTGAGTGATTTTTCATTTTAACACAAAAGCAGAAAAACACCCCTCCCCCAGTATCCTGTTTTCTTGCCTTAGTGCTTGCCTGCTAAGGTGAAAATCCAACAAGGCAGCAGTGGGTGCTTGCCTTTCTAGCCAGCCCTGCCCCGTGCATTTGTCTGGTCAATCAGATTTGCATTTCCTCTCATTTGGGCAAGCAAATCAGATCGATTTGCTTGTCTTAACGAACGGAAACGCGCACCCTCATATTCTTTTTTTTAAAGACAGGAAAAGCTGCAAAGGCTTAAATGTCAAGGTTTTTGCTGGTTTTGGCCCCCCTCCTTCACAATATGGCAAAATCAGGCAGAATGTCATTAAGACAGGTAGGATTCTCCTTGCATTATGTGAGGAGTTTTTTCACCATTTGGACAACCCCAATTCCTTTTTCATCCAAGTATTTATCAGACCTGACCTTGCTTAGCTTCCAATATCAGACTGAATTTTTAGGGTATTTTTAAAAATGGGCAACCACACATGGCAGTATCTGAGCAACATGTTTGCCTTAAGCACATGTTCCACTTCAAGTGGCTAGAACAGAGCACATTACTTGCAGGTAGCGGATGGATAATGATTTCTAACTAGCTATTCTGCACTCCCTTTTTGTGTGCTGGCAAGAGAATAGTGTCAACAATTTATTCAGCAGAGGGGAAGAAGTCCCCACATGAAGCAGTGTGGGTGGAAGTTCCTTTTCAATAGTAGGATGACTATTAAGGGCAGGAACTGGGATCGTATAGTCCTGCAGATGTTGTTGGACTGCAACTCTCATCAGCCCTTGCTAGCATGGACAAAAGTAAGGGATGATGGTAATTGCAGTCTAACAAACTCTAGAGGATCATACAGTACCTGCCCCTGATTTAAGGTAATGAAAATGATTAATAGTTTTAGAATGTTTAAATTATTTTTAATAATGTAGAATGATTTTTTTAAAGAGGAGCTTGGATTTTAAAAATTGGTTTTAGTTACCTTTTTAGTTAATATTTAATGGTTTCAAAGTTTTGATCAACTGTACATCACCTTGGGTGATCTGATGGGTTGAGAGGTGATAAATAAATCACTTAAATAAATAATAAACAGCACTGAAATATCTTTTTATTATCCTGATTATCCAAATTCTCACTTCCATGTTAGTGAGGCAGTGGATTTGCTCTGGGTTGTAGTTCAGTCTTCAAAGGAGCTATCCAACATGCTGAACCCACATGCCGAGGACAGATTCAGTGCCTTTAAAGTTCAGACTACAACCCAGAGTGGGTTCACTGTACCACTGACGTGGAATCCACCGTCCGCCACTGACTGAAGCACAACAGCCATTGTTAATAGGTCTTGGGCCACCTTTGGATCTGAATGACTGCTCCTGAATTAGAAGGAAACCATATGCTAGCATTTGGGGGGTGGGCATTTGTAAGAATTTGCACATGGCAGTACTGAGTACTAGGAGGTAAGACAGCCAGTGTTTGTAGTGTTTAGAAAGTCAAACTATGGGCAAGATCTTGGATACAACATGGGAACTCACAGTCATGAAACAAGATCCAGATCAACATGACAGTCTATTTTCTTACTACATGTTTTGTTTGTTGATAATATGCCTTCAAGTTGTTTCCAGTTTATGGTGACCTTAAGGCAAACTTACCATGGGATTTTCTCTGCAAGATTTCTTTAGAGATTTGCCATCATCTTCCTGTCACGCCAAGAGTGTGTGACTTGTCCAAAGTCACCTAGTGGATTTCCATTGCTAAGCAAGAATTTGAACCTTGGTCTCCTGGAGTACTAGTCCAACACTCAAACCACTATACTTTACTGGCTCTCATACACCATGCTGGCTCTCATATGTTTTATCCTAGCATAAAGGTATGCTATTGTAGTTATGTTGGATGCCACTGATTGTACAATAGTTGCGATGGGCTTGAATTCACTGGTTGTGCAACAATCATTTAGCTCCCCATCTACCAAGTCAAAAAAGAGAGAAGCATGTCTACTTATGAAATCATTAGCTTCATTGGGACAGCACATATGCAATATTACCAGAAGAAGTGGGGGGTGCTTTAGAGCCCCACAACTATATTTGGGGAATTATTGTTATTAGCTCAAATGGAAGGCTGTGAGAGGCAGGTGACTTTGGGATCTTTTCACCTATGTATACCAGTATTAACTGCAGAGGACACCAGGTTAGTGTGAAATAAAATGTTTTTGTTGGGAATAACACAAATAGCATTCACACATGCAACCCACTCACAAGAATCACAGAAGGCTATTGAAGGATTAGGCAGAAAGGTTGGATAGAGAGAGAGAGATTCGGGAAATAGGGTGATAGTTACCAATCCTGAAGAGCGGAGTTCAAAGTACTCAGACAGAGGTCTGAGGGTGGCACTGGAAATTCCAGTCTGGGGGCACACTGAGAAAGAGAGTGGCCAGTCTCATCCACAGTGGCACATCTATTGTTAGGGGCTAATATTAATATCCTGCTTTGTATCCTGAAGGGGGTACTTCGGCTTAGGACAAAGCTTAGATGGGTTTCCCACTGAATGGACAAAGAAAACCAAAACTTGGCTGAATGCTGTTTATGGCTGGGAGAGAACAATTGGTTGGTTTATGACAACCTCGCATTATAGGACAGGAGGGGATTCCAAGGGATATTTCCTGGGGATTTGGGATGGAACGATCACTTGATCGTTTAGGTTATGTGACTCACCACTGCAAGAAGGAATTAGCACACCCTAGCTGGTTGTGCTTCTAATTCTATCTGGGTGTGCTTCTAAAATATTTTAAGACACCTTCCTAGGTCCTTGTGACCTCTACCTGACCTCATTTTAGATCCACTTCATAATTGGAAGTGTCCAGTACTTCCAATTATGAGATATTAAGGTAGGGATTGGTAGGGCACACTAACAGCAGTCTCTCAGAATCTCAAACTCTTGTGCTACTAGATTTATCCTTATATGGTATTCCAACTGCATTCTGGCTAAAAAGTTAATTGAGCAACTTGGGCCATGCTCTGTTTCTCAGTCTAACCTACTTCACAGGGTTGCTGTGAAGAAAAATGGGCAAGGGAGGACCATATAAGCCAGTCTTCCTGAAATAGGTACTCTCCCAATCTCTAGGACTGCTGTGCCCATTACTCTGTTCCCCATGATGTAGGTTGTAGTATAACACCTCACATCAGGTTTGGAAGGGTTGATGGTTTCTGGGAGGAAACATGACAGAACAAAACAAAAAATTCAAATGAGGGGAAGACAAGACTGTGCACAAATGTTATGTGGAACATCATAGTGTGGCAGATAGGGGCAGGAAATCTTTTTGCAGGTAAGCAAGGGAGCAGTTGTCTCAATGGAAGTTTTCTTGTTTATGTCCCAGCTATTACTTTGCATGTCCTTTCTCCATCTTCCTTCCTACTGTTAAATGACTGAAGCCCCCTAAGTCCCTTCTGATCAGCATACTGCTGCCCATGTATAGGGCCCTGCTTGTACAGCTCTGGGTGGGGAGGAGATCACTTACACTCCCCTATATAATGTTCCATGATTCATTGCAGACTGAAAGCTGCATTTGGAGGTATCCTTTGTATTTCCTTTTAAACACCACAGATGTACTCAAGCATTGTATTGAAATATATGTATACAACTTCAGGACCGAGATGAAATGAAATGAAAATAACATTCCCTATAGGGAAGTGTGGATGTTTATACAACAGTTCTCTCTGCAATTATCCTTTGAACACAAGTATAATACAATCAATAAAGGCTTATACTGTACTTTCCCAGGGTAAATAGACTGAACAGGCTTTTCCAAATAAGTTACTAGCTGATACCATTCTGCCAGAAAGCCATTCTTCATATTTGTCTGCCTAGCCAGCCTCATTTCAAATGTCAACTTTTGAGTAATAAGAACCTCTCAATCCTTTAAAAGCCAATTTTCTGTGTATGATGACTACCTAGGTTTTTTCTATGAACTTGGGCCTGGATTTCTTTTTATACTTACAAATGAAGCATCTAAGATGAAGCAATATTTTTTTGCTTAAGCATCAAAATGATGGGGGGGGGGGATCCCATGTAATTTAGTTGCACAGCAGTCCCATTTAAATCAACAAGACTTGAATTAGTCATAATGATTAATGTTTCAGATTCATTTCAGTAGCATCTAAGCAAAACTAACTTATCCTGAATCCAAGATAGCAACTAAGAGTCATCAAGCAAGATCAAGATCCATATGAAAACTGACTTACCTACTACATATTTTAACAATATCTTTCTGAATAAGATGAATTATCTCCCATCACAAATGATATGTAGTAAAAAAAAATGATGTGTGTGAAGGTGTTGATGAGGTTTCCTGAACAATTATAGTGCTATGATTCCAATTTAACTTATATGGCAATATCCTATGGAATCCTGGGATTTGCATTTTAGGCATTTTAGGTTTGAGTTTTGGACTACAGTTTTGGAGACCAGGGTTTGGATCCCCACTCAGCCATGAAAAAAGGGTGACCTTTGGCACGGCACATACTCTCAGCCTCAGAAAACCCTGTGATAGGTTTTCCTTAATTGGAAACAACTTAAGTTTATTCATCTGGAATGTGGTCTTCCTCTTTTTCTTCTGTCTTCTACCTTACCAAGTTTTATTGTCTTGTCTAGTGAGTTGTGTCTTCTTATGATATGTCCAAAGTATGACAGCCTCAGTTTATTCCTCTTGGCTTCTAGGGAGATTTCAGGCTTCATTTGCTCTAGAACCCATTTATCTGTCTTTTGAGCAGTCCACAGTAGCCGTAGAACTCTCCACCAGCACCACATTCAAGTTAGTTGATTTAATTCCTATCAGCTTTACTCATTGTTCAGCTTTTGTAACCATATATAGATACTGGAAATATGATAGCATGAGCAATCATAACTAGTGTTCAATGATACATCTTCATACTGGAGGATCTTTTCTAGTTCTTTCATAGCGGCCCTTCCAAGTCTTAATCTTCTTATTTCTTGACTGCAATCTCTATTCTGATTAATGACTGAGCCAAGGTATGGAAAATCTTGAGCTATTTCAATGTCTTCATCATCTACTGCAAACCATCTGTGGTCATCGTTTTTGTTTTCTTAATGTTCAACTATAAACCTGCCTTTCCACTTTCTTCAGTAACCTTTCCAAGTCTTTCCTACTTTCTGCTAGTAGTATGGTGTCATTTGCATATCTTAAATTGTTGATGTTCCTTCCTCTAGTTTTTATGCCAACTTCCTCCAGATCTAATCCTGCTTTATGTGTGATATGTATAGTGTACAAGTTAAACAGTTAGGTTTCCTAACTGAGCCTTCCTTGCCTGACCCCCCTGCCAATTGGAAACCATTCAATTTCTCTGTATTCTGTCCTGATTGTAGCCTCTTGTCCTGAGTACAGGTTATGCATTAGGACAATAAAATGTTGTGGCACACCCATTTTTAAGAGTGATCCATAGTTTTTCATGGTCTACACAATCAAAAGTTTTGTTATAATTTATAAAGCACAGGCTGATTTTCTTCTAAAAATCTTTGGTGTGCTCCATTATCCAATGTATGTTTACAATATGCTCCCTAGTGTCTCTTCCTTTCCCAAACTCAGGTTGTGTATCTGGCATTTCTCACTCTCTATATAGTAAAAGTCTCTGGTGTAGAATTTTGAGCATCACTTTGCTTGCATGAGAGATTAATGCAATAGTCCTGTGGTAACTACAATCCTTAGTGTCCCCTTTCTTAGGGATTGGAATATACATTGAACATTTCCAATTTCTTGGCCATTGTTTTGTTTTATTTATTTTTTGACAGATTTTAGTTATAACTACATTCTGTTGTATAACTAGATTTTGTCTTTGTAGCTAGAGCAGCTCTACTGGTATGCCATCTGTTTCTGGCAATTTATTTCTCCCAAGTGCCCTGAGTGCAGCTTCAACTTGTACTGCCAAGCAAATGTCAGGCTTGGCCTAATGCCATATTCATAACCCATCACATATATGGAACACCACATATATAGCCACATTTCCTGAATTTCATTAATTTCCAAAAGGTCATACTTATTTATGGTTGTGAGATATCTAGCGTAAATCCTCCAGTGTTTATGGTTCCCTTCCTGAGATTTAATATCCTGCAAAAAACTTCTCTTGGTTGACTGGCTGTCTCTTATAAATGACTGAGGTGGCACCTATACATCACTCTCAAGCAAGACATTTAAAGATGTGTCATATTATTGTGAGTTTCATACCAGGAGTGTTATTTTCCAACATCCTTTCTTTTAAACAACAACAACAACAACAACAACAACAGAAGAATACAGTATTTTTGTTAAATTGCACCTTCAAGGATCAAAGGTTATCATCTGGCCTCAGTGGTGATGATAGCACACCTCCTAATGTTTGTGCTTTCTATGAATTCAGATAGCTCTCCTAAAATTATAAAACATGCTGGTCAATGAGATCAGTGTTTATACTGGGACAAAATATTTTTCCACATTTTATAAGTCTAAATTATTCACTGCTAAGTGGCATATGTTTAGGGTTCTTCTAAGGTATATTTGGACACGCACACGCATGCATGCATCTGCACACGCGTGCGCACACACACACATACACCTGAATTTAAATTTGTTGTATGATTTCAAGTCATTCTTGATTTATGGCAAAATGAACCTATCACTGGGTTTTCTTGCCAAGATTTTATCAGAGGAGGGTTGCCATTGCAGTTCTTTGAGGTCGAGAGAGTGTGACTTGCCCAAGTTTCCATGGAGCAGGAATTACAATTATCTAGACAACTAGATAATGAGGATTACAATTTCTAGTCTACACTTATGCAGAATGGTCAAAATTCTTTTTCACTCACAGGTACACAGAACTCTTCTTTTAGGAGGGCATTTTATTTTGGAACTTTTTCAGATATTGTCCTTGCAGTTGAATGAGCCTACAAGAACTATTTGAGCCCTGGCCTTTAGCATTTTCTGATACAATATATAGCTATCTCTTCTCTTAACTAAGTATCCTCCACATCCATTTCTTCATCAACTAAAAGCAATAGAAATATCTGTTGAAACATGTTTTAACCTATATATATTATATTTTGATTGCAGTTTATATGCTGTTGGATGGAGGTCTCGGTTTTGATAAATGAGCTAAAGAACCAGGCAAAGCTTGGAAACATTACTTTCTTAGATGGCTGCTCCCAGAAAATCCCAGCTAGCATGGAAAGTCTGGGAGTTTTAGTGCAAAGATATAATTTTCCCAAGCTCTGGCAGTTTAGCACCTTGCACCTTTGGTCAGGTACATTGAATTTGCCTAGGCTGTTTGTGCTGGTGGCTCACAGCTGCATCAGGGACATTCTGGGAGAGTGAAAACTGTTGTTTATAGTTGTCCACTATCATTGCCAGGTAATCTGCCCAGAAAAGGTTGACAAAGGTAGTGAAGAGCCTGGAGACCATGTTCTGTGGGTCAAGATTGAATGAGCTGAGTATGTTTAGAGATGAGAAAATAAGTAGACAATATGATAGCCAGCTTCATATATCTGAAGGCTTGTTACATAGGTGATGTAGAAAATTTGTTTTTTTTTAATGTTTCAGAGGACAGAACCTAAACCATTAGATTCAGATGACAAGAAAGGGAAATATTTCCTGCTGATATAAGCTGACTGTAGGACAGTAAGTATGTCCACGTATTACATGAGCTTATATTATACAGGTTCAGTTATATGCGACTGAAAAAATATGCTCTCTCTAGGCATTTTCTAGGTCCTCCATCACAATTCTATGGTATGCTTCCACCGGACATTGACCATAGAATCATGCTGGAGGACCCAGAAATGCCTAGAGAGTACATTTTATTTTTCATTTCAGGTAAGAAAAATAGGGTTCCAGATTATACATGAAAATTCTTCTACATGAAGGGTCCAGAAATGGATTCCTCACATTATGCATAGGCCTACTGTATATCTAAGAAGGTACAGGTCTCTCTTCTCTGTTTAAGGACAGATAGAATGGCCTTCTATCCAGCAGTGGATTTCCTCCACTGACAGGGAGCTGGTCTAGATAATCTTTGGGGGTCTCTCAAGTCTCTGTGATTCTAAGTCAATGGCCAAGGTTGCAGTATCTGAAGAGGTGATACCAGAGAACACTGTGCAAGCCTAAAGTCAACATGTGTATGAGTTCATATATTTATTGAATCAAACAGCAAATTATGTAATTCAAATCCAGTAATTCCTGTTCTTCTTGAAAGGATATTACAGACATCCAGCTTTGACAAGTAGTTGTAAACACACACTTGAGAGTCCCATCTTGATACATGTTTGTCAGCTCATCCAATGTTTTGTAAAATATTTAGCAACCTGTTTGTAGATGCACCATTAATAATGCTAGGAAACATGACCAGAACTGAGGTTAAGATGCGTTAAATATTTTAAGGCTAAAAATCCTCCCTGTCTGAGTTCAAAGGTACTAACATGCTAAGAAGTGTGTTTAAGATCAAGTTGTAAGCATTATATTCTCAGTTCTCCACCTTTATATATCATAATGGCCAATGAAGTCTTGCTCAGTTTTAAAAACCATCCCACAGTTCTCACTCAAGTCAATATCAACAGTACTCAGTGTCAGGTCTTTTCCTTTAACTCAGGGCTGAAAATTATATAGGGCTCAAGTTGTTGTTGGACTGCAAGTCCCATCAGCTCTAACTAGAACAGCTAATGTTGACGGATGGTGGGATTTACAGTTAAACACCAGCTGGAGGGCAACTGGGTGCCCATCATTGTTCTTATCTGGTATTGGTGGTGCTGATCAAAGTACATTTTCGGCCCTGCAGGTCAACCAATGGCTCACTTTTGACAGAGTCTTCTAAAAATTAACTAGTTTTAACCTTCATTCTTGCCTCACCACTATGTTTAATATAGTTTTCTATCATTTGTGCCCTGGGCTCCTGTATCAAGGGAATTTTCTGCCATTTTTCTCTTTAATATTATAATTTTTCTCACTAGATTAAGGAGAAATGTGTGGGGAGAATATAATGAGAGGAAAAGTGCTCAATATAGGAACATTAAAATTTGGTGATAACTCATTCCAGTGACAGGCTGTAGCAGAGGCAGAGCAGAGTCTCGGAGATATTCATTTCCCTGACAAAAGCTAGAGAGACAATATGAAATTGTATCAAAGTAATTTACTCTTGTGACAAAGCTCCTAAGCCAGCAGCAGGCTTATGTCTTGGTTGCAGCAAGGATCTGACTAGTATATCTAAAAGTAATCATAAAATGAGATTTATATTGAATATTATGGACACAGAACTGATTTTGGTGGTTGGATCATAGAAATAAAATGGTTCTATTCTAAAAATACAAATATCTGTCCATGATTTCTTTACGATCAGTGCAAAATAGTTCCTAAGGTACATTGCCTAGGCATCATGTGCCTGATCGAACTCTAGCTGTGCACAACTAGCAGTCTTGCAAGGGAATGCCCATCCTTATGTGATTTTTAAAAGAACAAGGGGGGAAAAAATTACTCCATGCATCTGAGGAAGTAGGCCGAGTCTATGAAAGCTTATGCTACAACTTGTTTCTCTCAGTTAGGACTTTATTAGACACACAGAATAAGGCGTCATAACGACGCCACATAACTGCAAAAGGGCGTGTGTACCACACAACGTCGCCCTTTAGCAGTTATGTCCCCTTAAAAACCCATACATTTTAATTGACAGCTTAATCTGTTAATTGATCCCCCTGCCATTTTTTTGCCAGCATAGCCGGCGTGTGAAATCTCCCTTCTCCCCCCGCCGTACACCCCATCAGTGGGTGGTCTAGCATGAGCACTTTTGGGTGAGATCATGACATCCAGGTAAGTGACGCACTTTTTATGACCCTCCTTGAGTTACTTGTAAGTTAAGTGTTTTTTTTTTTGTGTGTGTGTGTGCTTTAAAAAACCTTTTTAGTGTTATTTTTGTTTTGTTTTTTAATTTCCTTGCACAATGAAGTCTCACAATATTTCATGGGATTTCAAAACTCTTTCATTGCCAGAGCTGCTTGTGTCAGGATTAGAGGTAAGTGTGGGGAGGGGGCATTCTTTTGCTGGCATAAAAATGGATTTTTTATGCCAGCAAAAGAATGCTTTAAAGGGGTAGTCTGATAAACTCCTGTGTCTCAAACGTGCTACAAGATCCCCTTGCTTAAGAAAAAAAATCAAGGCCATTAACGTTCTGTGGCGTGTCCAGATACACACTTAACAGATATCCTTCAACACTGGATGCACTTCAAAATGTGTTTAGGAGCTTGAGTCTCCCTTGCTTGATTATGGTGTAGAATTATTTGACCGAGCTATTTCATCACATCTCAAATGAATGCGTTAAAGCATGTGAAATGATGGGGGCAGATGTGGATTGCACAAAGCATAGTCCACACCATAGCAGCTCCATGCACTCCAATGTCAATATGTATGGTATATTTAGACTTAAAGGTGGAAGGAAGGAATAATGGACAAAGGTATGTGTATGACATATCCTGAAATCAGACCATTAGACCATCTCCCCCTGTACTGCTATACTGTCAGGCAGTGGCTCTCCAGGATCTCAAGAAGATATCTTTAATGTGAAGATACCATAGACTGAACCTTGGCTCTTCTGCATGAAAAGTACACGTTCTTCTACTGAGATATGGTCTTTTCCAGTGCCCAAGATATACCAACAGCTATGAATATCCTTTACTACAAAGGCTTTATTCACAGCTTTGGTTATGACTGAAACGTTGACCTGATTTATTTCACCCCAGATTTGGGAGTGGGGAAAGGCATTAAGGCAGACTTACAAATAAACATGCAAAGCGTATGAACCTATGGCAGTCATTATTGATTCACTTGAGAGTGGTATAGTGGTTTGAGTGTGAACCCTGTGAGACCAGGGTTTGAATCCCTGCTAGTCAGGGGGAAACTCACTGGGTGATTTTAGCTCTCCTGACAAGCTGTTTGAAGGGGTTTGAGAGTCGGAGCTCCACTCTCTCCTCTCTTGCTCACTCCACCCTGAACCAGATTTACCTTATGATTTGGAGGAAACAAAGTTTGAGTGGTAGCACTTACAACACTATATTTGTTTCACACCAAGTGAAAAAGAGACCAAAATCAGCAGTCTTCTGGGAAAGAAAATAACTTTGCCACTTGGTTCTTGCACATAAATGTTTGGGCTATCAGCCTAAGTATAAATATAAATCAGGTCAAAAACAGTTCATAAATATGCATTCTAAAGCAGCAGAAGCAGCCACCGCCGCTGCTGCTACCGCCACCGCCATAAATTCAAAATGTTTGTTTTAAATCCAAGGTAGTTGACAGATTGGTCTTACTATGGTCTTTGTTTTGGTCCCATTAGAAAATGTAGAGGCTGGGTAACTCTTTGATAAAATATATGGATTTGTATAGGATAGGACAGCAAACAAAGGCTTCACATAGTACAGAAGATAGAGAAGGTTCAGTTTTGAAAACCAAGGTCCTTAATGCCTGTCCTCCCTCTGTTTATGAAAAACATTTCAAACCTTACAATATCCTCAAGCATTTCCTAATAATGAAATGCATGGAAGAAAATCCATATTGCTTCAACTGCATTGTCAATGATAATAAAAACATTTCTGTTGATCTTTGGAAAAGTGGGTTATGTTTCTCAGTATGTTTGCATATAAGTTGCTAGCTTAAGTGAACTAGTTCCCCCCCCTTTCTTCCCCTAGTAGGCTGTCAAAACCATAACACGACAGTCTGTCCGTTCTGCGTGAGATGAAACAATGATGCTGCCAGTAGGAATATGTCAAGTTGGTACATTTTAGCCTGTCTCAAAGTGGGCAGCCTGATCCTCACACCCTGATTGTGACACTACAAAACATACTGTCAACTTGGCTTCCTCAAATCACACATGAAGAACAAAGGTATGTCAGCCTGAATAATCATTTAAATAATTTAAAATGCCGACTCAAGTGATTCCTCCCCCCAACTTGTGAAAGACAAATTACATGTCAACATATCACTAAGTGCTAAAAACCTACACTATGGCAGTTTATGCTTCAGTTTGCTCTAATCTGGTTCCTGTAAAACAAGCCTTCCTTTTTGACAATGGTTCCTGTATTAGTTCTCTGATTGAAGAAAAATTCCAAGAGATTCTGACAGGATTTGCACTGGACGTGTTGCAAGTCTTCCATTCTAAAAGCAAGACTCCGGTTCTTATCACTGACAATATACAGTTGTCCCTCTGTATCCATGGATTTGGTATCCATGGATTTAAGTAATCCAAAAAGCAAACCTTGATTTTGCCATCTTATATAAGGGACACCATTTTGCTATGCCATTGCATATAATGAGACTTGAGTATTCATGGATTTTGGTATCCACAGTGGGGTGGTGGTCCTGGAACCAAACCCCAACGAATATGAAGGGACAATTGTATGTGAATATATGGGCTCCAAATACCTAAAGGCACCAGATCCTGTCTGATCTTGGAAGCTAATCAGGAACAGCCCTGGTTAGTACTTAGATGGGAGACCACCAAAACCAGGTGAATACTAGGTGCTATAAGCTATATTTCAGAGGAAAGAACTGTCAAAATTACCTCTCAGTATTCCTTGCCTAAGGAAACTCTATGAAATTCATGGGGTTGCCATAAGTCCACAGACAACCTGAAGACACGTACACACACACACACAGAGGCTCCAATACATTTTTAAAAAATTATAATAAATCAATCCTACCATTGAGGTGATTTCACCAAAGGTATCCTTTTTAAAACCCAACACCTGGAAATAGATACACTTCTAGAGCAGCCAATCAGTAAGTCCACTAGAGCAGACTTCCCAATTCTGGTGATTCTAGCTGAGAGGAAAATGAATTCCATCTCCAACTTCACTTCTTGGATCACTTCCATAGCCCTGCTGCATTTTTCTTTCTCTTCCCTCCTGCTTCCTCCACTCCTCCTTTCTTTTGCAAGCACACATTGTTTCTTTTCCCTTCTTCCCATCTTTCTCAAGTCCAAAACAAACATATTGGCCTCCAAGGTTTATCAGAACATATACCTGACGATATGGAAGATGAGAAAATATTAGGTCTAGGAAGCGTTCCAGGAAGAGAGAACCCAACTTAGCTCTCATAGAAAGGCTAAGTTTCTATGAGGGGTCTGCAGTGCCTTCATTTTTAAGATCTGAGAAGGTAGCTCTGCCCCATTCTTCTTACCTAGTTTACCTATCCCCAAAACTAAGCGCAGTTTGTAAGTTCATTTTCCTGCTACTGTGGCATAACCAGGGACATCAGGAAGCTTTCCAGTTCCATCAGGCCAAGCACATTCATAATGTTCATAAATTAAGCAATTTTCTTGTAAGAAGGTCTAGCTTGAGACTCCAACCTGACTGGAGAACTAGTGAAGTTTGCAATTGGCTTCAGATTATTGCTACCAGTAATATTTCTCTTAGGCACTAATTCTCAACTGTAGAGGCTTCAGATATTTTGGACTTCAGTTCCCATGGCCATTGGCCATGCTAGCTGAAATGCCAGGAGTTGAAATCCAACATTTCTGAAGAATGAAAGGTTGAGAATCACTGCTCTATGTGTTAAGAGCAGTGCACTGAGTTTACTGGATTTTTTTTTGAGGGGGGGAGACTCCCCCAGGCACTAACTCTCTGCAGGACCTTGCAGGCTAAAGGTTTTTAAAATGGACAATTAACCAGAGTGTCTCCAAATGAGAGAAATCAGGTCAAGGACAAGCTAATTTTGCAGCTAAAACAATTATTTCTTTATCAAAAAGACAGAACGAGGTAGCAGTAGAAACCAACATAAGTCTATATACAAGCTATGAATAGCAGTTTCTCAAAGGAAAAAAGGGGGACAGTAGCACAGATAGTATATACCCTACCCCTGACCAATCTAAAGGGTGCAGCTAAGCTTAAGGGCTTACAGACTCCCACAGATTTTCTCACCCTTTGATGTGAAGAAGATTCCAGGTCTTCTGGAAAGGAAAGTGGAGGAAGAGAGAGAGAGAGACTTCCTATATATAGACCTGTTTAAACTTGGGGACTGTCACCTGGAGTGAAGGTAACATCTCTAGGTGGGGAATAGTATTCTGTTGGATGATTTAAAAGGTTCCATGTGCTTAAAGTGATGAGTATAAAGTGTGCAAAGGGCAGATGTGAATGTGACCTCTGCTTTTCACCTTCTCGGCACTGGTAATGGCTGTTAGATGATCTGGAGAGACAGACTCTTCAAGAACACAACCTCACAACCAGCCACAAAAAAACTGTAAACACAATGGAGTTGCACACATGAGGCAATGCCAATCAAGTGTCCTCTTTTGAAATCCAATCAGGGTTGTCCAATATTTCTGGAAATTATACAATACCTTACAGTGGTATATATGTGTGTGTGTAGTCTGAGCTAGTTTGGCAAGGTCTACTATTCAGTGGAGAAAAGCCAGACAGTTAAGCACTGATTGCTCTCAATGAGACCTTTTCCTTGTCAGGAGGAGGGAGGGAAATTCCAGTTTGTACATTAAAATGAGGCCTTGCTCTCCAAGATGGCCAGGGATCCAAGCTTTTGGTTGCCCTACCCTTTCAATCTTACAAGGTGTGCAGACTCTGGCAATAGGCAGCTTCCTGCCTTAAGCATCAAAATTCAACTTGCAATCCCTATTTATTGAGCACAGCTTGTAACATAAGATTTCTGCTTGTCAGTTTCACTTCATACATTGCCCCATCTTGGACTATCCATAGTGTTTTTAAAAAGTTACTAGGGGAGGAAGTGGAGGAATGAAAATCGTGGAATTATACAATCTGCATATTGTACTGCAATCTTACCCAAGGAGTGGCAGGGGGAAAAATCTGGCAAGCTGTCATATTGAGCACATCAGATTACATGCTAATGGTCCATAGACTTGCTGGGAACAGGAAAGGCACTTAGTTAAATGTAATTCTCCATTTTCAAAACTTATACAAATGTTAGATTATTGGCATGCAGGAATTATGCAATTTATGACATATAACAAACTTTTGTGTTTGTTAAGCAAAGTGTAAATAACTGCATTCGTTTCCAGACTTCAGAGTTTTCACTGCTCCATAAGTCAACTCTCTGCTTGTTAACGCTGGTTCAGCACAGAATCCTATGGCAAGAGCATTTGAGCACTGTGGTTAGCATAGTATTGCTGTAACAATCACTTCAGTGGGAAGAAAAAACAGAAAATACAGCTTCTTTCATCACCACAAAGGGCTCCTGCCCAACCCTTTGCTGTAATACTGAAAGGCTGAGCTTTGTTCCCCACTCCATGAGAAACACTTACTGCTTAGCTAAATGCACTTGTAGGATATCATACCCTTGTTGTCCCCACGTCCCATATTTCTTGTTGCACACTTATTTCATTACGTATTGTTGTGTTCACTCTGTTTTGCATGGTGAGGTTTTGTTTCCTTTGGGGGTAATGTTGGTTTATTTTGTTTCAGTAATGTTTGCTTTCTTTATAAATATACAGATAGAACTACATCATGTAGATCAGCAAAGAGCCTGGACTCATGCCAAAGAAGCAGATTTGCTATTCCATGTTAGAACTCCAGATTTAGAGACAGAAAAATATTTGACCTTTTTGTGAATCTTTTAAAAATGATATACAATGACAGGAGTCTGGGATGAGGCAGATTTCATTAGGGGAGAGAAATGGGATCAAAAATTGCTACTTCATCACACATTAGGAAGACCAGGATATGATCAGCTCTATATCTATAATTCTCTTGGGTATGTTGCCGTTTTCAGTGTGCTGATTGGCTGCTTAGGTGTCAGCATCTGCTCACAGGACTAGGCCCCTAGCTTCATAGCCTCTTTGCAGACTCAGGCCCTGGCTGTGGGAGTCTTGGAAGAACCAGGGCCAAGCTATCAGATGCAGCCAGCTGCAATCATGTAGTACACCTTAAGCAGCCAGGGGAACTGCTATTTAAGAGCAGCATTCAGTCCTTGGTTTTGGCCACTACAACATGGTCTTTTGTGCTTTGTGTGGAGCTGCACCTTGCTGTATGGAGCTGCACCTTGCTGTATGGAGCTGCACCTTGCTCTGGGCCCTTCTGTAGCTGGCCCTTGGGCCTTCTGTGCTGTCTGTAGCTGGGCCTGGGGGTTTTATGTGCTGTCTGTAGCTGGGCCTGGGACCTTGGGCCTGAGCCTTTCTGTGCTGTCTGTAGCTGTTCCTTGCTCTTGGGCTTTGGGCCCTGGCCCTGGATATGTGGCATATGCTCTGACCCTGGACTACTTTTGAACTTTGGCTTATCTTTGACCTTGCCTGGACTTTGGATTCTGTCTCTTGTGTTCCTGACCTGGCCCCAGTGGCTCAGCTCCTAGATCCTGCTGCTGATGTCCCAGACCCTGACAGTAGGGCAGCCAATCAGCACACTCAGGGTGGAAACACGTGGAAAGCTTCAAGTCCTTTTTAAACATGGCAGTGGGGAGCCCTTGTGTCCTGGTGCACACATGTAGCATAGTGTGTGTAGCATGGGGGAATGTATGTGTGTGGGGGTGTAGCATGGGTGTATGTGGCATGGCAGTGGCAGAGGAGATCTTGCATCCTAGTGTGCATGGTGTGTGTAGCGTGGGATGTTTCTGTGTTTGTGTGATTACATGGCAGTGGCGGAGGGGCTCTTGTGTCCTGGCATGCATGGTGTGTGTGTGTGTGTAACATGGTGTGTGTGTATGTGCAGTTGAATGGCGGTGACGGAGCAGCTCTCACATCCAGTTGCACATGGCATGTGTGTGTATATGTAGCATTGTGTGTATGCACAGTTGCATGGTGGCATTGGGGCTCTCACATGTTGGCACACATGGTGTGTGTGTGTGGTTGTATGGCAGCAGCAGAGGGGCTCTCATGTCCTGGTGCACGTGGTGTGTGTGTTTGTATGTGTATAGTATGGTGTGTGTGTGTGTGGTGTGTGTACACACGGTTGCATGGTGGCGGTGGAGGGGCTCTCGCATCCCTGGCACACATGGTTTGTGTACAGCATGGTGTGTGTGTTGCATAGAGTGGTGTGTGTGTATGCATGGTTCCATGGTGGTGGAGGGGCCCTCATGTCCTGACACGCATGGTGTGTGTGTAGTGTAGTGTGTATGTGTGGTTCCATGGTGGTGGAGGGGCTCTTGCATCCTGGCACGTACGGTGTGTGTACACATGGTTGTATGGCAGCAGCAGAGGGGCTCTCATATGATTTGTGTGTGTGTACACATGGTTGCATGGTGGTGGTGGGGGAGGAGTTCTCGTGTCCTGCCACACATGGTGTGTGTGTGTGTGTAGCATAGTGTGGGTGTGTGGTGTGGTGTGTGTGTATGTGCAATTCCATGGCGGCGGAGGGGCCCTTGTGTCCTGGCATGTCTGATGTGTGTGTAGCAAAGTGTGGTGTGTGTATAGCAAAATGTGTATATGTGTGTGTGTGTGTGTGTGTGTGTGTGTGTAGCATGCTGTGTGTGTATATGCATTGTTCCATGGCGGTGGAGGGGCCCTCCCATCCTGGCACGGGTGGTGTGTGTGTGTCTAGCATTGTGAGTGTGTCTGTGTGTACGTGTGGTTGCATGGCAGTGGCGGTGGGGTTCTCGGCATGAAACTATCCATTATAGATATTTGAAAGGTTATATATTAATGCGTCAAATATCATACTCTTGACATGTTTCCTAAGTTGCCAATCAGCAGATTGGGAATGGAAACATACCGAAGCATTTTATATATGTAGATAATGGTGTATGTTACACCAGGTATAGTTAGTAATAATTTATTCCTGAATGGACTCGATGATGATGAAGAGTCAACAATTGGAGAAATTTTGGAGAACAGAGGAAACAAAGAAATTGTGTGTGTACAGGATGTGCAACATTCCAAGCAAACATCATCTTTAAAAAAATGACTTACTACATGGTATTAGTAACAGAGAGAAGGCCTTCTATGGTTGGGACATTAGAGGGGGTTTTCAGCCATTGTTCCTCAGTTTAAAAATTCCTTTGTGAGATTTGTCAGAGCTCAGACCTGATCGTTTTATATGCATAGGCAGCTCCCTGTATCCACAGTGGATAGGTTCCTGAACTTACCATTTATAAGTGAAACTATGGATAATAGCAAACCCTATTAAAATAAAAGACGTCCGGTAGAAACATAGCATACAGCTATGTTGGAGGACCTAACAATTCCTAGAGAAGACGCCTCTCTAGGCATTTTCCAGCATGACTCTATGGTATGTGTCTCTTATTTTGTGCCTGCCTGATAACTGAAGCCATGGATATTGGTTCCACGGATACAGGGAGTTGACCTGTATTCCTTTAAAAAATAATGATTTCACATTTTTTTTCCTGCTTTTGTGGGGGTAGTGGTGGAAATATTAGATATTTTATTTATAGCTACCTGAACAAGGTTGTGCCATAATGAGTAATGATGCAATATTTGCCCATGCACTCCATTGCATCCTGCTAGTTGCATCAACCTATGTCAGGGATGAGCAACTGGACAGGTAACAGGAGCCATTTTTTTCCCATTGCGCTCTCTGGCCTTTTGGCTAAGATCAAGTGTAGTGTTTGGGGGTATGTCAGGAGGTTTTGGGGGAAGCCCACTGCATTTTTGAAGGTTTGGGAAATGAAAAATCCCCTGAATTTTTAATTTTGGGGGGATCTGGAGACTTTGAAGGGCTTCCGGGGTGACAAATTGGAGCCCAAGGGCTGCAGGCTGAGGCATGCAGGCTGAATTTTGCCCACCCAGGTCTAAGTGTCGCTACAGCTTGAACTAAAGGGACATCATAGCATATGCATAGTTACCTAATGCCAATTCACAATACCTGATTTGCTGTATGGCTCCACATTATCAGCTCATTGGCAATCTCCAAGTGAGAAAGAAAAAGAAGCACCCAAGAAATTACTAAGATAACTTTCTGCAAAGTTCATGATTCTTGCACTGGAAAAGAAAAGTGTTTCAGAAGATCAATTTTCTGAGGAAAATAATGCCATGACATTCCTCATAGCCCTAGGGCTGTTTCACACTACGCAGTTATAGCAGTATGATTTCACTTTACCTGCCATGGTTCCATCCTATGGAATCCTGGGACTGGCAGTTTAAGGAGGGGCATTTAGAATTCTCAATCAGAGAGCTCTACTACTTCACCAAACTATGAATCCCAGGAATCCATAGGATGGAACCATGGCGGTTAAAGTGAAATAATAGCATTATAATTGCATAGTGCGAACGGCTTCCAGTATTTAGATTAGGGAATGGCAGAGTGAAGCCCTGGGACTTGACACAACTTCCATGGATGCTTTTTTTGTGATCCTTGACCCCTCCAGATACCCTGGATCAAGTGTTTTCTGTCTCCCTGAAAGACTTAAAGAAATCTTTAAGAGTGATAAATCATCTTTTAAATAGGCTGCACATTTCCTCCCCCAAACTGCTTGGTTTTTTTGTTTACTTATTTTCTTACTTATTTTAAAAAACAACTACAATAGCTGTATCCAGGGTAACATACGCCGTTATAGGAGAGTGTAAAGGTTATAAATTAATAACTCATTTTATATACGTGTATTTATTTATATATTTCATAAATTGTTTTATGTGTTTTTTTCTCAGCATCCTTTCACATGGTTCAGCTACATGCCATTATTTTAGGAAAAAAATATTGGATTGTTTTACATGTGGGTGGTGAGTGGCTGAGGGACTGAGAGGTGAGAGGGGCCCTTGTGAGGCTGGGGGTGTAGATGCAGATTGAGTGGCAGGAGTGGATTGGGAGGTGGAGAGGGAATTTGCATGTGGGTGGTGATTGGCTGACGGAGTGAGGGGATTGGTTGGGTATATTTCCTAAGCAGCCAATCAGCACACTGGGATAGGAAACGTTTTATAAGAGTATGTATAGATTCTTTTTCAAAACCAAACTTCTGGCCACTTCTGATGGTGATGGGGGGGGGGTTCTGGCAGTCTGTGTGGCTTGCAGCTGTCCTGGGGACAGAAAATAGGTTTCTGGACCTACTGCTGTTGCCCACCTATGGTTCACATAGTCAAATACTTCCATACCATAATAATGTATGACTGCATTTTTTAATCATAATATTACTACAGTGTGTTCATAAAAGCTTTTCATTCCTTTGAAAACCTGTAGGTAGGAAAGGCTATAAATCAAATAAACAAACACAAAAGAGGAACAACAGGCTTTTTATAAAGAATCAAATATAATTCTCCAGAAGCAAGCCCTATATAAATCAGTGGGGTTTACTCCAAAGTAATTTTGTATAGACTTGCAGACAAATATAGAGCTGAATGACCATCTGACATTCTAGACTGTACACTGAGATTCATTCATATTTATGAAAGAAGGTTGCTGGTTAGAAGCACACAAGGATTATACAAAATTTACATTTTAAACACGTCTCTCGGAAAGGACAAGCTCTGACCTTTGATGTCTTCATAATGCCAATATTTACTCACAATACATGCAGCAACGTTTAAGAAAATCAAGGAGAATTGGGTAGGTAATATATGTATTTGTTTTCATTTATTTACATTTTTTTCCATTAACTCATTTTTTATTGATTTTGCCCTTCATGGGATTTAGGCAGGACACGGGCAAAGAAAGTTCAGGGAGAAACAAGTTCCATTACAATATGATGTCCTTCATAATTTTGCCAAATGCCCAAGTTTGACAAAGAAAAAAGTTTTCTCTAAAATGAGTATTTTTATGCATGAAATAGAGCCAGCGTGGCTTAATGGTTTGAGCATTGGACTACAACTCTGGAGACTAGGGTTTGAATTCCTGGTTGGCCATGGAAACCCACTGGATGACCTTGGGAAGTCACACTCCTTCAGCCTCAGAAGAAGGCAAAGGCAACCCCCCTCTGAACAAATATTGCTAAGAAATTCCTGTGATAGGTTTGCTTTAGGATCGCTGTAAATCAGAAATGACTTGAATGCCCACAGCAGCAACAACAAATAGGTGAAATAGATCGCTGACCAGTGGCGAGTTCATTTGGGAGGCGATGGTCCTCCATCCTAGAAATGTGCCCTGCCCACTGCAGCTGTGTTCTCAATATCTTGGCCTTGATGCTGGTGATCCCTGCTTTCTCAAGGACAGCAACATTCATCACATAGTCAGTCCAGTGTATATTTAGGATTGTGCGTATACAGCGCTGATGAAAGTGTTCGAGGAGTCGTAAGATACAAGGACTCCCTGAAGCAACATCTCAGGCTCGGCCAAATTGATCATCAACAATGGTCCGCCCTGGCCTCACATCGAGAGGCATGGAGATGCACTATCCACAATGCTGCAGCCTTATTTGAGAACTCGCGCTGAACAAGTCTTGAAGAGAAACAACAATGCAGAAAGAATCACAACCTGGAAGCATCACCCAAG
The DNA here is from genome assembly GCA_030847615.1 of Gambelia wislizenii. Lineage (NCBI taxonomy): Eukaryota > Metazoa > Chordata > Lepidosauria > Squamata > Crotaphytidae > Gambelia > Gambelia wislizenii. Next base: position 182,417,289 of record JAUMIR010000005.1, on the reverse strand, counting down.
GAGACCTTCTGCTGTGCTTTCTGCAACTGGACTTGTTTATCTCGGATTGGCCTTTTTAGTCATCAATGCGCTTGCAGAAAGCGCAGGATGAGTCCTTCCTGAATCTTCATTTGTGAAGAAAAGCCATATATATATATATATATATATATATATATATTTAAAGTTCTAAAGTCCCCCATAAAATCATATTATATAAAAATAGGGTGCTTGTTGATTAAAGTTCATGATAAACAACATCATAAAGATATCAGTTTGTCTGTCAGTTTTTCATTATCTATGTTGTGTCAAATGGAAATTGACTTTCAAAGGCAACACATAAGTATAATTTCTGTTTTCTTAATCATTTTTAATTAATTCTGTTTTCTTAATTGTTTTAAGTTGTATTTTGTGCATTCCTTTGATCACTTTGATTGCTTCTAGAGAAAGCTAATTTATTTCTGGCAATGCAATCTGGGGCCTGAATTGGTTCTTAAAAGTTGCCCGGAATGATGATAGAGAAATGGATGATTAAAATTGCCTTGGGTTTTTGAGTGATTCTGATTTTAAGTCATTATAGATTTATGGAAGCCTTTGAGATAGTTCAGAATCCTTTAAACGGCTTCAAAGAGAGCCAATGTGTACTGAGTATCATGGCAATTTTTGAGCTTCTGTGCAGCCATATGAAATGAAGGTTGTAGCTCTAAAGTACCCCAGAGACTTATTATTTCTAAATCAGAATACAATAATCCATAATAATTTTAAAGGAGCCATACTGGGCAGTATGCTACTTTTATATTTCCTTACCTTGAAAAGATTCAATTCTCTACCTCTAGGAACAAAACAAGACTATCCAGGAACAATCCAAGACTATGCTGAATATCTGGAAAGATACAGGAGAAGAGAGAGATTTTAACCAACATAACTTTACAAACACACATGGCTTGTTTTCCTGATAAATGTGTATCTCTGCAAACAAGTTGCTATTCACCATTCTCCAGAAATTCATCCACAGACCACTTTGGTCTGCCCTGCACCCACTAAGCTTGTCTGCTGCCCTCAGGTATACTGGAACATGCCACCCCATTGCCAGTGCTGGGTGAAAATCAACTCACAATCCATCATTGACTTCCATACAAGGAAGATCTTTTTATCAGATAGCAAAATGTCTAGGATCCATCCTGGTAACTCAGAAAGCAGAAACCTTTCTAAAGAGTTTTCAAAAGAATTCAGCCACTATTTCCCTGGGATTTGGCCCTTTAGCTATAGAAGCAGGGACAATGAGCCAAGGAGGAAGGTAGTGGCAGCTGGTGACTTCCATCTCAGTGATGTGGTGAATCTGCTCTGGGGTTTGGGTTTTACTCCAAAATTTAAAAGAGTTATCCAAGGTGCTGTTATATAACAATTATCACAAAACCTTCAAAGGCAATTATTTTGTCTCATTGGGTTGTATCCAATATGGCTTTGAGCAGGGCTGGTTTAAGGAATTTTGGGGCCCCCTGCAATGCTTTACTTTGGGGCCCCCATATGACTTGAAGGCACATGGGCAAGAAAGAAAGAAAGAAAGAAAGAAAGAAAGAAGCCCTTTCTGAGGGAGACAACCCTCAAATTCCCTGTCTCTCTCTCTCTCTCATACACACACCCTCTCCGATGTGCCTCTCCCTCCAGCTTCTGCCACAGAGGGCTGCTGTTTCTTTCTCTTTCTCTTTCTCTTTCTCTTTCTCTTTCTCTTTCTCTTTCTCTTTCTCTTTCTCTTTAGTTTTGGAGAGGCTGTTTGTTTGTTTTTTTAAAAAAGCCAGCAGGAGGTTTTTGGAGGAGGAGGGTAAGAGGGGGCTCCTCTCGGCTGTCTTCTGGCTGTTCCTTCGTCAGATTAAGGAGGCCAACACGGGGCCCTCTCTTGACCTTGGGGCCCCCTCTTGACCTCGGGGACCCCTGCCAATGCTGATTTGGCAGACAGGTTAAACCGGCCCTGGCTTTGAGCAAATGCTTTCATTTATGTAGGGCCAGCCCACTGATTTTCACCACTCATCTAATCTGTGCCAGACCCCTTAATGTCCCAAAGGCTCTCCAGACCCTATGATCAGCTTTTCAGAGATACAGAGACCATAGTTTGTGGGGACTGACAAAAACCAAGTACTCCTCATTTGCAAGCAGAAGGGTTTTCTGCTAGCCCAAAGCTACCATTGGGTGCAACCCATTCTTTGAATTTTCATGGTCTACCATTCAGGTGTATGAGCACAACACCTGTATCATTTTCCCCACTGGAACTGTAAGCCCTATCCCAACACTCTGCACAGCAGAACTAATACAAAATAAAATAATTTATCAATGTATAAAGTAAATTCAAAGGCATGAATGTTCAGTCTTGCACATACAGCTACAAAGGCTTTTGAGAAAGTTTCAGCCACTACTGTCAGATATGGCCAGCACTTTTGGCCTACACACAATCTGCAGTTGCCAACTGTAATGTCCTTAAAGCTGTTGTTTCTGAATTTTTAGTGGAGAATTTATTGTTTGTATCCTCTGTCTGGTTTCCTCAGCAACAAAGGGTGTGGGGGGGGTAATACTTTTGCTATAGCAACCAGAGAAGATTACTTATGTTACAAATTCAGTTGGTCTAAACTGTAACTAGGACTTTAAAAGGCCAAATAAACATATGTTATTTTTACAAGATTCCTCTTAGTGGAAGATGAGTAATCAATGTCAATCATTAATTAGCTTACAGGTTCCAGTATTTTGGTAGGAAAACATTTGGTTTGGTTATACATTTAGATATTGCTGTCTATGGGTTTCCCCCAAAATAGGATAGACTTGGATGTTAGTGGCTATTTTATGCTCTTTATGGCTGCATTCTAATAGGGTGGTAAGAGTTATTTCCCTTGACCACAGTTCAAAAATATGCTTCAGAAGAACCCACATATATTGGTTCTTAAGGAATAGTCCTTATTCAAGAGGTTACCACAAATTCTGCAGAAATAGCTACTCCTTGGCTGAAAAATATTCAGAAATACTCAGAACTATTGAGGTAAGAGGCAGTGTGGTGTAGTGGCTTGAGTGTTGGACTAGGGCTTTGGGAGACCAGGGTGCCAGTTACACGACAGGATAAAGTTTGCAAAATTCCAGGTTACCGTTCTTTCGCATCAGCAGTGCATAATTCACACAAATTCTTGCTTATTTGGAAGATGCAGTCAGTTTCAGTTTTCATTAGTTTACACAGGCAAAGGTGTGTGTGGGGCATGACCTCCAGATGATTAAAGCCAGGCAGGAGGCGGGGAGGGAGCAAGGAGGGTGTCATGGTGAGGCAAAAATAGACTTTAAATAATGAGAGGGAAGAAAAGCACAAACAAACAAAAGAACGATGGAAAAGAATGATGGAGCGATCTGTCGGTTGTAGCATGCACACACACCCACACACCCACACACCACCCAAGTGTCCGATTGTCTTCCCTGCCCCCAAAGCCTTAAATAAAGACAAACGAGTGAAGGAAAGCACAAACAAACAAAAGAACGACAGAACGATCTGTTGGTTGCAGCATGCATGTGCACACACACACACAGCAATCAAGTTCCCAATCATCTTCCCTTTCCCCAAAGCCTTCCTTTGAAGCAAAGAGGAAGGGCTCAGAGCAGATTTCCCAAAGTGGGCTGCAAGCAGAAGAAGGGGCAAATGGCAGGCTCTGTGGATTTCTCTCTCCATCCCCTCCGTCTATTCAGAGAAGGCACAATGGTCACTCCAACCAATCAGGATTCAGCTCTGCTCACGCTAATTCAAAAAGGTCACTGCAAGTTCACACAGACATTTGCAAATGGTAAGTTCACACGACCAATTGTGTGCATTTTCGCAAACTTTATCAAAAAAGTCGGGAAAACTAGCGAAAGCTGATACTGCGTGACTTATGGGTTTTTCGCTCCCCCTCCTTCTGAAAAGGGTGCTGTGGCTCCGAAATGCGTGGGAACTAATAGGCTTCTTGTCACATTCTTTGAGGATTTATTTTGCCATGTAACTGGCACCCAGGATTCAAATCCCCACTCAGCTATGGGAACCTTGGGCAAATCACACTCTTTCAGCCTCAGAGAAGGGCAATGGCAAACTTCTTCTGAGCACCTTAGGGTTGACAGAAGTTGGAATTGACTTGAAGGCACACAACAACAATTGAGATCTGCATGTAGTTCCTTGGATTCAAGTTGTGCATCCCTGTCTTCAGTCTGTTGCTACCCAGATAACTGTCTGTACCCTCTTCTTTCCTGATTTTCCATCTGTCCAGTGCCACTGCCGCTACCCACCTGACTTGCTGGGTTCTCACCAGCTCTCCTTCTTCATTATGTAACACACACTCCAAGTCAATTTGGGAGCAATCATTTCTCAAGGCAGTGTAGTGAAAGACATGCTGCTTGTTTTGTTCTTCCTCTTTGGTGATGACACAAACCCTCAGAGTGTCCCATATCATTAGCTGCTTGCTTGGTGTATCCAACAGAAAGGGCAGGTTGGGGTAAGGGAGACAAGGGACTCAGTTACCCAACAGTTTTTATCATAGGGAGAAACGGGATTCCATTAACCGGAGTTTGTCCCTTGTTGTTTACATGATTTGTCACGGTAGCATAAGTCTCGTTTTTTAAAATTTCGTGTTCTAAGTGCCTCCATCCCGGGATAGGGGCACACAGCAGAGTAGTATTTTTATTGTTCAGACTTTGGAGGGGACGTACTTACAACGGAAGCTTGGCAAGTCTGGATTCACCATTTTTGGAAAGGTCAGAGCCACCCCCACCCCTGTCAGGCACAGCTATACTCGCCTCTAAAGAGAACCCCCTCCCCTGCCCCATGAGGCTACTGCCTCCAGCCCTTGCATGGGGGGTGTCTTCTCCATGACTGTCAACCACAGAGAAGCCCTCCGACCCCGTGTGGCTTTCCCCCCACCCTTGCAGCCATGCGTGGTGGGGGTGTGTATCTTCTTCATGACTGCCAGTCATGGAGAAGCCCTCCTGCCCCGCGTGGCGTTTCCTCCCACCCTTGCTGCCACATGGCTTTCCCCCTGCCCTTGCAGCTGCGCAGGGTGGGGGGGGGGTCTTCTCCATGACTGCCAGTCACGGAGAAGCCCCCCCCCACCCCATGTGGCTTCCTTCCCTTGCCATGCGGGGCGGGGGGTCTTCTCCATGATTGTCAGTCACGGAGAAGCCCTCTCGCCCTGCGCGGCTTTTCCCCTGCCCTTGCTACTGCACAGGGCGGGTGAGGCTTCTTTGTTACTGCCAGTCACAGAAAAGTCTCTCCTGCCCCAACCAGCAGCAAGGGTGGGGGGAAAGCCACACGGGATGGGGGGGCTTCTCCATGACTGGCAGTCATGGAGAAGACACCCCCCGCCCTGTGTGGTGGCAAGGGTGGGGGGAAAGCTGTGCGGGGGGCTCTCCGTAGATGCTTTGGTGTTGGCAGGGGAGGGGAGAGACCTTGCCTGGCACTCAGCTGGCTGCTTTGGAGCCAGCAGAGGACACTGGGGGGGCCTAACAAAATGGCAATTTCAAGGCTTCCCTTGCAAGCCCACCCCCTCCAACGTCCAACCAATCAGAAACCATTCCATGTCCTGGGATGGTTCCTGGTTGTTCAGACAACCAATAGCACAGGCTGTCTCAGACTCCCCCCCCCCAAATCCTGAAAAATAGAGGGGTGGAAAGTCACGAGTTAAGAGGGCTTTTTGCTACCCCCTCCTTCTGAATAGCCCGTGATGCATGTGAACTAACAGGGATCAATATGAATTCTTCTCAGGCTTTTTTTGTTGTGTAAACAAGGCCAAGGAAGCAGCCAGTAGCACTGGATGCATGGAACACATTTCATTAGAATGCAGTACACAGAGCCCACAGACAAATCTAACAATACACAGCCTGCAGCATACTGATCATGCTTTTATGCAGCCTAACTGTTAAAATATGTGTTTATATTAAAGACTAAGGAATGAAGAACTTCTTCATTTTCTTTATATGTTTCATGTTAACTCCTAATTATTCTGTCTGTGCAGTTATGTATTCTAACACATAAATTATTATAATGGCAATGTCATTTGTGTGATGTTATTTACACCAGTGGAGTAGTGCAATCTGGGAGGACTCAAGAATGTAATCTAGGGCTGGGGACAACCAAGTTCAAATCTGCAGGGATGATGCAACCCTAAAACATGCTGAGATGGAGGAAGGCAGGGGATTTACTACCTTGTAAAGGTGAGTCAATTCAAGTCATGCCAGCCAAAGTCAAAGTTGTGTATAAGAGAGGTAGAAAGTTTTGCTGGGTTTCTCAGCCTGGTGTAATCATATATATCCATATATGGATATATATATATATATATATATATATATATATATAGGATGGAGGACCATCGCCTCCCAAAAATACTACTCTACGGTGAACTCGCCACGGGTCAGCGTAAGAGGGGCGCTCCAAAAAAGCGATACAAAGACTCCCTGAAACAACATCTCAGGCTTGGCCAAATTGATCACCAACAGTGGTCCGCCCTGGCCTCACATCGGGAGGCATGGAGACGCACTATCCACAATGCTGCAGCCTTATTTGAGAACTCACGACGAACAAGTCTTGAAGAGAAACGACAACGCAGAAAGAATCACAACCCAAAAACATCACCCAAGGAGACCTTCTGCTGTGCTTTTTGCAACCGGACTTGTTTATCTCGGATTGGCCTTTTTAGTCATCAGCGCGCTTGCAGAAAGCGCGGGATGAGTCCTTCCTGAATCTTCGTTTGCGAAGAAAAGCCAGAGAGATATCTCCCAATAATGGGGATGGAGGAATTGACAACTTGGATTAGACCAAAGGGATGGAATGACTTTATATTCAGGAGAAGCTATGTCTCTATCTTCACATCCCTCTACTGGTCCACAAATGTCTAACAAGAAAATAGAAGGATGACTTTTTGCCCATGGAATGTTTGGCATTCAGAGATGGGGAGGGTTTCTCATCCATCCCAGTCACATCATAACTAAAGAACTATCCAGTACAAGGCAGCTCAGCTGGGGACATGCCTTGGTCAATGCTTCTGCCATCCACTTTCAGTCTTGGACAGTTTATGGCTTCCAGTCACTTGTGAAATTGGATGCATGGATCTTCCTATTCAATAGTTGTTGTGTTTCCTATTTCCTATCCAATTCTATGGTTCATTTCCACAGCTTATTCACACTGCCAACTGCCACAGCTGCATCTGGTTGGAGAAATAACTAAAGATTACCTTTGTGCAAAGGAGGGGATTTTATTGTTGTTTCTTCATAGCTGAATGCAAATCCCTTGGGCCTGTTAAGGATATTTGTGTGGGTGTGCTATGAGTGAAATGCTTGCAAGCTTTGCAGCAGCCATGCCTTGGATTTGTTGCTTCTACCACTAGAGTTATATAAATTACTTAATCTTTTCACATTGCTTTCAGATGAAGCTTGATATAGCATGCGCGTGTACATGTGTACCTGTCTGTGTCCCTCTGTGTGTATTTCTCAAGTACAACCAGCATTATTAATTAGGTATTCTTTTTAATAATCACTTGCATGCATTGCTAATGCTGAAACCCTGAAATTCTCTTGGGAAACATGGTGCATGGAATGTGTACACCTTTAGTGACTGGTGGCTTCTATGCCAGTGGGCAATGAGTATGCTCCAAGTTTTAATCTGAACTTTAAAGGACCTATTCAAGGTGAACACTATCCCCTAAATAGACTCAGCACCTTGCATAGCTCATGTAAAGTTCAGGTTAAAACTTCACTGATACAGGAATCACCAGCTGCTGCTGTGCACATGTCACAACAAAATCACATTTTCCGGAACCTACTAGGATTTTGGTCTTGTCTATTTATATAGTGCCATCCATGTACATGGCACTTTACAGTAAAACAAGCAACAACAAAAATTGTGTCCTGCCAAAGGCGCACAATCTAAAATAAGCGTATACATAAACACACACAGAGACCGAAGGAAGGAATAATGCAAATAAAATTATAACATACAATTCCAAATAAATTATCTAGGTAACTGCAACCCCACCCCAAAAAACAATACACTATGAAACAGCAAGAAAATATAAAAATAAAACAAACAGACAATACATGTAATAAAATATAAAACAGCAATATATATATATATATATATATATTTATATATATATACATATATATATATATATATATAGAGAGAGAGAGAGAGAGAGAAAGTATAATATAAAACAAACTGACCAATATATGCAATCAAAATACACAAAATTATAAAGCACTATCAAAATAAATTCCAAAAGCTTTAAAAAACAGAAAAGTTTTCAATTGAGATTTTAAAATGAGGAGCATGATTCTGCTGGAAAACAGTGGACACACTGCCCATGTGTCATGTTTCTTAGTAGTCTTGTTGAGATTGGATGGCACTCAGGGGTGTAGCTACAGAAGGGGCAAAATGAGGCCATTGCCCCCAAAATAAAAATTCTGCCCCTTCCCAAATGAAATTTCCCTTCAATGCCCAAATTTCTAGGGTTGTAGAGAGTAAGACACTGAAAATCATTCATACATTTATGCTTTGTTGCCTTCCCTTTGGTAACTTTGCCTCTCCCTTTTCTTTGGGTGCCTAAACTGTATTTCTAAATGCTCAGCTAAAGTTTAAATTACTGCAATTATAGACATTTGGGGACTGAAGGAAAATTTCGTGTGGGAGGGGGAGAGAAAATTTCATGCCCTCATTTTGCTCCACCTGTAGTTACATTCCTGGATGGCAGCAGATGAAAGTTGGGCTGTGAGCAGAAATAGCTGGGTGGCGGCAGCAGCAGTGAACATGGTTTGTGCATTGCCACCTTTGCAGTAAAATATTAACAGAAACATTAACAAAATATTAACAGAAAGGGGTGGGAGACTCTAAATTTTCCTAGACAAAAAGTTGATTTGCCCATTGCTGTGATGGATGGATGCTGGATACCATGGAGGTGGGGTTAGTATTCCCTAAGAGCTGTCTTCAAATATTTGAAGGGCTGCCATGCAGAAGATGAAACAGACATCCTCTCTTGCTCCAGAAGACTGGACTAGAAATGATGAGTGAAAATTGTGAGGAAACAGATGTTGGCTCAATATTAGGAGGATCTTCCTAATGACAAATCCTGTTCAACAGGGGAACAGACAGCTTGTGGGTACTGGAGGTGTTTGAGCAGAGGAGCCCTGGTGGTGCAGTGGTTAAATGCCAGTACTGCAAGTCACCACATTGCAAGTTTGATTCCAGAGGGCTCCAAGGTTCACTCAGCCTTCCATCCTTTCGTAGGTCGGTAAAAGCGAGAGACAGAGAGAGGTTGGTAAAATGAGTACCCGGCTTGTGGAGGCAATTAGCTAATATACATTGGAAACTGCTGAATGCAGTGTAGATGTGTAAATTGCTATTGCTTAAAACAATTTGTAAGCTGCTCTGATAGCCTTGTGGCTGAAGAGAGGGGTATAAATAAATAAAATAAGGGATGGATAGCCATCTATCAGGAATGATGGGGGTGCAGCATTTCATTATTGATCAGAGGGTTGGACTAGGTGAGTCCCTTCCAGCTCTTAAAACACCTAATTCTACATATTATAGGCAGAAGAAAAATAATAGTGAAATATTATCAGGAAAACCTGTGAGGAGGTTTTGATACCTTAACAAGTTTCTACCAAAGATCCCAGGAAGAAGATGGACTGTATATTTTTAAGATCCACAAAATGTTACAGTTCTTATTAACAAAACATTCATATTTTCTCTTCTAGTCTGCTTTGAAAGGCAGACATGACTCTAAACAGCAAATTAATTTTTTTCATCTGATATAACACACATCAAGCAGCCACAGAGACTAATTAAAAAGTATAATCAATCACTTGTTCACACAGTCTTGGAAATAGACTGGAACAGACAACAGTGATTTTTCTTCCAGTTTAAGTTTGGTTCCTCATCTTCCTTGCAGGTCTGAAATACAAGGCTTCTTAATGGCCCACCGAGGACTTTGAGTCCTTCCAAATTTTGTCATTTCATCCTTCATTTCTGAGGGAAGGAATATAGATGTTACACACAGAAAACCAAGATGGTGTACTGGTTTGATTGATGGACTGGAACTTGAGAGATCAACATTCCAGTCTTTACTGAGCCAGGAAACTCACCAAGTGACCTTGGACCAGTTACTCTCTCCTAAATTGGCTTCAAAGGGTTGCTGTGACCTACAATGGAGAAGAACAGAGGTATGTATGTCTCCTCAAGCTCATCGGATGAAAGGTGGGAGATAAATGTCACAAATAAATAAATAAAAAACCTCTCAACATACAAAACGTATTTACTTGTTTGATACTTAATGCATTGTGAGATTATTATAATAAACGCTGGCAGATATGTCATTCACAGTATGGTAAGAACTAGTGAGTAATGCCCTATTATGGCAGATTGTCATAACATCCTCTTTACAGAATACTAAATAAACACTGAACAAATTTAGAATCATCTAAGGAACTCTACATTTCAATACCAAAACCAGCCTTAATGACCTACACACTGGCAACTCACCTGTTGCCCCAGTCCAAGTCTTTCCCCCTAGATGGAGTTATGCCAAAGAAGGAATGACAATACCATTCACATGTATAGTTGTGTAGTACAATGTCTTTTGAAATGAGATTATATCAAACATATTCAGATAATTGACTAATTATTGGCTTCCATTTGCAATCTTTCAGGAGAGATATTTTAGACTTGTATTGCTCAATGTGAATTTGAAGGCTTTCACTGCTGGCATCCATAGTTTTTTGGGGTTTTTTCCCCAGGCTGTGAGGCCGTGTTCTAGAAGAGTTTATTCCTGATGTTTTGCCTGCAACTGTGGCTGGCCTCTTCAGAGAATGGTGGCATGTGGGTGTGTGGGGTTTATATGCTGTGAGTCCCTGTTGAAGAGGATTAGCCTGTAAATTTGTGTATTCAGTTGTTGGATGTTCAGTTCTTAGGGTGGGAGGATATGTGAGGGGGATTTGTGTCTGTTTAGCTCATGGTCCATTGTCTGCTGGGAAGCCCCCTGTCCCTGGGCGAAGTTCATTTGCATGTGTTGAGTTTTTATTTTGGTGTTTTTCAGGACGGGTTGCCAAACTTGGTTTATTTTTAGGGTTTCCTCTTTCTGTTGAAGTTGTCCAGGTGTTTGTGGATTTCAAGAAAATTTATAGGCTAATCCTCTTCAACAGGGACTCACAGTATATAAACCTCACACACCCACATGCCACCATTCTCTGAAGAGGCCAGCCGCAGATGCAGGTGAAACGACAGGAATAAACTCTTCTGGAACACGGCCTCACAGCCTGGGGAAAAAAACCACAAAAAACCTATGTATTGCTTAGTTTGTTGATTCAAGCAGTCCATCTCAGTCATTCTCTTCAAATCCCTCCTCCCTGTGATGAAAAGGCCACTCTTTTAGCCAATCTCAGAGCAGCAGGTGCCCAGCCAATAGGAAGGCAGCTGGGCACAGCTATAAAAGGGGCCTGGCAGAGAGTGAGAGGGGGTTAGTTTTTTGAGGTTTGACTGGAAAGAAAGAGTTACACCAAAGGAAGGGTGTGCTCTTAGTGTTCCTGAGGGAACTTTTCAGTCTGACGACCACAGAAGGGTCTTAAGGGTCCAGAGAGGGACTGAATAGACTTGGAGAGTCTAGTAGGGAGAGGCTCAGAGTAAGTCAAGTATATACAGAGGATTTAGGACTTCGTGCCTGAGTTAGTAGTGCTGGTGTGTCTAGATTGATGTTATTATTTTAAAAGGAATCTGATGTAACTAAGCCTTAAGAAGATTAACAACTTTAATGCTCAACTACAGTTTATTTGTTTTATATTTTTCAATAAACGTTTGTTAGAGTTTAAAGATGCTTGGCCTCCGTTTAATTTAAACCACACTACCTGATATCAGGGACACAAAGGGCTGTCCCAATAGAAAGTGGTTGGTGCTTCACACCTTCTTTTGGGGGCAGTAGTGGGATGCAAGAGACCCCACAGGACTGCCATCCCAAAGTCAGAGTGTTTAGGTGGTGGGTTGACCGTGTATGGGTCACCACACTCCCCACCACACTATTCTCCCAAATGGCTGTCCTTGAGCAGTGATACTAGTGGATCATATGTCTGAAGAATAGGCCTTTGAGCCTTTAATGGAGATGGAACACCAGAAGGGTGAACTTCTGAACTTCCCCTTTTACCCTCAAGAGCCAGAGGCGCAAGCCTAACGGCGCGCGAATTTCAGTAACCAAACAAAAATACAGCAGACTTAAAAGTACAGCTTAGCATTCTCAGCGTTAACTAAGAGTTCTTAGATTACCTAAAAGCTCTCATCATGGACACTGAGGGGACTGCAGCAGTCACTTGCAACACTTGTGCGATGTTTGTATTCTTGTCTACAGACGTGGAGAACTTCACATGCACCAAATGCAAGCTGGTAGCCCTCTTGGAGGAGAAAGTACAGCAGCTGGAGACACGGGTAGCTACACTTCAACAGATTCGGGAGCAAGAGGTTTTCCTGGACAGAACAGAACGAACACTCTTGGATGGGGACCGCACAGAGGAAGTGGCTGTGGAGGAGAGGGTCACTTCACGGACACAGGAAGTAGACAGCTGGAGGAATGTCACACACAGAACAAGAAAATCCAGGGATTCTTCCAGCAGCTTGCAGCTACAGAATCGATTTGAAGCCCTTTCCCTTATCAAGGACAATGAGGAAGAACAGCATGGACAGACTTCAGGGGTAGAGCAGGGGACCTTGAGAGGACCACCGCAAGGAACAGCAGCTGCGAAGCCTCAGCGGAGGCGTGTGGTGGTGGTGGGGGACTCCTTGCTGAGGGGTACAGAAGCAGTGGTATGTGGGCCTGACAAGATGACTCGGGAGGTGTGTTGTCTCCCTGGGGCAAAGATCTGTGATGTGACCGAGAGGCTGACAAGACTCATCAAGCCTACGGATCATTACCCCTTCCTTTTGGTCCATGTGGGAACCAATGATACTGCAAGGCACAGCTTTCCCAAGATCAGAAGAGATTATGAGGCCCTGGGGAGGAAGCTGAAAGAAATGAACGCACAGGTGGTCATCTCGTCTCTTCTGCCAGTTGAAGGGCATGGTCCAAGAAGGGAGAGGAAAATAGCTGACGTAAACAACTGGCTCCGTAGATGGTGTCGCCGAGAACAAATTGGATTCTTGGATCATGGACTGCGCTTCCATGCGGGGGGACTTCTGGCAAGAGATGGGGTGCATCTTACAACAGTTGGAAGAAACATTTTTGCCAACACTCTCAAGAATTTGATCAGGAGGGCTTTAAACTGAGTCAAATGGGGGAGGGAGACAGTATTCTGGAAGGCAAAAGGGCTGGAGAAAATAGTCAAACTGTCATAGAGGGAACAAGGCAAACAGCGCAAGGACCCAACAGTGGGAGGCAAAAAAACTTGCACAGGGAGCAAGTAAAGGGAACACATGGTCTCAGATGTCTCTACACTAATGCACAGAGCATGGGAAATAAGCAAGATGAACTAGAACTCCTTGCACTACAAAACAAATATGATATAATAGGCGTTACTGAAACCTGGTGGGACGAGTCTCATGATTGGAATGTAGGAATAGAGGGGTATAACCTTTATAGGAGAAACAGGCCAAACAGGAAAGGAGGAGGAATAGCATTATATGTCAGGGATATTTACACCAGTGAAGTGATCCATGACATCAATACTGGAAGCCAGGTGGAGAGCATCTGGATAAAAATTAAAGGGGAGGGAAACAACAGGGATGTTATTGTGGGACTCTACTACAGACCCCCAAATCAGACGGAGGAATTGGATGTTGCCTTTCTAGAACAGATGAACATACATGCAGAAAGGAGAGATGTAGTAGTGATGGGTGACTTCAACTATCCTGATATTTGCTGGCAATCTAACTCAGCCAAAACTACAAGGTCTAGCAAATTCCTTACATGCCTGGAAGACAATTTCATGGTCCAAAAGGTGGAAGAGGCAACAAGGGGGTCAGCTATTTTAGATCTGATCCTAACCAACAGAGACGACCTTGTTAATGGGGTGCAAGTGGTGGGATCCTTAGGTGAGAGTGATCATGTTCTCCTGGAGTTTGTTATACAATGGAAAGGAGAAGCCAGGCATAGTCAGACATGCATTCTTGACTTTAGGAGAGCTGATTTCAATAAACTCAGGGAAATACTGGGGATGATCCCATGGTCAAGAATACTAAAAGAGAAGGGACCTCAAGACGGTTTTGACTTTCTCAAAAGGGAGATACTGAAGGCACAATTTCAAACAGTACCATTGAGGAAGAAAAATAGGAGGTGTCTCAAGAAACCAGGATGGATGACTAAAGAACTTTCAATGGAGCTAAGTTTTAAACGGAACATGTATAGGAAATGGAAAAGGGAGGAAATCACCAAAGAAGAATTCAAACAGATAGCGAACACGTGTAGGAGTAAAGTCAGAAAAGCTAAAGTGCAGAATGAGCTCAGGCTTGCTAGGGAGGTTAAGAACAATAAAAAGGGTTTTTTTGGGTATGTCCGCAGCAAAAGGAGGAAGCAGGAAATGATAGGGCCACTACGTGGAGAAGATGGCAAAATGCTAACAGGGGACAGAGAAAAGGCAGAATTACTCAACACCTTCTTTGCCTCAGTGTTTTCAGAAAAGGAAAAGGAGGACCAACCTGAGGAAAATGGAACAGAGGACACAATAGGGGAAATCCAGCTGAAAATAAGTAAAGAGGTGGTACAGGAATACCTTCTTAATCTAAATGAATTTAAATCTCCAGGACCAGATGAACTACATCCAAGAGTATTAAAAGAGCTGGCAAATATAATCTCAGAGCCATTGGCAATAATATTTGAGAACTCCTGGAGAACAGGAGAAGTCCCAGCAGACTGGAGGAGGGCAAACGTTGTTCCCATCTTCAAAAAGGGGAAAAAAGAGGATCCCAACAACTATCGTCCAGTTAGTCTGACATCAATACCAGGGAAGATTCTAGAACAGATCATTAAACAGAGAGTCTGTGAACATTTAGAAGGCAATGCCATAATCACAAAAAGTCAGCATGGGTTTCAGAGAAACAAGTCATGCCAGACTAATCTGATCTCTTTTTTTGATAAAGTTACCAGCTTGGTAGATGAAGGGAATGCTGTGGACATTGCATACCTTGATTTCAGTAAGGCCTTTGACAAGGTTCCCCATGACATTCTTGCAAACAAGCTTGTAGAATGTGGGCTAGACAAGTTAACTGTTCAATGGATTTGTAATTGGTTGACCGGCCGAACCCAAAGGGTGCTCAGCAGTGGCTCCTCTTCGTCTTGGAAAGATGTGACCAGTGGGGTGCCACAGGGTTCTGTCCTGGGCCCAGTGCTATTCAACATCTTTATCAATGACTTAGATGAGGGAATTAGGGGCATACTTATCAAATTTGCAGATGACACCAAATTGGGAGGAGTAGCTAATACCCTAGAGGACAGGATCAAAATTCAGAATGACCTGGATAGACTGGAGAGCTGGGCCAAAGCTAACAAAATGAAATTCAATACGGAGAAATGTAAAGTACTGCATTTAGGGCGGAAAAATGAAATGCATAAATATAGGATGGGAGAGACCTGGCTGAATGAGACTACGTGCGAAAGGGATCTAGGAGTCCTAGTAGACCACAAGTTGAACATGAGCCAACAGTGCGATGCGGCAGCTAAAAAGGCCAATGCAATTTTGGGCTGTATCAATAGAAGTATAGTGTCTAGATCAAGGGAAGTAATAGTGCCACTCTATTCTGCCTTGGTCAGACCTCACTTAGAATACTGTGTCCAGTTCTGGGCACCACAATTCAGAAAGGATATTGACAAATTGGAGCGTGTCCAGAGAAGGGCAACTAAAATGGTGAAAGGTCTGGAAACAATGCCTTATGAGGAGAGACTTAGGGAGCTGGGTATGTTTAGCCTGGAAAAAAGACGGTTTAGAGGCGATATGATAGCCCTGTTTAAGTATTTGAAGGGATGTCACGCTGAGGATGGAGCAGGCTTGTTTTCTGCTGCTCCAGAGACTGGAACACGGAGCAATGGGTGCAAGCTCCAGGAACAGAGATTCCACCTCAACATGAGGAGGAACTTTTTGACAGTCAGAGCTGTTCGGCAGTGGAACACACTCCCTCGGAGCGTGGTGGGGTCTCCTTCCTTGGAGGTCTTTAAACAGAGGCTGGATGGCCATCTGTCGGGGATGCTTTGATTGTGATTTCCTGCGTGGCAGGGGGTTGGACTGGATGGCCCTCGTGGTCTCTTCCAACTCTGCAATTCTATGATTCTATGATTCTATGATTCTATGAAATATTGATATGCTAGCAAGCTTCCATTTTTCATATCTGACATTTTGGGGTTGGCAGATGTCTAAGAAAAAGTTCAAACAACTGTGCTGTCATTGTGAGAACAGCAGTAGTCTTATACAAAACAAAGCCATCTGAATTTGACCTGGGTAAACTGTAGGACTCCAGATGATGTTAACTTAAATTCCCATCAACCCTAGACAGCTTGACCAATGGTGAACAGAGCTTGGAAATGTTAATTTTTGACTGTAATTCCCAGAATCCCCTAGCCATCATGACCACTGCATACATATTATATTCCTTAACAACAAACATGTAAAGTGAGTATTTTCATTCAAGCACATGTTGCAAATGGGGATTGTGGGTATGAGTTTGTGACATGGGTAGGATTGGAACATGCGACTTCCTCTTAGCCATTGCACTACACTAGCTTATGGTGCCAGTTCAAAGTGGGAAGGGACCATGCATCCCATTGTTTAAAATATTCATATTAGACCTTATAAAGTTACTTTATAACTGGTAAAAATTGTTACTTTTATATTACTTTAAAGACACACCTTTGAATGCTATAAGCCATTGGCCTGTGTGGTAGAAAACACATTCTCCTCTCATCCATCTTGTCAACACTGCAACAGTCGTAACATAGCATGAGGCAAAAGGACAAAGCCGAGCACGAAGCAACACCTGAATCATATGATCCTCCTCCTCTACCACTGAGTGAGGCCACACCCCATAACTATAAAGGCATTACAGTTACGCTGGAAAAGAAGTGGAATCATTCAGTTACAGCCATAATGCAACTTGGTCACACCTTCACTTTTGCAAAAATCATTATAAGCAATTTGATATTTGTAACTAGCTACTTCCAAGCTCTGATCCATACACCTAAAAATCTAGCACATCTTGTGAGGCTATTTCTGGGGGTTATAGCAGAGATGGTCTGTGCATTCACATGGTACTTTCGCTGGCCCAAAGTGTAATGAAACAGCTTCCTGGTGCCATTACCAGATTGTAGCCATCTTAACTTAAAAGGCAGAGTATCTGCATCAATTGCCATTTTACATTATTTTTTTGTGAGAATGACATTTCATTTTTTAGTCCACGTTCAGACATAACAGAACATATGCTACCCAAAATATGCTAATCATTCTGTATCATGAAAAACCATATAAGCTTTCACAACTAAGCATTGTTGTTATTGTTGTTGTTATGCACCTTCAAGTCAACTTTGACTTATGGTGACCCTATCATAAGGTTTTCTTGTCAAGATTTATTTGCCATTGCCTTCCTCTAAGGTTTAGAAAGTGTGACTTGCCTAAGGGTACCTCTTAGGCAAGTCTAATCTAACATTCAAACCACTGTGCCACACTGGCTCTCAGTTAAATGCTGCCACAATTGAACATTGTCCCCAGCAGGTGCTGATTCACAGGGGAAATATTGCTGATTGCCTAGCCACTATTTATATATATTCTCATACAACTCTTGCAACAAAAGGTAAAGCAACCCAATTTGACTTTAATTCATATGCTTTGCTGGTTCCAGTTCCTAAAATTGTATCCCATATGGACAACACAGAAGCTTTCCTGAGAGACTAACTGCACTTTTCCATCATAGGTGCCTGTGGCTTCATAGTGGATAGAAACAAGCACAGTTCATGGCGTGTTGGTGGTTCTTTGCAGCTTCTAATGGAACCACTCAAAATGTGTTTGTTGCCTTGGTTTTACTGCCTTTGTTTCTAGTTAGCTCATGGTTTTGGTTAACTCATTTTTTGGCTACACACATATCCTAAAGCTTTCCAAGCAAGACTATAGAAACTGTGACCACAACACTGTCACTTTCCTTCCATTACATCAGCATAGGCAACTGTGTGGTCACTAGGAACTAATGCCCCCCTACCTCCCTGTGGCCCAACACCCCCAAGCAAACTTAAATATCTCAGTTTTCCTCTGCAATCTCTCTTAAAATGGCAATAGGAAGTGACATTGTATCATTTCCTGTCACCATTTAAAGGAGATTATAGAGGAAAACAGAGTTTTTAGGATTTTTACAAGATTCTGGGGTGTTTGGGGCATGAGGTAATTTTCATGCATTTGTAGGTCTTTCTGCATGGATTGGGAGCAAAAAGTGCCTGAAAAGTGTGCCATTTTTTTTTTTTAAAAAAAAGCACTTTGGGGCTTGGGGACCTTTGGGACACTAGTGGGGGCCTTCAGAAGACTACAGGAGACTCACAGGTGTCATTGTGCCCACTCCTACCTTACATGATTTTTAAAATCATCCTTACCTTCTGAAGAAGCCAGTGGACTTCAAAAACGAGTGTTTTTTTTATTTTCATTTTTCACCTTTTGGTTGGCCCGATTAAAGGTATCACCATAAGATAGAGTGGGGATTTCTTTTTGTCTTATGTCTGACACAGCTACCCATACAACAGTAGAGTTTCTATTTCCCCCACAATGTTTGACTGGGTGATATTGTCAAAGGGTTGTTGAAAGTCCAAATATATAATAACTGCTGGATCAACCCCATCCATTCCATACATGAGTTGACTCTTTTAAAGAATTCCAAAATTTGGTGAGACAGGACTTTACCTTACAGAAGCCACGCTGGTTCTTTTTCTGTTCCAGCCCTCCACTTTATGCTCCCCACCAGTTTACTCAGAATAGATGAGATGGATAGATCTGTCAGTCTTGATCTCATTGAAGTTCTTGTTTTTCCTCCACCAGTTTTGTCCTGCCCCATTATTGCACACATTTTCTTCCTCTGCCAGAAATGTATATACAGTATATTTGGCTTGTGTATTCCCCCCTCCCCATTTTTAAATGTATATTTTTCAAAGATAAGCATTTTGGCATGCATACGCCCATTGCCTAAAATGTGCTTTTGCACAGTTTATATTTGTATGCAGCTTTCTTTGAATGTCTTTCAGTCTTCTGTATGCTATCAATCACTTTTTTTCTTTCACGGCATATAGTCAGAAGCTCTGTAAAATATAGATTACAGACTGCACATTGTGTTCAGTCTAGGATGTGTGAATTGGGTTTTTCCATTAAAATTCCCTGGTGAAGCCAATTCCTCACTCAGTCTTACATTGTCTTTTCCAACCAAATAGAAACTGTGCTTTGATTTTCTGGCTCCTCCACTCCCACCTGCCAACATGGCCTGGGCCCCTTTTTAAAAAGTCAAGTGCTATATTGGCTCCTTTCCTTTCCTTTCCTTTGGTAAAGAGTCTAGTTGTACTGAAAAACTCACATTTTTATCAGTCAATCAGCAATATTACATTTGATCTCCTTAGAAATGTCATTCTAGATGCTATAACTTGTTAATTTTTAAATACACCTGAGCATTTCATTTCTTACTTCCCCTATTTGACTTATTTATTCAGTTCCCACATCCTCTGTCACTGAGAGCCAATGAATAATTTGAGCTATTCAGCATCAAGAAAAAGAAAATTGGGGAAAATAATGATGTCATTAATAAGAATATTGGTCATTTTTATCATGTTAGAAGAGGGTGGGGATAATGTGGCCTGTGGGTGGCATGAGCACATCCTTCAGCTGTCCCCTATTTGGCAAGGATAGTGCCGATTAACGCTCTGTCATCAGACTTTTTCAGCAGCTTTAAAATGTACTGATTATTATCTCCTCCTCTCCTTTTCCCCCTTTGTCCTCAGCCTACTAGCTGCAAACTGAGTTCAAAGTACAAAAACAGTTTGCACTCAATTAATTCAGCAGGAGGGAGAGGAGAGGAGTGGGGGAATCTTGCCCTTCCCAGTAGGCTTAGGCAAAAGCAAACTGCTGCAGCATCTTGTGTGTTCTTCCTCATTTGTAATTTTTGTCATCTTTTGACCACATGCTAATGTTACTTGCCTATACATGCTCCTGTTTTCAACTGTTAAATGTTGGCAAGTATGCACAAGGTGGCCTGGGCTGCTTTTTGTGGCTCCCAGGTTTCAAAAATGTTACAGTTGTCCATATTTGTTGGGGTTTGGTTCCAGGACCCCCCATGGATACCAAAATCCGTGAATACTCAAGTCCCATTATATGCAATGGCATAGCAAAATGGTGTCCCTTATATAAGAAGGCAAAATCAAGGTGTGTTTTTTTGGATTACTATTTTTTAAAGAATATTTTCAACCTGTGAATACTTAAATCCATGGATACGGAGAGACAACTGTATTTGAGTCCTCACCCAATGCTGTCTAGCAAGATGTGAGGTGCAATTTCACTATGTTTTATAACACACCCCAGGCTGTTTTAGGGCCAGGAGACACTTTTTTTTAACAACAGGAAGTGACCCATAATTCAGCTTACAGGTCACTTCCTCTTAGGAAAAAAAGGCTCCCCTGGGCCTAAAATGACCTGGGGGAAGAAAAACATGGTATAATTGTCCCTCATGCCCCAGAGGGTGTTGGGCGCAATTTGGAGGAAAAGTCAATGCAGCCCCCAAGGTTTCCTGCAGAACCAGTGCCACCCAATGTGGGCCCCTATCTCCAGACAGTTGCCCACCCCTGTTTTATGGCATGATTAGGCAGAAATAATAAGCTACATTAATTATACCCACTCTCAACTCATATCCTTCTCATATCTATGGCAAACATCCATTCGGTGTATGGGTTGTTTTTGGCTGCAAACCATAACTTTGTGTGTGTGTCCATGCCTTAAAGTTGCCTGTTGACTTATGGTGATCCCATGAATTTCACAGGGTTTTCTTAAGCAAAGAATACTCAGAGGTGCTTTACCATTACCTTCCTCTGAAATGTAACCTGCAGCACTTGCTGTTTGTTGGTGGTCTCCCATCCAAGTATTAACCAGGGCTGACCCTGCTTAGCTTCCAAGATCAGATGGGAACTGGTACCTTTAGGGTATTGTACTACTACACAAAGGTGTGTGCTGAAACACAATCTGAAGGTCCATACCAGTAAACACATACACAAACCAACAAGGAAGGATATCAAAGACCACAGGATTGTTTTCAAAAGCGGATGTTTTTTCGGGGGTGGGGGCTCGAGACAGCAGGAAAGTCTTTATGACACAAGTACATTTTTTATAAAACAGTGAAAACACAGGATACATTCTATGAAAACAACAGCAACAACAAGCCAACCAAAACAGTTAATAATCTGACTACTATGAAAGCAATGGTAAAGTAACGAATGTGCATAGGATGAATCTTAATTATTCCTGAAAGGAATCCACTACAATAGGTACCTTATTATTTTTAGTACTTGATCATTTAGGACACTTCTGACTGATAACTCCTGAAGGGCCTCAACTTCAGAGGGTCTTGGTGGTATGATTTTGCATGATTATGTCAGGGCAGCTCTTGGGGGGTTCACAGTCCCCCCGATCCCCCTATTTCAGGGTGCATGTCTGAATTGTAGTAATTTGAACATAGATTTGTACTTGTATATGTGGGTCATTTCACTGAATTCCATGGGGAGCAGTAAATAATTGGCTCTGCCTTCTGAGCTGCCACTTTGCATCTGGCTCCAGCTGGTGGACATTGTGAAAATGTCCCTTTTGCAGTTATGTGGAGTCATTACAATGCCTTATTCTGTGCATCTGACAACTCCTAACTTACCAAAAGCCATTCACTTAGTTGCTGATAGAGATAAGTTTTGAACTAGGGACTCTAGCTCACAGCTCAAGTAATTTCACATTATGTGGCCATATTGTTCTCTTTTCTTAGGTGCTGTTCCTTTCACTTGTCATTTTGTGCTAAGCAGGGGAGCAAAAAATGTGGGAAGTTCCTATAGAAGCATGTTTTGAGTCTATTCTGTATAAAAGGGTACTGAAACAAGTCTGTTATTCAGTCCTGGGAATGAATTTGTTTTTGATCTTCATTCACTGCAGAGAGATAAACACTTAGCTTCTCAGGCTAAGAGACACATCAAAGTTATATCTTTTAACTCTCCAGCTGGTGCACATGCTAGTTGCCTGGAGTAGACTTGTGTAGTTTTGATGTCAAGGACACATGCCTTGGTGGCGTGGGTGACCAGGGTGCCTGCCACAAAGCTGATATACTTGTTCTCTAGGGCAGACATCTGTCTAGCTTATGTGAGCAGTAGGACCAGATGTCACCCTGGAGAAAATAAATGCTAAGTGACAGCCAAACAAGAGTTGAAAGGGTGAAATATAAGAGAGTGGAGAGGACTTCAGTAAAACATGACACACTCAAGAAGGTCTCAACTGGACCTCTAGTCATGTGTGCAGAGGAAGTCATGTGTTCAACAGGGAAGAGATGAGGCAGAATCCAAGTCAGGAATACAGTGAATCACTATAGGTTTTTAAAGGGGCTGTCCAATCTGCTAAACCTTACTCCAAAATAGACTCAACACCTTGGATAACTCCTTTTGAGTCTGGAATAAAATCCAGAGAAGTTTTATTGCACCTTTGACAAAGATGTCCCTGGCCACCGCTATTTGGACCAGCTCTACTTCCAACCTTTGTTCATGTAGGGTGACGGCCTGAAAGAAGATTTTAAAGTCATACTATGGAATGCACTTAGAAACCCCCATGTAACACCACCTTGTTTCTTCAAGGCTCCCTATAATGAGGTTTCCAATTGAGGTGGTGTGTTGAATTGGAGGCCCTGGTCCTATCAAGTCCTGCTCAGTTTAGTTTCAAAGGACACATTGAGTAAGACTAAGGCCTTGTCTAGAGGACTATTTGCCCTGCCTTGCCCCCATCTTGGAGCCCTGCAGTCCTAACAATGCAGGACTTTTGCCCCATTTTGTCCCTGGGCAATCCTGATGATGCCCAGGGTAAAGATGAGGGGAAGACATAGTAAAGCCTGCTAAAACATTATATTAAAATATCTGCAAAAAAAGTAACAGATTAAAAAAAAATGGATTGGGCCTCACATGACCACAGGAGCCCATACCGGCATGCCAGCCTGTTACTGCAGCTTCCATCCACGTTGCACACTCTGCAGCCAGGAAGCAGAGCTACAGCACGTGACCAAACTTGGTCACATGCAGGGGGGCTTGGTCATGAGCTGCAGGCCAGCTCCTGGCTTCAAAGAGAGCAATGCAGATAGAAGTGGCAGTGGCTGCAGGGATCAGCTAGCATTACATTCTGGACTCCATCCCATTTTGTACCTGTAACAGGGATGCAATGACCCTGACAAGGGGCTGGAATATGCCTCTGTAGATGAAGCCTAAGTCATTCAGAGTACAAAATAATGGCTATTTTGGTGACAAATAAATGGAAAAGGATGAAGAAACAGAAAAAAATGTTCTCATATCCTGTCAGATGTGATGTGATGGCCCCTGGATATGCACTGCTGGATATTGTATTGTTCTCTTAGCTCCAGATGGGCCTTCAAGCTCTTGGGCAGTGTTAGCATTTTCCTTTCTCAAGACTAGGATAAAGACAATCCTTGCAGGTGGGGGTTATATACCCTGGCAGGGCTGGCTTTCAAGAAGCTTTGATGCTTAAAGGTTCAGGAGGGGTGTAGTTCCCTCTGCCTCCTTCTCCCTTGAGAATGAGAAATAAGGAAGATTTAAGCTCTCAGAGAGCTCCTTATCAGCTCCAGCCTAGTATAATCACCTTGGATGCATGTCTGTTTACCTTTAGGTTCAAGTTCTCTTTACTAAGTAAATCAAAACAGGAGTTCAGTACAGCCATGAAACATGGGCTTTAAAGCAAGCCAATAAACATCTATGTGTAGTTATAGTATATTTTATCAAATGTGTACGGACGATGTCATAATCCCCCCAAAGTAATCTTTCCAAGGTCTGGTGCTGGGTCTGGGTCTGCAAGTGTATCCCACCTCTTCCCCTACTTTAAGCCCACACTCACTCACCTGAAGAAACAAATAGGGCTAATTCCATCAACAAAAAATTTAAACACAAAAAAATTAAACATTTCTGCTTTGCCAGAAGTTATAAATATCAAAGAGGAGGAGAGACTTCATGCATGATAATAAATCTAGTATGATTAATACATTACTTTGAGAAAGAATATACTAACATCCTCATTCAACTAAGCAGTAGACTTGTATGTCCATGGCAATATGTATAATGAAACTAGGAGACAATTATTTATGCAAATAGGTTCTATACCCATATTTCTCCAGGCTAAAAAGCCCAATCTTGAATTTAGAGCTGTACAGCTGAATGTCAGTGATATAACAGGCATCATAATCTCTTCGGTCAGATGGATTCCATCTTTCGCTTTCCTTTCCTTCCTACTATTATTGAAACTACTCATACGTATGATATGGGGAAGGGGACATAATGACCTTTGCCTCAGGAAGCAAAATGTCTTCTGCTAGCTCTGCCTATGCAGACTGCGTAGGAGGGTAAATAGCTTTGGGAAACAGAATCGCTATTAAGGTCTTCACTCTCGATAGAATACACTTTGCCATCCATGCACAAAATTTTGTTTTTGTTGCTTATGTTCTTTAGACCTTTGCTAAAACAGAGTGACTCTGAAACTGAAACAGGGGAAATATCCTTTCAGTGCAAACATGTGAGATCACATTTGTAGGCTGTAGAAAGGCTGCACTGGCAGATGTTGAGATGTCTCAGTAGCATTACATGGCTTTCTTTTCTCTTCTGTCTCCTACTGTCAAACTGAGCAGATAATTAAAATTGTCCAAGTATTTCACTATGCCAAAGATCTCCCAGAGATGAAGGGGTGTACTTGGAATTTGGAATTGAATGATGTACTTTAACAATTAGGTTTGCTCCTCAGGAGCCAGATGAACAAGGGAAGCTATAGAGTCATGGTTCTTTCCTGTCAAATCCAAACATTATATCTAAAGGACAATGTCAGTGCACCTCCCCTTATCTTCCTGAAGGTCAGGGTACCCATAGTGAATGAATGAGAAATGTGAGTGTTGGTCAATGGGCCAAGAGAGATGGAGTGTTCTTTTTCTCAACTTCAGATTCCCAGCTACAAAACTGGCTCCTTTCCTACTGCACAGTAGGACAAGCTTGTAGAGATGACTGAGGGTGCATCCACACATCATAAATAATCCCCTTTGAAACTGGATTATTTGCCATGGCACCTTCCTATGGAATCCTGGGATTGTAGTTTGATGAGGCACCAGAACTTTTTGGTGGAGAAGGTGAAAGACCTTCTAAAACTACAAATCCTAGGATTCCATAGGAAGGAGTCATGGCAAATAATCCAGTTTCAAATTGGTTTATTTGTGTAGCATGGATTGGGCGCCAGAAACCATATCAAGTACATTTAGCCTGATAATCCAATTTCAAATACATTTTGTACCAACATTGCCTTATTGACTCTTAAAATATTCTTTCTTAAATTGGCTATGGCTTTCCAGCTGAGGCATTACTAAGGCCGGTGACACCCCTTCCTCCATGTTGTCACATGGGGGTCGTTTACACGGGCAAATATTCCCCTAAATATACCGCTAAGATAGCTCATAGTTCCCATGGATCGCAGCACAGCATCGCCTCATTCAGAAGGGGGGAAGGTAAAACACCCAAATATAGTGTGGCAGGGCATGTCGCTATTTTTGCAGGAATATTTGCAATGTAGTGCTTTATTGGCAGTGTAAACTAGCATTCCGCTAAGGGTTAAAGCACAGCTGCATTGTGATTGGTTGATGATGCAGGGGTGGGCTTAAAAGAGGGGCAGGGAGGAGGCAAAGACAGTAGCCATTAGAGAAGAAACTTGCAAAAATCCTGTCTGCTATTTTGCGAGCCAGTTTGAAAAAAAAAAAAAAAAGGATTCCCAACTTCTTTCATTCCTGGAGCATTCCTTCTAATCCTCTGCTGTTTTGAAAGTATGTAAAGCTCGTTTGTCACTTTTATCCTGTGCACGGGGGGGGGGGGGGAAGGGAGAGAAACCATTTCACAAAGAGCTGTAGCAAGCTGAACTGCTATTCCCCCCCTCTCTCTGCTTGGGGGAAGGAGGGAGGGGAAAATAGGATCCACGGTATGGTCTTTTAGCAGAGAGATTACTCTCCCTCTGCTTTATGGAGTGAGTTCATTTACAGGCAGATTTACAGAGACACACAGAGCCACACCCCCCACACTTATTCAAGTCTGAACTGCAAAGCGACATAATTAGAAAAAAAACCTGACTGGCACAGCTGCGGAAAATAATTAAACCGCAAGTTGCCGCAATAAATCTGCTGTGTAAACCGGCCCCTGGTGTGGTCCGGCCTCTCCACACACACCCCTAGTGCCACCACTGCTTTCCAGATGAGGTTTTAATAATGCAATCACCTTGCCTTATTTATGAAATTTAATACAGGAGAGGGCACCACCATTTTGTTTTCCGATTGTCATCTGCCCTTCTCTCTCTACTAGTTTTTCTGTCTTTCCCCTTGACATTGAGAGCCTGTTAAAGGAAGAAAGAGAAGATCAGCTGCAAAATGCATTTGGATTGGCTGCATTAAGGGCTGTTCATTTGGAGGCATCCAGAGTTTACATCACTCTTGAGGAGTGGTCAAACTGTTGGAAGGGAACCCAAATGTTCAAAGTTCTTTTGAATCACACATTGAGCTCTGGGGTTGTCTTCACAAGGCCAAAATTCTCATTTCTATTTTTCTACAATTTAGCACAATCTTTGCTTTCCTCATCTGTCATTTATCTCAGGACCCCTTTCCACACTGCATAACTATAGCACTATGATTCTACTTTAAATGCCATGACAATGTTGTATGGAATCCAGGGGTTTGTAGTTTGGCCAGGTGCTGGTGCTCTCTGGCTGAGAATTCTAAATATTCCTCCCTTAACTGCAAATCCTGGAATGCCAAAGGATATTGCAACTAATGTAGAATCAGAGCACTCTGACTGCGTAGTGGGAAAGAGTATGTAACTGTTTGTTTGTTCTAGATCTCATATAGGCCTAAAAATCTCTTGTCACTTAATTTTTTTCTGGGTTTATGCCAATATCTTCCAATTTGCTCAAGTTACATAAACTTTTGTCTAATATATTTTCTGAAATTACACTTTCACAGTTCAATATTTATTTTCCATTCTTTTGACCAATATTTAATTACTGGATCCCAATATTTCTTAACTTTTTCAATAGATCTATCATTTTATGCTTGCAGTTAATACGTCCATTTTGATCACATCTGCATTTTTTAGCAGCCATTCCTCCAGAGTTGGTATTTCTTCCGATTTCCAAACACATGCCAAAAGTAGTCTAGCAACTGAAATCATGTATAATAACTTTCTCCAGTGTCTCTTTTCATCTTCTCTTCCTAAAATGTTTGTCATATTCAATAGATAAAGTTCAGGCTTCAACAGATACGTAATAAAAAGCATGTCCTTTATTGGGTGTAATATTCATTTAAAATGGTAGAATGAATTGGTTTAAAGATAAGTTTTTCATATTATATTTCAGTTTCTTTCTTGGTGCTTAGTTTTTAGTCATGAAGTCAAAGAAACTATAAGATAAGAAAGTTCTACAAGCCTGGGTAGACTTTTGGAAGTCAGTCTGAATTGAAATTTCATTTATAACAAACTGTATACTTAAAGTTTATTTTATTTATTCTGCATATACTT
Organism: Gambelia wislizenii; assembly: GCA_030847615.1. Lineage (NCBI taxonomy): Eukaryota > Metazoa > Chordata > Lepidosauria > Squamata > Crotaphytidae > Gambelia > Gambelia wislizenii. Next base: position 182,389,525 of record JAUMIR010000005.1, on the reverse strand, counting down.
ATATAGTACATCCATGGTATTTATGATACATTATATACTTGTTAAAACCTTAATAAAAATATTTTTTTAAAAATCTCTTGTCCCTTAATTTTTGACACAGATCCCATTCTTAGTAGTTTACAGTTGGTTTGCTTACTTTTTCTACCCAACTGCAAGGGCAATTATTTGCCCTTAGACAGAGTTGTCTATTTTGTCTCTAGGAGACACAAATGTAAATGAAGCAGGGTCCCCATGCTGTATAATCCCACAGGCCTAAACACTAAAAGTCAAGCGTTTGTTCCAACCTTTGCCTATTCATGTATTCACCCTTCTCTTTTCCCTTCCTTTAGTGAACGGAAAGTATGCAAGAAACACGAAAGAGTATTCCTTCTATAAGCCCAATGGTTTCTTTGCAATAGTGACCAATATTTCAGGACTATGCTTTTCTTTTTTTTTAGTTGCACATACATTCCCTCCATGCAGGCATATTCCTGGTTAAAAAAAACACAAAACACCAGATCAATTTGAGATGCATTTGCAGTAATTATGCTTTTAATGGAACATTTCCTACACTTTCCTTGACAGAAAATCCACACCTGGCAAGATGATCCCACTATTACTAGTTCCACTTTATTGGACTTTGAAACAGATTGGTAGATGGCAACATGAAATTAAATTAAGTTCATATATATTTTTTTTTTAAAAAAAGAATGAATAGTTTAGGGTGTGGGTGGCCAAAAGGTAATTCATGATCTACTGGTAGATCTTTGGTAATCTGCAGTAGGATTTCGAATTTCCAGTAGTAAGAAGAAGCCACTCCCCTGCCCAAAGACAACCAAGAGAAAATTTTCAAGTGAAATGACTGTGAGCGTAGCTGTAGTGTTATGTAGTACTAAAATTCTACGGTGCATTAATTTCTGGGCTAAGCAGGTATTCAGAAGTTCTCAGAACCTTAGTACATCTGCTCCATCAGCCAGTTCTAGTTCAGATTTTGGGACTTTGGAGTTTTAATTTAAGAAGAAGAAGAAGAAGAAGAAGAAGAAGAAGAAGAAGAAGAAGATGATCTGAAATCTGCCTACCCCTGGATGCCAGTTAGATGGTAGTTTTTGTCACGGGGCATCCTGTGACTTCCTGATCCCGTATTCATCCCTCCCTGTTTAGACGATTTTTGTCTCTGAACTGGATATCCCAGGAGATCCCGGGATCATTGTTTACACGGCATCACGTCCCGCGATATGTACCTTCTCCCACTATATACTACCCCTTTTTTGTTGTTGTTGTTGTTGTTTACGGTCCCGGGATTTTTTTTAGCTGTCAATCAAGGATGCGATTACTCGTTTTTGACGTACTTCCTTTAGAGTTTCGCGCCATGAGCAATGCTATTGGCTGGCTCAAATGTTTCTTAAAGCTTCTGCGTTGGGGATGATGGGATGATTGAGTGTTGCATTGGGGCGAGGCAATAAGAGGATGAGTGGAGGAATGAGCGACCTAACGTGGGGAGGAAGGAGCGATCAGTGGCTACAGCCTTCGCTGTCCTTCCGAATTGAAAGAACAGCATTTAAAGCCCATTGAAAGTGAGGAAGGAAGGGGTGCTTAGTGGCTACATCCTTTGCTGTCCTTCCGAATTGAGTTTATTTCAGTTTGCTGCAAACTAACTTTGCAGGCAGCTGAAAGAGAAACACAGCAGTGTTTGATCCCAATACATTTTCTATAAAAATTGAGGCAAACTGGATCTAGTAACAGTTGTCTTCCTAACTGGGCCAAAGTACCAGTCAGGGTAAAAGCTTGACAGTCACATTAATCACTGTGAGGATGGAGAGTGATGTAGTTAGACATTTCTCACTCTGGAGCTGCTTGGCTGTGCATTATTTTCAAGGGCTGATTTGGAGCCAAGAGATTCTGGTTGCTAGTAGTGTTCACCAAAGTACATTAACCTGTTTAGACTAGACAAGTTTTGTGCATATTGACATAAAAACATTAAGCTATTTTCTATCCCTCAAAACATTCCACATCCCCATGGCATATTGGTGCATCTTTTATAGCATATCTTCCTGCTGTCATCTTCTTCAGTCTTTGTGCTCCTGATGGAAGCAAAGCAAAGCAAAGCAAAGCAAAGCAAAGCAAAGCAAAGCAAAGCAAAGCAAAGCAAAGCAGAGCAGAGCAGAGCAGAGCAGAGCAAAGCAAAGCAAAGCACCAAGCAGGTAAACAAACAAACACAAATTCTAGGAATTTTCCAGCAGACACAACCTTCCATTTAGTCAGCAATGGAAAGTCTGACCATGTTGGACAGTAGCTTACGCTCCTGATACATAATTTGATAACTAACAACTTTCTCTTTTCCCTCTCCACAGCCAACTTTTTCTATGACATCTTTTGTTTTCAGTCCAATGCACACTTATCTGGAAATTAAGTATTTCTCATTTGTCTCATTTGGCATAGACGAGTGTGGGATGAGATTACAGAACCAACTCTCGTTCATTTTCCTTCTTTATTATGGTTACCTCTCATGGTAGATAAGGATGGGATTATGTTGTTATTTAACCAACTTTTGTTCATTTCCGTTCCTTATTGTGGTTGCCTGTCACAGTGGAGTAGAGATAAATTATGAAGTGTGGTCCCTATAGTGCTGTACTGATACCACCAAGGGTGTATTTAAAATGCAGGGAGGTCTGTTATCCATATGAAAAAAAAATTCTTACTTTTCTATATTCACCAGGAGCATGTCTTGTGTGGAGCTAACATGTCTCATCCACTCAAAACTAAAGCCACCCAGAATATTTTGGATTACAACAGGCATGGCTCATCACAAGACATTGCTGCTAGGAAAATCCGTTTTCCTTCTAGCTCCAGTCAAGATTTGCAGCTAAAATAAGAGGGACTAGAATTGTTCAAGGGGTGTGACAGCTAATTCCATAGTCCCAGCTAGAAAAAAATTCCTGGGGCTCCAGCCCTGTGAGCCCTTGGTCCCTGTTGCCTAACACATCCTTCCAAGCCCAGAATATATGAGGATCCCTATAATGAATCTGAACAATACCCCCATTTAGCCCACTATTGTCTACACTGACTGGCAGTAGGCTCTCAAGGTTTCAAATAAGAGCCCTTTCAGCCACACCTGGATATTGGGAACAGATCTGGGTTCTCCTGCATGGGACAGTATATAAAAGTATGGAAAATGTTTTTGACATGGAGCATCAAACTGGCCAGCATTCACTATGATTTCTAAAATTACTCCAATTTTTATCTTCCAAAAGAGCTTTAAAGGAGGGGGTGGTGTGTTTCTCACTTGAAATATGAAGAAGCACAGTCTACTCTGCCATTTTAAGACACACCCAATTCTGCAGTATGTGTAGACTTTTTCTAAGAGTCCATGATGCCATTTTTACATTTGGAAAGACTTGTATGCACAGATGAATGTAGGGAAGTGGAATGTTGACTGGGGGAATGGGACTGTTTCCCTTCAATTTAAAAGCTTGTGCTCCCCGCCCCAGCATGTCTTAGCCAGTTGTACTGTATTCAGGGGGTGAAAGACTTTATTAAAATGCTGTGCAAGGATGCCAGGTCTCAGGGCAGTGGCTGAAATCCCAAGAAATTGCTGTACTTCCCTAGGTCACCAGGCAGTGAGACAAATGCTTAGCAAGCAGTGCCAGAAGAGAACATCTGATATTGTGTATTTGTGAGAGAGAGAGAGAAAGAGAGAGGGGGGGCAGGGGTGGAGGCTTTAATGCAGAGGTGGGGAAATGCATGTGGGCCATGTTTTCTCCACACGATTCCTCCAATCAAACCCTCAGCAAGCCAAAATATCTCATTTTCCTATGCAGTCCCTCTCAAAATGGTGACGGGAAGTGACATTGGTGATGGAAACTTCCGTCAATGAAAAGTGGCACCTTTTTCATCTCTCCAGCATGAAGGAAGGATGGAGGAAAGATGGAAGGAGGACAGGGCATGCGGTATCGACCACCAGAAGTGGGGCAGCGGCATCCTTCTCCCGACCTGCATGTTTTTTTTTTATCTGATAAAGTCCTAAGTCTTTATTTTTGACTGTTATTATCACCACAATTACTACTTACTGTACATGCATCTTTGATTGGGCAGCAAAACTCTCTTTGGCAGTAACAACTGGCACAAAATATTCTGCAAAATCCTGAGCAGTTTGATGTTAGAAGAAGTTTTCTGGGTCTTGGGGCACTGCAAATTACAGCAGCTGAAGTAGAAATACTGGCATCAGCAAGTATCCATTCCTCACTTTTACTGATAGTGGCATTGATGGTCATCTTGGAGGAGGCTAGAGAATACCAAGTGAAGAGCCTAGGGAGTCCAAATGACAGCCCTCCTCCCGCTTTTACTTTAGGGTTGACTTGGGTCTTTCATTTTCTGTATTTGTTCATTCCTTCTCCATGACTGGGTGAAATGCTGAGCAGGGAATAAACCACTGAGCATGCCAGACTTTGTAAAAAAACAAACAAAAAAACAAAAACCAACACACACAACACACACACACACAAAGAAAGTATCCCTGAGGAAGAGGGGGAATAGGAGTAGGACTTTTAAAATTGTTATTTTATTTTGAAAAATATTCCTATTTCAACCTCCCTCGTTGGTGTTTGAGGGCAGTGTGCAATACAATCAATTTAACCAATTTAAAACCATTACAAAATGTAAATGGACTAAGAGTATATCAAACAATTTGACATGTTAAAATAAGACAGTTTAAAATAGGTTAAAAGAGGTTGATGATGACAAGGTAACATGGAGGTATGTTACCCTAAATGATGGGGGGGGGGTCTTAAGAACCCTCAAAATATAGATACAAATTTGGGCAATTAATATACTCAGCTTGGCTATGCAAGAGGGGGCAACAGATAGCAGGATCTTTTAACCAATATTTACCAGTACTAAGGAGGAAATGTTAAGCTAGATAGTGCAATAATTGATCTTTATTTGAGAAAACAATTATAACAAAGTTCACACACACATTAAGGCTTCAACTATTCACACAAGGCTAGCGAATAAAGTAGGAAATATTGGGATAAAGGAATAGAGAAGGGAGTTGTTTGTGGGAGATACAACACCTGTTCTGTAGAGCAGAAATTCCTACAGTAACAGGGTCTCAGAGTGAGCTGAATGTAGGAGGAGGAGCTGAAGACTGTTTGGTGTTGTTTTGAAGGGTTTTTTTATAGGCAATAACTGCCTTCAGGGGATGGGATTTAGAGTGAAAGACAATGCTTCTTGGGGCTGCTCAAAGTGAAACAAAGGACACTCTGGATATATTAGTGTTTCTTAGGACTTTTTTGGACAAGTAAAATGCAGTGCAAGCAGCCTCGCCACGTTGCGAGGCTGCAGCGCTGCAGGGTGTCCCTTTCGGATGACGCCCGTCCCTGCCGGTACTGTTACGGTAATCGCCAAAATATTCCACTCAAATGTCCCTGCGGTACCGCAACAGTACCGGTAGGGACGGGCATCATCCGAAAGGGATGCCCTGCAGCGCTGCAGCCTCGCAACGTGGCGAGGCTGCTTGCGCTGCATTTTACTTGTCCAAAAAAGTCCTTAATGTGTGGATACTTTGTGACTGAATAGAGGAAGCAACCTTCTTTGTTTGTGGAAGGGTAAAGATATGGGGATCATTTACAAATTTCAGAATCCAAGCTTAAGCTGATAGGATTAGCCAGGTGTTTGTCCACAGAGTTGCTTTGCAAATTAACATTTCTTTGGAATTTGGGCAGCCCCTCCTTAAGTGCCTTCCTGATTGAGCGATGTTTGTCTTTGGGTTCCTGGTTGTGGAATTTTCCTGGGGGCCGGTTACACGGCACTATTTTCTCCGCAATGTATCGCAATATCGCATTTTCGATTTAGCGTCGAATAGTGTACACGATTTTTGTTTACTTTTTGTAGTACTCCGCAAACAGAGTTCACATGATGTACTTCTGCGCAATTAAATAAGTTACGAATTTTTTGATTTCGTTTTTTTTTTAGTTCCCACAGTATCGACATTTCGCATTTTAGCTATTACCATAGCTGTCAATCAGCGGCATACGTCACTACTTAAAGCTTAACTTCCTTTTTGTGCTCCCATCACTCTTAATCCTATTGGTTGACAGCTTCTATTAAACTTTCCCGCTCTGAGAAATCTGATTGGGCACACCTATACCTGCTGCACCTCATCGTTCGCCCACCATCGATAGGTTATCCCTAGCTAATCTATTTAAAGATTGAGACTCTTGCAACTATTTCTTGCTGTTTCTTGTTGATGTTCAAGATCATAGCCACAATTTCTGCATTTCAGGATGCATGCAGGTTTTTTCGACGCAGAAGGTTTATTAGAAGAAGGAATAGATGTAGGCATCTGCGATCCTTCATAGAACAAGAACGATATTTCTATGACATGTTCTAAGCTGTTCTTGTACTTTTTCTTCCCCCCAAAGATCCAGCAAATCAACAGTCTCTGCATGGCTCCATGCAATGCCCCTTCTACCCTTCTTTGTTCTCTGCTCCGCCATTACAAAAAGGGATAAAGCAATCTTTACAGATGTTTTTGTTTGGTGGGAGGGATGCTATAGTGGGCCACTCCCAGGATCCGCCTAATTTCCGGTTGTTGAAAAAGTAGCGAAAGTAGATGTCGGATAGTTCACAACATCGATAATGCGCAATACTGCGGAACTTTTTAAAAAAGAGCGGTAAATCAGCGCTGTCAAAAGTTGCGCCACTTATGGGTTTTTTTCACCCCCTCCTTCTGAAAAGGGCGATACTGCGTCGAAACACGTGGGAACTATCAGGAGTCTTGCCGAATTATTACACGACTTATTTTGCCGTGTAAACGGGGCCCTGGTTTAATGGCCACACTATGGGAAAGGCCACATTTGACCTAATTATTAAATATTGCCAGTTTATTATATATATGGGGCAGGGGGTGTCAGGGTTGGTAACAGGTGGATACAGCGACATTAAATACTGCATGATGTTTTTGTTTTTAACTTGCCAATTGTTTCAGATATGATTTCACAAGGAATGGTAGTGGGTCATTCCCATATCAGTGCAGTGTGAATCTGTTCTACCTTTTACAGGAAGCCTTCACTTATTCAACAGGTTAGGACTGTACCACTGTCAGAAACTGGAATTGGTTGAAAAGCATAACCCATGTAGGGAACATGAGGGAACTATACTGGCTTGCTTGGGACTGTGGAGAGCATGTGATGGGTGGTTGGTGGAATGTTGATGAACGAATGGGAAGAAAGCATGAAGGAGCCAATCCTGTGGCAGAAAACTGGTATGTGAGGGGTCTCCTAGACGTAAAAGGAGATGTTAGTTGAAAGGGGGAGTTGGAGATGTGATGTGATGAGGAGAGGACTGGAATGTGTGTACTGCTGTGAGTGGAGCTGGTGGAATGTCTGTGCAGTGAGAATAAATGTTAAGAGGAATAGAGACTGATTGGAATATAGAGGGAGAGGAAAGAAAGAACCTCACAATTTGTTATTGAGTCTGGCAGATTCTGAAGTTATATGGTCACCATAGAGTGGAACTAGCAACCAGTTTAAAGTTAACCAAGTTGAAGACAAAGTTCAAAGCATTTCTGTTATTTTGTTCAACCAATAAATCAATCTTTATATTTTGTTTATCAAATCCAGATTCCTCATGAATTATTTCTCTTCCTGGTATTTATTTGGCATGCTAACCTTATAAGTAAACACACTGATACAAGTACTATTCAGATTAAGTCAAACCCCAGTCCAAGGAATGGATAAGGGGGAAGTTTGACATAAAGGTGGCAACTGTGGAACTGTGGTCTTCACAGGTATTTATTTTGTGCCAGCATAAGTGATGAGGCGGCCAGTCTGAAGAGTGACGTAAATTCGGCTGGTGTGCCTGTGCATCACCAGGACTACTCGCGTTTTATAAAGTCTCTCAGTCAGCTTGGTCAGATTCCTCCCCTCTCAGCTTACTTATCAAGCAGCATGAGCATGAATGGCTGGTCCCAAGCAATCCTCCATAGGCAAAAAGAACTGATGAAACAGCAGACCCCACATCAAATTAATAGAACTTTCCTTAATTTGCAAGTTTTGAAAGAGCAAGACATCAGATAACGGGACATCAAAAGGTGGGGGCTTCCTGCAGTCTATACATTAAAGGAGCAGCCCACATTTGGCATCTTGGAAAGTTCTTTTAGCATATTAGAAAGCTCTTTTACAATTCAGACTAAAATGTGGAGTAGAATCACCACCCCACTGACATGGAAATCACCAGCCACCACTGCCCGCAGCACCTCAAGAGGTACCTTAACAGATTAAAAGTATCAGGTCTATCTGTATTTTTATTCTTCCCTTGAAATTGTTATAACAAAGAAACAAACAAACAAAAAGTCGGATGCATGCAATGAAGCCATGATTTTAGCCTCTGCAGTGCAAGATCAACTAACAAAAACAAATGTGAGTCTCTCAAACTCTCTGCCCCATGAAGTGAAACTTCTGAGTTATTGTGACAATGTGTGACTGATGGCAATGCAAGATGAGAATGCGAAAGCCAGATGGATCTCCAGCCTCGGGCAAAAGCAAAGTACAAATAAAATCCACTGATAACAAAAGGAAAGGAAGCGTGCTTTAAGGCAGGAGCCAGCCATTCAGTATGCTAGACTCCCACTCATTGAGAAATGGAAATCTATATGAATAACTGAGGAAATATTATTTTTAGTACAGAGCAAGGTGAATATAAAATGGCCTCAGCTAGTCAGATGTAATCCAGCTGTTACAGATCCTCCAACACAGAGGCTCTTACACATCTCCTTTTCATACACACACACACACTATCTTTCAGCCCCAAACAGTCTCTCCTACTCTACAAGTTGGTATACAAGACTGCAAAACATTAACTGTGAAGCAAATGAAACAAGGAAAGCAAGATTAAAACAAAACCAGGCAATTGAGAAGATCTTCTGTTGCTGGCTTAAGCTGCAGTTATTTTTGAGAGATAGTCAAGCAAGCAAGCAAGCAAGCAAGCAAGCAAATAAACAAACATTGGACTGTAGCTGCAACTCCCATCAGTCCTAGCCAGCATAGCTCACGCAGAGGCATGATGGGAATTGCAGCTCAGAAACAGCTGCAAATATGTTTTCTGCCCATATTTTAAAAACACAATGGGTATTGTATTAGAAAACATTCATTGTTATGTAGATTATTATATTTTAAGGGTTCAAAATGATCCCTATCAGCACCAAAATGGAAGGCTGGTCACTAAATAGTGCCCTGGGGTTCACATGTTTAAATACTACAGGTGTGTACCTAGTAGTCAAGAGACATCGACCCCTACTCACCTCCTATAAAAATGTTGCTCCTAGAAGTCCATGGGAGAGGGGAAAAACTCAATTATACATTAAAAAAGAAAATGGACTTTCAAAAACAGCCATTGCTAAGCCATCAAAAATTAGTAGCTTTCAAAACAAATTATTTGCCTCTCCTCCCTCCCCCCCACAATAAATAAATTTTAAAAAGCAGACAAATACGTACAAAGCCAAAGAAGAAGCTGGGTGCTCTCTTTTTCACTCATCAGTCCTCTTGACTTCCAGATAACCATGGGGGCAGAGGAAAAGTTCTTGTGTTGTGTACAGAAAGTGAACAAGCTAATGAAAGAAGAGCACTTCCTGGACTCAGGAGGGGATTCCATGAAGTCAGATGCATGACATTTCCAGTCGCCAGTGGTAGCCAGGTGAGTGGTTGCATACATGCCTCTTCCAAAAGCCCTCAATATTTCCCCCCAAAAGAAAAATAAGGACATTGATCTATCAAGCAACAGTGCCCCCTCATATCAGGGAGAGTGGCAGCATAGGCTGTGAGAAAGCAGGATAGAAATCCTTTTACATCTGAGCCAATGGCAAGTGGTTAATGTGTTGTGATGACTGCTTAAAGCAGATGGGTTCTGTCATTAAAAGTATTTCATCAATGATGAAAGATAAGGATATGTGGTCTTCAAGTAAGCAGTATAGGCCTGTGCACAAAATCAGCTGTATATAGGGTTGCCAGTTGAGGATCGTCTCAGGGCCTAGGTTTCCGTGCCAGAACTTGAGATGTCATTAGGCATTATGCATTAAGTATAGCTTGTCATTCAAACACCCCCCACCCATCACACAGAGAGAGCATTTTCTTGTTAGGAAGTTAAGACAGAAATATGAGCTAAAGGGGCTGTTCCCAGGTCAAGGGGCAATGAAGGGATTATACCCTCTCACTTAGGGAGATGGGATAAGACACATTTTATCTAGCGTTTTAGGGGGAGCCCTGGTGGTGTAGTGGTTAAACATTGTGGCCGGTATTGCAGCCACAATGTTATGAATTCAATCCCAGAAGGCTCCAAGGTTTACTCAGCCTTCCATCCTTTCATAAATCGGTAAAATGAGTACCCAGCTTATTGGGGGCTATTAGCTAACACATTGTAAACTGCTTAGAGTGCTTTGGCATTGATGATAAATGGTATAGAATTAGAAGTGCTATTGCTACTTGCTTCTAGCCAGAAGGGAATGGAAAGCAGAAAGTGAGCCCTAAAACTACAAGGAGTAGGAGGGAAGTAGGAAGTAAATACATAACACCTTCCCCAAGTCTTTGCAAATTGCAGCAACAAATCAAATAAGTTTTGCAGACTGTACCAAGCTGCTACTATACCAGCTGAGCTGGAGACTTCTACACAGCTCCCTCCTCTTGCCCAGAGGAGAACCCATGAAATCTGGAGAATTTGCACCCTCGTCTCTCACCTTGAGATAATCCATGAAAATTGCAGACACAGGGCCAGGCCCTGAAATCTGGCAACCTAGCAGTATAGAAGTCCCATGCAACACTCCTTTTTGTTTCAGAACTTCCATGCTATGGATATGCTATTTGTTTACAGCTAGCTAAAACACAAATTCTATTCCACGGGCACTTTGATTACGTGGGAGTACACACAGCCATAACTATAAATCTTATCCTTTAAAACCCATCTGGTCATTTACCAGAAATATTTTACTTGACAGGTTCCTGGCAATGTTCTCTCCTCTGCATCACCCCACATCCTCACACTTTTTTTGTTTTGCTTAGTCTGTAATGGGATCTCTCCAAAGGGGAGATTGCTTGATTTGCTTGATTGGCAAAGCAACTTCACAATAGCAATAGCATTGGTATTTCTATACCGCTTATCAGTGCCAAAGCACTCCCTAAGAGGTTTACAATGTGTTAGCTAATTGCCCCCAACAAGCTGGGTACTCATTTTACCAACCTACAGAAGGATGGAAGGCTGAGTCAGCCTTGGAGACATCTGGGATCGAACTCATAATGTTGTGGCTTGCAGTACTAGCATTTAACCACTGTTCCACCAAACAAAAAACTTTCTTTGGCTTAATTAATTCCTTTATTACACATTGGTTTCAATTTATTTGTATTATTCATAGATACAAGAGATCATCTTGATCTTCTGGCAGGCCTTTCCAGATTAGATTAGATGCCCGGTTGTCACTTTCCGGTTTACTATTCTGACATTTAAAAAAAATGTTTTATGTCTTTTCTTATTTTAAGTTATTTTAATAGTGTTTTTATAGATAAAATTTGAATTAATTACCATTGTATATTGATTTTAATGTTTGTAGATTATGGATAATGTTTTAAATGATGTTTACCGTCCCGATCCTCATGGGAGAGGCGGGATATAAATAAACCTTCTTTTTCTTCTTCTTGATCTGTCCAGTTGTTCGGTCAATCTTTGGAATGACATCTTAATCTGGAAGGTAGAAAAAACAAGTATATGCATATATGTATTACTTGGTTTGCTGAGGAATGCTGTCAGGTTGTAAATTTTATTTTGTTCTGTTAAATTTTGTAAAGTTATTTAGCTTTCATTTAAAAAAAACACAGTTTCAGTCTGAACATATCATGAATCCATTACATTAGCACAAGGGTGGTCAATTGTTAGAGGTTAGGGGGTTGCATGAGGGTTGTAGCCCTCCTGCCACCCCAGCCTCTGAAAAAAAGTTGAAACCACTCAATGTCCTCCAAGTGTTTGGGGCATTTTCTACTACTTTGTCAACTTCTGGATAACTACCTATTGGGGAAAAAAGGCCTTTCCTGTGCCAAAAATGGCTTGGTGGCAAAACAGTGATGGTATTACACTCCACAATGAAGGGATTATATGTTCTCACTTACTCAAGGAGATGGGATAAGATGACTTTTAGCTGAGGCCTTTTAGCTGGGGAAAAGTGGGAGGATGAGAGAGATACACCAGGACATTTGAAAAACAGCTTAAAAAGTGGGACAACAGAGGATTAATTGGACTGCCCCAACCAAAATGGGGCAGTTGTAGGGTATGCTACTCAGCAGCCTCCAGGAATAATTTGGGGGGGGGAATAGTGAAAAAACACCCCCAAAATGCCCCCAGGAACCACCCTCACCCCCTGGAAGTGTGGAGTTTTACAAGGTCTTTTGGCCTTCTCTGCCAGAGTACCTCACCAAACTACAAATCCCAGGATTCCATAGGAAGGAGCCATGGCAAATAATCCAGTTTCAAACTGGATTATTTGTGTCGTGTGGATTTGGCCATAGTTACATACAAATTTAACTGTCATAGCTGCAAGCTACAGAAGTCCAACATTCATAGTTTGGAAAGGTGCTTATAATTGACTGTTAGAGAGCTCTAGCTTACTCCCTTGTTGAAAATATGGATTCAAAGAAGGAAAAGAACAACACCACTTCACTGCCTCATGTTACAGCTTGCTGCTGCAGCAAATACATACTTTAGATCTCTATGTTAACTGCTGTGACAGTGTCATGTCGCAATATATGACTGTGTTGTCGGCTAATGATTTAGTCAGAGGGGACAACTTATTATTATGCCAGTGCTGGAAAGCTATAAAGCAAAGCAGAGAAGAAATTTCTCAGCTGCCCCCTCCTACCCATTACCTCCCGAAGGGAGAAAAGACATGCAGGAAGAAGAAAAGCTACATCAGGTACTACTGAGAAGGGAGCAGCATCTTTTTTATAATCACATGAAGGGATGCAGGATGGGGAACAGGGGAAAGAGGATGATGGAGCTGCTATTCTAATCTTAATTCAGAGTCCTGCCTTCCCTATGGGGTCTTCATTGATGTTCCCTAGGAACAAGGCAACAAAAAATCCTGGATTAGGGTTTTGAGGTGAAGCTCTTACAACTTTTTGTCATGTAAGAGCTTTAATGTTTATACTGTTTTTCCATTGCAAATAAATGTTTTTAATGGGAAATGTCACATATCTATTTACTTGTTCTAAATTTTAGAACAATACTTATAACATTTAAAACAAGTGCAAATACATGGGACATTTCCCTTTTTATTGAAAGGTAATTTGCAACTGAAATAAGACAGCACTTTGCAAAGCTCAGGCCAAGTTCCAAGTCTTGTCCAACTGTAAGATAGTTAATAGACAAACTGAGGCTTAACCTTCCCATCCCAGGAGAAAGGCAGGGTATAAATGCAATAAATAAATAAATAAATAAATAAGAAAGAAAGATGGATCTTGATGACCAGTATGGAAAGGATTAGCTGGAGGCTATATTGATTTTTACTATAGTGTGAAAATTTTTGGAATGATTTTTAGCTACAGTTGGGCCCCTATATCTGTGGAGGCTCAGTTCTCAGACTTACCACAGATAACAGTGAACCCTATTAAAATAAAGGACTTCTAGTAAAAACTTACCATAGAGTTGCATTGGAGGACCTAGAAGATGCCTAGAGAGGATGCCTCTCTAGGCATTTTCCAGTATGACTCCATGGTATGTGTCCCTATTTTATGTCTGACAGATAACTGAAACCATGGAGATGGGGGGGTGTCTGACTGTATTTAGACAGGGTTCTTGTTTATCTTTTAGATGAAACAATATCTATTTTTGATTTTGTAGATGGGCAGCCATATCATGGCCCCTGAAAATTGCCAGATTATGAAAGATGTAGATGTTGGTTTTTTTTCTGCCTTTAAGTCAACTCTGACTTATAGCAACCCTATCATATGGTTTTCTTTGCAAAATTGATTCAGATGAGGTTTGCCATTGCCTTCCTCTTAGGCTGAGAGAGTGTGATGTTATCTAGGGCCAAAGCCACTTGAACTTTGAATGTAATATATAATCGTTTAAGAAGGAAACAGATGTGCTGAAACATTGGTGGCACAATGGAGACAGCAGTTGTGTCATTGCATTTTGTGTTAGATGAAATTTCTGAGCCCTCTTCAAGATAATACATAGACAAAGGACATTTATTTGGGCTTATAGAAATCTAAGAATAATGGCTTGAGGGGGAGGTATTCATGTGAGTTAGGAGACATATGAGAAAATTCACCAGTCCTTCTGCAGAAGCAAATACCACTGAAGTGTCAGGTATCATGAAGGCTCAAGATCCTCTTGAACAGGAATTATTCAGTCCCTGAGATGACCTTTAGGATATTATTTTTTCTTTTATCACTTGCAATAGAACTGCTTTATTTCTTCCCCCATACCTTCTGTGGTCATCTTGGCTGATCACAAATTCTGCAGGCCAGCCTTAGATTTTCCCCCACAGAATAAAATCCCTTTTATGCCATAAGATCTTGAGGCTCTCTGCCTGAATGCAGCAGTAATATCACTAAAGCTCTTCAGAACATCTTCCTAGGACAAGTGGTCATCAAGAGGTCTTTCAAGAAAAGCTGCTATTGCACCTCAGCATTCTTGGTGTTCTCAGAAAACATTCAAACAAAGGAACAGAACAACTCACCTCAAGTCACTAAATTGTTCTCCTTGTCACCGATTTAATGTTACCATAGCAGCAGTAGAAGTTCTCTTAATAGTTCATGACATCTGAGATAAATTATTAGAACTGACTTCAGATCTCAAGAACTACATTGAGCTCTGCACACACTAAAGGGCCCACATTCTTTATTTACTGTGCAGTTGATCAATAAGCATCCTACCTGTGCTTGGTGGAATGAAGGAAAAAGTGGTAACCAAAAGGTCCAGACTTGAGGGGAAGGGGTGGAATAGTATTGTATGGTATAGTACTGTATTTCCCATGGCATATAAGTGCTGCATATTATGTTTTCTTCCATACTTTCAAAATTGATTTAATATAGCATAAAAAGTCTAAATTCTTCATATTTTCAAAACGACCTTTTGTGGGTGTAAGTTTTAAACAGAAAGTGTTAACTGTGCCCACTTTATTTCAGTTTGGGCTCTCTAGACACCATTATAAATTGACATTAGGACCTGCCAGCCCAGCCCTCCTGGAGATAAGACAGAAGGCTTGGATGGGTCTTCATTGGTCTTTTGAAAGTGAGATTAGCTAGTACAGTTGAAAAACAACCACTGTTTTCATTAGTCTGACCACTAAAATCTGTATTCTAACTAGTCACTGGAAGTGGCAACTGCAAAAAAATAAAATAAAAAAATACACTGACTGTCAAAATGATCCTGCGAGGGCTACTTGTCCCAGCTCTGTCACCACTTGTGATAACCCTTATCTAAGCTGGTCCCACCACAGACACCACTGTCTTGGACCTTATCAGTAAATTGTCTGTTTAGCACCTGCAAAGGTATGTGTGTATAAATGCAATAACTTATTTAACAGAAGCAAATAATGAAACTATTCACAATTACTTGTACGAATAAGTGGTTACAATACAGTGTTTTAGCTTAGTTCACACCATTACTTATATGCTTATACTGTATACTTATTCTAATTAACCTTTCTCAAACAGAGTTCAGATTCCACACTCTGTTCTAATCGACTGACCCCTGACTGTTCTGACTGTTGTCCCTGCTTTAACTCTTCTCTAACCAAACCTAATTAACTGACCCTCATTCATACTTCTAACTGACTGCCAAAAGCCAGCTTCTCTTTTATTAAAACAAGATTCCATTCAAATGCTCAACCAATCACCAGTCAGCTCCAACATGTCATATCCTCATCCCCTCACAACAAACCACTTAACTTATTTCATATGATACGCAGAATACATAACTATGTATAACAATGCATTATCTTATTTTCTACAGTATAAATACAACAACATATTTACAGAAGCCCAGAGCATCACAGCCCCTGCCTTGGATTCATCAGGAGCTGACTGATGTAACCTTGGTCCCACCCTGATGCTTGTTTAATTTATTCGGTTGCTCCCTTGTCACAGCCTGTCTCTGACT
Source organism: Gambelia wislizenii (assembly GCA_030847615.1). Taxonomy (NCBI): domain Eukaryota; kingdom Metazoa; phylum Chordata; class Lepidosauria; order Squamata; family Crotaphytidae; genus Gambelia; species Gambelia wislizenii. The sequence goes on along the minus strand of JAUMIR010000005.1, from coordinate 182,373,406 downwards.
CCTCTCTTGGAGCCCAGTTCTATTTGCTTCTCCATGCTTAACCACTTCCTTTGAAAGTCCTTCAAAAAGTCTCCATATTTTTTTTTAAATCCCATTCTTGTGAGACTGCATTTTTTTCCAGTTTCTTTTGGATGGCTACTATCTTGTGCTGTGCAACCCCACACTCCCAGTTATTCTCAAATTGGCTCAAAAGAAGATTGCAGCCTGGCCTGCTTCTAGTAAATTTGAAGCAATTTGGACTTGGATGGACTTCTAGTTGACCCCTCCTTCAACTCTCCCAACAATAGCAGTAAGTTTAGCCAGAGTTGGGTTGTGTGGGATTGGGAGGAGGGGCCAGTCTTTCACAGGAGGATGTGTGGTGCTCCATGATTTCAGGTGTGTAGGAGGGAAGGGTAAGAGTTATCAATTGGATGAGAAAGGGGCATTGAGTTCTTTCCTGGTGTGGATCTAAATCCTAGGTAGGCAAGAACCATCTACAAAATCTCTTCAAATCTAATACTAACTCATCATAATGCTGGTGCTTCTCCAAACAGCATAGTCTTGAAGGAAGGGGGAACATTGCAGAATATGTTTTCTGAGGTTTTTTTCTGGGCTGTGAGGCTGTGTTCTGGAAGAGTTTATTCCTGAAGTTTCACCAGCATCCGTGGCAGAGAAAGGTTGGTTAGGGGTGTGAAGATGCCAGCCACAGATATTTTTATTTTGTTTTACTGCATACCAAATCCACAAAGATATGTCTGTGAGCACAGCTGGTGCCTGCTTTTCCTCCTCACACCTTACATTGAAACAGCACACTTGAAAAATACAGGATTGCAACATCCCATATTATCCCAATAAAGGACTGGGTTTTAAACCCCAAAATGCAGAATACCCCATACAATATGGGATGCCTGAGAATCATAATTTTGCATTCAGAAAAAGCACTCTTTTGTTTTCACATGGCCAGTTTTGGAAATTAAAAATGAGACAGCTTTCAAAATTACAATTATAGTAGGATCCCTGACAAAAGAAGATTGGCTGTTGAAGTTACAATGGTTTGCTGATTAAGGAAAAATCCTTGGTTAAACTTTCAAAAAGATTGAAATGCATTCATTAAGTTTTTGAAGGAACAGTGGAGAAATGTTTTAGATATTGGAATATTTGAAGTAATAGTTACCCTTACCTAGTAGAAGGATGAATGTAATAACACTTATAAGAAGAATAAGTAATGATCTCTAGTTTTAAACTTCACTTATGGGGGCGAGCAATGTAGCGGGTAAGAATTTGTGTTTTGTAGTTTGTAGTTGTATTCCTGTTGATGTTTTGTTTTGTAAAGTTATTTTATACATATAAAGTTTGTGTGTTTAATAAAAATAAATTTTCAAGTCTTGAATGAAACCTGCATAAGGCAAGAAGTAAATTTTTAAAAAAGAGAGTGCTTCAAATATCTTTTGGATTTGGGCTTTCCTCACACAGAGCTCGCTGGTATCCATTCCAAGTTGCAATGTGGCAATCTGACAAGCACTTCCAAGTCATTCACAGAAATCCTACTGGACAGAAAAAGGTAACCTTTTCCCATCTCACATTGTAGCAAAATGTTGTTTCCTATAAAATGCTGACTCTAAGCTATTTGAATCAACCATGATCACAATTGGACATACAGTTCAATGTAGTGTCTCAAACGTTTTCAAAAGCTATTCTCTAGTTGGAGTTAGAAGGAAGAGAACATGTTTGCAATGCTTTAGAAATGGCTTTACTTCCCCTGGTGATCAAAGCAAATCAAGGTATCAAGAGGATGCTGCTGTATTCTTGGAGAGTGCTTCTCACATAGGAAATGCTTTTAAGACCAGAATGTTCTGTTTCTAATTGGTTCTGGCCATATGTTTCCATTGTATGCATGTTCAATCTATCTAGAAATATACTAAAGCCAATAACTACTGGACAAAAGAATGCCCCCCCCATCTTTTTCCATTCTCTCTGCTATTGCAGAATGTATAGTTGTGGTATTTGAACAGTTTATTCTTGTGAAAAGGCACAAATTGTTGTTGTTTTAAAAAAGTCCTTCCTTGTGTTTCTATAGAAATTTGATATAAAGCAATTTATTTATTTAACAAGCCTCTGGAAATGTAGCAGGGGAAAAATGTGTTGACAATTAAGTTAATGTTTCTAAAAGTGAAGCAGTAGCAGCAGTGGAAGCAGAAGCTGTATTGTCTGAGGACTCTCTTAACTTGCTGGTGTTGACCTTGAAAATCATGTTTTCACTCTGAAAATAACCCCAAGCGAAGGACTGCAGTTTGGCTGCCAGACCAGCACTGAGTGGGCAGATTTTTTTTTTTTTTTAAAGTAGGAAAGTCATTTTAGTCAGGGGACTTTACTCATATTCTGCCAGGCGTTGGCAGTGTTATGTGGAAGACAGAATAATAATAAAAGGAATTGGCTGAGGCAATTTTTTTCTTGCAGCACAGAAAGCTATTGAATACCTCCCTAGTATAGGCAGTAAAGCAGTCAGGAATTTAAACAGAAGATGGATTTTCTTGTCATTATTGGTCCTTGTCAGGGATATGGAGGCAGAGAAACTGTTTTGTTTCATTTGATAAAGCATTTTCAGATCAGAATTTAGCTGCTTAAATGGAGGTGGAAACCATGAAAATCTATATGAGGGTAGGAAACAAAAAGATATTTCAAAAAAACTATTAGCACATAAGACACACACTGTGAATGCTTCAGCTAGGCTGCCAAATCTTGAAATCAAGTATTCTACACTTTGAGGGGCCCACCTGTTGGTTTTTTTGGGCCTGGGACTAGAACTCAGCATCCTCTCCCTCACTTTCATCCAACAGAAGGCCTTCCCAATAAAGTGTGTGTGTGTGGAGATGTTGTTGGACTGCAAATCTCAGCATTCCTCACCATTAGCTATGCTACATAAGGTTGCTAGAACTTGAAGCCCAATAAAATCTGGAAAGTCATATGATTCCTACTATAAAGCCTGATGTGCTTCATCTTCTCCTTCTCTCTTACACACACACACACACACACACAGATCTCACAAAGGCACAGACAAGATAAGAGACTTTATTGCAGTTGCTTAAGGTGCATTACTCATATCCACCCATCAGGGCCAGCCCCACCATAAAGCAGCATGAAGTGGCCCTGATATGAACAAACAATTGTGACTGTCAGGAGAAGGCATATGACTGTGATTGTCCAGAGAAAGGGAGAGGACAGTGGAGTGTCATACCGTCCAGCATTTTACAGATGAAAACTGGGATACATGTGGCCAAGCAACATCTGAGTGTAGTCAAGATGGCAAAAGTTATTAATGAGAAAGAACATACAGGCTAGGAGAGGCTGCAGCAGTTTCCTTTTGCCTGAGCCTACTGGGAAGGGCAATACTCTACCCGCTCCTTTCTATCCTGCTGATAGAACTGCACTTTGATCTCAACCTCACTATCACTCCCGAGATATTCTGGTTCCTGTCTTCCCCACCAGAAGTCCCTACTCTGGAACCGGGACTGAAACCCAGCATCCTCTTCCTCACCCTCATTCACCAGAAGGCCTTCCCCATAAAGTAGAGAGAGGGTAATGACACCTTCCAGATGATGTTGATTCCTTCCATGTTCCAGGAAGCAACCTTCAGTTCACATGAGAAGAAAAGTAAAGCAACATTAGGAATCTTTGAACTGTGTGGGTGGAGTTTGACATATACTTTCGTTTGGATCTTCATGTGTTCATCCTAGTACTCTAGAGGTATGAAAAAAACCCATATATTTTAAAGGAAGAAATGCTCAACAGCCATAAAGTTGTGGGGACATGGCAGATTTCAGGATGGATTTTGTTTATGATTGGTTGTAGAGTATCCTACATTCCAGAAGACTGTCCTTTGTTTGGGTTCTGGACAACTAGGACCTTCCGGATGTTGTTGACCTAGTATACCCATCAGATCTAGACAACATAGCCAGTGAGGAAGGATGATGGGAGATACAGTTCAAAAACACTTTGAAGGCCACAGTTGTCCACTTCTGCTTTATTTGAAGACCTACTTCCTTTTAGTAGTGGGGAATATGTGGTCATCTAGATGTTGTTGGACTGTGATTTCCATTAGCTCTTCTTGGCATGGGTGATCTTGAGGGGCCATGGGTGTTGCAGTCCATACATTCCCATCCCTGCTCTACTGAAGGACTATCCAGTTGGTGCTCTTGGGCCTCTCAGCGGCCTTCGATACAACAGACCATTCCATCCTCTTGGATCGCCTGAGAGGGTTAGGAATTGGAGGCACTGCCTTGCAGTGGTTCCGTTCCTTCCTCTTGGGCAAATCCCAAAGGGTGAGGCTCGGGGACAGTTGCTCTACCAGAATAGAGCTTAACTGTGGTGTTCCTCAGGGTGCCATTTTGTCCCCGATGCTATTTAATATCTATATGAAGCTGCTGGGAGAGATCATTCGGAGGCATGGAATGCGGTGACAAAACGGAGGTACTAACAGTTACGGGCCCGAAACCAGGTCTGGGAATACAACTTCCAATCCTGGATGGAACTACACTCTCCTCCAAGGACTATGTTCGCAGTCTGGGGGTGCTCCTGGTCCCGTTGCTCCAAATGTCTAATCAGGTAAATGCGATGGTCAGGAGTGCCTGTTATCAACTTCGGCTGATACACCAGCTGCGCCCTTTCCTGGAAACCAGGGACCTCGAAACTGTGGTACATGCACTGGTAACCTCCCATCTCAATTTCTGTAATGCGCTCTACATGGGGCTACCCTTGTGCTTGACTCGGAAACTTCAACTAGTTCAGAACATGGCAGCCAGGTTGATTTCTGGTGTTTCCAGAAAAGAGCACATAACACCTGCGCTAAAAGCTATCCATTGGCTGCCTATTAGTTTCTGGGCACAGTACAAGGTGTTGGTTATGATCTTTAAAGCCCTACGTGGCTTGGGTCCAACTTACCTCCGGGACTGTTTCCTCCTGTATGACCCTCCCTGTGCACTTTGGTCCTCTGGAAGGAATCTGTTACAACCTATGAAAACAAGGCAAGTGGTGACGTCCCAGAAGGCCTTCTCTGCTGCCGCTCCCAGATTATGGAATGGCCTGCTGGATGAGATCCGTCTTATTACCACCTTAGACAGCTTTAAAAAAGCTGTCAAGATCTATCTTTTCCGGCAGGCCTTTCCTGAATAACTATCCTGGCCCAAGACTCGGCTGTCCTTTCCCTCTGAGCTGCAATTGGATTTTTTTTAATTATTGTATGTTTAATTTTTTTTTCTAATTTAATATATTTTTAATTATTGCATGTTTTTAATCCTTTATAATTTAATATTATTTTAAGGGGTGGGTGGGCTAGAGTACTGTAATTATGGAGTTTTTATATTGTAACCCGCCCTGATTGCATTGCAGACGGGCGGGATAGAAATAATAATAATAATAATAATTATTATTATGATTATTATTTTCTCACCCAGGGTTCCTTGGTTCATTCTATAGAGGGAATTGTGTCTTAAGCCATTTCCCCCCATATTGCTTTGGCTTATGGTTTCAGTAGCTTTTCTATTCATTCTTGTCAATAGATTTTTATGTTGTAAATATCATTAATTAAAATAAATTTACAACCATGATTTAAATTAAATCTACCAAACCTACCTTTAGAAAAATTAAATCCCCCTTTGATTTAAGCCAAATGTATTATGTTTGCCTTTAGATTTTTTTAAAAAAATATGAAAGGGAAAGGCAGATATTAATTTCAAGAAAGGGAAGAGAAGGTTAACTACCTGTTTTTTTGAAGAGAGGTTGACTAAAGAGTCATTTTTAGTTTTAAATAGAGAAAAAATTACCCTTGCACATATCATACCTCATTAGCATCTTGTAGAATATAGATTTGTAATAAAATTTGTATGACTACTTGAGTAAGGTAAAAAAAAATCCGAGGAAATTTTAAAAAAGGAAAAAACAGTTTCCTTTACCTACATTACCAACTTGCATTCGAGTTTATATCCTTTGTGGGGAGGTGGGACCACAAAAATTGTAGGCTAATAAGTTGGCCAAAATAAACATATACAGAGAAAATTTTCGTTCTCTACTCAAAAAGCATTAATTATTCCTGGACTATTCTCTCTCTCTCTCTCTGGCTTTTCTTCGCAAACGAAGATTCAAGAGGAATCATCCTGCGCTTTCTGCAAGCGCGCTGATGACTAAAAAGGCCAATCCACGATAAACAAGTCCGGTTGCAGAAAGCACAACAGAAGGTCTCCTTGGATGAAGTTTCCGGGTTGTGATTCTTTCTGTGTTGTCGTTTCTCTTCAAGATTTGTTCAGCGTGAGTTCTCAAATAAGGCTGCAGCATTGTGGATAGTGCGTCTCCATGCCTCCTGATGTGAGGCCAGGGTGGACCGTTGTTGGTGATCAATTTAGCTGAGCCTGAGATGTTGTTTCAGGGAGTCCTTGTATCGCTTTTTTGGAGCGCCCCTCTTACGCTGACCTGTGGCGAGTTCACCGTAGCGTACTATTTTGGGGAGGCGATGGTCCACCATCCTAGAAATGTGCCCTGCCCAGCGCAGCTGTGTTCTCAATATCATGGCCTCAATGCTGGTGATCCCTGCTTGCTCAAGGGCAGCAACATTTGTCACATAGTCAGTCCACTGTATATTTAGGATTGTGCGTATACAGCGCTGATGAAAGCATTTGAGGAGTCATAAGTGGTGGCAATAGATGACCCATGTTTTAGACCCATTAAGGAGAATAGACAGTACAATGGCTCTATACCCACTAATTTTTGTCCTTCGCCTCAGGTGTTTATTACTCCAGACTCTTTTGTAAAGTCTTCCAAATGCGCTATATGCCTTTGCTAATCTGTGATCAATCTCTTTGTCAATCATCTAGAGCTTACTGATGAAGCAAATGTACTGTGAGATGTAAATACAGGTTGAATCTCCCTTATCTGGAATTCCAAAATCTGAAATATTCCATAATCCAAAATTGTCCCCATGGGTTGCTGAGATAGTGACACCTTTTGCTTTCTGATGATTCAATGAATACAAACTTTGTTTCACGAACAAAACTATTAAAAATATTGTGTATAAAATTACATTCAGCCTATGGACATTTTCAGACGCGTAAAATTACCTTCTTGCTGTGCAAGCAGCCTCCAGAACAGTATCGAGGCTGCTGCGCAGCAAGGGTCCATTTTGGACGACGCTGTTTCTCTCTCGGCATCGTCCGTGACTGTTGCAGCCAGCAATGGAGGCGGCCGCGCTATTTTTTACTCACGAAAGTTGTCCATGAGTAAAAAGTAGTGCAGCCACCTCCAATGCTGGCCACAACAGTCACGGACGACGCCGAGAGAGAAACAGCGTTGTCCAAAATGGACCCTTGCTGCGCAGCAGCCTCGATACTGTTCTGGAGGCTGCTTGCACGGCAAGAAGGTAATTTTACCCGTCTGAAAATGTCCTATGTGTATAAGGCATATATGAAACATAATTGAATTTCATGTTTAGACTTGGGTCCCATCTCCCAAATATATCATTATGTATATGCAAGTATTCCAAAATCCAAAATATTTCAAAATATCTTTGGTCCCAAGGATTTCAGATAAGAGAGACTCAGCTTGTACAGTATAATGATTTTTATGCAGGGGTCTACTGAGACTTGGAAGATTATTTCAAGGGCTCTTCCAGGGTAAAAAGGTTGAGAAAGGCTGATGAGCAGTATTTATATTTATCTGAAAGCTATTATTTCTAAATTTGCATTTACCTATAAATTAGCATATGCAAATTCTATGCAAATATGTTCCCTTTTCTGTCTTTCCTCCTCCTCCCTCTCCTCTTTGGAGATATATAAGTGGCTGCACTATTGGCTGGCAATTCTAGTTTCAGCTCATGTCAGTCCCTCCCCAATAATTTATTTCAGATGCATGCTATCTCTCATCTTTGAAGCTGTCTCTCAATTGCTTCAATCCTGTCTTTACTGAAATGTTTATTCACAGTCAATCTTACTGTACAATGCCCTTGTGTACAATATGAAGTGTGGTTTATACATTACTTTAAATAATCAATAAGGTAGCTATCATGTCTAATAGCCATTGATAGCCTTATCTTCCAGGAATGTGTCTAATCCCCTTTTTGAAGTCAACCAAGCTGGTAGCTATTGCCAGATGTTGTGTAAGCAAACTTTTTGCTTCTTAAATTTATATCCTGTCTTTCCACTACAAGCAGTGTTCAGGATGGCTAACAATAAATAATAATAATAATAATAATACACTAAAAGCTGATAAAATAAAGCCATATCCAATAAAAATAGCTCAAACAGTATATTCATTATTAACTGCTCATGTTTTTATCTGTGTTTATTATTGTTCATTTTTGCATTATTTTATTTTGTACATCACTTTGGATATTTGTTAATATAAGCAGTACAGAAATGTTCTAAAATAAAGGAACTATCTTATGTTTCTTAGATACAATGTGGTTATTAACTATGATAATAATTATAGTTGGGAAAATACTCAGGATAAATCCCATTATAGATATTTGCTTGATATAAATAGCCAGTGACTTTTTCATTTACTTTTTCCTTTATTTTCCTCTCATTTCCAGACGAATGACTTTCATTTGCTTGGCTGCATGTTGAAAAATAATTTTCACACTTGCTTACTAAAGAATTCAACAGTGGGAGTGATATTTATAGGTGATAGAACCACGATGCAAGGTTGAATAAGGCTTGCTGAGCTTTTGTTTTTGTTTTCTCGGGTCAGAATTAGAATGACAGACTGGTAGTACCTGGTATCTATTTTTCTGAGTCACCACAGGCCTTTTCTATTTGTAAGTGGAAACACAGTGTACATACTTCATTTATGGTGTGTGTGTTTTTCTCAGTTAGAAAGCTCTCTTCCATTGTTTCTTATGACCAGTGCCTACCCGGAGTAGAAGAAAAGACCTGATGTTGAAACGATTACACTGATTACAGAAGATATTGTGCTAAGAGGAATTTTGGCTGGTTCCAATGCTTTATCTTTGTTTATCATCCAGTCCTGTTGATCCCAGTACTAATCGCTCTTCAACAATAATGGCAGAGGAGGAAGGAGAGGAACCCCATTGATCACTCACAAAGCTTTGGAGAGAAAATCAAAGTCAGACCCAAGCAGTTATTGTCTGTTTGGTACTCCCATTGGAATTATCAAATCAGCGCTTGATTTGTGGACACAATGGCATGCAAGGGGAAGGGAGCTAGCTGGCTTATCGGTTGCAGAATTTGGAAAAATCATTTTTGGACTACAGCTCCCAGAAATGTCCCAGAATTTCAGGGAGTTGGGAGTCCAAAAAGGACCTTTCCCAAGCTCTGATTGTTTATGATACTCTCCCCTAGATATACTGTAGTTTGAAAAGGTTTATGGCAGCCATGGCTTGCCAAAGATGGAGGTAGGGTGAAATAAGGGGGTGGGACTTATAGATTTCATTCAGAGCTATCCTTCCCCACCTCTTTACTGTAATTATAGCACTATGATTCCACTATGGAATCCAGAGACATCCTATGGAGACTCATAGTTTAGGGTGGGCTATTTATAACTCTTAGCCAGAAAGCTTTAGTGCCTTACCAAACTACAAATCCCAGGATTCTATGGGATGTAGCCATGGCAGTTAAAGTAGAATCATAGTGCTAGAATTACACAGTGAGAAAGGGCCGTCAGTCTTCTGAACAAAGTGAGTTTCTGTTTGAGTAGACATATGAAGGATTGGACTGTTAGACACCTGACTCTCTAGAGTATGATCCAGTGATGAAAGAAAAACAAAAAACCCAGAATAAATTGAATGCTACTTGCCTCAAGCTGATCCCCTTTCAAACAAATTGTGTCTTCTGGGTTATATGGAATTTGCAGTTTAGCTAGGACCCAAATTCAGGTATGAGTGCACGAGCGCTTTTTATTGCTGTAATACCATCACCATTTTTTTTAACCATTTCTGTTTTGTCTGTACTCTCTTGTAGTACATTGTAGCAGAATGATATATGCTGAACCAAACAAGCTGACTGTATTACTCCGCCATCATTAGTTGCTCTCTGATTTATAGCTTATAGCATACACCATTTTGTTTTGTTAAATTAAAAATAATAAAACAAAATTATAGAAAGCAGACAGTTAGATGAACCAGTAAAGAGGAATAATCATCAGTATTACAAAAAGATAATGAAATGTGTTGTGAACATGTTCCCTTTCCCTCTAATACATTTTCAGATTCCATATATTTCCATGGTTGTATTGTACAATTACTTTTCACCCTTGAAGTTACAATGAGCTCAATATAGAGAGCTGTGACAGGGACCTTTGCATCCTTTTAAAAAGATCTGGAAGTTTCCTCTTGCATTAATGAAGCTTGAAAATGAGTGTATTATTCTTTCTATGAATAGTGTTTATATGCCTACCTTTTCCTCTGTGGAAAGTCTATAGAGTTCCCAGTTCAGGATTATGCCAAGCCCTGAGGTCTCCAGGCCAAAACCTGAGATGGCCCCTGGTGATGTCATTAAGTATTATGCTTTAAGTACCAACCATAATTGCTCACAGCTTGTCATTCAGAGACACACACCACACATATGCTTTTCTGTTTAAAAAATAAGTCAGAAATCTTAGCCTAAAGGGGCTGCTCCCAGATCAAGGTAAAATGGGAGGACTATTCCTTCTCACTTACTTAGAGAGATGGGAGGGATGACAAACATTTAATGTAGCCTACTTACTTCTAGCCAGAAGATAGATGCAGGATAGAGCAGAGTGGGAGCCCTGCTGCTAGAACAACTGGGAGGGATGGAGGAAGCTAACTAAATATATCCATGGCCCCCTGGAGAGTCCTTGCAAGTTGTAGCAAAAAAATCAATTAAACCTTGCATATTGTAACAAGCTGCTGCTGTACTAGCTGAGCTGGACATGTGCAAACAGCCCTTTCCTCCTCTAGCGGATCCCTATATTACACTGCACTGTTATAATGCTACCATTCCACTTTAACTGCTGCGGCTGCATCCTGTGGAATGCTGGGGTTTGTAGTTTAGTGAGGCTTAAGAGCTCTCTGACTGAGAGTTCTAAATGCCAACAGGATTCAACAGGAGGCAGCCAGAGCAGTTAAAGTGGAATAGTAGTGCTATAACAGTGTAGTGTGATAATGTAGCTGCAGTTGGGACCCAAACTGGAGAATTTGCACCCTTGTCTTCAATCTGGAGATGACCCATGAAAACTGGAGACTCAGGACCAGGCTCTGAGATGTGGGAACCCTAGGAAAGCCATTAGAAAATTGCTAAAATTATACACCATGGATCCTTAGAGTCTTATTGCACAATGGCATTATTGCATCATAGCGACTCATTAATCCCGCTATTGCCTCAGTCTTATTGCACAACACCATTGCTCACTATTGTTCTCCTATGGGAGATCATTTAGAAAGTGTTGCTTTTTATTAACACAAACCCCCATTAATGACCTCCTTTCCTGCTTCTGTTGTGCTATGACGTCCTGTATGAAAGTTCAGTTGTGCTTTTATGCCAATTTTGGCTGGGTCAGGGGATGGTCAGGGAGCGTGCTTTGATTGGGGAAACATCAGTCTATCTCCAGTGATCAGAGAATCAGGGGAGAAGGAGAACAGATGGACATTTCATTTTGATTTTTTTTTAAATAGCAAAGTAACTGCGAGAAACTTTTAAACATTTTTTCTGTATAGAAAACAGAACCCATTGCCAAATGAGCACCTCCCTCCCCACCAGGGCTTGTCAACACTTTGCTCACTGCCCCACTTGCTCTCTTTTCCAGACCAGTTCTGGAATCTCTCTCTCTCACACACACACACATCTGGAAATGTAAGTGGAAAAGAGTCATTTATTATTATTTTAAAAAGCATTTATTTCACTTACCCTCAGCTTCTTGCTTGCCGTTTCTTGTGGCCAGACTTAACTAATCACTGGTAGATGATGGTAGATGAAAGCCAGCATTGGTATAAAGTGGGCCCATTGGTAATTGCTGGGGTTTACCAAAACCCATGGATGCTCAAGTCCCATTATATACAATAGCATAGTAAAACAGTGCCCTTTATATAAAATGGCAAAATCGAGGTTTGGTTCTTGGATTTCTTTTTTTAATATTATCAAGCCATGGATGGTGGAATCCATGGATGCCAAATCTGTGAATACAGAGGGCTGACTGCAGATCAGATTAGCTGCTCACTTTCATCTGCCGTCAATTACTTAAGTCTGGTCTATCCCAATCAGGACCCCCTCACAGAAGGCGCGGGCGGCGGGGGGAGGACTTTTTAAACATAAGACTGTTTTCATTTATAGTATATGTCATTTATTTTTCTGTGGGGGCAGCATCTCTCTGTGTGGGCGGGCATGTGCCAAACTAAGAAAAGGGGTGGGGAAATGTTTTGGATGAGGTAGTGGGTAGGCAGTCCCTTGTGTGATAAGGTGTTAGCGAAAATGAATGCTGTAATCCTGGAAAGGTGAGATAGTAAAGAGAGCATAGTAATTAATTGTGTTTTTAAAACAATGCTATTTTAATGTGAAGTCGAAGGCTTTCACGGCCAGCATCCATAGATTTTCCTTGTTTTTTTTTTTTTTTTTTTTTTTTTTGTGGGCTGTGAAGCCATGTTCTGGAATAGATTCTTTCTGATGTTTCACCTGCATCTGTGGCTGGCATCCTCAGAGAATGGTTGTGTAGGTGTGTGTGTGGAGTTTATACGCTGTGAACCCCTGCTGGGGAGAATATGTAAATTTGTATAATTGAATGGTTAGTTTCTGGGTATAGAAATGCAAGGCTTGTTAGTGTCTGTTTGGCTAATGGTTGGTTGATGGGCCATTGTCTGCTGGGAATCCCCCTGTCCCTGGGTGGAATTCCTTTGTAAGTGTTGGGTTTTTATTCTATTGTTCTTCAAAACTGGGAGCCAGATTTTGTTTACTTTTAAGGTTTCTTCTTTCCCGTTGAAGTTGTCCAGGTGTTTGTGGATTTCAATAGCTTCTCTGTGCATTCTGACATGATTGTTGTTGGCCTGGTCCAGAATTTCTGTGTTTTCAAAAAAAAAAAAAAAAGGGGGGGGGGAAATCAATGGTATTTTAGTGGGCCTCATGCAATAAGACCTGATATTTCATGAGGTTAAAAAAGCAGTCCTATACCTCAGTTGCAGCAGGGGTGAAGATGTGACACTACTGTAATTGTGGAACATCTGTCATATTTTGGCTTGCCATTAGGCCCGGAAAACCGGAAAAATCCCAGATTGAAGGGACTGAAAATTATCCCATCTAGCTGGGCTACTTGAAGCAGCAGATTCCAGATTCCTCCAGCTTCCTCTGCTGAAGGCAGCAGCCATCAGCAAAACTACGTGAGGAGAAGAGTGATACTGAAGGCTCTGGGTCACGTGGTATTGTATTGCACAGGCATTCTAGACCCAGAGCCCAGAAGGCAGGAGAATGCAGAGAGTGCAAGAGAGCGAAGGAAAGAAGCCCAGAAGTGCAGAGTTGTGTGGTGAGCCTGGCCTCCTAGGCAACCCCCCTGGTGGTGAGCTCCCTCCTCCTTCTATCCCCCACTGGGTGGGCGCTCTGGGTGCTGTCATTGCAGGGAAGGGGAGGAAAGTGGCCTTCCTCCCCCCCAGTTGGGGGCTATGGGTGCCATTGTTGCAGGGATGGGGAAGGGGGATCCCTCCCCCTTCTCCCCTCTGTGCGGGCACTCTGGGTGCCATCATTGTGGGTAAGGGGGAGGGAAGAAGGCTCCCTCCTCCTTCTCCCCCACATGGGCACACTGGGTGCCATTGCAGGGATGGTGGAGGGAAGAAGGCTCTCTTCCCATCACCACAGCCACGGCTCCTCCCAAACTGCCCTTTTTGACAAACTCCCAGCAAGTAGGTCCACTTAGCCATACTGGCTGGGCAGTTTGGGAAAAGCAAGATTGGTGTGAGTGTTGGACTATGATCCTGGAGACCAGGAAATGCACTGGGGTACCTTGGGGAAGTAACACACTCTTGTTGTTTGTTGATATTCTGTCCAATCCAGTTCTGTATATTTTTGTCCCAGTTTTGTGGCAGAGGATTATGGCAACCCTTGTCATATTGTATACATCAGGGTGGACAGATGTGGAAGGCTAGGGGATCTTATAACCCCCCCCTTAGGAAACCTTAAATCCCCCCCCCATTGCACGCCCTGAACCCCCCATGCCCTCTAAGGGGTTAGGGGATTTCCCCCATTTTGGGGAAGGATTTTAGACCCAGGAGAGGCCTATTTTCACAATAGGAAATAGGACTTCTGGTCCTAGGGTCACAAAACTGTTCATGGGTGATCATAGAATCATAGAATTGCAGAGTTGGAAGAGACCACGAGGGCCATCCAGTCCAACCCCCCTGCCACGCAGGAAATCCCGATCAAAGCATCCCCGACAGATGGCCATCCAGCCTCTGTTTAAAGACCTGCAAGGAAGGTGACCCCACCACGCTCCGAGGGAGTGTGTTTCACTGCCAAACAGCTCTTACTGTCAAAAAGTTCCTCCTAATGTTGAGGTGGAATCTCTGTTCCTGGAGCTTGCATCCATTGCACCGTGTTCCATTCTCTGGAGCAGCAGAAAACAAGCCTGCTCCATCCTCAGCGTGACACCCCTTCAAATACTTAAACAGGGCTATCATATCGCCTCTTAATCATCTTTTTTCCAGGCTAAACATACCCAGCTCCCTAAGTCTCTCCTCATAAGACATGGTTTCCAGACCTTTCACCATTTTAGTCACCCTTCTCTGGACACGCTCCAATTTGTCAATATCCTTTTTGAATTGTGGTGCCCAGAACTGGACACAGGATTCTAGGTGAGGCCTGACCAAGGCAGAATAGTGCGGCACTATTACTTCCCTTGATCTAGACACTATACAGTTGCCCCTCCACATTCACGGATTTGACATTCACGGTTTTAAGTATTCACGGTTTGAAAATATTCTTAAAAAAATAATTATCCCAAAAGCAAACCTTGATTTTGCCATCTTATATCAGGGACACCATTTTGTTTTGCCATTGCATATAATGGGACTTGAGTATTCACGGATTTGGGTATTCACGGGAGGTCCTGGAACCAAACCCCAGCGAATGTGAAGGGACAACTGTACTTCTATTGATGCAGCCCAAAATTGCATTGGCCTTTTTAGCTGCCGCATCACACTGTTGACTCATGTTCAACTTGTTGTCTACTAGGACTCCTAGATCCCTTTTGCATGTAGTCTCATTCAGCCAGATCTCCCCCATCCTATATCTATGCATGATGAAAGCTACTTGAGGGCTGCACTTAGCCCACCCCTGCTATACAGTGTGTTTTCAGCCCAGGAGGGAAGTGGAAGATACACACAATTAGAAAAATATACTGTAAGAATTGCATTGGCTTCAAGTTTGCTTCCAAGCTCAATTCAAGGGCTTGTGTTGACCTACAAAGCCCTAAATGACTTGGGGCCAAGATATCTGAAAGACCGCCTCCTCCCATACAAGCCTGCCAGAAATCTGAAATCTTCAGAGGAGGCTTTGTGTGTTCCAACACCTTGTGAAGTTAGATTGGTGGGTACACATAACAGGGATTTTTCTGTAGCAGTGCCTCAACTGTGGAACTCTGTACCCAGGGAAGGACTTAGTCAGATAGGGCTGAAATAGTGGAATTGCAAAACGTTAGTATCAAAACAGGTTCCCATTATTACATGACATCCTCCTCCTCTGGTCTATGCGTGTTCCACCCATTAATTAGGCGTAACTTTTAATTGACAGGTAAAGCCATCAATAGTCCTCAATATGGCTGTTTTCATGGTATTGTCATGACATGGCATGAATGGGAGGTCCTCTTCTCCCCATTCCTTCTCCCAACAAAAACACATAATTAAATTTCCAGGGGAGAATGTGAAGAGGACGTACAGGATGCTCTTTTAATCAACTGTTGCCTTTCTTGGTACCTTCTAAATGTTTAAGTCTTTTTGTTTGTGAATTTCTTTGGTTATTTATTTTTGTTTTTAGTGTTTTAGAGTGAAGTCTCACATCTTTTAATGAGAACAACTGCAATCTCGCCCATGCAAAAGAGCTGAAGTAAGAGAGTATTTTTCTGAAAGGCGCATGCGCCAGCCAGCAGGAGGAATGAATACTCTATCATTAGAAGGCAATGAGAAGACAAATGTTACTACAGCACAAGCTGAAATCCTGTTCTTAAACCACTACTGGTGGTCATGCAATAATTCTGAGATGGTAGTATCACACAAGTACGGTGACGTGTGATAATTACTGTAATTATGCCACTATATTTCCACTTTCCTCAATCATATAATTACTGCGTTTTCAGACACTAGTCTGGTAAAGTCCAAAGTTAGGCTGGCCTCATCTCTTTTAAGCTTCCAGCCAGCAGCCAAAACAGACTGCTTGGCATGGCATCCAGTGTTTGAAATTATTATTTTAACTGTTTTTAAACTGGATTTTAGGATTGTTTTTAGACTTCTGACAGGAGTTTTAAAAGAGTATTTTAATGTGGTTTTAAAATGTTTTTATCTTGGTATTGTTTTAATTGATTTTTCTTTGTTCATTGCTTCAGGAGCTCTTGTGGGCTGGAAGGCAATACATAAATGCTTTATAAATAAATACTAATAAATAAAAAAGTGTCAACATGATAAACATGTGCACAGCCACACAGGAAATGATGTCTATGGAAATCAGTCAGAGACTGTACTCACAATTGCACAGTCAGGGCCCCCTCTATATTCCATCAGCAATTAAGGTTTACAACACTAAATCTGTTAGCACAAATCTTATATGCTTCTAGTGTTTGGATTGGGGGTTGTTTCCCAGACCTGCACAAATTTCAAGCTAAGTTCTTGAGATCATTGCTCCAACTTCCAAACTGCATTCCAAATTGCGTGCTACTGTTGGAAACAGGGGAGAGTCCTCATTCTATAAGAGCGTGGTGGCTCACCCTAAAGTTATGGATGGAGGTATGTGGTTTTGGTAAGAGATTAGGGCTCCTGAAATATTTGGTACAGGATGAATTCGTAAGCTCTTGGGCTAAACCAGTGGTTCCCAAACTTATTTGGCCTACCGCCCCCTTTCCAGAAAAAATATTACTCAGCGCTCCCTGGAAATTAATGTTTTAAAATTTTTAATAGCAATTAAACAGAAGGATATATGTATTAATGTTTCTACATTTTTCGTAAAATATAGTAAAGAAAGGTGTAAATTAGAAACATTGAAGTTTGAAATTATGAAACTATTTATTGAACGCAGAATAGAAAGGTAATACAAAAAAAGTTAAAACATTCAAAATCATCTTAATGAGAAGGATGAACCTGGTATGCTGCTACCAATTCAGTAATCCTAAAAATCGGCTCTATTTTTGTCAGCAGTAATCTTAAATCACCACGATTGACTATTTGCAATCGGTTTCTTTCTTTTTTCTTTTTTGTTAATAAATTGGTTACTACACTGAATCCATGTTCCACTGAATATGATGAAGGAAATACAATTAAGAACTTTTGAATTACAGCCCATATTTCAGGATAAGCCGTAGGGATCTCCTTTTGCAGCCAGAATTGTTGGTAGCTGCTTTTGAATTTAAATTTCAATTCATCATTTGTAGTTACTTCCATCAGTTCTTCTTGTAACTGTGGAGATTCTTCTGTGTTTGCACTTGAAAAAGGATCCAAAATCCAATCAGGTATGTTCATTTTCAAAATATCATCAAATCGTTGTTTAAAATCTGAATGGAGAGCACCCAAGTGCTCACAGTAAGAAAGTATGTCTTCATCTTTTTTTCCCCCTGCTCCTGATAAATTTGGGAACTGGCTGAATTCCCCTCATCCAAAATTTCGTTTGTACAGAAGTTTTGTCACAAATGCAGAAATAACAGATTTTGTTTTTATTAAATTCAGTTCATCACCTTGAAGCTGAAGATTGCTTTCATTAAATTTTTGAAACAAGTCAGTCAAGTAAGCGATGTCAGTTTTGGATTGAATTAAATTGGATCGTAAAGCATCATCTTTCAAGAACTCCAGCATCGAGTTAAACAGCTTATAAAACCTATCTAAACAGGCACCCTTTGACAACCACGAAATTCTGTATGAAGCAGCAAACAATTAAATTCTTTATCGTTTTCAATACAAAGCTGTTTAAATAATCTGTCATTCAATTATTTGCTTCTGATTGTGTTGATAGCTTTAATTGCATATTGTAATGAATTATGTAGGCATGCACTTAAATTTTTGGCAACTAGATGTTGACGATGGATGATACAGTGTACTGTGAATGTATTCGGCACCTCCTTTTTTAAATATGCAAGAAAACCCCTGTAGCGCCCTACCATCGCTGGAGCACCGTCTGTGGCTACTGCTAAGATATTACTTAGAGGTATTTCTTTTTCTTTAAAAAACGCATCCAGTGCATGAAATATTGATTCTCTTTTAGTATCAGTTTGCAAATATTTAGCAAATAATAATTCTTGGCAAATTTGTTCTTCCTTTGTGAACTGCACGTATGCTAAAAGTAAAGCTTCATTTCCTAACAAAGTTGACTCATCAAGTTGAATAGAAAACCGAGATGTTTTTAAATAGCCACACAATGAATCTTCAACATCTTGAGCCATTTCATCAATTGTTCTTTGCACTGTATTATTGCTCAATGAAATTTTCTTGATAATATCAGATGCGTGTGTAGCACAGTACGTATTACTTCACTTATGGCCGGTATAATTTGTTCTTCACCAATAGTATGAGGTTTTCCTGATTTGGCAATCATTAACGAAATATTGTAAGAAGCAAGCAAGCCATCACCATCTTGTGTGGTTGCGGTTGAAAAGAGTTTTGCCAATGTCATTTGTTGGATAAATTTTTCTTTTAGTGTTCAAAAATAAGATAAATCCTTATCTTTTTTTATCACCATAAATTTTAGTCAAATGTTCTTGTAGTCTGGAAGGCTTCATAGCTTCGTTTGATAAAACTTTCTGGCAAATCAGGCACATTGGTAATGTATTGTTTACAGGTAACTCAATAAAGCCATATTTCAAATATTAGATATTATATTGTCTACATTTTTTCTTTGGTTGAGCCATTATTATCTGTAGAAGAAATAAAATTTTTATGGAGGTATTTTTAATTAATTTTTTTGTAACTTTTTGAAATATTTTTGTAAAAAACAAACTAAAATAAATGCTAATGAAATAAATAAACATGATATTATTAATTGTAAGGGGCATATAATTATTACAAAATAAATAAATAATACTTACCAATTATAGTTGCACTATTTGTTAGTTAGCTTTAACTTGTCACAATATCACAACAATCTAACTTAGGACTTTTTCGGATGGAGAAATACACCGCAAGAAGGGTCGTCCCTCTTGCGACGCTGCTGTACGGCAGGAGGGGCATTTCGTATGATGCCGTTCCTCTGCCGATTCTGTTCCGGTACAGATCACAGCTCCAGTGTCATAATTGGCCGTTTCTTAATCACGGTCAACTTCCGTGATTAAGAAACGGCCAAATATGACACTGGAGCTGCAATCTGTACCAGAACAGAATCGGCAGGGGGACGGCATCATACGAAACACCCCCCTCTGCCGTGCAGCAGCATCCCAAGAGGGACGATCCTTCTTGTGGTGTATTTATCTGTCTGAAAAAGTTATATTACGCCGTAATTTTCCTCAGAGTTATATTACGCCATAATTTTCCTGTAATAATTACGGGAAATCTCCTGATTCATAGGGTGCTTCAAAATCTGCTAGTAGTACTGCCAGTAGCCAGTACTGCCACTGCCGTTCCAGGCTTTGGCCTTGTGATCGACCAATCGCACGAGTGGCAGTTTCCCGCAGCAATGCTCGTAGTGCTCACATGTTTTGGAACGGCAATTCAGTGGCACCACATGAACAGTAGCAGTGCGTGATTGCACATACCTCAATGCAAGTGAGGGAGTATGTGGGAACTGAGCCAACGTCCAGTTCTTTTGTTCAAAGAAAAATTAAGCATTCTGAGCGGAATACGTAAATCAATTTTTCTAAGTCTTCTCTTCTTTCTTTTATGCTTTCACCGCCCCCTTACAGTTATTCTTCGCCCCCAAATGCATCTGTGGCCATCACTGCCCCCCTGGATCACTGCAGCACCCACCAGGGGGCGGTAGCACCCACTTTGGGAATCACTGGGCTAAACGTTTAGGGAGGAAAGCAGCCTCAATAGGTCTTTCTGCTTCATTCCTTTCCAACTTCGGGCTGAATACAGCTCTTAAGTGTGTTAATTTAAGGCTTCTGGAGATTGCTTTTTGTGAACGGAGCTCATGTTCATATGTGCCTTGTTCTCCTAGCATGTTGAACACACATTATAATGGTAATTTTCATATAGCCAAATACTTGATGAGTTTAACTGTTAGCAAGTATCGCAGCTGTTTCTCTAGGGCCAGGTGCAATGTGTATTCCAAAGAAATATTGTGTGGCAGATTTACTGATGCCCTGCTTTCCAAAATAACATGGAAGTAGATTCCTTGAATCATATTCTTTTATATTGCAAACTATATACCCAAATTCATCAAGATATAATCTATCCCTTGGCATTATGAGGGGAGGACCAGAAATCTTCTAAGTAAAATTTTTGATGGAAGACAAATGCCCAAAGGTTACTCTAGCTGTAGCCATATTTCTTTTGGAAGTTGCCAAGATTAGAACCCTTTTTGTACAAAGAAATGGC
Organism: Gambelia wislizenii; assembly: GCA_030847615.1. Taxonomy (NCBI): domain Eukaryota; kingdom Metazoa; phylum Chordata; class Lepidosauria; order Squamata; family Crotaphytidae; genus Gambelia; species Gambelia wislizenii. The sequence goes on along the minus strand of JAUMIR010000005.1, from coordinate 182,352,762 downwards.
CAGAGTGTAGTTTATGAATTTTATGTTTCTGTCATACACAGGTTTTATTGTTGATTGTTCTTACTGTTTGTACGTGTACACTTTGGGTCTATTGACCACAATAAGTGATTGACTGGCACTGGCCTGCTTCCCACACATGGAGGGAGGCAATGTGTTCAGGGCCCTTCCACTGTTGGAAATGGAAAAGTGCAACTAGTGCCAGCACAGGCAACTGTGTGCCTACAGGAGGAAGTAGGTGTGTTTGTCTTAGGTCCCTTTCACACCACACAATAATAGTGTTTTGATATCACTTTAACTGCCATGGTTGCTTCCTACAACATCCTGGGATTTGTAGTTTGGTAAAGGGCTAGAGCTCTCTGGCAGATAATTCTGAGTACCCACCTCCAGACTACAAATCCCATGATTCCATAGGATGGCGCTATGGCACTTGAATGGCATCAAAGTGTTGGAACTGTATAGTGTGAAAGAGACTCAAGCCATGGTGCCATATCTACATGAAGCATGCCCTCTTTCTCTACACTGATCTATCACTTTCTTTTCTATAGACGGATATTCTCAGATCTGACTTCTCTTTCTTTCTTTCTTTCTTTCTTTCTTTCTTTCTTTCTTTCTTTCTTTCTTTCATCTTTGCATTAACCATGTACCCATAGCAATCCTTCATTATCCATCCTGATGGGTCCTTATACCTGTGTTTTTCTTTTTACATGGCTGCATAATAAGGTATCAAATGCCCTCCTAAGGAAGCCATTCTCCGGCCATCTACAGAGCAACAGGCCAGCTTAAAGGCCAGTCAGCATTGGAGATACCATGACTCATGATGGCTATCCTGCATGACAGGGAGTTGGACTGGATGGTCTCTTCCAGCTCTATGATTCTATGATTTCCCCCCCCCTTCCACGCTGAACTCCTCATACATTTTAATGCATTTTTCTTAATGTGTGCATTTATTTGTACAATTTACCTAAATTATGCAACTTTCCCACCAAATAAAAGGTGTTTGTGTGTGCTTTGTCAGTTATGCACATTTTAGTCATCCACATTTTAAAATAGATGCATTGTTTTCTAAGCACTTTATTTCTTGGAAATGCCCTGTTTACCTTTGCAAATGTGCAAAGGTTCTAGGCGAGGTGTGCTTTTTCTCACAACTAGTCTGAGGATCAGCGAAAATGCTATTTTTGTTTAGTGTCATGGTGCAAAAACATTTCTCACCATAGCTATCTAATAAATACTTCATTTTTTCATCTGACAGTCTTTTATACTGATTTCAAATAGCCAGCTTCCACACATAGGCCAGAATGCTGCTAGTGATTCTGCTTCTGTAACTTCTAGTTATACCAGTATAAATACTTTTTTGGGCATCACACAAAGAGGCATCTAATACCTTCTTGTGTAATGCCTTTCCCCTTGAACACCAGGAGAAGGAGAAGCCCATCAGTGTAGCTACACTGGCAATGATTTGCTCTCCACCAGCAGTCCAAGATCATCTTGGCCACTGCAACCATGGCAATGGGAATCCCCTGTACCACCAACCATGCAACACACATTACCTGTACAGGTCACCGCCCACCATATCCATGGAACAACTTGTTGCCTGAATTGCGTGGGGTTCATGGGAACACACTCGTGTCACAAAAATTAAGATATTAATATGGGGAATTTTAATTATTAAGTATGGCAGCGAGAGGCCAGGTAACTATGGGATTGTTACACCTGTGTATACCAGTACTAACTGTGGAGTCTCCAAGACAAAAGTAAAATAAAAATGGTTTTTATTGGAAAATAATCATGGGACCATACACACATGCATTCAAGCTTCAAGCAGTCACACAAGGCTGATGAAAGGTAGGATGAAGTATTTGGATAGAGGAATAGATTTTGGGATGATGGGCTATACTATACCTGTCCAACAAGTACAGATTCATGCAGAGATTACTCAGACTTGATGCTAAGGTCATACAGAAAATGGGTAAAGTAATGGTGTGTAGAAAACTGCACAATTTCGTGTGTTTTAGAGTAATATTTATACTATTATCTTGTACCCTCAAGGGATGTTTTGAGTGGAAAATAATGTTTGAGTGAGTTTCCCAGAGCTTAGACAATGGAAACTCCAGCTTCATTAATTGATGGTTAATTGTTGGGACCTATTGTTGGACAGGCAAAGTGTGAAGGAAGACCTTTGCAGAGTAATGGGTTTTCTGATCACTTGTTTGTTTTGGAGTATGACTCACTGCCAGCTGCATCCAGGGTGGATTAGCACATTCCTCCCCAACAATATGTCTAAGGGGGCTTTGCATAACCAGTCCTGGGATATCTGAGTTTTGGGAATTTTCCAATACAACTTCATTTAGGCCTTTCCATGAACCCTTCTGTGAAGATCCTGGTCAACCAGACCCACTTGAACTGTCATTTAGTGCCAAATCTATGAATCATTGCCAATTAACAAATTATTGTGTGGGATGGAGTGTAAGGTCAGGTAACAAAATATCCACGGTTTCAGTTATCCACGGCTGGGAAAAAATGGGAATACATACCATAGAGTCATGCTGGAAAATGCCTAGAGAGGTGTCTTCTCAAGGAATCACTAGGTCCTCTAGTGCAACTGTATGGTATGTTTGTACTGAAAGTCCTTTATTTTAATATGGTTTACTATGATCTGTGGTTTTATTTATAAATGGTAAGTCCATGAACGTATCCCCTGCAGATACGGGGTGTGTGTATCACCTGTACCACCAATCATACAACACATACAACACAGTGCCCCTACTGTGTCAGTAATACTGACACAGCCAACAAGCATCTCACTTTTACAAGTCCACAAGCATTCCTGCAAGTGAGGGAATGAAATCTCTTATATTTCTTGGTTGCATGGTCCTTCAGCTCAATACACAAATGCAAGGGAGAAAAGCCCACACAACGCAGCATCCACATACCCTGTAGGGAAGATGCCTGCAGAATGCATACAGCCCTCCTGGAACCATTGTTCTAGTTTGACTCAGGCTGGATAAAGAGGAGCCCTTTTTTGCCAAGTAGCCAAGGAAAGGGGTCAGAGCATCCAAAAAGGCCAGAGCAGAGGCTCAGCTACATGGCAAAAATTATCCAGGAAAAAATTGGGATGAATCCCATTGGTCCCCATGCTCATCGTGGCAAGACGCGTGCTATTTGGAAGGGGGGACTAGCAAAAAAACCCAAAATACATGACTTTCCATCCCACTATTTGTCCTGTGTTTTTTAAAAAGTCATGGAAGTATTCAGATAATCGATGTTGTGAACATATCAGGACAAGTTATCTTGGATTTGGTGATGCCCAGAAATACAGGTGGGCCGGGGCGGGCATAGAGGACACAGGAGGAGGGGTGAGGACCCCTTGCCCACAGTTTTGAAATGCCCATGTGCAGCAGCCATTTCCTTTCTACAGCTTTTGCTGAAAGAGGTCCACTTTCCTTTACCCGTGGCTTTGTTTCATTGTAATTACCCTCATATCTGTTTGGTGTAGCAGACATGATCAAGTCCCAATCCATGTTGAACTTGCCCCTTTGCTTCTATAGTTGCAGTTACATGTTGGGATGGGGAGCTCATACTCCATTTTGTCTGCTGCTGTGGTTGATTGATTATGGAACTGTTTGTGGGGTATGCAGTATTCAGCTTCTGGGAGCTCCCTCTCTTTTGTTGACGTTATGTGTCGTTGCTGCAGTTCTGGGCTTGCGAAGAGAGGATCTTGTCCTTCTCTGTAGACTCAAGCAAAAGCAAACTGCTGCAACCTCTCCTAGTTTATGTATTCTTCCTTGTTTATAACTTTTGCCATCTTGACCCACATACTGATGTTATTTGACCACACAGGTCCCTGTTTTCACTTGTGAAATGCTGTCAGGGGATACAGGGGATTTTGTGGCAGCCCTCACTTGCAATTCAATAAAGCAGGGGTGGGTAGCACACAGCAACCCCGAGCCCCCCAAGTAATGTTAGAGTGCACTTGCACCATTACTCACTATTAGCCATGCTGCATTGAGATGATGGGAACTGCACTCTAACAATGTCTGGAGGCCCACAAGTCCCTCACCCTTGCTATAAAGCTAGCTCCAATTTAATTATATCTGCACTCTGTTGCATTTACCTATCTCTCATCTTCAATATATTCTTTAACAGAGATGGGGTCTGAGAGTTTGTTTGTTTTTATTTTTTTTAAATGTTTTAATTTATAAATCAGTGTTAAATAAAGTAGAGTGTTTTACTCTCTAGTAGAGTGTTTGATATGCTCCTATTAGGAGCTCATTCCCTTTCTCTGCAACTCCTAGTATCAAGTTCAGCAACATATACCCAACATTATTCTTCAGAACAACTGCTTATAGTTTGTGTTATACATAAAGAATTAGTAATTTGTTAGAAGTAACAAAAGGTAAAATTGCAATATATTTCCAATATTAAGGAAGCTTCCTATAGGACATGCACTTTAAAGCTGGCTTGGGACCAGGCTTTAAAAACATAGCAGCGAAGTTTATGGAACATATTTGCCTTTCTCTCTTATTTCGGTGAAATGTGCTCATCCCACTCAACCATTAATTTACATCTACTGGACTCTGGATACTCGTCTGTGGTCCTGTTATATGCTCTTATCTCTCACCCCAGTAGCAATAATCCTGATTCACTGAGCACTGGAGCGCACTTTCAATTACAGCTGAAACAATTTACAATTTTAGGTTCAGGTACAGATTGATTTCATTGGCAACATTTATGAGAATCTTTCTTATCTTGAGCAAACATGTCAGGGTTGTCAGAGCATATGCGCAAGCATCAAGGAGAGAAGAGAGATCAAATACTAAAGAGAACTTTTGTTTCCAAATATGTATACTATGGACCATCTACATGAGGGGGGGAAATCAGAAGTACCTCGTACTATTGGCATCTCTCAGCAGCAGCAACATGTCTAAATGGTTTTTTGGGCCTTGGAAGCCCCCATAAGCCTCGCGTTCCTGATCTCAGCCATGAGTGATTTACTCATGTTAGTTCTTTACCGCCACTGTGTGTGTGTGTTTTAAAAAGGCGTCCCAAGGTGAGCTGGTGCAATAGAGCAATTTTCCAATTTTATACGAAAGCAAAACAGAAAATATTCATCCTGTTTTAGTGATCACTAGGGTGAAAATCCAACATGGTGGCAGCAGGCATTTGCTCAAACATCAGGGTGGTGGTGGACTGTTTAAAAGATGAGTTGGGGGGATTTTGGTTGCTCTGCAGTTGGGACAGAATTCGAACCTACGCAACCACTAAAAGTGAGTTACGTCAGATTTCATATCAATGTAATTTACTAACAGGATGCAAATCCTGCCTACTAAGGTAGGTTTACAGGGGTGGTGGTGGTCAGAAGAGCATACTTAGTTACATATTCAGAATTAAGTTAGCAACGTTCAATCTTAGCCATCATTTCACATCTGGCCACAAGGACATAGACAATGGATGCAAGCTCCAGGAACAGAGATTCCACCTCAACATTAGGAGGAACTTTTTGACAGTAAGAGCTGTTTGGCAGTGGAACATGCTCCCTTGGAGCGTGGTGGGGTCTCCTTCCTTGGAGGTCTTTAAACAGAGGCTGGATGGCCATCTGTCGGGGATGCTTTGATCGTGATTTCCTGCGTGGCAGGGGGTTGGACTGGATGGCCCTCGTGGTCTCTTCCAACTCTACAACTCTATGATTCTATGATTCTATGAAACACCTCTCTGATACTGCCCACTTCCCATGAGATACTGCCCACGTCCCATGAGGGGGAGGCTTCAGAGACTGTATGGTAAGTCTTAGGGAAAGGCTTTAGGTGCTGCAGGGGGAGGAAGGGAATACTATACTTGGCAGCACCCAAAAAATGGATATACACAGGCATGAAGGAAACTTACATGTGCATCTGTCACTAACATGATGCTAGCCAATGTAGCAGTCAGTGGATCTCTCCAGTACTGGATTCTGCAAATTACAGTTTCTTCCCATGGCACTGTGCAGCCTGGTTTGTGTGCCTATGCACCCACACCAATTATTAATAAATTGAAAGGAAAGATGATGATGTAGAGAAGAAAAGCAATATAACTAAGCCTTAAAATATGAGGCTCATGCAAATCTCAAAAACCAAACAAACATCAGAACCGAAAGGAGGAGGAGTAAGTACAGTATTTTCAAATCAGGAATACAAGCCTTCTCTGTAATATTGATCCTATTTGGGGGGAATTAGAGTTGGGGGGGGGGGCTGGAAACTATGTGTCTTTTAGAGAGAGCTTGGGAATGAGCCTTGTTCATAGCTGTAGGGTGATGTCATTCCAAGGTGATCTTCTCAAGGAAATCCCCTCTTAACTGGAAGGACTTTGTCTCCCTTTCTCCCTTTTTACAAAGTGTGTTTACTCCTTTTGTTTGCCTCAAGAAGCAATTTAGCCTATATTTGCATAGGGATTTTTTTGGTGGTGGTGGTGGGGAAAGGAACCTACTGTGGACAGCCAATGGCACTGGTCTGTAAATCACTATTTGAGTAGCACTGCCCATTTGAGTGGCTTGTGTGTAAATCTGGCACTGGATATCACTACACAAAAGATATGGACAACTGGTTAGTTTGAGAATTTTTTAAAAAGCATTTATCAGAGGAGCAGGATAAAATAAACCAAACACAAGTAATTCAGGTTTGGCAATGAAAGCATTGTTGGGATGGTGGTGAGGGACAAGGTGTCTTCGGTGTACCCTCTTCACTGAATGGGCCCACTTTGTAGCCACTGCCAACATCAGCCATTTACTTGTTCTGTGTATATACTCAACCTGCATTGGCCACCACCACAATCCATAGTCTTCAAGTGCAACCACCATGGAATTTGTGTAAATCTCTCTAGAGGCTTCCATAGGCCAATGGCATCACTGGTGTACAGGGTTCTATCTGCTGCTTTGTGACTGCAGTTAGATGCTACTGCATTGAGTAGACTGAGTCTTCCATCACTTTGGTGGCTGTCTGAGGATGGCAGCCATGTACTGGGGCACACATCATGTTGCTGACTAGGTTTTGTTTCAGGTGGTTATAATGCATTTGTAACAGACCAGGAATAATTTGGTTTGAAACAATAGACATAATGGATCACATGTGTATTTATAGACTGGAACATACCAATTATTTAATTCCCATTTCTATAGCAACCACTGGAGGAACTGGTCCAGCTATTGCCACTGTGTTGTATTAGAATGTGTTCATGAAGCAAGCATAGCTTTAAAATACTTTTTAAAAACCGGTTATATTGTGCTGGATGATCACAGCTATGCTGTGCTTTTTTTCACACTAGCACAAATGCACAAGTTGGGTCTAGCAAATGAATGCTGAAGAAAATTTGAAACACATGATGCCCCTTGTTCAGATATGTTCCTCTGTACCATGGGAGATGCAAGTGGTAATTTGCACCATTTTCCAACTTGAAGTGAGTCACAGGGCTCCAGGAAAGGGTAAATCTATACGCTGGCATTAAATGCTATCAGAAGTAGATTTAACACTCAGATGCCTGAAAATGTAAAGCTATTGGTGCTGATGCAAGCATGTGATTGAATTATACCTGTCATGGGATTCTGTCACGGGAGTCAAACTTGTCAGTCATGTGATTGGTATAGCTTTAACTGAGCTATCCAAGGTGCTGAACTCCATCCCTAATAGAGGTAGAGCACCTCTGGTAGCTGTCCAAAACCTGGAGGGGATTCACTACCCCACAGACACAGAACCATGAGTTATCGCTGTCCCATCCACATGCAAACTGCACGCCCACAATTTCACAAAATTTCAAGTCACGTTGGTCACTTATTTTGGCTATTTAGAGGGAAGGTTTGGAGGGGCTGAAGCATTGCCAAAACTGTGCATCTAGACCAATTTTTCAGCTGAAACAGCTATTTTTGAGGTTGGCATGAGTCTGGAGGGGCCAAAGACAAAGAACCTCCCAAGGGATGCATGGTTCCCACCCCAGCTCTGTTTGCTAAAGACATCTTTCTCACCTCCCTGACCACTAAAACAACTGATCGCATCGAGTACCTGTGTCTACAATACTTTCTTCTCTCTAAATAGCAACAACACTTTTAAGTGATTTACTGTACCTTGTAATTGGTTTTCTGAATATGAATATTTTACTGCCACTGTGACAATTCTCCACAGCATCCATAATAGTGACATTGAACAGGATATGATTAATGAGTTTTATGCTTTGCTGTATAAAACAGTTCAGAATTTTATATTATTCTGCCACAGAGAATGTGCAAGAATGGGACACCTATCCAAACGGCCAGAAGACCTGCTTTGCTTGGTGAAAATTAGCTAATCACAATTGAATTGGAGAAGCATAAGATGAAAGTTTGGTGTAAAATAAGGCAACATGGATGCTATATTCATTTATGACTGACTACAGGCTTGTCTATACTGGCCAAATACCCCAGCTTGCTCTCATTCCAGAGCCCTGCAGTCCAGATGATGCAGGGTTTTTGTCCCATTCTGCTTCCTGGAAGTCCTCACCATCCATGGGTGTCATGCCCTGTTACTCTGTCTCTGAAGATGAACCAGAGGAGGATAGAGCTTTGGAGCAGGATTTACAGCAGGAGTAGATTTAGCACCAGAGATTCCTGACCCTTCTGGAACAGATGTATCAGCACCCACCCCAGCAGAGCTTCCTGGCCTCTCAGAGATAGCAGAGGGGGACAGAGCAGATAACCTAGATCCAGCAGAGAGGCTTGACCCCTCAGACAGAGAAATGCTAGATAACTTGGACCCAGCCTTACCCACCTTTTATGAACTAGACACCAAACAGAGGAGGGGCAAAGGTCATGGTGTATTTATGAGAAACACTAAGCTATCAAGAAACAGCTGTGTAAACACTGAAGAAGTATAAATGGGGATAGCTGCTCTGCCAACTTGTCAAAGATTATTTGACTGCTTCAGTGGGAAACCTCTGCTCTTGAAGACTCTTGTTGCCTTGCTTGGACTTGACGACTGGACTGGACACCCTGCTAGCCGTGGCCCTTGACTTTTGGACTGGTTTTGCTGCCTAAATATTCTATCCTGCTCTGGTTGTTTCTGTATAGCTGTGAGTTCTTGGCAACCCACCACTCAGCTATCTCTGGGCTGCACTTCATCTTGGCTAGTTTCCCAGACACAGGGGCAGATACAGGGCTGAAACAGGGGGGTTGTCACATGGTGTGGCCAGCTGCCTGGATCCAGCAGACCAGGAGAAATGACAATGGTGGCAGTGGTTGAAACAATGGGCCAGTGTTTCTATGTCGACTCCAGCCAATTTTTTTCAGGTAACGGAGACAGAATGGGCCACCTCTGCAGCCAGAATATTCTGGCAGGGAGTTGGTATATCCTGGCTGGTGTAGAGAAGCCCTCTGGTTACTTTAATCATTGTTGCTATGTGCCTTCCAGTCATTTCTGTCTTATGATGAACCTAAGGTGACTCTGTCACAAGGTTTTCTTGGCAAGCTTTGTTTAGAAGGGGGTTGCCATTGTCCTGCTCTGAGGACTTTCCTCTGAGTGAAGTCACACTCTCAGTATCTGAGCAGGGATTCAAACTCCAGTCTCTTGGAGTCCTAGTCCAACACTCAAACCATTATACCAGCTCCTTATGCAGATTACTTTGATTACTGTTTACAAATACCCAGTTGCTTATAGTTGATTCCTTTCTCCAATAACAAATAAATGGCAACATTATATTATTTATGACTGAATGTTAGGAAAGGATACCTCATTTCCTTGTGAGGCATAATTAACTTTTTCATTATTTTATAGTTAAGGTGGTGTGGCCTCACTAAATGGTGAAGGAGGAATATTATGCTGAGTGCCAGTATGTGATGTGCTTTGTGTGACCTCTTCAACCTCTGTCGTGAGTGTTGAGATTATAACAAGATTGAAGGGAGTGCATTTTGCATTGGAGGCAGAACTTGGAGATGCCAGCCACAGATGCAGGTGAAACGTCAGGAATAAACTCTTCCAGAACACGGCCTCACAGACCAGAAAAACCCCACGAAAAACCTATGGATGCTGACCATAAAAGCCTTTGACTTCACATAGAACTTGGAAAAGTTACCCTTTTGGACTACATTTCCCCCAAACCCACAAGCAGCATAGCTACTGGACATGCTGGCTGAAGAATTCTGAACACTGTAGTCCAAAAAGTAACTTTTCCAAGTTCTAACTTCAGACTGTAGCTTGCAGAATTCAGGTTTTTTAGAAGTATTAATTGTGGTTACCTTTGAGAAAGCAGAAAGAAAAGAGTTGTTTAAAAATTATAACTATAATGCCACTTAACTACCTCTTACAGGCCTTGGAACTATAAGGGTAACTAACTACCTTAAAAAAAATAACCACAGACTTAGTTATAAGATACTTGCAAGACACTAAAGTTCAACAAATGGGACAAAGTTATTCATGAACATTGTTTCAAAGTAGTTGGATAGCTAAAATGTATTAATGTGACACAGAAATGATATACAGTAAATGCATGTATACCTATTACAGTTAGTTTTCTCTTTATCATTCCCTCTCAAAATTGTCTAGGTATGCTTCTTTTTCTCTGGTAATGTCTTTTCTCCCTCTTTACTATGCAGTGTTTACAATTGATACTTTTTTGTGGCCAAGACTAGAAAACATTTCTTAGATAGAATATAACATGGTGCTGAAATTAATTTTGATCTCCTTTGTCCTTCCAGGCACTTTTCAGGATCACAGAACTATGGTGATGTTACTAACTTATTTATTTTGCTGAGGACCTGATGATATTAGGGAATGTGGCAGTCTCCCAACACCAATTATTCCATGGAGGGCGTGTATGGAACATTTGCACCCTTCAGTATGGCCCTCAACTCCTATGATAAGTGACAATCTGACATCACCAATGCTGATACCAATTAGAGAAATAAATCTTTGATTATTTGATCCTCACATTCAAGGATGAATAATTACCCTAGTTGTCTCTTTGCTGCAAAGAGAATGAATATTTTTCTGCAGTGTTGGCCCCATATTTGAGTACAGTTGTTCCTTCATGTTCACTGGGGTTTGGTTCCAGGACCCCGTGGATACCAAAATCCATGAATACTCAAGTCCCATTATATGCAATGGCATAGCAAAATGGTGTCCCTTATATAAGATGGCAAAATCAAGGTTTGCTTTTTGGATTATTATTTTTTAAAGAACATTTTCAAGCCGTGAATATTTAAATCTGTGGATATGGAGGGACATCTGTATTTCAAAGTGCTCCAGAGGATTTTTTTATGTGCAGAAAAACACATTTTCTTGTGCAAAAAGACATTCCCTGTGTAAAACCCCCACATTCCCTACACAGAAAACACTACTTCTTGTGTGGAAAACACATTTTCTGCATAGACAACATGATTATTATTTTTTCCACAAAAAAGCCACATGTTTCTTGGCATAAAAAAAAATCTACTAGAACACTTTGGAATGTGCAAACACTGGGAGAAAACTGTGCAAAAATATCACTGCTCTATTCTTCCTGACAGGAGTTTGGACTGTCAGAAAACCCATTTTTCAATTGGGAAATGAATAATAGAAAATATTTTCCCATCCCTATGTCAAATATTCCTCCTGGAACAGTTCATGCAGTGGTATAAGCATATATATATGTTTTACTTAGAACCATAAGTTCAATTGTGCTCAATGTTACTTTCTCCCTGGTAACTGTGTATAGGACTACAGCTTCATTTTTAATTTCTAATGCTGTTTTAATAGCTGGAATAGCCATAATTATATCCAACAACTAAAAGACAGGAAGTACATAGTTAGTTTATACGTTATTTGTAATTTTAGATTAGAAATATTATGTTATATTTGTTTGTGCTAAAGGTTTTGTAGAATGTTTTGTATGTTTAATAAAAATAATATAAAAAATTAGCTGACAAGATTACAGAAAAGGATCACACATTGTTTCTTCTATAGGAGCACATCATCTGCACCAAAGCATGGGGTTCTTCAGTGATGTCAGTTTTTCTGCCAGAAGAGATTAAACCATTCCAGCATATTTGGAAAGAAAATTATCTCGCCATGCAACGTTGCCTTCCCAATAAAATGAATGCTGTACATTGTACGTATTCTGTGAGTCAGTCATCCCTAAACAAAATATGACATTGATGAAACAGAGCTGAATAAGAAGAGCTAAAATTAATTAGAAGGTTTGTGGGGGAGTAGGAAAACTGAATGGTATTAGTTATGAAGTTGTTTTCATTTTATAGCTTTTGCTGAGTCCTTACTGTGATAATTAACAAAAGTCTCTTCATAAAACAACCAATTTTCAGACTTGAAAAAGGAAATATCATAGCATTTTCATCTCATTCTAATTAAAGATACAATCTCATCACAAAGAATTGATGGGATGAGAGGATAAGAATATTCTATAATGTTCCCCCAGTTACCGTAACATGAATTTAGGATGTTGCACAAATGTACAGTCTGGTTCTGTGAGCTGGTGCATTGGCTGGGCTGGTTCAGATATACAAACTGGCCATTTATATTTTTTATTCATCTCTTCCTGTGCAAAGTACAATATTGGGGAAACCTCAGCATGAGCCACTGTACTAGAGCCCAGAGATGTTACATTTTGGGCTACAGTCCCCAGAATATCCTTCATGGGGTGGACGTTGGATATACTGGCTCAGGGATTCTGGGAGTTGTAGGCCAAAAAGTAACCGTTCAAAGCTCTGGGCTGTATGAATAGTGTGAAAGGGCAAGAGTACATGCTGCAGTTACTCTTGGACATAATGGCAATAACAAAGATATATTTCAAAAGGTTCTACAGTGGAAAGTAGAATTTCCAGAGCACCAATATTCCTGCATAAAGTGCCAATAATATGAAGAAATTATGCACTGTTCTTTTCATAGTTTGTGTCCAGTTTGAAAAACAATTTTGATTTAAAGTCCCCCCCCCCACTCTAAGAATGTTGGAGGCAAGTACATAACCCTCTATTGAAATGTACTCTATAAAACAGTTAATGCTTCCATTAGTGTAATTGCATTTTCCAAATAATAATGAATGTTCAGCTGACACTTCAAGATGTTGATGACTGATTGGGGAAAACATTTATGTGCAAAGCTGTTTTCCTGATTTTATAGTTTGACTCTTTCTCTATACATCACTACTCTTTTCTTCCAGCAGTATCTCTTTAATAAATCATAGAACACATATTTTCTCAATATGTGTATGAATTGCTACTTTCTTCTGTAGAAACAACAAACAATCTGATGTTACCTTAAAGCCACATGAGTTTAATTTGGCATAAAGCATTTGTTGCCACATGGGGAACTTTGAATCAAATCTCATATTACTTTAATGACATAGCTAGCAGCATGGCCTAAATCTAGTTGTTCCCAGCTACAGTAGGTCATACAGGTAGAGTTCAAAGACATAGAGTTGTAGCATGAGCTTTTGTAGACTTGGTCTGCTTCCTTAAATGCATGGAGTGAACTGGTGCCTAGGAAAAGACCTTGTAAGTAGCCTTTTGAATAGCCATAGATATGCTAAACATGTGGGTGTGGTGATGAGGTAACAAGTTCAGTTTAACAATGGTCATTCAGGGGGAAAAGGCATGAGGAAGGTGTTGCCTAAGTCCAGGGATGATCATATAAATGGTGGAAGGAGTTTTAGAAAGTAGAGTGATACTGGTTGGGAACCAGAAAAGAGATGTGAGAAACTGGCCAAGAATGCCTTCTTGAGACTAGGATGTTAACTACTGTTTATTTGTTTTACTTCATGTGATGGGTACTATAGATTGAGGAATGCTTGTTGTAATTCCACGAGTTTGGTATTGCTGTCTTGTGGATTTGAGCAGATGCAATTGTATTGGAGATCTTGGCTGTAAACTATGGGTTTGGTAGTGAGTTCTGGGTGGAAACTGGAGGCATGTAAGTATGTGTAGCGGTCAGTGGGTTTTCAATATAGTGCAGTGCTCAGGTGTTCAGTGTGTAGCTCTACAATGGTGTCCATAAAGTGGATTTGTTCTGTAAATAGTTCCAGATTGAAGTTGATGGTGGGGTGGAAGCTGTTGAAATTCTGATGGCATGTCTTGAGTGAATCCTCTCCATGAGTCCAAATTATGAATATATCATCAATATACCTCAGGTAGAGTAGAGGTTTCTGAGTGCAGGAGTTAAGGAAGTGTTCTAGGTCAGCCATGAAGATATTGGCATATTGTGGTGCTATGTCTGTGCCCATGGCAGTACCATTGACTTGAAGGTATATGTTATTACAAAAAATAAAGTAGTTGTGTGTGAGAACAAAGTGGCAGACCTTTGTGGCTAGGTCTGCTATGGTCCCATCTGGAATGATGTTCCTAACTGCTTGTAGTCCATCATTGTGTGGGATGTTGGTATATAGGGATTCTACATCCATGGTGGCTAAGATGGTGTTCCCTGGAAGGTTGTGGATGGACTGTAATTTCTGCAGGAAGTCAGTAGTAATAGCTGGGGGTGCTTATGGCATATGGTCTAAGGATATTGTCCATATATCCCGAGGTACCAAGTGTGAGTGTTCCAAAGCTTGAGATGAAGAGCCATCCAGGGTTTCCCTGTTTATGTATTTGGGTAAGTAGGTAGAATGTGCCTGGCCAAGGCTCCTGGGGTGTGTCAATTCAGATTTTGTTCTGTACCTCTATAGGAAATTCCCTGAGTAGTCTATGTAATTCCTTCAGGTATTTATCTGTGGGATTGTTAGGCAGGATTTTGTAAAATATAGTGTTCGACAGTTGCCTCTCAGCCTTCTGTATGTAATCAGATTTGTCCATGATGACTACAGCTCTACCTTTGTCAGCCTCTTTGATGACAATATTAGGATTGTTACAACAATATTCAATATTGGAACAATATTAGATATTAAAATTATATATTACAACAATCTTAATATTGTCATCAAAGAGGCTGACAAAGGAGAAGCTGTGGACAATGGTTTCCTGGCACACTACACATTTTATAACACTAGTTAACTCCCCAGTGTCATGAGGGTGCTGTTGGCCAGTTTATTACATCTCCTTGGTTCTCAACCAGCATCTCTCTACATTCCAAAACTCCTGTTCCATTGCCATTTCTGTTCACTTCTAAAAGAAGAAATCTGTGGTTTTGTGGCCACCCTAACTATCCACTTTGCATGCTGGCACAGAATTGTAATAATGCCATTCAGTTTCATTTCATTAAGCTTCTTGTAATGCAGAGTACCCACATTAAATGGAAAAGGTTTCTTTTCATTATAAAAATGCAAGTTAAAACCCTGTTGAGCCACATTCCTATTCACCACTCCTACTCACCAAGCAGAGAAATGGATTTTTTTTGTTGGCTTCTAAGATGTACCTGTTGGTTGTGGTAGCATTGCTCGGTGTAAAAGGGGGTGGTGGGAAAATTTTACACTATCCTAAAAATTTCTCTCCTCTTCTTCAGTATTATATTATTCTGGGGTTTTAATTAAGTAATGTATCACAAAGGTTTGCATTCCCATTCCTCCAAAATGCGGGGGGGGGGGGGAGTGCCAGAAAGAGAAATTTTGTATCGCAGCATTAAAGATCCACCTATGAAGAACTGTCTTTTATAATTATTCCAAAAGACTAAGGTGTTATCCAGGTGAAGAAAAAAATCCTCACACAATGCGAGGGGAATACCTTTTGTCTTCATGAGATCCTGAGGGGATTCACCATATTCGAAAGGTGTGTGTGTGGGGGGAAACCGCATGTACTGCGTGATAACAGCCTTCACTGTTTATCACAATGTGTTTTTTTTAATGTGGAAATGTGCATTCCAGCCTATTTGAACAACCAATTCAAATTGGGGAACATTGCAGAAGTCAAAATTTGATTGGTCAGATGTGGTCAGGGGCAAGCTTCCCAGCAATGATGTGGCCAAGCTGCCATTGTTCATTCTCACAAAGCGATCATGCACAATTTTCAAGCATTAAAGCAATGCCCCCCCCCACAATTTTTTAAAGCAGAAGATCACTCTTCAGTGTCTCAGATTTAAAGAGCGGGGAAGAAAGGGGAGCAGCGGGAGCTTTTGGAAAATAATGTGAGTGATTCACTCATGGCCACCATGTTGATTGGCAGGCATGCCCCATGTGAACATCAAACCACGGATAGCTTCCAATACTAGTGATCTTGCAAATATATAGTGGAGACAAATGAAAGTTGCCGTGATGGTGAATTAATGTGCTATTTTCTGCTATTAATTTGTCTAGCTGAGCCTTAAAACTTGACTACTTGAAACTACTTTCTGAGACAATTTCTACAGTGATATCCTGGATGGCATATTTGTTACATTATAATCTAGTCCAATACTCTAGACTCTAACTAACTTTACAATCCTGTCATGTATAGTGGCTCATCTGTTGCGGTATCTGCTTTAACCAAAACACTTTGTTGTCATTGTAAAAATGTATGATACAATTTGTAAATCTTTCCCTGTGCTGTGCCACCTGCGGGAGCAGGTGGATGATCATGAAATTATCAAAAATGTCCTGCACAATAAAAAGTTAATACTGTACTATGAGGGTGGTCTATATAGTCTTCCCCCCAAAATATTTTATGATTTATCTGATTTATAATTTATTATTAAGGTTACTATAAATGGCCAGAATGCTGTATCAGCTGTTTAACTACATAACCACTTAGTTATTTAGCTAAGTAGTGCCTCAAGGTCTGACCCACTAATCCCCACTTACTGGACAGCAGCCTGTGCAAGCAACAGGGATCTGTTTTGCTGGTGATTGGGAAGCAACTGACTGAAGTTCTCCTCCTCTCCCCTCCCCTCCCCTCCTCTCCCCTCCCCTGAGCAATCTCTGGTGTGACAGTCAGAAGCAAGGTCCCTGTCACAATTCCCTCTTACTAGATATCACTCATGGAGGTTGGGGTGGGAAGGTCAGCCAGCTGCTTCCTGATCATCAGGAGAACAGACCTCTGTTGTTTGCAGCAGCTGCTACCTAGTAAGTGGTAAGTGTGGGACTCTCACAGTCCCTACATATTCCCTAAACTATTGAATATGTAGGGATTGTGAATTAATGAATTCTAGCTATAATTTATATTGTTATACTACAGTGATTCTCGAAACTGCTCACATTTTTATTATTAAAATATTAAAATTTTATTTTATTGCCATTTACACATGCTGGGAAGCATTGAATAGATGGAGATATGTATTTTATACAATGTAATTTATCAAAGGCATGCATAGAACAGGATATATCCTACTGATTAGTGTGGCCCTCCAGATGTTGTTGGACTTCTGCCACCAGACACAGGCATTCCACTGCCTGCTTTGCACAATGGCACAATTGATCCAAATGCATGCACCCCCTAGCTCTTTCCTTAGTCACCTTTCCTTGTTGTGAGTCAAAAGAGTTTGATAATGTTGATAATATTGATTGATTGATAGATAATAGTGGATGCTTTATTAAGTAAGAAAGTAAGGAAACAAGCAATTTTCATGGCAGATGTAATCCAAGCTCCCTTCCCATTTTTCTTAGAACTGAAATATGGCATATGATGCCATAGTTGAAGGGGAAAGAGTACTATTGAGGCTCTCAATCTTTTAACCATACATTTCCCCAAGCATTAAGACATAAATTATCCTAAAGAAACAATTAGGTACTTTTTAAGTACTGAAAAAAGAAAGAAAGGGAGTGGTAACACAGCACTAAAAATCTTCCTTTGTTTAAAGAGCCATTTGAATGTATGTGATTTCATGCTCCTACACAATCCACTCAAAGGTTTGTTCTTACTTTCCATTATCAGCCTTTATGGTGCACACATTTCGGGGGGGGACTACAATAAAGTATTTCAAAGCCCACTGCAATTGCTAAAAGCAAACCATATGAGCAATGGCATTATTTGATGCCATGGCTGCTCTTGGTCTGTAAATCTCCCCTACCCCGTATTCCAACATACTGTGAAATCTAATTTTCCTTCTCTAAAAATAGTTGTGCATATGATATTCCATATTTTGTTCTCTCTTGAGAATTCCTAATGCCCCAGTATCATGTAAATACTAATGAGGTATGTATTGTTAAACTAAATGGGGCTGTTGTTGACAAGATACTAAGCCTCACTGTAAACATATTATTAAGAAAGTCTATTTAGACCCAGCAAGAAACACAAAAGCTTAGAGGTAATTTTCACCAAACCTCATCAGATAAGAAGAGAGGAAAAAGTAACAGCACAACAACAAAAATCTGGCCTGAACACAGGAAAGTATAACATTTAAAAAGTAACAACATTCTTTGATCCAGCACATATATTAATATAGCAGAATAAAATCTCTGAGAATGCAAAATTAGGATGTTTTCATTACAATATTAGCAAGTTAGCATATCTACAGGTTGGGGGCTACACCACATGTGGCAGTGTACCACAACCAGAATGCAATTGTTATTCAACTAACCCTTGAATGAGCACTATTGACCAAATGAGACAGCATCCTGAAGCCTTGAAGGCAGCAGACTAGCTTATGGGTAGCAAAGCAGGTGTCATGATGCATGGCTTTCTCTTCCAAGCTTCTCTTCCAGAATCTACCACATGAGGCAACCATCTCAATCTGCCTAATGGTCAGAAATCAGACTCCATATGTTTATATTAATTATGCTAAAAAATTTTTTTTGGGGGGGGGACTTAAGCTAGAACATAGAATCTTTAAACAAAACTTAGTGACATTATGAAGACATTTTATGGGGAATGATGTGGGATATGTCATTGGCTATATTCCTTTCCCTTACTGTTCCCACAGCTGTTCTCATCCAAGAATTTCATAATGTTGTTACCCAAATCACTGGGGGTCTGTGGGATCCACTCATGGCCTCTGAATTATGATATTATATTGGGGAATTTTAATTAGCTCAAAGGGTATAGTTATGAGAGGTTGGGTAACTTCGGGATCTTTCCATGTGTGTACTAATGGATGAGACTCCAAGCCAAAATAAAATAGTTTTTATTGGAAAATAATTGCAGGAACACTCACACATGCATTCATGCTTCAAGCAGTCACACAAGGCTAACAAAGACTTAGGTGGAAGTATTTGGATAGAAGAACAGATTTTGAGGATGATGGGCTATACTTTACCTGCCCAAAGAACAGAGGTTTGTGTAGCAGAGAAGGACTTGGATTTGGATCTGAGGGTCACATGGCAGGCCGGCAGAGTAACAAGGTATATCGAGTTGTGCACACATGGCTATGATTTGAGGGTAATACATATATCCAATATCATACCTTAAGGGGTGTTTTGGGTGTGGAACAATGCTTAAGTGAGTTTTCCAGAGTTAAACAATGGAAGCTCTAGCTTCATTGATTGCTGTTAAGGGTTGGAACATTAAGACTGGTGGGTTTGAGGCAACCTTATATTGTTGGGTAGGCAAATGTGCGAAGGAAGAGCTTTGCGCAACAATGGGCATTTTGGCCACTTGGTTGTCTTAGAGTAGGACTCACTGCCAGGTGTATCCAGGAGAAATGAGTACAGTCCACCCTGACTACTATCTAAGGGGGCTTTGCTTAATCACATCCTGAGCGTGTCTGTTTTTGGGGAATTTCTGAGACAACGTCATTAGGTCTCTGGGTGACCTTTGCTTGAACCCTTCTGTGGTTGGCTTGGTATGGACCTACGTTAACTATCAATAACGTATTGCCAATTTATGAATTGTTGCCAGTATATTAGAAGGGAGGAGGTAAAAGGGCATATAACACTGTGGTACCATTGGCTGTGGTAGATGAGCAGCAAGTATGACAAGCAGCAAAGAACAGCAGAAAAGGAATGGGAAAAGGAAGTCCACCTCATTATGAAGAAGCTTGTGCAGGAATAGAAGCCAAAGAATGTGAGAGAGCAGGGGAGTGGATGGAAAGGCAATGGAGGAGAGAGATGAAAGGAACTTAGGAGGAAAGACACATGGAAGAAGTGAGAGCATCAGGAGGGAATGACATGAGACTAGAGATATACATAAGGGTGCAGAAAGCACATGGAAAAGGGGAAAAGTCAAAGAATAGTGGATGGAAAGATGTGGAGAAGTGAGAGAGAGAACCTGAGAGGAATTGGAGAAAGACATGAGAGAAGAGGCTGCCCACAGGACACTGGAGAAGGATAGCAACAGGGAGACACCTGTGCAAAAGAAATCATTGCAGGATATAAAGGGCAATTTTTCTCTCTGGCTTTTCTTTGCAAACGAAGATTCAGGAAGGACTCATCCTGCACTTTCTGCAAGCACGCTGATGACTAAAAAGGCAAATCTGAGATAAACAAGTCCAGTTGCAGAAAGCACAGCAGAAGGTCTCCTTGGGTGATGTTTCCAGGTTGTGATTCTTTCTGTGTTGTCGTTTCTCTTCTAGGCATGTTTGGCATGAGTTCTCAAATAAGGCTGCAGCATTGTGGATAGTGTGTCTCCAGGCCTCCCGATGTGAGGCCAGGGCGGACCATTGTTGGTGATCAATTTGGCCGAGCCTGAGATGTTGTTTCAGGGAGTCCTTGTATCACTTTTTTGGAGTGCCCCTCTTACGCTGACCCGTGGCGAGTTCACCGTAGAGTAGTATTTTTGGGAGGCGATGGTCCACTATCCTAGAAATGTGCCCTGCCCAGTGCAGCTGTGTTCTCAATATCACAGCCTCAATGCTGGTGATCCCTACTTGCTCAAGGACAGCAACATTCGTCACATAGTCAGTCCAGTGTATATTTAGGATTGTGCGTATACAGAGCTGATGAAAGCATCCGAGAAGTCGTAAGTGGTGGCGATAGGTGACTCATGTTTCAGACCCATAAAGGACAATAGACAGTACAATGACTCTATACACACTGATTTTTGTGCTTCGCCTCAGGTGTTTATTACTCCAGACTCTTTTGTAAAGTCTTCCAAATGTGCTATATGCCTTTGCTAATCTGTGATTGATCTCTTTGTCAATCTTGGCATCTGAGGAGATGATGCTTCCCAGGTAGGTATATATATATATATATATATATATTACGATCGACTGATCAGAGATCAAATAAACAACAATCAACTATCATAGTAACACACAAATAAACATCATAGTAGATCATCCAGTTATAAAAATATGTGATATTAATTAGAAATTCAGTTAGAAAATTATATTAAAAAAGAATTTAACAATATAGATATAAATAAATGTCTATAAATTCATTGTAAAGTATAAATTATATTATAAAATTATTTAAACAGACTAAAAATGTATTAAAATTTAAGATATCATCTTACGCCGGCATACCATTGCTGCTGCACAAAAACTGGCCACCTTTGTTGTTATTGATGGGCAGTGGTCTGCTAGCAAATAAGATACATAAAATTCATCTGTTCTTCCAAGGAAACGATTAAGAATTGGATAAATAAAAATTTGACGATAACCATTGTAGAAAGGACAATATAACAACACATGGCCTATAGTCTCCACTGAGCCAATTCCACAAGGACAAGTCCGTGCAGCATAGGGAATACTATTGTATCTCCCTTCCAATAGGGCTGAGGGTAGAACATTAAATTTTGCTAATGTGAATGCTATTCTGTGTTTTGGAAGGGTTAGAAGACTCAAATAGTTAGCTAGCTTGAAGGCATTACCATTATCTCTAAAATCGGGAGATACAGAGGCTGCTTTTAGATGTTGTTGCATCTCATTATCTATAATCCGTTGATGTATTTCCTTTTTTGCTTTCTCATGACCCATTGCCAAAATGATGGTTTGTGAAAAACCCAATTTACCTAGCTTCTCATTTAAAGTCTTGCTCCATCTAGATGGAAACCTATCCAACAATATCAAAGGAGCTAACCCTACTGGGTTGAACAGCATTCTGAGCCAAAAATTAAATTTAAGTATCCATGCCCGTGATTCAACTGACATTTGACCTGTCTCCAAATGTAAAATTGCGTTAGGCACACACCTTGGAAGAGCCAGAATGGATCTCAAAAATTTTGTCTGCATAGATTCCATAGAATCAAAGTTAGTGTAAGCACACCACTGCGCCCCATATAGCATCTGTGCCAGTACCTTCATATTAAAAACCTGGATGGCTGAAGGGATGTGCTGGCCTCCTTTGGTGAAGAAAAAAGATATAAGTGACTTAATGCTTCTCTGAACATTTGCTATGGCATTTGTAGACTGGGCCTTCCAAGAGCCTGAAGACTGAAAAATCACTCCTAAGTACTTATGAGATTTTACTTGCTCAATTGGTTGGTCATTTATTTGCCATTTATGGATGCTCCGTTTTCTAGTAAATACTAAAACTTTAGATTTGTTATAATTAATCACCAGCTCTTCAGTTTGGCAGTAATTACCCAAAGCTTTTAGTAATCGGCGCAACCCAATAAGGGTTAAAGAAAGAAGTACTACATCATCCGCATACAGGAGAGTTGACAAGGGTCTGCCCGCTAATTTAGGAGGATGGAAATTTAAGCCAGACAAACTCTTGACCAAAGAGTTAATATAGATGTTAAACAAAGAGGGAGCTAGCACACAGCCTTGTCTAACGCCCGTAGATGATGGAATGGCCTTAGTAAGATGGCCTAGCCTGTTACATCTAACTTTCAAACATGTTTTTGTATATAGGCTATTGATCAGAAACAGCAGGCGTTTATCAATATTGGTTATTTCTAGTTTCTGCCATAATCTATCACGGGGAATCATCCCAGGTAGGTGAACTGCTGAACGGACTTAAGCACAGAGTTGCCTATGGCAATGTGGGGATGATGGTGTTCGTTCTGTGGTGCAGGCTGGTAAAGAACTTCTGTTTTCTTCAGGTTGACTTCCAGCCCAAACAGCTCTGCAGCTATTGCGAAGCAGGATGTTAGGTGCTGCAGAGCTGCTTCTGTGTGGGCAACAAGGGCAGCAACATCAGTGAAGAGCAGCTCATGGACTAGATAGTTTAGAGTCTTAGTGCGAGCCCTCAGGTGGCTTAAGTTAAACAAGCTACCATCAATACGTAAAGTATATAGATGCCGTCTTCTTCTTCAAGCTCTGCTGTAGCCCTTTGGAGCATCATGCTGAAAAAGATTGTAAATAAAGTTGGAGCAAGAACACAACCTTGCTTCACTCCATTAGTTATTAGAAAGGGCTCTGAAAGAGCATTGCCATATCTGACTTGACCGTGCAGGCCCCCGTGCAGCAAGATAATCATTTTACCTTATTATTGGAAAATAAGTCAGAAAAATCATTTTTGGAAATTTGGCAACCTTTTTGGAAATATATAAAGACACAATAAGTGGATGGTTGTTATTCTAGTATTTATGAGAAAACAAATTGTTAACCGCAAAGGTATGATAAGATGACAAAATGGGTAGAGAGAAATAGAGTTCTGTGATAACGTATCTTTTAAAAATGCCTTTCATTATTTTAATTATTCATTATTCATACTAATTAACAATTAAACATAAGAATACTACCTATGATTGTTATCAATATTAGAAATTAGGGAAATGGAAAGTCTAAAACAGAGAAGGGGTAAGTTACATTCATACTATCAACTAAGGAGTGGTAGTAGAGGAAATCTAATTACTGTTACTATCTCTTTTTTTTCTTCTTCATATATGTGTAACCCAAGTTAACAGAAATGAATTTTATGTATAGGTTTACAGTTTTGGTTTTTTAATACGTAATATATATGGTGTTTAATATGTAATATTTGTGTCTTTCTTATTGTCCTTATGTGTCTTATTGTGTATGTTAATTTATACTAAAAGCAATAAAATAAAAAAAATCATTTTAAGGAATTTAGTGGGGACATCCTAGTCTTTCCAGGATCTGCCACAGACCTTTTCTACTCACAGTGTCGAAGGCTTTGGTGAGGTCGACAAATGTTAGATACAGACCATTGTTCAGCTCTCTACATTTCTCTTGCAGTTGTCTAAGGGCAAATACCATATCTGTAGTACTTCTATTGGCTCTGAAGCCACATTGGCTTTCAGGAAGAAGTTCTTCTGCAACAGCAGGAACTAATGTGTTCAGGAGTATCCTTGCAAGGAGTTCGTGGAATTTATCGTGGAGTGCATGGCCTCCGTGTTTCCAAAGTTCAGGTGGGATTCCATCAATCCCAGCTGCCTTGCCGTTTTTCATCTGCTGTATGGCCTTAAGGGTCTCTTCCAAAGTGGGAGCTATGTCCAATTCATTTTTCATCGTTTTTTGTATCATATGTTGGATACCTGAGTCTTGGACTACTTGGTTGGCATTGAAGAGACTTTGAAAATGTTCAGCCCATCGATTCAGGATGGAGGCTTTATCAGTAATTAATGTTTGACCATCTGTACTATATAAGGAGCTTTGGACCTGATAAGTAAGTCCAAACACTGCTTTAAGAGTTTCCTAAAATCCTCTAAGATCACCCAGCTCTGCACAGCGTTGTGTCTTTTCTGCTATATTGATCCACCACTTGTTCTGCATGTCTCGGAGTTTTTGTTGAAGTTTACTACATGTGAGATGCAAAGCTGATTTTCTTACATGGCAAGTTGGCTGGGCGAGGTATGCCTGGTGAGCAGTTCTCTTCTTTGCCAACAGCTCCTGGTTCTCTTGGTTGTTTTCATCAAACCAGTCATGATTTTTTTTTGTGGACAACCCGAGGGATTCTTCCACAGACTGGAGGATACTATTTTTGATATGTTGCCAAAGGACTGTAGGAGAAGGATCTGTAGGATGGTCTTCAAGTTTTGTTTGCAGGTTTGCCTGGAAGTTGTCTCTCATGGTAGCTTGAAGATTGTTGACTTGGAGTCTCTTCTTTAAGATGCCACCCCTCTTAGGTTTGAACTTAAGATGAAGATTTAGTTTACATCTTACGAGGCAATGATCTGTTTGGCATTCTGCACTGGGCATCACTCGAGTATGATGGACATCATGAATGTTTCTCTGGCAGACTAGAACATAGTCAATGAGGTGCCAATGTTTTGATCGGGGATGCATCCAGGTTGTCTTCAAGCTGTCTTTCTGCTGAAAGATAGTGTTTGTAATAGTCAGCTGTTGTTCTGCACAGAAGTCTAGCAAGAGGCATCCGTTTCCAACACCATGCTTGCCTAAGACACCTTTCCAGGCTTCGGAGTTCTTTCCTACTCTGGCATTGAAGTCACCAAGGATAATAATTTTATCTTCTACAGTGACTTTTTGTATGAGGTGGCATAGGTCTGTGTAGAATTTGTCTTTCTCCACAGGGTCGGCTTCCATAGTTGGGGCATATATACTAAAGAGAACAACATGTGGGAGGCATAAGGAAATAATGCGTTCAGAGTGTCCTGTTGGCAAGGTTTCGAGTTTGGAGGCAATGGAGTTTTTAACCATAAAGCCTACTCCTGAAAGATGTTTTTCGGTTTTGGGTTTGCCAGACCAGTAAAGTGTGTAGCTGGTGCCGTGTTCTTTAAGGCTGCCTTCCTCACGGAGACAAACTTCACTAAGAGCAGCGATGTAAATTGCTGCTCTTAGTCGTGATAGTTCATGGGCTATTAGAGTAGAGCAATGCTCAGTCTGTCCACTATCTGCAGAGTCTCGCATGGTTCTGATGTTCCAGCATGCAATGTCAGTTTATTTACACCTTTGGAGGCCAATGTGTGCCTTTGTTTCTTTGCCTTGGTTTAACTGCATCAGAAGATGCCTGTTGGCCGCGGCTAGCCAACCAGGTAGATGGGGATGAACTTTCGTTAGGACACCTTTTCTATGCCCCTCTCCATATGGAGCCAGCAGTGCTGTCCTTAAAAAAGGCTGCTTGGTCATTCAGGATGCTGCTGAACAAGATTGTCATCTCCCGGGTCAGCCTCAAGTGACCAAAGTCCTGAACTGCCTGCATGCAGGGTTGGGTCTGCAGCTTCCAGTGCATCTTTACATCTGCCGTTTCGTCCCTCGCCTATCGCTACAGGGCTTTTTCAGAAATGGACTTGTCCTTCAAGCCTGTGCAATGGATTTTTGTGCTGGAGCACAGCGTGCACAGAACTGGCCTCACCCTTTAAACCAAAGGTTCATCTGCTGTGGCCTTGCAAGCATGGACATTAGCAGCGAGGTCCTCGGGTCATAGGTTTGGTTAAAGTTTCCTTCTCTTAATAATAATAATAATAATAATAATACTTATTTATACCCCGTCCCTCTGTTAAAACAATCAGGGTGGCTTACAAAAATTAAAATACAATACAGATGAAATCCCCAAACACCCCCCACCCCACCCTCCCCCATAAAAAAATATTAAACAATTATAAATTAAAACCAACTGATCTAAAAATCACATTTAAAAACAATAAATACTATAAAATACAATAAATGGCCAGCGGACTAAAAGAAGCCAGGATCCCCTGAGACCGGGATCTAATTAGGAAAGGCCTGCTGAAAGATATCCGTCTTTAGTGCTTTTTTAAAGCTACTCAGGCTTGTTATCTTACGGATCTCGTTCGGCAGGTCATTCCACAATGTGGGGGTGGTTACTGAAAAGGCCCTCTGGGAGGTTGCAGACAGCCTAGATTTTTGCGGCTGAAGCAAATTCCTCCCAGAGGACCGGAGTGCACGGGGAGGATTATATGGGAGGAGGCGGTTCTGGAGATAAGTTGGACCCAAGCCATTTAGGGCTTTAAAGGTAATAACCAACACCTTATACTGGGCCCGGAAACTGATAGGCAGCCAGTGGAGAGATCTTAACACTGGAGTTATATGGTCTCTCCGAGATGTTCCCGAGACCACTCTGGCTGCCATATTTTGTACCAACTGAAGTTTCCGGACCAAGCATGAGGGCAGCCCCATGTAGAGTGCATTGCAGAAATCTAGACGAGAGGTTACCAGCGCGTGCACCACAGTCTCGAGGTCCTTTACTTCCAGGAAAGGGCGCAGCTGGCGTATCAGCCGAAGCTGATAACAGGCGCTCCTGACTGTCGCATTCACCTGACTCGTCATCTGAAGCGATGAATCAAGGAACACCCCCAGACTGCCAACACAGTCCTTAACAGAGAGCGTGACCCCATCCAGGACTGGAGGTTGCAACCCAACTCCTGGTTTCGGGGCCGCTACCGTGAGCACCTCTGTTTTGTCCAGATTTAATCTCAATCTGTTTTTCCTCATCCAGCCCATTACTGCTTTAAGACAGTCATTAAGAGGAGAGACGCCATCGGAATTTGAGGCCGACGAGCGGGACAAGGAGAAATAGATCTGGGTGTCATCAGCGTACTGATAACACCCAGCCCCAACTCTTAGATGGTTGACCTTACAGGGTTGGACGACCACCATCTGCCTGGGTTTGGGATAAGAGTTTTCCTTCTCCTAGAACAGTTGCCACAAGGCTAGAGAGCCCATCCTGCCCTTTGACGCTCTTTGTCAGACCCTTCGGTTTTGACCTGTCTGGCATGGCAGATCCTACCGGTGGCTATTATGCCACCGCCAGCATAGCTCAAAACATCATTAGGGTACGCAAGCCTCTTTCCCACGACAAGGGGGCGTCACTGGAGAGGTGAGGGCAATTTGAAAAAAGAGAATGAGTGCAGTGAAGAGAGGGCTTCAAATGTTGCCAAAAATTAACAGGATTCATAAAGTCAGGGATCATTTCATATGCAAAAAATTACAATTAATTTCTTACATTTCAGTAAGTATATTTTGGCTCAAATAATAGAGAATTCGTGATGATGATTTAGCAAATACGTATACACAGTTTGGAAGTTTGAAAAGGAATTGTGTTTGCCTAAATAAGAGAACTGCTTTGACTATCGTTAAATTAATGGTATGGGTGGGGTGGGCATAGGGTTAGGGTTATTGAAGTATTAATTATTCCATATTGGAACTTTGTGCAAATGGAGATTAAAAATAATATAGACCCAGGTTAATAACCCCCCCCCATACATGTGAATATAGGTGCCAGTTTCAGCATCATTTGTTCCAATTAGTGCCAATGGATATAGGAAGCTTTTTCTATTTTAGTGCATGATTAGACTATTCTTCTTCTTGTGGGCCATTGTTCTTGGGGCATGGGTTGGACCTGGGCTCTGTAGATGGGGTGGGTGAGTTTGGCTGGCTTGCAGTTCATATTTATAGATACTTTTGTTGTTGTTTCTTGTATCATTCTTTTGTGTGTGTGTCTTTTCAAACCCACTCATTCCCATTCACTGAATGGGTGAGAAATGGAGTCTCTATGGTGACTCACAACATTATCAAAAAAGAAATAGATTTCAAAGCACAGTAAAATGGAACTTCTAAAGGCAGCTGAAAAAGTGGGACAAGAGAGGTTAATTGGTATCGTCCCTGCCAAATTGGGACAGTTGGAGGGTATGCAAATGTTACGCCTGTTGTTGCTGTTACACCACATTTGATGTACATTATACACAATCTAACTTCTTACAATAATTCATGTAACATATATACAGTAACATTTATACAAATTACAGAACTCCATAGTGTGCATCTGTTTCCACAGATTTTCTCTTTTTCCCACTGCTAAATTTGGTCTTTGCTGCTTCTGCCTGGTTGTGTTTTTTCACACAGGAAAAAATCCATCTGTGTTGTGCATATATGCGTCTGAAATATGAGTTTTTGTGTACATTTTTTCCAAGTTGTACATACTGATAGTGTAGCATACATCTTCCCACTGACTAAAATATTTATGAAGTATATACATTTTCTGTGCATACTTTAAAAATGTGATTGAACACATATTATTGGGGGGCTCCAATGGAACAGAAACACCCCTACTGGAAAGTTCATTACTTCGTACACATACAGTGAGCCCTCTGGATCCTGCAGATGCCAAAACCCACATATGATTGTGTTGCATATTATTAAACAGTGGTGACATGCTTGTGGACACTTCAGTGCATCTGAATTCATGTCACCTCCATTTTAAGTATAAGATGCAACAACCTGCAATTGCCTGAAACTGCAGATCCAGAGCATGAGGATTGGGAGGACCCACTGTAATCTCCTTATTAGTTGTTAAGTCCAATACTCCTTAATGCAGGGGTCTGGAACATTTTTTCCCCCGTGAAGGACCACTGACCTGTGGAAACAATCAGTTATGGAACATAGCATATTGTGGATGGAGCTAGAGCAAATGGTGGCTTTGAGTATTTAAAGCAATGGCTGTGGCTGACCATGAAGTCAAAATAAACATGATTGTTTCCTCCCCTGTACACTTCCCCATGTCGGAGTGTGCGTGTGTTTGTTGAGCTCTGAGTGATAGGACAGTGGGAAAGTTGGGGGGAGCCATTCTGCAGGAGAGGTCATGAAATAAAAGGAGTCCATGGAATGGAAGCCCAGGACCAACATTTCTCTTGCCAAACCTGTTACAGCAAAGCTGTGAAAATGCTGTCAGTCTTCAAACAAAGCTGAAAAAGAAACTAGAAAAACAGTAATCATAAAAACCCTAAAACACCTAATACTCTCAGTCCAAGGCTGCATCCAGGGTGCCAGTTACATGACAGAAATTGTCACGTTGCCTACCGGGACAAATGATCACGAATCCGTCCCTCGCTGTTTATACGATTTTTGTCACTGATAAGGATATCCCGTTTGGTCCCGTGACTGATATTTACGCGTACAAGGTTCCATTTTTAATTTTAGATTCCGAGATGGTTTATCCCGTGATTTTATTGTTTACACGTACTGGATGTTCCGTGATTTTTTTTTTTTTGTCTGTCAATCAAAGATGCGATTACTCGTTTTTTCAAAATTTGGCCTACGTGTTTCCGTTCCCTTTTCCCGCCATGGATGCAGCGATTGGCCAAACTTTAAACAAAGAATGACGTCACATGCGCTTTTCATGCACCTCATCATTCCTGAATGGCAACATGGAGGTGGCAACTTCAGCAGCTCTGTCTACCGCTGCCCGTTTGCGCTTATCTCTTTTAGCTCTTAAGAGGCGCGTAATCCTCATGCATAGAAGAAGGATGCTCCTTATTTTCCTTCTTCTTCTCCATTCTCAAGCTATGGAAGTAACACTTTCAAGGCCACAGGTCATGTACTTTGCTGCCATCGATTCCCCAGAGGTTTTGAGATTTGTTCACCCAGACCAGAGGAAGCGACGTTGGTGGGTGTACCCGACAACGGACGAGTAGTGGGAGAAATTTGTGATGAACATCTGGTCGGATGAACGTTGGATACTGTACTTCAGGATGCCAAGGTTCCTATTTATGTGCCTTGCCGAGCTACTACGTCCTGAGATAGCAAAGTCGGACACTAACATGAGAAAAGCCATTCCTGTGGAGAAGCGATTCGCTGTTGCCGTTTTCCTTCTCGCCCACCGATGCTCGTATGGAGCAGTTTCCCAGTTGTTTGGTATTGGGAGATCTACTGTGTGCAAGATTTTTGTGGAGGTCGTGCTTACAATGGAGAAGTTACTTCTTAAGCGAACAGTGTTCCTTGGAGACCACAGAAAGGTAAATTTTTTTTAATGAGTAATCGTGTAATCGGATTTTCTGTAATACTTTCAAAGTAATTATTAGGGAGTACCCATGTATAATACTGTACTGTAAGTTCTTGAAGGTTCACCCGTAGTGATTATGCACATGACATGTATACTATGGCAAAACATAAAGGAATTTTTTTCCCTTAACACTAATGTTTATTCGAAAAATCCTAATTCCGAATTCTCACCATCTTCACTTCTGTTATTTGTTCTTTCCTTAGGTTATGGATTCCTTTGCATATTGTAGATATTATCATTGTACATAGCCCTATTCCACTGTAAAGTATTTCAATACCCGCATCCTTGTAAATATGCCCTTCCCTTGATGAACACCCCTTCAAACTGTAAATAATGTATATATATGTGTGTGTGTGTATAAATAGTTAAAAAATAAGTTTATTGAAAAAAATAAATTGTTTATTGTTTGCACAACATAAAACCTGCTTTTTTCTATCTATTACCGTAAACTACACAGTAACACAGACTTAGAACAATCAAGGAAAATAATTATTGTAAAAATAGTTTCATTTTTGAGGTAGATAACTGCTGTAAAAATTACAGCTAATTATTAAAACCGTGCATTCCCTCCCACTCAAAACTTTCAGACATATCTTACTGTTTAATAGTGCCCCTACAGTGACAAGAGAATTTTTTTCTTAATCACCCTTGTCGGTCTGAGCGCATTTAGAGTACTAGGAATTTTTTTGTTTGTGGGTGTATCACCCTTTTCTACAACAGAATTTTCCTTTTCAGCATCAGAAACATTGTTAGTGGTGTTATTTCTCCTTTCAACGGCACGTTTTTTTACACTACCAATTGATCTAATATGAGATACCAATTCACCAAAAAGGTCATTCTGCCGTTGAATTTCTTTTAACATCTTCTCTGATTCATCAACAGAATGCTCATAAAATTTTTCTAGGTAACCATGCAAAGACTGTGTTTGCTCTTTGGAAATTTTTTCTATCCGGGAAGCAAACAAATCTGCCACAGATCTTGTATTCGCCATCATCTGTTCGACATCCGAAGAACGTTTTTTTCTCCGAAATAATGCCAACCTCTCAGCGGAGGATAAAGTGGCAGTCGGATTACTCAAGTCCGCAGCTGTAGGAAAACAGAAAAAATTAAGTCAATGTATTTTTTGGGGCCACAGCAGTGGAAGGTGTACGTAATTCCCAGCCAAATACTGCTTGGACGCGTACCGTTTCTTGCAGGTGTTGTTGACCACACAGTGTCAATTTCCTCCACAACAACAGTAGTGTTATCCTGGGTTTCATTTACCACCCCGTTTTCCTCTCCCTCCTCAGTTAGGGTTAGAGTCACAGTTGCATCTTCAGAGTTCTGGGTGGGAGATATTACTGGTTTAAAAGTAGAACACAGAAAAAACAACTGCGTTATTCCTATGAATAAAGTTATGCAGTGTAGATAACATGTAGCTGTGGGTATGCCACAGTGTAAGAGGGGGACATATAGATTACATCCTTCTTTATGTCAAGTACTGGAGGCGCCATTGCAAACGTGCAAAGGTGCATGCATCCCTTTTTAGTCCCAGGGCACAGAAACAAAAGAGCGCCATTTGGCTTTTACAGCCCTCATTAGCATAACACAAAGTTGAAACCACAACACAGCACATCCGAAATTCAATGTTGTAAACATGGAGAAATAAGGCTACGTTTGCTAACATAAAAATATGTACAGGTACTGTTAATCAGAGTAGCAAGAGACATTAAACAAGTATTTGTTAGAAGATGTTTAATCGAACAATTAAGCAACCGTGTTTGCACATTTATTCCCAAACCTCACCAATCATTTTTACATTGAAAAACCAGCAGTGAAATACTCGGGCTGCATATTAGTGACCCAAAAAGGGGATACCAGCATCTGGTTTGCATTGCCCACTTTGAAAAAATTATAATTGCACAGAAATGAAATTCACGTAATAGATTAATCGATTTTTCACATGCATTGTACATAGAGGAAAAAAAAACTTACCCAGGGGTTGTGAAAACAGTTCCTCAGAGAAACCCTGTAGCATCTCTTGGGAGGATGGAGGGAATCCCTCTTCTTCTGAGATGATGGGGGCGTGATGTGGAACTGCTGACCCTCGCGGAACCCGCACAATGTCGGTGGTGCTTCCTAGCCGCTTCAGGTGGTAGTTGGCATCCCCGCCAAGAATAGCATGCAGTTCTTTATAAAAGGGCATTGTAGCCGCGTTGTTTCCACTTTTTGAATTGTGGTCAGTTACCTGGCGGTAATTTTTACGCATCAGTTTCGTCTTCGTGCGGCACTCTTCTGCGGTGCGGTCATGCCCTTTCTTTTTCATTTCCTCAGCAATCTTTTCAAACAAATCTATATTTCTGTGTGATACCCTCAGCTGCTCCTGCACCTTTTCTTCACCCCATATAGCCAAAAGATCAACTGCTTCATTGTAGGACCACGAGATCCCACGACCACCTTTTCTGGGACGAGGTGCGCTTTCGGCGTCCATTGCCGCAACTGCTAACAGGTAAATGTGCAGCAGCAAAATGGAGAAGCATCAACTTGAAATTTTAGGGATGGCCAAAAAGGGGGCAGGTACACCACCTACTAACTGGTCAGAGCCTGCCCATGGGTAGGGCAATTTCCGGGCATCTCCTGTACCTGGGATAAATTGTCACTGGCTGTTTACATATTCGATTTTCCGCTTCCCCCCGAGCTTTTTTTAAAATTCGGCACAACCCGCGGGATTGAAAGTCCCGCAGGTTGAGCGACAAAAGGTGGCCTCCCTTCCAAAAAACACGTGTCCGATCCGATGTACGTGTAAACTGCCGGGGATCGACACAAATTCTTCCCAGGACATTTTCATCATGTAAACGGCGCCCAAATGTGTACATTTGTACAAGTGCCATGGCAGCTAAAAGTAAAAACAAACAAACAAACCAAAAACCACTCCAGAGCCAACAATGAAAGTCTCTGTTCTGAGCTATCAATTTCCAGGAATATTTATTTTAGCCTGGCTTCCTGCCTTCTTGTATTTAGCCATTATCCCTATTTTGTTATGTCACTCTTCATTGCTTGAAGGTTAAAACCTGCTTTGTAAAGGTGTTTCTTTTCAGTTGTTATGGAGATGGCAGGCATGGAGGCTTTTTTTCCTGCTTGCTTTTATCCTACTTCACCTACTTCACCTCCAATCAAACAGTAAACATCCCATTAGGCAGCCTATTTGTCTATGTCAGTGCTTCAAGTTAAGGTTCATATTATTTAAGATTTATTCCTTCTTGATTCTCTCTAGGTGGGTGCTGGTTTTTTTTTTTTTTACAAGTTATTCAGTTTTGTTTCATGTACACTTGATTTTTCATGTTTGTAGCTATATGTCCTTAAACCATCTGCTTGAAAGTACAATGCTGGTAAACACTGAAATGTTCCTTTTTCTGACAAGGCATAACTTCACTTCTTCCCCCACCCAGCTCCCTGAGTGCTGCTGAAGCATGTCTTTCCCACAGTCACTTGGAGGTATAATGAAAATGGAAACACTATATAGAGCACTGCCAGTGCCAGCTGTACTCTTCCTTATGGGTTGGATCTTTCTATGATGCTTACACACAAGGGAGTATGTCCCATGAAAGGTCTCCTGATGTTAATTCTTCATTTCTTCAGGGGTCACCTTTGCTTTTTGGTTTCATTTGCCAGGCCATATGCCAAACAAAATGTCACCCACCAAATTAGTTCCACCTTTCCTGACAAGTTTTATATACACTTGGCAGTTGAAAATCTGTGGACATTCTGAGGTTCTGAGTTTTAATTATGCATAAATCAAACAAATAGGAAAGAGGAAGGGCAGAGAAGACACTTCTTTTGCAAACACACACACACTCCCCTCATCCTCAGTTTTACTGCATGGGAGAGTATCCAGACCAACTAGAAGGCAGTCTTTCTAAGGGAGATCAGTCACCAAAACAGAAATCTGATCACACATTATGAAAAATGAAATGCATAGCACCACCCTTAGTTTCCTTCTTGTAAATTTCTCCTCTTTTAGTTCTTCTTACTCAGCACTTTCCTACCAATGTCACTATCTTTCTGTGGTGGTGGGATTGCTTGCTCCTGTGAAACAAGAAGCTATGCTGATGGCAGCAGTGCTACTGTTAAGGACTCCCATGTCAGACAGACTTTTGCTGAGGAGCCAGAATAAATGTGCCAAACACCTACTGGCAGCAGCATTAGTGGAGGATGACACTGGTGGAGGATGTCCCAGAGACAATGGCAGTGGCCCCATAGTCCCATGCAGAGGGAGGCGTGGTAAACCTCCCTCTGAAGATCTTTTACCATGAAAACCCTATGATGAGACAATCCAAAATGAACCAAGAAATAGTGCCAGAAGATGAGACTCTCAGGTCCAGAAGGCACTCAAGTAGGACTTTGGCTAATGATGGACTCAAGCAGAAAGGACGTTCAACTGTTGGCATGCTCAGATGTGAAGGTAAATCTGCACAACATATATTTTAGGAGCATGGAATGTGAGAAGCATCAATCAGAGGAAGCCAGACATAGTAAAACAAGAAATGGAATGTATAAGCATCACAATACTTGGGGTGAGTAGGATAAAGTGGACAGGAATGGAACATTTTGAGTCAAATCATTACATAGTGTTTTACTCACGAAATGAAAATCCAAGAGGAAATGGGATGGCATTTATAGTGAGGAGAGATGTAGGAAAAACAGTCAAAGGATATAATGCAAAGTCTGACTGAATAATTTCAATACAACTTTAGGAAAAACCATCTATATAAACTTAATCCAAGTTTATGCTCCAACTACAGAGGCTGGAGAAAAAGAAATGGAAAGGTTCTGTGCTAGAGTTCAGGAGGAAATTGATCATACATCAAAACAGAACTTCTTGTTAATCATAGGTGATTGTAATGCAGAAACAGGAAACAGAGCAGAATAAAAGATTATAGGAAAATTTGGCCTAGGATCAAGAAATGAAGCAAGAGACCGAGTAACTGTATTCTGTGAGGCCAAAAGTTTGTTCATTTCAAACACATTCTTAAAGCAACCCAAGAAGTGACTGTATACACGGACATCACCTGATAGGCAACATAGAAAACAAATAGACTACATAATTGAAAGAAGAAGATAGAGAAGCCCTATTCTCTCTGCAAAACCAAGACCAGGATCAGATTGTGGCACAAACCATTAACTACTAATATCAAAAATTAGAGTAAAGCTAAAGAAGAACATTAAGGACTTTTTCGAATGTCTCAAATACAACGCAAGCAGCCTCGTCGCGTTGCAGGGCTGCTGCACTGCAGGGCATTGGTTTCGGATGATGCTCTCCCCTGCCGGTACTGTTGCGGTACCGCGTGGACATTTGAGCATTATATTTCGCCGATTTTTACTCACGAAAGTTGATCATGATTAAAAACTGGTGAAATATAATGCTCAAATGTCCCCGCGGTACCGCAACAGTACCAGCAGGGGAGAGCGTCATCTGAAACCGACGCCCTGCAGCGCAGCAGCCTCGCAATGCGACGAGGCTGCTTGCGTTGTATTTGAGACATCCGAAAAAGTCCTAAGCCAACCACTGTGCCAAAATATAACCCAAAGAACATCCCCATAGAATTTAAAGATAATGTGAATAGATTTTCAATAGTAAGTCAAATTGACTGGGAGAATTCTGGACTGAAGCCAGGGACATTGTCAAGAAGGAATGCAAAAAGACACTATCTGTAGTCAAAAAGAAAGAGAAGCCTCAATGTATGACAGAGGAAACTGTTCAAGCAGTTAAGGACAGATGAAAAGCAACAGTAAAAGGTGACAGAAATAGAGTCAGAACCCTGAATGCAACTATTCAATGACTTGTGTGCAGGAACAAGGGGAACTACTATAATAACCAATGCAGAGAAATAGAAAGTGACAACAAAAAAGGAAGAACAAGAGATCTCTTCTACAAGATCTGAAAAATCAAAGGGAAATTTAAACCAAGAGTGGGGAAGCTCTACAACCAATAGGGGGAAACATTACATGGCCAAGTAGAAATAAAAAGATCATGGAAACAATACACTGAAGAACTATATAAAATAGATGAAAGAGTAATAGAACCATTCAAGGAATCTACTCTAGTTTTAACTAAAATCTGTCAACAAATATGAAAAACAAAGCAATGGCCCATAGATTAGAAATGCTCCATATATATTCCAGGTCCCAAGAAGGGGAAAACCAAGGTTTGCAGTAACTATAGGACCATTGCATTAATTTCCCATGCAAGCAAAGTGATGCTCAAAATTCTACAACAAAAACTGTTACCATATATGAAGTGAGAAATGTCAGATGTCCAAGCAGGGTTCAGGAAATGAAGAGGCACTAGGGATCATATTATAAACATATATTAGATAATGAAGTGTACCAAAGAATTTCAGAAGAAAATCAGCCTATGCTTTATAGATTATAGCAAAGCCTTTGAGTGTATAGATCATGAAAAGCTATGGCTCACTCTTAAAGAAATGTGGGTGTCATGACATTTGATTGCCCTGATGCATAACCTGTACTCAGGATAAGAGGCTACCGCCAGAAGAGAATACAGAGAAATTGAATGGTTTCTAATTGGCAAGGTGGTCAGGCAAGGCTGCATTTTATCACCCTATCTTGTGCTTAACTTTTATGCTGAACATATTATACATAAAGCAGGATTAGACTTGAAGGAAGGAAGTGGGGAAATTGGAGGAAGGAACATCCTTTCAGATATGCAGAAGACACCATACTATTAGCAGAAAACAGCAAAGTCTTCTAATGATTACTGAAGAAAGTCAAGGAAGAAACTACAAAGTTAGTTTACAGTTGAACATTAAGAAAACAAAAATAATGGCCACAGATGATTTATATAATTTTAAAGTAGGTAATGAAGATTTTAGAATAATTCAAGATTTTCCATACCTTGGCTCGGTCATTAACCAGAATGGAGACTGCAGTCAAGAAATCAGAAGGTGGCTAGAACTTGGAAGAGCAGCTATGAAGGAACTAGACAAGATCCTGAAGTGTAACAAGGTATCACTGAATACTATAGTTAGGCTTGTCCATGCCATAGTATTTCTCATTTCTATGTATAGTTGTGAAAGCTGGGCAGTGAAGAAAGTTGATAATAAGAAAATAAACTCATTTGAAATGTGGTGCTGGAGAAGAGTTCTATGGATACTGTGGACTGCTAAAAAGACAAATCAATGGATCCTAGAGCAAATCAAATCTGAACTCTCCCTAGAAGCCAAGGTGAGTAAACTGAGTAAACTGTTGTACCAAGGTGAGTAAACTGTTGTACTTTGGCCATATCATGAGAAGACATGACTCACTAAAAAATAGAACAATGCTTGGTAAGTTAGGAAGCAGTAGAAAAAGAGGAAGAATTCATTCCAGATGGATACTCAATCAAGGAAGACACGGCCCTGAGTCAGCAAGACCTGAGCAGGACTGTCAATAATGTGACTTGGAGGTCTCTCATTCATGGGGTCACCATAAGTCAAAGTGAACTTGACACTCAGCACTTTGGGAGTTGTTTATACATTGTGTCTTAAAGACTCCTTAGTCAGGTGATGTTCCCCATGTAAAAAAATATGACTATTACTATTGGAATAGGGTACTTCCTCTTTCTCCCTCATTTAAAGAATGCATTTCACCACTTCGTTCTCTGTCTAGCCTGTCAACAGTCAGACATATGACCAACTACGTTTACAAATATGAATAACCACAAAAAAATCTGCATGCTTATGAGCCTCACATTTCTTTTCTGACTTGTAAAGGGGCTCCCATCAGTCCACAGCCTGCCTTTGAGAGAGTAGCCTATCTTCAAAAGGCTAGGCGTGTGGGCAGAGGATACATTTGTCATTCAGGGTTCCTATAAAAAGCGAACAATGGCATATAATATATCAAAAGCAATGCAAGACAGCATAACTTGCAAGGGACAGGACATAATATGTAGCAGATTCATGGAAAAAAGCTTTAAAGAGCTGCAGATAAGAGTTTGAAGGCAAGGACATCCAATTTATCAAAGTGGTGGCTGTTAACTACATGTTCTTTATTGAAGCATCCTGATATGGAGATATTGAATTATTATTGCCAGACACGATAGTATCAATACAATTTCTGTAAACTAATTTGTAAATAATGCTCAAAATATTGGTCACCATTCTGGGTTGCAGTGGTAAATTGTTGAATGATCCCATACCCTCCAACATTTCACAGATGAAAACTGGGACTCATGCGTCTGAGAAACATCTGAGTGCATTGAAAAGAATGTGTCCAGGCAACACCAAGACAAAGATTATTAATGAGGAGGTACATACAAAACTACCATTTTAAGCAGAGGAACCTTGGACATACTGAGTACCCAGTATATATGTACTGAGTTTAGGAAAGCTTGGGGGGGAAAAAAAACAAACAGAAACCAAATGAGATTACTGGAAAGGGCAACACTCCATCCCTTCTTCTCCTCTCCCTCTGGCTGAGTTAACTGATGGCAAACTCCTTTTGCACTTTAAACTCAGTTTGAAACAATTTATGTAAGCAGAGGACAGAGAGGGAAAAATAGGAGGAGAAGAGAGACACTGGGACATTTTAAAAGTACTGGAGTTGAAAAAGTGGGACCACAGAGGATTATTTCAGACAGCCCTTGCCAAACTGGGATAGTTGAAGGATGTGTGATCCTATTAAAAGGGGGAGACTTA
Source organism: Gambelia wislizenii (assembly GCA_030847615.1). NCBI lineage: Eukaryota > Metazoa > Chordata > Lepidosauria > Squamata > Crotaphytidae > Gambelia > Gambelia wislizenii. The sequence goes on along the minus strand of JAUMIR010000005.1, from coordinate 182,313,721 downwards.
TGATTTATGGTGCAGTCCTCTGTATATTTACTCAAATTTTACTGAATTCAAGGTCAGGCTGAGAGTAAGGGTGACAACCCAAGACTGTCTATGTATGGGTGAGTGGGGCTTTGAATCCAGATTCAGTGTTCCAACCATTATAACTCCAGGAATGCATCATTTCTTTTTGAGACTGTAATCTGTTTGCACACTGGGTTTTTGGTTGTGAATAACAACAACAGCAGCAGTAGCAGCAGCAGCAACAACAAATTTTATTTCTTACCCCCCTCTGCCCAAGGCTTGAGGCAGGGTACAATATGTATTAAAATACAATATATAACATAAAAATAATTTAAATGCTGAGGTAAACACAGGTAGGATTAAAAATAATCCATACACTTAAAATACAAATTTAAAATTCATAGAATAAGATAAACTGGGTAGGCCTGCTGGAAGAGATATCTCTTCAGTACTGTTTTAAATTCCGACAGTGTGTTTAGCTGTTGAATATCTTCTGGCAGGTCATTCCACAGTCCGGGGACAGCTGACAAAAAACTGTCCCCTGGGTGACAGTTGCCTGTCTAATCCTAACTGGTTGAAATAAATGTCCCTCGGTGCACTTTAGTGAAGAAATCCAGCATTGTGTCTGGAAGCCATACCCTATGAGGAGCGGCTTAGGGAGTATGTTTAGCCTGGAGAAGAGAAGGTTAAGAGGGGACATGATAGTCATATTTAAATACTTGAAAGGATATCATATTGAAGAAAGAGCAAGCTTGTTTTCTGCTGCTCCAGAGACATGGACCAATGGACTCAAACTAAGGGAAAAGAGATTCTACCTAAATATTAGGAGCAACTTCCTGATGGTAAATTGCTGTTCGGCAGTGGAATACACTGCCTCAGAGTGTGGTGGAGTCTCCTTCTTTGGAGGTTTTTAAACAGAGGCTTGGATGGGCATCTGTCATGTGTGCTTTGATTGTGTCTTCCTGCATGGCAGAAACAGGTTGGACTAGATGGCCCTTGTGATCTCTTCCAACTCTATGATTTTATGATTCTGTGGCAAAGTAGTATAAGTACTGGCCTAGAACATCAGGAGAGCAGGGTTGCCTGATCAGACATGAAAACTCCCTGTATGTTCTTGGGCAAGTCAGACTCTCTCAGCCTAAAGAGGAAAGCAATGGTAGATCTCCTCTGAATAAATTTTGCCAAGTAAAACACACAAAAGGATTACCTTAAGTCCGAGTCAACTTGAAGTAACATCACTGCAACAATTTTGCTATGAATGTGTGTTTGTGTTCCAGGGTACTCTACATGTTAAATTCATAGACATAACTCCAGCTATAGCTCATAATATGTGAGCCTCCAAAGTGCTTACGGGACTCTTCCCCCTCTCCCCCTCCACATCACATCACAGGTCAAAAGTATTTTTTTAAAAAAAAAAAAATCCTTTCCTACCATGCTGTTCTTCTGATCTTATGAACATAGAAATTTTAAAAGGAACATGTGATTTTCAAGAACAAATGAGTCCAGATGACTGTCTCTTTCTCCAGAAAAATGGTTACTGCTCCTTAGAGTAATGAAGCACTGTATACCTCAACTGCACTTTTCTGTCTTTAGAGAAATTCTTTTGGGGAAGGAAAAAACAGAATGAATCCTGGAATGGAAATCTCAGCTGTTCTCGCTAGAGGACAAGCACATGGTAAATTCAAAAAGAAAAAGAAACGTCAAAAAGTAAAACCAAGCACAAAAACACACTTTAAAAAATACAAGTAACCTGGGGAGGATACAAAAAAATGTATCACCTCCTTGTCTCGATTGCATCTGGAAGTGTTCGGCACGGACCTCCCAGTGATGCTGGCATCGCGCCAGCCTAACAGGGCACCTTTTCACTCACCCATTGTTCTGTTACAGAAACAGAATGATGGATCAATTCATGAATAAAAACCCATGAATAAAAAGGAATGCTGGGGGAATGGAAGGGGCATGGGAGCATGATGACCTGTGAATTACATTGTCTGAAAAGGAAGCCCTTTCGTAATCTCCTGGCATTCCTGTCATGCTATATTTAGGTCATCTGATAATCTCCTAAGGTTCAATTTATATATGATGGCAAAAATTCTCTCTGTTAAATTTGGATCCATTATATGTTTCAGAGTTGGGCATCCTTCACTCATGTGGGTTCTACTCCCCTCCACTCAGGTTTTGAAAACCATCAACCAGGGTCTGATGCAAAAGGAATCTCTGAGAGGCTCCTGACTTTGAGATTTCTTGGTGAACAGAGTAGATGACTGAGGTGAAGCAAAGTGAGGTGATAATGGGGGTGTATTTGTGGGAGGGGACAAACTGAGGGCATGGAGCCCCCATAAGAATTTGGTTCTCCAATAAAATTTTCCTTCTTCCTCAAATTTAAACTTAAAACTTCAGTTGAGCACTTGGAAATACAGCTAAGGCATCCAAAGAAAAGGGGAAAGCAAAGGATGGTGAACATAGCAAATATAAGACTTCCGGGTGTGAGTGGTTTTCAATTCTCTGGAATGGTAGAAATTTGGGAACTGAAGGAACATTTCATTGGGGGCTGAATTCTTATTTGGGTGGCAACACACTCATTTGCACCTCCTTGTAGCTATACCCCTGAACTTAATCTGAATACTACTTGATGCCACCTAGACTTTTATTGTCTTTCTTTTGCCATCACTGTTGACTCATGTTTTGATCCACCAGACTCTTTACAACAGAAGTGGGGGACTGTTGTGGGTTAGAGGACCAAATTGCCTCCCCCTGGGGACCTTGGAAGACTGCATCGCTCTGCCTTTCCCAAATTCAAAGGGATTTGCATTCAAATCATAGAATCATAGAATTGCAGAGTTGGAAGAGACCACGAGGGCCATCCAGTCCAACCCCCCTGCCACGCAGGAAATCTTGATCAAAGCATCCCCGACAGATGGCCATCCAGCCTCTGTTTAAAGACCTCCAAGGAAGGAGACCCCACCACGCTCCGAGGGAGTGTGTTCCACTGCCGAACAGCTCTTACTGTCAAAAAGTTCCTCCTCATGTTGAGGTGGAATCTCTGTTCCTGGAGCTTGCACCCATTGCTCCGTGTTCCAGTCTCTGGAGCAGCAGAAAACAAGCCTGCTCCATCCTCAGCGTGACATCCCTTCAAATACTTAAACAGGGCTATCATATCGCCTCTTAACCGTCTTTTTTCCAGGCTAAACATACCCAGCTCCCTAAGTCTCTCCTCATAAGGCATCGTTTCCAGACCTTTCACCATTTTAGTTGCCCTTCTCTGGACACGCTCCAATTTGTCAATATCCTTTCTGAATTGTGGTGCCCAGAACTGGACACAGTATTCTAAGTGAGGTCTGACCAAGGCAGAATAGAGTGGCACTATTACTTCCCTTGATCTAGACACTATACTTCTATTGATACAGCCCAAAATTGCATTGGCCTTTTTAGCTGCCGCATCACACTGTTGGCTCATGTTCAACTTGTGGTCTACTAGGACTCCTAGATCCCTTTCGCACGTAGTCTCATTCAGCCAGGTCTCTCCCATCCTATATTTATGCATTTCATTTTTCCGCCCTAAATGCAGTACTTTACATTTCTCCGTATTGAATTTCATTTTGTTAGCTTTGGCCCAGCTCTCCAGTCTATCCAGGTCATTCTGAATTTTGATCCTGTCCTCTAGGGTATTAGCTACTCCTCCCAATTTGGTGTCATCTGCAAATTTGATAAGTATGCCCCTAATTCCCTCATCTAAGTCATTGATAAAGATGTTGAATAGCACTGGGCCCAGGACAGAACCCTGTGGCACCCCACTGGTCACATCTTTCCAAGACGAAAAGGAGCCACTGCTGAGCACCCTTTGGGTTCGGCCGGTCAACCAATTACAAATCCATTGAACAGTTAACTTGTCTAGCCCACATTCTACAAGCTTGTTTGCAAGAATGTCATGGGGAACCTTGTCAAAGGCCTTACTGAAATCAAGGTATGCGATGTCCACAGCATTCCCTTCATCTACCAAGCTGGTAACTTTATCAAAAAAAGAGATCAGATTAGTCTGGCATGACTTGTTTCTCTGAAACCCATGCTGACTTTTTGTGATTATGGCATTGCCTTCTAAATGTTCACAGACTCTCTGTTTAATGATCTGTTCTAGAATCTTCCCTGGTATTGATGTCAGACTAACTGGACGATAATTGTTGGGATCCTCTTTTTCCCCCTTTTTGAAGATGGGAACAACGTTTGCCCTCCTCCAGTCTGCTGGGACTTCTCCTGTTCTCCAGGAGTTCTCAAATATTATTGCCAATGGCTCTGAGATTATATTTGCCAGCTCTTTTAATACTCTTGGATGTAGTTCATCTGGTCCTGGAGATTTAAATTCATTTAGATTAAGAAGGTATTCCTGTACTACCTCTTTACTTATTTTGAGCTGGATTTCCCCTATTGTGTCCTCTGTTCCATTCTCCTCAGGTTGGTCCTCCTTTTCCTTTTCTGAAAACACTGAGGCAAAGAAGGTGTTGAGTAATTCTGCCTTTTCTCTGTCCCCTGTTAGAATTTTGCCATCTTCTCCACGTAGCGGCCCTATCATTTCCTTCTTCCTCCTTTTGCTGCGGACAAACCCAAAAAAACCCTTTTTATTGTTCTTAACCTCCCTAGCAAGCCTGAGCTCATTCTGCGCTTTAGCTTTTCTGACTTTACTCCTACACGTGTTCGCTATCTGTTTGAATTCTTCTTTGGTGATTTCCCCCCTTTTCCATTTCCTATACATGTTCCGTTTAAAACTTAGCTCCATTGAAAGTTCTTTAGTCATCCATCCTGGTTTCTTGAGACACCTCCCATTTTTCTTCCTCAATGGTACTGTTTGAAATTGTGCCTTCAGTATCTCCCTTTTGAGAAAGTCCCATCCGTCTTGAGGTCTCTTCTCTTTTAGTATTCCTGACCATGGGATCACCCCCAGTATTTCCCTGAGTTTATTGAAATCAGCTCTCCTAAAGTCAAGAATGCGTGTCTGACTATGCCTGGCTTCTCCTTTCCATTGTATAACAAACTCCAGGAGAACATGATCACTCTCACCTAAGGATCCCACCACTTGCACCCCATTAACCAGGTTGTCTCTGTTGGTTAGGATCAGATCTAAAATAGCTGACCCCCTTGTTGCCTCTTCCACCTTTTGGACCATGAAATTGTCTTCCAGGCATGTAAGGAATTTGCTAGACCTTGTAGTTTTGGCTGAGTTAGATTGCCAGCAAATATCAGGATAGTTGAAGTCACCCATCACTACTACATCTCTCCTTTCTGCATGTATGTTCATCTGTTCTAGAAAGGCAACATCCAATTCCTCTGTCTGATTTGGGGGTCTGTAGTAGAGTCCCACGATAACATCCCTGTTGTTTCCCTCCCCTTTAATTTTTATCCAGATGCTCTCAACCTGGCTTCCAGTATTGATGTCATGGATCACTTCACTGGTGTAAATATCCCTGACATATAATGCTATTCCTCCTCCTTTCCTGTTTGGCCTGTTTCTCCTATAAAGGTTATACCCCTCTATTCCTACATTCCAATCATGAGACTCGTCCCACCAGGTTTCAGTAATGCCTATTATATCATATTTGTTTTGTAGTGCAAGGAGTTCAAGTTCATCTTGCTTATTTCCCATGCTCTGTGCATTAGTGTAGAGACATCTGAGACCATGTGTTCCCTTTACTTGCTCCCTGTGCAAGTTTTTTTGCCTCCCACTGTTGGGTCCTTGCGCTGTTTGCCTTGTTCCCTCTATGACAGTTTGACTATTTTCTCCAGCCCTTTTGCCTTCCAGAATACTGTCTCCCTCCCCCATTTGACTCAGTTTAAAGCCCTCCTGATCAAATTCTTGAGACTGTTGGCAAAAATGTTTCTTCCAACTGTTGTAAGATGCACCCCATCTCTTGCCAGAAGTCCCCCCGCATGGAAGCGCAGTCCATGATCCAAGAATCCAATTTGTTCTCGGCGACATCATCTACGGAGCCAGTTGTTTACGTTGGCTATTTTCCTCTCCCTTCTTGGACCATGCCCTTCAACTGGTAGAAGAGACGAGATGACCACCTGTGCGTTCATTTCTTTCAGCTTCCTCCCCAGGGCCTCATAATCTCTTCTGATCTTGGGAAAGCTGTGCCTTGCAGTATCATTGGTTCCCACATGGACCAAAAGGAAGGGGTAATGATCCGTAGGCTTGACGAGTCTTGTCAGCCTCTCGGTCACATCACAGATCTTTGCCCCAGGGAGACAACACACCTCCCGAGTCATCTTGTCAGGCCCACATACCACTGCTTCTGTACCCCGCAGCAAGGAGTCCCCCACCACCACCACACGCCTCCGCTGAGGCTTCGCAGCTGCTGTTCCTTGCGGTGGTCCTCTCAAGGTCCCCTGCTCTACCCCTGAAGTCTGTCCATGCTGTTCTTCCTCGTTGTCCTTGATAAGGGAAAGGGCTTCGAATCGATTCTGTAGCTGCAAGCTGCTGGAAGAATCCCTGGATTTTCTTGTTCTGTGTGTGACATTCCTCCAGCTGTCTACTTCCTGTGTCTGTGAAGTGACCCTCTCCTCCACAGCCACTTCCTCTGTGCGGTCCCCATCCAAGACTGTTCGTTCTGTTCTGTCCAGGAAAACCTCTTGCTCACGAATCTGTTGAAGTGTAGCTACCCGTGTCTCCAGCTGCTGTACTTTCTCCTCCAAGAGGGCTACCAGCTTGCACTTGGTGCATGTGAAGTTCTCCATGTCTGTAGACAAGAAGACAAACATCACACAAGTGTTGCAAGTGACTGCTGCAGTCCCCTCAGTGTCCATGATGAGAGCTTTTAGGTAATCTAAGAACTCTTAGTTAACGCTGAGAATGCTAAGCTGTACTTTTAGGTATGCTGTATTTTTGTTTGGTTACTGAAATTCGCGCGCCGTTAGGCGCTTGCCTCTGGCTCTTGAGGGTAAAAGGGCAAGGTCAGAAGTTCAAGCCCCTCAGCAACAAGCAGCCTCTCCCAACAGTTTTTAAAAAATTCAATCTCCCCAGTCAGAATGGCTGTCCAGAAGTTGCTCTCCTTCTTCTCCCTGGCAGGAAACTGGCCTGGAAACTGGCAGGAAACTTGCTGTCCAGAAGCTGCTCTCCTTCTCTCTAGCAGGAAACTGGCCTGGAAAGCCTTTGCAAGGAGTTATATAGAGCTAGGCTCCCAGCTCCACCCCCTAATGACTCACAGGTGTGACTCACAGGTGTGACTCACAGGAAGGCTCTTGAGGGTAAAAGGGCAAGGTCAGAAGTTCAAGCCCCTCAGCAACAAGCAGCCTCTCCCAACAGTTTAAAAAAAAAATTCAATCTCCCCAGTCAGAATGGCTGTCCAGAAGTTGCTCTCCTTCTTCTCCCTGGCAGGAAACTGGCCTGGAAACTGGCAGGAAACTTGCTGTCCAGAAGCTGCTCTCCTTCTCTCTGGCAGGAAACTGATGCCCTCCCCAATGTTGCTACATGACATTCATGAATCTGATAGCACCTTTGAGACTAATTGAGAGGGGAAAAATATCCAAATATCCAAAATAAACTTTCATGAACTACAGTCCACTTTGTCAGAAGCATAAGATGGGCTAAATAGACATACAGGCCACCACCACCCCCATCCATGTGGAATACATTCCTGGACTTACCATTCATAAGTGAAACTGCAGATAATAGCAACCCCTATTAAAAGAAAGGATTTCCAGTACAAACATACCATAGAGTTGCATTGGAGGATCTAGTGAGTCCTAGAGAGGATAGCTCTCTAGGCATTTTCCAGCATTACTCTATGGTATGTGATACTATTTTTTTTAAAAAAATTATACTTTATTTTTTAAAACATTCTTAAAAATACAACCAATATTCGTCTTAGACAACTCACAAATAAACAATGCTGTTTTATATTCCATCAGAACATGGTTTTCCACTTTATGTACATTACATATACATTTGTTATCATATAACGTTCTCTCTTTCTTTTTAATCCAGTTCGTATCATATTGATTGTTATAGTTAATACGAAAAGATTATCTATAACTTCCAATCCATTGTTATGGCTGAATAAGACTAAATTATAAAATTGTAATCATATATAACTTCTGTTTAACCCAACTAAATAGCTATATAGTCTCAACTCCTCTTTCAATTGTACATTTTTTGATATACCTTCATCACTGGGGAATTTTAATATTATAACAATATATTATCATATGTCTCACCCTTACTTTTTAGATAATCTAATACTTTTGCCCATTCTTCTCTCCATTTGTGTTCATTCTTGTTCCGTAATTTCATAGTAAATATATCTAATTCCAACATATCAATCAACCTATTTTCCCATTCTTTTATAGTTGGGCGCTCTTTCATCTTCCATTTTTTGGCTATAACTAACCTCGCAGAGGTAACCATGTAAAGTATGATTCTCCAATATTTTGTCACTTTTTAATCTTGCTCTTTAATTATATTTAACAGAAACAGCTCCAGGGTAAAAATCACATCTATTTTCAAAATATTATTAATTGCTTCATACATTTGTGTCCAATTTTTTTTTATCTTTGTACATCGCCACCACATATGAATCAGGGTACCCTGATTTTTACCACATTTCCAACAATTGCTTGGGGTATTTTTATTCATCTTGCTCAGTCTTTGTGGTGTATAATACCATCTTAAGGCCATTTTTATATAATTCTCCTTAAGATTTTGACAGGTGGTAAAAGTAAATGATCTTCTTCTAGCTATTTCCCAGTCTTCTATATTAATGGTATTACCTACATCCTTTGCCCATTGCAACATGTACTCTTTTAAAATGTCATGTTCTGTAAACCTTGCTAATAGTAATATGTAAAATTTTGTGATTGCTTTGGACCTTTTTTCTTCCAACAATAATTTGTCTAATTCGTTATTCTCTATCTCAAATCCACTCTTCCTTTGATCTTCCACAAATTTCTCCTTTATTTGCATACAGGTGAACCAATTTATGTTATATTTTACCTGTAAGGTTTCCTTTGGTTCTAACCATAGTAGCTTATCACTTCCCTTCCTTCCAACATCAGAATATCTTAACCAGGGATCCTTATTATTCCATCTTGACATAAAAGCTTCCTGGGGTGATATCCATAATGGGATCTTGTGATAAAAGGCTTTTTAAATCTTATCCCAAACCATTAATAGACCTTTTCTTACACAGTGGTTGGTAAAGCTTTTGTTTGCTTTTTGTTTCTCATAAAACAAGTAAGCGTGCCAACCAAATCTATTGTCGTGGCCTTCCAGAATCAGTAACATCTTATTACTTAAGTTAACCCATTCCTTAATCCAAACTAATGCAGAAGCTTGATAGTATGTTCTTAGGTCTGGAAGGTCGCAACCACCCCTTATCCTTGTGTTGATCAAAAGGTTCCATTTAAATCTTGCTTTCTTTTCCCCCCACAGAAATGATTTTAGGTCTTTATTTCATAGCTCAAAAATTTTATAATTCGTCAGTATTGGTAGATTTTGAAAAAGGTACAATACTCTAGGAAGAATGATCATTTTTATAGCTGAGATTTTTCCAAACAGAGAAAGTCCTAAGTTATTCCATCTTTTCAGATCTTTTTTTATTTCTGTCCAGGTTGATCTATAATTATTCTCAAATAAATCAGCATTTCTCTTAGATAACCAAATTCCTAGGTAGCATACCTTTTCCCCAGTTTTGCAACCCGATATCTCCCTAATATTTTCTAGTTTTTTGATGTTTTTAGTAAGTATAACTGTTTTTTCTTTATTGATCTTAAAACCTGAGAATTCTCCAAATTCTCTCATAACATTTAGGCATTCGCTAATTTGTTTTATTGGGTCCTCCATGAATATAATCATGTCATCCGCAAAAGCTCTTAATTTAAAGGTAGAACCTTTTATCTGCACCCCTGGGATCTTTTTGTTCGATCTTACTTCCCTATTCAATACCTCTAGTACTATAATAAATAGGAGGGGAGATATGAGGCATCCCTGTCTAGTTCCTTTTCCAGTTCTGAGTGTAGCGGATTTTTCTCCATTAATAACAAGTTTAGTGGATTGTTCAGTGTATATACTCTCTATTCTCTTACAAAATTTTTCACCCAATCCTGGTTTTTATTACCTCCAGCATGAAATCCCAACGTATGCTATCAAAGGCCTTCTCCGCATCCACCAGCATTAGACCCATCTTCTTTTCACCATGAGCTTCATAGTATTCTAACATATCTAGTACTATTCTGATGTTATCACTAATTCTTCTCCATGGTATAAATCCATTTTGATCTTTGTTTACGATGTCTGCAATAATCTCTTTTAACCTGTTGGCCAGTATCATCTCATTAATCATTTTATAGAGTGGAAAAGCAAGTTCATTTTTGAATTTTTTAATAGACTGTTGCTGTAAAGCCATCCGGACCAGGTGCCTTGTTCATTTTAAGATCTTGTATTGCTTTTGATATTTCAGCCATTGAAATGGACGCATTCAGCTTTTCAATTTTCATGACACTATTTTTTCAGCCGTGGATAACTAAAACTGTGGATATGGGATCTGTGGACATGGGTGTGTGTGTGACTAGTATATACAAACCAGTGGTGAAGGGGTGTGTGAACTGTAACTGAAATGCAAAACAGCACGGTGTCATGATGACTTGACAAGTTAAGTCTCAACAGTGGTCATAAAGATCAGTTAAAGGGACAATGTCTGTCTGTAGAGGCTCCATTCCATGCATATAATGAAGTTGACTGACTCCCACAAAAACTTATGCTAAATATTTCTTTCTACCAATCAGTCTCAAAGGTGTTACAGGATTCCTTTATATCTTTTTTTAATGCTGAAACAGATTTATATGGCTATAATGGAGCCCTGGTGGCACAGTGGTTGAATGCTAGTACTGTGAACCACAAGGTTATAAGTTCGATCCTAGAGGGCTCCAAGGTTGACTCAACCTTCCATCCATCCGTAGGTCGGTAAAATGAGGACCAGCATAATAAAGAGCTGGGGTGACGTGCTGTAAAAACTATTAACACAATTTCCAAAAAAGAAGCAGCCATTGTTATTAGTACAATTCATTTCTGCAGTGTCACTCCTGCAGTGTTGTTACAGGCCAACAGCACCATCTACTGGCATCTGCATTGTATAATTGTTTGTCTTGTCTGTAATTTGCTTTGAATTGTACGTATTGAACTGTATTCAATTGAATTGTGTTGCACTGTATTGTATATTATGATTTATATTGTGACGTACCCTGCCCCGATCCTGAGGGGAGAGGCAGGTAATAAATAAATTATTATTATTATTATTATGTCTTTCAATACACATATATACAATTTTCACTTTATTGCATCTAACTGAAGGCAGCAATGGCATAGGATCTATTAGCTATGTAGGTGAATTATCTACTTTCTCTCTCTTATGCAGTTCTGGCACCAGAAAGGATTGCTTGCATAGATTTCCCTTCTCATAATTCCAGTCCTCCAGCCAAAATGGAATCATGGAATAAACTGCTGCTGTGTCATGTCCATAATAGATAAATGGAACCTAAAACATTCTCACTCTTTTCAAATCTGCTATTCATCATAGGCACAGCAGAGGAAGATAACAGTAACTAAGATAGACACATTGTCAACAACTGAATATATAAATATCTAACAGGTTCCAGGTACCAGGTTGTTTGCTTGACAGCCTCATAAAATATCTCATGGTTAAACCTCTCTTCATACAGCAAAAGGAACTATTCTGCTTATTGTGAACAAATATTGATGTGATTTATCTAGTAGGACTGGTGCCTTGGCACACTGCTTTGTTTTGCTAGTAAATCAAAGCAGACCATATTGGAATACTGATGTGTTTAGAGAACCTAAACAATCTTGGGTTGCTGGAGGATATTAGATTAAGCCAGACAAACACACTGCCTGCCAACCTATAAGCAATGCATTTATCTGTGTTCTATATTCCGTATTCTTAGAAATGTCTCTTTCCAGACAGCAGCATAGTAGATATTTCCATTTCTTCCATAGAACTTGAAGAGTCTATTAAGGCTGAGAGCTAGTGTAGCACAAGAGATTTGGGGCTCTTTTGCATTATACATTCATAGCATGGTAATTCCTCTCTAACTGCCATGGTTGCATCTGAGGAATCCTGGGAGCTGTAGTTTAGTAAGGCATAAGAGTGCTCTGGCAGAGAATTCTAAGGGCTGGTCTATACAGGGTGGGGGACACACGGATTGCTCTGAAGAAACAGCAGTTCGCAGCACTGTGACCTGTCTTAATGGTTAATAGAACTCCCATAAAGTTTGCATGCCCCCTAGCCAAGATGGCAGCCATGAGTGAATTCCTCATGCTTTTAAATCTGCCGCTGCCATTAAAAAAAAAAAAAAACATTTACCATGGTGTGCACAAGCAATACTTCATATTTACAAAAGGGAAAAAAGAAGAAAAGAGAGGAAAAGATCACCATTTTATTGCCTTACTGATCTCTTGCTTAGCCGAAAATCCAACATGGTGACGGCAGGTGCTTGCCCTGTTTGTAAGCCCCACCCCCATGCTCCTCCAGTCAATCAGCTTGTGCTCCCTTGGTGCAGTGATGCGAATTTGAGTGTCTTAATGAATGGGCATTCACATCCCCTATGGAGATTTTTAAAAACTCCAGGAAAAGCTGCAAGTTTACGGTGGATTTGGCTTTCCCCCTTCCGAATAAGACGTTTTGATATGAATGTCCATTTAGACAGATCGCCTTCCATGTGAATTCTATGAGGATTACTTTGACAGGTTAGACAATCCCTAAATACCCCTTCTTACACAGCAGGCCCCAGGATTCCATAAGAGTTTGTCATGGTAGTTAAAGTAGAATCATAATGGTATAACTGTGCAGTGTGAAATTACTTCAGGACTGGGCAAAATGTGGCCCCGGAACCACATGCTGCCCCAGTGCTAGGATGTCTCAAAACCATCACAGACACTCCAGAGTCTGGCAAAAAGGGGAAGAATTTGAAAAGACTCCAGGAATCAGAATTCACCTTTTAATTAGTTTAAAGCCCCTGTCTCTCCACTCTTCCAAAAGCCCAATATTTTTCAAAGCCAGAAGTGGACTTTCATCTCAGGATCCCTGAACTTGTGTATATACCCTCCAACATTTCATAGATGAAAACACAGGATATGTGTCACCAACCAACGTAAGAATATAGTCAAAATGGCAAAAGTTATGAATGAGGAAGAAAAGACATTCTAGGTGAGGATGTAACAGTTTGTTTTTGCCTAAGTCTATGGGAAACTGTATGATTCTATCCCTTCTGTCCCCTCCTCCCTGCTGAGTTAATTCCTGCAATTGAGGTAAGTTGAAGCAAAGGGGGAAAGTGCATAGGCTAAAGAAGCCATGTTAGGTGGAACGATAAGTCCATTATGCTTCTCCGATATAGTATTATTATTATTTTATGTTTAATGATTTTATTCAAAAAGTATTATTATTTTGCTTAGATGGATGCATAGCTGCTCAGTACTGAAATGCAAACAATTTAATAGGTAAGATGCAGAAAGAAAAAATAATCTGATCCAGCATAAGTTTAAAATATCCATAACATGGTTGCACAAGTTCTACATTTGGGAATAGAAAGCAGTCTGATTTGTTTAATTTTCATTTTAAAAAAAAATCAGTGCTAGAAATCTCTCTGTGCTATGCTATTTGCCTGTCAGGTGCTGGATGTATTCATATCAAGAATTCAAAGTTCAACTGCTTAACAGTCTAAAACTGAGAGTGGATTCATTTCTCAACTGTCATTGGAGCCACAAGCTGCTGCTATACAAAAGGAGGCCATCATGTTCTAGCCATGTTGTACATGGTAACCTTTTGGTATTGTCTGATGCCTCTGTTGCAGTTCAGCTTTGCTCTTCTGAATGGATACAAAAAGGCATTTAATTGTATGTTTCTGTAAAGTTGCTTCTCTTTTTAGGTTTAGGTTTATTTTTTCATTTCAGAGTAATTAATAAATAAATGCATGCATTATACATAGTAGAACTAATTCTAATCCTCAAAGTTACAAGCAGGTAGCATATATAAAAGTGACATATAAAAGAGGGCAACCAAAATGGCGGGAGGTCTGGAAGCCATGCCATTTGAGTAGCAGCTAGATATGTTTAACCTGGAGAAGAGAAGGTTAAGAGGTGATACGATAGCCATGTTTAAATATTTGAAGGGATCTCATACTGAGGATGGAGCAAGCTTGTTTTCTGCTGCACCTGAGACAAGGACATGGAGCAATGGACTCAAACTACAGAAAAAGAGATTCTACCTAAACATTAGGAGGAACTTCCTGACAGTAAGAGCTGTTCGGCAGTGGAATGCAGTGCCTCGGACTGTGGTGGAGTCTCCTTCTTTGGAGGTTTTTAAACAGAGGCTAGATGGCATCTGTCTGGAATATTTTGATTGGGTACTCCTGCATGGCAGGGGGTTGGACTAGATGCCCCTTGTGGTCTCTTCCAGCTCTATGATTCTATGATTCCATGAATGTTGCCTTGAAGATTTCATAAATCCTTAATACTTGTGCAACAGCAACAGTGGAACATAGGTTTGGTGTATGTCTGTACCAAACTGATTAAGACCCTTTCCCAGTTTCAGACATTTCAGCCACCTAGAACCTGCTTGTTTTGTTTGGGTTATAATTCAAGGCTGAAGCAAAATTCTGCTAGTGGTGAGAATTTGATCAGCCACCATTTTGCCTTTACCCAGAAACAGACCATCCTGAGGTGCTTTTTCAATTGTGGGGAATTCACAATGACTGGTACTATTAAACATAACTTCTTCATTTGCTGGTCACAGGTTGGTATTGTAATGGGCAGCTTTTGAATAATTACAGAGCAAAGAAACACTCTTGAAGAGTGGTTGGATCATTTGTTCAGCAAATCATTTCAGTTAAGAGGTATGGTGTTAAAAATAGGCCTCCAAAGAATGAGTAGTGACTGAAGCATAGTGATACATAGTGATACTGCACCATTCCATTTAACACAATTTTTACAAAACAGGCTAGTAGGAAATGCTGCTTTAGTCAATATCTTGCAAATGTCCATGTTCTGAGCCAGGCATGACACTGACTCATCTCATTGGTACTCCCCTGAATTGGTTGTGTGCTTAGTGAAGAATTTAGCCTTGTTGGTCACTTGCAGCCACAAAACATTGCATCCATTATAAGGGATTTACTTTCTGGTGAATGTGGGAGTTACCAGCATTGGCTAGTATTTCCTATCAGTGGTGAATCTGCTAAGCTAATGTATTAGGTCTGTGACTTGCTAAGAACTGGGAACTGTATCTCACCAATGAATTATGCAATATATAATTAATAAATGTTTTTAAATTATAAAACATGTGCGTATTTGTGTTCTATTGAGTCATGATATATATCACATCCACTCCCACATACATTATAAGCAACATCCAATATTTAGAAAACATCCATTTTTTAGCAGCATCCAAAATGTGTGTGTGTGTATGCAATATCCA
The DNA here is from genome assembly GCA_030847615.1 of Gambelia wislizenii. Classification (NCBI taxonomy): domain Eukaryota; kingdom Metazoa; phylum Chordata; class Lepidosauria; order Squamata; family Crotaphytidae; genus Gambelia; species Gambelia wislizenii. The sequence continues at coordinate 182,298,251 of JAUMIR010000005.1, read as the reverse complement.
ATATCCAAAGTATTTTCCCAATATGCAACATCCAAAATTCACAACATCCAAATACATGTCAACATCCAAAGAGTTTTCCACTACCTTTATACACTATCTAAAGGATCCCACTGGACCCATGAGAAAGATGCCAATGACACAACATGTACTCGTATTCACAATCCTAATGCTAGCTTCTCTGTTTACTGGGAATAAACCCAGTGAGCAACAAAAAGTGGAATTAACTTAAGTTTTAACAATATAGCAATCAGTTTGTGACTTTACAATAACATTAATCCATGTGTGTGAAAAATAACAGTGCCACTTCAGTAATAAATACCAGAAACTTTTTACAAGGTTCAGAGTGCTGAAAGGTGCAGTTAGCTCAATAAGAAGCCCCGGCTAGGATTTGAATATCCAGATGGAGAATCCGGGGAAGATTACTGTTGTTTTCTCCTTCCCCATTTCAATCATAGATAAAGGTCTTCATCAGTGTATATTATTAAAGTTCCACACAAACTCTGGCAAACTGTATAAATAGTTTAAGTCAGAATATTTATAATATATAATCATCAAAAGATGGAAATAAGATTTAATTAAGATTTAAGGTAAATATGTTATAATTTATATGTTATAATTTAAAAAACATTTATTAATTATATAGTGCATAATTCATTGGTGAGATACATTTCCCAGTTCTTAGCAAGTGGTGAGTCTTCTCTAGGTTTTTTGTCTTAACCTTAATTATGCTATTCAACATGTTGAACCTATTTTGGGATAGGATTCAGCACTTTGGATAGTTCCAACAATATTCAAAGTAAAATCTATAATTGATTTACAACCCCACTGACATGAAGTAGAAATGAAAAGCCCTTGGTTATGCTGTAGTTCCCAAGTGCTTTGGGATGAAGAAAATGTCATGTGGATCTCTAAAATATAATTGGTTTGTAACGGGAAAAATCTGGGACTTTCAGAAACTCTTTTTAATCATCTGGAGGGACTGTCAGTTATGTTTTTGTACTACAGATTCCCAAATCCCTCATCCAGCATGGCCAGAGAAAATTAAATGTGAGGTAGAAGGTATCTAGCTAAGTTTCCTGTATGGAAGATGTTAATGAAGGGATATAGGATGGCTCCCCCTTTGTTCTCATCAGCAAGTGAAAATGTTTCTGTTCTGACCAGACTTTTAAGAATTGACTGCTTTTAATTGTGTGCTTTTTAAATGGTGTGTTATTTTGCTGATCTTTATCTTCTATCTTTTGATGAATTTGTTTCAAAGGGTTTTAATTCCTTGTACTGTTTAATTGTATTTTAATTGCAATTTTTTATATATTTTAGTTCCCTGCTTTATTTATTGTATTTGGTTTAACCTTTGTAAATAGACTTGGATCCTAATATTAGGTAAAAAGTGGGATATAAATGCATAAATGATGACAATGATGGTGGTGAAAACTGAAGTACAATGCAGACACAGACGGAGCTTGGCAAAGTTACTTTTTGGACCAAAAATCTCAGAATTCCCCTGAATTTTAATAGTGTTGGTTGTTTCTGTACTGGATCCAACTCAAATGCTATTATGTAAATAAAGTTAGCAGCTCAAAAAAGAGTATTCTGGGAGCTGTGATCCAAAAAGGTAACTTTGCCAAGCTCTCCATCTCAGTGAGAACAAAGCCAAAGTGTTTCCCTTCATTGGAAGCAAAGCACTGTCTTTTAAAAAAAGAAAACAACAAACCAGCAGAAACAACATAACATGAGCCTAAATTACTGAACAGAGAGACCCGACAACTGTCAATTTTGTTTTATTATATGCAGAAAGTGACAGTTCTGCTCAGTCCAGAACACAAATCACTCTGATATATTAGACTAGCAAATGCCTGTGGGAACTGTCTTCTGAGTTTCAGAAGGAAAGTTTTTGAAAGAAGAGGATCTCTTTCAAGGGAGGAAAAGACAGCAATACACAGGAACTTCAGAGAACAGATAGAAGCTTTTTAAAGCACCACCCACCTCAGACAACTGTAGAATCTTTTTGAGTGAGCAAGGTAGTGGTGAGAGTTCATCACAAGGTCAGGGGAGTACAGAATTATCCCTTCTCACCTAAAAGCAGTCTTGCACATAACTTTGCCTGCAGTTTTTTTTTCTTTTTTTTTTTTAGTTTGAACTGTCAGACCTACATCTATTGGTAGAGTGAGAAGATGAAAGAGGAATGAGTAATCCAGCTGAAAAGACTGTGCAAGAGAGTTACCTCTGAGAACAGAATCTCGAAAGCCATATTCAGAAATTGACCCTCCATGCAGGGCTCATCCTAACATCAGGCAGAGTGAGGTAGTTGCCTCAAGCAGCAGATGCTGGGTGGGAGGTGGCCAAAAGCTGTTGGAGGAGAAAGCTGTGGGCTAAGTAGCCTGCTTTGTGTCCCTGCTAGCAAGCTTGCTGCCTTCAAGGGGATTGGAGAGCAATGAAAAAGCCCAGTTGTGTTTTCAACATGGAATAGAAGGGTATACCATCTGTTTTTCATCTCAGGTGCTGAAATGCCTTGTGCCAGCCCTGTCTATTATTGTTTGTTTGTTTGTTTATTAATTAATTAATTAATTATCCCACCTGAAGTTTAGAAACACGGAGATCATGTACTCAACGATAAATTCTACGAACTCCTTGTGAAATGCTGGGGAAAAGGGGAACTGCCATCAGATCTCTGAGATGCAGTCATCATCACTCTGTACAAGAAAAAAGGAGCAAAATCCCATTGCTCAAACTATCGAGGCATAACACTGCTCTCTATTGCTGGAAAAATCCTTGCAAGGATACTCCTGAACAGATTAGTTCCTGCTATTGCAGAAGAACTGCTATTGCTCCAAAGGGCTACGGTAGAGCTCGAAGAAGAAGACGGCATCTATATACTTTACTGTATTGATGGTAGCTTGTTTAACTTAAGCCATCTGAGGGCTCGCACTAAGACTCTAAACTATCTAGTTCGTGAGCTGCTCTTCGCTGCTGCTGCTGCCCTTGTTGCCCACACAGAAGCAGCTCTCCAGCGCTAACGTCCTGCTTTGCAACAGCTGCAGAGCTGTTTGGGCTGGACCTCAACCTGAAGAAAATGGAAGTTCTTTACCAGCCTGCACCCCAGGATGAACACCATCATCCCCACATTGCTGTTGGCAAATCTGTGCTTAAGTCCGTTCAGCAGTTCATCTACCTGGGAAGCATCATCTCCTCAGATGCCAAGATTGACAAAGAGATCGATCACAGATTAGCAAAGGCATATAGTGCATTTGGAAGACTTTACAAAAGAATCTGGAGTAATAAACACCTGAGGCGAAGCACAAAAATCAGTGTGTATAGAGCCATTGTACTCTCTATCTCCTTTATGGGTCTGAAACATGGATCACTTATCGCCACCACTTATGACTCCTCGGACGCTTTCATCAGCGCTGTATATGTGAGAATGTTGCTGTCCTTGAGCAAGCAGAGATCACCAGCATTGAGGCCATGATACTGAGAACACAGCTGCGCTGAGCAGGGCACGTTTCTAGGATGGTGGACCATCGCCTCCCAAAAATAGTACTCTACGGTGAACTCACCATGGGTCAGCATAAGAGGGGCCCTCCAAAAAAGGGATATAAGGATTCCCTGAAACAACATCTCAGGCTCGGCCAAATTTATCACCAACAATGGTCCACCCTGGCCTCACATCGGGAGGCATGGAGATGTACTATCCACAATGCTGCAGCCTTATTTGAGAACTCACACTGAACAAGTCTTGAAGAGAAATGACAACACAGAAAGAACCACAACCCGGAAACATCACCCATGGAGACCTTTTGCTGTGCTTTCTGCAACCAGACTTATCTCAGATTGGCCTTTTAAGTCATCAGCGCGCTTGCCAAAAGCACGGGATGAGTCCTTCCTGAATCTTCATTTGCATAGAAAAGCCAGAGAGATTATTATTATTATTTTCATCATCATTTATTTATTTAGCACCTTTTACAATGCTGCATCTCCATGCATTAGAACACTATTACAAACCAATTGGTCTGCTTCTTCCACCATGTCCTTTTTCCTTCTCTCTCCAGCTTATTGCAGGGGTAACATTATTGTTATTATTATTATCATTTATTTATATAGTGCCATTTATTTATATAGTGCTCATAAATCTAAGTGTGTGTGGAGTGAGTTTGAATTCTACATAGGGCTCAGATTTGGACTCCTTAGTCAGGAAGCTCTTTAATGAAATGCATCTGTACACATATTTGAATGGAGAGGGAGTAAGAAGCAAGCCACATTTTCTGTCCATGTATATATAATATTGTTAGAACAAGAGCAGTGTGACCAAATACAATAGCTTTCTTAATTCTTTAGCTGTCTTTATTCATGTTTCTAATGCCATCCCTCTTTTTTGATAAAGATGACTAGCTGGTTTTCTTTCGAAACATCTGTGACATAAACCTGGTTGGGAGGCATGAGAATATGCTTTCGGTCTGGTAGCAAACAAACTAGGAGCGTTCTGACTCTCTTACAGAAACTATTGCAAACCTTGCTGAAGATATGAATGTGACAAGTACAAACTGGGAAGATAGGAAAACTCATTTGATCCTGGGTCTGAGAGAACTCTGAGAGAACTCACTGAAAATAGGGTGTGAGATTTTGTGCCATTTGCCTGTTTACAAGCTCACATTTATCCAGAGAGGCTAACAGTGTGTCTATCTTACATAATTTATATATCGTTTGGAAATTCTTTAAGAAGAACTTTTATGGCTTTTAGTTATTTGAGCAATGGGATGTAAAGTTGTCTGCAAACAGTCAAATACTGCTGTTACGTTGCTGCACAGAATCCTATTCAAATGCTGTTTCATAAATTTTTAGAAGAAGGCTGCACACAAATCCTAGCATTGGAAGCAGTACTGGGGGAGGGGGAGTAATAATATAGAAATACATTTTCTCAATTTTAATTTGCACTACCTCAGCATGAGCCCAAACATTTTGAAACAGAGGGATTGAGAGAGAGAGAGAGAGAGAGAGAGAGAGAGAGAGAGAGGAGCGGAGAGATGCAGTTATGATGTGCATTTGTTTTGTTAAATGTTGTGAGTAAGGGAAATAATTCCTCATGCATCTTAATGTAAATGCAGAAAATAAAAATAGAAATGTTATTTCCTTTCAAAATGAGAGAATGGTGCACATAAATCAAACCATTACACTTAGCATAGCCCATAGCTCAGAGCACTCTCTATCCTTCCCCACTCCCACCAGTGACCTGGAAAGGAAATAAAGAAAGAAAGAAACAAAGAGGTACCTGCTACCACAAGGAAGCCACTTTACTGAAATGTTTGTAGACAGATGATACCTTCATTACGAACATAAATTCAGAACCTATCCATTTCCTTAGAGAAAGCTATTACCAAGAAAATGGGAGCATGAAATGCTATCACACCATCATTTCATTTGGGAAATTGTGAGGCAATAACGATAATGAATTTGAAAAGCAGCAGATCTCTCTCTCTCTCTCTCTCTTTCTCTTAGTGGATTGGTAAAAGAGTAATAAATTAAATGTGAAAACTACACATTGAAAACAGTATTCTGAAGGTGACTCTCACAAGGAATTCCTTATCGCAGTGATGCTGAGATAAAGCTGTTATTGCATTATGCAAACTTCTCCCTACCAAGTGGATAATTGCATATTATTTCATGTTTGTAATTGATAGTTGAAATCAATGCTAGAATTATCCAATGATCTTCATGGTCGAACAAGGCCAGACTGGAATTATTCTCACCAATGAAGTATATTGAATATCAGCTTCTGCTGTATACTTGACATTTAGACAAACGTTTTGGTAAAAGAGTTATTGGAAGCATCCACCTTCGCCCACCCAGTGAATTGAGTCAATGGAACTTCAGTTAATAGGGTTAGGCATGTAGGAAATTGCTACATGGAGTGGTGGCAGCAATTGGTGGTACAAGATAGTGGAGTGAAGACAAGAAAGCATTGATTTGATTATGTTTATTTGAAAACAAGTTAGGATTTATTTGCCAGGAATTGTGAGACTGGAGGGATGGAGAATCTCGGCCCATGGAAGTTCTCTATCTTCAGCAGTGTCTTCTCCATTACTCTTCAGCACTATGCTTATCTTTAATATGTGAATTATTGCAGATCACAGCTAGCATGGTATAGTGGAAGACCAAGATTCAAGTCCCCACTCAGACACAGAAACACAATGGATGGTCTTGGGAAAGTCGCGTTCTCTCAGCCTTGAGGAAGGCAATGGCAAACCTCTTTCAAATAAGTCTTGCCAAGAAAAACCTAGGATTGGGTTGCCATGAGTCAGAGTTGACTAGAAGGCAGTTCACCACAAGCAGCCTTTCTTCAGAGCTTTTGGGGGAAACCTCTTCAATCAACAACTGGAGTCTGGGGGGGTGTTTTAAAATATTTTTAAAAATATTTACTGGTAAAAATATTTTTAAAATAAAAATATTAAAATATCTTGTCATTACATATCTTTAATTTTTTTTTAAAAAAGAAAACTGGCTGTTTAAACTTCTCTGTGTACATACATAGAACTGAGGTGTGTTTTGAAGGCCTGAAAGCTGTTGTATGGAGGCTACTTCAGATAGACCTACAAAGAACTAAACTGTGCTTTGCATGCCTGAAACCTCTAGCACTGGGTCTTACTCTTGAGCTGGAAGGCATAGAGTTAATCTGTGATTTGTAAGCTTTGTAGAAAAATGTAGTAATTAGTAATATTCACATTTTTGCTTTGGCCCCATCCATTTGAACCTTGGCCTTACCCCTGGGCACTTAGCCACACCACAGCTGGAATGCAGCTATTCACCCCATTGCCTGCTTGTTCTGATGTTTTTCCACCCCACTTGACTGCCTGATCTATTCCTTCCACCCCAACCCATCTCTTTTCTTTTCCCACTTGCCTGCCTGATCTATTCCCCCCATCTGCATCTTTTCCTTCCCTACTCTTTTGCTGCCTGATCTATTTCCCTTCCTTGCCTGCTGCCGCTGCCAATCCTGCTGCTGCCATCATTGCCCTGAGCAGCCAGGCAAGCCACAGCTTGGTGGGCAATGTTTGAGGCAGCAGTGGTGGAGGGTGCTAATGTGACCCCCTAGGCGGCTGGGCAAAACTGCAGCTTGGTGGGCAATGATTGAGGCAGCAGCAGTGGCATGGTGCTGATGTGATCTCCTGGGCAGCCAGGCAAGGCCAAAGCTTGGTGGGCAATGACTGAGGCAACAGCAGCGGCAGGGCACTAATGTGACCACCTGTGTGGCTGGGCAAGGCCCCAGCTCAGCAGACAATGATTGTAGGCCAAGTAGGTTCTGCTAAGAAACATCCTGTAGCTGCTGATTGGTAACCAAGGAGTGCTAGGATTGGTTCAGAACGTTTCCCAAGCGGCCAATCAGAACACTGGAAACAGCAACATCCCTAAGAGTTTTATATATATAGATGCTACTTTTAAAAGGCATGTTAAGGTGCTTTTAGAGGCATTTTCACAAAATTTGTCATGTTTTATGCCATTCTCTTATAAAGCTTAAATTTTCTTTATTAAGTAATGGACAGCATTTTTTTTAAAAAAAGGGAAAAGCAGGTAATGGATATGAGCACACAAACAAATAAAAAACACCCCAGAAATTAAATTCATTACTTCTCCAGTAATGTAATAAGTAATAAGAATGAGTTACTTTTCAGACTCTGTGATGAGTAACAGGAATGTGTTGCTTTTAACAAGAAACGTTCCAAGCCCTACACACAATGAACATGGTTGGAGATTTGCTTTTGTTTGTTTGAACAAATCAATACATTTATGAGAAATATTATTCTTTTTGTGGTTATGGAATTTTGCCTTTTCAACATTAGTTTTTAGGAGCTTATTGCTAAAAGCTTGTATGGTACACCACAGCGTAGCAGTTCCATATGCAGAGCTACACTACAGCAGGCCGTTCAACACTTCCCTGTATTACCCCTGAACCACTACAGCCCCGCCCCCTGTGGATATTCCAAGGCTGATGGAGAGCAAAGGGATCTAAGGAGCATCTAGCCCTATAGTCCCTGTAGTCAGATGCAGAATGATGGCATCATCCAATGAAGTCCACCAGTGTCCTCCATAAGTCTCAGCCAGTGAAGCAATCATTCTTCATCTGGCTATGGTGACATATTAGACACTTCTGTGATCTGCCTTCGTATCCTCTGCTAGCCACAGAATGGCTGGGGGAGGGACTGAAGCAGTTCTACAGTACATCTGCAGGAGAGAGCTTTGGGTGTTGTGGCAGGTAGAAGGGAATACCATCCTCTGCAATGACAAGAAAAGACATATGTAAGGGGAAGGTGGATTTACACCTGGCAACACTGACAGGTTGCCAGCCAACAGAAGCTAGTGTTCAGAGAAGATGTCAAGACATGGACATGGGGTTCATAGGTAAAATGCATGCATCATCTAAATTAACATGTCAGAGTCTGTCAGTGCAGTGCTGTGGCGCTACTAAGGCTGGTGTCACCCCTCCCTCTGACGGTGTCACCTGGTGCGGTTCGACCTCTCCACACCTCCCTAGTGCTGGCACGTCAGTAAATCTACTCTGGGTTTTAGACTGAACTTTACAGAAGTTATCCTGATGCTGAGTCTATTTTGAAGACAGGTTCTTTCATGTTGTGTCTAAAGCCTAGAATAAATCCACCACCGCCACCCTGACATGAGAGCTGCTAGCCTCCACTATGTCTGTCATTTGCATTGTGACTCATTTTGAGGTAAAATGATCTCATGGCACGGCTGAGTGTCACATATGTTTCGTCAAACATATTCATCAAGGAATGGCTTCAGAAGCAATCTGTTAATAAGTAAACTTTCTCACCTGGCTTGTGGAAAATGTATTGTAAAATGCTGTAAATCTATCTGTATTACCACAATAACAGCTGATTCTTACTTTTTAAAAAAAATATGTAGCTGAACATAACACCTACCAGCCAGCCAGCCAGCCAGCCTGCCTGAAGAAGACTCTGCAGGGCTGTGAGGGAGCCTTCCTTCCTTCCCCTTGCACCGGGGTGAAGGCAGCTGAGACAGCTGAGCAGGGAGTTGGGGTGTGGTCAGGAGTGGCTAGCCTTAGAAGTCACTCCACCACCCCCACCCCAGAACACCTACCAGCCAGCCAGCCAGCCAGCCAGCCTGAAGAAGACTCTGCAGGGCTGTGAGGGAGCCTTCCTTCCTTCCCCTTACACCGGGGTGGAGGCAGCTGAGACGGCTGAGCGGGGAGTTGGGGTGTGGTCAGGAGTGGCTAGCCTTAGAGGTCACTCCACCACCCCCACCCCAGAACACCTACCAGCCAGCCAGCCAGCCAGCCAGCCTGGAGAAGACTCTGCAGGGCTGTGAGGGAGCCTTCCTTCCTTCCCCTTGCACCGGGGTGGAGGCAGCTGAGACAGCTGAGCAGGGAGTTGGGGTGTGGCCAGGAGTGGCTGGCCTTGGAAGTCACTCCACCACCCCCACCCCAGAACACCTACCAGCCAGCCAGCCAGCCAGCCTGCCTGAGGAAGACTCTGCAGGGCTGTGAGGGAGCCTTCCTTCCTTCCCCTTACACCGGGGTGAAGGCGGCTGAGACAGCTGAGCAGGGAGTTGGGGTGTGGCCAGGAGTGGCTGGCCTTGGGAGTCGCTCCACCACCCCCACCCCAGAACACCTACCAGCCAGCCAGCCAGCCAGCCAGCCTGAAGAAGACTCTGCAGGGCTGTGAGGGAGCCTTCCTTCCTTCCCCTTACACCGGGGTAAAGGCAGCTGAGACAGCTGAGCAGGGAGTTGGGGTGTGGTCAGGAGTGGCTGGCCTTAAAAGTCACTCCACCACCCCCACCCCAGAACACCTACCAGCCAGCCAGCCAGCCAGCCTGCCTGAAGAAGACTCTGCAGGGCTGTGAGGGAGCCTTCCTTCCTTCCCCTTACACCGGGGTAAAGGCAGCTGAGACAGCTGAGCAGGGAGTTGGGGTGTGGTCAGGAGTGGCTAGCCTTAAAAGTCACTCCACCACCCCCACCCCAGAACACCTACCAGCCAGCCAGCCAGCCAGCCAGCCTGAAGAAGACTCTGCAGGGCCGTGAGGGAGCCTTCCTTCCTTCCCCTTACACCGGGGTAAAGGCAGCTGAGACAGCTGAGCAGGGAGTTGGGGTGTGGCCAGGAGTGGCTGGCCTTAAAAGTCACTCCACCACCCCACCCCAGGAACACCTACCAGGGGCCGGGAATGATCTGGGAGCGGGAATTGAGGTTGTGTGGGGGAAGGGAAGGTATGGCGGCAACAGAGTGAAAAATTGTTACAAAAGAAGGCGGGATCGATGTTTAATATCTATCCCGCCTTCAGTTCACTCTGTTTCCCAGAATAAATTGGAGAGCGCACCAACCATTCCACAGACCCTTACTCTGCTCCTTTGCAATGCCAGGTCGGTTAAAAACAAGACGCATATTATCCATGACCTCTTATTGGATGAGGCTGCCGACCTGGCATGCTTTACGGAGACCTGGCTGGGAGAGGCCAGTGCTGCGACTTGGGCGCAGGCACTCCCGGCCGGGTACTCAGTTAGTGAGCAGGTAAGGAAAAGGGGGCGGGGGGGCGGAGTGGCTCTGGTTCATAAAAACAATCTAACCTTGACCAGGAAGCCTATCCGGAACACAGTCCACATCGAGTGTATGTACCTAAGCCTGAGGTCCAGGGATAGCTTAGGGATTCTGTTAGTATACCGGCCACCCCGTTGTCTAACAGACTCCCTAACCGAGCTAACACAGTTGGTCTCAGAGTTGCTGCTGGAGTCGCCCAGACTTTTAGTTCTTGGCGACTTCAACATCCCACTTGAGACCAGCTTGCTAAATTTAACTGGTGCAGCTCGGGAGTTCATGGAATCCATGGCAAACATGGGCCTATCCCAATTGGTTGTCGGGCCTACTCACTGTGCAGGTCATACCCTCGATGCGGCCTTTAGTACGGAACAGGAATATCCGTGGGCGGAGGTTATTAAAACCTCTGCATTGTCATGGACGGATCATTTCCTGGTCAAGATGGAGCTAAGAGCCACTGTCTGCCCCACCGGGGGTGGTGGACCCATTAGAATGGTCCGCCCTCGAAGGCTAATGGAACCAATTGGATTCCAGAAAGCCTTGGAGGGTTTAATGGTTGGTAACGCCGGTGATTCTGTTGAAGCTTTGGTTAATATTTGGAACACCGACCTCACCAAGGCTATTGACACAATCGCTCCCAAACGTCCTTTCCAGCCTGCTCCTAACCGTAAGCCCTGGTATTCAGAGGAGCTTAGGAAGATGAAGCAGGCTGGACAACGACTAGAGCGCACCTGGCGGAAGACTCGACTCTTGTCCGACAAGACTCGTCATAGGAATTTCCTTGATTCTTATCGAGAGGCAATACGTGCAGCGCAGAAGTCTTTCTCCTCTGCACGTATTGCGTCTGCAGAGTCCCGTCCAGCAGAACTGTTTAGGGTGGTGGGGGAGCTGACACAGATTCCACCTGCGCAGAACCCCTTACTTAACCCAACAACGGCCTGCTGTGATGCGTTTAATATCCACTTTGCAGATAAAATCTCTCGGATAAGAGCCGACTTAGATGCCAGTGTTATGACAGAATCTATAGATGAGGTGTCCAGCAACTCCGTTGATGAAATTTTATTGGATCAGCTTCAATCTGTGAGTACCGATGACGTGGACAAACTCCTTGGTAGAGTGAGAAAGACGACCTGTCCCCTCGATCCCTGTCCATCTTGGCTGGCCACCCAAGGGGGAGACGCATCGAGAGTACTCCTTAGGGATATTATCAATGCGTCCTTCAGGGAGGGGTCCGTTCCACCCTGTCTGAAGGAAGCGGCGGTTAAGCCACTCCTGAAAAAGCCTTCCCTGGACCCCTTGGACAGGAACAACTATAGACCAGTCTCCTTGCTGCCTTTTCTAAGCAAGGTGATTGAGAGGGCGGTCGCTTCCCAACTCCAAGCTGTCTTGGATGAAACCGATTATCTAGATCCATTTCAAACTGGCTTTAGGACGGGATATGGAGTGGAGACTGCCATGGTTGCTCTGGCTGATGACCTCCGCTTGGGGATCGACAGGGGTAGTGTGACCCTGTTGGTGCTCTTGGACCTCTCAGCGGCCTTTGACACAATAGATCATTCCATCCTCTTGGATCGCCTGAGGGGGTTAGGAATTGGAGGCACTGCTTTGCAGTGGTTCCGTTCCTTCCTCTCGGGCAGATCCCAGAGGGTGAGGCTCGGGGACAGCTGCTCTACCAGAATAGAGCTTAACTGTGGCGTTCCTCAGGGTGCCATCCTGTCCCCGATGCTATTTAACATCTATATGAAGCCGCTGGGAGAGATCATTCGGAGGCATGGAGTGTGTTGTCATCAGTATGCTGATGACACCCAGATATACTTCTCCATGTCTCGGTCATCAGCTTCGACTTCAGATGGCATCTCTCCTCTCAATGATTGTCTTAAAGCAGTAATGGACTGGATGAGGAAAAACAAATTGAGACTGAATCCAGACAAAACGGAGGTACTAACAGTTACAGGCCCGAAACCAGGTCTGGGAATACAACTTCCAGTCCTGGATGGAACTACACTCTCCTCCAAAGACTGTGTTCGCAGTCTGGGGGTGCTCCTGGACCCGACGCTCCAGATGTCTAATCAGGTAAATGCGACGGTCAGGAGTGCCTGTTATCAACTTCGGCTGATACGCCAGCTGCGCCCTTGCCTGGAAATTAGGGACCTCGAAACTGTGGTACATGCACTGGTAACCTCCCGTCTGGATTTCTGTAATGCGCTCTACATGGGGCTACCCTTGTGCTTAACTCGGAAACTTCAACTAGTTCAGAACATGGCAGCCAGGTTGATTTCTGGTGTTTCCAGAAGAGAGCATATAACACCTGTGCTAAAAGCTCTCCACTGGCTGCCTATTCGTTTCCGGGCACAGTACAAGGTGTTGGTTATAACCTTTAAAGCCCTGCATGGCTTGGGTCCAACTTATCTCCGGGACCGCCTCCTTCCGTACGACCCTCCCCGCGCACTTCGGTCCTCTGGGAGGAATCTGTTACAGCCTATGAAAACAAGGCTGTCGGTGACCTCCCAGAGGGCCTTCTCCGCTGCTGCTCCCAGATTATGGAATGGCCTGCCGGACGAGATCCGTCTTATTAACACCTTAGACGGCTTTAAAAAAGCTGTCAAGACGGATCTTTTCCGGCAGGCCTTTCCTGAATAACTATCCCGGCCCAAGACTCAGCTGTCCTCCTTGAGCTGTAATCATTTTTTTTAACCTATTGTATGTTTTAATATTTTCTAATTTATATATTTTTAATTTACTGTATGTTTTTAATCTTTTATAGTTTAATATTGTTTTAAGGGGGGGTGGGCTAGGGTACTGGGACTATGGAGTTTTTATATTGTAAGCCGCCCCGATTGCGTTGCAGAGGGGCGGGATAGAAATACAATTTTATTATTATTATTATTATTATAACGTTACTTTTGTCGTCATCCTTCAGATACCCGAGAAGAACAAGTGAAAAACAAAACCTACTCGTTCAATCATTTTGTCAGTACAGCTGTTAATTAAGACACAGTTATACCACCCAGTAGTTTTAAAAATGCTCCCAACACAGACTTCCAGCAGGGGGAGCAAAGATGTAGGACCGGCTCAAATGGGGCTCCATGGGGTCAGTCGTCCAAGGATGGTAAGTGGGGTCTTTTTTGGAAGAACACCACAACCCGATTATCTGGGAAGATAAAAGGGGAATTGGGGCTTGCAGTAGTTGCTATTTGTGTTCTGGGGGTGCGAAGGGAACATCCCCCCCCCCGGTTACACACAGCACGCCGAGCAGCCATTGCTGTTCTTGGAGCCATAGGAACTTAGTCTTGATTTCTCTCCCTACTATCTAAAGCAGAAGACTACTGAAATTAATCGGATTTGGATAAGAAAATAACCCAAAGAGGGTGGATAGGCTTCCAACAATAAGCCTTCCTTCTGAGAGTTAGTTCTAAAGTAAACGAAGGGAAAATACTGGTTAACAAGAAGCGAGGAGGAATTAGTAGGCTCAATAAAACTGTGCCAAATTGCTGTTAGAATGAGTTTGAATCAATCTCCAATAAGGAGAAAATATATCTCTGGGAAATAACTGGAAATGAACTTGTAATAAATCATCAGAGAAATAAATTTACTGCGTAGACAAATTTTGCCACACAGTACTTGGATACGGGACTTTTGGAAAAATCAGCAGGGGGGAGAGAACAGCTGTGACTGACATAGCTGGGATATTGGTGCATTGCTACCAGGAAGAGGAGATGAGAGGTGGGGGGAGGAGCTGGAGCTTGAGTTGGAGCAGTGGAGTGACTGCCAGGAGAAGAAGAGCGGAGGCGGAAAGGAGTGTGCCGTGTGGAGTTTGGAGGGGTGTGCCGTGTGGTGTTTGGAGGAGTTCAGAGGGGGCCTGCTGGGCATCGAAAGCAGACAGAGGTCTTAAGGGACTTACAGAACAGACGGTACAGACAGGATAGATGGGCGGGGGCCCAGACGGAGCAGCCAGGGCGATTTTGAGCTCTGAGGGTGCATTGTGGTGGCCGAAAGGGAGGAGCAGATGGATTGGATCAGAGGATAAGGGTCGGGAGGAGCCGACGGAGGATTTAAAAGGAGGAGCAGATGGAATAAGATGAAACAGAAGGGCAAGGGATCGGAAGGAGCTGACAGAGCAACTTAGAGTTGCTGAGAGTGTGTGACGGAGGTCAGAAGGGAGGAGCAGACGGAGAATGGAGAACAAGGGTCTGGAGGAGTTGTTGGAGGACAAGAGCCTGAGGGAGCCTTGGAGCAGACGGAAGGAGGGAGGAGCAGACGGTTTAGGACGGAACAGACGGATTGGGATTCAATGGAGCAGATGGGCAAGTTTGAGCGTTAATTAGAAGAACGGCCAGACGAGTGGGACTGGAATAGACGAGACGGAGAGAGTTGATTTAGAGAGGAGAGCTGGAATAAAGGGGCCAAGCTGGAACTGATTGAGATTAAGGGTGTAAGACCCAGAATTAAACAGAACATTTTTTGAATATCAATATTTTGAGTGGTGGTGTGGTGGAGGAAGGCATCTTTATAAGAACCTTACAACAGTGTAGATGGTGTTAAATAATAGAGGGAAATTAGCTTGAAGTGGTGATTTTGTGGGTCTGAGCTACCTATCCCTAAGTTAAAGCATGACTAGTACAAAATTAAGACACCTATACGAAGTAAAATTTCAGAAACTAATTTCAAAGATCAGAGGGTGAGGAGGATAGTAGATGGCTTTTGGGCTTAGACCCAGGGCTTTTACAGTCTCAACAGTGACAACAACAACAAGAAGGGGGTTAACAGAGATGCCACCTAAACAGGTAGACATTAATGTTCAAATTCTTGAAGAATTAAGTTCATTTAAGAAAGAGGTCATGCAGGATTTGAGAGATCTTAAAGATATGAGGCAAGATTTGGAGAAAATTACAAAGAGATTAGATAAGATGACTACGGAATTAAAAGTTATTAAAGATGACATGGATAATGTCAAGAGCAGAACAACAGTACTAGAGTCCCAAACAGAAAAACTGACCAAGGAAATGAAGAAAGAAAAGCAAAACAACTCTTATACAAGAAATTAGGTATAGAGAGAAATGTGTTAAATTACGAGGACTCCCAGAAAGAATGTATGAAATTTTACAAGAAAGAATAATATCCCCTTTGGCAAATTATATTGATGAATCAGATAACTATCTGGGACAGGAAGTTGATAAAATTTTCAGGGCTAATTCAGCCATAGCAAAGGACCGGAAACTACCAAGAGACATAGTGATTGTATTTACAAGATCCAAATACAGAGATAAAATTATCCAGAAAAATTATACAGATAAGCTAATATTAGAGGGAAAGGAAATCCAGATATATAAAGATACTCCGGTGGAAATCCTAAAGAAGAGACAAGAATACAAACCACTTATGCAAACACTGATAAGGCTCAGTGTAACTTATAGGTGGGAAAGAATTGAAGGCATTTCTTGTACATATTGTCTGAAGAAGTATAAAATAAATTCTATAGAAAAGGCAAGGGAATTCTTGAAAAAATTAGAAGATGAAGAGCAAAAATATCACCAGAGACAACGTAGGAGGCAAGGTGATATAGAAGATAAGGACAGAAGAAAGGATGACAATATCAATAGAAACATGGCTGTGGATGAGAGAATGGAGGAATATTCACAGAAGAATGAGAGATTCAGGAACAGGAGGATGATAAAGGAGATAAAGAAGAAGGTGAAGAAGAAGGAGATCAAGTTGATGAGGAAGAGGAAGAGGCAGATGACCTGGAAAAATGTCCTTAAACATAATTTCATGGAATGTTAAAGGATTAAACACATTTTTTTATTTGTTTATTTATTTATACCCCGCTCTTCAGCCACAAAGGGTATCAGAGCGGCTTACAAATGGTCAATTTAACAGTTCCCTGCCCTCAGGCTTACAATCTAAATAAGACAGGACACATAAGGAAAAGGGAATGGCAGTGGGGGTAGAGATTAAATCCAGCAGATACTGCTGGTTCTTCTCTCCTTCCAAGGCAGGGTGGTGGCAAATAAAGCTGAGATTACATGCCTTCAAGAAATAAGGATACGCCAGAGTGATACTAAATATCTTCAGAATCAAAAACTGGGCCAAGAATTTTTCTCATTAGCAGTAAATAAAAAAGGGGGGTTGTAATATACGTGGACAGAAAATATGAAGCGAAACAAATATTTAATGACAATGAAGGTCATATGTTAGGCCTAGAGCTCAATCTGACTGCCATGAAAATATATTTGATTGTTATTTACACCCCAATAGAGAACAAACAGAAATTCTTTAGGAAACTCCAAGAAGAAATGGGAAAACTTGAAAAAGGAATGATAATCATTACCGGAGACTTCAATGGTGTAATGGACGCTAGGCAAGACAGGTCTGGGATGACCAATGAAAAGCAAGGAAGAGTGCCAAAAGTTTGTTTTGAATTAATGGAAGAATTCAATTTAGATGACTTATGGCCAAGAAAGTGCCAACTAGAGAAAGGATATACTTTTCACTCAGATGCGCACAATATGATGTCGAGGTTAGACATGTTCTGGATATCGAGGATCCTACTCCCTGAAATAATACCCAAATTATTATCTGATCACAACCCAATAAAAATGGGTATGATGTTACCCAGGAGGGAGTATACTTGGAGACTAAAAGAGAACTTGTTAAAAGATGTAAGATTTGTGGATAAAATTAGGAATAGCATCAAATTATATTTTAGTGAAAATAAGAAAAAGGAAACCAAGATGAATATAATTTGGGATGCATTCAAAGCTACAGTTCGGGGATTATTGTTACAAAGGAGAGCTGAGATCGTCAGAATAGAGAGACAAAAGAATCAAGATCTTCTACAAAAATTAAAGATACAGGAGGATAAATTAAGACAAATTAAGAAAGGAACCTCAAAATCTAACCATACAAAAAGAAATAGCAATAATAAAGAAAAAGGTAAATTCCAAAATGGTGGAGGAGATAGAAAATAAGCTGAAAAGAATTAAACAGAAACAATCTGAATCTGCAAACAAGATACGGAGGTGGCTGTCATATAAATTGATAAAGGAAAGAGATAGGAATGGAATTACAGAAATCAAAGCTGCAGGGAAACTACTAACGTCCCAAAAAGAAATAGAAGGGATATTTCTTGAATTTTACTCTTCACTGTACAAAGCAAAAAGTCAAGAGGGCAGCTGGAACAAAGAATTGACACAATATTTAAAGGAAAACAGCTTTACGATCTTAACGGAACCCTAAAGAGTTGAACTTATAAAACTGTTCAATAAGGAGAAATTAATGACAGCTATTAAGAATCTTAAGAGTGGAAAATCCCCAGGGCCAGATGGCTTCACTGAAATATTCTATAAAACTTTTGAAAATGAAATTGTGCCTCATTTGTTAGAAGTGATAAATCTGACCCATACAGAGGGCATGCCTGAGACATGGAAGAAAGCCAACATTGTGATGATTTTGAAAGAAGGGAAAGATAAAACAGACGTTAAGAACTATCGCCCGATTTTGCTGTTAAACGTGGATTACAAAATCTATGCCAGTATGATAGCAAGCAGATTGAAGTGGGTGTTGAAAGATATTATACACACAGACCAAAACGGTTTTCTACCAGGAAGATCCTTGTCAGCCAACATATGGAATGTAGTGAATATAATAGAATTTTTGGAAAAAAACAATGAAAGAAAAGTGGCGATGATTTTTGCTGATGCGGAAAAAGCATTTGATAACGTAAACTGGAGCTGCTTAATTCAGATGATAAAATAGTTAGGATTTGGCCATTTTATATCTGCAAATATAGGGAAAATTTATGTAGAACAAAAGGCAAATATCATAATAAATGGCAAGAAAACATTGGAAATAGAGATTCAAAAAGGGACTAGACAAGGCTGCCCCCTGTCACCGCTATTATTTATCACAGTACTGGAGTTCTTTATGAATAAAATTAGAAAGGACAAGATAATTCGGGGATTAAAAGTTAAAAATCAAGAATACAAAGTTATGGCTTTTGCGGATGACTTGGCTATAGTGTTGGAGGACCCTTTGGAGAACATAGGGAGGTTAATCAGAACAATGACTGAATTTGGCAAGTTTACAGGATTTAAAATCAATAAAGACAAAACGTTAATATTAACAAAAAATATGGCAAAAAAGAGCAAGAAAATTTAGAAGAACTGTCAGGATATAAAATTGAAAAAAAAAGTGAGATACCTAGGAATTTGGATTTCCAACAGAAACCTGGATCTCTATGATAACAACTATAAGAAAATCTGGGGGAAAGTAAAAGAGGAATTGTATAAATGGAGAAAATTAAATCTTTCGCTGTTAGGCCGTATAACCACAATAAAAATGTCGGTACTTCCCAAACTTCTGTTTTTATTCCAGAACATACCAGTTCTGACTAATGAAAAACCATTCAGAATTTGGAAAAATGATTTGAGTGAATTCATCTGGAATGGCCATAAGCCAAGAATAAAATGGCAGACGTTGCTGGAAAGATCTGAAAGGGGTGGAACGGCTTTACCTGACCTAAACCTGTATTATAGAGCTTGCTGTATGACCTGGACTGCTGAATGGATTAAACTGGAAGATTCTAAACTATTAACATTGGAAGGAGCAGGCTTAAGGTTTGGCTGGCATGTGTATCTAGGATACAACAAAGCAGCAGTCCATAAAGACTTTAATAATCATATCGTGAGAAAATCTTTGCTTCAAAATTGGGAAAAGATCAAATTATTATACTACGATAGGTTACCAAGATGGCTGTCACCAGTAGAAGCTTTCATGGGTAGATGGGGACAAATAGGAGCAACGAATAGATGGATCACCTATGCCGATCTGATTAAAAATAAGGGGGAGAGGATAATTGACATTAAAACAAAAGAAGAACTGAAGGAAGAAGGATGGGAGCTAAACTGGCTAACATATCAACAGATAAATAATAGATTTAAACAAGATAAAGGAAATGCTGGCTTCTTGGAAGATTGATGGAAGTTGACAAAATAATATGGGGAGAAGAAAAGAGAAAGATAACTAAATTCTACAATCTACTTCTATCAGGGCAACTTGAAACGGAGACAGTCAGAGAAGCTATGGTCAAATGGGCGAGAGGTGTGGGGGAAGTGATAACTATGGAAAAGTGGGAAACAGCCTGGAGACAAATAAAAAAGTTTACAGCGTGCCAGGCACTGAAAGAAAACTACCTCAAAATCAGTAATCGATGGTACTTAACGCCGGTAAAGTTGAACGAAATATTTGGATCTAAGGAAAAAACATGTTGGAAATGTGATAAAGCTACAGGCACATTAATGCATGTTTTTTGGCAATGTCCGGGTATGCGGAAATATTGGAAAAAAGTGCATGTGATAGTACAAAATATCTTAAATATACATTTTGAGCTCAACCCGAAGTTGTATTTATTGAATATCACATCGATGATAGAAAAGGAACAAGAGAGGAGATATTGGAGAATACTATTATATCTTAGCACGACGGCACGTATAAATGCAGCGGCAAAATGAAAGAGCAAAGAAATACCACAGATTGATGCATGGCTAGAAAAGGCATTAGAAATGAGAGACAACAACACACTAACTCACATACTGAATAAAAGGTCTACAGAGAAATTGGAAATGGAGTGGGCTCCATTAACGAACTATTGCAAAAAAAGATGGAATATTAATACGAGCCTGGAATTATAGAACTAGAATTATAGAAAAGAACAATAGAATTAAGCGAAAAGGACCTATATAATATTATAGGCGACATTGGGGGATGGAAGATGGAAGCGAGAGTAACAACCTTTTAGAGTTAACAGTAGGAAAACACAATTTAGGGAGACTAAGGGAAGATAAAATAGAACAACTAGGATAAGAAATCTCTTTGAGTTATTGTACAGAGGAAGTCGATATTTTACTTAAATGTATATATGTAAGTTTTTCATGAACTATAAGAATTGGAACATCTAGTGGATAATGTATACAAAATTTTCTTTTAAAATTAATTTAAAAAATGCTCCCAACAAAAGTTTTCAGTAGTAAACTATGGTTTAGTAGCCAAGAATGTAACTTCTGTGTAATCTAGGTCATTGCTTATACATTTTAGAAAGCCATAATTTATTAGTTTGCACAGATAACAAAAGGTACACCAGTGGGCTAATTCCTTGTGAAGATCCACAGAGGGATCCCTAAAGGTTAGCTGGAGGTGTTTTCCGTGTCAGAATTGTATAGCTGTGAAGTTACAGTGGCTCAAGACCAACTGCTGTGTGAAGTAGAAGACATGTATTTAAGCCAACTTGACTGACAGTTCAATCTTACTTCAAAAGTGATTACTGAGTGCTGCCCCTGAGGTCAAAAGCTTATCTCGAATGCAGGACAGGCTGGCTGGTGCACACAGCTCCAACATCTCAACATCTTTCTGCCACTCCTGTTCCCCAGCATCTACTGCTGGGTGCAACTGTCTCACTCTGTATAATGGTAAAGCTCTAGACTCTAAAAACACAATGTTTTTGAAAATGTATAGGTTTATGTGCATATATACCTATATAGATAGAAATATATAAGTTTTACTTCTTCATACCTGACTGTTTAATTCTGCAGTTTTTGATATTGTGCTATTCAACTGCGCAGCCAGGAAAATAGAAGGAAAAAAATAAATAAAAGTGTTTCCAATGCCTGTTGGGGAAAGGCAGCAAACTTTAAATTCCTAGGGAAAACTTAGTAGGATATATTTAAATATCACCTATTTGGGCAGTCAGATTTGCTCATCCAGGGGGCGTTGAATCCTACCCCCCAGTGTGAGATAAGGTGTTCCCCTACTCTGGCCATGAGCTGTCAGTATTTGCCTCACAAAATATCCTTATGGGATTGCTAACAATCTCTCTCTCTCACACACACAAAACATGATAGGTTGATTTTGAGTGTTGAACTTGGGAGGGACCAAACAAACTGCAACATGGGACTCAACATCTCCATATCAACCAGTAATTCCACTTTGTAATTCTACTTCTAAATAGTAATGAATTAGAGCTTTCTGTCTTCTCTTTATGAGCATCTCCTAAAAACATATATACACCATGAAGAAAGAAAAAAGATTCAACTTGAACATGTCAGACAATTACACAGACTGTTTTACAAGAAGATTTTTTGCAACAGAAAATATTATCCACATAAATATATGTAGAAATACATTTAATGGATCAGCCTACAAAGTAAATGTTTCAGAACTACACAAAGGGAAATGCACAATGGAATTTCACAATTGATTATATTATCATTACAGATGTTAAATAGGTTGAGTCTCCCTTACCCAGAACTCCAAAATCTGAAATATTCCCAAATCCAGAATAGACCACATGAGTGGCTGAGATAGTGACACTTTTGCTTTCTGATGGTTCAGTGTGCACCAACTTTGTTTCATGCACAAAATTATTTAAAAATATTGTGCATAAAATTACCTTCAGGCTATGTATGTAAGGTGTATATGAAGCATAAATGAATTCTGTGTTTAGACTTGTGTCCCATTTCTGAGATATCTCATTGTGTATATGCAAGTATTCCAAAATCCAAAATATTCCCAAAACCAACATACCTCTGGTCACAAGTATTGCAGATAAGGGAGACTCAACCTGTTTAAATCATGGTCAAGATCCTGCATGGAGAGGCAGAGTGTTAAGTTTTTTCCAGGTGGAACTCCACTTTATTTCGCTCTTCCCTTTTGCAGGACTCACTTTTTTTGTGAAGATGACCCCTGAATAAGTGGCCAGTGGATCTGAAGCATCCAAGAAATGCCCAGCTACCTCCTAGATACACATCAACAAAGGCTTCCTTTAGGCCTTCCTAGAGGCCCTCTGGAGATCCCAGAGGATGCTGTTGTCACTGGTGGATGCTCTTTGACATACCCAGCCTCTCTTTTGGGTGGGCAGTTCAGGAGTAAGGTGAGTCTTGAGAGGATGGGGGCCAGTGCTCAAGGAGGTAGTGAATTCCTCCCTCTGCAACAACCATAAAAAGGCATACAGGTAGCGAGCCAGTTTCTATCTATTTGTCTACCTATTTTTCTATCTACACACACACACACACATGAAATAATGAAAGAAGCTGTTATTATTACAGTACCTGCACAAGAGAGGCTTCCAAGTTAAATAAAACTTTAACATGTAACATTGCCTGGCAGGCATTTAGATTATTTTATTAAACCAAGATGAATAGAGCTCTTCCAGTTTCTCTTTTTAATAGTTCATATTACCTAGTGACTGCTTGACCAAGCTGAAAAGAAAGAACCTTCAGTCATCAGAGGTTATATTTTCCCTTCTGACCTCTGCAAAACTCTGGAAATTCTGGCCGGTCCAATTAGTGTATCAGAACTAATCTTTCCATTATGAGGCTAAATCACATTTCTCACTAACTTCTCAATTCATTTCTTGAACAAACCTAGGAAGACAGTATATTTTTTGGAATATGCATGAACAAAAGAACCAAATTTATGCACACGAGTGGTAAGAAGTGTTATGTGGAGAGGGTAATATCTTTCATTGGTTGCTGAGGTAAGTATTATATAAAGGCAAGCTTGTGTGACCGTTTTTTAAACTAGGTCATTGAGGTTCAGTATAGTGTAGTGGTTTTACTATGGCTCTGGGAGACTAGTGTTCAAATTTTTGCTCAGCCATGGAAACCCACTGGGTGACCGTGGGCAACTTGCACTCTCTCAGCCTTAGAAGAAGAAAGGCTTCTTCTAAGCCTTTCTTAGGCTTAGAAGAAGCTAAGCCTAAGCCTAATTTGTTTGCCTGAGATAGGTTTCCTTAGGGTCACCATAAGTTGGAAACAACATGAAGGCTTACCTTCATGAGATAGGTTTCCTTAGGGTCACCATAAGTGATTTGCCTGAGATAGGTTTGCCTGAGATAGGTTTCCTTAGGGTCACCATAAGTTGGAAACAACATGAAGGCTTACAACAAAAACATGGGGAACCTAGTTTTGGGGAAGAGTGTACATTCAAATAATTTTTCAGAGATTGTCATACCCCGTGAGCCTGATGAGGCTGTAGAGTCAGAGGAGGAGGAGGACATGGCAGGGGACAGCTCTTGGGACCCTGGCACAGATTTATCTATGCCTGTGCCAGAAGGAACCCTGCCAGCCTGGAGGCTTGAGCAGAAAAAGAGCCTGGGGTTGTCATCAGGTCCAGCAGAGAGTCCTGCCCACTCAGATAAGGAAGAAGAAAAGGAGAGAAACTTACCCCCACCATTATATACCCAGCAACGAGCTCAAAAGGAGGCTCAAAGGAGGTCTATGAGACTTTATGAGAAAACCTGCTGATTAAGAAACACCTGACAAAGCCTTAATTGCTTTATATAGGCTGGGAGAGGTGATGGAGGCTTTGTCAGAGATCAACTGATCTCCCTGGAGAAAGCTTCCTGCTGATTTTGACACCTGAATCCTTGCTGCCTTGACTCCTGGCTTGACCTTGTACTGTTCCTGACCATCCTGTTGCCTGATCCTGCTGACCCTAGCCTGGCTTCTGGACAACGCTGCCTTCTGTAAGCCTTGACCTTTGGATTGTATTCTGGACTCTTCTCTGTGTGCCTTCTTGCCTGTATTGCTGCTTCTCCAAGAAATGGATCCTTGCTTGTTCTGAACTTTATCTGGCTCTCCCTAATTAACTATCACTGGGGCTTGGCTGCTTTCCCAGCCCTTGTTTATTCTGCTACCGTTTTGAGCTGCTTTTCCGGACAGAGCTGTATCTAAGATTCCTCAGATGGTATATGAGCTTGATTATTGGTATATGAGGCTGACCCCAGCTGGGACAAAGGCACTGCACAAGGAGGTATTGGATACCTTCTTTTGCAACACCAAAAAAGTTATTTGATCTAATAAAGGGTTATACCAATAGAAGTTACCAGTCAGATTGTGGCCATTGTTTGCCATTCCACATTGCTTCTGGGAAAGCGTTGATAGGAATGTGACAACTTTACAACTAACAAAGATATGGAACCCTTAGTGCTATATTGATAGATATCAGGATCACATACTAAAAGCCAATAACATGTGTAAATAGAGCACTTGAAAATGATACTGAAAAAGCAGTTTTATTGTTTTATTCTTTTACATAATTTTAATAATGTTGTTGGCCTTAAGGTTCTGCAGTTTTGTTTCCACTGTGCACCACCTTGATAGAAAAGAGGTTTATATAAGTAAGTAAGTAGTGTGATTGTTGTAAGTTGAGGGTAGGCAACTTTGGCAGGTCTGGAAGACAAACCCTCACCTGCATTGGAACCCATCATGGGTGGCACTGCCACTTCACCATGGAAATAAGCAGGAGATGCTTATTAAATTTTGAATGGATTTTTACAATTTGCCATTGAATTTGGGCGGCCAAAATTGAAAACTCCTCTCTTTCTTTCTTTCTTTCAGTGAAACCCCCTTCCCTGCACAGACATACCTTGACATGAAATTTCTGTTGCATGGTTTGAGGGCCAAAAAATATCTTGTGGCCTGCATGTAGCCTGCAGGCTGTATGTTGCCCACTAATGCATTACTATAAATTAATAATACTCTTGAAGATCACAAAACACAATGATAAAAGAAATTAAACACAAATAAATGCTTAATGAAGAATTAACCCAACATAAAATATATTTTCAAAACAAAAATACAAATCATCACTGTTGTTGTTGTTGTTGTTGTGATGGTGGTGGTGATGGTGTGCCTTCAGGTAATTTCTGACATATGGCCACCTAAAGATGACTCCATCATGGGGTTTTCATGCCAAGGTTTATTCAGAGAGGGCTTGCCTTTGCCGTCCTCTGAGGCTGAGAGTGTTACTTGTCCAAGGTTATCCAGTGGGTTTCCATGGCTAAGTGGAGATTTGAACCCTGTCTCCTAATCCATCCACTCAAACCACTGCACCATGTTGCCTCTTCACCATCCTCATTATACTGGAGAAAATGACCTGGAAGGGAGAATGCCCTCTGCAGTTGTCTTCAGGAACTCAAATCTGGGAGATAGTTTGAATAGACACCTATGAAAAAAATCAGAATATTTTACATATTTGCCAAGTATATATTCATGATTATAGCTTGCTTTAAGCGTGACTGAATTATGGGTGGGAAAATGAAGAAAAGGTAGGAGTTATTTTCCTCCTATACCCCCTGGCAGACTATATCTGTACATCTAAAGCAACTGAAACTGACATGTAGGTTCCTATTTCATTTTTTGGCCACTTTTTAGTATTTCTTTTTGTTCCCTAACTCCATTTTTTTTAAGGTATGTGGAGGACTTGGGAGGGTGTGGGAGCAAAATGGTTATAAGCCATTTTGGGGATTTGGGGGTGAAAAAAATCCCAATAATTTTCAAAAAAAAATTTTTAGAGCTGGCTGCCTGAGGGACTAAATGTACCTCTTGTCTCTCTTGGTGTGGGGAAATAAGATTTTCTTTGTGTCACACTTTTTTTTAGAAAAGCTTTTCTACACTATAAAGTTTAGAACTATAAACTACAAAGCCACCAAAATGTCTTTCACTCCCCTGGCTGATTCGCAACATGCCTCAGGTTGCCTGTCAGTTTCCCAGTCCCTTTATCACACCCAGCCACACCACCCTTATATATTTAATTGGGTGAATGAATACCAATTGCTTCTGATTATTGTCATAGCTGGCCTTCCTCTGTTTCTCTCTGCTGCCCACCTCGATGTTCATGGCTCATTATTATTACATCAGAAGTAACCAGAGTGCGACAGGAAGAGGTGAGCTGTTGGAAAACTCATTTGGCATTTTTGCTAATGCTTGAGGCACGGCTAGTGGCAAAGTACGTACATACTTTCAGGCCTAGTGAGGTGTAAAGGTAAAAACCCCTAGTGTTCTTTTTCTCCATGTCATCTTGAAAGTTACAGGGCATGGGGGAGGGCTTTCCTTGCCATTATGGGAGCAGAATCACAGCTAAAACTTCCCTAGTTTTTGTTGAACAATGCCAGCTAGCAGGTGCATTTTGATAGCTTCAAGACTATAATACCAAACTTTTTGGTCATGCTGGACACTGTGGCTTTTAAAGTTGCATAGGACATTTTCGAACCATGTAAAAATAACGCTAGCAGCGTCGCCAGGTTGCGACGCTGCAGCGCTAGAGGGCATCAGTTTCGTACGATGCTCCTTCCCAGCAGTACTGTTGCAGTACCGCTAGGACATTTGACCGTGATATTTTTGCTTCTACCGTCATATTTTACTCACGATCATTGAACCTGGCGACGCTGCTAGCGTTATTTTTACATTGTCCGAAAAAGTCCATAGAGACAATATTCCCCTCATGTCACGACTGGCAGAACAGGATCAGAGGCTGCCTGGTGGGTGTTTGGGGAAACCTGAAAAGCAGCAGCTGTAAGGTTTCTGAGTAGATACATTAGTAATGTGCTCTTCTTTATGATGTGTTCTGGCTATTTTCTGGTTATGATATGTGTAGGGGTGTATGAGTCAAAAATTTAAAATGTATTAAAGATTCCAGGGATCTAGCCCTTTTAAAAAGTAAAAAACAACAACTTTCTTTCAAAGTAAGCAGAGTGAAGGCATTGGAATTCAGACACCAGCTCAATTAGCATTTATATGTGTGGTCTGATCACCCATTCAATTAGACTCATTAAACAACAAAGACGTCTGTTTAAAAATGCATATCAAAAGTTTACTGAGAGTATATCAATCTTAATCTACTTATTTATCTATCTATCTATTTATATTAGCATTTATAAACTGAACTTAACATGGGATACAGAAGATTGTATTGCATTATAATTTCCCCACATTCCCCTTCTCAGTCGCGGTGGATCTCATGAACAATCTTCATTTCTTCTCGTAGTCTCAGGAAACTATCCTTAGGAAGAGGTTTAGTTAAAATATCAGCTATCATTTGTTCTGAGTTGCAGTACTCAGGCACATCTCTCCCACCTTCTGGAAAGCAATGTCTATGTTCTTCGGAGGCTTGTCACTCTGAGAAATTTTGATACAGCTTTGATTATCTTGCATCAGAATGGTTGGCTTAGAAATTCTGCAGCCGTTTGATTTCATCACAGGCTGTTTTCGCTGAGATGCACTCGGCACCTGTGGAACTATCTGCTACTGTACTCTGCTTTCTACTTGTCCAACTTACTGCTCCACCACCATAAAAGATGAGTTTCCACTTGTTGATTTTCTGTCCGATGGATCAGGTCCCCAGTCCACATCGGCATAAGCAATCAGTTGTGGCTGGTCACATGCTGGCAGCATCAGTCTGAAGTCTTTATATAGAGATTGCATTTCCTCCATTGCTGCTTGCACCAATTTCTCAGAATCAGACTTTGGCAGTCCTTTGATCTTCTGCCAGTCAGAGGGTTCCAAAAGGCTTTCCCCTGAGGCTGAATAAGAGAATCTCAAAGGAGGCACTCCCCCGTTACCCCTTGCAGACTGTCTCACCTGGACTTGAGTTCCTGGCTCTGCCTGTGGTGTACCGTCTGGTCCTCCATCCTCTGGTAAGTCCTGGGCTGAGGGAGCCCCTTCTGGATGTGAAGCACTTGCAGGAGGGTGAAAGAGCTACATAATCAGAATCTTCTTCCACTGAAAACACACCTGAATAGAATTCTTTGTTTGGATTAAGAATTAAATTGAGGTCTTTCATCCACATAAACAGCATTTGTTATTTTCATTGTGCACCTATCAGGGTTGAGGAATTTGTAAGCACCTTTGGCATAACCAATAAAAATTTCCTCTTCACTTCTACAATCCAGTTTGACTCTTTTCTGTTTGGGAATGTATGTATAAGCTTTAGATCCAAAAACCCTGAGTTGGTTCAGTCTGGGTTTCACACCATGCCACAATTCAAATGGAGTAACATTTCTAGACCTGGTTGGAAGTCTATTGTGTAAGTATGTGGCTGTGAGAATTGCCTCAGACCAATAAGCTTTAGACATGTTAGCTTCTAAAAGCATTGCAACTGCCATTTCCTTTAAGGTTCGGTTCAGTCTCTATGCCATGCCATTTTCCTGAGGACCATCAACTTGAGTAGTTTGATGTTTAATGCCATGTTCCTTTAAGAACTCATCAAATTGAGTATTAACAAATTCTGAACCATTATCCGTTCTCAGATGTTGAATTTTATATCCAAATTTATTAGTAACGTAATTAAAGTACTCTTGGAACTTTTCTCCCTTAGGAGATAGCAATGGGTGTACCTGCTGAAATCATCTGTTAAGGTCATGAAATAGAAGTTTCCACCCACTGACTTCTGATTAAATGGTCCACAGAGATCAGAAAATATTAATTCAAGAGGTTTAGTAGATTGTTTTTCTGTGAGAGGCTTGTGTGCAGGCACAGTAGACTTTACTTTAATGCATTCCACACACCTTTCATTCACACAGCAGTTCCTGAAATGAAAATCTCTTGCAAGCTCTTGATTAGCCAATGTCTTTTTTATGCATTCAACATTTCGATGAGCAAATCTCTTATGCCATAAGTTTATGCAGTCTTTATGTTTATACTGAGTGGCAACATTGGCATTTGAATCACTGATCTCCATGTGATAAAGGCCATCATCCTTTAGAGTGCCTTTAAAAATCAAATTTTTGCCATGAAGACCATAACATGAATTCTTTTTAAAAATTACTCTGTTGCCTTTTGATGTGGACATCTTCACAGAGTACAATGAGCTTTTTAATTCAGGTGTATAATAACAGTCCATAATTTTCAATATTTCTGTTCTGTTATTCCCAGTTTTCACTGGAAGATACACAATTCCCATTCCTTGCACTGTAACATAATCTCTATTTTCAAGAAACACAGGGAAATTTACTTCTTCATTAAAATCTTGGAAATATTCCCTTTTATTGATGAAATTATTTCTAGCTCCACTATCAATGAGGAAACTGTTTTTATATTCATTTCCAGAAGCTTGCATTACTTTTCCATATGCCAATCCAATGTTAAATTTCTGCTTAGGATTGCTTTTGTTTGAATAGTCTCTCTCTCTCCTTTGTCAGTATCTGGCCTTTGAGCAGTTCTCTCAACAGATACTCTCCCCTGCTGTGAGAATGACTGCTTTGCTTTTGAAGTTTTAAATTGCCCTCCATTTGGATCAGAAGAGAAGGAGGAAGGGTTAGAGTGGGTAGCATTTCATTTAAAATTGTGTTTTTCAGTTAAGTTGGCTTGCTGCTTAAAATTAGAATTTCTGGATTCAAACTTGTCATTTTGCATCAAGTTTTGTCTATGTTGAAATTCTCTTATCTGAATATAGGCTTCTGGTAGAGTTAAATTATTCTTTAATTGCAAGGTATTTATTATGGGGTTGTAAAACTTTGGTAAGCTTGCCAGGAAAATTCCCACTTGCATAGCTGTTGGAATTTCCTCTCCAGGAGATTGCAAATCTGCTAATGTAGCTTTAAAATCATTAATGTGCTCATTTAAAATTTTTGGATTTGAGAGCTTCATATTAACTAATTTTATTATTGAAGCTACTTTATTTCCTATGGATGGAATATCACAGAGATTTTTCAAAGACTCTCAAACAGCTTTAGCTGTTCTCTTATCTTTAATTTCAGAAACTAGTCCATCATCCACAGCCAAAATTATAAAAGCCAAGACCCTTTGATCATCTTTATCAAAATCAGTTTGTGCCCTGCCCTGAGCAGGCCTCTGATCGTGTAAAACATGAATAAGTCCCATAGCTTTGAGATATGTTTCAAAAGAAAAAGGCCATTTCTTATAATTAGGGCCATTAAGTTTCTCCAGACTGAGTATGGTGTTCAGGCCAGGAGCAGCTGCTTTAGCCATAATTGCTTAATTGCCTTTGTCTCCAGCCGAGCTGAGAGAGACGAAAAGGCAGCTGAGTGATCAGGTAAAAACAATACTTTGCAAAACAAAATAAATTGAGCTTTTAATAGTTTTCAACTGGGCCCATAACCCAACTTGTAGGGGTGTATGAGTTTAAAATTAAAAATGTATTAAAGATTCCTAGGGATCTAGCCCTTTTAAAAATATCATATTTAAAAAGTTTTTAAAAAACCAACTTTCTTTCAAAGTAAGCAGAGTAAAGGCATTGGAATGCAGACACCAGCTCAATTAGCATTTATATGTGTGGTCTGATCACTCGTTCAATTAGACTCATTAAACAACAAAGACGTCTGTTTAAAAATGTATATCAAAAGTTTACTGAGAGTATATCAATCTTAATCTATGTATACAAAACAAATCTAAAGGTCCTTAACTAACTAAAAGGATTAGGTTAGGATAGTAACTCACCCAGTCTTGGGAGTTGATTGCATGTAGGCAAGAGCTTTTACTCTTTTCTTCATGCCTGTAAGTTAGATGTATGCAATGAATGCATGAAAGGGGAAAAGTGAGGGCAGCATCATGTTGAAGCTGCAAGAGGGTAAAAGCAAGACTAAAGATGGCTACAGCCACATGGAGACAAGCTGAAAAAGGGAACTTACACAAAGAGTACTAAAGTATTTAAATTAGGAGGTCATGTGATGAATGACCCATTGCTCCAGTTGGCTGAAGTTGTCTAGGGAAAGAAGAAGGGGGAGTGGAAAAAACTCATGCACGCAGGGAAATTCCTAAACTGAACTTAACATGGGATACACAAGATTGTATTGCATTATAATTTCCCCACAATATGTGCTTCTCTTGTACAAAGAAGCCAATAGCTGAGAGTTTCCATTACAAATGTTTCAACAGTATGCTGTCATTACTCTAATGAGTAATGATGTTGCTGTGTGTTTTAATGTATGGGAAGTGTTCCCCACCACCACCGGGGGCTTATATAGTTCTGGTGGTGTGCTATGATCAATGTGCCAAATTAATTGGAATTATTTGGACCCTCTCTTGAGAAATTTTGGAGGAAAAGGAAGCCATCATTTGAAGAAAGTGGGGCATTTGTTTGGGAGTCTACTTTGTTTGGGACTCTATGTGGCATTCCACATATGCCATTTCTTTTGCAGATACAGGCTGGCATCCTGCTAGTGGCATATACTGGCATAAGTCAACCTTATGCCTCTATATGCCATTTTTTATTGTTATGGAAGTTGGTTCTCCCTTCCTCCTTCTGCAACAACCAAAAGCCCACTTGGATGTACCATAGAGCGATACCCCCACCATATTTTATGCCTTTTGGAGGAGGGATCACAGAAGCATTTGTCGGACGTCCCTGTAGCCAGACACCACCTTGATCTCTGCACTAGTCATGGAACAGCTGTGGGTCTGGCTGCAACAGTTCAACTTTTGGTCGTGTGTGTGTGTGTGTAAATGAATCATCAGCTCTAGTTTAGTTCTGCATGAGGAATTACACTGTGTTGAACCATATCCAGGATTGGTGGGGAGAGAGCCAAAACAATACAATATAACTCTCTGACTGTGCACTGAAGTCTAACCAAGCTGTGCTCTGCTCCAGTGGTAGAATCATTGTGGAATAAATCTGTTCTATTGGCATAGCCTTGAGTTCTGCCTCTTCAGGAAATGATCTTATCCCCAATCAGTGGACATAGTTTAGAGATAAGATCATAGACAAGAGAGGGATAAGCTTGTCAGTTTTGTTCAACTCAGAGTTTGGGGTTTTTTTTCATCCAGATCTTCATTTTCCTTACCATACATCTATTTTGGCCTATTTTCACATCCATTCAGCAAAAAACAAACAAACAAACAAAAAACCATTATATGAAAAAATTGTATTTTTATGCACTTATTTATGCATCTCATTTATTGTTTGTTTGTTGGATTTATAGCCTGTCTTTCTCCCAACATGGGATTCAAGGAGACTTACAATAATTTAAAAAATACAACTAAAGCATTTCAAAAGAATTATTAAATAATTACCATTATTAAAACATAACAGTTAAAAACACAACGTAGAATAAAAACATAGTTTCAATAAAAATTAAAAACATTCATAGATATTAAAAACAGCACTCCAGTTACACACACACACACACACACACACACTTCTATAATTAAAATACACATTTTGAAATCCTGCCTAAATAAAAATGTCTTCGTCTCCTGGCAAAAAGAGAGCAGGGAGGGGGTCAACCAGACCTCATGAGGGAGTTCCACAGTCTGGAAGCAGTCACAAAGAAGGCTCCAACTGTGCCTGTGAAGGTGGTGGGACTGAAAGAAAGCCCTCCCCTGCCAATATTAACACTTTGTCTGGGTTGTATAGGGAGATTCAGGACTTCATCATACCACCATCCCTTTAATGTTTTTTTGCCGGCATAAACTGTGTAGTTTTTATGCTGGCAAAAGAACCCTCCACCACATTTACCTGGAGCAGTGTCCACAAGCCTTCCCCAGCAGTAACAGAGCACAAATGGAGCTCTGTTTACTTCTGAGGTTGTACTTTCACCAAATCTTGCGAGAAGATGCTTGCACGGGAAATTCAGAAAACAAAACAAAATAAAGACACAAAAAGTTCAGTAAAACACACTTAAAAAGTCTGAAGTACATGGGAGGGGCGGTTCTTGAAAATAGTGTCCCCTACCTGGCTGTCGTGATCGCACCTGGAAGTGTTTGCCCATTGAAGCTGCATTCACGTGAGTACAATGGTGCATGGATTCAAATGTTGGCAACAAATCTCTATGGGAAATCTATTGATGGCTTGGGCCATCAATAAAATGTACGGCTTTTTGACAGTACATAATCGCGAAAGGGTGATGTTGTTTTGTATGCGCACCCTACTGACAGTAGGTGCTGGTTTAATACAGAAGACACCGGTTTAATACAGAAACAGCTTCCTTGGAGTCAGATGGAAAGGAGAGAAAGAAGTGTGTGTCACTAGCATACTGATGACACTGAACCCCAATATACACCTTCTGAATACACATTTCCTTGTGAGTATGCCTCTTTGTGAGCAATTTCCTCTAATATAATGTTTCTATGTGTATACTTTTCCCTAATGTACTCACTTTTGTGTACATTTTTCTTCAATGTACACATTTCTATGCACATTTTTCTAGCTCCAAACAGCATCATTTTTTTAAAAAGTGTGGGTTTTGATGTGCAAGTGCACCTCAGTTCATCCATAGGTTTAAGCAGCTGGATAAATGTTGTATTGAGCAAATTTCTCTCTACATCCCAATATTAGATTTTGCAGTCCATTTTCCCTACCTTCTTCCTAATTCCAAGTTTTATAACATTTTTCACCACTATAATTACATTCAGTTGAAATTCCTCAATACTCTTTTTCAGAAATTTCAATAAAACCATCAAAGTCTTCTTTAGCAGATCATACCTTATTTCCTTAAACATTATTACTATAGCTGTACAAGATTTCTTACACACCCCTGTATGTGTGTTTGTGTGAAATCTGCTTTTGATTTTTTTACTTAGCAGACAAATTAATTGATGCTGTAATAGTCAGATACTAATGATGAGTTTTAAAAATACTTTTTCAAAGTTAATGCAACAATCATTAGCAGTTTTAGCAAGTTACTCCTTTGCAAACAACAATTCTGTCTTTTCCTTATTATACAAAATCTTTTGTCAGGCTAAACCAGTCTTAAACAAAGCCACAGTTCTAGTGGAAACAAGCAGTTTGTGGATATGTGGGCATGGAGTTCCATAGTCTAGTAGTAATTTTCAGATTAGACTACCGATTAGAATACTGCCTTGTATGTAGGACTGCCTTTGAAGACTATCTGGATGCTTCTCATTTCAAAAAGCAAACTATTGAGACCAGATGTTGAAAACATGTCAGACCAGTGCGTAAAGAATTCAACAGGTTTTCAGGGCATTTTTGTGCACAATTCAAAGTCCTTGTGCTCTTTAAAATCATTTTGACTTACATATTGTTGGAAACCTATTCATCTCATAAACCTACCTCTGCATTAAGATCTTCCTGGAGCGCCTCTTCCAAGTGTCCTAGCCATATGAAACCAGGCTACTGGTTTTGAAGAAGAGGACCCTTTCAGTCCATGGTGCTTCACTTGTGGAATTCTGAAGAGAGGGTTCAACAGGAGCCTACGGTGATGTTGTATAGGCACTAGTCAAAGAACCTTTTCACTTGCCCAGGCTTTTACCATCTGCTGTATTTTCCCCACTCCTAATAACAAACCACCTCTAAGTATTCCTTGCCTAAGAAAACCCTATGAAACTTATGAAGTTACTATAAGTTGACTGGTGACTTGAAGGTATTCAGAATTCTTAGCCAGACAGCTCTCGTGCTTCACGAAACTACAGAACCCAGGATATAGCTATGGTAATTAAAGTGGAATCATAGTACTATAAAAGTATAATGTGAGTGTGCCCTTAGTTTAAGAGTAAAAGAACATGCAGGAGAAACCCATCTCCTCCCCTTTACCTCCTTGGAGCAAGTTGCTCTGGATCCTTTTTTTTTTCTTTTACCATCTTTGATATTAAGGACTTTATCAAATGCGGCAAATATGGTGTCATAACAACACCTAATGAACGAGAAAGGGCACACATACCAGACAACAACATCCTTTCATGACCCTGTCAAGTCCAAAAGCTGTTCTTTTTTATTGACAGCCCAAGCCGTTAATAGATCTGCCATGGGGCTTTGCTGCCAACATTGCTGGTGTTTGAAACTTTGCACCATTGTGCTCATGTGAATACAGCATCAATGACAGAACACATCTGGATGAGGTCACAACAGCCAGGTAGGGGGAACTCTTTTTATGAATCTCCCCAGTTCACTTAAGACCTTTAAAGTGTGTTTTTGTACTTTTGAGTACATTTTGTGTCTTATTTTTTCTTTTCAAATTTACTGCACTTGCATCTTCTCACAAGAATCACTGAGATCTGGAACCCAAAAGTAAATGGAGTTCTGTTCATGCTCTGTTACTGCCGGGGCTGCCTTTTTGCATTGCACATGGTAGCTCTGATACGGGGGGGTTCTTTTGCCAGGACGAGTTCACTTTCAGCTTTGGTTAACCTTAACAGGAACGTTAATGGGGTTTAGGTCTGATAAAGACCTAAAAGTGATTGGTGAATGAAGAAGAATACCAGGAATAGTAGGTGCTGGTGGTGAGCAGTGTGCAAAAAACAGGGTTTCAGAACTTGCCTCCCATTTTTTCTTTTTAGTATTTGATATGTGACAAGAGTGGGCCTGTGAAAATAAACACATATCTGCCACTGTAGTGACCAGTTTGGTTCTCATTTCTCCAAGCAGCCACACACCCGCAGATTTCAGAGTTAACAAGTCAGCAACCATGGAGACAAGTGGGACAGTTCACATCTCACCTAAATTTTATGCTGCAGGTCTACAGTGCAGGCACACAATTTATTGAGTTCAACTCAGCTGGTTTTATTAAAGCTAAATCAGAGGTTAACGCTGCAAAAAATAGAGCACCCATGTTCTCTAAGAAGAAAGCTCGTTCCATTTCATTTGAAGTCCCAGACATCAGAACGATCAGTAAAATTTTGGCCATTAATCCTTTTACAGATGTGTAAGTGTGTGTAAGAGAGACAGACAGACAGACAGACAGACAGTCACAGAGTAAAATAAAGACAGAAAAAGACAAAAAGACATTTATTGGACCTGATCCAAATCAGTAGCAGCTTGGTCTGTGTGTGTATTGATGCATTGGTCAACAATGAAGAAAGATTAGAGGATGCCAAATTCATCCTCCTTCTCTTTATCTTAACCAGCACTTTGGCAGTATTCATAGGATCTTGGTGTGGCTTTGTAAAATCTGCTGGATCATGCTGGAGGGTATGTTTGCATGCTGTCTTTGTCATCCACCTAGTTACACACATGCGGAAGCCTGCTGCCTCTGTATGCATATGTCCCCTAGCTGGGTCATGGAAACTGTGATTAACAGAGCCAGCCAGGAAAGGTTCAGGTTCACAGCACTGTGGCCAGCTCTTTTAAAGTTCAGACTATGCCCCAGAGTGGATCCCCCTCAAGATGGAAACCACCAGCTACCATTGGCCCAAAGGATGAAGTGAGGAACTGTGCTGAATCTATTCTCTTCATCCTCATCCTCCTCATTATTGCCATCACCACCCTAATTGTTGTTGTCATTATTATTGTTAATACAGCACCATTAACAATATAAATGTCTTTTAGCAGAGGAATGGGCTCTTTGAGGAGTTTCAAATATAACATTCAGCACAGTGGAAACATCTGCATAAAGGGAAGGAAGTGGAGCCAGGCTATACATAGGAAAAAGCAGACATGACAACTGTGGTCCTTGGGCTGCATAAAAACACTGAAACCCACTTTTGTGGCCCCAGTCTTTCAAAGCCCCCTGACATTTTTTTTTTAAAATGTGCAATCTTTGGACAACTTTTGCCCCCAAACCACTCCGAAGGCTCCCCAACACATGAAAACATGTGAAAATATCACCCCTCTGCAAGCACTCCAATACCTTGTTAACCCAAAAGATTTCCATTTTCCTATTCAGTCCCTCCCAAAATGGGCACAGTGACACATCATTTCCTGTTGACATTTTGAGAGGGATTGCAGAGGAAAACGGGGGTATTTGGGCTTTCTGTGGGTGGGTGGGGCCCATGTTGTAGTCTGGCCTCTACCCCTCATGAAGTTGCCCACCCCAATGCAGGAAGAGGTGGGAATGGGCACTCCAAATTCCATCAACATTCCTGACCTCCTCATGATAATGGGGAAACTTCTGCAATGGAACTGTGATCTTGTTCAAGTACAAAGCTGGATTAAAGTGGTTGGGGGGTGCTGGGGTGGTCCCCAAGATAGGGCCTCCTTATGCACAAGTTTTCATTATTCTAGGTGTGGTGGCACAGAATTTGATTATCCAATTGACAGCAGTACAAAAATCTTTATGTGTGAATCCATTTTTACTTCTGCAACTTTAATAAGGGTTACAGCTTGATCCCACACAATTTTAATTAAGTAACACACAAATGGCTAATAACAGAAACATTGGGAGATTTGAGAAATACTGAGGAAGAAGAGGAAGCAAACATTTTTCTCCTTTGATAATGGGCCCCAAGGATGTAGCTAAATGGGGAGAATGGAATAAGAATAAGAATTATGTCCACCAATGAAATTTTGGGCAGTCCCCAAATTTGTAGCATTGCCGGGAGTGAGATACTGAAAATCATTCACACCTAGAACTCTTATATTTGCTGTGTTCCCTTTGTAACTTGGTGCTCGACTAGACAAGAAGAAATAATGCACATACCTGCACATTATAGGCAATTCTTAGCACTGTTCCTTTGTCTCCATGGCATTTGGCAAAAATGATAGTATGCGAAGCTCTCCTCTATGATGTACACAGCTGTGAATCAAGATGGCAGCCATGTCATTGTTTTGTGGGGGGGGGTAAGGAAAGCAAAGGGGACCCAGCAATGCTCAGACACAACAAGGAGAACAGCCACTGCAAGGAAGAGGAGGAGAGCCGCTCACCCTTCACCCATCCTGGCATTGGTGGTGGTCTCTGGTTCTTCGCCACTTCATCTCACCTTCTGCCAGAGCGGCAAAGAACTGCCCTCCTCTTCCTTCTCCCAGCGGCTGGCTAGGTGGCTCGAACCATCCCATTTCAGCCTCTGAGGAAGAGCAATTGCACCAATGAAACCATTGATAAAGC
The DNA here is from genome assembly GCA_030847615.1 of Gambelia wislizenii. NCBI lineage: Eukaryota > Metazoa > Chordata > Lepidosauria > Squamata > Crotaphytidae > Gambelia > Gambelia wislizenii. The sequence continues at coordinate 182,260,190 of JAUMIR010000005.1, read as the reverse complement.
CCTGCTCATGTGAACACAGGTACAAAACCCCACATGCTTTGGGAATTCTGCCACAACAGGGGGATGGGGTGGCAATGCACATCCCTATACATCACAGAAGTGTTCAAGCTTCAGAGATGCATAGGAAAATTGCCTACTTCTTGAACCTACTGTGGACTAATCTCCCCTTAAGAAAACTACAAGTGGATGAACGTCCTTTTTCAGTTCTGGAAAACTCCCTTTTTGGGAAAGAGGGAGACAAGGTGCAAGGGACTGAGAACTGTAGCTTCTGGAGGCCTCCAGAACTGACAATTCTCCTTTTTAGGTTGATTTCTTTTTGCAACTGGGACAGCATCTATGGGGATGTGAGTAAGGTATCCATAAAAATGACCCTGGTAGCTACGTGCAGCCCCTCGTCCACATGATTCTCACCTCTGCTCTACATACCTAGAAAAATAACCCCTGAATAGTGTTTCAGTATCAGCCCAATCTAGTGTAACATCGTGTTTGGCCTACATACTGAAAATTTTAAAGCTATTCTCATGCATTTTCCTCTCCTGCCTTTTAATATTTTATGGTTTATAATCACAGAATTGATGATTTGTGGTTATACATGTGACAACTTCCCTTTGCCATTATTAGATTGTTGATTTTCTGCCACTTCTGTTCATTCAAAACTAGCCACTTTATTGCTTTAAAAAATATATATATTAAGAGATGTTTATGGACTCCAAGCAACAAATGTTCCCCTGCTGTACTCTGCTGTGACAGTAATATAGATTTTTAAATAATCCAATAATTATACCTCATTGTTTAGGTTAATGTAGGAATCAACTGATCATGGAGTAGATATGTTAATTACCTTCAAACTAAAACCTTAAAAGGCATGTCCAGGATAATTTAAAAAAAAAAACAGAATAAACCCTTAGCAGGCATAGAACATGTGCTGCCACTGAGATGGCTTCTAGCTATAACAATTTTCCTATCCTGGCTAGTTAATTCAAATCAAACAGTTAATTTAAATGTATACTTTTAATTTAATCAATGACTAGAAGCACCAAAACACTTATACACTCATAAGTAATATAAATACCTGGACCAGGATGGTGAAGATGCTGCAGGGAAGGTATTCCTTTGATGGCCAGGAGGCTTGGGGTGGGGCAATATTCTATTTAAGGCCTGGTCTCCCCCTCATGTGCCTCTTTGGATCATCACAGCATGGCCCACCCTTCCACCCTCAGTGCAGTGTGAGTTTACTGGTCACTTCGGGACCAGGAAGGAATTTTCTCCTCTTTACCTGGTTTTTTTCCCCCCTACCCCTTACTGTAGCTGTGGGACTTTGATGATTGGTTCTGAGTGGTGTCTTTAAATAGACTGTCATTGGGGAGGGAGCAGGGGGATAATCTAAGACTTTGGTGTACACCTTGGCACCCTTTTGGTGAAAGACAGGGCTTTGGAATGGTCTCTACACATCCTGGGATGTGGGGATGGGGAAGACGTCTACCCTTGAGGCTGACCTGGGGGTTTTGCTCTCACTTATAAGGTCCTGGGATTTGGATGGGAGCACCCTGGGTTTACCTTCCAGTAAGTGGCCAGCCAGGGAGCAACCCAGCTATTGGACTGCCCTTGGGGCTCAGGTGTTTCATCCAAGGGAAGGGAAGACTACCAAGAGGTAGTCTAGGGTAGACACCTGGCCTCAGCTGGGCCCATATGAGGTTGCTCTCCCCCTTGTTCCTTTTAGGTTCAATTAATTTAAATAGGATATAGGTCAAATAAAGTGGCCCTTATTTAGCCCAATTTTCTGTGTCTGGTCTCATTATTCCATGGTTGGTCATCAATGTACAAGTAGTTATGTTCATAAAAGTTGTAGTAGTCTGATACCACACCACCATCTCCATCATGACCATGTGTCTATATTGTTTCTCAATTGTACAAATTCCAAAGCAGTTTACAACAAACCATAAAATAGTAAAGCGATCCGAAAAGTTAGTAATGGTACAGTGTATGGGGCAGTTCCAAAGAGCTATACCTTGGGGAAAGCCAATTTAGAAATATATATTTCCAATAAAAAACATGCCAGCGTTGGGACATGGTGCACTCCAGGGAGAAGACCATTCAACAGACAAAGGCCTTATGCAGGTTGTCACAAGAAATCTGTAGGCCACAGGACAGTCAACAGGGCCTGAGACTACAGTGGCCCGGGAGCCTGGTATAGGGAGAAACATTCCTTGATGGAACCTGATCCAAAGTTGTATTTTAGCTTTAAAAGTTAGAGGCAGATAGCTATAAACAAATAACCATTGGGTTCAGGGTGTTTGGCAAATATCCACACATTATTGAGATCAGAGGCCAAAGGCCAAATTGTCCCACACCCACAGACTTCTTAAAATCTATGTGGGTCATTACAAAATGTACCTCTCTTCTCATTTGAGCACTACAAAGACTCCAACAACCTTGCACCTGCTACTCTCTTCATATCCACTCTTCCCATTTATGTAGAAAGTTTTTGTATTTACATGTAGTAGGACATCTTGTGGATTTAAAACACGTTGAGTATTTTTAATGCACATGGAAGCATATTACTGATTTGAGACAAATATGTTTAAGGATTTAATGTTTACTGGATTTTAAATAGGTACCATCCATAAGGAAAATTTCTTTGGTGATTCTTTTTGAATTTTCTTACAACTAACAGGATAAAATTACACAGAACAATCTATCTGTTTCTGATTATCTTGTTAAAAGGTCAAAGTATGCTTGTATATTGCATCCCATACACACACACATACACAAGCCAGTTGTGGTGTAGTGGTTTGAATGTTGGACTAGGACTCTGGGACACCAGTATCTGAATCCCCACTCAGGCAAGAAAAGAAAGGAAAGAAAGTGAGGGGGAAAGAAAACCAGCCTGTTTGGCTATAGCAGGAGGGAGGGGGAGGAAGAGAGAGGGGAGACTGAGACCATGTGGTGGCCCAATCTGGGGACTGCAACTGGAAAAAGTTATCGCACCTGAGGATTCATGGCACAGCGGTGTGATTGGGAGCTTATCGACGGGTGTTCCCCATCATGGCAAGGGACACCCTAACCGTGCTTTGGAGGCACAGCAGCAATGATTTGCCATGTGATAAGTATTGTCAAAGGCATTATTATCCAGCTTTAATTCTGCTTTAAAAGACTCATGTGATAAAGTCCACAGTAACAAGTATTGCCACCTCCCAACGTGTTTGCCCCATCTGGAAGACCCTTCAGTTTCTGAAATCCATTGTACATAGAGCAGTTTGAAAAGAGCATCTAAAAAGTGACATTCAGTTATGTTATTTAAGTTCTCAGAGGAGTTATGTGGCTTAAGCCTTCCATACAGATGATAACTGGCTTGGTTATGTCAAAACTTTATACGTTTCTACAGTAATGTTCTTAGTGGATAACTTTAAAAAATCTCTGCCATAGAGGTGAATGATGACAAAGAAGTACATAAATATGTAGTATTTATTTTTTTAATTCACATTTACATTCCTTATTCACAAATGCATCCAAGTACTTTTATTACTTTACTGCATAAACAGTAAAAGATGTAATGCATATTAGGGACAGAAAGAATATTTGAAAATATTTGGAAAATGTTTGAAAAACATTTTTTTCTATTGTTGAGAAACCCTATGAGAAAACTCCTGATTGACATTAATCTTTACAGTTCAGTAATTATTCTATGCGAAATTATTGTATGGATTTTTTTGTACAAAAAACACTGTTTTCTGCACAGAGAAAGCCATTTCCTATACAGAAATTCTGTTTTGTATGCAAATCAACTATGTGCAAATTTTGTGTACAATAAGTCCTGAAATTATAGCATTTTTCGCACAAAAAAACAGCACTTTTCCTGTGCATAAAGTGCTCTTTTCTGTGCAAAACAAACACAGACTTTCTCAAAGTGGAAAGAAAATTGCTTAAATTACATGTCACTTCCTTTGAGAAGAAAATTAGTGAAAATTAGTGAAAAATTACATCCCTAATTATACATTCAGAATAAGGAGGGACAAATGAAATAGACAACAAAATGTTGCAATGTAGCATCGAGTACAATCACACCACACAAATAATCCAGTTTGAAACTGGATTATTTGGCATGGCTTCTTATGGAACCCTGAGATTTGAATTTTGCTGAGGCACCAGTGCTCTTTGGCAGAGAAGGCTAAAGACCTTATAAAACTACAGATCCCAGGATTTCATAGGAATGAGCCATGACAAATAATCCAAGTTCAAAATGGATTATTTGTGTAGTGTGGATTAGGCTCTCATGGCCTAATGAGTGGTTCTTGTTCAGGATTCTACCCATGCCTTCATCCTACAGAGAAGAAATACTTAATGTATAATCTTCATGTTTTTTCTGTGGGTGTCTTCCTTTCCTTGGATTCCTCTCCACCCGCTATTATGGTCTATTCATTCCACCCTTCCCTTCCCTCCTCCTCCTTTTTTAAAAGTTCTGTATACCTTGGGATTTACTCATGCACAACAATCCCATCCTGTAGTTTTTCAGTTGAGCTGAATTCCCTGTTGTTCGGGGGTCCCATTGTGCCAGCAGAGCAATGTGAAAGAAGTAGGTTATTAGAGGGAGGGAGTGTGTTGAGGCTATGAACAGTTTCTGGAGAGTTTCTGCAGGGCATTTCTCCTTCTTGTCAAAGTGAGGGCTGAGTCACAGAACCAAACTGGTGTAGCCTAAGTTTGTGGAGAGTCTTTGGGCTACTTGCTCTTATTATGAAAGTATAAACCCAGGAACATGTCTAAAATTTACACGGAGTACAGATTTTGAAGGGGTTGTTTTCCTCCTGTCTCATTTCGTCAAGCAGTTCTACCTGTTAAAGCTGCTTCTCAAGTCAAGAGAAAGCACTCTGAACTGTTGATGAATATCTCAAGCACAGTAAATATTTTGCCATCGTGCATTCATGAGGTATCAGCTATAATCGCACTAATTAGAAAGCATGCAGATCTCATATACTTTGAGTGTCTATTATTCTAATTCAGATCCGCAGAATGTTGTATTTGTTTTGTAGCTAAGATGCAGAGGGAATGGTAATGTGGTCTCTCTGCTGAGAATATGGGACAATTTCATGGCTTGGAATCGTATGCATCATAAAAGGCAGAAGAGTGGAACACTGAGCAGCTAATTTTGCTGCTTTTAAAAATAGAATCCAGAGTGGTAATATCAGATGGGGGAAAATGGACAAAACAAAACAAACGCTATTTTTGGTAAAAGTGCAGATGAAACCTGTTAAATTACATAGATGGGAGTGATAAGAAAGGCCTCCATGTTCTTCTGTACAATGCACCTCCCTTCATCTTTTGTGAGCTTTTTGGATTGCCTGGGCATGACCTGGACTGGCTCAACTACCTCCTGCTCCTCTGGATTATTTTTTATGACTATGGGCTTGTCTACATGGGCAATTTACCCTGTCTTTCCTCTGTCTTGGAGCCCTACAGTCCTGATGATGCAGACTTTTGCCCTGTTCTGCCCCCAGGTAGTCCTCATGACCCCCAGGGCTAAGATGGGGGAAGCCAAGGTAGGGCCTGCTACACTGTTTTAAAATAATATCCCAAAAAACTGTTCCTGCTGGCAAAAAAATGGGACCCTGCATGATTGCAGGAGCCCATTCTGGCATATCAGCCCATCGCTTCAGCTGCCCTCTGCTGTGGATCTTCTTCAGCTGGAAGCAGGCCTGCAACATGTGACCAAGTCATGCCCTACTTCCAGATTTTGGAAATGGACTCTAACTCAGAGACTGAAGCAGTGGACATGCCAGAGCCAGAGCAACAGGATGTTCCCGAGCCACAGGCCTCAGACACAGACAATAGTGCAGTACCAGCTCTGGCAGAGGGCCCTTCCCTTTCAGATACAGAGGACAACTTACCTATACCCACCTTCACAGCACTGAGACAACAAAAGGAGGGCTTGAGGCAATCTCAGTGTATTTATAGGAAGCAGCAATTTGTTAAACGTCAGCTGTGTTAGCTGTTGCTCTATAAATACACAGCACTGCTCTCCAGGAGTTGTCAGAGATTATCTGACCTACCTGATTACCTGTCATGTTCCTGCTTGCTGTGTTTCACCTGGAATGTGTTTTTTTGCTCTGGAATCTGTTTGCCTGACATGGGTTCTGCTGGACTACCCTGAACTCTGTTTGCTGGACATGGACCTTGTATATTGGACTTTGCTTATGGACTTGTGTTTTGTTTGCTAGTAAAGTAAGTGATTGACTTCATGTTGCCTTGATTCCTTTGACTATGTTGTGCCTCTGCTTATCAACTGTGTAGTAAAAAAGTTAGTAACCTGTGGGCTAGACAATGCAACTGTTAGGTGGATTTGTAATTGGTTGACAGACCAAACCCAAAGGGTAGTCACCAATGGCTCCTCTTCATCCTGGAGAGAAGGGATTAGTGGGGTGCCACATGGTTCTGTCCTGGGCCCAGAGCTATTCAACACTTTATCAATGACTTAGATAAGGGAACAGAGGATGTGCTTATCAAGTTTGCAGATGACACCAAATTAGGAGGGGTAGCCAATACCCCAGAGGATAGGATCAGAATCCAAAATGACCTCAACAGATTAGAAAGCTGGTCCAATACTAACAATATGGATTTCAACAGGGAGAAATGTAGGATACTACACTTGGGCAGTAAAAATGAAAAGCACAGATATAGGATGGGTGACACCTGGCTTGATGGCAGGACATGTGAAAGGAATCTAGAGCACAACCTGAAAAAGCCAATGCGATTCTAGGCTGCATTAATAGGAGTATAGTGTCTAGATCAAGGGAAGTAATAGTACCACTCCATTCTGCTTTGGTCAGACCTCACCTGGAATACTGTGTCCAGTTCTGAGCACCACAATTCAAGAAGGATATGGACAAACTGTCCATATCCAGAGGAGGACGACCAGGATAGTGGGATGTCTGGAGGCCATGCCCTATGAGGAGTGGCTTAGGGAGCTGGGCATGCTTAGTCTGGAGAAGAGAAAGTTGAGAGGTGACATGATAGCCATGTTTAAATATTTGAAGGGATGTCATACTGAGGATGGAGCAAGCTTGTTTTCTGCTGCTCCAGAGACTAGGACACAGAGCAATGGACTCAAACTACAGGAAAAGAGATTCCACCTAAACATTAGGAAGAACTTCCTGACGTAAGAGCTGTTCGGAAGTAGAATACACTGCCTCGTAGTGTGGTGGAATCTCCTTCTTTTGAGGTTTTTAAGCAGAGGTTGGATGGCTATCTGTTGGGAATAATTTGCTTGTGTATTCCTGCATGGCAGGGGGTTGGACTGGATGGCCCTTGTGGTCTCTTCCAAGTCTATGGTTTTATTATTCTAAGCTTTTGGCTGTTTGCCCAGGCATTCTTTGGACAGCTGGTCACAAACAGGGGGCCTTGGTCACATGTTGTGGAACAGCTTCCTGATGTCAGAGAGAGCAATGGAGACAGCAGCAGAGGTAGCTGCAGCAATGGGCCAGCTTGCCCATCTGGATTTCCTCCCTTTTCATGGAGGTAACAGAGGACAAATGGGCCAGATCCACAGGCAGGATACATCGGCAGAGAGCAGGCATATCCTGGCTCATTAAGATGAGCCCTCTGACTGGTACTGTGTAATTAAATGTAGGCTTCAATGACTGGAGGGTCAAGAATAAAGATGATGTTGAATCCAAGAAAGGGTAAACAGAGGTTAGCTATATTTCCCAGGTGAAGTACACAGGGAATCATGTCCAAAAATAGATTACTTTTGTATTATCCATATTGTAACCTATCTTCCTCTCTAGTTAGTTCCTCCTGCCTGTCTGTTCTGGTACTTATTCTTGATTTTATGTGCAAGTCTCAAATGAAATGGAAGGAACATTTCTGCTTATTGGAAAGATGAAAAAAACTTGTGGTGGCATTTTAGTTCTCCCATTTAAGGAAAAACCTTTAGGACATTTTTCACACACTCTGCAGATCAATGCAAATTGACAGCAAAGCATCAGAAAGCTGTAGAACTGTAATTGAAAAGTGCAGCTCTCCCATGTTTAAATTCCTTCAGGCATTTCACAGCTACCTCCATCAAATTACACCATCTCAGAGTTTTCAGTATTAAATCTTCCTCTTTACCCCCTCTGGACTTAACAAAAAAGGGAAGTTCAAATACTTTCATAATTTATTAAATTGCAGTGCTTCTGTGTACCTAATTCCTTTCTGTGAACAAAAGATTTTTTAAAATAAAATGTTGACTTCTCAGCAGTAAAAACTGACCTATTTCAAACATCCAGTTTCCAACATCAAAAGTGATAATTACAGAAAGTGACAATCTTCTCAAAGAAAGGGCTTCCCAAATGGTATATAAATACCCAATAAATATATTTGAAAACCAGAAGGAAATAAATTTGCTTTACAGTGAGACTGGAACCTAGATGATCAGTAGTGTTGTCCTCTTATGAATATAATTACATAAGCTAAGTTATATATTTATTCATACTGCCCTTTGCCTAAGTTGATTCCAGAGCAATTCACAAAGCATTTAAAAAAATACATAAAACCACAGATATGAGCTGCTTCTCTAAGCTAACCAAATATAGTATTCCACTTAACTCCCCCCCCCCGCCAATATGGCTACTTCCACAACACAATTTTCCTCCAGATATTGATATTTTGTCTCTCATTTATTAACATATCCTTGATAATGCAGATTCCATTCCTCTCAAACAATATTTTTACCACAACCCTTCTGTTTTGCTTTGTTTCCAACTGCCACAGTTTACTTAGTGTCCAACACAACTGCAGCACAAACTTTCAGACAAGTGTTAGTGCTAAAGTGGAAAACAGCTCTTGAAAAAAGTACATGTGGTTTTCCTCTGCAGAAAATGGGCAAATTACATGTTTTCCATGCAGAAAACACACACATATTTCTGCACAAATTGTCCTGAATAATGTTCCAAACTGTTCCCCCTTTTCTTAGCAGAGGTTCCTGGGTGTTGGGACATCCTGTTTTGTTGAGAAAACAAAAAACAGTGACTATTCTTCACCATTTCTATTAAACATTAAACTCTTATCTAATACCACATCTAAAGTACAGTTGTCCCTTCATATACCCCATGGATAACAAAATCCGTGAATACTGAAGTCCCATTATATGCAATGGCATAGCAAAATGGTGTCCCTTATATAAGATGGCAAAATCAAGGTTCGCTTTTGGGATTATTATTTTTTAAATAATATTTTCAAGCCGTGAATACTTAAATTGGTGGATATCAAATCCATGGATACGGAGGGACAACTCTACTCCTTAAGTCCATTTCATGGTCACTTCTACCTCACACCAAAAACCATTCCTGAAACTGAGTGAAGTAGTCTCACCTTTAGAGAGTACTTCAACTGCTGCTGCTTTTTTGTGGTACAAACATTGTTTAACATTTAACAGGAGTTATCTGCCACAATCACTCCTCTATTGGGTTTTTCTGGCATGTCCTCAGCTTTTTGGCTTGGGCTTGGAGTCGCTCAGCTCACAATTGATTCACTATATTAAAAGCAACAAAAGATCTGAGGCACCATAAAATGAGCAAAGACTAAAAGCATGATTTTTCATGGTATACAGCCCACTTCATAACCTGCATCTCATGCAGTAATAAATCTGCTAGGGTTAAGGTGTCACAATACTCTCTTTCACTTTTTGGTCATATTTAAGGTGCCACAGGACTCTTTCCTGCAAGAAACTGGCACAGATGCCTCTTTGAAAATTGCCACTACTGTAGATCTTTTCTGGTGTTTATTGTCCAACAGTCAGTCTCTTGGCATACTTTCTTAACACCCTGTTAGTACCTGAGGCCCAAGGCTGAGATCTTGTTAGGTTTGTCATGATTCTGTCATGGCGGCGGCTGATAAGAGAACTTGCTGTAAGGTCTACTTATGCTGCCTGCACTACTGAGGAGATTATCAGATGACCCAGTTTAAAACGTTCTTTTGCCGGCATAAAATAAACCATTTCTATGCCTGCAAAAGAATGCTCCCGCCGCACTTACCTTCCTTTCCCAGCAAAGGCACCCCATCAAAAAAGAACAGAGCCCCATTCATTTCTTTGCTCGAAATCCACAGGAAATAAAATAAAAATAAAAATAAAATAAACACATTTAAAGTTACACAAAGCACCTAAACTCACTTTAAAGGTTCCACGTAACCTGGGGAGGGTCATAAAAAGAGTGAAACTTACCTGGATGTCCCAATCTCACCTGGAAGTGTTCATGCTGGACTGGCCATTCCCGCTGCATTGAAGGGATTTAAATGGCTGAGGTTTCACACTAAAGCAGCATGGAGGATTGATTGATGACTTCAGCTGTCAATAGAAAAAACTTTAGCATAACGCCAGCGGAACACAAAAGGGCGACATTGTCTGATAGTGTCATCCTTTTGCATTCTGCTGGCTCCGTGATCGTGCCACGTTTGCTGTGTCTAATAATCCTTCCAGTTCTTCATGCCCTGGTCCTTAGTAGATTACATTCATGCTCCCAGCATTACTCAATTGAGCCAGTGGGAAGAATGGTGGTGAGTACTGTCAACACCAATCATTGGTATAGCTCCTGACCTGAGACTTTCCTTGGAAATTCTTGAAATTGTAGCTAGGCACTCACTCAAACTTCTGCACCCAAAAGTGTAGAAAGTAGAGTGACTTGGGCATCTGTTCTGTGTTTAACAACATAAATATGGACATAAAGAGCATTCACATGTTTTCTCATCCACCTTGAGAGAGCGTGTCTCAAGAAGTTAAGATTTCCTAGTGAAAAAATTGGCCAACTGCTGTGAAATTTCCTCACCTTTATGCAAGAGAGAAAACTTTCATTTTGCCAGTAAGTGGTTTCAGAGTGCCTTCTTCAGAACTTTCTGCAGTTTTGTCTTCAAGTGGGCCCCCAGAAGAAGGCCTTAAACGTATCTACAGTTCAAAAAATATTGAGCCAGCATCTTGAGTGTGCTTTTTCCCTTGTGAATTTTCTGGTGACACAGAGTTGTGCTCATACCAGTATAAAATCAATGGAAGAGAAGGGAAAGTTTTTTAAGTGCTGTTTTCAAGCACCCAATATCTCAACTTACAGTTGATTCTTATGGATACATCCTCACTGTTTTTGGACTAGCTCCATGAAAGCCTGAGTCATCTTTCATATGATTAATAGCATATGTACTTATTTTAAAATTAAGGCATTTGTTTATGTATGTATAAATATAATCACACACCACACATTTGATAGTGATGAATTGCCAGGTTCAGTGACAAATTGCAAAGCTGCATGATGTATTGCAAAACTTTGTGATAAACAACATTCTCTGTACATCCCAATCTGCCTCAGCGATACCTGTCCTATTCATATATTTTTACCAAGACAGACTAAATTGTCCTTCTAAGTTCCTGGTCCCCAGAGTCTTCCATTAATTGCACACCCTATTAATGTGCATTAAGCATGTGTCCATCAAGTATACACAGAATTACACAGTTGCCTACTAAGTCTCAGAACAGCAGCAAACAGCTGCTGTAATTTAGAATGCAACACCATAGAATCATAGAATCATAGAATCATAGAATTGCGGAGTTGGAAGAGACCACAAGGGCCATCCAGTCCAACCCCCCTGCCACGCAGGAAATCTTGATCAAAGCATCCCTGACAGATGGCAATCCAGCCTCTGTTTAAAGACCTCCAAGGAAGGAGACCCCACCACGCTCCGAGGGAGTGTGTTCCACTGTTGAACAGCTCTTACTGTCAAAAAGTTCCTCCTCATGTTGAGGTGGAATCTCCGTTCCTGGAGCTTGCATCCATTGCTCCGTGTTCCAGTCTCTGGAGCAGCAGAAAACAAGCCTGCTCCATCCTCAGCGTGACATCCCCTCAAATACTTAAACGGGGCTATCATATCGCCTCTTAACCATCTTTTTTCCAGGCTAAACATAACCAGCTCCCTAAGTCTCTCCAGACTGATAAATATATGAACCTGATCCATGTTTTCTTTCTAGTTTGGAAAGGTTTCAATTTTGGTTTAGTTTGCTTGTGTGCTCCTCTGATATGGAGATTGCTAGTTAGGCCACCAAACCCAAAACAAGATGATGAGTTAAATCTCTTTGCCTTTTTGATTAGCTTAATTCTGTCCATTGGCCCTTAAGTGGCACTAGCCTGGCCCAATTGAACCCTAGTGCAAGTGCAGCTTTGAACATCACATTGTAAGAAGGTGAAGGGCTGATTAGTACAAAGACCACTGTGTTTTATTAAAGGGGGATTAGACAAATTCATGAAAATAAGACTCTAAAGGGCTATTAGTTGGGATGGGTACAATATCCAGGTTGAGAGGTAGTATGCATCTCGATTAATGGAGCCTGGTGAACAACTATGGCAGAACTGACCCCTCTACAAACCAGAGTGAGCAAGTTTCCTGCCAGGGAGAAGAAGGAAGCAACTTCTGGACAGCCATTCTGACTGGGGAGATTGAATTTTTTTTTTTAATAAAACTATTGGGAGAGGCTGCTTGTTGCTGAGGGGCTTGAACTTTGGACCTTGCCCTTTTACCCTCAAGAGCCAGAGGCGCAAGCCTAACGGCGCGCGAATTTCACTAACCAAACAAAAATACAGCAGACCTAAAAAGTACAGCTTAGCATTCTCAGCGTTAACTAAGAGTTCTTAGATTACCTAAAAGCTCTCATCATGGACACTGAGGGGACTGCAGCAGTCACTTGCAACACTTGTGCGATGTTTGTATTCTTGTCTACAGACGTGGAGAACTTCACATGCACCAAGTGCAAGCTGGTAGCCCTCTTGGAGGAGAAAGTACAGCAGCTGGAAACACGGGTAGCTACACTTCAACAGATTCGTGAGCAGGAGGTTTTCCTGGACAGAACAGAACGAACAGTCTTGGATGGGGACCGCACAGAGGAAGTGGCTGTGGAGGAGAGGGTCACTTCACGGACACAGGAAGTAGACAGCTGGAGGAATGTCACACACAGAACAAGAAAATCCAGGGATTCTTCCAGCAGCTTGCAGCTACAGAATCGATTCGAAGCCCTTTCCCTTATCAAGGACAACGAGGAAGAACAGCATGGACAGACTTCAGGGGTAGAGCAGCGGACCTTGAGAGGACCACCGCAAGGAACAGCAGCTGCGAAGCCTCAGCGGAGGCGTGTGGTGGTGGTGGGGGACTCCTTGCTGAGGGGTACAGAAGCAGTGGTATGTGGGCCTGACAAGATGACTCGGGAGGTGTGTTGTCTCCCTGGGGCAAAGATCTGTGATGTGACCGAGAGGCTGACAAGACTCGTCAAGCCTACGGATCATTACCCCTTCCTTTTGGTCCATGTGGGAACCAATGATACTGCAAGGCACAGCTTTCCCAAGATCAGAAGAGATTATGAGGCCCTGGGGAGGAAGCTGAAAGAAATGAACGCACAGGTGGTCATCTCGTCTCTTCTGCCAGTTGAAGGGCATGGTCCAAGAAGGGAGAGGAAAATAGCCGACGTAAACAACTGGCTCCGTAGATGGTGTCGCCGAGAACAAATTGGATTCTTGGATCATGGACTGCGCTTCCATGCGGGGGGACTTCTGGCAAGAGATGGGGTGCATCTTACAACAGTTGGAAGAAACATTTTTGCCAACAGTCTCAAGAATTTGATCAGGAGGGCTTTAAACTGAGTCAAATGGGGGAGGGAGACAGTATTCTGGAAGGCAAAAGGGCTGGAGAAAATAGTCAAACTGTCATAGAGGGAACAAGGCAAAAAGCGCAAGGACCCAACAGTGGGAGGCAAAAAAACTTGCACAGGGAGCAAGTAAAGGGAACACATGGTCTCAGATGTCTCTACACTAATGCACAGAGCATGGGAAATAAGCAAGATGAACTTGAACTCCTTGCACTACAAAACAAATATGATATAATAGGCGTTACTGAAACCTGGTGGGACGAGTCTCATGATTGGAATGTAGGAATAGAGGGGTATAACCTTTATAGGAGAAACAGGCCAAACAGGAAAGGAGGAGGAATAGCATTATATGTCAGGGATATTTACACCAGTGAAGTGATCCATGACATCAATACTGGAAGCCAGGTGGAGAGCATCTGGATAAAAATTAAAGGGGAGGGAAACAACAGGGATGTTATTGTGGGACTCTACTACAGACCCCCAAATCAGACGGAGGAATTGGATGTTGCCTTTCTAGAACAGATGAACACACATGCAGAAAGGAGAGATGTAGTAGTGATGGGGGACTTCAACTATCCTGATATTTGCTGGCAATCTAACTCAGCCAAAACTACAAGGTCTAGCAAATTCCTTACATGCCTGGAAGACAATTTCATGGTCCAAAAGGTGGAAGAGGCAACAAGGGGGTCAGCTATTTTAGATCTGATCCTAACCAACAGAGACGACCTGGTTAATGGGGTGCAAGTGGTGGGATCCTTAGGTGAGAGTGATCATGTTCTCCTGGAGTTTGTTATACAATGGAAAGGAGAAGCCAGGCATAGTCAGACACGCATTCTTGACTTTAGGAGAGCTGATTTCAATAAACTCAGGGAAATACTGGGGATGATCCCATGGTCAAGAATACTAAAAGAGAAGGGACCTCAAGACGGATGGGACTTTCTCAAAAGGGAGATACTGAAGGCACAATTTCAAACAGTACCACTGAGGAAGAAAAATGGGAGGTGTCTCAAGAAACCAGGATGGATGACTAAAGAACTTTCAATGGAGCTAAGTTTTAAACGGAACATGCATAGGAAATGGAAAAGGGGGGAAATCACCAAAGAAGAATTCAAACAGATAGCGAACACGTGTAGGAGTAAAGTCAGAAAAGCTAAAGCGCAGAATGAGTTCAGGCTTGCTAGGGAGGTTAAGAACAATAAAAAGGGTTTTTTTGGGTATGTCCGCAGCAAAAGGAGGAAGAAGGAAATGATAGGGCCGCTACGTGGAGAAGATGGCAAAATGCTAACAGGGGACAGAGAAAAGGCAGAATTACTCAACACCTTCTTTGCCTCAGTGTTTTCAGAAAAGGAAAAGGAGGACCAACCTGAGGAGAATGGAACAGAGGACACAATAGGGGAAATCCAGCTCAAAATAAGTAAAGAGGTAGTACAGGAATACCTTCTTAATCTAAATGAATTTAAATCTCCAGGACCAGATGAACTACATCCAAGAGTATTAAAAGAGCTGGCAAATATAATCTCAGAGCCATTGGCAATAATCTTTGAGAACTCCTGGAGAACAGGAGAAGTCCCAGCAGACTGGAGGAGGGCAAACGTTGTTCCCATCTTCAAAAAGGGGAAAAAAGAGGATCCCAACAACTATCGTCCAGTTAGTCTGACATCAATACCAGGGAAGATTCTAGAACAGATCATTAAACAGAGAGTCTGTGAACATTTAGAAGGCAATGCCATAATCACAAAAAGTCAGCATGGGTTTCAGAGAAACAAGTCATGCCAGACTAATCTGATCTCTTTTTTTGATAAAGTTACCAGCTTGGTAGATGAAGGGAATGCTGTGGACATTGCATACCTTGATTTCAGTAAGGCCTTTGACAAGGTTCCCCATGACATTCTTGCAAACAAGCTTGTAGAATGTGGGCTAGACAAGTTAACTGTTCAATGGATTTGTAATTGGTTGACCGGCCGAACCCAAAGGGTGCTCAGCAGTGGCTCCTCTTCGTCTTGGAAAGATGTGACCAGTGGGGTGCCACAGGGTTCTGTCCTGGGCCCGGTGCTATTCAACATCTTTATCAATGACTTAGATGAGGGAATTAGGGGCATACTTATCAAATTTGCAGATGACACCAAATTGGGAGGAGTAGCTAATACCCTAGAGGACAGGATCAAAATTCAGAATGACCTGGATAGACTGGAGAGCTGGGCCAAAGCTAACAAAATGAAATTCAATACGGAGAAATGTAAAGTACTGCATTTAGGGCGGAAAAATGAAATGCATAAATATAGGATGGGAGAGACCTGGCTGAATGAGACTACGTGCGAAAGGGATCTAGGAGTCCTAGTAGACCACAAGTTGAACATGAGCCAACAGTGTGATGCGGCAGCTAAAAAGGCCAATGCAATTTTGGGCTGTATCAATAGAAGTATAGTGTCTAGATCAAGGGAAGTAATAGTGCCACTCTATTCTGCCTTGGTCAGACCTCACTTAGAATACTGTGTCCAGTTCTGGGCACCACAATTCAGAAAGGATATTGACAAATTGGAGCGTGTCCAGAGAAGGGCAACTAAAATGGTGAAAGGTCTGGAAACAATGCCTTATGAGGAGAGACTTAGGGAGCTGGGTATGTTTAGCCTGGAAAAAAGACGGTTTAGAGGCGATATGATAGCCCTGTTTAAGTATTTGAAGGGATGTCACGCTGAGGATGGAGCAGGCTTGTTTTCTGCTGCTCCAGAGACTGGAACACGGAGCAATGGGTGCAAGCTCCAGGAACAGAGATTCCACCTCAACATGAGGAGGAACTTTTTGACAGTAAGAGCTGTTCGGCAGTGGAACACACTCCCTCGGAGCGTGGTGGGGTCTCCTTCCTTGGAGGTCTTTAAACAGAGGCTGGATGGCCATCTGTCGGGGATGCTTTGATTGTGATTTCCTGCGTGGCAGGGGGGTTGGACTGGATGGCCCTCGTGGTCTCTTCCAACTCTGCAATTCTATGATTCTATGATTCTATGAATTGCCCCAGGCGGTAGATGCTGGGGGTGGAGAACAGCTTGGGATTTTGGTGAACAGCTCTGTGTCGTGTGGTATGTTTTATGCCTCCTAAACTATCCTGCTGCTCTCAGGTGTAGTGGAACACACTCCCCCACAACACATTTGAAGTGAAAATCAGCTGCCAGTATTGTCAGCTTTTGTATATTAAATGGGAGTGGTTACTATTTTGTCCTTTGCCCCAGATAGCAAAATGCTTATGTTGGCACAGTCCAAGATATTGCCTTTAAGTCTTGCTTTTGGGCTTTCCAGTAGTGGCTGGTTGGCCACTGGGGAGTAATATAAAGTTCAGGTTAAAAACCACTTCAGATTTCAATAGCAAATAAACACAAAGTATTTGAATACAGGGGAGGCAGAGAAAGATGTACGTAGAAAATGGAGGAATACATTAGACAAATAGGCAAACAGAAGCCACAAGGTATCTTAAAATGGACTTGTTTTAATAAACAAATTATAGTGCGAAACATTCTTGGAAGCCTTATAAAAAGTGAGCATAGGCAGTCTGGTAACCAATAGCCAGTCCTGTAGCCTGTCTTTCATTGGTACTGAAGTACTTGAGCAATGCATCCCTTGATGTTATAACATCTTTATCTATTACACCTTTAGGAAAGAGGATGTTAGAATGGATGAACTATTAGCCTGATGTAGCAGAGCTCTTTTTATTTATTTGATTTTTTAAATTTTTGTCACACCTTTCTCCCAAAACTGGGACTAAATGTCATGCACAACAAGATTTAAAAACCAGGAACCTGCTCTACACACACACACCAAAAATATAATATCAAAACACAATAAAACAAATTATACTCTTTAAACACAAGTAAATTAAAAACAATTTAAAAGTACTTTTTGGGTTTTTTTAAGTAACCCCCCCCCCCATTAAAAGCTCCTTCTTGCTAGTTTGATTGCATAAAGCTCATCTAAAGAAAAAGGTTTTTGCCTGCTGGTGAAACAATGATGTGTGTGTGTGTGTGTGTGTGTGTGTGTGTGTGTGTGTGTTGAGGAGCCAGAGTCAAAAGGGTCACAGTCTCAAAACAGCTTCTGTCAGGGCTGGCTCAAGACATTTTGTTGCCTGAGGCAAAAGAGAAGACGTTGGCTCTCCCTCCCATTCCATGTACAGTCGGCAGCTGGCCTAGCATTTGATGGGGCAACTGAGCAGCACCCTCTACCAATCCTGTGGACAGCAGTGCACAGCACACAGATCGCTGTCATCTAAGAGAGACAAATATTCAGAGCACTGAGGAGGAGTGGCCAAGGCAGTAGCTTCCTTCTGTCTAATGATAGGACCAGCCCTCTCTTCTTCTTGATTATTGCTGTTGTACAGACCAGCCTTTCTCAAACTTTTTACCCTTGAAATAATTTTCAGGTTTCAGGGAACCCCTGACTAAAAGTTATTTGTGATGGGGTTTTCTTTAACATGTAAATGGTCTCATGCTACCAACCTTGTAAGGCACCTTGTCACAAACACTTTACCCTACTTCCACCCTTTAGACACTATTCAAAGTGTAAACGGACTCAGGCCACAAAACCAGTTGCAATATATTAGGCAGCGTGTTCTCTCTTCTTTCCAGTAACTGGCAATCAATTCAGTCTGAGGTCTTGTCTATACGAGGGGGAAATAATATGTACCGATACAAACAGATATGAACAAGCAGGCATTTGCAAGAATGCAAAACAGCCTATATGGCTTAAAAGTACCTCCTAAATTCTGCATGACCCCGTAGCCCATCTGGCGAGTGATTTACTCACGATATTGCTGCCACCCATTTTTAACTTCTGACCGAGCTGACCAGAGAGCCCCCTCTCCAGCCAAGAGGGTCCAGGGCTGAGTGACTGACTTGCCCAGGTGAGGTAGACAGCCAAGGCCAGGCCCAGAGTGGTGCATGCCCCATGGCAGCCTTGGTCAGTCAGTGGAGCTCCCTCTTACGGAGCTTCCTCCTTCCTCCTCCTCCTCCAAGGGTGAAGACCTGCCAGGGGGAAGCCAGGCCCTCAGTCCCCGGGGAGCGGTGGGGAGGGAAGGTCCTGCACCGGCCAGCCGCCCTCCTCCTGCTGCTGTCCTGTGCAGACAGAGATGTACCAGCAGTCCCCCCTTCTGTGGCAGCAGCTCCCAGAGGAGTCCTGGTCTTGGGGGGGTGCAGAGTGAAAATTGCCATTTGATCGGCTCACATAGCTGGAAATCCAACATGGCAGCCACTGCTGATTCCCCTCTTTGCTAGCCCCAGACTTTAACTATTCTCTTGCTAACTCCGTTCCTCTAGACACACATCTCTGAGGGCCCATTTATACGAGGAAAAAATGTGAATTGATGTGAATCGATGCAAACTCTCATATATTCGCAGCAGGATCGCTTTATCCTAATGGTGTTTGCAAAATCGCAGGCATGTGAGGCTACCCACTTTTGGCATCCCAATGGGCATGCCTGCAATTCAAGATGGCGGCCATGACTCGCATTTTTATTTTTGTGAGTCGCCACTGCTGAACCGTATTTCCAAATACAATGGATTGCTACAGGATCTTGTTGGGACAAAAGGTATTCTCCTCGAATTCTATGGGGAGATTTTTTCACCATTTAGACAATATGTCTGTGTAAGCTCATCGGCTCTCCCAACTCTCTACTCCTCCCTGTCAGAACTAACTCCCCAAATACTTACTATTAATCACTCCCCTCTCAACTGGGCTGGGTTTCACCTCTCCTGTGCTGCCCATTGCCTGGCAACCAGCTATCAAGCTGCACTTCACCCAAAAGAGCTAGCTCATAGAGCCATCTCTTCACATTATTATATCTAGAGCTAAAAAAAAAAAATGTTTACTTTTTTCCCAATCACAATGACCTCTTGTGGAACCCTGGCTGAGAAACAGGTGTTTGTACCATATTGTCTCACTGGATATCTCTTATAGTGGAAAGCAGTATTTCTCTCTTTTGGCTCCTCTTTTCTACTGATTTCATGGATCTGTGTATACAAGCATTGGAATTTATATGGAATTTCATGCTTTTTGGTTGTTGCTAGAGGTTAAGTAAAATGTCTCAGCTTTTTCCTTCCTTTGTTGCTTTGAGTAAATAAATTTTAGGTGTCTGAATTACAGGCTCATTAATATATATCTACATGATACTACTGATTTTGCCATCAGCTATATTCTCTTGACTTTTCCCCAAAGATGTCAAGAGTTCATCCTCAAAATAACCCAGTGAGGTACACTAAGCTAAGAAATAGTAGCTGGTGCAAGATTAGTCAGTCTTTGTTACTTGAGCAGGAATTTGAAACTAGGACTCATGTAGTGTAGACTTTTAGCCACTTCAGTACCATATCAATATGTTTAACATGTGAAAGGACCTCAGATAGAAATATTTTTCTTTTGTTGGAGTATAATTTAGTGAATTTGTTTTGCTTTTGGAGAAAATGAAAAGCAAGATGAAAGGAAAAAGCAGCCAGTACCCTCCTAATGGTCAATTGCATTTAGCTGCACCCAAGTACCCCCTCCCCCACACTCCTACCCAACCATTCTCTGAAGATGCCAGCCACAGATGCTGGTGAAACATCAGAAATAAACTCTTCCAGATCATGGCCTCACAGCCTCCCCCCCAAAAACCCACGGAAAACCTATGGATGCCGGCCATGAAAGCCTTCAACTTCACCCCAGAGAGAGCCCTATGAGTTTACTTTCCTTTACAGATGAGATCATTAAAAGCATGTCTGTGTTATAGTACAGCAAGACCCCTGTATCTACGGGAGATTAGTTAGCACACTGTGGATAACAAAATCTGCAGATAATACCCAACACCTTTGAAAATAATTGGACTTCCGGTTTAAAATACCATAGAGTTGCCTTGGAAGACCTAGAAAATAGTGAGAGAGGACTCATTTTCTAGAAAGACTCTATGATAGCTGTGCTGAGACCCATGGATAACTGAATCAGTGGATAATGATTCAGTGGGTATAGGGTTCCTATTGTATTTTACTTTATTTGCAAATATACTAGGTGATTACAGGTGGACAAATAATACTGCTCTAGTAGTACTTGGATACATTCCTTGATGGAGGTTGTAGACGTTGTAGTCCAACAGGGCAAATTACATTGCACAATTTTACCACTATGATGCCACTTTAACTGTCATGGCAACATCCTGTGGAATCCTGGGGTTTGTGGCTTGGTGAAGCACTAAAGTTCTCTGGCTGAGAATTCTTAATATCTTTCCCTAAACTCAATATCCCAGGATTCTATAGAACTGAACCATATCAAGTAAAGTGGAATCATAATGTTATAACTGCATAATGTGAATGGGCCCCTGAAAAGTCAGCTCTAAAAGTTTCAACTGGAGATGAAAGCTCCCTCCCTCCCTCCCTCCCTCAGTCTCAGTAAGATGGCTTCTATTCTTTTTGTTACTTTTTACACACATAAGCCACTAGGCACATGCACATAATCCCTACACACCAGCCACCACTGCCTACCCCAATGGTTCCTACCATCATGGTCTAGCAATTTCCTGGCCAGTATGAACAATTAGTCAGCAATCCTTCTGGCAAAGGATGGAATGGTAGAGCTTTTCTGGGAGGTTTGACCACTCTTCATAATCGATTAACAAATGAAGCCTTATTATAATATCATTATAGTATCTCATACTCAAACTGCCAAGCTTGAAAACAGGGATAAGTAGGGGGAACAGTATCAGTGTAGGACTGCCTGTCATGTTCTCAGGAAGATGATTTGCATTGATTTTAATAAAATGTTTAACCATGAGTGATCAACACTGTTTGACAGTGAAATCCATTCTATTATGGACTCAAAAGGTAATGTTAGTTCACAGAGAATGAATACTGACTGAATTATATTAGCTAAATGGGAAAAGATGATCCCAATATATTAGTGTCAAAAGCAATCATGTTAGAAAATCAGTGACTGTGGCTAGGTTGAGCAAATTTGCATGGCCTATCACCAGTCAGCTTTGAGAAGGGTTTGCACCATCAACTAAAGACGTGAGAGTCAAGTTCCATTCCAGACTGCTGGTAGATTGTGAGTAATCAATGTGGCCTGAATATTAATTCCAGGATTTTTATATGTGCATGTGTGCATCCATATAGAGTAACAAAAAGCATTGAGGAATGTCAGGTCTCTGGCTACTAGTCAGATGTAGTTAGGATTGTTGCGGTTTAGTTAGCCATAGTTAGGTCTGAAGCCTGCTGGTATTAGCCAGAGACTAGACATGAGTTGGTTGGGTGATGGGAGGAGTTGACTGGCTCTGGAATGTGTTTAGCTGGGTGAGAGGAATGCTCAAGGTCATTTTAGCCTGGGAAAGAAAAAGGGAGTTAGAGACAGTACAGCCATCCCAATTAGTGCAGGTGGATGAGGGGAGGGGGAGTGATGCAAATGGGGAAAACGAAACCTTTGCCTGACACTATAGCTGTGGCTTTGGTGGGAACTTGTCAGATCTCTCAGTGAAGTGCTACTGTTCATTTTGATGCCTTGCAATAAAGCATTTGAACTAATGCCTGTTGTCCAAGTGATTGAAGTCTTACAGGATTCATCATAGATTGAGAGATCTGCCTTTTGTCCCTGCTGTGATCCCTGGAGCAAAATGTCCCAGGGAGCCGACAAGAGGTGCCTGACAAGGAGCCCAAGGAATCGGCCCTGGCCAAGAGAGATGTGGCCAAAATAGTGGTTGCAGGAGATGGCAGTGGAACTGAGGATACTTCCCAAGGCAAGGTGGCTAGGTAGCACTGCAAGGCGGGTATGCAGACCGGAAGAGATGCAGCCAAGGAAGCAGAGGAGGCGGTTTCCTCGTTCAGCTTAACACTGGCCAGAGAGATGGGAGCTGTGGTGAAAGAGTGGTGGGCTTGGTGCCCTGACCCAGATGAGTGATGCTAGGATGCGACCAGACAGTCCCAACGGTGGGATGTGAGGCCAAGTGGAGCCTACAGTATGCTGGGTCAGCCCCGCTTCAACTTGGAATTAGAGATGGAGGTCATGAAGAACAGGATGTGGAGAATACAGTCCTGCCTGCCTGAGCTCCTCGTCAAGCTGGACTGCAAGGAGAAAAGAACACCAAGGATGGGCCCCACAGCAGTGCTGGCAGGAGTGGTTCCAATGGGAGCTGCAGTGGCCACTGCAGGTGGTGGAGAGCCCAAGGAGAGCTTGGAGGAGGAAGAAGAGGCAGTCCCAGCCCAGCCAGTGCCTGCCCCAGACCCTCCAGCACTGGGATGCTCAGAGGCTCTGGCCCCAGTGGAGCCAAGATGAGTGCTGAGATCCCTAACCAACAGAGGCCTGAAGGCAACATTTGATGGGGACGCCAAGAATTTACCCTATTTCTTAACCTAGGTGAAGGGGTTTATATGGCAGCGGGAAAGGGCCTTCCAGTCGGAGGAGGCAAAGGTCCAGTACTTGTCTAGCCAACTAGAAGGGGAAGCAGAAGAGTGGTTGGTGGGACTGTATGACATGGCAGTGTCCAAACTGGACAGCTTGGACAACTTCATGTTGGCCTTTTGAAGTCAGCAAAGTTCAAAATCCTTCTAAGTGATGTGCTCTGCTGATGAAATTCTAGGATATTGAGGCTGGGTTGATGAAATACTAGGACATTAATGTTTGTTGATGAAATACTAGGATATTTTTTTCATACCAACTCTGACATTTAGAGCACTTTGCTTTGTTCTAAGCTCAGTTTCTTTCCCAGACTTTTCATATAGTAAAAGCTGCCAGCTTATCTGTTTCTAATTTTCACTTCTGTCCGCTTGTGCATACCCAGCCTATCAGTATTTCTTTTTTTTAAAAAAAAGTTTTGTCTCCTTCACCTTATAAAGTTTTCTTCTCAACTGTTTCCAGTTTTTAGATATTATTTCTTTAAATGTACTGTTTAGGACATTGTGTGTCAATGGTAGATTCATAATAGAATTGCTTCCTTTTGTTATTGTGTGCCTTCAAGTTGTTTTAAACTTATGGTGACCCAGTACATAATAGATTCTCCCAAAGCACCATTTTATGTCTGGTTTTTGTTGGTAGAGTCCAGTTTTCTAGCAAAAAGCCAGAGTAGACATTGAAAGCTTGAATTCTGCACACTCCAGACTTAATTAGACACTCAAAATACAGCGTCATAAAAACTTTTAAAAAAACTTTAAATGCTTTATTTTTGTTTTCAATTTTGAAATTCCTGTGCAATGAAGTCTTGCAGGATTTCAAGCGAGGTAGTGAATGGAGTTCCTTTCACTTCCTCTTTATTGCCAGAGCTGCCTTTGCCAGGAAAGGAGGTAAGTGCGGTGGGGGGAGTGTTCTTTTGCCAGCATAAAATTGCTCCATCAAAGAAGCCAAAACTTATTAAAGTCTCGTATGTTATATGTTTCCCCTTAATGTCCCCAATGATTGCTGGTAATGATCTCATTTTTACTTTAAGAATTTGGAGATTTTTATTTGCTTGAATACATGATTTGGGTGATCTGGTAAATATTTATTGAAAACCAATGACTTTTGTAAAGGTGCATACAGCTGGTGGAAAGAGAATGTCTTTCAGTTTCATGCTAGTTTCATTCTAGAGGTTCTCTGATTAAGTAGCAAAGAATGATTGGAAAAACATCTTACAGTACTATAGTTTGCTACCTGTATTATGGTACATGCAAACATAGACTTTTCAGAGATACTTTTATCCTACAGTACTGCAGAGAACTGGATTCTGTTAATTTTAAATGCATTTTAATTAGCAATATAATTAAAGAAATGATCGTTCTGGCAGCTTTCTTATATCACTTTGAGAAGGAAAGAAACAAAAACAACCATTGTTGTCATAGTGCAAGGCATAAAACTCCCACACAGATCTATTATTTCCTATACCTGTCTCTTGTTCCTGCTTTTTTATAGGTGACATGATATTTGTGATTAGATTAATTAAATTAATTAACAGCACCTGTTTAAGATTGACCACCATCTTTCCTTACTCTGCTAATTATAGGAAAGGAAGTTAAGTTCAGTAAAAATCTCTTAGGATGAATAAATGTATGGAAATGTTGGGTTGCATCCTGACTTCATGATGCATAGAAGAGAACCACTGAAATCCATGGGACAAATTAATAATCATGACTGGCTTAAATTCATTTCAGTGATCCTAGTCAAGGCATGATTATGTCTGGATCAAAGCAATACTAATTTTTTGTATCATTAAGGGTGCAGATACACCATAGAAATAATGCAGTTTGACACCACTTTAACTGCCATGGCTCCATCCTAGAGAAACCTGGGATTTGTAATTTTGTGAAGCACCAGCACTCTTTGGCAGAGAAGGCTAAATACCCTGTACAACTACAACTCCCAGTAATAATAATAATAATAATAATAATAATATTTATTTATACCCTGCCCCTCTGTCAAAACAATTGGGGCGGCTTACAAAAATTAAAATACAATACAGATAAAATCCCCAAACACCCCCCACCCCCACCCTCCCCCATTAAAAAATATTAAACAATTATAAATTAAAACCAACTGATCTCAAAATCACATTTAAAAATAATAAATACAATACAATAAAATAAAGAATGCAAGGAAACTTGAACTGGAAAAGAATAGGATTCTAACTGCAAACTGCATTATTTCTACAGTTTAGATGCCCCCTAAGTTTAGCTCAATTGGAGAGTGACAGTCTTAAGATGACATGTTTTCCTTTAAGCCTCTTTTGTGAACTTTCGTAGATGAGAGAAGGAATCACCACAAAATGTTATTGTTATGATCCACAAAGGGAGCATAGTTAGGGGGACCCAATGACTATCCAATGTCATTGTTGTGACAGAATCTCTGTGGTGTCCTGTTTCAAATATAATTCAATAATAATTTTATAAAATACTTGTTAAAGTCTGCCCCTGTGCAATTTCATCTCTCAGCAATCTGTATTGCAATTGTCATAAGATCTCATGATATTCATGTCTGTCATTCCTAAATACGGAGGACTGTGAACACAATCCAGCTCACTTTTTGAGATACTTTTGGGCATTGTTTGGCTAGCAAATGTACATAAAAACATACTCAAACAATGCTGACTGACTGATGGAATGGGAATGGGAAACCAGGTGGGAGTGGGAATCAAATGAAATATTGTGAAGGAAGTTATGGCTGTCTGACTGGAAAGTGAACAAGAGTCCTCTAAACTCTTGAATTACCAGTTGTGCCATCTTAGGTTTCATACAATATTAAGAGGAATACAGTAGGGCCCCCATATCCGCAGAACCAATATCCACAGTTTCAGTTATTGGTGGGATACAAAACAGAACACATAACATAGAATCTTTCTAGAAAATGCCTAGAGAGGCATTCTCTCTAGACATTTTCTAGGTCATCCAAGGCAATCCTGCTATTTTAAACCAGAAGTCCTATTATTTTCAAAGGTTTTCACTGATATCCACAGTTTTCGGTATCCATGGTAAGTCCGGGAACTGAAGCCCCGCGGACATGGGGGTCCTACTGTATTTTCTTACTGCAACATGTAACAGTACCATGTTTTCAGTCTTTTCCGAAGGCATATGACTTTTCTTTTCCATTGTGTATGTTTACCAACCCAAATGCCATCCTTTGACTTGAGCAGGAATAACAAAAAGGAAAGAGCTTCAGACCAGTGAAGCCATGATGGGGAGGTGGGGAAAATATATTGGCATTTAACTGTAATTGATTGTTCTACTGAGATTAGAATTGTAGAATTCTCAATTTAAGCCTCCATTTATCAGACAAGAAGCTAGTGGGATGGAGAGAAGCCAAGTAATTACCTCAGCAACTCATCTGTCAAACCTTTCACAATACTTCAGTGAAGGTTTACTGAAAGAAGATTCCATTACACAGCAGCAAATAATTCCACCACAGGAGAGGTAAAGCTGATTCTGCTGTATCTACAATTTACATGGATGCACTTCTAAAAGTCTGGGATGCCACATTTAGGTTTCTTTGTGTCCTCTTCAGTTCTTGCATGATTACTCAATCCTGACTAACATTTGAATAAAATAATAGTCACTATAATGCCAATTTGAAGACTTTTTATTTAAAAACGTAATGTGTGTGTTGTGGGGAGAGGGATACGTGCTGCGATCTAGCACTAATTTTTCTTTAAAGTGGCTAAAAAGGCCAACGCTGCCTGAATCCTCTCAGATACCAGATTCACAATGACTATGTTGGGATTATCTGAGAAATAGCTTGAGGAGACAGTTACTCTGAGAAACCCAATAACCTAAACCAGTAAGGCAGCTATCAAATTATAACAAAATCAAAATTACCATTTTTAAAATAACCTGTTTAGCAGGTTGACATTATAAGAACACACAAAAATTCTCTCTTGTATAAGCCACATACCCCGTTATGTATAAAAGCAATTACTGAGTGGGAAAAGACTGCTGAGAAGCCCCTGTCACTGGATTTGAAAAACAAAACTGGTGCTGCTTTTCACTGTTTCTGTAATTGGATGGTACTAAAAGCCAGAGCAGATTTATCGCTTCACTGACATCAAAGCCACCAGCCATCACTGGCTAGCATGGTTTTTGAGAAGGGGACAAGAGATTCCACCTAAACGTTAGGAAGAACTTCCTGACAGTAAGAGCTGTTTGGAAGTAGAATACGCTGCTTCGTAGTGTGGTGGAGTCTCCTTCTTTGGAGTTTTTTAAACAGAGTGATGGGTGGCTATCTGTCAGGAATGCTTTGATTGGGTATTACTGCATGGCACAGGATTGGACTAGATGGCCCTTGTGGTCTCTTCCAGCTCTATGATTCTATGGACTTTATCAGATGCAGCAAATATGGCATCATAACAACGCCTAATGAACATGAAAGGGTGCACATACCATATAATATCATCCTTTTGCGATCATGTCTTGTTAAAAAGCTGCTCTTTTTTATTGCCAGTCCAAGTCGTCAATAGACCTGCCCTGGTGCTTTTTTGCCAGCATTGCCCATGTTTGAAACCTCGTGCCATTGTGCTCATGGGAATACAGCATTAATTGTCAGAACACTTCCAGGTGAGATTGCAACAGCCAGGTAGGGGACACTCTTTTTATGAACCTCAGCAGTGTACTTAGCACTTTTAATGTGTGTTTCTATGCTTGTGTGAACAGTTTATATCTATATTTTGCTTTAATTTTTGAATTTGCCACTCTTGCGTCTTCTCACGAGAATCGGCGAGTTCTCAGACCAGGAAGTAAACGGAGCTCCATTTGTACTCCATTACTGCTGGGGCTGCCTTTCTGATGCTGCTGGAGGTAGGTCTGGTAAAGGGGTTCTTTCGCTGGCATAAAAACATTTCAAAATATGCCAGTGAAAGAATGTTTCCTGAGGGTGATCTGATAAAGTCCTATGATTCTAATGACACCACAAATTATGCTTAAGTTAGCCATTTTAAACTCATTTAGGAGAGCTATCATGGTGTAAAAATTAAGAGCACTGGAATAGTACTGGGGAAACCCAGGTCCAGATCCCTACTCACTTACTAGTACTTACTGCTTGACTTGGGGCTAGTCACTGCCTCTCAACCTGACCTACTTCACAGGATTGTTGTGAATACAAAAAGACAGGGGGAAGGGAGAGAACCATGTACTCTCTTTTGAAGATCTTGGAGAAAAGAAAGGATATACTGTAAACTAAATAAATAGTAAATAGGTAGGTAAATAGTAAATAGGTAGTAAATAGGTAGGTAAAATGAGTACCCGGTTTGTGGGGGCAATTAGCTAACACACATCAGAAACTGCTTCATGCAGTGTAGGTGTGTAAATTGCTACTGCTTAAAAGAATTTGTAAGGCGCTCTGATAGCCTTGTAGCTGAAGAGCGGGGAATTAAATAAATAAATAAATAAATAAAGCAGGGCAAGTTCATTGTGACCAATGCCTGTCTCATAGCTGTCATTGGGACTTTAACGTGACTATCCTTATTTGAGTCAGTCCATGATTTTTGAATTAAATGCCATATTGAAGTTAAACAATTATAGAAGAAATTAGGTACTTTGTTTTCATTAAGAAATATTTCTTGCCTTCAAAGATATGGAACAATACACCATAAAAGCTCAAAGGAAGCACATGACTGTCTTATAATGAGACAATGCTGTCTCATTAAAAATGCATTATTTTAATTTACACCTCTATTTTTTTTATATCCATGTAAGCCATCTAAAGATTCTTAAATGAACCTACCATTAAAATGAACCTACCATTTTAAATAATGAAACAGCTATGAAGTTGCTGTATGTCTTTTCAAAGTCTCTTTTCCATATTACCTCAATCAGTCTTAGGAGTCTATCAGACCACCCCCCAAACCCGTTCTTTTGCTGGCATAATTTGTGCTGTTTTTATGCTGGCAAAAGAACTCCCCATACCACATTTACCTTGCATCCATGTGAAAAGGCTTCCCTGACAATGAATGAGGAGTAAACAGAGCTCTGTTCACTTCCTCTATTGAAACCTCGTAGATTTTTATGAGAATACATAGTGCGTGAAATAAAAAAATAAAAACAAAAATAACAAAGTAAAAGTTACACAAAACACATAAACACACTGAAAAACTTCCAAGTAAACTGGGTAGGGTCACAAAAAGTGTGTCACCTACCTAGATCTTGTGCCCTCACCTGGAAGTTTTCCATGGTTTTTTTTCCAGGCTGTAAGCCGTGTTCTGGAAGAGTTTATTCCTGACGTTTCATCTGTTTCTCACCTGGAAGTGTTCTGGCTGGACTGCCCATTAACACTGTAATGATGAGAGGACATTGGTGTAAAGTTTCATATGCTGGCCATGCTGGTAAAAAAATGGCACAGCTGATCTATTGATGGCTTGGCCCGTCAATAAAATAGATCGGCTTATGGCCAGTACATAAATGTGAAAGGGTGACGTCATCTGATATGCGTGCCATTTTGTGTTTATGTGGTATCATTATGATGCTATTTTTCATGTGTTTGATAAAGTCCTTAAAACAAGTATCTTAGAAGGAATGTACTATATCTAGACTATATCATTACAGAACCCCTGTACTACTTTAACTATTATGGCTCCATCCTAGAATAGTCCAAAATGTATTTAGGCTGCATTTGCACTGCACAAATAATCCAGTTTGGTACCATTTAACTGCTATGGCTCAATGTATGGAATCCTGGGATTTATAGTTTGTTGTAGCACCAGAGTTCTCTGACAGACATGGCTAAATAGCTCACAAAACTACAAATCCCAGAATTCCATGCATTGAGCCATGGCAGTTAAAGCATCTTCAAAATGGATAATGTTTGCAGTGTAGATGCAGTCTAAGAATTCTCTGCTGGTATTTTCTTTGAATATTTTGAAACCACTGCTAAAGAGCTCTAGTCCATTCACCTGACTACAACATTAGAGCAATGCAGCAGAGAATTCTGAATATCTCACCAGACTGCACATCCCAGGCTCCCTTCATAGGAATGGAAACCAAATTGCAAATCTCAGGATATTCTAGGATGGAGCCATCACAGTTAATGTGATTTTATACTGCTAGATCTGTGTAGTGTAGATATACTCAAAGAAAATTATCAGAGCAGTCAAAAGGATGTTCACTCAGATATAACAGTCTCTGAATTCCATTGGGATGACTCTTTAAACAAGCTTCCCCAACCTGGGGTTGTCCACGTGTATTGGCCTATGAGTCCCGTTACCTACAGTGACCGATAGTCATGCTGACAGGGGTGAGGGGAATTGCAGTCCAATACATCCAAAGAACATCAGCTTGGAAAGCCATCACTACTAACTCTGTTTAGTACAGTAGCTTAACTCTCATTTCATGAATCGTTTTAACAATGCCAGCTATGAAAACATTCCTTATTTCTGGAATCCAATACTTTCACGTAAGCAATGTGTTTCACTATAATTCTGGCCAGCAGGGGATGTAAGCTTTCGGAAGTGCCCTAAGGAAGTCTCCAAAACAAATAGAAAAGGCAAAGTAGCAGAAAAATCATGGTGAAACCTAGGGGGATTAGAACAATCTTTGTTTTCAATAGTAATTGATGTTTCAATAGTACCCTAAAGAAGCATATTCTTAACATCTTCCATTACCTGGCAATGCATAAAAATGGACTATGCACCAATAAGACATACTTCAGTACTTTTTGACAATGCCTACTCTGTCTCTGTAATAATCATGTTTAATAAAATATTTCTGAAATATATTGGCATGATCCTTCATGTGAAAGCACTTGTATTTTGAATCAAGACGGTTTCCAGGTGGTTTTAAAAACTTATATATATATACAGAAAGATCTGGGCCTAAATGAACAAAGCTGTTAGTTTTAGTTTCAGATTAATCTTGAGTTCATCACGAGTATAAAGAAATTGGTGAACATCTGTCCATTTTTATCAAGACCTTACTGAAACAAGATTATCTCCTGTCACTAGTGATTACATGGATGCTTTAAACAACTGGATGCTTGTATTCTTTCATATGAAAACAAACATACAAATCTTTCTGTGTTTAGGAAGTAGCACCTAGACAGAAAAGGTTAGGTGCAGAGGTGGTAACTTTATTTTCATTAATATTGCTATGGTGAGCTCACCAAAGGACTGTGATGAGACAGCAATATCCCACAAGCTACCAGATATTTCTCAAAAAACTATCTCCAACATCCTCTCCCTGCTGAGCTTTCACTCTTAAAAAGGATAACAGTTTCAGTAAAGGTTCTGGAGAGGTGTGATAAAGGAAGCAAAAAGGGAATTCTCATGTCTTGCCTAGAAACATTAAATGCCCCATGTTGCTGTCAGAACAAAGTTAAGATGTAGACAGATATCCATGACTTTAAAATAGAGTGTGAAATTAGAAGAGAGCGTGATCCAAATAGATCGTTCCTCTTGCAATCTCCTGAACAAAGTCCTCTGGTTTGATAGAAATCTAACAACAGCATTCAGTAATGCAGTTGGCCTTTCTATGAGGTCTATTTCCAAAAGCCTATTTCCATGGCTTTTCTCTTACTCTGGTTGTCTCTATTTTACCCCAAAAAGAGAATCATTAATTGAATGAACTATGTTTTGCCCAGGGTTCAAGAAATGTGAGGTCTGTCTATTAAATAACAAGACTGCTAAATAACCCATCTTTATTTATATGTATTACAATTCTAATGCGTGTCCCCTTCAATATACTCACCATTCACACTCACACATCTATGCAGTCTTGTTTTTCACTGGTCGAAGGCATGGAGCAGATCAGTTTCTGTCAGCTGTTTCAACACATCTCCTGTTCTTTACCATATCAATTGACTCAAAATGTGTTCCTTTCAGCATCAATTTCACTTTAGAGAAAATAAAAAAGTAACATGGTGCCAAATATGGCAAATATGGAGGATGTTCAAGTGTAGTAATGCGTTTGATCAGCCAAAAACTGCTTCAGAAAGTACCGTATAACTGGGCACATGACAACCCCCCAATTTTTAAGTTAAAATATAGACTTTGCCTCCTCCCATCTAGCCAGCCATCTGGCTGTAAAGCCTGCCTTCCACCAGCCAGCCAGCTCAGTGGCTGTAGATGATGGAATAGTCTGTGAAATTAAAGGACTAAGAACAGCTAAAAAAGCATGGGATACTTTGAAAATTCTCTGTGGTGTTCAATCTTTGGAAAGTAAGGTTTCATTAATAATGAAGTTGCTTAATATGAAGCTATCAAATCCCAAATTTTTGAATGAGCACATGAATGATTTTAGAGCAACATTGGCAGACTTGCAAACTCTTGGAGAGGAAATGTCCAAAACTATGCAAATGGAAATCTTCCTGGCAAGTTTACCAAAATACAATCCCTAAATGGAGGGCAATTAACACTTCAAAGGCAAAGCAGTCATTTTCACAGCAGGGGGAAGGATCTGCTGGGGAAACTGCCCAGGGAATTTACCTTTTTTTTCTGACTCCTCTCAGCTTTGTCAAAACTTCCTTATAATAATGCTGGTTCACTGTTCTGCCTTCAGGAACCAATTATGCCAAAATGACACCCTTGATGTCAAAAAACAAACAAACAAACAAAAAACCCAAACCAATGAGCATGGCTTCGAATGTGGACTTGCTTTGACATGGTTTTTCAATTCTTGGTGATGATGGTGTTCCAGTGCATTCACTGTCGTTTTGTCTCAGGATCATACAGGAATATCCAGGTTTCATCACAAGTGATGATTTTTTGGAAAAGGTTTTGGTCCAACTCAAATTGCTGCAGAATGTCCCATTGCTTGAAAAACTTAGCATTTTTCTGGCACACAAACAGACAACACAACTGCTTTAAACAATGAGTGACAACTAACTGAATGGCTGAAAGTGCTGATGTTTGTCATGCAGATTCAGACATGTTCAAGGTCACCACTCAAGCATTCACAATCAGTTTGCCCTGATTTGTGTGAAAGGTAGAAACACAGTCTCATTGGGGGGGGGGGGGCTAGCAATTGACTATGGCAGACACAGTCATTGAGCTCCTCCTAGACCTTGCCAAACTCTACTCGAACTGGAGTATATTACTATCACAATGATTTAATTAGGTCACCTTCATTAATGCAAGGTAGCAAGCGACCAGCAGAACAAACAGCTAAAGAACGAAGGGCTCTTCAGGCAACTGCTCCTGAAGAACCCAGAGACAGCATGGCCCCTGGGCCAAACAAGGCTGGGAAAGAACCCATACCTGACTTGCAGATAGGAATGGACCAGGATCTCTCCACCCAGCTGCAGAAGCAAAGGGAATTGTTTGTGCTAGATCTGCATCGTGAACTAGCCCAAGCACTTGAGCCGGTAACCGCAAAGTTGTCCAGTCTGACAGATAAAAGAGATTTTCACACTACACTGTTATAGTGCTATTGTTCCACTTTAAATGCTCTGGCTGCCTCCTGTGGAATTCTGGGGTTTGTAGTTTAGTGAGGCCTAAGATCTCTCTGGCTGAGAGTTCTAAATGCCCCTCCTTAAACTGGAAATCCCATGATTCCACAGGAGGCAGTCAGAACAGTTAAAGTGGAATAATGGTGCTATAACAATGTAGTGTGAAAATCTCCGTCGTCACAGCCATAGAAACTACAGCTTCTGAGGCTCTAAGAGTGACATCAGCCCAAGAAGCACAGATTCAGAGACTGGAGGAGTCCAACCAGTACCTATTAGATAAAATTGATGATCTGGAAAGCAGGAATAGAAGAAGGGGTGAAAAATCCGACCTAAAAAGCTTTTTAATCAGCTGGCTTAACGATATCTGCCCAGAGTTTGAACTGAAAGATGCTGACATAGGTCCCGTCTACATGCCTTAAATAATACGTACAGCGTGCGGAAGTTCGTGCTTCGGTACACACGGCTGTTTGGATTCACACGCATCCAAAAGAGGGGGGGCAGTTTTCCACACTGAAATACGCACACACGACATTCGGGAGGGAAAGCGGATCGCGATGAGAAATCCGTACGCCGTTCGGATGGCTGACAGGTCTGTACGGTCCGTTCGTACACATACAAACGGGCTGTGTAATTTGATTGGCTGGCCGAGTAGAGGGGTCAGGGCTAGCATGGAGGGGAATTGGGAGCACCCACCATGTTGGATTCCTGGCTAGTGAGAGTCCGGTAAGTCCATGAATTATGTTTATTTATTTTTATTTTATATTGTAAATAGGGAAAACTGACTGTCCGCAAAGCAGGAACCTTTTTTAAAAAAAAAAAAAGCAGGAGGAGATTTTAAACCGCTGCTTGGCTTGCTCGCTCCAGCCAGCTTGGGGAAGAGGGAGTCATACGGAGTTTAGGGGGGTAAAAAATCATGTGGGCAGTTCGTATGCATACGAACGACAAACTATTCATATTTTTTTACTCCACAAATGGATTTTTTTTTAATGATCGTATAGACGCACCCACAGAAAGAGCACACAGGTCATTGATCCCCCCTCAGCTGGCCTGGCGTCTACCCCGGGATATCCTCCTGAGGTTTTCCTCCTTTGCTAAGAAGACGCAAGTGGCTTCCAAATTAAACAAGCTGACTTCACTTACCTTTAATGGCACTCCGGTATCAATTTTCCAAGATGTCTCACCGGAGACTTTGCAGAAAAGGAAAGCTTTTAAACCACTCACCTTGCTTTTGACAGAAGCAGGTATTCAATACCACTGGGGATTCCCATTCCGCATTATAATCACAAAGGGCAATACTGTCATGTCTGCGACTACTAAACTCCATCTCCTGGACGAGCTGACTGCCCTAGACGTCCAAGTTCCTAGATCCCTGGAATCAGAAATCAGAAGCGAAACAACAGCCATTGCTAGGGCAAAATTCTTCAGGCTGGACAATGGTCCGATTGAAGAGAGAGAAATGAGTCACTCGGACAGAGCCAAATACTTCCTGAAAGTGCCTTTTTCAAGATTGCTACCTGATAGCTTAGTCCCCTCTTCAGAAGAGTGGCAGCCATATTGTCACCATCTTCTTGCCCTCTCTTAGACAACAAGGACTCCACCATTATGGTTCTTCATGGTTATTCAGATGAACATTATTCTTTTCTGCCTCTGCACCAGCTACAGTGTTGCAAATATCACCAACTGACAACCATCACCTGCCAGCAGCACATGTAGAATTTCTGTCAGCTCCCAGTTAAAGAGACCAGTTGCCATGGCCACGGTAAACCTCACTCAAATCCTTTTTATGACTGTCACTCTTCTCGATGCACTCTGACCAGTTCATACCTCCATTTACTCTGTTTTACATTATATTTCATCCACTTTTTTGCAATGATGGATGCTCCAGCCTGGATATATACTATTCCCCCCCTCACCCAACAGGGCGCACCAAAGGTGATTGGAATGACATTGAAATCCAATTGGGAAGCAATTGTTCAGATGGACTCCCTCCTTCTGGGTTTCTTGTTATGTATTGTTGATGTTGATTTTTATTTACTTTTTCTGTTGTATTACGAGAAGGGAGATGACATGCTTTATTTAGATGTATTTCTGTATTTTGGGCGATTCAGTGTCTGCATTTGGTACCCTTTGAGGAGAAGGCTTTCTGGACCATTGTCCTCAGAGTCGATCCAGTCAGCACCCACTCTTGTGACTTGCCATGAGTGATGTCCAAATCCTATCATTCAATATCAAAGGACTCAGCTCGCAAATAAAACGCTAAAAAAATTAAAAAGAAATTCGCCCTCACAAACCCAATGTTTTGTTTATCCAAGAAACACATAATAGATCTGATAAGCCAGTGTTTCCCACTTCCAAATCTGGAACCCAATTTGTTTCTGGTGGCTCAGGCAAGTCACGAGGAGTGGCTATAATACTGGACAAGGGTATGCCTTTTCAACTTTATGATTTAAAAAGGGACAAGAAAGGTAGATATATAATGATACAGGGTTTACTTTGTAATCGTCTGGTCACTTTGGCTACCTACTACACGCCAAATGCTCACCAGAAAGATTTCCTAGAATCTTTCTTCCAAGAGGTAGCTCTCTTTGCGAAAGGCACTATAATCGTAGGAGGCGATTCTAATGTGATTCTAGATCCTATTTTGGATAGGTCCCCGAGGGTCAACAAAAACCTTTATTCACCGCCTCTAATTCCTGAAGCGCCCTTGACACTCCTAGGATTGATTGACCCTTGGCAGACACTTAATCTGACGGAGAGGCTGTATAGTTTTTTCTCCCCGGTCCACAGGTCTTACTCCAGAATTGATCATTTTTTGTTAACAAGTCAGTCCTTTCCCAGATCACAGATGTGTCTATTGAAAATATCCTCCATTCTGACCACGCCCCCTTCTCCTGATGTGGACACTAGCTCCAGATGCTCAAGCCACCAAGATTTGGAGGTTTAATCCTAGATTGCTATTAGATGACCAATTTAAATTCAGCATTCAAAAGTCCTTAAAATTGTTCTATGTGGAAAATAGATCACAAATTACCTCTGAGGCTTTGCTTTGGGACACGGTGAAAGTGGTGCTTCGCGGCCTCTTTATACAGGAGGGAGCGAAGCAGAAAAAACTTAGATCCGCTAAACGAACTTCCTTACTGCTAGAGATTGCTGAACTCTCCAAAACACATCAAAAGACACAAAAAGATACAGACCTGTTCCTACTTAATAAGAAGAGATCTGAGCTCCAGGAACTAGTTCTTCACCAAATTCAAACAGCCTTCCATTTCACTAAAGCATACTATTACAAGCATAAAAACAGGAATTCTAAATTGTTAGCTAGACTAGTAAAAAAAAAATCAGAGAAAAAATTAATTTCTAGCATCGCCACCAAAAATGGCATGATAAAATCTGTTTTAAAAAATATTCTGGGAGAATTTGAATCCTTTTATGCTGATTTGTACTCTGCAAGCAGCCCAATCGTAACAGATCCACATTCATAAAGTCCCTGCCTCTGAAAAAATTAACCCCCGAACATGCAGCAATTCTTAATAGTCTGATTACATCAGAGGAAATTCATCAGGTCCTTCATAATTGCGCCCGGGGAAGGCTCCAGGCCCAGATGGATTTAACTCTGAATTTTACAAGCTCTTTAAAGAGGACCTGCCCCCCCCCACATGATAGGCCTATACAATGAAGTCTTGAATAACTCCCTTCCCCCATATTCATGGAAGCAATCCCGAATTATTCCTTTTCCCAAAATGACACATATTAATCCCAATACGTCAACATTTAGGCTGATATCATTGATAAATCAAGATTTTAAGATTATGTCTGCTATCATGGTAAATAGGATCAACTCATTTGTGTCCTCATACATAAACCCAGACCAGGTGGGATTTATCCCTGGCTGTAAGATGATTGACGCGGTTAGAAGAACTCTGAATATCATATACCATGCCAACCTCTCCCTTTACCCGACCTTCTTGGTCTCTTTAGATGCTCTGAAAGCCTTTGGCTAATTAGACTGGTCTTTTTTGTTTGACATTTTAACTGAAATGGGCTTTGGCCACAAGTTTATTGGTTATTTACAGGGAACATATTCTGGATCTAGTGCTGTAATCCATGTAAATAGAATGGACTCTCAGCCTATCTCCTTACAGTGGGGGACTAAGCAAGGTTGCCCTCTATCCCCCATCCTATTTGCGTTGGCTATTGAGCCTTTTGCAGAAATGGTCAGACGTAATCCAGACATTAAGGCCCCTTGATCTATGGGAAAGAACACAAACTTTCCCTATATGCAGATGATGTTCTGTTGTATCTATGAGACATGGACAGGTCTTTTCCAGCGCTACAGCTGATCCTGAAAGATTTTGACAGCTACGTGGGTTTTAGGGTTAACCTGAACAAGTCAGCACTGTTCTGCCTTAATGTCCCACTTCCCTCTCAACTGGAATGGCAAAAGCAACCCAGCTCAGTCTACATCCCTCTGGATTCAGATATCTAGGGGGTTTGATTGTGAAGGACTTTAGGCAATTAATTCTGCGGAACTACAAACCCCTTACAAGTTGGTTAAGGACGCGATTAAAAATCTTGAAGACCTTCCAATTATCTCTCTTAGGCAGAATAGCACTGATCAAAATGTTTGCCCTCCCCCATTTGCTTTTCCTATTTCAAAGTATTCCTCTCTCTCCCCCACCTTCCTATTTTAAGGTTTAGAAAAAACTCCTTTATGATTATATATTCAATGGGAAGAGGCCCCGATTCCCACATCAAGTTAGATACACCAGCCCTAAATGTGGAGGTCTCGGCATTCCCAACCTGGAGCTCTACTTTGCGGCTTTTCAGCTAGCCCAAACTATCTCTTTCCTTCAAAAAAATCTGACAGCGAGGTGGGTTATGCTTGAATTAGACCTACAACACCCATCAGTCCTCAGGTACTTCTTTTCTAAGAGTACCACCCATCAGATGAACAACTTGGACAACCCATTTCTGCGCACATCCCTTTTAATTTGGTGCAGGTGGGTGCATGTTCTTGTGCCTCCCCCCTCACCTATTCAACCGTTCATACTACACTCCCTTTTTTATGACCCAGATAAGATAAACCAATTTTTGGGATGGGAGGAATGGGGTCTATATGCGTTACAAGATCTCTTCCTTCAGTCTAAGCCCAAAACAGTATATGAGCTTCTCCAGGATTTGTCCCCGTATGTCCCTAACTGGTTTCAAATTTGTCAGGTCTGCATGTTTAGTAACCTCTGGGTTCATTTTACATTCTCCCACAATATATGAACATATCTGCAGGTCACCCATCACACCAGCCAAAGGCAGAGCGGCCCAGATATACAGGTGGCTGATAGATGACACCTTCGGGAGCAATATTTATTATAAAGCAACTCGGGAAAGTGAATTAAATGTCTCAATTCATGAGATGGATTGGCTAAATCTTTGGGCATCACCAATTTTTAAACTCTGCTCTATTGCCTTGAAAGAAACATCCTTGAAGCTACTTTATAAATGGCATCTCACACCAATACAACTGACCAGGATGACCAAAACTGCCTCCCCCGTATGCTGGAGAGGTTGTAGCCACCTGGGTACGTTTGTACACATGTGGCTTGAATGCCCGAGTGTCTGGAGGTTTTGGTCCTCAGCACTCGACACTATTTGCAAAATCACCACCCAGACCATAAACCCCTCTCCAGAACTACTTTTGCTATCACTGTTCACCGATTCTAATAAGAATTTAAAACATAAGAAGATTATTGTCTTCTTACTCGCCATCTCCCGAATAGTGATTGCTAAAAATTGGAAAAATGAAATGCCCAATATGAGTGCCTGGTGGGATAAATTCTGGGACATATGGTTTATGGAGAAGCTCTCCGCCAATATTCGGAATTCAACCGCTGGCGATGCTGCTGACACCTTCATTGAACAATGGTTCCCTATAGTTACATATCTTTCCAAAGCCGAATCTGCAGCACAACCTCCACCCCATCATGGTAGAATGTGGAATGATGTTTTCTCTGTCCCATCTCAATGAAATCACATGTCTGGACTGAAGTACTGTGGTCTTGTTATACTTCCAACTTCACATCCCTTCTCTGACTATTTGCTGTATTTTATTTTTGGTTATGTTAGTGCTGATATCATAAGATTTTTGTAACAAACTGATACTTATTCATGTTTATTTTTATTAATAACACATTATTTTTTTAAAAAAGAAACACAGTCTCATTATTTAATAGACAGACCTCATATTTCTTATTTTGAGCAATTTTCTAAAACCACAGTACATTATTTGGCATGTTTGTCATTGTTAAAATCTCTTGGGTCAAATTCAGATCAGGGGAAGCATGTTCATAATCATTTGAAACAGATTGATTTGCTTTGACTACATGGTTTTCTTAAAAGGGTATTAGACAACCAGCTTTGGAAGGCAAGGAAGAATCCCACATGTGATTCGTATGGCATATGGTGCTTGCCGTATTGTTAAAACTAAGTAGGTGTCATCAATGCCTGGATAGAAAACTGCCTGGGCAACTTTATGTAAGATGCTTTTAATTTCCTGAAGGATAGATAGGGATTGATCAGACTTTCTCTTGAAATTGGAGTGGAAGGATATGTCATTGGCCTTGTATCAAGCTTTCATGTGGCATGCTACAGAAAAACTATGGCTCACTCTTAAGGAAATAGCTGTGCCACAACATATGATTATCCTAATGCATAATCTGTACTCAGGACAAGAGGCCACTGTTAGGACAGAATGTGGAGAGACAGATTGGTGTCTGGTTGGCAAGGGGTCAGGCAAGGCTGCATTTTATCACCCTATCTGTTTAACTTGTATGTTGAACATACCATACATAAAGCAGGATTCAACTCTAAGGAAGGAGATGTAAAAATTGGAGGAAGGAACACCAGCAATTTAAGATATGCGGATGACATCATACTACTAGCAGAAAATACCAAAGACTTGGAATGATTACTGAAGAAACTCAAGGAAGAAAGTGGAAAGGCAGGTTTACAGTTCAACATTAAGGAAACAAAAATAATGACCAGAGATGGTTTAAATAACTTTGAAGTAGACAATAAAGACATTGAGATAGTGAAAGATTTTCTATACTTTGGCTCAGCCATTAATCAAAATGGGGACTGCAGTCAAGAAATCAGAAGAAGACTAGGGCATCTACTACATTGCAGAAATAATGCAATTTGATACTGCTTTAACTATCATGGCTCCATCCTATGGAATCCTGGGATTTGTAGTTTACTGTAGCGCCAGAGATTTCTGACAGAGAAGGCTAAACATCTCACAAAACTACAAATCCCAGAATTCCATAGTATTGAGCAATGGCAATTAAAGCGGTGTCAAATTGCATTATTTCTGCAGTGTGTCAGCAGCCTGGGACTTAGAAAGGCAGCTATGAAGGAACTAGACAAAATCTTCAAGTGTAAAGATATATCATTGAATACCAAAGTCAAGATCATCCATTCCATCTTATTTCCTATTTCTATATATGGTTGTGAAAGCTGGGCAGTGAAGAAACATGATAGGAAGAAAATCAACTCATTTGAAGTGTGCTGGAAGAGAGTTCTTGGCTACTGTGGGCTGCCAAAAAGACAAATAAATGGGTCATAGAACAAATCAAGCCTGAACTCTCCCTAAAAGCCAAGATGACTAAACTGAGACTGTCGTACTTTGGACACATCATGAGAAGACACAACTTGCTATAAAACACAACAATGCTTGGCAGGGTAGAAGGCAGTAGGAAAAGAGGAAGACCCCATTACAGGTGGACAGGCTCAGTCAAGAAAGCCATGGCCCTGAGTTTGCAAGACCTGATCAGGGCTGTTGATGACAGAGTGGCTTGGAGGCATCTCTTTCATGGGGTCACCATAAGTTGAAGATGACTTGATGGCAGTTAACAACAGGGGACTGCCTGAGATTTTGTCCACCAAGCTTGAAAAAGTTCCTTGTGTATGCAAAAAATACACATGTATGCCTTATTCTGGGGCCAGGACCAAGCCCTATTAGCTTGCTTCATCCCAGAGAGTTGTTTGTCAATACAAGTCTTAGGCCTGATTCCTTTATTGAGTTTAAAAGTGCACATTAGGACTTGCCAATTTACATAACTGGTCTAAGACATTTTGTTGCCAGAGGCAGAGCAGGAAATAGTGCCCACAGCTCCCCAAATCAAGGTATATAGTACTGTAGGATGAGCAGGCTATTTTGGCTCCTGAGGAAAGTGTCTCTGTGATCTCATAAGTGTCCCCACTCCTGGGGAGTGGGGGGGGGGGAACCCAGTCATCATAAGAAAATAGTTGATTTTATGGGCAGCCTTTTGTAAATGCTAGATCTCTTTCATTACATTAACAATGTAATGCTGTGTATTACAATTGGATGTCCCTTTGAGTCCAATGAGACTTACAGTTATTCCTAAACAAATGGGCAGCCCAAGATGCTACATTGAAAAAGAGTTCTGTGTGTTTATATGTCATGCCAGAGCAGTATTCTGAACTCATATTTTTTATCCTCATGAGGCAAGCTGGAGTAATAAATGGGACATTTAACACCTTTATTTCTGTTCTTAAGACGAAGTTGCAGATGTGCTGACCTTCACATGAAGTAGCAGAGGAAGGGGAGGGATGGGAGCAGCTTTCCATCTCTTCTCATCTCATGGGTCACATCACTATAAATCAAGGGTGGGCAACATACAGCTCCTAGAGCAGGTGTGGGCCTGAGGCCATTTTTGTGACTTCAAGAAAAGCAAAGGGGAAGAGTCTCAACCTAAAATGCACAAAACAAAAACATGACAGATACATAAACAATTGTGAATCATGAATAGTAGGATTTAATAGGATGTAGAACCAGTGTGATATAGTGCTTTGGGTTTTGGGCTAGGAGTCTGGGGAGCAGGGTTCAAATCCCCACTTAGCCATGGTAATCCACTGGGTGACCTTGGGTAAGTCACACTTTTTCAGTCCCAGAGGAAGGCAAGGGCAAAGCCCCTCTGAACAAATCATACCAAGAAAATCCCATGTTACGGTTGCCTTAGGGTAACCATAAGTCAGAAATTACTTGAAAGCAATGATGATGACAATATAATGTAGTGATAAAATGAAATGTAAATAGTATCTACAACACATACAAAAATAAATAAATAAAGACTGCCAGAAATACACAATATAAACCTCTGCAACAATCAAAATAGTGAATTTTAATTCCATAAGTCTGATTCATGCCATCTTAATTCACCAACAGGATGTCATAGATGTGAACTTCATAAAACCATGGACTAAGCCAAGGGCTGTTGCAAACTACACATTTATAGCACAAGTATTCCACTTTAACTGCCGTGACTGCATCCAGGGGAATCCTGGGATATGTCATTTGGTGAGGCCCTGGACTTCTCTGACTGAGAATTTTAAATACCCTTCCCTAAAACGTAAGTCCCAAGATTCCATAGGATGTTGACATGGCAGTTAAAGTGGAATTATAGTGCTATCATGTATCATGTGAAAGGGCCCCAGATTTGACTAGACTAGACCAGAAAGAATACTTGCTATGCATTACAATAGTCTCATGCATATATTACTTCCATGAAGGGACTCCACTCAACAAAGGTTGCTGGGTTCCGGCAGCGTTCCAGTAGTGCTGCTCTCCTAGGATCACTATGCATATAGGCTTCCATGGGAATTAAGGAAATATAACCTGTTTTTCAGGGTATAATTTCTCAGCCAGATGTCCTGGGACACAATCGACCCCCCACTTCTCATATAGGAAATTCTTCATATACAGGCTTTATTTCCCATGAAGTGTCTGTAGGGCAAGGGGTGTCTGTGGGCAATCTTTGGACTTCAAGATGTGTTCGAATATATCCTCCAGGAGACCTAGGCTGCATCTGCACTGCAGAAATAATCCAGTTTGACACTGCTTTAACAGCCATGGCTCAATGCTATGGAATTCAGGTTTTGAGAGCTATTTAGCCTTCTCTGGACTTTATCACACTATGCTGTTACAGTGCTATTATTCCATTTTAACTGCTATAGCTGCCTCCTGTGAAATTCTTGGATTTGTAGTTTAGTGAAACCTAAGAGCTGTCTGGCTGAGAATTCTAAATGCCCCTCCCTAAGCTGCAAATCCCAGGATTCCACAGGAGGCAGCCCTAGCAGTTAAAGTGGAATAATAGCACTATAACAGTGTAGTGTGATAATCTCCTAAATCAGAGAGCTCTGGTGCCACAACAAACTACAAATCCCAGGATTCCATAGCATTGAGCCATGGCAGTTAAAACAACATCAAACTGCATTATTTATGCAGTGTGGATGCAGCCCTAGATAGCATGGCCAATAGTAAGAGACTATGAGCTTTATCAGATGCTATAAAATAAACCCCACTGAGGTCGGGAGGATGCCGCTGTCCCACTTCCAGCAGTCGATACTGCACGCCCCTTACTTCCTCCATCCTTCCTCCGTGCTTCCTCTGTGCTGGAGAGACTAAATAGGTGCTGCTTTTCATTGACAGAAGTTTCCCTCAAAACAGAGCAGTGCTATTTCCATTGCTCCAGCACAGAGGAAGCACAGAGGAAGGATGGGGCATGCGGTATCAACTGCCAGAAGCAGGACAGCAGCATCCTCCTCCCAACCTCCATGGGTTTTTTTAACAGTGTCTGATGAAGTCCTATAGCAGTCCTAAGTTATTTGGAGTGTCAAAAGTTCCTTACCCCTGTTATAAAACACTACCCTACTTTAGGCCATCGCTGCTCCATATTATGCCAAACACAGAACAGTGTATTTGGCTATTTATTTGAACAGGATCCAAATCCACTGAAGGTAAAACGTTTTGAACAATGAGCTGCCCAGCAACAATTTAGGTCCATGGTGAAACTATTCATCAAAAGCAAATTGAATTCTCTCCATGTCAGACATCTGCCAAACTCTCGCTAATGGTTGTGCACATTGGCCCTTAAGAATGTGTAAACACAATCAAAATTTAGTCCATTATATAAATCCAATCACATTGCTTATGACAATTTAGGCTGCAATCCTAGATCCAATTACCTGGGAGTTAGTGCTTTTGCACTGAAGGGAGGTTACTTCTGAGTTGTGAAAGGGCAAATGAAAGAATCTACAAGACCTGGCTTGGCCCTGGTGTGATTGGCGCTCTCTCCCTGAATTTAGCAACAGACACTTTTGCCACTTTCTGATCTTTTGAGATATCAACATTTATTTTGTTATGTGCTCTTTGTTTTTTCACTGTCCTAGGCTCCCTGAAGCCTCTTTCCCAAGGTCCTGGCCACAGGGATTTT
This sequence comes from Gambelia wislizenii, assembly GCA_030847615.1. Classification (NCBI taxonomy): domain Eukaryota; kingdom Metazoa; phylum Chordata; class Lepidosauria; order Squamata; family Crotaphytidae; genus Gambelia; species Gambelia wislizenii. Next base: position 182,215,433 of record JAUMIR010000005.1, on the reverse strand, counting down.
CCACTACTCCTGCCAAGTTGGGACAGGTGGAGAAAATGGGATGCTTGGGTTTGGGTGGGGGGCAAACCCAAGTATCCCATATTTTTCACCTGTCCCAATTTGGCAGGAGTAGCCCCAAGTAATTCTTTGTTATCCCACTTTTCAGCTGCTTTTAAAACATCCTGGTTTCTCTCCTTTGCCCATTTTCCTCACTTCATCCTGAGTTTACTTTAACTGGTACAAACTGAGTTCAAAATGAAAGTGTACTTTGCAATCAGTTAACTCAATGCAGGGGAGAGGTGAGGTTGCGAGGTGGAGTCTTGAACTTCCTGGTAGGCTCAGGCAAAAGCAAACTACTTCAGCATCTCATAGCTCGTCTGTTCTTCCTCATTAATAATTTTTGCTATCTTGACCACACTCTGATGTTGTCTGGCAACACATTTTGTGATTTTCATCTGTGAAATGTTGGAGAGCATGGCTTCTGAAGCAGAAATACTTCAATTGTCTTCTTTCTTTCATTACTGCATTTATTTTCATTTGCAGTTCATCTATGTGTCCTTGTCCAGTTTCCTTTTCTTGTCCTCTTTATGAATTTCCATTTCATATACCTGATTTTAACTCCTCTGTGGCATTAGACATTAGATCTTAACATTCATATCTGACTGAGTCCAGTTATCTAGTGACAATAGCAACAAGGTTTCTCACTTCTCATTAATCATAGTCACAAATACTGGCAGGATGCTACAGTTTCAGTGTCTTCTTTCTGATAGAGCGCATTTTCATTGTTAGAAAAGTTTTGGAAATATATATATATATATATATATATATATATATATGACTGGAGAGTGGAGTTATAGAAAGTGTTTGTTGGCTAGAATATACATATTTAAATCACAGCTTTTCAAATTTTAGATGATCAGGATATGATTCACCAGAGTTTGGACCCAGTAAATTGGAAATAATTTCCATATACTGTGCAATATAAAGTTCCTCTACATGTCACTATACAATGTCACTCTACAATGACCTAAATCCAATTGTTGTTCCCAACTCGAGTAGATTTATTGAATCATTGAAACTTATATCAGTGTTAACTTATCAGGTTCCCATTACGTCAATGAATCTCCTTTAGTTGGAAGCAAAAACTGGATATGGAGCAATGTATTTCAAGATAGAGAGCTTCGGAAGTTACTTTTTGGACTACACTTCCCATCTCTGCCAGTCACCATAATAGCTAGGGGATTCTGGGAGTTAAATTCCAAAAAAAGGTAAATTTTCCAAGCTCTGTCAGAGGTCTCTCTCTCTCTCTCTCTCTCTCTCTCTCTCTCTCTGGCTTTTCTTTGCAAACGAAGATTCAGGAAGGACTCATCCTGCGTTTTCTGAAAGCGCTCTGATGACTAAAAAGGCCAATCTGAGATAGACAAGTCCGGTTGCAGAAAGCACAGCAGAAGGTTTCCTCGGGTGATGTTACCGGGTTGTGATTCTTTCTGCGTAGCCGTTTCTCTTCAAGACTTGTTCGGCGTGAGTTTTCAAATAAGGCTGCAGCACTGTAGATAGTGTGTCTCCATGCCTCCTGATGTGAGGCCAGGGCGGACCATTGTTGGTGATCAATTTGGCCAAGCCTGAGATGTTGTTTCAGGGAGTCCTTGTATCGCTTTTTTGGAGCGCCCCTCTTATGCTGACCTGTGGCGAGTTCACCGTAGAGTACTATTTTGGGGAGGCGATGGTCCTCCATCCTAGACACATGTCCTGCCCAGCGCAGCTGTGTTCTCAATATCATGGCCTCAATGCTGGTGATCCCTGCTTGCTCAAGGACAGCAACATTCATCACATAGTCAGTCCAGTGTATATTTAGGATTGTGTGTAAACAACGCTGGTGGAAGCGTTCGAGGAGTCGTAAGTGGTGGAGATAGGTGACCCATGTTTCAGATCCATAAAGGAGAATAGACAATCTTCTTCAGCATGATGCTCCAAAGGGCTACAGCAGAGCTCGAAGAGGACGACGGCATCTATATACGTTACCGTACTGATGGTAGCTTGTTTAACTTAAGCCGTCTAAGGGCTCGCACTAAGACTCTAAACTATCTAGTCCGTGAGCTGCTCTTCGCTGATGCTGCTGCCCTTGTTGCCCACACAGAAGCAGCTCTGCAGCGCCTAACATCCTGCTTCGCAACAGCTGCAGAGCTCTTTGGGCTGGAAGTCAACCTGAAGAAAACAGAAGTTCTTTACCAGCCTGCACCACAGGACGAACACCGCCATCCCCACATTGCCGTCGGCAATTCTGTGCTTAAGTCCGTTCAGCAGTTCACCTACCTGGGAAGCATCATCTCCTCAGATGCCAAGATTGACAAGGAGATGGATCACAGATTAGCAAAGGCACATAGCGCATTTGGAAGATTTTACAAAAGAGTCTGGAGTAATAAACACCTGAGGCGAAACACAAAAATCAGTGTGTATAGAGCCATTGTTCTGTCAGAGGTAATATCTTCTAAAAACAGTGTTGATGTTATGACTCTTGAATATGTATCAGAGCACTCCAGGTACAAACTTGAGTCCAGCTCCGCAAGGACTTTGCTTCATCATCAGGAACTGTTTGTAATGTAAGGGTCTCAATAGAGAATGGCAGTCCATAATATTGCAGCAATTAACAGTTCATTGTATTCCTCCCCCTAAAATTAATTCATCTAATACAGTGGGCCTTGTTATCCATTGGGGTTTGGTTCTAGGACCCCTGTGGATACCAAAATCCATGGATGCTCAAGTTCCATTATATACTCTGGCTTTTCTTCGCAAACGAAGATTCAGGAAGGACTCATCCCGTGCTTTCTGCAAATGCGCTGATGACTGAAAAGGCCAATCTGAGATAAATAAGTCCAGCTGCAGAAAGCACAGCAGAAGGTCTCCTTAGGCTATGTTTCTGGGTTGTGATTCTTTCTGCGTTGTTGTTTCTCTTCAAGACTTGTTCGGCATGAGTTCTTATATAAGGCTGCAGCATTGTGGATAGTGTGTCTCCATGCCTCCCAATGTGAGGCCAGAGCAGACCATTGTTGGTGATCAATTTGGCCAAGCCTGAGATGTTGTTTCAGGGAATCCTTGTATCGCTTTTTTGGAGCACCCCTCTCACACTGACCTGTGGCAAGTTCACCGTAGAGTACTATTTTTGGGAGGCAATGGGCCTCCATCTTAGAAACGTGCCCTGCCCAGCGCAGCTGTGTTTTCCATATCATGGCCTCAATGCTGGTGATCCCTGCTTGCTCAAGGACAGCAATATTCCTCACATAGTCAGTCCAGTGTATATTTAGGATTTGTATGTATACAGCGCTGATGAAAGTGTTCGAGGAGTCGTAAGTGTTTGCAATAGGTGACCCATGTTTCAGACCCATAAAGGAGAATAGACAGTACAATAGTGTAGTAAAATGGTGTCCCTTATATAAAATGGCAAAGTTAAGGTTTGCTTTTTGATTTTTAAAAAATATTTTCAAGCCATGGATGGTTGAATCTGTGGATATGGAAGGCCAACTGCGCTTATTTTTTTGGCAACACTTTAAATTTCACATGAGATCATAGAATCATAGAGTTGGAAGAGACCACGAGGGCCATCCAGTCGAACTCCCTGCCCTGCAGGAATGCATAATCAAATCACTCCCAATAGATGGCCATCCAGCCTCTGTTAAAGAACCTCCAAAGAAGGAGACTCCGCCACATTCCGAGGCAGTGCATTCCACTGTCAAACAGCTCTAACTAAACTAATGTTTAGGCAGAATCTGTTTTCCTATAGTTTGAGTCCATTGTTCTGTGTCCTAGTCTCTGGCCCAGCAGAAAACAAGCTGCTCCCTCTTCAATACGAGATCCTTTCAAGTATTTAATCATGGCTATCATGTCATTTCTTAACCTTAAGATGACTCTTGAGTGTTATTCCAAGAAAGAAAAGTTTAAGCAATCCCATGCAGTACTAGCTACTAATAGGAACAGACACAGAGGCACCATTTGAACAATTCTGTGTGAATGGCTGACTATCTGTCACTGTGCTGTTATTGTGCACCACTGAGCATTCCCACTAAGGAACTAGCCTTTTGAGCCAGGAACCAGCAATGCAACAGAAAGCTGGAGGGACCTCACAAGGGTTTTTGAGGACCTCTGTTTGAAAGAATTAACCTTTAGGCTCTGTTGAGAAGAAGGTGAACTTTCATTGTGAAGCAGAGCTACTTTTCTGGACCCAAACTCCCAGAATCCCTAAGCCAGTACAGCCATTGGTAATGCTGACTGTAGGTTTCTGGGAGCTGTAGCCCAAATAAGTTGCTTTTTCAAGCTCTGTTGTAAGGGATAACTCCCAACTACTTCTCTACAAACACAATACAGATGCTAAATTTATGGCCTTACATAGAAAGCAATGAATTTGGAGTAAAAAGAGAACTTACATCCTCAGCCCTCCATGGCAAAACCCCATGTCTGCTAGGGGATTCTGGGAAGTAATTATAGTCCAAATATGTAACTTTCCAAGCCCTGAAAAATAGCATGGTCCTCTGGTGGAATATCTGAAAAACTGTATCTCCCTATAGGAGTCTGCTAGAGTTTTAAAATTTCGGAGAGAGGGCTTTTTTTCTCAGTTCCACCAGCATCTCAGGCATGACTGGTGACGACATGGGAGACACCTTTCTTAGTGGCTGCTTCTACACTATGGAACTCCCTTCCAAGGAAGCTCCATTGCCTCCTCCCTTGGCTGTCTTCTCATCAGTAGGAAAGACCTTCTTATTTAAACAGTCCTTTAGCCTTTAGCTGGTTGGGGATGAAGGATGTGCAACAGGTGTGCTTTTTTTTTAAATGTTTTAATGTATTTTAAATCACTTTATATTAATGTTCTATTTGGATTGCTGTTTAATTTTTTTTTAAAAAATGTACTGCTAATTGTTTTAGCTATTTTGTTAGTTAAGCCATTTTGGGTCCCATATTGGGAGAAAAGTGTGATATAAATTACATAAATAAATAAGTAAATTAAGCAAAATGTTTTGCTGCCTCAGGCAGAGTAATAAATGGCACTCCCACCCCAAGATGGAGTACATAGCTCCTAAGGCCAGCTGAAGATTTGTCCACACTAGTGAAAAATCCCAAATCCCCCCTGAATTTGATCTAATAGTGCCACAAGATGTGCAGCCTTTCCCCCGAATCTGGTGTGACAATGCCACACAATGTACAGCCCTATCCACACCAGATTTCAGGGATACCACCTTAATTTGTATTTTAGGAAACTCACAGTTTTCTCTGGAGTTTGCTTGAAACTCCAGAGAAAACTGCAGTCTGAACAATCCATCTGCGCCGGATTTAGGGGTGCGGGGAGGAGAGGAAGGACAAGCACTGCCTGAGGTGCTGCCATTCTTCCCCTTCTCGATGCCACTTCCTCATTCCAAAGGAAGAACCCCAGCACTAGTTGCTATCTCTGAGGTCAGAACAACTGGCCAGCCCTGCCATTGTGAGTCTAGCCCCCTGTTCTGACTTCAGAAAGAGAGACTAGCACTGAGACTCTGCTTTCACACAGCTCAGAGTGGGTGATTGTGCACCAGAAAAGCAGAGCCCCCTCGGTAGTCGCTCTCTCTGAAGTCATAACAGGTGGCGAGCCTTGTGATGGTGGAGCTGACTGGTTGTTCTGACCTCAGATCAGACAATTAGGCATGGGAAATGCCTGTCACTCTTTTGGCCCACACCAGTGGCAGTGGCACCATGGACGTGACTGACTAGCAATGGCAGTGGAGCCACAGGTTGACGGGGGGTAAAAATCTGAATACAAGATAAGCTATGGACCAATGTAGTCTGAATTTCATGCACTGCAGCTCCGGGTCAAAGTACTCTTAATTTTAACTAGATTTTTACACCCAGTGTAGACAAGCCCTGAGTTATTTTGATAACTGGGAGAGAAAATACCAGAGGCACCCCTCTCCTACCTTCCCTAGCTTTAAAGAAGGGGCCTATCTACATGAGGCAAACAAACAAACAAACAAAACCCTTGAGTGCCTCACAGTAATGGCATTTTGCAGCAGCAGCAACTTGTCTTAATGGTGTTTTTGCCCCCCTAAGCCCCCATAAACTTCACATGCAAGATGGTGGCCATGAATGACTTACTTGCATTTGTACTTGCCTCAATTTGCCACTGCCAAACTTTTATTTTTTTTAAAAAAAGATGTCTAAGGCATGCTGGAACAATTTTTCAATTTTACAGGAAAGCAAAAAACCCCAAACCTCATCCTGTTTTATTGCCTTAGCGATTGCTCTCTAAGGTGCAAATGCAACATGGCAGCAGTGGGCACTTGCCCTGTTAGCAAGCCCTGTCCCTGCACTTGCCTGGCTAATCAGCTTTGCACTTCCTCTCCTATGGGAAAGTGATTCATACTAAATCATTTGTTCCAATGAGCAAGAATGCACACACCCCTTGCTGTTTTTTAAAAACTCTGGGAAAAGCCACAAAAGCTTTCCCTAAAGTGTTTTTGCCATTTTGGGCCCCCCTTCCTTCTGAATACAGTGGATTGATGTGGGATCCCATTTAGACAGGTCATATTCCCAGTGAATTCCATAAGGTTTTTTTTTCACCACTTAGACAACCCCACAGACAATAATCATAAATTTACTTACATATTGCTGCATTTGTTTTCATGATATGTAGAACCAGCTGCCTGAGGTAGGCAGCTCTTTCTGATTAATGTTAGACTGATCCTGGAGTTTGACCAGTCAAATCATAGTCCTTCTGTAATGAAGCAGGACTTCACCAAATTGGGAGGAGTAGCTAATACCCTAGAGGACAGGATCAAAATTCAGAATGACCTGGATAGACTGGAGAGCTGGGCCAAAGCTAACAAAATGAAATTCAATACGGAGAAATGTAAAGTACTGCATTTAGGGCGGAAAAATGAAATGCATAAATATAGGATGGGAGAGACCTGGCTGAATGAGACTACGTGCGAAAGGGATCTAGGAGTCCTAGTAGACCACAAGTTGAACATGAGTCAACAGTGTGATGCGGCAGCTAAAAAGGCCAATGCAATTTTGGGCTGCATCAATAGAAGTATAGTGTCTAGATCAAGGGAAGTAATAGTGCCACTCTATTCTGCCTTGGTCAGACCTCACTTAGAATACTGTGTCCAGTTCTGGGCACCACAATTCAGAAAGGATATTGACAAATTGGAGCGTGTCCAGAGAAGGGCAACTAAAATGGTGAAAGGTCTGGAAACGATGCCTTATGAGGAGAGACTTAGGGAGCTGGGTATGTTTAGCCTGGAAAAAAGACGGTTAAGAGGCGATATGATAGCCCTGTTTAAGTATTTGAAGGGATGTCACGCTGAGGATGGAGCAGGCTTGTTTTCTGCTGCTCCAGAGACTGGAACACGGAGCAATGGGTGCAAGCTCCAGGAACAGAGATTCCACCTCAACATGAGGAGGAACTTTTTGACAGTAAGAGCTGTTCGGCAGTGGAACACACTCCCTCGGAGCGTGGTGGGGTCTCCTTCCTTGGAGGTCTTTAAACAGAGGCTGGATGGCCATCTGTCGGGGATGCTTTGATTGTGATTTCCTGCGTGGCAGGGGGGTTGGACTGGATGGCCCTCGTGGTCTCTTCCAACTCTGCAATTCTATGATTCTATGATTCTATGATTCTATGATTCAGCAGGGCAGTACGACAGATAAGGAGGGTATCTAAGGGAACCACAGAAGGAAACTCACTGAATCCTAGAATCCTAGAGTTGGAAGGAACCACAAAGGCCATCTAGTTCAAGCTCATGCCATGCAGGGATACACGATTAAAACACTCCTGAAAGATGGCCATCCAACCTCTGTTTAAAGATTTCCAGGGAAGGAGAATCCATCACCCTAAGATACAGTCTTTGCGACCGAGAGTCAAAGTGTCCCCCGCCCCGTCCGGCCGAATCACGAGGATACACACAAGGTTGATGCACAGAAAGATTTATTTACAAGAAGTGAAAGGTTGGCGGGAAGGCCACAACTTTCTGTCTGGTGATAGTCGCGGAGGTTGGCCTGGGCATGAGTATCCAAAGGAACACGTGACCGATCACGTGCCGGGCCGTGAGGCCAAGACACGCAAACGGTCACGTGTCCGAGGAATGGAGAGTTCACGTGACCAGCACGTGACAGATCACGTGCCTGGTGAGTCCAGGGGGGAGGGGGAGCCGGCACAGGGGGAGGGGCCAGCCCCAGACCCCGGAAGCCAAAAATAGCTTCCAGCTCCCCCCCCTTACGTGACAGAAACTCATGCCCACCGCACAGGCAGAAAGTTGTGACAGGGAAAATACATACAATTAAAACACAACTAGCTAACAGAAAACAACTAACTAAAGGGTGGGTGGGTTGGGTCTTCGGCTCGCAAGAGCCAACTGCTGAGGCTGAGAGCCGGCCGGGAATATATACCCGGCCGGCGGACCGCGTTGGGGACTAGCCCCGCCCCTTGGCCAATCAGAGGCCGCGCTGAGCGTGGACTCTGATTGGCCGGAGCCAGCCAATCGGGTGGGAGCTGTCTCCCTCCCATTGGTTGGCTTACGATCCTTCTCCCTGGCCTGAAGCTCAGGCCAGGGAGAAGGAGGAAGGAGACGGCCGGCATGGCGGAGCCCATGCCGGCCACGTGGAGCGGCTGTCCGGGCGCGGGGGGCCTCCGGCCGCAAACGGCGGCCGCCCGGTAAGTCCCGGGCAACCGGCTTTCCACTGTCAAAGTCAAGAAGATTGTCTGATGTTTAATGTGGAATCGCTTTTCTTGTAATTCGAATCCATTGGTTCATATTCTAGTCTCTGGAGCACTGGAGCATCAATTACCATTTTTTCAGAACCTTTGAAAGAAGGTAACCTTTTGCATCTTTTTGGTGGCTGTGGATGCCATGGCAGTGAGACAGTGAGTCTGCTCTAGGTTTTAGTCTTGCACTGTATAGCACTATTATTCCACTTCAACTTTTCTGGCTGCCTCCTGTGGAACCCTGGGATTTGCAGTTTGGGGAGTGGCATTTAGCATTCTCGGCTAGAGAGCTCTTAGGGTTCACTAAACTACAAACCCCAGAATTCAACAGGAGGCAGCCAGAGCAATTAAAATGGAATAATAGCACTATAACAGTGGAGTGTGATAAAGCCCTTGATTTAAAGCAGCTATCCAAGGTGCTGAAACTATTTTGGGGATAGAGATCAGCAGTTTTAACACTGGTACTGAAATCAGGTTCACCAACCCCAAAGACATGGAAGTCACCAACCACCACTGTTCCAAAATGCTGTCTTAAGAAAATTGAAATCCTAACTGTTTTGTAAAAGGAAAAAAAAAAAGGTTCTTGTACAGATAGGTAGTCACTACAGAAGAAGAAATAGCCATGTACTACATTCTCTTTGTTAAGGAGTATATGAACACTATATGAAAGTGGATACATACATACCTTCTCTTCCAGAACTGGAAATTTGGGGTGCATATACATTGTAGAAATAATGGAGCTTGACACCACTTTAACTGCCATGGCTCCATCCTACAGAATCCTAGGATTTTTGTGAGGCACCAGCACTTGTTGGCAGAGAAGGCTAAATTCCTTGTAAAACTACAGATCCCAGGGTTCCATAAGAGGGAGCTACAGCACTTAAAGTGGTGTCAAACTGCATTATTTCTATAGTATAGATGCACCCTTGGTGATTATCTAGATTGGTGTTACTCAAAGTAGTGATCCATGGATCAATGCTGGTCTACAAGCCATTAGCTGTGAGTTCTTGGTGAATTTCCAGGAAAGAAAGAAGCAATATGGTGCCACTCCCTGTTAAACTGGGGAAAAAAGAATTGCTAGTCCCCCAGATCAGATAGCTTGAGAAGCACTGCTCTAGGTGTTGTTGGACTCTAGCTTCCATCAGAGCTGTCAAGATGGTGAATGTGAAGGATAATTACAATAGTAGTTCATTAACATTTGGAGGACCACAGGTTCTGAATCCCCACTCTTTTCCCAAGATTTTCCTAGCTAGGTGCCTGTATGCACCATTATAAAATGATGCACTACAAGTTCTTCTGCATTGGTATGCCCCAGGAACTGTTTCCTTTTGTGTGTGGAGAGGGGGGACATCATGTTTCACTAAATAAACCAGCATTAGTTTAAACCTTGAGGTTTAATAAGTACTTAAGACAAAACCCAAAGCCTCAATTGTGCTTTTGGTGTGATTCATGGCTCAACCTGGAGTTACAGTGTTGATTTTTGTCATTAGTGTTTTAAGGGACTGAGTCATGAGATTTATTAGAAATGTTTAATTGAAACTAAAAAGAATATTAAGCTCTCTAGGAGGCAATGCACTGGGAGACCAAAAGGAATAGAGTGTAGGGTGCCCAGGTACTCTGCTTGGGCTGTATTTGCCAATACTTGGAGCAACATGAAACTGAAAAGCAAAGGACCAACGTTGTGAATCATATTTGCATTTCAGAGATACAGAATGTTTAAGAAGATGAAGCAAACAAAGATCAAAGGACATCAGCATGTATGTAGGTGGGGTTCTGAACCAAGGAAAAAAAGCCATGTTATTTGACTCAGTCAGCAAATCATATAGGAAAATATTAATAGGTAAGAGAGCAATTAATATACAAAATCAAATGTGTTATAATGGGTGGGCTTTGATGCAGTCACTTCTCAAGTCTTCATTAATTTTTCTCCTCACTGATTTCATGAGAACTTATTTTTCTTCCTGCATAGTAAACCTTCTAAGTCCCTTTTGATTTGGAGGGAGGGACTTCAAATACCCCACCCCTGTGTGCTTGACATTTGGGAAATGAAAAAAAAAAAGCTTCTGGTCAAATATGAGAAACTGCAGCTGAAGCAAAACATGAAACCCACAATGTGCATAACCAAGCCACTGTCAGCCCTTAAAAAAGCATTGTGGGTCATGGCCATGATACTGAATTTAACTGGAAAACAGTTTTCAACATGGGTAATGGTATCTATTTTCTGTCTTCATAATATTTCAACAGCTGCTTGATCATGCATACAAATCATATATGAAATTAAAAGTAAGGAGAAGGAAGGAACCCAACCACCCAGCCAGCCAGCCAGCCAAGCTTGAACTAAACATGTTTTTGATATCTTTTCCACCAGAACAAAAGGGTAAAACTGAAGCAGTAACATTAGCAATAAGCCCTTTAAAAGATTTCCCATCTTCAGGATGTTTCCAGATGAAATGTTTTATCATGCAATCCACCCTGCTCCAGTCACAAAATTTTATGACTACACTCTGGCTGGAATCCCATGGTGTTTTTTTAGTCCCAACTAGAAGAGAAGCATTGAATCAATTTTGAATGGTGAGTCAACAGGTAGGTAAATCTAATGAATTCAATGGCTCTACTTAAGACTAACAATAGGATTTAGGCCATTATCTTCCATTTGTAACCCTCTCTTGTTTTTCTAGTACCTTTTATCTTTTTTCATTCCAAAAAACCAAACAAAAAACCAACCCATCCCCACACTTTTTTAAGGAAGACAAGACAGAATTATGTGTTGCATAATACATAATTAGGAGCTGTTCAGATAGAAGCGCCCTTCATCGAAAAGGACAAGCATTCCCACTTCAAAGCTTGTGAGATCCATTTTGAAAACCAGGCTCTCTGGGAGAGCATAAACAGATGGCTCCTGAAGGCTCACTCTATGGACTGTATCAGACACACTAAATATGGTGTCATAACGATGCCACATAACCGCAAAAGGGCAAGCAGATCAGACAACATCGCCCTTTCATGGTTATGTCCTGGCCAAAACCTGTACTTTTTAATTGATGGCTTAAGCCATTAATACATCTCCCTGCCACTTTCTTGCCAGCATTGCCGGTGTGCAAAGCCTTGGGCCATTTAGCTCTTATCAATGCAGAGTCAATGGCCTGACCAAGTAGAACACTTCTGGGTGAGATCAGGACATCCCAGTAAGTGACAAACTTTTATTGACCCTCCCCTGGTTACCTGGAGGGTTTTTGTGTGTGTGTGTGTGTGTGTGTGTGTGTATGTGCCTGCTGTGACATTTTATGTCTTATTTTAAGTTTTATTTTTGAATCAAATGGGATTTCAAAAGAGGAAGTGAACTGAGTTTCACTTCCTCTGTTCACTTCCTCTTTATTGCTGGAGCTGCCTTTGCCGGGAAGGAGGTAAGTGTGTGGGGGGGCATTATTTTTCTGACAAAAGAATGTTCTAAAGGGAACATCTGATAAAGTCCTAGGACTCTTCCTTCTCCTTTGGGCAAAGTTGCTCAGCCTGGCCTCAGCAACCAAATTACACAAATAAATTTATCAAATAAATTAGGGCCACAGTTTCACTAGCACCAAATGATCTGAAACAGCAATCAATGCCTCTTCTACTGTTTTAAGCCATATCCCTTTATCAGTGCTGCTTTTAAAAACCAGGATGCTACAACTTGGTTACAGGCCCCATTTTTGACCTAAATCCAACTGCTAGTCCCAACTGCTAGACCCAACTGAATTGATTGCTGAATGGTAAACTTATGTAAATCCCAGTGATTCAAAGTGTCTACTCTAGTTGGAACAACCAGTTGAATTTAGGCTCTGGTCCATTAGAGGGTATATGGAGGGCCATATACCCTCTACTCTCCCGGCACCTCCCAATGGTGAGATGGAATATCAAATAATGCCTTAGAAGTCACTGGGGTGTGTAATTTACCTTTTTTATCCAACTCTACCTGAGCCATAAAGCAGTAGCAGCTGCTGTTGCTGCTTCCTTCCCTTCCTTCCTTCCCCCTCCCCACTACTACTACTACTCACTTTTCTTTCCTTCTTTTTTAAACATCTTTTATTAGATGAAGAAGCCAGTAGAGCATCAGAAGCTTGCATCATGTGTTTTTTCATTTCAGTGGTTAATAAAAGTATCACTTTTTAAATGGATTTTGTATTTTGTTTTACTCTTCTTTCTCTTCTTGTTTTGGGAATGTGATTTGCCCCTTGGGGAACAAATTTGGGAGATGTTGGGAGGAGTTAAAGGAAATCCTAGGGTGCACTGAGGACCCAGGGGACCACATGTGGTCCACGAGCAACACCTCCCCTCATTTTGAATATTGGAGGCCAGGATGGCTACATCCTGCTTTCCTCTTTGTCAAGTGACTCCGCCCCCCGCCCCCCGCAGCTCTGAACTAGTAACCATCTGATTCCTGCTCTTTACAATCAACTCTTTTTGGGATTGGGTTAATCAACTTTCTTCCCTAACGAAGGTCATATTCCCTTGGAGATAATTGCTAGAAACCAGCATCTTCATAGTCATGTCAAGAAGTAACTGTAAACAAGGTGTTACCCTCTATATGCAGTTTAAATAACCTATACCAAGACTTCCTTGTGCAAATTTATTGAAATGGTGCTTCTTAAGCCCACTAAGGTTTCTGAGGGATTGTCTAAACAGTGAAAATACTTCTCACGGAATGCAAGGAGACTACAACCTGTCTTAATGGCATTCCACATCGTATCACCATATTCAGAAGGAGGGGGCTAAATAAAACAGGGATGGGGGTTGCTTTTCTGTTAAGGCAAAATATCACTCTATCATACCTTGGGAATAGTTTTTTTTAATACTGTTAATTGGTGGCAAATTGGTAAGTAAAAACATGAGTAATTCACTCACGGCTCCTATCTTGATTCACAGGCATGCCCAGCCCATTTGCACAGCAAACATGGATAGCTTCACATGTCTGCATGGATCATGGATAATTTTGCATGCCTGCAAACCCCCCACCCCCAAATTAAGACAAATTGCAGCTGCTGTGAGTTGCTTTTACTGCAGAGCAATCTGCTTCTTTTTGCCTCTTATAGACAGCCCCTATCTCTACCACAAAGACAGAACCTTCTGCTGCTCCTCTGGGTAAAACACCATATCTTGCCCACTCTGGGTGTACCACTGGGCATCAGATTTATGAGATATTTTGTTCTTTCTCTTTGCATTCATGGCAGTGTTGTTGGGCATGTCACTAGAAGTGAAAATAAAAGGTAAAGCACATACAGATTTTTATAGATTTTATTTTATGGGCTCATCAATGGTCATCAGCTAGTGAGAACACAGATACCATACCAGCTGATAGCTAGATGGCAAGCATATAACTTTCTGTTAAATATAGAAATCACATTGGAAAGTATGGATCATGAGAAATGAACAAGGGACTATTTGGAAATATTATAATCTAATTTGTATATTGCTTAGAGACGACATCAGTCCCATGTGCCATGCCATGTCTGCTGACTCTCCCCTTTGCAGACTTTGATAGGATTTAGTGCAGTGATGGGCGACCTTTTGAGCTTGGTGTGTCAAACTTCATCAACAAACTGAGCATAATTTGGGTGGTGTGTCACTTTGAGGAAAAAACTTTAGGGAGGCGGGTGGGTGAGTGGAGGAAAGTTGCAACCGGAGCTTCGAAGCCCCGATCACCACTTTAGGGAGGGTGGGGGTGGAGGAAAGTTGCGACCGGGGCTTCGAAGCCCCGATCACCACTTTAGGGAGGGTGGGGGTGGAGGAAAGTTGCGACCGGGGCTTCGAAGCCCCGATCACCACTTTAGGGAGGGTGGGGGTGAAGGAAAGTGGTGACCGGGGCTTCAAAGCCCTGATCACCACTTTAGGGAGGGTGGGAGTGGGGAGGAAAGTGGCAACCGGGGCTTTGAAGCCCCAATCACCACTTTAGGGAGGGTGTGTGTGTGTGTGAAACATCCTTCTCAGCATGAGGCCACCTCAGCGGCCGCATGTCATCAGAAAAGGCTATGCGTGTCAGTGCTGACATGTGTGTCATAGGTTCACCATCACTAATTTAGTGAATAGTTAATTGAAATATTTCATCTTTGACAGTAATATATTTCAAACAATCATATAGTATAGTAAGAAAATAATGTAGTAAATTTACCCACTGTTCCTTTACATTTGCTGTATTCATCTAAATGTCATAGATGATATCTATGGAGATTTTCAGACCTGCAAAAATTCATGTCTGCCGCGCGAGCAGCCTCCCGAAACTGCTGCACGGCAAGGGTCTTCTTCGGACGACGCTGTGCCTCTTGCGAAACCGTCCGTGTCACTTCTGTGAAGCTTCGGACGGCTCGGCGCCATATTTCAATCTCGGGCAACCTCCGTGATTGAAATATGGCGCCGAGCCGTCCGAAGCTTCACGGAAGTGACACGGACGGTTTCGCAAGAGGCACAGCGTCGTCCGAAGAAGACCCTTGCCGCGCAGCAGTTTCGGGAGGCTGCTCGCGCGGCAGACATGAATTTTTGCAGGTCTGAAAATCTCCTATGTATCTATTTATCTGTCTTTCTGGTTGTTGCTCTTTTCCTTCAAGTTGACTCCAACTTATGGCTGGGTTTTCTTGATAAGATTTCTTCAGAGGAGATTTGTGAATGCCTTCTTTTAATAGTGGGACAGGGTGACTTGTCCAGGGTCGCCCATGAGTTTGCATGGTTGAGTGGGGATTAGAACCCTGATTTCCTAGTGTCCTGCTTCAATGCTCAGACCATTACACCATACCAATTTTCTTCATTGTGTGCGCGTGCATGTGCATGTATGTGTATGCATGTTATAGCTACAGCTTTCTGATGAACAGCCTGCCACCTCTTTTCTAAAACCTAGCAGGCCAACTTATTAAAGCAAAATGAATAAGGTAATCTCTTTTGGTGATTTTTTAAAAAAAAACAAATAAAGATTCATGTAGAACCAAAAGCACACCAGCCATCCAGTGAGCAAAGTCCAAAATTTGATTCAATGTCAAGTTAACACAACCAGAGACCATCAAGTCATTTTCCTTCGGGCAAAAGCTTAAAGCTGTAGATTTTCCTTGGTTTTTTTCCAGGCTGTGAGGCTGTGTTCTGGAATAGTTTCTTTCTGACGTTTTGCCTGCATCTGCAGCTGGCATCTTCAGAGAATCGTGGTAGACAGAGGGAAGATAACCAGCTTAAAACTGGTTTTTCGTGGTTTTTTATCCGGGCTGTAAGGCTGTGTTCTGGAAGAGTTTATTCCTGATGTTTTGCCTGTATCTGTGGCTGGCATCTTCAGAGAATAGTAGTATAGGGTTGTGTGGGGTTTATATACTGTGAGTCCCTGTTGGAGAAGATATGTACCTTTGAGTATTTGGATGGCTAATTCCTGAGGGAAGATATGCACGGAGGATTAGAGTCTATTTAGCTAATGGTCCATTGTCTGCTGGGAATCCCCCTGTCCCTGGGTGGAGTTCATTTGCATGTGTTGAGTTTTGATTTTGGTGTTTTTCAGGACTGGTAGCCAAATTCCCAACCAAAGGGAAGGTATTTTTACCATACATCAAAGGAGTCACAGACAGAATAGGAAAACTGATGAGGAAACACAACCTACAAACAATCTACAGACCAACCAAGAAAATCAACCAAGAAATGGTATGCTCAGTGAAGGAAAAAAGAGACCCTCTCACAGCCACAGGAGTTTACTGCATGCCATGCAGCTGCGGGCAAGTTTACATAGGGACTATTAAATGCAGTGTGTAAACACAAATCAAGGAACAGGAGAGACACTGCAGACTAGGCCAGCCAGAAAAATCAGCAGTAGCAGAACACATGATAAACCAACATGGACACAAAATGTTAATCTGAAAACACCGAAATTCTGGACCAGGCCAACAACTATCATGTCAGAATGCACAGGGAAGCTATTGAAATCCACAAACACCTGGACAACTTCAATAGGAAAGAAGAAACCCTAAAAGTAAACAAAATTTAGCTACCAGTCCTGAAAAACACCAGAATCAAAACTCAACACATACAAATAAACTCCACCCAGGGACAGGGGGCTTCCCAGCAGACAATGGACCATTCGCTGAATAGACACTAAACCTCCTTGCATATCTTCCCCCCAGGAACTAGCCATCCAAATTCACAAAGGTACATATCTTCTCTAACAGGGACTCACAGTATATAAACCCCACACAACACCGTACACCATCATTCTCTGAAGGTGCCAGCCACAGATACAGGCAAAACGTCAGGAATAAACTCTTCCAGAACACGACCTCACAGCCCGGGAAAAAAACCATGAAAAACCTATGGATGCTGGCTGTGAAAGCCTTCGACTTCACACTTAAAGCTGGCTTGACTATAAAGATCCACGTTTTTAAAAATCCTTATACACATGCACACACAGCAGCACTTTTATTAATGCATTATTGGTACAGATATTTTGGCTGCCACTAAATGCCCAGGCTATTGGTGTGCTTGCACATTAAGTTTGGATCATGCAAATATGGGTGGGGGGGGGAGCTTGGACAATGAAGACATTTTGTAATGCTGCTTTTTATCTTTCTCAGAAATTTGTACAATAGCATCCAAGTGTTGAATCAGTAGTTTCACAGTTGTTTTAGCCACATTAGTGTTCATTTGATGCTGTGTTATGCAAACCTTCTATGAACACTTCATAAATTCCCTGATGTATATTAAAACTGACAGCAGCCACAAGTCAGCTTATTTTTAAGCGTTCTCCTGCTTCTGGGTTTGTATTCCAGTGCCCTCTGCAGGAACAAACACAGTAGGACAAGGATCACTGGTAAATCCACATGCACTCAAGGATTCCCTGTGCATTTGATGATCATGTCTTTGAGTAGATATGTGGTAAAAAAAGAACATAAAGCCATGCTGCTGAAGCTATGTACTTTTAACATATTTTTCACAGCCCAGAAACCCAAATAATCACCCAGTGAGATCTCTTGACTTCTTCCTATGCTTTCAGGAGAACTCCGCATGTTCAGTACAGAGAGCAATTAGAGCTTTATATTTGGAATGTGGAGAACAAGAACTGGGACAGAATGTAAGACAGACCTTTTAAAAACAATTGTTTACATTGTGCATCAATATATATTAACACTATGGCTCATATGCATAGCACTGAATACCAGATCCCATGCTACTGTTCAGTATGAGCATGGATTTATATTTATTTTTGAGATATAGTCCCCAGGAGGTTATTCTAGAGTAGTTGAACTGGTTTGAAATGAAATTACTATAGACTACCTTTTAAAATGTTTTTAAAAGTATTATATATATATATAAAATACTTATAGAACATAAAGTAATGCTAAGACCCAAATAATAAAAAAATGAAAACAACACACACTATTCATCCTTCTACTGATTCCTCTAGATGTATTGGACTACAGCACCCATCACTACCAGCCAGCATGGCAACATTGGGGAAGACTGTACTATGCATTGCTTCAAAGACAGCTCTCTGTCAATAATATCACCACTACAGCCAATGGCAACAGGTAGGTAATAAAAATAGACAATATAGAGATGTTAAAAGACCCATTTAAACATGTTAGAGGAAATTTGGAAAGGAGATATTTTTTTCTTCATCATGCTTATATCTTAAATGAAAAGTATAGCTTTATCTAGTCAAAATCTTTCATGGATGAATGGAGAACTTTCCTCAGATATATATATATAGAGAGAGAGGGGGGGGAGGACAGAGAGAGAGAGAAAGAGAGGTTCTCCGTCAATAAAAAGTGGCACCCGCAGCATGGGGGAAGGTCGGGAGGAGATCGGGAGGGGGTCGGGAGGAGGATGGAGGAGGACTGCGTCGTCTGAAACGGGGCTCTGTAAGCGCAACAGCTCTGTTCTTCTCCCAACCTCCTCGGGGGTTTTCTCCCCCCTGTCCCTGGGTGGAGTTTATTTGTATGTGTTGAATTTTGATTCTGGTGTTTTTCAGGACTGGTAGCTAAATTTTGTTTACTTTTAGGGTTTCTTCTTTCCTATTGAAGTTGTCCAGGTGTTTGTGGATTTCAATAGCTTCCCTGTGCATTCTGACATGATAGTTGTTGGCCGTGGCATGCGTTTGGTGACATGGGGGTGCAACGTCATAGGGGTGTGCATGGGTGGTGCATGTGTGGCAGCATGGGTGGTGTGTGGCGGTGTAGAGGGGTGCATGTCTGGCGGTCTGGGGGCACATGTGTGATGCTATGGGGTGCACTGCGGCAGCATGGGGGTGCGTTTGGTGGAGTGGGGGCGTGCATGTGGCAGTGTGGAGGCTGCACATTTGCTAGTGGTGGGGACATGTGTGGCGGTGTGGGGGTGTGCATGTAGCAGTGTGAGGGGTGCGTGGCATCAGCATGGGGGCCATGCATTTGGCAGCATGGGGGCCATGCATTTGGTGGCATGGGAGCACACATCTGCCACCATGGAGGCAGCAGCATGGGGGCATGTGGTGGTGTCACGTGGGGCTGGCTGGGGTGTATGTGTGGCAACATGGGGGGCATGTGGCAGCATGGGGGCTTGCGTTTGCTGGCATGTGGGCATGCATGTGTTGATGTGGGAGACTTGTGTTTGGCGGCATGGGGGCATGCTTTTGGCAGTGTGGGGGGCGTACATCTGCCATTTTATATGCATAGATAATGGTGTGTGTTACATCAGGTATAGCTAGTAATTATAATTACAGTTACAGTGGAACACACTACCTTGGAGGGTGGTAGATGCTTCTTCTTTGGAAGTCTTTAAACAGAAGTTGGATGGCTATGGAGATTATCAGACATGCCAATTATCCCAGGACAGGGATGACAGGAAATCGCTAAAAGGATTTCTCTTCAGACGACGTCATCCCTGTCCTATCCTGGTCCCATTCTGCTCCTGTCCCCCCGCCCTGCTCCCTCATTAACGATTTAAATTGTTAATAGATCACCTGTTCTGTCTCTGTGATGGAATCATGGGTGTCTGAAATGGCACCCCATTATGCTGGCACAATGACAGCTGTGGTGAGAGGTCCCTCCTGAACACTTCCGGGTGCGATCGGGACAAGGAGGTAAGTGACAGCCTTCTCCTCCCTAGCTGTACCATCGGATAGAATGAGGAGCTGCCCAGAGTGACGGCAGCTGTGAAGGCAGGGTGTAGTGATGAGTTGTTGAAGTACACAGCTGTGGGAGCTACTTGGACTACCTGCAATGCTTGAGGTACCCTAGTCTCCAGCAAAAAGAGGAAGGGAGGGGAGAACAAAAGCAATGTGCCAGAACCTTTAAGACTAACTGGTCTCTACCCAAATCTCTATACAAAAATTGTTAGTAATGCAAAGAGGAAACATCATGAAATGCATCAGCCAGATCTTGGAAGTAATGTAGCAACCTTTAGTTACTGGGAGGGTGTCAAAATTTGTGATGGGTTTTCATTCCAAAAGTATGAAACTTTTGGAATTAAACTTTTGGAAAAGTTATACTTTTCCAACACTTTTGGAAAAGTTATACTTTTTGGTATAACACATTGTTTAGTTACCTCCAACTAGTTATATTTAAAGGCCATTTTAGAGGCAGTTTACAGGGATTTCTGACATGTTGTGCCATTCTTTTATCAATCCTAAGATTTTTTTTCCTCTTAGAAAAGGCAAAGAAAAGTAATAGAAAAGCAGCAAGCAGTGCAATAAGTAACATAGGGAGCTATTTTTCAACATGGCTTGAAAAATGGGTTACTTCAGAACACAGTGAAAAGTAAAAGGAATGAATTACTTTTAAACACTGAGATTCCAGTCATTAGTATCATTATTAATATACACCGGGATCCTGTAACTAAGTACAGTAATGCCTCCTGGCCTGATTTCCCCACTGTCCACCTTAATACCAGCCACCAGATAGGGAAAAGGAGGTCTATTCATCTGGCAATTAGCATGCAAGGATCATTACATTTCCACTTCCCTCTGCCAGCAAGTGAGGCTATGACAAGGAGTTATTTATTTATTTATTTATTTAAATATCTATACCCTGCCTTTTCTCAAAAAGATCTCAGGGCAGCTTACAAATAACATTAAGACAACAAGTTCAAGAGTTTAAAACAATAAAAATAATTAAAATAAGCTAAAAGCCTTTTAAACATTATAATGAGTTAAAAACTGATTTAAAGATTTAAACATTTTTTTAAATATTTAGAATGAATTAATGAGGCCCCAAGGACTTGAGAAAACAGCCAAGTTTTCACTTGGCACCTAAATGAAATTAATGTTGGTGCCAGTTGGGCCTCCAAGGGGAAGGCATTCCACAACTGGGGTGTCACATTTGAGAAGGCTCTGTTCCATGTCCCAGCATAGTATGTTGGCCTGACTGGTGGAAAGCAGAGGAGGGGTCTCCAGGGGACCTCAATTCTTGGTCAGGCACATATAGGAAGAGTATTGAGGTCCCATGCCATTTAGGGTTTTAAATGTCATCACAAGCACCTTGAATTTAGACCAGAAGTCTAAATTGAATTTAGACCAGAAGTCTAAAAAATGGCAGCCAGTGCAATTCTTTTAAAAATTGGCTTTATATACTGTTTATATGGTAATCCAGACAGGAGTTAAACTACTGCATTTTGGACTAGCTGCAGCTTCTGAGTCTTCATCAAGGGCAGCCCCACATAGAGTGCATTACAGTAGCCCATGTGATATAGTGGTTTGAGTGTTGGACTACAACTCTGGAGACCAGGGTTCAAATTCCCACTCAGCCATGAAAACCCACACAGTCTCAGCCTCAGAAAACCCCATGACAGGTTTGCCTTAGAGTCAACATAAGTCGGAAATGACTTGAAGACACACAACAGCAAGAATCAAGAGGTTGCCAGTACATGGACTACTGTAGCTGGGTTATCTATGTCCAGGAAAGGACACAGCTGGCATACCAGGTAAAGCTGACACCAAGCAATTTAAGTCACAGAGTCCAGTTGGGCCTCCAGTGACAGGGATGGATCTAAGAAAACTCTTAAGCTACACACCTGCTTCTTCAGGGCAAATGCAACCCCATCCAGGACAGGCTGTTCACCCAGTTCCTGGACCAAAGAACAACCAATCCACAGAGCCTCCATCTTATTTTGGGATGGAGTCTTGCTTGAAATGCACATTCCCGCTCATTGGGACAACTGATTTGCTTTGCTCCCCTTTCCCTATAAAGAGTGGAAGTGGAAAGCTGACTGGTCAGACATGCACAGGAGGTGGAGCTTGCTGGCAAGGCAGTGCCCAGAACTGACATGTTGGATTTTTGCCATAATGATCATGCACTGAGGCAATGAAACAGACTTTTGTTTCTGTTTATTTAAGTGGGGAATCACATTTCCACACCTTGGGTTTCCTTTTTAAAAAAATACTGTTTGGTGGCAGCAACTGGTAACAATAAAAACATGAGTAATTCACTCATGCTCACCATCTTGATTCGTAGGCATGCCTGTTTGAACAACAAACACATGGCTTTGCACGCCTGCAACCTTGATAAAAAAAAAACCAATCATGGAAACAAATGAAAGCTGCTGTGAATTGGCATTTCTGCACATCAATCCACATATTATTGCCTCATATAGACAAGCCCCCATTTCTTTTGTCATTTCTTTTGGTGTCTCCATTGACGCCCCCTTGTCGTGGGGGAGAGGCTTGCATACCCTAATGAAGTTTTGAGCTATGCTGGCTGGCTGTCCCATGCCAGACAGGTCAAAACCGAAGGGTCTGACAAAGAGCGTCAAAGGGCAGGATGGGCTCTTTAACCTTATGGCAACCATCCTAGGAGAAGGAAAACTCTAATCCTAAACCCAGGCAGATGGTGCCCGTTCAACTCTGTAAGGTCAACCATCTACGAGAAGGAAACTCTAATCAAACCTACAACCTGAGGACCTCATTGCTATCATCCATGCTTGCAAGGCCACAGCAGATGAACCTTTGGTTTAAAGGGTAAGGCCAGTCTGTGCACGCTGCACTCCACAGAAAAACCCATTGCACAGGCTCGAAGGAGGAATCTTTTGGGATGACAAAAGAAAAGAAAGAAAAGAAAAGGTTGTGTCTACAACTATCCCGTCTCTTGTGAGGCACCATTCTGCTGGCATTTTTTCAAACAAAATTGTAGCCTCAAACAACAACAAGAACTTTCCTTTTGACAAATCCATTCAAACTTTCTGCGTTGTAATGTATGTATACAGGAGGTAATGGAAGGGTAAATTACTCATAGCAGAATTGCATTATGCACTTGAAATGGTATCATATCAAAAAAGTGATCTGATCTCTCTTCTGGTTCTGGGATTTGACTAAAATACAGCCTATTTGTTTTTGTGGTGGGAGATTTGGGGTGGGAGGGAGAGGACCTAAACCACTATGTTTTTATGGTGAGGTTTTTGGAGTTTTTCAGCTGATCTTTTTTTTAAAAAATACAGGAATTTCAGGGGAGGGGAGTTTGGCTGGGGTGCAAAATGGGAACACCAGGGCTGTAGGAGTGCTGCCCACAAATCACACTTTCCCCACCACTACCTTATGTGGAGAGCTTGCAGACAAAGTATCAGTTTTTAAGGGCACACTTTCTGTTTCCCTTCAAATTGCTAATGAATCTTCAGCAGTGTTCAGATCTGAATTGAGTCCACTAGGCAAAAATCTTTCTCCAATCTACACACCTTCCAAACCTGTCCAATTCATTTGATTTGAGACTCATCTGAATCTAAAATGTCTCTCCTTTATTTCTTGAAGTAGTGAAGATAATCTAATTCAGACCACAAGAGGCCCCCAGAGAGCAGCAGAAGCAAACTGCTTAAAGTCAGGATTTTTTAAATCCAGGTGCACATGGAAATTGATAGGTCAACAGCAACATTTCTGTCCATCTATAGGCAAGAATGGCAGGCTGCTTCCTGTAATTTTGCATAGTATGTGGCTTGACAAATATTGTTTGCTTAGCCAATGGTGCATCTGAAATGAAACATTTAAGTGCATGGACATTTTTACCCAATCAAAAGCAACAACAGACCAATTGTGGTGTTTCATACTGTAGAAGGTGTCTTGTAGCTGCGCAAGTCTCCATGGCAATCGTCTTTCATGTTGCATATTTTCAGCACCTTTCCCCACCCCCTGTTTATGGGCCTTGTTGTAATAAAAGAATACGTTGCCCACCAGGGCTCATTGAAATGCATCTCATTATTCCAATCAGTCCTCTGAGTCACTGCTTTATTGTATTACATTCTCTTTCCACTGTATTTGAACTTTCTTATAATATGAAGACCAATTCCGAGCCCATTACAACCAGTTGCAAATTAGCTTTTATTCCACCCTGACTGTTGAAGTGTGTTTTAATAAATTCACGCCAATAATTCTTTAACCTAATATTCATGCACTTTATCTTCTAATTACCATGCCCTAAATTAATCTAGTTATGGCTCTGATTTATGTCATACAGTTCCCTGATCTCATGGTGGTTTAAGCATATTTCATGTTCCTTGTCAAGGCCTGCTGTAAGATATGTTTCCATGCTCAAGTTTAGAATGAAAGCTGCCACCAATTTTCAAAAGAAACAAAATCACTGCTAGAACTTTTTAAACATGAGATATTTCAGGTTGGGATGTCTGCTGAGTACAAAATCTGATGAA
Source organism: Gambelia wislizenii (assembly GCA_030847615.1). NCBI lineage: Eukaryota > Metazoa > Chordata > Lepidosauria > Squamata > Crotaphytidae > Gambelia > Gambelia wislizenii. The sequence goes on along the minus strand of JAUMIR010000005.1, from coordinate 182,191,138 downwards.
AGCTGTGTACAGAGTTGATGCCATATTTGTTTCATTCATTTAAAATATCTCATCCAGTTGGGCAATGCACAATGAATGAAAATAAAACAACACATGCCACATACAAATACAATAAAACAGGAATATGTATTACAAATGAATAAACTAAGGTGCAATAATATGACACAACCCAACACTGCCTTGAAGGATGTTCCTGGGGCAAAAGGATATCATACCAAAGAAAGACATCTCTAACCACATGCCCATGGAGACCTCATTGTTGTAGTGTCAAAAACATCTGGTACTATCATTCTGCCACGACCTAGAGGAAAGTGTTGGAAGTAAACCCAAGGAGGCCTTGGCAATACAGGATTCAGCATGGCTCCATCCTCAGGCACACCCTCAAACAAAGCCTTAACTAGGGTGGGGAGCATGTACAGCTTGGGTCCAGGTTATTTGAAGGAACTTTACAAGCTTACTAGAGCTCTAAGATCATCTGGAGAGGACCTTCTCTCTACCTCAGGCTCACTTGGTGGGAACAAAATAGAGGGCCTTCTCAGTGGCTGCCTCCAGACTGTGGAACTGCCTTCCCAGAGAGGCCGAGATGGCCTCATCTCTCCTCTTTTCCTCAACAGGTAAAAACATTTCTGTGCTATCAGGCATTTGAAATCTGGTGTGCACCAGGCTTTTAAATGCTGTGTGACTTGGATTTTAAATTATTTATATATTTTAGTATTTTAACATTTGTGCTTTTAACTGTGAAAATTGTTTAATTTGTTTTTAAACTGTATAATTATCCTTTTAATATTTTGTATTATTTTTACTTGGTCTGTTTTAAAACTCATTGTTATCCACCTTGAGTCCCTACATTGGGAGAAAGGCAGGATACTAAATAAATAAATAAATAAATAAAACATGTGACTTTCGTTACACATTACTGGACTGTAACTCTCAGAATAATTCACATTTAGTTATGTTGGTTAGACATCAAAAAAGTTACAACCCAACAACATCTAGATATCCACCCAGTCTGAAACTATGGGCTTGTCTACATTGGCAAAAAAAAAAAAAAAGGAGACTCACCTCGAACCTGGTGCTGGAAATCCAGACAACGTACAGTTACTTCTGGGGATGAACTGCATTTTTTTTTTGCCCTTAACCCCACTTTGCTCTGGACTAAGCAAAGTTGGGGAAAACTCCAAGGTTTCCCAGAAACTCCAGAATGACCTTGGGTTCTTTTGCTGTGTGGACAGCTGGGTTGGGTTCAATTTGGCCCGATCTAGTTGTCCACATGGCAAAAGCCACACCATCCCCCTTCCCCCAGCCAACCAAGAAATTCTATATACACCCTCGCTACTGCATATCCTAGCTTTTATAAACTGGCAGGGCTTTTGATGCTATCAGTGCTGTGCTGGTGTTACCTGCTCTGACATCCCCTGCCCTATATCTATAATAAACTGGCAATATTTAATAATTAGGTCAAATTTGGCCTTCCATGCAGTGTGGCCATGAAAACTGGAAAATTACAAGAAATTCCAAAGACTAGCAACCAGACTCAGTCAGGTATGCACTTAAGGAGGGGCCACCCAAATTCCAAAGAAATGTTAATTTGTAAGGCAACTGAAGGTGCCTGACACCTGGCTAATCTTATCAGCCAAGGCTGAGATACTCAACCTGTAAACGATCCCCATACCTTTGTCCATCCTTCAAACAAAGGAAGTTACTTCCTTCATTCAATCGCAAAGTATCCGCACATTAAGATGCCATTAACATATCCAAAGTGCCTTTGTCTCACCTTGAGCAACTCCAAGAAACATTGTCTTCCACTCTAAATCCCATCCCTGGAAGGCAAATATTGACTATAAAAACCCCTTCAAAACAACTCCAAATTGTCAGCTCCTCCTTCTACATCCAGCTCACTCTGAGACCTCGTTTCTGCAGGAATTTCTGCTCTACAGGACAGGTGTCATATTATCTACAAGCAACTCCCTTCTCTGTTCCTCTATCCTAATAGTTCCTACTTTATTCGCTAGCCTTGTGTGAATGTTTGAAGCCTGAATGTGTGTGTGAATGTTGTTATTATTGTTTTCTCAAATAAAGGTCAAATTATTGTACTATTATTGTACTATCTAGCTTAATATCTCCTTAGTACTGCTAAATATAGTTCAAAAGATGCTTTTATCTGTTGTACTCTTTCACATAGCCAAGCTGAGTACATTAATTCCCCAAACTAATGTCACCATTTTGAGGGTCCATATAACCCCCAAGTGTATGGGGTAACACTGGATCCTGTCTCTTGTCCCACAGGGTTGCTCTCTAAATGGTATAACCAATAAAAATGTCAAGGCACACATGATAACAGAAAATGATTGGGGAAAATCCAGCAGAAGTTAAGCATTTTAAAGTCTGATTGATTCCACCTAAAACAATATTCCTCCCATTAAAATCAGTGGGACTTGGTGCTTAAGAAGTAGTATCACTTAATGACTAAGATTGGATCATGCCCTTCAGATGCTACTTTTGATTATTTCTGTTTAATTTAGAGGAAGGAGCATTAATGAATTGATTTCCATTGCTCAAAGGCTTCAGAAGCTATTGGTCTAATCAGTTTACACATTTCATATTTTTCACAAAGATGCATGAAACCCAGTCCTTTATTTTCTGCAGATATTTTTAATCTCCCCACTATCTGGTGTTTCATATCTCGGACCCTTATCTGCAAACAGAAAATAAAAGGATTTTATTTTATTTTATGGTTGTGCTTTTGTCTTTTATAATGCAAAGGTTTTTTTAAATGATATTGTATACTGTCTTCAATGCTTGCTAGCTAGGTGATGTAATTCATATAACTACAGAACAATTAATTAGAATAGCTATAAAGCCTTTGAACAGGAGAGCTGAATAAATGTTGCATAGTTTTCATACTGTTGTATATAGTGGGATTATTTAGACATCCTTTTCTCCATTAAACATCCACAACCACCAGCCACTGTTAAGAAATTTTTAAATTCTTTTTGTAATATATTTTGACTTATTTTTCAGGATGCAGTGTAAGGTAAATGTTAAATGGTGTTGTTGTTTTTTCACATAACAGGTAACATTTATTTATTTTTTACTCAACAAAAGCTACTTTCAGGAAATGTTTGACCATTTGATGTTTTTTGAAGGTTTAGAGAGATAGATTTTCCTTGGGTTTTTTTCAGGCTGTGAGGCCGTGTTCTAGAATACCTCATGGCCTCACAGCCCAAAAAAATCCCCAAGGAAAATCTATGGATGCCGGCCGTGAAAGCCTTCAACTTCATGTTTAGAGAGATATTTATTTTTAAAACCAATTAAAATGTTACATGCTAGCAGTGAGGTACTAACAAGAAGCACTAATGACTAACCAACATTAACTTTTTGAAAAAGTGATTGAAACATTAACACATGCACTTTATCTGATAACAATTCCAAACTCTGCCATCATTATTGTGGGGGGGGGACCCTCTAAATTATTGAACTGAGTTGTAGTACCATTCCTTATGCACTGGGCTTTCTGTTTACCTACCATTTTTAAAGTCACAGCTCTGACTATAATATTCCTAAACCTGCTGTCTGTTCAATGTACTTACCTGGGAGAGTGAATATGTGGCTTTTAATAATGGAAGCATCAATCTTTATTCTGCCTTCGCTTATACTACTAACCATGGATTCCTTTTCAATAAATTCAGGGGTTTTCTAAACTGCAAAAATACTCCTCACAGAATGCAAGGTCAATACGACCTGTCTCAATGGGATTCCACATATTTTTGACATATTGGGAAGTGGGGGCAAAACTGCCATATACTGCCTTTGCGGCTTTTCACAAAGTTTTTTAAAACCAGCAGGAAAATTCCTGCTTGTTGGGACAAACGATTTGATTTGGTTCCCTTTCCCTATATGAGTGGAAGTTGAAAGCTGAATGGTCATGCCAGACTAATCTGATCTCTTTTTTTTTTTTTTGATAAAGTTACCAGCTTGGTAGATGAGGGGAATGCTGTGGACATCGCATACCTTGATTTCAGTAAGGCCTTTGACAAGGTTCCCTATGACATTCTTGCAAACAAGCTTGTAAAATGTGGGCTAGACATGTTAACTGTTCAATGGATTTGTAATTGGTTGACCGGCCGAACCCAAAGGGTGCTCAGCAGTGGCTGCTTTTCATCTTGGAAAGATGTGACCAGTGGGGTGCCACAAGGCTTGGTCCTGGGCCCAGTGCTATTCAACATCTTTATCAATGACTTGGATGAGGGAATTAGGGGCATATTTATCAAATTTGCAGATGACACCAAATTAGGAGGGGTAGCTAATACCCTAGAGGACAGGATCAAAATTCAGAATGACCTGGATAGACTGGAGAGCTGGGCCAAAGCTAACAAAATGAAATTCAATACGGAGAAATGTAAAGTACTGCACTTAGGGCAGAAAAACGAAATGCATAGATATAGGATGGGAGAGACCTGGCTGAACGAGACTACATGCGAAAGGGATCTAGGAGTCCTAGTAGACCACAAATTGAACATGAGTCAACAGTGTGATGCGGCAGCTAAAAAGGCCAATGTGATTTTGGGCTGTATCAATAGAAGTATAGTATCTAGATCAAGGGAAGTAATAGTGCCGCTCTATTCTGCCTTGGTCAGACCTCACCTAGAATACTGTGTCCAGTTCTGGGCACCACAATTCAAAAAGGATATTGACAAATTGGAGCATGTCCAGAGAAGGGCAACTAAAATGGTGAAAGGTCTGGAAACCATGCCTTATGAGGACAGACTTAGGGAGCTGGGTATGTTTAGCCTGGAAAAAAGACAGTTAAGAGGCAATATGATAGCCCTGTTTAAGAATTTGAAGGGATGTCATGCTGAGGATGGAGCAGGCTTGTTTTCTGCTGCTCCAGAGACTGGAACACGGAGCAATGGATGTAAACTCCAGGAACAGAGATTCCACCTCAACATGAGGAGGAACTTTTTGACAGTAAGAGCTGTTCGGCAGTGGAACACACTCCCTCGGAGCGTGGTGAGGTCTCCTTCCTTGGAGGTCTTTAAACAGAGGCTGGATTGCCATCTGTCGGGGATGCTTTGATCGTGATTTCCTGCATGGCAGGGGGTTGGACTGGATGGCCCTCGTGGTCTCTTCCAACTCTGCAATTCTATGATTCTATGATTCTATGGTCGGATGTGCACGGGGTTTGGAGCTTGCTAACAAGCGCCTGGAGCTGCCATGTTGGATTTTTGCCTTAGCGAGCAAGCGCTAAGGCGATAAAACAGCTTTTTTTGTTTGCTTTTTTGTTAAAGCGACAGGTCACTCTTTCACACCTTGGATATGGGTTTTAAAAAATACTTTCTGGCAGTAGCAAACTGAGGTAAGTAAAAATGCAAATAATTCACTTGTGGCTGCCATATTGATTCACAGACATTCCTATTTGCACAGCAAACACAGAGAGTTTTGCATGCCTGCGTTCTGCCAAAAAAACTGTTAAGACAAACAGCAGCTGCTGTGAATTGCCATTACTGTGGAGCAATCCACATGTTTTTGCCTCGTATAGACAACTCATCAGAAGAGAACATTACACAATACAGGAAGCCCCTGCTTATCAACAGGTTAAAGACCACAGCAGTGCCGGAAACTGGAATTGGTTGAAAAGCAGAACCCATGCAGGGATCAGTAGGGAATTGTGGTGGCTCACTTGGGACTGCCTGTGCCCACCCGCTGCTTGCAAAATCTCCCAGCTGGCTTCATGACTTTTCTCCCCTCTCAGCTCACTTTGCAAGCAGTGGGCATGTGTGCAGCCACTCCCAAGCAAATCTCTGTAGGCAAGAACTGTTGAAAGAGTGGATTCCCCCTCAAACGAACAGAACTTATCCTTAATTTGCAAGCATCAAAAAAGAGAATCTTCAGATAACAAGCCATTGAAAGATGGGGGCTCCCTGTACAAATGTCTGAGTGAGCAGAAAGAAGAGCAAGAGAATCAAATCACAATAAGGTAGTGCAGGCTGGGAGATAGGGGAGTTGCAATCCAAAAAGATAACTTCTCCATGCTCCACTTCATCAGAGTATGCTTGCATCTGACCAAGACACAAACAGTTATGACCCTCCCAAAGACAAGACAGAAAACCCCTTCATCTTTGAAGTGTCCATCCATTACGAACTGACATAAAAATAAGAAGCAAACTAACTAACTCTCTTTCTCAATCTCTCTGTCTTTCTATATGTGTGTTTTGAGGCTTAGTGTTGTCTATGTGTGCCATAATGGAAACTGGGTTTTTCTTTTCTTCTTTGGCACAGTTCAGGGAAGCAGCTGTTAATCAAAGTACTCATGGCATGGGATTCACTCACGTGGCATTTCACACACTATGGTAAACATATTTGCCTCAATGGAGATTATCTCCATGGAAGGCTGGTCCAGCTGCCTCTTGGCTGATGGCCACCTCACACATTTCTGTTTTCCTACAGAGATAATCTCCATGGTGAGGAAAATGTCTGCTTACCAAAATGTGTGTTTTGAAAACATTTACAAGAAAGCAGCGGGCAGGGGGAGGGGACTGGCTCAATGTGTTCGTGTTTGTAATGTCAGAAAGATCAGATGTGACCATGAGGATGTGAACTTTGCTGAAAATGCTGGGGCTTTATAATGTTTTCCCCATATTTATGTGCCATGAGCATTTCAAAAACCACACACATACTAAGTATTTTTGGCACCGGGGAGTAATAAAGGAATGCAATGTCTGGTGAGACCCTTAAAACTGCATCACACAAGATAGTTTTCCAACAAGGTGGATTGCTTTAATGTATGAAAACCAGACATAAACACAGTTTGCATGTTATAGCATGGGTCAAATGCACAAGTCTTTGGAGATTTTCAGACCGCGTTTCAGTGTGCCTAGCGCGGGAGGAGCTTTCGGGAGAGGGACGGCGATCTTGCGCAGCAGGGGGGCATTTTCGGACTCCATTGTCCCTCTCCCGAAACCATCCGTGTCACTTCCGTGAAGCTTCGGAAGCCGCAGAGCCATATTTTAATCACGGAGGTTGCCCGTGATTAAAATATGGCTCTGCGGCTTCCGAAGCTTCACGGAAGTGACACGGATGGTTTCGGGAGAGGGACAACGGCGTCCGAAAACGCCCCCCTGCTGCGCAAGATCGCCGTCCCTCTCCCGAAAGCTCCTCCCACGCTAGGCACGCTGAAACACGGTCTGAAAATCTCCTTTGTTGCTATGTATATATGACCAAGAACCCGCTGTTTCATGTGGCTTCCAGATACAGACATACTTAGTGAAACTGATCTGTCTATAGCATTGAGTGATCAGTAATGTCAGTACACTGCTGAAAGGTCTAAAGTTCAACTGTGGAATTTGCTACCACAAAATGTAGCGATAGTTGCCAAGTTTGGGGCATTTAAAAGGGATTGGACAAATTTATGAAGGATGGAGCTGTTACTGGTTAGTAGTCATCACAAAGGACATATACTCTCCCCATTATCAGAGGCAGTATGTCTCTGTGTAATAATTGATGGAAAGGCCAAGAGAAGAGTACAGTTTCCCCCCCTTATCCATGGGGAATATGTTTCTGGACTTACCGTGGATATGGAAAACATGGATAATAGTGAACCCTATTGAAATGAGTTACTTCTGGAGGAAGCATACCATAGAATTGCACTGAAGGACCTAGAAAATGCCTGGAGAATACATTCTTTTCCAGAAGTGGATAAGTGAAACTGTGGATACTGGTCCCGTGGATACTGGTCCCGTGGATATGGCGGTCGATCTGTATTCATGTCCCACTCTGTGAACTTTCTGTAAAGCCACTGGTTAGCCACTGTCTGAACAGAATAATAGAATACATAGGCTTTTGTTATGAAACAACATGGTTCTTCTTCAGAGCTTAGAAAGATTTCTTTAGAAGTAACAAGCATTACATATCCTGATAGCCCCCATCTTGGAATATCAAATAATTGGCTATATTTAATAATTTGGCTTAGTGTGGTCACCCATGTGGTTACAGGTAAACCAAGGATCCCCAAATACCAAGGTGGGATTCATGCAAGACCAGCGAAAGGGCCGTTGGAAATCCCCCTAAACAAATACTCTAATTAGGACTCAACACTAATCCACTCAACGATAGCATAAGACCTTAATGCTTGTAAAATGGGTCTATTCTATTTTCTATTCCCCTCCAAACAAAAGACCTTGCCTGTTCCTATTCAATTCCAAAAGTATCGAACATTAACAATTGTTAACTCTTCTGGAGTACCCTTTATTTTGGCCTGGGAACCTCCAAGAACCTTTGTATTTCACTCAAACGCCTATCCCTTCAGAGGAATTATTTCATATACATATCACCCCAAAACACTACCAAATTGCTCACAGATTCCCTTCCTATCGACTGTGTTGCCAGTCTCACAGTTCTACTTCCTCTGTCCATGCTGCCAGTTTGCTGTGTGCCCTCAGAGCACAATCCTGAGACCCCCATTGCCGGAGGAATCTCTGCTCTACAAGACATGTGTAGTATCACCCATCATCCCTTCACTCTATCCCTCTATCCAAATACTTCCTGCTTATTTTGTTAGCCTTGTGTGACTGCTTGAAGCCTGTGTGTGCGTGTGTGAATGTTGTTATTGTTGTTTTCTCAATAAAGATCATTTAATTGTACTATCTAGCTTGAAGTCACCTCCTTAGTAGCAGCATACATAAGTCTCCAAGATCCTGCTTGTTTCCCACCTCTAGCATTGCCAAGCAGAGTGCATTAATTCCCCATTCTAATATTATTCCTTAGAGAATCCCCATGGATCTCCAGCATTTTGGGTAACACAAGGTCCTTGTAATTACTTTCTTTACCAATGACTAATGTCTAACTACAGTACAGTGAAATTATAATTAGATACAATTTCATTGTTTGCTTTGCAAATTTCTAGTTACTTTTATAGTTGTTGTGCATGGCCTTCACTAAGTTGTGGTAGAGTTCAAGTTCTATAGCTCAAGTTCTGTCTCATGGTGTGCCTCAAGATACTCCCACATGTTCTGTTGTGGGAGCCATGGTGACAGTGGAATAGACTAGAGGAGAGCATGTTTGGTGCTAGAGGCCAGCCATTTGTAGCATTCAACTTTTAAAAACAGAAAGTAACCATAACTGACTATTTTAGTCATTTTTGAGAATTAGGAAAGTAAAGAGCTGCTTTTTATAAGTTAGAAAAGTGATGGTAACTACCCCCCTTGGGGCTTTGAGCTATAACTGTAATTAATTACCTTTTCAAAGTAATTTTGCAAACAGTGCTCTTCTTATGTTCCAAATGATCAGTTACTCTGATTTCGAGACAGAGACCTCCAGCCAAAGCCACACAGGACATCTAAGAGACATAAATACTTTGAAAGGTGATGTTCTGAGAAACCAACAGTTAGAAACCACTGATACAAGAAACCATATTGTTGTGCATACTGTGTATGCATGGTTTTCCAACACATATGTTATACCTACATGTAAATCAGTGTTGAGTTATGCTTTTAATTATAGGTCAGTTCAGATCAGAGCTATCCCTTTCTTGGACCATAGACCATTAGCTAACACACATTGGACCATAGACCATTAGCTAACACACATTGGAAACTGTTTAATGCAGTGTAGATGTGTAAATAGCTATTGATTAAAAAACAATTTGTAAGCCGCTCTGATAGCCTCGTGGCTGAAGAGCGGGGTATAAATAAATAAATAAATAAAATAATAGACAGGCCAGAATGCTGTCATAGACATGTGAGTTTCAAAACATGTGTTATGTGTGGCTGTACTTTTATGGCTTTTATGCTCTGAATGTATTCTGTTCATGGTTGCAGAAATTGAGGTCCTACAACTTGTTAGTCCCAACTAGAGTAGAACCATCAAACATATTTGATTTACCTACATGTTGACTCACCATTCAACAATTGATTGAATGGGTCTACTCTGCTTGGGACTAAACAACAGGGTTTCAGCCATGTGGTTGTGCCTTCTTGGACAGCACGTAACTATTCATCAGTGACTTCAATGTACTACCTTCTCCACTGGAATTGCAGAAACAGCCACTGTGCATCCCTCATTATAGAAGATGACAATAAGCAGGCCCATTGGCAGATACACAATTAGTGGCACAATTCAGCAGAAGGGTGATGTAGCACAACCAGCACGTAACCATATGAGAGTATACGACTTAAGCCCAAAGCAGGATCTCAGTCATAGAGATTACAATATGACCCCTGCATCTGTTGGACCAGTATCTGAGGAATCACTTATGCACATCTTTAAAAAAGTGCACTCTCTAGGCATTTTCTAAGATCTCCTGCACAATTCTATGGTATGCTTCCATTGAAAGTTAACTATAGTACTGGAGGAACTACCAGTGCCTAGAAAGGTGTTCTCTCTAGGAATCTCTAGGTCCTCCAGCATAATTCTATGGTATGCTTGGGCCAGACATCATTCATTTCAATAGGGTTTGCTATTATCTGTTGTTTCTGGTATCCACAGGAAAGTTTTCCCTGCGGATACGGGGGTCATACTGTACACAGTGATTTGTCCTTTATCTTGGCTCACTTAATCATACATGTAAAACAACCCTACAGTTAGCAAATCAGCATGCCTCTTTACATATATTGTGTATATCAATAAACGATCTTACAAATAGAGTAGAGCATTAGTATTTAACAGGAAAACAGTCCTGTAAAAAAATTTATAGGTAATGTATTTATATCTGACACCGCACATATTTTTAATAATTTTTGTATATTCAGTTTTAAATCATTTGGTACATTAAATCTAAAGTTCTGTCTCGGGATCTTGGGGATGGTGTAGGCTTTTCATTTATTGCCTTAATCACCTGTTGCAGTATAAATGAATTATGCAGCAGATGAATTGCTTTTTCATGCCAAGGACACAATGCTGGGTGGTCTCTGTCACCAGTTTTTAAAAAATGAAAAAAAAATCAAATCCTATTTACTACAGATCTGGGTAAGAGAAGATTATTGTGCTAGAATGTTTGCATGTCTTACCCAACAAGAGGCAGTCCTTTAACTAGAGGGCTGTCAGCAAATAATCAGAACACAAAGGCTGTCTCTCCACCGATAAGCCTGTCCAGGTTTTAAGATCCTTGGGAGAGGGCTTTCTCTCAGTCCCACGAGCTTCACAGGTACATTTCGTGAGGATGTGGGAGAGAGCCTTCTTGGTGGTTGCTCCTAGCCTATGGAACTCCCTACCACATGAAATTTGTTTGGCCCTCCCCCTGCTCTCCTTCCATGACCAGGTATAATAGGCTAAGCTCTCATCTCCTGATCTTGAGTAGGAGAGGGGACCTCCAAAGTCTTTCTGCTGCCACCACGACTATTTCACCCCACATGACTCAGTAACCTAATGGGAATTACTGAGGGGTTTAACTAGCACTTTTTCCACCTCTAACTCTGCAGAGACTTTCTTTCCCCCTCACATGGGAGATGAGAATTCTATATGCATACATGCACACACACCAAGCAACAGCATGTGAAGAGAACATGGACAAGAAATCTTTAAAGGAAAGCTTTTGTTCTCAGCAAGCCATCTTACATTAGCAAAAAGATATCTTGTACTTGAAGGCACCTTTCTTTAGGTGTTAGGAGTAGTTACAAAGTTACAAAAACATATTAAGTCATATGCAGTCAAGGTTAGAAAAAACATAAGCCCTAATGTGACTAGGGATGTTATCAGACACACCAAATATGGCATCATAATGATACCACATGAACGCAAAAGGGTGTACATACCAGATGATGTCACCCTTTCTCATATATACACTGGACAAAACTTGTTATATTTTATTGATGGCTTAAGCCATCAGTAGCTCTCCGCTAGTGCTTTAGTGCCGGCATTGCTGGCGTTTGAAACTTCATGCAATTGAATTCACATGAACGCAGCATCAATGGCCAGTCCAGCCAGAACACTTTCAGATGAGAGCACAACATCCACGTAGGTGACACACTTTTTATGACCCTCCCCAGTTTACATGGTACTTTTTACTGTGTTTATCTGCTTTTTAAAAACTTTTACTTAGTTATTTTTGTTTTTTAATTTCCCATGCTATGTATTCTCACGAGAATATGTGGGATTTGGAACGAGGAAGTGAACGGAGCTCTGTTCACTCCTCCATCATTGCTGGGGAAGCCTTTGGACAGGAGGGAAGGTAAGTGTGGCATGGGGAGTTCTTTTACTGGCACGAAAACAGCAAAGTTACGCCGACAAAAGAACAGAGTTTGGGGTGGTAGTATGTTAAAGTCCTAGCTGAACATTCCTATTTTACTCATTAATATGACTTAGACTGTTTTGTAACTTTGTAACTACTACTAAGTAACACCTAAAGGGTCATGTTCTGGGTCATTGGGATGTTCATGGGAAGCTGGGAGTCTGGACCTCTTTGTCCAGCCTATGACCAAACTTCCTTAGGAACAGTGAGGTAGGCAGCAGGGCTGGTTTAATCTGTCTGCCAAATCAGCATTGGCAGGGGGCCCCGAGGTCAAGAGGGGGCCCCAAGGTCAAGAGAGGGCCCCTTGTTGGCCTCCTTAATCTGTTGAAGGAGACAGCCAGGAGACAGCCGGGAGGAGACCCCTCTTACCCTCCTCCTCCAAAAACCTCCTGCTGATTTTTTTTAAAAAACAAACAAAACAGCCTCTCCAAAACTAAAGAGAAAGAGAAAGAAAAAGAAACAGCAGCCCTCCATGGCAGAAGCTGGAGGGAGAGGCACGTTGGAGAGGGTGAGTGTGTGTGTGAGAGAGAGACAGGGAATTTGAGGGTTGTCTCCCTCAGAAAGGGCTTCTTTCTTTCTTTCTTTCTTTCTTTCTTTCTTTCTTTCTTTCTTTCTTTCTTTCTTCCCTTTCCTTCCTTGCACATAGATCCCCTCCAGCCCATCTTTCCAGCTGCTTTTAACATGTCTTGGTTCCTCTCCCCTCCCTTTCCCCCTTGGTCTTCTCCAGCCATCCAACCTATGTTTAAAAAAACCCAAAGAAGGAGACTCCAGGGCAGTGTATTCCACTTCCAAACAGCTCTTACTGTCAGGAGGTTCTTCCCAATATTCAGGTGGAATCTCTTTTCCTGTAGTTTGAACCCATGGCTCCGTGTCCTAGTCTCTGGAGCAGCAGAAAACAAGCTTGCTCCTTCCTCAATATGGCATCCCTTCAAATATTTAAACATGGCTATCACATCACCTCTCAATCTTCTCTTCTCCAGGCTAAGCATACCCAGCTTCCTAAGCCGTTCCTCATAGGGCGTAATGGCTTCCAGACCTCCCACCATCCTTCTCAGTATCTTTCTTGTACCCAGAATTGGAAACGGTATTCCAGGTGAGGTCTGACCAAAACAGAATGGAGTGATACTATTACTTCCCTTGATCTAGACACTACTCCTATTAAATGCAGCCTAGAATCGCATTGGCATTTTTTGCTGCTGCATCACACTGCTAACTCATGTTTAGCTTGTAATCTACTCTTTCTTTTCTTTGAGGAAATCTACACCATTACATTAATTGCTAATAAACAAAAAATATTATTTTAGTGCCTATAATATAGTTTGTAAACTAAATTATTGGTGGCAAATTATGTAATATAGTAGGCCCCTCTTATCCACTGGGGATTGGTTCGGGGGGGGGGGCGTGGATTCTGAAAACTGTGGATAATAGTGAACACCATTGAAAATAATGGGACTTCTGGTTTAAAATACCATGGAGTTGCCTTGGAGGGCCTAGAAAAGGGCTAGGGAAGACACATTTTCTAGGAAGACTCTATGGTAGATGTGCTGTTTTGTGTTCCATGGATAATGAATCCATTGATACGGAGGTCCTACTATAATCTGAACATCCTGTACGGTGAATAGGTTAGGTTACATTGATCTGAGATAAACATATGGGGGTCCCAAAGTAAAGCATTGCAGGGGGCCCCAAAATTCCTTAAATCGGCCCTGGTAGGCAGCATCTCCCCTACCTCTCCACCAGTCCCACAGTCTCTTAGGCCAAATCCACACTGCACAAATAATACAATTTGAAATGTGAGTAGTTGCCATGCTCCTTCCTATTGGCTTCTGGGATTTGTAGTTTTACAAGGTCTTTAGCCTTCTCTGCTAAAGTGTGCTGTGCATCACCAAACTACAAATCCCAGGATTCCATAGGAAAGAGCCACAGCAAATACTCCAGTTTCAAACTGGATTATTTGTGTAGTGTGGATTTGGCCTAAATCAGTCAGAGCGGCTTACTACACTCCAAAGAAATGTTTGGAGGAATGTTCCATCTTCCCTGATGCCTTACCTCATGACGTTGCCATTCTTCTGGTGTTCTTTCATTCTGGTCCCAGGGAGACTGAGCTAAAACCATGTCTTTTTGCTAACAGGTTTTTCTGGTTAGCAAAAAGACACACTTTTACCTCAGTCCCTCATGGGACCAGAATGAAAAAATGACAACACCATGCAGTAAGGCGTCAGGAAAGATGGAACATTCCTGCTGCCTTTCCACTTTTCTTCAGACTGCAGTAAGTCCCTCAGACAGTTTCAGTCAGTCTCTCATCTACCTAGTGTCACCATGTTTCTATAACCTCTCCCTTGGAAGCATTTGGAAGCTAACACACTTCTCCCCAAATTGGTTATCCTCACTGGACCATTGTCTCTTGTGATCTCTGTTGCTCCTATGTAATGCTGATCCCCAAGAAATGAAACCTAAAACCATCACATCATTAACCCCTTGTTTACCCTAGGGAAGAGACTACTTCCCTCAGCTGTGTTGCCCAGATAATGGAAGAACCCATTATCACACCAGGCAAAGATCTATGTACTTGAGGTTGCATTTGGCAACTAACTGGCCATGCACCAAGAACTTTCATGGCCACCCATGAAAGATCTTGCTGCATGGCCAGTTGCCAAATGCAACCTCAAGTACTCACCCCCACTGGTGTGTGCTGTACTTTTATTCTTATTGTCATGTTTTAAGTGATGTTTATATTGTGAAGTCAAAGGCTTTCACAGCCAACATCCATAGTTTTTTTGTGGTTTTTTCCTGGGCTGTGGAACTGTGTTCTAGAAGAGTTTATTCCTGACATTTCACCTGCATCTGTGGCTGACATCTTCAGAGAATGGTGGCATGTGGGTGTGTGGGGTTTATATACTGTGAGTCCCTGTTGAAGAGGATTCATATGTAAATTTGTATATTCAGTTGTAGGACATTCAGTTCTTAGGGTGGGAGGATATGCAAGGGGGATTAGTGTCTATTTAGCTCATGATCCATTATCTTCTGGGAAGCCCCCTGCCCTGGGTAAAGTTCACAAAAAAACAATTTTTATATTGTTTTAAAATATCTATCTTTTAATGAGGTAGTTTAATTTTGTAAAACTCTTCTATAATTAGGTTTTACTGCATTGTTCCTTGTTCAGTTCATGTTGTGAGCTGCCTTGGATCCCATATGGAAGAAGGGGGAATACCAATTAAATAAAGAAATAAAATAATCTTCAAGTGGAAAAGGTCCTCTATTTGTAGGGCTGTCCTATCTGAGTGCTGCTCGAAGATGAAAAAAAACTAAACTGGAAGAGTTTCAAGAGCAGTCTGAGCAACAGGCACAGAGATCACTTGCTGGGAATCTTTTGCAGAAGGCTGAAAGCCATTCTTTCTTAATTGGCAACTGTACATTTTATGAAAACCTGTGTCAATATGATCCTCTTCTTTCTCTGTTGTTCAAGAGTCATTCGTAGCCACAAATTCATGTCCTGGTGGGTGTCTAAGGAGATTATCAGACATGCTAAATATGGTGGTATCACAACACCAAGAGATCGCTAAAGGGCTTCCCTTTCAGATGACATTGTTCCTGTGTCATCATGCTCCTGTTTGGCTATTGCTATGCCGGCGCTGCTTTTTATTCATGGGCTAAGCCATGAATGGATCCCCTGTTACACTTCTGTAACAGAATGTCCTGCAAGTGAAAAAATTGCCCATTTCACTGGTGCAATCCTAGCATCAATGAGAGGTCCATGCCAGAACACTTCCAGGTAAGATTGGAACATCCAGGTAAGAGACAAACATTTTTGTACCCTCCCCATGTTGCTTGTTTAGTTTTTTAGTGTGTTTTTGTACTGGCTGTCACTTTTTATGTATTATTTTGCTTTTGATTTTTAAATTTCCCATACTCTCATCTTCTTGTGAGAACCAACGGGATTTCCATCCAGTAAGTGAATGGAGCTTCGTTCGAGTTCCATTAACTCCTGGACAGCCTGGCACATGTGAACAAGGTAGGTCTGAAAGTTTACATTATTGTGCTGGGACAGGGATGGGAGAGGGGCGGGAAAGGAGATTGTGGGACGGTAATACTTTTTTTGTTGCCATCTGATAATCTCCTAAGAAGCACCTGTTTGACCACTGTAGACCAGAATGCTGGAGTAGAAAGCACTTTGGTCTGAACCAGCAGGATTCTTACATTTCTGTGTTTTCATGACATCAACTGTTCATTCAGTTTCTGATTCCTTCATCACTTTGTTCCCTGCAAACATTCTAGATCATCTGGGCTTTTATATAACTTCAAGAACATCTGCATACCCTTTGGGTTTCAGGGCTCCGAAGACAGTGTCATGTATAGGATTGAGCTAGACTAGATGGACCAATATAAATGGAGGTCCCAGAGATGCCTTTGTAATTGTGCTTCTGGCTATAGGGATGAAGCCAGATGCTCCACCGCTGTCCCCAGTGCTCTACTGGCCATTAAATGGCTATGTTGGCAAGGGCCCCACAGCTGACAGGTGAGTTCTGCAGGAGGAGAGAGGAGGGACAGAGTGGTTAATACTTTGTGCTGTTACTTGAGGGTGAATACCAAGTGCTGTAGGCTATATTTCAGTGGTAGGAACTGGCAAAACCACTTCTGAGTATTCCTTGCCTAAGAAAATCCTATGACATTCATGGGGTCACCATAAGTCAACAGGGAACTTGAAGGCATATATACATAAACATATCTTATTCTTTCAAAGTTCTGTTTATGTTTTCACTTATGCTTAAATGCTAGAGATTTTGGAAAAGGTGGGGCAAAAATTCAAAGTAAGAATAAATAATAAACCAACAGTGGGAGGAAAAACATTCAGCTCTTCTAAAATACAGTACATTCAACGATGCTGAATGCTCAAAGCTTGGATAACTGAATATTTCTATGATTTTCTAAGTCATTTTTCTGTACTCTGCTCTGCTTTCCATTGGTATAATGCCATGGACATTATCCAATACAGAATTAAACATGCTTAAGCCATTCACTTTAATGTTCGTAAGCATACATAACTCTCTGTTGGATAGTGGCCAAAGACTGAACTCTGTATCACACTAAATATAGCAGCTCCATTCTTTGATTTCACACTTGAGACCCCAGTGGAATTAATGATGGTTGGGCATCTTTCCAGTTGAAAACCTGAAGCCCATGACCAGATTCCACAGGATCCATGACATCTTCTGTCTCACATTTTCCCACACAGGGAGAAAGGAGAATTGAAAAAGATTGGTGTTCACAAATCTCCTGTTGTGGCAACCACATAACATTTATTAGAGATCCACTAACCACTTTTTCACTATATCACTATATCCTGTGATTTGTCTGTTAACTGAAAGGTTTTAAAACTTGTTCCTAGAGATGTGTGTTGTACAAAATGAACACTGTTTTAGTGGCAATTGCAAGAATGTATGATAATCAAACAGATAATTTGTTCCCCCTCCCCAAAAAAGTTCTTATATGAAAGAATGTGATAGATGTTCCCAAACACATTAGTAAGTGTAAACTCAACAATCTGCTGTATTAGGAATACCATAAAGGAATTCTCTTGTGGAAAATGGTTAAGCCACAACTGTATGATAGGGAGGTTTCATCGTGTTCAGGATTGTATGAAAACATTGATTTTATCCAGATCTGTAGAATCATAGAGTTGGAAGAGACCTCAAGGGCCATCCAGTCCAACCCGCTGCCATGCAGGAATACACATCAAATCATTCCCAACAGATGGCCATCTAGCCTGTTTAAAAACCTCCAAAGAAGGAGACTCCACCACACTATGAGGCAGTGTATTCCACTTCCAAACAGCTCTTACTGTCAGAAGTTCTTCTTAATGTTTAGGTGGAATTTCTTTTCCTGTAGTTTGAACCCATTGCTCCATGTTCTAGTCTCTGGAGCAGCAGAAAACAAACTTGCTCCATCTTCAGTATGACATTCCTTCAAATATTTAAATATGGCTATCATGTCTCCTCTCAACCTTCCCTTCTCCAGGCTAAACATGACCAGCTTCCTAAGCCGCTCCTCATAGGGCATGGCTTCCAGACCTCCCACCATCCTGGTTGCCCTCCTCTGGACATGTTCCAGCTTCTCAATATCCTTCCTGAATTGTGGTGCCCAGAACTAGACACAGTATTCCAGGTAAGGCCTGACCAAAGCAGAATGCAGCAGCACTATGACTTCCTTTGATCTAGACACTATACTCCTATTAATGCAGCCTAGAATTGCATTGGCTTTTTTAGCTGCTGCCTCATACTGCTGACTCATTTTTCAGCTTGTGGTCCACTAAGACTCCTAGATCCCTTTTGCATGTACTGCTATCAAGCCATATGTCACCCATCCTATACCCATCCATTATTATTGCCCAGGTGTAGTAGCCTGCATTTCTCCCTGCTGAAATTCATTTTGTTAGTATTGTCCCAGCTTTCTAATCTGTTGAGGTAATTTTGGATTCTGATCCTGTCCTCTGGGGTATTAACTACCCCTTCTAATTTGGTGTCATCTGTAAACTTGATAAGCATACCCTCTATTCCCTCATCCAAGTCATTGATAAAAGATGTTGAAGACATGTCCATGGTTTTAAATTGTTTACAATTTTTGGAGTTTATTTTATATATTTTTACTCTGTTTAAACAATCTTTTACTGTTTTAAATTGTTGAAACTGAATTTATTTGTACATTGATCCAGCAATATAGGGTGGGGCATAGATATTTAAAGGAAGGAAGGAAGGAAGGAAAAATATAAAAGTCTCTTTCACAGTCTATCAGTTTGATTATCAAAGCCATGCCTGAATAAAAAAAGGCCCTACAGTTTATTTAGGAGCCAGTGGTTTGTAGTGGTTTGAGTGTTGAACTATAACTCTGGAGAATAGGGCTCGAAAACCCACTGGGTGACCTTTGGCAAGTCTCACTCTCTCAGCCTCAAATGAAGACAAAGGTAAAAAATCCCTTGGAACAAATCTTGCGAAGAAAAACCTGTGATAGGCTTGCCTTAAGGTCATCATAAATCAGAAATTCTTTGAAGACACACAACACCAACATTTGTGAACAAGGCAAACATGATTTTTTGACTGGCAATGCTTGAGGGAGAAAATTATCTGCTGAGCTATGTAAAAAAAATCATTTTGGAGTATTTTTTTATTTTTATTGTTTTAAGCTTTGTTAGCCACCTAGAGTGGAGCTGCAAGATGAGAAAGAAAGGCTAGGTGTATCTTTTGTGTCTATATTTTCCTCCATGCACACACAAAAGTAATTCCAAAATCTCTCAGACAGTCTTCATTCAATGTCTCTAACCACATTGATAGACATCTTAATTCTGCCTTCTCTTTCACTTTCCTCTTTGCCCACTCCCATCCTAGAAGGTCTCACCTGAGGCACATTTAGGCAAGACTCAGATTAATAGGCCATAGAACACAACAACTTCTTAAAAAAAACAAGCAGGACAGAATCAGTTAGCTCTGGAAAAACTAACCAGCCCTTTCTGATGTATGCCTGCTAAGATACCTTATAGTCTGTCACCTGTAATAATTTGGTTAAAACAGCAAAGTTTAAAGAGATACCATTGTTTTTATTGCAGCCTTCCTCTAAAACGAGCAATATTTGAGATATGGAGGAAGAACACATGTATTGAAAGGCATGCATGCAGAAGAGCTATGGAACTGGGAGCAGAAATTCATAGAAACTCAAATATCACCACAAGCAAGAAATCCAAAGTGCACACTTAGTGACAAAGATAGTTTTTGACATAGCCTATAGGACTGTGAGACCAGTGAAGAGAAATCACTTTATTTTAGAAATTTATTATAGAATTCCCCCTTATGTCTGTTTTTTTAAAATGGATTATAGCAAAGAGGATTTATGCAGATTTTACCTGTTTAAACATAGACATTAATTTCATTTTTATGATTTTAAGTTAAATTTCCTTGGAGCTTGGTTAATTTAGAAACTTAATATCAGATATTTCTCAACATTGAAATAATGAATGTGTGGCCAGGATACAACAGGATGCTTGTGATGCAAGAAGAATAAATGTCTTGAATCATTCAACCTGGAACCAACCCCACTCCCTACAACAGCACCCAAGGAGTGCTAAAAATCTACTCCAGAAAGCTGGGAAATACTCTGGAGCTAGTAGTTTTGGAATGGCAGGGGATGCTTAATGAGGGAGAAGAGGGGAAGAAAGTTCTGTCAGATGCTAACATGATGTTGGATTTAGGCAATGGTGCATGGTAGCTGCCATATGGGACATTTTCAGATGGCCCTTACCGCGCAAGCAGCCTCCGGAGCAGTAACGAGGCTGCTGCACAGCAGGGGCTCCTTTTCGGACGCCGCCATCCCTCTTCCATGACCATTCGTGGCACGTACGTGAAGCTTTGGAAGCGGTTGCGTCATATTTCAATCACAGAGGTTGCCCGTGATTGAAATATGATGAGGCCGTTCCAAAGCTTCACGTATGTGCCACGAATGGTCACGGAAGAGGGATGGCGGTGTACGAAAAGGAGCCCCTGCCGCACAGCAGCCTCGTTACTGCTCTGGAGCCTGCTTGCACAGTAATGGCCATCTGAAAATGTCCCATGTCAGTGGGGTGCTGAATCCATTCCATATTTTATTCCAAACATCAAATGAGCTATGAAAGTTGCTGAATGCCCTCCTCAAAATAGGTTCAGCACTGGGATAGTTCCTTTTAAGTTCACAGTAAAACCTGGAACAGATTCACTATCCATTGACAGGGAAACCAAGAGCCACTGCTAAAGTGCTGGAACAAAGGCTATTGTGCTTTGGACACATCATGAGAAGACATTTCGGTTTGGAAAAACCAATAATGCTGGGAAAAAATGATGGCAGTAGGAAAAGAAAACCACATTACAGATGGATTGACTCAACAAAGGAAGCAACAGCTGTGAGTCTGTAAGACCTGTGCAGGCTTGTTAATAGTAGGATCTCTTGGAGGACTCTCATTCATAAGGTCACCAGATGTTGAAACCAGCTTGACCGCACATAACAACAGCCACTGCAAAGACAGGAATAAGGATCCAATTCTAAAAATAAAGAAGGAAAAGGTGTTTTTTACAATATGGGTTATCCTGCAGAATGGTTCCCTCTACAAGTTATATATAGTATTATGAGGTGCAGAAAGATTCAACTATAATGTTATGAAGTGCAGAAAGATTCAACAGGAATATTAGATATACCTCAGTAGTTATAGGTGGGCCATCTATAACTACTTACCTCTGGTCAGTGAATGGCAGCACAACAGTGCATGTGGTTTTATTTCTGCTGCCCTATTGCAAAATCCAAGCAAAAAGTGTAAATAAATACTTGGCACAAAGCATGCATTTTAAAAAAATAAAACAAAAGCTGCTCCTGATAGCCTGATAATCAGGCATAGTGATCATTCACTTTTTCAGTCTAGATCCCTGAAAAGTGAGGGGATTTAGTACATCTGATAGTCATGACTTAGTACCCTTTCACACTACATACATATTTTCACACTACATACATTGTAGTGTTATCATAGAGTCATAGAGTTGGAAGACACCACAAGGGCCATCTAGTCCAGCCCCCTGATTCCACTTTAACTGCTCTGGCAATGTCTTCTGGAATCCCGGGATTTGCAGTTTAAGAAATGGTGCTTAGAATTCGCAATCAGATAGCTCTAGTGTCTCACCAAACCAGAAAGCCTAGGATACCATAAAATAGTAATTAGTGGAATTATAGTGCTATACATAGCATGCAAAGTGGCTTAATTTCCTCATCTGTGTATTGGTCAGCATCTATTATTCCATTTTGCCTCAAAAGGGCCAAAAAGTGGTTGCCTAATTATATACTCTGCTATTGTGGATTCATCTGGTATATGCATCAAATCAATGGTAGGTGAAGTTGAACTCAACAGAAAAATGAAGGATCACAGCTAGAGAGGGCTGTGGCCTCTTTCCTTCCCACTCCCTTGTATTTTGTCGTGTGCTTTAGGAATTTCTCTGAGAATGTCACCTTGTTCCTATTTTCTGTATCCACTGGACCAAAGAGCAAGAACCCTTTTGAATGTCTTTCTCGCCTGTTCATGAATAAAGTCACTGAGCACAACACTAGATCATCCATCATTCTACCCACTCATGTAGGAATGCTCAGGACTGTTACAACTGCATGCCTAAACTGACAGATCTTTGCATGAATGAATAGTTAACCAAACTGCATGTACTTTGCTTAACATTTTCCTGCAGCATCTGTCTAAAGGCAACACTGACCTTAAAAACAATTAACCATTTCCTGTCCTCCCCACCACCACGAAGCTTTGGGAGTAAATTGGAGGTGTGGGGGGCAGGGAGAGAAGGAAATGTAACAACCTCTTTAAAACGTGGAATAAATTTCAATGGGAGGTGTCATTCCACCATTAATATTATCTTGTGTGCATGTAGAGATTGATCAGTTACAAGATACCTGGAAATTCCTTTTTGTTATTTAAGGATCATAAATAGTAATCTGGCATTAAATATTTGTGATCTAGGCCAGTAACCTTTTTTCAGTCTCATGGCATCTTTTTTAATTAAAGTATAACTTTGTCCCATGTCTATAAGCTTCTCTCTGACATTTCATATACAAGCCACCTTGCTGCAAAAGGTCAGGCAGTAAGTTTATAAATGGAATGGAGATTAAAAGTATTCTTGAGCCATGGTGATCTGAAAGTAAGTTAAAAGCAGAACATTTCTTCATAGCCTTGCTTGGGCTAGTCACAGCTTTGCTGGGACTAGAAGGAATTAATCTTTCCACAGACCATCATTAGGAAAATGCCAAAGCAAACAAAAAGGAAAAATAAGGCACTTACTTTGGCATCTCCAAAAAAAGAGGAAACATATTATCAAAAAAAGAAGGCAAGGAATTTCATTTTTAAAATATGCAATATATGTAGAGATGCAACTTTAGAAATATAACAGTTTAAGTAAAATATATTTAAGAAATAAATTAAGAAATAATTTTATATAGAAGTACCTATTACCATCATGGAGTAAACTGTGATGGGTCAACCTCTGTGCCTCCTCAGTCAGCTTTTTGGGTGTGACTTGTTGGGGGGCATCTTAAAGGCACCAGCTTTCTCTTCATATGATATTTAAATCTTTAAATCAGTTAGTATCTCTTCACATAGACAAACGGGACTGTCCTCTGTAGTAGGATATATGGTAATACTTGGCAGTGGTGTACCTAGTATATTTGACACCTGATACAGGCAATTTTTCAACACCCCCTTCTCAATACAACAAAATTATTTTTAGCAGTAATAATCAACTGAAACAATGCAATACCCAGTAAATCCAGTAAAATCCTTGCCTGCCACCACCATGCTTATATGCCTGCCTGCCAGGTTTCTTTTGGATTCTGGCAGAACTGAAAATCCCATGAGACATTGCGTGATCAGGCAGGCAGGCAAAGTGGACAGCCATTGTCAGCCAAAGACTTCTGCTGCATATTGGTGGTCCCTTTCTCTCCTCTGGTTCAGGGGATCTCCAAGTAAGCACCACTGCAGCACACACACCACCGTGCTTACACCTTATGCTGGATGGGCCACATTTTATTAGGATCAGGATGCCAATATCTATCACAGTATAATCATACAGTTTGCTGTTTAAGTGGTTAGGTCTGGGTACAAAGGACTGTCAAACTAATAGGACTTCAGCCTTGGGAGGGATGCATATGGAGTGAGCAGGGAGTAAGGAAGCACCCGTCCTAGACAGCTGGATAAGCCAAATCAGTCTTGGAGATCGATGGGGTGACAGATGCTGCAGTCAGATTATCCTCATATCCATTAGGGACTGCTGAAACCATACCTAGTCCTCTCACGGTGTCAACAACACTACTGGCACACTTATGCACTTGATGCAACAGTATGACCACATAATTTGAATTTTATTAAAATACTGAAGATCAGAGGAAGGAATATCTAAGATATGCAGATGACACTATACTAACAGAAAACAACAAAGACTTGGAACAATTACTAAAGAAAGTCAAAAACAAAGTGCTAAGGCAAGCTTACTGTTGAATGTTAAGGTCCTGTCTGAACGGTCAACATAATCTTCATGGAACTTGCATTAAAGCTAATCTGTCTAAACAGACATTTGCATTGACACGTCTCATTCATAAGGGGAGCAGCCAAATCCACCATAAACTCTCTTGGGGACGCCTTCGCAGCTTTTTCCATTGTTTTTAAAAACTTCCATAGGGGATGTGAATGTCTGCTTGTTAAGACAGTCACATTCACATTTCTTCACTTTTCCATAGGAGAGGCAGTGCAAGCTGATTGGCCATACAAGCATGAGGGCAGGGCTTGCAAACAGGGCTAGTGTCTACTGCTGCCATTTTGGATTTTTGGCTAAGCGAGAGATTGGTAAGGTAATAAAATAGCAATCTTTTCCTCTCTTTACTCTTTTTTTTTCTTTTGTAAATATGAAGTATTGCTTATGTGCACCATGGTAAACATTTTTTTAAAAAAAAATTGGCAGTGGCAGATTTTAAAGTGTAATTCACTTGTGGCCTCCATTTTGGATAGGGGGCATGCAAAGTTTATGGGAATGCTATTAACTATTAAGACAGTTTGCAGCTGCTGCGAATTGCTACTGCTCTGGATCAATCCATTCCCCCGCCCCCATGTATAGACGAACCCTAAGAAAACAAAAATAATGACCACAGAAGATTTACATAAATTCAATGTAGATAATGAGGAAATTGAAATGATCAAAGATTTCACATACCTTGGCTCAAACATTGTTCAGAATGGAGATTACAGTCAAGAAATCAGAAAAAGATTAGGACTCGGAAGGGCAGTTATGAGAGAACTAAGCGAGATCCTAAAGTGCAAAGATATACAACTGAACACTAAAGTTAAAATTGTCCATGTCACCATATTTCCCATCACAGGAGCCCTGGTGGTGCAGTGGTTAAATGCCAGTCCTGCAAGTCACCACGTTGCAAGTTCGATTCCAGCGGGCTCCAAGGTTGACTCAGCCTTCCATCCTTTCGTAGGTCGGTAAAATGAGTACCCAGCTTGTGGGGGCAATTAGCTAACACACATTGGAAACTGCTTAACGCAGTGTAGATGTGTAAATAGCTATTGCTTAAAACAATTTGTAAGCCGCTCTGATAGCCTTGAGGCTGAAGAGCGGGGTATAAATACATAAAATAAAAAAATAAAAATAAATTTAAAAAAACTATGTATGGGTGTGAGAGCTGGATGGTAAAGAAAGCTGAAAGAAAGCAAATCAGCTCTTTTGGGATGTGGTACTGGAGCAGAGTTCTGCAGATAGTGTGGATGGCTAAAAAAACCAAATGTATCCTAGAACAAATCAAACCTGAACTCTCACTAGAAGCCAAGATTACTAAATTGAGGCTATTGTACTTCAGCCAGATCATGTAAAGGCATGACTCACTAGAAAAGAAAATAACGCTTGGAAAGGCAGAAGGCAGTAGGATAGAGGAATACTGCATAGCAGATGGATAGACCCAATCAAGGAGGCCATGGCCCTAAGTCTGCAGGACTTGAGCAGAGCTGTTGAGGATAGGGTGTCTTGGAGGTGTCTCATTCACAGTCACCATGAGTTATGGTTGATTGGAGGCAGTTAACAACAATTGAACACACAACAATTGAACACACATGAAAAGGCAGTCACATCTCCATGCTATGATCAGACTAGATAGTCAATGCACTAAAATATGACACTTAAGCTACCTGATATCAAGAACTAGGACAATTCCCTACACACATACACTGCGCCAGGTACTGGCACCATGTTTGTGCCCAATGGCTACAACTGTCTTTTTCATTCCTGCAAGCTCACTGTGAACCAGCTTATAGATCACCACTCTGAATAGCACCGCACTGAAAATGATACTTTTCACATTGCACTGGGAAAGGAACAGAGGAATAAAATAAAAGACTCACCCAGAAAGTGCACTCTATCAAAACCTACAACTAAGACCCACTAAGAACATTCAAAATCCATTTAACCAGTAACAGATGTCTGTTGCAAGCTCTTCTAGCATTGGCTTCCAAGGTTTCATATAGAATACTGCCAGCTGTATACGTACTGTATCAGCATGATTTCTCTTCTAGGAAAGGTTTGTGATGATTGCATGTATGTTTTTTAAATGTCAAATACTAGCTTGCTCTAGCAAAATAAGAATATTGGAAATACAGTATGATTCCCATATAAGTGGAGGATACATTTCTGGACTTACGATGGAAACTTGAAATTACGGATAATAGTGAACCCTGTTGAAATGAATGACTTCTGGCCCAAGCATACCATAGAATTGTACTGGAGGGCCTAGAAATTCCAAGAAAGAATACCTCTCAAAGCATTTTTAGCTCCTCCAGAGTGACTCTATGGTCAGATTCTAGTGGAAGCATATCATAGAATCACGCTGGATGACCTAGAAAATGCCTAAAGAGAACATATGATTTTATATTTATTCAGATGTGGGTAGTTAAACCATGGGTACTGGTCCCACAGATACAGGGGTCATACTGTAGAATATGAAACAGGAGGGAAATGGCAGATATAAGTGGGAAACAGAGAGAGTTTCAATATGAGAAAAGAAGTTCTAAAGTTGTGTAAGGATCTTTCTAATATCAGCTATGAACTTCTTTATTTTCATCTGAACATTAAGCACAAACTGAAGGAGGCTTTTATCCTAATGTTTTCCATTTGGCATGTTATGACCTCAAGTTGCTGAATCTCTATCATGCTACAGTAATCTTTATGGGTCCATCTAAATATGTTGCTTGTAATGTCTTAAGTAACTGAGTAAAGCTTAGGACTCAAATTGCTGTGGCAGTTCTTTCATGGGCTGTTCTGCAAGCCCCAAGGGGCTAGGCCATGATCTGAAACGTCCTTCCTGCTAATTCTGCATTTTTATTTGTTTATAGACTATTATTTTGGGATGTGTAGCTTATTTTTTAAAAAAGCCATGCTGGTCAATTTTCTGCTCATCCAATGGTCTTACAATGTTTGTGCTTTTAAATGGTGCATTGGCTGAGTTACAAACTAATACATATTGGTTTAGTTTCAACAGATACATATTCCATTAACATTCTTTCCCTTGTGTGCATCCCTACTAATAAATTACATTTTTATTTTCTTTCTTTCTTTAGGTATTTATACCCCACTCTTCAGCCACAAAGGCTCCCAGAGCAGCTTACAAATTGTTTAAGCAATAGCAATTTACACATCTACAACCACATTAAGTGGTTTCCAATGTGTGTTAGCTAATTTTCTTATTCTAAGTCATTTATTTGAAACTTCTGTTCCTTTGTAACTTCTATTCATTACCTCAGCTAAGCAAGATGGCTTACTTATTTTATCTACTTCAATAAAAATTGGTATCTATTTCCAAAAGTTTGTTCTACCTCCCATTCATAATTTGATACTGTTTGCTCAATGACGTTCCCAGTTTTTACACTTGAATTTTACAACTATTCTTTTTTTTTTATATTATAACATTTATTTATTTTTTTGCTTCCCAAGTTTTTGCCCTATATTCAACCATGGGGTTCTTCTTCAACTTTATCTATATGTTTTTTGTTTATTAAATGTGTTGACATATCCATGTCTCTCATGTCTTTTAACTTCAATAGCCAATCATCAATCAGCAGAATGTTTTTTTGTTTCCATTTTTGCACCAAAATGATTCATGTGGCTGTTATAGAATCATAGAATCATAGAATTGCAGAGTTGGAAGAGACCACGAGGGCCATCCAGTCCAACCCCCCTGCCACGCAGGAAATCACAATCAAAACATCCCCGACAGATGGCCATCCAGCCTCTGTTTAAAGACCTCCAAGGAAGGAGACCCCACCACGCTCCGAGGGAGTGCGTTCCACTGCCGAACAGCTCTTACTGTCAAAAAGTTCCTCCTCATGTTGAGGTGGAATCTCTGTTCCTGGAGCTTGCACCCATTGCTCCGTGTTCCAGTCTCTGGAGCAGCAGAAAACAAGCCTGCTCCATCCTCAGCGTGACATCCCTTCAAATACTTAAACAGGGCTATCATATCGCCTCTAAACCGTCTTTTTTCCAGGCTAAACATACCCAGCTCCCTAAGTCTCTCCTCATAAGGCATTGTTTCCAGACCTTTCACCATTTTAGTTGCCCTTCTCTGGACACGCTCCAATTTGTCAATATCCTTTCTGAATTGTGGTGCCCAGAACTGGACACAGTATTCTAAGTGAGGTCTGACCAAGGCAGAATAGAGTGGCACTATTACTTCCCTTGATCTAGACACTATACTTCTATTGATACAGCCCAAAATTGCATTGGCCTTTTTAGCTGCTGCATCACACTGTTGGCTCATGTTCAACTTGTGGTCTACTAGGACTCCTAGATCCCTTTCGCACGTAGTCTCATTCAGCCAGGTCTCTCCCATCCTATATTTATGCATTTCATTTTTCCGCCCTAAATGCAGTACTTTACATTTCTCCGTATTGAATTTCATTTTGTTAGCTTTGGCCCAGCTCTCCAGTCTATCCAGGTCATTCTGAATTTTGATCCTGTCCTCTAGGGTATTAGCTACTCCTCCCAATTTGGTGTCATCTGCAAATTTGATAAGTATGCCCCTAATTCCCTCATCTAAGTCATTGATAAAGATGTTGAATAGCACTGGGCCCAGGACAGAACCCTGTGGCACCCCACTGGTCACATCTTTCCAAGACGAAGAGGAGCCACTGCTGAGCACCCTTTGGGTTCGGCCGGTCAACCAATTACAAATCCATTGAACAGTTAACTTGTCTAGCCCACATTCTACAAGCTTGTTCATATATAAGATTATCCTCCTATACTTAGTTTCATCTCTTTTGTTTAAGATAGAGGTTATATTTATCAAACTTGTTAATCTTTCTAAATTTCTTTATAAATTACTTGAATCAGTCACATTCAAGTAATCAGCGAGATTCAGAAGTAACAGTCAACTCTTGCCTCAAAAATTGGCATGTATGTTTAATTATTTTTAAGGTTGTCACTTGTGGCAGGATTAGGCCACTATTCATGTGTCTGCTGTAAAAAGACCAGACCATTGAAAATTTGTGAAGCAAAAGCTCAACAAAAAAACATTAGTTCATAAGCATACCCTCTTGTTACAGCAACAATCTGCACTGCACGCAGAAGGATTTTTTTTAAATAGCTCAGAACATGGGAGCATCTGCAATCTATAAATTAGCTTTAAAATTACAGTTACACCACCAAAGGAATGAAATTAGCCCTTATTAAATTGCACTCTTAATAATTTTTATTTATGTATTTATTTATTTCATTTGTATGCCACCTTTGGGACCCAAGGCAGCTTCCATAAAACAATAGATTAAAAATACAATATACACAATTAAAATTTATAAAATCAGTCTAAAACATATAAAATCTAAAACATACCAGATGCCTAAAATATGTCTTAACTATACTTTTGTTAGTGGGGGAAAAGAACTGTCCACAAGTAATATGCTATTTGTAATGAGTTACAGTACTTGCAGAGTAGTGTTTTAACACAAGAGAGCGATTGGTTCTGCTCCCCATTAAAACTCCACAGAGCAGAAGAAGGTACCCTACCCATTCCTAGAATCAGACTTTGGTTTTATTAGACATCTGTTTAATAGCAGGAACAAAAACTACTCATCTGAACAAAAGCCATTTGCTCATTTTTCAAAACTGAAGCAAAAATTATGGGACTTGCAAAGCACTCATTATTAGTTCATTAAACAGCCTCAGCCTGATTAGCTCACATCCTCAGCTCTTTGCATGAGGAGGAAGTATCTTGATTTTGGGACTATCTGGAAGCTGTTGGTCAATTTAGTTACAAACAGCCTTCTCTGCCCCTAATGTGATATTCCTGCAATTAACAAAAATATTGCTATTTACATTTAAATTAATGCTTTTCCTTTGAAGTTAAAGAGCAAGGAAAACATTGGAAGAAAATCAGATTGTACCAGTGATAAAAATGACCTTTAACAATCCATTTACTCAGTTGCATGAATTCTTGCAAATCAGTTTTCCAACCGATTCCTTCACAGCACCTGTCCACAAGGGCAAACAAACCTGTATGCAGGTTCTTTAATTAACTCTGCCTTCCTCAGACCCTATTAACATATAAATGAACAATTTGTCCTATTTGTCGAATGTTGGATATTTCATTCACATTATGAATGACTTCACAATTCTTTCTGCCATAAGATTTAGGAAAAAAAATAAGAGAAGTTATTAATTAAACCAAATCAAAACTCGCGTTTGGCAATGCCTGTTCTAGGAAGAACTAAAAGGTTCCAAAGTGGGCAACCATTCAGGTTCTCCAGAACCCTTCACCAGGCTAGTTGTTACCAAAAAATTAGAGGGTTGGGGAAGAAACAGAAAAGTCCAAAACTGCATGGCATAATCATGAGGTTTTGCAGTAAATATAGTCCCAAAATGGGACTGTAGACTAAATGAGTCACTGATAGATGTACAGGATCAGATTACTCTTAACAATGCTCACTGGGGTGAAGAAACAATGTAGATTTTCATTTGTGAAAATAACAAAACTGGCTAGTCAGATATCAAAATACTTTTGATATACAGAATTTGACAAAATACAGAATTTGACATCAAAATACTTTTTGTTTCAACCTAATTGTTGTTGTTAACTGCCCTTGAGTTAACTTTGACTCATTGTGACCCCCTGGATGAGACATCTCCAAGACTCCCTGTTCTCAACCACCCTACACAGGTCCTGCAAGTTCAGGCCTGTGTCCTCCTTGATGGAGTTTATCCAGCTAGTGTGCGATCTTCCTGTCTTTCTTTTTCCCTCCACCTTTTCTAGCATTATTGACTTTTCTATTGAGCCATTCCTTCTTATGGTATGTCCAAAGTACGACAGCCTCAATTTGGTCATCTTGGCTTCTAATGAGAATTCAGGCTTGATCTGTCCTAAGACCTATTTGTTTTGTCTTTTTGGCTGTCCATGGGATCCTCAGCACTCTTCTCTAACACCATGTAGATTATCAGACACGGGGGAAAGCACAAAAAATCAATGTGTTCCCAACCATGTCAGAAGATTGTTAAAAGAAGAGAAAAGGAGGCCTTACTAGATGCCGCATCCTTCTGCCATTCTAGGGCGTAGCGATGTGCAGACAAGTCTCCATTTTCCTATTGACAGGGAGAAGCCGCAAATTAAAAGGGATGCCTTACTGATACCTGCACTATGCTCCCAGAACACTGGAGGATGACATCCTCTGGTAAGGTTGCCCCTTCCCGTTCCCTTCCTGTTCTAGTGATCTTCTGACACAGTTTTTGCCATATCTGATAATCTCCCATATCTCAAATGAATTGATTCTCTTCCTATCATCTTTCTTCACTCTACAGCTCTCACATCTGTACATGCTGATGGGAAATACAATGGTTTGAATGATCTTGACTTTAGTGCTCAGTTTTATATCTTTACATTTTATGATCTTGTCCAGTACTTTCATAGCTGCCCTTCCCAGTTCCAGGATTTTTTCAGCCGTCCTCCTCCCGTCCTTCATTCTGCCTCCGTCCTGTGGCAGGGACAAAATGAAAGCAGGACAGAGGCAGAATGAACAAAGGACAGGAGGAGGATGGTGGCATACAAAACAGAGCACTGGAAGTGGGACAGCATTGTCCTCCTCCCAACCTCCGCAGGGTTTTTTTTACCCCATCTGAAAAAGTCCCCAGTCTTCCTCTGATTTCCTGTCTGCAGTCTTATTCTGGGCTATGATTGATACAAGGAATGAGAATTCTTTCACTATTTCAATTTCCTTGTTTGTTTTGAATTTGTGTAGATCTTCTGTGGTCATTATTTTTGTTATCTTAATGTTCAACATTAAGCCTGCTTTTGCAATTTCTTCTTTGATTTTCCTTAGTAGCTGCTTTAAGTCTTTGTTGTTTTTTTGCTAGTAGCGTAGTGCTGTCTGCATTTCTTAGGGCCCATCTAGACAGTGAAGAAACTCCTCATGAAATTCGTGGAGATTCCATCTGTCTTAATGAGATCCAATGTTGAATTGCGGTATTTGGAAGGAGGGTTGCCAAAACCCGCTAAAACTACACCAGAAAAGTGTAGTTGTCCAAATGGTGAAAAAACTCATGGAATGTGAGGAGAAACCTATATCTTCTAATGGCATTCCATGTGAATTTGCCATATTTTGAAGGAGAGAGACAAAAAAGGCCAAAAGCCTCACCTGAAAAGTCTTTGTGGCTTTTCATGTCTTAAAAAAAAAAAACAATGAGGGGGTTGCATTTCTGCTGATCTGATTCACTTGCCCAAATGAGAGGAAGCACAGATCTGATTGGCCGGATGAGTGGAGGGGGAGAGGCTTGCTAACAAGGCAACCACACATAGCCACCATCCCCCCCCCCAGCAATCATGGAAAGGGGAAGGAAGGAGGACGGCTGTCATTCCCATCTGCCCACCCTCGACCACTGCTGCTGCTGCCACCACAAGGCCAAGGAAGGGGGAGGGCTCTCTCACCCTCTTCTCCCTTCCTCAGTCCCCCCCCCGTCCCACTGCCGCCGTAGGGCTGAGGAAGGGGGGAGGGTTCTCTCACCCACTTCTCCCTTCCTCAGCTGGCATCTAAGATGCAAAGCTTCTGAGGGCTTCTGGGGAGAAACCACCATTAGACAAGTCAGAACTGCTGCAACTTGCTCTTACTGTGGGGTACTATGTTTTTTTCCCCTCATATAGATGTAGCCCAGGTCTTTTCTGTAGTTTTTTTTTAAACTGCAGGGGAAATGTGCACTCCCACTCATTAGGACAACCAAATCACATTGCTGCGCATTCCCGAAGTGTATAGCTGATTGGTCAGATGTGCACAGGGGTGGAGCTCGCTAACAAGGCAGCACCTGGAACCACCGTGTTGGATTTTCACAGTAGTGATCATGCAGTGAGGCAACGAAACAGCCTCCCCCCTTTTTTTGTTTATTTAAGTGGAATATCGCTCTTCCATACCTTGGATTTAGTTGAATACTATTGATGGCAGCAACCTGGGGAGAATAAAAATGCGAGTAATTCACTCGCGAGTAATTCACTCGCACCCCCCATCTTGATTCGCTGGTATGCCAGTTCAAAGAGCAAACACAGATAGCTTCGCACACCAGCAATGTTGAAAAAAATTGTGGAGACAAATGAAAGCTGCACTCCAATTCACATTTTATTCCCTCATATAGACAGGCCTTCTGATTGTTGATGTTCTTTCCTCTGATCTTCAGTCCTCCGTCTTCCAAATCTAAGCCTGCTGTATATAAGATATTTCGCGTACAAGTTGAACAAGTAGGGTGATAGAATGTGGCCTTGTCTGACCCCCTTTCCTATTGGGAACCATTCTGTTTCTCTGTATTCTGTTCTTACGGAGGCCTCCAGTCCTAAGTACAAGTTACGCATCAGGACAATCAAGTGTGTTGGTACACCCATTTAGGAGTGATCCATAGTTTTTCGTGATCTATGCAGTCACATGTTTTGGTGTAGTCTATAAAGTACGTGCTGATTTTCTTCAGAAATTCCCTGCTGTGTTCCATTATTGACTAATAATTATGTTTGCTATGTGATCCCTAATGTCTCTAGCTTTTCTGAAACAGGCTTGCACCTCTGAAGTTTCTTTCTCCATGTACAGTAAAAGTCTTTGCTGCAGCATGATTTTGCTCATGTAGGGAATTAATGTGATGGCCCTGTAGTTGCTACAGTCTTTTGTGTCTCCTTTTTTGGGAATGGGTATGTATACTGATTGTTTCCAGTCAGTGGGCCACTGTTTTGTTTTCCATATTTGTTGACAGATTGCTGTTAGAACTGCAGTTGATTCCTCTTCTGTGCATTGTAGTATCTCTATTGGAATATTGCCTGTGCCTTGTGATTTGTTTTTTCCAGTTGATTTGAGTGCTGCCTTCACTACACTTGCCATAATTTGGGGTTCTTCTTCAACCTAATACACCACCTAAAATTTAATCTCCTGCTTGGTTTACATAAAGATTGTCATGGTTCTCTCATCTGTTCTGACTCATGAACCTGTGAGCTTCACCCAGGCACAGTGGCAACACTAGGGGGGATGGAGAGGCTGAACCACAGCAGGTGACACCATCGGGGGGGGGGCAGAGTGAGAAACCAGTCTTAATGACCCCACAGCCTAGATAAGAGGCAGATCTTGGAGTTCCAGACAACACTGTGTTTTCAGAGATGGGAAGCCACCATTACTTAGAGCATTTCAGTGTTACTACAGCCACCATGGAGAAATGAATTAATATTAGACTGGATCAAAACTTAGGACTTTATCAGACTATAAGTTTTAAAATGTTCTTTTGCTGGCATAGAAAAGCCCATTTCTATGTCAGCAAAAGAATGTCCCCTGCCCCACACTTACTCCTTTCCCAGCAAAAACTCCATGGGAATAAAGAGGAAGTGAATGGAGCCATTCATTTCCTAGCTCGAAATTTCATGTGTTTTCATGGTGCGGGAAATTCAAAAATAAAAACAAGAAAACTACATTTAAAGTTGAACAAAACACGCACACACATTTTAAAGGTCCCAAGTAACCCAGGGAAGGTTGGGGGAAAAAAGATAGTCACTTACCTGGACGTCCCAATCGGACCCGGAAGTGTTCACACTGGAAAGGGCATTGTTGAGGTAAGTGCAAGGTTTAGAAGGACAGAGGCATTGTATTCCTGCAAAAAAAAGTGGCAGGGGGGGTCTATTGATGGCTTAAGCTGTCAATTAAAAACAATGGGCTTGGGTCTGTTTTTAACTGTGAAAGGACATCGTCGTCTGATCCACGTGTTGTTTCGCAATTATGTGGTGTCATGATTACACTGTATTTTCCATATCTGATAAAGTCCTGAGTCATACTTAGAGAGGACCCATTGAAAATACAACTTATGTTAATCATAACTAATTTAACCCCTGTAGAGATCAGCAGCTGTACCCTAAATATGAATAAGGGCTTATCTAGATGGGCAGTTTACTCTGGCTTCTTCTCATCTTAGAATCATAGAATCATAGAATTGCAGAGTTGGAAGAGACCACGAGGGCCATCCAGTCCAACCCCCCTGCCACGCAGGAAATCACAATTAAAGCATCCCCGACAGATGGCCATCCAGCCTCTGTTTAAAGACCTCCAAGGAAGGAGACCCCACCACGCTCCGAGGGAGTGCATTCCACTGCCGAACAGCTCTTACTGTCAAAAAGTTCCTCCTAATGTTGAGGTGGAATCTCTGTTCCTGGAGCTTGCACCCATTGCTCTGTGTTCCAGTCTCTGGAGCAGCAGAAAACAAGCCTGCTCCATCCTCAGCGTGACATCCCTTCAAATACTTAAACAGGGCTATCATATCGCCTCTAAACCGTCTTTTTTCCAGGCTAAACATACCCAGCTCCCTAAGTCTCTCCTCATAAGGCATTGTTTCCAGACCTTTCACCATTTTAGTTGCCCTTCTCTGGACACGCTCCAATTTGTCAATATCCTTTCTGAATTGTGGTGCCCAGAACTGGACACAGTATTCTAAGTGAGGTCTGACCAAGGCAGAATAGAGTGGCACTATTACTTCCCTTGATCTAGACACTATACTTCTATTGATACAGCCCAAAATTGCATTGGCCTTTTTAGCTGCCGCATCACACTGTTGGCTCATGTTCAACTTGTGGTCTACTAGGACTCCTAGATCCCTTTCGCACGTAGTCTCATTCAGCCAGGTCTCTCCCATCCTATATTTATGCATTTCATTTTTCCGCCCTAAATGCAGTACTTTACATTTCTCCGTATTGAATTTCATTTTGTTAGCTTTGGCCCAGCTCTCCAGTCTATCCAGGTCATTCTGAATTTTGATCCTGTCCTCTAGGGTATTAGCTACTCCTCCCAATTTGGTGTCATCTGCAAATTTGATAAGTATGCCCCTAATTCCCTCATCTAAGTCATTGATAAAGATGTTGAATAGCACTGGGCCCAGGACAGAACCCTGTGGCACCCCACTGGTCACATCTTTCCAAGACGAAGAGGAGCCACTGCTGAGCACCCTTTGGGTTCGGCTGGTCAACCAATTACAAATCCATTGAACAGTTAACTTGTCTAGCCCACATTCTACAAGCTTGTTTGCAAGAATGTCATGGGGAACCTTGTCAAAGGCCTTACTGAAATCAAGGTATGCAATGTCCACAGCATTCCCTTCATCTACCAAGCTGGTAACTTTATCAAAAAAAGAGATCAGATTAGTCTGGCATGACTTGTTTCTCTGAAACCCATGCTGACTTTTTGTGATTATGGCATTGCCTTCTAAATGTTCACAGACTCTCTGTTTAATGATCTGTTCTAGAATCTTCCCTGGTATTGATGTCAGACTAACTGGACGATAGTTGTTGGGATCCTCTTTTTTCCCCTTTTTGAAGATGGGAACAACGTTTGCCCTCCTCCAGTCTGCTGGGACTTCTCCTGTTCTCCAGGAGTTCTCAAAGATTATTGCCAATGGCTCTGAGATTATATTTGCCAGCTCTTTTAATACTCTTGGATGTAGTTCATCTGGTCCTGGAGATTTAAATTCATTTAGATTAAGAAGGTATTCCTGTACTACCTCTTTACTTATTTTGAGCTGGATTTCCCCTATTGTGTCCTCTGTTCCATTCTCCTCAGGTTGGTCCTCCTTTTCCTTTTCTGAAAACACTGAGGCAAAGAAGGTGTTGAGTAATTCTGCCTTTTCTCTGTCCCCTGTTAGCATTTTGCCATCTTCTCCACGTAGCGGCCCTATCATTTCCTTCTTCCTCCTTTTGCTGCGGACATACCCAAAAAAACCCTTTTTATTGTTCTTAACCTCCCTAGCAAGCCTGAGCTCATTCTGCGCTTTAGCTTTTCTGACTTTACTCCTACACGTGTTCGCTATCTGTTTGAATTCTTCTTTGGTGATTTCCCCCCCTTTCCATTTCCTATACATGTTCCGTTTAAAACTTAGCTCCATTGAAAGGTCTTTAGTCATCCATCCTGGTTTCTTTCTTTTTTTTTTTATTGTTTTTATAAAAAGGATTACACAAATCTAAAAACAAAAAGTCCAACATAACATATAGTTTCTTATATTTTCTTCATCAGTTCTCTGCAGATCAACACAGAAATTAGTAAACAGTCAACATTGCACCTAAATTATCTTTAAATTATCTGTTTATCTTTGTTTTATATCTGACTTCCCTCCTGGTGTCCTCTAGCATTTCCTTTCTCATCTTGTATATCGATTTCGTACATTTAATCCTGGCTTCTATATTTCCTATTCTATTTCCCTTATATACCTTATTGTTTTTGTAAATTAACTATATATGTTCCCATATACTTCGTGAAAAGTTATAAGTAATATTAGTCTTAGGTATTAAATATTAGGTAGTGAGTATTGTGTCTATAACATGTTCTTTTTTGTTGTTTATTTTCTTCTTATTCTTTTGTTGTTGTTGTTTTTATTGTTCTACTCAGTTAGTATTATGTTCAAATATAGGAGTATGTTGCTACTTTACCCCATCTATTCGTTAGGAATGTAACAAGGGTTGTCCAATCTTTATCATAATGTTCCATTTTTTCTCCCTTCAATAACATCGTTAATCTATCCAAATTTAAGGACTCATACAGCTTTTCAAGCCACTGATCCATTGTGGGGCATTCTTTATTCTTCCACAGTCTTGCAAACGTAATCCTAGCAGTTGTCAACATATAGAAGATGATTTTACCATGTTCTTTCTCCAAGTTCTTTTCTATCATTCCTAAAAGGAATACTTCTGGTTCCCATTGCAGATAAATATTCAAAATTTCTACTATCATTTGTCGAACCTGCTTCCAATATTTGTTTGATTTTTTACAGTTCCACCACAGGTGGAAGAATGTTCCGTTTTCTTTTCCGCATTTCCAACAGTTATTCTGGGCTCCTTTATACATCTTAGAGAGTTTACTGGGTGACAAATACCATCTAAAATACATTTTGTATAGATTTTCTCTTAATTCTTGACTAGAGGTTCTTTTGATTTGTTTTAACCACATGTCTTCCCAGGCTTCCAATTGTATTGCATGCCCTATATTTTGTGCCCATACAATCATATTTGGTTTGATTACATCCTCTTCTGTATTCCATTGTAGTAATAATTTATAAAATTTAGAAATCATTTTTCTATTCCCTGATTCCGTGATTGTTTCCCAAAGTGAATTCTTTGTCATAATACCTGTAAGTTTAACATCCATTTTGTATCTCTCTCTCATTTGAGCGTAAAGATACCAATGACAGTCAAGACCCCCCTGTTTCAATTCCGCTTGGGATTTCATTATGTAGTTATCTCCTTCTATATTTAAAATATCTTTGTACCTCAACCAATGCTGTGTTGGAATGCCTTCCTTATTATGAAATGCTTCATGGGGTGAGGTACACATAGGTACTTGATGAAAAAACCTAGTTTTAACTTTTTTCCAGCAGTTTAGTAGAGATCTCCTAATAGAATGATTATAAAAGTCCTTGTTTATTACATCTTTATTATAGAAAAGATAAGCATGCCAGCCAAAGCGGATCCCTTCACCTTCAATCGCCAATAACTTTTGATCCTTCAGTGTCACCCAGTCGTTGATCCATGTCAGGCAACATGCTTGATAGTAAAGTTCCAGGTTTGGGACACTAAGTCCACCTCTTTCTTTTGCATCTTGGAGGGTTTTCATTTTCACCCTCGGCTTTTTCCCTGACCAGAGGAATCTCGAAATGTCCGATTGCCACTCTTTAAAGGTCTTCTGATTAATGTTTATTGGGATTGTTTGGAATAGAAATATCATCCTAGGGAGAATATTCATCTTTATTATGCTGATTTTCCCTAGCAAAGATGTGGTAATCTTTTGCCAATTATTAAGATCTTTTTTGACTTGCGTCCATACTTGTTTATAGTTATTATTGAAAAGATCCGAGTTGTTATTTGTTATGTTTACTCCCAGATATCTTACTGTTTTGGCTATCTTAAACCCTGATTTTTCTGTCAGTTCTTTCTCTTCGCTCTTTGTAAGGTTTTTAGGTAATATCATCGTCTTTTCCTTATTTACTTTAAGTCCAGTTATAATCTCGAATTCCTTCAGGATATTCATCAAATATAATATTTCATCTTGTGGTTTACTCAAGGAGATCACCAGGTCATCTGCAAACATTCTTATTTTGTGCCTATATTTTTGTATTTTAATGCCATTAATTTCATTTCCTTCGTTGATTCTTGTCCCCAGAAGATCCATTATCAATAGAAAAAGGAAGGGTGAAAGAGGGCATCCTTGTCGCGTCCCTTTCTGAATTTGTATGCTTTCTGTTTTCCCTCCATTTATTAATATTTTTGCTGATTGTTTATGATAGATAACTTTCATCCAATCCAAAAAAACTGGTCCTACATCAATTTGGGCTAAAATCTCAAACATAGTCGTCCAGTCCACATTGTCAAATGCTTTTTCGATATCTAAGAAGATCAAGGCCAATTTCTTCTCTTGATGTTTTCCATGATAGTCAATCAAGTTTACTATATGTCTAACATTATCTTTCAAAAATCTGTCTGGTAAGAAGCCTCTTTGATCCTCTTTGATCAAATCCGCCAACACTTTTTTTAGTCTGTCTGCCAATATAGATGCAAAGATTTTGTAGTCCACGTTTAGGAGGGATATTGGACGATAATTCTTCGGGTCGGAAGGATCTCTATTTTCTTTATGTATTAGAGTGATGTATGCCTCTTCCCATGTTTGTGGATACGAACCTTTATTTAGAGCTTCTAACGTTTTTTTAAAAGGCATTATTATAGTATCCTTCATCACTTTATAAAACTTTGAAGTGAACCCATCTGGTCCAGGAGCTTTACCGACCTTTAATGCATGAATTTTTTCAGTAATTTCCGCTAACGTTATCTGGTGATTCAAGATCTCCTTTTGGTGAGCTGTACATTCTAGAAATGATTATCCTTTGAGAAATAGTCTTATGTTCCCTCTGTTTATGTTCCGCTTCTGGTACAAGTTCTTGTAATAATCTTTAAATATCTGTTCTATTTTTGACTGGTCAGAGTAAATTTGGTCACCTTGTTTTACTTTACTAATATAATTCCTTTCTCTTCTTTTTCTTAATTGGTAAGCTAACCATTTTCCTGGTTTATTAGAATTTTCAAAACTTCGCTGTTTTAAATATTGTAGTTTTCTTTTAATTTCCTCCATGGTTTCTCCTGCTAATTGTTCTTGTAGTAATTTTAGTTCTCTTAGCACTATCTTGTCATGTGGTTTTTGTTGTAATTTCTTTTCTCTTGCCCTAATTTCTTCGTGAATTGTTTCCATCTTTTCCATTTTCTTCCTTTTTAGAATGCTGCCTTGCTGTATAAAGAAGCCTCTCATAACCGCTTTATATGTGTCCCAGACAACCGCAATGTCAATGTCAGCTTTAAAATTTTCTTCAAAAAACCACTTGGTCTCCTGTTTCGCTTTTTCCACTATCTCTTCCCTTTGAAGCAGGCTGTCATTTAGTCGCCAGCTGAATTCTGTGCTTCTTTTGTCTTTTAATTCAAGCAAAACGGGATTGTGGTCTGAACATGTTCTTGGAAGTATATCAATCTTGTGTATGGAGTTGCAAATATTGCGGGAAATCATGAAGAAGTCGACCATCCTGGTTTCTTGAGACACCTCCCATTTTTCTTCCTCAATGGTACTGTTTGAAATTGTGCCTTCAGTATCTCCCTTTTGAGAAAGTCCCATCCGTCTTGAGGTCCCTTCTCTTTTAGTATTCTTGACCATGGGATCATCCCCAGTATTTCCCTGAGTTTATTGAAATCAGCTCTCCTAAAGTCAAGAATGCGTGTCTGACTATGCCTGGCTTCTCCTTTCCATTGTATAACAAACTCCAGGAGAACATGATCACTCTCACCTAAGGATCCCACCACTTGCACCCCATTAACAAGGTC
Source organism: Gambelia wislizenii (assembly GCA_030847615.1). Classification (NCBI taxonomy): domain Eukaryota; kingdom Metazoa; phylum Chordata; class Lepidosauria; order Squamata; family Crotaphytidae; genus Gambelia; species Gambelia wislizenii. The sequence goes on along the minus strand of JAUMIR010000005.1, from coordinate 182,149,983 downwards.
GTCTCTGTTGGTTAGGATCAGATCTAAAATAGATCTCTTGGAGACCTACAGTCCAAATGATGCAGTGCTCTTGCCCCAATTCACCTCCGGGCAGTCCTAATGACACCTAAGGCAAAGCCAGGGGAAGCTGTGACAAATCCTTTTAAAATGTTTTAAAATTAACACCCAGAAAAACCCAGATGGATTTGGTACAGGAATGCAGGGTCTGTACCTGCATGCTGGCCTGTATAGCCAGCCAACTCCACAACCTCTAGTGTTGCTCTGCAGCTGGGAAGGAGGCCCCTAACACATGATCAAGGCCCCCTGCGTGTGAGCAGCTTTGATCACATGCTGAGGGTCTCCTTCACACATTCAGAGAGTGTGATGCATGATACTGGGGGAGGTGACCACTGACACTGTCCAGCGTGTGCATGTGGACTTCTGCCCCGTTTTGTTTCAGTAATGGGGGGTGGATGGTCCAGTTCTGGGGCCAGAATACTCTGGCCAAAGATGGAGTATTCTGGCCATTGTAGGCAAGGCCTAAGTCTAGATCCAACCCAATATATTGCATTTTAAATTTAGAAAATATGTGCACTGCTACTCTCAGTGTGGCTAACAATTCAAAAACAAAATATTGTATAATAGTCAAGGTACAAACTCTGAGCAAGAGAATGAAATCAGTTTCAATTACAGTTTTGAAAGGACTAGGAAAATAAAAAGTATTTCTGTTTGTACAAACAACAACAACACATGGAAGTAAGCATCTGGGAAGCATTCCAAGGGAGTAAGTTACAGAGGTAGATACCTCTAACTGTCCCCATTTGGCAGGGACAGTTTCAGTTAATCCCATCATCCCGCCTTTTCAGCAACTTTTTAAAATATCCCAGTTTCTCTCTGTTCGTCCCACTTTCTCCTTTTGACCTCTGATCAGGGCCAGTTTAAGGCACCAGTGGTGTCAGCATCTGCAGGGGGGCCCATCATTGTGGGGGACCCCATAGTAACCCTCCTCCTGCAAAAACATTATTAGTAATAATCTGAATATCCTGTTATGTGAATAGTTTAGGTTAAGTTACATTGACCAGGGATAAAGATATGGGGCCCCATTGCAGGGGCCCCCAAAATTCCTTAAACTGGTCCTGCATGCAAGGTCAATTTATTTAAGGGCACTGCAGCACCTGCAGCCACAAGGGGGCCCGTCATTGGGGGGGGTTAGTAACCCCCCTCCTGCAAAAACATTATTGGTAATACAGTTGTTCCTAAGTATTCATGGCTTCAAAATATTCTTTAAAAAATAATCATCCAAAAAACAAACCTTAGTTTTGCCATCTTATATAAGGGACACCATTTTGCTATGCCATTGCATATAATGGGACTTGAGCATTCATGGATTTTGGTATCCATGGGGGGGGGGGTTCCTGGAACCAAACCCCAGCAAATATGAAAGGACAACTGTAATTTGAATATCCGGTACTGTGAATAGATTAGGTTAGGTTCTGAGATAAACATATGGGCCCCCCAAAATAAAGTTTTGCAGGGGGGCCCAAAATTCCTTAAATAGGACCTGCTTCTGATTGTTTCCACTGGTGCATATTGAGCAAAAGTAGTTTGCACTTAATTAACTCAGCATGGGGGGAGATGAGAGGAGGGGAAAGGATCTAGCTCTTCCCAGTAGGTTCAGGAAAAAGCAAACTGCTGCTGCGTCTCCTAGCTCATGTGCCCTTCCTCATTAATAACTTTTGTCTTGACCACACTCTGATGTTGCTTGGCCACATGTATCCTGGTTTTCATCTGTGCAATGCTGAAAACTATGGAGGCAGGAGCTGCAACCAAAAAGGTCCTTTTTCTGGTAACTACCTACCTCACCTCCTTCTATTAACAAAATATATCTTCCAAACTTCGTATGTGTGTGTTTTAAACACAACTTTGTTGTGTGTGTTTTAAACAGTGAAGCTCAGGTGACAGAAAATATAAAGACACAAAAGCCAATGCTCAGGAGCATAGTTAGAGATGAATAATTACAGCAAGGACATTATAATTATTTAATTAAAATCTCTGCTTGGAGAGAGATTATGAGTCATTTTGCTTGCAGCCTCATTTACATGATACTAGTCATTAAGCAATTTTGCTTCAGTCAGCAACTGAAGGTCTGCTTTTGCCTTATTTTTTCAAACCCCTTCCATCAGTAAAATTGTTGTCCTCATGGTAGAACAGCTAGAGAACAAAGTGTGATACTTGATAATAAAATAATTACAAGACAGTTTGAGGTTTTTAAAGGCAATTTTGTATTTTTAAATTGAAGACCATAGTACAAACAGAAGCAAAGGTAAAAAAAAAAAATCAACTTCTTCTGTGCTTTGATTGTAAAGGAAGTTTTGTTTACCTTGTGGAAAATCACAATGCTTCTAACTGAAATCTGCTGGGAAATGGGTGAAAACAAAATGGAGAACATAAAAAGGAAAGAGATCTAGAAAAGACACAATTCCACAGACCAAGACATTTTTAAAGAAGCCCTTACTGTTTGTCTATTTTTTCATTCAAACATTTTGTGGGTTTCATGCTCACACAACAAAGAGCACTAAAACTGGGGGACCACTGTTGCTGTCCCCCAATGGAAAGAGGCCAGAAGGTTCTGATGTCAGGTACAATGTGCCACAATGTTGAGCATAGGGGGCAGCGTCAGAGGGGTTTTAAGCTCCCTCTGACCCCTTCTTAGCCACATGTAGTTTGAAGGACCTGAAGGTCATTCAAACTGTAAATAAGAGGGATTTTTTTTTTTGCATGGTTTGTTGACACTGTTATTTGGGGAGTACACAAGGCCTACCCCTCATTTTCTAATCATTGATTGGGGAAGGGGATGACCAGGGTTTGTTGAAGAGCATGACTTTATCCTTCAGGCTTTGCATGAACTTCAGGTCATTCAAACTAAGGACTTTTTCAAATGGGGGGAAAAAACCAGTGGAGGTTGGGAGGAAGACACCGCTGTCCCGCTTACAGCGCTCCATTTTGGACAATGCTGTCCTCCTCTCGACCTTCCCCTGTGCTTCCTCTGTGCTGCAGGCATGATAAACTTGCTGCTTTTATTAAAGGAAAAACCCCATCAATAAAAAGTGGCACGTTTCTCGTGCCTGCAGCATGGAGGAAGCATGGGGGAAGGTTGGGAGGAAGATGGTGACATCCAAAATGGAGCACTGTAAGTGGGACAGCACTGTCTTCCTCCAGACCTCTGCAGGGTTTTTTCCCATTTGAAAAAGTCATAAATGTCCAGGGATATCCTTATTCTGGTCAAATATTTTACCCCGCCAGATCTACACTGCCTCAATAGAGCCCACAGGAGGGTAAACAGGGAAATCTAAAATGCCTTCACCACATCCCACATCCACAAATAGTCTTTCAGCTCTTCAGAGCAGATAGCATACCCCTATCAGAAGAAGATAGTATGTTTTTCCAGGAGGATTTGCAACAGGGCATTAGGGCCTTGTTTCTAGCCAGCCTGGTGGGGGAAAGAGGCTAAGCAGACACTTTCCCCTTGTCCATGGCAGTTAATGGGAAAAGGGGATTAAGAGTTATGGTGAACACCTTGGCATCCATTTTGTGAAGAGGAACTACCTCTTTTGGTCCAGGGTTCCAGGGGGTGGAGAAGGGCACTACTATCGGAGTTGGTCTGAAGGTGGCTGTCCTCACTTTATGTGTCAGGATTTGGGAGTTAATCAGGTCTGCCTTCCAGCAGATGTCCAAACAGGGAGCTACCCAGCTATTGGGTTGCCCTCAGTATTCATATGGTTCACCCAGGGGAGGGCTGAGAAGAAAATCAGGAGATAAAATCTGTCTCAACTGATCCTGAACTAGGTTGCTCCCCCTTCCTGCACCTTTCCAGACCAATTAAATTAAATTAAATTATTAATCATGATTAATTAATTAGTGCTCAATTAAATTAAATAAACTGGTTTTAGGTTAAATAAAGTGGTCCTTATTCAACCTAGTTTCTGTGTCTGGTCTTGTTAATCCTTGGTGGGTCAGCAAATTTCTCTGTTACATACAAACCTGACATTTGGAATGAAGTGAAAGTAGTTTTTAAAAAGTAAAACAAAACCAGGGAACAGATAAAGAATTGCAGATACAGTCAAACACAGTACTATCATAGCATTAATCCAGGTGGCTTTCAATCTGAATCGGTGTTCTTGGTTCATTGATTATATTGAATGTGTCAGTTTTATCTGCACTGGGTGTCCAAGAACTAGCCACCTTATTGCACTATACTGTTATAGTGCTATTCTTCCATCTTAACTGCTATAGCTGTCTCCTATTGGAATTCTGGGATTTGTAGTTTAGTGAGGCCTAAGAGCTCTCTGGCTGAGAATGCTAAATGCCCCTCCCTAAATTGCAAATCCCAGGATCCACAGGAGGCAGCCAGAGCAGTTAAAGTGGAATAATAGTGCTATAAGAGTATAGTGCAATAAGCACTAGGACTGTCCATTTGACACACACCATTACTTTTAAAATGCCTTACCACAGGCAGTTCCAGGTTTTTAGGAACCCTCAGGCAGGACAATCACTAGCCCCCTTTCCTTGAACAGGACCAATGCCACGACCACCTCCACCATCTTACCAAGCTTGCCACTGTCTCTTCAATGCATGCAGAAACTATCAGCGTTTTCTCTTGCTGGTCATTTTCCTCAGTCCTCCTACTCACTCAAACACAGAAAGTGCCAGTGTTGAGCAGATATTAACAGCAAAGGAGGAGCAGCAATTTTAGCCCCTTTGTGCCAGAGTGTGAACTCTCAGGCCCTGAAGATGAGTCTGGCTCTCTGGAGTACCCCAAGCCCCCTTCCTCATGATTGCTAGAGATGATTTTAAGCATTTTGTACACCTAATCATTAGATCATAGGCCTTGGTAAGGCCCCCCAAATGCCAAGACCTGATAGGGCCATGTCCACAACTATGCTTGTAATTTTATTTGGATAGGAAAGTGGGGTTGTCAGGTTTCCCTTATTATAAGGAATGTCCCTTATTTGAGGGCCAGAAAGCTTGTCCCTTACAGGGCTGACAAGCACCATTTAGTATAAGAGATTACCCTTATTTGAGAGCTGTAAAACTTTTCTTTTTATAATGGAGATCCTGACCTCTAAAGGAGAAAAGAGCAGCCAGGGACAGCTCCATTGTGCCATGGTTCCAGCATCTGGTTAGAGGCCCTCCCTCCATTCCAACTGCCTCTGTTGTGGCCTCTGAGGGAGAGAAAAACAACCAGGCACAGCTCTGTCATGCCTTGGCCCAGTGGCTGGTGAGAGTCCCTCCCTCCATGTTCCATTGTCATTGCTCTGGCCTCTGAGGAAGGCAGAAGCAGCCAGGAACAGCTCGATTGTGCCTTGGCACAGCAACTGGTAAAATGCCATCCCTCCATGTTCCTCCTTCCATCCCTGCCATTGCTCTGGCCTCTGAGGTAGAAAAGAGCAGCCAGCATCAGTTGAACTTAATACCTTCTCCATTACCATTACCATTCCCTTTCCCTTGTTTCATGTTTTATTTAGATTGTAAGCTTGAAGGCAGAAAACTGTCAAATTAATGATTTGTCAGCCACCTTGGGTGCTTTTTTGGTTGAAGGGCAGGGCATAAATATTATTAATTAATTAACTAAGAGGAAGGAAGGAAGGAAGGAAGGAAGGAAGGAAGGAAGGCAGGCTGGCTGAATGAGATGCCAAAAAAAAAAAATCCTGTATTTTTGGGTGTGGGCTTTTCATAAAGGCAGAAATGTATAATTCATGATTATGTTGATTTTACAGAGAAATACATGGCTAAGGGGATTATCAGATGCTTGAAAAAGCCCCAAAGGAGCTCATGAGAACAATGTCACTGTACCGAAAATGGAAACTTCCACTAAGGAAAAGTAGTGCCTTTTTCATCACTTCAGCACAAAGGGAGGACAGAACAAGCATGCCAGGAAGACAATAATGGCAACCCTTCCTGGTACTGTGATGTCATTCTTGCGAGCTCCTTTGGGACTTGTTTCAAGCATCTGATAATCTCCTAAATTAACTGAAATCAATACTTCTGTTAAAACACTAGTTAGAACATTAACTTGTTAATAGGTACTTCCTGATTGCCAACCCTGCTTGTCATGAATTCTTACTGTCCTTTATTGCTTATCCCCACTCACCTACAGAAGCCCACAGGGTGACCTTGGGTAAGTTACATTGTCTCAGTCTTTGATGAAGGCAATGGAAAGCCTCCTCTGAATAAATTTTGCCAAGAAAACCCTATGTTATGGTTACCACAATTTGAACTGGAAGGCACACAATAACAAAGACTGCAGCAGTCCTTTGTTTATGGGGAAAGAGCTGACCAATGAGGGCAAGTTATTTCTGGAAAATTGCAACCATTTTCTGTCCCTTTAAGAGAAATGGATGTTGTTGCCTCAGGCATGATCAGCTGTTCCTGTGATGGTATCAGTTTGCATCGTTATAAAGCTATCCCCCACATTTTTGAGAATCATGCAGGATAATATAATTTTGAGCAAAAAGAGATCAACCAATTTTTTGTAGCATGCCTTTATCAACTATGCAGTGCTTGCTGTAATTTAATTTAAGAATCAAATTTTGTATTTGTTGAGTAACTTTTGTATTTGCATCTAAGCATATATGTATTCATATTCAAAGTACTGTTGAAAAATAAGTAACATGATCTAGATCACCTACATACAATGCTTGGGGTACTTCAAAGCAAAATGTAGTCATAATTGAACTAACTACAACCTTCTTCCCAAGTATTACATTAATACATCTGAAAGTGAATTTAAGCTCTGTTCTTAGTGGCACAGGTTAACATATGTATCCCAGATTGTTTATACACACACCCCTAAGTAATAATAAAAGCAACAGCAGGGCAACAATTGCGATCCACCTCAACAGGCTGATATTAAAACTAATCAGAAAGCCTCTTCTTATCTAATATCCCTTAAAAAGCCACATTATTTTGAAAGCAGTACTATTTTATAGACCTTTATGTGCAACACAAAAATGCAATAACTTACTATCAGGCCTGAAACCTAGTATTTTTTATGTTGTAAGGCAGATAGGAACAGAATGGTAGCCTAGGCTTATGTTCCTTACATGATTGTTGGCCCCAATGAACACAGTGAGATTTTTTTCTGAATAAATATTGTGCTTTAAAATACTGAAGGGAGATGGGGGTGCAATATAAGATTCAAACACATAATTAAATTCACCTCAGATTAAACAAGCACAATAGATAAATAGATTGGTAGATAGGTAGATGCAAGATAGATAGATAGATAGATAGATACCACACACACATAAAATATTATTGCACATAAACATATTCATTTAATTTGAGGTGAATTATCTGTTTGACAGTTCAGTACCCCAGAAGAAGAAAGTAACTTTAAAATGTGATGGATGGACAAATAAATACAGGTCTACCCCTGTATCCACGGATTCCGTATCCATGGTTTCACTTATCCATGTCCAAAAAAATGTTCTTTCTAGGCATATCTAGGTCCTCCAATGTGATTCTATGGTCAACTTCCAGAATTTGTCTCATTGAAAATAATAGGGCCCCTATTATCCATGGTTTGAGGTATCCACAGGTGTGTGTGTCTCTTGGAATTATCCCCTGGGGTTGACCTGTACCCCAAATATTATTTTGTACACCTTGTTTCTTGGGCAGAGGGGGAGACAATGAACTGGTGTTACATTCATCAAGGAACATTTAATTAATTATATAAGGACTGGTTACCAAAAATACTTTTTTGTTTTACTAACTCCCAAAAAACTATTAAGAGTCTTTTAGCACCTTAAAAACTAACAAATTTTATTTGACACAAACTTTTATTGATACAGCTATGCATCAGATGTATAGAAAATTCTGTTCCCTTTTTAAAATCCTTTTTAGAAAGTTGTGGTCTCATACCAGTGCTGGAACAAAGATTTGCCGAGACTGATGATGTTTAAAAGATGTAGACATAAGTAATGCTGCCAACCACTCCAAGCCTATTCATCACCAAAGCCTGTCTTCCACAACAACCTCTACTTCATTTCCTTTTCGGCAGCTAAGGCTATGCTGTGAAAATGAAAATAATGCTAAAAAAATAATAAGTATGATGGTTTTTGAAAAATTCTCTGGAAAGGCTCTGAAAATCACCTCACACAGTGCTCCCCAAGTTAAAAAAAATACCAATGCGATCCCACAGACCTAGCTTATCAAGATGGGAAGACCATGGTGAAAGGCCTCTTCTTATTGTCTGATTCACACACATTTTCCATCTTTGCATGGAAGTAAAAAACCATGTTAATCCTTATCCACAAGGCACCCATAAACCACAGTTCCAGATGCTGAGTTATGATCCACTCTTTGACACTTCTGCTGGTGCTGCCAAGAAGCCACACCTGAGAATTCTTGTTTAAAATTAAGGCAGACAGAATGCATCACTGGTATTGAGATTTTCTGACTTGGTCTTAGATTATACATGGCAATACGAACTAACTGAATGAATTACTTTTGCTAGTTGGGTGGGTAAATGAAGTCTTCATATTAAACTTTAGAAATCCCCACCAATCACTATTTATAACCTGCTCCTTGTGCTCTTTTAACTGTCTTACATAATAAAGTCCCTGTTTGGAAACCAGTTATCATTGTAATCAGGAAACAGTCACTGATAATGTATGTGTCTGTTCAGGAGGGGATAAAAAATTTGAAGTACATTGAAAGAGAGTCAATAATGTGTAGCTAGATTGGTAGCATCCCTAATGAGCCTCCACCTCCAGAAACCCCAAAATTGGCTTATTAATAATTTGGCTTATTAATGTGGTCTTCCATGGGAAAGAGCAGGGACTCTCTGTAAGGAGCCCAAGAGACGTGCTGAAAGCCATGCATCACCCAAAGGAAGAACTACTGGCAGATTCCAAAGTATGAGGAAATTTGAGGTCAAAAGGATATTTGAGGCCTCCACCACACACCCATTATGCCATTAAGCAGATGGAGCATTTCTTTGTTTGAAGGTTTCGCGCTTCCCTTCCCTGATCACCTAGCCATCAAAAAGGGTAGCTCACGTTTTGTGAATCCAATCATCAGACAGTTAAGGCAGTTTGCAACACATTAGCAGCTTCGGACACCTATTATCAAGACCAGGAGTCTTCCTGGAACTCATTGTGCAATCTGTAGACTATTGTTTCAACCCATGAAACATCCCCTCTCCAGGGCATATTTTTGGTATAAATACTGCCAAAAAATCATGCCTCATTGCACACAGATTCCATTTCCAGGGGAAACTCTGTTACTCTGTGTTAGTCACTCCAGATTCATCCATCCATGCTTCCGGATTGTTCAACGAGTTCAGGACTACAAGACAGGTGCTGTATCACCCCAGAAATCTCCCTATCTATCCCTCTGGCAACCTCTCTTCTTCCATTCCTAGTGGTCTTGTGTGAATGTTTCTTGTATGAATGTGTGTGTGCTTGGTGTTATTATTTTATGTCTTTAATGAAATATCATTGTTAATTTTTCATTTTGCATTTGTGTGCATCTGTTCAGAGTTAGTCAGGGTATACAAAGATGTAAAGATCCCTCTCTCTGTTGCCCCCTCTTGCATTGCTAAGGTCAAGTTGCTTCTAATTTCCCCAACATATTAAAAACTCAATATTTTCTTGGAGTATCCAAAACCTTTTTAGGTAACAAGATCATTGGTTTGTGCCTCATCTCTGGCTCATAATGTAAGAAACATGAACACAAAATCACAGCACAATGAGAAGTCCACAAAACAGAGTTGCCACTTGTTTTCTCTCATAGACGTACTGAGCTGTGGTTGCTGTTGTAGTTTCACAAGTTTTCAAGTTACTTTTCTGTCTGTATTTCTTGCAGGGTTTGAAGTTGTTCTCACATCTCCTTCCAAACATTCCTTTGGGTGCTTGCTGAATGTAGCAGGTTTTTCTAGGTAGACTCAACCCTTCCTAATCTCCTTCTCCCAGTCCACCCCACCTTCCCCATGTTTGTGCTTGCCCTCTTTTCCCCATCCTTTGCTTCTGAATTCCCAAGTTGGACACTGGAGGGTTTTTTAAAAAAAAATAAAATAAAACTCAAGCAGAGTAAATGTAATTCAATCAGATTTTCTTAAGCTGTTAAAGACTAGGTGTAGAAAAAAAATTGACAATTTAGAAAAAAGATGTTCTTTAGCAGTAGGAAAGTCTGATTCACTTACTGGATCGAAATCCCTCCCTTTCTCATGAGAAGCATGAGTGCGGGAAATAAAAAAATAACAAGAAAAAAGTTTATGCAAGCACATAAATACACTAAAAAAAACAAACAAACAACTAACCTGGGGAAGTTCATAAAAAGAGGATAGCCTACCTTGTTTTTGTGATTCCACCCAGAAGTGTTCTGGCAGGACTGCCCATTGATGCTGTATTCACAGCAGGACAATGCTGTGAGGTTTCAAATGCCGGCAATGCCAGCACAGAAACAGAACGGGCAATCTATTGATGGCTCAGCTCATCAATTAAATAGAATACCATAATGACTCTAGCAGAATGCAAAAGGACATCGTTGTCTGATATTGCCATCCTTTTGCATTCCGCTGGTGTCATTATGTTGCCACATTAGCCACATCTGATAATCTCCTTAGTGTTAGGAATTATATACTCAGTGGAAAACTTTAATATTACATAGCCAGTTCTAACCTTGGCCTTGAAGCAATCCTTAAATCAACAATACAGCCTTTCCCAGGAACTGTAATATTCTAATTGTATGATTTGTGGGAATAGTGAAATCACAAGCCCATTTTTTAGTGCAACATTATTTACTTTGACCATTTTTACACGTGGGGATATTTATTAACTTCAGTAAAACTCACCACTTGGGTCCATACAGTTCCTATACTATTTTTAGAGGAAAAATACATAGACACATTTCCTCACCATTAGTCTTTAGAAATGACCACAATATCTGTGATAGAATTTCTTATCCTTTTATGGAAGATGAGTTTCTGAGTTTCATCTGTTCTTAAATCATTGATGCAGTACATTTGGAATAATATTTGGGGGAGTGCTGTTGTTTTTTTAAATTAATTTAGTCTGCTATAGGTTTGTTGTGTATTTTGCTAAGTCTTGAATTATTTACACCAGTTGAATGGGAAAATGTCAAGCTGTGGGTGGCTAACTGTCAATAAATGAATTGACTTTCAACGTCCAGTCCTAATCTTCCTGCTTTCCAAACTGGTTCCCTTTTCCCTTATAGAAGGGAAAGAGCCTTATAGAATTCCAAGCTACCAAAAAGATACCACACTACATTTCTGCACAGATCTTTTCAGATTCATTCTTTCCCTTAACTGTAGAATTTATATTACATTGCCATAGTACTTTCTGCTCATGTTTGGGGAAAAACATTAGAATTCTTAGCACACAATTCCAGGAGGATGACTTTGAGGTTTTATTATTATTATTTCCTTCTGCTTATTTGTGGCAGACTAACTATCTATTCTATCCTCTTGGTGAGACTGCACTGTAGAATATGCTCTTAATTATCAAGTCACAGAAAATGAGCAGAATATTCCAAATGGCTCCAGAGTTTCCCAAATGAGCAAATTCATCAAGGTTTTTACTATAGCTCCAAGGAGGAGTCAGTGCAGTCATCACCAGTCTGAACTGTCAATTCCATCTTCCTCCTGCATAAAAACAAACATTTCCCCCACAATAAAGTCTTTTAATAAAAGCAATAAAACAACTCAAGGGAACATTGTTATCATGAGCTAATCAGCCCCTGAGGGAATTAGAGGCACTTAGCTGTATCTAGTGCCTCAACACCTGAGGGGCTGTGATAATTTCATGATAACCAACAAGGCATGACAGACTGGGAGGTTAATTAGATAATATTCAAACTTGGTAATGTTGAGTTTGAAGATTTCTTTTGAACTTGTGTAGGCAAAGCTCAGCTTATAAAACAGCTATGGGATATCACCACACAATAGATAATTAACATTGCCTACAAGCTATTCAAGGTTCAGAATAACTAAAGAGAGAAAAATAATAGTTGAAATAACATATCCTGAGGCGCTTCTTTAACAATGTGTAATTTTGATGAGTTCACCCCATGAAATTTTTGCAACCCACCCCCACTGACCCTTAGATCCTATAATTTCATTGAGGAACACACCAATAAATGACCGACATTCTTGAATAGAGCCTCTTATGCCTCATGTTTTTCAAACTATTTATACGGAAATGCAAACATGTTGTTGAAATTAAATGATTTCCTGGTGTCACTGGAGTCATTACTTTGAGAAAGGAGAGCACTGTGTTGATGAACATTATGGTGATTTTGAATATTTAATTTATATTATATGGCACTTAAAATATTCAATATAACCACATGCAAATATTAACTGAAATGTTTAAGGCTCCCACATTTCCCTCACTGAACTGATAGCTGACAGTAATTTAGGCTGCAGTTCTATAGACCCTGGGCCAATTTCCAGAGACCATAGGATGTCTCAGATCACCATCTGAGAAAAATGGGAAATGTTCTTCCTCATAAATCCCCACCAAGGTACCAGAGGAATTTCTCCAGCTCTTACCATGCTGAGCTCCAGCATTTGAAGGGGAAAAGGGGACACTAACCAAGGTTATAAAAGTTACTTTTTAGACAGCACCTGCCAAAATCCACTTTCTAGCAGAGCCAGTAATCTTTCCAGACTCTAGCCTTCTGTGGGACTGTTGGGGAAACACTGGGGGAAGACTTGAATCTGCAACATCCCTTGCATATCCAGTTTCCAGCACATTTCCATAACTTGGGGGAATGCATCACAGTTCAGGTCAATGTGGGGTGGGGAGAGAATCAGAAAAAGTGAGAGGGGAAGGGAGACAAAAAATGAGTGTAATAATTATAATCTATTACTTTTAAAAATAAACAAGAACAATATATCCAACTCCTCCTTAATTATAATGTGTCAAATACATCACAGCAGTGTGGTATACATTTTAAATCTTTGCAAAATCAATGAATCGACTTTTAAGCAGCCATGACAATTTATGTGCACAACAGCACAAACGCATAAATATGTCCTTAAAAAAACAACAAAAAACAAATGAAGACATACATACTTTCTGTGAATCACCTAGGTGGATTACTCAAGACAGGAGAACCTTCTCCATGGCCAGGATGACCTCACAATGAAGATGGCTCCAACCATAGAGTGAGCAACACAAAACAGGTGGCTAGCAACCGCATATATCCCTCAATGTCCCAGGGTCCACATAGTGATAATGACTTGCTTCTCCAGTGAGATTGCCCTCCGATGGTTCTCTCGTAAGAATCTCCAGCCTCAGAACATCCAACAACATGTGGAAAATGGACCTTGTCATCCTGAAGTTTTCCCGCCATTGCTCATCTGACTACATGTGCATTACAAAATTCTCGTACCAGTCTTTGCAAATGGGATACTGCCACCAGCGACATTCCCGGACAGGAATCTGCCTGGTGGACCTGCACTGGCGAGGAGTTGTCTCTTCACCCTCAACATCAGTGGGTAGGATGCATGCCTGCTGCTACTTCTCCAAGCTCTCTCTAGTGCAAGGAGGTACCGTGCTATAGGCCGGTGATGCTAAAGCATCAAAGCATTGCCACTAGCAATTGTAGCCTGCAGAAGTGCCAGCAAGGTCATATATACAACAACAACAACAAACAACAGGGAATAAGGTTCCCTACAAAAAATAGCACAACAAAATATCTTTTAAAAAAGCTCTTTGATCTGTGTGGCTTTAAAAAAAGCTGTCAGGTCTACGTAGCTTTGAAAAAAGCTGTTGGGTCTAACAAAAGCTGAGAACAGCTGTGTGCTTGCTACTGGGAGACTGTGAGAGACATTAACCAGGTAGGAGCATTGGCGACTGTCATGATTGCAGCAACATATATTGCCATCCACCTTCCTGCCATTTAACAACAGCCAATCAGACAGCATTCTACCAGAGGAAGTTCTTGACAATGAAGGTGCATTATTACACATGCATAAAATTGATTGACAGTTTAAAAACAAAACAAAAAAAGTACACTTGTTTGGGCAGAAATAAGTTGCCTTGAATCACTTCTCAAGCTCCTTTCTTATTCGCATCTGCCTCTGTTAAGACAATGGATTGATATTTAATACAATGTCATACAATTTTAACTGATATAATAAAATGATCATTAATTCAGATAAATCCTGCTGCAATTTTGCGATTATGTGCACCAATGTGCATTTTTTCTCTCATTTAGATGGGGCCTAGCTAACTGTTCTGCATTCACGATCACTACTTGGTCATGGTTGTGACATTATTGCCATGATCAATGATCATTGCCCTGGCAATGTACTTTACCAGGCATCAGCAGCATGAGGAGAAAGAGGTCCATTCTGCCAGCAATCAGAACACAGGTGAATGATGTTTCTGTCAGGTTTGCGGCAGGCCAGAAGAGGTTACTAAGTGAAGTATATTTAACTAAGTAGCTGAAGTAGAGTACTGGCCCATTAAAAAAATAAACTATCTTGGCTGTTGCTGCATATTCTCTACCATAAGCTGAGTCATTTCTTATTTATACAAAGTGAAAGGCATCCTTAAAAAGGGGTGGTTGGGTGTTCAGTAAAATACCATTCATAGAAGGTGCTTATACCATCTATCTATTTCAGAAAGAGATCTGAAAGGTAAAGAGATTAATCAGATGCCTTTAATATGGTGTTCTAGGAATGCCAGGAGATTGCCAAAGGGCCAATTTTTCAGATAACGCGGTCCTCTTCCTGTACCCCTTACATTTTGCCTCCATTCTTTTTTATTGATGGCTTAAGATATCAATAGATCACCTGTTCTGTTTCTGTCACGGAATCACGGGAGTCTGAAACTGTGCCCCGTTATGCTGGCATGATGCCAGCCATGATGGGAGGTCCTTGCCAAACACTTCCAGGTGCGATTGGGACATCCAGGTAAGTCACACCTTTTTCCCCCTCTCTGGGTTACTTGGAATTTTTTTGTCTGTTTTTGTACTTGCTGTCAGTTTTAAACCTTTCTTTTCTTTTTTTAAATTTCTCTCGCACTCATTTTCTTGCTAGAATGGCTCGGGATTTCAAATAAGGAAGTGAATGGGGCTTAGTGAAAGCTCCATTCACTTCCTGGACTGCCGGAGTGGAGGAGAGCAGTTTCTGTCACACTAGAAAGGTAGATCTGAAAAATATTTTTTTAAGTGCAATAGGGATGGGAGTGGGGCAGGTGAGATGTAGTAAGATGGGGATGCTATATATGGTCCCTGTCTGAAAATCTCCTAAGTGTGAAAGAGCATAACTATTGGTTTTTATATGCCACACTTCTAAGACAAGAAGGAAATCTCTGTAGTTTTCAGCCATTTCTTGGCTACAGATGTTGGCTGTTGTTATATCTGATACTTTAGAGTGTGCTCTCCAGTTATGCGCATGAACTGACACACATTTTGAACATATATGCATATAAGGAATCTTTGAACCTTGGCAGTAGCACATCTAGGCGGAACAATCCTAAATCCTAGGCAGAGTGTGAATACTTGAAGAGGGAAGACTGAATACACAGGAATCAAAATGTATACAACAATTGCATTGTGGAATAGATAATATTGCTGCAGAATCTATTTGCTCATAAACAGGAATTCATTTTGCTCATAAATGGTAAATAGTCCAGTGCATCTTAAGTAAATTGATAAACAAAATACAATTCAAGAAGCCAGACTTTGTTCATTAGGCTGTAATTAACTCAAGGAAGCACACGCTCTGCAAGAGTGAGGTTGTGAGCTAAGAACTAAGCTGTGGTTCTGTACAAACCACAGAGGGCTTGATGTTGTACGGAATGGGAGATAAGCAATTTTGGGCTCCAAAGGCTTCTGGAAGGATGAGGAAAAGGGGAGAAGAACAGAGTTTCCAAAAAGTGGTTCAGATTCAGAGATCAAAGAAGAGAAAGGGGAATCCAAATTCACTTTATTTATTTATTTATTTATTTATTTGAAGTAAAAGGGGGCATAAACACTAGTCCTTATACTGGGTCCCAATGGCAAAAGGAGAGGTTGGAACCTTGGGGGAGGCTGCTTCTGACACACACACACTTTCAGGGCTAAGCATCCTTGTGTGTCTTGCCTAGGTTCCTTCTACCTTCCTTTGCACAAAGGATTTGCCATATAGTTTTTGAGTCCATCCTATCAAATCCCTGGACACACTGAACGTACCTGATCAGATACTGATTTTGAAAGGGGCTTAGTACTTGGATGGAAGACTGGCTCAAGGCAAATCTACTAAAGAATCCAGTCTGAAATTCTGTAGAGCTACTAGCAGTTAGAATTGGCAATGCTGGGCTAGATGGACCAATGGTCTGAGTCCATGTAAGGCAGCTTCCTATGTTCCTTTGAAGGCGCTTGGCTGGGAAGGAGTGGGAGCTATAGAAGAAGGGAAGTGATACCAATATTTTAATGGCAACCTTTTACTGGTTTGCCAGTGATAGGTTGTATTAGCTGGTTATGCTTCTGATTTCAGCATGGTTTTAAAAAAGAATTGATCTTTCTCCCCAAAGATAGTAATGTGTGTGTGTATGCACACACACACACACACAAAACAAGCAAGTATGCACACACCAACAAAAGAAGGGGTAGATTCCAAGGCTATGAATTGTAGGGAAAGACTTTCAGAAAATAGGTTATGGCTTCAAAGACACCTTTTGTTGGTTGCCATTAGATTCTTTCTGATCAGCAAGTGGGGTGCAAAGAAATTCTGTTATCTACTGTGAGGTGATGAAAACTCTGCCACAAATCTGTCATTGGGTGGGTCCCTGAATGTCAGAATGAGGACTTTTTGGGTGGACTGGCTAATAAGGTCCTCTGTCAAGCACCCTTAATTCTAAGGATCAAAGGTGATTGTTGGCTTTGAATTGGTTCAGTAACTGATTTCTAAGGGAGGATGTGAAAATCTGTCCATTGTGTTTCTCAGAATCCCACCAATAATCTTATCCCACTCCCATCCCAATGTCATACTGAATTGTGAGACACTTTTTAAACATCCTTCCTCTTGTATGAAAATTAATGCATATTTGAGTACTAATTTTCCTGAAAGTACACTTTCTTCCCCAAACACACACCTCTTTTTACATGTTCTCTGCATTGACGGAAACCTGTTTGTCCTCATTTTTCAGATATACACATGGTTTTGTGTACATTTTTATGTACATTTTATGTACATTGTGTACATAAACTTCAGAGATACATGGATTTCTGGGGCAAGATGTGTCCCATTGCCAATCTTGGGAAGCATAAATTGATTTTTTTCTATCTCTGTTTTAGAGGGATTTCAAGAAATGAAACAGTCAGGAGCAATGAAGGTACTGAGGTCTCAGGAACGTTGAATAATGAAAAGCAGAGTAACAACCAGAACAGGAGCATGAAGACAACACTAGAACACTGAAGTCAAGATATTTTTTTTATTATTATTTAAAAATATGGTGTTTTGAAGAGATGAGCTGCTTTGCTATAAGACACAGCCTTGGTAAGGCAACAGGGTGGTTTCTTCAGCTAAAAATATAGTCAAGACAGGGCCATCCTTCCTTTGGAGGGAGAGTGAAATTGTCAACTAGAGGATGTGGCTTTTGATAGATGGAGGACATAGGGTTTGATTCATGTACTTAGTGGGAAGAAGACATTTTCATCAGGAACACAAATTTAAATTCTCTGGACCAGTTTGCTCTGACGGTGACTCAGTGGAGTGCACCGAGCTCTGGACTACATGGTGTATGGAAGAAACTCTTGATCCTTCTGAAACCAGGTATCGCACAAAACAGAGAGAATAGCAGCACAAACATGTGTAGATCCATTCAGATGGAATCCCAGTGGGGCTTATTCCCAAGTAAATGTGCCCAAGATTTGCAAAACACTTCCCACTATGGGTGCGCTGTTATAGCATTGGCAGAAAGGGTATAATTGCAAGATATTGGACACGGGGAACAATTGGTTGGGAAAACAAGATTCACAACAACATTCAACAGCCTTGTTGTTGTGTGCCTTCAAGTTGTTTCCAGCTTCTGGTGACCCTAACTAAGGTGAACCTATCCCAGGGTTTTCTGAAGCTGAGAGTGTGTGACTTGCTCAAGGTCACCCAGTGGGTTTTCATGGCCAAGCGGGGATTTAAAACCTGATCTCCAGAGTTGTATTTACAATTAAGTGGTTTTTAAAAAATAGTGTAGCTTGCGAGCTTTGTTTTATTTATTTTAAAAAAAACTAGTATAGCTTAAGAAAAAGACAGTGTCGTCTCTTGAACCTAAGAGACTAAGGTTCAAATCACTGCTCTGACATAAAAACCCACTGGGTGACTTTGGTCAAATCACACTCTCTCAGTCTTTGAGGAAGGCAATGGCAAACCTCCATTGTATTAATCTTGCTGGGAAAACCCTACAGTAAGGTCGTCATAAGTTGGAGTTGCATAGATAGGAGATATCAACAAATACCTTAACAAAAATCACTGTAGTTGTTTTCTGTGCCTTTTATAGAATCTAGTAACCTGGTAAATAATTTATTTTGAACAATAAAATACATTTGGCCAGAAGTTTGTGAAAGTATCTCTTCTTCCCAACACACACACTCCATTTTTCTAATATATCACCTTTGATGAGCAACCTGCACTAATATGAAGACTTCCTGATGTTGCCTGATACAATTAAGGCCCAATAGGCCCAGTGGACCTTAAGAACATAAGAAAAGCCCTGATGAATCACATCAAAGCCCAATCTAAACCAGGCAGAATGAGGCAACTAGTTAGCTTGAGGATGCTGGATGTGTGTGGAGTGGCAGCAATATTTTGGAGGCCAGACGTGAATGCACCTTAAGCCTACTTTTCACCTCCAACCCCATCCAGCCTTCCTGCCCTCATGTGTGGTGGAGAATGCTGTCCTCTCACCCATTTTTGAAATGAAATTCACCTGCCAATCCAATTAATTTCTGTACACAGAATGGGGCAATAATGGACTCACTCCAGCCCTGTCTGTTTCAAACAACGAATCATATATCTTTGGCAAGCCAATTAGCAGGCTATGAGAACAACCACCCTCTCCCACTATTGTTCTTCAGCGACTGGTGTTTTTACAGGCATGTAGCATCTATTTCTACAGGTAGTATATATCCATCCTGACTGGCAGCCACTGGTAGCCATACCCTACATGATTTTGTGACCAATATGTTCTAATACGTGCTGTCATAGCTCACCTCCTCAATGACTCAGACTATAAGGAGGAGGATACAGATTGCCAGGAAGCTGCAGCTTCTGATAATGGAACTCTCCCTGAGTCCGAGGAGATGGGGCTGGGGCAGTAGGGAACCCTGATCCCCAGAAGGAGTTGGCAGAGTCTGAAGACAATATGCCCCTGTCCTTTGTTGTGTGATAGAGGGAGAAATGCCAAGCCCAGCACAGGTTAAGTAACAGACAGCAACCTAATTAGATACTTGTGGCCTTTAAAGAGCTGCCTATAAATATCCTGGCCTTAGTGGCTCTCTCAGCCTTAGTGCTGACAATCTTATCTGGTTTACTGGCAGTACTCTTTCACATTTCTGTTTCTTATGACCTTGGACCAAAGCTGCAGTTAGGACTACTCTGTTTACTCCTTGCTAGCTAGTGTATCTGGACTCCTGACCTGCTGATACAACTTCTGGACTGGCTATCGACTACCCTTGTGCTTCCTCCTCCCATTTTAGGAGAAAGGCAGGATACAATGCAAATAAATACATAAATAAGTAAATTAATCTCACTCAGATAACCTGTGACTGACCCGAACTGGACTGACTACTCAACAGCTCCTTCACACCAACCACCTGCTTCCTCAGGCACTTGCTAACTTATGTTCAGGACACTTGTATTTGTTGTATCTCTTGTGATGTGACTGGGGTATGGTAATCCCCCATATGCATGATGTTTCACCTCTATAAAAGATTGGGATTATTATTTTTTTTACAAGATGAGGATTGTTAATATTTAATCCCCCTCAAGAAAGATTTTAGAGTTAAGGTAGCCCAAGGCAGCACTAAAAAAAAAAAGTAAAGAAAAGGTGTAGAAGATTTGAGTGAATTTTTAAGTGGTACGATGATGTGTTTTCTCCCCATTGCCTTTCTTGACTGCCAGCTAAAGCCAGCTTATCAGTTTTTCTCTTTCATAATGGTAAATTCATACATATTTTTAATGTTTAAAATACCTCAGAAACCGTGGGGCCATCTAAGCTCTCAGTACAACTAGGAAAATGTTCTTGTATCAAAACATACTGCACGTCAATCAACACAATCTACATGAAATGCTAAACAAAAACTTGTGTCATTTAATTTTCCTGGGAAGGAAACCAAGCTGGTTAATGCTGTTACTGCCCTTACTGGATGGATAATCCTGTTTATGCTAAAAACACTCCATCCTAAATACCTGCCACACATAAGGCTGACATAAAACTGATAAGACCTTTCAAGATGTCACTACAAAGAGCAGTAGGAATTTCTGCTTAAAAAAAACACAAAAAAATGGCAGGTTCCAGATACATTTAAGTGAACTACTGAATAAATAATAGAGCACACTTTATAAGAAGTTTGTGAAGGCTGTGTTAAGTATTAGTCTTGATAAGGCCTTCATCTTACAGTGAGCCACTAGATGGCACCTTGTATTTGGCAAACGTATCCAGTAGGTTACTTTCTTTATCTGACTAGTTGAAAGTGATATTGTTTCATCCACCCACCATACCTATCATTAGAAAATCTTCCTTTTCATAATTTAGGAGTATTTAGTAGTCATTATCATTGTATTCTGTTATTGCAGACACCCCCTCCATAATATTAGCTGTACACAAAATATCAGTTATATGGGCTTTTTGTGTGCATTGTGTTCCTTCAGTCTGCCTACCTCTTTTACGCATCTCGTGTACTCATTGTCTATTAGCATAGCTGGACTACCTGACTTTCTGGATTATGTCCACTGTTTGCAATCCACTGGTGTCACCAGCTGTGGACACTTTCAAAGGCTTTTCAGTGTTGTGGGAGAGGAGAAGAATAGCCCTGGGAACCACTTGTCAGTGTATTTCTGAGATCTTCAGTGTAAGCTTCAGTACTTAGGAGTAAATCCTAATACGTTTAATAGGACTTACTCTTCTAAGGAGCCTTGTTTAGAGGCTAACTGTCCCCACTGTGTGAGGGGAAGACCTCAGCTGTGGTTGCTGGCCCTGCCTCCTTCCCACCCTCATCTTCCTGAACTCTTTCCCTTGAAAGCTCTTTCTTTGCTTCACATTGCTCCTGCTGTAGCTGCTTGTGCCCCTACAGCATTCCAAGAACATGTTTATTACCATAAACCATCTCTCCAGAACAGTGATGCCTGGTGCCCCTTCTGGAAGATACGGCACCCAAAGGTGGGCAGAACCAGGGATAACAGGCAGAGCCAGGGAAGCATGGATGCATAGATACAAGTATGCACATTGTGGCAAGGAAATAAACATTTCCACATACAGTTGTCTCTTCACATTTGCAGAGGTTTGGTTCCAGGACCCCCTGTGAATACCCAAATCCGTGAATACTCAAGTCCCATTATATGCAATTGCATAACAAAATGGTGTCCCTTATATAAGATGGCAAAATCAAGGTTTGTTTTGTGGATTATTATTATTATTTTTAAGAATTAAATATTCAAGCTGTGAATACTTAAATCCGTGAATGCCAAATCCGTGAATATGGAGGGACAACTGTACAAACATGCAGCAGTGGACAGGCAGGCATTAACTCAGGAGTGGTTTGGCTGGGGTAGCCTGAGCCTGTGGTGGGGCAGTTCCCCATTTCTGAAATGGACCTGCAGCCACAGCTCTGGAGCCTACAGTAGAAAAAGCAGCTCAGGAGCATTTGGAATCAAGAAATGGCCAAGTGCCCCTTCCTTCTAAGCTGCTTCTACCAAAAGTGGCGCTTGGTATTTGTAAACAGCATGTATTTCTCCCTAAGGCTTGGGAATAAATGGGTTTCAGCCAGGTAAATGTGCAAGCAACATTTTGAAGTTACAGGTCATCCCCACCCCCCCAATCCCCATATCTGCAGGGGATAGGTTCCTGGACTAACCGTCTATAAGTGAAACCATGGATAATAGCAAACCCTATTAAAATAAAGGACATCTGGTACAAACATACCATAGAGTTGCGTTGGAAGA
The DNA here is from genome assembly GCA_030847615.1 of Gambelia wislizenii. Classification (NCBI taxonomy): domain Eukaryota; kingdom Metazoa; phylum Chordata; class Lepidosauria; order Squamata; family Crotaphytidae; genus Gambelia; species Gambelia wislizenii. The sequence goes on along the minus strand of JAUMIR010000005.1, from coordinate 182,127,827 downwards.
CCCAGCAATTCCTAGAGAGGACACCTCTCTAGGCATTTTCCAGCATGATACTATGGTATGTATCCCTATTTTTTCAGCCACAGATAACTGAAAAAAATAGTTTATTGGATAATTGGAGGGGGGGGAAGCAACTTGTCTTTGCATTCCTTTGGGGAGATTCCTGCCCAAAAGAGAAAATGAAAGAAAGCCTTATTTGGTCCATGTCAGCCCTTGCACCATACGTTCTAAATACCAGTTGCTGGGAATTGTAGTAAGAAGGAATTATTACTCACCTGTCCCACTTGTGGATTTTCTAAAGTCATCTGGTTGGTTAGTGATTCAGGAAACAGGATGCTTGACCACATAGGTCCAGCCAGATTTCCTTTACATTGTTCTGAGCACCACAAGTGAGCTCAATAGGCTGTGACTCTATATCATACAGCTCTCCACCAGGAATTTTCTGTGAGATTTCTTTGTGGTTTCTTGGTGTGAGCTTATGCCTCTGTTTATTCCACAGAGTAGGAAGTTGTACCTGATGTCAATACACTATCTATTTATCTTAATGTTCAACTGTAAGAAAACAAGAATAATGACCACAGATGATTTGCACAATTTTAAAATGGATGAGGTAGACATCAAATTAGTTAAAGACTTTCTATATCTTGGCTCAGTCATAAATAAAAACTGGAGACTGTTGTCAAGAAATCAGAAGAACACTAGTATTTGGAAGAGCAACTATGAAGGACCTAGATTAGCTTCTCAAGTGTAAAGATACATCATTGAATACCAAAATCAGGATTGTCCATGCCACTGTATTTCCAGTTTCTATGTATGACTATGAAAGTTGATAGTGAAGAAAGCTGACAAGAGAATCAACTTATTTAAGATATGGTACAGGAAGAGAGTTCTATGGATACCATGGACTGCCAAAAAGACAAATAAATGGGTCCTAGAGTAAATCAATTGATTGTGGCTATAGAGAGCAACATGGTGTAGTGGTTTGAGCATTGAACATGGGACTTTATCATTCTAGCATCTAAAAATGCTATAATTCCGCAAATGAGGAAAGCAGAAACAGAGTGGCATTATAATAGTTATTATCACATGTTTCTGTAATCACGTGAAAGAACTGCCATGGAATTATTGCACAACAACCACTAACACCTTAAGAACAGGGCTTTACTGCCATGATTTAGCATGGATGAGATTTCAGTGGTTCTTGCAAGAAGACACAAGTGTGCTTTAAAACGCACAAAAAAAATGCTTAATTTGCAAAGTAAATGAACACGTAAACACTTTAACCTAAACACGTGCAAACAAACCAGGACACTTCATAAAAAGATCTGTGGATAGTTTTCACATTCTCACCCAGATATTTTTTCACCAGGAACGGAGGGGGGGGGGAAGGACCACCCATTCACACTGTAATCTCACAATTACAGCAGGACGTGTTTTTGCACACTCTTCAATACCATGAAAAGAGAGATATTGAAGGCTATTTACAGCTTGTCCCATCAATGTAAACAATGCCTTATTTGCGGCTACGGCACAGATTGACCATGCAAACATGACAACATCATGAGGTAGCAAAAACCATTCGTACTACCATAATGTCGTAACTGTGTGGTTTTTGCTGTGTCTGATAAAGTCCTAGGACACTGGAGAACAGGGTTCAAATTCCCTCTTAGCCATGGAAATCCACTGAGTGACCTTGGGCAAGTCACACTCTCTTGGCCTCAGGAAAAGACAAAAGAAAACCTCCTCTTAACATATCTTGCCAAGAAAACCCAGTAATAGGTTCGCCTCAGGGTCATCATAAGTTCAAAATGACTTGAAGTCAAACAACAACAAAAACAGCAGCAGAAAATCAATTTTGAACTCTCCCTAGATGCTAGAATGACCAAACTGAGGCTATTCTACTTTGGGTATATGATGAAACAATATCGCTCATTAGAAAAGTGAATAAAGTTTAGTAAAGTGGGAGGCAGTAGGAAAGAAGGAAGACTGCATCATAGGTGGATAGACTCAAGTAAGGAAGCCACAGCCCTGAATTTGCAGGATGTGAGCAGGCTCTCATTCATAGGGTTGCCATAAGCAATACCACTAGAGAGCAATAAACAACACCAACAGTGCTCTCTCGCTCGCTCGCTCTCTGGAGATTATCAGACAAAAATGCAAAAGGTATTCCTGTCTCACAATCTCCAGACCCATCCCTGTCCTGACACAATAACCCTCCCCATCAGACTTACCTTCTCTTGTGTCCAAAGGTAGCCCAGGCATGAATGAAGCTCTAATGGAGTTCCGTTCACTTCCTGGACTGAAATCCTGCCTGTTTGTGCAAGAAGAAGCAAGCGCAGGAAATTCAAAAAGAAAAAGAAAAAAAACACACAAAAGTTCACAAAAGCACATGCACACACTAAAAAAAAATAACAAGTAACCCAGGGAGGGTACAAAAAAAGAGGGTAGCCTACCTTGTTCTTGTGATCCCACCCAGAAGTATTCTGGCGGGACCACCCATTGACGCTGGAATCATGCCAGCAGAATGGGGCACATTTTCACAAACATGAAAATCCGGAACACAAACACTACAGGAAATCAATTTTTGACTTCTCCCTGACAATAAAAAATAACTCCCTTGTAACAGAAGCAGAACACTTGCAGAACACTGGGGCACAATGTCATCTGATAAGGAAGCCCTTTTGCGATCTCATGGCATCATTATAATACCATTTTTGACACGTCTGATAATCTCCTCTCTATCAATCTCTCTCTCTCCTACGTATAAATTATTCTAAAACTCTTAAATGAGTTTCATGATGTTTTTGACCATGAGCTTGGAAAATTATACAAGCAAACCAGGGCTGGGAATTGTGCAGTCCTCTAGATATTGTTGAACTGCAACTCTAGCATTATTCACCATTGGCTATGCTGGCTAAGATTGTTGGGAACAGGAATTCAACAAGATCTGAAGGGCTGCACTACTTCCACCTGTGCTGTTAGTCATTAGAATGACTATGAAAGAGCTTGAGAAAAAAATACTTTTCTTGACTGCAGCACTCATGGTCATGCTGGACTAGGATTCTGGGAACTGTAGTCCGTATAGTGGCCACTCCCACATTGCTTTCAGGAGCATGTGAAATTTGCACTCGGTTATGCTTCTTTGCATATTTCTAAAATGTGCAAGCAACAGACACAGGAAACCTATTTAACCATTCTCACAAAAGTATTTGATTCTTCTGAGGAAAACATTGTTTGGCTTCCCTGTCCTAACTTGATGGAAACAAGCAAAGGGCAGAAAGTGCCATGTGCCTCCCACAGTGAAGCTAACCCTAGAGCACATATTGATTTTAATGATGCTGGAGGTTTTGGCTTTTACAGGCAAACAAATCAATAGGCGACAGAGACAATTAATCAGGTCTAGCCACCTATTGCTCATGAACTTGATAATAGATATTTTTACATTGTTTATTGTTTAGCTTTCCCAATAGTTGTCTTTTACCTCATTTTATCCATCTGTCTTCCGCCTACCCCAGCTATAGAGTTGAGGGAGTTGGCAGATAAAAGCAAGAGTCCAGTAGGGGAAGATCTACTGCCAGTGTGGTTGCCGCTGAAGGGGGTGACACCAAAGAGGGGTCATCCCTTTGGGGGGAACACAAGGGCAAGGGCCTATGGTGCTGCTTGAAAGAAGAGGGAGGCCTGCATTCTGTTAATTTGCATTAACCATTACATCCAGGGCCATCTTAACAGCATTATGGGCCCCTGGGCAAAGCAGTGCACTGGGCCCTGCCTGTACAACCACTCACAGGGGGGAAAAAGTAAATTATCAATAAAATAAACTTATATGTATTGGTACCTCCAACAAAAGCAGTGTTTTGACCCTCTCCCCAGTGTACAGCTTCATTTGGAGCAAAGTCTCTCCCTGTCCAGACTTCAGAATCCCTGATGTATAAAACAGCAGAGATAAGAATGAAAAAGAAAAGAGAAGTGCCTTCCAATGTGCGAAAGGATGGGGGGGGGGAGAACCGTCTTGGAGGGGCATCTCCCCAGCAAGCTGGCATCTCTGCCTTGGGCCAATGGGATGGTGGGAAGGGGAAGAGCGGCAGGGTGTGGGCGGGCAGCCTCCGCCTCTGGGAGAGGGAGAGAGTACAGACCGGAAGGCTGGAAGGAGGCACCCTCTTGGTGTGGCTGTTGGAGGGTGTGTATGTGTGAGAGAGGGAAGAGTTGCTTGGCGGCTCATGGCTGCATGGGCACCACTCCATGCAGAGCCGAGGAGGCAGGCTGCGTCTTCCTTTCTCGGCTACTGCTTGCTTTTCTGCCTCTTCTGGCAGGGTTTCCTCAGTGCTTCCCATGCTTTGCTCCTCAATCAGGACTCCCACTCCAACCAGTGGCCCCTCCTCCTCCTCTCCCATCCCTCCTCTTCCTCTCTTTTCTTTTTATCTTCCCCATTCCCCATTCTCACAAATGCAGACATCTCTCCTCTCCTCTACAAGTTGTAATTTTTCTCCTTCTACCGAGTTAGCAGGAGATTTGAATGTTGAGGAAGGTGATCGGAAAAATAGTGTTAAGGTTTGGTCTGTGTATAGATTAGCATGCCCAGCATGCCCATGCATTAAGATGACACTCATTACATCATTAGCATCTGTAAGTGTAAAGGCAGTCTATGATAGGAAGGATGTGTTCTGAAAAGAGGAGGGGAGATACTAGACCTGACAGGGTAGCCATGATGGTTGTAGAGGACAGAGGGAGATACAGAAAGGGAAGACAGTTACACTTTAATCAATGGGACAGGAATAGGGTGTTAGTTGTACCTAAAATGCCTTCCAATCCAAAAAAACCAGGATGGTCTTGGCAACAACCCCTAGGTTGAAAGTGCTGCTGGTGAATGCCAGGTTAGTAAATGAGAAGATGGCTGCCATTCAGGATTTTATCCTGGACGAGCGTGCTGACTGGTGTGTATCACAGACACCTGGTTGCATGAGCAGCAGGTGAGACAGGGAGGGGGGAGTGATGGAGTTTCAGTAGTCTATTGAAATGCCCTATCCTGTAGTTTTCTGGGATCAAGTGTGTTTACCTGAAGCTGGGACAGGGGCTGGAACAGATTAAGGATTATGTTGGTATGCACACAGACACACAGACACTGCTTAACAGTCTGCCTTCCTGAGCTGGCCAGGGTGATCTTGGGTCTGGTGCTAGAAATATAACTAAAAACATACAAAAGGTTATCATTAATGAGTAATTAAACTAATCACAGTATTAAAACAGTTCAGATCTAAACGTAATAAAATGCAATTAAAAGATTAACTATTAAAAACAGTTGAGTTTAAAACAATACAACTCCTCTTAGCCTATTCTTTAAGAACTTTCTCTGTCAAATGTCTGTTGAAATACAAAGGTATTTGTCTGCTGGCAGAAAGACAGCATGGATGAGGCCATTCTGGACTCCCTTGGAAGGGAATTCCAGAGTCTGGGGACAGTCACTGAGAAGGCCCTATCTCATGTCCCTACCATCCCTGCTTTTGATGGTGCTGAAACTGAGAGAAGGGCCGGTCCGGATGGTCTCATGGCCCAGGCAGGCTCATACAGGGAGACAGCCTGGACCTGAGCCATATAGGGTTTTTAGGTCCCTGTAATCTGCCCTGGTTAACATTGTGGCTGCAGCTCTTCATACTAGCTGAAGTTTACAAACACTCTTCAAAGGAAGCCACATGTAAAATGCATTACAGTTGGCCAAAGATGATGTAACTAAGGCCTGTAGCACTGTGACCAGGTGCAGCCTCTCAAGGAATGAATGCATTTGGTGCACAAGCTTTAAACGTGCAAAAGCACTCTTGGCCACCATAGAAACCTAGGCCTCCAGGTTCAAAACCGAGTCCAGGAGTATTTCCAAACTGTGAACCTGTACCTTTAGGGGGAATGTAGCCTCATCAAACATAGGCTGAATCCCTATTCCCTGATCTGCTTTTCAACTGTTTAAGGAGATTTTCAGACACGGCAAAAACCGCATCAGAAGATCACTAGAAGAAAAGGAAGGGGCAACCTTACCAGACAACAATGTCCTCCAATGTTCCAGGGGTATAGCACAAGTGTCAGTAAGGCAATCCTTTTTATTGGCAGCTTCTCCCTGTCAATGAAAAAGGGAAGCCTCGTCCATAGCAGTGCTATGCTCTGGGAACGGCTGAAGGATGCGGCGCCTGGTAAGGTTGCCCTTTCTGTTCTTCTAGCAAACTTCTTCCCCCATATATGATAATCTCCTAAATTTCAATTTCTTTGTCTAGTCAATCACTGAAGACAGAGATGGGCTTAGAACCAAGACAGCCCCCTTGGATTGAGGTAGAAAGGAGTAATAGAACTGGGTGTCATTCGCATATTGATGGCACCACATCCCAAAACTCTTGACAACCTCTCCTAGTGGTTTCATGTATATATTAAATAGCATGGGGGACAAGAGAGAACCATGAGGGACCTTACAGGTCAAGGGCCAGGGGGTCAAACAGGAGTTCCCCAGCACCACCTTCTGGATTTGTCCCTCCAGGAAACAACGGAGCCTCTGTAAAACAGTGCTTCCAAGTCCCATCCTAGTGAGGCAGCCCAGAAGGATACTATGGTCAATGGTATCAAAAGCAAGACATTATAGAAGTGAGATTAAATCTAATGGCTAATCCCAAACAAAGAAGACCCACTATATCAACTCCTGATTGGTAACCTTCTTAATCTAAATGAATTTAAATCTCCAGGACCAGATGAACTACATCCAAGAGTATTAAAAGAGCTGGCAAATATAATCTCAGAGCCATTGGCAATAATCTTTGAGAACTCCTGGAGAACAGGAGAAGTCCCAGCAGACTGGAGGAGGGCAAACATTGTTCCCATCTTCAAAAAGGGGGAAAAAGAGGATCCCAACAATTATCATCCAGTTAGTCTGACATCAATACCAGGGAAGATTCTAGAGCAGATCATTAAACAGAGAGTCTGTGAACATTTAGAAGGCAATGCCATAATCACAAAAAGTCAACATGGGTTTCAGAGAAAAAAGTCATGCCAGACTAATTTTTTTGATAAAGTTACCAGCTTAGTAGATGAAGGGAAAGCTGTGGACATTGTATACCTTGATTTCAGTAAGGCCTTTGACAAGGTTCCCCATGACATTCTTGCAAACAAGCTTGTAAAATGTGGGCTAGACAAGTTAACTGTTCAATGGATTTGTAATTGGTTGACCGGCCGAACCCAAAGGGTGCTCAGCAGTGGCTCCTCTTCGTCTTGGAAAGATGTGACCAGTGGGGTGCCACAGGGTTCTGTCCTGGGCCCAGTGCTATTCCACATCTTTATCAATGACTTGGATGAGGGAATTAGGGGCATACTTATCAAATTTGCAGATGACACCAAATTAGGAAGAGTAGCTAATACCCTAGAGGACAGGATCAAAATTCAGAATGACCTGGCTAGACTGGAGAGCTGGGCCAAAGCTAACAAAATGAAATTCAATACGGAGAAATGTAAAGTACTGCATTTAGGGCGGAAAAATGAAATGCATAAATATAGGATGGGAGAGACCTGGCTGAATGAGACTACGTGCGAAAGGGGTCTAGGAGTCCTAGTAGACCACAAGTTGAACATGAGCCAACAGTGCGATGTGGCAGCTAAAAAGGCCAATGCAATTTTGGGCTGTATCAATAGAAGTATAGTGTCTAGATCAAGGGAAGTAATAGTGCCACTCTATTCTGCCTTGGTCAGACCTCACTTAGAGTACTGTGTCCAGTTCTGGGCACCACAATTCAAAAAGGATATTGACAAATTGGAGCGTGTCCAGAGAAGGGCAACTAAAATGGTGAAAGGTCTGGAAACCATGCCTTATGAGGAGAGACTTAGGGAGCTGGGTATGTTTAGTCTGGAAAAAAGACGGTTAAGAGGCGATATGATAGCCCTGTTTAAGTATTTGAAGGGATGTCACGCTGAGGATGGAGCAGGCTTGTTTTCTGCTGCTCCAGAGACTGGAACACGGAGCAATGGGTACAAGCCCCAGGAACAGAGATTCCACCTCAACATTAGGAGGAACTTTTTGACAGTAAGAGCTGTTTGGCAGTGGAACACACTCCCTCGGAGTGTGGTGGGGTCTCCTTCCTTGGAGGTCTTTAAACAGAGGCTGGATTGCCATCTGTCGGGGATGCTTTGATCGTGATTTCCTGCATGGCAGGGGGTTGGACTGGATGGCCCTCGTGGTCTCTTCCAACTCCGCAATTCTATGATTCTAAGTTCATACTTACATAAATCCCATGGATTCAATGGCTGCATGCTAGTTAAAACTAGCCTCTCAGAATCCCTCAGGCAGTGTGGCCAATGACCATGTTGGTTGTGGATTTTGGAAAGTGTGGTACCAAAATTAATTTTCTCAAGCTCTGTGGATCCTTTAAGATTCCTCTATCCTACCAGCACAGGCAATCTTCTCTTGCACTACAATGTATCTGGAGTAGCACCCAAGTAGCCTACCACACAGAACTCATTTCTTTGGTCTACAGCCCTTTTGTTAATACATTTCCTGTTGTCGTATGTACATTGCCTCTTTTTGTTTGTATGTTTTATCTCTCTCTCTGGCTTTTCTTTGCAAACAAAGATTCAGGAAGGACTCATCCCACGCTTTCTGCAAGTGCGCTGATGATTAAAAAGGCCAATCCGAGATAAACAAGTCCGGTTGCAGAAAGCACAGCAGAAGGTCTCCTTGGGTGATGTTTCCGGGTTGTGATTCTTTCTGCGTTGTCGTTTCTCTTCAAGACTTGTTCGGCGTGAGTTCTCAAATAAGGCTGCAGCATTGTGGATAGTGCGTCTCCATGCCTCCCAATGTGAGGCCAGGGCGGACCATTGTTGGTGATCAGTTTGGCCGAGCCTGAGAAGTTTCAGGGAGTCCTTGTATCGCTTTTTTGGAGCGCCCCTCTTACGCTGACCCGTGGCGAGTTCACCATAGAGTACTATTTTGGGGAGGCGATGGTCCTCCATCCTAGAAACGTGCCCTGCCCAGCACAGCTGTGTTCTCAATATCATGGCCTCAATGCTGGTGATCCCTGCTTGCTCAAGGACAGCAACATTCGTCACATAGTCAGTCCAGTGTATATTTAGGATTGTGTGTATAGAAAGAGTAAATGGTGAAGAGGTAAATAGTAGCTCAGGGACCAAGAGGCAGCTTACTTCTTTCTGTATACACTGTCTCATTATACACAAATGCATCTGATGAAATTAAAGTGTTTGGAACAGAAATGATAAAGCAATTAATTTCTGCAACTCTTTGGGGTTGGATATTACTGAAGCAAATAGTTCTTGGCATGACTCAGACCAGGACTGCTGAGTTAAGGAATAATGTGGAGGGTGAGGGAGGATACCAATTATTAGGACCATCAATATTCATGCTTGAGGGTGAAAGCTAGTAATGGGTAAAGGGCAGGAAGAAAGGAGTTTCCATGGGTCTAATATTGCACAACTGTCTAGCCACTGAGTGGAACTTCTTCTTCTTCTGAAGTCCTTAATTTAGCCCATTGTCAGAATACCCAACTAGCTAGATAATTGGCTATTTTCACTGTGACAGTAACTATATTCCTATAGCAAAATTTCATTGTAATGAGAGAACTTAAACTGAGATATTATTAGATTGTTTGTAAGGATCTGGGGAACTTCTTTTTTGAGCATGACTTACCTCACTACCTCCTTTCTAAAACTGTCTTCAGCCTGAACCACATTAAGAGTAGACTTAGCCCTATCCTCCCACAAACAATAAGAACAACACATTACAGATTTTAAATAAATAAATAAATAAAAATCTTGTTTTCTCTGTTCTCTGGATTTCTCCTAGATGACTGTACATTTTATATTACTCTCTCTTTTATATTTTCCTACATGTTACGATTTTGTTGTATTGAACATCTGTGTAAGCAAATTGGCTGCAACTCAGACCTGTTAATGCTGATTAGAGAATTAAGGAAGTGGCCTAGATTATCCAGTTAGGATTATTTTTGTCAAAGAGAACATAAAGAGATAATACAAGATTGGCTTTGCCAGGCTGAGGACAAGGAGGTCACTCTGGAGCCAGAAGGTGGCCAGTTTTATTTCTGGCATGCCTCCTGTGCTTCTAAAACTGCCTTGAAAAGCAGAAGCTTGACAAATTGTACAAATGTATTCATGAGAAAGACTGCACCACAGGTGGATTGGTTTAGTCAAGGAAGCCATAGCTCTTATTTTACAAGACTTGAGCAGGGTGGTTGATGACTAGGGTTCTTGGAAGTCTCTCATTTGTAGGGTCACCATAAATCAATATAGACTTGATTGTAAATAACAGGAGCAACAAATCCATGGGAAAATGTACAACCTTGCCTCTTGGTGACAGACCCGATCACAACTCTATCGTTCCCATGGTTTATTCCTTCCTAATGGACTATCATCTTGTTGGTTAGTCCCAACTAGAGTAAACCCATTTAGCTGTTGAATGGTGAGTCAACACATAGCTTGTTTGTAGGGATCTGAGTCAACACATAGGTATATCTCATTGATTCAAGCGGTTTACTCTAGTCAGGGCTAACAACAAGATTTAGACCATAGTGTGGCAACCTTTTATACTTTCCATCCTTCCAAAATATCCTGGTTGACTTAGAGGTAAAACCTGGCATAGAGTAGTGGAATGTGTCTCTTACAGATGCTGAATCTGGACTTTATCATAGTCAATGCAGACCCTACATCAATGAGAAATAAATAGTAGGAAACCAGAACTGTGGGTACACACTACAGCTATTCAGAAGATGTTCTCCCTATGTGCAACTGATCAGCAGAAGCAAAATAGACCTAGGAGATTATCAGACGGGCCAAATATTCCAGGACAGGGATGAAAGGAGATCACTAAAAGGCTTACCTTTTAGATGTTGTCAGCCCTGTCCTGGGGTGCTCCCGTTCTTCTCCTGTTCCTCCCCCCATTTCCTCTTATTCATGGAAAAATCAGTGAATAAGGAGATTATCAGATGGACTCTTTGGGTCTGTTTCTGTCCTGCTACCTCCCCACCCACCCCATTCCCATTACTGTTGCAAAATAAAAGGAAAAGTTTCATACACCTACCTTTATTCCACAACAGGAATGGGCTCCCCCTCCCTCCCCTACCCAGTCATAAATGCAGCTGTCATAAGGCTGCTTTTACGACCGGCAATTGAAATCCCAGCTGTTCTCGCGAGAGAACAGCTGGGAGGGAAATTTAAAAAGAAACCCCCCCCAGCTGTCAAAAAAAAAAAAAAGCAAGCACCAAAATACATTTAAAGAAGAAAAAGCTACCCGGGGAGGTAAAAATATTTTTTTTAACTTACCTTGTTGTCCCTATCACACCCGAAAGTGTCCGGCAGGGACAGGACAGTCTGTTGTCGTCGCAGGAGCACAATGGAGCCCCTGTTCTCTTGCCCATCATTCCGTTACGAGCCTCTTATTTATGGATTTTTCCATGAATAAGAGGAAACAGAGGAGGAACAGGAGCAGAACGGGCGCATCCCAGGACAGGATGATGTCATCTAAAAGGTAAGCCTTTTAGCGATCTCCTGTCATCCCTGTCCTGGGATATTTGGCCCATCTGATAGTCTCCTAAGATGCTCGTTCCATTATTATAACGGAATGATGGGTGAGTGAACAGGAGCCCTGTTGTGCTTCCAGGATGACCATGGGCTCTAACGTCACCGGGAGGTCCCTGCTAGCCAGGGATGACAAGGTAAGTTAAAAAAAAAATTCCCTCCCCGGATAGCTTTTTCTTCTTTAAATGTATTTTGGTGCTTGCTTTTTCTTTTTCTTTTTCTTTTTTTCTTTTCTTTTCTTTTCTTTTCTTTTCTTTTCTTTTTTTGACAGCTGGGGGGGGTCTTTTTAATTTCCCTCCCAGCCCTTCTCTCATGAGAAGGCCAGGATTTCAATTTCCGGTCGTAAAAGCAGCCTTACAACAGCTGCATTTACGACTGGGCAGGGAAGGGAGGGGGAGCCCATTCCTGTTGCAGAATAAAGGTAGGTGTCTGAAACATTTTCCTTTATTCCGCGGCAGGAATGAGAGTGGGGCGGGGGGGGGGTAGTGGGACAGAAACAGACCAAAAGGATCCATCTGATAATCTCCTTATACTTGCCCCACTGTGTCATCCAGTATTTGACAGTGTTGTGAAAAAGGGAACCTACACATGTCCATCTAATAGGAACCCTGACTGTGCCAGATCTCCAGTCATGGGGAGAGCATATGCACATACATACATATGCACAATGATTTTCCTTCCCAACATTTCAGGAAAAAAAGTGGGCATTGGAGTGGGATCAAGAGGCAAAACCCCTCTACCCCTCACCTGTGGCCTGTGGCCTGTGGCCACATGTTGTATGTGGGAGGTGGGTGTTGCTTTTGAAAAAGCAACATTTTGTATTTCACAAAGCTCTTCTCTGGGAGAGTTTTCATTATGAAGAGGATTTGCTCACTAGTTGGTGCCCTTGCTTCAGAGTTCACCTCAAGTTGTTGTTCAAAGTTCTTGGTTCTCACACATTACTTATTTATGTCTTCACTTTTCCCCCCACTCTGGGGATAATTGGTTCTTAACTGATACTGCCTTTCTACAAACCTGTACGACAGCTAGCAACAAGACACTGCTAAATAGGAGGATCATTAATGTGGGTATATGTTGTGGATCTCCTTCAGGGACAGGGCTGGAAAATAAGCAAAACCATTAGTAGTTTATTTGCAACTGTGTATTTATGTAAAGCTCTGTGGAGAATGTGTCAACAGTCACTGTGTAGCAGAGCAATTAACACAGTACTTTTATACATTTGACTGTTAGCATGGGAGTAAACAGAAGCAGATGTGAAGTGCCAGTGCTGTTGGTATCTGCAGGCTGTTCTGACATATGCAAATACAATAGTACATGCAGACCTCACAAACACCCCCCCCCCTTGTACCATGACCTTACTTACCAAGCCTGGGACAAGAGTGTTACATTTGCACCACTTGCCTTTTAATTATTAACTAACTCTCAGATGCAAACTGGATGTTCTTCAACCATCACAGATCATAGGGGAAAGATCCCAAAGATAAGGGGCTTTATTGCAGTATGCTGAAGGTAATTTGTGGAGAAAGGTCTCATATCCACGTAGACCTTCCCCCGATGTTTAATAAAAGCAGAAAAAAAGTTTGCAAGCTGCAGAAAAATAGTTAAATCTTCTCAAAGGGCTCAGACATATTCAGTAGAATTGCCATGGGTTTCAAAAAGTGGTTTACTGCTCAGTGAGGGAAGGGAGGAAGGAGATGCCATCCAAGAAGCATAAATAAAAATGTTCATTTTTTACATGAAAATAGTTGCACAATTTGTACACCATAGTTCCTTAATTCTCTGGATCCTACAATCTTTAAATCCCAGCCAGTATTTTTAAATTGATGATGATGATGATCAACAAAATGTTTGCAGTCTGTGAGAATCAGAACTGTGTTCCAAGCATTTAGATGTGAGTGATGAAAATCATTTTTTTTAAAAAAACCTGCAAAACAGAATGTAAATGCTTCTTTCTTCAATGCAATCCTGATTGGCCAACATGTCCAAGGACCAGCTGAACGAATATTAGGCTAGCTGAAGCTGTTCTGAATCCACCCCCATCCCAACACCTCCCTCTTAGCTTAGGGATGTTGGAAATTACTTGGGACTATCTTTGTCTAACTTTGTGCCAGCATTGGGACTATGTTTTTGAATGGGAAGAGGGTGCATAATTCAGCTCCTTCTTCATCCCACTTTGCTGGACCTTGTTTTGGCTCTTTGGCTGGCAGATTTTAGCCAGCACAGCAATTCTGCTTCCAGATTAATCTGATGGCAATTCTAACAGATCAGCAGAAGAGAGTTCAAGTATCAGAAGAGGATTGTGAGTAATCCTAATCCCTTAAAGTTGGTATAATTTTGATTTAGGATTGCACTGCTAAGTTATTTGGGGGAGGGGGTTAGGTTGTGAGAGGAATGTAATTCTTTCCTAATTTTCTTCTCAAAGGAAACAGGAATTTTTGCAGTTTGTTTCCCACTGTGGTTTTTAAAACTTCAGAGTTTTGAAGACTATTCACAGTTTAGGACTTATTTTGCACAAAATTCCTATGTGCACAAAACAACATTTTCAGTGCAAGAAAAAAACATTTTCTCAGCAATATACCACATTGAGATTTTATGCAGAATAAGTCCCCAAGTACAGTATAAGAAAATGTTATTTCATGTACAGAAAATGCTACAGTTGTCCCTTCCCATTCGCGGGGGTTACGTTCCACAGACCCCCCACGAATGTGAAAAATCCACGAATATTGTTTGCCCCCCTCCCCCGCCATAGCGACCATGGGGTCTCTGGAGGCCCCATAGTCGATTTCCCCCACCTCCCCACTCCCTTCCTAGGCCTTCCCGGGGCCTCCGGAGACCCTCTGGAGGCCCTGTGGATGCCTCCCCAGCCCTCCCCCATCCTGCCCAAGCCCTCAACGGGGCCTCTGGAGAGTCTCTGCAGGCCCCGCGGAGGCGTTCCCAACCCTCCCCCTCCCCCCAAGGCCTTCGCGGGGCCTCCGGAGAGTCTCCGAAGGCCCCGCGGAGACCTTCCCGGCCCTCCCCACTCCCCCCCAAGGCCTTTGTGGGGCCCGGCGGAGGCCTTCCCAGCCCTCCCCACTCCCCACTCCCCCCAAAGCCTTTGCGGGGCCCCGCAGAGGCCTTCCCGGCCCTCCCCCCTCACCCCCAAGGACTTTGTGGGGCCTCACCAGGCCCCACAGAGGCCTCCCCGGTGCACCCCAAGGCCTTTGCGGGGCCACGCAAGGCCCTGGGGAGGCCTTCCCGGTCCTCCCCCCTCCCCCCAAGGCCTTCGCGGGGCCTTGCCAGGCCCCGTGGAGGCCTCCCCGGTCCACCCCAAGGCCCCACGGAGGCCGTCCCGGCCCTCCCCCTCGCCCCCAAGGCCTTCGCAGGGCCTCACCAGGCCCCGCAGAGGCCTACCCGGTCCACCCAAAGGCCTTTGCGGGGCCTCGGAAGGCCCTGCAGAGGCCTTCCCGGCCCTCCCCCCTCCCTCCCAAGGCCTTCGCGGGGCCTCTGGAGGGTTTTCGAAGGCCCCACAAAGGCCTTCCTAGCCCTTCCCCCCTTCCCCCCCAAGGCCTTCATGGGGCCCCGCGGAGGCCTCCCCGGTCCTTCCCCCTCCCTCTCAAGGCCTTCGCGGGGCCTCCAGAGGGTCTCCGAAGGCCCTGCGGAGGCCTCCCCAGCCCTCCCCACTCCTTCCCAGGGCTTTCACGGGGCCTCCGGAGGCCCCGTGTCATGGTTTTGGGGGGGGCGGGGGGGCCTCCCAAAACCGCGAATAATCAAAACCGTGAATGTCGAGTTCGCGAATGTGGAGGGACAACTGTATTTTCTGTGCAAAAACCCACATTTGAATTTTGCATTTAATAACTCACAAACTTGAAGATTCTCATCAGGACTTCTCAACACTCAATAAGCATATCTTTCAATCATCTTACAAATATATTTGAATAATCTCTCCATCGCTAGGGTGAAATCCAGAAAGCTATCTGTGGAGGACACATCAGCCAAATTTACCCAATTACTTAGCCTGGCCACCTGCCACTGCCACCTTCCTTTCAGACTCCCCTTTTATCCCTTCTCTGGACTGGGACCTGAATTTTTGTGGATGGAATATGTGGATGTGTGGTCTCTGTTGGTAAGTGTGCCTAATATCTGTCAGTGAGTGGAATGAATCATAATGAGTCTGGGCTTTATAAACAAAATATAAGAATTGGTTTATTAACTTTAAGATTGTAACATCAACGCTTCAGTACTGTGCATATAACTTGGTTATTTGGCTTAGTATCACTTAGTCTCAGTCTGTGATGATGAATGTGACCAACTACCTATAGAAGCACATATAATAATCTTTGAGTTTGTAATATTATAACCAATTATACAACAGACTCATTCAAGGTAGATATATATATTGACAATAAAGGCCGCAACTTTATTGATAACAGCTGCAATGGTTGGCTCACCTCGCATGGGTCTGGATCCGTACATCGACCAACCTGAATGCTGGTCAATGAAATCACTGCTGGTTAATCACCGACACCACCACTGATGAAGGGGAAGGAGGCCTGGCCAGGCCCTACATGCCCGACAACCCCTCACCCTCCTCTTACCCACCAACCATTGGGAAAAAGGGGGTCTCCATGAACTTAAACTTGACCTTGACCATGAACTTAACAGAGACCCACCTCTCCTCACTGATGGTCTTGGATTAGGACCCATGCCAACAGCCCACCTAAGTTGTGACAGAAAAAAAGCATACATGCTGCAATACCCTACAAACCTACACAAGAAATAAAGGGAGGAAGGGTGGGGTTCAGCTCCCAAAGAGTCACTGACCAGAATCGTGCAGGGGCCAGGTTATATACCCAACCCCCACACCATAAAGCAGCAGTTGTAAAGGAATGCTGAAACGTTGTCAAAAATTACCGTAAAATTGCTGCAAAAGGCAGCAATGCCCCACCTCCTCACAAAGCAACCAATCAGGTAAGGGGGCAGACTTGGAAAGGGAAGGCAACAATAGCACCCCCATGCTGGCTGCCACAAGGGCTGTAGGAAGAATGGGGGAGCCGACCAGGCAGCAAAAGAGCCACCAAGCGAGAAAGGTAAGTCCGGAAGCTCAATTGTCTCATATTCTCAATTTTCACTCACTCTATCAACCATTCAGCCTCAATACTCTCCAACTGCACAGACCAAACTCCAAACCAATCTTCACACAAACTAACTAACAGGAGCACACTCTCTCAACTGGCATGCACACAATTCAGACTCTCTGAAACTCCTCCCATTATAGTTTCCTGCTCTGAGATTGGCTCCCTCATTCTCTTTTCTCATTCGCTCAGTTGCATTCCATCACTAGCTTGTCACACTATCAAAATCAATAAGGGTTTTGAATAGGATGCCTGTGTCATAGAAGGTGAATGGCACCCTAAATTTATAATATCCCATTGTTTATAAGACTGCTTTTTGATACTGCCACTAGCATTCACACAGAAACATGTGAACTCATTACTAATTCTTAGCTTTCTGGACATAATATAGTTCATAATATGAAGCAATATGTTATAGCGTGATTAAATGAAATACAGATTAACATTTTTTTTCATGTTGTCAAATCTCATTCCCTTAGTTTCTCTGCACAATGAAGACTACATATTCAAGCTTATTCAAGTATTCAAGATATTCAAACACAATATTCAAACAGAACTACTAGCAGCATGCCTTTCTAGCACATGAACAAACTCATGATCTGTTGCTTAAAACCCAAATAGGCATGTCACTGAGCTTGGAACAGTAGTCTTAAAAAGAAACTTGTTACTTTATTCATTAATGTGATCACACTACAGGTCATTTAGTTTTGATTTTCACTGCAATCCAGAAACTAACAAGTTACCACTGCTAGTTACTATTTGTGCCATTAGAAAAACACAGGAAAATGCTTTCTGGTTCCCCAAAATCAGTGAATTCAGCTATTGCAAATTGGAAAATCTGAGGAAAAAGGTAAAAAATACTACAAATTAGAATACTACAAATACTACAAATTAAAATACTACAAATACTACAAATGTGACTTCACACTATAAATTAATCTTATCTGGCTACATGATAGCCACCCATGTGACCCTTTTGCCTCTCACTTCCCTTGTTTAAACTGAGTCAGCACACAGATCCTGTAATGAGTAACAGGCAGAAAACCCAATTCATTCCACTGAAAAGTAGTGAATTACTCTGCTCCATTTTGTTACTGCAGAAATTTGCTTATTAGCTCTGCCCATATTTTCTTCCATTGAGAAATACTTCTTGAGCGAACAATTGGCTCGCCAAAACAATTGCAACTATTACATAACAGCTCTTCACAAGAGCATTCCAAAGCAGGCAATAAAAAAATATGGAAAATTTATCAATCCCTGGTGGATCACCATATATGGCTTGGTGAATCAGAAGTTATATGAGTTTCTCTTTTAGAAATAAAGAGTAAGAATAAAGAGAAAACAAATTTACGGGGAAAGACTTGATGCAGTTTCTCATGGCCAACAAGTCAATGATTAAGAGCTTTACGTACTTTATCAGAAATATCTTGAAAATAATTAAGGCTACATCAACTTGGGGAATTAAATGGAAGGTATGGCTGTGAAGACCTCCCTGGCTTACTCTTTTGTGTGCATTCTTCATCACATATTCTTAGAAGACTGAGGTGAGATGATAACACTATTCAATAGTTAAAGGGCTGTTACAGAGAGAAGGGTGCAGGCTTGTCCTCTGCTGCCCCAGAGGTCAGACCAGATCTAATGGTTTTAAGTTACAGGAGGCTGGATTTTGATTGATCATTAGAAGAAACTTCTTGAGGGTAAGAGCAGTTTAGCAATGGAACCCATTAACTAGGTAGGTTGTGGATTCTTTTTGGACATCTTCAAAAAAGAGGTTGGACAGCAACCTGCTGGGAATGTTCTAGCTGGTGTTTCTGCACTGAATGGGAGGTTCAGTTTGGTGACCTATAGGGTCCTTCCAACTCTATGATTCTGTGATTCTTAACTGTTTCTCTCTTTAATTTGCACTTCTGCAAATGTATCTGTTTTTTTTACTGGGCTAGTAGATAATCAGGTCTTACATAAAGTGATAGTATACACTCACTCAGCCAAACAGATTTGGTTGTGATATGACAAAAGAAAGCCAAATCAGAGTGAGGGTAATGCTTCCCGTCTTCACTCTGAATAGCCAAACAGTTTTTTCTCTTTCTTGCTACAACCCTGAGATTTGTTGAATGGGATGTGCAGGAGAGGAGAGGCAGTACAAGAGTGTGTGTTGTTTTTCATTGAATGAACTGCTGTGTTTAGGGCTGAGCTTTACAAATACTGTATTTTGATTGATCTAATAGTACTTGTAACAGTATCATTAACCTGGATCTTTTCAGATAGGAAGTTTAAATATGTCTCTGCATGAATATGCATTGAATTCAGATCAAAAATGCAGAGTCTGCAACTACAACCTTGAGTGAGTTATTCCTTTTTGAGATTAAAAAAAAATGGTATTGGTGACTTACTTCATTGTCTCTGAATTATCCACTACTCGGACCACTCCCAAAATAAAGGCTGCAGTCCTACACCCTACACTTTCAGTACCTGAAAGTAAGATGCATTGGAATTAATGGGACTTTCTTCTGAGCAGACATACCTAGAGGATTGTATTGTAAAAGAAGAAGAACTTTAAATTAAACCAGCAGTCCTATACTATTTTAACACGAGAAATCAGTCAGAACTTCTTTAAAATATATATACAGAGTTGTACTTCTAGTTACTTGATCTTAAAAAAAAATGAATAATATTACCTTTGGGAAATACATTGCTGTAATAAATGTGATTGTAGCATTGTGGAAGATGTATACTCAGGACTTACATATTCAGGGTAGCCATGTTGGCCATACTGCAAAATACAACAAATTCCAATATATACAAAATACTTTTATTGGGCCAACTAAAAAGCATGATATTCATCATGCATGCTTTCAAATCTCCACTGGCTTCTTCATATGTCAAAAGTATTCATAATCATACAGGAGAAGAAGAAATGATGATGTTAGTGTCATAGGCCTACATTTTGTCTTAAGATGTTGATTTTGTTGTCAATTAAGGTTGTCTGGAGGGATATACTGTATATGTGGATGGAGCCCACTCTCCTCTGTGGCCATGTGGAAACTGAAACACTAAGAGCCATAAAATCCTGGCAATAAAATTTCAACTCCATTAGCAACAGAAAAAGTAACTTCTCTTGAGATCCAAGTTCTTTCTGTCCTGTGTGAGACTACCCATCCCTTTTTTAGGCACAGAACATTGAATTTCTCAAGAAGTTTCTGTACTGTTGCATCTGGAAAACTTTTAGATGCTGTATAGGTAAGATTTGCCTAATTTAGTCCCAATGACAAAGTTTTAACTTTGTTGGAGGCAGAAACCTCAAAGAGTTAAGTCCCAGTCCTGTGGCTCCTCTTCTTTAGGATTTCCCCTGTTGTGGCTAAATTTGGTATCCTCAAATCCAGAAAATATATTCATAAGTAGCCATGTTGGCCATAGAACAAAATACAACAAATTCTGAAATCCACAAAAAAGTAGTTGGTAAGACTTCTCGAAAGTCTATCAAAGAAGACACAAGTGTGTTACCCTGTTCTTTCAGATGAAAGTATGTTTCTTACTTTGTATGTTTCGTCCAGCCTGCACCACAGGACGAACACCACCATCCCCACATTGCCGTCAGCAAATCTGTGCTTAAGTCCGTTCAGCAGTTCATCTACCTGGGAAGCATCATCTCCTCAGATGCCAAGATTGACAAAGAGATCGATCACAGATTAGCAAAGGTATATAATGCATTTGGAAGACTTTACAAAAGAGTCTGTAGTAATGAACACTTGAGGCTAAGCACAAACATCAGTGTGTATAGAGCCATTGTACTGTCTATTCTCCTTTATGGGTCTGAAACATAAGTCACCTATCGCCACCACTTATGACTCCTCAAACGCTTTCATCAGCGCTGTATACGCATAATCCTAAATATACACTGGACTGACTATGTGATGAATGTTGCTGTCCTTGAGCAAGCAGGGATCACCAGCATTGAGGCCATGATATTGAGAACACAGCTGCACTGGGCAGGGCATGTTTCTAGGATGGAGGACCATTGCCTCCCCAAATTAGTATTCTACGGTGAACTTGCCACGGGTCAGCATAAGAGGGGCGCTCCAAAAAAGTGATACAAGGACTCCCTGAAACAACATCTCAGGCTTGGCCAAATTGATCACCAACAATGGTCCGCCCTGGCCTCACATTGGGAGGCATGGAGACGCACTATCCACAATGTTGCAGCCTTATTTGAGAACTCACGCCGAACAAGTCTTGAAGAGAAATGACAACGCAGAAAGAATCACAACCCAGAAACATCCCCCAAGGAGACCTTCTGCTGTGCTTTCTGCAACCAGACTTATTTATCTCGGATTGGCCTTTTTAGTCATCAGCGCACTTGCAGAAAGCATGGGATGAGTCCTTCCTGAATCTTCATTTGCGAAGAAAAGCCAGAGAAAGAGAGAGATATGTTTTTGTTTAATGAGATGTAGCCTAACCAATATCTCATAACTTTTTTTAATGTTCAGAAACAAGACCAGACCCATGGGATGCCATTCTGGGACCCAATGATTGGGAAATAGTATTTCAATAATTGCCTTGTCTTACTCCTTTTTTGAAATGAGCAAGTGTGTAAAGTTTCCTGGTATTCAGACTTACATACTTGATTTTTCCATGCTCCACAACACTCGTTATTCCGTTGAAGTATAGAACATGTAATATAATAATAACATAACACTTTCTGGGTGGATAGTGCATTAAATAATCCATGGAAAGGGAATAACTGCAAAACAGGATCATGTCTTCCTAAACAGAGATTGGTGATGAGGTGGACAAGAGGAAAGTATGTTTTATTCCACAGGTTAACAGATAATAGTATTCAGTATTTTAATTTATAAAGTGTTTTTTTTATTTATAAAGTAACATTTAAGTTACTTTAAAGACATAGGATAGCATGCTCGGACCTGCTAAAACAGAGTTACTTGCTGAGTAACTACAGCAGAAAAAAACCTACAGCAGAAAATAACTACAGTAGGACCCCTGTATCCACTGATTTGTTATCTACTGATTCAATTATCCACAGAATACAAAACAACACACCTACCATGGAGTCTTCGTAGAAAATGTGTCCCCTCTAGCCATTTTCTAGGTCATCCAAGGCAAATCTATGGTATTTTAAATTGGAAGTCCCATTATTTTCGATGGTGTTTGCTATTATCCATGGTTTTCGGTATCCATGGGGGGCCAAGAACCAATCCCCAGCAGATAAAGGGGTCCTACTGTAGTTTGAGGGCCTTGGAAGTATAATAGTGACTAATTACTTCTTCAGAGTAACTTTCTGAGTCCTAATTATGAATCTCTCTATTTGGTCAACAGGAATTAGATCTCATCTTATTTTTTTAAAGAAAAAAAATCATAGAACTTTGCTCACTCCTCTCATTCAGTATAGCATTGCATAGAACCAAAGCAGCTTATGTCCCAACATGACAGAAATTGCTACAAGCTGATGTGTCCAGTGAAGCTAGTAAATGAATACCTTGACCTTTAGTCAAATATGACTCCTCCCTTATCAAGAAAGGAATTGCTTTGGATGATGGCCTACATAGCAGCCCCTCATGGGCAAATTATTTCCAGACTTCTTTTTGAAGCTCTCTCTAACAATGAGCATTTACATACAGCTTAAACACTGATGTTTTCCCAAGGAAGGGAAATTACATTTTAGGAATCTTTTCACCATAATTATTGACTCAGATATTTCTGACAGGAAAGCTCAGACAGAGTTCAAAGGAGAGGCAGAAAATAGGTGAGAATTGTTCCAATATGCATTCAGGAACAAAGAATAGCATGGTCTGGCAGGTAAACTCTTGGTTCTGTTTAGGGTTTACATCTGAGAATGGTTATAAACTTTAATGCATAGTACATGCATATTTGTTATTAGATATACTTGCACCTTTTTAGTTTATTAATACAAAGCATAACATATGCTCATTGGTATCTATCTATCTATCCATCTATCCAATGAACATGTTGATGGATGGTTCTTGGGACAACCGATTTGCTTTGCTGAACTTTCCCAATATGAGTGAAAATGGAAAGATGATTGGTCGGATGTTCTCAGGGCTTGCCCACAAGGCAGCATTTGGAACCACCATGTTAGATTTTTTTTCTGTAGCAATCATGCACTGAGGCAATGAAATAGCCTTCCCCTCCCCCCCCCCGTTTATTTAAGCAGAAGATTGTGCTTCTGCATCTTGGATTTTTTTTTCAATACTATTTGGTGGCAGCAACTGGTGAGAATAAAAACACAAGTAATTCACTCATGCTCTCCATCTTGATTCACATGCATGCCAATTTGAATATCAAACATGTATGGATTTTCCTTTGGTTTTGGGGGGTGGGGCTGTGAGGCCATGTTCTGGAATAGTTTGATGTTTCACCTGCATCTGTGGCTGGCATCCTCAGAGAATGGTGAGTAGCAGTGTGTTTATGTGTGGAGTTTATATGCTGTGAACCCCTGTTGAGGAGGATATGTAAATTTGTGTAATTGAATGGTTAGTTTCTGGGTATAGAAATGCAAGGATCGTTAGTGTTTGTTTGGCTAATGGTTGGTTGATGGGCCATTATCTGCTGGGAATCCCCTGTCCCTGGGTGGAATTCCTTTGTAAGTGTTGAGTTTTGATTCTATTGTTTTTCAAAACTGGGAGCCAGATTTTGTTTACTTTTAAGGTTTCTTCTTTCCTGTTGAAGTTGTCCAGGTATTTGTGGATTTCAATAGCTTCTCTGTGCATTCTGACATGATAGTTGTTGGCCTGGTCTAGAATTTCTGTGTTTTCAAATAGCATTTTGTGTCCAGGTTGGTTTATAACATGTTTCTGTTACTGCTGATTTTTCTGGCTGGCCCAGTCTGCAGTCTATCTCATGTTCCTTGATTCGTGTTTGCACACTGCGTTTAGTGGTCCCTATGTAAACTTGTCCACAGCTGCATGGTATGCAGTAAACTCCTGCAGCTGTGAGAGGGTCTCTTTCGTTCTTCGCTGAGCGTAACATTTCTTGGATTTTCTTGGTTGGTCTATAGATTGTATGGAGGTTGTGTTTCCTCATCAGTTTCCCTATTCTGTTTGTGACTCCTTTGATGCATGGTAAAAATACCTTCCCTTTGGGTGGCTGTTTTTCTTCTTCATTCCTGTGGTTTTTTCTGGGTCTGGCTGCTCTTGTGATGTCTGATCTGGAATAACCATTAGCATGCAGGGCCCAGTTTAGGTGCCTGAGTTCATCCTCCAGGTAGTGGGGTTCGCAGATCCTTTTTGCATGGTCTACCGATGTTTTTATTGTGCTTCTTTTTTGTCCTGGGTGATGATTGGAGTTCTTGTGTAGGTGCCTGTACGTGTGTGGGGGTTTTCTGTATACCTTGTGGCCTAACTGTTGGTTTGGTTTGCGGATGACTAGGACATCCAAGAATGGCAGTGTTCCTTTTCTTTTTCCATCATGAATTGGATATTTGGGTGGATGCTGTTCAGGTGGTTCAGGAATGAGACCAAATCTTCTCCGTGGTTCCAAATGGTGAAAGTGTCATCCACGTATCAGAACCATGTTGTAGGCTTTTTTGGTGCTGTTTCCAGGGCTTGCTTTTCAAAATGTTCCATGTAAAAGTCAAACTATTCCAGAACATGGCCTCACAGCCCAAAAAAACCCAAAGGAAAATCTATGGATGCTGGCCGTGAAAGCCTTTGACTTCACATTAAACATGTATGGCTTTGCCTTCCTGCAATCTTGAAAAAAACTGTGGAGACAAATGAAAGTTGCTGCAAATTGGCATTAGTGTGCACCAATCCACATTTTATTGCCTTGTATAGACCAAGCTGAAGGCTGATAGAGAAATGTTTAAACTAGAATAATTTACTATTTAGTATAATCTTAAAATGCTCCATTCATGAAATTGTACAAGAGAGATTTGGTCTCCAGACTCCTTTTACTCTGCAAGAGTATAATTTTAGTGAAGGAAGTATCTTGAAATAGTGTAATTCTATGGCAGCCCTGCACTGAAATTAATTTAGTATAAAAAGACATCTCTTAGAATCCTGGGGGAAAAGTCTCATCATAAACATTTGGTCGAGAAATTCCAGGAAAAACAAATATTCAATAACAAAGTGAGCATGTGAGCTAGATTATCTCCTAGAAGTGAAGGCAAACACCTGTTCAGAAAGATAAAAACAGAATGTCAACCAACAAATGCGGAGATATCAAATCAGCTCAAAATGCAGCTATCAGGAGCTTTCCTTAGTAACAGAAAATCACATAGATACCACGTAATTGTCAACAGACACATAATTTGGTTAATTACTTATCCAAGCCTGAATCAAAACAGCACTCCTGGCTTTCAGACAAACAGACCGAGATTTTCTAGACCCTCTAAAACATGCCACTTTTAAATGTTCAATTTTCTAACGTATGTCTGCTTATTACTCCAAATCCCACAAGATATGTATTTATAACACAATCAAGGGGTTTAGACATTTCAGGGTTTATAGATCTGCAATGAGCTGTTATGTGCTGCTTTTCTTGAAAGGACAGCAACATTTCCTCAGGTTACCGGTATCTGCAATTTAATCACTTGCCAGTGTTCTATTGAAAAGGTGTCTCCAACATATTAGACACCAGACTGATTGACTGAATTTTTAAAACTCAGGATAAGAGCTTGCAAGAAGTTGTGAGTGGTTAGTGTACTCCTTTTGTCTCGCATACAGATGAGAGTTTGTGGCTAAGAATAGAAGTTTGAGGACACTCTTCAGTTCTTCCTATGGCTCACCCATCTTGTTTTGCCATTTTTGTGCCATGGTTCTTCTGATAGAATGACAATGATACCTGGTGCTCTCAGCAGCCTTTTATCAGCGCACCTTGTCAAATAAAGGACAATTTCAGAGTGTACACCAGCTTCAAGTACATCTATCAAGAAAAATAAAAATGGATCTATATTTTGCTGTTCGTGGAACTTAATTGCATCATAAAATGAGATAGGCCCTTTTCAAAAATGTTTTGATGAGCAAAGGATTATTTCTGTTCTGTGTCTGTGTCATCTTGCTAGAAAAATGTGCTTCATGCACAAACAGTGATTTCTAAGATGTAGTTTCAATGAAGACATGACTTAGGACTTTCATAGAATCATAGAATTGTAGAGTTGGAAGAGACCATGAGGGCCATCCAGTCCAACTCCCTGCCACGCAGGAAATCTTGATCAAAGCATCCCTGACAGATGGCAATCCAGCCTCTGTTTAAAGACCTCCAAGGAAGGAGACCCCACCACGCTCCAAGGGAGTGTGTTCCACTGCCGAACAGCTCTTACTGTCAAAAAGTTCCTCCTAATGTTGAGGTGGAATCTCTGTTCCTGGAGCTTGCATCCATTGCTCCGTGTTCCAGTCTCTGGAGCAGCAGAAAACAAGCCTGCTCCATCCTCAGTGTGACACCCCTTCAAATACTTAAACAGGGCTATCATATCACCTCTTAACCGTCTTTTTTCCAGGCTAAACATACCCAGCTCCCTGAGTCTCTCCTCATAAGGCATCGTTTCCAGACCTTTCACCATTTTAGTTGCTCTTCTCTGGACATGCTCCAATTTGTCAATATCCTTTTTGAATTGTGGTGCCCAGAACTGGACACAGTACTCTAAGTGAGGTCTGACCAAGGCAGAATAGAGTGGCACTATTACTTCCCTTGATCTAGACACTATACTTCTATTGATACAGCCCAAAATTGCATTGGCCTTTTTAGCTGCCGCATCGCACTGTTGGCTCATGTTCAACTTGTGGTCTACTAGGACTCCTAGACCCCTTTCGCACGTAGTCTCATTCAGCCAGGTCTCTCCCATCCTATATTTATGCATTTCATTTTTCCGCCCTAAATGCAGTACTTTACATTTCTCCGTATTGAATTTCATTTTGTTAGCTTTGGCCCAGCTCTCCAGTCTAGCCAGGTCATTCTGAATTTTGATCCTGTCCTCTAGGGTATTAGCTACTCTTCCTAATTTGGTGTCATCTGCAAATTTGATAAGTATGCCCCTAATTCCCTCATCCAAGTCATTGATAAAGATGTGGAATAGCACTGGGCCCAGGACAGAACCCTGGCTACTCCTCCTAATGGTGTCATCTGCAACCACCGTCCATAAATTATCAGACCACCGTCCATAAATGTTATTTTGCTGGCATATTTTGTGGTGTTTTTCTGCCAGCAAAACAACCCCCCACCAGACCTTACCTTGAGCAGCATGAAAGCATAATGGAGCAGGAATGGAGCTCTATTTACTTCCTGGTTCAAGATCTCAGCAATTCTCACAAGAAGATGCGAGCACGGGTAAATTAAAAAAATACATTAAAAACACACAAAAAGTACACACAAGCACAGAAACACACTCACAAAGTCCCAAGTAAACTGGGGAGGTTTATAAAAAGATTGTCCCCTACCTGGCTGTCATGATCTCACCTGGAAGTGTTCTGTCATCAATGCTGTATTCATGTGAGCACAGTGGCACGAGGTTTCAAACACCGGTAACACCGGCAAAAAAGCACCAGTGGAGATCTATTGATGGCTTGGGCCATCAATAAAAAGGGACAGCTTTTTAATGATACAAGGTCACAAAAGGATGATGTCATTTGATATGCACGTCCTTTCACATTAATTAGGTGGTGTTATGACACCATATTTGCTGTGTCCTTACACTTTTAAAAAATGCACTGGAGTTCTGCTATTTAATGTGACTAGGAACCAGTTTGCATTTTATGAATACTTTCTTCCCACATAATACTTATAAAGAAAAGATATTTTGTTTTCTTTCTTATTTCAGATTGCTCTTATCTGGAAAAGGGAACTCAATGTGTGAGCTGAGTAGGTAGCCCTGTGTACACTTCTTAACATCCACCATTCCACACCACAGCCATAGGGAGGGAACTCTCCCTGATCTGTTTTTCCTACCTCCCATACTTGACTCTGCTATCTTCCCTACTTCCCTTGCTATTTCTTCACATCACCCACATTCTTCCTACTTTGGGTCCACTTCCATATCTGGCATCTATTTGTTGCATTGCCAGTTCTATGGCAAATTGTCTTCCAGGATATCCCTGCTGTTTGTTACCCATCGTTCTCATCACTTCTTTCCGCTGGCCCTCTTCAGCCTGTCCTTGCCAGCTTGGTTTCCTAGATCAGATAGTCTTACTGTGCTACATAGCATAAGAAGATGCTATTTAGGAGATCCTCTTCTGATGCCCTTGGCTTAGATCCAATGTAACATTAGCAGAGAAAACAGTGTGATAGCAGAGTTGTCTTGGTTTTTCCAGTTGAGCATGTGTTAGCACACTTGTTGTGGTGGTCTCTCAGCATGTGGCTACTTCTGAAATGCAGCTGGTTCCAACAAAATGTTGATGGAACCAGCTGTACAATAAGAAAATAGTTTGGATTCCCTCCTAGCACATGGTTCCACATCAGTTTCTTTGAGTGCAATCTTCGTGAAAAGACCATTGGTTACTGTGCCTTAACTTCTTCAAGCTTTGGACTATGTCCATTTTGTACCACCAACTCCTTTTTAGAAGATGCAATTAGAGGTAGCACTTTTACATTCATATTTTGGAAAATTCTATTTTTGATTGGTCTGTTGTAGACTGGTTAATGGCCTAAATAACCTAAAGGCATCAGATCCTGTCTGATCTTGGAAGCTAAGCAGTCAGCCCTTGTTAGCACTTGGCTGGGAGATCACCAATGAATAGCAGGTGCTGTAGGTTATATTTCAGAGGAACTGGCAAAACCATTTCTGATGGTTGCCTAAGAAAACCCTATGCCTAACCATCTTGCCTAAGAAAATCCTATGAAATGCATGGGGTCACCATAAGTCGACAGGCAACTTGAAGGCACAGATACACACAGACTGGTTAATATTCTAGTTATAGTCACTGTCTGTGAACATATCTCCATGCTGTTCCAGCAATCTGCTTAAAATATAAACATAAAGGTCATTACTAGTCAAAAGTAATATGTCAAGGGCATTTACTATAGATCGTCTACTTCAAACACAAAGTTCCAAAAGCAACCTGACTCTCAGCACAAATAGCAACAACAGGGAGTCTCAGATTTCAATTTCATGATACAGTTTGTAAGGAAGAGTGCTTGGAATGAAAATGCATTTCAAGCTCAGCCAGTAGCCACTCAGGGGACAGAAAGAGCTGCCCCAGTTCCATTTGCCAGAAGAAAGTAAAATATAGACCTATTATGGGAGTACAGAATACTGATAAAAGAGAGGAGTAGTGGTTAAAGTATTGGACTAGGACCTGTGAGATAAAGAACCAAGTCCCCATTCAAAACTGAAGTCACTCTCTCTCAGCCTGACCTACGTCAAAAAATTGCTATGATGATAAAGGCCTTTATCAAACATGTGAAAAAACATGTCATAAGGACACAACGAGAACACAAATGGGCAAAATTTATCAGACGATGTCATAGGGAATGTTTACATGACAAAAAAAGCCTGAGAAGAATTTGTGTCGACCCCTAGTAGTTCACACACATCTCAGGCTATTCAGAAGGAGGGGATAACAAAAAGCCCAGTTAACCCTTGACTTTCCACCCATCTTTTTTTCAGGACCTTTTTAGGAAAGTCTGAGACAACCCATGCTATTGGTTGTCTGACCAATCAGCAACCATCCCAAGACATAGGCTGAATATTGATTGGTCGGATTTTGGAGGGGGAGGACCTGCAAGGGAAGCCTTGCAATTCTTGATGCCCGACTGGCAGAAGCTGCAGCCAGCTGAGAGCCACCGGCCCCTCCCTCCCTCCTCCTCCAGGCTGTGGCTCAGCCTCACTTAAAGCATTGCTTTCTATTGGAAGGAAAAGAAGTGGGGGGAGGAGAGGGGGGAACAGACAGAACTTAAAATATTGCTTTCTATTGGAAGGAAAAGAAGTGGGGGGACAGACAGAACTTAAAGTATTGCTTTCTATTGGAAGGAAAAGAAGTGAGGGGGAAGAGTGGGGGGATAGACAGAATATAAAGCATTGCTTTCTATTGGAAGGAAAAGAAGTGGGGGAGGAGTGGGGGACAGACAGAACTTAAAGCATTGCTTTCTATTGGAAGGAAAAGAAGTGGGGAAAGAGTGGGGTGGGACAGAAAGCACTTAAAGCATTGCTTTCTATTGGAAGGAAAAGAAGTGAGGGGAAGAGTGGGGAGACAGACAGAACTTAAAGCATTGCTTTCTATTGGAAAGAAAAGAAGTGAGGGGAAGAGTGGGGAGACAGATGGAACTTCAAGCATTGCTTTCTATTGGAAGGAAAAGAAGTGGGGGAGAAGCGGGGGGACAGAAAGAGCTTAAAGCATTGCTTTCTATTGGAAAGAAAAGGAGTGAGGAGAGAGGCGGGACAGACAGAACCTAAAGCATTGCTTTCTCTTTGGAGGTGAGGGTAGCTGTGATCAGCAGGGGTGGGGTGGTTCTCCAAGACTGCCCTTTCCAAAACTGGCAGATCCAGAATTGCCAGGCTTCCCTTGCAAGGCCATCCTCTCCAAAGTCCAACCAATCAAAATACTGCTCTGCTATGTGCCCCTATCCCAGGATGGAGGTACTCAGAACAACAAAATCCAAAAAAACGAGACCTATGCTACCCATGACAAATCTTGTAAACAATAAGACACAAATTTGAGATGAAGATATCTCGTTTCTCCCTGGGACAAAAACTGCAGTGTAAAAGGTCCCATAGTTCAGCTGTTCCAGGGGCATAATGTGGGCATGAATAAGGCATCACTTTTTATTGACAACTTAGCCTGTCAATAAAAAAGTGATGCCTCATCTCTGCCAGCACTACGTTCCAGGAACGGCTGAGGACATGGGTATCTGATAATCCCACCCTTTGTGTTCTCATCCCATCCTTATGACATGATTTGGGATGCAGTTTTGTGCCACGTTTCCCCGTGTCTGATAAAGTCTGAAGTGGTAAGCTGACTCAAAGTTATTGAAAGAAAGGGAGAATATACATGGTGGTAGTGGTGGTGATGATGATGAAGATGATGATGATGAAGATGATGATGACGATGATGTATCCTAAGAGGACAACTGCATTAAATCATTAATTAAACAATAGGCTTGTCCAGACAGGAGCTAAATCAATAAGGAATGTAATAACTCTGCGTCCTTACTGATACATTATACATTTTATTCCTTAGGCTGTGTCTTCATAAACATCTGTTGTGTTGTCTTTGAATACCTGCTTCCCAGTGGAACACTTCCAGCACTACCACTTAAAAGACATTGTGAAGTTCTTCCATCTTTGCCTCTTTAATGGGTTTGTTAGTTTGCAGAGCAGGGGGGAGAAGAAAGAAATGGTGGGAAGACATAGGAGAGTTACAAGAGGAAAACGATGATAATGTGAATTCTCTTAAAATTCTCTGCATGGGGTAGTAACATTGCCTGATAAAACCTTATCTGGATATCCCCCATTGTGAAGCAAGAAGCTGGGAAAGCCTGGGTAGATCTTTTGCCAATTTTCTTGCTTCACAATGACAATTTCCTTGTGCTGTGAAATAAGCCAAGCACAGCACACGGAATGGGGAGGAGCCTATACGGGAAAGGATATAACCAAAAGACTTGTCTGCAAAATGTTAGATGGGGCCAGTTAGAGATAAAGATAGGTGAGTTAGAATAGAGTTGGACAGAGCCTGTTAAGAAGAGGGGAATGGAGGTGATCTTGATAGGGTTTTTAGAAGCTTAGAATATGGAAAGAGTTTATCAAGCAGTGTTACTTTATTTGAAATTGATGTGTTACTGTGTAATGAATGTGGAACCACCATAAGGCTAGATGTTTATTTTATGTTTTATACAATAAATCTTCACTGTTTTTATTTTATACATCTCTGTCTGGATGTTTCATTTAAGAATTGATAAGGAGGATACTTTGGACATATCATGATAAGACATAACTCACTAGAAAAGACAATTATGGTTGGTAAGGTAGAAATCAGTAGGAATAGAGGAAGATGGCATTACTGATGCATAAACTCAATCAAGAAAGCCACAACCCTGAATCTGCAAGTCCTGAGCAGGGCTGTTGACAATAGGGTGAGTTGAAGGTCTCTCATTCACCGGGTCAACATAAGTCGAAGTCAACTTAAGTTGAAGTCAACTTGACAGCAGTTAACAACAATAAGGAGGATCTGTTCACACATTACCACATTGGCACCACTAGTCAAAACAGCCACTTGTCCTGTATAGTATTTACCTTGAGGTCCAAACACCAGATGCAGAAAAGGAAGTAAAAGGGCAAAGTGAGTGATAGGAGCCTAAGGACTGGAACTTCAAGGTCAGCCTGGATAGTATTTCCGTTACAACCCTTGTCTTTACTGCCTGCCAACACTATATGGCGGTGAACTTAACACAATACATATATAATATCATCAAGTCTGGGCACAGTCTATAAGACCATTAAGTCCAGAGTCTAAAATGACACACCATGATGTGACTGAAAGATGGTACAGAACTGAAAAATGTCTGAGAAATTTTGCAGGGCAGAGAAATGTGTGTGTACACACAGAATGTGTGTACACACACACATATCCCAAAATAAACAAACAAAATACATTTGAAATTCTATTTGATCAATCAGCATTTTAAAGTTTTTTTAAAAAAGAAAGACAACCCTTTTGTGAAGAAAGAGCAGCACCTTAATCACTGCACAATGATAGTGCTTTGATCCCGCATTAACTACCATGGCTCTATCCTATGGAATCATGAGACTTGTAATTTCATGAAGTATTTAGAATTCCCAGCCAGAGAGCTCTACTACTTCCAAAAACTAAAAATCCCTGGATTCCATAGGATGGAACAATCACAATTAAAGTGAAATGAAAGTGTTGTCTCAGGACATTTTCAGACAGCCCTTACCGTGCAAGCAGCCTCTGGAGCAGTAACAAGGCTGCTGCACAGCAGGGGGTCCTTTTTGGACACCGCCATCCCTCTTCTGTGACTATTCGTGGCACGTACATGAAGCTTTGGAAGCGGCCGCATCATATTTTAATCACGGGCAACTTCCGTGATTGAAATATGATGTGGCTGCTTCCAAAGCTTCACGTACATGTCACAAATGGTCACAGAAGAGGGACGGCAGCATCCGAAAAGGACCCCCTGCCACGCAGCAGCCTCATTACTGCTCCGGAGGCTGCTTGCGCGGTAAGTGCCATCTGAAAATGTCCTCAGACATTTCAAACCTATTACTTCAGACAATTATGGATGATAGTGTCTAAACATTAGTACTTAACAAAGTGATCAGTTTTACATACAGTAAATGAAGTTGGAAATTCAGAACTAAATCCAGGAGAGGATTCAGGATGAATGTGGATGATGTGAGCTCTACACACTATGGATTTTTCCAAACGAGTTAAAAAAAAAACCCAAGGAAGTCGGGAGAAGAACGGGGCTGTCACACTTACAGAGCCCCATTTCAGACGATGCAGTCCTCCTCTGTCCTCCTCCAACCTCCTCCTGACCTTCCCCCGTGCCACAGGCACCACTTTTTATTGACAGGAAACCTCTGTCAATAAAAAGTGGTGCCTGCAGCATGGGGTAAGGTCGGGAAGAGGTCGGGAGGAGGATGTAGGAGGACAGCATTGTCTGAAATGGGGCTCTGTAAGTGTGACAGCCCCATTCTTCTCCCGACTTCCTTGGGTTTTTTTTTACCCCATTTGAAAAAGTCCTATGATTATAAACATATCACAGGTAAAATAGCTGGTGTGGACATATTCTATATATATATATATATATATATATATATATAAACAAACAAATAAACAACATACAAATTATACACACAACTTACCAAACAAATATACTCATTAACATAAAAGTGATTCTCTCCACCCAGGGATTTCCCTTTACATTCATCCCTCTTTCCAAAATGCCATTGTTTCCAACTCAGGTTTGCTTCCTCTCCCCTTTATTAATACAAATTCTAAGAATTTACTCCATTTTTCACCAAAAACGTTCTTATTTAGCCCTCCTTTTTTTTTCTTTAACCATATTTGTTAATTTCTCATTTATAGCTATATTCCATACTTCATTATACCATTCATTATGCCATTCTTCTATTTGGTATTCACCTTGTGTTTTCCATTTCTTTGCTACTATTTAACCTTGCTGCTGTCAGCAAATTTGTTCATAATTCCTTAACAATTTGAGGTTCTTGTATTTTTTCACAATATGATAATAATGCTATTTCAGGACATAAAGGTATATTTTTCTCCACTTATTTCCTTCATTACTATTTTCCAAAATCTCTGCACATATTTGCAATTCCACCGCATATGAATATATGTCCCCAGTTCTTGACATCCCCTCCAACACTGTGCTGAATACTTTTTATCTATTTGATTCAATCTTACTGGGGTTAAATACCATCTCCATATAATCTTATAGTAATTTTCTTTAATTCTTACTGATAATGTTTTCAAATGATGAATTTTCCATATTTTCTCCCACTTAGATTTACCTATTGCAATTGCTACATCTGTTTCCCATACATCTTTAAGATAATCTTGTACCTCTTCATTATACATTAACATTTTATATATTTTACTTGTAATACCGTTTATATTAATTTTCTCTTGAATAGCTTGTATAATCAATTCCTCAAATTTTGTATTTTTTCTACAACTTCCCTCCTTTAACCATTTTTTGACCATTGTTCTAACTGTATTAGTTTAAACCATGTGAATCCTTGCTCTTTTAATGTTTTTTCCATATAATTCTTATTTTTCATTTCCCCCATCCATTCCTTCAATCTTATTATTTCTTGTCCTTCTTGCTTTGCTTCCACTTCATTTCTTAAATTTTCTGGAAACCCTCCAGCAATGTTACTGGAGTTAATGGAGATATTCCTGGAACTAATACCTTTTTATATTTAATCCAAATACCTAGTATATTTTTTAAAGAGACAGACTGTACTCTTTCCCTAAATTTCTTTTTTGGTTTACAAAAGAATATATTTCTTAATTTTAAATCTATCTCTTATTTATTTATTTCTATCCATTCCATTTCTTTTACTTCTGCAACACTCTCTCTCTGGCTTTTCTTCGCAAACGAAGATTCAGGAAGGACTCATCCTGCGCTTTCTGCAAGCTCGCTGATGACTAAAAAGGCCAATCCGAGATAAACAAGTCCGGTTGCAGAAAGCACAGCAGAAGGTCTCCTTGGGGGATGTTTCCAGGTTGTGATTCTTTCTGTAATGTCGTTTCTCTTCAAGACTTGTTCGGCATGAGTTCTCAAATAAGGCTGCAGCATTGTGGATAGTGCATCTCCATGCCTCCCGATGTGAGGCCAGGGCGGACCATTGTTGTTGATCAATTTGGCCGAGCCTGAGGTGTTGTTTCAGGGAGTCCTTGTATCGCTTTTTTGGAGTGCCCCTCTTACGCTGACCTGTGCCAAGTTCACAGTAGAGTACTATTTTTGGGATGCGATGGTCCTCCATCCTAGAAATGTGCCCTGCCCAGCGCAGCTGTGTTCTCAGTATCATGGCCTCAATGCTGGTGATCCCTGCTTGCTCAAGGACAGCAACATCCGCAACACTATCAATAATATATCTCAATTGATTCGCTACATTATATAGCTTCAAATTGGGTAGGCCTAAACCTCCTCTTTGGAGGGATTTATACCATCTATTTTTATTAATTCTTGATCTTCTGCCTCCATTACAATAATGATTTATCATATTTTGCCACTTTTTAAATTCCATCTCTGATATTTTAATAGGCAGCATTCTAAATAAGAAATTTATTTTTGGTAAAATTTTCATTTTAACCAGTGCTATTCTTCCAAACCATGAGAGTTTAATTTTCCCATATTTCTCTATTTTTTTGTTCCATATCTTTCCTTAATATAACAAAAAAAATTCCTCTGATTTCTCCAATTCTGCCACAATATTTATTCCTAAATATTTTATTTGCTCCTTTATTTTAATATATTTCTTTTTACTCTTCATATTTTTTTGCTCTGCATCTGTATAATTAAATATCCTCAATAAATTGGATTTATTCCAATTTACTTGTAAGCCTGTCATTTTCCCAAATATTTCCAAATGTTTCTCTATCTCTTGCATTTTTTTCCAATGGATCTTAGATTGTTATTAACGTATCATCTGCGAACACATTCAGCTTAAACTTTTCAATATTTCCTATCCCTTTAATACCTTCGTCCCTGGTGTGGATATATTCTGAGGCACAATAGGTGTTCCATTACAGCCTCTGGTAACCTGAAATTTTGCCTGCCACTTGAAGCAATTTCATGGTGAGATAAACAAGATCATAGGATCATAGAGTTGGAAGGGGCAGCAAACTTCCTGCCATGCAGGAACACACAACTAAAGCACTCCTTAGAGAAGGCCAGTCGGTCCCTTCTTAAAAGCACTCCAAAAAGGGAAAAATCAACCACCATTCATGGCAGTGGCAAACAGTTCTTACAGTAAAGAAATTCCTCCTAACATTTTGGTGGAATCTTATTTATTGTCTTTTGAATCTATTGGTTTGTGTCCTAGTTTCAGCAGTAGCAGAAGCAAAGCTTACTCCACCTTCTCCATGGTATCCCTTCAGATATTTAAAGATGGCTATCATGTCACCTCTCAGTCTTGTCTTCTCCAGGCTAAACATACCCAGCTACCTAAGTTGTTCCTCATAAGGCTTTGATCATCTTGGTTGCCCTTCCCTGCCTATGTTCCACTTTATCAATATACTTCTTGAACTGTGTAGCTGAGAGGCCTGTTGCTCCTAAGAGAGGCATGGCAGAACCCTTGATCACATTCTGTGACCAGTTTGCAAGATGGTTTGTCCATTACCTCAGGAGCCTTTGTGAGCTGGGAAGAAATATCTTAACAAACAAACAAACCTGATACACCACAGCTTAGGTTCCACATAATTTCTTTAATGGAGGTATCCAGGACATTATCTGATCCAATTTAATTGTATGTATTCCAGTTCCTGAGTCCTAAGAATGGGGACAAAGTGCTCTAGGCATTTCTAGGTCCTCCAGGGTGATTCTATGGTCAATTTCCATCAGAAGCTGATCATAGAATTTCACTGGAGGACCTAGAGTGGCCTAGAGAACTGTTCTCTCTGTTAAAAAAAAAATACCAGAAGGACGGAAGGTGAGTATAATCCATGAATAATCAAGTCCATGAAGGTTAAACCAACAAATGTGGAGGGATGACTATACTGGGTAAGACAGAGATAACTGGCTGAACCCAAAAGACTGTAAATTCCTCTCTGAGAGCAAAGACTGTATCTCTTTGAAAGAAGTGTTGACCAGGCTAGATACATATTTATTTTGGTCCTTGACAAAAAGTGTTGGCCAGCCTGCTTATGAAGAAACCTAACCTGGACTCAGAAGATCCATAGGCTGGTTTCTAACATCCCCTTCTTGGGGAAGTTGTTCAGTCTAGTAGTTGCTGGTCAGGCACTCTTGGTATAAACAGATTTTCTAAACCCATTTTAACTGGTCTTCAAGCTTAACTTAGAAACACCAGCTCCTCTATCAACCTGTGGGAAGTGAGGTATGCAGCTACTACAGAAAGTTCTTTTTCAGTAGAGATACCCTGCTAATGAAATGTTTTCTCTGGAGGAGCTTACCTGGTATCTACATAGTGCTCTTTTCTGCTCCAGGCAAAACCTTATTCTGTACCCTATTAAGGTATATTTTTTTACATACCCTCCAACATTTCACAGATGAAAATTGTGACACATGGCCAATCAACATCAAAGGGTGGTTAAGAAGGCAAAAGTTTTTAATGAGGACAAACAGACAAGCTAGGAGAGATTCTTCTTTTGCTTTTGCCTGAGCCTACTGGGAAGGTCAAGACTTCACCCTCTCCTCTCTTGTTTCCCCTGCTGACTTAATTGACTGCAAACTACTTCTTGTCAATTGACTTGAGTGCAAAATATTGCAGCAACTGAAGTAAGCTGACGGCAAGGGGGGAAAGTGGGAGTGGGAGAGAGAAGCTGGGACATGTTTAAAACAGCTGAAAAAGTGAGATGACGGAAGATTAATCAGGACTGTCATTGTCAAATTGGGACAGTTGGAGGATATGTTTTCAGTCCCACCATTTTCAACATGTGTTAGTGTATTCTAGATTGTTGCATTTCTGATGTTTTGTTACCATGCCCTACTACCCCCTTCCTATATCTCATAATTGGCAATATTAGGACACTTCAGGGGCTCTAGTAAACTGGGGTAGACTAAAAGTCAGGTCTATGGCTCAGTATATAGGACCTATAGCACTTCTTCCTCTATGGAAGATGTGGAAATATGCTAGCAGACACAGCCAAGATAGGATTAAGCAAAGCCCTTAGTAAACAGCACCATTACAGAAGTATGTGCTAATCCCCTCTTGGACATCCTTGGTGATGAGTCACATAAAAACAAGCAAGTGACCTACACAACCCAATATCCCCAGGAAACATCCCTCTGCACCCTTCCTGTCCTACAATGTGAGGTTGTCATAAACCCATCAATTCCTATCTCTTGGCCATAAAAAGCAATCAGCAGAGTTTTGGTTTCCTTTGTTTACACCGTGGGAAACCCATCTGAGCTTTGTTCTAAGCTCAAATACCTCTTCAGGAAACAAAATATAATATAAATTTTAGCCCCAAACAATAGCAAAGTGTGCCACTGTGGATGACACCTGGCCACTATCTCTGCCAACTTACCCCCAGATCAGAGGTCAGTGCCACCATCAGACTTCTGCCTGAGTTCTTCTCTACTCTCAAGGGTGGTAACTATATCCCCATCTCCTAAACCTATTCCTTTATCCACTTTTCTGCTTTAAAATCTTCATTAGACTTGTGTGGTTTTTGTGAGCATGTGTTGCATGCATCTGTGAGTGCTTTCCATGTTATTTTCTAATAAAAACAATTTTATTTCATTGTTACTGGAGTCCTCTGCAGTTAGTACTGGAATACACCAGTGCAAAGGTCCTGAAGTTATCCGGCCTTTCACAGCCTTCCCTTTGAGCTAATCATAAGTCCCCAAAATATTAATATAGTTCTGACATCATAAGTGGGATCTGAAAGCAGCCCCACCTATTTGGGTAACAGTTTTTTCCACTTTGTTTTTGTTCTATGGCCCATTTAATTTGTTTCAGATTTTTGGTGGTTTCATCTTCATTTTGTGAACTGCTACTAGGCACTGCTAAGCCAGATGAACTGATGTTCTGACTCAGGAAGGACAACTCCCTTTTTTCTAAAGAGCATTTAGAGAACCAGTGTGGCACTGTGGTTTCTGTGCTGGACTAGGATTCCAGGAAATGAGGGTTTAAACCCCTGCTTGGTCATGGAAACCCATTGGGTGATCTTGAGCAAGTCTCTCAACCTCAGAGGAAGGCAATGGCAACAACCACCTTCCCTGAATAAATCTTGCCCGGAATATCATATGAGAGGTTCACCTTTGGGTTGCCATAAGTTGGAGACAACTTGAAGGGATGCAACAACAACATAAAGAAGTTTCTGGCCCCAGCTGCAGGCTGTTCTACATTGCAGATCATTTTGCGGGGTCTCAGGAACAACATTTTTTTTAGCAAATGAAAAAGTAAAGGGAGGGTAACTGAGAAGGGGGGTAGAACAGCTCCATTTTGTGAGCAGAACTTCTCAAGAATGGCTTTGGAATCAGATTGTTAAAAATATTATGCATGTAGCATATGCTTTTTGGTGTCCTTATCCTACATACTAGACCCTGCATTTATGCTAAGGGCACACATTTAGTTGTATGACAAGTATGTCAGAATGCTGTATGTGCGCAATAAGCACTTGAAGAGGGATAGCATGCTAACCCTGCCCCATCGCCCTTTACAGATGGTGAACAACTTTCTGAAGAGAAGAGGTTTGCCACATGATCAGGAAAACTGATTTGGATTCTTCCTGAATGTGTGGTGAGCCTCCAGAGACAGATGATCTTCTCTTTAGAAAATTGTGGAGGACAATGGAATTGGGAACATATGGGTGGGACTAGCATTTCCCCCCTTTTCACTCGTTTATTAGATATGTGGTTAGAATGCCTGAAGAGGGTTTATATTAATCTAATCATCTGATTTCTCTCCCTCTCTATATATTTGTACACATCTATATAGAAAGAGGGATGCAGAAAGTTAGCTTGCAAGGGAGTACATATGAATATAACAGCAATTGACTGCAATCACCATCACCACAAACAACATGGCTACTATTTAATATTTATAGAATCCACTCGACTGACAACAAGACTCTGAGCCATCTTTGCATTTTATATCAGGAATGAAGATACACAAAGTGAGGATTGCAAGGATAAAGATTCAACATCCCACATCAAAGTTCTGTTAGCCATAAATCTTCTTGAGGCTGATGCTATAGAAAAGAACACAGTAAATATAAGCCTTTTTTTTTTTTTTTGCTTGCTTGGTTATGCAACTGCAGCAAATAATCTGACAACACAAACACGAAGCCTTTTAAAGGTTTCAAGTGCACTGATTACAACCGTATTAAATCTGTGTCCTTTTGCATAGAAACTCTGGGTTTGACAGGGACTAAAATGACTCTAAACCTCATCTGCTTTTTCCCCCAGTTGGTATTTTATAGTCCCTGCTGTGTGGCATCCGCTACTAAGCTGACATGCCCGAACAGTGGCTGAACAAAGAAGAACCCATTGAAACTGCATGTATTTTCTAAATCTGCATAAAATGACTGTTGCAAGAAGGCACTATTCAACCTCAGACTTCAAAGTTGTTGTTGTTTTCTTTTTAAAAAGCCAATAATCAGCTTCAAATGTAGAATACTGTATTATCTCTAAAAGCAGGAAATTTAGTTTAATTTTATAATGCAGGGGAAAATGGCTAAAGATTTAATATAAGAAAACTAGGGTTGTTCCTTTTTTTAACAACAACAAAAAAATCCCCATGGAGACAAGATAACAAATATAAGTACTTTTTCCAGGGGAAATTAGGGTTCCTTCGGGAGCAAATCACCCCCATCTGCTGTTTTTGAAAACAGTGTTTTGTGGCAGTCTCTCCTACTTAGCCATGCTAAAACAGTACAAGAACAAAGACCAACTCCAACACATGCATACATTTCCTCCCTAAATTTACATAAAATTAGAATTTCCAGAACACATAATACACCAGCCATCCCGCACAGCATTCTGCTTTGAAACATAACAGGAGGTCTTATTTCATACAGTAAATAAAAAAATATTCCACTATAGTAAATACTGTTGATCTAAAAATATTTTTGACACTAGGGTTTAGTTGTTGCCGTTTGAAACTGTCCAGTTTCTCAGGTCATGGCATTCCGAAACATTAGGGCTGGGTTGTGGACAACAGAGCACTAATTTCTTCATTGAGTTTTTATGTAGGTGTCCTTTTCTCCTGCCAAAAGAAAGCCAATGACTTCTTTTAAAAGATGCCTGAGCTTCTTAAACACAGGTAACTGAGCAAACCATTTCACTGACCAGGAGAGCTGCTCCTCCTCCTCCTCCCTTATAGAGAACTGGAAGGT
Source organism: Gambelia wislizenii (assembly GCA_030847615.1). Taxonomy (NCBI): domain Eukaryota; kingdom Metazoa; phylum Chordata; class Lepidosauria; order Squamata; family Crotaphytidae; genus Gambelia; species Gambelia wislizenii. The sequence continues at coordinate 182,086,678 of JAUMIR010000005.1, read as the reverse complement.
GCTTAATCGTATTAGCCATCTCTCTCTCTTCACCTCCTTTGAGACATGAATAACATACCACTGTTGTGAATGTTAGTTAGTGTCAGAATGGGGAGAGAGTTTCAAAATGAAACCTACAGTGTGTGTTAGTGCAGGTCTGGCCTAATGAGTGCTCTTGACAAGTTACATCTTCATTGTTCTTATTTTTAAGAGAGACAGGCAGGAAGGCATCAGCTGCAGGAAGCGATTCTGTGCACGGTTCACATTCCAAATAAAAAAATCTCAAATTCAGTGTTATACACAATCTTGTTTGCCTGAATCATTGTTTAAATTAATCTGCACTGGGGAAGAAAGCAGGTCAGCTAATGTATTTGGAGTTCAGGGCACTGAGAGTTTGAGCCGGTGAGTTATACTGGCTAGGGTGTTGTGTTAGAAGTTGGGAGATCCAGGTTATAATCCCACTGAGCTATAGACTCACTGGAGGGAGCTTTATCCTGTCACTTAGGACTTTATCAGACCACCCTGCTAAACCCGTTCTTTTGCCAGCATAACTTTGGCTGTTTTATGCCAGCAAAGAACTCCCCATGTCACTCTTACATCCTATCTGTGAAAAGGCTTCCCCAGCAATGAACAAGGAGTGAACAGAGCTCCATTCACTTACTCGTTTGAAATCCCACATATTCTCGCGAGAATACATAGCACAGGAAATTCAAAAGTGTACTAATTGGAATGTACTAATAGAGAGATATAGCCTATTTCAGAAAAATAGACCAAACAGGAAGGATGGTGGAGTACCATTATATGTTAAGGATGTGTACACCTGTGAACAGATCCATGACTTAAATCCTGGAAGCCAGGTTGAGAGCATCTGGGTAAAAATTAGGGGTGAGAGAAACAGCAGGGATGTCATTGTGGGAGTCTACTACAGGCCTCCAAGACAAACTGAGGACTTGGATGATGCCTTCCTGGAACAGATGACTGCACATTCAGAAAGGAGAGATGTAGTAGCAATGGGGGATTTCAACTATCCTGATATTTGTTGGAAGTCCAACTCTGCCAAGAATTAAGGTCCAACAAATTCCTCACTCACCTTGCAGACAATTTCATTGTCCAGAAGATGGAAAAGGCAACAAGGGGAACAGCTATTTTAGATCTGATCCTAACCAATGGGGATGACCTTGTTAATGGTGTGGAAGTGGCGGGATCCCAAGGGGGAAGTGACCATGTTCTCCTGGAGTTTGTTATACAGAGGAAAAAGGAAGCCAAGCATAGTGAGACATACATTCTAGACTTTAAGAAAGCTGGTTTCAGAAAACTTAGGGAATTACTAAATAAATACTAAAATACTAAAAGATAAAGGAGTTCATGAAGGATGGGAGTTTCTAAAAAGTGAGATACTGAAGGCACAATTTCAAACAGTTCCATGAGGAGGAAAAAGTGGAGGTGTCTAAAGAAACCAGGATGGATGTCTAAAGCAGCTGAGCTAAAACTTAAAAAGGACATGTATGAGAAATGGAAAAAGGGAGAAATCACCAAAGAAGAATTCAAACAAATAGCCAGGTCATGTAGGGGGAAAGTCAGAAAAGCCAAAGCTCAGCTGGAGCTCAGGCTTGCTAGAGAGGTTAAAAACAATAAAAAAGGGGGTTTTGGGGTAGCAAAAAGAAGAACAAGGAAATGGTAGGGCCACTGCGGGGAAAAGATGGCAAAAGGGTAACAGGGGACAGAGAAAAGCCAGAACTACTTAACACCTTCTTTGCTTCAGTCTTCTCCCAAAGGGGGAACAGTGCTCAACCTGGAGAAGATGGAGCAGATGATGCAGTAGGGAAAATACAGCACAGAATTGGTAAAGAGGTAGTTCAGGAACACCTGGCCAGAATAAATGAGTTAAAGTCTCCAGGGCCAGATGAACTTCATCCAAGGGTATTAAAAGAACTGGCAGAAGTAATCTTAGAACCACTGTCAATAATCTTTGAGAATTCCTGGAGAACAGGAGAGGTCCCAGCAGACTGGAAGAGAGCAAATGTTGTTCCCACCTTTAAAAAGGGGGGGGGAGAGACCCAAATAATTATCGCCCAGTCAGCCTGACATCAATACTAGGGAAGATTCTAGAGCAGATCATTAAACAGACAGTCTGTAACCACTTAGTAAGGAATGCCGTGATCACTAAAAGTCAACATGGATTTCTCAAAAACATATCATTCCAGACTAATCTCACCTCTTTTTTTTTTTTATAGAGTTACAAACTTGATAGATGAAGGGAATGCTGTGAATGTAGTGTATTTTGATTTCAGTAAGACTTTTGACAGGGTCCCCCATGATATTCTTACAAAAAAGTTAGTAACATGCAGGCTAGACAAGGCAACTGTTAGGTGGATTTGTAATTGGTTGACTGAACGAACCCAAAGGATAGTCACTAATGGCTCCTCTTCATCCTGGGTGTCGTTTACACAATGAAAATGTAATGGGAAGAATTTGTGTTGAACCCTGGTTGTTTACACGTACGTTGGGTCGGACACGTGATTTTTGGAATGGGGGCCACCTTTTATCCCGCAACCCATGGGACTTTCAATCCCACGGTTTGTGCCGGTTTTTAAAAAAAGTCACAGGAGGATTCGGAAAATCGGAAATGTAAACAGCCTGGGACAAGATATCTCAGTACTTGGTGATGACTGGAAATATATGTGACCAGGGGCGGGCTCAGAGAGGAGAGGAGGGATCAGTCACCCATTCAATAGATTCAGCCTCACCAGCTGAAAACAAAGGCTTCCATTCCAGCTGCAGCTAGGTTTGTGTGTGTGTGCACTAAATCACCCTGTTCAATAGATTTCTACACTGGGAACCCTTCTGCTATAACCTGTCCCTCCCCTGCATGCTTGGTTTAAATTTTAAAGAGAGAGTAAATTATAAAGAGATCGCAGCCAATCGCCCATTCACCCCCCCATGCCTGCATCCACTCCATGGGTTTAAAGGCACAGTAAAAATTGCCAGCATCTGGGCAGACAATCACACATTCATCCACACACACACACACCCTGCCTGCATCCACTCCATGGGTTTAAAGGTACAGTAAAAAATGCCAGCATCTGGGCAGACTATCGCGCCGAGGTTTGTCTTTTAAAATGCCTTGTGTCTGTCCTGGCATTCTCCTTTTACATGGATTTTAACTTTTGGGGGCATTTACCCATCAGTTTTTTTAAAAAAATCAAATTGTGCAGAGGGGGGTTGCCTTCGCCCTCCTTATCTGACCGATGCAGAAGCTTGAACAAACATTAGTGCCAATAGCATCGCTCCTGGCTGGAAACTCTACAGGAAGTACCTCACCGAGGTTGTGAAAGAATGAGTAATCGCATCCTTGATTGACAGCTTAAAAAAAATTCTGGGACCATAAACGCATGTAAACAAAAACAAAAACACGGGATAGTATACAGTGGGAGAGGAGACATAACATGGGACGTGATGCTGTGTAAACAATGATCCCAGAATCTCCTGGGATATCCAAATCAGAGACAAAAATTGTGTAAACAATGAGGAACAAATATGGGATCAAGAAGTCCCAGGATGCTCCGTGACAAAAACTACCATCTAACTGGCACCTGGAGAGAAGTGACCAGTGGGGTGCTACAGGGTTCTGTCCTGGGCCCAGTGCTATTCAACATCTTTATCAATGACTTGGATGAGGGAATAGAAGGTATGCTTCTCAAGTTTGCAGATGACACCAAATTAGGAGGGGTAGCTAATAACCCAGAGGACAGGATCAGAATCCAAAATGACCTCAACAGATTAGAAAGCTGGGCCCAAACTAACAAAATGGATTTCAACAGGGAGAAATGTAGGATACTACACCTGGGCAGTAAAAATGAAAAGCACAGATATAGGATGGGTGACAAATGGCTTGATGGCAGGATATATGAAAGGGATCTAGGAGTCTTAGTGGACCACAAGCTGAACATGAGTCAGCAGTGTGATGCAGCAGCTAAAAAAAGCCAAAGTGATTGTAGGCTGCATTAATAGGAGTATAGTGTCTAGATCAAGGGAAGTAATAATGCCACTGTATTCTGCTTTGGTCAGACCTCACCTGGAATATTGTGTCCAGTTCTGGGCACCACAATTGAGGAAGGATATTGAGAAGCTGGAACGTGTCCAGAAGAGGGCAACCAGGATGGTGGGAGGTCTGGAAGCCATGCCCTATGAGTAGCAGCTTAGAGAGCTGGGCATGTTTAGTCTGGAGAAAAGAAGGTTGAGAGGTGAAATGGTAGCCATGTTTAAATAGTTGAAGGGATGTCATACTGAGGATGGGGCAAGCTTGTTTTCTGCTGCTCTGGAGACTAGGACACGGAGCAATGGGTTCAAACTACAGGAAAAGAGATTCCACCTAAACATCAGGAAGAACTTCCTGACAGTAAGAGCTGTTTGGACCTGGAATGCACTGCCTCGTAGCGTGGTGGGGTCTCCTTCTTTGGAGGTTTTAAACAGAGGCTCGATGGCCATCTGTCGGGAATGATTTGATTGTGTATTTCTGCATGGCAGGGGGTTGGACTAGATAGCCCTTGAGGTGTCTTCCAACTCTATGATGCTATGATTCTATGAAAAATAAAAACAAAAATAACAAAATCAAAGTTCCCAAAGCACCTAAACACACTAAAAAAGTCCCAAGTAAACTGGGAAGGGTCATAAAAAGTGCATCCACCTACCTAGATGTCACGATCTCATGCAGAAGTTTTCTCGCCCAACCAGCCATTGACACTGCCATTCACAATGGTGTGAAGTTTCAAATTCCAGCAGTGCCAGCACAAAAGCACTGCGGGAATCAATTGACGGCTTCAGCAGCCAATTAAAAAGTAAGTTTTTGAACAGGACATGATTGTGAAAGGGGATGTTGTGTGGTACGCATGCTCTTTCGCAATCATTAGGCATCCTTATGACATCTTATTTGCCTTGTCTGATAACATCCTTAATCTTAAACTGGCCTATTTTACAGGGCTGTTGTGAAAATAAAGTGGGGAGGAAGAGAGCTATGTATGCTGTCTTGAGCTCATTGTAACAGCTAACTTATTGATTACATTTATATTGTAAAAACATTGAAAGTATGATGGAAACAATTAGCAAATTTGGTAACTTTTCAGGTTTTAAAATAAATAAACACGAGACAGTGATTATTACAAAGAATATAGACAGCAAAGAGGAGGATCAGATCAAAATGAAAACAGGATGTAAGACGGAAAGAAGAACAAAATATCTTGGAGTTTGGATTGGTAAAAGGAACATCAACTTGTTTGAAAATAACTATGTGAAGTTATGGAAAACAATAAAAGGAGACCTGGCAAAGTGGGGGAGAATGAATATTTCTCTAATAGGAAGAACAGAGACAATAAAAATGAATGTTTTACCGAAGCTGCTATTCCTCTTTCAAAATCTACCTATTCTGACCTCGGAAAAAACATTCACAGAGTGGAACAGAGACTTAAGAAACTGTATATAGAATGGAAGAAAGGCTAGATGAAACTGGGCCACTTTGACTGATCAAAAATGTAAAGGAGGCACAGGTTGACCAAATGTACAAATTTATTACAAGGCTTGTGCTCTGATATGGATTCAAGAATGGATGAAATTAAGAAATGACTGGTTATTAAATTTGGAAGGCATAAATATTAGATTCAACATGCATTGCTTTTTTATGGTATGATAAGGCTAAGGTGAATAAAGATTTTGAACACCACTACATTAGAAAAGTATTAAGAATCTGGCTGCAAATAAAACATTTTTTTTATACAAATGCCCACATGAATATCTCCCCAGGAGCCTTTCCTGGGGAGATGGAAAGCAGAAGGTAATTGGATAAGATATGAGGATATACTAAAACTAAATGAGGAGAATAACCAGATATTAAGGCTGAGAGAAGAGTTGGAAGAAAATGGAATTAAAACATACTGTTTACATACCTCCAACTAAATGAAAGATACAAAGAAGATGGGAAGAAATATGGATTTATATATTTTAAAAATGAATTGGATACAATAATCTAGGGCTGCAATGAAAAGAAAATACAAAAATTTATAAACTTATTCTTTCGAGAGAATTGGAAACCAAGGAGGTTAAGGAACCATGATCAGATGGGCAAACAATATAGGAGAAAGTATAGATCTAGAAGAATGGGAAGTAGCATGGAGAAAGACTAATACCTTTTCAGCCTCACAAGAATTAAAAGAAAATTACTTTAAAGTTGCCCATAGGTGGTATCTCACCCCACTTAAACTAAGTAAAATATATAAATTAAAAGAGAAGAAATATTGGAAGTGTGCAAAAGAGGTGGGGTCACTATTCCACATGTGGTGGAATTGCCCCATTATAAAGTCATTTTGGGAAAAGGTGCACAAAAGAATTAAGACAATTCTTAAAATAGACTACCCAATGGATCAAAAAATTTACTTGTTGAATATTATGACATCAGTCAAGAAGGAAGATGAAAAGAAATATGGCCAAGTTATATTATATGCACTTACGACAGCTAGAATTAAGATAGCTTCTAAATGGAAAAATACAGAGGCACCATTAACAGAAGAATGGATAAATAAACTGTTGGATATGAAAGATAATGACATATTGACTCATATAATAAATGGAAGATGTGTAGATCAAGTGGAAGAAGAATGGGCACCAATTGTAAATTACTGGAGAAGCAGATAAAATAGTACAGTTGTCCCTCCACATTCACGGATTTGGCATTCATGGATTTAAGTATTCACGGTTTGAAAATATTCTTTAAAAAATAATAATCCAAAAAGCAAACCTTGGTTATGCCATCTAATATAAGGGACACCATTTTGCTATGCCATTGCATATAATGGGACTTGAGTATTCACGGATTTGGGTATTCATGGGGGGCCCTGGAACCAAACCCCAGCGAATGTGAAGGGACAACTGTAGCAATTAATGATTACTGAACTATGGAACTAGAGTGAACAGCAATGGAGGGAGATGGGTATTAAAGAAAAGTTGGAAGGGGGAGATGGACGTAGAGAAAGTAAAAGGAAAATAGAAGATATGTAAAGAGCTTAAGTGATGACGAAGGAAATCCGAAGAGCAGAATATAAAACTAAGTTAATAATCTCGGAAGGAGGAGCATAACAGGGGAGGTCTATAAGGGGGGATGGGGAGAAGGGGGAAAGGAGTGAAGGAAAGCTGTATGAATAGATGAGAATAGACAGATGCAACATTGACACAAACAATTAGAATATAAGAGAAGAATCTATTATTTTTTATTTTTTGTGGAAACCTAGCAATGTTAGAAATACGTTTTGTGTGAAAACGTATATATATATATATATATATTTAAAAGTAACAGCTAATTTATTGATTACATTTATATTTAATGATATAAATGTAATTAAGAAATAATATTCACAGAGACGCTTTATACACAAACGCCATCATCTCTGGCCAATTCTTCAAGCATCTTTGCACTAGGAGGTGCTTGTGTTCCCATGAAGGATGTAGAATTCTTCCTACTAGGGATAGTAAATCTCAATTTTTCCAAGTCCTGAAGGATGTTGAAAACAAGGAAATAGTATTTTGTCCCATAGGTTTGAGGCACTTGGCAATCCCCACCACCACCGCCACAATGATGGAGAAAGGCACAACTTTTCCATGATATTTGCACGGATTGCCCAGAAAACTGTACAGTTTTTCAGAAAGTATGAAGCCTCCCCCTTCTTTTGTTTACAAAAAGAAGACTGTTTCCATACAGCTGCATGTGTATTCTGCAAGATTGCTGGCCTTTACATAGAAAGCAATAATGTTGCGCAACCAAAACTATCTGCCAATTTTTGTGTAACATTGCTGAATTTTGCACAATATTTTTGTTGTGCAACACTACTGTTTTCTACATAAAAACAGCAAAATCCAGCAATGTTGTACAACAAACCACTTGAGGCTGCAGCTCCATCACCCAAGTTCCTTTTCCTGCTGTATAAACATTTGGGTCGTGCAGTTTGCAGAACAACAAAGACTGCAGGCATGATGTTGAACCCTTCTCCTCTTTGTTTGTATAGGGATATCGCGTGCAATTTTGTTTTGCATTTTGTGTACTTTTCCCAAGAATACAGCAAGCAAAAAACAAAAAAACCCAACAACCAATGTAAACATGTGATTTTTCTTCCTCAGAAAGTTGTGCAGTGTTCTGTGCATACTAAAAAAAGACTGAATGTAGTCTTTTTTTATGGCAAAACTGTGCAGTTTCTCAAGCTCTTGTGCAGTTTCAAAACGTGTGCTGTTTATGTTGTGCCAGGAACAAAAAAAAGTTCTGCAATTTGCAGGAACTTTCTAAGTGTCATTTTTCTTCCTACCTAAGTTTCTTGAGGTGTTGGGAACTCCAAATTAGATCCCATTCAGGAAATTGATGGATTTTTCTTCCAACCCCAATTCCTGCAAATGCAAATGCACTATTCAATGACCCCTGGCATTTTAGTTATATTTCTGTATTTTTGGAATATACTTGCTCACCAAGGCACCTGTGAGAAACAAAGGAACAATGTATTCAAGAAAGGGGTTGTGGTTCTTGCCCTCTTTGACCTCATAAACCAGTGAATTATTTTGTTGCGGCTTCCACAAGGTGTGACCTTATGAACTTTGGCTCATGCTAGTGGTATTGATGGCTGAGTTTCATGTGATGGCCAGCCACACATACTGAAGTCAACACTGCTCTGCTTTTTGTGCCCATTCACAAACATTCAACAAATTTATTCTTCATGAAAGGAAATGCAAACCTGTTAAAAGTAAAAGCTACAACAGTGATAACAAAAAGAGCAGAAAATGTTATGATTTGCTTCATTTCCATGATATTACCATCCAGGTAGTGAATTAAAAATACTGAAAGTCATTATTTTCATAGATTATGATAAGATGATTAAAACCTCATAAGGGACAAAAACAAGGGCTATTATATCTCTGAGATGCCCTTGAAATGCAAAGCTGGTAAAGGAAAATGACCACTAAGGCTATATGTGCATTACACAGTTCTATCCGCTTGATACCACTTTGACCGTCATGATGCCATCCCATAGAATCCTGGGTTTTGGAGTTTGGTGAGGGATTTAGAATTCCCTGATTTAGAGAACTCTTGTGCAGTGATTCTCAACCTTTGTTTTGGTCTGCCAGATGTTTTGGACTTCCTCTCCCAAAATCCCTGATCCCTGGCCATGGTTACAGAGTTCCTAACAAGTTAGAAATTGAAATCATCTGGGGAACTTCAGGTTGAGAATCACTGCTCTTATGCATTCCCTAACTACAGTTCCCAAGATATCCTGAATGCTTGCCCACACTGTAGAACTAGACAATTTAAATCTTCTTTTTCTTTCTTCTCATGTTTCCTTGGTACAGGCTTGACAGCTATCTGCTGGGATTCTTTAGCTGGAGATCCTGCAATGAGCAAAGGGCTGGACTACATGGCCCATGAGGCCCCTTCCAGCTCTATGATTCTGTGATTTTATTCTATGGTATCTTTGAAGTACCTCACTAGGACAAAACAAAATGAACTTCAACAAGAATAAATGTTAGGGTATTACATTTAGGCAGGAAAAATTAAATGCATACATCTAGGATGGGTTGCACCTGGCTTGACAGCAGTATGTGTGCAAAGGGTCTAAGGAAATTAGTACACCACAAACTAAATGTGAGTCAACAGTGGGATGTCATGGCCAAAAAAGCCAATGCAATTCTAGACTATAATCAACAGGAGTATAGTGGTGTCCAGATTGAGGAAAGGCACAGTACATTTTTATTTTGCTTTGTCAGACCTCATTGTTGTGTCCACTTCTGGATGTGACAGTTCAAGAATGATATTGACAAGATGGGGCATGTCCAGATGTGGGTGACCAAGAGGATTCAAAGTTCAGAAACCAAGCCCTATCAGAAATGGCTTAGGGAGCTGGATATGTTCCATGTTTAAAATAAAATCTAGTTGGCTTCCTGAAGCTCTAATGAGCTTCCTTGAGTCATGATTGTGAGGCCAACCTTCCGGATGGCTGGAGCACAGAAATATATGCTCCTGTAGCCCATGAATTAATGATTCCAAAGACTATAAAGTGGCAATATCAGTATACCCATAGTGTGGTTAACTACAGAATGTCAAATAGATGCCAGGACTTCTTACAAGGAGATGTTCTTAAAAATAGAATCTCTGCTTGCCATTATCACCTTTCCTTTTGGCAGACCTGGGCCGAAATCCAATTGCTAGCCTCAGTCTGAGTACTCCCATTGAATCAATTGTTGAATGATAAGTCAACACTTATATAATCCTTGTTATTCAAAGGATCAACTCTGTTTGGAATTACTAAATGGATTTGGGCCCTGATTGGGCAGTGGTAGCCCCATGATCTGGTTGACATCAGGGAATAAGTCTAGCCACAGAAGTCTTGGATTATGTTTGACTATGTTGGGGCAAATTCACCTAGTATTATGCAAGCTGAAATTCACCAAGCTAAATATAATACAGCAGCATATATGGACAATCCACCAGCAGTTCAACAAAGCACTTTGTTTGGCTACTGGCCTTGGACAGTAAGTGGGGTCAGTAAGCATCTGATATGCCACAATATATGGCTGATAAACTGTATTTGCTGGCTAGGTGACAGGGTTTTTAAAATGTTATTGATATAATTCAACAATACATTGTAAATGTTTAATCAGTTTTACATATGCTCAATGAAAATAAAATAAACAGTACTGTATAACAATAACAATAACATGTTGTGAGTTGTTATTTTGCAATGAGTCAATTTCAGGTAACAGCTCCAAATTACACAGTCCTTGGTCAGTTGTTAAGTATATATCTCAAATGACTGAAATGTACCTTTGCTGAAGAAGTCATCTGGTCTGATTTGGTTTGGTTTGGTTTGGTCTGGTCTGGTCTGGTCTGGTCTGGTCTGGTCTGGTCTGTGGTGCAGCAGAGCCAGTATGAGAGCTCAGGAATGCTCTCACCCATCCTGACTATGCCATCCCAAAGCTTCCTTGCTAATCCCACAAACACAAACACTTCCTCTTCTCTTTACTCCTGTCAGGTGGCAATGGCAGCAACATCAGCAGCAGGTTATCATGAGATGAAAAGGAAGGCTAGCTCCATTTCTCCCTCCCACTAGTAAATGGTTATTTGATCCATTACACCTGTATTCATTTACTGCATTTTCATTGTGTACAATAAACCCAGTTGGATTTTGGTCAAAAATTGGGAGCTATATCCTAGTGGTTAATCTTAAGCAGAATAAGCCCATTGAATCAACCATGGACTTTGGTTATTTATGTTATGTACCATATTTAAAAGATATATTTCCAGCTCGCATGGGAAGTCTACTTTTAAAACTTTAGTAATCGAATTATGTATTCTCTTCCAGTACTTCTCTTCTTCACATCTCCACACACATGATAATAAGTACCAGCTGGTTTCCCATACTTTTAACAACTGTCTGATGAGTTTTTATAAATTTTTGCCAATTTCTCTGGTGTCAAATGACATCTATAAATCATCTTATAAATGTATTCATTTAAATTGTAGCTTCTAGTAAAAAATACATTTTTAGTCCATGCTTTTTCCCACTGATCTAAATAAATTGGGTGTCCAATATCTTGGGCCCATTTAATCATATAAATTTTTATTCGTTCTTGTTCAAGATTAATTTTTAATATAATCTTACATATTTTTAAGAGTGTGAATTGGTGACAATAAATATAGAATAAGACATGTAAACTAAAGTGTGTAATAGAAGTAAAAACAGAGAGTAGATACAATATAGGAGAGGGGGGAGAATAATTGTGACATTATCAACACAGGAGAGAAAGAAAAAATGAAGTATTATTTGTTGTTAATATGTGGGATATGTTTATGTAAATGTAAATGTTTGTGGTTTAATGTATACACGTTCAATGTATATGTGTTTTTATGAATGAAATAACTAAAAAAAAAAAAAAAGAATCAGCCATGGACTTGTAAGTCAGCACATAGGTGTTGTGTTGATTCACATTATCACCTTTCCTTTTGGCTAGAGTAAATAGGTTTACTCTAGCTGGTTCTAACAACAGGACCCAGGTTTATTTATGTGTAATAAGAGAAGATAACAGAAGAAGAAGCATTGCTTTCAAATTACTAGGGTTGAGGGTTCAGTTCTGCCCCTCCCATAGATGGGACAAAACATGGGTGCTCAGGCTTCATATTGATCGATGGCAACACATACACACAGCTGCACCCTGGCTCCCCACGTGTATGTGCTGCCATTGAATAATATGGGGCGTGGCAATCCACAGAAGCTCCAGTCAGCAAATGGCTAGCCTGCCAATACAGCAGGCTCACTATATTTTCAAATATTAGGAAAAACTCCTGACAATATCATAGTCATTGATAAACTGATGATAGTGAAAATCCTGGATCTTCTTCTCTGCTTGGGATGGTTTGAGTATATATCAAAGAGCAGGTGGTCACAGCAGAAAACTTCCTTCCATCTCTATATTGTATTATCATCATTATCATCATCACCATCATCAGTAATACATACAGTACATACATGCAGTCATACATACATGATATAATATTGGCACCAGAGGAACAGGGCATGATAGAGATCTTGAACCAATTTAAACTGTGTAAAAATATCTGGAGAATATTTCTCGTTCAAAGATCATACAGAAAAGTGTCCATAACTGGAAAGCAAATCAAAGCCAAAACAATGAGTAGGCTAGTGTCAGCCCACCTGAAGGACAATATGTACTGATTTTGATGATAATATAAAAAAGTGAACGATGGATAGTTCTGTTACCTTTTCATATCTGGCTTATTAAAAATGAACTGAAACTTTAAAATGTGACTGTGAGAGTGGAGGAAATCTACAGTAGGTTAGTAATTTTGAGCTTCATCGAATGTCACATTCCTTTGTGTTTAATTATTTTTAAAGGATCTAATTTGGTGCATTTTAGATATTGATATGTGAAATCTGGAGTAGCTAAAATGCATTCAGATAAGAAAACTGCATGGTGTCTACAAGTCTAGAATAAATTATTCTAAGGGATATTATTCTGTTTGACATTTTCATAAGGAAATTTCCCTTGTAATCAAGCCATCAAAATTAATTCTTCTCCTGTCTTGTTCCTTTCATGATTGCCAATGTTAATGACATTAAAAGAAGTATTTTGAGACTTATTCTGCACCCAATTCATATGTGGGTGTTTTACACTGTAAACAGCATTTTTCTGTTCAGCAGACAACATTTAATGAACAAAAATAATATTTTCTACAGAGAAAAATGCTGCTTTCTCAGCAAAACCACCACATGCAAATTTTGTGTAGAATAAGTCCCAAACTGTGAAGATTCTTGTCTGTCCAGAAGCCTTCTTGTTAGGATTTTTAATACTCAAAGTATTGTATATGTTTTTCAAGCACTTTTTGAATATTTTTGAATATTCTTCCCATTCCTAATGTGAGTGGATTTCACTCTGTGAGTGGATTTCAGCTCATGTACAAGGGTGCATCAAACATTAGGAAGAATGAGGCAAATGCCTCAAGCAGCAGATGTTGGGGTGGGCAGAAGCCCACAACCATCTCTTCTGGGCTGTCTCCTAGCTATTATTCCCTGTGTTGGAGGCTGGAGCTGTATGAGCCATATGGTCTCCTGAGCCCTGTAAACTAGAGGCTGCTTCCAGATACAGTAGAGGGTGCGGTCTCACCAGCTCTGCTGAAGTAAAATTCAGTTGCCAATCCAGTCACTGATATCTGTGGAATTGGGAGGGAGGCACCTTATCCTTAACCTCAAGCAGTGAAATGTCTTGGTACAGCCCTACTCAACTAATGCTGGATGCAACTCATAGACTGGAAAAAGAAAAGAGAACTTTGAGGCAAAACTTGCAGTGATTCACATAATGTGGTGGTTGATAATTCTACCACCCCAAAATCATCTTTTGAATGCTAGTACAATCTTTAAGTGGTTACTCATTTTTGCTTGAATTACTACATATTTATTTTGCATTAGAAAAATCTTTGGAATCTATAGATTTACATGGTCTTTTAAATTATGTACCTGGGATGTGGAATTTAACTGAGACTCAATGTTGTTGGATCCTTCTATTATTATTTTTTTAAAGATGTATATTCCAAGACTGGACCGATAAAAAATCACCATCTATCTTTCAAGGGGTGGGGAAGCTCTTACTGATTTACCTATGCATGATCATGTATAGACATCAGCTTCAAGAAAATGCATTTTTAGAAATGATGGGCAGAGATCCTATATCAGGCTTGCATAAGCATATTACTAGCCTTTGGCAGCTGGCTGCCACTATGATCTCTCTAAGCATGATGCAGGAAAATAATGATGATGAAAAGACATGCCTCATGCAAACATCAGACTTTTTTTTTCTGCAAACGCTTCTTTAAGTGCATACTTCTGCCAGTGTTATTTATTTATTTATTTATTTATTTATTTATTTTACTTCACACCTTTCTCTCAGCACAGGAGCTAAGAGGGTGTACACCTTTAAAAAAATGCAGTACAGCCATATGTTACCCATATTGCAATTATGTAATAAGAAGGGATCCATGCAATAGCTTTGGCAACTGTTTTTGAGAGGAAACATGATGCAGCTTTGTTTTTTTATGAACAGTAAAATTGTAATATGTTCGTCTGTCTCTAAACCCTGTGGAATCATGCAAAACGAAGCAAGCAGGACAAATCTGACATTGTAGTTCCTCTTCTTATATTTCTACCAATTTGGGTGATTACCAGTTGCCTGCAAGTTCCAGCGATTCTAAATCGTCACCATGAAGAATTATTATGGCTATCAAGCTCAGCGATTACTTTGACTCCACTCTTTTCATATGGTGAACAATTAAAGCTGTTTCACAAGCACTGAATAAGCATTCATAGTTACTGGACATAGCTCTACTGCTTTACTAACATCTGCAAAAACAGAAAGTGTCCATTCAGTTTTTTGAATCAGCTTCAGTTCAATTGAAAACAAAATAAAAGAAAAAAAGCATAGCAAATTCTAAATCTGTTAAGCCTATACAACCTACAGCTTGTTACACTTGTACAACTCTGGGCCTGTCTCCACTGCAGAAAGACAGCAGTTTGACACCACTTTATCCACCATAGTTCTATCCTATGGAATCCTGGTATTTGTAGTTTGGTGAGGCACCAGAGTTCTCTGATAGAAAAGGCTAAATATCTCACAAAACTACAAATACCAGGATTCTATGGGAAAGGTCTATGGGTGTCCAACTGCTGTCTTTCTGCAGTGTAAACAGGACCTCTGTCTTCTCTCAGAAACAGCCTACCTTAGAGGTTGAACCTACTTAAGTTTGTTCAGGCCTGGCTTTTGCTGTGTCTCCAAATAAGTAGAACCTTCATTGTTGCCTAGTTATTTATTGAGCAAAGGTTACATATACCTAGGGTTGCTGGTTGTGCAGTGCAGATATACTTACCAATCCATAATGAGACTTGGTGAGGCATGTTGTTTCTTAGATATGGAATAAAATAGTTGAGAGTTCATTCAAACTTCCATTCAAAACTACAGTGTGTTTATCAAATAATGAGCATTTGCTGATATAGAGATGAAATGTATATTTGTAGCAAAACCTTAAAAAGTTACTTTTTTGGATTTCCAGCTTCCCTGACTGTGCTAGCTGAGGACTTTTGGGAGCTGTAGTCCAAAAGGGAATCTTTCCCAAGTTCTGTTTGGTAGTCAGGAAGAGGAAATGTTGTATTCTAGATCACATAAAAGTGGCTCTAGAAGCATGTGCTGTTTCTTGCAACAGGTTTCTCTGAGCATTCTGCTGTTCTCTTGCAACCCGTCTGCCTTGATATACAGCTCCAGGTGGTCCTTTGACCACATCAGCTAGTCTAAAAGGTCATGGCAGCTTTTGCTAGTGTTGAATTTCTTACACTTTAAGCCTCATGATATTCGACAATTCTAAATTAATGAACCATTTTGTCTAAACACTTATTTTCCCCGACAACCTGCACATTATCAAATTAGTGAAACAGTGTATTCCTGTACTCAGGGTTTATGATGCATTTGGCATGTGATTTCAGCAAAGGTCAAAGCAGCAGGACAGAAATGGCAAGGGAGCCGTGAGCTGTCACATGGAGAGAAGAAAGCAGTAGCCTTCCCTAAATCTGGCTTTTAGCACACACTCACCCATACAGCTTCTCACTGTTCCCTGTAGACAATGGGATATAATCTCTCCATCAGCATCTCCTCTATGTGAGATGCAACTCTCTGGGTTTGATATCCTCTGGGCTTATTCATTTCAAAACTTCTCCGTACATTTCAAAGCAGTTTACAAAATGTAATACCACCTGTGCAATCCTCTAGTCCAAGTCTGTTATGTGAAAACAAAAATGTTCTGCAAAAGCCAACTTTTACTACTGATCAGATCATCTTTCAGAGGGAATCTGTTGGGACACTCTCTGCTTCTTATGTTTATAATTAAATTTAGCAGCTCTATATAATTAGCATCTTGGCACCTCCCCCTTTTGGTGGTGAAAGGGGGGATCTGGAACTGCCCCTTTAGGTCCTGAGAGCTGCAAGGCAGAGAAAGTGACCTTCTTTGGGGCTGGCCTGAGAGATAAACCCTCTCCTTAAATCCTGTGACTTGGGGGAGGGACTTTTGGGTTGGCCTTCCAAATGTGGACTGACTGGAGAGCAACCCAGCTTATGGGTTCTCCCTGGGGTTCAGGTGTTTTTGTCCAGGGGAAGTTGGGGTGGTGGTCAGGAAGATGACCTCCTGCCCCAGCAATTCCCACACGAGGTTTCTCCCCAGTTGCAGATCTCTTCAGAAATGCTTAAATAGGTTAAGTTTAATAAAGTGGCCCTATTTTAACCCAATATATGTGTCTGTCTCATTATTCCCTGGGTCTATCAACAAAATATCTACTTTTGAGAATTTAGAGGTATAACAGTAAAAGTTAACTATGTGTGTGTGGATTGGCAAGAAAATCGATTCTTTGGTGTCATAACTGGAACCACAGTGTTTTCTTCAAACTTAATGGTATTGTGTTTATGTAAGACTTTAAAAAGATATATTATCAAATAGTAAACAAAAGAATAAAACTAGCTAATTTCAAGAGTCAAGTAATAGTTCAAATTCAAGGAACCAAGAGTCATACCTTGGACCCAAAACATACACCAAGGACTTTTTCAAACTGGGAGAAAAATCCCGAGGAGGTCAGGAGAAGAACGGGACTGTCATGCTTACATAGCCCCGTTTCAGATGATGCTGGCCTCCTCTGTCTCCTCCAACCTCCTCCTGCCTTCTCCCGTGCTGCAGACACCACTTTTTATTGACGGAAAACCTCTGTCAATAAAAAGCGGCACGCACAGCATGGAAGAAGCATGGGGGGAGGTCGGGAGGAGGACGGTGTCGTCTGAAACGGGGCTCTGTAAGCGCGACAGCCCTGTTCTTCTCCTGACCTCCTTGGGTCCCCCCCATTTGAAAAAGTCCAAAGTCCCTTAAATTCGGTACACAGAAATGCCATTGCAAACCCAAAACAGACTAACAGTATTCCACTTCACCTACCTGAAACTAACCTTTCCCAAACATCCAAATGTTTTCTCTACACTACAGTTAGAAGTCCTTGGACATATTAAACAGCAAGTGAAAGTATTTATATATGTATTTTGTACATGTAATTTTTTTCATGCCAACAAGAATACATGCACTGAATTAAAGATGTTAGATAAGTGTTGATTACAACTGGGTCTACTTTTATTGAAACTTAGAATTGAATTTAGGACTTGGTGAAGTTTTCTTTTTAAACCCATCCCTTTAGGCTTGATGATGGGCAACAATCATTCAAAATTATAATGTGCTCAGATATGTCCTTAAAATAGCTCCATACTTTCTATAACAATGTCTGCTGAAAGAATGCCATTAAAATGTCTTCTAGAAACATTGAATAGAACATAGCAATTTGAAATATGTTGTTTTGTTTTAATTGATTTTGTTACTATAAAAAAGGTATGCAAAATTATGTCTCTTGCACATAAATGAAATATATGTGTGATAAGGAACCAAGCATTTTATTTTGTGGCCAATACCTTAGCATTTTTCTTGTCTTCTCTTTATCTTTTGTAGGGGTTTTCCCTTTTCCTGGTTTCTGCCTGTCCTCCTAGCCACTGATTATTCAAAGTGTATGTGTGTGTTTACCAATTACTTTTGCAAAGCCAGGAAACTCATGATGATGCAACACGATTGCCCTCAGTCACAAGAGGACCACATTTTGCTTGTTAACTGATCGGAGGAAATTATCAGACAGGAACAAAAAAAAGTGTTCCTGTTTCACAATCTTCACTCCCGCCCCTGTCCCGTCCCTGTCATACCACAATCACCCTCCCCACTGCACTTACCTCCTCTCCCATTGTTCCAGCAGCCCAGGAGTGAACAGAGCTCTCTTCACTTCCTGGATCAATATCCCACGGATTCTTGTGAGAAGATGCAAGCGTGGGTAATTCAAAAATAAAAATAAAAAGAACACGAAAAAAAGACAGCAAGCACAAAAACACACTTTAAAAGGTAAAGTAACGGGGGGGGTCAAAAAAGGCCTTCCATCCTTTCGTAGGTCGGTAAAATGAGTACCCAGCTTGTGGGGGGCAATTAGCTAACACACATTGGAAACTTCTTAATGCAGTGTAGATGTGTAAATAGCTATTGCTTAAAACAATATTGCTTAAAACAATTTGTAAGCCGCTCTGATAGCCTTGTGGCTGAAGAGCGGGGTATAAATAAATAAATAAAAATAAATAAAAAATAAAAAAAGTGTGTCAGTTACCTGGATGTCCCGATCTCACCTGGAAGTGTTCTGGGAGGGACCGCCCATTGACACTGGGATCTCGCCAGCATAACGGGGCATCTTATCGCATACAGGAACATCCGTGACAGGAATGGAACAGGGGATCTATTGATGGCTTATCCCATCAATAAAAAGCAGCGCTGGCAGAATGGCGGCAGAATGGGTGCATCTCCTGGTGTTCCTGTAATACCACTTTTAACACATTTTATAGTCTCCTAAGCCTTTAAAAGTGGTAAGACAAAGTTGAAGCAGAAGGTATTTGAAGATTGTATACCACTTCCTACATCTTATTTACAGAGAACAAGGTGTCACACTTTGATCTGAACCTTTAACCCTTTAGATGTTTTGGACTTTAACTTCCAGAAGGTCTGGCCAACATGATCAGTGGTCAGGGATTTTGGAAACAGAAGTCCAAAACATCTGGAAGTCCAAAGGTTGAGAACCACCATCATAGAAGAACTTTTTTGTTTCTGGTACATATTTTAAATCAACAGGTAAAAATATTTTCTTTCCCAACAATGAATGAATGAAACATATATTTTTTCTCTTTCCTTCCTTCATGGATTATTTGCTTTCATGTGTTGCTTTTTAAAAAATACCTGGTACAACATAAAGTTATGTACAATGAAAGAGGAGAAAAGGAATTGATACAGCTGAAGTGGCTTGCACTCTTTCCTGGAGGGTAAGTTGTACTGAGCACCATGGAACTTAAAACTGAGTGTTATACTGTAGAAATCCCAGCTGACTAATGGTTTACTGATGGTGGAGGGTAAGGGTTAAAAGGCCATTCTTCATCAATATACAACACCTGCAGGATGTTTACTTCTGCACCCCCACTGCAAATTTCTGACTTCTTTGGTCCAGATAACCTCTAATTATATACCATACAGCCCCTCCTATACTTCAGTGTTCTCAACTGCTTAAGAATCCCATATGTGGCCACAGTTCTTTCATATCTGTTAGCCTGGCCTACCTCAGGTGGTGGCAAAATCAAAGTCAGGCCTATCACTTGCGCAACTGGAAACCAATGCAACTGCACTAGCTCCTGTTTTCCTCCTTGGACACTACATTGGATTTAGGCTTATGATTCTGTGAGTGAAGCTTTAAGGAGAGCAGTCAGTTATGCTAAGCACTAGAGCATTTTATAGAAAAGCATCACGAGCCAGGGATCTGTTGTAGCCATGTTTTCCCCAGACCTCCTTCCTCCCAGAAGTATTTATTTTACAATTTGACTGCTGGAACCAAACACTAGAATTGTTTGCACATACAGAATGGGTCTTCTAGTTAATTGAATTAGAATACCTTCCCACACTTGAGATTCTTCCACATGTATGAATGAGACTGAAATTGGTGTGACTGCATGGCTGGTTTAGAACAATCCAAAGGGACAAAAACTAGCTTTTTGAAAACATTAAAATGAGAGATAGAATTCTACAAATTCAGCTCAAGTTGACAGCTGAGAACCTGACTATGAAGTGTAGAAACTCTACAGTATCTCCACAGAACACAGCAGGATCCAGCTTTTTCCTTTGCGGTTTCCAAGTATTCCACACAAAATCAAACCATTCAAACTTTGTTTATTACTGTTATTCAGTGCTCACTAAGATTGCCTTTCTTAAACAACATGGTCAAAATATCATTCAGAAAGTCCAAGTTGGGAAAAAACCTGCTAAAATTAAGCAAAATTTTTCCCTTGTGTTATACATTTACAAAAATATAAACATTATCTGAAGACAACCAGGCTCTAATTTGTATCCACTGGTCTACATCAATCCATATCAGCTCTTTGGTGTGAGAGCCTGGTTTTTCTTTTTAGCCTTTTTTTAAAACACATACATCATAATTGCTATAGTTGACACTGTGCTAATATTAATATTACTGATGTAACTCGTTATACTGGAAAAACAACAGCAGCTTATTTTACCACAGTTTTTCTACATAAATAGGCTGGTTAATCATACTAGATCATTCAGTGCATGGGGCACAATTCATACGTTCTTTCACAAGTCCCGTTCATTTCAATGGTGCAATCACAGGAGAACTTCACAGTGGATTGTGCCCATGCTCAATATTAACATGGCATATGCCTATAGCATAGTTTGAAGGGAAAGCAGGGCTCCAATTCAGTGCCACAGATTCCTGTCCACTCAGTGAAAAATTCCCATTTGCCCACCTGACAGAATAGGAAAGTTGTGGGACAGGTGTACGTGGCATTGTCCGCACAAAGGAATGGTAAGCAAACACTTTACATTATTTGGGGGGCAGGGAGTGATAATTTTCATCCTTCCATTGGTGCTAACTTGACAAATATACAGTGTAGGAAATTCCTGACTGAACATGCCCTATTACTGAGTTACTCATAATGCCATTCCCTCTTTATGTACAGTACAACCCCCATATCCATGGGACCTGTATCCATGGATTCACATACCCACATCCAAAAAAATATGGTCTCTCTAGACATCTTCTAGGTCCTCCAGCGTGACTCTGTAGTATGCCTGGGCCAGCAGTCATTCATTTTAATAGGGTTTGCTATTATCCACAGTTTTCAGTATCCACAGTAAGTCTGGGAACGTATCCCCTGTGAATACTGGGGTCGTACTGTATTTCCTATACAAAACCTTTTATTTAGAAAAAGAAAACTCAGAAAATGAAGCTATATGATGAAACAATATGATGAAACTATATGATGGATGTGTTAAAATCTGAACAGACTGAAGCTTCAAATCTTCACAACCTGATCAGGAGTGGCAACTATATTTAATTTTAAGTTGACATGCTTCAGAACTCCTACAGATATAGGCATTTAATGATCCAAACATAATGGTCCTATGCAGAATAATTACTTATATGAAGGATAAAACTTCATGTACATTCCTTGTAAGCAGTGTTTCCAGGGAGGAGGGGAGTCTTGTATTGGTTCTAAAGGTGAACACTGCTAGCGTTTGGGAGCTACTGATACTAAATGTTAAGAATTTGATGTAGAGATAGGGAACCTGTGCACTACTCCTTTTTCACAGATTCTTTGCTTTTCCCACCCTCGCAGTATAGCCAATACAGGGAAAATAAGTAGAGGGCAAAGCAAACAATTAAATCATAGTGGTACAATGTTACACAAAACACAACAAACAGGAGGAAATAAAGAATTTTGTAACCAATATGCTTTAAAATTAGACACTCTGGAGGCAAACTAGTAGCTTCATTTTGCTGGCCAGAAATTTCTTCATGATCAAAAACAGGATGAGTAGCCTGGCTTTCAGTATTCTGTTTTTCTTCCATTAATATGCCTTCCGATTCTGAGCTCGTCTCTTCTCTTTCTTCAATGGGTTTACTAATTAAAATGGTTGGATTTTCCTGCTTATGTGGTGGATGATGAAGAAACTGACCTGTGCTCCTTTCTGCATTCTCATCAGAAGGAAGTTCTTGGAATTTGCACTCCAAGGAAATATTTGGAGCATCTGTGTATGGATGCAACACTTTTGCTCCCTCACAAACATGAGCTTCTAAGGATCCTTCAGAAGATGTCACTGAGGAACTTTCATAACAGCTCCCCATAATACTAACATCAGCAAGAAATACTCTTTCTTCAGTGTTGGCACCAACATGGGGGGAAGTTCTCCAGATGCTCCCCTCTTCAGCCTCTTCATTGTACAGGCCTTGTGGAGGATGTTGTGAAGCTCTCAGAGACGTTTCTATATGTAAATCCTGCTCACAAGTGGCTTTTCCTTCTGTGGAAGAAGTCCATAATATTTTACCTGATGAGGAATCATTTTCAGTGTTATGTTCTGCTCTAGTGAGCATTTCGCTTGTACTGCACACTGAAATCATTTCTCCATGAACCATTTCATGTACATCTGCATTATAAATATCTGAAATGGGTTCCTTTTCAAATTTGGTGTCATATAATACACCCACTGTATTGCATTGACAAAGAGGATAATGTGAACCATCATTTCTCCCTTCATGTATATCAAACACTGTTTCCCTCTCCTCTGTGGGCCTGTCACTTAGTGCAGTCTCTTGAGGTAGCTTAACAATTACTGCTTTTTCACCAGCAGACATTTTTTCTGGAGTACTTTCTGATGTCATTTTAATTATATAAGCAGTTGTAACTGCCTCTGCTTCCCCTGTACTATCATGCTCAGCTACTGAAGTCTTTTCATATCTCACTGGGTCTTGGCAGGTAAACAGTTCATCTGCAGAAGTTACACTCAAACATTGTGTATTATCTCTAATTCCCCACATGGCTTCACCCCCTGTTTGCTCTTTCATCTGCACTCTTTTATTTGCTTCACTTTCTCTTTCTGCCAGTTGACTTTCTAAGTCACTACAACTTTGATTGCCCCAGCTGATCCGATTCCTCTGATCACCAGTAATAACCCTGTCAGGTTCACTTTTAAAGGACTTGGTCTCCAAAATGTTTCTGTTTGCTGGGTCATGACTCTGATTGCATTGTTCCTTTCCTAAATTCTCTCTACTACCAAACATAACCTCTGTGTTTATAGATGCAGAATGTGTAGCGATCTGTTCTTCCACTGGTGTTACAAAATCTGGACAACTGATGTGGAAGTTGCTTGTATTCTGAATGTCATCTAGATACCTATTTTCTGTTCTTTTTGGATCCTGACATAATTCATCTGCAACAGAACTTATTCTTTCTTTTTCTTTGTTACTTTTGCTTATGCTTCCTTTGTCATTTCGAGGCACTAGATCTACTGATTCATGAATTTCCACCTCTTTTCCTTCATCTAGCCCACTAAAAGTAATCACTGCTTCTCCCATGGATAGGTTATTTATGTCTGGTGTGACACGCTTTATATGCCCATTGGGAGGATCAACTTGTTCCTCTTCTGGGAATTGTTCTAAAATGCTCAAATTGATTTCTTTTCCTTTGTCAATGGTATATTCAGTCTTATATTTTTCTTCTACAATCTCATCATCTGAATGTGAACTTCTTAAAAAATGTTTTGTGACATTCATGTCAGCTAAGGCATTGGTATTTAACTCTCCACTTAAACATGTCTGGTTTTTGCTTTCAAACATCTCCCTTTTTGGTTCAAGTTTGAGAATATCTTTTGAACTTGAATCGGGAATTTGGGAAGATGTTTCTTGGGTTCGTTGTTCTCCAAATGACTTGATATTGTCATCCAGCCCTTCCAAAACATTCCCCTTTAACCCCTTTGCTTCATGGTATTCCAGGGAAATTGCTTGGGATCTTGTCTCCCATACCTGTTTGTGGTGATCATCATCATCATCACTGATGAACAATCTCTCTGTCATTTTATTTCCTGGAACACTGTCAGATTCATCTTTTTGAATATCTTCATGATAAAGCTCATGTTTGCCTGGGTAAACATCTATATGGACAGGCTCCTTTTTCCTTGCTCCAGACCAATACGGTGGTGATGAAAGTATTTCACTGGTGCTAAAAGATTCTGAAGACTGTACATTATCGATTGCTGAGTCTATTCCTGTACATTTTTCTGGTGGTAACTGACTGTGATCATTTGCTATGGAATATGTTTGCTTATTGTACAGTTCTCTGTCTTTTGAAACATGTTCAGATGAAGAACTTATAGGCAATGGTTGCTTAAGCAAGCCAGAGTCTACCTTTTTCCCCAGTTCTTGTGGTTCATTTTGAAATCTAACTGGCTCAGTTGTATACAAACTCCTTTCATCCCTGGAGGAGCCACTGGTTCTATTGAAGTCCCCACCTAGCTGAAAAAATAGGATTAAAAAAAGAATGGTCAGAATATGTGTAGAAAAAAAACAGAATAGTCAGTTTGGGTATGTATGTATCTGTCTGTCTGTCTGTCTGTCTGTCTGTCTGTCTGTCTATACACAGATACATACACGCACACATATTTACATGAAGGAGGTCTTAGTTTTTAAAAGTTTTGTTTTTATAAAGGAATGTTTTAGAAAGGCATGTTTCCAAAGCATTCATCCCAAAGCATTTATTTTGTGGAGTTTAAAAAATACATAGAGTATATCAGAAGGCTGTATTAATGTGAGAAATAAAATAGCACTCAGCCCTCCATTTCTCACATCCCACCCTCTTTATTCATGAGTCCCGTAAGCTGCAAGTCCATTCCATACAAATGAATCCTAAAGAGAATATTCTCTACAAGGGAAGCTAATTCATTCACAGGGCACATTCCATTCCTTGCATGTCTTATTTTAAAGTGAGTGCATTGACACAGTACATCAAAGCTAGAGAATGTATGGTATTGTCCAGTAAAATAAAGACACATTTGCACACTGACAAATACTATAAGGATTATCTTTGCTCCATTTCTCTCAGGACCCCTTTTACAGAATTCAAACTGGAATGTTTTAGAGTCTCTAGAAAGTGTAGGATGAGTAAGGAAAGCAAAGGCCAGCACGAGTAAGTTTCTATCCAATCCCCCAAATATGAAATCATATTATTTCCCTGCATTTGCTTGTCATGGCATTCTTCTCTTGCTTTCGAACATTCAAACTGATGGTTCTATTCCAATCAATTAGAGTATAGCTTCCTGGGCACCCCTTATTACATTTACACTTGCTGCAGAGATACCCCCATTAGACTGTCTCTTATTAATATGTTTTCTGCAAAGCCTCTGCAAACTATTAATAGTATAACGTCACTCAAAGAAAAGTGAAGGAACTAATGTTTCCGCAAATTCTGTTTTAATGACCCTCTGCCAACTGGTGCTCAAATGTATCTGAGCTCTTCAGTGATGCCAACTGTCAGGATTTAATAGTGAGATGCCTGGGTTTTCCCCCCTTCTTTCTCCCTCCTCATAACTGACATTTGCATGATCTCAATAATTATATGCAAATCTTACGATTTCCCCTTCTTCTCACATAAGGCTCATGTTACTTGTCAACTGCCGAGCTGTCTTGTGAGCCATTGCCTATGGGTTTCAAAGATTTGGTTGCATTTCCATTTATTATAGATCTCCATTGTTTAATTCATTATACAGCACATACTGTAAATTAAAATCTGAATGACACATGTACACAATTCTCATTTATTGTACAGATGATCACTTTGATATTTTTTTAAAAAAAATTAAAATTGAGTCTCCTGGTTATCAGGGAATACTGGAGTAGACTGTGATTCTTCGTAGCTTCCTATTACTCTTTCTTTACACAAAATAATAATACTGAGATTCTGATTATTCAGGCAGTGAAAGCTCCCACACTGGGTGACAACTTTGAACTCTCCTGAAGTCTGAACTTGGAAGACTTTGTGCTTACATCTGAAGATCTCATGATATTTCTTACTATCCCAAAGGGCTGTGTGGTGCTCATATTAAACATATTCCATTGTGTGTTTCAGCTTACATGTTCACAAGCAAGCACAGTTTTACATCACAATTATTCAGCTATGTACACAGCCAATATAAGCTCCAAACCAACTGCTCTGTCATTTCTTTCCCATTTTGTAAAACTTATTCAGATTAAATGCGTGCTCACTATAGATGCCAATTTGGATAAAGTTCATGTTTCGTATTAATATATTGATCTATAAGTCTATCTGGGACTAGTAAATACTAGTGATGGATATTTTATAGCTGCCAAGTTATATTCATGGCCAAGACCCATGGAAATTTTTGAGCTTAATGAAGATCTTAATATTATACCTACTAAGGTAACTGCCCAGGCACACAACTGTTAGGCATGGACTAAAGAGATCCTCTTAACATATCAGTGAGAGAGTCAGCATGGTATATTGGTTTGAATGTTGGACTAGGACACTGGGAGACCAGGGTATGAATCCCTGCTAGGCCATGGAAGCCTACTGGATTACCTTGGGCAAGTTGCACTCTCTCAGCCTCAGAGGAGGGCAAGGGCAAACCACTTCTGAACAAATTCTGCCAAGAAAACCTCATGATAGGTTCAGCTTAGGCTCACCATAAGTCAGAAATGACTTGAAGGCACTCAACAACAAAACATATCAGTAAGCAAGGGGATCTTGTAGCACCTTTGAGACAAACTGAGAGATTGAAATTTGTAGCATAAGCTTTCATAGACTTAATCTATTTCCTCAGATGCTAGAGAGGAAATAGACTAAGGATTTTATCATACCACCACCACCCTTAATGTTCTTTTGCCAGCATAAATTGTCATTTTTATGCCAGCAAAAGAACCCCCCACCATACTTACCTTGAGCAGCGCCCATGAGGCTTCCCTGGCAGTAATGGAGCAGTAATGTTTACTTCCAAAGTTGAAATCTCACTGAATCTCGTGAGAAGACACAAGCGTGGGAAATTTAAAAAAAAAAAAACAAAGACACAAAAAGTTCAGGAAAGTATAAAAACACTTTAAAAGTTCCAAGTACACCGGGGGGGTGGGTGTTGTCATAAAGAGAGTGTCCTCTACCTGACAGTCATGATCTCACCCGGAAGTGTTTGCCCATTGAAGCTGCATTCACATGAGTACAATGGTGCGCAGAATCAAACGCTGGCAATGCCAGCAACAAATCGCTATAGGAGATCTATTGATGGCTTTGGTCATCAATAAAAAAGTAAAGCTTTTTAACAGTACATGATTGCAAAAGGACAACATCATCTGGTACGCATGCCCTTTTTGCGATCATTAGGCATCCTTATGACACAATATTTCACTGGTCTGATAAAGTCCTACGTCTATGAAAGCTTATGCAACAATTTTCTCTCTCTCAGTCTCAAAGGTGCTACAAGATCCCCTTGCTTACTGATATTCCAGACTATCACAGCTATGTCTTTCAAAGCATATCAGTGACATTGAATAGTACGGATACAACAAAATTCACCTTACTCTAGTGGCCAGACTCTAAAATAACTACCCCCATAACATTACTGTTAATATGCTGACAAGCAGCTGTTGAGGGGCAAACAGTCCCAACCACAGCCTGTGTAATGCATCCTAAATGTAGAACAAAAGAATGTTGATCACAAAGACCAGAAAGACAGGACTTTGAAACACGATTCTTCAAATTGTCAACTATAGCCTGTGATAAAAAAAGAAGAAGAGAGTTAAGTCATTAAGTTTAAGGTAATGAGGCTTATGGAATCAAAGTATCTTATGCCACTGATCACATTAAAGACACAATCAAAGCTCTTACATTAGTGTAGCAATGGTAGATCACTCGTATACTCATCAGCAGTGCTGAAGCTTTGAAAGATTGCACTCTCTGAGAAATACATGGGTTATATTATGCAGACAAATGCACAACACTTACCAGCAGCTCTAATTCTTTTTCATTTTCATTATCATTATCATCTTCAGTTTGTTCCATGTGTTCACCTACATTTTCTTTCCTTTGTTTAAGTTCATTATCATCCACATATGAATAAAGGATTTGGGGGATGTCTGACTCTGAAGAGTTAAGAAAAGTTCTTGAATAATATCCATGAAGATGTTGTTTTTATTGATTTTTTTTAAAAAATGTGAAGTAAGAAAGAACTAATTGAATGAGGTTTGATACCTGAAATCCTGGAATTTTTCCATATGTCTTCACCATCTGTTGCCAATATTTCTTCTTTACTGTTAAATGAGAAAGGAAGCTTAGTGATTCTCTCCAAAATCTTAGTCTGAAATCCATTTAGTTATAAAACTAATTACATGAAATTTAATGGTGCAAAATCAACCATTGATTCAAAATCAATTAGAAATTTTTCAGAAACATAATTTTAAATTTCAGGGTTTTGTATGATTTAAAGGATCACAAGACAAGGCAACCCTTTAAAGACTCTTCCTCAGTATGCAGAATCTGAGGACTTTTGTCAGTCTTAATTATCTGATTTTCTCCAATGTATCATTTTGTTGAATTGGATAAACTACTGCTTGGAAAAGGTTACATTTTGGACTACAGCTCCCAGAATTCTTCACTTAGCATAATGAGTACCCTACTGAGCATGGTGGGGAATTCTGGGAGTTGTGGTCCAAAAATAGTTTGCTTTATCTTTTCCTTATCCTACAGCTTTATTGTGTCTGATAAGGAATGGGAGAAACAATTGTGGCCCTAAAGTCATTTATCCAAGGAATATATCAGTGAGAAATTTCACAAGTAAGTCTAGCCTTTCTAAACTGTTTTGAAGATAACCAGGTGTGAGGTTATGAGTATCATTTTAAAAAATGTATAAATGATTCCTACAATTCTAATTAGGAACAAATAATTTAGAACAGGGACATGCCCATTTAGTCGATTTTATTAAACTACAAAAGCATAATATATATTGCACCATCACTACAGTAACAGTATTAACAACTGTAGCAGCTTCTATGAAACAGTAAGAATAGCAATATCATTTCAAACAATCATTATAAGATCAATCATAACCTTGAATACCTCATTCTGTATAGTCTAGACCCTTATATATTCTGCATACCTTGGGGATTCAGTAAGCTAGAAACAAACATCTATAAATAGTTTACACTCTCCTCTTAACCAGATGTTTATTTTCTTTGAGATAGTTGGATGAATTATGTAATTAACCCTAACAAACTTTATCTGCATCTGCATGCAGAAAATAATCCAGTTAGACACCACTTTAAACTGCCATGACTCCGTCTTATGGAATACTGGGATCTGTAGTTTGTTGTGGCACCAGAGCTCTCTGACAGAGAAGGCTAAAAATTTCACAAAATTACAAATCCCAGAATCCCATAGCATTAGTCAGGGCAGTTAAAATGGTGTCAAACTGGATTATTTCTGCAGTGCAGATGCAGCCTTTCATAGAATCATAGAATTGTAGAGTTGGAAGAGACCATGAGGGCCATCCAGTCCAACCCCCTGCCATGCAGGAAATCACGATCAAAGCATCCCTGACAGATGGCCATCCAGCCTCTGTTTAAAGACCTCCAAGGAAGGAGACCCCACCACGCTCCGAGGGAGTGTGTTCCACTGTCGAACAGCTCTTACTGTCAAAAGGTTCCTCCTAATGTTGAGGTGGAATCTCTGTTCCTGGAGCTTGCATCCATTGTTCCATGTTACAGTCTCTGTTTTTCTTGTGTTTTATATTGTTGGTTTTTTGCAGTGTGATTATACTTTATAGACTTTATTCTTTACATGCTACCCTGAACCATGTGTATAAAACATTAGAAGAAGATTTTTTTTAAAAAAAATCATAGCCTGTATTCTACACCACTAAGTAACGCCTGGTCCATCCCCCTCCCCCAAACTTGACGGAAATGTCATTCAGCCCTGCTCCAATTGCCAGCAGAATGGACCTCCTTCTCCAATTGCATCTCATACCCAGTAAAGCAGATTGGGGAAGGAGTTACAATTGTGGTAGTAGTGCCACAATCATGATTAAGGCATGATCATGAATAATAAAATTTACCTAGACTTAGGGCTGGTCTACATTGGCCAAATAAAGTTTTTTTAAAAATATAGCTAGTTTAATGCATTCCCACTGGGATGGGACAAATCAGGCCCAGCATGCCCACATGAGCCCATCTTGGAAGACCGGTCCTCACTGCTGCTGGTGGTGGTGGTGGTTGCCCTTGCTCTGCTGGGTCTGGGCACAGCTTCTCAAGCGTTGTCCATGTGGACACTGGGCCCATAACCCTTATTGGGGCGTAGAAAGACATGCTGTGTCCACCACGACCACTTGCAGAGTTGTTCCACGTCGACAGGACGCCAAGGAGGAGGTTTCTGGAGAGACTTCTGCAAAAGACTTCAGGCTGAGAAGGAAAAATTCCTTCACCCCAGCACACTGCCTTGAGCTCTGCCTTGCCAAATAAAGACAGCAACAAGGCCAGCCTTCACTCAACTTGAGGGCTTTAATCTTTGTTTGCAGTATATTTACAATAAATATACAGAGTATAGGGCAATCTCTCTTAAACCAACAAACTGCTTTGCCAATCACCATCCACAACAAACCCACACTGGAGATAATTCCCATCTCCTTTTTATAGGCAGTTAAACAATGCCTGTTACATCAGGCATCTCAGATGTGCATACTCACAAGTGCTAACTCACACACACACCTGCCACTCGAGCTTAACTACTTTCATTGCTAAGCTTACAGCTCCATCTTGTGGTCACATCCATGTCATTTCCTGACACAGCAGTCCCACAGCATGTGGCCAAGGCTAGTCACATACATGGGGCTTGTCACATGGTGCAGCCAGATGCCCGGACCCAGCAGAGTAAGGAAAATGGTGGTGGTGGCAGTGGCAATCCTGTGTGGACTCCAGCCCATTTTTATCAAGTAACAGGGGCAGAACGAGCCACCTCTGCAGCCGGGATATGCTGGCAGGGAGCCGGCCTATCCTGGCTGGTGTAGATGAGTCTTTACCCATCTATATGATCTAAGTAGCTGATGTAGACTACTGGACAATATAAAATAAATAAAAGGACATTGCAAATCTTTTTTCTACTGCAGTGTTCATCATCCATGCCACCATATGGCAATGAGGATCAACAGCACACATGACTACATATCAGCAGCTATTCACTGTATTCACTTTCTGTGTTCCTTCTATCTACTTGATCTACTGAACTGTAAACACTCTCTCTCATGGGAAAAGGAAAAATCACCAAAGTTTACTTCAAGCTGAGTGAGATTATGAGAATTTGTGTGCATTTTTTGAGATTTTTTTCCTCAAAAACTCTACATTTTGTGCAAAATACATATTCTGTGAAAAAACTTTTTTGTCATCTGATGGTGGTGGTGGTGGTCCTTTTGCTCTTGCATGGGACCAAAGAAATCTCATCGCAGTTGACTATTTTTTCAAGAGGGCATCTCATCCTGTCAATGCACCCTATCTTGTTAAGGATGAGAAAATCTGTGAGTATTCTTTATGAAGGGAATTTGCCCTGTGCCACGTTGAGTTCAATCAGGAAGCCAAGTTGGTGAATCAAAGATCTCGCTATATCCTTACATTTAAGGACCGTTCACAAACATGCATGTTTAGATTAGATAACCTTCAGCTCCCATAGCTTGCTACTTTTATCTCATCTTTCTGCCTAAGTGTAGGTACAGTCTAGGTAGAACATCTCCTGAACGGGCCCATTTAAATTACCGGTAAAGCTTCTTCCACAATACTCAATTACAGCATTTTGATACCACTTTAACTGCCATGTCTTCATTCTGTGGATCTTGGGATTTATATGTTGGTGAGATTTAGAAGTATCTACCAAGGAGCTCAACTGCCACACCACACTACAAATCCCAAAATTCTGTAGTACACAGACATGGCAGTTAAAG
Source organism: Gambelia wislizenii (assembly GCA_030847615.1). Lineage (NCBI taxonomy): Eukaryota > Metazoa > Chordata > Lepidosauria > Squamata > Crotaphytidae > Gambelia > Gambelia wislizenii. The sequence goes on along the minus strand of JAUMIR010000005.1, from coordinate 182,054,685 downwards.
TGGTATCAAAATGCTATAATTGTATGATGCGAAAGACACTTAACAGGAGCCTTATTTATTTCAATTGATCTTCAGGAAGACTAATGTCTAGTTCACTGTGCACTATATAATTACATTCTGGGTATTCCTTCAGGGGGAGATTAAGTGTTACCATTGTGAAAGATTCTGGTATTATAATGAGTTATGCACTTTCCCTTTTCTATTTTATTTAAACATAGCGGTGAAACTGATATAATTCTCCAAAAATATTCCACAGCAGCTTGCTAAATTTATACTTGGCTATAACAATCTACATATGACCTGTCACTACTTCATATTTATAATATAGCTTTCACCTCTTTCCCAACACATGTATATTTAAACATAGTCAATCTGAACAAATACTATGGAATGGAATAGTCATTCAGAGCAAATACTATGTATTTCACAACAGTTCAGTTGTTTGATAACATATTTGCAATGCATAAAGATGCACAAGGACTTCATATGGCAACATGTGAACCCATAAAAGGAACTGTATTTCCCATTTTCTGACACACACACACCATATATAGTCATCCCTCCACACTTGCAGGTTAAGCATTCGTGGATTTGATTATTCATAAATTACTAAATCTGTTCTCAGTAGGCATTTTTAGGTCCTCTAGTAAAAATTTGATGGTATGCTTCTGCTGGAAGTTGACCATAGAGTCATGCCGGAAGACCTAGAGATTTCTAGAGAGAATGCTTCTTTAAGAATTTGTAGGTCTTCCAGCACAATTCTATGGTCAACCTCTGCTAGAAGATGACCATGGAATTGTACTGGGGGATCTATAAATGCCTAGAGTTATCTCAGGTAAAAAAAATATGATGGCCTATATTCATGGTTTTCACTTTCATGGGGGTCCTCCACCCCTAACTCCTCCCCCGAAAGTTGAGGGCCTACTGTAATACTTACAAAAGGAAATACATCACCCTGTTTAAATTTTATCTGGTTCCAGTTGTGTCTTCATTCTTTTATTTGTCATATATATATATATATATATATATATAATTATTATTTTCACTTTAATGCAACTGCCTGATTTCATTTTTAAAAATTGTTTTATTCACAGAATGGTTTACTGTGACATTTAAATATAATATATAGAAAAAGTATATCTTTCATAGATATTTTGTTGAATATTATACTGTGCATTAGCTTTGCATTCTATCCCAGCATGTAGGGGTGTTCTTCCATGATTCTGTTATAAGAAATCTCTGCTAGGCTAGGGTAACAGCCAAGACCTACTCTGAAACAGAGAACTCTGCAGGCCAAGGAAGCTGAATCAACACCTGCTTCTTCTACTGTGGGGTATTCAGACTCCTCAACCAATAAACCAAAATATATGTACCTCCTTGTGTCTCCACATACCCAAGGCCCATCGTTTCCCTACAGAGCAGACAGTCAATGCAACCAAATGCTGCCCAGCAATACCAGGGTGCCAGTAGCCATGCAATTACACTGCTCCTTTAAATTACTGTTGTGTACCCTAAAGGCACCAGATCCCATCTGATCTTGGAAGCTAAGCAGGGTCAGCCATGGTTTGTACTTGGTGTGGAGAGCATGTGATGAGCATCTGGTGGAATGTTGATGAGTGAATGGGAAGAGAGCACGAAGGAGCCAATCCTGTGGCAGGAAACTGGTATGGGAGGGGTCTCCTAGAGTGAAAGGAGGTGGATGACTGTTGAAAGGGGGAGTTGAAGATGTGATGAGGAGAGAGCTGGAATGTGTCTATGGCTGTGAGTGGAGCTGAGGGAATGTATGTGCAGTGAGAACAAGTGTTAAGAGGAATAGAGGCTGATTGGAATACAGAAGAAAGAACCTCACAATTTGTTATTGAGTCTGGCAGATTCTGAAGTTATATTGTCACCACAAAGTGGGACTAGCAACCAGTTTGAATTTAATCAAGTTGAAGATAAAGTTCAAAGCATTTCTGTTATACTGTTTACACAACCCAGCTCCCCTCAAATTGGCAGAGCCGTTGCTGAGGGGAGCCATATTTGCCACCAGGAATGCAGGTGGCAGACCACACAGTCCGCCACAGGCACTGTCGTCTGCAACGGGAGGTATGGGGCAGGGGCAGTGGTCTTATATAGCCCTGCTGCCCCTTGCCTCCTCCTCGGTGAGTCCCCTGTGGAGGTTGGTTAATTCTTCTACAGGATTAACATGGCCTTGGGGCACTTGGCCCCCGCATACACAAAGCACCACACCTAGTAGCTTAAGCACACAACCAGCATATTCAACCTGGCCGATGCAGCAGCAGATGCTGAATTGGGCCCCACTGCAGTGGTCCCCGTGGTTGCCTTATGCACCTGGGGCATTTTTTTGGTGCTCCAGTGTCTGGGCAAGGCCCGCCTGGAGCTCAAGGGACTGGCTATGGAATGGTGGCTTATTCGGCCATACCTTTTGGTGAGATGTCCCTTCCTCTGGGTGATCATTTGTTACAAGCAACTAGGGACAAGATATTAAAAGGGGTGTATGTAGATCTATTCTCTTTGCTTTATAGGGAGCTTGAGAAGAAGGAGAAGGATGAATTGGATGAGAAAGACAAGGGAAAACTTAGGAAAAGGAAGGTGGAGAGAAACTGGACCAATTGGTTATCCGGTTTTCTCATTTATGCAGGGGCCTTGGTTAGGGCACAACCTCACTGTGCAGCTGCCCTGTTCCAGAAGTTTTTAAACAGAGGCTGGATGGCCATCTGTCAGGAGTGCTTTAATTGTATATTCCTGCAAGGCACGGGGTTGGACTAGATGGCCCTTGCGGTCTCTGTCAACTATGATTCTATGATTCTATGAATATTTGGATGTAATCCATCAGGCATACAGTGATTTTGCTGGACCGGCACAGATTTTTGTACGATGAGGCCTTTCGGATGAGGGCGGTGATTTACTCTTCCTTAGGATGGGACATGATGCATCCTCAATGTCAATGATGCATCCCCTACCAATTCTATGGCTCAGTCCCCAGCCAGTACAGCTTTAACCACTAAACAGGTCTGTTGGGAGTTTAGTTCCCATGGATCCTGTAGCCATAAACCCTGCAGATTTAGCCATGAGTGTTCCATCTGTGGGGTGGGGCATTCCTTTCAGAATTGCCTCAGAGGTAGAAGTATGGTTCATAGGGGTACAGGTCATCAAGGAGGAGGGAGAGGAGGTGGTTCTGCAACTCAGCCTCAAAAAGGTCCCCAGTCCAATCAATAATGGAGTTTTACAGTAGTGGCTCAAGGTTTATCCAGACAGGAGGGCTGCCACTTATTTGCATGAAGGAAGTTTTGGAGGGTTGAGTTTTAGGCCCATTTTCTAGTCCACCTGTTCCCAACCTGAGGGTCTTGCCCCTGAGTGTCGTGCCCAAAAAGGCCCAGGGGAATTTAGACTCATTCATCATTTGTCATACCCCAAAGGGGACCGGGTGAATGAATTTATTCCCCAGGAATTGTGCACGGTGAAGTACACGTCCTTTGATGCTGTTGTCAAGACAGTCCGGCAACATGGCATTGGGGCTGAGCTGGCAAAATGCTATATTAAATCTGCGTTCCACCTTTTGCCGGTTCACCCTGATGATTTTGAGTTGTTGGGTTTTCAGTTTGAGGGACAGTTTTATATGGACAGGGCCCTCCCTATGGGCTTTTTGGTTTCTTGCAATGCATTTTAAACCTTCAGTACTTCCCTTGAATAGCCGCTGAGGACTGGAACAAGTTTACAGGGTGTTGTGCATTTTTTTGGATGATTTTTTGTTAATAGCACCTTATCAGACTGGTCAATGCAGTTACCTATTGCATCAGTTTGAATCAATGGCAGAGGAACTTGGAGTTCCTCTGGCAGCTGAAAAAAATGGAGGGCCCAGCGCAGGTACTGACTTTTTCGGGGAATCGAGATTGACACAGTCAACCATCAGTGTAGGTTGTCACTAACTAGGGTCACTGACCTTTGTAACAGGGTTACACAATTCCCAGCCAGACATAAGGCCACCTTGCGGGAATTTCAGGTCCTTATAGGTCATCTGAATTTTGTCTGTAAGGTGGTAGCACCTGGTATGGCTTTCCTCCACTGTTTATGTGATGCCATTAAAGGTGTGCTGCTGCCCCATTTTAAAATCCGCATAACTAAGGCTATAAAGGATGACTTATTTGTTTGACAGGAGTTCTTGAATCAGTTCAATGGCGTCTCTTTCTGGCACAAGGAAAGGAAGCTACAGGGTGTCCTACAGATATCTTCGGATGCAGTTGGATCAGCGGGGTTTGGAATTTATTTTGGAAGCCAGTGGTGTGCAAGCAGGTGGCCTCCTGATTGGGCAGCCTCAGACATGGTGTCCAACTTGTCATTTTTAGAATTGTCTCCAGTCCTGGTGGCGGCCACCATTTGGGCTGATGAGTTGTCTAATTTGTCATTACACTTTTGGTGTGACAATTTGACAATCGACCATGTGATAAACTCCCTTACCTCAACATCCCCTTGGGTGATGGTGCCCGTCAGAGCCTTCACATTACAATGTTTGAAGTGTAACATCCTGTTCATTGCTCGGCATGTGGTGGGCATTAATGGCTGACACTCTTTTCTGCATGCCTATGGAGCGTTTCAGAGAGTTGGCTCCAGATGCTGTACCCGAGGGTGTTCCAATGCCAGCAAGCCTGTGTAGGCTTGGGAGGCTGAACTCGTGAGGGCATTAGGTATGTCCATAGTGCCTAGTACCAAAAAGCGGTATATAAGAGCCTTACAGGATTTTTTTCAGTTTAGAGAGCAAGCAGGCTTCAAGCAAGGTGTTCCTGTACCATTTGAACAGCTCTTCCAATTTTGCATTTTTCTTTATAGGAAGGGTTTGGCTCCTCCATCCATATGGATTAGACCATCATCAGCCATTGCTTTTTGGCTTAAGGCCCAAGGGACTTCAGATAATACTGGGGATTTCTGCATTTGGAAAGCCCTTGAAGGGTGGTCCAGGGAAAAGGGGTGAAGGGTTGATAGTAGGACCCTGCTTTCCCCAACCATACTGAAGGAACTGGCCAAGATTTGGGCAGGCATTTGTATGTCACTTTATGAGGTGCTGCTATTCCATGTGGTGGTGCTCACAGCCTTCTTTGACACCTTACGGGTCAGTGAGTTGGTACAGGCATCCAAGACCGATGCTTCCAACAGAGCATTGGAGCTGAGGGATGTATGCATGGAGGAGCGCCAGGTGGTTTTGACCCTGCATTTTTCCAAAATGGATCAGCGAGGGAGGGGCAAGCAATGCCAGTTGTTACCATGTAGTCACCCAGAGTTATGTCCAGTGAGAGCCTTGCAGCAGTTTTTGGGAGTTCAGGGGCCACGGCCAGGCTCTCTTTTTGTGCATGCTAACTTTTCTCCTTTGAGTACCAGTAGTGAGTACCAGTTTTGGACATTGACAGCCAGGGCCTTAGGTAAGTTGAGCCTTTATGATGTCCACTTTGCAACCCATTCCTTTCGTATAGGAGCCGCCACTATGGCCTCTGCGTTAGGAATGCCGGCAACAGCAATCCAGGAAATCAGTCGGTGAAGGTCCTTCTCCTATCGGCACTATGTTCGTCCACTCACTTATTAACTTGTTGTCTTCCCCTTTTGTTTTGCAGATTTTAGGTCAATGCCAGTGAGGCTACGGGTGCTGATTTGCGGCCACAGTATGGTTTACTGGGTGGCTCAGCAAGCCCAGTTGTGTCATTTTGGGCCTCATCTGAGTCTGGGGGATAGGGCAACAGTGGAATGGTTGGGGAGGAGGGCTCTTTGCTGGCATGGCCTTATGCCATTGCTTTTTGAGGAGCACCAAGGGCCTCCACCACATGTTCTTATCATACATCTGCAAGGGAATGATTTGGGTCTTTTGAAAGGCAAGGCTCTGGTTTTGCAGGCGATCCATGACATGCAGGTATTCAGGTTTTGGTGGCCTGAGGTTACCGTCATGTGGTCAGCCATGTTGCCTAGACAGCTTTGGCAAGGGGATGGCAATCCCCGTCAAATTAACAAGGCCAGGTGGGGAGCCAATTGGGAGATCAAGAATGCTATGGGCAAAGGGCTGGATTATTATCTGCCGCACTTGAACATTGTGTTTGAGAGGCAGATGGGGTTCATCTCTCAGATGCTGGGGACTTGATATTTTTGGGTTATCTTCAGCAGAGGGTGAGGGACCTTTTGAATAAGATGATGGGGGAGAAAGGGACTAAGCAGACGCTTGCCCCTTTCTTTGGCGGGGAACGGGGAGGCGTAGATTCGGTGGGCACCTGGGCACCAATTTGGGTGAAGGAAGGCTCTCTGGAAGGGCCACTTCAGGTCATGTGGCCTAAGGGGACAGAAGGAGCCCCACCTTGTGGTTGGCCTGAGGGATAATCCTTCACCTTAATCCATGTGGCTTGGGTGAGGGACTTTTGGGTTGACCTTCCAAATGCCGGCTGGCTGGCGAGCAACCCCATTCAGCTGGGGTTCCTCTCCAGGACCCAGGTGTTCACCCGGGAAGGCTGAGGGGTGTGGTCTGTCATAGACCTACTGCCTCAGCTGTTCCCTCATTAGGTTGCCTCCCCCTACTGAAGATCTTAGAGGGAATTAAATAGGTTGAGTTAAATAAAATACTTTATTTCGCCCCATTCTTGTGTGTGGTCTCATTATTCCCGCAATCGGCCGGCAATAAACCAATCTTTATGTTTTGTTTATCAAATCCAGATTCCTCATGAATTATTTCCCTTACAAGTATTTATTTGGCATGCTAACCCTGTGAGGAAACACACATCAATACAAGTACTATCCATCGCAAATCAAACCCCAGTCCAAGGAAGAGATAAGGGTGAAGTCTGACATAAAGGTGGAAACTGTGGAACTGCGGTCTCCACACTTGGATGGGAGACAGCCAATGAATACCAGGTGCTGTAGGCTATATTTCAGAGGAAGGAACTGACAAAACCACCTCTGAGTATTCCTTGACTAAGAAACCCAATGAAATTCACAGGGTTGCCATAAGTTGACAGGCAACTTGAAGGCACATACACACTCAAGCACACACACAGAGTGATGCCTGAACATGTAGTGCCACTATTTAGATGGTCAGCTGAGGTAATGCCTTTTTCAAACCAATGTTCATTTGTCCTGGACATTGTCCAAGTTTGCTCTCTCAGGTGTTGCTTATCCTGAGCTACCTTAGCTCAGGCTTATCTATTTGAAATATGGATACTACTAGGTCTTTTCTATTAGCTTCAGAAAATGAAGCTCTATATATATATATATATATATATATATAATCCACAGACTTACTAAGAAGTCATATGGAACTGAAAAAGCTTCTAGAGTCTGTAGCATTTTGTTGACTGGAGTGAAAATCACAGCTTGGGAAAGTTACTTTTTGGACTACAGCTTCCAGCATCTCAGCATGAGAAGTACCCCAGTGAGCATGGCTGGGGAGTGTTGGGAGTCATCATCCAAAAAATAACTTTCCTTACCCTTCAGTTTAAATAGATAGATATATAATGGCTAAGGACTAGAAGTAACTATTGTGACCCCAAAATCATTAGTCCAATGAATATATCAGTGAGAACTTTTCACAAGTAAGTTAGTAAGTTTTGTGTTTCTGAACTGTTGATAATCAAATGTGTGGTTATTAAGAACATTTTAGAAAAACAAACAGATGTCCAAATGATTCCTGCAGTCCTAATTAGGAAGAAATAATTAGATTGTAGCAAGTTGGAACAGGGTCTTGTCATTTTGTTTCATGGTTTTATTAATCATGAAACTAAAGCATCATATATACTGCATCATAACTACAGCCACAATATTAACAGTAGCAGTTTCTGTCAAACAACAAGAACAACAATATTATTTGGGACAATCATTATAGATTCAAGTGCAACCTTGATTATCTTATTCTGTATAGTCTGCAAATAGCCTCTAGGGAGGCTTTTGTGCACAGAGTCTTCCTGAGGGGATAGGAATCACTTTTTAAAGTACTCATGTATGTGTTAGAAGAATTTGGACTTAGGCCTAGAAGCATGAGAAGCATATCCTCCAGCTGCCCCAGTTCAGCAGAAACAGGCCTGATTATCCCTCGGTCATCCCACATTTTCAGCTGCTTTTAAAATGTATTCCTCCTACTTCCTACTTCTTCCATGGTTCCTTACTTCATTGGTTCTTTACTTCCATAGCTGCTAACAGCAACAAGTAGAAAAGCTACTCAGTTGACTCAGGCTGCTGCCACACTGCAGAAATAATGCAGTTTGACAATGCTTTAACTGCCATGGCTCCATCCTATGGAATCCTGGGAATTGTAGTTTGTTGTGGCACCAGAGCTCTCTGGCAGAGAAAGCTAAATATCTCACAAAACTACAAATCCCAGAATTCCATAGCATTGTGCCATGGCAGTTAAAGCGGTGTCAAACTGCATTATTTCTGCGGTGTGTCCACAGCCTCAGAGAGGGAGAGGAGAAGAGGGGGTGGAAATTTGCCCTTCCCTGTAGACTCAGGTCCAAGTTGATATGTTGTTCTTCATTAACAACTTTTGCCTGCTTGGCCACACTGTCATGTTGCTTGGCCAATTTCTATGGAAAGGCCCCAGAAAAAAAGTACCAGTTTGAAGAATCTGTGTTGTAAACATCCTACTCTATAACCAAGATCTCATGCTTCTTGTGAAGGATGCAGGTATCAAGTCACTAGATCCCTCTTCCCTTCAAAGTTAGGGATACTGTTTCTAGCCTTTATAAAATAATGTTATATTTCTTCCCCCCAACATGTTGTTTTTAGAATTGGCTCACTTCCTCCAGAGTCAGTGAATGCAATCCATTTAAGACATATAGTACATTTAATCTGGATACATGCTGGAGCTACAGGCTAACACCACTTGCCTGGGTGGAAGACCCACTAAACCCAACAGAAGTAATTGCTTTGTAGATACGTGTGTGATTACAGAGCAGTGATACAATGCTAGTAGTAAAATGATCTCTTTAACAACTTTTTTTGATGTAGGAATAATGCATTTAAGGTCCTGTCTATACTGTCAAAATAATATATACGCAAAGCGAAAGGTCAGTGATCTGTTCAAACAGACATTTGCACACTTACATGCTATTCAGAAGCGGGGGCAACCAAATCTGCTGCAAAGTCTGTGTGCGTTGTGTCCAAGGTTTCATACGGATTTTCTGAAAAGCTTTGTACAACTTCCGAATGTGCGACTGTTTGAACTCTCATGTTTGCACAAACAGGCAGTGCAATCTGATTGGCAAGGACGAGCACATGGGCTAGCAAAGATGGAAAGCAGCTGCAGCTGCCATGTCGGATTTTAGGCTAAGCAAGGCTCCGGTAAGTCAATCAAATGGCAGTTTTTACTATTTATTTATTTATTTATTTATTTATTTATAAATTCAAAGTGTTGCTTGTGCGCACCCTGGGAAACTTTTTTTTCCCCCAATGGTGGCAGCAGATTTAAAATCGCGAGTAAATCACTCACGGCAGCTAGCTGGCTACAGGGTCATGCAGAGTTTGGGGGATCTTTTGGCTGTGTAGGTAGTTCAATAATTGCAAATGCCTGCCTTTTCAGATGTTCATATTTTTTCCATTTGTATAGACAAGACCTAAATTATACTGAATTTTGGTAATAATTAATTTTTACCTCTAAAATTAGTGTGTGTGTGTGTGTGTGTGTGTGTGTGTGTGTTTAATGGAAACTAGTCCAAAGACCTTGCCTATTTTATATATCACAAGTGGGACCTAGAGGGTTGCAGTAGTCTCCAACTGTCCCAGTTTGACAGGGACGGTGTGATTAATCCTCTGTCATTCCACTTTTTCAGCTGCTTTTAAAATCTCCCACATTCACTCTCCTCCTTCCACTCCCCATCCCTTTGTCCTCAGCTTATTTCAATTGTTGCAAATCAAGTTCAGATTGTAAAAGGAGTTTGTACTCTGCTAAATCAGCAGAGGTAGAGGAGACAAGCCAATGGAATCTCACCCTTTCTAGTAGGAAAAGTCTAAAGCAAACTGCTAAAGCTTCTTCCAGCTTTTCATTAATAACTTTTGCCATCTTGACCACATTCTGTTGTTGCTTGAATTGCTCCGTTCAGAGTTCCATAGAGATAACCATGCCCTTTTGCAGGATAGTCCATTCCATTTCCCCTACCTAGAGGTTTATCACATGAGGGAAGAGAAGCAGAAGTTCAGCCCAATAATACCACCTCCTGTTCTGCCTTATAGCATGACATCAGCATTCTTCAGCTGTTCTTTCATTCTGGTCCCATGGAAGATGGTGGTAAACATGAGTCTTTTTTCTAATGGATTTTTTAATTAGAAAAAAGACTCGGTTTACCACCATTTCCCATGGGATCGGAACAGAAGAACAGCTGAATAATGCCAATGTCATGAGGTAAGGCTGAATGGAGAACTAAACGTTCTAGCTGCTCTGTTGCTTTACTTCCTTGTGATAAGCCTCTCATTCTCACCTGGTAGATTTCTGTTTTCTCCTCCAATGACTACTTAGCATAGCATCTCATGGCTAATGAGTATGCTCAGTTGTCAGCATACTCTTTGGGCCCTTTCTTACCCTTAGGATTTACCTCAACCTTTTTTGGGTGAGGGTGGGGGGGAACTACTGTAAATTTTATGGTTTCTCCAAGGTTACTTTATGGTTTCTCAAGGCTCTTATGCATACAATGAATAAAGCCTTTTTGGCTACATATGGATCCACAGTCATAGAATGAGTTTGCTAGCAGCATGTAGGCTATACTCTAGCCCTAGTCAGGCATTTTAAAAATGGGGAGAGTAATCTTAATGTCAGCCTAAATACCCTAAAGGCACCAAATCCCATCTGATCTTGGAAGCTAAGCAGAGTCAGCCCTGATTAGTACTTAGATGGGAAACCACCAATGAATACTAGGGCTGTAGGCTATATTTCAGAGGAAGGAACTGGCAAAACCACCTTGGAATGTTTCTTACCAAAGAAAACCCTATGAAATTCATAGGGTTGCCATGATGACAGGTGCATGCACACAGACACACAATCTTAATACATGAGGAAGAAAGTGTGGTATAGTTCTTTACACATGGAATATGACAAAGGATAGGGACCAACACACTCTCCTCTTTACATGTTCAGATGAACCCTTTAAAAAAATGCCTAAATATGGCTTTTGATGAAAATGAAGCAGATAGAATGCTGATTAACATTTGCATTTTCTTGGGAAAGGATTGGTTTTTCCACTGGTTTGTACTAAGGCTGGTCAGGGCATGGGGTTTTACCAATAAAAACTGAAGGCAAATTAAAAGTTACACTTTTACCTGTTTTCTAGCTGTGTGTTCTGAGAGTTCCTTGAGAGATTCATACATAGAGGTCTTAAAATGCCTCCTTTCTTCCCGCACCCCCCACCCCCCAAGGAGCAGATCCATCAGTGCTTGTACATATCCTGGGAACAAGCTAACAGCAAAGGTCAACATTTTCTCATGTGAGGACATACAAGTGGCAAGACATGCCCTAGCACTGGGAAGAAGCAAGTGATTCCATCAAATATTTATGAAATTGATCTAGTAATGCAGGGAGAAAGATTTTCAAGAAATGGGCCCTCCCTTGTCTTGATTTCTCCAAATTATTTTGCTGATTTTTTCTACACATGTACTTCATAGTAAGTTCCACTGAGCTCAGTGGAGATTACTTATGATTAGATATGAACACAACTGCATCTTCTAAGAACAAGATGTTCTTGTATCGCAGGGTGCATTTAATTGCACACTGTGACTTGGCTTCATATCTTTCACATACCTGCTTCAGTCATTTCCTTTCCTTGAGCAGGTATTTAACAACTTGCCTCACAGATAAAATGAGATGTGTGGTAAACAGGTTTTCTATTCTATAAAGCTCTGGTTTCTGCTTGTAGAAAGAAATTTCTATCCATTATAATTCCACCTTCCAGTGAGTACAAACTTGGCAGCCATGTTTAATTTCCCAAAACTCAAACAGCACCTCAGAATAGGGTTTTTGATAAATGCAGAATGGCAGGCACTCTGATTCTCTTCCTCTTTCACAGAGTTTCCCCTTGCTCCTGAAATGTAGTCAGAAGAAAACACGGCACTTTGAAGTGGGTGAAACATCTCAGAAATGGTCCTTACGATTTCAGCACAGCCCTAGTTTGCTGTGGTTATTCTTTTTTCCTTAAGTATCACCAAGAGTGCTTAACAACACCTGAAAAGGAAAAAAGTCTTGCATTCTCTGGCAGTGATCCTTGAGATATAACAATTAGGCTCTTTGGTTTCAAACTCTTCAACACTTCTTGATGTGCTTTCAGGAGCATTGCTATTTTAGCCTCTTAGAATAAAATACTTCTTAAGCCCTGTTCCTATGAGCCTCCTAGCCAGCCAATAAATGTTAAGTTGTGCAAATAACAATAATACCTCCATTATGTCATGATTATCCTCTTTGCTTCAGACTATGACCTATTGATGATATGCTGCCTCAACCATGTGGCTGAGTATTAAATGCAGGAATAGCAAGAACCCTGAAATGCCATATTGAAGTATTATATACAAATGTTGTGTGGACAGAAATGAAAGTATACTACAATAAACACATTTATACACATCAGATGCACCTCAGATGCACAGTTCTGGAAACACAGGTGGTGGCAGAGGTTAGGGCCTCCTCACCTTGAATAGAGTATCATTGGGGTAACACACCAGTCTGTATTTTACCACTCTATGTATATATTTGAGGTCATGGTACCAAAGTCACAGGGTGGATGAGGAAATCTAGGTCCCTTCACACTTATATGCATGACCTTATTCCCGGATAGTCATTTCACCATATCAAGTGACAGCCAGTTCTCCCAACCATTTTGGCACCTAAGTCAAAATGATTTACAGTTTTGCTCTTGATGGCAAGGTCATCTCAAAGATTCATCACAAGCTCAGTTCCTCAGCAAGACTTTCCTACTTTGGTTACTCAGCTCAAGACAAGTTTGCCAGCTATATGAATGAACCCAGGTAATAGGTTTTAAATGGGTGGCTCTGCACGATGCATTTCTTTCAGTGCCAAGATAACAGTTGGTGACAAAGGAACCAACATCATTGCAAGCAGCATGTTGACAGTAGCATGACTCCAAGGCCAAAGCTGATCTTTCTAATTTGACACAGACTAGCAGGGATTGGCACTCACCCCACCCCACCCAATGTGCTTAGCAATCACTGGGAAAGGAACTGTTTCAATTCAGCTGACCCTTGCAAATACTTCTACCTCAAAGAGGCTCAGTTACACTGCCAGTTTTCAAAAACATTTAAAGGTATCTCAGAATATATCTCTTTCTACTGACAGAAAGAAGAAATTTAACCTAAAGATGTGAAGGCCTGGAAAAACACCCCCCCCCCAAATTAAAAAACTGAAAAAAGGAAGAAAATCAATTATGGAATGTTCTTTGTTATTTATGTTGATGGTTTCTTCTGGTTTTTTTTTTTCATTTTAAATTTTTAAATTTTTAAATTTTTTGCCTGCTCCACATAAACCAGCAAAACCAAAGAGGTTCCATACAGTTCAGGAGAACGTTGCTCCTTTTGTGACATATATATATATATATATATATATATTTAAAAAAGTAAATTCCATTTGTACTAATTGTTTGAATACACTGTACTTTTAATATACCAATTATGATAATTTTATGCCAAATCAAATTGTACATAATCATATTTTATGTTCCTAAATTAACAGAGTGACTTTCACTCTGTAAAAAGTGCTAATGGTGTGTTTTTTCAATTTTTCCCCAAAAAATCATTTTTTTCTGGAAAAAAAAACCCAGAAAAATCTCCTCCCCCCCCCCCCATGGCTTCAAAATTTCCAGAAATTTTACATCTCTAGTTTAACCCCAAGAAATATAGTTTGTATAGTTCCGTATCAAGGGTTAAACACTAAGGGAAAATGAGAGCTTGGAAAAGTTACATTTTGGACTATGATTCCTACTGAGATTCTGAAAGTTGTAGAGCTAAAAAGTAATGTTTCATAGCTCTCAGATGAAAAATAACAGCCCAGATCCAACTGGGTCATTAAAGAGGCTCCTAAAGCTTCATCCACAACTGGGGGGTTCTCTCTTTCCTGCAGCTCCCTGTACATCCTAAAAATCTGCTCCACACAATTTCCCAACCACCCCCTCCAGAGCATGTTTTTAGGTTGTATGGAAGGTTGCAGGAGGGCAGAGAGAAAACAATTCTGGTGGATGAGGTGGGATCTACTAATTAGATCCTGGTCAAAATAGTGTTGTTGTTTCCACCTTTTGCAGGTTGGGACTCAAGGCAGCTTCCAACAGTTAAGATAAACATAGCTAAAAATTCACAACATACAAAAATTAAAAATGTAATTAAACTGTGAAAAAAATTAAAACCTGTGAAAAACATAAACCACTACAAGGAAAACAGCAAATAGAATACCCAGTACATGATGAAAGTGTCAGGATATTGGGACATACAGTAGATTTATTCTGTAAAGAGCTGGAATGTAGCAAATGGTCTGCACAGATCTGCAGTTCTGAGCTGGTAGCAGTTTTGCAGGAGTTAGCTGGGTAAATGTATTAATATTGATGAGCTCTCAGCTCTGGTGCAGAGCTGACTGGAGGAGGTGCTAGGAACGTGCAGAGCTGGGTATTTGGTTTATCCTATAGAGTTGAACTGAGCAGTTCTGTGTTGGATTTCACAGAGTGAAGATGTTTTCTCTTGAATGCTGTATATATCTGTAAATACTCTTCATTATGCTCAAGTAAAGAGAAGCAGTTTATTTTAGACACAAAGCTATGTGTCTGTGCTTTTATTCTGATGCCTGAAGGAACAACACTCTGCTGCCTATTTTATGCTTCCTGTGACCTGTTTAGGTTTCCATTGCCTGCTATAACACCTGACAGCAAGGCCACTTCCCATTGAGCAATCAGGCTTTCAAGGCCTACCAAAACAAAAAGTAATTACCTGTCCATGGAAAGAAGGCAAGGAGAGTGGGCAGTCTAACTTCTCTGGGAAGAAAGTTCCATAGCAACCACTAAGAAGGCCTTCTCTGAGTTCACACCAAATGTACCTTTGAAGGTGGCGGGACAGAGAGAAGGACCGGCCCAGAATATTTCAAAACGTGGGCAGTTTCCTGTAGGAGAATATGATCCTTCAAATAACCTGAGATGTAGAGGGCTTTATAGGCCATAACCAGCACACGTAAAGATCTTAGGGCAAAATAAAACAAGGATGTTCTCCTGTATAAGAACATTATCAGACTAGCATCTAAAACCGCTGTAATTCCACAAATGAAGATAGCGGGAACATCGGGGCATTATAACACTTATACACACATAGCTGTAATCACATGAAAGAAATGCCACAGAATTATTGCACAACGACCACTAGCACTTCACGAATAGGAGTTCACTTCCACAATTTAGCATGGGCGAGATTTCGGTGGTTCTCCTGAGAAGACGCGAGCATGCTTAAAACTAAAAAAAAAGATCTCAATTAACAAAGTAAATGAACACACAAGCACTGAAACAAACCTAAAAATGTGCAAAATAAAGTGGACAGTTCATAAAAAGAGCATCCTGTGCTTCATTTTTCTGTTCTCATCCAGAGGTTTTCTTTCTGAGGACCACCCATTCATGCTGTAATCTCGCGATTACAATGGGACATGGTTTTGCACACAGTCAATAACATGAAAAAAACACTATGGGATCTATTGAAGGGTTGTACTATGAATTGGAAATACCACCTTTTTTGTGGGTGGAGCACGGAGTAAGAACGTGAAGATGACAACATCGTGCAATAGCCTGGCCATTTGCGGTACCCTGACATCATAATCCTGCATCTGATAATGTCCTAAGTCCAGTGACATGAATGAGAGCCTTATTTATAATGGAGCTCTCTTATAGATACCATCCATTTCTACAGAGTTCAAATTACAAGTAACTATTAATTTGTGTATAGCTATTTCAAACTAGAATAGCATTAGGAATTACACTGTAGACATATTGACATTAGAAGCATAGACAAGCTCCACACAATTTTTAATGGCCACAGCTTTCTAGGAAGAACTCGGCAGCCTCTAATTTAGTGAATATGTTTAGACTTCTGTTAGGAATTTCCAGGAGTCCTTGGGAAACAATCTCTGTATTCATTTGTTTCACACACATTAGTCACACAGACATATAAATCAGGGGGATGGAGAAAGAAGAGAATATGTGTGCACCAAACTGCACTAATAGACCAAGTAGTAATATGGTGTCAGTCTAACATAGGATCTCCATATAGTATACTTTCATTTTCTCACTGAAGAGTGGGAGTGGCTAATTAGATGATAAACAGACAAGGATTTACTGGGTATTATGGTATAATACTTTAAGGAAAAGAAATGACTAAGACATGACTAAGTATATGAAAGTTCCAAAATAATGATAAATAGTTCTAGGAGAGTCAATTGATCCTAAGGACTTTATCAGACATGGGAAAACATGGCCAAAGGAAAAAAAAAGTCCAAAATTGAGTCATAAGGATTGGACAATAGCCCAAAGGGCAAAATTATCAGACGCCTGCGTCCTCAGCTGTTGCTGGGGCGTAGCGCTGGCACGGATGAGGCGTCACTTTTTTATTGATGGGCTAAGACATAAATAAAAAGTGACACCTTATTCACGCCCCCACTATGCCCCTGGAATGGCTGAACAATGACATCGTCTTATAATTTCGCCCTTTTGTGTTAGCCTCTCGTCCCTATGGTGCGGTTTTTGACGTGTCTGATAATCTCCTAAGAACAGCTGTGTGGGAGTAAGTGCCTCCCACCTCCCAAGCAAACTCTCTCTAGGGCTCAGGCAATGCCTATGAAATCCTTATTTTTATCATCAGTTTAAAAGGACTGTGTGTGTGTTTAGGCACCTATTGACATGGTGACCTCATGTGTTTTGTAGGGTTTTCTTAAACAAGGAATACTCGGAGATGGTATTGACAATTTCTTCCTCTGAAATATAGCCTACACCACCTGGTATTTACTAGTGGTTTCCCATCCAAGTACTAACCAGAGCTGACCCTGCTTAGCTTCCTAGATCAGATGGGATCTAGTGCCTTTAGAGTATGTAGGCACTGAGAGATTAAGGACTTTATCAGACTAGCATCTAAAAACACTGTAATTCTGTGAATGAGGAAGGTGGAAACATAGAAGATTATCAGATGTGCTAAATATGGTGTTATCATGATGCCAGGAGATTGCTAAAGGGTTTCCCTTTCAGACGATGTCATTCCCGTGTCGTCATGCTCCCGTTCAACTGTCATTATGCTGGTGCTACTTTTTATTCACGATCTAAGCTGTGAATGGATCCCCCATTCTGTTTCTGTAAAGGAATGTGCTGCAAGTGAAAAGGTGCCCGTTTTGCTGGTGCGATCCCAGCATCAATGGGAGGTCCATGCCAGAACACTTCTGTGTGAGACCGGGACATCCAGGTAAGTGACATACTTTTTTGTACCCTCTCCTGGTTACTTGTTAAGTTTTAAGTGTGTTTTTGTGCTGGCTGTCACTTTTTATGTATTATTTTGCTTTTTATGTTTGAATGTCCTGCTCTCCCATCTCCTCGCGAGAACCGGCAGTATTTCCTTTCAGGAAATGAATGGAGTTCCATTTCAGCTCCATTCACTCCTGGGCAGCCCAGCACATGCGAACAAGGTAGGTCTGAAAGTTTACATTGTTGTGCTGGGACAGGGACAGGAGAGGGAGGGGGAGAGGAGATTGTGGGACATTAACACTTTTTTTGTTGCCATCTAATAATTTCCATAGTGGCAATATTATACTTATTATCGCTCATCGCTGTAATTGTGTGAAAGAACTGCCATGGAATTATTGCACAACCACCACTAACACTTCAAGGACGAGATTTTACTTCTGTGATTTAGCATGGGTGAGATATTGACAATTCTTGCATGAAGACATGAGCATGCTTAAAAACACCAAAAAACCCTTAATTTGCAAAGTAAACACACACAGAGACACTTAAACAAACCTAAAACTGTGTAAACAAACCAGGACAATTCATTAAAAGAGCATTCTGTGGATAGTTTCCATGTGCTTACCTGGACTTTTTCTCACAAGGAGCACTGAGAGGGGAATGAAGACTGCTCGTTCATGCTGTAATCTCGCTATTACAGCAGGATGTGTTTTTGCATGCTCTTCATTACCACGAAAAGAGTGATATTGAGGGCTATTGAGGGTTTGTCCCATCAATGAAAAGCAACACCTTATTCACAGCTCGAGCACAGATTGACCGCATGAACATGACAACATTGTGCTATAGCAGAAACTATTTGCTCTACTTTAACATCGTAATTGTGCAATTTTTGCCGTGTCTGATTTTTCTTAAATTTTCTGGTTCCTGCTATGGTGTTGGATATATGTATTGGAATGTTAAAATTAATAGTTTTGTAGAAGCTTTTCTTTGAGATTCAGCCTCGAGAAATTCAGACTGACTAAGTGAGCACAGACCTTTTAATATGCTTCAAACTTGTAATGCATAGTTCCTCCTTAGAAAGAGTGTTTGCAAAGAGACCTCCAAGTTCCCTGTGGTCATGCAAAGTAAACAGATACCTCTGAGAAAAGTATCTCTGCAGCGTATCAACATTTAGGAAAGCAGCGTGGAGCAAAATTGAGGAGAATCCTATATGGGTTTATTCAGAAGTAAATGCCATTGAGTTCTATTGACCTTACTCAGATGTAAGTATGCATACAATTGCTCTCCTAGATATTTGGGGTGAATCTTACATCATGCTGGCATGTGGTGGTTATGACCCATAAGGAATAAGCATAGCAGAAGGGATGGAGGATGTGCTCTCTGCCCAACTGTTTTCCCCAATACACAACAGCTGGGAGGAGTGCTGCTGTGTGAAGCACCTCTCCCACACCCCATTGTTCTGGCTGCTCTTTAGCATACAGGCAAGAAGGAAGGTCCTCTGCATAATGCTGTTCCTTGCTCCCCTCATGCTCAAGAGCAGCTGAGACAACCAGTGGCCAGGGCGATGGAGCTATATCTGGTGGATGTTGTTGCACATTGAGGTGAGTGTCTTGTAGCAGAAGGTATGGGATATCCTCCTTTCACAAGGTCCAAAAAAGTACAAACCCAGCTATGCCTCTGTATTTCATCAATACGATACTGGTCTATTTTTCAACTACCACTCCTGAATGATTGGGGTATTATGACAGCAACTAGAAACTTTATCAGACAAGGCAAATGCAGTCATAAGGATGCCAAATGATCACGAAAGGACGCGCATACCAGACGATGTCATCCTTTCGCAATCATATATTGTTAAAAAGCTGTACTTTTTTATTGACAGCCCAAGCCATCAATAGATCTCCCATTCCACTTTTGTGCCAGCATTACCAGCATTTGAATCCACACACCATTGTACTCACGTGAATGCGGCATCAATGGGCAAACACTTCGGGTGAGATTGGGACAGCCAGGTAGGGGACGCTCTTTTTATGACCTCTCTCCCTGAGTACTTGAGGCTTTGTGAGTGTGTTGTAGTGCTTAGCTATACTTTGTGTGTGTGTGTGTGTTTTGCTTTTATGTTTGAATTTCCTGCGTGAGCATATTCTCACAAGAATTGGTGAGGTTTCAAACCTGGAAGTAAACGGAGCTCTGTTTGTGCTCTGTTACTAATAGGGAAGGATCTTTCATGCTGCTAAAGATACGTGTGGGAGGGAGGATTCTTTTACTGGCATAAAAACGCCACAATTTATGCAGGCAAAAGAACTTTTGAGGAGGGTAGTCTGATAAAGTCCTAGGTCAGTTCTATAAATCATCTATCTTACACAAATATATGCATCTCCATGCATCTGAGGAAATAGACCAAGGCTATGAAAGATTATGTTACAATTTCTTTCTCTCAGTGTGTCTCAAAGGTGCTACAAGATCCCTTTGCTAACTTACACAAAAAAACATACACATCACACCAAGTCCCCCCCTGCCCTTTCAGTTAGGATTGGGCATCTTAAGAACATAAGAATCATAGAATCATAGAATTGTAGAGTTGGAAGAGACCACGAGGGCCATCCAGAAAATTCAGGCTGGATCAGACCAAAGGCCTACCAAGACCATCTCTTCCCTTTTCCTCTGTGAGTCCTTCATTTTCTTTTTCTAGTTTTCTCATGCTATTCCCTGATAGAAAAAAAATCTGTATGGATGCATTCTGGTCCAAAGCCACAGAGAGCTTAGCAGAATGTGCCGGGCTCCTGTTGAATAGGGTAAAATTACACCAGTGGAAGGACGCTGGAATTACTGGTTAACACCATTGTGCAACCAATTGTGCACAAGATAGTAAACTATGCATGCTCCATTGTTCAACAGTTGATTTAATCTCCAAGTAAAGTCCTTACAGAACCTCCTTGATAATGTAACCACTTGGACAATGTAACACAACTTATGTGACCCTGAACAGGATATCACTCTTGTGCAACCTCCAAGAAAGTGAAACCACTTACATCATGCCATTTATACCAGCGTACAGCCACAAAAAACTTTTGGACAGGTTTAATGCTGAAGGAGTTCAACTACACCTTTAATAATAGATTGTTGAAGTTTGATCAACTCTGGACCTTACATCTACAATGAGATGCCTGAAATATTTTTGGTGCCTGTGGATATAGCCTTATAAAAATGCTTTATGCCTTCACTCATTTTCAAGCCAGTAGTGTTACTCGAGCATCTCTAGGACTGCTGCCACATTACAGAAGTAATGCAGTTTGACACTGCTTTAACTATCATGACTCCATCCTATGGAATCCTGGGATTTGTAGTTTGTTGTGGCACCAGAGCTCTCTGACAGAAAATCCCAGAATTCAAACTACATTGTTTCTGCAATGTGTCAGTGTGCAGCCTAGGGCAAGTATGCAGAGTATTGAGGTGTTTAAAATACACTAGAGTATTTGATTCTTCCTCCCCTAGATTTTTTTTTTTTGGTAGAGCACACTGATAAAAAGCATTTTTTTAAAAAAAAAGATAATGATAATTATAATTTTATTACTCTGTTCTAAAACTTAAGCTATAGTTCTGTGGGGGACTTGCTTACCAGTAACCTCTACTGAACACATTGAAACTTACGTCTGAGTAAACATGAAAAGGATTGTGCAGTTAGAAAGTTAATAGGCGAAAGAAAACCATCAATATGTGTGCAATTGGAACAGAGCTATTAGGCACACAGTATCTCCAGATGGGTGATTTCTGACTTTACCCTTCATATCAAGGAGAAAGTGTCTCATTTTCAAAATGAAACTTCAGAGGTTAAAAAAAAGAAAGGAAGAAAAAATGCAAGTGTCTTGTGGCATCTTAAAGACTAACCAGTTTGTTATGGTATAAAGTTTCATGGGTTAGATGAACT
Organism: Gambelia wislizenii; assembly: GCA_030847615.1. Taxonomy (NCBI): domain Eukaryota; kingdom Metazoa; phylum Chordata; class Lepidosauria; order Squamata; family Crotaphytidae; genus Gambelia; species Gambelia wislizenii. The sequence continues at coordinate 182,033,328 of JAUMIR010000005.1, read as the reverse complement.
GTGTTACGGTCCTTGCAGGCTGTGCCATAATAAACACATTGGCTTTTAAGAATAAAACAGGCAATACAATTCTAGGCTGCATCAATAGGAATATAATGCCTAGGGTCTCATCCACACAACACAAATAATTCAGTTTGAAACTGGATTATTTGCCATGGCTCCTTCCTATGGCATCCAGGAGTTTGCAGTTTGGTGAGGCATCAAGACTCTTTGAGAGAGAAGGCTAAAGACCTTGTAAAACTACGAATTCCAGTATTCAATAGGAAGGCGCCTTGGCAAATAATCTAGTTTCAAACTGGATTATTTGTGTAGTGTGGATCTGGCCTAGATAAAAGGAAGTAATAGTGCCACTCTATTCTGCTTTGGTCAAACCTCATCTAGATTACTGTATCCATTTCTGGACACCACAATTCAGAAAGATATTGACAAGCTGGAACGTGTCCAGAATAGGGAGACCAAAATGGTGGGAGGTCTGGAAGCCATGCCCTATGAGGAGCATCTTAGCAAGCTGGGTATGTTTAGCCTGGGAAAGAAAAGGTTAAAAGGTCACATGATTGTCATGTTTAAATATTTGAAGGGATGTCATACTGAGAATGGAGCAAGCTTGTTTTTCTGCTGCTCAAGAGACAAGGAGACGGAGTAGTGGACTCAAACTACAGGAAAAGAGATTCCACCTAAACATTAGGAAGAACTTCCTGACACCTGTTCGGCAATGGAATGCGCTGCCTCGGAGTGTGGTGGAGTCTATCTTTGGGTTTTTTTAAACAGAGGCTGGATGGCCATCTATCAGGAGTGCTTTGACTGGGTATTCCTGCATGATAGAGGGTTGGACTAGGTGGCCCTCGTGGTCTCTTCTAATTCTGTCATTCTATGATATCATAAGACTTTCTGCTATTTTTGTTGTACATTGGCTACCAAAAAACCCCTCTTTTTGTGGAAAACCTTGGGGTTTGGGGAAAAAGAATTTTTAATGCAACTGAAGCTTTTGCAAAACAAACCCAAATTGTGAAAAATCTCATTGCAATTGACTGCTTTCTTGCTCTATACCAAGACATACTTTCTTGTTGAGGATGAGAACATTTGAGAATATTCTATAAACCCCTAGTTTTGTAGCACATTCAAATAATTCACATAGTTAGCCTATCTATTAATATACAAACTGTGTGTGATAGCCATAGCTGGTATAACAGGAAAACTCAAGAACTGTGTAATGAAAATATTAGTAATGCTGTTTTTATTATATTTTTATTTTTATTTTGTGCATCGACACAGGAATTGACTTCCATAGACTCAGGAAAGTATACTGGTTTTTCTCTTTTTTAGAAAAAACAGCGTGAATATGATTTTCTTAAAATTTCCTTTAGAATTGAAAAGAGAAATGGCTGAACTTCAAATCTGTCTGGCAAATTGCAGTGGAGCCCTGTTCTTGTGGCATAAGTACAGAACAGGTTCTACTGCTCAGCTAGTCCATGATTTCTTGCTTTCCACTGTGTTGTGCCTTATTGCTTAGCCAGAGAATATCAAGTTATTTATATAAAGAGATGGCAAGTGAGATATCAAAGATATACGGCAGTCAAGGGAAGAAGTCAGCTGAAGGCTGCCCTTGATCTGCCCTTGAATGATCACATTCTAAAAACCCAACCATATCATTCTCAAGTCTCAAAAGAAAGATTTCTACTCAGAGAAAAGGTGAAAGAGCAGGAATATTTTTGGGCAATTTTCTCAACCATACATGTGCACGTGTATTATATCAGCTGAAACCCTATCCTGGAGCTCAGAGTAAGTAACAGAAGCTAAAGGAGTATTCTGTAAGACCCCAAACCAGATAAATGTTGACATGTACCCCAATTGAAAGTAGTGGGACTTGAGTTTGTTGCAACTTACTTCTTCCTTTAGTTTCACTGGGATTTGGATGGCAAGCAGGAAATGCATGATCATGTGAGCATCTCTCCAAGGAATGTTTTTATTTTAAAACGGGACCTTGATTAGGACAATCGCACATGAGAAACAAGATCATTTTTTTCTAAAATGTAACTATTTTCAGCTAGAAAAAAATGACCCTGGGGAAGGAAATGCACCTCACTCACTATGAGACGAAACACTAGCAGTTTAGTCTAGATTAGGCCCTCGGAGGCTATTTTCACTTTCATAGACACACACAAACAGAGGAGAAATTTATAAGGACCCAGGATTGCTAAATGTAGCCTCTAGTTACAGTGTTTTCACAGTACAGTTGCCCCTCCACATTCGCGAACTTAGCATTCGTGGTTTTGAATATTCGTGGGTTTTGGGAGGGCCCCGCCCTCCCAAAAGCATCAACACGGGGCCTCTAGAGGCCCCGTTAAGGCCTTGGGTGGGAGGGGGGAGGGCTGGGGAGGCCTTCACGGGGCCCCCGGAGATGCTCCGGAGGCCCCATGGACAGGGGGGTGGGGAGGGCTGGGGAGGCCTTCACGGGACTTCCAGAGATGCTCCGAAGGCCCCATGGAGGCCTGGGGAGGGGCTGGGGAGGGCTGGGGAGGCCTTCACGGGACGTCTGGAGATGCTCCGGAGGCCCCATGAAGGCCTGGGGATGGGGTGGGGAGGGCTGGGGAGGCCTTCATGGGACCTCCGGAGATGCTCCGGAGGCCCCATGGAGGCCTGGGCAGGGGGTGGGGAGGGCTGGGGAGGCCTTCTCGGGACCTCCGGAGATGCTCCAGAGGCCCCATGGAGGCCTGGGGAGGGAGTGGGGAGGCCATCACGGGACCTCCGGAGATGCTCTGGAGGCCCCATGAAGGCCTGGGGAGGGAGTGGGGAGGGCCGGGGAGGCCTTCAAGGGACCTCCGGAGATGCTCCATAGGCCCCATGGAGGCCTGGGGAGGGGGTGGGGAGGGCCGGGGAGGCCTTCACGGGACCTCCAGAGACGCTCCGGAGGCCCCATGAAGGCCTGGGGAGGGAGTGGGGAGGGCCGGGGAGGTGATCATGGGGCCTCCGGAGACACTCCGGAGGCCCCATGAAGGCCTTGGGAGGGAGACGGAAGGAGGGGGAAAGTGACTATAGGGCCTCCGGAGCCCCCGTGGTCGCTTTGGTGGGGGAGGAGGAGGGCAGTTGTTATTTGCGGATTTTTCGCATTCGCAAGGGTCTGGGGAACCTAACCCCAGCGAATGTTAAGGGATGACTGTACACAGTTGTAGCACTGTGATTCCATTGTAACTGCTATGGTTCCAGTCTATGGAATCCTGTGGGATCTGCAGATTAGGAAAGGGGCATTTACAATTCCCAGCCAGGCAGCCCTAGGACCTCACTGAACTGAGAACCCTGGGATTTCATAAGATGCAGCCAGGGCAGTTAAAGCAGAACAATAGTGCTCTAATTGTGTAGTTTGAAATGGACTCCAATGGAATGGGTGCCCATAAAGCAAGATGATAGCCTATGGTACTCATGCATCCCCATGATTATAACATATTATATAACATATTCATTTCTCATCCAACTGAATATTTTTTTTCTGCAGGATGACCAGATGCAGCAGTAGAAGGTAGTGCTCTGTTTTTAATAAGACTGAAGAACAGGCCATTCTGGTAAGTGGATCTCACCCATGCATCACTATGAAATCACAAGCTGCATCATTCCTTTTCAACATAACTGTTAATGACCTGTGAGTCCTGACGTTTTTGTGTCTAGTCATTTTGCTTATGGGATTAAGCAAATAGCACAATAATAATAGCCTATTAGTGCAATTCTACACAGGTTTACGTACTCAGAAATAAGTATCATTGAGTTTCTCCCAGAATAGTTGGTATAAGACTGCAGCCTGTGTTAAAATTGTTTGTTGAAAGAGTAAACAAAAGGGGAACAATCCATCTCTTTCCAGATACATAAATCTGTCTTAAGCTATAGCAGAGACCTTTTGTCTAATTCTTTGTCAATTTTTTAGAGCAGTGGTTCATAACCTTTTCTTTACCAGGGACCCCCTTTAAATATCTTTTGTTGCAACAGACTCCCAAGACATAACTCAAGATTTAAAATAATAATAATAATAATAATAATAATAATAATAATACAATCCATTAATAATAATAACACCATCCATTAATCCTTCCCTCAGAGGCACTGGAGGGGGAGGGAAGACTTTTATTCTGCTTCTTCCTGCAAGTTTGTGGCTAGAGCAGATTGAACGGCAATGCCATGCCAATGTCATGTGGCTGTTCCACTGCAGGGAGGATGTGGGCCAAGCAACTTTCAAGGATTCACAGAGCCCCTGTGAGGACATTCCGGACCCCTGGGGTTCCCCGGACCCCAGGTAAAAACCACTGTTTTAGAGCATTGGTGAATCAATGGGCATTTTTGCTATTCACTGTGGGCCATACCCTATCCAAAGTGTGGATTTGTTATTATTGTTTTAAACATTGAAAATTTTCTTCTTCTTTTTTTAAAAAACATATGCAAATAACATTTCCAGCAAGGAAATGCTTCAGAGATAAATCACTCTTCCTGGATACTTTCAGGACTATGGAGTTTCATGTTTGGAACATGTGTAAAAGGTGATCTCGATGTGGTTACAAAATGGACAAGTTGCTGCATGTATCCCATGGACATCCTATCTCTGCCTCAGTGTATCAAAAGCTTGTATGCTGAAGCCATGGGAAGGATGTATGAGAAGTAATTACTGTCTTCCTATTGGAAATAAATTTCAGAGACAGAGCCTTCACTCTCCTTGTAAAATGTCCCAGGTTCAATCCCCAGTGTTTCCAAGTAGGGCTTAGAACGACCCGTGTCTGAGAACTTTATCAGATAAGGCAAAAATCACATCATTATGATGCAATAATAACATAACAGGCTATAATTATCAGATCACCTCCTTCTCCTCCCGTGGCCAGCATGTGCACCAGCCATGAATAAGGTGTCACTTTTTATTCATGGCCTAAGCCGTGAATAGCTCCTCAGTATCATTATTTTCATGGTATTAAGGAGCATGCAAAACCAAATGGTAATCATGAGAATCAGCATGAATGGGTGGCCCTTTTTCCCCTGTTCCTGTTGCCACCGAGAAAACAATGTGAAAATGATCGACAGGACGCTTTTTAAATGAACTGTCCTGTATTGCTGGCAAGTTTTTATGTATGTTTCAGGGCTTATCTGTGTATTTAATTTATTAAATTAATTTAATTTTAAAACATTTAAGTGTTTTCAGTGTTTTTACGCAGACTCCCATCTTCTCGCAAGAACCACTGAGATCGTGCGCTGGCTAACACGGAAGTAAGTGGACATTTCTCTTAAAGGAGCATGTGCAGGCCAGTTAAAAGCATTAATATATTGCTGATGAAAGATAATGTGAAGACAAGTGTTATTGTCATGGGACCTTTAATCCTGTTCTTAAAACACAAGTGGTGGTTGTCTGATAATTTCAGTTATGATGCCACAATGTTTCTGCCTTCCTTATGTTATTACAGTGTTTTAAGACACTAGTCTGATAATGTCCTGAAACCCTAGAGAGCTATTGCCAGTTGGAATAGACAAAACTGAGCTAGACTGATCAGTGATCTGACTCAAGTGAGATTTCATTAGCAGGTATACAACCTCTGCACTCAGCATCCATTTCTGAGCAATTGCAGTATAAACAAAAAAAAATTATACAGTGCAATGAATATAGCATTGGATGGAAGAATTTCTGAGACAATGAGATTGTGAAAGCCCAGATTCAGTCAATGTGCCTGACTCTTTAAAAGGAAACATGGTTACAAATTACTGTATTTTATGCCCAAGTCAGAAGCAGTCCGTGGAAATCCTTCACCTAGGACTTCTTGATTTTTTTTGCTGTTGTTAAAAATGTGCACCAATTAATTTTAAGTCACAGCCTGAGGTTTTAGAAATACACTACTGTGCTATAAATTGTGGAATGTGACTTTCAGAGAGGGTGAGTGGTGACTTAATTGTAATCCTCTAAAATGCACACTTCATTAAAAACGACATTATTCTAACTATCGTGTTTTTGCAGAAACGCTTGAAGTTAATTGCAGTATTTGCTAAATCCTAAAGAATATCTAAACTGATTTTTTTTTTTTACTGGCCCTTTATATGACGAAACAATAGATAAAGTACACCTAATACAGTAAGTAAAAAGTGATAGTCAACAAATTCTAGATAAACAGACTGAAGGGGAAATGTCAATTTTCACCTGCTGGGTTGTCCCTAATTTCAAAAGACTACAGGGCTTTAAATTTTAAAATATTTCAATCAGCATTATTTCTTAATACAATTGCTGTGTACAGACTTTTCAATAATTATTACATATTATTAAACAGTATGATCAGTCAGTCACTATATTTATTTCATGTTGCTTTTCCAATATTAAATTCTTTTCAAAGCTGTATTTATTCTCTTATTTGTTTTTAAACTTACATCCCTGCCCCCATTTATTTCACCAGAACCAACAGAATGTTTGGTACGTAGCTCAATTCTCATTCTTTATTATGTGAATTCCTACTGGAATATTTTTGAAATAAACATTGTGTCATCTCGAAAGTTCAGTTCATTTTCTTTACTTAGTTCCTGAGTCCAAACATAGGATTTGGCATTCTATATAGTGCATTCAAATTATACAATGAACTGGCTGGATATGCACATCTGTTCATATCTGGGGCACTGTCAAGGTAAGAAAAGGGGGCCATTGGACCTTTCCCCCACATGTTGATCAAAATGGAAAGTTTCATTTAAACATCTAGGTCATTGTCAAGACCTGCTTTCAGCCACTGGTTACAGGCAACATATTAGACACACCAATTTGCTATGGAGGAAGGATTCATTTCCTGCTAAAATGTGTACTCTGCAAAATTTCCATTACCCAAAGCAAACTTTGACCTTGTTTCGTAGCCTAAGAATGGAATGGAGAAGCAATGCATTGAAATGATTGATCCAGTTTTCCTAGTTGGACACACATGTAATCAAAAGCCAGCCTCATTCTGCTCTTCCTCTTGAGTTGCTCAGGCCCTGTTCTTCATCCTGCCTGGGTTTTTTTTCTCCATATCTGATTATTTTATTGAATAGTACCAGAGATACTGAACTTTTTTTTGTTTTGTTTTTTGCATGCACTAGCAGCTCCAAAACCCAAGGTCAACAGTATCTGGACTGGAAGGCAATCTTCCGTCCCCAAATCCATTTTAATTCTAGTGAGTGTATTAGCTCCGATGACATATACTGACATTGGATGACATAAAGAATAGGCTGAAAATGTAAACATACATATGTTGTGACTGGCTTAGAAAGCATCACGGTCATGTTTGAAAACATTTTCCTTTATATCCTGAATAATAGAAACTTCCAGAGAATTATGTGTATGGATGTTTTTATTTGATTGTTTTAAACAATATTATTTATATATTTGTTTAAAATAGTGTGAATCACTTTTCATCCTACAAGGACTCCAAAAGTGATATATGAAATTATATTTTATAGTTCAAAGCAGCATAAAACAACCTTTAAAAAAACAAATTAATCCAAAAGCAGAATTTTTTAAAAGACCAGAGGTTATGCAGAACAAAACAATTTTCACAACATACCAAAAGCTAGATATAGGCTAGTCACTAACAGAGTGCCAGTCTATATCTACCTTTTGGTGGGTTGTGAAAACTGTTTTGTTCTGCAAGACTTCTAATCATTTTTAAAATTATGCTTCCCACACTATTTTTAACAAATGCATAAATAATATTTTTTTTAAAAAAAAATCAAATAAAAATCCATACAGCCTTCCACCCAAATAAGTCTTTGTTATTGTGGAGGTTAGAATTCTCTAGTGACCTTCATAATTAGCCAACTCCTCCTCGCTCAGCCCACTTTTTAGTTTCTACAGCCTATAGCTGGATGCACAGCACTGACATCATCCCCAAGAACCTTAAAAGGACCCTCGAGGCATCCGAGAGGATGCTGTACCATTGTGTGTCCTGTTATACAAATGAAGCTGGAAGCTACTCCATGACCACCCTCCATTCCACCAGCCAGTTAACAGCCCTGGGCAGGGGTGAGAGGGGAGTCGTTTTGTCATTCTGCCTGTGCAGAACTTATGATATGTCTCTTGATTCAGAATCTCAGCCACAGAGGGAGCAAGTCTAGCCTACCCATGCAGAGCATTGGTGATGTGACATGAAACTGGGCCTCTGGTGAAAAACAGGAAATTTGGACAGACTCATCTATATGGTTTAGAATTAGCACTTTGAATTGGGCTAAGGAACAAATTAGAAGCCAGCATAACAATTATAAGACTGGTATTGTATGTGAAGTCGAAGGCTTTCGCGACCAGGATTTGATTGGTATTGTATATTTTATAAAGTGTACAGCATATGAGAGTTCAGGTGTCATGTTTTTCACCAGCTATAGTTTCTGAATACTCTTCAAGAGCAGCTCCACGTAGAGTGGATTGTAGTAGTCTACTGCAAGTGTGAAGTGATGAAGACATGGATCATTATGGCCAGGTCCTCTGGCTTCAGCAAAAAGCGCAATTGGCAAAGCAGCTGAAGACAGGCAAAAGACTCCTGGCCACAGTTCCTCACTCCTCTAGGAGCATTGGTGGATCCAGAAACATCCCCAAGCTGTGAATGTGGTCATTCAGGGAGAGTCCAACTAAATCCAAAACAGGCTGTACCCTAAACTTGCCTTCTGCTTACCTACAACACTTCATCTTGAATTTGAACATGTTACCCTGTATCCTATCCCTCACTGTACCCACACAATGATTCAGGACTTCCATTACCTACCTTCTTGGCATCAGTTGAAAAAGAGAAAGAGTGCTGAGTCTCATCAGCATACTGATGAGATCCACCCCTTCCACCCCCACCCCAATATTCTCTCCCAGCAGTTTAGGGTAGATGTTCATGAAGCACAGGGAACAAAATGCATTCCTCAGAAACCCATAAAGAAATGATCAAGTGGACAAGCAATAATTCTTTACTAGGACCATCTGGAAGTGTTCACCCAGGTTGAGCTGGAACCATATCAGAATACTGTCCTCAGTCTTACAGTGACCAAATGCTTTGGAAGGATACCATGGTTGATGTTATGAAATGCTGCTTACAGATCTAAGAGTACCAACAGGGAGTTATTCCTCTTGTCCAGTTTGTGACAAAGGTCATTCTCCAAGACCCAAGGCTTTTTCTATCCCAAATCCAGGTCTGAACCTAGACTGGAAAGGATGCAAATACTTTTCATGGAAGGAAAACTGGAAATTGTACATTTGTTACCTAGGACAGTTGAATCCAACAGTGACAGTTTCTCCAATAGTGGTCTCACAAGAGCTTATTTTAAAAGAGATGAAACCCAACCCTCCTTCAAAGAAGCATCTACAATCTCCACCCCCAATTTAGCTGGCCCCACTCTGCCAACTCCTGCCAGTACAACAAGCAAGTCGTTGGCCTTACTCCTCCATGCAACTTGTTGATTTTAATCAGGCTGAAAAATATGGAAACCCCTCTATCAAAAACAGGCAAGCAGCTGCCTCAGTCACCACCCTAAACTCTATTCTCAATGTGGAGCTGAAGACAGTGGGGACACAAGTAATATTAGCAGCAATGTGCTTAGCAAATGCATCACCATGATTCACCAGTACTTATTGCTATTACAAGTATGATATAATAAAGAATGAATGAATGAATGAATGAATGAATGAATGGGGGCTTCAAAAAACCTAATCCCCCTCGTGGCAGAAAGCTATAAATTGGGCAGCTGCAAGGTTAGCTGCCTGATAAATAAAGAGCTAAGTCCAATCCTATTGACTGGGTACAGTGGTGCTGGTCTGACAAAGCGTTTGCTGATAATGCCAGCACTTCCCTCCCAGCTGTAGCCAATTACACACCCCTGAATGCCAACTGACTCAGCCTTTCAGATGGCCTCCACAACCCACGCTTGGGCCTTTCCCCCTACACATTTCAATGTGCTTTTCAGTTCCCACTTGCTGATTATTGCAGTGTCTGATCATTGTTCTGGCATGGAAGGGAAAGTGAAGGAGAGCCCTTTGTAATGCAAATGAGCGTTCTGGCCAAATGCACATTTTACATTCAGGGTAACAAAGCTGATTGAAGCTTTAAGCCTAGTGGGGATTTTGGGGGGAGGGCAGGGAGTGCCATGCGTCATGTTCTTGTCTGCTGCTTCTGTCCGTTGCTCTCTGTGAACTATGGCCAAGATCAGATGAGCAGAGAACCCTTCCTTTTCTGGCCACTAGCAGGGGATTTCATGTTACTGTTTTGTCCTTCTGCTGATTGTTAAACACCACTGTATTGTTCCGTACAGCAGCATTAAGGTCTGTACCAAAGCTCTACCTTTCTAGGTTCCTGCCATTCATAATGTCTGGGTCTTCTATACCTTGTAAATCTGCATCCCAAACCTATGCATGTTTACACAGAAGGAAGCCCCACTAAATTAGAGTTTAGAGGTACAATCCCAGCCCTATGTACATTTACTTGGAATAACTGCCATGCAACTTGAACTCAATGGAGAACAAATTCAGATGAAGCACACATAAACTTGAGCTGAACAGGTATGGTCCCAAGCTTACGAGAGGGTGTGTCACATTCAGTTCAGCAGATCTGACTATTGTGCTAGATATATTGGTAATCATGGGGGGCATCCACACTAGAGAAATAATCTAGAGCCCCATCTACACGATGGACAAAAAATCCGTTTTGGGGGTAAAAAAATCCAAAAAGGCAGGCATTCGTATGTGTACAATCTGCATACATTATTTTTACCCCCCCTAAACTCCCTATGACACCCCCCCCTTGCCCAGCTGGCTGGAGCCAGCGATGCAAGCGACGGTTTTAAATCTCCCACTGCTTTTTTTAAAAAAATTTAAAAGGTGTCTGTTTTGTGGACAGTCAGTTTTCCCTATTTACAATGTAAAATAAAAATAAAAATATGTAAAAATCTCCGTTTCATGAACTTACCGGACTCTCGCTTAGCCGGGAATCCAACATGGCAGCGGCTCCCAATTCCCCTCTTTGCTAGCCCCGCCCCCTATGCTCAGCCAGCCAATCAGATTACACTGCCTCTTCGTATGTGTGCAAACGGGGTGTACAGACCATCGACAATATGAATGGCTGTATGGACTTTAGCTCGAGATTCGCTAATCCTCCCGAACACCGAATCCATGTAGTTCATGGGGGATTCACTAGCCCCCCTTCTGAAAGACACGTATGCATCTGAATGGCCATGTGTACAAATGATCGATCTTCCAAACACCATGTGTATTTTTTTTACTGCGTAGATGCCCCCTAGGTTGAAACTAGATTATTTGCCATGGCTTCTCTCTATGGTATTCTGGGATTTGTAGTTTGCTGAGGCACCAGCACTGTCTGTCAGAGAAGGCTAAAGATCTTGTAAAACTACAAATCCCATAATTCCATAGGAAGGAGCTATGCAAATAATCCAGTTTCAAATGGGATTATTTGTGTTATGTGGATTCCCCCATGGAGAACAATACTGAAAGAGGTCAGTGATGTCTTATAAAGCATAAAAATGGCAAATCTATGGTGTAGAAGTTATTGGTGTATTAAAATACAATGTTTTATTAAGCTGTGATTAATTCTGATTTGTCTAACCTCAAGAAATTCTAAGTTGTATTAAAGGTTAATATAAATAACTATTTTTTCAAAAAATTAAAGCATAAAAGTACTGATGTAAGTTGTTGCGGTGGATAATGTTGTTGTTTTAAGTCTACAATTAGGAAAAATGACTTTTTGGCATATCAACTCCCAGAATCCCCAAACTGTCATCCAAAAACTTTTTCCTAGCTCTTCATGTATTATATTTTCTAAAGTCATATTACGCACAGTGAGGTATTTAGGATTTAAGTAGCCTAAGAACACACTGTGAAAAGATTTCCTGCCTGCTGGCCTCTCCAACCCTCCTTCACCCCAATCATTTCTTAATCTCCTGGGATGCTGGGAAAACTTTGCAAAAAGTTTCTCTACAGGCAGAAGTTGCTGCCAATTGGTCAGTAGTGTGGATCTTGTCTGAAGACAGTGGAAAGGCAGCTTAGATAAGGCAGGTGGAGCCATTTTAACCCCTTTGAGAAATGTGGAATGGCTGTAGAATGTCAGATAGGAGTGTAAGAAGCCCTTTGTCTGTGACCCTGAGTGGAGGCACCACATCTTCCTCAGAGGCCCCCAGTAGGCATTCAGAGACTCTGCTGGTATAGAGATACTGGAAGTAGCAGTCCTGACATCAGAAAGAGCCAACAGGGGGCAATCCAGGGAAACTGTAGAGGTCAAAGTTTTGAAAGTTACTTCTTAAAAGTAATTCGTTCCTTTTCTTAATTTGCTACTCATTACAGTGTTTAAAAAGTAACCTGTTGGTAATTACTTGTTGCAATAATGAAAACAAGTAACTTCTTATGCTTTTTGTTGTGGTATTCATTACTTTTCCATTCCTTTCCTTGACTTTTTTTTTTTTTTTGAGGAGGGAACCCCTTAGAATTGTTAAGAGAATACTTTAAAACATCCTGTGAAAATGGCTATTAAAATGACCTTAACCTTTGAACTTTAGAAACCATTACTTGTACAGCAATACAGTAATGTTGCTTTATTCATTACATTATTTTTAATGTGGCTTTGTTATCCCATCTTACCCATCCAAGTAACTAATTGGCTTACTTGTAACTTGTAACTGGTTAGTTCTCAGTTCTGGTAGAGTTGAGGTGGGGGCAGCCTTGAATCCATCAAACACAGCACCCCCTTGCTCCACCAAAATGGGCTTATTGATCTGAATGATTTTATTTTTTAAAAGGAAGATACTGGAAAAGGAAAAAAAGAAAGAAAATCCCCACTTATAGCCATGGCCAAAATCAGGGACTTTATCAGAGACATAAACACAAAAGGATGCGCATATCAGATGACATTGCCCTTTTGTATTTATGTCCTAGCCAAACCCCATCCTATTTTATTGATGGCTGAAACCATCAATTGATCTCCCATGGTGCTTTAGTGCCAGCATATGAAACCTCTCGCCATTTCACTTACATGAATGCAGCGTGAGTGGCTGGTCCAGCGTGAACACTTTTAGGTGAGATTGCAACAGCCAGGTAAGTGACACACTTTTTATGACTCTCCCCGGGTTACTTGAAAGTTTTTAAGTGTGTGTATGTGCTTTTACAAACTTTCTGTGTGTTATTTTGTGTGTTATTTTTGAATTTCCCACACGATGAAGTCTCATGAGAATCTGCAGGATTTTGAATGAGGAAGTGAACAGAGCTCTGTTCACTTCCTTTTCATTGCCGGGGAAAATTGTTTGCTGGGAGACAAAGGTAAGTGTGGTGGGAGGCATTCTTTTGCCAGTATAAAAATGGCTCTAATTATGCCAACAAAAGACATTTTTAGGGGCTAGTCTGATGAAATTCAAAGTGGCAAGACTTTGAAAGGCAAAGCTCCTCTTAAATTCTTCCCCTTCCATCATTTAGGATTGCTCTACAAAACCCCAGTGTATTGTCTAAAAGAACCCAAACCTTCAGGATTTCTCTGTCTGCCTTCTCCCCCCCACCCGCCAACAAGAAAAAACACACTGTGAATCTCTTAGCAGTAGCTGTTGGTCCAGTGTTAACTATATTAAGGAAGATCTGGCAACCTTTGAGGTGGTGTTTGCTCAGTTGTCAGCCTGTACATGTAAAACCCAGCCCTCCAGTAGCAAGGAACAGCTGCTCAGCTAGTAAAGACCAAGCACATCATCACTTCCTAATAATAGCAAGAGGCTTTAGCCAAATCCACAGGCTGATTGCAGTGACAGTGTGCTCTTTCAGTTTAGGGTGTGTAGCAACAATCCCTGAACTGTGCAAAGAAGTGTCACTCTTTGATCTATGCTTTGTCCTTTTTTAAAAGTTACGAATTAATAGGGAACAATAATTGAAAGGGAAACTCATGTAAACTGTACATTCTTAAATGGAGAACTGATCAGCAGCTTTCAGATTTCTCCACTGAAGGCTTGCCTTTGCGTACAAGATGTATGCAAAGGGCTGCTAAAAACAAACCAACAAACCAAAGTTCTGCTTCCAGAAAATGGATCTACAAGCCTAAATCCAGTTTTTAGTCTCAATTACAGAAGACTCAGTAAGTCAATGGGAACTTAGTAACTGAATGCTCGTGTAAATTCCACTAATTAAATTAGCTTTATCTATTAGTGAGTAACAGCTGGATGCAGGTCTCTGTGCTTGTAAATGGTTAAATCAAATGAATTGTATACATTCTCCGGTTTTGAATCATATGCCTCAGTTTTCATTTCTTGGTCAAAATCAGATATTTCAGGGGCCCTTTCACACTATCAATTATAGTGATATGATTCCACTTTACCTGCCCTGGCAACATCCTGGGGTTTATAGTTTGGTGAGTCACTACAGGTCTCTGGATGAGCATTCTAAATGCCCCTCCATAAATTGCAAATCCCAGTATTCAATAGGATAGAACCATGGCAGTTACAGTGAAATCATGGTGCTATAATTGTTTAGTGTGAAAGGGTCTGAGATTTTATAGCGGGCTTTTTAAGGTATAGACTAATGGCAAATAAAAGGCAACATAAGGGAATGGAAACAGTGATGCATTGATGTGGAGGCATGCCTCAGAGCTCTGAACAAGCAAGATAGCAAGGGAGAATCCATGCCCAGAACAACTGAGACCTGATTCAAAGGCTTATGAAAGGTACATGGTACAGCTGCTATGGGACTTCACAATCTCATAACACATGCAGACTGCTACCACACTGCAGAAATAATGCATTTTTTTATGCCAGCCCCCCCAAAAAATGGGGTTGTTTTTTTTTTTATGCTGGCAAACTTACATTAAGGCTGTAGTCCTATCCCTTTTCACATGGAGGGCTCAATGGGACTTACTTTGAAGCAAACATCCTATGTCTCTGTGTGTAGAACAAAGATATCACAGAAAAGGCCTGACTAAAATCTTATTCCCTAATTACATCTGCTAGCAAATTTTAATGCAAGGTTTATAGGTAAATTTAATTGAAAGCTCCACATAAGGCTGTGCTTTTTCTTTATTGTGTAGTACATAGTATGGTAGTAGTAGCAGCAGTAGCAGCAGTAGCAGCTACACAACCACTACTGGTAGTAGGAGGGGTAGTAATGATTTTGTAGACACTGGGCTTTATCAGCCACTCTAAAAAAAAACACACAGAGGTCGGGAGGAAGATGCTGCTGTCTTTCTTCCGGTGGTCGATATTGCATGCCCAGTCCTCCTCCCATCCTTCCTCCATGCTGGAGCAATGGAAAAGGCACCGCTCTTTATTGATGGAAATTTCCATCAGTGAAAAGTGGCACCTTCTTCATCCCTCCAGCATGGAGGAAGCATGGAGGAAGGACAGGAGGAGGACGGGGCATGTGATATTGATTGCCAGAAGTGGGACAGCAGCGTCCTCCTCCCGACCTCCGCGGAGGGGGCGGCGGCGATTAGAGCATCTGATAAAGTCCACTGTCTTCATGTTTCAAAACATCTTCACAACCATATAGACTACCAACAAATTTATTTTTAAAAAATAAAAGTAGAGCATTTCAGTAATCAAAAATGCACATCACTGTAGAGATTCCCATACGGAATTCTGCACAATTCTGGGCCACAAAGAATTAAGTAACTAATGACTTAATCTGATATGTACAAAAATAAAATAGCTGCACAAACTTTTCTTTAAAAGAGTAAATTACAAAATTACAGTACAACATAACTAAAAGTATGTGACTGCTTTGGGGAAGCCCAAATGATGCACAAAATATTTCATTATATACAGAGTACAAATGAGTAGGGAAGCTTCCTGACTGCCAGGGCAATTATCATCAGCATCCAAAACTGCAATATCTTGGGCTGAAAAAGGAACACACACCCCTTCCTGGTCTCCCACATGGAAAGTATTGCTTTCATCACTTCTGGGGCCCTCATGAGGTCTGTATTACCCTGAAAAACTCTTTAGCCCCTCCCACTGATCTCAACTACCTGGTCTTTCTCGTAAGGTCTCCCATGGCCTCTGAAAACTGTGATATGTCTCAGCTGCACTTGATATCCTAGTTGTATCTGGAAGCAATGGGTAGTAACAACCCCATCCAGGCCAACCAGCTCAGTTTCCCCTTCTGTTCCAACTCACAACTTGCCACTATCCATGGATTGTATCACTTCTGCATGGCACTGAAATGGAACAAAATTGGCATGCAGTACCATAATTTCAGTTGGTGTCTTTGAGTGTTCTTAGTCCTAATGACCTACTGATCATGGTGGTGGTAATCGTTGTAGTAATTGCCAGGATGGCTACAGTTTTCCAAAAGGGGTAGATGCAGGCTCCAATAGAGGAGTTGTATTTTGTAATTCTAGTACTCTCTGGAGATTCTTCCAGAAAACAATGTACACAAAACATTCTGCAATGTTGCCTTGTTTATGTTCACAACAACCTTGAAAGAAATATGTGAGGGGCTTCCATCACACTATCTGGATAACTTCACTCCTGAAGAAAGAAATGAACCCAGATCTCATTCCACAATACCCTTTTTTGATGGAAAAGCCCATGGGTCTTAACAATACAGGCATACTTCAGTTAACAAAAAATCTGATGATGAAGTTCATATTTACAACGTCTTTTATGTCCTCACAGTCCCCATTTTTCTTCCTTGTCCTGTGTCTAGCTGAACATTTTTAGTAGCATTAGCATTGGGAGGATGGTGAAGGACGGCTAAGCACAGACTTTTAGGAGATTATCAGATGCATCAAAAAGCACAAGAGCAGCATTGGAGGATGACATTACTGTCCTGTGAACAAGACCTGCTTTCAGATGATGATGTCATCATCGTGTGCTGCTTCTGTGCTGCAGCCATAAGGCATTGCTTTTCATTGACAGGACCTCCCCGTCAATTGAAAGAAATGCCTTATTCATGGCTGCAGCACATAGGCAGCACACAATGATGAGGAGGACATCTGAAACCAAGTCCCGTTCGCAGAACAGTAACATCATCCTCATGTGCTGCTCTTGTGTTTTTTGGACAAGTCTGATAATCTCCTTAGTGTCAGGTTGCAGCAGCATGTCTGCAGTAAACAATGCAGTAAAAGTTTGAGCTGGGTAATAATGGGATTCTGCTCAACCTGATCCTACTGTAGCTGTGTGTGCCTTTCTGCAACAGGCACGGTAAACAGTAGCTATCTCCAAAATCCTTTATGGAGCATGCTGCACACTCAAACCGAGAGAGAAGGTGGAAAGCAGGTAAGCTTGCCTCACCAGTTTCCCCCATCATGTTAAAGAAGCATCAATTTATAACTTTGGCCACCAAAATGAAAATCGTAAGAAGTGGAGGCTAATGAAAGAAAATAAAACATTGATGGATGTATTTTAGAAGAAGTTTTCAAGTGGTCTCTCAAGGATTCAAAATGTTTTTCATTATTTATGCCAGCCTTATCTGATGTTGTTGTTTCATTTCAAATGCACGTATTGGTAGTTTTGGATGCAAAGTTTGCTGAAACTTGTTGAATTGCTCTTTTTTAAAAAATGGTATAGAAGCCTATGTCTATTCATTACATGTCATTTCTGCCTCTTGTACAAAATTTTCTGTTAAACAAGAAATGCCCAAGAACACAGCTACTTTGTTAACCGAGATATACCTGTATTGACTGATACTATGTACATCAAGTGAAAGCAACAAGTCTGCCCCTTTGGAAATTATACAAAAGGGATGTTCAAAGGCAAACTGGTTCCCAAGGGCCACATGTGACCGCCAGTGGATTTGAGTGGCCCCTCAGAACCCTGCCAGACTACCAATGCCCCCATACCCCACAAAATAAATTGGTAGAACATGCATAGATTTAGTCAAAAGCCACACCTGAAGTCCTTCAGAATTATTGGATAGTGTCAACCCTCCACTCTCCAAACCCATATACACAATTGGCTGATACCAGAAGTAACTTCTAGTTTCGTATTTTGGCGGCTCACTAGTTGACATTTACCACTCTGTCACAGCATGATTCCCAGTGGAATCTCCTTCATGATGCAAGTTCTCATCTTTTAAATTCCCCTTGCACAGGCCATCATCAGTACTCAGCTCCTTAGGCAATTTGTGAAGGCAATTTGCTGGTTGGGTTTGACTGTTTCCTTGCTCCTTGGGCTGTACCTCCTGCCACTGGTAACTACACATTCTAGAGGGCCCATAAATTGATGTGGGACTTGCCATTATAAAGGTGTTCACTGGGTGGAAGGTTTTTGTGGGCTCTTGAACATAGAGCCAAGCCAGATGATGGGCACAATTGGGGAAATAAATAATTGAGGGCAGCTGAGGGTAATTGAGAAAGCAGCCTTATATGTTGTTATTGCAATTAAACTAAGCCTCTTTCCAGAATTTGGGGAAGCTGATTCATGGCTTCACAACTATGCAGTTCTTTTGGCCTGGCCAAGACTGGAGAAATATAGCAGTTTGGTGAGACACCAGAGTTCTCTGACAGAAAAGGCTAAATGAATACCTCACAAAACTACAAATACCAGGATTCTATAGGCTAGTACTATGGTGGATAAAGTGGTGTCAAACTGCTATATTTCTGCAGTGCGGCCAGGCCCAACTTGATACATTAAGACATTTATGTTATTAAGGAACCTACAGTTCATCTTTATGAATAATTTCTCTAGACTTCCCATCAAAACATCAATGAGTAATGGACAGGAAAGGCCATGATGCAGATGATTATGATGATCATGATTATACAACCCTAACTTCTTCCCTTTTTCAGAACACTCAGTACTTACATCAAATTATTTATGTCATGAATTTTCATTTTTGTAGAAAAAAAATTAGAAGTCCTAAAATATTTACGGTGTTGTTTTAATGAAGCAGTTGTCAACTGAAGCACCGGAGGTCAAACTTGGACTCCCATGAGATGCTGCACCCCTATGCCCAGGGCTGGGTCAAGACCTCTAGGTTTAAAAAGTCTCATGGCTTTAGTATAAAGGTATATTATTCAAACAGAAATAGAAATTCAGTTTGTGTTGTTCTTGTTGTAATCATCATTTAGTAGTTAGAGCACTTTCATAATCTGAGGTGCCAAGCAGTTACAGTAATTTGTACATGAATATAGTACTGTCTAGAGATGAAAGAGATGGAGAGTTAATGGTTTCCATGGCAAAAGAACTTGCTGGTGGGCCACAATAGGTAGTGGGATGGGTGGACATTGGTCTATCATTTCTCCCATCCCAAAGAGCCCCCCTCTGGTAAACCTATTGTGACCAGAAGTTCTAGTAAGTGATGAGTGTCATAGACATTGTTTTAAAATTCAGGATGCACATGGTTGCTCTAGGCCCCCGGTGCACCCCCTAGTGCTCCTCGTCCACCTTCAAGCCCCCCCTCTCCATAACCTCCACAGTTTTTCTGATACCTTTCCATTTTGAACCCCTTATGGGCCTAAAACCGATTGGGAGGAAATGGAAACTGAGCAACCATGCAGCCTAAAAATGTATGATGACATGGAGGTGCAGGGGTGAGCTAGAATGGCTGGGGTTTCCAAGAGGGATACACAGGCTCCAAGGTCCCAGGGCCAAGGATAACCACTCAGCCTCAGAAAGCCGCTCACCCCTAAAATCTTCTGGGCCTTCTAAAACATTTCAGTGGATTTCAGTTATAAACAAACATCTAATATAAAACAAACATCTAATATATATAACACTGCAGAGATGTAGCCAGGCTTCTAAATAAAGTGAAATTACATCTGTCTTAGGCTGAAGTTTACATATGCTTCACATTTTAAATAATCATTAGCCCACTATGTAGGCATTCAAAGGTATTAAGTGTGGAGGGGCTGTCATCTCACACATACTGGCTTCACCCTGCCCCAAGCTTCCCATGCTGAGCAGGAAGCCCTGTGAGATTGTACAGGAAACTGTAATACTGTTTGTCTGAATGCAGTCACAGCTCTCCACACGATCAAGAACCCGTTGAGCATTGTAATTGCTATTTAACCAAAGGTGGTTACACTCCTCCTTCAGACATTCTTCCTTCAACATGGGAAGGTTAGCCAATTGTGGTGCAGGATTAATATGTCCATCTTCTCTATGCTGAGCTTTTCTGTCACATGACAGAAAAGTGTTGAAAGTGGTATGCTTTGTTTTTACTATTTTATCAATTATGTTTTCATTGTATTTTAAACTGTCTTAATCAGTACTTTTTAAATAGAATCGTTGTTTAATTTTTTAAAACTATTGTAAAATAAGATTTTAGCTAAACTTCTATTTTAAATTAATGTAAGCTAATCTGGATCCCATGCCAGGAGATACTTTTTGCTTGGTAATATTTTCCCTAGACTAAACCTTTAGCTCAGAAATCTTTGAATAATACATTGTAATTATCTACATTTTCTTTAAATTAACAGAGAAGCAGGAAGTGGGTAAAGAACAGGGAGAATAATTTATCACTGAACAGTAATTAAGAGAATCTCCTTCTTTAGGGAGATGAGAAACATTTTTGGGGGAACTATAACAAAAAGAAGTTTTGCACAGGGAGAAAGGGTAAGCAAAGGGTCAAATGCCCCCTCACCTGCTTGGTGTTGTCTTTAAGCAGCCTTTGACATATTTATCTGTAACATCTTCCTGGAGTGAATTATTTTCCAATGGTGGTGGTGCTGATATGGTTTCCTTTTTATGGCAGATTAAAATATAATTCTTGTTGTCATTGTTTGCCCAAAATATTCCCGCAGATGTCTCATAACGTATACAAAATTCAATCTTGGCACCATCTCTCTGATATGGAGGAACCAATGAAATCTTGAACAAGAACTGGTCAGTCTCACCATCACAAGAATTGGGCACATACTCTCCTAAGATGTCATAATAACTCAGCCAATTGTCCAGAGACATTCGAACGTACACCAGCTTTTCAAAGGATACATTCAGAACACGAATTGTGCCCTTCATACATGTTATCCCTGGTAGAAACTCTACAGACTCTAGCCATACTTTCTGTGCTCGCACTTTTTGCAAAAGTTCTTCTTGTGTGGGTGGGGTAAACAGTGGAGTTAAATAGAATTCCTCCACAGGCACATCTTCATCTTCTAAGTCATCATTTGGTGCTGATATTGCAACATCCCAGGTATCAAACTCCTTAACAGATACGAGGTCAAAACCAAATGCATCAGCAAATGAAACTTTTCTTGCAATGGTAGATGGGGCTTCTGCCTCCATTTCTTCAGAAGAATCTGAATTCCGCCTTCGAGGACTGGGGGAGAAACGATGTTGATGCGTAGCTTTAACATCTTCATCTTCCGAGAGAGAATCATTTAAAGGAGGAACTTCTAATAAGTTCTCCTTACTAATATGACCAAGTTCTTCAAAAGACTCCATTGGGTTCTCTGATATAAACCGAAAGAGACCAGTCCAAGTACTCGCAGCTGATATTTGAGACTGTGTGATTTGAAACAAGGATTAATATTACAGTTGACATTGCAAAAGGGACCCTGTTCTATTAATAGGAGCAATGGCTTGTTAGCTATGTTAGTCTGTTCTCCAACAGCCTTCTTCAGTCTGAACGCATTGCTGTGAAAATTTGAAGGTAATATCTACATTCAACATGTAGCTAATTTGAAAACCAGAACCTTTGTTTTCACTAAAAGCTATCATGAAATTTTAGTTAATCATAATATAGCACGCTCACATCCAGAAAATAAAAAAAACAAGATGTATCAAGACAAAACCATAGTTTTCTAAACTGTGATATTTATTATATCTTGCTAATGGTTTTTCTGTTGTTTGAGATTCTGTGCAACTATGTCAAAATGAAAATTGTGTAATTTGGTCTCCTGTGTTGAACTGATTTCAGAGCAGAAGTTCAGTAGCACCACCAGTGAACCATGTTAATGATCACTGAGCAGGCATAATTTAGTATAAAAGTAAAATAACAACAACAGTAATATCAAGCACTGTAAATAATATTTTAGAGAGCTTCACAAACTTGTTTCAAATCTTCAGTAATCTGAAGTTACAAATCCTCATGAACTAGCATTTGGATATGAAGTACAACTTATAATTAATTTATAATTATAGTTTATTTGTTGTTCAAAGGACAATAGGATTGATTCAATCATTCTCCCTGCCACTAGTATTTCAGCACTGTCAGCACTCTTCCCAACTTTCTAATTTTTTTAATGTTCTTTTCATAGCGATAACCCTGCCCCACCTGAGCTTTAATTTATTGTATCCTGAAATGTATAAAACTTTCAATTTGAATGCTTAAAAAAATATTAAATGGAAATAAGGCTAGCCTTAATGGCTGAATCACATGGAAAGCTGGCTGAAAACTTGCAAATGTTACTTTTGGGGGGAGGGGCACCATGCTGGCTGGGGATTCTGTGAGTTGTGATACATGTACCATTTTCACACTCTGCCAAACAACTTGCCACCATTACCAAATAAAAGTTTCACACCTGGCTTGGCAAGGGATTTCATTTGCCACACTTACACCATCCTAATATTTATGTCAGTCAAACTGCTGTGGCACTTGAGAGTACAGCAAGATTAGTACTTAGCAGTGTGGGGGGTTAAGTGGTGGTTTTCTTTGTCATCAGATTCATTTTGATCTGTTTCACATTTATTTATTAACCCTTGATGGTTTTATTCTTGTAGAGTCCTGTCAAAAAGCAGCAAAGGACTAAACTAAGAAACAAAGGAAGCAAACGTATTACTTCAAAAGTAATGAAAGGGTGCAGGAGAGGGAGAGGGAAAGAGAGGGTAATGAGGTTTTAAATCAGGATTATGATCGCTATATGCTACCAGCTAGCAAAACAGACAGGTCCTGTGTGAAACAAGTATGCCAAATTGGTCCTGCCATGCTGTCTGTCAGTTATAATCCCATTATATATCTGTATTACAATGTATCATGTAACTCTTGGGTGTTGCATGAGTCATCTTCTGACCAGCCACTACAATATCCTTTCTCTGCCCATTTCTACAGATAGAATGGTTTTGTACATAAAGGCACCTACTTTGTGTGTATCAGCAGTAAGCCTTGCACTTGCCACTGCCAATACATTCAATACTGTAACTTCATCATTTTATTTTGACTGGTGTAGTGACTACTGCACTTGCAAAAGGACTAAACAGATGCTTGTCCCTTGTCCATGGCAGATTACAGGGGAATAATTTATTAGATCGGTGTACACCTTGGCATCCTTTTGGTGAAGGGTTGGGCTCTGGAACCACCTCTATGGGCTGTGGGACCTTGGGGGATGGAGAAGTCTACCCTTGGGGCTGACCTGGGGGTTTACTCTCTCTTATAAAGTCTTGGGAGTTGGGAGGAGCCCCCTGGGTTTGCCTTCCAGTAAACAACTGTCTGGGAAGCAACCAACAGTTTTTGGATTGCCCTCAGGGTCTGGTGCTTCACCCAAGGGAAAGCTGGGGAGGCTGGTCACAGGTTGATGCCTGGGCCTCAGCTGAACCCACATCAGGTTGCTCCCCCCATGCTTTGATTATCCCAAATTCAATTAAATAGGGTATAGGTCAATAAAGTGGCCCTTATTCACCCCATTTTCGTTATTTCATGGTTGGACGTTAATAAACTTTTCTGGAATACGAACGCTTTGTAGGAATTTTATTTAGATAATCCACAGGGAAAACTCTTCCCAGTCCAACTCTGGCCAATTCTAAGTGTGTGTGTGTAACCCTCACAATATATCCCATTATGCTGATATTGAAACCATACCCACTGTATGTCCCATCATTCCCATTTGGGGCCAATGTTTAATTGGCTTGATATTAAAATCTTTTGTTCATGCAATTGAGATTTACCTGAAGACAGATGTTCATATGATCCAGGGCACACCTTCAAAGGGATTTTCCTTATAAAACTCCCTAGAAATCTCAAGTTATTTTGTTCAGAGCCCCCTTCCTTCTGAATCCACATCGCTCCATTCCTTGACTTCTCCCAATTCCTCTCCATCCTTTTGAATTCCCACTAACAACTCCTGGACCTCTGGCCCCCTTCCAACCGACCAAAGTCACTGCCTCCCTGCTTCAACAGTCCTAACCTCCCCTTCCTAAGTTTCTCCTGCCGCACTTTCTGTTGCTGCTACTCAAGAGTAATGCCACTTCTCCTGAAGAGACATAGATGCACGATCAGGTGCAGTATTACCCCAAGAAGCCCTCAGCCTAATTCCTTTTTCTAATTGCCTTTTTCTAATTATTTTTTGCCTTGTTCTGGTAATCTTGTTTGTTTGTCTAATGAATGCATGTTACGTGTGAATGCTGTACTTAGGTCAATAAAGTTTCGTCAGTTATTTTTGGACATCTGACTTCATGTCTTTTCCTGGCTCCACCCATATACATGAGGTAAAGATCTTGTAAGTTACACAACCGCTAGTTTTCCATTTGAGTTGCTGGCTGAGTTGCTATTAATCCTCGTTTGTAAGATCACTTTCATGAGTGGATTTTCCATGAACAAGAGTGTTTTGTGTAACATGTATTTGGGTTCTTCTGCTGTGCTTTCTGCAACCAGACTTGTCTATCTCGGATTGGCCTTTTTAGTCATCAGCGCGCTTGCAGCAAATGCGGGATGAGTCCTTCCTGAATCTTCGTTTGCGAAGAAAAGCCAGAGAGAGAGATTTGGGTTCTTGTGTAAAAGGGTGTCCTGGTATGCTGCTCAGGGAGCCATGGAAACAGAGCTTTTCAAGAAGATAAATTATGTTGTTGGGGTTTTTTGAGAAAATATAATACACAGCAATTAAATGTTTAACCATGATGCTTCCAGAGGGAGAGAGAGAAAGAAAAGGATAGGTTGAGTTTGGGGTACAACGGTGAAGTACATATTTTTTTAAGGTGGCAGATAGTTGCAGCAGGAATGAAAAAAGAGGTAGGAAAATAGGGCCAAGTAGGAGAAGGAAACTATTGCTTATTCTTTCACCTGAGGGTCTGGCTGAATGCAGGAAAAGAGAGAAGTCATTCTAAGATGTAAGGCAGACATCAGTCAGGAGCCACAGACTTGTGAAAGGGAAAGTGGGATGACTCAAGAGAAGAAGGGATGGAGTACAATTCTGGAATGAAGGGCTCCAAAGAACTGGTGTTTAGGGCATTTATAAACTTGGGCATGAAGAGACAAAGAAGCAGAATGGTACTGGGAAGGGAATTATCCCGCTGCACATAAGCATGAGACTTAAAAATGGTAGAGGGTGTTGTAGGTGAGTAATATTCCTTTGATGTTCTATAGTGGAATAATCTCTTTAATGTGTTGGGTGCCAAAAAAAAAAAAGTGCAGGGACTTGTGTGTACCTCTCTAATCTCCACTGGCCTACCCCACATGACTGACACCCAGCAGCCCAAAAGGACTGCCACGTAATGACTTATCAGGTCCTGATGCCTGATTCCAAAAACACTTACCAGCAGAGGGAATCTGATCGAGGGTGATTTAACATAACCAGGTGCTGAATCCTGTGGCAACTTAGCAGCAAAAGAGACGTTATCCTGAAACACCTTAACTTCAAATTGTATCAAGTCCAAAGAGAATAATTCTTCTATTTGGTGGATACCTGATTCGCATCACTGGGAGATGGTGGGTCCTTACCTTCAGGTATGTTTCCCACTCTGTGGGCCCCAAAGAGAATGTGTATATTCTCTGAAACATAATAAAAGATGTGGGTCTGATTTTGTCATGCAGATAGATAACTGTGTTGTGGTCTCCCTCGTGGAGAGGGTAGGCCTATCAACATAGGGACTACACACAGAATTGCAAATGTGAAAAAGCCATAGCTTAGTGTAAGGGTATATTGATGCTAATTGCTTATTTATTTGTTAATTTTGGTTGTTTTATTTTATTTCATTCATATCCCGTCTTTCTCCTGACAAGAGAGCCAGGAAGGCTTTCAACAAGATAGAGCTAAAAACCTAATGACCTTGTCTTTTCCAGCTCTGCAGAAGGAATGCAACCAGTTTGTCATGAATCAAGCACCATATTGTAATGTCTCCAGAAGGAAAATAGAATGTATCAGCTAACTAGCCAACACTCTTCTCTTGTATCTTCCCACTCCAAAGAACAGTTGAAGATTCCCTATATAGTTGGTGAATAGTGTATGCCAGTGGCCCTTAGCTTTTTCTTTACCAGGGACCCCCTTTAAATATCTTTTCATAGAATCATAGAGTTGAAAGAGACCACAAGAGCCATTCAGTCCAACCCCCTGCCATGCAGGAATAAACAATCAAAGCATTCCCAGCAGATGGCCATTCAGCCCCTGCTTAAAAACTTCCAAAGAAGCAGATTCCACCACACTCTGAGGCAGTGTATTCCACACACTGCTAAACAGCTCTTACGGTCAGGAATATCTTCCTAATGTTTAGATGGAATCTCTTTTCCTGTAGTTTGAACCCATTGCTCTGTGTCCTAGCCTCTGAAGCTGCAGAAAACAAGCTTGCTCCATCCTCCGTATATCTCTTCAAATATTTAAATATGGCTATCATGTCACCTCTTACCCTTCTCTTCCCCAGGCTAAACATACCCAGCTCCCTAAGCCACTCCTCATAGGGCTGGCTTCCAGACCACACACCATCCTGGTTGCCCTCCTCTGGACACATTCCAGCTTGTCCATATCCTTCTGGAATTGTGTTGCCCAGAACTTCACACAGTATTCAAGGTGAGGTCTGTCTAAAGCAAAACAGAGTGGCACTATTACTTCTCTTGATCTCTAGACACTATACTCCTATTGATGCAGCCTAGAATCACATTGGATTTTTTAGCTGCTGTGTCACAATGCTGACTGATGTTCAGTTTATGGTCCACTAAGATTCCTAGATCCCTTTCGCATGCACTGCTATAAAGCCAAGTATCACTTATCCTGTATCTGTGCTTTTTGTTTTTACTGCCCAAGTGTAGTATCCTACATTTCTCCCTGTTGAAATTCATTTTGTTTGTTTTGGCTCAGCTTTCTAATCTGTTAAGGTCATTTTGAATTCTGATCCTGTCATCTGGGGTATCAGCTTCCCCTCCTAATTTGGTGTCATCTGCAAACTTGATAATCATGGCCTCTATCCCCCTCATCCGAGTCATTGATAAAGATGTTGAATAGCACTGGGCCCAGGACAGAACCCTGTGGCACCCCACTGGTCACTTTTCTCCAGGATGAAGAGGAGCCGTTAGTGACTACCCTTTGGATTTGGCCCATCAACCAAGTACAAATCCACCTAACAGTTGCATTGTCTAGCCTGCATGTTACTAACTTTTTTGCAAGGATATCATGTGGGACTTTATCAAAAGCAAAGTCAAAGGCTTTCACGGCCAGCATCCATGGTTTTTTTCCGGGCTGTGAGGTCATGTACTGGAAGAATTTACTTCTGATGTTTCGCCTGCATCTGTCTGGCATCTTCAGAGAATGTTTGGGTAGGAGTGTGTGTGGAGTTTATATACTGTGAACCATATCTTTTTCCATTTTTCTGTTCAAAAAATGAACACCCAAGACTGGGACAAAATTGACAACCTCACCTACAGAAAAATGGAAAAAGATATGGTGATTCACACTGAAAGGCAGAAACAAAAAATTGACAAATGCCACAAACACCAACAGAAACCACAGCTGGACACATCACGGAGTATTATTAACCTAACAGAAAGGCAACTGTGATAAACATCCATCCTGTCCAAAGGAGGCAATTTTGCAGTTACCACCACCAGAATCCCAGCTGAAGACATCATCGCCCATGTTGAATCTGCCCTCTACCGTCTCCCGGAGGAAGAGGCACAAGAGATAAGAAGAGAAACAGCTAGGATCCTGAGGAAGGCAAAACCACCACCCAGCAACATAACCATAAAAGAAAGAAAAGCCATCAAGGATCTCAATGCAGACTCAGAAATCATTATTCTCCCAGCAGACAAAGGCAGTGCCACAGTAATCATGGAAACAGAAAAATACAGACAAAAAATAAGGGAACTCTTGGACCCTGCAACATACAGAAAACTCAAGCAAGACCCAACCAACAAAATCACCAGAAAAACAAATGCCTTGATCAAGAACTCATCAATTCAGCCAATAATACACCAGAATCTATGCAGATCAAAGGCCCTCCCACCAAGACTATATGGACTTCCCAAGATCCACAAGGATTCCATTCCACTCCAACTCATAGTAAGCACCACTGGATCCCCCACATATGACTTGACCAAGTTTCTGGCCACACAATTACAAACCCACATAGGACAAACCCCTCATTACATCAAAGACTCAGCTCACTTCATAGAAAAAATAAACATTGAACTGAAACCTGGAGACAGACTGATCAGTTTTGATGTTGTCTCCTTATTCACCAAAGTCCCCACAATGGACACCATGGCACTCATCCAACAAATATTTCCTGAGGACATCACAGCCTTGTTCAAACACTGCCTCACACAAGCTACTTCCAGTGGGATAATGAACTCTACAAACAGATAGATGGGGTAGCCATGGGCAGCCCCCTGAGCCCCGTGATAGCAAACTTTTACATGGAACATTTTGAAAAGCAAGCCCAGGAAACAGCACCAAAAAAAGCCCACACCATGGTTCCGATATGTGGATGACACTTTCACCATTTGGAACCATGGAGAAGAAGATTTGGTCTCATTTCTGAACCACCTGAACAGCATCCACCCAAATATCCAATTCACGATGGAAAAAGAAAAGGAAGGAACACTGCCATTCTTAGATGTCCTAGTCAGCCGCAAATGAAACCAATGCTTAGGCCACAAAGTATACAGAAAACCCCCACACATGGACAGATACCTACACAAGAATTCCAATCATCACCCAGGACAAAAAAAAAACACAATAAAAACATTGGTAGACTGTGCAAAAAAGGATCTGCGAACCCCACTACCTGGAGGAGGAACTCAGGCACCTAAACTGGGCCCTACAGGCTAATGGTTACTCTAGATCAGACATCACAAGAGCAGTCAGACCCAGAAAAAACCACAGGAATGAAGAAAAAAACAACTACACAAAGGGAAGGTATTTTTACCATACATCAAAAGAGTCACAGCAAAAAAAATAGGGAAACTGATGAGGAAACACAACCTCCATACAATCTATAGACCAACCAGAAAAATCCAAGAAATGCTACGCTCAGCAAAGGACAAAAGAGACCCTCTCACAGATGCAGGAGTTTACCGCATACCATGCAGCTGTGGACAAGTTTACATGGAGACCACAAAACGCAGTGTGCAAACATGAATCAGGGAACATGAGAGACACTGCAGACTGGCCCAGCCAGAAAAATCAGCAGTAGCAGAACATGTGATAAACCAACCTGGACACAAAATGCTATTTAAAAACACAGAAATTCTAGACCAAGCCAACATCGATCATGTCAGAATGCACAGAGAAGCTATTGAAATCCATAAACACCTGGACAACTTCAACAGGAAACAAGAAACCTTAAAAGTAAATAAAATCTGGCTCCCAGTTTTGAAATAAAAAGAATCAAAACTCAACACTTACAAAAGAATTCCACCCAGGGACAGAGGATTCCCAGCAGATAATGGCCCATCAACCAACCATTAGCAAACAGACACTAATGAGCCTTGCATTTCTATACCCAGAAACTAACAATTCAATTACACAAATTTACATATCCTCCCCAACAGGGGTTCACAGCATATAAACTCCACACACACCTACCCAACCATTCTCTGAGGATGCCAGCCACAGATGCAGGCGAAACATCAAACTATTCCAGAACATGGCCTCACAGCCCCCCCCCCAAAAAAACCAAAGGAAAATCCATACATGTTTAATATTCAAATGGGCATGCATGTGAATCAAGATGGAGAGCACGAGTGAATTACTCATGTTTTTATTCGCACCAGTTGCTGCCACCGAACGGTATTTTTTAAAAAAATC
This sequence comes from Gambelia wislizenii, assembly GCA_030847615.1. Lineage (NCBI taxonomy): Eukaryota > Metazoa > Chordata > Lepidosauria > Squamata > Crotaphytidae > Gambelia > Gambelia wislizenii. The sequence continues at coordinate 182,003,518 of JAUMIR010000005.1, read as the reverse complement.
CAAGATGCAGAAGCACAATCTTCTGCTTAAATAAACGGGGGGGGGGAGGCTATTTCATTGCCTCAGTGCATGATTGCTACAGAAAAAATCCAACATAGCGGTTTTGAATGCTGCCTTGTGGGCAAGCCCTGCGAACATCTGACCAATCAGCTTTCCATTTTCGCTCATATTGGGAAAGTGCAGCAAAGCAAATCGGTTGTCCCAACAACTATCCATCAACATGTTCATTGGATAGTTGGATAGATAGATAGATACCAATGAGCATATGTTATGTTTGTATTAATAAACTAAAAAGGTGCAAGTATATCTAATAACAAATATGCATGTACTATGCATTAAAGTTTATAACCATTCTCAGCTGTAAAGCCTAAACAGAACCATTCCCCAACAGGGGTTCACAATATATGAACTCCACATACACTCCTACCCAACCATTCTCTGAAGCTGCCAGCCACAGATGCAGGCAAAATGTCAGAAAGAAACTCTTCCAGAACACGGCCTCACAGCCCAGAAAAAAACCAAGGAAAATCTTTGTCAAAAGCCTTACTGAAATCAAGATACACTGCATCCACATCATTCCCTTCATCTACCAAGTATCTAACTCTGTCGAAAAAAGAGGTAAGATTAGTCTGGCATGACTAAAATGTAAAGTAAGCTATGTTTTATGTGATTGTGTAAGTAGATGTTATATGTTGTTAAATTGTTTGTATATATTGTTCTGTGTTTTCTAATATGTGTCAATAACTCAATAAAAATTAAAAAGAAAAGAAAATAATAATAATACAATTACACCATCCATTAAACCTCCACTCAGAGGCACTCGCGGGGGATGGAGACTTTTGACTTTTCTCCAGCTTCTTCCTGCAAGTTTGTGGCTGGAGAGGATTGAATGGCAATGCCCAAGCCAAGCCAACCATTGAGGCTTTGCCTTGGCTCCTGTCACATGACCACTCCACTGCAGGGAAGAAGTGGGCTAAGAAGCCTTCAAGCCTTCATGAACCCACTGTGAGGACATTTAGCACCCCCAGGGGTCCCCGGACCACGGGTTAAGAACTACTGGTGTATGGTACTAGAAGGACCCAGTCTCAACCACGACAACCATATGCTGCAAAGGCACCCAACCATTTGCAGCAGTGGAACTAGTGGTCAGCTGAATAGTTTGTCACTTGTTAAGCTCATGGTAGTGTATCGACATGATTTTTCAATTGCATTCTTCATGACAATTGATTAATCAGAGCTGCTTCATAGTGGAGGACAAGCTGTCATGTGATACTTGGAGTTAGTTCATAATAAGTAATATGGTATTGTGAGCTGGGCCATAGAAAAGGATTTATGCATGTAATTTTATGTATTTGATTTATGTCCTGCTTTTCCTCTAAACACAAGGCAGCTCTCAACAAGATTATTTAAAAAAAAACATATGAATAAAAACATAAAATATTATCATGTTAAATCACAATTAAACCAATTGCCATATTAAAGCAAAATGTGGTTTACAATATTAAAACAGAATTAGCTGAATAAAAGCTGGAGCTAGATAACAAAGGACTTCATCGGATGCACTAAATATGGGGTCATAATGATGCCACATAAGTACAAAAGGGCATGCAAATCAGACAATGTCACCCTTTCATGTTTATGTAAAGTCAAAAAAGCCATCAATAGATCCCCCTGCTGTTTTTTTGCTGGTATTGCCAGCGTGCAAAGCTTCAGGCCATTTAAATCTCGTACTTACCCTGACAATGGCCAGACCAGCCGGAACACTTCCGGGTAAGATCACAACATCTAGGTAAGTGATGAACTTTTTTTACCCTCCCTGGGTTACTTGGAGGTTTTTTATTGTGTGTATGTGCTTGGTGTGACTTTTTTATGTTTCTTTTTTATTTTTGAATTTCCTATGCAATAAATCGCATGGGATTTCAAAAGAGGACGTGACCGGAGCTCTATTCACTTCCTCTTTATTGATGGAGCTGCCTTTGCTGAGAGAGGAGGTAAGTACAGGGGGAGGATGTTCTTTTGCCAGTATAAAAATTGATAATTTTTTTTTATGCTGGCAAAAGAACGTTTAAAATGGGACATCTAATAAGGTCCAAAGTGTTTGCCAGCTAGTGGATGGACCACATGGACAGGGCCAGTGTAGTTTTCCTTGGAGAAGAGAGTTCTACCAAGGAGGGCCTCTTGTGTGTCCTCAACAAATATGCCTTTGAGAGTGATGGGATCCAAATAAGATCTTAGAACCCAGGGAAGACTGGCATGGGAGAATATGATTCTTCAGTTAACCTGGAGCCAAGCCATATATAGTTCCTAGGCTCATCACTGTTCCTGGTCTTTGTTTCATATTATTCCTTATTATTTGAAATCATTTTTTTATTAAAAGACACTTCATAACATTTCATAATAATATACTTTGGACTTTATCAGACATGGCAAAAACGGTACAATTATGACATCACGGTAGCATGAACAGGTCCCACTATCGCATGACATTCACATGTTTGCATGGTCAAACTGTGCCTCAGCCATGAATAATGCATTGCTTTTCATTGATGGGACAAGCTGTCAATAGCTCCCAATATCATTTTTTTCATGGTATTGAAGAGCATGTGAAAACATGTCCCACTGTAATTGTGAGATTACAGTATGACTGGGTGGTCTTCTTTTCCCCCTCCCCATTCCCAACGAGAAAACTTTTGGGTGAGGATGTGAAAACTAGCCAAAGGATGCTCTTTTTATGAACTGTCCCAGTTTGTTTGCATGTTTTTAGGTTTGTTTAAGTGTTTACTTTGCAAATTAAGGGGTTTGGGGGTTTTCTTAAGTGCATTTGTGTCTTCCCACAAGAACTGCTGAAATCTTGCCCATGCTAAATCACAGAAGTAAAGTCCCATTCCTAAAGTGCTAGTGGTGGTTGTGTGATAATTCCATGGCAGTTCTTTCATGCAATTATAGCAATGTGCAATAACATGTGTAATAATGCCACTATGTTTCCACTTTCCTCATTCACAGAATTACAGTGTTTTTAGACACTAGTCTGATAAAGTCCTTTATCTCAGAGTTTGTTATTTCCATTAATAGCAAATAAAATCCATTTCTCATGGTAGTTCTCTATCCAGTTTTTGAGTGCTGTTATATATTAGCTGGGTCATTAATTGACTCATCCAGATTCACCACTGAAAATACATCAATTTTCTTTTTCCAATTAGAGGCAATACAGATTTTTGCAGTGGCTATCAAGTCACTGGAGTCCATGTTATCAACCCAAGATCCTGTTTAGCAAGAGTCCTTTGAATAGGCCAAAAGTGTAATTGTTACATTGTACCAGATAGTGTTGTTTGTCGTCTCCTATATTTTTCCCAATACCCAGTCTAAATCAAATAGCTAGGCCCAACTAGAGTACAGCTATTGAATAAAAGGGATTTGTGTATGTGTTGACTTACCAATCAGCAGTTGACTGATAGTCCCACCATAAATACAATTAGCAATTGGACTTTGGTTCCTGTTTCTGTCTATTACATGAGCAAGATATGTGGAAAAGATCACTAAGAAAATGGTACCTTTGGTGCATATTCTGAGATTAAAGCTGTTTAAAATGTGTGGGGTCTGGTGCCACTGAACTGGGTTTTAATACATTTTTTACTCTTAGGACTTTATCAGACCAGGCAAATATGGCACCATAATGATGCCTAATGAATGCAAAAGGGCACACATATCATATGATGTTGTCCTTTCATGATTTTGTCCTGTCAAAAAGCTGTTCCTTTTTTACTGACCGGCCAAGCCGTCAATTGATCTAACCTTGTCTTTTTTGCTGGCACTGAAACCTCACACTGTTTTTGTTTTGTAATTACACCATCAATGACAGAACACTTCCAGGTGAGATCGCAACAGCCAGGTAGGGGACATTCTTTTTATGAACCTTCCGGTGTCCTTGGGACTTTTAAAGTGTGTTTCTGTGGTTATGTGAACATTTTATGTGTTTATTTTGCTTTATTGTTTTGAATTTGCTGCACCCGCATCTTCTTACATGAATTGGCAAGATCTCCAAACAGGAAGAAGACTGAGCTCCATTTGTGCTCTGTTTCTGCTGGGCTGCCTCTTCAATGCTGCACAAGGTAGGTCTGGTAAAGGGGGTTTGCCAGCATAAAAAATGTTTCAAAATATGCAGACAAAAGAACGTTTCTGGAGGGTGCTCTGATAAAGTCCTTAGATAGCATTAATAACATTTTAGCATGATTAAGAAAAATAACCTCACTGTCTCTTTTGCCTTTTTGCACATTCTGAGATATCTACTTCTAACAACAAAATCTTTCATTTCTCAATTAAACTTTTTCAGCTGTTTCTTGGATTGAGGTATTGTTGTATTAATTTGTATGGATGTATTAAATTTTTTATTTAAAAGAGTAAATAAGTGAAAGAGTGAGTGGCCATCCATTTTATTAAGAACTTCTTAATAAGTTATCAGGCTTCTTGATAAGGTAGCAATGACATATCACTTTAGATAACTCAATATAGATTATGATGGTACCAAAAAGACATCTCCTAAAATGGTAAGTGCAATTATTATACACACTAACTGCTCATTATAAAAATTGCAGCAAAGGAAAAAAGATCTGGGTTTATAAAAATTTCAATGTTTTGCAATGCTGATTGTTATGGTTTGCAGATAAATCCACTGAAACCAGGTTTTGACCTATATCACTAATAAGCACCACTTGAAGAAAGGTTTGAGTCAAAAGTTGTCCATTCCCTATCACCTGAAGTTAAAAGAGCTGGAGTCGGCTTCCTCAGGAGGCCTTTGGGGTACTGCTACACCAGCAGACCAAGGTTTAGATGTTGGCAATGTCATATGGAATCCTGGATTTTGTATTTTCATGAGGCACTGGAGCTCTCTGACTGAGAATTCTAAATACCGCTCCTGACATGGCAAACCATGGGATTCTGTGACAAATGGCTGGATGAGCGAATGGGAGAAGTGTGTTCTAGGAGCCAGTCCTATGACAGGAAGCTGAAATGGGAGGGCCTTCTGTCTGTTTGAAGTTTGCGTGACTTTTGGATTGAAGTTCAGTTAATAACGGAGAGAGCTGATGACAGTTATCTGGAGCAGAGGGCTGTGTGTGTGTGTGTGTGTGTGTGGTATGAGAGAGACTTGGATATGGTAAAATTGTATGTAGAGGTTAATAGTTTGAATTAGAGGAGTGAGTGGACAAAAAGTGAATGAATCTGGGGAATGAGGGATATCATTATAAAGATTTAAGCACTGTTCTAAATAAGATTCCACATTACTGTTATTCATCCCCTTCAATAAAGTTATCCTTGTTGTTAATTCAAACACAGACTCTGTCCATTCCTGTCTATTATTTAAGTAAAGGCAACCTACCAAAACACAGTCCACACATTTAAGTAAAAGTAGTAATCCTGGTTTGTAGATGGAACTAAGGGAGCCTTATAAAGTAAAGGTGAGAGGAGCAGAGGGCAGAGGCAGCCAGGCTAAGCCACAAGGTAAAAATGGGGCTGGTGTACTGAAGATTGCCCTCAACCACATTGATCTTGTCAAGTTCATATAAAGTGGCAGGAGATGTCACAGATGCCATGGCATGTTGCCACAGCTGTTAAAATGGAATCATACTGCAACAATTGTGTAGTGTGAAAGGGCCCTGGTGCAGTTAAACTGGAGGCTTCACCATCAGTTTGAGATTTCTCACCTATCTCATCATCACATCTGCTCCTGTAGGACCAGGGAAGTGAGGAGGGGCTGGAACTAGGGCCGGCTGCCAAGGAGATGATGTGGGATTATTTGATACTGCAAAAGAGATATGTTTTGGAGGCAGGGCATAGTGCACCTGCCCCACATGAGCTCTTTGTCACCTTGGGTCTGAATCAGGATCCTGAGAAAGACTCTTGTCTATTTGTAGGGAAGTCTTGAAAGCTTCTGTTTTAATTTAGTATAAAACTCTAGAAATAACTGCAGCCGAGTTTTCAATAAATTTCATTTCATTTTGTCTTTTCTGTAAAGCAAACACATTTTCTATCAGATACGGACATGTTTGACTAGGTGTAGCATACAGGAACCAAGCAAGGATTTCAGTTTGTTCTGCATATCAGTGGAAGCTCTGTTCCTTTCACAATGCTTATCATACCACAAGGGTTTATATATATATATATATATATCAGTCATCAGCTTTCAGTGGGGAACAGTGAAGGGTTCTTTCCCAGATTACACAGAAATAATTGCCTAAGGCCTCAGTATGATTATCTCCATACTTATCTTACTATATTTATTTCAATTCTACCTCCATTCAGCAAGGATTTATACCTCGACATCTTGTAAACACAGGTAGTTGACTCAACACAGTATAAAATAGAGACCAGGAAACTAGTAACAGCAGAACATTTAGTCAGCATTTGTACTCCATTTATTTTGGCCATGTACACCCCTGTTAAATGAATACGTTTACCAAGAAACCTATGAGAAACCTCAGCAGGAAACTGGGGTATGGATATTGGTGCAGTGACTGGTATTTCTGAGCCTGGTGAAGAAATGCTAAACACTAATGAAGCATATAATGGAACATTAGAACCATCTAATGTAATTTCTTCCAAACCAGATGTCTTTGTCCCAAATACTGATAGAGGTCCATCTCCACGCATGTGTGAACGAAACACCCTGGAAAAGCCTCCATTATCTTACGTTGCTTTGATAGCAAAGGCAATTCTCGCCTCACCTTCAAAGAAACTCAACTTAGCAGCTATTTACAGATACATTGAAGATAATTTTCCATTTTACAGGAAGCAAAGTCAAAGCTGGAAGAACAGCATCAGGCATAATCTTTCGCTAAATGATTGTTTTATCAAAGTGGGAAGATGTGAAGATGGCAAAGGAAATTATTGGAGTATCCACCCAAGTAACATCAATGATTTTGTGAACGGCGACTTTAGACAACACCGCAGATCACACAAACAAGGACACCAAAAGGAAATCAAGCCATATCTCAGCATGGCTTCCCTTGCACCATGGGGATGCTGCTCTTGTTTAACACTCACTTCACATTATCAAATGAATTCCTACTTTTCAGATCCTTTGTGGGAAATGTTGTGTGGCAATGGTCAATATTTTGCAAACGCATACCAAAGATGGGAGGCGAATGTTGCCTTCTCTCACAGAACATTTTCATCCCTGGTACAATTTGATCAAGCAAAGTGGGACCCCGTGGACTGGTTTTATGAATTACCCTCCTCTTCAACTATGCAGCAGGACATTTTCTTGAATGTTCAACAGATGGCCCCTGCTTTTCTTTCTTTCCCTCCTTTCAAATGGCAGAACAGAGAAGCACTCAGCTGTATCTGTGAGAACCTGAAAGGATGCCACTTACAATTTAACAGGACCAACGCAGTTGGGCATGGCATTCATGAGGATCAATGCATACAGCAATGAAGAAGGTGTGATCCAGTAATCTACTATAAAAGACAATGATGTTATATTGGGACTTCATTAGAAGTGAGTCTCATTGAATTTAATGGAAATATCTTTCATGTTAAAGGTGTTAGGTCAGGCTTAAAACTGTGTGCTTCAAATTGGGAAGGCAATACCTTTTATTGTCACAGCTATTGCTTGAGAGAGGTTGTCATTTTTTTACAGTGGGCCCTTGGTATCCACTGGGGTTTGGTTCTAGGAAATCCTGTGGATACCAAAATCTGTGGATGCTCATGTCCCATTAAATACAATGGCATAGTAAAATTGTGTGCCTTATATAAAATTATGAACAGTAAGGTTTTCTTTTTGGAGTTTTTTTTTGGGGGGGGTTGAATATTTTCAAGCCATGGATGGTGGAATCCATAGATACAAAATCTGTGGATATGAAGAGGAGATATTTTCATCTACCATTGGAATAGTTGAAAATGATAGTCAGAGAACACAGATGGCATTGTTGTATGTAAATCATGTATCATTTCATCTAAGTGACAGCTTGGGGATTGTTTAGCAAACTTCAAAGAATTACGTTGAACAACCAAGATTATCAATAACTATTGCTTTTTAAAGCTTCAGATAGCTAATGTTTAATATATAAACTTTATTGTAAAGTCTAAAGTACAGATTTTCCTTGGTTTTTTTCCGGGTTGCGAGGCTGTGTTCTGGAAGAGTTTCTTTCTGACCTGCATCTGTGGCTGGCATCCTCAGAGAATGGTTGAGTAGGTGTGTGTGTGGAGTTTATACACTGTGAATCGCTGTTGGGGAGTATATGTAAATTTGTGTAATTGAATTGTTAGTTTCTGGGTATAGAAATGCAAGGCTCGTTAGTGTCTGTTTAGCTAATGGTTGATTGATGAGCCATTATCTGCTGGGAATCCCCTGTCCCTGGGTAGAATTCCTTTGAAGTGTTGAGTTTTGATTCTATTGTATTTCAAAACTGGGAGCCAGGTTTTGTTTACTTTTAAGGTTTCTTCTTTCCTGTTGAAGTTGTCCAGGTGTTTGTGGATTTCAATCGCTTCTCTGTGCATTTTGACATGATAGTTGTTGGCCTGGTCTAAAATTTCCGTGTTTTCAAATAGCATTTTGTGTCCAGGTTGGTTTATAACATGTTCTGCTACTGCTGATTTTTCTGGCTGGCCCAGTCTTGAAATACAATAGAATCAAAACTCAACACTTACAAAAGAATTCCACCCAGGGACAGGGGATTCCCAGCCGATAATGGCCCATCAACCAACCATTAGCCAAACAAACACTAATGAGCCTTGCACTTCTATACCCAGAAACTAACCATTCAATTACACAAATTTACATATCCTCCCCAACAGGGGTTCACAGCATATAAACTCCACACACACACCTACGCAACCATTCTCTGAGGATGCCAGCCACAGATGCAGGTGTAACATCAGAAAGATACTATTCCAGAACAAGGCCTCAAAGCCCAGAAAAAAACCCAAGGAGAATCTATGGATGCCAGCCGTGAAAGCCTTCGACTTTACTCTAAAGTACAGACTTCATTGTATTAGAAAAAATTAAGTTTTACAGAATTTTTTTAAAGTGTGATTATTGCTGATATAATGTTTGATTATGTGACAGTCAATGCTTGTCATCTTCATGTCAATGTACCATTTATTCCATTGTTTGCATTTATCACCAGACTAATCATTATAATGGGGAAAAAGAAGAATTTTATATCTCCAGAAGCTACTATGCTTATTGTGCAACATAGCAAATGTGGTCTCTAAAAATATTTAAGCTTAATGACATAAATACTTTTACAAAATGTAGACTTTGTTCAATTGTGTCACTTGAAAAGATACCATCCCTTTATTAGGAATAATTATTGTTCATATAAATAGGTAAACCTACAGTCCTAAGCACACTTGCTAGGCAGTAAGTCACATTGAATTCAGTTGGTCTAACTTCTGAGTGAACACACCCGGAATTTAATCTAGAGACAGGCTGAGAGCACAGCTCAGCATATAATTCCTACAGAACTCCATAGCACTTGGGTTACCTGAATCTCTCAGGTGTGTAGTTCGGGGGTTGGGAATGAGGGACATCTCCCATAAGATCTTTGTCCTCTTCCTCAATCTCCGTATTTCTGGTATTGCAGAGAGCAAGACATTAAAAATTACTCATACCTAGAACTTTCTGCCATGCTATGGAATTCTGGGATTTGTAGTTTTACAAGGTCTTTAGCCTTCTCTGCCAAAGAATGCTGCTGCCACACAAAACTACACATCCCAGGATTCTGCAGGATGGAGCTGTGGCAGTTAAAGTGGTGTCAAACTGTATTATTTCTACAGTGGAGATGCACCAGTCTCTTACTTAAAAATAGATGTGAGACTTCAGTTAAGAATGTGACTTCTTATTTCATGAAATGTTAAGTGGGAAAATACAGTTTCTACAGAAACCCAATGGTATATCCATTGTAAGAGTCCTATAAAGCAGAAACCATTGCCAGTACTGAAATGATAAGCTATCCTAGTAAAACACAATGTTTGACATATCACATTACAATTTATTTTGCACAGCAACCCTGAAAACTTAAAATGGACTATGGCATTGTGAATATGCATATAAACTTTAATCACCAATTCAATATTGTACTGTATTTCTATTTTTGCATTCCCTGCCCCCACTTGAAAATGAGCACAGGGATGGAGCTAATATCCACATTCCAAATGTGACATTCTGTCTCAAATATGCATTGAAATGCCAGTCCAATATCTCAATGTTCTATTGCGTCATAACGTTACAGACAAGCAAAGTTACCAACAGTATGCCTAATAGGAAAGTTAAAACAAAGTCCTTTAGCTTTATTTGCCCCCAAATCTGTCCTCTGCAAATGCTGAAATGCTATTTAATTTTGTTACCAGGTGCACTTGCAAAATTTTCAAAGATGAGAAGAAGATGTTTTGATTTAGGCTCTTTCTTTTCTTGTTCATAAACAAGGCAGGACACTGTCCTCTTCCCTACTTTTGAAGTGCACAGACAAAATGCCAAGTGCCTGGCATAAATAGCTTGGGCTGAAGTCATATCGACACCTATAAATAAGTCCAGTCACTTGCTCAGTTCCTCTTACACCTGCAGCCTGACCCTAAAACACATTACATGGAAGAAAAGGTTGGGATGATCTATATATTCAGCAAAAGCAGACGATTCAGTTTCCCTGTGACTCTCATAATTCATAATTTCAGTAGAAGAATCATAAGACTGAATGCTGCTCTGTGTCAAAACATGAACGAATAGTCTGCCACCAGAAAAGAGTATCTAAGGGGGAAGAGAGTTTCCCAGAGCAAACTGAACTACTGATATGACACTTTTCTCTATTCAAGGATTTATCTTATTCATTGCAAAGATGCAATCTCCTATTTGTATTTTTCAGTGATGCCATTCAAAGGGAGCTGTATCAAATGAGCTCTCTGAATGCATTGATCAGAATGTATGATAATCTCCACTCATTTCATTTTTAAAATATATATATTTATATTGTGTTGTAAACCAGAGTGTCCTTTCCATGAACAGAAGGTCCCCTGCCTTTCATGGAAAGAAATGGCAATCCAGCAGAGGTTTTAGGCGGAGAAGGCAACAAAATACAGTTCTCACCAACTCTTCCTGCATCTCCCCATGGTGTGTGTGTGTCTTCAAGTCCCCTATTGACTTATGGTGACCCCATGAATTTCACAGGATTTTCTTAGGGAAGGAGGTGGTTTTGCCAGTTCCTTCCTCTGAAATATAGCCTACAGCACCTGGTATTCATTGTCAGTCTCCCATCCAAGTACTAACCAGAGTTGATCCTGCTTAGCTTTCAAGATCAGAGGGGATCTTGTGCTTTTAGGGTATTTAGGCAAGCTACCTCCAGCTATTCCAGAAAGTCCCACAGTGCTTCAGAAAAAAAAGCAGCATTTCTAGAGCTGCAAGGATGGGGGAGGAGGAATTAGCAGAAACCAAACCAAACCAAAACACACACACACCAGAATCCTAAATTACCTCCTACCTCCTTCCTCTAGTGAAGCATCTAGTGAAGCATCCAGTGATATTCTTTCAAACAAGCTATTAAAATGTGGACTAGACTACCATATCTCAATCGGGGGCTATATGCCCCCCCAGGAGGCCCAGGATATTCCAAGGGGGGTACAGATGAAAATTGCATAAATGGGGGGCCATAGCAAAAGACTAGGGAGCCACAGAGGGAAGTGACCAAGAAAAGAAAAGAAAAAAGAAAACAGAAGTGAAGAAAACAGAAAACAGAGAAGTAGAATGAACAGAGAAGTGACCGTGCTTCCCAGTGGATGAATCACAATGCACACTCTGCAGCAATAGCACTTCTGCTTCCTTCTTCCTCCCACTTCTGCACTCCACCACTGCATGCACCAAGTATAAATTTTTATGTAATTGTATTTTGTATAAATTATAAAAATTATAAATAAAACATGTTCTACTTACGACCAAAACATTTAAAGAGCTACCTTTCTACCGGTAAGACAGTGGGACCACAGGAAGAAAACAAGGTCAGAAGCGGGACACGGTCAGAAAAAGGTTGAGAAACACTGGGCTAGACAATGGTACTGTTAGATGGATTTAACAGTTAGATGGAACTGAACCCATAGGGTAACCACCAATGGTCCTTCTTCATCTTGGAGAAAAGCAGGGTGCCACAGGGTTCTGTCCTGGGCCCAGTGCTATTCAACATCTTTATCAATGACTTGGATAAGGGAATAGGGGGCATTCTTATCAAATTTTCAGATGAGACCAAATTAGGAGGGGTAGCTAATACCCAAGAGGAGAGGATCAGAATTCAGAATGACTGTAAGAGATTAGAAAGCTGGGCCAAAACTAACAAAATAAATTCCAACAGGGAGAAATGTAGACTACTACACTTAGGACATTTTCAGACACGTCTTGCCGCCCTAGAAGACTCTGGGAGAGGTACGTGGCTATCCCACGGCAGAGGGTCCTTTCGGACGTCACCGTCCCTCTTGCGGCATCATCCGTGACAGTTCCGGGTCCCATCTAGAGCAACCGCGGCATTTTTTACTCACGGAAATTGTCTGTGATTTAAAAATGGCGCGCTTGCTGTAGATGGGACCCGGAACTGTCATGGATGTCACCGCGAGAGGGACGGCGGTGTCCAAAAGGACCCCCTGCCATGGGATAGCCGTGTACCTCTCCCGGAGTCTTCTTGTGTGGTAAGACGTATCTGAAAATGTCCTTAGGCAGAAAACATGAAATGCACAGATACAGGATGGGTGACACCTGGCTTGATAGCAGTGCAAGTGAAAGGGATCTAGGAGTTTCAATGGACCACAAGCTGAACATGAGTCAGCAATGTGATGTGGCAGCTAAAAAAGCCAATGCAATTCTAGGCTGTGTCAATAGGAGTATAATGTCTAGATCAAGGGAAGTAATAGTGCCACTCTATTCTGCTTTGGTCAAACCTCACCTTGAATACTGTGTCCAGTTCTGGGCACCATAATTCAAGAAGAATGTTGACAAGCTGTAGTGTGTTTAGAGGGAGTGATCAAAATGGTTAAAGGTCTGGAAACCAGGCGCTATGAGGAGCAGTTTAGAAAGCTGGGCATATTTAGCTTTGAGAAGAGAAAGTTAAGAAATGACATGACATCCATGTTTAAATACTTGAAAGGATGTCATAGTGAGGATGGAGCAAGCTGTTTTTCTACTGTTCCAGAGACTAGGACATGGAGCAATGGGTTCAAACTACAGGAAAAGAGATTCCACCTAAACATTAGGAAGAACTTCCTGGCAGTAAGAGCTGTTCAGCATTGGAATACACTACCTCAGAGTGTGGTGGGGTCTCCTTCTTTGGATGTTTTTAAACAGATGCTGGATGGCCATTGGTCAGGAGTCTTTGATTGTATATTCCTACAAGGCAGGGGGTTGGACTAGATGGTCCTCTTGGTCTCTTCCATCTCTGTGACTTTATGGTTCTATGAATGGAACTTAGGATTGAATCTCAGGAGACTGCACAGGTAATAGTTTTCATTAAATGTTTAAAACATGGTCCTGATCGTCACAAAATCAGTGCAGACAAATATTTATTGTTATGTTCGTATATTCATTTTTTTAAAAAAGAAACTTGAATCATATTCATCTGTTCACACACAGACAATTAAAATGAGCATGTGAGGAGGGAATGACACAAGCCTCAGCCATTGTTCTCCACAGGTAGAGAGTGACAGTCTGAATAGGGAAATGTCTTCTACATGTGGAAGCCCTCTTCTTGATAAGGAATCCTGATTCTTCAGGAGTTTCTCATCACATGAAAAGCCTCCATGTATAGAAGAGACTCTTCTTTTTAGACTTTAATTTATGAAAGGAACAGACACACCACACTTCCCAACTTGCATTTTGCACTTTAAGCCCATATTAATTATTTAACTGTAACTTGAATTTATTTCAGTAAACATCCAAAATAACAAAACTTGCATCAGTGTCCAATTATTTCCGGACATAACTGTACATTCAACATACTGAATAACTTGACATTTATAAGGACTATTGGCTTTCTGGGCAAGCCCTAATGTAGCACCACTTTGGACAAGTACTGAGCCCAATCTGGATTTGCCAGGTGAAACAAGGGATAGGGCTTCTGTACCTTTAATAGTCGTGCAGGAGAAGGAATTTTAACAGGTGATACTTGTCATGCAAGATCAACCTGCTGAAATTCCCCTCTTGGCACAACCATTACAAGATCAGGAGCCCTATCCCTTACTTGTGGGATGTTCTTGACAACCCTAGTCCAACCAAGGAATTTTGTGGGGGGAAAAACAGCATATTGACAAGAAAATATTGACAAGAAAACACACACAGAAGTACGTACATTTTCTGTAACAATTTTGGAAAAAGGGATTTGCCAGAACTTACAAACATTTTTTTAGACTACTAGAATCACCCAGTCAGAATGGTCACTGGCCATCCTGGCTGATGGATTCTAGGAGTGATAATCCAAAACAAACAAACCAACATTTTTTATTCAGACTTCAGGCTCTGCTAATTAAACTTCCTGAACAGTTGGAACAGAGGGAAGTGCTTTTTTACCAGATCAGACTATTCATCCATCTAGTCCAATATCACCGGCTCCTACTAGCAGCAGCTCTAGGTTCTTGGGCCAAGGTCTCTTGTATTATTTCCTTCTTGACCCTTTTAACTGAAGATTTCAGGGATTGAAATTGGGAACCTCTGCATGTAAAACATGGGCTCTCTTGGTGAACTACAGTCGCTCTTAAGGTATCATGGTAAATCCACATTCTGTTACATTAGTCCAGGAGTGGGCAAAGTGGAGCCCGCATGTAGCCCTTGGGACCTCTAAGAGCGACCTGTGGGGCCCCCATACGTGCCTAGTAATTTAACATCTTCTTGGATGAGATTAAGAATCCATGATGAAGGTGAATCTCTTCAGACTTTGATACAAATGAAGAATAAAAATTAACTAGACACCTAATTATTCAGAAAAACAGTAAATATAATATTGGGAAAGATATGCAAGCACTGATAAGAGCATGCATCTCTCACAATTGCAGACAGGAGAAGGAAATGTATGAGACTTATATGTCATAACTTATATGACATACATCACAAGTCACAATCATTCAAGATCAAAATATGGTTATGTACATTTGTGGTTTACTTAGACTCATTCAGAAGTGTTCCTTCAACTGGCAATCTTTCTTTCTTTCCTTCCTTCCTTCCTTCTTTTTTTAATTGAGATATATCTTCACATTCCAAAATGTAATAAGAAATGGCAGATGTTGTCCTAATAATTACTCTTTAAATTAGAATCAAAGAATATGGTAGGGTGTTTTTTTTCTTTTAGCAGTTAGAATAATCATAGTAATTTTAGGGGTGGTTGGAATAAGTATATTAGCATCAAGTTTGTGAAATTATACAAATAAGAAATTAATAGGTGAATAATCTCCAGCATTAATCAAGAAATAAATCCATTTTACTGGTAGATTTTCTTTGAGCATCTAATAACTGCCATCACACTTGCCTAAGCCTACAAGCAAAATACAGACAGAAAACTGATGGATTTTACTGGCCTGAAAATGACCATTCCCTTCAATAAAGTGCCCAGTATAGTTATTACTGTATTTTAATTTAAATGATCGCATCAGGAAAATTATTCAGTAGCTAGATGAGTAATACTGTGAGTATCAAGATAGATGACAGACAGATAAGAAGTGCTTTAGCCAAGTGCCCAGCCTTGTTCACATGCTACGACCCTGCTTCCTGGCTTTAGAGAGAGCAACATGGATGGAAGCAGCAGCAGCTGCAGAGACAAGCCAGTGTGACAGTATGGTCTCCTGCAGTCCCACAGCGCCCAATCCATGTCTCCCTAAATGAAGCGGTTTTTCCTGAGTATTTTTCTGAAGCATTTTAACAGGATTTACCCCATCTTTCCCCTGTCTTCGCCCAGGGCTTTGTGAGGACTGCCTGGGGGGGAAATGGAGGGAGAAACCCTGCATTATATGGAATGCAGAGCTCCAAGACAGGAGCAAGATGGGGTAAATAGCCTGTCTAGACAACCCCAGAGTTCACAAATGGCACATTTACACGGGCAAATATTCCCCTAAATATACCACTAAGATTGCTCATTATTCCCACACATCGCGCCACCGTATCGCCTCATTCAGAAGGGGGGAAGGTAAAAAAACCCATCATCCTCCCTCCATGCTGCTTCCATTCCCCTCCCACTATGTTCTGCAATTTTTTTTACTAACGAAGAACTTTAGTTAGTAAAACATAGCGGAAGGGAAATGGAAGCAGCACGGAGGGAGGACAATGGGAGATCGGGAGAAGGAAGGGGGCGTGCGAAACGGAGCTCTGCTACCGGAACAGCCCCGTTTCTCTCCCAATCTCCCCGGGGATTACTTTCCCCATGTGAAAATCTCCATAGACAAGAAAGACAAAGTGCTCTCATTGAACCATAAAAGGAACTGTACAAGAGAAATGTGCTTCATTCTAACCGGATGCTCTCAAGAAATTATTTTTTTCCCTTGCATTGGGTCAATTTTAATTACTGTAAATATTCACTATAGCCTTTGTACCGTCTGATGGGGTTACTTCTGCTTCTGTTCCAGATGTCAGATCTTGACTTTCTTTCTTCAAATACTTTCTGAGCCATGTCTGTATTTGTGATATTTCTGGATTTAACTGCCTGCTTCTTGATTAAACAACAACAGTGACTGTGGCAACAAATAAGAACTGGTTTGATCTTAGTAACTCCCCCTTCTTGGTGTCATATCTTCTTTCCAACAAAACCAGGAAATCTGCTGCAGAATTCATAAAGGGGAATTGAACATTTGTGCCACCCAGTGTAAGTGCATGCAGAACTGTGCATTTCTGCTGCAGACCCAACAACTGTAATAATTTGTAACAAACTTCATTTCAATTTAGGGTTGCCAGGTTGAATATGAGGCAGGGCTCCTGTACCATTGACAGTGGAAAGGTCCTGGAGAAGGAAGGCAAAACTTCAAATACCAGGATTCCATAGGATAGAACTATGTTGGATAAAGTGGTGTCAAGTTTCTGTATTTCTGCAGTGTAGACAGGCCCAATGTGATTCTGTTGTAGCTGTATGTGCCTGCCTATGACAGGCAAGTTAAATGGCATCCCTTACTGAGCATGCATGAAGAGTAAAACAGAAAGAAGGGGGGGAAGCAGATAAGCCTACCTCATTGGCTACTCCCAGGATGTTAAGCAAGCATAGATCTCTAAGTTTGGCCACCAAAATGGAAATAATAAGAAAAATGGAGTAAAATAAGAAAAAATGTCCTAGATACACTTTGGAAGAAGCCTACAAGTGGTCTCTAGAATGTTTTTATTTATTCTTGCAAGGGGTCTCAGACCTGGTTGTTTTATTTCAGATGTGCATATTGGTAGTTTTAAATAAAAGTTTGCAGAAACATGTTGAACTGTTCTTCTTGTTGGGGTATAGGAAGCTATCCCTAATCTTGCCATGTTATTTCTGCCTCTGGTACCAAATTTCCTATTAAAGAAATAATGCCCAGGAACACATATACTTTGTTAACGGAGGTATACCTGTACTCCTACAGCTGGGCACACAGCACTGACATTAGCCTTCAAGTGGGCTTTGGAAAGCGTTGAGGGAGAAAAGTCACATAGTTTTGCCTCTGTCTTCCTTCTCCAATGCTTGTTAAGTATTAAAGATGCAAAAGCCCTGTCCTGCCTTAAATGTGACAAATGTATTTGAATACCTAAACTTAAGTCCATTACATTGTTCTTATAGTTGCCACAAAAATCAACCTGTATGCACATGAAATACCAAAATAACACCAAGAAGTGGAAGCCAGTGGAAATGGTTTACTATGAAGTCCAATCTTTGTATCTTCATTTTTAAACACCACTGACTATTGCTTTTTCAAAAAAAAGCTTTCTCACATAGTCCTTCATTATAGGGAGTTTTTTTAAATGCTGCTTTATTTTGGATATAGAACTAAAAGGCAACTTTATAAGATTTGATTTTCCAATGACTATATAGTTGAGAAAATTGATTATACTTTGCTTTTAATAAATACTAATCAATTAAAGCTTGAGGGGAAAAACATTAAATATGAAATAAATTGGTACCTCTGTGCAAATTGCTAATCAATCATTTTCTCTAAGAAAAAATCTCAGCTGCCTTTTACTTTGAAAGTGAGGGATGTGAGGTGCATCTTAGCTGAAACGAATGCTATTTAGCAACTTAAACATCCAGAGCACTTTTGATAACCTGGGTAAGATGTATTGATTTCTCCATTGATTTTTTAAAAACATACCTTCTCTGTGAGTGAGCTCTCACTGAATAGAACTGGGTAGAATGGCAACTTCCAAGTAGTATGTATGAGCATTTAGCTTCTAAGGAAAGATAACTAACCAGCTTCCAAAATCTGAATATTGTCGAGGTCAACTGTGACTAAGTAGACAAAAGCAATGGCCTTGGTGCTAAGAAAGCTGAGTTCAAAACTTACCATTGTGCTACTTTGACATCATAGCTTGGACAGTAACATTGAAGAAGAACATGCTGAAACCATCCATAACTAAGCAGTGATGGAATGATGCCTTAGGTTAGACTCATTCTTCTTAAAAGAAACTTCCCAATTCTGCCTTGGAATTTGTTGTGGTCACACTCTGGGCATTGTACAAAAGTTTTTGAAAGCAGAGGTTCTGATTGCAGGTTTGCAACCTAATACACTAAATCTATTAGACAGTATACTAAAGGCGGCATGGTGCAGGGTAGAGATTGGGAAGAAACTCAACAACCAGTCCTGTTTGTGAAGTGGAGGTGCCTACTCTGCAAGGTTGTTCTAATGTTCTAAACCAGTGGTTCTCAACCTGTGGGTCCCCATATGTTGTTGGACTACAGTTCCCAGAAGCCCTCTGAGGTCTCACCTTGACAGCCAGGTAGTCCTCCCAGTCATTAATGAGGCTGTAGGATTGAACTCCCCACTGGGAGGACCACCTGGCTGTCAAAGTGAGACCTCAGAGGGCTCCTGGGAACTGGAGTCCAACAACATCTGGGGACCCACAGGTTGAGAACCACTGTTCTAAACCAAAATGGACAGTTTTTGTTGTTACGAAATTCACTTCTGAACAGTGCCAATAGAAAAGCACAATATCCACAAGGAGTTCAAGATTCCCATTGCATTCAAATAATTTTATCAAGATCACTATTTGAATTATGAGACTGGTTTCCATCAAAGCTACCAGCTTTCCTAGGATAGGGGAGGCTGAGCAGAGCTTGGGGACCTTGCAGGATAACGCTTAACTACCTTGAAGTAAGTTCCCCCTAATTTTAGGTGAACTGCTTCCACAAAGTCCCCCATGAAAGTCCCCCATGAAAGTCCTCCAAGTCCCAATTTATGGTGACCCTATCGTGGTTTTAGGGGACACATAGGGACCATGAAAGTCCCCCAATCCCCATTTACCAGGCAGCAGCCACTGCGGTTGATGGAGATCTGTTCACCTGTCATTTGAGAAGCCTCTGGCTACTGGTCCCACTCCCCTCACACAAGCAATCTCTGGTATGAATTGCAACAGCAGTGCTGCTTCTGCCTGTTGCATCAGAGATTGCTCATAAAGAGGGGGTGAGAACATCAGTTGGCTGCTTCCCAAGCAACAGGGGAACAGATCCCAACTGGTCACATTGGCTGCTGCCTAGTATGTGGGGATTGGGGAGAACTGGACAGGATTCAAAGTAAATAAGCACTGTTGACTTTGATGCTTACACATTCATAACTCCTCTAACAGGTTTCTGGTCTTTCTTTCCCTTTTTTAAGCAGCAGGTTCAGTCATGAAGTCAAGAGACAAGCCAAGTAAACCTTTATATGGACTGGAGCACTATGTGGCATTTTCTCCAGTCTAACACACTCCAGATGTGTGGGATTATGACCTCTATGATCATGATGGGAATTGCACTCCACCATATCTAAAGGACACCAGTATGGGGAAGAATGCTACACAGTATTTCTATTGATATTTGTTAACTTTCTCCTCCAGCTCTAGAGTAAAACAAATAGATCAGTGTTACTCATAGTGTTGGTCTATGGATAGGTGCCAGTCCCTGAGCCATTGGCTGCTGATCCCTGGCAAATTTCAGGAAAGAAAGAAATAGTTGTAACCAATGGACACAAATATGGTACTAATAATGGGCACACTAGGAGAAAAAATGCTGGTTCCCCATATCAGATAGCATGGCATGCTCAGCTATAGATACTTCCCCTCCCCCCATGACTGAACAGTATCTTTTCTCACTGAATGAATAGCTCTCCCCCCCCCCCTTATCACTTATGAATGTATCCTAAAACTGATGGATTTATGCACATTCATTTAACATCATCCTGGAAGGCGTCAATAAAACCATCTCACCTTCCCAACTATGCAAATCAGCAATTATCAAATGAAAATGATTTATTTCTTGCTTCTTTGATGAAATTCACTTCTGAACAGTGCCAATAGAAAAGCACAATATCCACGAGGAGTTCAAGATTCCCATTGCATTCAAATAATTTTATCAAGATCACTATTTGAATTATGAGATTGGTTTCCATCAAAGCTACCAGCTTTCCTAGGATATGGGAGGCTGAGCAGAGCTTGGGGACCTTGCAGGATAACGCTTAACTACCTTGAAGTGAGTTCCCCCTAATTTTAGGTGAACTGCTTCCACAAAATAACTCCTGTTCACTTATTTGCTGCAGAAGCATTAATGAAGGTACATACAGGACCAAACAGAGCTTGAAAAGTGTACAGGGGGAGGCGTTATCCTTTGTGGACCTCCTGTGAAGGACATCACGGACCCCTGGAGTCCCTGGACCACAGGTTAAGAACCACTGCACTAGGATATTCTGGGAGTTATAGTCCAGAAAAGTAACCCTTCCAAGCTATGCTGTAAATTTCTGTGGGATTTTCTCCCTCATGTTTTAGTTTCTGAGCTCAGGTTTCTAAATGATTACTGTCTCAGGATTTTGTTCCTGCCCCTCATTGCCCCTCTGCTGTGCCAATTGTTTCAGCTTTAGCTAGTGGGTAATTAATTAAATGAAGATTAAATAAATCAAAGAGCATTCCCCTTCTTATATACATATTTAACTTGCCTGTCTGCTTAACTCCATATTGCTGAGATGTTTTGTCAGCTGGGGCTCTACCTTGTGCTGGTAGAGGCAACAAATGTTAATTCTGCATTTAGCAATTAAACGTTACATTATACTGAGATAAAGGGGAACAAACAAGTTTATGAAGAGTGAATGTGTGTGTGTGAAAGAGGCAGGGCAAGAAAGTTGTAAAATAGAGATGTCCAAATATATAAAAAATCCAAATATACATGGAAATATTTTGTCAAAATGGCTCCTTAGGAATGTTTTGTACATTTCATTTTTACATGTACAGTACATATAAAAGGAAGATTTTTGCAAGCATGAGTATTGTGCAGGAACAAAAAAGCTGGCATTGGACACAGGTTCCCTTACCACCGCCATATGCATAGACTCTTTTATACATGTCCATGATATCACAAAATGTATAAAATAACACTTTCTATACAGTATACAAAAGAAACTGTATTTGAACTGTATACCACATGGGGAAATAAGGCGTTATTGTTCGGTTTAAAATGCTTAATAAAATGTGGAGAATGACCTAATAGTGGTACTATTAAACCAGTTCAATGGCCTAATAGCCACTAGGTGGCACCAAACAGCTATTATTCATAGAATGTGCTTCAAAGGTTTAAAGCCTATACATTACACATACATAGTGTGTCATTACTAAATAGTCATTTGCATTCATATTTCATATGCAGTCAAAATCTTTTTTCCAAAAAAAAGCATAAATCAAACTGCCAAGCACAGAATTAACCATAGCAGACTATCAGTACCTTGCAAATAAATTGTAAGTATTCTATAAGTGAGAAGCCTATGAAAAGATTGGTCATTGTATTATTTTTTGAAGCATGACTTCTATCATATTTTTAAAACATACATTCCTCAGGCACATAAAATTGCCCATAACTGACTCATTTTACACACCAAAATATTGACCTCTTATAGTATTTTGATGTATACTGTGCTCAGTATTTACCATGGTGTGTAAATGTATGTGTTACATGGCTGAAGCACAACAGATGCCATAAAAATCTATTCAAAAACAGCTCCTAGGCATATCTACTCAAAACGATCAAACCATAGCATTGGAAAGGATTTTGGCAATCATCCAGTCCAATGCCCTGCTCAGTTTAGTTTTGACAGGAGAGGATGCAACAATTGCATCCCTGAGATATAACTATGCAGCTTCCCATTAAATATCTCCACCGAAGGAGAGCCTACCATGTCCTGGAGCAGTCTGTTCCATGGTTCACGGTGAGGAGCTTTGTCCTACTGTTCAGACAGAATCTTCTTCCTTCCCATTTCCACCCAATTGATCTGATTCTGAACCACAGAACAAGTCTGCTCTCTCTTCTGCTCTGTCTTTGGCATGACCACATTTCAGATATTTGATTTCATGTTTGCCATTAACTGCCTCTTCTCTAAGAGAAACATACACAGGTTTTTAAAAATTATTCCTCAAGGTCTTGGTTTCCAGACCCCTCACCATCCTGGTTGCTCATCTCTGAATGGGCTTTAATTTGTCAATATATTTCTTAAAATGGATGGCCCAGCACTGGACACAGTATTCCAAATGCAGTCTGACAAATATAGAATAGAGCAGAACGACACTATTATTTCCTGTAATGTGGAGGACCATGGACATTATTACTGTCAAGGGTCCTAACATGGCTTTGGAGGTGTGTCAACAAGTCCTGGGTGGGGTTACACTCCCCCTGAAACACTGTGTTCACAGGCTGGGAGTGCTTCTGGATCCATCACTCCAAAGGACATTTCAGACAAATGTGATGGCCAGGAGCGCCTATTATCAGCTATGGCTGTTACGCCAGCTGTGCGCCTTCCTAGAACTGGAGGATCTAAAGATGGTAGCGCATGCACTAATAACCTCAAGGATTGATTTCTTCAATGCAGTGTACATTAGCTACCTCTGTATCAAATTCAAAAACTCCAATTAGTTCAAAACATGGCAGCCAGATTGGTTACTGGTACATCTAGGAGTGATCATATTACGCCAATATTAAAATAACTCCCCTGCCTGCAAATTGGGTCCTGGGCAAGGTACAAATGTTGGTTGTTACCTTTAAAGCCCTACATGGCTTGGGTCCAGGTTACCTATGGGATTGCTTTCTCCTATATAATCTACCTTGTATACTTAGGTCCTCTGGGGGATATTTACTCCAGTCTGCCAGGACTAGGTTGGCAACAGTCACCCAGAGGACTTTTTCTTCAGCCACCCCTAGACTGTGGAACAACCTGTTGGAAGAGATTTGACTGCTAAATACACTGTCCAAATTTAAAAAGCATTAAAGACCAGTCTCTTCCAGCAGGTCTATCCAGATTATTTTTAAATTGTGAATTTTAAAGTAACGACTGGGGTTTTTTTTGTTTTGTTTTTTTAGTATATACTGGTCTTATATGTTCTGTTAAAACTGATGTTATGTGTTTTTAACTGATGTACCGTATATTCTGGCGTATAAGACGACTGGGCACATAAGACGACCCCCCAATTTTTAAGTTAAAATATAGAGTTTGCCCCCCCCACAGCCAGCCAGCCACCTGGGTGGAAAGCCTGTCCCCCACCAGCCAGCCAGCTCAGTACTGTAGATGATGGAATAGTCTGTGAAATTTAAGGACTGAGAACAGCTAAAAAAGCATGGGATACTTTGAAAAATCTCTGTGGTGTTCAATCTTTAGAAAGTAAGGTTGCATTAATACTGTAAGTTGGTTAATATGAAGCTATCAAATCCCACATTTTTGAATGAGCACATTAATGAATGAGCACATTAATGATTTTAGAGCCACATTGGCAGACAAGAGAATTTCACCATAGACAAAACTTGATGCAAAATGATAAGTCTGAATCCAGAAATTCTAATTTTAGGCTAACTTGTCCTGAACAGAAACATCATTTTGACTCTCCTGAGCTAAATGGAGGGCCATTTAACTCTTCAAAGGCAAAGAAGTCATTTTGGCAGCAGGAGGAAGGATCTGCTGGGAAAACTGCCCAGGCCATTTAACACTTCAATCATTCTCACAGCAGGGGAAAAGATCTACTGGGGTATAAGACCACTCCCCCCCCCACTTTTGAGGAGATTTTCAAGTGTTAAAAAGTAGTCTTGTATGCAGGAATATACGGTATGTGTTTTTAACTGATGTTACGTGTTGTAGTTTAATCTGTTGTTGTTTCCCACCTCAATACCTGGCCTCAGAAGCTGCGTCTCCTGGCCTTTTTTAGTCTTGTTTATAGTTGTTTTTTAAGGTGGTTTTAATTTTATATTTTTTTAATGTCTTTTTATGGGTGAGGGTGGGGGTATTATTTCTTAGCAACAGCCTTGGTGCTAAGAAAGCTGAGTTCAAAACTTACCATTGTGCTACTTTGACATCATAGCTTGGACAGAAACTTTGAAGAAGAACATGCTGAAACCATCCATAACTAAGCAGTGATGGGATGATGCCTTAGGTTAGAGTCATTCTTCTTAAAAGAAACTTCCCAATTTTGCCTTGGAGTTTGTTGTGGTCACACTCTGGGCATTGTACAAAAGTTTTTGAAAGCAGAGGTCCTGATTGCAGGTTTGCAACCTAATACACTAAATCTATTAGACAGTATACTAAAGGTGGCATGGTGCAGGGTAGAGATTGGGAAGAAACTCAACAACCAGTCCTGTTTGTAAAGTGGAGGTGCCTACTCTGCAAGGTTGTTCTAATGTTCTAAACCAGTGGTTCTCAACCTGTGGGTCCCCATATATTGTTGAACTACAGTTCCCAAGAGCCCTCTGAGGGCTCACCTTGACAGCCAGGTGGTCCTCCCAATCATTAGTGAGGCTGTATGATTGAACTCACAGCCTCACTAATGACTGGGAATATGATTATGATTATGATTATGATTATGATTATGATTATGATTATGATTACATAGAGGCAGGGGGGAAGTATTATTAGTAGTATTATTAGTAGTATTAATGTTGGTATAATTAGTACAGTATTATATTGCAAACACACTTAAAGCTTCCTTTTTTTTCGCCGCGGCTCTCCATAGACTCATGTTCAGTTAGTGATCCATTAAGGCACCTAGCTCCTTTTCACATGTTTTTGTTATGGTCATGTTGACTGAGTTACAGTGACCTTATCATAGGGTTTTCTTGGCAAGATTTACTCAGAGGAGGTTTTAAGATTTTACTCAGGAGAGGTGTGCTATTGGCTAGCTCTGAGGCTGAGAGAGTGTGACTCGGCCTGTGTCACCCAGTGTATTTCCATGGCTGAAGGGGGATTCAAACCCTTGTCTCCTGGAGTCCTAGCCCAGCAGTCAAACCACTACACCACATTGCCTTTCTACTTTTCACATATACTTCTACAAATGTAGCTCTCCTTATCCTTTAATTCTGACCTTGCTGGTTTCTGTGCAGTGTTCCAGATCCTTTTGAATCTTGGGGCCCATCTAAACAGTGAAAATACCCCTCATGGAATTTGCTGGGAATCCTAGCAGTCTAAACAGGATCCAGCTCCAATCCACACTATTTGGAAGGGGGGGGGATGGCAAAAACAATGGGGTAAAAGCCTTAGCAGATTTCCCCATACTTTTTCACAAACTGCAAGGCTGGTGCACATTTTTGCTCTTTTGGACTATTGAACAATAAAAAATGTGAAGGGAATCTGATTCACCATGTGAGAGTGGGGGCGGGGCTTGCTAAAAGGGCAAGCAACCACTGTCGCCATGTTGGACTTTCACCTTAATGATAGTTTGCTAAGGTGATAAAATATGGGTCAATATTTTCTGTTTTGCTTTGGAGAATCGCTCTATTGTACCAGCACACCTTGGGACGATTAAAAAAAAAAAAAAAACTGGCAGCAGTGAAGAACTAACGCAAGTAAATCACTTGCAGCTGCCTTCAGGAATGCAAGGCTTATGGGGGCTTCCGAGGCCAGAAAAACTGTTTGGTTTGGTTGCTGGTGCTGCAAGATGCCAATAGTATGAAGTATTTGGGATTTTCCCCCTCGTGTAGATGAGCCCTTGATCATGTCTTCAAGGATTCCTCGTACCTAAACTTTCATCTTTCCAGATGTTGTTGGACTGCAAGCCCTAGCATTCCTCATCATTGGGTATACTAGCTAGGGCTGCTGGTAATCATAGCCCAGCAACATCTGGAGGGTTTTGGTTTCTAGCCCTGGATTACATATAGCCTAGCAAAGCAATCCTATACAGGTTTCCTCATAAATAAATTTCACCAAGTAGAAAGGAACTAATTATGGTTTGAGGTTTAAGAACTGTAGTTTAAGAAAATGAGAGAAGTTGGAAAACAGCTAGAACACTAGTGAAGAAATTCTTGTGACCAGTCCAGTCAAACACATATAAGTGCTCATTATCAAGTCTACTCTGTAGTGGTAATGACAGAGTAACTCCTTTTCACCACCATTTCATCTTCAAAATGTCACTCAACTTTTCTGTTTCAGGATATGTTGCCCTCTGGAACCTTTGACAGCAGTTTGACAAATTCACTTGTATCAGTCACAAACTGGATAGCAACATTAATTTGAATCAATCAGTGGAGGTGCCTTGTTGATTACTGATGACTTCAGGTTTGTAGAGCCTGAGGAGATAGAGTTCTGGTCAACAACTTTATATACTCAAACTCTGCCCCCTTTGGTTTATTTTTTCAAACTGAGAAGGAATATTTTGTCACTTTGGGAGGTGGTAAACATTTCATTGAGAAAGGGAGAAAACCCTGGTTTCATTAGAGGACAAGTTTCATGCCTCAGAAAGTTTAAACTATAGGCAAGAAGCTAACGTTCTTTGGCAAAGTATTCAAGCACCAAATCAAGGCACTTTGGGATGACACAAATATTCTAGACTCATTTTAACCAGAGGTCAGACCTGGCCTTGGTACTGACATTATCTTGGGAAATTATCAGATGCCCTAAATATACCAGCACAGGGATGCGAGGAGACCACAAAAGGGCTTCTCTTTCAGACGATGTTGTTAACAGGTTGTCATGCCCCCATGCTGCTCCCATTCCACTGGTGGTTCTTTTTATTGATGGGCTAAACCGTCAATAGATCACCCATTCCATTTCTGTAACAGAATCACGGGCAAGTGAAAAGGTGCCCTGATATGCTGGCGTGATACCAGCATCACTGAGAGATCCATGCTGAACACTTCCAGGTGCGATCGGGACAAGCAGGTAAGTGACACACTTTTTTGTTCCCTCCCAGGGTTACTTGTATTTTGTACAGTGTGTTTTTCTGCTTGGTTTCAGTTTTTGGCGTCCATTTTTCTTTTTCTTTTTGAATTTCCCACATGATCGTCCTCTCACAAGAATGGCCGGGATTTGCATTCCAGGAAGTGAATGGGGCTCCATGAGAGCTCCATTCACTCCTGGACTGCTGAGAGAGGGGGCGGATGTGGGGAAGGTAGGTCTGAAAAGTTTTGTACTTGTAGCGTTACAGGGATGGAAGGGGGGTGGATTAGAATGTAGTGAGATGGGGATGCTATTTTTGTCCCCGTACGGCCACAATGAGTAAAGTGGTGAATTCTAAGTTTTAACAGTAATCGGGGTTTTTTTTTTTAATCATTTCTGTAATATCTGTTTAAATTTAGAATAACCCCAATTCAAACTTTTGGGAGCGAGTAGGAATTTTTAAAAAACAAAACAAAAAAATCCCAAAGCAGAATGCAATGTACTCATATACATGAAATCTCTTCAACAATTTATGGAAATAGCTATATAGCCTTCCTTCATTTTAACTCACAAGCTCTGTTTTGCTTTTGTGTCTGTCTCATACCTGCCAAGTTCTTGGCTGGTAATTACTTGGGCAGTGCAGAAACATAATTATGATGCTAATTATGAAATGCTGTGCCTCTCCCAAGAATCATAGATAGTGGGAGTTCCAGTGGCTCATGGATTTTTCTGTCTACATTTGGGTCTTACCTAAAGTAAATGATGCTCATTTTCCCCTTAGTTTCAGGTGCAGGCTGGACTCAAACTACCAGCCTTTAGGTCTTTATGCAGCTGTTAGATGTGGAGACCCAATAAACTACATGTCACTTCTGTGGGTTTTTTCTCTTGTGGAACACATTCCTCTGGGTCTAAATCTCTGTCAGGTGCTGTATAGTGATGCTGAGCAAGTCAAAGATAGCAGGGGGCATAACCTGGGCTAAAGCTGGGCAGGGCCTGAGCCAATGTGATGTCAGGATTCATTATTGACCACTGTTGACCCACGTGGTGAGTCATATCACTGCAGCTTTGTACCAGAGCAAAAGGGACTGCTGACCACTATCCCATGTGATGAACTCTGTTACTATGCCCTCTCTACCAATGGCCCATGGTCCAAGCCAGGGAAGCATTTCCTCCCTCTCACTGTAGGATGAGGCACCCAACTGCTCAGCCCAAGGCTCACAAGTGAGCTTCTTACTGAAATATCTTCTAGACTGGCTCCACCTAGGCTGGCCATTTGCTCCTCTTGAGCAGAAAGAACTGTAAGAGGGCTAGCCCTGTCAGTAGCACTTTGACTGAGCAGCAAGGTCAGCTTGAACAGCTCTGATGTATCTTCTGTATTGCTCTTTGACCTTTCCTCCTGCCTTGTTTCCTTTCCTCCTGCCTTGTTTCCTTGTTCTGCCTTCTGTTTTTCCCTCTTCTCCAGATTGCTCTCAACCTCTGATCTGATTGCTGCTTTGCTTCTCCACCTCTGGCATAGGTAGTTTAGTATCCTCAGGCCCTGGACTTGCCTGGTCTGTTCAGGCTTTCTGGACAAGAAATTATGTTCTGACTGATCAACAAAGTATTACTATTCCAGAACACGACCTCACAGGCCAGAAAAAACCCAAGGCAAATCTATTTCTGAACTCTTGTGTATTCCCCTGGTTGTTCTGTAGTTTGGCCTGTGGCTTTTCCCACAGTTCCTAGTTACCTACTCTTACTATAAACTAATTCCCATGGTCCAGAACTGAAATCCAGCGAGACTCACAATCTTTTGACTTTAATAAAGTCACTCCTTCCTCTTCAGACAGGGCTCAGAACTCTGAGAAGGCATGTATCACTAGCTTTTCCTCTGTCATTAGTCTGTTGAAGTTCTAATGCCTATCAGCAATGGCCACTCTTTTCATAAAGAAAGCAGAGAAACATTCATTCAAGCCTATAACAATACAGATCCAACAGGAATTCTCCTGCAAACAAAACCTTTCACTTCTATAGATGTTTTTCTAGGGAAACTTGTACCGTATCCTACTACTTCTAAGATGTTCTCCCCTAAATATAGGAGCATGGTCCGCTTATTTCAATGGTACTTGCTTCTATATCTCAAACCTGGAATTGAAGGCATTAGTTGACATGAATATTATTCAGTGAACAACTTAGTATGGTAATAACTTTAATGGTAGAAATGATTCAGGGACCATCTAGTCTACTGTGGTTCCACTGAGCTGAATGGCCCATATCACTTATGGAAGACTTGACTAACCAGTTGAAATCCTAACAGGCACCATCACCACATCAGTGCTTCTTCTTGTTTATTTAGTACACCAAAGACACTTTGGGGTAGAAATATTAGGACATAGTACATTGCTTCATGCATATCTACATCAGTGACTGTTGCATTTGTTGTAGATGTCATGCCACCATAAAGTTAACTGATGAAGTGGCAAAGGAGAGATGTAACATTTCTTGTTGTTGTTGTTAATTGCTGACAAAGTCAACTTTGATTTATACTATGAATGAGAGACCTTCAAGTCAACCTGTTACCAACAGCCCTGCTCAGGTCTTGCAAATTCAGGGCTGTGGCTTCCTTGATTGAGTCTATCTACAGTACCTATTATGTGGTCTTCCTCTTTTCCTATTGCCTTCTACCTTATCACACATTACTGTCTTTTCCAGTGAGTCATGTTTTCTCATGATATGTTCAAAGTATGACAGTCTCAGCTTAGTCATCTTCACTTCTAGGGACAGTTCAGCCTTGATTTGCTCTAATATTCATCTTGTTAGCAGTCTACAATATCTGTAGAACTCTTCTCCAGTACCATATTTCAAATGAAACATTAGATTCTGCTTAAACAGTATGCAAACAGATTACATCCAAATTACACCTCCGAGATGTCCTGTTCTCTCTCCAGACTCACTACATCAATAATATCTCTTTTCGAAATGAAAGACTGGCTTGTGCCATAATAAATATTATCAGTCTTACAAGATTCCTTTGGATATTTGTGCTGCAACAGGCAAACAGGCTTGATTATCCAGAACGTGTTGCCAAAGCCTGCAGATTTTTCCTTTACAACATCGCTAAAATACATCCTTTTCTTTCGGCCTCCACTGCCAAGACTTTCATCCACGCTCTGGTGGTCTCCCAATTAGATTATTGTAATCTCCTTTTAGCTGGGCTTCCCCTTTCTCATCTTCACCCTTTAATTTCTGTTCAACATTCAGCCGCCCGCATCATTACTTCCGCTCGCTGCTTTGACCATGTTTCCTCTTTGCTGTTTTCTCTTCACTGGCTTCCCTTTCCTTTCCGTATCCAATATAAGCTGTTGTTGCTAACTTTCAAAGCCCAGCATGGGCTAGCCCCCTCTTTATTAATCTGACTTTCTCTCTTCTTACATTCCCACCCATACTCTTCATTCTAGTACTCAAGGCCTACTGTTCCAACCTAGGATCTCCACTGCTCCATCCTGGATTCGTCCCTTCTCGCTTGCCGTCCAAATAAGCAGAAGGCACTTTTATCTTCAAAGTCAAACAGCTGCAATATATACAAATATTTATAATTGAAGGAGAAACTGCTTCACCAGGCCTCAGCATTCACAGGAAGAGAAGAGAGGCGCAAGTGAGCTCTGTTCTGAGCTTTCCCATATATACATCTACAGGACATTGCCCCCTAGTGGCCTGACTAGGCATGACTTGGTAGTTCATGCAGTCAGCCATTATGACTCAGCATGGTTCTGCAGTTGTTCAGCCATTTTATAATGGAGTTCAGTCTCTAACTCCTGACAAACTTATCATGGGTTTGTTTGGTTTTTTGCATGATTTGTGCAGAGGAGTTTTGACTTTGCCTTCCTCTGAAACTGTGAGAGCATGACTTGCCCACAGTCACCCAGTGGGTTTCCATGGCTGAACAGGGATTCAAACCCTGGTCTCCAGAGCTGTAGTCCAACACTTGAACCACTACACCATGGTGGCTCACAGGGACTCTGGGAGATCTGGACTCTGGTAGACCAGGGTTCAAATGCCTGCTCAGCCACACCCTCTTAGCCTAAGAGGAAGGTAATGGCAAACCTCTTCTGAATAAATCTTACCAAGAAATTCCTATGATAGGGTATCATAAGTCAGAGTCAGCTGGAAAACACCATAACAACAGTGTATGGGTAATTCTATGAGTATGGAAAACTCTGTCATTCGCACTCAGAATATTTACTTGAACTTAAAAGAAAGCTGTCTCTGACAGTGACGTGGTCCAGAAACGTGAGCGTACAAGGAACAGAAAAATATTTCAAATTGGGAAGACACATTTCTTGAGGGAATGAAAAATGTATCTCTTTAGATACGTGGCAGTATGCCAGAAGGTCACAACTGGGCATGCCTCTTCAAAATAACCTTATGAATAGTAGGTTTCAAGATTGTGCATAAAGCTGTAACATCACTGATATTTGTAAATAATAGTAGAAACAGAGTTTAGAGTCCCTTTGGGATCAATTGTCTCAAAATCCAAATGAAGAGGTGTGTAGAATGGTCAGGGGAGGAAAGTGAATTTTGAAACTGAGCTCTTCACCTAGTAGTGAGCAAGTCTGGCATGTGGAGATGAAGTAGCAAGGTGAGAGGTGAAGCTATGCAGTGGTAATGTGAGATTACAGAAAAGAGCCAGCATAGTGAGGTGCTTTGATCATTGGACTACAACTCTGGGGACCAGAAACTGAATCCATGCTCAGCCATGGAAACCCACTGGGTGACCTCGGGCAAGTCACACTCTCTCAGCCTCAGAGGAAGGTAAAGGCAACCCCACCTCCGCACAAATCTTACCAAGAAAACCCCTTGATAGGTTCACCTTAGGGTTGCCATAAATTGGAAATTACATGAAGGCACACAACAGCAACAATTCCCAGAGTCCAAGTCCAGCAGTCAGACCACTACATCATGCTGCTTCTCACACCATGCTAGCTCACATAAGGACTCTCAGTAGGACATCTGAAAGGATGAATTGTCAGCAGCCTGCTCCCCATGACTGAGTTATTCCTCTGTGGGTGCATCAGGCTCTAACAGTTAAATGTTGTTGGCTTGTCAAATGACTTATACATAATAAATAAATAAACACAATTTAAAAAATAATAATAATAAAATAAAGTACCAGCTATTTTAAACTTTATGAAACCTATTCCTGTAATGGAAGTCATCACACTCAAAATCTTCAGTTAATTGTGGTAGGCAGAATGCAATCAGTACACATTGGTATATATATTTTTCCAAGAGCAAAGTATAAAGATTTCAAGTAAAGTGCACTTCATACAAGTTTATTTGCCAAGGGCTGTGGCTGCGAGCCTTTTTGGTTCCAGTAATGAGAGATTATTTATTTACAATGGGGAAAACCAATAGAAGTCACAACTGCTTCTTAATTTCCTCACTGCCAGATGCATACCACTGAGGACTATATATATTTGAGCATAAATCACAACATTTTTGGACAACATAGCAAACTTCATTGTATTTTCTAGAAAGAAATGCATTTATTTTTTTTATTGATCAGAACTACAGCTAAAACAAGTCATTCTGGAAGCAGCATTGGCTGCTCCAAGAGTAGCTTGGGAGACTATAATGTCCCACTTAAATGGCAAATGCCTCCCTAGTATGGGACAGGATATCTCCCAAGAGGCCCCTGGAATGTTAGAAAGCCTTCTAAGGAAATCACTCATTTCTCTAGAGCAAAGGTGCTTGAGTCAGATAAGGAGCAATTTGAAGAATCCATTTATAAAGGTTGGATCCTTCCCAGCCAAGCTGCTCAAGGGTGTGGAATTATATCATAACCTGGAGGATATGGCAACTATGGAGACTATCAGATGTGCTAAATATGATGTTACATGAATGCCAGGAGATCACTAAAGGACTTCTCTTTCAGACAACATTGTTCCTGTGTCGTCATGCTCCCGTTCGGCTGTCGTTACACCAGTGCTTCTTTTTATTTATGGACTAAGCTGTGGGTAGATCCCCCGTTCCATTTCTGTAACAGAATGTCATGCAAGTGAAAAGGTGCCCCACTATGCTGGCATGATGCCAGCATCAATGGGAGGTCCGTGCAAGAACACTTCCAGGTGAGATCAGGACAGCAAAGTAAGTGACAAACTTTTTATGACCCTCCCTTGGTTACTTGTAAAGTTTTAAGTGTGTTTAATTGCTTAGTGTAACTTTTTGTTTTGCATTTTGCTTTTACAGTTTGAATTTCCTGTGCTCTCATCTTCTTGCGAGAGCAGCTGGGATTTCAATCCAGGAAGTGAAAGGAGCTCCATTCAAGCTCCTTTCACTCCTGGGCTGCCCTGATGAAGGAACAAGGCATGAAGAAGGTAGGTCTGAAAAGTTTTCTTTTCTTTGTGTGACAGGGGCAGGAGAGGAGATTGTGAGATGGGAACACTTTTTTCGTTCCTATCTGAAAATGTCCTATGAGCAACTATGGCCTTCCAGACGTTTGCCTGAAACTCCCATCAACTCCACCTTGTTATCCAAATTGTGTGGGGCCCACAAGGATCCCACTAGTGTCTGAAATTAATATGGGGAATATTTCATAGAATCATAGAATCATAGAATTGCAGAGTTGGAAGAGACCACGAGGGCCATCCAGTCCAACCCCCCTGTCACGCAGGAAATCCCGATCAAAGCATCCCCGACAGATGGCCATCCAGCCTCTGTCGGGGATGCTTTGATCGGGGTTTAATTAGCTTAAAAATGGCAGTGAGAGCCAGGTAACAGCAGGATCTTTTGACCTATGTAGTAACGGAGGAGCCTCTAAGTCAAAACATATGATTAAATGATCATTATCTGAAATTAATGTCAACAGCATTCACACAAACACTCAAGCTTCAAGCACTCACACAAGGATATCAAAGATAGTAGGAAGTATTTGGACAGAGGAATAGAGTAAGGGGGTTCTTGGGTAATACAATAGCTATCAGGGAAGCAGAGATTTGTGCAGCAGAAGATTCTTGGAGATGCATTCTGAGGGTCTCACAGAAAACTGGCAGCATGAATGTAGGAAGAGGAACTGTGGACTGTGGACATTTTGGTGTGTTTTAGGGTGATATGCATATGTGATAATTCCCTTAAAGGGATGAGATTTAGAGTGGAATACAATGTATCTCAGAGTTTCCTGGGACTAAACAAAGGGTGCTCCAGAAGAGTTAATGATTATTAATGGGTGATGTATTTGGAAATGAATAGGAACAGGTATGGTCTATTGTTGGAGGGGAAGGAAAGAGGAAAAAGCCATTTTACAAACATCAAGTTCTCTGCTATTGTTGAGTGGATTAGTGGATGACTCATCTCCAGGTGTTAACTCTGACCTGAGTATTACTTGTTTGGGAAATTTCTAAAGGCCCCTCCCTTAGTTATATGTGACTCCAGCCTTGGTATCCAGGGGGGGGGGTGTCCCTTGTTTATCTGCAAACCACATGGAAGGCCACATTAAGCCAAATTATTAAGTATTGCCAATTATGTGATATTCCAAGATGGGGGCTGTCAGGGTAGGTAACAATCTCATGTAGCCAAGGATGACAGATTATGAAAGTGGTGATTAAGTGATCATGTAAGTGGTAGTCCAAAAATATCCAGGGGGATATCAGCTGCCCAGTTCTGCTGAGGGCAGTTTTGGTCCACCTGTAAACTGGAGGGTATCAGCTTGGGGAAGTCTAGAGAGTGGCATGAAGGATTCAAATGGCTATACAGCTGCTCAATAAAATATACATTGAATAAAATCCATTGTTACGCTCGCATATTTCTACTAGTGCAACAGAGTTTTTCTCTTTCAGGGAGGTCTAGAGCATAAACCAACATACAAGTCCCAGAATTTTGTAGGATGCAGCCATTTAAGTTACAGTAGTATCCAAGTGCTATGGTTGTGGAGTGTAAAAGAAACCTCAGTTACAGAACAGAAACTACAGTACATAAATTCAGTGATCTCTGGGGAAGTGACTTTCCCATGCTCTAAAATTGAAGTGGCATATTAAAAACTGGCTGTGGGGGCAGTCAAAGTAAAATCCCAGTTTTAATCCTGTACAGAAGATTGACCAAGATATTAAATGGGGAGACAGAGGACTTTATCAGACAAGTCAAATATGGTGTCATAATGATGCCCCATAACCGTGAAAGGGCTCGCAAATCAGACAATGTTGCCCTTTCGTGGTTATATTCTGCCCCAAACCCATACCATTTTATTAACGGTTTAAGCCATCAATAGCTCCACTGTGGCACTTTTGGGCCGGCATTGCCAGCATATGGAACATTGTGTGTTTTTTCCCCACGTACTTACACCAACAATGGCCAGACCAGCCAGAACACTTCTGGGTGAGATCGCGACATCCAGGTAGGTGACAAACGTTTAAAAACTTTCCCTGGTTTACTTGTAAGTTTAAAAGTGTGTTTAGGTGCTTGGTGTAACTTTTTGATGTTTATTTTTTGTTTTACTTTTGAATTTCCCACACGATGAAATCAGATAGGATTTCAAAGGAGGAAGTGAATTGGGTTTCATTCACTTCCTCCTTCAGTGCCAGGGAAGCCTTTGTTAGGAGAGGAAGGTAAGTGTGGTGGGGATGTTCTTTTGTCAGCATACGAATGGATTAAGAAGAAATAAGAATGGATAAAGATGAAAAGAACATCTTTAGGGGGGCATCTGATAAAGTTCATAGTGTAAAGTTCTTCCCAGGCAGAACTCTGCTCCATCTCCCCTTCTCCATCTCCCCTTATAGCTAGATACACAAGGACAAGGTCATCATCCAGTCCCTCCTGGAGGTTCTCCAAAAATCCCATAAGATATTGTTGTTTTGTGTCTGGCTATAGGGCCATAGCTGGACCCTCTCACTAACCCCCACTGTGTATGCATGTGTGTGTGCCAAAGTAGGCACACACTGGGCAATACTGGGTGGGCAGTGCCAAATGCTTTGTATGATAAAGTATTAGTGCAAACAAATGCTGCAATGCTGGAAAGATTGTGAAGGTGTGATAAAGAAGAGAGTAGTCCTGATTTCATAGCACTTTTGAAAAGAACGTGATTTTAGTGGCTCATGTGATAAAGTCTTTAGAAAGGAATGCTGTGGTTACTGAGAGCCAGCATGGGTTTCTCAAAAACCAGGCATGCCAAACTAATCTTATCTCTTTTTTTAAAACAGAGTTACAAGTTTGGTAGACAATTGGCGTGCTGTAGATGTCTTATATCTTGATTTTAGTAAGGCTTTGAAAAGATCCCTCATGATATGCTTGCAGACAAGTTGGTGAACTTTGGGCTCCACAGTGCTGTTGTTAGTTGGATTTCCAGCTGAAACCCAGAGGATGTGCATAAATGGTTCCTCTTCATCCTAGAAAGAAGAGACTCCTCTCCTAGAAAGAAGTGGGGTGCCTCAGTGTTCTGTCTTGGGCCTGCTGTTATTCAACATCTTTTTAAATGACTATATAATGGAACAGAAGGCGTGATTATCAAATTTACAGATAACACTAAATAGTTGGGGGTGTGGAACTAATATCCCAGAAGATAGGACCAGAATTCAAATTGACCTTCACAGATTGGAGAATTAGGCCAAAAATAACAAAATGAATTTCAGCAGGGATAAATGTTAAGTAATACAACTAGGCAGGAAAAATGAAATGCACAAAAACAGGATGGGCAACATCTGACTTGAAGGCTGCATGTGTAAAAATAAGCTAGGACTCTTAGTAGACTACAAGTAAAACATGAGCCAACACTATGATACAGTGGCCAAAATATACAATGTAATTTTAGGTTGCATCAATGGAAGTACAGTTGTCCCTTCACATTCGCTGGGGTTTGGTTCCAGGACCCCCCGTGAATACCCAAATCCGTGAATACTCAAGTCCCATTATATGCAATGGCAGAGCAAAATGGTGTCCCTTATATAAGATGGCAAAATCAAGGTTTGCTATTAGGATTGTTATTTTTTTAAGAATATTTTTCAAGCCGTGAATACTCAAATCCGTGAATGTCAAATCCGTGAATGTGGAGGGACAACTGTATAGCATCCAGATCAAAGGAAGCAGTATTGCAACTGTATTCTGCTTTGTTCAGACCTCACCAGAAATATTGTATCCAGTCCTGGGCACCACAGTTCAAACAGGAAACTGACAGACTGAACATGTCCAGAGAAGGGTGACCAAGATGATAAAAGGTCTGGAAACCAAGCCATATGAGGAATGATTTAGGGAGCTCGATACATTGAGCTTACAGAAGAGAATAAGAAGTGACATGATAACTATCTTTAAATATCTGAAGGTGTGTCATGTAGAAGAAGATGTTTTCTGTTGCTCCAGAAACTAGAACATGAACAGATTCAAATTACAACACACACCCCGTATCCATGGTGAATACGTTCCCAGATTTATCATGGATAGTAGTGAACCCTATATTCCTAGTAGAAGCGTACCATATAATCGTGCCAGAGGACCTCCAAATGCATAGAGAGGTGTGCTCTCTAGGCATTTTGGGGTCTCCAGCGCAACTCTATGATCAATGTCTGCCAGAAGTTGATCATAGTATCACAAAGTGTTAATGTGCCCTACTCCCCCCTCCCCACAGTATCTCATAACTGGACATATTGGACACCTTTTGGTGTCACTTGGCTGGGAGGTTAGGCAGACTGGAGGTCACACTAAGGTCAATATGACCTGAGGTATGTCTAGAAATATAATGGTGGGAAAGCCCAAGTTAGGATAGTGCGGAAAGCCCCTTAGTAAACACAGTTGTTAAGGAGGTATGTGCTAATCCTTTCTTCTAGGGTGTTTCAGCAATGATTCAATCAAGCAAATAAGTGACCATTGCTTAATATATACCCTACAGAAATCTCTCCTATACCCTTCCTGTCCAGCCTTGTGAGGTTGTCACAAACCCATAAATTTTTATCTCCCAGCAACTAAAGCAATCAGTTGCATTTCTGTTTCCTTTGTCTCACCCATGGGAGAGCCATCCAAGCTTTGTTATAACCAGCACACCACTCCAACGCACAAAATAGGTTATAAATATCATATCTCCAACCCTATCACAGTGTGTCACAGACTGCCAGACCCCTGCATTCTGCCAGACTCTTCTGTGCCACCCTCAGTTGCTGTCTGAGTCCTTCTGTTGCACAGACCTCTTTCTCCAAGACTGGTAAATATCACCCTTCCACCCCAACTTTTCTCTATCCAAACCTTCACTCCTTACTTTCCAATAGCTTTGTGTGGTTCTTAAGAGTGTATGTTCTTGTATGATAGCGTATCCCCTGTGTTAATTCCAATAAAATACTTCGTTTGACTTTAACTGGAGTTATCTCTACAGTTAGTACTGTTATCCATACTGTAGGTGAAAAGATCCCCGAAGTTACCCTCCTCTCTCAGGCCTCCTTCTTAGCTAATGATTCCCGCACAGTTTAAGAAGACACTGGCATTGAAGGCGGAACTCCAGCATCCCCCACCCCCATATTAGGGTAACAGCTAAAGGACCTAGAAAATGCCTAGAGAACATAGTTTTTCAGACTCAGGTAAGTGAAACCACAGGTACTGGTCTCAAAGATATGGGGGTTGTACTGTACATGAAAAGACAATTGCAAGAAAAAATTACAGTTACAAGTAAAGAGATTTCA
Source organism: Gambelia wislizenii (assembly GCA_030847615.1). Classification (NCBI taxonomy): domain Eukaryota; kingdom Metazoa; phylum Chordata; class Lepidosauria; order Squamata; family Crotaphytidae; genus Gambelia; species Gambelia wislizenii. The sequence goes on along the minus strand of JAUMIR010000005.1, from coordinate 181,964,627 downwards.
TCTAAATATTAGGAAGAATATTAGCTAACACACATTGGAAACTGCTTAATGCAGTGCAGATGTGTAAATTGCTATTGCTTAAAACAATTTGTAAGCTGCTCTGATAGACTTGTGACTGAAGGGCGGGGTATAAATAAATAAATAAAATAAGAACTTATTTACTGTAAGAACTGATTAACAGTGGATTAGACTACCTTGGAGGATAGTGAACTCTCCTGCTGTGGAGGTCTTTAAACAAAGGTTGGATAGCCATCACACAGAAGTGTTTTAGTTGCCTATTCCACGGCAGGGGACTAGAATAGATGACCTACACAGTCACTTCCAAACCTATGATTCTAAGATATGATCCACCTGTGATATTGGATTTTGTTTTGTTCTTATGGGTCAATGTAATTATCTTAATTTTTATAATATTAGAGGCACAATTACAATTTATTAACTTGAGGAAGAAAGGCAGGAACATTAAAAGCCAGTGTGGCTGCAAAGGCACTTCTCTGTTGAGCTGAGACTAAATAGATCATGCATAGGTGACAGAAAAGGAGTATTTTATTCATTCGTATGTATGAATTATATCCCACCTTTGTCCCATGAATGGGACACAAGGTGGCTTGCAATAAATGAATACAAATGCAATTAAAACATAAAATGAATAAAAGCATAAAAATTTAAAAACATGCCAGGAAAAGAAAAGTATTGTACTAATTCAGTTAAAAGTCCCTTCCTCAGCAAGCAAGGTCAATTGCCAAAGGCCTGATAGAAAAAAATGCTCTTCACATGCTGGTAGAATAATTACAGGGATGGTGCCAGCTTAGTATCTTTTGGCAGGGAGTTCCGCAGCCTTGGAGCAGTCACTGAGAAATATCCCCGTCACATCTGCCTCAAAATGTAGCAGAACCAAATGAAGGGCCTCCCTCAAAGCTCAAGGTACAATAAAATTACAGTACTGCATCCAAGTCTGTAGGGGTTGTATCAGAAAGACAAAGGCCCAGAATGAACTGAAGCTTGCAAAGGATGCTGAAAACAACAAACTTATTTGGTTCTATTAGGAGAAAGATCATAAGGAAACAAAAGGTCCATTGCTTAGGGAAGATGATGACTTGCTATGAAGATAATGATGGGAGGCATAACTACTTAGATCCTACTTTGCCTCAGTGTTTTGCACCAAGGGGAGCTCTCTTCAGCAAATGATTCAAAGAGGGACTTTCAGCACAGAGTAAGCTCTGGCTTTTCTTCGCAAACAAAGATTCAGGAAGGACTTATCCCGCGCTTTCTGCAAGCGCACTGATGACTAAAAAGGCCAATCCAAGATAAACAAGTCCGGTTGCAGAAAGCATAGCAGAAGGTCTCCTTGGGTGATGTTTCTGGTTTGTGATTCTTTCTGCATTGACGTTTGTTGTCTTCAAGACTTGTTCGGTGTGAGTTCTCAAATAAGGCTGCAGCATTGTGGATAGTGCGTCTCCATGCCTCCCGATGTGAGGCCATGGCGGACCATTGTTGGTAATCAATTTGGCCAAGCCTGAGATGTTGTTTCAGGGAGTCCTTGTATCGCTTTTTTGGAGCACCCCTCTTACGCTGACCCGTGGCGAGTTCACCATAGAGTACTATTTTTGGGAGGCGATGGTCCTCCATCCTAGAAACGTGCCCTGCCCAGTGCAGCTGTGTTCTCAATATCATGGCCTCAATGCTGGTGATCCCTGCTTGCTCAAGGACAGCAACATTCGTCACATAATCAGTCTAGAGTTTAAAACTAGCTAGTTTAAATGAATTCAAGCAGAGGTGGTACTAGTGGGGTGAGAAGAGGCCAAACTGCACCAGGTGACACCATCAGAGGGAGGGGCGACAAGGGCCTTAGTAATGCCACAGAGTTTAAGTCTGAAGTTCAAATGAATTACACCCCTGACTTCTGAAAGAACTTGCAGGTATTATTATTATCCCCTCCATATGTTGTTGGACTACAACTCCCTGCATTCTCCACCACAGGCTACACTGGCTAGGGCTGGTGGCAGCTGCAGTCCAACAACATCTGGAGGGCAACATGATTCCTAACCTTGTTTTTTAGTCTCTGTTTGTAACTTCTGAGAATTCCTAGAGAGCAGGTGATGTGCTGGAAGGCTGGAGATGTACAAATGTTCCCATTTTCAAGAAGGGGAAAAGGTGGGTCTGGGAAAGAACAAACCAGTCTGCTGGGCAAAATACAGGACCAAATTCTAGTAGGCTATTGAGAAGTCAGTTTTTTAGCATATAAAAAGCAATGCATGGATTCTTAGTGATTAACATGAGTGTGTCAGAATCAATCACTTTATTCATATCGTGCCTTTCCTCCAAGAACTGGATCCAAGGGGGCTTACAGAATCAAAAGAGATACATGTAAAGCCACATATAGCTAAAAACATACAAAAAGTTAAAAGTATTAAGTTCTGTATAGAATTAAAAACATATCAAACACTCATTTAAAAGCATAGATTTAAAACAGTACAGCAGCACTAAAACAGAAAACCAATTATATAAAACAATAAACTTCTAAAAACTGCTGGAATAGAAATGTCTACAGCAAAAGAAGAGCAAAGCAAGAGGCAGCCTAGCTTCCCACAGAAGGGAGTACAAGAGTGAAGGACCAGCCATGGCCCTCTCCTGCCTTAATGTGCCTGTGAAGGTGGTAGGACTGAGAGAAGTGCCTCCTCTAAACATCTTAGAGTATAGGTAGGCTCATATGGGAAGATACAGTCCTTCATACACCAGTTATACCAGACCAACCTAACTTTCTTTAAAATAAGAATAAACAACAGAATTACTAGTTCTCACATCTTGAGATCAGCAAAGCATTTGACAAGGCTCCCCATGATATCCTTGTTGCCCAGACAATAAAATATGGATTGGACAATACTACAGGTTGCCTCCGTATCCACGTGGGATATGTTCCTGGACTTATTGTTTATAATTGAAACCATGGATAATAGCGAACCAATATAGAATACCATATAATTGTGTTGGAGTACCTAGAAAATGCCTAGAGAGGATGCCTCTCTAGGCATCTGGAGGTCCTTTGGCATGACTTCTGGCAGAAGATGACCATAGTATAGCTGGGGGAGGGCAACCTGTACTAGGTTGATTCATAGCCAGTTAAGCAAGCCTGCTAAGTTAGTGCTAATTATTGGCTCCACATCACTCTGGAAGGAGGTCACAAATGCAGTGCTGCAGAGCTGTATCCAAAGCCATGTGTTATTCCAGCATTTTAATAAATAATAATAAAATTTAATAATAATAATAAAATTTATTTATATCCCGCCCCTGTGTGAACAATCGGGGCGGCCTACAACAGTAAAATAGTACACAGTATAAAACAACTCAAAATCCCTCCCCCAACAAAACATTATTAAATCAATACAAATTAAAATCAGCATATAATACAATTTATTAAAAACCCTTCTGAGTGAGCAGCATCAGTTAGGAGCTCCAGAATCAACCTCCAGAGGGGGTTCCTGAGGCTGGGGTTAGCTATTCCAGAAAAGCCTGCCTGAAGAAAACCGTCTTGACAGCCTTTTTAAAGCTGTCTAATGATGTCAATAGGCGGATCTCATCCGGCAGGCCGTTCCATAATTTGGGGGCGACAGCCGAGAAAGCCCTCTGGGAGGTGGTCGCCAGCCTAGGTCTTTGTGGCTGCAACAAATTCCTCCCAGAGGACTGGGGAGCACGGGGAGGATTATAAGGGAGAAGGCGGTCCCTGAGATAGCTAAATGATCTTGATGAGGGTGCAGTAAGATTACAAATTATCTGTAGACGCCACAAAACTAGGTGGGACAGTTAGTCATAAAAGACAGGATCGAGATTTTAAAGCCAGGATAGGCAACTGTGGCTCTTTTGATATTTTTGGGCTAAAATTGTCATCAGCTTTAGCCTGCACAACCAGTGAAGAAGAATTATGGAAGTCCAAACACATCTGGAGGGCACAGTTGCCCACCTCTGTTCTAAAGAATTTTCTCAAGCTGGAACACTGGACTAGTATGTGCAAGATGAGACTCAAATGAGATGAGAGCTAAGATATTAGACAACAAAAAATTAAACAAACCAAGTCACAAGTATAGAGGGGAAGGACTTGTATTGAGAGCAGCATATGTGAAAATGACCTTCGTGTCTTAGCTGAATGTGAGCTATCAATGCAATGAGCAAGAGGATCTTGTTAACTGTTGTTAAGTAGTGTTATAACAATAGTGCCACACACTACATGTATTATAATACTAGTTAACACCCTAGTCTTAGGAGGGCACTCTTGGCCAGTTTATCATATCTCCTTTCTAGTTCCCAACCAGCAGTCACAGTATTTCCCAAAACTCCCTCTATCATTTATATGCTCATCTACCCACCCTGGCCTTAGGCGACATCTTTCCTCCTTCCTGTCCCTCAATGACCATCATTAAACTGAAGTTGTCACCTCATCACACACCCACAAGTTTTGTATTTCTATGGCTATTCCACAGCCTGCTTATAAATTCTGTTCCTAAGCACCAGTTCACTTCATGCATCTGAGGAAGCAGACCAAGGGCCCATCTATACAAGCCCCCCAAAAATGGATTGCTCCACAATAATGTCAAATCACAGCAGCTGAGATTTGTCTTAATGGTTTTTTGGCCCTGAAAAGCTTTGCAGCAGCTACCGCCACCACCACAAGGAAGGAGAAGAACAGGAGGGAGCCCTCCTCCTTCCCCGATCCCCACAACAGCGGCAGCACCAAAGGTACCCGTGGGGACGGGGAGGAGGAGGGAGCTCTCCTCCCTTCCCCAGTTCCTGCTCTTCCCCCTCCCCAGGGCTACCGTCCACCCTGTCAAAAAAAGGGAAAGTGCTTTCTTCACAATATGGCAAAACAACACAGATTGCCATTAAGAGATGTTGTCTTCTCCTCACATTCCATGAGGAGTATTTTTGCTGTTTAGACAACCCCCAAGTATACAAAAGGTTATGCTACAACTTCTTTCTCTCAGTTAGTCTCAAAGGTGCTACAAGATCCCCTTGCTCACTCATATTTCAGACTAACATGACTATGTCTTTGAATTCTAGCAGTACAATGTATCTGCTAAAAGAAACCCTCAAAAAGCTAACACAATCTTTAGCTTAATTAATAGAAGCATAATCCCCTGGAACTTTCTCACACTACACAACTGTAGCACTATGATTCTACTTTAACTACCTGGGAATTTATGGAGGGGTATTTAGAATTCTCAGTCAGAGAGTTCTAGTGCATCATCAAACTACAAATCCTAGGATTCCATAGCATGAACCATAGCACTATACAGTGCTAATACGGTGTAGTGTGAAAGGGCTCTAGAGCAAATATAACAATAGTTTGCTCTACTACCATGTATCTGTATTTGGAGTCCTATGTCAAGTTCTGGTCATGTTATAAGACATTGAAAATCAGAGTTCATCCTAAGAAAACTGACCAGTCTGTTGAGGGTCTGGAAGCAAAGTCCCATGAGGAAATAGATTGGTATGTTTACACTGGAGGAGACAAGACTGCGGGAAATGTGATCATCTTGGCTAGAGCAGCAATCCTGCTGAAAACAACATTAAGGGAGATGTGATAGCAGTCAAAATATCGGTAACACTGTTATGCAGAACAGCCTGTTGTTTCAGAGGTCAGAAGCAGTGGGTGGAAACTTCAGGCAAGATGACTTTGGCTAAGAATTAGAATGAACACCCTGACAGTAGAGCTGCTCAGCAGTGGAACAGACTACTACAGGGATTTGGGGAGAGGTGTCCTTTATTGGAGAGATTTAAACGGAGGATGGGTAGCCATCTCAGGTATGCCATACTTGCAACCTGCATCAGAACCTTCATTGAGCAGGGAGATGGAATAAATGAGAGGCAGGAATCATATGGCTCTCAAGATATTGTGCGCCTACAACTCCCAGCAGCCCTAGACAGCTTAGACAATATTGAGGAATGGTGGAAGTTAAAGTCCAACAACATCTGGAAGGCCACACAATATGGACAAGATTACCTCCAAACTCCATCTCCATGATTCTCTGATTCAAAAACTCTTGAATCTGTCCTCTCTTCCCACAAACACTAATGCAGTATCAAAAATTCTGGTGAATGCAATGATGTAATTCTGGCTGTAGAAGTAGATTTCAGTAATATTGAAGATTTTAAAATATAGAATTGCTGTTATTAAAACATCGCTCCTCTTTATCCTAAGTGAACGTATTGAATTCAGAGGGAAGAACAAGATGGCACTGCCTTTCCTCCCTCAACCTGATAATGCAATTAAAACCACATGCATACCCCCAAGTGAAATCTCCTTCTTTTTGTCTGTTGCTACTCAAAAAGTTCTGTCAGAACAATCTCTGCAATGTGAGAGCTATTGTACTAAAAAGTGGTCTGCCTGAGTTTCTGTGAAGTATATCTGGTTCTGTGGGAATAAAGGTTTCCTTCTTGTAGCTGTTCAAACCACTTGCTCTCCTGCCCCATCTCTGTGAAGTTCTGGTGAGCCATGCTGAAGCAACTCAGCTGGAAGCAATACCTCCCAGTGCACAGCATGGAGCGGAACCTCTTCTGCTGATCTTGTAGAGGACCCACATGCAGTTCTCTATGAGATAGGCAACAACCAAGATGGAGATGCCACTGGCAATGGTAGTTGTGTGTGTGTGTGTGTGTGAGAGAGAGATCTACTTTCCCATAAATCAACTCTGCCTTACCAGCCAGTGACAGTAATCACACTATTGAGAAGCACATAGTAATCTTACCTGTTGCCACTGCTGATTATAAATATCATTACCATCATCTTAAGAATTCATAGCAGTCCATGGGAGAGATCATTCAGAACTTTCCCACAAAGTCTGACAAAACTCAGCAAGTTCATTCTGGTGACAGGGTATCTGACAACCTACTTATTTTTAATTCTAAAAGTGGGATTCCAGGTGGCTCACAATAAGATTAAAATGGCTATAGGTAAAAACAAGCAGAAAGTTATAACGCTAAAACACAATTAAATGACTGCAATATCAAAACACTACTAACTGGAAAAAAACAGTTTTAAAGCATATTTTTAAAAAGATACTGCATCAGGTTGACAAAACTCCCTTTTTCAAAATCCCACCCCCCAAAAAAACTGAATTAAAAGGTATCCATCTCACAAAACTCTTATTTTTCTTTTACATGTGTTTCCAACTCAACTAGTGGGGACTGGGTTAAGGGGTGAAACTGTTTTCTGTAACATGTATAGACAACCTAATACAATTAGAGTACAATCTTGTCTGAATTAAGTCTGTTTAAGTCACATTCATTTTAATAAAAGAGATTTAAGAATATGCTTTATTCTCCGATTGAGACTATAGGACTTACAAATTTTTTGCTATATCAAGTCTTAACATCTTAAAATTTTGCATGGATTACAATTGAAACAATCCCTATTGACTATTAATGGTACAGCAATTGAAACTCACAACAGTATGTTTCTATCCTGTCATCTACTATCAGGTGCTGAGGAAAACCTCCCCTTTCTTCTTTCAGTCTCCCATCCCAGCAAGAAGGGGGATTCCTGTTTTGAAATAAAAACATGTAAAAAGGTAATGCCTCTTTTGACTTCTCCTCTTCCCTTCATATTGGTGAACACTTCAAAAGTCTGTGTTAATCTACAGGAAAGATGGTCTAGAAGAGACATCATTTGAAAAAGAAAACCAAATACTGTAAGCTTGCATAAATGTACAGCACTAAATGTTTGCCATGGAAAATGGTTGTGAGACAGAAAATTCTAGGGAAATATTGCAATCATACAAAATAATTTGTATATATTACATAGCCAAATAATTTGTATGTATTACATAGCCAAACTGCTTTGTAACTGCTGTTAGTCCATATATAGTGTAAATACAAAAGATAAAGTCTACAAATATCTCAAAGTAGTGTTCTTGAAGTAGAAAGGATACTTACGCCATTTAATTTAAGTAGGATTAGCTGGAAATAAGTCTCAATGACATTAATGGGGCTGGCTTTTTGGTGAGTATGCTTAGTTCAGTTACCAGGGAGTAAGCCTCATTGAATTTAGTAGGATTTCCTTCAGAGTTAAGATGCATAGTCTCACACTGGAGATCTTTAAATCTGCTTGGTGAGCTTTCTCATATTTGCCTTTTATTGACTTAATAGATCTCTATTATTCCCATTTTAGAATTAGAATACAGAGGCACAACTCTATTCACAACTCTTTTAGTTCTGCTTTTTTCCCTGGAAGGCTATTCACAAATAAGCCATTCAGAATATTGTAACTATTACAGAGTTTGGGAAAGTTACTTTTTTGAACAAGTCCCAGAATAATTTTTTAAAACCCTCTTCCAAGCTCCAATCTATTGACAACAAACAGCAACTAGGAACAGAACAGTGCCAATCTAATTTCAGATTAAACTGGCACAATCAGATGGGGTAGGGCAACCTGGGGCTCCAAGGATTTATGTAGCCCTTGGTGTAATTTTATGTAGGCTTTGCCTTTTACAGCCCATAGAGAAGGGAAAAGAAAAAGAAAACTAAGTACCCAACAGAAGGGGAAAGAGGTGACTATATCTCCTGACAACTTTTCATCTGACCCCTTGCTGGCAAATTACCTTTGAGGAAATGTTCCCCTTGACAGAAGAATGGTTTTTAGGCCTCATTTAGAAAGGATGAAATTCCAGCAGATGAGATCCCAGTGATAGGTGGACATAGATGAAGTACACGGACTGAGGACTCATCTACACAAGCCAGGATATGCTAGCTTCCTATCAGCTTATCCTGGCTACAGAACTGGCCCGTTCTACCCTCATTACCTGTATGGAACAGGCCAGAGGCCTAACAGGCACGCTGTCCCATCCCTGCAGCTGCTGCCATTTCCTTTGCTGACATGAAAGGCAGAAAGGGGGTCCTGGATACGTGACTGAAGACCCCCTGCATGTGACCAGCCTTGGTTATATGCTGAGGGACTCCTTCCTGGCCTCCAGGAGAGCCCAGGGTGCCAGTCACATGACAGAAATTGTCGCGTTGCCTACCGGGACAAAGTGATCATGAATCCGCCCCTCGCTGTTTATACGATTTATGTCTCTGATCTGGATATCCCGTGTGGTCCCGTGACTGATATTTACATGTCCATAGTTCCGGTTTTGTTTAGGTTTTAATTTTTTTTTTTTGGCTGTCAATCAAAGATGCGATTACTCGTGTTTTCACAACCTCGGTGACGCACTTCCCTTAGAGTTCCGTGCCACGAGCGATGCTATTGGCTGGCTGGGGTGGTGGTGGAGAGAGGGGGGCAGAGGTTTGTTATTCCCCCTTTGCTTCTTGAACATTTTAACCCCTTCAGAAGAGGCAGAAAGCATTTTTAAAGATCCAGACTGAGATCTTTCGCTCAGACGCAGGAACGAAAGAATGCTTTCCATTTGAAATCAAGCCGAGTGAGGGGGAGGGGAGGGGAGGGGAGGCATCGTATTCCCCTTGCCTCTGTAAAATGTTAACCCTTACAACACAGATTAGCTGCAGAGTTCATGCTTCAAACCAGCTACAAACAGGCTGTTTTGAAACACACAGACACAGAGAGGGGGAATTTAAGAGATGTTCATTCGCTCAGAGGCTGGAATATTTTACTGTGCCCGTCACAATCTCTCTGTTCAGAACCAGGGAGGATCTGCCCACCACAATCTCTCTGTAGCATGCAGTGTAGAAATCCATTTAAAAAGGTGACTGAGTACATTCGCGCGTGCGCGCGCACACACACACATCAACCTTCATGCAGCTGGAAGGGATGCCTTTGTTTTCAGCTGGTGAGGCTGGATCTGTTGAAAGGGTGACTGACCCCTCCTTTTCTGGTCTCTGAGCTCTATGCCCGCCCCCAGTCACCATTTCCGGTCATCCCAGTACCGAGACTTTTTGTCCCACGCTGTTTACATTTCCGATTTTCCGAATCCTCCAGTGACTTTTTTAAAAACCGGCACAACCTGCGGGACTGGAAGTCCCGCAGGTTGAGGGATAAAAGGTGGCCCCCCTTCCGAAAATCACGTACCTGACCCGATGTACATGTAAACTGCCAGGGATCGACACGAATTCTTCCCAGGACATTTTCATCGTGTAAACGGCCCCCTGGAGATGGTGGTGGCAGTGAGGGCCTGTGTGCCAGATGGGCTCCTGCAGCCACACTGAGCCTGATCCAGTTTTTGCCAGTGGTAACAGAGTAAACTGGATATTTTCCTATAACACTTTATCAGGTCCTACCCCTTCTTCCCCCATCTCAGCCCTGTATGTGCCCTGGGGTGGTAAGGACTGCCCGGGGGCAGAATGGAGCAAATGCCCTGCATCATATGGACTGAAAGGTTCTGAGATGGGGTCAAGATGGGGTATTTAGCCAGTGTAGACAAGCCCTGAATCTCTGCATACCTATTGTTTAACTTTCTCACCCAAGCAAGGTTGTTTCTTGTGTCAGGGGACAGCTTAGTAGATAAATGCTCAAGAAGATTGTGAATGGCATCAAATTATTGAAGATTGTTAAGAAAGGGGGCATGTTTGCAAAGAGCTCCAAAAGTATCTCTGAGCCAGTTTTGTGTACACAAGTGTAAAATCACATAAATTGGGAGTAGGGATGTCTTTGGAGAGGATAAGGGTTTGAAACCTCTCAAGAGCAGGACCTTTTTATTGTCAAAGTCCTCTCTTTCTGTTTGAGTGAGGAAGTCCTATGTTTAAACACACAGACCTACTGCCATCAATGTCTAATATGGCCATGTTTATTTTGGTCCATAATGGGAATGTCACAATGGTGTAAATTGTTTAACCACAGTTCTCTGTACTTAACTAGGAAGCTGCCAAGAGAAGATTGAAACTGGTCAGTGAGTAAATTGGGGGCAGGGAAAATCCTTGGAGATTCAGAGAGGTGACCTTATTGGGAATCCTCTTAGAAAACAGAAGCGTTACATACCTTTTTTTTCAGGTGGGATAGTTAGGTTAGTCAGCAATAATTGCCTAAATCCAGCTATCAGTGTCAACTAGAGCAAACTCATTGAAGTCAGTGGAACTTGCATAAATTTTGACTTACCAACATTTATCAACTTACCATTAAATCCTGTTAATGGTAACAGGATTTACCATTACACAAATGGTACTACACTAGCTGGGACTAACGATTGAATTTAAGCCCATGAGCCTAACAACACATTAAAGGTTAGCAAACTTTATTTGACATAAGCTTTCATGGATTTTAGCCCACCTGTGTCTTCCATCTGCAGTCCACCATGGTCTTGAGGTGCCACTGTACTCTTTGTGGTTGTTGAATGCCAAACTAAAATTACTATATGTAACAGAGGGCTGAACTTTAGTTATCCAGGCCATTTTTCAGGGATGTGCCTCAGTCCAGGCCTAATAATCCATTAGGATGCCACTTCCAGATTTTGTTCCAAAGATACCAGTAACATGAAATGTGTGCTAGTCCCATGACAGAAATGTTTGAACACTACCATTCAGAATACTCCTGAATCTCCAAAGTTGCTGCTTGAAACAAAGGGCTGGAGTTTCTACTCAAAAACTGGCTGCCCTTGTAATGGCAGGCTGGACAAACTTGCTCATCATCAGGAGATCTAGGTGAGAGCAACAAGACCTAGCTACCATTAGTGCTACTGTGTGTCTTTCCTGTCCCATAATGGTGTCCTCTTGGAACAGGGTGGGGAACAGCAAGACAACAAGGAGGCTATGGTTGAACACCACCTGATTTCCCAATCAGGTGGAAAGGAGGGGCAGATTGGGTCATGCGCCAAGTGAAACAGGGCCAGTCTGTTGTTGAGTCTGCACTGCTGGAGAATGGCACCTAAAACAGAACCTAATTGCTACAAACACAAAATGGGGATGGGGACCGAGTCTGCCAGGGAGTTAGTTGCCAGCTCTTGTTCAGATTTATTATTAGCTGACCCGAATTTTGTAGTCCCGAAGCTTAACGACAGATGGTGGTGTAACTCCACCAATAGGGTGACTTCTTTGCTGTTGCAAAAGAGACTCCCCTTGATTTGATTTTACTTTTGAGAAGCCATCCTCTTTTCTTCCCGAACTGTCTTTGTTAACAATGGAAGGATGGGGGTTGGTTGGAAAACAAGTGTGTGTAGGTGGAGGAAATAATCTCGTTTGGAAGAAGAGGCTGTTTATTGTTTTCTCCTTTCCCTTTACAAACAACCATAATAGAAAATGGCAATCTGATCTACACCCAGTACTGCCAGCCGCAAGAAGAAATACATTAAATTAATTAAAAGAGGACGTTTGAAAGTGTGTTGTTTGAAGCGAGAAATATAAGACAACTCTGATGGACTCAAATCCCAAGCTCCAAACAGCAGCAAAAGAAGGTGTGTGTGTGGGGGGAGGTAGAGCCTAGGTTGCCTTAAAGAAGAAAGTGGGGAGATTATTAATCCTTAATAACCATCGTGCTTTTTTTTTTAGCAACACAGATCGCAGGGGGAAAAATAGTTGTACCTTGAAGCGCAACGTTGCCAAGCCTTTGCCACGCTTTACATAAATACTCCGCGCGGATAGGTTTAAACTTGGAAAGAAGTTCCTAGGGTTTTGCGGAAAACTTCCTCCCATGGAAATGTGAGCAGATGAGGATCGACAGCCTAGTCCAGTTTCAGAGACAGCGAGGCCTTCCTGCCCCCCCCCCCGCCCCTTCATCCTTCCAGGTGGGAATCCCGGTTGAACACGAGGAGATCCCCGCCTGGCGAGAGATCTGCCTTTGAACCAAACGCCAAAAGTAATTTACCACGAGGATCCTCTCCAAAGGAGAGAAAGCGAGAGTTCGGATTTTGAAAGAGGGGCGGGCAGGTTTAATAGAAGGGCTTCTCCCACTTTTTTTCAACGGGGCTGGAGATCCCTTGGGTTGCCTTGGTCGGCTTCGGCCCCTCTCTGCCCGCGAAGCAACCCGGGAGGCAAGCCGCAAACGAACTTGACCGACCCCGGGGGCTCCGGGTGGGTCGGCGGGGGGACTCCTCAGCCTCTCCGTGGTGACTCCTGGAGAGACCGGGTTTTCCCCGGACATGCCTGGGGGGGACAGCGGGGCGGGAGAACCCCCCCCCCGGGGGCCTCGATGGCCTCCTGGTGCCCAGGGCGAGAGAGGCGTCCCTGCGCCCCGAGCCTGCCGGCTGCCACTGGCTAGGGGGCTGCTTTCCCCGCCCGGTGGGTTCTTTCGTTTGAAGGTTCACCGGAGTTGTCTGGAGGCGCTTCAGATCTGCCCAGAACTGGAGTATTCGTTCTCCGTTCATCTCACCCAGAGATTTCTCCTGATCTCTGGAGCCCACACTTATTAGAGAAACTCCCCCCACCCACCCATTCACCCACCCACGTTTCATTTATTGCCTCACCGTCGAGGAAAATTCTTCTCGTCCTGATCCTAAATGGACACTTTTAAAAAGAAAACTAAAAGCCTCGACGGGCCAGGGAAATCCTAATCTTCTACACTTAAAAAATAAAACAACTCCATGCGCGGCAAAACTTACTTGAAGAAAAATAACTCCCTCCCCCTTGGAAGCGCTTCTGAGCTTTGAAAAAATACAGTACTATTTTATTTAGGGACCAGGGGCGAGAACGATTCCCAGTCCTCTGCTAATGAAACTTAAGGCCGGGCAGCCCGTGATCCTCAAAGACCCCCCTGATGGTGGAGTGGAGTGGAGTGGGGCTCCCTCCTTCCTTCCCAAAGGAGAAGCGCTTTGAATCTGGGCGAGACCCAGCCACTGGGGTGGAGGAGCGACTCGGGCAAATGGGAGGTAAGATCAAAAAAACCCCTCGTTGCGAGAGGCAGATCAAACTGTTTTACGACCACCCATCGGGCAAGCCCTGGGTGCCAGGGGCAGCCCCCAGCCCCGAGGCTTCAGCCTGCCCTTGGGCTGAACTTTCACCTCCCGAACTCGCCGAAGCCCCATTGGCCGAGGGAGAGGGAGGCCGCCGAGCACAAGCGCCCTGGGCTGCCACCAAAACCCGGCGCCCGCACCGCCCGCTTTGCTTCCCCCGGCCTTGGCTCCCTTCCTTGGCCTCCCGGGCGAGAGAAAGGGGAGGGCGAAGAAGGGGCTCGGCTCGGCTATGCTGCCCGGATAGAGCCCGGAGGCCAGAAGGTGAATGCGTGGCGGAAGAAACGGCTTCTTTCTAGGATGCGCAGGAAACCATTGCTCCACTATCTGATACATCCCGCCTTTCAGCAACTTTGCACTCTTCTTTAGCAACTCACAAATTGGAAAGTTTCTCAGAAAGCGCTGGTTTTGGTTTTGCTCGGGGTCTATTTTTAACTTTAAAAAAATAATAAATCTTTCCCTTTTTCTTCGGGGGGGGGAATTTAAACTATAATGTAGGATAAAATTGCCTTTATACTCTTGTCTTACGGAATAAAGGAATACTGGCCGGGCGTCCGTTCAGTTCCCAAGCGAAAGAAAGTTTTAGGAAAACTGTTCCACTCTTTCCCGTCTCCCTTTCAAGGATCAACTTTCCGAATTGTTGAACGCACCAAACAACCTTTCAAAACCAACCGAACGCTTGACCTCGGTTCCGTTCGGTTTATTTAGACCGCGGTTTACTTTTTTTTAAAAAAGAAAGAACTTTCTGAATGAGGCGAAGTACCTAAAAGCAACAGCTCGATGATAAACTAAATTTCAGGGCATGGCCACCAGGTTTTGATATGCACATTTCACTTCTTTGGTAACGGCCAAACCAGGGTCCCACTGGGATACGTTTGTGGCAAAGTAGTAGATCGGTAGGATGTCAAAAAAAGACTAAAGATTAGAAATTGGGGAGAGGGAGATCACTGCCACTTTTAGTCTTGGCCACCCAAGCCAGAGACCTTGCATTTGTATCGACTGAGGTGCCACGATTTCCCCGGGAGGCTGGTACGTGTATGTTTTAAACCAGGGGGCACTGGGAGTTTTGCTTGGGCTGCCTTCCTTGCGTTTTGGGTGAGGGGCAGCAATGGTGACAGATGGAAACACGATCTGGGCTTGCGAGGTGGGGAAAGGACATGTGGCGCTTGACAGGACGTTTTGATGGCTCCTGAAAGACGCCTGTGTGCGCGTATGAATGAATGGGTGGAGATCCCTGCGAGTCTGGAGGCTTTCGCCACAGTCCAGAGCAGAAGAGACCATTCTCTCGTCGCTTTCAAACTTCCTCGTGCCATAAGAGGGTCTTGCTTACGAGGCGCGCGGTGCATTTTTTAAAAATAGGCGGTGTAAAATGCCTCAAGATTATTGAGGCTCTTGGTAAAATTACTAGCCCCTTTCAAGCTCGGAAAATAGCCGGGCTTTTCTCATCCCAGTAATTTTACTGCTGCCCTTCTATACTATATATTAGGAAGGGTGTTCCGAGGGCCTCAGCTAGGAGGGTCGAAGCCAGTCATTGTGGCAAAAGACAAGGGGGCTCAGCGGCTGAGAATCCGAAATTGGACTTCAGTCGAAGGCCCCGTGGCTCTCAGGAGCTGGAGGAGAAGGGGAAACGGAGCTGCCAAAGGAACAGGCAAAGGAGGGGTGAGGCAAGGCGGTGGGGGCTGGCTTTTAATTGACGCCAGAGGCTAAACTTTGCGGAGCATTTCAGGGCTTCTGAGCATGTGCAGTGTGCTTCGCTCGCCATCGTCTTAAGTAATAAACAGGCAGGCTCTTCTCTGTTTGGAATGAAGTTTACAGTGGTGTCCATACTCTCCCAAGAGGAAACCCAAAGGGGTTTCTCTCTGAGTAAACAAAGCTTCCATGTTTGAGCGCCATTTGAGCTTTGCACCATGACTCTGGAGAGCAGGGTTCGAATTCCCGCTCTGCCATGGCCATGAAACCCACAGGGTGACCTTAGACAAGTCGCCTCAGAGGGAGGCAAAGGCAATTCTTCTCTCAACACATCTTGCCAAGAAAAACAAACAAAACACCGTGGTGACAGGGTCACCGTATGTCGGAAACAACAACAACAAACACGGAGAGGGTTGCCATTCCGTGAACACTTGGCTGGCAATAAGCCCCACTAAAATCAGTGGGACCAATTTCTAAGCGAGTTGTGTACGTGTTGCATAAAGAAGGTTGTGTAAAGAAGGGGGTCGCCTTCAGCCCGGCTGCTACGCGCCTATCTCTCAGTCTTCCCGGCCGTTAGAGGCGAAGGCAGGAGCAGCCGCCAACCTGCTGGCGCAAGGATTTAACCACACGCTTGTCTTTGCAAGACAACTCGGGGCTTTGAGTTTCACCACGTGTGAGGCCACCCGCTGCCTTTCGTCTGCCTGGCTGGGAGATGCGTTTGAGGTCAGAGTTGGGCTCTTGAGTTTTTATTGGGATACTAAAGCGCCATTGGGTGAGGTGGGGGCGCGGAGCAAGAAGAGGAAAGAAAAAAGTGTGTGGGGAGGCAGTCAGTCAGCCAGCCAGCAACGCGCGCGTTTTGGCCAAAACTCTCCAAAGCGCGGCCCAACTTTCAGGAGATTCCCGCCCTCCCTCGTTGCCCATCGCCAACCTCTTGCTCCACAGGGCTCCTCAACTCCTTCTTGCCCTTCTTTCTGAGGAGTTCCAAGCCTCGCTAAGCCCCCCCCCGTTCCCTCTCACAGACTGCTAGCCACCCCCCCCTCCAAAAGGCTGTTGTTGGCGCAATTCGGCCCTGCCTCTTTTAAAGACGGGGCTTTGTTTTCTCCTCTCCTCTTTGGCAAAACTGGTTGTGAGGGATAAAGAGGGAGGCGGGAGGGAGGGAGGGAAGGAGGAGAGCAAACAACTTCTCGGAGGGTTTGTTTACATAGCAGGTGGACCTGACGTCAAGGAGGACGCTTCACGGCGAAATCCCAATAATATTTCCCGCTCCGCCAGCCGGGCTCCTTGCCCACAAGGCAGGCTAGCCAGCGAGAGCGCGCCAGCGACGCGGGAGGAAGAGGAGTGTGTGTGTGGGTCGCTGCTAGTCCGACCCCAGCGCACTTTGGACTGACGGGGAGGAACAGACACACACACACACCACACAGAGCGCACCACCACTCCTTCTCCCCTCCTCGCCACCTTAGGCTTTATTAAGGCAACTTGGCAACCCCCGACTGGGGACTATGTGTGTGTGTGTGTGTCAGCTGCATACATATAGGCGCAACATTTTGAAAAAAATATTGTAAATTTCGAGTCCACACACACACACACGAGAGCGAGCGAGGGAGAGGAGCCGCCAGACCCACACCCTGAGGGAGGGAGGAGGCGAGGAGCAGCAGCGCCAGCCTCGGAGAGAAGGCGCGAGAGACCCCCGCGCAGCTGCTGCTCCGGCCTCCGCGTTGTTGTGGTGGGGGCTGCTGGGGTTGCTCCCTTGGCTCGGGGGGGGGGCTGCTGGTTGGCGCTGCTGCTGCTGTGGCTGCCGCTCCTGCTGAAAGCCCCGGAGTCGCCAGCGCTGCAGGCGGAGGAGGAAGGAGAAGAAGAAGACCCCCTCGCTCCTCTCCTCTCCCTCGCGTTTGTTGTTTCCCTCCTGTGAACCCCTCCCCCCACTCGGCAGCAGCTCTTTCGGGCGCGTCCCGGCGGCAGCGCCTCCGCCTCCTCCTCCTCCTGCCAAACACTTTTTCCCTCCCTCGGCGTGTTTGTATTTGCGGCTCCGCCAACGAGGGCCGCTGCGCCTGCCTCTTCTCCCCCCCTCTCTTCATCTCCTCGGGACTGGAGACAGGGTGCGCTCGGAGTGGTAAGTTCCCCCTCTCTTTTCCCTCCTACATTCCCCTCCCTTCTCACCCCCACTTAGCCAGCCCCCCCCCCTTGAAGTCCAAGGTTTGACTACTGACTTTCTTCCCCTCGCTCTCCCCCCCCCCTGCCCGCTTTCTCCTTCCTTCCCTCCTTCCTTCCTTCCTCAGCTGCTTCTGGCGGCCAGAAAGTTTACCGCGCCGAGCCGCCCGGAACATGGGGAGGGGTGGCGGCGGCGGCGGCGGCCGCTGTGACATGTGTCAAGGCTTGTTCTTGGCAGGTGGTAAACGCTGGGGCCCGCTCTCCTTCCCTCCTCCCCCCCCCCCGCTCACTTTTTCTTTTCACCACCCCTTCCATAATGTAGGTCTCTCTGGTGTATACTCAGTTGAGAGTGTAGCTTTGTTTTTCAGCAGTTTCTTTCTTTAAAAGGAAGCGAGGCAGACTTTAGGGAATGCAACTTTACGTGCTTTTAGGAGAGGGGGTGGGAAAAGGGGGTGGGGTGGGGAGATGAAGGCATCGTGGGGCAAAGACGGAGCGTCGTAGGATTGGACTCTCCCCCCCTCCCCCAAAAATGCATTTGATGTGAAATATGAAACATTGGGCGTGGGGGAGCGCGCACCGTTGGTGTGTTGGAGAGGCGGATACGCGGGGAAAGGCGGATTGTAGAAGGTGCAAAAGGCAACCATCTGATTCCTTCCCCCCCCCCGCCCCAACCCGACGAAAGTTGGGGGTGATGCTTCGGACTGATGGTGCTGCTGTTGCTGCTGTTGTTGTTTCTCTTTGCGCGAACCTCTTGTGTGCCACTTTTATTTTATTTTATTTTTTTGCCAAGGTAGCCGAGATCTCCAAGGAAGGGGAGTGTGTGTCCTTTGCAGAGCATCGAAGCAGACCCTCCAGATCAGACTCTTGTGTAGCAGGAGGGAGGGAAGAGATGGGGTGGGGGAGGAGAGAGACAGATTGAGAGAGAAGGAAGGAAGGAAGGAAGGGCCTACCAGTGACATTTGGCCACTTTCGGCCAGCTCTAGGGCCTTTTGATTGCACTTGCCAGAGAGAGTGATCACCTTGAACAATAACAATAGAGAGCGTTAGCCTAAAAAACAATAGATGAATAAATAATAGAGGTAGACCTATCTGCAACTCCCCAGGCCTGTTTCCTAGCTTTTTGTGGGGGGAGCCTTCTCCTGGATTTCACTCTTGAAATTCAAGATGGGAAAGTAGTAAAAGTTTAATTTCCAGAGCTTTTGAGATAGAGTAAGTAAATGGCTTTAAGGCATGTTGGGCTTTGTTTATAGAATGGTGAGGTGAGGACAGAGAAGAGGGAAAAGAAAGCAAAATGCTAGCTGCCCCTTTGCTCAAGTGTCTGAGTGATTACCAGAATGTAAATAGGAAAAAAAAAATTACAATTCCCTGGGTAGGGATGAATAAAAGAAAGGTAGAGCAGATGCCCAAGTGAAAACAAACTTGCTCATGGATGCAGAGTGTGTCTGAATAACGTTTCCCCAAAACATTTGAACAGACATCTAATAATTAGACTTAAACACTGCATGGCAGGCTTTGCTTTAAGGGAAACTGTTCACTGCTTTCATAGAGTCTTTGGGTACCTTTTCCACAGGAAACAATTGGCTGTGGCATCAGGTTTGACAGGAAGTCACACAGGTTGGTGTAGTATTACAGATGGTGACTGTGAGTGAGGGAGAAGGTAATTGAGTTTTATGGAAAAGTTCTTAGAATAACTATCCTCCACTTGCTGTGCATTCACTAAACTGAAAAGGAGAAAAGCACAGCAAAATATTTTCTAGGAAATAATAAAATGATGTACGTAATTGGTAATTGATGAGAGTAAGGAGATATTTTAGTTCCAGTCATCTTTGTACTTTGCAGAAATTGCCAAAAAGGTAATCTAACAGTGCAACCCTGTGTATTTACTTTGAAGTAAGTCCCACGGCATTCAGCAAGGCTTACTCTTGTGGAAGTGCTAATAGGATTTCAGCCTGAGGTGTTTGTTGCCTCACTCACTTACTTAGAAGTGTTGACCCTTTCCTCACTCAGGAGTTTGTGGTTAGGCTGTAAAAGTAATTCATGACACTTCTTTGCTCTTTTTCCTCTTCTAGATCCAAAATTCTTTGAAGAAAATACATTCTGTTTCTCTACATATTTCAGTTGGTTGGATTAAGCTGTATCTCTATGGGGGTGGTGGTTTTATAAATTGTTCAAGGGTTATGATCTGAGGTTCAGATATTACCTGAAAAGTATTTTGCTGATGCTTCTATTCTGTATTGGACAAATTAAACCTATCAGGAATGTATTCAATCTAATAAAATTACAATATGTTAGTATAAAGGATTTTTTTTTTTTGCTAATAACATTAATTATATGAGTACTTCTTATTTACAAAGAAGGCAATCATTAAAGTTATATGTTGAGTTGCTATACTTAACTGGATAAATGAGTTGTGAAGAACATGATATGAATTAGTCATAGTTCATTCTGGCTAGTATACTCATACAGGATGAAGTCCTTATCTCACAAGTTGTTGGCAAAGCTATACTTTTAAAAAGGATAGCTTAAGTGTCACTTTCTGTGTAGAATTGCAATGGACAGCAATATTTTGTAACTTTACTTATCTAGGCAAAATGTTTCATAAATATGGCTGCTGCCACACTGCAAAAATAATGCAGTTTGACACCATTTTAACTATCATGGCTCCATTCTATGGAATCCTGGGATTTGCAGTTGTGGCACCAGAGTTCTCTGACAGAGAAGGCTAAATACCTCACAAAACTACAAATCCCAGAATTCCATAGCATTCAGCCATGGCAGTTAAAGCAGTGCCAAACTGCATTTTTCTGCAGTGTGACAGCAGCCTGTGAGAAGAAAAGAAAGTAGGGATTCAAGTTAGATATATCTAAATCATGTATCATTACACAGGCATAAGACTGTGTCATCCAAACCAACAAAGTTGAATATTTATCCAATATCCAATATGAGTACTTTAAACAAGGTGTTGTGGTTTATTGAAACAGCTATAAATCTTGGAATAGTAAGTTTTATCTGTTTAGGATCTATGTATACCAACAAGAAAACTCCACTTATATTCTTTCTGACACACCACACTGGAGTCACTTGCAATGAAACAGCTAATTAAAATGCATAGAGCAAAATAATTTATTTCCTAATTATGGCGTGATACCCTTATTCTGTTGCTTATTGAGAGAAAGGGGAGAGTTTTTGAGGGGTGAGGCAGGATTTAATAAAATATTCCAAAATGTTAACCTCTACTAAAAACCGGGCCTGTTTCTTTGTTTAACTGTAGTGTTTATTGGAATAAGTTTATCTATTTGTTGTATTTATTGAATTTATATCCCACCTTTCTCCCAAGATGATTTAAGTACCGTAATTTAACTGGGTTATGGTGTAGTTGTTTGCTTTATTTATAGATTACCTATGGGACTGCCTCATTGTAGACTGCTTTCTTGGCCTTCCTTAATGTATTTACTTTGAAATAAAGCTCATTAATTTTAGTGGAAGTCACTTGTTAAGAGCAATGTTAATTATGATTTCATCCTTAAATACTTCTGTAATAAAAAGATTAAATTAGTGTCCTGGAGTGCAGGTTCCAGTGCAGGATATGTTCACTTTCCCCCATAGGTAAAATTGTAAATAACCATCTGTTGCATAAACAGTCTGTCACTATGTTCAAAAACTGAAACACTCCATGATTGTAGGTTTTGGAAACTCGGTTCAAACCTGATTTACCGCTATCCTAAAGGCATTACTGATGTCAGTGGGATTTAATTATATAGGAATGCATCTCAAATGTTATACTGGAAATAATTCTTATTGATTTCAGTGGAGTGTATTTCAGGCTTGTGGAGAAGATACAATGCTAGGTGGAAGATGGTCCTATATGTAATTACCACAAACAGGGGAGGATGCAGTGATAAGAATACTGAGTGCAGCCAAGGAAGGGGAAAGCAACCCTCGCATTATCTATGGATGTTTTTGGTGGCAAAGCAGGGACATACTACTGACCACAATGCAGTGTACTTCTGGCCAGTGTTGTTGTTTCACTATTCTAGCAATATGTTTGACCTTAAGCTTGCTTATTTGTAATTAAAATTGTGTATCAGTTGGAAATGAAGCTTACTTTGAAGGAAATGTGTTCTCTGTGACTGAGTAACGTACAATCCTTGATCTGCATATATGTTTGGTAGATGTATGTTTCATGACCGGTTGTGGTATGCTGCGCTGATCAGAGTGATAGATTCCTGGTTTTGCAGCTCAGTCCCTTTGAGCTACTTCACACAATCTGATTAAGCTAAAGTATTGGTATTTAAAACAGTTTACGTCTCAGTCATAAGCATGTTTGCTTGAAGGTTATCTCATTTCATTGAATTAGACTCTTACAAATAAATGGGTTTAGGATTGCTGCCTTGTCAATGTATTTAGGATCAAAATGCCAAACAGTTTAAATCCAAGTGCTTCTGATGTGTAATCTGATCGTTTGGCCTTTTGTTTTCTTGTCTCCTAAAATGAAGAAAACATTGCTTTTCTACCTTCTTCTCTGGCATATTGAAGTTAATTCATTAACATTTGTGAAATAAAGTGTTACTGTTTACTAGGGTAATATTGGGGCAGGCTAGTTCTTGGTAAAGGAGGAAGTGAATAATGTGTCTTCACATGTTTTCTGAATCAGATTATGGAAGGCAGTGTTTACTTTTGTGAACCGAAAATGATTTCGGACACAGGTCACTGCAAAGGTATGACTGTTAGGGGAGAAAATTTTAAATTACAGCTGAACCTGGAATGCTATCAGTTCACTTAGAAATACTGTACTGAAATAAAATTGGAGTAGTGGCACTCTTTTAAAGACTTTTGGCAGGGATGTACTAGAAATAACATAAAATGTTTTGTACATACACTATGGCATTCACCTCAACTGTCCTCTACTAATATATATGTGTATATATATATATATATATATATATATGATGGTTTAGTTCAAGATTTATTCTGTACCCTTGCATCTCTACAATGTTTTTAAATAGTCATTGTGTATAAAATATTAGCACTAGAATGCTAAAACTAAGCCCAGTTTTTAAGCAAACGTAGGCTGTAATCTTAAGTGTCCATCCTAAGGATGGAGAATCCCATTGAACTTAATGGGGCTTATATTGCTGCTGATAAGGTCACTTCAGAAATGCTAAGTGGTACTGAAAGCACATTCATGTAGGGAAAGACATGCCAGCTTCTGGTTATTGTTGAATGTGAGGGTTGCTTATATTATATGCTTTGTTGCATTTTTAGTGTACTAGAAATGTAAAAAATGTAAATAATATATACAGGTTGAGTATCCCTTATCTGGAAATCTGAAATCCAAAATGCTCCAAAATTATCCATATAGGTGGCTGAGGTAGTGACACCTTTGCTTTCTGATGGTTCAGTGTACACAAACTGTGCTTCATGCTCAAAATTATTAAAAAATATTGTGTATAAAATTACATCGGCCTATTTACATAAAGTGTATATGAAACATAAATGAATTTTGTTTTTAGATTTGGGTCCCATTTCCAAGATGTCTTTGTATGTATGTGCAAATATTCCAAAATCCAAACATCCAAAAAAATCTAAATACTTCTTGCCCCAAGCATTTTGGATAAGAGATACTCAAATCTGTGTGTGCATGTATGTCATCATGCACAATGTACATGCAGCATGTTGCTTGAAGTGTTCTTGTGCTAATTACTTGGAAAATTGCTGAGTTCTCTCTATTTGGGCTGAGAAATCTGTCTCTCTTCCAAAGTCATGCTGAGGGATCATTATTAGATGTTGTAAAGCTGCTGTTCTGCCAGTGGGGTGGCACCTTTGCTTGGGAGTTTTACATACTAGGGGTAGCTTTGGATCCATAGGTTCCCTCACATGTTCTTGGATAGGATTATCAGACTATAGTTGGTACAGTTACTTTTCTTTTCATGATATCAGTGGCCCCTTCCTCCCATTTGGTGGGGGAGGAACAGAGGGAAAAAGCTGCCCTCATTACCCATCCTGTTCTGGTTGCAGCAAACCAGTGGGGCTGAAGGAGTAGTGGTCCCTCTGCCATGGGGAACTCCACCCCATTTAAGATTGTTGCCCATATTGGTCATAGTTAGTACCCGTTGCTAACAATGGGACAAGTTATGGCTATTGATTTGAATGGGAGCTAAGAGCTGCTAACTTATTCTTCAGTCCTTTACATACCGGTACCTGAAAATGTGTCTTAACTCAGTGGAGCTTCTGTATAGATTTGCACTGTTGGTCTGGATTTAGTCCATTTTGTTTAGATTGGAGTGTGAGTTTTTGTGACATACATTTATGTGTTTTTTTCTATTAACATTTATGTATCTAAGTAAGATAGTCAACATGGTGAGCGATATAGCTGTTCAAGACAAGAACAAGGGGGAAAAAGATGGACTGACACCAGTTTCCAAAACTGTTTTCTAGAAGATTCCTTGAAGACTATAGGGGTTTGGAATATCCAGACGAATTGGTGAGGAGTATAAGTAGCTCTCAGATTCACTCTATACATGTGTTTTATATGTTTAAAGGATGCATAACTGGACATTTACTAGTTAACCAGATAGGGCTGAAGCAAATAATAATAATAATAATAATAATAATAGTAATAATAATGATGTGGCTTTCAGTAGTTATGTTTTTTCTGGGAGGCTGTGCAAGGTCAACTCTTGGTGGAATATTGCCATCTTAGAATGCCAGGGCAACTATTTGTTAGTTAGGATGAGATCATTATTTTCTTCCCCTTGGCCTGGGAAAGTGTCATCACTGTCTAGAACAAGGGCAAAAGGGTATTTAAAAATTGGGAAAGATCAGATAATTGATCTCTTCTTGGGGAAGCTGCACTGGCTATAGTCCAATCCAGGAAACTAGGCAGTGTCTTATTCATCATGGGAATCCTGGTGGACAGCAGCTATGATGAAGGACTGCTTGGATCAGCTAATGGATGTGAGCTACCCTTGACTTGGGTTTTATTGCTGCATCCCACTTAATTTCTGAATGTAATCAACAAAGCCTTGTTTTAGTACACCTTTGACTATGCTTTATTTTGAGAGACCCTTGAGTCTGAGTTGGCCTGGGAACTGAGTGGATCATGGCCCTGGAATCATTACAAAGACTACAGAACAGAAAGTTAGATTGCAGTAAGATCCTTTCCCCCCTCTACAATGGGTGCAGTGGGCTCAGTAGTAGTGATAGTGTGCAGTGGCATGGACTGAGTGCCTCCCAACTTGTGCTGAGTTCTTGGGGAAAGATAGCTTCCCAGAAAAGGCTTAGGGACATATTTCCCCAAAAATGTGTAAAGTGCCTTTCTTCGTGGAAGGTTGCTTCCCTTTCCTACTTCAGAGCAATTTAATATTAAGTACTGGGAGAAAAGCCAAAAGGAACTGGGCAGCTCATGAACCTCTCTGATCAGTGTGCTCGGGGTGATTTTGGAATGGGGCAAGAAATTGAGGAGGCAGTTAAAGTAGAAAATGTAGTAGTGTGTGATATCAGCTAACCTCATACTGTCTGGGGGGGTAAGTGTATGTTCAAATTGAAAGAAAAAGATAACTTTTCTAGATCTGACACATTATTGTGCCCCACAACTATTAGATGTGGAGCTCACTGAAGGAGAGATGACCTTTAGTGATTCTGGTTGATACCCAGGATTTGGTACACCATGCTAGCATTATTGAACAGTTTGAGAACAGCGACCACAGTGGTGTCAGATTCAATACAATGCGAGTAGCTAGTTGCCCAGAATGTCCAGCATGGTCACATCTTAACTTAAAAAGAGGAAACTTCTCAAAGATGAGAGGCTTTGTTAAAAGGAAGTTGAAAGTAAGCATGAAGAGGGTGAATACCTCTTCAGGATGCTTGGAGGTTATTTAAAACCAAGATAATAGAATTCAGATATAATGTATATCTTAGATTAGGAGAAGTAGGGGGGGAAATCCAAGTGGATGCCACTATAGTTAATGAGGAGAGTCAAGGAAGCTATGAAAGGCAGAGCTTCCATTAAAAAGTGGAAATCCTGTCTACATGAAGGAAACAAGAAATATATAAAAAAAGAAACAAAAAATTCTGGCCCAAACAAATGGAAATTGATAAGGAAAAAAAAAAAAGAAAAAAAAGGGAGTAAGAGATTGTGAGAGAAAAGGGTTTTGGTTTTTTTTTTGAGAGCTCATTTTTCGATATCTTAAGACAAGCAATAACAAACTTTTTTAACTCTCAGAAGCAGGAAATTAAGCCGGAAGGCTGTGGGACCACTTAATGGCAAGAGTGTGAAACCGTTAGTGGAGAATGCAGAAAAAAATTAAATATTTTGCCTTAATCTTTGGGATAGAAGATACAGAACTGATAGCAAGGCCAATACTGTTTTTTCCGCTGAGATTGTGCCAGAACTATGGTCAAAGAGAAGTGATGAAAGACTAGGGCAGATAGATAAATTAAAAGTTATCAAGCCACTGGATCCATATGGTATGCAACCAAATGTGAAAATTTTGATCTTCTAAGCAAAATATGGTGCTTGTTACTAAAATTGGTTTCTTTATTCCAAGATTGGAAGATGGCCAGTGTAAACACCAATCTTTAGAAAAGAATCCAGGGGGAGCTCAGAAATTATAAGCCTATTAGCATAAAATCTGTTCTGGGTAAATTGATAGAACGGTATAATTGAAGCCAGAATTGTTCAACATAGATTGGTGGGGCACATGTGGCCCTCCAGATGTTGTTGGTCTGTAGTTCTTGTCAATCCTAGACAACTTAGTCAGGGGCAGAGTTGCATCCCAACAACATCCGCAGGACATACGTTCTCTATCCCTGATATAGAAGTGTAACTTTTATGAAGAAGAATTGGCATGGTTTTTGCAAGGGGAAATCTTTTCTCCAATATATCTGAAAGTGATCTAATAAACATTATGTACTTGGATCGCCAAATTAATTGAAATTGTTTGAAGTTCTGAACCAAAGACTTCTAAGTAAGTTTAGTGGTCATACAATAAGAAGATGAGCAGGCAGTCTGGGCTTGAATTGTCAACTGTAAGTTGACTTTTCCTGCATTTTGTGTTGGGGGGGGGGAAGCAGGATATGAATCCAGTAAAGAAATAGATAAATAAATGAAATCAGACAGGGATGGTGGTGGTGAAGTAATGGAAACTGCTAGTTAGAGATTTTTGAAATCTGGGAGAATATTTTACCTATTTTGGATTGTTGCACTTTTTTGGAAGCAGTACATATGGATCTTACAGATACTTCTTCATCTAGTGCTGTAAAAGCTGTTTGACAGTGGAATAGATTGCCTCAGAGGATGTTGGACTCTTCATCTTTGGAAATCTTTAAACAGGAGTTGGATGGGCATCTTTCAGGAGTGATTTAGTTGTGTATTCCTGCATGGCAAGGAGTTGGACTAGGTGGCTCCTGTAGTCCCTTCCAACTCTTTAAGATTCTGTGACTATATGTTCTAGTTCCTTCTAGTCTAGAGTACTGCACTGTTCTTCCTTTGAGTATGCCTTTAACAATTGTCTAGGAACTCCACTTTTAGAACCAAATGCTGCTGCAAGATTTCTAATCTAGTATGTTAAAGTTTGAAGCCTGCAACTTTGATCTTATTCAATCTGTAGATTGTATGCCTTTGGCAGGGCTGGCTTTTCGTTGTTGTTTTACTTGTAAAACTCTATGTACATTGATGGTGCTATATGAATAGATGATGATGATGATGATCATCATCATTATCTGTATCTGTACTGGCTGCCAATTTTTGGGGTGCTCAATATAAAGTATTACTGCTAGACTTTTAAAGTCAGGACTTTAGGACCAGGATTCTTATATGAATGTGTAACACCAGGCCTCAGAGGCCTTGCTCTCCATCTTGTTGTGTGCATAAGTCCTTGTGGTGGATTTGGGCCACTGCATAAGCGCAACAGAATGAGTGCACATCCCCTGGTTTCTGCCATGAAGCCTCCCTCTGCTTGCTGCTGCGACTTTACATGGAATCTTCTTTCCAGTCCCTTGCTTCTTCTCCCCCCTCTTGCCCCTCCCCAGCAAAGGTAGTTCAGTGAGCCTGCTAGACTTACATGTGGAGCTGCTGCTTGGTTTACTGTGCGAAGAGAAAGGAATCTGCAATGGTTGAATTGCTGTCATCCTCAGTCGGGCCAGCTTTCTTTTTGAACTAAAGTATAAAGGCTTTGGAAGCTTTCATTGCAACAGAAACCAGCACCAGTAGCATCTGCTGTCAGCATTGCTTCTTGCTCTTCTTCTTCTTTCTGCCCTAGCCACATCCCACTTGTATCTAGGAAGCAGGGAAGAAGGAGGCAGAACGAACAGCAGCTCCTCCACATTTCTCTGCCTCAAGAAAGAGCTTTACTTCACATTTGCTGCGAAGGGAATAGAGTAGTGTGGAGGGCATGTGATGAGCGTCTGATGGAATGTTGATGAGCGAATGGGAAGAGAGCGTGAAGGAGCCAATCCTGTGGCAGGAAACTGGTATGGGAGGGGTCTTCTAGAGTGGAAGGAGGTGCATGACAGTTGAGAGGAAGGGAGATGACAGTTGAAATGGGAGGTAGTTGGAGATGTAATGTGATGAGGAGAGGGCTGGAATGTGTACAGTTGTGAATGCAGCTGAGGGATTACATGTGCAGTGGGAATATTGCTGAGAGAAATAGAGGCTAATTGGAACATAGAGAGGGGAGAAAGGACCTAATACCTTAAGTCTGGCGGATTATGGAGTTATATGGTCACCACAGATTGGGACTAGAACCATTTTGAATTTAACAAAGTTGAAGACAAAGTTCAAAGCATTTCTGTTTGCACAATAAACCAATCTTTATGTTTTATTTATCAAATCCAGACTCCTCATGAATTATTTCCCTTACTAATATTTAGTTGGCACGCTAACCCTGTGCGGAAACACACACCAATACAAATACTATCTATCGCAAGTAAAACCCCAGTCCAAGAAGGGGATAAGGGGAAAGTTTGACATAAAGGTGGCAATTGTGGAACTGTGGTCCCCATAGAGATTTATTTGGTGGCAGCATAAGTGATGGGGTGGCCAGTCTGAACAGTGACGTAAATTTGGCTGGTGGGCCTGCGTGGCACAGGTAGGTTCTGCAATCTTGAGTGCCATGCTGGCAATTCTGATTTTCTGGCTGCTGGTGGTGCTCGTCCTCCCACCACTGCATCTTTAGCGCCAGGGCCAGCACCAACTGTTTTCTTTAGCAAAGGAAGAGCTCAAGAAATGGCATGTGTGTCTCAAGAAATGGCATGTGTGTCAGAAAAAAAAATTGATTCTTTTTTAACATATGGGCAAGTGCAAAGCATGAAGAGGCTTGTGGGGAAAAATGTCCAGATGGAAAATGTGTGTGTGTTTGTGAGTGAGGGGGATGGGATGGATTGGTAATTGTTTATGAAAGAAAGGCTGAGTGTCATTTTTCTTGCTATGGGTCAGGTATCAACATCTTATGGACTAGCTATTCCAGAACACAAACTGAAGACATGATTTGAGTTGGATTTAAAAAGTATATTTTCAGGCAAACGGTACTATTGCTCTCATGCAGATATCACACTCAACTATTTGACAGCGAACCATGGAAAGAAAGAGAATTCGTGTGGGAGGGGTGAGTGAATTAAGAGCCTGCTATTTTAGGATAAACAATAAAATTTATTTTCTCTGTCTTCTGTTGTACCTTATGGGCTGTTTCAAATAGAAACCAGTTATATACAAGTGCAATTGCTTTGACTCCAAGCCCTTCCCACCGGAACCTTGGCAGTTGTAGTTTGCCTGAAAATTTATTTTGTTTAATGTGAAGTCGAAGGCTTTCATGGCTGGCATCCATAGATTTTCCTTGGTTTTTTTTCCAGGCTGTGAGGCCATGTTCTGGAAGAGTTTACTTCTGACGTTTTGCCTGCATCTGTGGCTGGCATCTTCAGAGAATGGTTGGGTAGGAGTGTGTGTGGAGTTTATATACTGTGAACCCCTGTTGGGGAGTATATGTAAATTTGTGTATTTGAATGGTTAGTTAAATGCAAGGAGGATAAGTTTCTGTTTGAGTTTTGATTCTATTGAGATGATAGTTGTCAGAATGCACAGAAAAGCTATTGAAATCCACAAACACCTGGACAACTTCAACAGGAAAGAAGAAACCCTAAAAGTAAACAAAATTTGCCTTCCAGTTTTGAAAAACAATAGAATCAAAACTCAACACTTAGAAAGGAATTCCACCCAGGGACAGGGGGATTTCCAGAAGATAATGGGCCATCAACCAACCATTAGCCACTAATCCTCCTTGCATTTAACTAACCATTCAGATACACAAATTTACATATACTCCCCAACAGGGGTTCACAGTATATAAACTCCACACACTTTCCTACCCAACCATTCTGTGAAGATGCCAGCCACAGGTGTAGGCGAAACGTCAGAAGTAAACTCTTCCAGAACACAGTCTCACAGCCCGGAAAAAAAACCCAAGGAAAATCTTTCTTTCGTTTATTCATAAATCTACAATGCCTGCCATTTCTCAAAATCATAAACAAAAAACATTAAAGTCATATAGTAAGTTCATGAAGAAAATAAATGGTTCTTCAAGACAATAATTTGAATCTGAAATTATGATTTCTAAGAACAATTGAGCCCATTAGAAACTTGCTTTAATTTGTTTATATGTGCACTACACTGTGTGTAGACTGATGTTAAAAATGTTTATTTACTTGGAAGTAAGACCCCTTGTGTTCACTGGGGCTTTACTTCAAGGTAAAAAAGTGTGCATAGGATTACATCCTTGGTATTTTGGGAACTAGTCTGCAGCACCTTATGTAGACTTTACTTTTAAGAAGAATGAATAAGTAACATGCTGCATTTTTCCTTAATCAAGCAGAGTGTTGCCCTACTGCTGCTCTCTTCAGCATGTCATAGTTCTTTTAAAAAGGAACTTTTTGAGCATGTTTTTGCTGCTGCAGAGTAGTATTTGCCTCGTCTGTATTTTTGTGTGCTGTGTAAGAGTGCTGTTATTCATCATGTTTACAAGTGCAAGAGAGGGACAGTATTCTGGGGGTCAAGCTAGATGTGAAAGAGTGATGAATGATTGAATTTGCTGTTGTTGCAACAGCTGAATCTTCAGGTTAGAAGCAACTGCAAGAAGTGGTAGTGCTGAAGAAGGATGTTGATAGAAGCACTGAAGATGGGTTTGTTTTTATTTTTGGTAGCTGCCTGCCCCATTATTTTCCGACTCCCTTTTCTACAGTTTTCATGGGATAGGCACATTTTTCTATTACCTAGTAGTTTACATCTTTGCACTGTTGCTCTTTGGAAAAACTGGTCCTGCTCTTGCAATATATACATTTGTTCATTTTTTTTAATAAACCAAATGTACAATTTTTGGTTGCCGTATCTTTAGAATTGTGTTTCTGCTGCAGGGTGGCAAAGAGAATTTGACAGATAATGTTGTCTGGGAGTGTGTCTTAAGGCTGTCTGCATTTTAATATTTAGGTCAGCTTTTAAAAGTAACGTGTCTTGTGAAATTCTAAAGAATTTACTGAACCATAAGTTTTCAAGGACAAAACATCTGATGAGCTGAACTCTAATGTGTAAAATCTTATTTATTTAATAAACATTTATCAAAAGTATTTAATAAAAAGATGCTTACCTGCTTTGGGTGTCATATTGGGAGAAGAATGAGATATAAATCAAATCAATCAGTCAGTGAAATAAAAATATCTATTTTATTATCTCAGTCCATTAGTGTTCTTAAGGTAAGGCACAATAGGTGCTAACTCCCCAATAAAGTTGATAGCTTTTGGGGTACTACAGTAATTTTGCTGCATGAAACTAGTAGGGATACCTCTTTTGGCCATAATTTCAGTAGAAGAAGCTTGCTTCTGTTCTGCATTGGCTGAAGTGATGGGAGACTTGTTAGCTGCTAGACCAGAGCCATTTACTCCCA
Organism: Gambelia wislizenii; assembly: GCA_030847615.1. Taxonomy (NCBI): domain Eukaryota; kingdom Metazoa; phylum Chordata; class Lepidosauria; order Squamata; family Crotaphytidae; genus Gambelia; species Gambelia wislizenii. The sequence continues at coordinate 181,933,039 of JAUMIR010000005.1, read as the reverse complement.
TATAGTTGCACACAATTATTTGGTACTGCTAATAGTTCTGTAGATATTTATCCCATGCCTTCTGCCAACTTGGCCTTAAATGTTTAGCTAGTCCATGGTTACTTGTATGGTGATACCTATTTTTTTCACAAACAAGGTGCCTGAGGAGATTTCTGCTGGGTCAGGGCCATTTACACCAGTGTCACTCAAAGTGGTGGTCTGTTGTTACATGCTGAATTGCTATTTTGCTATAGGTTTTGCTAAATTTAATCCTTTAAAGCCTGTATACTAAGGAAATAAATGTATCTTTTTAGAGTAAAAAGACAGATGTCTGTATATGAAGTACTGTACAAGCTTCCCAGCTAGTTCTGGGCATTCAGCAACCTAATTGAAAACAAAGGAGATAAGAGAAAATATCTGACAGAGAAAATAATAAACACGTGACCAGAGTATAGATAAGAAAATTAGAAGGTGTGTGTCATGCCCTGTAAGCCTGATGAGGGTATAGAGTCAGAGGAGGAGGACATGGCAGGGAAGGCTCTAGGGACCCTGGCACAGGTTTATCTATACCTGTGCTAGCAGGGAACCCTGCCAACCTAGGGGCTCTACCAGAGGAAGAGCCCGGTCCAAGTGGATTGGCATCAGTCCCAGCAGAGAGTCCTAATTCAGATAAGGACGAAGAAGAAGAGAGGGACTTACCTCCACCATCGTATACCCAGCAGTGAGCTCAAAAGGAAGCTCAAAGGAAATCTCTGAGATTTTATGAGAAGAACCTGCTTGTTAAGAAACACCTGACAAAGCCTTAATTGCTCTATATATTCTGGGAGAGGTGATGGAGGCTTTGTCAGAGATCAACTGATCTTCCTGGTGAGAGCTTCCTGCTGACTTTGTTGCCTGGATTCTGGTTATTTTGATTTCTGTTACCTTGACTCATGCTTAAACCTTGGACTGTCCCTGACTACTGTGCTGCCTGCTTCTGACGACCCACATTCTGTTTTGGACTCACGCTGACTGACTGCCGTAAGCCTCTGACATTTTGGACTGTGTTAGTGGACTAAATCTTTGACTGTGTTTGCATTCCTGTGTGCTAATTAACAGTTGGCTACCTTTCCAGACTCGTGCTGTTTATATTTTGCTGGTAGCTAGTTGCTTTCTGGACAGTGTACTGTATTGGTACAATAGTGTTAATCAAGCTGATACAATCATCTGATGTCAGGCAGCCAGAAATGATGGACAGTGATTGGTCACTAAGCAGTCTTGTATAGATGGCCATGAAATCTCATTCTTTTTCGTCGTCTCTGTGACTCACACGCATGGATTATTTTGCACCTATGCAGTGTATCTTTGGAACCTTCTAGAACATTACATAAGCTTTTTGGTGGTAGATCCACCCACCTCCAGTGCCACTATATAGGGGCCTTCTGCCAAAACTGCCATTTATTTGTCTGCCACTGCAGCAGCATTGAAAGGAACCATGTTTTGTCTTCGGTTTAGCCTTGTTCAGCTTCTTCGATACCAGGGTCAACTTCTGATGGTTCAGCATTTGCTAAGTTACACTGGCATTCAAGGCTGCACTTCTGGGAAAATCTTTATTGATATTAAATAGTATTAGTTGGGTTCTTCTTTCATTGAAGAGGTAGCTGTAGGAGACAGTATAAAAGCTTCCTCCCTTCCACAAAGGCAGGATGTTTATGATAGTGTCCAACAGGGTCAGACTTAACTACCTGTGGCCGTTTTTATGCTGCTCCTGCTGCTCTTACTTGGTAAATGCTGGTAAGAAAGTGAGAGGGAACCTCTTCTCCTAATATTAATTAGGGTATATTGAATGTGTATTTCTTATCTAGATAGATAAATGCCTGTGGAAGAATATTATTTTATATAGGTGCCTTTTGTGAGAAACATTGCTTACTTTAAAGATGAAATATCGGTTAGGTTGCCCCAGTATTGTGTAAGATGTAAGATTCGTTACACATAAAGCCTCTATCAAATGTCTGTACAGTCCATCCTCACAGATTCTGCATCCACGGATTCAACCAACCACAGTTGGAAAATATTCCCTCCCCCACAAAAAAAGATCCAGAAAGCAAGCCTTGATTTTGCCATTTTATGTAAGAGATGCCATTTTACTATGCCATTGTATATAATTGGACATGAGCATCCATAGATTTTGCTATCCATGGGGGGGGGGGTCCTGGAACAAACCCCAGCAGATACCAAGGGTCCACTGTATAATGCCTTAACAGATTATATGAAATTATAAACTGTGTGGCTAAACAATAAGAAGTCTGTGTTCCTCTCCCAGAAGTGTAGTGTTTGTGTGTATACACACATGCTTGTTTGTCCATTTTAATAAAATAGCCTAAAATATCTTTAAACAGCCTGCTCATTCTCCCCTGTTAAATATCCTGATAGACCAATACTTAGGAGTGTTCAAGGGGAGTGTTGATGCTCAGTCTGCCTGTTTGGACTATACTAGCAATAGCACAATAGCCAAAGCACTCCCTAAGTGGTTTACAACGTGTTAGCTACTTGTCCGCAACAAGCTGGGTACTCATTTTACTGACCTACAAAAGAATGGAAGGCTCAGTCAATAGCAATAGCATTGATATTTATGTGCCACTTATCATTGCCGAAGCACTCCCTAAGTGGTTTACAGTGTTTTTGAGCTAATGTCTGAAAGCAACTCCAAAATTGCCAGCAAGTTAAAGAAGAGCTGGGAAAGCAGCCAAGCTCCAGTGATAATTAATTAGGAAGAGCAAACAAAGTCCCGTTTTGTGGAAAGGCAGCAATATAGGCAAAAGGCACACAGATAAGAGTCCAGAATACAGGCCAAAGGTCAAGGCTTACAGAGGGCAGTGTAGTCCAGGAGTCGTTCCATAGGTCAGTAGGATTAGGCAGCAGAGTCGTCAGGAACAGTCCAAGGTCAAGGCACACAGCAAGGAAGCAAGGATTCAGGAAGCTTTCTCCACGGAGATCAGTTGATCTCTGACAAAGCCTCCATTGCCTCTCCCAGCCTATATAAAGCAATTAAGGCTTTGCCAGGTGTTTCTTAATGAGCAAGTTCCTCTCATAAATTCTCAGAGATTTCTTTTGAGCCTGCTTTTGTACTCGGTGCTGTGTATACGGTGGTGGAGGGAAGTAGGACTCTCTTCTGAGACTGATGCCAACCCACTTGGACCAGGGTCTTCCTCTGGTTGAGCCTCTAGGTTCCCTGCTAGCACAGGTGTAGATAAGGCTGTGCCAGGGTCCGTAGGGCCGGCCGTTCCCTGCCATGTCCTCTGACTCTACAGCCTCATCAGGCTCCTGGGGCATGACAGCTAATTGCCCCCAACAAGCTGGTTACTCATTTTACCGAGCTGTGGAGGGATGGAAGGCTGAGTAAACCTTGGAGCTCTCTGCGATCGAACTCATAGGCTTGTGGCTTGCAGTACTGGCATTTAACCACTGTGCCACCAGGGCTCCCTCTATACTGTTGATCATGAGTTGGAAGCCCAGGTAACCATAAAGTGATGAGGGAGACCTCTAAAATGATACAGGTTAACTGGCAAATGGCAAAGAATCCTCAGTTCCTTCATCTAAAAAGTTAGAGGTGCGGAACCATACTGGCTTCACCATCAGCTAGTGTTGGTCCATGAGCCATCATCAGCTAGTGGACCCTGGAGAGTTTCTAGGAAAGAATGAAACAATTGTAACCATTGGGCACAAATATGGTACCAGGTCCTGGCACACTGTAACAAATAACTGCCATTCCCCCACATTAGATAGCTTAAGAAGCACTGACTTACAGTACTGTATATGGGAAGTGGCTATAGAAGCAGAAACAGAAGCTGTTGCTACATTGGTTCTATTGCTGTGATCCTCTGTGTTCTGTTGGCTAACTACACTCAGTGTAACAAGGTGACATCATATACTACATATTCTGGTCAGTCATATTCTGTTGAAACAGCTTGATGACACAATGATTATCCAGCACATCCTTTTAAAAGTCTCTATTTTAGCCTCTATTTTCTTCCCATTAGATGCTTTCTTCCCTGACATGGACTCCATTAAAGTTTACAAGTAACACTGAGTTCTTATCTCTTTAGTCCCAAGATTTGGATAAAAACAAATGTCTGCAATAAGATTTGTTTTGTAACTAGACTATAAATATTTTTGTTTCAGCACAAATAAGTACAAGTAAATTGAGATGAGAAGGTTGATAGAATCTAGAAATGTGCAAGGATAAGGGAGAAACAGGTTACTTTTTGTGGAAAGTGGCCAAGAAAAGGTTTGGATTGGACAAATACCATAAAAAGTATAATCTATATAAAGGGTATGGAGGTGAAAGATGATAGTTTTTTTTTAAAAAATCTGTATATATAAGGGGAATTTGGGTTTTGCTTTTGCCTAACAATATTAATCATTTATTTTGTTGACAGGAAAGAAGCGGAGGGTAACTTTTCCTAAAGTTTTGTGGAATTGATAAAAGGTTGTATGTAGGGATTTTGTGTGCACGTAAGAATCATCCCAATCTAATGAATAACAAACTTTTTTTTGATAGATTTTCCTTGTTTTTTTTCAGGGCTGTGAGGCTGTGTTCTGGAAGAGTTTACTTCTTTACGTTTGCCTGCATCTGTGGCTGGCATCTTCAGAGAATGGTTTGGTAGGAGTGTGTGTGGAGGTTATATCCTGTGAACCCCTGTACCTGGAGGACGAACTGAAGCACCTAAATTCGGCCCTGTAGGCTAATGGTTACTCCAGATCAGACATCACAAGAGCAGCCAGACCCAGAAAAAAACCACAGGAATGAAGAAAAACAGCCACCCAAAGGGAAGGTATTTTTACCATACATCAAAGGGGTCACAGACAGAATAGGGAAACTGATGAGGAAACACAACCTCCAAATGATCTACAGACCAACCAAGAAAATCGAAGAAATGCTGCACTCAGCGAAGGACAAAAGAGACCCTCTCACAGCTGCAGGAGTTTACTGCATTCCATGCAGCTGTGGACAAGTTTACATAGGGACCACTAAACGCAGTGTGTAAACACAAATCAAGGAACATGAGAGACACTGCCGACTGGGCCAGCCAGAAAAATCTGCAGTAGTAGAACATGTTATAAACCAACCTGGACACAAAATGTTATTAAAAAACACAGAAATTCTGGATGAGGCCAACAACTATCATGTCAGAATGCACAGAGAAGCTATTGAAATCCACAAACACCTGGACAACTTCAACAGGAAAGAAGAAATCCTAAAAGTAAACAAAATCTGGCTTCCAATTTTGAAAAACAATAGAATCAAAACTCAACACTTACAAAGGAATTCCACCCAGGGACAGGGGGATTCCCAGCAGACAATGGCCCATCAGCCAACCATTAGCCAAACAGACACTAATCCTCCTTGCACATCTACATCCAGAAATTTACCATTCAAATACACACATTTACATATCCTCCTCAACAGGGGTTCACAGTATATAAACTCCACACACGTACCCAACCATTCTCTGAAGATGCCAGCCACAGATGCAGGCGAAACGTCAGAACTAAACTCTTCTAGAACATGGTCTCACAGCCTGGAAAAAAAACCAAGGAAAATCTATGGCTGCCAGCTGTGAAAGCTTTCAACTTCACAAACTTTCTTTTCTTATGAACACAAGAGATTATGGTTCTGAAGATGATACATTTCATTGAAATTTTCAGGTGTAGAACACATTGTGATGTTACTGTGTGTGTAAATACATGTTTGGAAGACAGAAAATGTCTTTTAACACCGGAATAGTCAGAGGTGAATACTACCAATAGGAATTCATTCTCAATCTTGTTGCAAGTGAGAGAGAGATACGAACCACCTAAATGAAGATATGTTAAAGAAAGAGGCTCCTTGCTTCCATAGGTGAATCATACAGATACATATCTATGGAAAATAAGTAGTCAATTCTTTCACATATGTATTTTGGACTGTTAGGATCTTGCCCCATTTTGCTCAAACATCTTACAGTCACCAGTTCAAAATGGACAAAGATAAGAGTTGGTGTCCTACTTTTTTCAGTTAACATGGAAATGTGATTAGTCTGAAATAATTGATGGTTCTCCAAAAGGGTGACTTGGAGTCATTAATACCTTTTTGAAAGCTTCTTGATAGCATCCATTATGTTTTGTTCCTCCCTGCTTTGCATCTCTAAATGCAAGCTGATTGAAGTTGAGCAAGAAAGGCATTGTTCTTAAAGTAAGGAGAAAATAAGCGTTTATAGAAAACAGAAACGTAAGATTTTCTAGAGATAAAAAAGGAGTTAAAATATTTATGATGGAACATACTGTTGTATGTGAAAGCACAGACAAGGCTGTGGTTACATTACAGTACTTACAGTATTTTCATGACCGAAAAATTAAAGTGCAAAAGACCTAATGCAGTCAGGTATGAAGAGTCTGCCAAGACTTATGAGGAATTGCTGATGAAGTTATGTTTTCCCCAGTATCGAGAAGTTCTTATGGTATTTGTGTAAAAACATAATGAGTGAATGCTATTAGGGAAATAAATACTGATTATCTTGTGTATTGTGCAGCTGATGTATCACAAAAGATACAAGGTATTGCCAGGCATATTGTAAAGATGATTTTTCAATTGAAAACCAATTAGCTTAGTGTATGAGCACTAAGAGTGCAGGAATATGATGATGTTACTTTTGGAAATGATCGTGAAATGCTTTCACCCAGAAAATTCATTCAGACTTGCTTGTTATCAGTCCTGATTGAATTTAAATTACTTTTAAGGTTATGATGCTGCCAGTAAATTGTTCTTAGTACACCGTAACTGTCCAAATACAACTTGTAATATGTATGGTCAACAGTTCACAAAATGGTTATGATTTACAGAAGGAGTCATAAAGTCTTGAAAACATTTCTGTTTAGGAAATAGAAAGCAGCCACTACAGTTTATTGAGATATAAATTAGCCGAGGAGCGGTTGTTGTTTGCTTATGCTTTAGGTGACTAATGTCTTGTATAGAAAAGGTTAGGTTAGTGCATAAAGTTGTAACCAACTCTTTTTCTTTTGAAAGCATTCTAATGACATTGCTCAGAAAAGAACATAAAATAAATATAAACAGATTTTTAAAATATGTATCCAGTAAAATTCCTGTGAAGTTTATTTGAAGATCTTGTGGCATTCTTTTTAACTAGGAGTCGGATGATACTGTCATTTGCTCTTCTGGGGCAAGGAGTTACAGCCAAATTGGAGTGGAAAGAAGTCACATTTGAGGGTGAAAGCCAATAGGTAGGATGATGTTGTTTGAAAGGGCATTATTTGGTATTTCTTCTTTTATCCATTGTCCCTGAAATGGTTCATCAGCATGGAGGGGTATTCCCTACACCCACCCCATAGTTGAAAATCTGAAGTTGAATCTAAGAATTCCAACCCATCTTCTGACATACTGACCTTGATTCATCTCCTTGGATCAACTGTTTGCTCTGAATAGAGAAACAGATTCTTAATTTGTAATAATAATAATAATAATAATAATGATAATAAAATTTATTTATATCCCGCCCCTCTGCGAGCAATCGGGGCGGCTTACAACAATAAAATAGTACACAGTATAAAACAGCTCAAAATCCCTTCCCCCCCTTAAAACGTTATTAATACAGATTAAAATCAATATATAATACAATTTATTGTATTGAGTTCAGTGATGACTCAGTGAGCATTGTGATGAGGATGTGCATGTATAGGTATGGATCTTACTTACGCTTTTACCATTTTACTTCTCACTGTGGGAAAGGTGTTAAAAACTACAGAGTTTTCAAAGATTGTTTGCTGTTTGAGACTAATTCTGTGCTAAAAATGCATGTGGGTTTTACTACAGAAAACAGCATTTATTGTTCAGAAAACAAGTTCAATTGATTTTTTTTACACGTTTATCTAAGTAGGACTAATAGTGGATATGACCCTTAATAAGTTATCCCCAACAAGAATTTTCATTTATTCCTTCTCTGTCAGTTGTTTGGGACACACTTAGAGAACAAGTGTTACCATGTGGCTGTATAAATCCAGTAAATAAATAACTTGGATAGCTTGCTTTTGTAATGTTTTTCTCTTCTTTCTAGAACAGCCTCTCTGATAGATTTGTGAACATCTGCATAGGATTTATTGATCTATGTTTCGTGAACGGGTTATCCTTCTATTCAGCGCAGCTTGGATTACATTACCCGATGCTGTCTAGTTCTGGATTTGTAATTGTCTTTTTATAAGATACATTTATTTTTGCAATCATAGTTTCCTCTTTGTCCCTCTGTTCTTCTAGAAACTCATATTTCATGTGACTAACATTACATGAGAACTGTTTGAAGCAATAAAGCATGACATGTAAGTGTATGCTGTTGTAACATTGAATTGACATTATTGTGAATAAGCATATTGACACATGCATTATAATAGTTTCTCTAGATTCACAACAAGACAGTCTCTTACCCTGACTCTAAATTGTAATTTAAGATCCCATCTTGTTCCAAGCTCTGGTGATCATCTTTACTGTGTGACCTTGACTAGATTTTGTACATATGTATACATAAGTAGTTACATACTTATGCATATAAGTATAGATCTTGGGCCTTAAGGATGAGGTATATAATGGGAAATTGCTCTTCACAGTTATACCAGGTGGATATTAGTTGCTGAACATGGATAAATGATTAAATTAAAGAATAGAGACTTTATTATAGAGTTGCATCTTTGGGAGAAAGTTGAAATAGTAATTAAATAAAATAAGTGAGCTTGTTAAATGAAATTCTGTGCAGAAAAGCATTTGGTGGAATGTTTAGAGCTCAGCCCTCCTTGACCCTGGGTATTTGCAGTAGAAGGATTTGTTCTCAGGGTGCTGTGAGGAAAGAAAAGATGAGAAACGTCACGGAGAAAGATCACAGGAAATTGTGAGGGTTGAGATGGAAACAGGGACAGTAAAGAAAGCTGCTCAAGAAACTATGAAAAGAGGTAGAGACTGAGAAGTGATCAGAAAGGGACGCCTCTGTCATAGCAGCGCTTAGTCCCTCCCCCAGTTACCTGTCAGCAACAGCTCCACAGTCAAGGTTAGGGCCCACATACTTCTGAGACTTAGGACTATATCAGTTGCAGGGAAACAAGGCACAAAACCATGTCCCAAATCGTGTCATAAGGACAGGACGAGAACACAAAGGGCAACATTATCAGACACCCACATCCTCAGCTGTTCCCAGTTTGTAGCCCTGGCACAGACGAGGCATCACTTTTTTTATAGATGGGCTAAGCAATCAATAAAATGGGATGCCTTATTCATGCCCGCGCTATGCTCCGGAACAGCTGAACTACAATGTCATCTGATAATTTTTCCCATTTGTGTCTTGTGATGTGTTTTTTCACGTGTCTGATAAAGGCCTTAGAAACAGGTCTCAGGAAGTAACGTTATATTTATCAATTACATGATTGGATGCTGTTTTGTTGTTTTGAGCCTTTAAGTTGTTTATTCTTTGAATGTTTGTTTTGCTTCCTCTATGTTTCCTGTTAAATAGACTACTGTAGTTTCCTTTTCTTTTTTAAAAAATATCCCAATAAACTGATCCCAGTAAGTTTTTCCCAATAGCAGAAAGAGATCCTGGTGGACTGGATATACCCCATGCTATTTTAAGCTCTGCATTTGCTTCCTTCATCTGTTCCAGTTGTCATAGTGAGTGCAGATCCCATGTTTCCCACCATTTCACAGGATTGCTGACAGTGCAAAGGTGTTACACAGACTATGCCTTGTCTACACTGGCTAAAATACACTGGCTTCCTGCTGGCGTGTTCTGGCCACAGATCAGGGTTTTTGCTCCTCCATTACTGCATGGACACCCCAGCCTGTGTCTGCAGCTGCCACACATTGCACTCTCTGAAGCCAGGAAGGGCTCTGTAGCACATGATCAAGGCCCCCTGCATATGACCAGCCTTGGTCATGTGCTGTGGGCCTGCTTTCTGGTTTGGGGGATTCAGTGCGGACAGCAGCTGAAGAAATGGGCCGGTGTGGCAGCATGGGTTACTGCGAACCTATGGGACTCAATTCATTTTTTCCAGAATGAGACTTCCCCCCCAGGTATTTTGCTGAAACGTTTCAATGGGCTTTACCCCATCTTAGCCTCTGGTGTTGTGAAGATTGCCTGGGGGGAAATGGGTTAAACACCCTGCATTGTTTGGACTGCAGAGCTCTAAGATGGGAGCAAGAAGGAGTAAATAGCTCATCTAGACAAGGCGTATGTCTGTGGTGTTAGACTAACTATGACAAGCAAGGAGAAGTTAGCTACATTAACCCTGCTGAACCTGGACTGGAAACCATTGCATTAAACATACAGATTCAGGAAGCAGAGCTGACAAGGGAAAGAGAAGTTGATGCAGGAATATTTGGATTGCCAAAAAAAAAAAAAAAAGGAAAAAGGGAGGCTGATAAGGATTTGGCATGTGACATTGGAAGTCTAGACACAATAGGGCAAATTTTGAATGTGAATTATAGGGGCTGGTCAATTATTAGTTATAAAGGCTGAATATGAAACAGTGGGGGTGCTTCATGAATAAAGCATTTTTTTCTCACCAGGGCTCTGGATTGGTCAGTACAGGGTCTACCTTTGGTAGCTTGACTGGAGTCATTACTCAGCAGTGGGAGATAAATCTGCAAGTCCTGGGGTTCCCAGGCTTTATGTGCTAGTGTGAGTTGTTCCTAGCAACTTAATTAGGTTAGAGGTCCCAGGTATAAATGACAACTTTCTTCTCATGACTGATCCTCAGTCTTTACTTAGCCAACCTTTCCAGACAGAATCAAGATTCTAAGTCAAGATGTGATACATATCTTAAAAATAACTGCAGCTGAGCTTCTTGGTAATACATATTTTCCCAGTTTGGATGCAGTGGGAATCTATGATTATAATTGAAGAATTCAGGAATTTAATTGTAGAATTGGGGCAAAGAAATGAGAGATGGGAGATGCTTGCTGAAGTTGGGATTTGTACCTTGTATGTTCGCCTAAATACAGTATATGGTTGCCTAGACTAAGCAATGTTAACAGAAGGAAGGCCCACAAAAGTGAAATTCAAAAATAGGAGATTATCAGATGTGGCAAACATGGCATGATAACGATGACAGGATACTGCGAAAGGGCTCCCCTATCACACCGTGTCAACTCTTCGCGTTCTCCAAGTGTTCCACTGCCTTGAATAAGGTATTCTTTTTTATTAATGGGCCAGGCTGTCAACTGATCGCTGATGGCAATTTTTTTGTGGTATTGCCTGTGTCTGAAACTGCGTCCCATTATGCTCTTGTGAATACAGTGCAATGGGCAGTCCTAACCAGAACACTTCTGGGTGAGAACGTGGATACTAGGCATAGGACACTCTTGTCATGAACCTGCCCAGTTTTCTGACAAATTATAAAGTGTGTTTCAGTGCTTGTGTGTTCATCGTCTTTGTTAATTTTGATGTTTTTTACTTTCAAGCATGTTCATGTTTTCTTCGCAAAAACCGCTGAGATCACACGTCCAGGCAAACATGGAAGTAAACAGCACTAGAGGTTGTGCTCCATAATTCTGGGGTTGCTCTTTCTCGTTATTACAGCAACGTATGATAAAAAAGGTTATTGAGCTGGGGCACTTACACTTTTAAATATAGTGAGACAAGAACGTTTTTAGAGGCTTGTCTGAGAATTTCGATACTTAGGAAAGAATACAAAACATTTATTTCCAAGTTAGCTCCTAAGATCGAGTTAAATGTGTTAGCTCCATTTACACAGTTCTTAAACCATTTCAGTTTGAGATTAAATATAGTTGTTTAAATTTGATAACTAAAGTTTTAAGTATTTCTTTCTATTGTTCTTAGCTCTCTAAGTGGTTTAGAGTTCATCTATATTAGGAGGTTGGAACTCCTGTTCTTAGCTGCAGAGGATGAAATATATTCTGCACAGGACAGACAAAAGAATACAAAACTGAGTTCAGTTTTCCCATTTCAGAGCAATGCATTGCTGCACTGTGCTAAACTGCAGCCATACTTGTTTCCCTGCTTAAGGCTGTCTTCAAACCATAGTGTACACACTCACTTAGAACCATTGTTTCCCTGTGGTTATTTAAGTTTGAATATTTCTTCACAAACACAGATACGCACACATGTATACTGCAGTTAATGAAGCCTGTAATAATGAAGCTTCTCTTTATGAAGGATTTTGGGCATGCATGTTCAGAAGTGGGCTCCTTCCCAGTTTTCTTGCTCAGCCTCCCAGTGGCACCAGCCTGTTGACCAGGCGTGAAGCTGCGGTCATGAATTGCTTCCTATGTGTAGCACAGATTGGACAGGAAATTAACTCTTCAGGGTACTAACAATGTGTGTGTGGGTACCTTCAGGTAGCCTGTCAACTTATGGCAACCACATGAATTTCATAGGGCTAAGGAACTTGCAAAACCACCTCTGAGTATTCCTTGCCTATGCAAACTCCATGAGATTCATGGGGTCACCATAAGTTGACATGCAGCTGGAAGGCACATATACACATATTGGGATTAAAAGCATAGAGCAGATTAACCCTGCCTGAGATACACACAGAGATAGGAAGTGGCTGTAAAAGCCTCCTTAAGCCTCCTCCCAACTCTGTGAGGTATAGGTTAATCCTTTGTGTTCAGGTTTTCAGTACTCAATTGAGTCCTTCAACAGAAACCTTAGAGAACTGTACTCAAAACTTTAGATTGATGCAGTGAGATTATTTGTTGTTTCCGATTTATGTTGACTGTAAGGCAAACCTATCATGAGGTTTTCTTGGCTAGATTTGTTCTGAGAGGATTTGCCTTTGCCTTCTCTGAGTCTGAGAGAGTGTGACTTGCACAAGGTCACCCTGTGGGTTTTAATGGTAGAGCAGGGATTCAAGCCCTGCTTTCCAGAGTCATAGTCCAGTGCTAAAACTACACCATGCTGGTATTGTTGACAGACCCAGGAAATAACGAGACAGACACATATATTGGGTTAAAATAGGGCCACTTTATTAAACTTAACCTATTTAAGCATTTCTGAAGAGCTCTGCAGTGGTGGAGCAATCTAGTGTGGGAATTACTGGGGCAAAGAGGTCATCTCTCTGACCACCTCCCCAGCTTTCCTTGGGTGAAAACGCCTAAACCCCAGGGAGAACCCATGAGCTAGGTTGCTCCCTAATCAGTCCGCATCTGGAAGGCTGACCCGAAAGTCCTTCCCCCAAGTCACAGGACTTAAGGACACAGGACTTATCCCTCAGAACATCCACAAAGGAGGTCTCTTTCCCTTCCCCCCAGCTCACAGGACCTAAAGGGGTAGTTCCAGATCCCCCCTTTCACCACCAAAAGGGGGAGGTGCCAAGGTTCTCACCAGTCTATCAAATCTCCCCCTTTCCCTGCCAAGTGACCACCTATTTAAGACAATTGTCAAAAGTGGGAGGGGAGGCAAGGACTGTTGCATTTTGGGATAAGCCTTCAAGTGGTCTGCAGAAGGCTGAAAATGGCTTACCTAACCTGGTCATTTCATTTCTGACATGCATAATTCTCTTGAATAAAAAGTTTCTTGAAATTAGTTGACTTGCTCTTCTTTTTAATGATACTATTGCTATTCTTTCTTCTGCTTCTGCTGTGTTACTTCTGCTTCTGGTACCAGATTTACTGTTAAAGAAGTAACATCCAGGAACACATTTACTTTGTTAATTCTAGAATGCCTATCCACACACACACGATGTATACACCAGGACACATGATAACCAACAGAACTATTTAAGTTGCAATTTTTTCAGTGTGTGTGTGTAGACTTAGATATACAGTATGGTATTAGTCTGCATTCTTTGATAGTTCTGGTTTATATGTAGGGAATAAAGCAGTTCTTTGTGAAAATTGGACACGTAGGAGATTATCAGATGAATGCCCCAAAACATTATTTCACAGCGTCTGTGTTCTGGCATACCGACACACATTTTTTGCATGCTGCTGTGATAACAATACAAAATTGCCCCAAGAATCCGGCAATACGAGCACTCATGATGCTTACTTCTGTGTTTCTCCATGAACGAGATTTCAGCGTGTCTCACAAGAAGATGCAAGTAGGCTAAAAAGCCCCCAAACACCAAAATTAAAAAAGAAAACGTTCAGAAAAGCACAGATACGTGTTTAGAAAATTGAAAGCAAGACAGGGAGGTTCATAAAAAGAGCATACAGTACCTAGTTTTCCCGTTGGCACCTGGAAGTGTTCTGGCAGGGCTGCCCATTGATGCTGGAATCATGCCAGCAGAATGGGCCACCTTTTCTCACACATAAACATCTGGAACACAAACACTATGGGAGATCAATTTTCAACTTCTCCCCCAAAATAAAAAAGAATTCCTTTGTAACAGCAGCAGAACACTTGCATAACGTTGGGGCATGATATCGTCTGATAAGGAATCCCTTTTGCAATCTCATGGCATCGTTATAACACCATTTTTGATGCATCTGATAATCTCCTTATTCAGTTATACTCTTTCAGATGATAGTTTGAAGTATACTTGCTTGGAAATTCCATTGGGGGTGGGTCTTTCCTTCAAATTAATGCTTTTAGGATTGTAATGGAAGAAAAATATTTAATATATTTTGCTGTTCATGGTGATGGTTGCTTTGGGACTTCTCTTTAATTCAGTTCCTATCACATTTACATGGAATCACATTGACATCAAATTGGTTTTACCTTCATGGCATCAGATAAGCTTATAAAATCAATGCCCCATACTGTGAATAATTTCAAAGAATTATTTTTAATAAAAATATAAGCATCAGATATCTAAAATGGAAGAAAATGGGAATGAAAATTAAAGAGAGGATACATTGGGGCCACAAATAACATCTTTGATACAGCATTCACACAATTGTGTGAAAAACAGCTTTGAAAAGATGATGCAGTATTTTAAATAATATTATTTCTTTTGATACCAAGAAAATAAAAATGTTGTTTTACAATCTCATCATCTTTAGAAACTTGTTGTCAGTGTTTTGCTGAGTCTCTGGTAGTAACCAGCCTTTAAAAAAATGTTTTCAGCATGTATTTTATATTTCTTTTAAAATATTTAATAAAGAAAAAACACTTCAACATTTCAGTGTTAATCAGTTTGTGTGATTTAACTCTTTTCCTCAAAAGACATCATCCTTTTTGGAGATCAGTTTTGTGGACATAAGAAGACCTTTTAAATTGGTACAGTAGGTCATGAACTTTTTTTCTATGAAAACAAGGGTCAGCTACCACAGAGTGTTCAGACAAGTCCCCCCCAAAACCCAGAAGTTAGGCTTCAAATAAATGAGATTTAATGAAATCTTGATCTTGCTTTGTATGCTTTTATGGCACTGAACAGTAACATTTTTTAACTTTCTTTGTAAATACCAGTGCTAGAAACCATCTTTATAAGGCAAAACAGGAGAGCTTCAAGGCTGAATTGACAGTCTGTTGATCTGAGGATTAACAAACTCCTAAAATTACATGAGCTGGCAATGCTGGGATAAACATAAGTCAGCGAGTCTTTCCCACCTTTAATTTGTCATCCATTGGTATTGTAAATGAAACATGCTTCCTTTGTGATTGCGGAATAGGAGTATAATTTCACTGTAGTTTTTAGGTTATTTTGATGATATCTTAGTGGATCAGGAGGTTTTGTCATAATAATATCAAAGTCTTATTAAATACTATTAAGGCTAGGTTTTGCAATGTTGAAGTCCAAGAGAAATAAATAGATCACCTCTTTACTTTCATGATCCTGATTTTAAATTCTACCCTTCTCTTAGAAATAAGGGAAGCAGTCTGGCAAAGTAGACAGATAGGCACTTAAATTGACTGCCTACTAGAATAGAGGGCAGTGGTGAAACAAGTCTCAGTACCAAAACAACAAAAAACCAGCTTGTGGCCTTCTGTAAGTGATGAGGGAGCCACATGCGAAGAAGCAAATGGCCTTAAGAAAAGAAACTTTGTATGGGGTTTTGTACTGGTGTTAGTCTCTTTCTCAGGATAGTTTTTGGTTGTTGTTGTTTGTCTTGAAGTTATTTCCGAGTTGTGGTAACCCTATAACGGGGTTTTCTGAGACTGAGGGCCAGTCTAGGGAATAAAATGTCAATTGTGTCACAGAAATGCCAGTTTGCAGCAGGTGTCATCTGTCTCAAAGATTTTTTTTTTTTGCAAGATCGCTGGTGTGTGAAGCTCTCCGTGTTTCCTGTTCACACAGAGGCCTGCCAGCGAATCAAGATGGCAGCCATGAGTAAACTACTTGTGGTTTTGTACTCCCCAACTTGTCCCTGCCAAACAATATTTTTTTTAAAAAAACTCCAAAGTGCAGAAGAGTGATCTTTTGTTTAAATAATTAAAAAAAAAGGAAAGAAAGCCTGTTTCATCTCCTCAGTACACGATCGCTATGGCAACAATCCAACATGGCAGTTTCGCAATCTGCCATCTTACCAAGTGCCGTCTGACCAATCAGCTGTCCTCTTCAGCAATGTGATGCAATGCAATTCAGTTGCTCTAACAGACGAAGGTGCTCATTTCCGTCGGGTTTTTTTTAAAAACTTGGGAAAAGTCTCAGAGGTTTCTGCTGTGGACTTCCTCTGACTTTTGCTCTCCCTCCCTCCGAAAAGGATGGAATGCTGCAGGATCCCATTTGGACACATGGGATTCCTTGCAGATTCTAAGAGGGTTTTTCCCCCCCGCTGTCTGGAGTACCCCTGAGAGTGTGTGTCTTGCCCAAGATCATTCAGTGTGTTTTCATGGGCAAGCAGGGATTCAAACCCTGGTTTCCAAAGTCGTAGTCCAACACTGAAACCACTACTCCTGTATTTACTGGTTTGGGAACAGAATAGATTTGGAAAATACCTTGTGGTATATGTAATTTTAAGGGTATATCCACCTCCCCCCCACCTTTAAAGTAAAACCATATTAGTTTCAGGGCATTTACCATAGTCAGAGAGAGATGAATGACATAGATTAAATTAGTAAATATTTTTCATTAAAATATTTAAAGCCCACCTTTTGTTGTGGATTCTAAAGGTGGTGTGCAATGTAAACACTTTACATTGAAATCATAAATAATTCAAACACGATAAAACATACAGTTTTGTAGATATGCTAGTATATCTTCTTAGTCAGTTAAACTTAAAAAAAAACCAGGACAGACATTCATTTCTGAAAGCTTTTTTGCTATAAAGAGTACTATAGTTGCCCCACAACTTTTAAAAATATTTTTCCTAAAAATTTTCAAGCACATATCAATGTAACATATACTGTAGTTGGTCCAGACACATAACAAGCTGTGTTTTTCTGCATAACACACATACTTCTAGGTTTTTATGATCTAAATGCCAAGTATCCTCTCTGTCTTCAGTTTTAACCACTTTGCTTACACATGATATGAAGACATGGATTCAGAACTACAACTACTGTTTCTGGATTGGTATAAAAATAAAATTGGTGTTGTGTAGAGAAGTGCTTATTAAGCTATCTCATGTAGATTTCCCCCCCTCAATGTGCCAGGGACCAGCACCATATTTGCCCCCGTTGACTACAATTGTTTCTTTCTTTCCTGGAAGCTCATCACAGACTGGTCCACAGGTCTCCACTTTGAGTAGCACTGGTGTAGATAAACCATATATCTAATGTACCTTTTTTTGTGGTGTTTTCCCACCATTAGCTTTCATTTCCATAAATGCGCTTTAAAATCAGGGATGGGAATCATGTGGTCCTTGAAATGTTGTTGGACTTCAACTCCCAGCAACCTTAGCCAGCATAGCCAGTGGTGAGCAGTGGTGGGAGTTGTAGTCCATCAACATGTGGAGGACCTAAACTGGCTTTCCTTTTGCCAGCAGACAAAGACGGTTTTGCTTTAGCAGGCTTTTAATGTATAAGGGGGGGGGAGTTATTGGATGTTTTATTTATCTTTGTAAACTTTTAAAATGATTTTAAAATGTTTTATCTGTAATTTTAAGTGCTTTAAATTGTATTGAAATGGTTTTTAATTCACTACTTCTGGAAGCTGCCTGCGGTCCCACTTTGGGAGAAAGGTGGCATATAAATGAAATATAAACAAATAAATAAATAAATAAATCCTGCCCCACTTTAAAATCCTTTCTAGGAATCTGACCAGCTTCCCTACAAAGGTCTTGACTAATAAAGCAGTAGAGGTACGCCTGATATGCCACTGTATTTCCCCAAGTAAATTCCTGACTGCTTAGTTTGAAGAAGGCTGAAAGTAAGACCACCAACATAAGATGTGAAGACTCTCTTTGATACTCCTGCTTTGATTTCCCAAATGTGCTTACTGGAAATGACCCTATCCTCTGGCATGTATGCTGTGGAAACTGTAAATTTAACCGATTGTTAACAGAGGGGCAGGGTATAAATAAATTTTATTATTATTATTATTATTATTATTATTAATTACAATAAAGGTAATATTCTACCATGGCAGCTGGTTTTGTTATGAAGTAATGTCATATGACTCAGAGCCAGCCTTACCATTAGGCAAATGGTAGGTGCTGGGGTTAAGAGGTTGTGGCAGATCTCTTGGTTGTTCCCTCTAAGACCTTCCATGGCTATTCTCATATTTCCAAAGTATTCCCATACTCCTTGCAGAGGTGATGCTTATTTCTTGCTAGCATGGGCCAGTTGGCTATCTTTTTAGTCACCTAGCATGTGGTATGGACCTAACTACCCCAAGGGCACCTGATCTCTTCTGATTTTGGAAGCTAAGCAGGGTCATACCTGGTTAGTACTTGGATGGGAGACCACCAATGAATACCAGGTGCTGCAGGTTATATTTCAGAAGAAGGAACTAGAGCTGGCAAAAAAAACCTCTCTGAGTATTCCTTGCCTAAGAAAATTGTATGAAATTCAAGGGCTTGCCAAAAGTCAAGAGGAGAGTTGAAGACATGTACATAAAGACACACACACACATGAACAAAGCATGTTGTATACTGCATTTATTAAAAAAAAGGCATCTGAAGCAAGAAGCCTAAACCACTCGTTACAACAGGTGTTCTATTTATTGAATCATTGATTAAATGATTTATACCCTGTGCTGTATCTAGAGATTTAAGGATGAAGTATAAAGATTAGGACAGTTTGAAAAATTGCATTGAGTTGTGTGCTTCTACCACTGCTGTTTCACTGCAACATTTGTATGAGCAGGCAAAAAGCAGACGTTAAGCAGAACAGTGGGTGAGTGGTACTGGAGGACAGAAGTATATGTGCCATGTGGCTTGCCTTGGGCTCCCTAAGCTGGATTTGCTGCCCTCAGATGTGGTGCAGGACACTGTCCTGATTAGAGATGTAAAATTTCTGGAAAGTTTTAAACAATGGAGAAGAATGGTTTCTTCCTTTTTTTTGGAAGAAAAAAACATTTTTTTTTAATTGGGAAAAAAGAGCAATATTAGCACCCTTTACTAAGTCACTTTGTCACTTTAGGAACATAAAATGCTTTATGTGTAACTTGGCTTGGCATAACAGTATTCTGTTTGATATATTAGAACTACAGTTTATTCAGAAAATAAATTGAACTTACTTTTAAAAATATTTTTGCTAAAATAAATCTACCAGGTTCTTCGCTGTGAGGAACACCTGAGCTATAAGGAAACTTTTTGCTTTTGCGAATTTATGAGGAACCGGAAAACACAATGCACATAAAAACAGAAGAAACAACATTAGTAAAACAAAACATTATTTTATCTCCTCTAGTGTTCCATAGTACAAAGCAGACATACAACACTTACTCCCAGAAAAAGAACTGAGAAAAGGAAACCAAGGCCAGGAATTGCAATGATGTGAGATACTGTACCTAAACTTAACCAAAAGTCTACTTGCTACATAGTTTTTAGAAACTGTGTGTGTGTGTGTGTGTGTAAACGTAGGAACTTTAATATTATATTCATGATTCTAAAGTAAACTGCAATTGTCCCTCCATATCCACTGATTTGGTATCCACGGATTTACGTATTTACGGCTTGAAAATATTCTTTAAAAAATAATAATCCAAAAAGCAAACCTTGATTTTGCCATCTTATATAAGGGACACCCTTTTGCTATGCTACTGCATATAATGGAACTGGAGTATTCACAGATTTTGGTATCCACGGGGGATCCTAGAACCAAACCCCAGCGAATATGAAGGGACAACTGTATTCCATAATTCCCCCCTTCTTTTTCAGGGAAAAAGGCTTAAGGAAAAATGGGGGGGGGAGGTTTTCCC
The DNA here is from genome assembly GCA_030847615.1 of Gambelia wislizenii. Taxonomy (NCBI): domain Eukaryota; kingdom Metazoa; phylum Chordata; class Lepidosauria; order Squamata; family Crotaphytidae; genus Gambelia; species Gambelia wislizenii. Next base: position 181,912,837 of record JAUMIR010000005.1, on the reverse strand, counting down.
ACATTTTCTCCCCCCCCCCTCAGGTTTTCACATCTGTAGTTCTGTTGACTTCACCGCCAGCGCCATTCCAGTTGACATTTGCATGTTGTGTATGGGTAGGGGAATCTGTCCTCTTGTCTTTTGTGTCAAACAACAAAACATCTTGGATGAATTCTGTAATGTGTTAAGGTATCAGAAAGACTAATAAATGGATTGTGAAGAGAGCGTCATGTTAAGGGTGCTGTGAAAAACAACCATTATGTTGTAAAAAGACAACTTTTTTATTGCTCTGAGATCCTGAAAGTGGTAGTTCAATAGCTTTCAAAATCTCAATATTTCTGCATGCATATTGCACAGACTACAAGATTTTTTGGCAGGTGCTCACTAATAAAATTATACAAGTCAATAATTTGTATTGGGTATCGCTTTGGAAGAAACTAGTATCGTAAAGTGAATTATTCAGTACTTTCTTGTTTCCTTTATCTCGTTAGAAATCTCTTTTGTTAAGGTCTCAAAAGTTACATTTTCTATTGAAGATTAACTTACCTTAGTAGCTTAAAGATTTTTTTAAAAAACACAGATAATGGAATTGTATGATATGATTTCTTGCATTCAAACAAATGCAGTGTTACACTAGAAATGTTAGTGGCTATTACTTAACTCTAAAAGCACATACCCATACTTTAGTTGTACACAAATTGTTTTTTTCCTTTAAAATGCATTTCTGGATTTAGGTGTAGGTGATAAATGAAATGTAATTGTTGGATGTGTTTTACTTTCACTAAATCAAAATTATGGTGAACATACATGCCCTGAAAGGTACTTTAATATAATTCACCATTAGTTCATTTATATTCTTTGTGTCTACTTTTATTCCTAGCTACTGGGAATTTCTCTACCAGCAATAAAAGACAACCAACATGTTATACCATACAGTATAGATATTGTAAATTTAGGACTTGCTTTCCATTGATCTGAATTGCCATGTGGGAATTACATTCAGCTGATTTTTATTTCCTGAGTCAGAAATTCTGTTTTACCCATCTTTGGGGCTTTCAGCAGTTATTCTCTGTGGGCTATCAAGTATTGCACATGAAAGAAAAGGTTCAAAGGCTTATAAGGAAGGCTGAGGTCTGAAATGTTTACTTGACACCGTATTTCTTCTCCTTAATGTTTTTTCAAAACATTTTCCAGACTGAGGGAATAGCAGGAAGGCTTAATAAATTTATACTTTCTATATGCTATTGTCAGTCTTATATACACTCACTGGATTGCCTCCTTTCCTCCCCCACTCCTTTCTTTTTGAGTTGCCTGGTGTTCATCAGCTGTAAACTGGATAGTGCAACAGCTTGTTTGCATCTGTTTTGCCAGTGAGTTGGATTAACAGCCTTGCAATTAGTTTCTTTATAAGCGTATTTACATTATTGTTATGTTTATTTCTGTTCTCCTGTTTTCTTTTTTTGAAACTGTGAGCCTGGTGTAATGCTTAAAATAGATTTACTAGTGCATGATTGTCAGAATAATATTAAAGTTTTGTTGCTTTTAATAATGAAACAGAACCACAGTAGACCATTATCCTGTTTGATGCAAATTCCCCTTTTACCCTTAACCAGTAAGGCAAAAGTAGTATGTGTGTATTTGTTGTTGTTGTTGTTATAATAAATAAATATATAAATTATTTATAATAAATAATATTATTTATAATCCATAATTTGCTACCATAAGATGTGGCTTAAAAGAGATTAGATGACTTTAGAAAATAATCAGACAGATTTCATGGATAAACAGTGTATTAGAGTCACCATTTTCAGAGACAAGGTGCCTCTTAATACAAGACTGTAAGGACAAAAGGGGATGAGCTGTTGCCTTCTTCCTGTTTTTGTAGGATCAAAACAAAAACAATTTTGAAAAAAATTGAAACAAAATAGTTTGGCTTTTTTGGCCCTTGGGTTATGTCCTGATATGAGCCTGTCTAGATCCTGAGATCCTCAAAAGAGGTCCTTCACTTATTTCCACCACTTTCACAGGCATATGTAGTGGGGACACAAGATAGCTCTTTTTTTAGTACTAGCTGCTCCAGGGTTGAGGAACTTGCTTCCTAGGAAGGCTAGAATGGCCTCTTCCTTACTCAGCAGGCAAAGACGTAAAAAAAAAAAATTGATTAATAATAATAACAACTGAATAAATGAAATGTTTTTAAAGAAACAGGTTTAAACAGGGTGCTAATCGTACTGCTTTAAAACTCCTTTTTATATTCTCAAGTATATACAGGTTGACCCACGCATCCATGGATTCAGTATCCACAGTTTCACTCATCCATGTCTGAAAAAATATATTATCTCTAGGCATTTCTAGGTCCTCCAGTGTTATTCTATGGTCAACTTCCAGTGTTCATCACATTGAAAATAATAGGGTTCCCTATTATTCATGGTTTCAGGTACTGACAGGGGTCACAGGACATATCCCCCATGGATATGGGGGTCTACCTATATTTTCAATTGTTTTTGATATTATAATCCCATTTTGACCTTTTGTATGATTTAACTGTATGGTCTAAGTGAGTTCTAATTCTGAGGAAACGGTGGGATATAAATAAAGATCATGTTGACAATCTCTCTGGCTTTACTTCGCAAACGAAGATTCAAGAAGGACACATCCCGCGCTTTCTTAAAAAAAAATGTTGACAATAATTGGTACCTAATAATGTTGTTGCTGCTGCTGCTGCTAACAACAACAACAACCTGAATTTCAGGTTTTCTAGTTCTTTCAGACTCCTCAACTTGTGAACTCTTACTGTCTCTTACTTCCTGTACCACAAACCACAGTTTATCACAGTATTTGGATTCTGCTAACACAACATAGCTTACTACAGTATGAAAAATAAAAAGCCAATTTTTGTCTAGAGGAATGTTTGGTCTGATTCAGCAAGACTGTTTTCTTCTTTTCCTTTCTTGTGTTTTGTTTAAGCTGGATATTTAATTCTCTTCTTCAGTAAAAAAATTTAATGGGGCCAAAATATGAAAGTCAGAACAAATAACTAATTTAGTTAAAGTGTTACTTTAAAACACAACAGTATAGCCAGATAACCACTGGGTTAAATAAGAAAGAAGGCCTGGGAAGTGAAGGTTATGATCCGATGCCTAGAGTACAACAGTGGGTTTGTCTAAACACAAGGGGAGGAGATGTGGATTAACGCACACTAACACCCAATTCCAAGAAGCTTCGATTTGTCTAAATGGTTTTTTGGCAAAATCGCTGGCATACAAAGCTATCTGCTCTTGCTGTCCCAATGGGTATGCCTACAAATCAAGATGCTGGGCACGAGTGAATTACTCACATTTTTTAGTTTCACCATTTGCCACTGTGGAACATTTTTTTTAAAAGTATATCTAAAGTTGTGAAAGTGTGATATTCCACCTAAATAAATGGAAAAGGAGAAAAAAAGGCTGTTTCGTTGCCTCAGCACATGATTGCTAAGGCAAAATCCAACGTGCGGTTCCGGGCGTTTGCCTTGTTGCCAAGGTCCTGCCTCCTGTGCACAATCAGCTTTCCATTTCTACTCTTATCGGGAACACGAATGTGAATCAGATTGTCCCAATGAGTGGGAATGCACATTCCCCATGGAGCTTTTTTAAAACTCCAGGAAAAGCCACGAAGGCTTTTCCTCTGGAGATTTTGGTGGATTTGGCCCCCCCTCCTTCAAAATACTGCGGATTGATATGGGATGGCACTTAGAGAAATCAGATTCTCCTCAAATTCTCTGAGGAGTATTTTTGCCTTTTAGACAACCCCAAAATCTAAACATGCAAGATGTTTCTGCGGAGAGACTTCCAAGATGACAGATTTACAACATAGGAAGCCATTTGTAGTCTTTATTTGTCTCATATTCATTGTTGGTGGACCAGAGAAGGGCCTTAAAGGTAAAATCTAGGTTTATGGGAGAATAGTCAGTTCTTTCAAATAAGAAAATTTCTCTCTTTGTGTGTGTGTGTGCATTCGCGCCTTCAAGTTGCCTGTTGACACAGTACAAGTAGCATGTAGCTGTGGGATTGGGTCCAGTCATATAAGAACTAATTAATATATATTCTTGTTTCGTATCTTGTTCCTCATTTGAAGGATTTTATCTGCTTTCTAAAACTATGTGTTGAAATAAAGACTATATACATTAATGGGCAATTTTGTGAAAGTTCTTGATTTTCCTGTATATTTTAAATTTTTATTTGTTTGTGTGGTTTGAAACCTCATCCTTGGATTTGTTATGGTAGATCATTTTGAGCTTCTACTTCTACTGCATTTTATCATAATGCGCTTTGAGTATAAATAAACTGTGGTATGCTAAACCTAATAGCAATTAAACTGGAAGTGTTTGTGTTTCATCACTGTGAACTTCGCAGAAATGTTTCCATGACAACCTCCATGCTAGTTAAGGCAACCAGAGGTGATCAACAGTTTATATTTTTTTCCTCTTGTAAGAATGGAATTTGTGTTGACAGTTTTGGCCTTTAATGGCACTTTTGTACTGTGTGAAAGTATTTGTTTACTAGATCATATGCTGTTAACTGTCAGGCTGAGATAGAATGACTGCTTTTGATAAAAGACTTGCATTTTGTTTCTTAAGTCTGTGAAGCCTTTGCGCTTTAATTATCCACATCAGTACAAAAGTCTCTATTCAGTTTGCAGTTTGGAGTTAGACTTATGCTCAGAGATTCAAGCATAAATAGTGAGATAATTTGATTTGGGACATCGTTCTAAATAATTTTCAGAAAAACAGTGCAACCTAAATTGTTAAAAGGGGATTTTTCTATTGTGGGAACACAGCTATTAGAATACCCCCCCCCCAAGGAAGTTAGGATCATTGGCATCAGGTGTAAAGCCAAGTTCATCCTTTTTTAAACTGAATTTTTAACTAAGAGCAGTGATCCTGCTGTTTGATTGTTTAAAAATATTTTTCAGTCACTGGTTTATCTTTGTTTTACTAGTTCTAATGTTTGGCTTTCTACCATGATTTAGCATTATGGAGAATGAACTAAGCATAGACTCAATATGGCTTAACATGCCTCCCCCTCTCTTATTGTAGCTGGCATAGACATCAGGAAGAGAATCAAAGCTTTGATGGCAAGGGTGGGAGTCATGCAACTTGGGGGCCACATGCAACCTGGTGGAGTGGGGTTTCTTGTGTGGCCCGTGGCTACTCTGGATGTTGAAATATTAAAAATGGTCTCACTTTGACTATATCCCCTCTCTCGTAAGTATCTAAATATAGGGTTGTGGTGTGCATACAGTGAATGTTAAGTTCTGTGAAAAATGCTGACCCCTGTTTCTGCTTTTTAATACTGAATTTGATTTCTCCTACATTGTGATGTTATTAGAAGGAGCACATTCAGATGATCATTCTGTATGGCCTTCTTTGTCTTTTGCATCTTCCTAGTACATTCTGCCTTTGACACAGGGATCCAGCCTTTACTTTAAGTTAAAATTTCCCTTTACACCTGAATCATAGAACACTGATTAACTAGGATAAAATCTTAGATTGTTGTCCTTGTTTATTAACAAACAGTAATCCTTGATTTGTGCATGATAAGGAACTCTGCCTTAATGCAGGCTAAGATCTTCACACTGAAGCCAATGTGTCATTGGAGATAGCTGATTGAGAGGAGAGCATATAGGTATAGCACCTATCTATAACTTCATAAACTGTGGATTAAGAAGCAGTGGATGATCATTTGTACACAAAAGAATGCGCTACTCTGATATCAATGCTGTTGTGTTTAATAGTAACACAGTATTTATTTTTTTAAAAGAAAACCATTGCTGTTAACGTTGATTCGGTTTCCTTAGCTTCATGTACTTGGGAATACCTATGCTGTCTGGCTACTCTGAAGGAAATATGTTATTATATAGATTTAAATTCTTTTTAATTTGTTAGATTTACATCCTGCCTTTCTCTCAGAAATGGGACTAAAGGCTCACAGCAATAACTTACAGTAAAAAGTGTATATGTTAAATAAGTTATAGCATATGTACAGAGTATATAGTATATGTAACAAGTATATATAACACATATATAGTTATATATAGTATATTTAGCAAGTTTGTAGTATATATTGTGAGGTATATATGTTCAACAAGGAGCTCCAAGGGCATGAAGCCTAGACAACTGAAACTTGACATGGTTATAAAAGAGAGCCATGAGAGTATGTATTTCTGTATTCTTTTTTTAAAAAAAATAGATCATTTTTTTAATTCTGCATGCTTATTACAGGTGGGGAGGAGAGTAAGAAGACCACAAGGCAGATCATACTTTAGGAGAGAGGTATAGAAAGACCCCCACAAATGGCACTACCTTTCTGTGGTGGTGGGATTGCGTACTGTAAAGCAAGAACCTATGCTAATGGCAGCAGTGCTGTAAGGGTCTCCTATGTCAGACAGGCTTTTGCTGAGGAGCCAGACTAAATGTGCCAAACAGCTACTGGGCAGCAGCAGTAGTGGAGGGTGTTCAATACTGTCACACTGTAATTCTGCGATTACAGCTCCGTCTGATAAAGTCCTCACTGTCTCTGTGAATATTTGACCTGGTCTCCCCAGGTTGTCCAACATGGACAATGCCGAGGTAGTAAATAGGAAATTAACCAGTTAATCATAATTTATCAGTCAGCTGGCAATTTACTCTGCTTACTTACCAGCTGAATGGATAATTGAGGAAAAAATAAATCTACTAATTTAAATGCACATAGGAAATGATTTTGTTATTAGGTGTTAGTACCTTAGAGCATGTGGACACCCTTGTCTAATTCTTCTATTAGAAAAATTCTAGTAGTAGAAGACATTGTTGAAAGATGACCTTCATTGCAAAAGATGGCAGCCATTCTGCTTAGTGGGTCTCTCATGATGGAGTAACTGCAACTCCCATCATGGAGCCAGAACGACATATCCCAGAACTACATTTGGCCTCATAGATAAGAAGAGATTATGAGGCCCTGGGGAGGGAGCTGAAAGAAATGGACGCACAAGTTGTCATCTCGTCTCTTCTGCCAGTTGAAGGGCATGGTCCAGGAAGGGAGAGGAAAATAGCCGACATAAACAACTGGCTCCGTAGATGGTGTTGCCGAGAACAAATTGGATTCTTGGATCATGGACTGCGCTTCCATGAGGGGGGACTTCTGGCAAGAGATGGGGTGCATCTTACGACAGTTGTAAGAAACATTTTTGCCAACAGTCTCAAGAATTTGATCAGGAGGGCTTTAAACTGAGTCAAATGGGGGAGGGAGACAGTATTCTGGAAGGCAAAAGGGCTGGAGAAAATAGTCAAGCTGTTATAGAGGGAACAAGGCAAACAGCGCAAGGACCCAACAGTGGGAGGCAAAAAACTTGCACAGGCAGCAAGTAAAGGGAACACATGGTCTTAGATGTCTCTACACTAATGCACAGAGCATGGGAAATAAGCAAGATGAACTTGAACTCCTTGCACTACAAAACAAATATGATATAATAGGCATTACTGAAACCTGGTGGGATGAGTCACATGATTGGAATGTAGGAATAGAGGGGTATAACCTTTATAGGAGAAACAGGCCAAACAGGAAAGGAGGAGGAATAGCATTATATGTCAGGGATATTTACACCAGTGAAGAGATCCATGACATCAATACTGGAAGCCAGGTGGAGAGCATCTGGATAAAAATTAAAGGGTAGGGAAACAACAAGGATGTTATTGTGGGACTCTGCTACAGACCCCCGAATCAGATGGAGGAATTGGATGATGCCTTTCTAGAACAGATGAACACACATGCAGAAAGGAGAGATGTAGTAGTGATGGGTGACTTCAACTATCCTGATATTTGCTGGCAATCTAACTCAACCAAAACTTCAAGGTCTAGCAAATTCCTTACTTGCCTGGAAGACAATTTCATGGTCCAAAAAGTGGAAGAGGCAACAAGGGGGTCAGCTATTTTAGATCTGATCCTAACCAACAGAGATGACCTGGTTAATGGGGTGCAAGTGGTGGGATCCTTAGGTGAGAGTGATCATGTTCTCCTGGAGTTTGTTATACAATGGAAAGGAGAAGCCAGGCATAGTCAGACACGCATTCTTGACTTTAGGAGAGCTGATTTCAATAAACTCAGGGAAATACTGGGGGTGATCCCATGGTCAGGAATACTAAAAGAGAAGAGACCTCAAGATGGATGGGACATTCTCAAAAGGGAGATGCTGAAGGCACAATTTCAAACAGTACCATTGAGGAAGAAAAATGGGAGGTGTCTGAAGAAACCAGGATGGATGACTAAAGAACTTTCAACGGAGCTAAGTTTTAAACGGAACATGTATAGGAAATGGAAAAAGGGGGAAATCACCAAAGAAGAATTCAAACAGATAGCGAACACGTATAGGAGTAAAGTCAGAAAAGCTAAAGCGCAGAATGAGCTCAGGCTTGCTAGGGAGGTTAAGAACAATAAAAAGGTTTTTTTTGGGTATGTCCACAGCAAAAGGAGGAAGAAGGAAATGATAGGGCCACTACGTGGAGAAGATGGCAAAATGCTAACAGGGGACAGAGAAAAGGCAGAATTACTCAACACCTTCTTTGCCTCAGTCTTTTCAGAAAAGGAAAAGGAGGACCAACCTGAGGAGAATGGAACAGAGGACACAATAGGGGAAATCCAGCACAGAATAAGCAAAGAGGTAGTACAGGAATACCTTCTTAATCTAAATGAATTTAAATCTCCAGGACCAGATGAACTACATCCAAGAGTATTAAAAGAGCTGGCAAATGTGATCTCAGAGCCATTGGCAATAATCTTTGAGAACTCTTGGAGAACAGGAGACGTCCCAGCAGACTGGAGGAGGGCAAACATTGTCCCCATCTTCAAAAAGGGGAAAAAAAGAGGATCCCAACAATTATCGTCCACTTAGTCTGACATCAATACCAGGGAAGATTCTAGAGCAGATCATTAAGCAGAGAGTCTGTGAACATTTAGAAGACAATGCCATAATCACAAAAAGTCAACATGGGTTTCAGAGAAACAAGTCATGCCAGACTAATCTGATCTCTTTTTTTGATAAAGTTACCAGAGTGGTAGATGAAGGGAAAGCTGTGGACATTGCATACCTTGATTTCAGTAAGGCCTTTGACAAGGTTCCCCATGACATTCTTGCAAACAAGCTTGTAAAATGTGGGCTAGACATGTTAACTGTTCAATGGATTTGTAATTGGTTGACTGGCTGAACCCAAAGGGTGCTCAGCAGTGGCTCCTCTTCTTCTTGGAAAGATGTGACCAGTGGGGTGCCACAGGGTTCTGTCCTGGGCCCAGTGCTATTCAACATCTTTATCAATGACTTGGATGAGGGAATTAGGGGCATACTTATCAAATTTGCAGATGACACCAAATTAGGAGGAGTAGCTAATACCCTAGAGGACAGGATCAAAATTCAGAATGACCTGGATAGACTGGGCCAAAGCTAACAAAATGAAATTCAATACGGAGAAATGTAAAGTACTGCACTTAGGGTGGAAAAATGAAATGCATAGATATAGGATGGGAGAGACCTGGCTGAACGAGACTACGTGCGAAAGGGATCTAGGAGTCCTAGTAGACCACAAGTTGAACATGAGTCAACAATGTGATGCGGCAGCTAAAAAGGTCAATGCGATTTTGGGCTGTATCAATAGAAGTATAGTGTCTAGATCAAGGGAAGTAATAGTGCCACTCTATTCTGCCTTGGTCAGACCTCGCCTAGAATACTGTGTTCAGTTCTGGGCACCACAATTCAAAAAGGATATTGTCAAATTGGAGCATGTCCAGAGAAGGGCAACTAAAATGGTGAAAGGTCTGGAAACGATGCCTTATGAGGAGAGACTTAGGGAGCTGGGTATGTTTAGCCTGGAAAAAGATGGTTAAGAGGCGATATGATAGCCCTGTTTAAGTATTTGAAGGGATGTCATGCTGAGGATGGAGCAGGCTTGTTTTCTGCTGCTCCAGAGACTGGAACACGGAGCAATGGATGCAAGCTCCAGGAGCAGAGATTCCACCTCAACATTAGGAGGAACTTTTTGACAGTAAGAGCTGTTCGGCAGTGGAACACACTCCCTCAGAGCGTGGTGGGGTCTCCTTCCTTGGAGGTTTTTAAACAGAGGCTGGATTGCCATCTGTCGGGGATGCTTTGATCAAGATTTCCTGCGTGGCCGGGGGTTGGACTGGATGGCCCTTGTGGTCTCTTCCAACTCTGCAATTCTATGATTCTATGATACATTTCCTAATATCTGTAAACACCACTTCTCTTGTCTCAGAAGCAGGTAAACCAGGGGGTATGAAAAGTGGGAGGGGGCCCCTCATTTGCTAAACATGACATCACATCACCTGACTAGAAAGCCAATCAGATTGGGCAGTGATGAGGCAATCAGATTTGGCTAATGGAGTTTGAGAAGCTGCAGTCTTTGTTTGCAGCCACATGGTACTTGAAGGTCTGAGGATGCAGACCAGACACATGGCTTAGGGGTCATCAAAAGAGCCACATGGCTGAGAGTCATCAAAGAGACATGATAACATGAGGCCTGAAGGGCAGGCCTATTTGCATTGCTCTGAATTTCCATCATCAGAGACTAACCAGATGGACTTCCTAAAATGTGACTGGACCTTTTACTTAGAATTAGGAAAATGTGTGTAGGTAGAATTGCGTTAGATTAAAATTTATTTTAATCCTCTGACTGAATGTATTCTAACTCTGAATGCTGTTCTATGTAACTTTTTAAGTTGGGACCTGGAGAAAAATGCCTTTTCTCCATGATACTATTTCTGCTAACCTTTTGTTTGCTTGAACTTTAAAAATAAAGCTTTTTCTGTTTTTCCTACTAAAACCTACATACACGTGCCTTGCTGGTCAAGCTACCTTGACTCTTCTCTGGGATAGAGAAGGGGGGGTTGGTGATACTTTAACAGAGTGAGTAAATCCACTGATTAATCAGAGAACCTGCACAGCTTCCCACTGCGCTGTGTGGAAGGTGAGAAACTTGGCGGGTGATGGCAGATACCGAAGGGAGACCTAGTTCTAAGGGATTCCAAGGCTAGAAGAATCCCTAAGAATAGGGCTCAGATTGTACAAACACATGGGCCTTTCCTCCCATCTCTGTGTGGTCTGGAATGCACAGAGAAACGAGGGAGGGCGCTTGTTACAGGGTCCCCCTACTTTGCACACCTGTGCTGAAAGACTTGGAGTAGTTTTCAGTTAAATACAGAGCCAGATACGAGGTGTTACATTTTGCTTATAAGACCCTATATAATTTAGGGCCAGGGTATTTGAGAGACTGTCATCATCCATATAGACCATCCTAGTCTTCATGTTCCAGAGTGGGAGGGAGACTCAACTAACTGAACAGAGCCTAAAGAAACTGGCTTGGTTATTGTCCAGAGTAAGATCGTGTCTGTTGTTGCACCCACCATATGGAATGGTTTCTCCATATGGTTTCTCCACCATCAATTAAAGACTTACTGTTTACCCAACTATTTTCTTGGATTATTTTCCTGTTAGTTTTTAATTTCTCTTTACAGGGGCCTTGGAACCCCAAATATGCTTAGCCCGGAAGCCTGCTATTTCCTGGATCTGAGAGCCAGATCACAATAGCCTGCACAGACCCCACAATTAGAGCCTGCATTTTAGAAAACTCAGTGCTCTTTCACTCAATTATTTCCCCCCGTTCTACTTTGAGTAAAGTTTATGGAACGGTATTTTGTCCTCTTCAATGTCTGGTTTGTCTTGTGTACTGTTTTTGGAATGTTTGCATTGATGACCTGATAGATTCCTTATTAGAACCTTTGCTTGTTCCTAATGCGATTGTTGTTTATATTTTAATCTTTATGTCTTCAGTACCTGCCTCCTGTCCTTTGCCAAGAAATAACTCTGACATCAGTCATTAGGATCAGTCTGCCAAGATTCAATATTTGCCAAGGTTAAATATTGTTTATATGTGTACATTCTCAAAACATGTGTGAGTTCATACACATATCTGGAGAGTATATCCGCTAACAATTCTGCATATGCATTGGGAAGACAGATTTCCCACTATTTACTGTTTACCTAAGCTGTTCTTTTTAAAGCTCTCTCATGTCTGCCATTAATTTACTTTTTGTTTTAACTTTCTTTCAACTTATCTCTGTTTCCCTACCTTAAATTTATGTAGCTTTCCCACCAATGAACAATGCACTAATTGGTATTAGTTCATTAATATTTCTTATTTATGGGAAAGCCTTTATCATTATTTTTCAAAGGCTATTGTATATTGCCTTTACCATTATTTTTCAAAGGTTGTTGTACATGTTAGCAGATAGTGTAAGACGATTGAATTATACTGATATTTATTAATGAACTGTAATCAGTGAGAAACTACCATACCTCAAAGGTTTTTTTGGTTTGTTTGTTCACTGTTGCTCTTTAAAAATAAAAACACTGTGACATGCTTAAATAGACACTTTGTGGTGAGGAAAATTGGAGACTTATTTCATTAGGCTCAAGAAATTTTGAAGTATGGTTAGGGTGCCTCTCAATTGGTTGATCAAATGATGTTGCTGAATGTGTCTTTTTTGCATGTACAAAAATGCAGCCAACTGAAAAAAAGATCTAAGTGGGGAAAAAACCCTCACCCTCTTTCAGGAATGAAAAAAGATCTCTAGCTACTAGATTGTGCTAAATAATTCCTTATATGTGTGTTAAGAAATAAAATGAGAAATATTTTTATATAATTAATTATAAAACAATATAATTAATTGTTTATCTGTACAAGTGGATAAGAAAATAAAATAAAAATAACAAATCAGATGAGAGAACAGTGTTTGAAGTGCAGAATGTGCAAGGATAATAGTGGAGAAGAAACAAAATAGATAAACTGGGGGCAGGCAGGCAAAATCCCAGGGATATCACTTGCATAAACCTTCTCCACTGTCAGACAGTTTGAAGTGAGTCCCATATCTTTTCAAAAGTTTCTAGAACCTGTTGTCTTTTGTAAGTTTCTAATGCTTTTGATAAAGTATCTTTGCCACCCATTTTTTAAAAACTATATCTGTGAGATCCTCATCTTTCTGTATCTCTAAAGATAGTCATCAGTTACAACGGAATGTGGTAGCCAGGCTTTCTGTGACTTTGACTAAGCCTTAAAAATAGTTTTAATAATTTTTATAGAACTGACTGAGAGGGTCAAGTTAAAAGTTGATGTGCCCAGAAAATTCCAGTTTTTCTGTGAACTCCCTCTGTAGTTTTGAGAACACCATTCAGAAAATTAAAGTGCTACATAGGGGGTACATTAAGGGGTTGTCTATATGATGAAAATACTCCTAATAGAATTTGAGGAGAATATGATTTGTCTTAATTCCCTCTTGATTCGCAGGTATGCCCATTTGAACAGGGAACGCAGATAGCTAGCTTCGCATGCCTGCGATCTTGCAAAAAAATTGTTGAGACAAATGAAAGCTGCTGCGAATTGGCATTAGTGCGCATCAATTCACATTTTATAGCCTCGTATAGACAACCCCTAAGAATTACCATCCTATAGTTTAGTCATACCTATGGCCAACTTCTATAATTCATTTAGCATTATAGTACATGTACCAAACCCCAGCGAATGTGAAGGGACAACTGTAATACGATTTGTAGAACATTCACATGAAACCACCTTTACATGAAACTCATGGAAGTACCTGCCTTCCCCCTGTTTAAAATCTGTTAGTTACATACTCATCCCAATGCTGTTTGTTTTTTCTCTCATACTTACTTGCTTATTATGAAGATCTAGCATTGAGTTATAAAAGGATTGATGATTAGACATACACTCCAGCTTCTAGATCCTTTACAAGTAATGCAGGGATGTACAAGCTGCAGCTCAGGCTGTTTTGTGATGTCACATGACCCATTTCCTTTATCATGCTTTTACTACCTTTTCTCCTCACAGAACTCCTTTATATAGCAGAAGGAGACACCAGGTATTCTTATCAGCAATGATACTGTGGAATAAGAGTGGTGATAGAGTTAAATAATACATGTCTAGAGTACCTTTGCTCTGAGAAAGGAACTGGTGTTTTCCAGAACACACCTGTCATCCTTGAGCATGTGCAGAGAAGACTTCCTACCTTTAACATATACAGTAATTTTTTTTTTAAAGCAATCGTTTGAGCACTCCTGCACATGTCTATTCAAAAGTAAGTACCAGAGGATGGATTGCAAACATAGCGATTATGAAAGAGGACCTTTAAATTCCCTGTCCCTCCCCCCCCCTCTCACACACACTTTCACAGATATATGCCACACCCAGTGAAGACAGAATGCTGGCCATCCAAGGAACAGAATATAGGAAACACCACATTTTTACCACTTTCTTTTAATATAGCAGTAGGCAACTGTAGTTAAGGCAGGGACCAGTTTTCAGCCTAGCAGCCCCTTGGAAGCTATGCCTGTGTTTCCTGGTTCACCACAAATGACATCATACCACTTCCTGTTACCATTTTTGGGGGAGTTTTGGACCCCACCAAAAATCATGGAGGATAGAGGAATGAAAATACTGCACTAATGAGTGGTTTTCTTTACCATTGGGCATTTTGGGAATGAGTAATCACCCCCCCCCAAGATATCCAAAATATATTTTTTTCAGAAAGAGGTTTGAGGACATCAAAAGTTGAGGGTTTCTTTGGGGGAGGGAGTGGCCCCTGGGCTGCACTTTCCCCACCCCTGTCTTAAGGTCTCTCTCTCTGGCTTTTCTTCGCAAACGATGATTCAGGAAGGACTCATCCCACACTTTCTGCAAGCGAGCTGATGACTAAAAAGGCCAATCCAAGATAAACAAATCCGGTTGCAAAAATCAGAGCAGAAGGTCTCCTTAGGTGATGTTTCTGGGTTGTGATTCTTTCTGCATTGTTGTTTCTCTTCAAGACTTGTTCGGCGTTAGTTCTCAAATAAGGCTGCAGCATTGTGGATAGTGCGTCTCCATGCCTCCCAATGTGAGGCCATGGCGGACCATTGTTGTTAATCAATTTGGCCGAGCCTGAGATGTTGTTTCAGGGAGTCCTTGTATCGCTTTTTTGGAGCACCCCTCTTACGCTGACCCGTGGCGAGTTGACCGTAGAGTACTATTTTTGGGAGGTGATGGTCCTCCATCCAAGAAACGTGCCCTGCCCAGCGCAGCTGTGTTTCAATATCATGGCCTCAATGCTGGTGATCCCTGCTTGCTCAAGGACTGCAACATTCATCACATAGTCAGTCCAGTGTATATTTAGGATTGTGCATAGACAGCGCTGATGAGAGCGTTCAAGGAGTCGTAGGTGGTGGCGATAGGTGACCCATGTTTCAGATCCATAAAGGAGAATAGACAGTACAATGGCTCTATACACATTGATTTTTGTGCTTCGCTCCAGGTGTTTATTACTGCAGACTCTTTTGTGAAGTCTTCCAAATGCACTATATGCCTTTGTTAATCTGTGATCGATCTCTTTGTCAATCTTGGCATCTGAGGAGATGATGCTTCCCAGGTAGGTGAACTGCTGAATGGACTTGAGCACAGATTTGCCAACGGCAATGTGGGGATGGTGGTGTCCATCCTGTGGTGCAGGCTGGTAAAGAACTTCTGTTTTCTTCAGGTTGACTTCCAGCCCAAACAGCTCTGCAGCTGTTGCGAAGGGCTTGGCTCTCCCCTCCACATGGAGCCAAGCCCCAGGAGAGCAGGGAGTTGAGCACCTGGCTTGCTCAGCAAGCACTCCATTTAAATCAGGTCCTTTCCCTTGAGAGGAGTGCTTGCTGAGCAAACCGCGAATAATCAAAACCACGAGAGTGAAAGCTGCAAATGTGGAGGGGCAACTGTATATGTTTATGTTATTTAAAAAGAAATATCATGAAATAATATTTTTTTCCTCAAAGTGACACTACACCCAAGTTATGCTCAGTTTTTTGGCCAAGTTTGACACACAAAGCTCAAAAGGTTGCCCATCACTGTCCTAGTCTTTCCAGGATCTGCCACAGACCTTTTCTACTCACAGTGCCGAAGGCTTTGGTGAGGTCGACAAATGTTACATAGAGACCCTTGTTCTGCTCCCTACGTTTTTCTTGCAATTGTCTAAGGGCAAATACCATATCTGTAGTACTCCTATTGGCTCTGAAGCCACATTGGCTTTCAGGAAGACGTTCTTCTGCAACAGCAGGAACTAATCTGTTCAGGAGTATTCTTGCAAGGATTTTTCCAGCAACAGAGAGCAGTGCTATGCCTTGATAGTTTGAGCAATCAGATTTTGCTCCTTTTTTCTTGTACTTGTTGATGACTGCATCTCGGAGATCTGATGGCAGTTCCCCTTTTTCCCAGCAGTTCACAAGGAGTTCGTGGAATTTATCGTGGAGTGAATGACCTCTGTTTTTCCAAAGTTCAGGTGGGATTCCATCAATCCCAGCTGCCTTGCCGTTTTTCATCTGCTGTATGGCCTTAAGGGTCTCTTCCAAAGTGGGAGGTATGTCCAATTCATTTTTCATTGGTTTTTATATCGTATGTTGGATAGCTGAGCCTTGGACTACTTGGTTGGTACTAAAGAGACTTTGAAAATGTTCAGTCCATCGATTCAGGATGGAGGCTTTATCAGTAATTAATGTTTGACCATCTGTACTATATAAGGAGCTTTGGACCTGATAAGTAGGTCCAAACACTGCTTTAAGAGCTTCATAAAATCCTCTATGATCACCCAGATCTGCACAGCATTGTGTCTTTTCTGCTATATTGATCCACCACTTGTTCTGCATGTCTCAGAGTTTTTGTTGAAGCTTACTACATGTGAGGCAGAAAGCTGCTTTTCTTACATGGCAGGTTGGCTGGGCGAGGTATGCCTGGTGAGCAGTTCTCTTCTTTGCCAACAGCTCCTGGATCTCTTGGTTGTTTTCATCAAACCAGTCTTGATTTTTCTTGTGGGAGAACCCGAGGGATTCTTCTGCAGACTGGAGGATACTGTGTTTGATATGTTGCCAAAGCACTGTAGGAGAAGGATCTGTAGGATGGTCTTCAAGTTTTGTTTGCAGATTTGCCTGGAAGTTGTCTCTCATGGTAGCTTGTTGAAGATTGCTGACTTGGAGTCTCCTCTTTAAGATGCCACCCCTCTTAGGTTTGAACTTAAGATGAAGATTTAGTTTACATCTGACGAGGCGATGATCTGTTTGGCATTCTGCACTGTGCATCACTCGGGTATGACGGACATTGCAAATGTTTGTCTGGCGGACTAGAACATAGTCATTGAGGTGCCAATGTTTGGATCGAGGATGCATCCAGGTTGTCTTCAAGCTATCTTTCTGCTGAAAGATAGTGTTTGTAATAGTCAGCTGTTGTTCTGCACAGAACTCTAGCAGGAGGCGTCCGTTATCATTGTAGTTTCCAACACCATGCTTGCCTAAGACACCTTTCCAGGCTTCGGAGTTCTTTCCTACTCTGGCATTGAAGTCACCAAGGATAATAATTTTATCTTCTACAGGGACTTTTTGTATGAGTTGGCGTAGGTCTGTGTAGAATTTGTCTTTCTCTACAGGGTCTGCTTGCATGGTTGGGGCATATATACTAAAGAGAACGACATGTGGGAGGTGTAAGGAAATAATGTGATTAGAGTGTCCTGTTGGCAAGGTTTCGTGTTTGAAGGCAGTGGAGTTTTTAATCATAAAGCCTACTCCTGAAAGATGTTTTTCTGTTTTGGGTTTGCCAGACCAGTAAAGTGTGTAGCTGGCGCCGTGTTCTTTAAGGCTGCCTTCCTCATGGAGACGAACTTCACTAAGAGCAGCGATGTCAATATTAAGTCATGATAGTTCATGGGCTATTAGAGCAGAATGACGCTCAGGCCGTCCACTATCTGCAGAGTCTCACATGGTTCTGATGTTCCAGCATGCAAGCATCAGTATATTTACACCTTTGGAGGCCGGTGTGTGCCTTTGTTTCTTTGCTTTGGTTTGACCGCATCAGAAGATGCCCATTGGCCACGGCTAGCCAACCAGGTAGTTGGGGATGAGCTTTCATTAGGCCACCTTTTCTAGGCCCCTCTCCATATGGATCAAGCAGTGCTCTCCTTAAAAAAGGGTGCTTGGTCATTCAGGATGCTGCCGAACAAGACTGTCATCTCCCGGGTCAGCCTCGAGCGACCAAAGTCCTGAACCGCCTGCATGCAGGGTTGGGTCTGTGGCTTCCAGTGCATCTTTACACATGCCATTTCGTCCCTCACCTATTGCTACAGGGCTTTTTTGGAACTGGATTTGTCCTTCGACCCTATGCAATGGATTTTTCTGGTGGAGTGCAGTATGCACAGAACTGGCCTCACCCTTTAAACCAAAGGTTCATCTGCTATGGCCTTCCAAGCATGGATAGTAGCAGCGAGGTCCTAGGGGCGCAGGTTTGATTAGAGTTTCCTTCTGTTAGATGGTTGACCTCACAGGGTTGGACGACCACCATCTGCCCCGGTTTGGGATTAGAGTTTTCCTTCTCCTAGGATGGTTGCCATAAGGCTAGAGAGCCCATCCTGCCCTTTGACGCTCTTTGTCAGACCCTTCAGTTTTGACCTGTCTGGCATGGGAGACCCTATTGGTGGCTATTATGCCACCACCAGCATAGCTCAAAACATCATTAGGGTACACAAGCCTCTTTCCCACGACAAGGGGGCGTCAATGGAGACGACACATACATGCACTTAAAAATAATAATAATCAGATGTACATGGGTATTCTTTTCTTATCAGTGCAGGAGTTTTCCCTACATCTTGACTCAAGTTTGGCAGGAACAGAAAGCATGTCTTGAAGGGTGAATGACAGGTTGCAAGTTATTGGCTACCAGGGGAAGGGTAATACAGCGAGTCCTCAGTATCCATTGGGATTTGGTGCCAGGGCACCCTGTTGATACCAAAATTTGTGGATGCTTAACTCCTATTATATATAATGGTGTAGTAAAATGGCGTCCCATATATAAAATGACAAACAGCAAGGTTTGCTTTTTGGATTTTTTTGCCAAATATTTTTGAGTCATGGTTTGTTGAATCTGCCATGGTTGGCAGAACCTGTGGATATGGAGGGCCGACTGTATTTTTGTTGTGGAGCATATGTTTCACATGCAGAAGGTCTTGGGGTTCTATCTCTAGCATCTCCAGGAAGACAAAGGAAATGTTTCTGTCATAACCCCTGAAGAGCCACTGCTGGTCAATACAAACAAGGCTGATCAAGATGCAGCAGTAGTTTGATCCTGTTGACGGCATCTTCCTATGTCAGTGCCCCTGGTATCAATGAGGGAAGAACCATTCATCAGTGGAATGGAATATGACTGTATAGAAATAGAAATACTATGGTATCTTGTTTCATTCATTTTACTGCTTGCCATTGTACTTGCTACTGTTTGAAGACAGTCCTTCTGCTCTGAAGTAGGCCTAAGCATTTAACAGTGATACTAGTTTTCAGAAATCTTGACATTAACATAGATGCAGCTTCTTGCTTCCCTGAATGAGTTGTGAGTCTAATTCAGTTTGGGGTTTCTCTTGCCGTGGATAGTATCCTTCCTCCCTGGCAATATTATATACTATTTTTGAAAATGCTGTCATTGTGTTTTTTAAATTAATTTTACTTCGTTACATTGGTGGCCTTCGGCTAACTAATAAATTTCAATATTCAATGTTTTTTAAAAGGCTGTGTTTCAAAAAAACAGTCTGCTGTATACTGCCAAAAAAAAAAAAAAAAAAAAAAAAACCTATCTGGAGTGAAAAAGCCCAAACCTCCAGGATTTATGGTGTGATGTAGGTATATTTCTCTAGTCTCCATTTTTTCATGGCCTTAACAAAAATACTTTTCTCTTTTCAAGTTTGGTGATTGTAGACTGTATTTTTAACCCATATACCTGTTTCTGTATTAACAGCCTATATCCATATCCCCTTCCCCCTGCACTTTCTTTACAGGTCTATGTTGCAAATTAAGTATTTTGCAAATGTAAGCTTTCTTGCATTTTGAGCAGTTAAAGAATATGTAGACAAGGATTGATTTGAAATTGCAAATGCAATTGCAGTTTTATCACACATGAGTGACTCTGTTACATGCCATTCAGGCTTGTAAATAATACCTGAAAAGCCCTTGGACTGTTATGTAGAAGGCATTACAGTGTGCTAAGGACATTTTGGACTTTATCACACTAGGCTGTTGTCTCTCTGCAATTGTGTTGTGTGACCAAACGGAAACATACTGGTATTAAAGAAATCACTATCACACCTCCTCTTCAATAGCACTGTGGCTCTGTATGTTCCTATAATAAATATTCCTCACTGCCCCACTTCCTCCCCATGCACTTGCACGCTGTTTACTTTTTTGTTTTATTTTTGCTACAATTGGTTGCTTTTACTCTATTGAAAAAGAGAGCGAGAGAGCGCTAGCTTATTGCACTTGAGCAAGGCACATGTGGGAAGAGAGCAAGAGAAAGGCTTTTACTTTTTAAAATTAACCCTTTTCTTTTTCTTTCATAGCTTTTACTCTGTTTCCTGTTTTTTTTAGTTTTTTAAAAAATGTGTTTTGCTATAATTGCACTGTCCTAGCAGATCACAATTATAGCAAAACAAATTTTTGAAAACAAACAAACAAAAATACCAGGGAACAGAGTAAAGCCTCTCTCTCTCTCTCAATCTCTCTCTCTCTCTCTCTCTCCTGGTACACCTTACTCAAGTGCTTGCGGTCTGCCATGGCAGATCATGTGTGTCATTCCTGTGTGTGTGTGAATGCGCATCTGCCTGCTTGCTCCCCTGGGCTCCCCTCTGCTTCACCGCTTGGCACTGGATCTAAAATCAGAGGTGGAGAGTGGATTGTATACCTGAATTAAACTCCTGGGCCAGGTGGGACGGGCAGCTGCTCATAGGGGTAAGGGCTGCTACTTGGGTCATCCCTTTCTCTCCCTGAGCTCCCCTCTTCCCCCACCCTCTTCCTTCCACTCACCTGTGTGTACTTTGCTCTGGTGCTGTTTCTTCTCTTAAGGAAGTTTCCTCTCCCTCTCTTCTACCACTGCTACTGCCACACTTCCCCATATTTCACTGCCTGGCCACCCACTCCAACTCCACTACTGAGAGGGGAGGGCTTTTACTATCACCCCTCCGGTTTTCCATAGTGTAGTTGGTGAGGCTGGGCTGGATGGAAACACCCCTGGCCCCAGAGAGAAGCTGAATGCTGGTGGCTGCTAATTTACACCCCTATGTGGTGCAGCAGCCCAACTCCTGACTTTGGGACCGGGAGCATGCCAAGTCCCACTTAGGTTAGGCACACCAGGAGAGAGTGTGTGTGAGAGAGGTTTTATTCTATTGCCTGTTTTTTTTTAATTGCTTTGCCATAATTACGTGATTATGATCTGCCAGGGCAGCACAATTACAGCAAAACAAAGTAATAAATAAATAAATACTGGGGAACAAAGTAAAACCTATGGAAAGGAAAAAAAAGGAGAAGGAAAGGGTTAATAAAAATAGTAAAAGCCTCTCTGTCCTCTCTCTCTCTCTCTTGGCACCCTCACTCAAATGCACGGATCTTGCTATCCCCTCCCCTCTCTCTGATGACACACATGCATACAGGAGAAGAGGGAAGGGAGGCAGTGAAATGAGCAGAGCTTCAGGTGTCACATAATAGAAGAGTGGGTGCAGAGTGGAAAAATGGGCCTGCCCCTTGTGCAGTTGCCCACTCCTCCATTAAAACCATCCAAGACCATCAGTTTTAATACAACAGATACATTTATGTCCTCTCTTCTAGTCCTCCATAGCAGGCCTTCTTAAACTTTTTCCACTTGTGACCCCTTTTTGCCCAAGAAATTTTTATGTGACCCCAGGTATATAACTATATAAAATAGGTATGCAAATCAAATTTATTGTTGCAAAATTTTTCACGATCCCCACATTCTGTTATGCGATCCATATGGGGGGGGGCGACCCACAGTTTAAGAAGCTTTGCTCCATAGTACAAAACAGACATAAAGCATTCCTTTCTTAAAAAACAAAACAAAACAAACAAAAACCTGAGAAAAGGAAACCATGACAGGAAACAAAATGATGTGAGAGATACAGGAATTAAAAATGTTTTGAGTCTTACATAAAAGTCTACCTGCTGCTTAAGTTTTAGAAATAATGTGGAGAGAGTACATAAATAATTTGAAAACTATATCTGAAATAATTTGTTCATTGCTCTAAAAGAAAATATTTCATAATCAGTTTTTTTACTTTTTCTGGAAAATGGTCCACCCTTTCCCATGTTTTTCCCCATCTGCCTGCTTCTTTCCACTGCACTTCATCCTTCTCCTTGGCTCAGTAGACTACAGACAAAGTATCTTTCACATACAAACTTGTGTGTATACTGCCATAGAAATGAGTATGTTTCTGTAATGAGATGGGCAGCTACTAATTTATAAGAATGTCCATGGGCTTGCACTGTTTCTCCTTCTTTTTGCTCCTGTTTCTCTCTGTGTTCCTTGTAGCCATAATTTCCTGTGCTGAACATGTTGGCACATTATGGATATCATGAACCAGGAAGTGAAGAGTGGAATTGGTATTTGATATTACATACCTTGATAGCTCCCATCTTGGAATATCAAATAATTGGCTATATTTTGTAATTTGGCTAAGGTGGCTGTCCATGTGGTTACAGGTAAACCAGGGACCCACTAATACCAAGGTGGGATTCATGCAAGACCAAGGGAAGGGCCTTTGGAAATTCCCCCAAACAAATACTCTGCTTAAGAATCAGCACCTGGACGTGAATCATTCATTAATCCACTCAATGATAGCATACTCCAACAAAAGACATTGCCTGTTTCCTGTTCAATTCTAAAAGTATCAAACATTAACAATCATGAACTCTTCCAGAGTACCCATTGTTTTGGCCTGGGAACCTCCAGAGAACCATTGTATTTCACTCAAAATCCTATCCCTTCAGGGGAATTATTTCATATAAATATCACCCTAAAACACCACCCAAGTGCACACTTCCTACTACTTTCAATAGCCTTGTGTGAATGCTTGAAGCTTGAATGTTTGTGTGAATGCTGTTGATTTTAATTTCCAATAAATATCATTTAATTGTACCTTTTGGCTTAGAGTCTCCTCCTTAGTACCAGTATACATAGGTTAAAAGGTCCTACTGTTGACTGTCTTCTTGCTGCAATAATTGAGTTAATTAAATAGTCCCAATATTAATATTTGGACATTGGAGAGTCCCCCAGGGACCCCAAACAATTTGAATAAGAAGTCTCTGGAAAACTTGGGCAAACCCTGTCCCCTATGCTTGGCTGATATCCAAATTGAGACATATGGCTTTTCTACATGGGCTAAATGATCTCAACTCATTTTCACAGCAAATTGTCCAGATGACTCACGGCTCAAATCTGGGGCTTTTCAGCACCTCGGGGTTTTAATTGAGACCAAAAAGAGTTGAACAGAAAATCCGGATATTTGTGTGTGCGTGCATGTGTGTACTGTGCTCTGCAGAGTTGTCAGCATGGGGGCAGAGAGAGGAGTTTCAGTGTGTGGGCAGAAGAATTGGGGAGATGGCTCCCTGGGCCAGGCAATCAACTGACTTTTCCTGCCAGGAAATGCCTCTTTGCCTGTTCCAATTTCACTTTTTAATAGTTTCTTCATTGTGATTTCTTTTGCATACGTGGCAGTTGTTTGAAGAAACGCATACCAGCATACCCATGTTGTTAGTTGTGTGTATCTCCATAGGATGTCCAAAGTCCCTCTGAGATGTGGGAGAAGAGACAGAGGCAATGCAGACATGTGTACATTCACATGAATGGGGGAGGGGAAAAACCCTGGGCTTTTCTAGATGATGAAAATACTCCTCATAGAACTGGAGGAGAATACCTTTTGTCCCAACGTGATCCTGCATTTTTTTTGCCTTCTTCAGAAAGAGAGGGTGAAAAACTCTATGTACTACACGGGAAAAGCCTTTGCAGCCTTCCCTGAATCTTTTTAAATTATACAAGGAAATGAGCATTAGTGCTTGTTACAACAACCAATTCTCTTTGTTGAGCTTTCTCAGAGAGGGCAGAACTGGAGATTGGATTGGCTGGATGTGTGCGGCGGGGGGTGGGCTTGCTGGCAAGACTCCATTGGATTTTCACATTAGCAACCATGCAGTTTTTTCCTCCGCTGAGGCACTCAACTTTTTTAAGCAGAAGGTCGCACTTGCTCACCTTTTTTTTTTAATAATAATAATATTTATTAATTTTCTTTAAATACATACACTAAAATAAACACCCATCATATAGTCATACTTACAAGTCATTCAACTCAATCATATGCCATTATCATATACAATAATCAAAATTCTTCCGATATTCCTTGCACCTCTTTCATTAACATCATCTTCTATTCAATACATTCTTATCTTCTCATACATTCTCCGTTACTTCCTATATTCCTTTTCTTTTCCATTTCATTTTCTTATGTTTATCTTCCCCCTTCTCCTTCTATAATTCTGTTTTTTCTCTCTACTTTCTTCTTACTAAACGATTTTGCTTACTAGATTTCTTTTTAACGATATAGTTCTTTAAACATGTTAAATTTTGTTAATCTTTTTTTATTTTAACCTCTTTTTCCCATTTATCTTCCCATAATGGGTTTAATATCTCCCATGGTTCCAAGTCTTTTAATGTTTTATTTTCATCTATTATCACTGTCAGTTTTTCCATTTCGTACATTTCCAGGAGTTTTAAAGTCCATTCTTCCATTGTAGGCAATTTTTGTTCCTTCCAGTATTTAGCGTAATTGATTCTCGCTGTTGTCATCATGTAGGACAGTACTTTCCAATATTTTTTCTGAATCTGGCTATCTATTTTATCAAATATATTTAGAAGGTAAATCTCTGGGGCGCAAGGAAAATTTGTAGCAAATAATCTTAGTATTATTTTATGGATTTTCCCCCAATATTTTTCTGCCTTCTCACATTTCCACCAGGTATGGTAAAAAGTACCTGATGCCTTTTGACACTTCCAGCATTGGTCAGATGTTTTTTTGTTTATTTTAGATAACCTTTCTGGTGTTATATACCACCTGCTGATCATTTTATACATGTTTTCTCTTACTGTGTTACTTCGGGTGAAAGATATACCCCTTCTCCATAGTTTTTCCCACTGTTCTAGCTCTATTGTATAACCAAAATTCCGAGCCCATGCAATCATATACGGTTTAACCACCTCTTGTTCTAAGTTTATCTTTATTAAGATTCTATATAATTTGGCTATTTTCTTTTCCTTATTTCCTTGAATTACTTTATCTAATTCCGTTTCTTCCATCCCAATTCCTTCCAGTTTTTGGTCTATCTTAAATTTCTCCATTAGCTGTCTATATAGAAGCCAATGGCAATTCTTATTTTCAGATCTTAATTCTTCCTGAGTTTTCATCCTACAGCTTTCTCCTTCTTTCTTAAGTAGATCTTTATAGGTCAGCCATCTTCCTTTGTATATATCTTCCTTCTTGAAATATGCCTCATGATTGGATAGCCATAGTGGAATTTTAAAATATATTTTCTTTTTGTATGTTAACCATACTTGTAATAAGGCTCTTCTTAAATAATGATGTTTAAATTCTTTGTGAATCGATGCCTTATTGTGCCAGAGATAGGCATGCCATCCAAATCTCGTGTTAAACCCCTCTAGTTCCAATAGCCTGGTGTTTTCCAGTGTAATCCACTCTGTTATCCAGGAGATTGCACATGCTTGGTAATAGGTAAGCAGATCCGGGAGTGCCAAGCCTCCTCTTTCCTTTGTATCTATTAGTATTTTGTACTTAATCCTGGGTTTTTTGCCTTGCCAAATGAATTCTGTCAGGTCTTTTTTCCATATTTTAAACACATTGTAATTAATTATGATTGGTATATTTTGGAAAAGGTATATCATTTTTGGTAGTGCGTTCATCTTAAAAGCAGCTATTCTACCTAGTAGGGATAGGTTTAGTCTCCCCCATCTTTTTAAATCTTCTTTTATTTTATTCCATATTTTTGTATAATTATTTTCAAACAGTTCTGAGTTTTTCTTTGATATAGTAATACCTAGGTATTTTGTCCTTTTTACTATCTTATAGCCTGTAATTTTCTCTAGTGATTGTTCTTCCTGTTTTTTTATATTTTTTGTTAACATCATCGTTTTTTCTTTGTTTATTTTTAATCCTGCCCAATTTCCAAATTCTTCAATTATTTCTATTAATTTCCCTATACTATCTTTTGGTTTTTCTAGAATAAAGACCAGATCGTCTGCAAAGGCCTTGTATTTATATTCATGTCCTTGTCTTTTCCATCCTCTTATTTGTTGTTCTTTCCTTATTTTCCTAAGTAATATCTCCATTACTATAATAAAAAGTAATGGGGATAGGGGACAGCCTTGGCGTGTTCCTTTTTTTATCTTACATGGTTTAGTTTTTTCACCATTAATTATAATTTGGGTTTCTTGGTTATCGTATATCTTACCTATCCAATCAAGATATCTATGTCCGATGTTCATTCTTTTTAGGACTTCTACCATGAAGTCCCATCTTACATTATCAAACGCTTTCTCTGCGTCTGCAAACACCAGTAGGAGTTCTTTTTCATTATGTTTGTCATAAAATTCTAGGAGATCTAGGATTATTCTTATATTGTCCTTCGTTTGTCTTGCCGGGAGAAATCCACTTTGGTCCTCGAAGATCCAATTCCTTAAGATTTTTTTCAGTCTTTCTGCTAGGATACTTGCACTTGCTCACCTTTGCTTTAGTGTTAAAAAAAATATTGTGCGGCGGCAGCAGCATATCACACGCTAATTTATGGCCTCCATCTTGATTTTGCGGGTGTGTGAACTTCAAATGCGGATAGCCTCCCAGTGTATCATTTTTTCTGAAAGACAATGGAGACAAAACAACACTGCTGTAAATGTACAATAATGCACGGGAATGAGTATTATATCCTCTTGCCTAGACTAGCCCCGGAGTTCCCCCAGCCATGTAGCAGTGCATACTGAAATTTATCAGACCTGGGTGACTTTGGAATTGAGAACTGTGTGGACAGTGCTCCCAACCTTGCCTCAGTGCACATGGCGATCATGTGGATAAGCCCGTGGTTGCTGTGGAGAAGGGTAACCCGAAGGTAAGTTGGATTTTCCTGTTAGTGTAGATGAACCCACAGTCTTGGTGCCACTTCATGTTCCTGTTTTCCAATTTTATTTTAGCGATCCATATATAATAAATAATATAATAAAATTTATTTATATACTGTCCTTTGGTAATCCAATCAGGGCAGTTCACAACATTAAAAAACCATACAAGTAAAACAATATACTCCCTCCCCCCCCTTAAAAAGTTATTAAATCAATTTACAAATTAAAACAACAATTAAAACATTTGATAAAAACACATATGTACATTTGGCAATAACAGTAGGTCCCCAGCGATATTCAGTTCTGTTAACAAAGGAGGCTGTGGGGACTCTGCTGAAGGAGGGGGGTTTCCCGAGGCCAGGATAATCTATTCTGGAAAGGCCTGCCGGAAGAGATCCGTCTTGACAGCCTTTTTGAAGCTGTTCAAAGATGTCAGTTGACAGATCTCATCTGGCAGGCCATTCCATAGTTGGGGGCGACAACAGAAAAAGCCCTGTGGGAGGTAGCCGAAAGCCTCGACTTTTGAGGCTGCAGCAAATTCCTCCCAGAGGACCGGAGTGCGCGGGGGGGATTATAAGAGAGGAGACGGTCCCTGAGATAGCTTGGACCCAAGCCATTTAGGGCTTTAAAGGTGATAACCAACACCTTATACTGGGCCCGGAAATCAATAGGCAGCCAGTGGAGGGACCTCAAAACCGGAGTGATGTGGTCCCTCCTAGATGTTCCTGAAACAAGCCTGGCTGCCATATTTTGTACTAACTGTAGTTCCTGAACCAAGCACAAGGGTAGCCCCATGTAAAGCGCATTACAGAAGTCTAGGCGCGAGGTTACCAGCGCGTGAACGATGGTTTCGAGGTCCCTTGCTTCCAGAAAAGGGCACAGCTGGCGTATTAGCCAAAACTGATAACAGGCGCTCCTGACTGTCGCATTTACCTGATTTATCATCAGGAGCGACGAGTCAAGGAGCACCCCCAGACTGCAAACACAGTCAATGGAGGAGAGTGTGACCCCATCCAGGACTGGAGGTTGCAACCCAATTCTTGATTTTGGGGCCGCTACTGTGAGCACCTCTGTCTTGTCCGGATTCAGTTTCAATCTGTTTTTCCTCATCCAGCCCATTACCGCCTGAAGACATTCATTGAGAGAAGAGATGTCATTGGAATCCGAGACCGACGAACGAGATAGGGAGAAATAGATCTGAGTGTCATCAGCATACCGATAACACCCAACTCCATAACTCCGAATAATCTCACCCAGCGGCTTCATATAGATGTTAAATAATATCGGGGGTAGGATAGCTCCCTGTGGAACTCCCCAGGTGAGCTCTCTTTTGCTTGAACAACTGTCCCCGAGCAGCACTCTCCTCCTGCCCGAGAGGTAGGACCAGAACCACTGCAATGCAGTGCCTCCGATACCCAACCCCCTCAAGCAGTCCAAGAGGATGCCATGATCTATTGTGTCGAAAGCCACTGAGAGGTCTAAGAGCACCAACAGGGTCATATTACCCCTGTCGATGTTCAGACGCAGATCGTCGGTCAAGGCAACGATCAGAGACTTTTTAATACCAGCTTCCCAGGTTGGTTTACTTTAACCCAGTATAAAATCTGAAAGAATAGCAATAAATCTGGGACTTTTCAACCAATCTAGATGTGCCCTTAGCTGATGGGGCAGCATGCAGAAGAAAATTCTACTCTGATGAAGTTCTAGGACAGTCATGTGAATTGCTTCTAAACATTATAGCTTACATTATATATCCTTTTATTTATATGTGGTAGCCATTCTGCAGGTCTCCAGAAATAAATTGTCAGTACACTTACCTGCCTTTATTAGAGCATGTTTATATCGCTTCTCCAGGTTTAAATGAAGGAAATGCCATTCCCTCCCAAATAGTTGGCAAAATTGGGAAAATGTAGATATCTCTAATTATACCATATGCTACAAAGATTTTCATGAATGGTTTCATGATAGATATGTCAGCTTCCCCCTTCAAACACAGTTCTTCTTGCTTTCTAAGCAATAAGGAGAATGCTTAATTAATACTGTAGTTATGCTAATTTGAAACAGTGACGATCATGGTTTTCAGAGATCATTTGTTTTAATTGAACTTGACCAGCTCTTGTTACAGTACAGATGGATTCATGCCACATTAATCCATACATACATAGTTTTATATGTAGAATGTGTTTGTTTTGTTTTGCTTCGCTTTGTTTTTCCACACTCTTCTTAACTAACTATTAAATTGTCATGCAGTGAACAATTAAAATCTTCTTAACCTTTATAAGAAGTGCTTACATGCTATATGTTATTTCAGTAATTAAAGTCTTCATTTTTTGAAAAGCAATTCTAATGTTTATTTTTACTAATTTACTATATTCTTTTAGATAATATTTATGTTACTATTTATTGTACTTGCTATGATTTTAACAGTGCAGTCTTTCTCTCTCTTTTTAAAATAATTTACAGTATTTTAAATGTTTAAAATGAATTAACATTTAAAAACAGAAGGCACTCTTGAGCTGTCACTGTTGCTGTTACAGATGATAACAACCTTGCCTGTGTAAATACCCTTTTGTAAGGCATTCATAACTCAGAGGCAAAGGATAGATACTCATGGATGGCCTGTGTAGCAGATGGGAGGAAAGGGCATAAAGAACAGACATGGGGTAGGGCTGTTAAGTGTTGACACTGCTAGGAGGCAGATTTAGCCTTGCCAAACCTGCAGTCATGGGAGAAAGAGAAGGTCATGTCTCCTATACTCCAAGTCGTTTAAAGTTAACTGAGCAATCTGACCACTAGGGACAGTAGTAGTGCCTTCTCAAGTTCTTTGCTTAACTTTCTCTACAGTCATTGTTTACAGCCTGTTTGTATCAGTCTTTGTACAGCCATAGTATTTAAAGAAGGATGTCAGAGTTGGGAAATGAAGCATGTTTAGAACTAAGAAATGATGCTGTGTGCTTTCACCAGAGAGAGACAAGAAAATACTTTTGTCTACATTCCTTTGGTTACATTAGTGGGTTGGGTTTTTTTTTTTTAGCTTTTTGGGGTATGTGTGAATTATGCAAATCAGAGAGAGAGATACTGTAACAGTCAGATCTGGTCTCCAGTGTAATCAGTCTTGTCAAAGTCCAAAGATATTCCAAAGTTACTGGCATATCTGATTTTAATTTTTTGGTTTTTTTTTTAAGAAACTACAAATAGAAAAACATTTTCAAAACCTATACAACATAAAATTATACTGACTTGCAGTATGGTTTAATGTAACTTGAGTAATGTTCCAGAGAGATTGTCAGATTTCTCTTAATGGGGAAAAAGAGGCTTAATTTCCTCCCAACAACTAAACAGATTCACTAAATGTTTTAAAATATTTGGAATATTTTAGGATATGTTGCAGACTGCAGGTGTGAGACTTGTGTTTGGACTTTTCCTTTTGATATACAGTATTTTCTCTCTCTCTCTCTCTGGCTTTTCTTCGCAAACGAAGAAATGGTTGCAGAAAGCACAGCAGAAGGTCTCCTTGGGTGATGTTTCCAGGTTGTGATTCTTTCTGTGTTGCCGTTTCTCTTCAAGACTTGTTCGGTGTGAGTTCTCAAATAAGGCCGCAACATTGTGGATAGTGTGTCTCCATGCCTCCTGATGTGAAGCCAGGGCGGACCATTGTTGGTGATCAATTTGGCTGAGCCTGAGATGTTGTTTCAGGGAGTCCCTGTATCGCTTTTTTGGAGCACCCCTCTTATGCTGACCCGTGGCGAGTTCACCGTAGAGTAGTATTTTTGGGAGGCGATGGTCCTCCATCCTAGAAACGTGCCCTGCCCAGTGCAGCTGTGTTCTCAATATCATGGCCTCAATGCTGGTGATCCCTGCTTGCTCAAGGACAGCAACATTCATCACATAGTCAGTCCAGTGTATATTTAGGATTGTGCATAGACAGCGCTGATGAAAGCATTTGAGGAGTCGTAAGTGGTGGCGATATACAGTATTACCGTAATAATAAAACCAGTGGGACATGTCTGGGACAATTAGTTTAATAACCCTTACCTACTGATTTTGGTTTTACTGTAAACAGTTTGTGTGTTTTAATTTAGGGGAAACAAACCTGAAAATGATACTTAAGACGATAAGAAAATACTGCTCATACATTTTTGTTGTTATTTGCCATCCAGTTGACTGCAGCTTATGGCTGCAAGTCACCCTTTCATCAACAGCCCTGCTCGAGTCATACAAACTCAAGGCCATGGCTCCCTTGATTGAATCGATTGACCTGTAATGCGATCTACATCTTTTCCTACTGCCTTCCACTTTACGAAGCATTATCACCTTTCCAGTGAGCCACACCATATAATGATATGTCCAAAGTATAGCAGTCTCAGTTTAGTCATGACTCATGCTGACTCTTTTTCAAATTTTCAATCTAGGTTATGGAATTCCTTTCCAAAGAAATGAACAGGAGATCATTTTGGGATGAAGGAATGGTGGTGGCTCTAGAAGTCACTTGTACATGAGTTCTGATATGGAAAAATCCAGTCATGATAGCTGCTTTTCAGTGAACATCTGGGTGAATAGCAGAGTCAGATGGTTGGGCATAACAGACTGGTGCTGCGGAACAACTTTTTAATATTCTTTCATTTGTGGAGCACGGTATGAACATGCAGTATATTCAAAATTAGGATAGGTGGTATTTTTTATATAAACCAACAAGGGTAAATTCATTTTATATAGAAATATTCCAGATGTTTCTAATTACATTGCCTGGCTTTTGTGCAATGGTTTTGAACTGTATGGTTATGAAGTGATTACCAATTATCCAATTGTTTCTCACTCTGGTTCCTTCAAGTGCAAACAAAGTAATGCTTAGCCCATTCCTTGCCATTGCTTGCTTCACATGCGTCTGCAGAGCACATGTTTTTCTTCATGTGGCAATATGTGAACAAAATCCATGAACAGAATCAGTGGGCAAAATCAAGTAGCTTTGGTGGTCCCATTTACTATATATCATTTACAGTATTTTATCTCTCTCATTATTTTAAATTTATCTGTCTGACTTTTCGTAGGGTTGCATACTTTAACAGTGTATCAAGAAGAAAAATCAGATATTTAATAAAATATCTACAAATCCAGTCTTTTTACCAACTTCTTGTTACTTAATTCATCTGTTTTCCTTAATTACTTGGCATTATACGTTTCCCATTGTTTATTTCTTGTAATTGAACTTTGTGATTGAATATCTGCTATTTGGTTTCAGCTAATATGTTTGTTATTTTGCATTTTTAATAAGTTTATGTAACTTTGGTGAATTTATAAAGAAATAATTGTTTTTTCATTCATTCACATCGTCTGTCATGTTCATATTTATTTTGTTGTTGTTGTTGTTCTTGTTCTTATTTACACCCCTTTTGTAGACCCTGAAATATGTGCTCTTTAGCATTCTCTGTGTTCTTGTTTTCAACTGCTGTCTTTCAATGTGATGTTGTTTAGCATGCCTTCAGGATGCCCAGCTACCTTCAGCCAAATAGTCAAGGAAATAGGACCTTTTGTGGAAAGGCAAGATATTGTAATGCAGTGCACTGTAGCCATGAAAAAGAATTGTAATAACTGCTTTTGAACTTCCATGTCCCCTTGTTTATATGTTTGGGGGGGGGGCAAATCCACTGCATGTTGCATATTCTGTCACATGGGTTGGTTTGTGTGTGAGCTGTATAAACTTCAGATGTAACAAGGTTTGTAAGTGAGAGAAGATCTATGCAAGGTTCTGGAAGCTGGATTTCCCCCCAAGCTGCAGGTGATCTGGATTCATCCTACAACCATGTTTTGACTGTACACCACAGCTGCAAGTGCTTCTACAGCATGGTACTCCAGGAAGTTATACATGTGAAAAAAAGATAGAAGCTGTGATACCTCCTTCTCCTCAATATCATTTCAGACAACGAAGCTGTCAACTGACTCATGCTTCACTGTCATGTTGATCCTAGTCAGTGAAGTTCCAGAAGTTCCAGAAAAGCTGTTTATCTTGATCAGGCTTTTGTTCTCCAACCATGGTTCATGTTCCCCTTCTATTGCCCAGAACACCTAAGGAGAGAACTCTATCGCCCCAATATACTGAGGCTACCTATAAGCAATCCTTTAAGTATTTGAAGGCAAAATAGGTGTTGATACACATCCTTTTAGATGTGGAAGGTGATACTGTTGTCAACATGGTCATAGCGTGCTGCATTCTCAACAGTGTGAGACAAGAGCAAGTAAACCCACAAGTTCTCAGCTGGGCTGGGGAGAACAGTGCCTTTCTGACTCAGTATAAGTAGCAACAGTGCCATCTACAGTCTCTAAATGTCAAATCAGAAGGTGGAAGCCATCCTAGGATGAGGGAGATCTGTTCTGGTATTGCAGAGTTCATAGTCATTACTCTTACTTTCTTCTCACTTACTGACTCATGGTGCAGTACACCTATGCTTTTGTTTGTTCCTGTACCAACCACCATTTCACTTGCTTACATCTTCTTCTGATTTTCAATTTGAAGTCTCCTGTGCATGTGTCTTGCTCCTTTCAGCTGTTGTCCCAGGTGGGTTAATTGTTATCACCTGCATTTCTAATTATTTCTGTCATTAATGTTAAAGTTGTTACATAAATTGCCATATGTTCTTATAATTTCAAAAAATCTGATTTTAGAAAGCTTAGGAAATATTTGGTGAGATCCCGTGGTTAGAAATATTCAAAGGGAAGGAAGCTCATGGTGCATGGGGTTTCTTTAAGGTGAGAGACTGAAAGCACAGTTGCAAACAATCTAATGAGGAGGAACAAAAGAAACCAGAGTGGATGTATAAAGGAACTTTCCGATGAGCTGAGATTCAAAAGAGACAAGTATAGGAAAGGGGAAACCACTAAAGAGGAATGCAAACAAATAGTCAATACTTGTAGGGGAAAAGTAAGAAAAGTTAAAGCTCAGAATGAACTCAGGCTTGTTAGAGAGTTAAGAATAATAAAAAGGGGAGGTTGGTTATGTTTGGAGTAAGAGAAAGAACAAGGATTAGTACGACCATTGTGTAGGGAAGATGGGGAAATGCTAAAAGGATACAGAAGGAAGGTGGAACTGTTTAATACCTAGTTTGCCTCAGGGCTCATCTACACTGGCCACTTAAATCTGGATTGACCACAATGACCCCGGATTGATCACTATGACAGCCACATGCACTGGGCTGAATACAGTGTGATGTCTGCCATTGTCTGGGCCAACTGTGCCAACACCACGTCAGCACTGTTGGCCTGTCCCCTGCTTTTGGAGCCACTGCTACCACCGCATCAGCCAAGTAACTGCCTGAGAGAGTCTGGCTGGCATTGGCACTTCTGCTGAGGTCAGAACAGGGCACCCAGAAATGTGATCAACAAAGAAGGGCTGCTCTACCCTCTCCTCATTGATTGCATGGACTCCCTGTTCTGACCTCAGGAGAAGTGACTACACCAGCCAGGCTCTTGCATGAAGCTGCTTGGCTGGTGAGGTGACAACTCCAATGGAGATCCCTTTCCTTCCCTGCAGTGCTCAGCACAGGGTAAGGGAGATGTGCTGTGTTCACATGTGGACCACTGGATCAGGCTGAATTGAATCTCATCCAGCTGTTCAGAAAGCAAAAGAACCTGAGGTCACTCCAGGGTTTCTGGGAAACCCTGGAGTTCTTCCTGACTTTGCTTAATTTGGAGCAAATTCGGGTTAAGGGCAAAAAATGTAGTTCCCTCCCAGGAAGTAGTTGTATGTCATCTGGACTGCCAGCTCCAGATTTGGGGTAAGTCCACATTAAAATATGATGTGACAATGACGCCAGGAGATCGCTAAAGGGCTTGAATATCAGATGATGTTGTCCCTGTCTTGTTATGCTTCTGTGCTGCTTCAATTCCTGTGGCGCTCCTTTTTATTCACGGCCTAAGCCATGGATAGATCGCCTGTTCCATTTCTGTCATGTAACGGCAGGCAACTGAAAAGGTACTCTGTTATGTTGGCGCAATGCCAGCATGAGTGGGAGGTCTGTTCCAGAACACTTCCGGGTGCGATCAGGAGATCAAGATAAGTGACATACTTTTTTGTACCCTCCCCGAGTTACTTGATATTTTTTAAGTGTGTTTAAATGCTTTGTTTAACTTTTAAAAGTGTATTTTGCTTTTTACTTTTGAATTTCCCACGCAATCGTCCTCTCGCAAAAACGGCCGGGATTTCCATTCTAGGAAGTGATTGTAGCTCCGTTCAAGCTGCATTCACTCCTGGGCTGCCGAGGGAAGGGGAGGATCGCACGAGCAAGGTAAGTGTGAAACTTTGTGTTATCGTGCCGGGACTGGGGCGGGAGAGGAGATTGTGAGATGGGGACCGTTATTTTTGTCCCTTTCTGATAATCTCTATAATTTCAAGGTCACTGCCAATAATCTTTGGGGATTCTTTGAAGATAGGAGATGTCTGAGAAGACTGGAAGAAGGCTAATGTTGTTCCCATATACAAAAAGGGGAAAAAAGAAGACCAAAGCACCTATCGATCAAGTCAGTTTGACATAGATATAAGGAAGGTTCTGGAATAGCTCATTAAACAGTCAGTCTGTGCACACTTAGACAGAAATGCTATGATTAATAAGATCCAGCATGGGTTTCTCAAAAACAAGGCATGCCAAACTAATCTTATCTATTTTTTTGCAAACTTGGTAGATGAAAGGAGTGCTGTGGATGTAGTATACCTTGATTTCAGTAAGACTTTTGACAAGCCCCCCCCCCTTGATTTTCTTGCAGGGAAGTTGGTGAACTGTGGGCGTAATGTGTGGGCCATTATGTGAATCCGTAATGGGTTTACAGACAGAATTCAGAGAATAATTGTCAATTGTTGCTTTTCACCCTGGAGAGAAGTAACGAGTGGGGTGCTGTAGGGTTCTGTCCTAGTGTTGTTTAACATCTTTATAAATGACTTAGATGATGGAGTAGAAGGCATGCTTAACAAATTTGCAAATGACACCAAAATGGAGGGAGGGGAGCTCATGCCACAGAGGACCTGAACAGAATTCAAAATGATCTTGACAGATTGGACAGTTGGGCCAAAACTAACAAAATGAATTTTAACAGGGATAAGTGTAAGGTACTACATCAGGCAGGAAATGTAATACAAAAATATAGGATGGGTGACACCTGACTTGAAAGCAATATATTTGAAAAGGATCTGGGGTTCTTACCACAAGCTTAACATGAGAACAGTAGGTGCACCACCAGGAGCATAGTGTCCAGACCGAGGGGAGTAGTAGTGCCACTATATTCTGCTTTGGCCAGACCCTTGACATTTAACTGACCCTAGGAATGTTTGGTCAAGAGCATGAAAGGATAGGATTTATGCTTCAGCCTTAATAAAATAAATTGATGCCATGGTAAACCCTGGGTAGCTAGAACCCAATACTCTGTGTTGAGCCGGGTGAACCCACCTGTGGAAGCAGTGAACTTGCATTCAAACATGCTAAAAATGAATACCCAAAATAGATACATAGACTCCAAATGGGATATGTGCAATCCTAGATAGGTGGCAGAAAGAAGCACGGATGAAACTGGAGGGGTTTCAAAAGTCTTTACAGCAGCCAATCACCCAGAAAAACAGGCGAGGTGTTTCTTTATTTAAAAGCAGTTTTCTAGAATGTGTAGGAGAACTGCCTTATCAGCCTTTGCAAAACCCTTCTGCCTGTGCGCATGCTACTTTTCTGCTCACACATATGGCTCTCTGTGATTATGGTAGTGCTTCCCTTCAAATCATAGTGGATTTAACAGATAATTTCTTATTTCAAAGGCCAGAATCCTATTGCTGCTCTATGCCAGTGTAATGGTTTTTTACACTACCATTTACTAAAAGTATCAGAAGGTACAGGAGGAGAAAGTTGACAGGTCTGAGCTGCCTCCAATCCATTACTCTCAGGTTGAGGGGAAATTGTCAAAGGCAAAGTGCTTTGGAAGCATGGCCTGGACATTTTCCTGTCTCATGGCACAGACAATTGTCCAGGCACCCTTTGTAGAGCACCTTTCTGCCAAGGAACATGTGTGCATCCCAGGAAGCCAAGCTTATCTAGCTTTCAGCCGATGCGAGGTTCCAAAAAACCACTGCCACCATGTGATACAGCTTGTGGGGGTGTGTCTTCTGCCTGAGAACCCCTAAGCTTCCTTTTTGAGACACAATCTTGGGGATTCCTCTGCCTGGGAATTCCCTGAATTGCACCCTCTATTGATCTTGCTGCCACCACCCTTTGAATTCTACCCCGCCTTTCACACAGTCCAAAGGGAAACTGTGAGGGTCCCTTTCTCCACTCCCTGGTACTTGCAGAAATGTACCTTCCCCTCCCTTCTTTCCCAAAGAGAGAGAAATGACCAGGCAATCAAAACATACATCAGCTGTGAAAGATGGAAAATCTATTTATTCTAAGCAGAGCTCATACATGCAGATAGTTTTCATGGAAAGGCTGTCCCTTTTCCAGGTACATTCTTAGAAGTTACAGATATAGTTAAGCATCCAGCCAAGTGGGGAAAATAAACATAAATTCCCTAATGCAAAAGCATGATACAAACATCACCAATGCCAACAGGCTTTTGATAAGTTGAAGAAACTCTTCACATCTGAACCAATTCTCAAACACCCCGACCCCTCCCAACCTTTTGTAGTCCAAGTTGACACTTCAGATGTAGTGATGGGAGGGGTGCTGTTGCAAAGGGGGGAGGAGGGAGAGCTCAGTCCGTGTGCATACCTGTCCAAGAAATTCAATGAAACTGAGCGAAATTGGCCTGTGTGGGAAAAGGAGGTGGGTGCAATCAAACAGGCCTTAGAAACTTGGCGCCACCTGTTGGAGGGATCGTCCAAACCCTTTGAAGTTTGGACAGATCACAAGAATTTGGAAGTTTTAGCCACCCCAAGGCGGTTGAGCCCCAAGCAGGTTAGGTGGGCCAGTTTCTTCTACCGGTTCAACTTCACCCTGAAATTTATCCCGGGAAAAAAGAATTTCCTAGCTGACGCTTTGTCCAGACTTCCCCAACGTGACAGGAAACGAAAAGAGGTCATTGACACAATCTTCTCCCCCTCCCACTTGGGACTAGCAGTCCTAACGTGCAGCAAGGCCAAGCGTCAGGAGGCCCAAGCCAGCCGCTCTTTGGGGCCAGGGCCTGATCCTAAGGCTACCGACGTTGCCGTCCCACCAACTGTAGACGCTGGCTCTGGTGAGGCCCCGGCCACGCCAGAGCTGGCTCCTCCTTCCTCTTCCTCCCGGGGTGATGGGGGTGGATGGCAATCCCAAATGCCGTTGGTCCCTCCCAAGGACCCATGGGTTTTGGCTCACCCTGGGGAGGTGACCCTCCGGGAGGGCCTGGCTTGGAAAGGGGAGTGCCTGTATGTCCCAGAGGCCATGAGGTCATCCATTCTCAAGCAATGCCATGATGTTAAAAGTGCTGGGCATTTTGGGTATGTAAAAACCTTGCATTTGACAGTTTTGGTGGCCAAAGATGAGAAAGGAGGTCGAGGAGTATGTAAAAGGGTGTTTCATGTGTGCAATGGCAAAAAGGGGGGCAGGAAAGCCAAAAGGCCTGCTACAGCCTTTGCTTACCCTGTCCAAGCCTTGGGAAGTCATCAGTATGGATTTTATAGTGGAGTTGCCAGAAAGTAGGGAAAAGACTTATTTGGGTGGTGACTGACATGTTTTCGAAACAAGCGCATTTTGTGGCCTGCAAGAAACTCCCAACAGCCTCCCAGTTAGCCACGTTGTTTATTCAACACATTTACAGACTACATGGGATTCCTGTTAAGATCATGTCTGACCGGGGGGCTCAGTTCACTTCCCAGTTCTGGAAGGCGTTCACAAACCTTCTGGGAGTCGAATTGAGGCTCAGCAGTTCCCATCATCCCCAGAGTGATGGGCAGTGCGAACGTACTAATCAGGTTCTTGAACAGTATTTGAGGTGTTATGTGAACTTCCAACAATCTGACTGGGTGGACCTCTTGCCTTTTCCGGAGGTCGCCTATAACAATGCCACTCACCAGAGCTCCGGCTTCTCCCCTTTTAAGGTTGTTTCAGGACAAGACTTTAATCCTCTACCACTAGGGGAGGAGACCTCCAAGGACCCGGTCTCAGTGACCCAGTGGAGTCAAAAAATTAGAGATGCCTGCCCAAAAGTTGTTTCGGCCTTGGACTTTGCAAAAGCACGATACAATCATCATGCTGACCAAAAACGGGACCCCACCCTGGAGTACGCCGTAGGGGACTTAGTATTTTTGTCCACTAAGTTTCTTAAAAGTCCCCAACCTTCGAAGAAGTTGGGGTCCAAATACACTGGTCCTTTTCCTATTGCTCGGGTGATAAACCTGGTGGCTTTTGAACTGATGCTACCCAGACTGTACCGTAATGTTCACCCTGTGTTTCATTCTAGCTTGCTCAAGCCGGCGTGCCCTCCAGACCGTCATCATCCAGACCCAGGACCTTCTCGGCTGCAGCTGGTTCCTGAGGGCTCCGCTCTGGGCATTCAGCTATGCGATGACCTCCTTTTCCACAGTGCAGGCACAAGCCTTTTCTCATCCTTCACTCCCTCTCCGACTCTCCTGTCGAGTTTCCACCTGGGCGGGCCGCTTTACCTTTCTTTCTTGTAGACCTGGTGGTCTTCCCCTTGGATCCTTGCTGGCGCCAAGCCAGCTTGACACTCCATCTCAGCATCTCCACTTCTCTGGCAAGCCGTACCCACCCCAAGAGGGTTTCGGGGTTCCCCTAGAACAATGCCCATTTGAGGATGTCTGCGTTCAAGCCATCCTGGAATGGGCGTTGTTCCAGGAGAACCCTGAAACCCTCTTGGGGTGGGTACGGCTTGCTGGAGAAGTTGGCATTTCGGCTTACTGTGATGTACCAAGGATACATGCTCACATTCCATCAATAAATTTCTTTATTGGCAAGGATTCGTGTGTCAGGAACATAGAACAAAGCCGAAACTGAATACAGCTAGAGCAACCCCCCCAGCAATAGCGTGAGAAAGGCATTCAGGGAGGAAAGATGCCTCCCTCTCAGGGCGGCTTGCACCTGGGAGATCTGACCTTGAGCCGCTGTGGAGAGAAGCGTTCCCAGGCCAACAAGGTGGGCTGGCCTCTCTCCAAAACTCCAGAGGCCCAGGCAAGGGAAGCAGCCTCATGTCAGGGTCCTCCATGAATTCCACTCCAAGTCCCAGAATTCAGGGATGAGCCTGACAACTAGCTAATACAATTCTTGATCTACTCACTAACATAGAGTTTAGTCTGTTGACTTCAGAGGCTTGGCTGGAGCCATATGTCTGTTTCAGACCAGTCTCAACAGCCTTCCTCTATCTCAGAGTCTTTTGTTCTTGTTCTTCTCTACCTGAGATGCAATGTTATTTATTTATTTATTTATTTATTTATTGTATTTATACCCTGCTCTTCAGCCGCAAAGGCTATCAGAGCGGCTTACAAATGGTCAATATAATAGTTCCTTGCCCTTAGGCTTACAGTCTCAATAAGACATGACACACAAGGAAAAGGGAATGGCAGTGGGTGTAGGGATTAAACCCAGCAGATACTGCTGTTCTTCTCTCCCTCCAAGGGCAGGGCGGTGGCAGTTGGGATGGATGGAGGGCTTTTCACTTGCTTCTGGGCCCAAGCCTGATGGAGTTCTGCCTGCCTCTTCTTCTCTCCCACCAAAAGCAGAGCAGTGGCAGTTGGGATGGAGGGAGAGCCTTTCACTTGCTTCTTGGCCCAGGCCTGATGGAGTTCTGCCTGCCTCTTCTTCTCTCCCTCCAAAAGCAGGGCAGTGGCAGTTGGGATGGAGGGAGAACCTTTCACCTGCTTCTGTTCCCATCTCAGGGTCTCTCTTTGTTTTCTCCCTGTCTCGTGGCACCTAGCCAGTATCTATTACCTTGCAGATCGCCATTCTGTAAGTCTGATTGTTCATTCTGTCTCTGCTGACCTGTGATATCAGCAATGATGCTGGCCCCAAAGTGTTACATTTCTGCAGACCCTAGTTAACCCTTTATTTACCTGATTGCTGAGCTTGCAGATACCTGATTGCTGAACTGGCAGATAATGGGAGATGGAGTCCCATTATCAAAACATCACTTACTCAAACTGTCAGCCATATCCTCTCATCCCTAATGATGACAACTTCCTACCTGCATCTAGGCTATTCTAGGAGTCTTTTGTAATTAAAAGGAAAGGAGAAGAAGAAGATCATGATGATCATGATCATAATGATCCTGTTTCTTGATGCTGCTGATTACACAGTATTTAAACATGCTTGGTTTGTTTTCATTGCTGGATTTTTTTAAAGTCAACTTACAACTCATGGCTCCTAACCATTTTAGGCACCTAACAAAGAACAATAACAATAACAATAAATTCAATAGAAACAGAGCACTACTTTTAAAGAGAAACAGGCAGCAAACAACAGGCATATAAAAATCAGACGAGTTTATTGAAGCTACTAAAAAGCCACTTTTAGAAAGGCTTTTCTGAAAAGGAACATTGTGAAAATGTTTTTAACATTGAATGTTGCAAAGTAATGTCAGAAGTAAGCTGAATATACGTTTTTGTTTTTAACCTGTTTTTGATGAGCGAAGTGTTGAACAACACTGTGTGGCAGAATAGTACCAATCTCTGGCTTTTCTTCGCAATTGAAGATTCAGGAAGGACACATCCCGCGCTTTCTGCAAGTGCGCTGATGACTAAAAAGGCCAATCCGAGATAAACAAGTCCAGTTGCAAAAAGCACAGCAGAAGGTCTCCTTGGGTGATGTTTTTGGGTTGTGATTCTTTCTGCGTTGTCG
Organism: Gambelia wislizenii; assembly: GCA_030847615.1. NCBI lineage: Eukaryota > Metazoa > Chordata > Lepidosauria > Squamata > Crotaphytidae > Gambelia > Gambelia wislizenii. Next base: position 181,870,966 of record JAUMIR010000005.1, on the reverse strand, counting down.
TTTCTCTTCAAGACTTGTTCGGCGTGAGTTCTCAAATAAGGCTGCAGCATTGTGGATAGTGCCTCTCCATGCCTCCCGATGTGAGGCCAGGGCAGACCACTGTTGGTGACCAATTTGGCCGAGCCTGAGATGTTGTTTCAGGGAGTCTTTATATCGCTTTTTTGGAGCACCCCTCTTATGCTGACCCGTGGCGAGTTCACCGTAGAGTACTATTTTTGGGAGGCGATGGTCCTCCATCCTAGAAATGTGCCCTGCCCAGCGCAGCTGTGTTCTCAATATCATGGCCTCAATACTGGTGATCCCTGCTTGCTCAAGGACAGCAACATTCGCCACATAGTCAGTCCAGTGTATATTTAGGGTTGTGCGTATACAGCGCTGATGAAAGTGCACGAGGAGTCGTAGGTGGTAATAATGATGAGTACCAATAGTTCTTTGCTTATTGTGTATGCTTGCAAAGAAAAAAATATTTAGAGCTTTAAGATTGCCAGATTGCTAGAGGTTTCTGGCTCTGGAAACCTCTACTCATTTGTGGAGTAGTTCAGTGTAGGACAGTTTGTATTTTCTTGTTTCTTTCTGCTGAATTGTGACCTATATAGCCACTGTGGAATGGGTAGCAAAAATTGGAGGTTGTCCTCATATTATGGAAGAAAAACGAGATTTAGAGAGAAGTTGTAGGAGCCTAATAAGCATATGTGTTGAGTTTGTGTGTAGCTGTCTGTGCACATGTGCACTTGCATGTGTTCTAGGAGCAGTAGTCTCAAATAGTTGTGGCTTTTGTGGGGCCCATGTTTTGTCTCCCAAATTTCTTATGTCAGGAAAATCTTGGCCGTTATTTGCCAAAGGTGTAAGCAGGAACTTTTTCCTCTTCTGTTTCTTATTGTTGTTAACTGCCCTCAAGTCAACTTCAACTTATGGTGACCCTATGAATGAGAGACTTCCAAGTAACCCTGTCATCAACGGCCCTGCTCAGGTCTTGCAGACTCAAGGGTGTGGCTACCCTGGTTGTCTATCCATCTGGAATGTGGTCTTCCTCTTTTTCTACTTACTTCCACTTTAGTCATGTGTTCTCATAATATGGCCAAAAGTACACCACCCTCAGTTTAGTCATCTTGGCTGCTAAGGAGAGTTAAGGCCTGATTTGCTCTAGGACCGATTTATTTGTCTTTCTAGCAGTCCACTGTATCCGTAGAACTCTTCTCCAGCACCTCATCTCAGATGAGTTTATTTTGTTCCTGTCAGCTTTTTTCACTGTCCAGCTTTCACAGTCATACATAGTAATGGGAGATATGACTGCATGGACTATCCTAACTTTAATATTCAGCGATATATCTTTACACTTCAGGATTTTGTCTGGTTCCTACATAGCTGCACTTCTAAGTCCTAGTCTTCTTCAGAAGAAGACATCTTCTGTTACCAATCTTTTATAATGAATGATATTACATTTCATAAATGCATCTGGTGTAAAAGAAGTGCACTTGACCTCTTTTGTGTGGCAGCTGGTATCTCGGCATTCAGTGTTAAACTAGACACCATAAGCCATCTAAGCATGGCTTTGTGTGTTACTTTTAGTCTGTTTCTTCAAACACAGAAACAATGTGAGTACTGCTAATCCTAATTTTAGAGTTCTGCATCTAATGCAACCAGCAATTTGTAACAATTGTCTTTTAAAATGAAGTTCTAACATACACCTATGTCAGTGGATTTGTACATACAGTTGTTCCTCTTTATCCACGGATTTGAGTATTCACGGCTTGAAAATATTATTAAATAATAATCCAAAAAGCAAACCTTGATTTTGCTGTCTTATATAAGGGACACCATTTTGCTATGACATTGCATATAATGGGACTTGAGTATTCACGGATTTTGGTATCCATGGTGGGTCCTGGAACCAAACCTCAGTGAATATGAAGGGACAACTGTAATATTAAACTATAATGTGGAGAATGTTTCCTCCTCCTCCATTAATTAGTTATTTTCTGGGGCTTTTAAAAACATTTTTATTGGATTTTTCAACTATAAATGCAAAGAAAGGGGGAAAGTAGAAAGAGAAAAGAAGAAGAAAAGAGGGGAGCAGATGGAGAAATACATAGGATATGTATATGTATAATGTGGGTGAGGCATGTACATTAAGTAAGCTAACTAAATGTCCAAAAATACAGACATATTTTCTTGGAATCAATATTTGTAAAATACACGTTCATAGGTAAGTTCTGATTTTTGAATAATGAGTAGTGAATGTTTATCTTTTCTTCCTTGGGGTATGGCAGTTTCATTTACAGTAAAAGTATGCAGGATTTTTAAGTATGTTGACCTTCCAGATCTCAGGTACATAATTTAAATGTATGCATACATCTAAAATTACAAAGATTTTTCTAATACAAAATTAATACATTTCAATACATTAATCAGAAAGGAGTAACCACTGAACATGCCAAAGTGATATGGTACAAGAAAGCATTATTTGCATTACGTTGCAAGCATTTAGCTTCAGGGATCATTTCTTTTATGAACAGACTTAGTGCTGTTCAGTATACCCAAAACATCAGTTTTTGCTGCATGAAACATAGTTTTAAATCTAAAGAGTTTTTAGATATTGAAGCTGGAACAATGTTTTGTCAATTAATTTGCACTGGACACCCTAACTCTTTATTCTACGCAATTCTAATATCAAATTTATGCTTCCCAACAGACATTTGTAAACTACGCTTGTTGGTTTCAATTCCTCTGAAGAGATTATTAGTGCTTCCAACACAATAGGAGTGGCTGAGTCACTCAGTGTTGATGGCCCCTATAAGAACACTAAAGGGTGCTGCAGTTGCAAATATTACCATGCTGTACCAGAAGATAACTGAAAAGTGGAGTGGCAACAATTCTTGATCTGCACCTGTGAATTTATCCTAAGTATAAACCCCACAATCAGACTATTTCTTCTCTAAAAACAGTTATCTTGCAATTTCCAGAGTATCCCATAAAGAATCAAACCAGAGTTACCAGCTAGTTGTACATACCAGGAATTACTTCCTAGTTCGTGATAAACCACAGTGTATGCTTGTCCTGGGAAATCAGGATTGCAACGTTAGTTTCAAGTCTGATTTTGTGCCACAGCTGGCTCTAGGATAGGGTCCATATCCAGTTTCTTTGAAAAAAGGGGGGGCAGGAATTAAAATAGCAATAGTAATAACATTTATATTTCTATACTGCTTATCAGTGCAAAGCACTCCCTAAGCAGTTTACAGTGTGTTAGCTAATTGCCCCCAACAAGCTGGGTACCCATTTTACTGACCTACAGAAGGATGGAAAGCTGAGTCAACCTTGGAGCCCTGTAGGATCCAACTCACAATGTTGTGGCTGCAGTACCAGCATTTAACCACTGCACCACCAAGAAAAAAAGAGAGAGGAAAAATGTAGGTCATGGGAAATAATGAAAATTAGGGGCATCAACAACTTTTCTTGTGCATACTCATAATCACTCCCAGGTGCCCATCTGGTCAGATTTTTTAAAAATAAACCACAAAATGGGTGAGAAACAATGTTTAAATCCTGGGGAAAATCAGAAAAATAGTAAGGCAGGATTTCTCTGCATAGGGAGAGACATATAAAGTTAAAGTTTAGGAAGAATAATAAGAAACCCACACTAGATTCTGGTCTTCTGTCCTCAGGTTGTTACTTCCTCCTCCATTACACAAGACCTCTGCTTTGATGCAGCTGCCATATTTTCCCTCATTCACATCCAGGCCTTGTATGCATGGGCCAAAAATGCTGTACTCACCCTAAATTCAGTGCTGACAGTCTGGCCAACATACAGCTTCTTCCAGGGGAGGATCTGCACTTTCAGGCCCTTAATCTGACTTTGTCCCACACTGTGTGAAGTCGGGGGAAAGTCTGGTGTTTGCTGGAAACCCTAGAGTGTCTCTGGCATCTGTTGACATGTGGACAGCTGGATCGGGCTGGAGATGGAGTAACCCAGCTGTCTGCATGTCCACCCACCCAACACATCTGCCCTGCTGGCCCATCGCCCACGGTGCCACTGCCACCATCGCCACTGCCTCGTCCGCACAGGATGAGTGGGGATAGCACAGAGTGGAATCTAGCTTTGGAGTTGCTCTCAGCTGATGAAGGGTAACATCCTGCCCCCTCCCTCTGCTTCATGATGCCACCCCTGGTTACAGAAGGACTGGGAACTGAGATAAAGTAAATTGTTAGGGATTGTTAGAAAACCCCACTTGAACTACTTCTGTGGGCCACCAGTTGAGACTACTCATCTAGGCAACTGTAATAATAATAATAATAATAATAATAAAAAATCCCAACACTGTAAAGGCTGAGTATGTTTAATGTTACAGCATTTTAAACTGTGAACGTTTGAAAAAGTACTTAATGCTGTTTCTTAGCATGAGTGTAAGTGGTCAAGATGGTCAACTGTTGCTGCCTCCTGGATAATCCAGTGCCATTCAAAATTTCAGGCCATTCAAAATTACAGGATTATTTATGCAATGTATTGCAGCTGCCTTTTCAGCACTTGAAGAACCCAACAAAGAATAATTTGAACTGTGCATGATGTGCTGTGCACAATGCATTCACATGGCAGATGATGTTGAATCGATCTGATCAAAAAACATACAAACCAAAATCACATGTTTGATAGAAGCAAAGGAAGAATCCAAATGGAAAAATTAACAGTTTTTTTTAAAAAAAAAAAATTTGGGGACTTCTTTTGGAGAAAAAATTGTGTGGAAAATCAAGTTTGAGCATTCAAGATGCTATTTTCTGCACCTCATTTGGGTTTTTTGCACAAATTAATTTTTCAGAAGTCTGATGGGCAAAAAAAAAAAAGAAGTAGAAGCTTGTGGCAGTTGAATATTTTCTTGTTGAGCATGAAAAAAATTATTGATATTCTTTACCTCCTTACTCCCCTCCTTCTGTTTCTTGCGTAATTCCCCAAATGGACAATCATAGTTCCCCCAGATTTCATGTGGCAGAGGAGAGATAACCATGACTTCAGCCACCCATGTAGTTTAGCAAGAAAGCCCTTTGCTCAAGAGCAAGCTTGTGTCTGTGCACTGCTGCTGGTGGTGGTGGTTTCACATCAGCCCTGACCAGTTCAGAGAGGATTCAGCCACTTACATAGGGGTGGCTCCTTTTTATATGCAAAGTCACACCTGGGCCGTCCTTTGGCTTGTTTTGGTGCCTAACAGACCTCAAGGTCAGAAATCTATTTTAGTAATGTGGTTGATTGTTGATCTGGGTTTTCACTGAAAGAGTGTCTGATAGAGCAGTGTGTTATAATATATCATGTAAATAGGTTAGGTTCCTCTTGAATTTCAACAGATCTTCTTTGTAAGAGCAAACACACTGAATAATAAGTAGTGTCTTAAGTTGCTTGCAATAATACTAATAAGTTTAGCTTTTTATGTCTCACTGGAGGAGAAGGGAATTATTCTTCTTGCAGTGGTCATGTGTCTGCCTAATGAGTTGCTTACTATGCAGTGATGTTTTAAAAATATGTTACCATCAAAGCTTTGATATTCAAGCTTTGTAGATTTCATTCTAAAATGTTGTCATTTATTTTTAAACACATCTCAATCAATTTCAGCTGGGCCATGAAAATGCTTTACAATTTGTGCTTGCACATGAAGAAATGAAAGATTCTTTTTCTTTGTACTGTAATAAAGTATTTCTAGACAAAGTAGATCTGTGATTTTAACATCTTTTGACAAGCACATTGGACTGTAGAAAGAGCATCCAACTTGGGGCTTGGGGCATATGTTGCTACCTTCTGCTAGCGTAGCTCCAAAACAAGTCACTGTTTGCTAAGGGTCAGGTTCATACTTAGAGAAGCAAATAAATATCTAGTTGTGGTTTCAGAAGTGATAGTTTATACTATATAATGTAAACAGGTTTGAGCATAAGGGTTCTCTGCTTTGTAATTTTGGCTTTTTCACTAACATCTCAACCCATAACTTTGTGATGCAACAGCTGCCATATTCAAACTCAGTCTAATTATTAAAGTAATGAAGCAAAAGCGTTTGGATTTAAGAATGCATAGTAAAAATGGGTTTGTGGACTGGAAACTTGAACTAGACATGCAAATAGATATCTGGAAGCAGTAACATACTCTTGTCTGTTTTCTTGGAGGGGTGGACAGCATGAGCAACTACCTCCACACCTGAGCTAAAATGATTGGCAGCTTCATATGGGACAAGACTATCCTTTACGTAGTGCATTGCCAGGCTGTTCAGGGCTTTTACAACTAAACCCACACTTTGAATTGGGTCACTAAATGGGCAGGTAGCCAGTTAATATTATTAAAACAGTTAATATTATTAAAACCCTGGTGGCGCAGTGGTTAAATGCCAGTACTGTAAGTCACCACATTGCAAGTTCGATTCCAGCGGGCTCCAAGGTTTACTCAGCCTTCCATCCTTTTGTAGGTCGGTAAAATGAGTACCTGGCATGTGGGGGCAATTAGCTAACACACATTGGAAACTGCTTAATGCAGTGTAAATGTGTAAATTGCTATTAGTTAAAAAAACAATTTGTAAGCCGCTCTGATAGCCTTGTGGCTGAAGAGTGGGGTATAAATAAATAAATAAAAATTAAATTTAAACCAGTGTTTCTCAACCAGGGTTCCCTGGAACCCAAGGTTCCCTGAGGGGTCACTAGGGATTTCCTGAGAGGTGTGATTTTTAAACATTTTTCTAGCTGTAGATATAATAATTTTTAGGCAGAGGTTTCCTGAGACCTGAAAATTATTTCAAGGGTTCCTCCAGGGTAAAAAAGTTGAGAAAGGCTGCTTTAAACAGTGTTTGCAATATGTTCTCTAGTTTGCCTGAGTTAAAAATCTGGCTCCTGAACTTTGTATCTGTTGCACACTCTGAACTGAAAGCCCCACAGATAATGTAAAGGTCATAAAAACCCACTGAGGTATTCTTCTCTCTATATTTACAACTGTGTTCTGAAAGTAGGCTGCCCCACTCACCTGCTTGTCTACACATTCAGTGAGATGTCTGAAGCAGAGCGCCTACTTTATGTATGGCAGCTTCTCTGTAACTTAGAGCCGTGCTCCTGCATGGATGAATGAAGCCTGCCTAAGTGGACCCATTCCGTCTCCTCCCCATCCCAGTTAGGATCACAAGACAGAGAACATTCGAAAGGGGTTAACATGTGTAGTGTATCACTGTAAATATTTTAATTCTAAAGGCTAAACCAAATTTAACTTGACCAGAGTGAAAATCTCCAATAATGCAGCTGTGCAAGCAGTTGTGCAAAGCAGTTGCACAGGCTGTTTTGGATACTACTCTTGTGCTAAAATACAACTGCTACCACAATGACACCATTAGATATGGACCCTAGGAGCTTCTAGTGAACCTGGAATTCTGGCATGTTACTTACATTCTCTCTCTAAAAGGGCTTTTATATATCAAATGAAACAAGGTCAGTGTGTGCGTGTGTAGGTCTTGTTTGTCGTTCATTTTTTGTCTCTCTGACCATATATTACTGGCTTGCTATCCTCTTTAGGATCCAGTACAGAATTCTTATCTCAGTAGTCCATAGTGGCTTTTTACTTCTACTCCCAATCTATTCTCTGAGACTCCTCCCGCCCATTGGTGTAGTGGTTTGAGTGTTGGACTACGGCTCTGGAGACCAGGGTCCAAATCCCACTTGGCCATGAAAATCCACTGGATGAATTTGGGCAAGTCACACTCTCAGCCTTCAGAAACCCCCCTGATAGGTTTGCCTTAGGGTCACCACAAGTTGGAAACAACCTTGAAGGCACACAACAATAACAAGAATGTATACCACTAGCTATGATGTCGTGCTGCTCCCATGTTCTCAGTTCCCATTTCCAACCATTTCCTTTCTCCCTTGCTATCCCTTATACCTCATTTCAACCTTTGTGCTGATGCTTTCCTCCCTGCCCCCACCTTTTCACTTTTTGAATACATCTTTAAAATATTTTTTAAAATATTTGATACAATCCCTTAATCTTCATTCCGTATTGAAATTCACTCTAAGTATATGTAACTGATCTGAACACATCTTCTTCCTTTGTTCCTTCTCATGTGACAAATTTTACATTGTAAACCCCTCAGGGCTGGGGTTTGTCATTTTATTGTTTCTCTGAAAAGTGACATGCATATTGATGGCATTTATATACTTCATAACTAGTAGTAATAATAGCAAAAAACCCTTCTTTTTAATAAGCAAAATACAAAAAGGACCAACACTTTATTCATAATTGAGCTGTTTCCATTTTGAGTAATAAATTCTTTAATAATAAATTGCATGTAGTGATGGTGATAGGAACAGCAACAGTTGTTACAGGAGTAGTAATGGCAGGTGATAATAGAACTCACATTTTAAAAAGCCTGTTAGACAAAATGAAAATACAGTTCAGCAACGACTATAACCTCATCTACATGGGCCAGAATACACCGGCTTCCCACTGGCGTATTCTGGCTCCACTGTTACCCACATGAAATAGTATGGAGTCCGTACCACCACACTGACCCATCTGTGCAGACACCTCCATTGCCATCCATGTCACGCTTTCTGAAGCCAGCAAGGGGGCCCACAGCACATGATTAAGTCCCCCTGCTTTTAACCAGCCTTAGTCACATGCTGTGGACCTACCTCTTAGCTGCAGATAGTGTGACGGAGATGGAAATGGTGGTGACGTCAGAGATAGGCCAGCATGGCATTTTGGCCTCCTGTGGTCCTGCAGGGCCTGATCCGTTTTTCTGAAAAAAAGCAGGTTTTTCCAGGTATTTTTCTGAAACATTTTATCAGGCTTTACCCTGTCTTCCTCTGTCTTAACCACGGGCGTCATGAGGACTGCCCCAGGGCAAAACAGGACAAAAGCCCTGGGGGTAAATAACCCGCTTAGACAGGCCATAAGTGTTTTTTTTTAAATACCCTCCATTTGTCATGCCATGAGTTTTTACAAATTTCAGTTGATGAGTGGCTTTTCCATAAAATATTTTCACATGTACAGTTATGAACATCATTCACATCTCACCCTGTAATGTGCTTAAGATGTAGGTTTCTTTATCTGTATATGATGCAACTATATATGATAGGTTAGCTATAGAGAGAGCTTATATAGCTTTCTTGAGCAAGCAGGGATCACCAGCATTGAGGCCATGATACTGAGAACACAGCTGCACTGGGCAGGGCACGTTTCTAGGATGGAGGACCATTGCCTCCCAAAAATACTACTCTACGGTGAACTTGCCACGGGTCAGCGTAAGAGGGGTGCTCCAAAAAAGCAATACAAGGACTCCCTGAAACAACATCTCAGGCTCGGCCAAATTGATCACCAACAATGGTCTGCCCTGGCCTCACATCAGGAAGCATGGAGACGCACTATCCACAATGCTGCAGCCTTATTTGAGAACTCACACCGAACAAGTCTTGAAGAGAAATGACAACGCAGAAAGAATCACAACCTGGAAACATCACCCAAGGAGACCTTCCGCTGTGCTTTCTGCAACCGGACTTGTTTATCTCAGATTGGCCTTTTTAGTCATCAGCGTGCTTGCAGAAAGCACAGGATAAGTCCTTTATGAATCTTCGTTTGCGAAGAAAAGCCAGAGAGAGGGAGAGAGAGAGAGAGCGAGAGAGCTCACCAATAAGCTTCATGAGTGGTGGTGGATTCAAACTCTGATGTCCCTGATCTGAATCGAGCATTACACCAGATTGTAATGTATTAGAGATTAAAGGGTTTGTCGTAGTTTTTCTAGTATTTTGATCTCCCACTGTGCTTATAGATAATCAGGTAGTTGATACTATTTACATTAATCCCATGACAAGCAGCATTGGGGTGGCTTTGTGGAATGGCATATTTACATGTTACCAAAAATTATGT